>OX485807.1:50074128-52920795 GCA_950295325.1 Polytrichum commune
TAGGACCACAAGTCCACGACTATCCACAAAACTCACTGCGGATTTGCGGTGGGACCTGGCAGTCAAGTTCCCCACCTTAATCCTATATATAAGTAATGACCGACGAGTTTGTTGGTAGGCTTCTCATCACATTTTGACAAGCAGACGATCTTTGCCCAAGTACCTAAATCAGTAAAATACTCCTTCAATCACCTTGGGAAGTGCATGTGGGATTTGCATTCTGCTACAGCCACCCCTTTCTGCTCTCTTCTTGGAGCCAGGTTTATAGCAGAATTCTTCATCCGAGATGATGTATTCAGAAGTGTATGCAGAGCCAAAAGTGTCTAATCCTCTGAGTCAGTCACCTCGGAATTTGGATAACTATTAATCCAAATCCAGCTATGGTACCTGAAATGAAGATTATAACATGGGAAAACTGCAATAATCCAACGAACTTGAAGATTGCCATGTAAACCACAATAACCTCTAAAATTGTAACCTCTAAAGTCCTGATCCAAAATTCACCTCCACACGCGGCATTTCAAACTATTTTCTTTGATGCCAAGTGGAGGATTACCTGGATTCCTTGTGGCACTTGTGACCATATAGGCATATAGCTGCAAAGATCACAAAATTGAAACTGTCAAGTTGTTCATGATGTAATCTGAGAGGAAAATCTACACTGATATGTGCAATTTTTTTGCCTTTGCAAATAGGTTCCTCTTTACCCATTCAAATTACCTTGGGCCAAAATCAAATCACAAAACTTATAACTTTGTTTGTTCATTTGTACAACAACCACACAATTTAGAAACATCATGTATTTTGTTGTTTGTTGTGCTAATAGTCAATCAAAATAATGTGGAATGTCAACAAGTTAGCTCGAGATGACCTAATTGCACATATCAATGTACTTTGGTATGTTAGGGTTAATGATGTGCCGGCCATGAACTATGACCTTTCACATGTAACTTGAGCTATATCCTAGTACATGTCTGCGGAGACAAGGTCATATGCCATAATACTAATTTGTTGAAACTATAGTAAATAGTCTTGTTAGGGTGGGTGGAATTCTCTAGCACGGGTCACACTAATTTCCTAGTTAGGGTGGAATTAACATGGGTCCAAGACATTGGGCCTTTCCCCAAGTATTCATGAAGACTTCCAACCAACACATTGAATATTTTTTGTAAGACAAAAGTAGCACAAAATTAAATAATCATCCACGTTAGTTTTCTAGAAAAAAAATTAATGTGACCCATTAGAATTTTAGGGTAGATAGAAAATTAATTTGTCTCACATTAATTCTCAATATGAAACTTAATGTGGGCTTTAGAAAATTATTATGGCCAATAGTAATAGGACTATTCAATGTAGTAGAATACTACACCAATATCTGCAATTAGGTTGCCCTATCAACATTCCACATTATTTTGAGCATTAATTACGGCAGTTTCAAAGTACATGAATTAATTTCTTGAATGTGGTTGCGATACAAATGAATAAGCAGAGTTATAAGTTTTTGTGATCTAATATTGACCCAAGGTAATTTGCAGGAGCAAAGAGGCAGAACATATTACAATGTAACCCAAATTAGCGACATGCAGTAGCAGAAACATAGCAAAGTATGCGCACTGCTATGATGTAACTTATGGCCAGGAAACTCTATCGTAGTGGAAAGAACGCAGATCGGCGCTGTCCCCAGCCATGGGGACTACAAAGGGCCCACTTCCACGTTTCATGACTTTTCATAGGGGAATGCGATGTTTATTGAGTAAGATAGAAACCAGCACTTAGAAGCAGAAATGTGGCAATGCGTGGTTCTCCTAGAAGTAGCAGAAAAATTAGTGGGGGTGTAGCAGATCCTGAGCCCTTTTCCGAAAAGCAGTTTGATTCGCTCTAAGTAAGCTAGCCGTGCCTAGAGTTAAACATTTCATTGAGGAGATGTGTCAGGTTGAATGTGATGTTGAGGTATATTCAGATACGGACCTCCAGTAGCAGAAAAGTAGCAAAGTCTTTCCACTACAGAACCACTATGCATTAAGACTGGTGCAACAAACAATTTACATCCCGCCGATGTGCAGGACAATGCATCGTTCCAGCACAATTTCTAGTGGAAAGCTTAGCAGAACCCGGGATGCAGCCATGCCTCCAAACTCCAAACTTCAAACTCCAAAGGTACAAAAAGGGTGCAAATGGAGGAGGACCACCACAGTTTAGTCACTCAGGTGGTTTATTGATCGTGAGTTGCATGCCAAAAACCTTTCCCTTTGCACATTAGAAGTCGATTGCTGCAGCCTTGTGCACGGTGTTTTCTTGTCCCATTGATTGATTATAGGTGTGTTGATTTGATAGTACGAGGGAATAAAAGGAGACGGTTGGCAGAGTTGCTAGAGCTAGAAGAAGAGACTAGACTTGTTGCTAATGGCGGATTCTCCTCCCTCCCTTGAAATCGAGGAGTCTGATATTGAGAGTCAGCAACAGAATAGCCTAAATTCTGAGCATGCCAATGCAAATGGATGCAACAAAGCATATGCATTCATTTGCAAGCACGGCGCACGATTACAAAACCGTGTAGCACTTGGGTTCTCGAATATTTCAAAGGCCATCTTCTTACCGGCCGCTCATGTGGAGAACGGCCTGCTGGAGCCTGAGCACCTGATGGGCTACAAAGCGAATGGACACATTCTCAAGCTCCTCGGAGGGCTTCTTACCATTTACACTCTGGTGTTCACAACATTGGCCCAGGGAAAAAGGTTGCGTTGTGTGCACTGGTGGATCCCATTTTCTCTCGTTCTCATTGTTTCAGTTGCTGTGGCCATTGCCGTTTTCTGTCAGCTCAAGAAAATGTCCCGCAGTGCCCGACAGGTACGTCTGCACCCCAGCCACACACGCTGAATTTCAGAAACACTGCAATTGTATTCCAATTGGATTAGTTTGATGTTTATAGGTTAAGGGTTCCACGGTGAGATTTTGTGGGCAATGACGAAGGTGTCAATTTAACACACCTTTGAACTGGTGTCCTTGTCAGATGGTGATCTCTGTGGCTGTGCTTGGAGGACTCTGCGCGATGTCAACGATATCTCTCATCTCGTGCAGAGTATTACTCTGTCAATCATGAAAGTCTTTGGGATAGTAATTTAATAACCGACAGCCGACCCATTACAATTTTACGATCTAGTTGTCATGCTTCCAACAACATTTCCATTGACTGATGCTAATTTTGTACTTCTGGGGACTTGAAGCAACAAAGCTTATGTATTGTGAACGGTAAACAAGACCATATCTCTTGCTGCAGATCAAATTTGGACCTGGAACGTTGATGAGCCCGTCACACATACTCTTTCAAAATTTCCCCAAATTGTGTTGCTGCCACATTCAAATTGTGTTACTGTCACATTCTGGTCGAATTTAAGAGCTCGGAATGCGGGAATTAGCATGAACAAGATAGAGTTGCATTCATCATAGGGTTCTTCAAGTTTGTTGCTTATATATATGTCACACCGTGGCCATATTGCAATTTCCATACATTTTGCAACGAAAGATGCTTTAATCATTGAATCCAACGGTAATGGTGAACCTCAGGTTCAAGGTTGGTATATTGCATCTTGTAAGTGGAGTAAGACCACGTGCAGGGTTTCCATCTGTGTAGCCCATGACAGGCAAACTGAAGTTATTCATTGTGAGCACTGGAAATGCGAATGAAGCTACAAGGTCACCATAATATAACTTTCACCAACACAACATGAACCATAATCTACCCTTGGGGACCGGCTCACTAAGCCACCGGCATTTCACACAAAGCATAGAGAATTCTAGAGCAGTTCAAGTATTGTTCAGTAGAAAGTAATTACAAGCTTCAACGCAACAACATCGTCTCAAAGAAAATATGACAGGCTCATTCATGTTTACATCTAGATTGAGTATTCTTTGTCTTTCATTTGAGGTCATGGAAGTTAGAGGCGGCTATGCCCAAGGGTAAAGCCAACATTTTGACCTGGGGGGGGGGGGGGGGGGGGCTGATTTTCGAATATGGAATCCAGTGTATTTTTTATTTTCAAATTTTAATAGGTGGTCAAATTTGATTATTTATTGAGAGATTTGGACTCGTCGAGCTGACATCCCTATAATGTTTTTGATAATGTCATTTTTATCCAAAGCTTTGGCAACATGGGCGAAGCTATGGGGGACGTTCCTTCAATGTCAGTGGGGGTTGAGCCCCCCTTGGCTTTGCCCCTAGCTATGCCTGACAGGCCAAAATACCGTGCACATGGTTGCAAATCTTTTTGAAAGAACCCACATCATCAAGATGCCGACTTTAGAATGAAAAATTGTTCTACTCTAAGAAAACAAGAGAACATGGAGAAATTACCCTACCTCCAAGGCATTATGTGCATCCAACCCACCAACATGTGTTAAAAAAGACCATATCTTGCACCTTTACACTATAAATTCAACATCTAACACTGCTAATCCATGCAATCCTACTAACGCCAAAGAGCCATCCCTTTCCACAACCTAGCTCGCCCACTCACCCGGACCCCGAAGCCCACCCCAATGTACCGATATAGAGTATTCTTGGTTTAAACCTCACAAGGACTCCAAGCATGCACCGAGGACGGTAGTAAGTAGTTTGGAACAAGAGACTCTCTATTGGTTCTACCTAATACCTAATGATGTAGGTGGCCAAATCATTATGTGGAACTATGAATATATAGGTATACTTTTGGTGAGGTTATCATGAAGTATACATAGAGAACTATGTTGAGTTTAATGTTGCTTCGTTCAATTTGAACACTCAAAAAACATTGCATGTCATAGCTTTATATAAACCCCCTGCCATGCACTTAGATGAAGTCCTTCACACCTTGATAAATTACGTCTCACTCCTCCATGTTCTTGTCCTATAATTTTTACAGGAGACTTCAATGTGAATATGTTGAAGGTACCTACTCAATCCAATAAAATGAGAAACTATATGAGACATTATAACTTTGGGATTATTTTTTCAGAGTCCATAATAACCTACGATTTACAATTAGATCATATATGGACTAATGCAATTCTTACCGGTTATTAGTCAGGATGCCTAGAATCATATTGGACATATCATAAACTGATTAATATAGCAATTACATTATATGATCTTCTCCCACTTGTCCATCTTCTTGACACAATTCCAATGTTCCCATTATGATGAGTTACATACAACCTTTAGTGTATAAAATATTATGGCATGGCCCTCGTGTAATTCACACCGTTTGATTAACTTAAGGTATATGCTAAAGACTCCTCTAAAGCAGTCGATGATTTGCCTAAAGTTGTGAACTTGAGCCAGTTATTAAGTTGGCCGCGGGTGAAAAGGGAGTATGTTGTGCTCCATCTTCCCAATGGCACTAGGATTCCTGGTACTTGGAGTACTTCCTAAGTTCGTGAGGGTAGTTTGCTTAGTCTCTGCTATGTTTCTGCTATGTTAACTTAACACGTGCACTGGCATGGGCACCCAGACTTTTCTGGCTGCGAGTCCGAGGCAGTGAGTGGGGGATGTTCCCAATAAGTAATTACGGGCTTTGGAAAGTCATGTTTGGGTCCTACTATGTTATGTTATGTTATGTTATGTTATGTGTGAGGGCTCACAACAGAATTCCTAGCAGAATCCATCCAGCGAGTTTTAGCAGAAATCAATCCTATAATATGGTTGTTCTTCAGGATAAACCCCTGGGTACGCAACTCCCGTATTGAATGGCCTTGATTATAATCACTTATAATGCATTCTAGGCCAATATTGAGTGATATCATTTGCTTTAATGTAGGAAACTCTTGTAGCCCTCTTAACAAGGAATCCAAAAATGTGATAATATGTAGGAAATGAATATTCCTTGAAGCACATAATTGCATTCAAAACCTAATTATATGATTTTTTTATAAATGTACCGTAGGCCAAAACACCCAACTTTTTGGGCTTTTTAATATAATTTTAGGATTTTTTACGAATAAAACATTGCCAACCACTTCTAAACTAATTGGAGGCAACTACTTGTGTGGATCTTCTAAGATTAGACTCTCTACAAGGTTAAGAAAAAAGAGGTGTTTCAATTCTCTAGATACGTTGTGGAATTATGGTTTTTTTAACAAGTATGCAGCCCAACATTTTCTACATCTCATTTTGCTTAATTTGGTCTTAACCCAAATTTTTGGGCCTTTTATTTTTATACGATTTGATCTAATTTTTACAAAAGCCGTCCTCTAAGCCGTTTTCATGCTAATGCCCCCCACGTATAATATGGGAGTTGCGTACCCAGGGATAATCCTCAAATGATTCATTGTTACCACCTCACATATAAGAAAGTGCATCAGAATATGATGTTCAACAATCCAACGAGCTTGAAGAATAAATTTATTACTTGAAGATCTTCAATCCCAAGTTAACTAACTCGAATTCAAAACCCAAAAAGATGTGTTCCTTCACACCATTTTCTTTGAAAAATACAAAGGAAGATGTAGGATTCCTTGTACACTTCTAACCTCATTTATAAGTAGCGTACCAAGTCAATCCTTAACTCACAAAGTTCCAATCATCCAAATATTTTTGAGAAAATTTACCACACAAGTATCTTGCAATGCAACGCACCAACATGCTACAATAAACATTAATGCTCACCCAGGTAAATGGCAAGGAGCCCAAGATAGAATAGAGAGTATTATATAATCAATCAATGATTGTGCCATCCAAATATGCGCTACACCTCACTCTTACCCCACAAACATAATGTCAAGGTGGATTCCTACCTTGCCAAGCTAAAAAACAATGGGAAAAAACACCTTATTACCTAACATCTCATCAAACAAGCCATAAAAACTACCCCCATGCCCCTCCTATTGTCACCTTAAACCTCGGGGGGGGCAGTGTGTTAGAAATTTAAGGATATAGGTGCGAACAACCACCATTTTATAGGGGGGTATTACTTTTTCTTTTCTTTTTTTTCCACGGGCTATCATTATATAATTTTCTAATTTGGCTTATTATTACAGGGGCTTGCATTACTTATAATTCCAAATTGATATGAATAAACGATATGGTAATTTAGATTTAAAAAAAAATTCTACTACAGTTTTTGTCCTACATCAAATTATGAACACATACATGAAATCAAACAATGTAGGTTAAAGTGTAAATGATATAAAAGAGCAATTTGTATAGATCACATAAAAACTATACAAACCTTTAGTATGAAATCATTCATATTATGAAACACAATAGAGTTATCCTAAAAGTCAAGTGGCCTTTGAACAAATAAGAGCCATTAAATCAAAACACATGGCATCTTGTTCAAATGCCACTTGACTTTTAAAATAACTCCAATGAGGGACCACCAAGCTCTTTCAAACTTCATAACTATTTACAATGAACAAATAAGAGTACATTAAATCAAAACACATGATATCTTGTTCAAACGCCATTTGACTTTTAGGATAACTCCAATTTACAAAGTATTTGTGCACAATCATAGTAGTATGAAATAAATGTTCTCATTGTGTTTACAAACACAATGAATGAAACTAAATGTGCATATCATGGAGACACTGACAAATAAAGATAAAACCGTAGCTACTTGAATAACCTGCAATGCTAAGTAGTTTTTGACACAAATTCATCTAGCACCTGCCGATCAGTTTCTTTTAGGGTGTAAACGTTGCTATTAGATTTGAATGACAATGCAATGATGCAAATCACGCTTTCAATGTCAATCCATTGGGTGTCAGTCACATCGTACTTGTATTTGTTCCTCCCCGGTGCTGATTTGAACCAATTCAACATTATTTGAATGGACGGTGAAGAACTTCCCTTCTTACCTACTAAGGTGTGAGCCATAAGGTTGACAGGGTTTCTACACAATCTCCACGTTTTTCCAACCGTCCTTCGCATTTTTTGGACTCGGCCCAGCCACCAAGTGCCAATGTTCGGGCCAACGGTCACAGCAGTCGGGTGTCCCACATGAGCACTGGTGCGGTTCCTCTTCTGTGCTGCTCTCACTCCAGAACTTTGGCCCAGAGTTCGTGATTGCATGAACATCACAGCGCAGTCACTTCCAAGTCCAAGGAAAGCGGTTGATGTTGAATTTGCAGTTGAAAGGTAATCCTCTGCGTTATTGAAATAAATAGAGTTCTTGATGCGAGTCAAGCGGTCCTTTGATAAGAAAGGATTCCCATTCAATTCACCTACTAACGTTGATTTGTAAATGGCCCTGCCCTTGTACTCCACCACCGGCTCTATTTTCTGTACAAGGTTCTGCCCAGTTGGAGGCATTGGTGGGCTCGGCTCAGCTGAATCTAGCATTTGCGAGATTGCATCCCTGCATTCCTCCTCAGCAAGTCTTAAAATTTCTTCCCTATCATCCAAAGAATCGTCCACAATACTCATATCCACGTCAATGTCCACAACACTCTTATCCGGGTCTACATTGGCGCCGTCACCATCCACGGTCTCTTCTTCCATTGGCAAAATTTTGGAGTCCCTCATGGCCTCACCATCGCCATCTTCGCCGGGGACAGGTTTTTCGGGAGCCACATATGCCCAGTGCTTTGGATCCGCCCTCTCGACCGTCCAAGGCTGCAAGAACCACTGTTTATTTCTAGCATAAGAGGATGGAGCCATATTTAGCACCTTCAATTGGGTTTGGGCTGCCTTTAGACCTTCCTTCAACGCTGATACGAAGTCCTCATCTGTGGCAAGGGCGTTGTAATCTCCCAAATCTGCAGGGGACTGTCCCTGTTCTAAAGGATGCAAGTCAGCCCAGATGTTACGCTGCTTGTTATGCGCTCTACCAAATTGCAATCCATTGGGTCCATATTCAATCGCAGCAAGCTGGTTCACTGTGTTAGCACAACCCACAAGCTCTTGGAAATCGTAAGCTCTCTCCATACCCTGCATCCCTCCCACCTTGCTAAAAAAAATTTCACACGAATCAGATCCTGTGAGGTGCAGTGGAACTGGCAAGTGAGAGAATCCATCACGAAAATACCTTATCAGTAAGACCACAAAATGGCAAGACAACTGCACATCAAGATAGCATTGGTTGCTCACAAAGCATTCTTGTAGCGTGGGCTTCTTTGTATTTCCTCCTACACCGTGGTCACCATGGTCGAACCACAACCTCCATATTCTAAAAAAGAATGACACTTTGCTAGCAAGAACCACCCTCTCCCTCAAAGTCAAAGACACGGAAAGGAAAATGTCGATATAATCAGCACATATAGACAAGTACAGCTCAGTCCCCAAAGTTCTTTCTTGATGTGCGTCCTTACAAGTTCTAAGTTCCTGCAAGCAAGTCCTTGCCTTCTTTGCACAAATGCGTTGTGCACTAGCCCAATTTTGTCTGTCTGTTCGGTCCACATCTTCTTTTCTAAGACCATGCTGATCAATACCAAACTTTTGATAAACTTGACCAAGATGATCTAGGTAACAGACATCAGCCCCTAGTTGAAGGTTCTTTACAGCACTGTCAAGTGGGTTGATCAATTTTTTTCCGTTATGGATGAAATCCTGATCATGCAAGCCTTTAATTTTATTCTCCCCAAGCCACTCACAAGATAAAGACCAGCCTTCCCATGGAATTTCATACCTGAATCCTACCTTGCTGCAGTAGTCTTCAACCATCAATTGCCTTCTCCTAGAGTCGCCATCTGAAGAATGCCCTATAATAGGTCCAACAACCGGCCCACAACTATATTGCCAAAGGGTGTCAATACTCTCCCACTGACTTCTCACCCAACTCGAATTAAATCGATTGCAAGTGCATGATACAACAAGGACAAGTCTGGGCAACTTATCATGCAACGGATTGACCATGATGACACGAGCAAAACTTCCTTTGACATTCATTCGAAAAGAATCAACTATGGATGAATATCCACTCTCACCATTCCCTACTTGCGGTTTGAAAGTAGAGATGCACACATGATTCTCCTTTTCTCCACAAAAGCCTACCAATCCATCTGACCGAGCGTCCCAAGAAATACGGGACTTAACTTTCGTCTCGTCTTCAGCTAAGATGACTGGGACTGGTCCTACCACTCCGTGACTTGCTTTGGCCTCCTTGTAAATGTCAGCCACAGCAGCAAACAACGAAGAATGTTCCCCGGCAATGAACTGAACTCCTTTTTTGTTTTCCCTCTTGGTACAATCATATGACGGTCCACCAAAATTCAAAGCAAACAAATCACACATTCGCCTCCCACCATAGATCCTCATAGCTTGTGCAAATGATTTTGAATTTTTTGAGAATGTATGACCCTGCCTCACACGATTCAAGTTTGTGGCAACATCCCTAAGGAAGTCCCACAAAGTTGGCTTTCCGCCAAAGGCGTTGGTTCTGTGAGCCGCCAAAATGTTGTTACAAAAAGAGAGAACATCCTTTCTATTAAAGCTTTCTACGGCACTAAGTTTCAGACCGCGGTGACTTACTTTCAATTGCGCGACCCTAGCCTTCATGAGCCAATGCTTAGCCTTTTCCTCACGATATTTCCTCGCTAATGTCCTAGACTGTGCGGCCACCTCAATACATTGCAAGTAGTCTATCCTTCTTCCAGACTGTGTATCCCTGCAACCGCGCTTAACAAGAGCACGACCTTCCCTAAGCACTCTAAGTCTGAAATCAGTGGCCTGCTCAATTTCTATGCAACAAGAACAAGTGAAATCCGTGAAAGGTTCTCCTGTGCCATTCAAACGTTTACATTGTACATGACGGAAGCAACCTTTCACAACGACAATCTTGCCTTTGAATACAAAATTTGCAGTTGTGTTGGGCTCCGCTATCCACAACGATCCAGGCTTTGAATCATTGAGCAATGAATCCATTCTATAGCACTTCCCAACGTACTCAATGATTTTCTTCCTAAATCCCCAACACAACAATGACAAGATAGAGTCTGAGTGCATACCTGATGGAGATTCGCTTGTAGTTACGGAATCTGTACTGCCCGAACTGCTGAACCAAGAATGCAGGTCCCGTTGATTTCCAATTGTTGTTCTCGACCTTGCACTAGGTCTCCCTCGCTTCCCGGAGCTCAATGCACATGATGTCTTTGAAGAACTGTTTGCCCTTACCAAATCTTCACAACACTTGGTATGAAGGAGCCCATGGACA
This sequence comes from Polytrichum commune, assembly GCA_950295325.1. NCBI lineage: Eukaryota > Viridiplantae > Streptophyta > Polytrichopsida > Polytrichales > Polytrichaceae > Polytrichum > Polytrichum commune. Next base: position 50,085,255 of record OX485807.1, read on the forward strand.
TGATTCTCTAAATTAGCTCTGAGATTTCCCTTTTGCGGGCACAAGTGCATTAGTTCTCCGTCGATTTTGCAACGCACCTTGAACCAAAAGGACTTGAACTGAGGAACCCCCACATCTCCCACTATTACAAATGGAGGATCATCTTCCGAGATGGAATCATTCACACTTTGAAGAATGCTGACACCTTCCTCCACGAGACGCTTGTGATCGGCTGGTGTCAAAATTATGGGTTTGCTAGAGTTGCCCTCCTTCTTCGGGTGATCGTTGTACAAGATATTCCTCTTCCTACACCACTGCTTGATGTGAAGAGTGGAATGCAAGTGAGACTTTTTGAAATTCGCAAACAAGTTTTGTATGGCAATCCGGGAGTGATCACGACCTGTACCCCCGATTTCTCTCTTGCACTCCCCACAAAATATTTTCACAACTGCCACGTCATGGTGATCGTATGTTTTGAGGTTCCACACGTGATCAGCGAAATCCATGGACTCCAACTCCCTTCTAAGCTTCTCAGCACCCCGCTTGTAATTCTCAAGCACGTCAACAGATAAGAGTGTCGATTGCAGCAAAGTCTCTTCCTCTTCATGAACTTCAATCAGATCTGCCTCTTCCAACGTCGGGGCAACACCGCAGAGCAAGATGTCCGCAACACACGGTTGGACAACTTCATCAACTCTAATTTCTACTTGGGGCTCCCCTGCAAAGTCATTGCTCCCCGCTTCACCCGGCGCTTGAAGACGACACCGCTTCTGAAGTCCACCTTCGTCCTCCAATAAAGGAATGACATAGACACGGTCTGTCACAGGATTCATGGCCTCAAACCTCTTGAGGATTCGACATTCATCTTGGAAGTCCCAAAAAAGGAAAGGCCACTCCACGCATCCACCATTCTCCAAGCGCGTGCGCAAATCAGCATAAGTGTCGCCCGTTTGGCAAAAGAAGGGGCTCAATAGCTCCGGCCGCGAAACATCATCTTCAACCGAGTACAACCTAATCTTGAAATTCAGCGCCATCTTCCACACCAACCAAAACCAGAGCTGCTAGTGCACTTGAGCTGCGGCTGGGATGATTGAATTTTCCCTCTTATGATTCGACTTGCTCAATCATTCCACCTCTCTCTCGCATCCAATCAATCAAAGAGAAAATAAGTACCTAGAAAAATGAATGTCGCATTGCAAAACGAATGGATTCTTCAATGGCAGCCTCGCCTTAGCTCAAAGTTGAGGAAGCTAGATCACCACACCGGCAGCCAAGACCTGCATGGAAAATGCATCCATATTCTCATGAGCTCAGATAGAACCCCTCCATCAGCATCCAGGGTAATCTTATTGCCAATTTACTTTAAAAAACACTCATAGGTACCAAATTTACCATTACACACCTATTAGCCTCCACCAACAGGTATTATCAAGAAAATGTAATGCCCCTTGGTAACTCATGTACCCCTACATACTTGTGTTCCAAATCCCAAAGGTGCCCATCAGTACACAACATGGCACAAGACATGCAATTACATTCTGCCCACCCTCTTCCTAAACAGTCAGTATCTGCGATTCCAATCCTTAGATTTCTCTAGATTCCTGATTCCTCTTTTGCACAAAATTCGCTGAAGAGAATCACAATCAGCCAGACATATCTCGATTATGTCTTAGTGGATAACATGCCAGACATAAATATGGATTATGCTTAATATTCCAAGGTGGAAACCCTTTCTGCTTCGAGCCTCAATATTTCGGGGGCCCCAGAGCTCATATTTGATTACCTAAACTGAGGACCATGGTTTCACTGGTCGTCTTTCCAGATTCTTTGTGGCAACAAAAACCTCTCACTCAAATAATCAAGTGATCAACAGCTCACAGCTCAGCCTCTCTTGAGGCCCAGCCGATTCTTACTGATCACCATAAATATCCGTGATAACCAAACTCTATCACCACATGCAAAACTATCCCACAAGATTTTCTGAATGCCATTGTAGGGTACCAGATTAGCCCCTACTTCTTCATGCAACCACTCACTCCACTAACACATACAATGATCGGGGAGAACTGGCACTTAGTTACAGATGAACCGGTTGAGTTTGAGAAATAACTGGTCGAAGTTCAAGACTGCAAGAAAACTACCGATCATTTTAGAGGAATTTATGGAATACACCGCAATTGTATAAAGGAAAACCGGAGGATGCCAACATGTAACCGGTTGGACTTGCAAACACTCGGATCTCAACCGATTATGCCCAACAATCTCCCCGATCACTGAACACATACTAACAAATAACTCGACTGTTTCTCCCAAGCGGATTTTCTTGAACTTTTGATCAAGTTCAACTGGCGCTCCCTACACTGCAGTGTCTATTAATATCCGTCGTCAATGCTGCCATTGACGAGTTGTCGTGAATGACCAGCGCAATGTAGACTCTGTGCACAAGATATAAGCTCAATGTGTAGCAACATCAAGGGTTGAAACAGAGGTGCATTGAAACATTACGTACATGGAAAGTGAGAGTGTAGCTGCAGCTGCAGCCTTCCAACTCGTGCACTGTTGAACAACGAGAGTAGGTGGCAAGGACAATCAAGAAGAGCCCCTTTGATTTGGCTCTTTCTGTCACTTTCTCACGAGAGAGGATTGATTTCGATTTGGAAGCAGGACACTGAAAGCGCAACTAACAAGGAAGAAGATACCAATACAGAGAAGGAAGTATGTACGTCGATATTCATAGCTACAATTAGTGGACCAGGTAGCTTCACTTTCAGGATTGCCACGATCTAAAGGACTGTAATGAAAAACAAGCGGAGCTTTCAGGAATACCAGAATTGCTGCTGAAGCTTAAGTAACCAAGCCCTCTCATCAGAAGTATCATATTCCTCCTGTGTTGGCTTTCAAGTTCTCGGAGACTACTTTCTTTCCTGGTGATAAATCAGTTCTGGTGCTTTCTAAATACAGGGAGCAGCTATTAGAAAATCGCTCTTCACAATATTCCAAGAAGAAGGTTGTAGTAAAGCTCAGACTGTGAGGTTTCTGAGAGCTGGCGTATTATAATTTAAGGCCCAGATCAAATGCAATGCTGAAGTAAAAAAGAAGTCCAACAATTATTGGAGGTGAGGATAGATCAAGAGGCTGGGGAAACTTACAGTACAATACTCTGCCCGCATCCTTCTCACTAATGACATCGATTTTGTCGACCCCAAGCTTGACACTGTCACCCGATGGTGAGCTTCAGAAAATTTTGATCATCACATCAATTCACCTTCGGATAAAAACCAGCGACCAAGTCCCAAAGGTTGAAGTCGTGATGATCTCCACCGCCAACTCCTCTCTCCATACAAAAAATGAAAAATGAAAATTTTAAACTCACAAGAAAGACTCAAAATACTAAATCTACGGAGCCGATGCAGTAAGATCGCATATCCAACACTGGCAAGAAGACAATACATCTACGGTACCTTACAGACAACCATCTCTACAGGCTCTCTCTCTCTAACCACACAGTGTGCATTCCTTTAAACCTCACACAAGCATATTGTCGGTGGGAACACGCGGGTCTGCCAAGCCATCGAATCCTAAAATCCAGAAATTGAGGTGGCTAGGGATGCGGAGACTTACGATGTTGCGAGGAAGGTTGGCGGTGTGTGTGGCGAGGCAACAGTAATTGGGGTGCAATCCGAGGGAGTGCAGCTGGAGCATCCAGAGAGAGGGAAGCGCGGGCAAAGGGCGAACGAGGGAGGCAGAGAGAGAGGGAGAGAAAGAGAGAGACAGAGAGCCAGCGCAGGGGGGTTGATGCCTGAGAGGCACAAGGCAAGGGGAGGGGAGGGGAAGCCATTTTTTCCGACCATTAAACTAATTGTGCATGAGTTTGAAGACAGCCAAGCTCTTACACACCTAATAATGAGAGGCCACTAAGCTCTTCTATATTTTAGGATAACTCACAATGTAGCATTTTCATACTTTTGGTCAAAAATAATAATATAAAGGGGGGTATTTTAGAACTACTTCATTTTCTAATGGGACCTATTATTCCATACCCTATAGTACTTTAAAGATGTCTAGTGTCATTTTTGATACCCTATATTACTCTAAGTTCATTTATAATTTTTAGCTCCCATGTTTTTAAAATACCCTATCATTTGTTCGCACGTAGGTAGCTACTCCAACCATTGACTGCCCCCCCCGAGCCTTAAACCCGAAATAACAAAAATACAAAGCAATCCCAACACACACCCACCACCTACCACCCACCTACAATGATGCACAAGAAATCCAATCATGGTTATATAACATCACAAATATCGCCAAAATTGCTAACATGGAAGCCCAAAAAAATACAAACCTACATACCTCCCAAAATTGAAAGATAGCAATTAAGAAATAAATAACCCTCCTAGACCTAATTTTTTTTATTTAAAATAATAATAATAAATTAATAATAAACTAGACAAATACACAAAAGAATTTTCTTCCCAATGGACTGCCTTATAGACAAAGATGGCAACATAACAATGCACCCAGATACCATTGCACACATCATACACTCTACACAAGAGAAATCATTCCACAAACAAGCCACCCTCTGCTCAGTTCTCATTGACCATCCACATGATTATATGTGTGCCATCTGCCAATACCCTTGGCTAACTAAAGGAGGCTTCATACTCAAAAAAAGGAACCCCTCCCAACTCCCACCACTAGGATCATCCTTCACAATAATAATTTACAACCTCTACTTTAAAAACCTATCCAATGAGAAAGGCCCTGGATTGGATGGCATCCCCAACAAAATCCTAAAAACTTTACCAAACACCTTCCATGACATGTTGTACTTATTTTTCCTACAATGCTACCATCAAAAAGCAACACCGGAACATAAAATCATTACAATATTACTTCACAAGCAAAAAAAAAACATGCAGTAAACACCAACCACAAACCTATTGCCTTATTATGTACAATCTACAAACTATTCACAAGAAAATTAAGCTCCCTCCTTACCACCTTCCACAAACAACATAGTATCCTCCATTATAGCCAAGAAGGCTTCCGTCCAATGAGAAAGACGGCTAAACAAATTCAAGCAAACACTTGCACCTCACATACATAGACATTCACCTCATATACATAGACTTTTATAAATGTGTTTGGCTTCATTGACCACCCACGCCTTCTAACCTTAATGGAATACCTCGGATACCCCCCAAATGCCATTGAACCAATTGGAAACATATTCACATGATCATCCACCTCCTTCCAAGAGGCCTATTTCACCACTACACCACCCATCCAAATAAGACGTGAAGCCATCCAAGGAAACACTTTAAGCTCATACCTTTTTATTATTTTCTTAGAACCACATCACGGATGGTTAGGAACAGACTAGATGGGATATCAATTCAACACCTCACCCAACACCATCGCGACAATAGCATGTGCAAATGACCTCATCATCCTCATTGACATCGTAGAACACATACAACCACAACTCAACAAGCTAAGACAATACTCAAATTGGGCACACATAGACGTCAACATAACAAAAAGAGCAGTCATAGGTTGCCCTAACAAATCAAAATTACAACCCTTAGCATTTACCACATACATGAAAGCACAAAACATCAACTTCAAAAATTAACAACTTCCCATTTTCACACAAAATGAATTGTACACATACTTTGGCATAAAAATGAAACCATCTCTCAAATGGAACATACAAAAAGAATTAACCATTGCCAAAATCAAGAAACAAAGTGCCGCCCTCCTCTTCCATCCCTAATATCCGTGAACATAACAAACTACTCATAAGACTCACAAAATCCATATGTAACATCCCCGGAGATTCCTCTAACATCCTCAGACAACTACTTTGGGTAGCATTTGGAATAGAAACATTGTCCCTCCTCCCACAATATGCCATCACAATTAATGATCAACTCACCCAAACACTCAATGACCTAGACCCATTAGCAGACATTTACCAAGGTATAGTAAAATTCATAGGAAACAAATATGATGACGCATAATATCTCATGCTTTTGAAATACCAAGCCTGCAACAAATCCCCACCACCAAAACCTCATACTTACTTAAGAAAACATTCCTAGATCCACCTAAACTCCATAGGCACCACCTTCCCCCTTAACACATTCCCCTTATATAACGATTTGCACAAAATTCTACACCACCCTTATGCCGCCCTTACACCACCCGAAAAAGAAACTACAAAGAAATTTCTCACAAAACTTGCCACATTCAACATCACAACCCTTAATCAACTCCAAGATCCCTCCATCACCCGCATACTTACACTCAAAGAATTCCAAATAAAATACCACACTAAATCTAGGACGATAAAAAAATGTTCTCCTTCAAGCCTCCACTATGTTCCCACCTTACACCTACCACATACCACATACCACCCTCTACACAATATAGATCCCCACCACCACCCTCAACTCTACCACAACACACAAACCTCCCAACACACCCAAAACCACTCTCATGCAACCACTAGGCTCACCCATAACACATATCACCAACTTCAAATACACACACACAAAAGAGGGCGGGGGGGTTGAGAAATGCATACTCAAATTTTATTGCCATTGGCAATCTCCACACACCAACTACACAAAACGGATCTCACAATCCCACCTCCTAAACCTAGACACCATACTATATGAACACAACCTATCACTCATCACAAAACTAACACAATACACAAAGCATTAAGATAAAAATTAAAAAAATCCATTTAACTAACCCACAATCAAGGGCTAGATGACAAGTCTACCCAAGTCTCAATATCCCACATCTCACCCTATAAACAAAAGAATGCAACCCGGACAAAGACATCAGCACCACCTCTCCAACAATACAAATTACCCCCCCCCCTCCCCATTCACCCAAATACATGACAATGATGGATGATTCATAATTGATATACCACTTGAAAGACTCGCATGGCTATGGGATAGATACTCCAGAAAATACTCCAGATACATATCTACATCCAATCACAACCTCTATCCTCCCATGCACGAATGCGCCACATAAACACTCCTCCTTATCAACCGCTACCTAAACCCCGTACCACACCGAACCCCACAAATAATCCCCCTACTCCACAACCATCACACACTAAAACCACAAATACTCATTAACCTCATACACACCTTCCAACTTGCGCACTCATATTTATGTAGTTCACTTACATGCCCCATGAAATTTACACACTATCACTCCCCACTCAATAGAGACACAATATTTGGATCATTGGGCTTGGCATTTTCAAACAAATGGGTAGGTAATGGATACACTCACATAACGGATCTTGACCCACACCCGACCCGACACCCGGCCCGACACCCAACCTGGTCTACAATAATGCACCATGCCGCCCAATATGTCCACCCTCATTTGGTTAGTTCGGTGACTGGTATGCACCATCCGTGGACATGTAACTTGTCATACCCTCCATATACTCCGATGTGGGTCATGTCAACACATGATAGGTGAATGGCATGTGTGCACCCACAACGATGGCAATCTTGGTATGTCCATCGATGCGGGTAGGTGGTGTGCACCACAAAGTACTCCAATTCCGGCGCACGCTACCAAGAGGGCACCGAACGAATGTCACCCAGAACCCAATCCACCCTACCCATTCTAGTAGAATGGGCAAAGGGTATGCTTCACCCCCAAGATGGGGATCGTCACCCATAGAAGCCCCAAGGGGTTGAAAACAACATTATTGGATGCATCACCCGGCATTGAACTAGGCCATCAAGACTACACCGACGGACTACTACCACCACATACTGGTGACCGTTTCCACTGAAATTCCTGCAACCCTGCAAGGTTGATTTGAACATGATTCCTTCTAGTGCTCCTCATTCTTGCAGAGTTAGCTCATGTGCAATGTGTTTCTATAACGATGTGTGAGCGTGCTTTTAGTGTGCAGAATTTGATCAAGACTAAAGTTAGAAATAAGTTGGGCAGTAAGAATCTCGAGGCAATGCTGCAAGTTGCCTTGGAAAGGCCAAATGAGGGGGTAGATGACATTATTGGTGACTTTGTCCCACTTTGGAAGAATGATAGTAAATACCGTTTTTGTATGCTAATCCCACGTCTTATATTAATTCTCCTAATACACAGAGTGTGAGTGATGTGTCTTGTTCTTTTGGGGTAGTTGATACTAACGGCAATGGTACGCAAATTCATGACTTTCAATACTAACTAGCCTTCAGAAAAATACTTGGACCCTTTGTGGATCTTGTATTTTCTAAAGGCTACATCCTTGGCCCTAAGATGGTAGGGGCTTTGCCAAGTTCAACTCCTCCTAAGGATATTATTTAAACAAACAAATAGAGAGTGAATGCCAACATTCTTTAACCCTAAACACTTGAATAAAAAGGGGGGGGGGCATGAACGACAATGAAACTCAAAGGAAAAATAATGAGGAGGGAATGAACATCCAACACCGAAATACAAAACCAACCCCATTTTAGACATCTAGGAAACTAGATAAATGAAAAAAGAAATGTCAGCTAATTGCCTAAATACATTAGGAAATGGGGGATATAAACCAATAAAATTTGCACTCTCTAGGCCCACTTCTGAGTAAATTTGAAAATAGCCACCTCCTAGAAGCTAGGAAAGTAGTTGTTTTCTCTACAAAATTTCCCCGGACTCTGCCTCTGACTCCATTCGTCTCTTGTCCAGTGGGCTCCATGCAGGCAAATTGTTTTCAATAGGTACCCTCGTTATATAAGTTATGCATGTGTTATTTGGTTAGATTTTCTAATTAGAAACATGTCTTTGATTGGTGTGTGGTTTGGTGAGGATCAAGGAATAAACAACATAAGGACACGTGTTTAGGACAAATTGGACTACGTCTTTAAATGTATCAATTACTCCACAGTGAACACAATTGGGAGGACCTATGTATTTAATTAAGGAATCAACAAACATGCACTTTTGATAACCGTAACTAATCAAGGGCAAGTCCGATTTTCAATCTTGTATTTGGTGGTGCTTCATCGTAGATTTGTAATGCAACAACTTTTTTGTTGTGAAAATCTAAGGTTGGGGCATCTATAACCAATTAAATAAGCGAGTTTGCATTTGTTTAGGAGGAGTATAACGGGGAATTATTTTTCTTGCAAAGAGAAACAAATTTTAAGGAGAATGCACTAAATTAAATTCCTTTCAAGAATATGGAAATTGCTATAAATTTTGAAGGGGTAAAATTAGGGTAACACATAATCAATCTATAGGTTGGCCCATAACTGCTCATCTAAATGCTAATGATTGGCTATGACAATTATCAGAACTATTATTAGGTTAATCAATCACAAGCCACTAGCACATAAACCTTAACTTCGTTTGCCTAAAAAATATAAATCTCATCCATGTCAACATTACATGGCCCTAGTGAGTGGTTTAATGGACCCAGTCAATTATGGATGCCTCAACCTTAATTAGTAGAAGTCAGAGAACATGAAAATTGCACTGAGTTACACCCACATACCTTAGGTCACCCCAATTACGTTCCCTATTGCACCTAGAATGATATTTTAACATGCACCTCAATCTCTTTTGACCAAAAGTCTTTTTGGTGTCCATTCTTAGAATCCACACCTAACTACACACCACATAAATATAAGTATCCGATTAAGATAGTAACCGAATTAGGCACATTTACCTTATTTCCAACATCCTTGATTCACTCTTGAAACAGGTTTTTGCACTTTTGCCACCGTGGTGTTATAATACACAGATTAGTGCGATTTTCATGGCGTCATTTAAAGTGTCCTGGGTTATCATTCGACTTCAAGATTTAACGTGTTATATATCTTTCATTCTCGCAGAAGAAGTAAAGAAGATGAATCTTCATCTCATATTCATGGCTTAGTTTGCGTTGGGATTGTGCAGGAGGAGAGGCATGCCATGCGAGGCCAGGCAGGCAAACCTATCTCTGCGTTAGCAGTGTTGCAGTTTGTCAAACTGAATTCCTCATTATAAGCTCCAATTGCAAATACAAGGGAATCGCGCTTACAAAGTCGACTAAATCTCATACCAATAAAGACAGCATCCCAGCCCCTCCAATCCCCAGCATTACACACTCGAAGCACAGAGCTACTCAAAGGGTCAACTTGTCAGCTAAGAAAGTACAAGCTTACTTCTGAGAAACAAAGTGTGATAGCCTCACTCACATCCATGGTCGTCTGACTCATCATCCAGGTTCTCAACTCGTAAAACAACTTGCTAACTTTATTCTCAAATATTTCCTGGACGTCCTTATTAGCAACAATTGTGTAACTTGATAAAGCAATTCCAGCGCACACTAGGTCATAGTTTGAGTCGCATTCAGATCTACGCTGAGCTTCAGACTGACAGAGGATTTCTCTGCCAGCGACGAGAATAATATCCGACGTCGCAAAGAGACCTCCAAGCACAGCACCGCAGCTCACCACCTGAAATGGATGGATTGGCACCAATTCAAGAGTGCATTAGAGTGACATCCTCCTCGCACAAATTCCCACCAGAAGCCACCGGGAGACAGTGTCTCTAGCTACGTGAGGTCCATAATACATCGAGGTGTTTCTCTTCTAGATCTATTCGGCTACACAAACTCGTTCTGCTAACTTCCATATGCATGACTACAAGTCCACGACAATCCACGAAGTCACTGCGCACTTGCGGTGGGACCGGGCAGACCGGTTCCCACCTTAATCCTATATATTACTAATGACCGAGTTGGCAGGCTTCTCATCACATTTCGACCAGAGTTCGGGAAGTTTTTGAAGCCTCAGTGGCTAATTGCCGGTAGTTGCTACGAAGGGTCGGATTTTTTCCAATTTACATCGGCAAGAGCCGGTCTTTTGTAAAATCAATCGGCCAATTGCCTATATTTTCATGTTTTCATTGGCCAATATCCGATTAAATGGAATTCATATCGGCACCAATTGTTTAAAAAATGTATGAAAAGTTATTAGAAATAATTTCTTAGTATAGAATCTTGAATAAGTGAAAAGAAAGGCATGTTCAAAACTTTAAATTTGAAGAGTTAATATCCTTGGCAGGAATTGAACCTAGCAATGCCTTCACCGCTTGAAGGCCAAGGGTCCCCCAATTCTTCATAGAAGCAATTGGATTTGGTCATGGAAAGGTTGCATAATTCAAAAAGTTTAAGGTTTAGGGTACTTCCTCAAGTGCATCATCAGATGCCCCAGACAAATAGCGCTCAAGATGCTTCCGGTTGAAATCCAGTAACTCACAAGAAGATTCGGCTACATTTCCGGGACATTTTCTGGTCCATCGGCTAATTGCCGGAGGATTGAAATTACAGTCGGATTGCCATCCGATGGTTGGAAATTTGGACCGGCCATGAGTGGAAATCCATCGGTTGATAATGAACTAGCCGTCGGTTTTCCCCGAACATAGATTTTGACAAGTAGATGATCTTTGCCCAAGTGCCTATATCCATAAAATAATCTTCAATCACGTTGGGAATGGCATGTGGAATTTGCATTCTGCTACAGCCATCCCTTTCTGCTCTCTTTATGCAGCCATGTTTTGTAGCAGAATCGTTCATGCGAGATGTACTCAGAGGTTCAATAGTGGGTGCAGAGCCAAGAGCCAAGAGTGTTTGATCCCCTGGGTCAGTCACCTCAGAAATTATATAACTATTAATTCAAGTCCAGCTATGGTACCTGATATGAAGATTATAACATGTGGAAACTGCAATAATCCAACAAACTTGAAGATTGCCATGGAAACCACCATTCAGCCTGTAAAATGTCACCTCTGACTATTTAATGTAGGACAATACTACATCGATATGTGCAATTAGGTTGCTCCACGATAATTTACCAACATTCCGCATTAATTTGACCATTTATTACCACATTTATTACCATTGTACATAAATCAATTTCTTGAATGTGGTTGTTGTACGGATAAGTAAACAGCGTTATAAGTTTTTGTGGTCTAATATTGACCCAAGGTAATTTGCAGGAGTAGAGAGGTTTAATGCAACCCAAAATAGCGACATGCATTAGCAGAAACGTAGCAAAGTATGCGTACTGCTACAAAGTAACACTTAATTATGGTCAGGAAACTCTATCGTAGTGGAAAGAACGCAGGTCAGCCATGTCCCCAGCCATGGCGCCTAGAATGGGCCCACTTCCACATTTCAAGACTTTGCATAGGGGAATACGATGTTTTATTAAGATAGATACCAGGATTTGGAAGCAGAAATGTGGCAGTGCGTGATTCTCCTAGAAGTAGCAGAAAAATTAGTGGGGGGTGTAGCAGATCCTGAGCCCTTTCCCGGAAGGATCAAAGAAAAGGCCGCAGCGATCAAATTACAAAGAGGCAGTTTGATTCGCTCTAAGAAAGTTAGCCGTGCCTAGAATTGAACATTTCATTGAGAGATGTGTCAAGTGGAATGTGATGTTGACGTATATTAAAATACCTACAGTAGCAGAAAAGTAGCAAGGTCGCTCCACTCCAGAACCCACTATGCGTTTAAGCCTGGTGCAGCAAATAACTTACATCACACTGATGTGCAGGGCAATGGATGGTTCCAGCAGAATTTCTAGTGGAAAGCTTAGCAGAACCCAGCATGCACCTATGCCTCCGGAGTCCAAGCTTCAAACTCCAAAGGTACAAAAAGGGTGCAAATGGAGGAGGAACCACCACAGTTTAGTCACTCAGGTGGTTTATTGATCGTGAGTTGCAAGCCAAAAACCTTTCCATTTCCACATTAGAAGCCGATTGCTGCAGCCTTGTGCACGGTGTTTCCTTGTCCCATTGATTGATTGTGGGTGTGTTGATTTGATAGTACGCGGGAATTACAAAAGGCGGTCGGCAGAGCTGCTAGAGCTAGCGTCAGAAGAAAATAGACTTGTTGCTAATGGCAGATTCTCCTCCCTCCCTTGAAATCGACTTGTCTGATATTGAGATCCAGCAACAGAATAGCTTAAATTTTGAGCATGCCAACGCAAATGGATGCAACAAAGCATATGCATTCATTCGCGAGCACAGCGCATTATTACAAATCCTTGTCGCACTTCTGTTCTCGAAGATTTCAAAGGCCATCTTCTCACCGGCCGCTCATGTGGAGAACGGCCTGCTGGAGCCTGACCGCCTGATGGGCCACAAAGGGTATGGATACATTCTCAAGCTCCTCGGAGGGCTTCTTACCATTTACACTCTGGTGTTCACAACATTGGCCCAGGGAACAAGGTTGCGTTGTGTGCACTGGTGGATCCCATTTTCTCTCGTTCTCATTCCTTCAGTTGCTGTGGCCACTGCCGTTTTTTTTCAGCTCAAGAAAATGTCTCGCAGTGCCCGACAGGTACGTCTGCACCCGAGCCACACACGCTGAATTTCAGAAACACTGCAATTGTACTCCAATTGTATTAGTTTGAAGTTTATAGGTTAAGGGTTCCACGGTGAGATTTTGTGGGCGATGAAGAAGGTGTCAATTTAACACACCTTTGAACTGGTGTCCTTGTCAGATGGTGATCTCTGTGGCTGTGCTTGGATGTCTTTGTGCGACATCAACGATAACTCTCATCTCGTGCAGAGTACTACTCTGTCAACCATGAAAGTCTTTGGGATACTAGTTTAATAGAAAGCTGAACCGTTACAATTTTAGGACCTAGTTGTCATACTTCCAACAACATTTTACAATGACTGGTGTTAAATTTGTACTTCTGAGGACTTGAAGCAATAAAGCTTATGTTATGTGGACGGTGAATAAGACCATATCTCTTGCTGCACATGAAATTTGGACCTGCAACATGGATGAGCCTGTTACACATACTCTTTCAAGTTTTCCCCAAATTGTGTTGCTGCCACATTCAAATTGTGTTCCTGTCACATTCTGGTCGAATTTAGGCTCTCGGGGAATCAGGGTGAACAAGATAGAATTGCATTCATCATAGGGTTCTTCAAGTTGTTGATCATATGTCACATTGTGACACATATAACAATTTCCATACATTTTTCAATAGAAGGTGCTTAAATCATTGAATCCAACGGTAAGATGAACCTCAGGTTCATGGTTGATATATAGCATCTTGTAAGTGGAGTAAGACCAAGCCCAGGGTCTACATATGTGTATCCTATGATAATCGAACTGAAGTCTTCATTGTGAGCATTGGAAATGCAAACGAAGCTACAAGGTCACCTTATATATAACTTGCACCAAGACAACATGAACCATAATTTACCCTTGGGGACCGTCTCACTAAGCCACCAACATTTCACACATAGCGTAGAGAATTCTAGAGTGGTTCAATTAATGTTCAGTAGAAAGTAATCACAAGGTTCAACGCAGCAACATAGTCTCAGAAAAAATGTGATAGGGTCATTCATGTTCACGTCCAAATTTGTGTAGTCTTTGTATTTCGTGCGAGGTCACATAACTTAGATGTAGCTATGTTTGACAAACCAAAACATTGTGCACATGGTTGTAAATCTTTTTGAAAGAACACACATCATCAAGATGCCAACTTTAGAATACAAAATTGTTCTACACTTTAAAAAAAACCAAGAGAACATGGAGCAAACCGCCCTGTCTCGCAAGCGTTATGTGCATTTTACCCATCAACATGTGTTGAAACAAGATCAGATCTTGCACACAACAATCCACCTTTACAAAGTTCAGCACCTAACATTGCTAATCCATGCATTCCTACTAACATTGAAGAGTTACATACCCCCTCCCCCAACCCAACTCGCTGACTCGCCCGAACCCCGCAGCCTACCCCAATGTACTGATATAGAATGTTCTTCGTTTAAACCTCACATGGACTCCAAGCATGCACCGAGAACTTACCAGACATGAAAAGTTTTGTACGCAAAACAACCAGCTCCTAACCCAAAGTCTAGTTGAATCAAATGATAACTCTAGTCATGTATGGGGAGATTTTGGAAACAATCAAATGTTTCTAGATTGAACTGGTTACATGTTGGTTCTTTTGGTTATTCTTTATTGGACCATGCCTAGTGGTGCATTTATTTTTAATTTATTTTAAAATACTCATTCTAAAATGTATTCTAAGATACTCGGAAAATTTTAAGGCATTTTTAATGTTTTTGATGATGAATTCACTATTATAGTTAGTCCATGCTAGTAGGGCGAATATGGACATGCGCAACTTCGCCAATTGTTCCATATTACCAAGTAATATTAGTACACTCAAACTCAATGGTAATACCTAAGCTTTGAGCCTTGGATGGAGAATGACGACAATGACATTGATGACGACAGTAATGTTGATGAGGACAATGTTGAACAAAACGAATTTCGCATCAGGGATGATCCACGCACAGTCTTGGATCAATTTTTGGGCGGAAAAGAGCTCGCATAATTGATCCTAGAAGAGGGGAATGTTTTTGAAAACGATTTGTCATAAAGGACCTCACGGATTGATGTCTTCGATGTTTTTCAATTAAAATTTGTTAAAATGTTTTGAAATATTTTAACTTTTATTTTATAATGCCACCTCCAACCTCTAGAACAAAAAATGCAACACTAGCCATGCCTTAAGGCAAGGACTATGCATTCACTTGGTTCTACAAGACCTTAAGGCTGCGATGAGCTTACGTTTGAGAAGTAGGTTGTCATGATTCATATCCATGAATGCGTGGATGTTGAAGACTCTAGTTTAGGATGGTAGTAAGTTGTTTGGAACAAGAGCCCCGGGTACGCAACTCCCATATTATACGCAAGGGGCATCGTATTAAAAACGGCTTAGAGGACGGCTTTTGTAAAAATTATATCACATTATATCAAATTAAAATGATCAAAAATTTGGGTGAAGACCAAATTAAATAAAATGAGATGAAAAAAAAGTTGGGTTGCATATTTATTATAAAAAACTCCAACGTATATAAACAATTGAGACACCTAGTTTTTTAACCTTGTAGAGTGTCTAAGAGGGGTATTCAATGTAGATGTCGGATTAGTATTCACAAATGATAGAGGGTCCTTTCGAGGTCTCCCTCTTTTGGAAGGAGTTGTGGCAATTACAGGTGTAACATATTCCTTCTCACTCTATTATAAGGTTCCCTGAGTGTAGCTAACTAAAGCGGGGCTTTTGTCTTATGTAGAACTTTCCTAGAGTTTTCAAAGAAGTAGTTAGTATAGTGACGTTACTTTTTGCCTTTTTTCCCGTAATCCACATGTCCCTATCTCCACCTCCACTACATGAGCCTCTATCCTTCATCTCACAATCCATGTGTTTGTTTAAGCCAAGGATGATCCTCCCAAATGAGCACAAGCACACTCCAAAGCGACGACACAAAGGCTCCAAAGCAAAGCCGCACACTCCAAAGCAAAGACACAAAGGCTCCAAAACCAAACACAAAAGCTTCAAAGCGAATATATAGAAGCCTCAAACCCTAAGCCCTAACCCTAAACCGGGAACCCGTGATATTTTGAAATACCCCATGATACCCTTGAGTAGTCGGGGCACCATATGATGTATATGGTCTTAAAATACATACCTCAACTGTATCCTAACACAAATCATTAGTTTTCTATCCCAACAGTTAGACCAGTAAGTTGCCTATACATAATTTTAAAAAATCCACACGAATATTTGCCTCCAATTAGAATTATAAGCCACAAATAGTTGCCTCCCATTGAAATTATAAGTCATTCACAATGTTATAATTTTATTAAAAAGTCCAAAAAGTTGGGTAGTTTGACCTATGGTACATGTATTAAAAAAATCATATAATTAGGTTTTTAATGCAATTATATGCTTCAAAATATATTCATTTCCTATATATAATTATATTTTTGGATTCCTTGTTAGAAGGGCTACAAGGGTTTCCTACATTAAAACGAATTGTATCACTCAATATTCGACTAAAACGCATTATAAGTGATTATAATCAGGACCATATAATACGGGAGTTGCGTACCCGGGACAAAAGCTTACCGGTTATACCTAATTTCAAATGATGTTATTGGCCAAATCATTATGTGGAACTATGAATATATGAATATACTTTTGGTGAAGTTATCATAAAGTATACACAGATAATTGTGCCAAGTTTATTGCCGCTTCGTTCAATTTGAACTCTCGAAAAACATTGCATGCCATAGCTCTATATAAACCCCTTGCAATACACTTACATGAATTCCTCCACACTTGGATAAATTCCGTCTCACTGCTCCATGTTCTTGTCCTACAATTTTTATAGGAGACTTCAATGTGAATATGTTGAAGGCATCTCCTCAATCTAAAACATTGGAAAATTATATGAGACATTATAACTTTGAAATTATTTTTCCATAGTCCACAACAACCTTTAATTCATAATTAGATCATATATGGACTCATGCTATTCTTACCAATTGTCAGTCAAGATACCCATAATCATATTGGACAGATCATAAACTACTTTATGAAGCATTTAAATTACATGATCATCTCCCACTTGTCCATTTTCTTGACACAATTCCAAGTTTCCCTTATGATGGGTTGCATTCAAACAAGCCACAAGAACTACCAAACCCTGCCCACCCACCCCCCTCTCTCCTATTGCCACATTGGACCCAAAATAACAAAAAAATTAAGCATTCCTAACACACCCACAACCCACCTACAATGATCTACAAGAAATCCAATCTTTGTTAAATATCAGTGTAAATATCACCAAAATCGCTAAGGTGGAAGCCCAAAAAATCACAACCCTCACGGGGAGATCACAAGCTATATACTTTTGTAAACCACATGCGGTTGGGGTTAATTATAGATGGGTTATTTATCTAAATTTCTTGAAAAATTGGCACCCATTTAGTAGACCTCTGCTTACAAAATCTATCCAATGTGAGAGTCCCCATACCGGATGGCATCCCGGACAACATCTTAAAAGCTCTATCAAATACCATTCATGACATGCTGTGCTTATTATTCCTACAATGCTACCATCAAAAAGCAATACCAAAAAAATGGAAACATACCATCACAATATTACTCCACAAAAAAGGCAACCCTGCAATAGTCACCAACTATAGACCTATGGCCTTGGTGTGTACAATCTAAAAACTATATACAAGCAAATTAGCCTCCCTCCTTACCACCTTCCGTGAACAACTTAGAATGCTCTATCACAGCCAAGAAGGCTTCCCGTCCAATAAGAAACATGGCTACACAAATTCAAGCAAACATCACAACACTAGAAGAAGCCACATTCATACATATTGACATCAACCTCACATACTTAGCCTTAAAAAAAATTTGTTTGCCTCTATTGACCACCCACACCTTGAACCCTAAACGAAATACCTCGGATACACCCCAAACGCCATTGAACCTATTGGAAACATATACACATGATCATCCATGGACATATGATGGTTACGATGCATGTTCTTTAGTATGTTATACCATAACAACAACAATGTTCTAGGAACACAATATTTGCACAATAAATAATGATGAACTGTCTATTCTACTATATTGTTCATGGTATTTAGTGTCACATGCATAATAGTGTCACTAACCCTATTTTGAGGTGTATCCTAGGTTACTATAACGATCAACAACTTGACCATTAGTGTCACCGCATGACAATTGGTGTTCACATGCGCTTGCTAATGTCGTAACATGAGTACGTGCGATAGTGTTATGAGGTGGAGGCCTATATTACACGATAATTTACAAGTTGACTAAAAGTGTACAATAATGATACTTGACATTCGTATGCTCAAGAATATCTTCCTCTTGCATACTAAAATATAAACACATGACACTTGCTATTAGTATCCTCAATATAATATCTTTTGCTTACATACTAAAATACAAAACTATCATCTCAAACATCCCAATGTGCTATGATATAATGCAAATAAATATCACTTCAAAAATCACTCATGTTCACCATTAGGAGACGTGACACTTTTAAACCTCAAGGCATCTAGGTTAGACCCTTCACAAATATATACATGACACTAAATACCATAAATGGTGTATTATACTGTGCAATACTGAGAAAAAACAGCAGAAGCAAGTTGGTTGTTTTGTTTGGTATTTGGACAGAAGGGTTTGGCAGAGGCTCACTAGAGTATAATATTCAATTCATGTAACCTAACTTAAGGTTTTTTTCCTGCACATAGTATTGGTAGTACTTGGCCGCAGAGACTTTGGTAGCAGAAAAGTAGCAGAAAGTCCTAGAAGAAAAGGGGGGACGTTAAGTAGTAAGTACCCCCCCATGAACTAATAGGGATTCCATATTCGGGCGGGGGCAGCCCTCCCACGAAATTTCTGCCCCCGCCCGGATTTTTTCCAAACCCGCCCGAAAATAGCTGCCCGCCCCGCCCGAAAACGAAAAAAACATTGCTCTTCCATTCTTGAAGGCCGCTTGACTACAAATCCCATATTGAGTGCACTTCACCTTCAAGGTTTCAAATCCAATATATATGTGCACTTCCACCTAGTAAATAAGGCATTAAATGGGATTTCATTCCGGAAGTGAAACCATCAACCAAGAATGTAATTAACTTGGAAGTCAAAAAATTAGAAAATCCTCATCAACATTGAGGTTATAATTTTTATGACTTACCATTTGAAATTGTCTTCGTCATTCTAAAATGACACTTAAATTTAGTGTGCTGATGTGGTTTGTATATTTTATAATATTTTAGATAATTCTGGCTACTTTCAAGAATATTCATACGCACTTATTTATAAAATATACTTAATGAAACTAATTAATCAATTATTTTAATTACCGGATTTAATTGGAGTTAATTCCATTAATTAAATTTTAGGGTTAATTAGGCTTACTGGATATAAAAATTGAGTATTGTAATTACTGAAAGAGCGGCCTTCAAGAATGGAAGAGCAATGTTTTTTTCGTTTTCGGGCGCGGCGGGCAGCTATTTTCGGGCGGGTTTGGAAAAAATCCGGGCGGGGGCAGAAATTTCGTGGGAGGGCTGCCCCCGCCCGAATATGGAATCCCTATTAGTTCGTGGGGGGTACTTAACGTCCCCCGAAGAAAAGTACCAGTGAAGTAGCACAAAACCCTAGACGAAAACCACGACAGCATGAAACTACACTAAATATGATATTTAGTGTCACCAATTTCAATTGTATTGATCGATACTAATTGTAAACTGCAGTGTAGTGTCACCAACACTAAATGTTAATCCAACATTATTTGCCATCCCTTGTAATTTTTTGGATGATTATATAGTTACAGTGTTGTGATTACAGTCACTTATCAAGTGATTTTTTTCCCAAATTTCAAATCATCAATGACAATATTTCATGACAAGTTCGTGACAAAGGAAGGTAGGGGGTTGGCCAATGGATGAACTCGTCCATCATCCATGACAATATTTGTTTACTTGTTCGCAAGAAGTGTCATCCAAAAAGTTACGGTAGTGACATAAAACATCATATGACACTAAATATCATATTCTATGTAGTAGAAAATGATAGCAGCGGAAGTCTTGTTTTTGGAGTCATTTCATGCTAGTATTTGAAAATCGCTTTAAACCAAGATCATGTACTCTCAGTTCTTCATGTTCATAATCTCTATGTATAACAGAAATATCTATATTCACAACTTCATTTTATATAATTTATAATAAGCATGGAGTGACAACTATTCAATAAAGAATTGGAATAAATGATTGGGACAAAGCCTCTCATAGCTACGCCAACTTGTTTGGTATTTGGATAGAAAGTTATGGTCGATGCTAAGGAGTGTATAATATTAAAATAATGTAACTTCACTTAAGGATTTCCCATATACATATCATAGGTTGATAATATAATCCACAATCCATGTGGGATACGTAAACTTCGAAGATGAAAGCCTTGGTAGTCCTCTTGAATGTATTTGTTTGTATCTTTTGCATAACAACTTCAAAGTTATTCTTGGACGTAGTACTTTGTTCCATGTACCAACTTTCTCTAGTTGGACACAATTCCAAATAAATGCATCTTCTTTGTCGAATTAAGGTTCCAAACTTTATTAAGGACATAGACTAAGTTTGTAGTATATAGTTTGACAATTTTATGTTCATCCATTTTCTTTTATGATGACTAAGGATGACTTAGAATATGATGGGAACCCCTCCTCTATGTAATATCATATTGTGGATTATTAACACTGCATAAGCTTGTGTAGAGTGCGAATTTATTATTTTTCTGGGCAAGGGTGACCTGAATTATAGTAAATTCCCGCAAACTTTGTCCAGAAATAATCCGACGTTCATTTTTAGTGGGACCTGCCATCAATCAACCCACGCTAGTCTCGGCGGTACTTGGCCGCGGCGAACACGGTAGCAGGAAAGTAGCAGGAAAGTAGCAGGAAATTAGCAAAAGGCACGCAGGAAACCCCACAAAGAGAACCACGGTAGCAGGAAAGTAGCAGAAGCCGAGCAGGAAAGTCTACAAGAGAACCATGGTAGCAGGAAAGTGTAGTAGAAAACGAGAGTGTAATAAGAGAAAACTTCTGTCAATTTCTATTGAAGAGTCTGACATCCTTGCCTGCTTAAGATTGTTGTGCGTAATTTCTTAGGCATGGCTTCAACTGAAGTGGAATTCTAGATTGCACATCGTCACTACACTGATTTCGTGGTGGTGTCTGCGATTGAGTCAGGATTGTGTACTCTCTGTTCTTCATGTGCTTCACCTCTACGAGTGTAGAAACTCCCAGCTCTTGCCCTCTTTCCCCCAACTGCAGCATCTGAATCTTTGTAATGCAAGAGCGCCATGAGTACGGGTGACGAGGCCGATGGCGTGCACGCCACTTCTAATTCCTTGAGCGAGCAAGCAAAGATCGACAAGAAACGGAAACGAAACGGAGCGCAAGAGAAACGAGCAGCGAAATGGAGCCAGAAGGAATCCATCGCACTGCTCGAGAGTCTGAGGGATTTAGTGCAGAAGAGCGAAGGAGGGAAGCAGTGCTACAAGGGCCCGGCCAAGTGGGAATGCATTTCTGGGAAGCTCGTTGACCGCGGCTACCAGGAAAGAAAGGCGAAAAGTGTCGGCGAGAGGTGGGATACTCTTCGTCAAGCATACCTTCACGTTGAAGAGCACTTGAGAGCCGGCGAGAATTTCGCACAGGCTCTATGTGAGACCAGAAAAGAGTTCAAGTTCTTGCCTGCAGAGTACACACAGGAGTGGCACGCGTTGGCCGCTAGGTGTGGGCCCAGGCAAAAGAAGAAGCAGAGGAATGGTGGAGCGGAATTAGCCATGGTGGAAAATACTGTTGCAAAGCAAAAAAATATCGATGCTTTGCCATGTGATGTTAGTCCAGCCTCGGTCTCATTTGAAACCATCCTCCAGGCATTCCATAAACATATCAGGAATGTGAGGTCCCTGCTATCTTGCAGCAGAGATGCAGCCAGTCCAAGCCAAAGATCTGACGAGACGGATGAGCTAGGTGACATTGTGAGGTCTTTGCTATCTATAGTCGAAGCGGTGAAGACGAATGCCAAATTCGAGAAGTCAGGTTCTCCAATCAGCAAATCTTACCTTTCCTAACCCTAGAGATCATTGGCAATTTTAAGCTCAAACATGCCTTTCAAGATGCATTGAATATTTACAAGTTTGAAAGCTTCGAAATGCAATATGTATTTAATTTTGAGATTTCTAAGGTGAGTTCAGAATTGCTGATCATCAGAATTTGGTGGACCCATTAAGTGTACCAATTCCGGGGAGCGGTGGTTCATGTTTTGATCCGATTTACGTTTCTTGACATCCAAGCTTCAGCACTGAACACTTCAAACTATTCGCAACTTGATCATCTACTAATTGTGTGTACTGCACTGCACAGAGCTGTATTATTCTCTGGAAATTGACAAGCGGGAGTGGAAATCGGTGCATGATCTTGCTCTTAGTTTGTCACAAGATCACGGGCGCAGGTCAAGGCCAACACCTAGGTCGGTTTCTAACTCAAAGGACATTAGATGTCGCAGGCAAATCGGAATAGTCTCTAGAAAATGAACTGCCTTCTCCTCTTCCTGCTTCATGTTCTGAAAATTAGCAGCAGATTCCCCTTGGTAATGCAGATTTATCATTGTTGAAACGGAGGGTGAGTGTAGGTCAAGATCCGCTTTTAGGTTTCTGTGTTTCTGACTTGGAGTTGCCATGACTTGGTCATTTTATTCGCTCCTCTCAGAACCCTCGACCGTGACTGATGTTGAGGCCTAATTTCCACATTTTAGTCTAGCAGACATCTACAGGGTCAAGGAGCTATCATTTGATAGTATGAAGCTGGCTGTAATCTGAATTGAGAACATTGTCTGACACTGTCTCTAGGAATCTATAGAAGTGTACTTCTGTAATATTCTGGATGGTGACTTGTGATTGCATTTCGTATTTCCAGGACTTGGTCCTCTCCACATTATCACTTGAGACTTCACAAATTCTTTGTCTCGTCATAAGGTAGGCTCTAAAGAGATGCCATTTTATTCACAGAGATGCCAATTCCAGTCTTCCAGAGCAAGCACTCGAACGCTTCCAGGGTCTTGTGTACCCTCAAAATGACCCAGATCCGGTAACTATCACACAAAAGGACATCAGGACCTTGAACCCATCAGAGTTTCTCAATGATACAATCATTGATTTTTATATCAAGTGAGTGTCGCTCTTGAATTTTTAGGTCTTTTTGTTGTAGGCGTACTTTCAAAACATACGGATTCCATGGTTTATAGTAAACATGCTACCAGGTGGGTGTGGTAGTCCATCACTTTGTCTATGAGACATGTCCGTCCTCTTGACAAGTAGTTCAGCAGAGTTTAAATTTTGTATTGTTGAGTGTGGATCTTGATCGCCATTTTTGGTTGTGTAGGTACATATTGCAGACCTTATCGCCACGAGAGAGGTTACCTACTCTGTATGTTTTCAACAGTTTCTTCTTTCAAAAGTTGGCAGGGACTGACACAAGCTTTAAGCAAAGCAGGGTTGCATTTGAACGAGTGAAAAAGTGGACCAAGGAAATTCCAATTTTCAAGAAAGATTACATCTTCATCCCTGTGAACCAGAGGTGAGACCTGTTTGTTGCAGTCTGATGTTGTGTGCTTTTGAACCTCCATTAACCGAGAAAGCACTTGATCTCAGCTTCCACTTGAAAATGATGACATCTTTGAATTTATAGAATTTTGTACTAAAACAAGATTTCTTGCAGGTCACACTGGAGTCTCATTATCATTTGTCACCCGGGACACATGTGCGATGCTGATGGTAAGGATCGGTCCAATCACCTTGCAATAAATTTGAGGTTGAACAGTCCTTTTCACCAAGGTTTCAATATTTGTGCCATACCTTGCCCTTGTGTGCCAGTATCATTGCTTTCTGAGGGTAAAGAATCGCTGAGCCAAGTTGTTTTGGATGCAGGTTTATCTGGTGTCCCTGTTGGGGATCCTTGCATTTTGCATTTAGACTCGTATGAAGGAACTTACCATATTGGTTTGGAAGACTGCATCAAAAAGTATGCACCAGCCTACATCCTCATGTCCATTGATTTCTATTTTGTTTGCTTGACTTCCTTCCTCGAAACCACAACTATTTCTCAGGTTGGTTGTTTAATCTAAATTTTGCAGCTATCTTTCGGAGGAATGGAAAGAACGAAATCCAGATGCAGATGCAGATGCTGGAGGATATTTTGATGAAACACACTTTATTACTGCGAAGGTCCCTCAACAAGATAACCAGTTTGATTGTGGCATCTTTCTGTTGCACTATGTGGAGCTTTTCCTTAAATTAGCACCTACGAGGTTCAGTTTGAAAAGAATTCGTAATTTGGAACCAAACTTTGTAAGTATGGAGACCATCTTTTATATTCCCACTCATACATGCTTTTGTTCCGCTTGTCAGCTCTTAGGGATGTAAATATTATATGACCTAACCTCCTGTTTGGTGGGTCCTTCAACAGCTCAGAAGGGAATGGTTCAAGCCATCTGAAGTCTCAGCAAAGCGCCTCTTCATTCAACGACTCATTATTTCCCTTGCAGAAGGGAGAAGTTCAGTTTCTTTGAAGGATGATCAAGAAGCAAGCGACTGTGAGGCTAATGGAGAGTTAGTAGGAGTGAGTGAATCCATTGAATCTGACAAATGCGATCATGAAAAGCTGAGAGGCTTCAATATTCAGAAGAGAAATGAGTTTCTTTTGTCATTGAATGTGCAACCTCTAACGTACTAACCTGTAACAAGGATGGCACAATGGTAGTGGATAGAATCAGTTGTGGAATTTGGGATTCTTTGAGGAGTTGCAATTCTAAGTTCTCAAACTTGAAGTTTGTGGATTTCAGACTTCTCTGGAATGTGAACTCGATGCCCGCAAAAATGGAAGTGACTTCTTCCCAGAGGTATCACAGGTCCTTGGCCCACATACGAGGTGAGAAATCCTCAACTGAATATTTTGAATCAAGCAACAAATATGTTTCATTGGACATGGCTATATAAAAGAACCTCTTAAGAAATTTGACTGAAAATCAATGGACAATAATACACAAATTTCCTAACATTCTTAAGCCTTCCTAAGGGTGCAACCTTGGAGGAGGAATCAACTGTCTTGACTTGCAAAATTGTTCGTCAACACTGGTCTAAATCGGATTTGAATTGGGTGGATATTTGATATTGGGTCTAATTAAAGCTTATTTTACAATATGAAATAGATATGTACTTTGGAACACATAATTTTGACATATGATATAATTATTATATTTTTCTATATTCTTGTTATATATTATCATAAGCCTATATCCCAATATGTCTTGACATATCCTCTTGATCTCCCCCTTAGATAATATGGGAGTGGCCACCTTAGGGGTTTTACTGTCCAATTATGAAATTGAATATAGAGACATGGAAATTAACGTGAATCATAGTATTGCAGAGAACGAAGGGATCCTCAAGAAGAAGAGATCTTGCCAGATATGGAAGTAGCAGCAACATGTAATGAGATGGTTGTTGGTTCAGGTAAGTGATTGAAAGCATGATGGAACTCAAAGCTTCCAAATCTATGTGACTTTTCCATGCAAAAAGATTGATTTGTTGCTATAATCAAAATCTAAAATGAAGTTATCTTTGTGCCAGGAAGAGAAACTCCCCCCCTGGAAACACATCACAGAGAAGTTGGACCTAGGCAACAAGATTTGCAAACTATGGGATACACCCGTAGCCTTCGTAATACACTACATCAAAAGCCATGCCGGTTGATTGAGGATCCCACAAAGTGCCAAACCACTACAATTATAAAAGCTATGTTGGGCACGATGAGAGAAGTATACTTCATTTCCCTTTTTGATGTTGATGTATTTTGTTTAGTGAGGAAGAGAAGTGGACATCAATCCTTAACTCTTGAAGGTCCAAGATCTCGTTTGGTTAGTTGAGCACTTAAAACACAAAAATCGTATATCTCATTCTATAGAAAGATATGTCATTGTTATGTTGAACAAGCAAGTGACAAATTGCCAAACAATCTTCATCAATAGTTCAAATGTATGAACCTTAACAAAATCATCCACTCTATGTCTTGTAGTCCCTAAATTAAGATAGAAATTTTCAAACACAAAAGATTAAGGTTATGTAACATAGAATCAATTTTAATTGTGTTATCATATATGTAACCAAGATTTTGTTTGCTTCTAGAGGCATGTTGTGGGAATTAAGATTTCAAGCACAAGTAGAAAGTTGTACATTAGTCAACTTATATGTAGTGTTTTTTGGGTGTTAATTTCTCAAAATCATAGATAGTGATTCATGTATTGTACAAGTGTGAAAACAACTTGTAACCTATAGATGTTATGTTTAAGGTGTTTTTAACAACTTTGATATTTGTTTCAGATGAGGAGAGTTAGATCCAATTAAGACTTTCATATTAGTTACTTGAGATAATAAAATCGTAACGCAAGTGAATATATGATGGAGAGTTGTACACTAACTCCCCTCTAGGCTTAGATTACTTTTACCATTTCACTATATTATTTTATTAATTAAAGTTTTGCTAAGTACCACCTTTAATTAACTCAAGGCCTTAGCTTATGCAAGTACCATAAGCAAGTGGAGTTGATACTCTTGAGTAGCCTATAGACTATAATAATAGTGCTATGATACCTATTCAAATATATTTGAGATTGTTGCAACAATTGACCTTAACCATTTTGACATTTATATGTTTGATTCTCATCAATAATTAACATTTTGAAACGAAGGATTGATGAATATTGGAAATGTTTACCTATAATAGAAAGAGAGAAACATCTAACACATGTATGGTTTTTGACCACGAGATTTGACTTTCTAATTTCAACAGGGTCACACACTAGATTATTTCGACCAAGGAGATTCATTGCTGCTTTTGGGTGCACAGTCCTCTTACATGCTCAAGGATTGGAAGCATGTGAGTTTTGAAAAGGTTTAGGAAAATTTGGAGTTAATTTTTACGTGCCATGGACATTTCTAGAATACACTTAGTGTTGAGTGTTGTTCATGTGATAAAGATAATCAGTTGAAAAATTAAATTGTGGTTTATTTTTTTAGGGCACCCCTATTCCTGCATCCTCATGGCAACTACTCCGTGATGAAATCGGTAGGCCTCAGAGGCATTGCCTTCAACATTGTGAGTATGGTAGGCATGACACGCGCGTAGTAGAGGCTACATCAACAAGCATTGTTATTTATGATGTTTTTCACCTTAAGGTAAGGGTCATACATAGCTTTGAGGATGAGTAGTTTTCTCTCTTTACACATTATTTTATTACATACAACTTCTCTAATGATGTTTCTCATAGTTGCTTTTTTTAAAAGATCATGGCCCCTTTCATTGCAATGTAAACATCTTTGTGGTAGAACATGGTAATCATCTCCATTAATGTATGTCTTTGATTGGATGTGAAGGAAAATCCCCCACACTTCAAGGATTGGTCACCTTTGCGGAATATCAAGCCTGGTTATTTATGGATAGATGAGGTATTTATATTTCATTTCCTTTGCCTATGATGTGAGTTTGAAGGGTCAGGGGATTTACTATGATGGTAAATACAACATCCACTACATTGGTGTTGTTATTTAGCGTGGGTATGAGAATATTGACATGTGTGGAATGTCACCACCAACACATCATGACACACAACACAAACGGCACAAGCTTACATAGACATTTAACAACTTGATTATATGTATAATCATATACATAATAATATTAAGTGTCATTTCAATATATCTTTATTTTAGTTGGATATTATATTTGGATAAACTCAAGTTGTTATTACAGCCAACATTGTTATTAATTGTCATTAGAAGTGTACATCAATGTCATTTAAGTTAAAAGTTATATTATGATATAAGTATATACTTTGACATTGTGGTATTTTAAAAATAATGCAATTAAATTTTATCAGGCATATCCAAAATAGGTGTTCAAACCGAGAGTTAGATTTTGACATGTGACAATCCATATGAATATGTCAGGGAATATGTAGTCCTCATTCTTTAATTTCTTTTTGACACCATTCATAGATCCATGCCACAATTTCAAATTTTTAAACGTCATAAAAATGCATACTAGAATCACATAATTGTATTCTAACCAATATTGAATTTTGGAATTCCTTCCAATGTCTTCACAAATATAACGAATGGTACTCGTAATATCCTGATGAAAATCCACATATTCAAATTATTGGAAGGGTAATATGTCACAATCTATATGTCTAGAAGAACCTATGTGGTATGAACTACGTAACCAAGAGCTATGCAGAGAATGTTTAAACAACATGAAGATGAAGAAGGGATAATAAACAACCGTTTGCTCTCCTCTTCTAAACTTCCTTACATCTTAGCTTAGTTACATTTACAAATAAAAAATATGACCCAATATAATTAAAAGTTGTATCTAAAGTGCGGTGTTCCAGTGGAGTGATTTAAGATTTTAGTGCAATCCTACTTACATAGAACCTTACATGTTACACCATAGTGTAGGTTGATGATGGGATTGGTGAAAATCCAACCGTACACCAATTTTTGGAGGAGGTTTACTTTCCATGAAGATCTTGATGAATAAGTTTTGAATTTCTAATTCTTGATGGACAAATGTAGATTAATAAAATTTAACACAAATGAAAACATAATTCATAGCGTCAAGAAACAAATAAACAAATAAAGATTGGACCATGAAATTCATGTAGTACTACATAGGGGGTGATCTTAAGATTGCTTTAAAATCAATAAAATGTTCATCAATTGTTCCGTGGATAATGACATTTGTAGGTTGTACAATAAGCCAATTCACACATTTTAGCTTTGATCAAACTTATGAGTGTAGAAGTAGTTGTTAATTCACACACTTTTAGTTACTCACAAACACAAAAAAAAAGATTATGGTGAAAGATAACAAATACATATTATTTGAACCAAATACATAATATGAGTGTGAAATCATGGGTGTGCAATTGACTAAAATTGGATTTTACATCAATGCATCAAGTGTTGCAAGGTGTTGGTTTAAATGATGTCTAAATTTGAAAATGAAGTTTATACTATCTTCAATTGTTGATTTTCTTGCATTCTTCCCATTGAACTGTACATATGCATACACGAATATGAATGATCCATATTCAAATACATAGTACATATACATGATAACCATTGTCAAATGTCATATTATTTCCACATGATTTTTTAATAAGTTTCAATTTCGGCATATACAAAGGAAAAGCTCGCTTTAATACTCATAGGGGTTGGATTAAACATACCATGTAGAGCACAAAATTAATAGTAGGGTCTTTATCACACAAAACAAATCAAATGATTGATTGTTTTATTCCATTGTAGTGGTCAATGTGATTATAATCATGGACTATTTCAAATTAAATCTACTTTATGAAGTTTAAAGTGCATAAATAAAGCATGAAACATTCATCATTAGAACACGAAACATACAAAGAGTAGAAGAAATCTTCATCACCTTCAAGGTGTTGGTTGTTGGCTCAACCACTCCAATATCTCATGAAAGAATGGTTAATGCTATTCGACTTGCAAGAAAAGAAAACGGATAGAAAGAAAAGTAAAAACACATTAGGATGTGGTTTTGTCCCTTGCTTGAAGAAAGCCTTTTTGTCTTTCGGGACAACATGTGCGTGACACATTTAGGTTTCTTGAAGATCACCTACTTAGTTGTTTTGGAGACTTGAATCTTTACGATAAGAAAATCCTAATCATATCACTCTATGAAAACTTGGATTTTGGTAGTTGTGTTTGGTACAAATAAATATGTTTAATGTTCCATCACGATCATAAAATTTGCTTACATAAATTTTATTTAAATTAAAGCAATATCTTCATTTAATGGATTATCAAAGTGTTTTTATTCTTTGAATGTTGTTTTTCAATGCAACTAATATATGAATTGACAGGTTGTCTAAACTCAAATGTTAGTAGATTATATATTAAACATTTTTGGAGTTGGTATTAAGATGACATCAACTTGTTTGTACATTATTCTAGTTGAAACATGAATGTGGAGGATTTCATACTATGGCATTTGGATTTAGCATATGAATGATTTTAGTTATGATATAAAAATTAAACCCAACTAAAGAAATAATTTTTTGATAGTCACATAAACTTTATTTTATAGTAGTTCTATGCCAAATTTCAATGTTCAAACCAAAAGAGTTCATATTGGAAACAAACTCTCCATTGACATGAATCTCTTAAAAGATTGATTCATTTTTCATTTGAAGATTTGTGTGGGATGCATTGGGCAAGTTTAGCTATGGCCATCTTGACAATCATTTGGATCAATATGTTATTAACTTTTGTGCGATGGAAGGGCCCATGGATGGGTCCATGGCCTTGCAAGGTTATTATTTGCAATAACGCAACAAGTAACAATTTGACCAAAATACAATCTAAGAATATGATATGTTTACTAATTCCATGAATTCTATTTAATATGTACAAGTAATGAAACATCTTTATAAGCTAAGGTCATTTTATATTCAACCTAGAGTACCAAACAAAGGCCGGTGTAGATCTTCATGTTCACACAATACGTGGAATGTTGTTAACAGTTCCATAAAATGTGATGTCAAGTAAGTCCATATATGTGGTAAATCTAAATAGCATGTTGATTTCCTTTAAGGAAACATGTGAGGACTCTTGAAGTCAAAATGGAAATTGTGCTTGAATATTCAGCTTCCTAGCTTGATAATAAAAAAAACTTGGTTAAATTTGTCATTAGTCGACATGAAAAGTAAGGTAGTCATATACACATCTCATAGTATGATAATTGACTTTGAGTTCCATACTTGGGTATTTGTATAGCTATACGTTATAGCGAGAAAATGTTTGTGAATTGATGATAAATGAATTGGAGTATTCTTGATGAACAGCAACACAATGTATCAAAGTGCTTCATGTTTAGGTGATTGCATTACTTTTCATTTGCAGGATAAAATTACCAATGTCCTACTACATCCACATCTTGACATTGTATTTTGGGCTACAGAGCATGGTGTTATTGGGGCCTATGATTTCCAGAATGAGGTACGAAATTACTATCCAAATCATACATGTGGAATACAAATATATGCATTGATAAATGATAATTTTATTGAACAACTAAAAATGATCCTATTTACGAGAGTCACTTTTGTAGTCCAAAGAATGTCAATATGGCACATGAGTTAGACCTACATGATGGACTTAACTTCCTCTTGAATAATTTATTGTTGACTTTTAGTTGCAAATAACATGACCCAAAATAGGCACACAATGGGAATCAATTGCACGATTTGCAAAAAAAAGTTGATGTACGCATAATTTGAAGACGATGAACTAAAGTATCTCAAGCAAAGTCCAATGCATGCAGTCTACCTTGCACAGGGGTGCTTAACAAAGGTGCTAATTTGAATAAATGTGCACATTGAGCACATAAGGGGATATTGTTGAAGGTATAGTTTGAATGTATAATTTGGGTGATTAATAAGATGTGTGTAATATGTAAAATGATAATAGGCCCATGATCCGGACATGAATGCAAAATCACAACAATAGCCATGAACAAGTGCATATGTTATGGGTTACTATATATATCTAAAGCTTTGTGTAATATCTACGTTTGGATTTGAAGGTGGAGCAAACACGTTACTTTTTAAGTTTGTTGAAGAGTGCACCCCTCCAAACAACTATTGTTCGCATTGGACTATTCTAGACGTAGATGGATTAATACATGGAAAAATTATGTTGGATCGCAGAACTTGACTAGAAGAGTGCATCTCCCTCAATTAGGGAAGCATTCCATGGGGTATGACATATGCGACCTAATTTTTTCCATCACTCTAAATATGTTGGTGTTTAAATCCCACATCAAAGGCAAGGTAATTTTTCTCATATATGAAAGTCATCCATATCTTGAGTTTCCATTTATGTTCATGCCAAACTCCCCCTTGGAAAGCTACAACTTTGTTATCATTTCACCCTTTGATTATGATGATGTGTATTGAATCATGTTGAAATGCAATTGAATAAAAGCTCGTGTTTTTTTTTTTGTATAGTTTATATCCTATGATTCCGATCCCAATTTATTGGGTTCAAGCAAATTAACACTTAGTTATGTTCTAACATGCATGTTCGTGGTGTCATTAGTATCAATTATTTACGTGGACACTCAATGATGAGCACGTGGAGAGAATAAATGGATTGTACAACCACATAATTTGTGACCTCCACAATGACCAAGTTCAACTCCTTGTTGAGAATGTAGAGGATTTAGCCATTTGGGATTTGCGGCAACGAAAGGAACTACACAAGGTAAATATTAAATTCTTCTTAAGACCTTGATTCATTCATTGCACTCTTTTAGCAATCACGATGCATGGTACACTTAATTTTTTTTTGTGTC
The DNA here is from genome assembly GCA_950295325.1 of Polytrichum commune. NCBI lineage: Eukaryota > Viridiplantae > Streptophyta > Polytrichopsida > Polytrichales > Polytrichaceae > Polytrichum > Polytrichum commune. Next base: position 50,118,138 of record OX485807.1, read on the forward strand.
ACCAATTCTATTCAAATTCAAATTCTTTTTGGGATCTTGATTCGTCCATTGCACTTTGTGAGCAATCATGCCTTATTGTGATCGTGATGCATGGTACACATAATAGTGTATTTTGTGTCACCAATTCTATTCATCTTGCTCAATATTAATTGTAAATCACCCATGTAGTGTCACCAACATTGAATATGAATTTAACATTATTTGTCATTCCTTGTAACATAAATTTTGCATTACAAATTTACTATGTTGCAATTACTGTCACTCACTAAATGAATTTTCATCCAAATGTCAATCATCCATGACAATAATATTTCATTTCGGAATTGTGAGGATGCAAAATATACCAAACTTTGTTTCAATAAATGGCAATTTTTGGATGGAATAGAGTAATTTGGGATGAAAGTACTCACTGTAGTAAACTTACTCACAAGAAGTGTCATGAGAACAATTACCAGAGTGGCATAAAATGCCATATGAAAGTGCATCCAATATATGGTGTAGTATGTTGATGTGTTAGCTATTATACTTATGTGTCCCTACTCAACCCATAATGAAATTCCCACCTCCCGTTCGTTGACGTTTGGAATTCGTTCTACGCAGTGGCACCGCAAGGACGCAAATATCGAAGCATGGATATTTGACGCTAAGTACTCATGTGACGGCGAGCTTGTGTATGCCGTCTTTGACAACGGTTCGATTGGCGTATTTGATGCCACTGCTCGTTTACAACTACGTTGTCGAATTACACCATCCGCATATTGCAGCCCAAGTCAACTGTGTCCCTCGTACATATAGTAACATCCCCAATCCATGCGGAAGTCATTTCCAATTCTTCCAACTCTCTGCTAGGCTGCAGTAGAACGTGAATTGTTTGTGGCTGTGGAGCATAATATGTGTAGGTGTGGATGTTACTGTTTGCAGATATCATAATCTATACATGCAGCAGTTGGAGCTCTTCATAAATTCAATGTCGTGCTTGCTCATAGACTTAGTTTGTGATGTTTTGACGGAAATTTTGATTCAGAAATTTGTTGTTGATGGCAGTTTCTGGAAGATTGTAGTGCATCCTCAAAAGCGCAACCAATTTGCAATGTATTGGTATGAGGATGAGGATGATGATGAGGATGTCATGTATGTAATTGAGCCATCACATGAGTTGGGAGGAGAGTGGGTTTGCAAGGCCAATGAAGGAGTTGGCAGACAAATTTGGACTAATTAGACTTGAGTGCATGCAATCACACTTTATTAGTTTGAATGTATGTGAATGCTTTTGGAAATAGAAGGCATTAACTAGAATATTTTCAGCTAAACATTCTCAAACAAAATGCTAATTTTAGTTTCATTTTAGAATGACAAAGACCCTTTCAATGGTAAGTCATAAAAATGTTAACCTCAATGCTGATGAGGGTTTCATAATATTTTGGACTTCCAAGTTAATTACATGCTTTATTGACGGTTTCACTTCGAAAATGAAATCCCAATCAATTGTTTATTTACTCAATGGAAGTGAACATATATATTGGATTTTGGACCTTGAAGATGAAGTGCACTCAATATGGGTTACATGCACAAGCAGCCCTCAAGAATGCAAGGGCAATTTTATATTTCAAAGTTCGGCGGAGCAGGTAGCAATTCTCGATTAGGATTTGAATATTTTTAGATTTCTTTTGTGGGGGATGCCCGAAAGTGCCAAATCGCAGACCTCAGCCCCTATCCACCTACCCCTTAAAGTTAACGCCGGCCATATATAACTAGCGGTTGGACCTTCCTAATTTGCAATTACTTACATGATAAAACAATTCACCAATTGAAGGTGTACCCTATAAAACCATATTTGAACCTTTCTTGTAACTACGCTAAATATGATATTTAGTGTCATATGGTAGTTTATGTCACTATGCTAACTTTTTGGATGACACTTCTTATTAATAAGTTTATAAATGTTGTTATGGGTGATGGATGAGTTCATCCATTGGCCAAACCCCTACCTTCTCTTGTCAGCAACTTGTGATGAAATATTGCCATAGATGAATAAAAATTTGGATGAGAATTTGCTTGGTAAATGAGAATAAGTGCAACACTGTAAATTTGTCATCCCAAAAAGAGTTTTCAAGGAATGACAAATAATGTTGGGCTAACAATAAGTAGTGTTGGTGACACTATACCACGGTTTACAATTAGTATTGAGCAAGACAAATAAAATTGGTACATTGAATGTCATAATTAGTGTACTAAGTGGCCACCAAACCTTACCAAGTAGGCACTGAGGGTCGGTTTACACTATGGACCATGAAGTCGGACCATGGAAGAGGGCCATTTTCAATGGTTTGAGTTCATGGTCCAACTTCTTAAAAATTTAGTTTTAAAAGCCTTGCGCCCCTCACTAGGTGTAAACCGAATGTGAACCAAGAAGAATGACCATGCACCAAAAAGTGAATGTGCTGACTTTTCTAATACATGCTCAAAAAGGGTAGTTTTGAAAAAAATTCTCAGTTTGACCATTCTCTTGTCTTCTCTTGGGCTTCACTTGTCTTCACTTCTTGTTAAATGTGTTGAAGATGTGGCTTGCAACTCTTCTCACAACAACTTTTACCAAAAACAAAAATGAGTGATTCAATTTGTACATGTTCCATGTAATTTACATGTGATATGTACCTTGTGTTGTCACTACACTAAATAGAATATTTAGTGTTTGATTATATTTAATCTTGTTACCACCGTACCTTGCTCAACGCTAATATTCAATTCTTTCATGACTATTCTTAGAAGATTTGCTAGAAGATATGTTGGAATTCTCCTCTTATCGTTGTTTTTTTTTTTCATATCCTTACTAACACTAAATTACAACATGTAACTTCCACATATGACTATAGTTGATATTTAGTGTTTGAGTTTACATATAAAGTTACTTACTCTCATAGGGTTATTGATATTTAGTGCATGTGTTTTTATTTAATGTATCAAACACTAAATATCCTATTTAGTGAAGTAGAAAACATGAAAAAAAGAACTGCAATTGTTTTCCCATCGCAGTTCTTTTGACAACCCTAATCTACAGTCGCTAAACGACTACAAAATTTTATTTTTCATTTTGCAACTGTAATTTTAAAGCTTTTGGGGTGTGCAATATACCCTTGGAAAGGTATTCTCAAGACCTTCCCAACGGTATATTATAAGCCCCCGAATTACAAACATTTAAGTTGGTAGACCAAAAAAATAAATATGCACTCAAATTTTTGAGTTCTAGATGTCCCACATTGTTTGATGAAACATGTTGGAGCAAGTTTAAGGGGTAGGGTATGAAAGATGTGGCATATCTCATAAGTTATGGAAGAAATGGTATGTCTCATGGGCTATGATATGACCTAGGCACATAGAGGGTGGGCTTGCTTCTCAAGATTCATTACATTATAGAGATTTTAAAAAGTGTGACTTGTGAGTGTTGCCTAGTGGAAGATTTGTATATTTAAGTCCCCAAAAAAATTTCATTTAAAAAAAATTTCAACAACATTTCTCTTCCATGGGCCCTTGAATTTTCCTAATAGACCACTTCTCTCACCGCAAACCCGTTGGACAATGTCAATGCATTTATTAGGCCTTGAAAATTGTATTTTGGGTCCTCGACCCCCATGGTCCCTCTGCCATGTTTTCCTTGGTGTAAATTGAAGTGGTCCCAGAATGAGTTCAACAGCAAAGCAACGCTCTTACAACATCCTAGTCCGACTTTATGGTCCATAGTGTAGACCGGCCCTGAACTTCACTAACAATTCATTACCAATCGCCAAGCCTCGCCACCAGGTTCCGTGCCACATTACTTAGTTAACAAAGCACAAATGATCCTTGCATTTTGCATTTAGACCCGTATGAAGGAACTCACCATATTAGCTTGGAAAGCACGCCTCCATTCAACAACTCATTATTTCTCTTGCAGAAGGGAGAAGTGCAGCTTCTTCCACGGATGCTCAAGAAGCAAGTGACTTTGAGGCTGATGGAGAGTTTGCAGGAGTGAGTGAATCCATTGAATCTGACAAATGCGATCATGAGAAGCTGAGAGGCTTCAATCTACAGAAGAAAATTGAGTTTCTTTTGTCGTTGAATCTACAACCTCTAACATACTAATTAACCCGCAACAAGGAGGGCGCAAACGTAGTTCTGGATAGAAATCAAGTGTGGAATTTGGGTTTCTTTCAGGGGTTGCAATTCCGAGTTCTCAAACTTGAAGTTTGTGGCTTTTAGACTTCTATGGAATGTGAAGACGACACCCACAAAAGTGGTAGTGACCTCTTGCCAGGAGGGTCACGGTTCCTTGGCCCACAAACGAGGTGAGAAATTCCCAACTTGGAAATTTCAGTGGTCACCTCATTGAAGCATTTCAAACTCCCTACATGATATAGTGTGCTCATTAGTAGATGATGTGTGAAGCTTTCTGTTGAGTTCTTAGGAGAAAATTGAAGCTTTTGGTGAAAATTGAAATTTTGATAAATAAGCTTACATGCTATTATGATAGATTCTCAATTGAAACTTCTATTACCTTGATGTAATATACCATGAAGGAATATTATGGAGGTTTGCCCCTGGGCTGGCAACTCCCATATCATATGCGCACGCTTATGATCATTTGTAGAACATAAATTGAGCAATAACTTATGAATGTCTCCATTTTTGTTTAGAATTCAAGAGAGTATTTGATTGACTAATAAAAAATTAATTTTCTATTTGAAGATCATATAGAATATTATATACAACTTAATAGGAGTAAAATACAAGAACTATTTACACAGGTAGCAGAGAGGCAAGCCAAAAGATATTAGACAATGTTTTTTTGATTTTGATACAATATGTGATGATATTATATGATTTGCCAAGATGATTATCCATATTAATATTTTGAAGCAACCAAAAATTATATTTCATAAGGCACGGCTATATTGAACCTTTGAAGAAGTTGAATTGATAACATGAATTGTTTGAGCTATGGACCATAATATGTGTAGGTGTGGATGTTACTGTTTGCAGATATAATAATCTATACATGCAGCAGTTGGAGCTCTTCATAAATTACATCCCGTGCTTGCTCATAGAAGGAGTTTGTGAAGTTTTGACGGAAATTTTGATTCAACATTTGTTGTTGATGGCAGGTATTTTGGGCAGATTGTAGTGCATCCTCAAAAGCGCAACCAATTTGCAATTCATTTGTGGTATGAGTGTGTCGTATATGTAATTGAGCCATCACATGAGTTGGGAGGAGAGTGGGTTTGCAAGGCCAATGAAGGAGTTGGGAGATAAATTTGGACTAATTAGACTTGATTGCATGCAATCACACTGTATTAGTTTGAATGTATGTAAATACTTTTGGAGATAGAAGGCATTAACTATAATATTTTAAGCTAAACATTCTCAAACAAAACACCAATTTTAGTTCCATTTTAGGATGACAAAGACCCTTTCAATGGTAAGTCATAAAAATGTTGACCTCAATGTTGATGAGGATTTCGTAATATTTTTGACTTCCAAGTTAATTACATGCTTTATTGACGGTTTCACTTCGAAAATGAAATCCCAATCAATTGCTTATTTACTCAATAGAAGTGAGTGAATAAGGAATTTACTCATTGGGCATATTGTAGCACATCCTCAAAAGCGCAACCAATTTGCAATTTGCAATATGGGGGACTTCTTGCTGAGCAATGATGCCGTATATGTATTTGAGCCAACACATGAGTTGGGAGGAGAGTGGATTTGCAAGGCCAATCAGAGTTGGAGACAAATTAGGATTAATTAGGATTAATTGGACTTGATTACATTCTATCACACTTTATTAGTTTGAATGTATATAAATACATGTGGAATTAGAAGGCATTAACTAAAATACTATAAGCTTAACGAAAACAAAACACTAAGTTTAGTTCCCTTTTAGAATGACCAAGATCTTTTCAATCGTAAAATTATAACCTCAATGTTAATGAGGGTTTTGTAATATATTTGACTTTCAAATTTAATTACATGCTTTATTGACAGTTTCACTTTGAAAATGAAATCCCAATCAATTCTTTGTTTAGTCAATGGAAGTGAACATATTTATTATATTTTGGACCTTGAAGATGAAGTGCACTCTATATGGGTTATATGGACAAGCAGCCTTCAAGAATGCAAGGGTGATTTTGTTTTTCAAAGTCGGGCGGAGCGGGTAGTAGTTTTCGATCGTGCTCTGAAAAATTTAAGATCTTTTTGTGGGGGCTGCTTGAAATTGCCATATTGCAGGCCCCAACCTCTATCCACCTCCCCTGAAAGTTCGTAGGGGGAGGGGTTAATGTCCGCCATCTGTAAGTAGCGGTTGGACCTTCTTAATTTGCAATTACTTACCTAATAAAACAATTCACCAATTGAACATGTACCTCGTAAGACAAGATTTAAACCTTTTTGATAACTACGCTAAATATGATATTTAGTGTCACATGGTATTTTATGTCACTATGGTAACTTCTCGGATGACACTTCTTATTAATAAGTTTATAGATGTTGCCATCGGTGATGGATGAGTTCATCCATTGGCCAAACCCCTACCTTCTCTTGTCAGCAACTTGTGATGAAATATTGCCATGGATGAATAAAATTTGGATGAGAAGTTGCTTGGTAGATGACACTAATTGCAACACTGTAAATCTGTCATCCCAAGAGGAATTTACAAGGAATGACAAATAATGTTGGGTTAACATGTAGTGTTGGTGACACTACACTGCGGAATAACATTTAGTTTTGAGCAAGACAATTAGAATTGGTGACACTGAATATCATATTTAGTGTACTAATGCCCCCTTCCCACCTGACTTTAGTTAAGACCCAAAGTATTTCCTAAAAACCGGGTAAAGCTCCCTCGGTTATAGCGGAGGCATCCGACTATCCCAATGCACCTACAAGAACTTGCTCCGGAGATTTTCAAGTAGGTTTTAGTTAAGTAGCTTTCACACATGTTCATGGTTTTATCTACCAAGCAATGAATGTTGGGTAGTTTTTGTCCCATCCCCAAATGCCTTACTACTCACCTATCTTACCATCGGTTTTTGTTAATGACGCTCCTCGTGCCCTCATAGCTAAGACTAAAAAGCAACCAATCACAAGGGTGGGAGGCGACACTTTTAAAGCTCCTATATTCTTGCCTCATGTCTAGGTACCGAAGGGAGGGTCGGTAGTTTTAGCTTAAAACCTCCACTTTTAAGCCATGCCACATCATTTGCCAACTAGGCTCGGCACTAGATAATGTCGATGGTGTGAAGGCCGGTTTGTTAGAACCAACTTTTAGTCTTAGCTAAAGTCAGGTGGGAAGGGGGCATAAGGGGGCTACCCAACCTTGCAAGTAGTTGTTGAACCTCATTTATTAGTTACCTACGAGCCACCAAACCTCACCAAGTAGGCACTGAGAGCCGGTTTACACTATGGACCATGAAGTCGGACCACGGAAGAGAGCATTTTTGATGGTTTGAGTTCATGGTCCAACTTCCATAGTCTAACATCTTACAAAAAATAGTTTTAAAAGCCTTGCGCCCCTCACTAGTTGTAAACCAAATGTGAACCAAGACGAATGACCATGCACCAAAAAGTGAATGTGTTGATTTTCTATAATACATGTTCAAAAAGGGTAGATCTGGAAAAAAAAATCAAGTTTGACCACTCTCTTGTCTTCTCTTGGGCTTCACTTGTCTTCACTTCTTGTTAAATGTGTTGAAGATGTGGCTTGCAAATCTTCTCACAACAACTTTTACCATTAAAAAAAGAAAAAAACGAGTGATTTAATTTGTACATGTGATATGTAATTTCCATGTGATATGTGCCATGTGTTGTCACTACATTAAATAGGATATTTATTGTTTGATTATATTTAATGTTGTTGCCACCGTACCTTGCTCAACACTAATATCCAATTCTTTCATGACTAGTGTTAGAAGATTTGCTAGAAGATATGTTGGAATTCTCCTCTTATCGTTGTTTTCTATTTTTTCATATCCTTACTAATACTAAATTAAAACATGTAACTTCCACATATTAGCATAGTAGATATTTAGTGTTTGAGTTTACATTTAAAGTTACTTACTTTCATAGGGTTATTGATATCTAGTGCATGTGTTTTTATTTAAAGTATCAAACACCAAATATCCTATGTAGTGTAGTAGAAAACATGAAAAAAAGAACCACAATTGTTTTTCCATTGAAGTTCTTTTGACCACCCTAATCTACAGTCGCTAAACGACTACATAATTTTCTTTTTTTCATTTTGCAACTGTAATTTCAAAACGTTTTGGGATGTGTAATATACCCTTGGAAAGGTATTTTCGAGACCTCCCCAACGTTATATTACACGCCCCCAAATTACAAACATTTTAGTTGGTAAACCAAAAAAGAAAATATGCACTCAAATTCTTCAGTTCTAGATGTCCCACATTGTTTGATGAAACATGTTGGAGCAAGTCAAAGGGGGGCATGACAAATGTGGTATGTCTCATAAGTTATGGAAGAAATGGTATGTCTCATGGGCTATGATATGATCTAGGCACATAGAGGGTGGACTTGCTTCTCAAGATTCATTACGCTTTACAGATGTTGAAAAGTGTGACTTGTGAGCCTTGCCTAGTGGGAAGATTTGTATATTTAAGCCCCCAAAATAAATTTCATTAATAAAAATATCATAACAACCATTTCTCTTCCATGGGCCCTTGCATTTTCCTAATAGACCACCTCTCTCACCGCAAACCCATCGCAAACTAGTCTTACCGCAAGTAGTGTATCTTGTTACTTAGCTACCAAACCACAAATGAAGGTGAATTTTCAACACAATCGAAATTTTTGTTAACCAAAGCATCCGGGGCCAACGTTGTCGAGAGTTTACACTCAAACCTAGGTTGTGTCATATGTGGTTGTCATGAAAATACCTTATTTCTACAAGTGATTCCTTCACTGTGTGGATTCTTTCCATATGGTATGCAGGCTCCCACATGATTTCTCGGCCTTCCCTTGACCGCACTAGTAGGAAATGGGGGGGTTTATGTCATTCAAATGATTGTGGAATGACATTGTTTTGTTGGTTTTGACTGTTGTCAAGGGCCTCTAAAGATACATGCGAGTGTTATTCAATTGCTCTTCTTAATCGGACCCCTATATTTGATTGGTATGTGGTTAGGTGAGGATTAAAGAACAAATGCCATAAAGGCACATGTCTAAAAGAGATTGAATTGTGTCTTCATATTCTATTGACTACTCTATAGTCATTAGTGTACACAATTGAGAGGACCTACGTATTTGATTAAAGAATCAAGAACCACACATTTTTGGATTTTGCGTATTTTATTGAAAGTGTAGGTTGGTAATAGGTTGCATATTACTCATAAACATGAGAGTGCGGCCATACGGGAGATGGTAATCTAGCAGAGTTGTTGGTGTCAACATAGGCTACATAAGTGACATTTGATGCAAAGCCAATCGTAACTCACCGGGAAATGTTGCCACCGGTGACTTTGTTGCCCCTATTCTTATAAGTTTTTGGTTCATTTGAGAAAGAAAAAATGATAAAATAAAAATCAATTACAAACTAAAAATCACCTTATTATTGTTGGTGCAATCTATCCTCATGGAGTGAAGAAATAAACCTTTAACCTTGCGTGCATTTGAATGTTTTAAGGCTTCTATGACGACAATTGCCAAGAAGTTAGCAAATGTGGGGAGATTGAGAAGGGATAGAGAATTTGAAACCTTGCGATACTTGAGGAGCCATTTTGTGAGCAAACATTTCAAAAAAAAACAAGATCTTGCACCCAACAATCCTTCTTTATACTAGAATTTTAGCACCTAACACTGCTATTCCATGTGATCCCACTAACACCGAAGAGATACCCCCTGTTGCAAGCCAGCTCGGACTCTAACCCCACCCAATCCATTGATAGAGAATGTTTGTTCAAATCGCACATGCACGCCATACATTAAACACCCTTGTACGGACTTCCGGGGGTGTCAGATCCAGGCTGGAGCAGCTCTCCCAGGAAATTTTCGAACCCGACCGAAAACTGTTGCTCGCCCCATCCAACTTCGAAAAAAACTTTGTCCTTGCATTTTTCAAGGCCGCTTGATTACAAATCCCATATTGAGTGCACTTCACCTTCAAGGTCCAGAATTCAATATATATGTTCACTTCCAACGAATAAATAAGCAATTAACTGGGATTTCATTATCAAAGTGAAACTGTCAATAAAGCATGTAATTGACTTGGAAGTCAAAAATATTACAAAAGCCTCACTAGCACTAAGGATATAACTTTTATGACTTACAATTTGAAATTGTCTTTGTCATTCTAAAATGAAACTTAAATAAGTGTGATGATTTAGTATGTGTATTTTATAATATTTTAGGTAATGTTGTGTACTCTCACATGTATTTGTACGCATCCATAAAATGTCGTGCTTGCCAATAGACGGAGTTTGTGATGTTTTGGTGGAAATTTTGATTCAACATTTGTTGTTGATGGCAGGATCTGGGACATTGTAGCACATCCTCAAAAGCGCAACCAAATTGCAAGTCTTTTTTGGAGCAAGACAGTTGTATATGTAATTGATCCATCACATGAGTTGGGAGGAGAGTGGGTTTGCAAGGCCAATCAAAGGAGTTGGAAACAAATTAGGATTAATTAGGATTAATTACATTCAATCACACTTTATTAGTTTGAATGTATACAAATATTTTGGAAATAGAAGGCATTAACTAAAATATTATAAACTATACATACTAAAACAAAACATTACTTTTAGTTCCATTTTAGAATGGCAAAGACCCTTTCAGATGTAAGTCACAACAATTATAACCTCAGTATTAATGAGGGTTTCGTAATATTTTGACTTCCAAGTTAATTATATGTTTTTTTGACGGTTTTACTTTGAAAATGAGATCCCAATCAATTCCTTATTTACTCAATAGAAGTGAACATATACATTGGATTTTGGACCTTGAAAATGAAGTGCACTCAATATGGGTTATATGGACAAGCGGCCTTCAAGAATGCAAGGATGATTTTATTTTTCAAAGTTGAGTTGAGCGGGTAGCTATGAGCCCAAAATGGTGGCTCATATTTGTTTTATGCTTAGAATTTATTTAGAATTGCATTTGGAGTGTTATCGAAACAATCAAAAGTATAAAAAGAGTGAGGCTTGGTGTGGTTTATGTTTTAGGCCTTAAGCCTATTTTGTGTGGTTGATTAGAAGCTTAGTGGCATTAGGAAGTGCTTTGGTTGAGTGAGTAGTGTTTGGGGAGGCAAGGAGGAGTGCCTTGGATTTAAATGTTTGAATTAGAACATGCTATTGTTGGTTTGGGGGGTGAAAGTTTAGTGGATAGGATAAGGTCCCACTAAGTAGGAAAGGATTAGGAGGTTGTGGTCTTGGGTGCACCTTCCTTCACTCCATTCCTCTCACCCTCCTCCTTCTTCTTCCTCATTCTATTCTCTCCTCTCCCTCTCCTTTTCCTCTCTCCTTCCCCTCTCTAGGATTTTGAGTTCTTAGAATTAGAGAAAAAGTGTGTGATTAGAAATGGGTTGTTAGTATAATTAGGGGAATTAGGTAGGAAGATTAGGTAGGGGCTTGAATAATTAGTAAGGTAGTTGGGGATTACCACTACAAGGCTGCAGCTACAAGGCTTCTGTTACTGGGAGCTGCTGGCACTGGGCCGGGCCGAGGGTGGACTGCAACTACAAGGCTTCTGTTACTGGGAGCTGCCGGCACTGGGCCGGGCCGAGGGTGGACTGCAGCTACAAGGCTTCTGGTACTGGGAGCTGCCGACACTGGGCACAATTGGCACTGCAGACTTATTAGAGGCAGGCCAATTAGAGGCCAAGTTAATTAAGGGCCATCCTAATTAGGGGTTAGGCTTGTGAAAAGCCTTGGGCTTAATTAGAAACTTGTGCTAGTCGTGCTAAGACTAAATTAGTTATTAGCAAACTAGGGGAACAAGAGGCATTAGATAGTGGGTGAAAGGGGTGAACTTGGATGGGAGAATTGTTGAGCTTTTAATAGAGTGTGTAGGTTTGTGATAATAGAAAATAGCGTTTGTCAACGCTTGTACCCACACTAGGAAATAAACTGAGTACACGAGTTGATGGAAAGTGTGAAGGATTCTCGCAATGTTGAGACAAGGAAAATCAAGACTAAAGGGGCGAGAGGAATGTCCTTAAGGGCATGTGTAGCTAAGGCCGCGGGTTGGACTCTTGAGAAGGCCCACGCTACATCTATTCAAGAGGCTAGCATTAATAAAGCATCATGATTTTAAACAATGTGGGTGTCCCCGGATACGGAAGTTACATTTCATACTACTACAAGTTTTAGTAGAAGGCATGTGATTCTCAAAACCATCACCCGGACTAGGACGCTTAAGGGTGGTGGGTTTGGCCTCACAGTAGCACATTTCGATCGTGATCTGAAAATTGTATATTTGTTTTGTGGGGGCTACCCAAAGGTGCCGGATCGCAGGCCATGTCCCTTATCCACCTCCCCTGCAAGTTCGTAGGGGGAGGGTTAACGTCCGCCATCTGTAACTAGCGGTTGGGTCTTCTTGATTTGCAATTACTTACCTGATAAAACAATTCACCAATTGAACATGAACTCTATAATACCATATTTGAACCTTTTTGATAACTACGTCATATGGTATTTTGTGCCACTATGGTAACTTCTTGGATGACACTTCTTATGAATAAGCTTACAGATGTTGTCATGAGTGATGGATGAGTTCATCCATTAGCCAAAACCCTACCTTCTCTTGTCAGCAACTTGTGATGAAATATTGCCATGGATGAATAAAATTTGGATGAGAATTTGCTTGGTAAATGACAATAATTGCAACACTGTAAATTTGTCATCCCAAAAAGAATTTACAAGGAATGACAAACAATGTTGGGTTAGCGTGTAGTGTTGGTGACACTATACCGCAGTTTACAATTAGTTTTGAGCAAGACAATTAGAATCGGTGACACTAAAAATCATATTTAGTGTACAAAGGGGGCTACCCAACCTTGCAAGTAGCTGCCGAACCTCATTTATCAGTTACATACTAGCCACCAAACCTTGTCAAGTAGGCATTGACTTCACTCACAATTCATTAGCAGTCATCAAGCCTCACCACCAGGTACTGTACCTCGTTACTTAGCTACCAAAGCACAAATGATGGTGAATTTTAAACACAATCGAAAATATTGACAACCAAAGCATCCAAAGCCAACATCGTCGAGAGTTTTTAACTCAAACCTAGGTTTTGTCATATGTGGTTGTCAAGAAAAGAGCTTATTTCTACAAGTGATTCCTTGACCGTTTGGATTCTTTCCATATGGCATGTGGGCTCTCACATAATTTCTCAACCTTCCCTTGACCGCACTAGTACGAAATGGGAAACTGATTGTGGAATGACATGGTTTTGTCGGCCAAGCCCAAAGTCCAAACCTTTGGCCATGAACTCCCATGGCCTCTCGACTTGGACGGCCATAGTGTGAAGCCTCCAAAGGCCAAGCACAAAGTCCACAAGAGAGAAGGAGCATCCCATTTTATTCCTTGTCCAAAACAACCCCTCCAATCTAACGGCCAAGATGTGTCAATGCTTGATTATTTTTTGAAAAAAATCGACGGCCTCTCGACCATAGTTTGGGTTTCCATTTTCTTCCAACCCGAACTTCCTTTGAGAGTCCGTCGCCTTGGTCAAAAAGTAGGCATTTATATTGCAACGACCTTTTGACTTTGGCCTCTAGTTTCTCTTATCTTATATTCTCCATTGATGAAGGTTTGAAGGTTATGGATTGTTCCATCATTCATGGCAAAGGGACATCCGCTAGCTAGTTTGGGATGGTATGCACCATGTGAATATGTGGTGTGAGGATTTCTTTGTCCTTGGTTGAGCCATTGTTTGTGAGGTTGTCGGCTATTTCTTTGTTGGATATCCCAAAGTGGGCTCTAACAGTTTGTATGGTTATCTTTTGTTTGGTCCACTATATTTGATGAACTACGATTGCTATTAGTGGTTTATATGGGGGATGATGTTGTGAGGACTGTTGTCCATTTTGGTTTTTTATTAGGATGAACCTCATATAAATCATTGTTACAACTTGTCTCATAAGTAAATGCATTCCAGAATGATGTACAATAATCCCAACAAATTTGAAGGATTAGAACTCAATCCCAAATTTGCTAACTCGAATTTGATCCAAGAATATGTGCTCCTTCGAACACTTTACTTTGAGAAAGATATGGAGGGAGGTGTGGATTCCCTATACACTTTTAGATTCACAGACATGTAGCATTCCAGGTCAATTTACCACTGCTATGAGGCCACTGTGGTGAGTGGGGGATAATTCAAATAAACTGCGAGCTTAGCTTTGGGAAGTTGCCTTTAGGTCCTACTACAGTCTAACCTCGTTAGCACGACATTCGTTTATACGACACCCTCGATATTATGACACATTTCTGCATGACTAAACTTTTTAAGATCAAAACTCCCTCTTTTATACGACTATGACACTCGATAACACGACATTCACGATCTTCGGTTTGTCATATTTAAGAGGTAGTTAATGCTAAATGTTTTTTTCATCTATATTACATATATTTAAAATATATCTATTTTCACTTGGGAACTTCACTTATCATTGGGAACTTAATGATAATTAGGGTTATTAGTGTAGAATGGACTTGGTTAGGGTTAGAGTGGCCTCCTTCTTATTCTTTTGTCAGATTATGAGCCTGAAGATGTTTACAACATAGATGAGATTGGATTGTATTTTAGAGCACATCCTAATAAAGCATTAGCATAAGGGAAGGTGAAGGGCCGGAAGTTACAAAAGAAGCGTGTAACCACGGGGAGGTCACTCCTTCTTTAATTAATGCATACACATGCGCTCAGGACCTATTTATCGGGGGGGTATTTACGTTGCAAAAAGATTATAAGGTATGGTATTTTTCAGAATAAAGAAAAATTCTTGTATTTTAATACACCCTATCAGTCATTATAAATCTTGGGGGGAATCACTTTAAAATACCCTATTTTATTTATACTATATTTTTTCCTTATATCTAAAGTAACCAATTTTTTTCCTTGGAGCCCAACTATTGTCCATTTTTTTCTTAAACCGCATTTTATTCCATACACCCATTTTTCTTTGGTTTTATAAGCGATTTTTTTATTTTTATCATGAAGGACATTTCTCTTCTCACAACCATGCATTGTGAAGTTTAGCCACAATGGTAACTCACATGAACTAAATCAAAACAATAAAACTAAGGCAAAGGGATGCAACTAAAGCATTATCTTAGACTGTGAAATAAAGTCAAACAAAGTGCCAAAGTTTTCCCTCCCAGCACGTGGGTACGTAGAGACCATTAACTCCACATTGGAATCGTTGGTTCAATAACGTCCAAGCAAGCTAGCGTGCGAAGTCATCCATCCAAGCATTTTCAACAAAAAATTGCAATTTTTCATCCACTAGCACAGACCCTACCCTAGACCTACTACCCCTAGAAATTGTTTGGATGTTGTTTACATGTACTGACTAGATAAAAAAAAGGCCACTACATGTGATGGTATTTACATGTAAACATGTTACATTATTTTAAAACTCCCTATATTATATGTACGCTTTTTTGCAAAATTTACCCACAATGAATATATTAGACCTTACTTTTTATCGCACATTGTTTCTACAATTTTTGCCAGTGACCTCCCTATGCCTTAAAGATGCCATTTTAAGGCCCACTGACCTTATCTAAACTCACTTATAACACGTGTTTATGATAACCATCAAGCAATTATCAATCATTTTCATAATTATACGGTCTAAGACGCATGAAGATATTTTCTATCACGATGTATGTAAACGCTACAAATTCAACATAATCACAACTTTGAATGCTTTTTGAGTTTAAAATTTTATGAATATGATTACTTGATGATGCCTCACAACTTTTTTGGGTAGTTTTAAAGAAAATATTAGAATATTGTTAGAAATCTAGATTTCAAAACTTGGTGGTTAGGCTAGCTACCAAGTCCTACATACCTAAGCCTTGGACCCCTTATGTTAGGCAACCTCTCAAAATCCAAGCAAGGAAAGCCCAAGAACTTCTAATAGGGCTCTCTTACCTGCACTGTATGATCCACAATTACTAGGAAAGAAGAAAGAAAAGGAATACTAATACTAATACTAATAATAAAAATAAAAATCATTGTTTGATGTGCACTAATATGAATTTGAGCCCATTTACCTTGTATTGATCATGGTGTTCCACGATGACCCATGATAAGGAGGATGGCCTTTCTCTCGGAGGGTGGGCTCTAGGTGGGGGATATCTAAGGTGGTATGTCCAGTTTAAGGTAGGTTATGTGTGACATGCATTTGCCGGTTATCAAGTTTTCTTTTATTTAGTATGAGGTAAGCCTAAGGTAAATGAGATGTTTCATGGCATTTTGGTGCATGGATTTCATTAGCTTTTTGATGATATGTTAGAGGATGCCCAAAGCTTTTAATTTCTCTATTGAGTGATCGGATTGTATGTGTTGAGGATGGGTGTATTGGTGATGGTGTGCTTTGATTAATTAGACTTAATTACATTCGAACACTTTGTTAGTTTGAATGTATATAAATACTTGTGGAAATAGAAGGCATTAAAAAAACTATTATAAGCTATACATACTTAAACAAAACAATAATTTTGTTCCATTTTAGAATGACAAAGATCCTTTCATTAGTATGTCATAAAAATTAAAACCTCGGTGCTAATGAGGGTTTTGTGATATTTTTGACTTTCAAGTTAATTACATGCTTTATTGACAGTCTCACTCCGAAAATGTAATCCCAATCAATTGCTTAATAAGGCAATGAAAGTGAACATATATATTGGATTTTGGACCTTGAAGATGAAGTGCACTCAATATGGGTTATATGGACAAGCGGCCTTCAAGAATGCAAGGGTAAATTTGTTTTTCAAAGTCGGGCAGAGCATGTAGCACTTTTTGATTGTGATCAGAAACTTTTTAGATTTGTTTTGTGGGGGTTGTCCGGAGGTGCCGGTTTGTGGGCCCCGACACCTATCCACCTCCCCCAGAAAGTTAGTAGGGGGAGGGTTAATGCCCGCCATCTGTAACTAGCGGTTGGGCCTTCTTGATTTACAATCACTTACCTAATAAAACAATTCACCAATTGAACACGTACCCTATAATACCATATTTAAACCTTTGTGATAAATACATTAAATAGTCTTTTTAGTCTTATATGGTATTTTATGTCACTATGGTAACTTCTCGGATGACACTTCTTATGAATAAACTTACAGATGTTGTCATGGATGATGGATGAGTTCATCCATTGGCCAAAACCCTACCTTCCCTTGTCAGCAGCTTGTGATGAAATATTGCCATGGATGAATCATTCTACATGACTGGTCACTTGGTAAATGACAATAATTGCAACACTGTAAATATGTCATTTCAAATAGAATTTACAAGGAATGACAAATAATATTGGGTTAACATGTAGTGTTGGTGACACTGAATATCATATTTAGTGTACTGAGGGGCTACCCAACCTTGCAAGTAGCTACCTCATTTATTAGTTACATGCTAACCTCATACATTAGTTACATAGAATGCGGTCATAAGGGAGACGGTGGCAGATTTGTTGGTGTCAACGTAGGCTATGCAAGTGACATTTGATGCAAAGGCAATCGTAACTCACCGGGAAATGTTGTCACCAGTAATTTTTTTGACTCTATAAGTTTCTGTACAAATCGCACATGCACTCCAAGCATGCAACACAAACTTATCGAACATGAAAAGTTTCATATGCAAATCAACCAACTCCCAACCAAAAAGTTCGGTTGAATCAAAAAATAACTCCAATCATGTCCGGGGAGATTTTGGGAAAAAAATTAGATGAGATCCACATGTTTCCAAATCCAATTGGTTACATGTTGATATCTTCCGGTTATCGTTTTGTTAGTTATCTATAGACTCCTCTGAAATGGTCGATGATTTGCCTAAAGTCTTGAACTTGAACCGGTCATTTCTCAAGCCCAACGGGCCCATCTCTCCCTAGCCATGAGTTGGCCCCAGGTGAGAAAGGAGTATGCTATGCTCCACCTTCCAACTGGCACTTTGGTTTCCTAGTACTTGCAGGTATTATATTCTTTGCTATGTTTTCTTCTAACTTAGGGCCGCTTCACACAATGGTCATCCAAGTCGAGAGGCCACGGGATTGAATGGCCAAACTTTGTTGAGAGTCCAAAGAAATGGGTTGAAAATAGCCAATAAAATATCAAAATTGGAGCCTTCGGCCGGGCACAGTGTCAAGCCTCCACATGCCAAGCCCAAAGTCAAACCTTTGGCCATGAACTCCCATGCCCTCTAGACTTGAACGGCCATAGTGTATGAAACCTCCAAAGGCCAAGCCCAAAGTCCACAGGAAGAAAGAGCATCCCACTTTATTCCTTGCCCAAAACAACCCCTCCAATCTAACGGCTAAGATCTTCAAGACCAAGATCTAATTTCCGCGAAGTTCAAGACTTCACGGAAATTCGGATCCTTTCACAGGCACCCAGAGAACTACACAGGCTCAACTTATTAATGTTGAAGCTCTCCCTCCCTTCACCCAAGTTGCCGGTTGAGGCGTAAGGGTTACCCCATGATTGCCCTACAGCCGTCCATGGCTCAACGGTGCGGATTCATCCCAATGCAATGGCATGCGGGCCCATGGGGTTTCCCGGCCTTCAGAGCCAGAAGCTGGGGACTTCGCAGCACTGGCCTAAGCCTCCTTCCATGTATGTATGGTAACGGAGGCCCAATTCAGTGACTTGTCTAAAACAAACACCTACTATATTTGAGTGGTGTGTGGTTACGGTAGGCACACCTTAAACCGAGAAGTTAAGGTATTCGATATACATGTGGCAGCTGTATGAACCCAAAAGAACTATTTCCATGTATAGAAAAAAAAACCAAACCCCAATGTTATAATAAATATCAATTCTTGAAGTGAAAATTGGAGCCTTCGGCCGGGCACAGTGTCAAGCCTCCACATGCCAAGCCCAAAGTCCACAAGAAGAAGCTAGGAGCATCCCAGTTTATTCCTTGCCCAAAACAACCCCTCCAATCTAACGGTCAAGATGTTGTCAATGCTTGATTATTTTATGAAGAAAAAATCGACGGCCTCTCAACCATAGTTTGGGTTTCAATTCCCGTCCAACCCAAACTTCCTTTGAGAGTCCATCGCCTTGGTCAAAAAGTAGGCATTTATATTGCAACGGCCTTTCGACTTTAGCCAATAGTTTATCTTATCTTATATTCTCCATTGATGAAGGTTTGAAGGTTATGGATTATTCCATCATGCATGGTTATCTTTTGAATCACTATATTTGATGAACTATGATGACTATTAGTGGTTTATATGGGGGATGATGTTGTGAGGACTGTTGTCCATTTTGGTTGTTTATTAGGATGAACCTCATATAAATCATTGTTACAACTTGACTCATAAGTAAATGCATTCCAGCATGATGTACAATAATCCCAACAAGTTTGAAGAATAAGAACTCAATATATTACCTGAAAATCACAATCTCAAATCTACTAACTCGAATTTGATCCAAAAATATGTGCTCCTTTGAACGCTTTTCTTTGAGAAAGATATGAAGGAAGATGTGGACTCCCTATACACTTTTAGCTTCACATACATGTAGCATTCCAGGTCAATTTACCACTGTTGTGAGGCCACTGTGGTGAGTGGGCGATAATCCAAATAAACTGCAAGCTTAGCTTTGGGAAGTCACCTTTAGGTCCTACTACAGTCTAACCTCGTTAGTACGACACCCTGGATATTATGACACATTATTGCGCAACCAAACTTTTTTAGTTCAAAACTCCTCCTTTTATACGATGATGAACACTTAATAGTATGACATTTAGAATCTTTGTTTTGTCATATTAAAGAGGTAACGAATGCTAAAATTCTTTTCATCTATGTTATGTACATTTGAAGTACATTTGTTTTCATTTGGGAACTACTTGGGAATTTCACTTGTCATCGGGAACTTAATGATAATTAGGGTTACTAGTGTAGAATGAACTTGGTTAGGGTTAGAGTCACCTCGTTCTTATTCTTTTGTCAGATTATGAGCCTAAAGATGTTTACAACATGGATGAGATTGGACTGTGTTTTAGAGCACATCTTAATAAAACATGCACAAGGGAAGTTACAAAAGAAGCGTGTAACATTTGCTCTTGCTGTTAATTCACTTGGGACTGATAAGTTGAAGTTGCTAATGATTTATATGTCTAAGCAACCACGATGTTTTCGAGGGTGGCAACCTCGTGAGTATGTTTGGTGGCACTCAAATAAAACAACTTGGATGTAGGGGGATATATTTGAAGCTTAGATTTTGTAGCTCAACAATCAGTTCAAAGGCCAAAATCGAAAGGTGATTATGATTTTGGATATTACATCTTCACATGTTATAAGCTCTGCCAAAGTTGGTAAGTTTCGTGGATTTTCAACCTTGGAATCGAGCAACATTTGGTATTCGTTCCTCCCAATGTTACAATTGTAGTTCAACCCTTGGATCAAGGTATAATAGCATCTTTGAAAACTCAGTACAAGAATAAACTTTTGCAGTGAGTTTTATCACAATATGATGATGCTACATCAAAGGACTTAAGGAAGGTGGCGCCCAACATCAAACAGGTCATCATGTGGAGTTATGAAGCATAGAGTGAGTTGGATGTACATATAGTCATGAATTATTGGAGGATTGCGCATATATTACCTGCAACATGGAATGTTGACTTTGCCCTAGTTGATGAAAGGGGGAAGAATAGAATGCATCTTTGAAAATTCAGTACAGGAATAATCTTTTGCAGTGAGTCACTGTAACTGTCACTCACAAAGTGATTTTTCATCCAAATATCAACCATCCATGACAATAATATTTCATTTCCGAATTGTGAGGATGCAAAATATACCAAACGTTGTTTCAATAAATGGCAAATTTGGATGGACTAAAATAATTTGGGATGAAAGCACTTACTATAGCAAACTTACTCACAAGAAATGTCATGAGGACAATTACCAGAGTGGCATAAAATAGCATATGAAAGTGCATCCAATATATGGTGTAGTATGTTGATGTGGTAGCTATTATACTTATGTGTCCCTACTCAACCCATAATGAAATTCCCACCTCCCGTTCGTTGACGTTTGGAATTCGTTCTACGCAGTGGCACACAAATGTCAAAGGATGGATATTTGACGCTAAGTACTCATGTGACGGTGAGCTTGTGTATGCCGTCTTTGGCGATGGTTCGATTGGCGTATTTGATGCCACTGCTCGTTTACAACTACATTGTCAAATTACACCATCTGCATACAGCCCAAATGACCTGTCTCCCGTGTACATATACTAATACCCCAATCCATGCGGAAGTCATTTCCAATTCTTCCTTCTCTGCTAGGCTGCAGTAGAACATAAATTGTTTGTGGCTCTGCAGCATAATATGCAGCAGTTGAAGCTCTTCGTAAATTCAATGCCGTGCTTGCGATTAGACGGAGTTTGGGATGTTTTGACGCAAATTTTGATTCAACATTTGTGGTTGATGGCAGGATCTGGGAGATTGTAGCGCATCCTCAAAAGCGCAGCCAATTTGCAATTCATATGCGGGACTTCTTGCTGAGCAATGGTGCCGTATATGTTATTGAGCCATCAAGCTGGGAGGAGAGTGGGTTTGCAGGGGCAATCAAAGGAGTTGGCAGACAAATTAGGATTAATTAGGATTAATTAGGATTAATTACATTCAATCACACTTTATTAGTTTGAATGTATATAAATATTTTTGGAAATAGAAGGCATTAACTAAAATATTATAAGCTAAACAATTTTAAAAAAAAACACTAATTTTAGTTCCATTTTAGAATGACAAAGACCCTTTCAATGGTAAGTCACAAAAATAATAACCTCAATGCTAATGAGGGTTTCATAATTTTTTGACGTCGAAGTTAATTACATGCTTTATTGACGGTTTCACTTCGAAAATGAAATCTCAATCAAATTGCTTATTTACTCAATGGATGTGAACATATTTATTGGATTTTGGACCTTGAAGATTAAGTGAACTCAATATGGGTTATATGGACAAGCGGCCTTCAAGAATGCAAGGGCAATTTCATTTTTCAAAGTCGGGCAAAGTGGGTAGCAATTCTCGATTAGAATTTGAATATTTTTAGATTTGTTTTGTGGGGGCTGCCCAAAGGTGCCGGATCGCGGGCCCCGTCCCCTATCCACCTCCCCTACAAGTTCGTAGGGGGAGGGTTAACATCCGCCATCTGTAACTAACGGTTGGGCCTTCTTGATTTGCAATTACTTCCCTGATAAAGCAATTCACAAATTGAACATAAACCCTATATTACCATATTTAAACCTTTTTGATAACTACGCTAAATATGATATTTAGTGTCATATGGTATTTTATGCCACTATGGTAACTTCTCGGATGACACTTCTTATTCATAAGCTTATAGATGTTGTCATGGATGGTGGATGAGTTCATCCATTGGCCATAACCCTACCTTCTCTTGTCAGCAACTTGTGATGAAATATTGCCATAGATGAATAAAATTTGGATGAGAGTCTGCTTGGTAGATGACAATAATTGTAACACTGTAAATCTGTCATCCCAAAAAGAATTTACAAGGAATGACAAATAATGTTGGGCTAACAATAAGTAGTGTTGGTGATACTATACCACGGTTTACAATTAGTATTGAGCAAGACAAATAGGATTGTTACATTGAATATCATATTTATGGGAGTTGGATACATTATTGGACACGTGTTCGTGCCGCCTTGGCAGACCTCCACCAAGATAGCCCTCATACTTTGAGGCACGGATTTTGGCCACAAACTTGTGTCGATGTACAAGCTTCGGAGGCTTGCCTTATGGAAAATGGAGAGGTTCGTGAGGAGTTTGATATGGACGACCATTACGTTGGGCCTGCTAGTCAACATCCCCCACCATCTTTCCGCATTGCAGTGGATTGTCATGAAGGTTATATGCTCATTTTGCGTCCTGGAGACGAGACATAGGAGAAGCCAGTGTGGGTGGCAAGAGCTTTGGCTAAACCAATTTTACAACTTCCAGCCCTCATTTTCGACAAATACAAGTGGAGTACTACCGACCGACAACACGGAATGAAGATGTGATTCGGCATTATACAAGCTAGGACACAAACCAAAACTTTCGGTGGAAGGTGGATTATGAGCACGGTCCATCTTGGGTAGATACAAATTCCATATTCATAGCATGGAAACCACGGAAAAACCATAGTGGATCAGTGTCCATTCCTCAAAAGTACATAACTTTTGCAAAAGACAACCTTGCTCGGATCGCTCAAGAAGCAACCCACGTTGAATGAGAAGTTGGTAGGATTGTGTTAGCATGACTATAGTTTGATACGTAATTATAGCAATATAAATTACTCATATGTGTGTTCTTCAAAATTGGGGCAGAGTTTGGGTAGAACTTACGAATGCTATATTGTTTGGGGTTGGATGAATATCCATTTACTATATTTCAAAAAAAATGTGAAGTTCATCTTATTATTAAGTTTGGGACTATATTGTCGATTGAAGAAATATGCATTTATTACATGCACTTTGTATGTTGCAATGTCTATATTCCATTGGACATGCTAATAATAGAAATCATTTTATATGTTTTTTGGGTGAAACTTGTTTGGAGTGCTCTACCCAATGTGTTTTTGTTGATGAAGTTGGTGTCGAGTGCTCTACCATATGTGCTTATATCCAAACATCATAGATTTGGGATATTAGAACATATAATATATTTGAGATTGTTGACAATATAGTTTTGGGCATCTTCATGTTCTTTGATCCATATATTAATTTGAGACTAGAGAAAGTCTCAATTTAACGAATATAGTGTTTCATGTTCATAATCTCTATGTATAATAGAAATATCTATATTCATAACTTCCTTTAATATAATTTATAATAAGCATGGAGTGAAAACTATTTAATAAAGAATTGGAATAAATGATTGGGACAAAGCCTCTCATAGCTACGCCAACTTGTTTGGTATTTGGATAGAAAGTTATGGTCCATGCTGAGGGGAGTATAATATTAAAAGAATGTAACTTCACTTAAGGATTTCCCATATACATATCATAGGTTGATAATATAATCCACAATCCATGTGGGATACGTAAACTTCGAAGATGAAAGCCTTGGTAGTCCTCTTGAATGTATTTGTTTGTATCTTTTGCATAACAACTTCAAAGTTATTCTTGGATGTAGTTCTTTGTTCCATGTACCAACTTTCTCTAGTTGGACACAATTCCAAATAAATGCATCTTCTTTGTTGAATTAAGGTTCCAAACTTTATTAAGGACATAGACTAAGTTTGTAGTATATATTTTGACAATTTTATGTTAATCCATTTTCTTTTGTGATGACTAAGGACAACTTAGAATATAATGGAAACCCCTCCTCTATGTAATATCATATAGTAGATTATTAACATAAGCTTGAGATTATGCATAAGCTTGTGTAGAGTGCGAATTTATTATTTTTCTGGGCAAGGGTGACCTGAATTATAGTAAATTTCCGCAAATTTTGTCTAGAAATAATCCGACGTTCATTTTTAGAATGATTTTTAGTGGGACCTGCCATCAATCAACCCACGGTAATCTCGGCGGTACTTGGTTGTGGCGCAGGGTTCGGGAGGTTTTTGAGCTCAACCAGCTAAAATCTGCCCCTTCACAACTTCTACCGGTTTTTTCACGATTTGATCGGTTGCAAACTTGTTGCCATTAATTTGGACCGGCCAATATCCTATATTTTTTTTCAAGTGCCGGCTAATTTCCTCTTCATTGTAATGACAACCGGCCAAAAACTTGGGCATTGATCAGTAAGCCGGTTTTCCAATGTAGCAAAATTTATATCTACAAACAACATACAACAATAATATGTAATGATATGAACATCCAACAACAATGATCGACAATTCATTACATACAAGAAACAACAACAATGATCAAAATTTTATTCATAGTAGGAGTTGAATCTAAAATAACCCATCAACCAGTTGATGGCCATGGATCATACCTAGGCCTTAAAACCTCATATTAGATATGGGGCCACAACATGATAAAAGAGTAACCTAACATACCATATTATATACAAAAATGAAATTCATCAATCGTTAGAGTCAAAATCAACAGTTTCATCTTCACCTTCAAGAGGAAAATGCCCTGAAAGGTATCTCTGTGGATGTGAAAACAACCATCTAAACTTCCTCCATAAAGCTATGGCATCCATTAGTACGTTATCAAGATCACCACGAAGATCTTCCATAGACACACATATAATACATTCTAAACACTAGCCGTCAATCATGAATTGCAATAATGAAGCAAAAGCTTTGCCTATCCGCCATTCACCAAATCGCTACAAGCCTACAACGAACACATAACCTAAACCCTAGAACTAGAGGATATCCGACCCTAGGTGAATCAAACCGGATGAAATCCGCCTATTTTACAATTCATCCGGGTAAAAATCCTCCTCCTCAAAATGGTTGCCAGTTGAAATCCGTTTTGTTTTTTAAAAACACCGGTTTCGCATCCTCCACTTTCCCAATTCAACTGGACTTTTCACAAAACCAACCAGCCGCCATTACACTAGATACCGGCTCTCCCCGGACATTGCCGTGGCGAACACGGTAGCAGGAAAGTAGCAGGAAATTAGCAAAAATCCAAAAAGCAGGCAAGCCTAGAACCACGGTACCAGGAAATTGTAGCAGAATCCGAGAAGAAAACCGCTGAAGAGAACCACGGTAGCAGGAACGTAGCAGAAGCCAAGCAGGAAAGTCTACAAGAGAACCATGGTAGCAGGAAAGTGTAGTAGAAAACGAGAGTGTAATAAGAGAAAACTTCTGTCAATTTCTATTGAAGAGTCTGACATCCTTGCTGCTTAAGATTGTTGTGCGTAATTGCCCTCTTTCCCCCAACTGCAGCATCTGAATCTTTGTAATGCAAGAGCGCCATGAGTACGGGTGACGAGGCCGATGGCGTGCACGCCACTTCTAATTCCTTGAGCGAGCAAGCAAAGATCGACAAGAAACGGAAACGATACGGAGCGCAACAGAAACGAGCAGCGAAATGGAGCCAGGACGAATCCATCGCACTGCTCGAGAGTCTGAGGGATTTAGTGCAGAAGAGCGAAGCAGGGGTGCAGTGTGTCAAGGGCCAGGCCAAGTGGAAAGACATTTCTGGAGAGCTCAGTCGCCTTGGCTACCAGACAAGAGTGGCGAAAAGTGTCGGCGAGAGGTGGGATACTCTTCGTCAAGCATACCTTCACGTTGAAGAGCACTTGAGAGCCGGCGATAATTTCGCACAGGCTCTACGTGAGACCAGAAAAGAGTTCAAGTTCTTGCCTGCAGAGTACACACAGGAGTGGCACGCGTTGGCCGCTAGGTGTGGCCCCAGGCAAAAGAAGAAGCAGAGGAATGGTGGAGCGGAATTAGCCATGGTGGAAAATACTGTTGCAAAGCAAAAAAATATCGATGCTTTGCCATGTGATGTTAGTCCAGCGTCGGTCTCATTTGAAACCATCCCCCAGGCATTCTGTAAATTTATCAGGAGTGTGGGGTCCCTGCTATCTTGCAGCAGAGATGCAGCCAGTCCAAGCCAAAGATGTGACGAGACGGATGAACTAGGTGACATTGTGAGGTCTTTGCTTTCTATAGTCGAAGCGTTGAAGACGAATGCCAAATTCGAAAAGTCAGGTTCTCCAATCAGCAAATCTTACCTTTCCTAACCTAGAGATCATTGGCAATTTTAAGCTCAAACAGGCCTTTCAAGATGCATTGAATATTTACAAGTTTGAAAGCTTCGAAATGCAATATGTATTTAATTTTGAGATTTCTAAGGTGAGTTCAGAATTGCTGATCGGTGGACCCATTAAGTGTACCAATTCCGGGGAGCGGTGGGTCATGTTTTGATCCGATTTACGTTTCTTGACATCCAAGCTTCAGCACTGATCACTTCAAACTATTCGCAACTTGATCATCTACTAATTGTGTGTACTGCACTGCACAGAGCTGTATTATTCTCTGGAAATTGACAAGCGGGAGTGGAAATCGGTGCATGATCTTGCTCTTAGTTTGTCACAAGATCACGGGCGCAGGTCAAGGCCAACACCTAGGTCGGTTTCTAACTCAAAGGACATTAGATGTCGCAGGCAAATCGGAATAGTGTCTAGAAAATGAACTGCCTTCTCTTCCTGCTTCATGTTCTGAAAATTAGCAGCAGATTCCTCTTGGTAATGCAGATTTATCATTGTTGAAACGGAGGGTGAGTGTAGGTCAAGATCCGCTTTTAGGGTTTCTGTGTTTCTGACTTGGAGTTGCCATGACTTGGTCATTTTATTCGCTCCTCTCAGAACCCTCGACCGTGACTGATGTTGAGGCCTAATTGCCACATTTCAGTCTAGCAGACATCTACAGGGTCAAGGAGCTATCATTTGATAGTATGAAGCTGGCTGTAATCTGAATTGTGAACATTGTCTGACACTGTCTCTAGGAATCTATAGAAGTGTACTTCTGTAATATTCTGGATGGTGACTTGTGATTGCATTTCGTATTTCCAGGACTTGGTCCTCTCCACATTATCACGTGAGACTTCACAAATTCTATGTCTGGTCATAAAGTAGGCTCTAAAGAGATGCCATTTTATTCACAGAGATGCCAATTCCAGTCTTCCAGAGCAAGCACTCGAACGCTTCCAGGGTCTTGTGTACCCTGAAAATGACCCAGACCCGGTAACTATCACACAAAAGGACATCAGGACCTTGAATCCATCAGAGTTTCTCAATGATACAATCATTGATTTTTATAACAAGTGAGTGCCGCTCTTGAAATTTTATGTCTTTTTGTTGTAGGCGTACTTTCAAAACATACGGATTCCATGGTGTGTAGTCACAAGCATAACGTCCTAGATGGTAAAATGATTTGCAAACATGTTACCGGGCGGGTATGGTAGTCCATCACTTTGTCAATGAGACATGTCGGTCATCTTGACAAGTAGTTCACCAAAGTTTAAATTTTGTATTCTATAAGAGTGTGCATCTTGATCGCCATTCTTGGTTGTGTAGGTACCTATTGCAGACCTTATGGCCACGAGAGAGGTTACCTACTCTGCATGTTTTCAACAGTTTCTTCTTTCCAAAGTTGGCGGGGATTGACACAAGCTATGAGCAAAGCAGGTCTGCGTTTGAACGAGTGAAGAAGTGGACCAAGAAAATTCCAATTTTTGAGAAAGATTACATCTTCATCCCTGTCAACCAGAGGTGACAATGGTTTGTTGCAGTCCGATATTGTGTGCTTTTGAACCTCCATTAATGGAGAAAGTACTTGATCTTGCCTTCCACTCGAAAATAACAACATCCTTGAATTTACAGAATTTTGTATTGAAACAAGATTTCTTGCAGGTCACATTGGAGTCTCATCATCATTTGTCATCCGGGACACATGTGCAATGCTGATGGTAAGGATCGGTCCAATCACTTTGCAATAAATTCGAGGTTGAACAGTTCTTTTCACCAAGGTATCAATATTTGTGCCATACCTTGCGCTTTTTGCCAGTATCATTGCTTTCTAAGGGTAAAGAATGGCTGAGCCAAGTTGTTTTGGATGCAGGTCCATCTGGTGTCCCCGTTGGAGATCCTTGCATTTTGCATTTAGACTCGTATGAAGGAACTCACCATATTGGCTTGGAAGACTGCATCAAAAGGTTTGCACTAGCCTACATGCTCATGTCCATTGATTTCTATTTTGTTTGCTCTATTTCCTTCCTCGAAACCACAACTATTTCTCAGGTTGGTTGTTTAATCTGAATTTTGCAGCTATCTTGAGGAGGAATGGAAAGAGCGAAATCAAAATGCAGATGCTAGAGGATATTTTGATGAAATACACTTTATTAGTGCGAAGGTCCCTCAACAAGATAACCAGTGTGACTGTGGCATCTTTCTGTTGCACTATGTGGAGCTTTTCCTAAAAGTAGCACCTACGAGGTTCAGCTTGAAAAGCATTCGTAATTCGGAACCAAACTTTGTAAGTATGGGGACCCATCATTTATATTTCCACTCATATGTGCTTCTGTTCCACTTGTTAGCTCTTAGTGATGTAAATATAATATGACCTGACCTCCTGTTTGGTGGGTTCTTCAATAGCTCAGAGAGGGTTGGTTCAAGCCATCTGAAGCCTTAGCAAAGCGCCTCTTCATTCAACAACTCATTATTTCCCTTGCAGAAGGGAGAAGTGCAGCTTCTTCGAAGGATGCTGAAGAGGCAAGCGACTTTGAGGCTAATGGAGAGTTAGCAGGAGTGAGTGAATCTATTAATTGCTGACAAATGGGATCATGAGAAGCTGAGAGGCTTCAATATTCAAAAGAGAAATGAGTTTCTTCTGTCATTGAATGTGCAATCTCTAACGTACTAACCCGTAACAAGGATGGCACAAAGGTAGTTCTCGATACAATCAGTTGTTGAATTTGGGATTCTTTGAGGAGTTGCAATTTTCGAGTTCTCAAACTTGAAGTTTGTGGCTTTCAGAGTTCTATGGAATGTGAACACGACACCCACAAAAGTGGAAGTGACTTCTTCCCAGAGGTATCACAGGTCCTTGGCCCACATACGAGGTGAGAAATCCTCAACTGAATATTTTGAATCAAGCAACAAATATATTTCATTGGACATATAAAAGAACCTCTTAAGAAATTTGACTGAAAATCAATGGATAATAATACACAAATTTTCTAACATTCTTAAGCCTTCCTAAGGGTGCAACCTTGGAGTCCTCTAGCTTGACTTGCAAAATTGTTCGTCAACACTGATCTAAATCGGATTTGAATTGGGTGGATATTAGATATTGGGTGTAATTAAAACTTATTTTAGAATATAAAATAGATATGTGCTTTGGAACACATAATTTTGACATATGATATAATTATTATATTCTTCTATATTCTTATTATATGATATCATAAGCCTATATCCCAGTATGTCTTGACATATCCTCTTGATCTCCCCCTTAGATAATATGGGAGTTGCCAGCTTAGGGGTTTTACCATCCAATGAAGCCGAATGTAGAGACGTGGAAATTAATGTGAATCATAGTATTGCAGAGAACGAAGGGATTCTCAAGAAGAAGAGATCTTGCCCGATACGGAAGTAGCAGTAACTTTTCATGAGATGCTCGTTGGTTCAGGTAAGTGATTGGAAGCATGATGAAACTCAAAGCTTCCAAATTTGAGTGACTTTTCCATGCAAAAAGATTGATTTGTTGCTATAATCAAATTCTAAAATGAAGTTATCTTTGTTCCAGGAAGAGAAACTTTCCCCTCGGAAACACATTACAAAGAAGTTGGACCTAGGCAACAAGATTTGCAAACTATGGGATACACCCGTAGCCTTCTTAATACATTACATCAAAGGCCATGCCGGCTAATTGAGGATCCCACAAAGTGCTTGACCACTACAATTGTACCACCTAATTCAGTCATGATGATCGGAGTATACTTCATTTCCCTTTTTGATGTTGATGTATTTTGTTTAGTGAGGAAGAGAAGTGGACATCAATCCTTAACTCTTGAAGGTCCAAGATCTCGTTTGGTTAGTTGAGCACTTAAAACACAAAAATCCTATATCTCATTCTATAGAAAGATATGTCATTATTATGTTGAACAAGCAAGTCACAAATTGACATACAATCTTCATCAATAGTTCAAATGTATGAACCTTAACAAAATCATCCACTCTATGTCTTGTAGTCCCTAAATTAAGATAGAAATTTTCAAACACAAAGGATTAAGTGTATGTAACATAGAATCATTTTTAATTGTGTTATCATATATGTATCCAACATTTTGTTTGGTTCTAGAGGCATGTTGTGGGGATTAAGATTTCAAGCACAAGTAGAAAGTTGTACATTAGTCAACATGTATTTAATGTTTCTTAGGTGTTAATCTCCAAAAATCATTGATAATGATTCATGCATTGCACAAGTGTGAAAACAACTTGTAATGTGTAGATGTTATGTTTAAGGTGTTTTTAGCAACTTTCGTATTTGTTTCGGACGAGGAGATTTAGATCCAATTAAGACTTTCATCTTAGTTACTTGAGAAAATAAAATCATAACGCAAGTGAATAAATGAATGAGAGTTGTACACTAACTCCCCTCTAGACTTAGATCACATTTACCATTTCACTATATATTTTTATTAATTATAGTTTTGCTAAGTAACACCTTTAATTAACTCAAGGCCTTAGCTTATGCAAGTACCATAAGCAAGTGGAGTTGATACTCTTGAGTAGCCTATAGACTATAATAATAGTGCTATGATACCTATTCGAATATATTTGAGATTGTTGCAACAATTGACCTTAACCATTTTGACATTTATATGTTTGATTCTCATCAATAATTAACATTTTGAAATTAAAGATTGATGAATATTGGAAATGTTTACCTATAATAAAAAGAGAGAAACATCTGACACATGTATGGTTTTTGACCACGCGATTTGACTTTCTAATTTCAACAGGTTCACACACTAGATTATTTCGACCAAGGAGATTCATTGCTGCTTTGGGGTGCACAATCCTCTTACATGCTCAAGGATTGGAAGCATGTGAGTTTTGAAAAGGTTTAGGAAAATTTTGAGTTATTATTTACGTGCCATGGACATTTCTAGAATACGTAAAGTGTTGAGTGTTGTTCATGTGATAAAGATAATAAGTTGAAAATGAAATTGTGGTTTATTCTTTTAGGGCACCCCTATTCCTGTATCCTCATGGCAACTACTTTGTGATGGAGTCGGTATGCCTCGGAGCCATTGCCTTCCAAATTCTAAGCATTGTAGGCATGGCACGCGCGTAGTGGAGGCTACATCAACAACCATTGGTATTTATGATGTTTTTGACCGTAAGGTAAGGGTCATACATAGCTTTGAGGATGAATAGTTTTCTCTCTTTACACATTATTTTATCACATACAACTTTTCTAATGATGTTTCTCATAGTTGCTTTTTTTAAAAGATCATGGCCCCTTTCATTGCAATGTAAACACCTTTGTGGTAGAACATGGTAATCATCTCCATTAATGTATGTCCTTGATTGGATGTAAAGGAAAATCCCCCACACTTCAAGGATTGGTCACCTTTGCGGAATATCAAGCTTGGTTATCCAAGGTTGGATGAGGTATTTGTATTTCATTTCCTTTTGCCTATGATGTGAGTTTGAAGGGTCGGGGAATTTACCATGATGGTAAATACAACATTCACTATATTGGTGTTGTTATTTAGTATGGGTTTGAGAATATTGACATGTGTGGTATGTCACCACCAACACATCATGACAAACAACACAAACGGCACAAGCTTACTTAGACATTTGACAACTTGATTATATGTATAATCATATACATAATAATATTAAGTGTCATTTCAATATATCTTTATTTTAGTTGGATATTATATTTGGATATACTAAAGTTGTTATTGCAGCCAACATTCTTATTAATTGTCATTAGAAGTGTACATCAATGTCATTTAAGTTGAAAATAATATTATGATATAAGTATATACTTTGACATTGTGGTAGTTTTAAAATAATGCTATTAAAATTTATCTGGCATATCCAAAATAGGTGTTTAAACCGAGAGTTAGATTTTGACATGTGATAATCTATATGAATATGTCAGGGAATATGTAGTCCTCATTCTTTAATTTCTTTTTGACATCATTCATAGATCCATGCCACAATTTCAAAATTTTAAACGTCATAAAAATGCATACTAGAATCACATTATTGTATTCAAACCAATACTGAACCTTGGAAGTCCTTCCAATGTGTTCAAAATATAATGAATGGTACTTGCAATATCTTCATGAAAATCCACATATTCAAATTATTGGAAGGATAATATGTCACAATCTATATGTCTAGACGAACCTATGTGGTATGAACTACGTAACCAAGAGCTATGCAGAGAATGTTTGAACAACATGAAGATGAAGAAGAGATAATAGACAACCTTTTGCTCTCCTCTTCTGAACTTCCTTACATCTTAGCTTAGTTACATTTACAAATAAAAAATATGACCCAATATACTTATGCATTGTATCTAAAGTGCGATGTTCCAGTAGAGTGATTTGAGGTTTTAGTGCAATCCTACTTACATGGAACCTTACACGTTACACCATAGTGTAGGTTGATGGTGGGATTGGTAAAAATCCAACCCTACACCAATTTTTGGAGGAGGTTTACTTTCCATGAAGATCTAAATGAACAAGCTTTGAATTTCTAATTCTTGATGGACAAATATAGTTTATAAAATTTCACACAAATGAAAACATAATTCATAGTGTCAAGAAACAAATAAACAAATAAAGATTGGACCATGAAATTCATGGAGTACTACATAGGGGGTGATCTTAAGATGCTTTAAAATCAATAAAATGTTGATCAGTTGTTCCGTGGATAATTACATTTGTAGGTTGAACAATAAGCAAATTCACACATTTTAGCTTTGATCAAACTTATGGGTGTAGAAGTAGTTGTTAATTCACACACTTTTGGTTACTCACAAAAGAAAAAGAAAAATATGGTGAAAGATAATAAATACATGTTATATTCACCAAATACATAATATGAGTGTGAAATCATGGGTGTGCAATTGACTAAACTTGGATTTTACATCAATGCATCAAGTGTTGCAAGGTGTTGGTTTAAATGATGTCTAAATTTGAAAATGAAATTTATACTATCTTTAGTTGTGTGATTTTGTTGCATTCTTCCCATCCTACCGTACATATGCATACATGAATATAAATGATCCATATTCAAATACATAGTACATAAATATGATAACCGTTGTCAAATGTCATATATTATTTCCACATTATTTTTTTAATAAGTTTCAATTTCGGCATATACAAAGGAAAAGCTCGCTTTAATACTCATAGGGGTTGGATTAAACATACCATCTAGAGAACAAAATTAATAGTAGGGTCTTTATCAAAAAATAAAAATAAAATGATTGATTGTTTTATTCCATTGTAGTGGTCAATGTGATGATAATCGTGGACTATTTCAAATTAAATCTACTTTATGAAGGTTAAAGTGCATATTTAAAGCATGAAACGTTCATCATTAGAACATGAAACATACAAAGAGTAGAAGAAATCTTCTTCACCTTCAAGGTGTTGGTTGTTGGCTCAACCACTCCAATATCTCAGGAAAGAATGGTTATTGCTATTTGACTTGCAAGAAAAAAAAAACGGATAGAGAGAAAAGTAAAAACACGTTAGAGTGTGGTTTTGTCCCTTGCTTGAAGAAAACCCTTTTGTCTTTCGGGACAACATGTGCGTGACACATTTAGGTTTCTTGAAGATCACCTGCTTAGTTGTTTTGGAGACTTGAATCTTTACAATAAGAAAATCCAAATCATATCACTCTATGAAAACTTGGATTTTGGTAGTTGTGTTATGAATGTGTACAAACAAATATGATTAATGTTCCATCACCATGATAAAATTTGCTTATATAAATTTTATTTAAATAAAAGCAATATCTTCATTAAATGGATTGTTATATGTTTTTATTCTTTGAATGTTGTTTTTCAATGCAACTAATATATGAATTGAGGGGTTTTCTAAACTCAAATGTTATACAAAGCAGTTTTGGAGTTGGTGCTAAGATGACATCAATATGTATGAACATTAATCTAGTTGAAACATTAATGTGGAGGGTTTCATAATATGGCATTTGGATTTAACATATTGGTCTTCCATCAATGATTTTAGTCGTGATATATACATTAAACCCAAATAATTGTTTGATAGTCATATAATTTTATTTTATAGTAAGTCTACGCCAAATGCTAATGTTCAAACCCATAGAGTTTGAACATTAGCATTTGGAAACAAACTTGCGATTGGCATGGATCTCTTCAAATATTGATTGAATTTCCATTGAAGATTTGTGTGGGAAGGCCGGTGTAGATCTTCATGTTCACACAATATGTGAAATGTTGTTAACAGTTCTATAGAATGTGATATCAAGTAAGTCCAAATATGTAGTGGATTTAAATAGCATGTTGGTTTCCTCTAGGAAACATGGGAGGACTCTTGAAGTCAAAATGGAAATTATGCTTGAATATTCAGCCTCATAGCTTGACAATTTGTTTGTTTCGGTTAAATTTGTCATTAGTCGACATGAAATGTAAGGTAGTTATATACACATCTCATAGTATACCAATTGACTTTGAGTTCCATACTTGGATATTTTTGTAGCTAAAATTTATAGAGAGAAAATGATTTTGAATTGATGATAAATGAAGTGGAGTATTCTAGATTAACAACGGCACAATGTATCAAAGTGCTTCATGTTTAGGTGATTGCATTATTTTGTATGTGCAGGATGAAATTACCAATGTCCACCTACATCCACATCTTGACATTGTATTTTGGGGTACAAAGCATGGTGTTATTGGGGCCTATGATTCCCAAAATGAGGTACAAAATTACTACCAAAATCATACATGTGGAATACAAAAATATGCGTCGATAAATGATAACTTATTAAAGAACTAAAGATTATCTTATTTACGAGAGTCACTTTTGTAGTCCAAAGAATGTCAATATAGCACATGAGTTAGACCTACGTGATGGTCTTAACTTCCTCTTGAATAATTTGTTGTTGACTTGTAGTTGCAAATAAGATGACCCAAGATAGGCACACAGTGGGAATCAATTACACGATTTGCAAAAAAAAAAGTTGATGTACGCATAATTTGAAGATGATTAACTAAACCATCTCAAGCAAAGTCCAATGCATGCACTCTACCGTGCACAGGGGTGCTTAACAAAGGTGCTTATTTGAATAAATGTGCACATTGAACACATAAGGTGATATCGTTGAAGGTATAGTTTGTATGCATAATTTGGGTGATTAATATGATGTGTATAATATGTAAAATGACAATAGGCCCATGATTCGAACATGAATGCAAAATCACAACAATAGCCATGAACAAGTGCATATGTTATGGGATACTACATATATTTAAAGCTCTATGTAATATCTACGCTTGGATTTGAAGGTGGAGCAAACACGTTACTTCTAAGTTTGTTGAAGAGTGCACCCCTCCAAATAACTATTATTCGCATTGGACTATTTTAATGTAGGTTGATTAATACATGGAAAATTTATCTTGGATCGCAGGATTTCACTAGAAGAGTGCATCTCCCTCAATTAGGGAAGTATGCCGTAAAGCATCCCATACAGGGCCTAATTTTTTCCATCGTTCTAAATATGTTGGTTATTTGTTGCAATGACGAACACAAGGTAATTTTTCTCATATATGAAAGTCATCCATACACTTGAGTTTCCATTTATGTTCATGCCAAAGTCCCCTTAGAAAGCTACAACTTTGTTATCATTTCACCTTTTGATTATGATGATGTGTATTGAATCATGTTGAAATACAATTGAATAAAAGCTCGTGTTCTTTTTTGTATAGTTTATATCCTATGACTCCGATCCCAAACTATTGGGTTCAAGTAAATTAACACTTAGTTATAATGTTCTAACATGCATGTTTGTGGTGTCATTAGTGGGGTATATTTACATGGACACTCAATGATGAGCACATGGAGAGAATAAATGGATTGGACGACCACGATCCTTGTGACCTCCACAATGACCAAGTTCAACTCCTTGTTACAAATATAGACAGCTTAGCCATTTGGGATTTGCAGCAACGAAAGGAACTCCACATGGTAAATATTAAATTCTTCTTAAGACCTTGTATCATTCATTGCACTTTTTTAGCAATCGCGCCTTATTGCGATCATGATGCATGGTACACTTAAAATTGTTTTTTGTGTCACCAATTCTATTCAAATTCAAATTCTTTTTGGGATCTTGATTCGTCCATTGCACTTTGTGAGCAATCATGCCTTATTGTGATCGTGATGCATGGTACACATAATAGTGCATTTTGTGTCACCAATTCTATTCATCTTGCTCAATATTAATTGTAAACCACCCATGTAGTGTCACCAGCACTGAATATGAATTTAAATTTATCTGTCATTCCTTGTAAAATAAATTCTGCATTACAAATTTACTATGTTGCAATTATTGTCACTCACTAAGTGATTTTTCATCCAAATGTCAATCATCCATGACAATAATATTTCATTTCCGAATTATTAGGATGCAAGATATACCAAACTTTGTTTCAATAAATGGCAAATTTGGATGGACTAAAGTAATTTGGGATGAAAGTATTTAGTAAACTTACTCACAAGAAGTGTGATGAGAACAATTACCTGAGTGACATGAAATACCATATGAAAGTGCATCCAATATATGGTGTAGTATGTTGATGTGGTAGCTATTATACTTATTATGTGTCCCTACTCAACCCATAATGAAATTCCCACCTCCCGTTCGTTGACGTTTGGAATTCGTTCTACGCAGTGGCACCGCAAGGACACAAATGTCGAAGCATGGATACGTTGTGCTAAGTACTCATGTGACGGTGAGCTTGTGTATGCCGGCTTTGTCAACGGTTCGATTGGCGTATTTGATGCCACTGCTTGTTTACAACTACGTTGTCGAATTGCACCATCCGCATACAGCCCAAATCAGCAGTCTCCCATGTACATATACTAATACCCCAATCCATGCGGAAGTCGTATCCAGATTTTCCTTCTCTGCTAGGCTGCAGTAGAACATGAATTGTTTGTGGCTGTGGAGCATAATATGTGTAGGTGTGGATGTTACTGTTTGCAGATATCATCTATAGTTGCAGCAGTTGGAGCTCTTCATAAATTCAATGCCATGCTTGCGATTAGATGGAGTTTGCGATGCTTTGATGGAAATTTTGATTCAACTTTTGTTGTCGATGCCAGGATCTTTTGGAAGATTGTAGCGCATCCTCAAAAGCGCAACCAATTTGCAATTCATTTGTGGTACGATTGTGTCGTATATGTAATTGAGCCATCACATGAGTTGGGAGGAGAGTGGGTTTGCAAGGCCAATGAAGGAGTTGGCAGACAAATTTGAACTAATTAGACTTGATTGCATGCAATCACACTTTATTAGTTTGAATGTATGTAAATACTTTTGGAAATAGAAGGCACTAACTACAATATATTAAGCTAAACATTCTCAAACAAAACACTAATTTTTGTTCCATTTTAGGATGACAAAGACCCTTTCAATGGTAAGTCATGAAAATGTTGACCTCAATGTTGATGAGGGTTTCGTAATATTTTTGACTTCCAAGTTAATTACATGCTTTATTGACGGTTTCACTTCGAACATGAAATCCCAATCAATTGCTTATTTACTCAATGGAAGTAAACATATATATTGGATTTTGGACCTTGAAGATGAAGTGCACTCAATATGGGTTACATGCACAAGTGGCCCTCAAGAATGCAAGGGCAATTTGATTTTTCAAAGTCGGGCGGAGTGGGTAGCACGAAATAAATTTTAATTTATTTTTAGATTTCTTTTGTGGGGGTTGCCCGAAAGTGCCAAATCGCAGGCCCCGGCCCCTATCCACCTACCCCTAAAAGTTCGTAGGAGTCAACACCCGCCATCTATAACTAGCGGTTGGACCTTCCTAATTTGCAATTACTTACATGATAAAACAATTCACCAATTGAACGTGTACCCTTTAAAACCATATTTGAACCTTTTTTATAACTACGCTAAATAGGTTACTTAGTGTCATATGATATTTTATGTCACTATGGTAACTTCTCGGATGACACTTCGTATGAATAAACTTACAGATGTTGTCATGGGTGATGGATGAGTTCATCCATTGGCCAAAACCCTACCTTCTCTTGTCAGCAACTTGTGATGAGATATTGCCACAGAAGATTAAAATTTGAATGAAATTTTGTTTGGTAAATGACAAGAATTGCAACACTGTAAATTTATAATCCCAAAAAGGAATTTACATGGAATGACAAATAATGTTGGGCTAACATGAAGTGTTGGTGACACTATACTGCAGCCTACAATTAGTATTGAGCAAGACAATTAGAATTGGTGACACTGAATATCATATTTAGTGTACTAAGGGGGCTACTCAACCTTGCAAGTACGTGTTGAACCTCATTTCTTAGTTACATACTAGCCACCAAACCTCACCAAGTAGGCATTGAACCTCACTCACAATTCATTACCAGTCGCCAAGCCTCGCCACCAGGTGCCGTGCGACGTTACTTAGTTACCAAAGCACAAGATGACGGTGAATTTTCAACACAATCCAAAATATGGGACACAATAATCTGTCATATTTGGTAGTGTCAGCATAGGCTACGTAAGTGACATTTGATGCAAAGCCAATTGTAACTCACTGGGAAATGTTGTCACCGGTGCAAGTTTTTGCCTCTATTTTTATAAGTTTTTGGTTCATTTGAGAGAGAAAAAGGTATAAAATAAGAATTAATTACAAAGTGAAACTCACCTTATTATTTTTGGTGCCATCTATCATCATGGAGTGAAGAAATAGACCTTTAACCATGTGTGCATCTGAATGTTTCAAGGCTTCTATGACAACAGTTGTGAAGAAGTTAGCAAATTTGGGGCGATCGAGAAGGGATAGAGATTTGGAAACTTTACGATACTTGAGGAGCCATTTTGCAAGCAAACAATTCATGAAACACAACAATTCTTGCACTCAACAATCTCTCTTTACTCTAGAAAATTTTGCACCTAACAATGCTAATCCATGCAATCCCACTAACACCGAAGAGTTGCCCCCTATTGCAAGCCAACTCAGACTCTAAACCCACCCAATCCACTGATGGAGAATGTTTGTTCAAACTGCACATGCACCAAAAAAATTTTGAACATAAAAAGTTTTGTATGCAAAACAACCAACTCCCAACCAAAAAGTTTAGTTGAATCAAAAAATAACTCCAATCATGTCTGGAGAGATTTTCAAAAAAAAATCAGATGAGATCCAAGTGTTTTCAAATCCAACTGGTTACATGTTGATATCTTCTGATTATCCTTTTGGTAATTTTCTATAGACTCCCATGAAATGGTCGATGATTTGCCTAAAGTCTTGAACTTCAACCGGTTATTTCTCAAGCTCAACGGGCCCATCTCTCCCCAACCGTAAGTTGGCCCTGGGTGAGGAAGAAGTATGCTATGCTTCATCTTCCATGGTATGCTATGCTATGCTATGCTTCTTGGTACTTGTAGGTATTATATTCTCTGCTATGTTTTCTGCTAACTTAAGGTTGCTTCACACAATGGCCGGTTTGCATGATCGGTGTGTTAAAAACGGTTTATGATAGCATCAAGGGTGACAAAATTAATATTTTTAAAACAAAAGTAAACATTTTCTAAGACATAGTAAAATAAAAAATGTTACATTATACACAAATGATGACTACTCTCATAGAATAAAAAATGATAAAAGTAAACATTATTACTTCTTCTCTATTACCAAATACCACTCATGCCCATTATTTAAGTGGTGGGAAGGTATTGGTTATAAGAATCAAAGAAATAACATCTCATTAAAAATTACAAAAACTTTGTGAAAATTATTAATATAGAAAAACCTTCTGAAGACATCATCTCATATGTTATCGTACACAGGTCAAAACATATGACTGAAGCTAGCTTTACCAGGAACATGGATGTATGTGCGGTTGAAGAAAATGAAGTAATAAACACCTCACCAAAAAGAACTACATGAGCTCTAGTAACCATCATCCAAAAGAAAGCTAAAAGCAAATAGAACCTAGGATCAAAATGTTTTTCCTTTTGGCTAGGATTCCAAGCCTTAAACCTTTCCAACAAAAAAAAAAGAATTACCAAAGGAAAGTGTGGAAACAACAAGAGAGTTAATGAAAAAGATGATAAATATTGATGAAGCAAAGAAAATGCAAAACATCAAACTTTCTTTTTCACATGTCCCTCAGATTGAGTGGCCCTCCAAAAGACAAGATAGAATAGATGATTACACTACAATCTCACTCAAGTTCCCTTTGTTGTGGAAGTTGATGAGAATGGATTCTTCTTTTACTACCCAATATCAATCCATTTTGAACTTCGAAAATAAAAATGGGAACGAAATATAGTCATATACAAGGTTAAAAAAAGAATATCCACAATGAAAATAGAACTTGGTGAGTTGATTGTTGAACCTATCGTGATCATGTGCTTTCATAAATCTACCTCATGAAGTGATACGATTAAACCTCGCCTTAAAAATCTACTAGTTGATGTAAAAAACCTTCTCCAAGGAACCAAGGCCTTCATCTTGAATTTGGATGATGAAAAACCATAGAGAGGAGAAAACCTGCAAATCCTATGATGTATTAGCATTTAAGAACCTATTTTCAGTCAAAATTTCAAACGACACACTAATTGGAAAAGATTGGTACAACATTTTTGAAAAGGTAGTAAACAAAGTATTCGACCGTGCATATGACTATGAGATCTCTAATGTCCAAAAGAAGAAAAAAAAGAATTTTGCATGGATAGAAGCAACATTACCAGAACAAGAAAAAATAACATTTATAATTTATAACTTTACAATGAAATTTTCGATGTTAAATGCAAATTAGAACATAAAGTTACCGAGGATGATAAAGCAAGAAAAACTACTTCTATCCTCATAGTAAAAAGTCTAAACAAAATAATTAACACTCAAACAATTGAACTTGGATTAAGAAAACATATGGAAAAAAATGTGGTAAACATCTTTTTCAAAATTAACAACGGTAAACACGTGGGGAGTTGCAATATACAATATCTATTTTAGTATGCAAGGGGAAAATACATTTGAGTGTACTAATGGCAAACATCATGTCTTTATATTTTAGTATACAAGAGGAAGATATTCTCGAGCATACTTATGACAAGTGTCATTTGTGTATACTTTAGTCAACTTGTAGACCATTGTGTAACATAGACATCCACCTCACAACACTATTGAACATCCTCATGCCAAGATATTAGCAAGCACTCTTGAACGCCAAGTGTCATAAGATGACACTTATGGTGAAATTGTTAATCATCGGTGTAACCTAGCATATGCCTTAAAATAGGGCAAGTGACACTCTTACGCATGTGACACTAAATACCATTAACTATGTAGAGCTATGACGTGGGTTGAAGCATGACTTCATCAACATCAATTCTCAACACAAGAGTTTGCGTGGGTTCAATACTAATATATACAATCAAGTTGCCCTGCCCTAATTTGTCAATATTCCACATTACTTTTAGTATTCATTATCACTGTAACAACATTACATAAATTGTTGTTGGTTGCTTTTTTGCTGTGGTTGCTACATGGATGAATAAAGTAAGCGAATAATAAGTTTTTGTGATCTGATTTTGACCCAATGTATGCACTTATTACGGGAGCGGCCCCCGGGATTGTTTAATTTACTCTTGGGTTGCAACTTGCCAAGTCCAAGTGGGACACGGAATGTTGGGCATTGGTCCCTCCAACAGAAGTGCCGACTGAATGAATGAGTCTCCCATGACTTAGTAGGTTCCGTTTTTCACTGGTACATCACCACACAGAATAGATTATTACACCGTTTAGGGTACTTAATGCCACATGCACTATTTGTGAAGGGCTTAAACTAGATGCCTAGAGGCTACCTAGAGGTCTCGAAGTGCCACGCGCATTAATTGTCAATTCGATTCCGTTCGTCAACATAAGTAATTTTTTGGAGTGAAAAGTTATCATAGTGACCTAAAATACCATATCACACTAAGTATCATATTTAGTGTGCTAGCATGCGAGTTCTATGCAATTCTTCCACATCAAGGAAAGAACAATGCAAATCCACCTCCATGATAGATTCCCTTTCTTTGCCCTTTATGTACATTGTCTTTGGCTTAACAACTTGACCAATCTCAAGCTTAGCATTTCATTGAACAATTTTGGATGCAAAGGTATATTGTTATCCATATGTGGCTTCATCACTCCAATGAAGCCAAAACAGTTAGCTTGAAAATATGAAGAAAAAAAGAAATCACTACTATTGTCCACCTCATTGAGTTCACATACAATGATCTCCATTGATTTTCCTTCCCCTTTTAAGACATTGTTTGTTGTGCTTGTGAAGATTAAGTTTGTCCCACGTGCCCTTGCAGATGCATGCATTTTATCCAATCATGTACTTTTCATAAACTTTTGTGCACCTCGTCTGGGATTATCTCAACATTGAAGAACTTCACACATCTTCGAGGCACGTCCTTCAACTTGCAACATCAACCTATGACCAAAAATGCAAAAGAAGACAGTGCATTCAAAGTCTTTGGTGTCTCCTCCAAGTTCACACAATTGATGGTCACCCAGAAAATACAAATCTTCCCAATGAATCGGGTAGCTTTTTCAAGTTAATACATGCATACATGTTGAGGGGTACCAAAGAAGTCTATGGTAGATGAACCATATTTTCATATCAACGTAAATCAAGCAAGCAAATAAGCAGAAAGGGTGGTGACTATGGTGGAGAAGAAAGGTATGGACGGCTATGGGGACGCGTACTTAGAGAAGATGCTTGGAGATTGATTAACTTGCTCTCATTTAATTGCAACTTGCCAAGTCCAAGTATTTGTATCATCAGTATTTGGAGATAATATATCTCACTCCACCATTCTCAACCTTAATGAAAGGTGTATACGCAACCTTAATGGAAGGCTTGATGCCAAGCAACGGACATGCTTGCCATATATGTGTTTCACACTTGTCAAACATTTATCATCATTTTGGTAACTTATCTATTGTGTAGTATTATGTAAACTTCAATTTAATATTGGAAATTATGTACGTAACACTAGTAAGAGGTGGACATGATGCATGTTATAGAGGCCAACATGGATGCGAGTGTTACCACACTCTCATGTTCTCATATTCATAATGCAATAAGTTCACATGTTTCCGTGTGTTGTTATCATGTTCCCACAATTGTTCTCATGTGTGGTACTTTTGGGCCACCCCCTTTCGAGGGAGCCTAAAAGTATCACACAAGCCCTTCGGTGAAGGTGGCCTGCATTTGCAGGCGCCCAAGCCGAACCCGGATGATAGGTGTATAACGTGAGTAGTTAGATTTTTAAGGGAGATTAAATATGCGTCGTAGTACCTCCGGAGGTTGGGCCTTAGTTTTTTACTAGTGTGGCTTTAAACTCCACTAACCAATTTCATATCTAGTTCTAACCTTAACCTACAACCTATTCTACGCGCAGACGCACCAGCCTTGAAACCAAGGCAATCCTAATTTGTGAATTGGGATGGTTCTAATACACCCAACCGGGTGTGACTCATACCACCCTAACTCAACGAACGGAATAACGACAATTTGATGGACCATTCAATTCTTCCTATTTCTTTATTTAGTTCTATTTAGTTTTCTAAGCGGGGGAACTTGGCCTAAGTCCCACCCTTCACACAAATTCCTTCTTAATTACTTACTTTTGTTTGCACGTCCTAACTCACTACATTAACATATTAGGCATCACCCCTTACCTGGTTGGTGCACCCCTTACCTCGGAACCTTCTAAGGCCTCGTGCAGGTCCTTTGAAGGTCGAGTAACATCTCAAACCCTTCGGACATCAATGGTTCGAAGGGTGGTGTCACTCTACCGA
Organism: Polytrichum commune; assembly: GCA_950295325.1. Classification (NCBI taxonomy): domain Eukaryota; kingdom Viridiplantae; phylum Streptophyta; class Polytrichopsida; order Polytrichales; family Polytrichaceae; genus Polytrichum; species Polytrichum commune. The sequence goes on from OX485807.1 coordinate 50,162,916, forward strand.
GTTAAGTTTCCGATTCGGGTCTCTTGCCAACAAGGGTTTACGAGTTATTTTGTATGTTTTGATTGTTAAATGTGTTTCTACTGGATAGACCACGAAATGCAACTCAATGGGACCAGGGTAACGGGCAACCTGTTGCGCAATCTTCATAAATTGGGGCCATTACTCCCAATCTATGGGGCCAACAACATAATAGTGGATTCGCGGGTCATTAACCCCACCTTTCCACCAACAACATTCAGAGTGGTCGTGTCGGTGATTAATCCGACTTACCACACACGAAACTTGCTAATAAATGAAGCTACTACCATAAAACATACCAAGGGCCCCGAAAACAATGGAATTGGGTATTCCCTTGGCGGTCAAGTGGTCAAGCCACTTGACCTTACGAGATAGGTGAGTGGGTTTATAGATGCGTACCTTAGCCGCGCTCCCTTTAACCCTAAATGGACGGCTAGCGTTAGTAAATTTACCTCAATTCTCCTCGGTTGATTTGGGCTCGATGTAGGCCGAGCCGCTATCTCCTTCCTTGCTCCACTTCCCTAGCGTCGACCTTGCCTCCTTCTTTGTAACTAGTTTGGTAGTAAGCGTACCTTAGTTAACAATTAAAATATAAAGTATTTATTCTGCGCTGTAATTTAATCCTAAGAATAATATTTATACTTAGTGCACCTAATTATCTTTCCAATGATCAAAAAATCACTTGAATCGGATAAGAAATGCAAAAGTTATGAGGGTTGGAAGTGTGATGTCGATTCAACCGACCCTTCCAACCCACCTATCTAACTTCTAACTTCAAAAATTCATAGCACCTTCCTTACTACTTGGATCTAGGCTTTCCTTATACTATTGGAAAGCTATGAACAAGCTCTAACTAGAAAAATTATGACATCAGCAGGTTAAGCTAATAAAAATTCAGCAGACTCCTTGTAACACAGCAGTCAATCAAGAAGACTTAAACTATGTATTTCACCTTCAACAATTCATATCTAATTCAAATCTTATTCAAATCAAACGTTCTATATGACCCTGGAGAGATATTAAAAATATGTATTTGATAAAAATATGTGATTAGAAAGGTAAGCCGAAGTGAACCCAGCAGGTCCTCTGTAATGCAGCAGTCAACCAAAAGTTCTCAAACTATGTGTCCCATCTTGCATAATTCATATCTGATTCAAATCATGCTCAAATCAAATGTTCTAAGCCATTTTGGAAAGCTACACAAAATTTCTACTTGGGAAAAATATAATTTTTTGGAATTAAAATTCCTATTGGGCTCGCAGGTCTGATCCAGCAGCCGCTACCCACAAGACCACCCAGTTTTTCTACTCCATCTTTGAAAATTCATAACTAATTGTCATCTTAACCAAATCACAAATGGGAAACGGCTATGGATAGCTATAGGAAATCTCTCTAAGAGAAAAATGATAAGTATCTTGTTCTAGCTTCTGAACTAAGCCTTCAGGGCATTGGCAGATGAGGTCTACAATGCCTCCACTGAAAACTCTACCATCCAACCTACCTCTACAAAAGAAGGAATCATTTTGTTGGTGTGTTAATAAAAACACATTCTAACTAGGAGAGAGAGTAGAGGAGGTTCTCAAGCCTTTCTTTTAGGCCATTGAAAATGCATGCTAAAGGATTTTTTCCTACCTACATTGAAGCAGGGCTTCGCCCAAGCATTAGAAGAAGAGAGAGAGCTACAAAGTGGAAGGAGGGGTTTTTAAACCCTCTCACAAAAGGGTTGGGCCCCTCCTCCACCGGATCCATTTTTCAAACCCTTTCCCGAAATTTTGACTCGGGGGTTTTCCCGGTTGAGGTTGCCACCCTTTCGCCGAGGTGGCTCCGACGGGGAACCTAGAAATCTTTCTAATTTTTCGCCATCGAGTTGGCAAGGGGGCAAGTGGGCAAGTAGCCCCCTTGCTCTCTTTCTTTTTTGTCTTCAAAAGTCTTCAAGCCGATTTTATCTTCTTACGTAAAACACCTCCAATAGTCTTGTGTGCCTCACACTAACTACTAAACTAACACTTGCTCAGCTAGCATTTACTCACATTTGCTTAATAGCTAGCATTTACTAATATTTATTTAATAGCTAGCATCTACTAACATTTGCTTAATAGCTAGCATCTACTAATATTTGCTTAGCTAGTTGTTTTTATTAGCTAGCACATTTTTTCTACTTTGCTATCTTCTAGCACTACTTAGTTTCATTTTGACCTTCCTTCTTCTAGGCTAAATGCTAAATGAACTAATTTTCCCTAAATTCCCTATCAATTCTAACTTTTAATGCTAACATTCTAACTAAAAGTGATCCCGCGGAGTGGTGGACCACTCAAAGGGTTCACATCATGCACCATCAAACCATACTAACGTATATGTTATTGAGCCATCATATGAGTTGGGAGGAAAGTCGGTTTGCAAGGCCAATCAAGTGAACGGGTAGTAGTTTTCGATCCGGATTTGAAAAAAATTAGATTTGTTTTGTGGGCACTGCCCGAAAGTGCCGGATCGCGGGCCCCGGCCTCTATCCACCTCCCCTGAAAGTTCGTAAGGGGAGGGTTAACATCCGCCATCTGTAAGTAGCGGTTGGACCTTCTTGATTTACAATTAACTTACGTAATAAAACGCTCCACCAATTGAATGTGTACCTTGTAATACCAGATTTAAACATTTTTGATAACTACGCTAAATATGATATTTAGTGTCACATGATATTCTATGTCGCTATGGTAACTACTTCTGCTCAAACAAACTCTCCACCATTCCTTATGTTGCGTCCCAAGTGCCCGCGTGGCGTTTCCTCCGAGATTTACTTCACTAACGTAAGCAAAGTAAGCGTTTGTCCCAAAGGTTTTGTGTTTTGGGGAGAATCATGTTCCCACAAGCTTACGGCCCGGCTAGCCTGCCAGTTTTAGTGGAACTTAGTGAGAATTACAGTAATCTTCCGCTTAAGTACGCAACCCGGTTAGGTGCGCAATTATTTTGACAAAAATCAGGGTTCACACTTTATTGTTTGAACATGTCATGTAGACTCAGTCATTTGTCGTGAATGCATGATTTTTTTACGCTTGACATTCAATGCTAGTTTATTAACGTTTTGTTGAAACGTCTCAAATGATCATCGAGTTCATCATACATATGTTCAACTTCCGTTTAAACATTGGAGCAAAGCAATTGGTCATCAATGTCAAGGACAATTCTCTATAGAGCTTCAATGCCTTTGAAGTCGGTAGCACTTTCAGATTCAACAATGATTTCACATCGTTGGGCTTTGGTCAAGCGGGTTGCCTTAGCTTTCATCCGTTTCCCATCGCAATTCATCGAATTAGAGGATCTAGATAGCGATATGAGTAAAGTACACACCCACCAACTAAGTGCGCACCAACAACTCCAGTTCAAAGTGCATACTTAAGTGGGAGATTATTGTATCCCACTCCGTGGTTAGATTCTTGGACGTGAGATATACTCCACGAGTAGTCGAGGTGAACTTATATGATCTAGGCACATAGAAGATGGATTTGCTTCTCAAGATTCATTATGTTATATAGATGTTGAAAAGTGTGACTTGTGAGCCTTGCCTAGTGGGAAGATTTGTATATTTAAGCCCCCAAAATAAATTTCATTAAAAAAATATTTTAACAACCATTTCTCTTCCACCTCTCTCACCGCAAACCCATTGGACCATGTCAATGCATTTATTAGGCCTTGAAAATTGTATTTTGGGGTCCTTGACCTCCATGGTCCCTCTGCCATTTTTTCCTTACTATAAACCGAAGTGGTCTCGAGATGAGTTCAACAACCAATCACCGCTCTTATAGCATCCTAGTCCAAAATCATGGTCCATAGTGTAAACCAAGAGTTTACACTCAAACCTAGTTTGTGTCATATGTGGTTGTCATGAAACTACCTTATTTTTACAAGTGATTCCTCCGCCGTTTGGATTCTTTCCATATGGCATGCAGGCTCCCACATGATTTCTCGGCCTTCCCTTGACCGCACTAGTAGGAAATTGGGGGGGGGGGGAGGGGGGTTATGTCATTGATATGATTGCGGAATGACATTGTTTTGTTGTTTTTGAATGTTGTCAAGGGCCTCTAAAGATACATGTAAGCGTTATTCAATTGCTCTTCTTAATCAAACCCCTATATTTGATTGGTATGTGGTTAGGTGAGGATTAAAGAACAAATGCCATAAAGGCACATGTCTAAAAGAGATTGAATTGTGTCTTCATATTTTATTAACTAATCCATAGTCAATAGTGTACACAATTGGGAGGACCTACGTATTTGATGAAAGAATCAAGAACCACACATTTTTGGCTTTTGTGTATTTTATTGAAAGTGTAGGTTGGTAATAGGCTGCATATTACTCATGAACATCAGAGTGTGGTCATATGGGAGACAATAATCTGGCAAAGTTGTTGGTGTCAGCATAGGCTATGTAAGTGACATTTGATGCAAAGCCAATCGTAACTCACCGGGAAATGTTGTCACTGGTGACTTTCTTGCCCCTATTCTTATAAGTTCTCAGTTCGTTTCAGAAAGAAAAAATGATAAAATAAAAATTAATTACAAACTAAAAATCACCTTATTCTTTTTGGTGCAATCTATCCTCATGGAGTGAAGAAATAAACCTTTAACCATGCATGCATTTGAATGTTTTAAGGCTTCTACGACGACAATTGCGAAGAAGCTAGCAAATGTGGGGAGATCAAAGAAGGGATAGAGAATTTGAAACCTTGCGATACTTGAGAAGCCATTTTGTGAGCAAACTATTCAAGAAAGACAAGATCTTGCACTCAACAATCCTTCTTTACACTAGAATTTTAGCACCTAACACTGCTATACCATGCAATCCCACTAACACCAAAGAGATAACCCCTATTGCAAGCTAGCTCGGACTCTAAACCCACCCAATCCATTGATAGAGAATGTTCGTACAAATCGCACATGCACGGCAAACATTAAACACCCCCATACAAACTTCCGGGGGTGTCAAATCTGGGGCGGGGCAGCTCTCTCGGGAAATTTTCGAACCCCACCGTAAATTACTGCCTGCCCCATCCAACTTCAAAAAAACTTTGTCCTTGCAATTTTGAAGGCCGCTTGATTACAAATCCCATATTGAGTGCACTTCACCTTCAAGGTCCGAAATCCAATATATATGTTCACTTCCATCGAGTAAATAAACAATTGACTGGGATTTCATTATCAAAGTGAAACTATCAATAAAACATGTAATTGACTTGGAAGTCAAAAATATTACAAAACCCTCACTAGCACTGAGGATATAATTTTTGTGACTTACAATTTGAAATTGTCTTTGTCATTCTAAAATGACACTTAAATAAGTGTGATGATTTAGTATGTGTATTTTATAATATTTCAGGTAATGTTGTGTACTCTCACATGTATTCATACGCATCCATTAAATGTCGTGCTTGCCAATAGACGGAGTTTGTGATGTTTTGGCGGAAATTTTGATTCAACATTTGTTGTTGATGGCAGGGTCCGGAAGATTGTAGCACATCCTCAAAAGCGCAACCAATTTGCAAGTCTTTTTTGGGGCAAGACAGTTGTATATGTTATTGAGCCATCACATGAGTTGGGAGGAGAGTGGGTTTGCAAGGCCAATCAAAGGAGTTGGAGACAAATTAGGATGAATTTAGATTAATTACATTTAATTACATTCAATCACACTTCATTGGTTTGAATGTATATAAATACTTTTGGAAATAGAAGGCATTAACTAAAATATTATAAGCTAAACACTCTAAAACAAAACACTAATTTTAGTTCCATTTTAGAATGACAAAGACCCTTTTAATGGTAAGTCACAACAATTATAACCTCAGTGCTAGTGAGGATTTTGTAATATTATGACTTCCAAGTTAATTATGTGTTTTTTTGACGGTTTCACTTCTAAAATGAAATCCCAATCAATTCTTTATTTACTCAATAGAAGTGAACATATACATTGGATTTGGACCTTGAAAATGAAGTGCACTCAATATGGGTTATATGGACAAGCGGCCTTCAAGAATGCAAGGGCAATTTTATTTTCAAAGTTGGGCGGAGCGGGTAGCATGTTTCGATTGTGATCTGGAAATTCTATATTTGTTTTGAGGGGGCTACCCAAAGGTGCCGGATTGGGGGCCATGTCCCCTATCCTCCTCCCTTGCAAGTTCGTAGGGGAAGGGGTAACGTCCACCATCTGTAACTAGCGGTTGGGCCTTCTTGATTTGCAATTACTTACCTGATAAAACAATTCACCAATTGAACATGAACCCTATAATACCATATTTAAACTTTTTTGATAACTACGCTAAATATGATATTTAGTGTCATATGGTATTTTATGCCACTATGGTAACTTCTCGAATGACGCTTGTTATGAATAAGCTTACAGATGTTGTCATGGGTGATGGATGAGCTCATCCATTGGCCAAAACCCTACCTTCTCTTGTCAGCCACTTGTGATGAAATATTGCCATGGGTGAATAGAATTTGGATGAAAATTCATTTGGTAAATGACAATAATTGCAACACTGTAAATCTGTCATCCCAAAATGAATTTAAAAGGAATGACAAATAATGTTGGATTAACACGTAGTGTTGATGACACCATACGGCGGTTTACAATTAGTATTGACCAAGACAAATAGAATTGGTGACACTGAATATCATATGTAGTGTGCTAAGGGGCTAACCCAACCTTGCAAGTAGCTGCCGAACCTCATTTATTAGTTACATACTAGCCACCAAACCTCACCAAGTAGGCACTGGACGTCACTCACAATTCATTACCAGTCGTCAAGCCTCGCCACCAGGTACCGTGCCACGTTACTTAGCTACCAAAGCACAAATGACGGTGAATTTTAAACATAATCGAAAATATTGTCAACCAAAGCATCCAAAGCCAACATCATCGAGAGTTTAACTCAAACCTAGTTTGTGCCATATGCGGTTCTCATGAAAATAGCTCATTTCTACAAGAGATTCCTCAATCGTTTGGATTCTTCCCATATGGCATGTGGGCTCCCACATAATCTTGTGGCCTTCCCTTGACCGCACTAGCAGGAAATGGGAGGTTACATGTCACCAAAATGATTGTGGAATAACATGGTTTTGTTGTTTTTGACTGTTGTCAAGGGCCCCACTAAATACATGCGAGTGTTAATCAATTGCTCTATTTAATCGGACCCCTATATTTGATTGGTATGTGGTTAGGTGAGGATTAAAGAACAATCACCAAAAAGGCACATGTCTAAAAGATATTGAAATGTGTCTTCATATTTTATTGACTACTCCACAGTCAATAGTGTACACAATTTGGAGTGTACACAATTCGTGAACATCAGAGTGCAGTCATAAGGGAGATGGTTATGTGGCAGGTTTGTTGGTGAGAGCATAGGCTACGTAAGTGACATTTGATGCAAAGCCAATCGTAACTCACGAGGAAATGTTGCCACCGGTGACTTTTTTGCGCGTATTCATAAAAGTTTTTGGTTCATTTGAGAAAGACAAAGGATAAAATATAATTTAATACAAATTGAAACTCACCTTATTATTTTTGGTGCAATCTATCCTCATGGAGTGAAGAAATGAACCTTTAAGCCTGCGTGCATTTGAATGTTTCAAGGCTTCTACAACGATAGTTGCGAAAAAGTTAGCAAATGTGGGGAGATCAAGAAGGGATAGAGAATGTGAAACTTTATGATACTTGAGGAGCCATTTTGCAAGCAAACAATTCAAGAAAGACCAGATCTTGCACTCAAAGATCCTTCTTTACACCAGAAATTTTGCACCTAACACTGCTAATCCATACAATCCCACGAACATCGAAGAGTTGCCCCTTGTTGCAAGCTAACTCAGACTCCAAACCTACCCAATCCACTGATATAGAATGTTTGTTCAAATCGCACATGCACTCCAAGCATGCACCAAAAACTTTTCGAACATGAAAAGTCTCGTATGCAAAACAACCAACTCCCAACCAAAAAGTTCGGTTGAATCAAAAAAATAACTCCAGTCATGTCTGGGGAGATTTTGGGAGAAAATAAGATGAAATCCAAGTGTTTCCAAATCCAACGAGTTACATGTTGATATCTTCCGGTTATCCTTTTGTTAGTTTTCTTATAGATTCCTCTGAAATGGCCGAAGATTTGCCTAAAGTCTTGACCTTGAACCGGTCATTTCTCAAACTCAACGGGCCCATCTCTCGCCAACCTTAAGTTGGCCCCGCATGCTATGCATCCTCTTCCAAACAGGCACTTGGGTTCATGGTACTTGGGTTCCAGGCACTTGGGTTCCTGGTAGTATTATATTCTCTGCTATGGTTTCCTCTAATTTAGGGCCGCTTCACACTATGGTTGTCCAAGTTGAGAGGTTGTGGGATTGAATGGCCAAACTTTGTTGAGAGTCCAAAGGGATGGGCTGAAAATAGCCAATATAATATAGGAATTGGAGCCTTCCGCTGGGCACAGTGTGAAGCCTCCAAAGGTCAAGCCCAAAGTCCACAAGCAGAAGGAGCATCCCACTTTACTCCTTGTCCAAAACAACCCCTCCAATCCAACGGTCAAGATCTTGTCAATGCTTGATTTATTATGGAATTTTTAAAATAAAAAAATCAACGGCCTCTTGACCATAGTTTGGGTTTCCAGTCCCGTCCCACCCAAAATTCCTTCAAGAGTCCATCGCCTCGGTCAAAAAGTAGGCATTTTAAATTGCGACGGCCTTTGGACTTTGGCATGTAGTGTGAAGGTTTGAGAAGCCGAATTCTTGGTTTCTTGCAATCTGATTGGTGGAAATCGACGGCCTCTCGACCTTCGTGTGAAGCGGCCCTTATCACGTGCACACTGCACTGGGTACATGGCTAGCTAATTCACTAAACAGGGAAATCTGAACATGGGTACATGGCGTGAGTCACTGAACAGGGAGATCTAACCGCTAGACTTCACATATGAACGGGTTGAGTATGAGCACTCACCGGTTTAACAAGTTCAAGACTTCACGGAAATTCGGATCATTTCACAGGAACCCAGAGAATACACAAAGCTCAACTTAATAAAGGAAAAGCCGAAAGACATTGACATGGTGTAAGCAGTTGGACTTGAAGACACTGGGATCTCCACCAATTACGTATGCTCAAAAATCTCCCCGGTCATGCTGTGAGTTCAGTGTGGTGAGTGGGGGATAATCCAAATGAACCGCGAGCTTAGCTTTGGAAAGGCGCCTTTAGGTCTTGCTACTGTTTATGTACAGATAGTCAGGAATTGTTGGAGGATGGCGCATATATTACCTGCAACATGGAATGTTGACTTTGCCCTAGTTGATGAAAGGGGGAAGAATAAAATGCAAGAAGAATCACATGAACTTGGTGTTGTCATTTCAAAGTTGCGATTGGGTGATGATGAGATGTCAATCGAGACTTACATTCAGATGGAAGGGAAAGAGATTACTGAGCTAGAATTGAGTACCGATGAGTTGGTGGATGTTGCTTTAGGAATCAATTATGCACAAGGCTTTGATCTTAATGTTGATCTACATTCACGAGATGTGGATGATGTTGCTCCACCTACAATAAAGCTTAGTGATGCTAAACATCATGCATCATTGTTGTCTAATTTCTTATCATACAACTTTTACCATTTTGGTGTCAATGAAATCATAAGTTTTCAAAAGCTAGTAGGGAATTTAGATAAGATGACAGTTACTAACTCGGGTAGGCAACACTAGAGATCTTTGAACTCCTATTTCAAGAGTTCTTCAAAATATTTGTATTTGTTTGGAGTGATAAGTTATTATTTTATACAATCTATATTGCTTACACTCGTTGTCTATATTTGTAAGCTCATACTGTTTTTGTTTTTGTATTCCCTCGATAATACAACAATTTTACGCCATTTGTCATATTAACGAGAAGACGACACCTCGAAAACGCGACATTTTTTGTGTGTTCCCCAAACGTGTCATACTAAAAAGGGAGAACAGTATGTGCAAGGGCTGACCACAAAATCCTTGGCCAAATTGTTCCAGAGAGAGGTTTAGCAGAAACGCACGTGCACAATGTTGAAGCTCCGCCTCCCTTCACCCAAGTTGCCGGTTGAGTGGTGAGGGGAAGGCGTGCAGGCAGGCTGAGTTATGCTTGCCCTGCAGCCGTCCGTGGCTCAACGGTGCAGATTCATCCAAATGCTATGGCATGCGGGCCCCGCAGGGTTTCCCGGCCTTCAGAGCCAGAAGCTGGGGACTTATCTGGAACGGACACCTACTATACTTGAGTGGTGTGTTTACGGTGTGCACACCTTAAACTGAGAAGTTAAGGTATTCGACACACATGTGGCAGCTGTATGAACCCAAAAGAACTATTTTCAGGTATAGAAAAAGAAAAGAAGAAGATCCCATGTGTATGACGAAAAAAGAAAACAAAAACAAAACCCTAATATTATAATAAATATAAGTTCTTGAAGTGAAAATTGTGTGGGCACCCTAAACCGTTAAGAGGGGGGGGGGGGGGGCATGATTCTCACATGGTGAACATTCTCAAGATCAACTTGTACGTATTATGCAAGATTGCGAGGCTGTTGGTTTTGGGTGTTGTCTTGGTTCAAGGTGCTCCTACCTTAGGTGAGGATCTAAATACACACACCAAAAGACTTGATGTGTCTAGAAGATGTTGCAGTGCATGTTCAAAATTTGTTAAGTTACTCTAGACTCAATATTCAATATAATTGGCGGGCCATGTATGACCATTTGATAATGAATAAGATATTCATACGAGCATTTTTCATCTCATAATAAATGCATATTTCATGTCCTTCAAGAAGATGTGAGTGCAAAGCTAAAATATATGTCATTTTAAAGCCCGTTGACCTTCATCTAAACTTTTTTATAACACTCGTTAATAATAATCATCAAACAATTATCCATCATTTTCATAATTATATAGTCTAACATGCATGAAGATATTTTCTATCACCCTATATATGAATGCTTAAATTCAACATAATCACAACTTTGAATGTTTCATGAGTCTTGACTTGTATAAATATGATAACTTGATGATGCCTTACAACGTTTTTTGTAGTTTTAAGAAATTGTTAGAATAGTGTTAAAGTTCTAGATTTTAAAACGTAGTAGTTAGGTTATATCAAAGGACTCTCATGCTACCAAGTCCTCAACACCTAAGCTTTGGACCCCTTATGTTAGGCAACCTCCCATAATCTAGGCAAGGGAAGCCCAAGAACTCATATTAGGGCTCTCTTCCTTCCACTATATGATCCAAACTTACTAGGAAAGAAAGAAAGAAAGAAAGTTTGATGTGCACTTATATAAATATGAGCTCATTTACCTTGTATTAATCATGGTGGTTCCATGATGCAACATTGTAAGGAGGATGGGCTTTCTCTTGGAGGATGGGCTCTAGGTGGGTGGGATATCTAAGGTGGTATGTCCAGTTTAAGGTGGGGCAATGTAAATACATAAGTGACTAGGCTCTCAACCAGATATTATTTCATTATGACCCTATCCATATGGGTCCTTCTTCAAAATAAGTTATAATTTTTAAAAAAAGGTTATGATGAAATTTTGAAATGTCTTGGCCTCCTCTTGGGTTTGGGCTAGACCCGCAAATTCTTCAAGGTGGCAAGTTGATGCAAAATCTGGTAGACCATGATACATCATTATCCATTGCATGCCATATAAGTCTCTATGTACAGTTTGCTCAATTATTCAACTTCCTTGGTCCCCTAGGTCCTCAACATTAGTGTGAAGTGAAGTGGATCGATCTCCGTACTTTCGACTAATGAGAAATTTTGAAATCAATGATCTCAGGCCCTCAAGCCCCAATATGAAGTTCCCCTTAGTGACACATTGTGAGCCCAAAATGGTGCCCACATGTGGTGATTAACTCTTCGAAACCAATTTTAGTTTGACTTTGATGTGTTATGATTATTCACAAAACATAAAAAGAGTGAAGTAGGGTGTGGATTTAAGTTTAGGCATTAGGTGGTGTTGTGTGATTATTCCAAGGTTTGATTTCAATAAGAGAGTGCCTTGATTATGTGAGTAGGGGGGTAAGGTGAGGCAAGGCGAGCTCCACGGGTAAATGCCCACTTTTGGATCCACCTTGTTGGTTTAGGGAGGAGAAGGTTTTGTGGATGGGGATTAGTCCCTACTTTGGAGGAGAGGGTTAAAGGATTGTGATTGGAGGTGCTAATCCTCTCACCCTATCCTCACCCCTCTCCCCCTCTCTCCCTCTTTGCTACTTAAGGTGGTTCTCTCTCATTTTTTTCTCTCTCTCTCTCAAGTTCCCTCAATGGAGATGAGCTCGTGGAGCTTGGGTCCACATGTGTAGATTAGTTAATGTTATAGGCTCTTGGAGCTTGGGTCCACGTGTGTGGATTAGTTAGTGATGTTAGATAATTAGTTAGCTTATTAGCCGAAGAGTAAAAGAGTTGGCAATTGTCCGATTAAGCATCTTGAGGGATTACATTTAAGAGTGTAGCTAAAGGTTCGCATGTGGGCCTTTGAGCAATTAGTTGCTTAGGTGGTTATGGTGAAATTTAGTTAGGTGGCTAGGCGACTGCTGGACCTTGGACGAGGTGGCTAAGCCAACTGCTGGACCTTGGACGAGGTGGCTAAGCCAACTGCTGGACCCTGTGACGAGGTGGCTAAGCCAACTGCTGGACCCTGTGACGAGGTGGCTAAGCGACTGCTGGACCTTGGACGAGGTGGCTAAGCCGACTGCTGGACCTTGGGACGAGGTGGCTAAGCTAACGACTGGACCTTGGACGAGGTGGCTAAGCCGACTGCTGGACCTTGGGACGAGGTGGCTAAGCTAACGACTGGACCTTGGGACGAGGTTACTAAGCCGACTGCTGGACCTTGGGACGAGGTGGCTAAGCCTCGGAGTGCCCGGAAGAGGATTGATGTGAGAAGCAATAGTTTATCTACACATCAACTTAACATAGAAGCTAGTCAAGGCTAGTCCTAAACAACCTTACATTAGTACTTCTATAAACCATTACATTAGGTGTTTAGATTTTGTAGTGCAAGCCAAGTAGTTAAAGCATTAGTCTATCTAGAATTCCGTGTGGCCTCAAAGGCAATTGTACTTGTGATCAACCATTGAGGGAGTGTTTTTTAACACTTATGTCCTTTTTGGGAGATTCAATCGCTTATAAGAAATGGATAAAATGGAGAACTCTAGCAAGGGCAAGGTGAAGGAAAGGATAATCAAAGGCCAAAGGAGAATATCCTTGAAAGTTTGTGTTGCCAAGGCCGCCGGTTGGACCCTAGAAAAGGCCAACGCGACCACGAGCCAAGAGGCTACTTCTAAATAAACAAAGTAATTCAAAATGACATGAATGCTTAATAATGTGAAGAGATCAATTTTCACGCTACATACACTACATGTGATTCTCAAGACCATCACCCGGACTAGGACGCTTAAGGGTGGTGGGTTTGGCCTCACACACATACCCTGTGGATTGTATGTATGTAGGATGCTCGAGTTATTATTATTATTATCATTATTGTTTGATGTTTTGAGACAAATGAATGACACGAGTTCTTTCCTTTGCAGGATGCTCAAATTATAATGTTGACAAGCAAGCTGGCAGGCTGTCAGTCAGTGTGAAATACAGGCCAGGAGACTAAATTGCAGGCTATCTCACACGACACCGTTGAGGATGTTCATAATGCAGTCGGGATGAAACAAATTGGTACCCTTCAGAACCAGGTACTCAAAATTTTCATAGTGATCAGATCACCTTGACACCTCATCAAATTATCATGCTTTTTAGAAAATACAACCAAAAAGAGCATTTAGATCGAGTTTCATCACACTCTCGCTTAATACAATAATAGTCTGGGGCTTGTGATTTGCAACAGGTGGAAAGACTTGAGGCCTCTCTTAAGGTTGCGAAGAAGCAAAGCCTTCCATCACTTGCTCAGGTAGCTTAGTGCCATTCCCCATGCGGCCATCAAAACAGAGAAAAGGATAGCGCCACCAATTAGCATGAAATATAGAATCCTTTCTCTTTTCATAACATTTATTACTCAGTAAATGAATTCTGTTCACTCAGACTCAGATTGTTATTGTGGTGCTTGCTCATATTTACTCTAAATTTGTAAAATCACGGGGTAAGATTTGAGAATCAAAGTTGGTCCCACATACCAGTTTCTTCACGTTGAACAATGTTGAGTTTGCTTGCAAGTGGCTACCTCCATTAACAAGTGGTCTCTTTCTAAAGGTTAGAACTGAAGAAATTGGATCACCCATTAGATTCATCCGTAAAGTCTCTCAAAGGGGAACAAAACCATGGGTTTGATCCTTCTTTAAAAAAAGTTCTATTAATCGGTCGTTAGCTCAGTGTGTATTGGATCCTATTTTGAAATTTGGGTGAAACTTTTGGGACCTCTTGTTTCCACTTCAAAAATTGATAGAATTTTAAGATCTATGATAGGGTGTGTGTTGGGGATCCGTTGCCTTAAATATTGGATTGGCCCATGCAAGGCTAGCTTGGTGCACCCATCCTAGTAGGACAAGTTTGAAAGCCAGTTTTTAATAGTCCGACACCACTCTCTGTGTATGGTAATTTAAGCATTAAGAAAACTTTGGGTGACTTTATGTTGATTCTCATAAACTCATGGTTTGGGGCTAAACTCATGGTTTCATCTGCTTTGCTTTAAAAATAACTCTATTATTTCTCTTATATTGGGCTTGTCAACCCCCTTGGTACGCACAACCTGAAAGATGGCTACACTGAATGTTGTTTTTTATGTCACTATGGTACATCATGGATGATTGAAAAATTGGATGAAATATTGCTTAGTGAGTGATCGTAATTGCGACATTGTAAACATATAATGCCCAAATTTTTCTACAATGAATGACAAATAATGTTAGGTTTACGTTTAGTATTAGTGACACTACATGAGTGGGTTACATTTAGTATTGAGCAAGAGAAGTAGAATTGGTGACACTAAATACAATATTTAATGTAGTTGGCCTAGTGACCCGAGAATAATTGGATAGACCATAGCATGTGTTATGATTTATCTTTTCTTGTGAAGTGTTGAATCTAATAACTTGAACATTCTTCACCAATTTCAAGTAAGATACAAGGTTGTAATTTGGTTACCATTTCTAATTGAACCCCTATATTTGATTGTTGTGTGATTAGGTGAGTGAAGAACCAATATCATAAAGACACATGTTTAAAGACTACATCTTCAAGTTTTACTAACTACTGCACACTTAGTGATAGTGAACACAATTGGGACAACCTGCGTATTAAGACAAGAAAATCAATGAACATGCTTTTGAATAACCATAATCGAATTAGGGGAGGTCCGATTTTCAGTCTAGTTTTTGTTGATGTTTCATCATAGATTTGCTTATGCAACACAATATGAAAACGTGAATTTGATCAATAGAAGATGGAGAACAAGAAAAAACTTGCAAAGACGAAGTCCAATCTCTTTTGAACATTTATTTTTACGGTGTTTGTTCTTGAATCCTTGTTCTTCATCTTCTATTGATCATATTTTACGCCTTCAATGATGTGTTGCAATAGCAAATCTATGATGAAACATCAACAAAAATTGGACCTCCCCTGATTAAATTATGGTTATTGAAAGCGTATATTTTGAATCCTTTATCTAAATACATAGATTCTCCCAATTATGTTCATTATTGAGTGTGGAGTAGTTAGCAATTTGAAGACGTAGTCCAATCTTATATAAACATCATGTGTCCTTATGGTGTTTGTTCTTTGATCCTCACCTAACCACACATTAATCAAAGATGCATGTCCGGTTGAGAAAAGTAACCGAAAAACGCTTGCATGCCTTAGCCTCCAAGCTAGATTTTGCTGCAAAAAGTCTACTGATTCATGACATGCTGGTATTATAAGTTTTTTGAGCTCCAATAATGAAAAGGATCGCTTGCAAGGAAGATGAAAAATGTTATTTGAAAGCATGGTTGGTTGGAGTCTGCAATGAGAAAATATCAGTGATAATGGTTTTTGATACTTGAATAATATTCTGTTCCAACATTCCTCGTGACCTTCAATAATTTATTACAGGCATCAAAACAAGGGATGGAAGAAAGTGAGAAAGTCCATCGGCTGCAATCGAAGTTGATCACGGTCCAGCACCAAAGTTTTCAGCATGAGGAAGAATTGAATGAGTCTCTTCATCTCTTCAAACTTCAGAATGAGAAACTCAAACACGAATCTGTGTCACAAATCCGAAATTTAAGACAACAGATCCAAGTTCAAGGTCAAGCACAAGCACAATCTGGTCCCCCAGTATCTGCCAAGGGTGTATTTGCACTACACCGTGCAAGAGAGCTGGAAAAACAGGTTAATAAAATTACGCATTTTCCTACATTTATTGAGCTTACCAGGCGTAGATTGATTTTTATTTTCTTTTCTTTCAAAACCAGTATTGTCAGCTATGATTGCATACGAAGGAGGGTCACATACGTTCCAAACCGCCGTTTTCAAAACGAAGTCCAGTGCAATGTTCGGGGAGAACCGGCAATAAGTTACAAATGAACCGATCGGGTTTGGACAAAAAACCAGATATGGAGAGGTGTAGCTAGATGGGCATCCGATCCACCAAGGGAACCAGCCGGATATTGACGGGTATTCAATTTGAATTCCCGGATAATTCACGGGTTTAATGAGTAAGTCCCCAGATATTAACCGTCCCCAGAAGGGTATCCGCGGATACTGGCCGACCACCGAGGGTATGGTCCGGATCCTGGCCATGTATAAGGAGAGTCATGATGGAGATAGGAGTCCCCTCCCCCCGCCACTTCTGAGCTCATTCTCCACTCTCCCTCTCTTCTCCTTGGCCCTCGTCCTCTCCTTGGCCCTTCTCCTCTCCAAAGCCCCTACTCCCTGCCCCGCCTCTCCGAAGCACCTCCTCCCTGCCTCTTGCCTCTCCGAAGCCCCTGGTCCCCGCCTCTCCGAAGCCGCTGCTCCCCACTCCGCCATCGCTTTGGATCGAGCTCGCCCTGCTTGATTGTGAGTGCATGCTGATCTAGGTTGGATGTTATTGGTTGTTGGTCTAGGTTGGATGTTAGTGCAGCCTGGTTTACGTTGAATGTTAGTGGTTGTTGGTCTAGGTTGAATGTTATTTGATGTTGGTTTTGTGTGGATGTTAGTGGTTGCTAGTCTAGGTTGGATGTTAGTGGATTGCTGGTTAGTGGATTGAATCTTGGTTGATGTTGGTTTTAGTGTGAATGTTAATGGTTGTTGGTTTGATATTGAATGTTTGTGCATGCCGATCTAGGTTTGAATGTTAGTGGTTGTTGGTTTGATGTTGAATGTTAGTGAATGTTGGTCTAGGTTGGTTGTTAGTAGATTGCTGGTCTAGGTTGAATGTTAGTGAATGTTTGTTTAGGTTGAATGTTAGTGGTTGTTGGTCTAGGTTGGATGTTAGTGGAATGTTGGTCTAGGTTGAATGTTTGTGCATGTTGGTTTAGGTTAGATGTTAGTGGTTGTTGGTCTAGGTTGGATGTTAGTGGATTGCTGGTCTAGGTTGAATGTTAGTGGATGTTTCACTACAAGGAGAGCACGGAAAAATGACTACAGCCATATGACCGGATATGACTAGCGGTTGCAGGGAAGTCATATTGAACCAAAGTGCTGACTACAACACACTGTAGTCATCACATGATTATGATTTTATTGAGATCGGACAAGGATGTCCCGGGAACCCTGTAGAGAACGTGTTGGGAACGTGTTCTAGCAATATTATATATTTTTGTTGTAGTCATAACAGTCCATATGACTAAGACTGATACTCAGTTGACTATGGTTTCCAGATCCCAATAGCGACTGCTTGGTGCGATGCATTTGGATTTCTTTCATGCCTCTCCCTGTAGAAAGACCCCAGTTTTGTGTGGTTTTGTTAAATGTTTGTTGGCAACGACATTTTTGTAGCTTCCATGTGCATTTCTTGCAATACAACCATGATTTTCAACTCATTTGCAATGCTCCTGACTTCGGTTAAATTTACACAACACCATACTTTATTGTTTGTAAAAAATGCACATACATAGTCTATATAATGCATATACAACGAGACATGTACATGGGAAGTGTCTTTTCCATGCAACCTCCCTTCCTAGTGTTCGGCAACATTGTCTTCGCAATGCGGGTCCTCCTCCATGACTTCCAACCCTTTGCTAACATCTTCCGCAGTTAGAACCTGGCATCCCGCCAACATAGGGGCTCGGGGGGTTCGCTGGCAAAAATCGTAGAACAACGTGCGATAAAAAATAGGGTCCAATATATTCATTGTAGATAAATTTTGTAAAAAATGTACATGTAAAATAGGGGATTTTAAAATAATGAAACATGTTTACATGTAAAATACCATCACCTTATAATATTTTCTGCAAGGTAAATAACCCCCCCCCCAATAAATAGGTCCCAAACGCACGTGTATGCAAAATATAAGAGGGAGTGAACCCCCCGAGCATAGGGGTGCCATATGTGTTGTCAATGTCATTGCATATGTCGCTAAGGCCGTGGTGGTCAGCGTCCCTGCCTACTTGCAGTGCTTGCAAATCTGGTCCTCCATCCACCCTTGATAGGACTCTACCGCCTCGTGGCTCTCTCCGCAAAACAATTTTCCATCCATCATTCCCCCCATCATCCAAAAAAAAACTTGTTGCACATGAAAGGGAAATGCAAATGAGTTCGTTGAATAAAGAATCAACCGATCAAATTTGAAGAGTGTGAATCCATATTCATTGCATTTCATTGTCGCATGGGCTCCGCTCCTCTTTGCAAGTGCCCATGTGCAATACAACACAATAACCTCAAATTTTCCATAGTCCACGCTTATTATCTCCTCCACCCACCCAACGTATTCTAGGTTGGTCGTCCTCATATTCGTGTCACTACTACTAGAGCAACAAGGCTGCAAAAACGTGGCGGCAACACCGCTGTCACAAGTAGACAAATCCACCTCAGTTCCAGGTACTCTTATGTGATTACCGTACGCATACATTGACCTGTACTCTTTTGCATCTCTTGAGGGTGGCAACAAGAGTGCTCGCACATCATCGGATACTACATCCCCCCTTGCAATGTCCTCATCCACTGCGCTATGCAGCCACTCCATAAAGGTTACATGTCGAGTATCGCTTCCGACCTCAACACGTCTTCCCTTCTTCCGCCTTTTTCTCCCCTGTTTTGCCTGTTCTCTTCTCCTCATATCATTTTCGTACCTCCTGCAGTGTCCATGAATACCTCTAGTTATGTCGCGCACCTCTCCATGAGGAGTGCCCGAAACACCACGGGCACAAGGGGGACCCCAGAGTGACACCCGGGACTTGTGGCGCCGTTGGTGAGAGGGCCCAAATGATCCTAGTGTGGGCGTAGATGAAGATGAAGTGGTCAGTTATTAGCATTGGACATCATACAAGGAAGTTATGATGGTCTGAAGCTATTGGGGGCTTATAGGCCCAGCGGCTAAGGGAAAATGTCCACTTGGCCCCAACTCTTGATAGAGAGACAAGAGGTTTCTTGACGGTGGGGTAGGGGCCCCGCGTAGAGTCCTAGAGGCTTATATGGGTGAGGTGGTGTGGCCTCACCCACCCGAGGCCGAATGGCACGGCCTCCATGGGCATTGGCCCAATGTGGGGCCATAGTTGCCTAGTATGGTTTGGGTTGTTGTAATGTTGCTCCTGCAACGCAATGATCAACATAAGATTGGACTTCCATGGATGGAAGTCCACATCTAAGAATTGGTTACCGATCAAGGGGTGAGTCCCGAAATCAAAGTAGGAGGGTTGGTTCCCCTCCTATGAACTATATGGTCCGGGGTAAGAGGAGCTAACCATTAGCATGGCGGAATGCAAAGGGTAAGCGCTCGTAACCTTTGCTAGAAAATGAAAATTTGCAAGATTGTTAAGGGGGCTAGCAAGGGTAGTGACACATGGTATCAAAGTACGGTTCCAATTAATATTTGAGCTAGCACTTTGAGGGAGACATGGCTATCAAATGTGTGGGTTATGATGGAGAACCCGGCGTCTCCAAAAAGTTGTGATTCTCAAATTGGAACAAGGATCATGTGCAAGTGGATTTTGACCACACCATTGATTATAATGACAATGGTGGGGATGATGGTGGATTTGGTAAGGAAATGGGGGTAGTCCTTTGAAAGGGCTCCCGCAAACCTCGAAAAGTATTTGGGGGCTAAAATACGGAATGCACCTGAAAGCTTGGAAGCTACGAATGTTGGATTGAAATTCCAATCCAAAATGCTTAGAATGTGATGATGTTGGAATGAACTTGGTGCGTGTAGATAGGTTTTTGGTTTGGGTTCCAATTAAGAGAACCACACAGGGAAGACCAAATGAGTGTCAGATGTTAAATCTAGGGATCACCATTAAGTTAATTGACAGATCACAAAGGAATTGAGATGAATTTAGGACAACAAACCCAGGGAAAATGACTTCTAAAGTGAACTCTAGGACATGTTTAATTAAGGTTAAAGGTCACTCACAGCAGTACATGCAATTGCTCAGTCACTCCCTTACAACTGACTCTCATCAATAACATCACTCTTATAATAATTTGGCAATGCAAAGAGTCACAACTCATCAATTATAGTCTTTTGGGTACACCATAGCCTCATAACTCCAAGGCCAAAGCACCTTGGTTGGGACCATAGTCTCTTCAACTAAGTATCCAAGGACCATAGGCCATACCATGGGTTAGTATATATTTATCACACCTCATCCTCATAAGCTTCAAATTATTAAATTGAATTAATGTTGTGACAGACAATCACTACTTAGTCCTTTGAACTTAAAATGATCATATTAGACTTAGTGCGTTAAAATTAATTATTATTATAATTAGCAAAAATCTAGTTACGAGTAACACGAACCAAGTGACCGAGCTAAGTGAACCGGCCTAAGCGAAGAGTCTAATCCCTAGCTGGACCATAGTCTAGACGGGCGCAACCATAGTCTCAGTAACCAACGATAGTCTCAAGAGCTAGTAACCAGTCACCAGTTCCAAGTAACGAGTCTCATCAAAGAGGGCCATAGTCTTAGTCACAAGTAGCAAATAACCAGTTCCAAGTTAACGTCTTGTTCTCGGATGAGGTGCTCGCCACTTCTCCTTATAAGCTTGCCCTTGAGCCTTCCCCCAAACGATATGGGGTAAGTCGCATGCATCTCTTCCTTCCAACGTTTGGTTTCTGCCAATGCTTCATTTTCAGAAACAAAGGAGCTGTTCAACAACTACAAGTCTTTCCTTCATTTCTATGTGCACCACCCAACTCGTTGTCTGTTTCCACAAGAAATGTGCATATGGTGTGCATACAAATCTGCTCTTTCTGATTCTTTTGGAAAAGTTTGGATTTTCCCATTTTTTGCAGTCTTGGACTACTGAGAAATATTTTGAGCTGGAAATCTGGATGCTTTTCATGCTTTAATTGGATGTCAACAACAGACCCATGGCCAAGGGGTAAAACGTTGTAATCTTATGTAACAGGCAGTGACCGGTTACAATTGAAGAGTACACTAAATAGTCCTATCACTGTGGGCCGTAGTAATTTCTAGAGCCTGCGCTAATTCTCACATCTAGAATTAATGTGGGCCACATTAATTTCCAACCCATAAAATTTCTAGTTGAAAATTAGCATGGGCCTTATTAATTGGTTTTTACAGAGAATTAATGTGGGTGATTGTTTAGTTCTATGTTACTTTTGCCCTAATACTAATATTCAATATGTTGGTCCAGAGTCTTCTTGAAGACTTAAGGGGAAGACCCAGGGTCTTGGACTTTGATTGCGAAATTAGTGTGGCTAATGCTAATTTTCTACCCACACTAACAGGACAATTTAGTGTAGTTGCGAAAACATGACATGGTGCAAGTGAGGGAATCTACTATTTGGGTTAATAGAACAGGATATTAAAGTACCATATGCACTGGAAAAAAGTGTACAGAACTCGAGCTGTGGCATTGATGAGTTTCCCTTTTTAACATTTTTGTGTCATTGAGCCTGAGCAGTGTAGCAGCAGCAATGAAATTGCAACTACAGTCTTCACTAGACGAGCTGTTGTTGCAATGTTGTCAAATGAAATCAAGGCTTCATGTTTAAGTGGACATGATTTCAAAAACCAGGGTGCATGCTTTGGTATGCTAGCCACTGCATGCAAATCACTCTTACCTGAAAACATACTTGAGGTGCAGATAATATGAAGTATTCTGTTGCTGGTGCTGCAATTCTTTGTAGAAGCCTCAGTTTGCTTGAACTCACTGACTATAGCTTTAGGCTCACTCTTCCATTAAGATCCCTCTACTTAGCGTTAACCCCTCAATTCTCAGGAGAAATGTGGTATTTTCATCTGTATGCTGAATATTATTTAGTAAGATATTCATGCTGAATAAGATATTCATTTAGTAGCATTTGGGAGCTCATGAATATCTTATTCATTTTCAAAATGAAGATTCTCTTGCTCATTAAGTGGTCATATGGTCCCCCATTATGTTGAATATTGAGCATAGAATGGCTATAAGATTCTAAGCATTTAGTCTAATGTCTTTCAAATACATATCCTTTTGGTATCGGATCTTGGAGCCACACCTAACCACGCAAATATAGGTGTCTGATAAAGAGAAGTAACTAAAGTAGGCACGTCTAGCTTAGGTTATCAAATCCAATGGTGTAGTTGTTTAAGGAGAATTGGCAAAGAATGTTCAGTGTCTTAGCATCACTGCATGCTATTGATAGACTGTCTTTTTGGAAAAGTTCATTACATATCCCATGCTTGCTAGCAGCAGTCTGTCAATGGGTGGTGGACGTCACACCCTTGTAATTTAAAGGGACAATTGTAGGCTTCACAAATGCTAATGAAATCTACAAAGCCCACTAACTTATATGTCCTTCCCATATCCTTGCACCAAAGAGAGCATTGGTGCTATAAGTCCATCCCCTCTGATCTCTGGCGTTTCGCACTTTGAAGCCGACGAAGCACCTGTGCAACAAACAAGGTACAAGACATCACCTTAGTTTTGAGAAAGACATTGTGATAGGCTCATTCACATTCACATTCGGGTTCAGATCTCATAGGCTAGCAAGAGACATGGTGTCCTCATTGTCAAATGAGGACTACTCTGCATGAGAAGAGTGTTATTGATGATGCTATGCAGAGACCTCCAAGAATGCTGTAGTCTTTGGGGGCCTTCTAATTCTTGAGATTACATATAAACTTACACCAAGTTGCTGGGTGCAACATTGGAGTCATCTTTCTTTATTTTATGATGATGGTTCCACAAGCTCATCGGCTTGTGTATATGCAAATGATGAAGAGGTGGGGAGTCAGTAGGAGTGTTCGACGGTTTTTATATGCCGATGATTTAAGTGGGATGTACTTACTAGGAGTGTGTATGAAGGACAGAGATACCAATAGCTGGCATATTCGTTCAGTACTTAAGTTCTTGTACCATAGCACAAAATGAAAATAGTACACTAATTATTGTATTTAGTGTCATTTGGAAAATTTTGTCACTGTGGTAAGTTTTTTAATGATACTTCTTATGAATAAGTTTACAAACATTGTAATCGATGGTTGAAATTTGGATGGAATCCATTCCAATTATTGAAACAAAGTTTGGTGTATTCTGCTTGCTAACATTTTTGTAATGAAATGTTCTCATGGATGATTGAGACTTCAAGGAAAAATCACTCGGTGTCAGTACTTGCAAGAATTGTATATCTACAATGCCCCAATTTTTTTTTACAAGGAATGAAAACGATGTTAGGTGACATTTATTGT
Source organism: Polytrichum commune (assembly GCA_950295325.1). NCBI lineage: Eukaryota > Viridiplantae > Streptophyta > Polytrichopsida > Polytrichales > Polytrichaceae > Polytrichum > Polytrichum commune. Next base: position 50,186,733 of record OX485807.1, read on the forward strand.
TGATGACACTACAATTCGTATTGAGCAAGACAATATATAATTGGTGATAGCAATACAACCTAACCTCCAGAAAATCACCTCCTCAATGTCACTCCTCTTATATCCCAAAACCCTAGGGAATGGATGTTCTTTGTTCAAATCTCCCTCCTTGTTGTCACATTTTCCTCTCATATATTACAAGTTTTGACATAAAAGTAAGCCACCAAAGAGTTCAAAACACATGCTTGCATGCATCACATTGTGATCATTGTTGTTATTGCAATGTTGTTTTTGTGATATTCCATAATGTCACATGCTACACTAAATCTCTATTCTCATGCATCCATGTTACCACAACATGCCTCCTTAATATCATATCATGTGCACTTTGATCGCCACAGGCGTGACGTTAGGGAGGTTAGAGTTATGTAGTGTAGTTGCACTAAATATCATATTTAGTGTCACTTACTATTTGGAATTACGCAAGGCTATATTTGATTACTACAAATCTCAAGATAAAAATGAAACATTTAAGCATTTAATCAAGCATATGGTACGGCTTAGGGTATATGTTAGTCTAATAAGACAACAATTAGTATAAATATGGTAGTATTAGGCTAATAACACAACAATTAAGGTGCTAATTATACACATAAGACAAAAATGAAACATTTAAACCGTTAATCAAGAATATGGTGTGCCTCCTAAAGCACATCCATTGATTAATCCCTTGAACATGGTAGATAAATCTATAGGAGCATTTTGACGCTGGAATAGATTCAAAGGTCCCAATTTAGTCTAGTGCATGTGGGACCCAATTTTGATTCACTAACCACAACCCTATAGATGTCATCCCCCATAATATTAAGTGTTGTGAAACTTAATTGTCGAGAACACCGGGCATTGACCACGGTAAGCTCTATGAAACTTAACCCTCAAGACCACTGGACCCTAGAATCGGGCCTAATGCTTCGATTTTTTTTTAAAAGGAGACTTTTGAAGATTTGGTTGCATCATGAGATGGCTTTGTTTTTTCAAACCCACAGTTTTTCCCAGCTTCTTGACCCTTGCCAAGAGGCTTTCTCTCGTAAGTACTTGCCCAATCCCATCGTGCCCTCCATCTCTGTGCTGAGACGTGCTCGTCCACATTTGTGTATCTGCAGCGGAGAAAATTCGAGTCAGAAATTCTGAAGAGCAACGTCGTCACCTTCTATAGCAGTGCATGGGAACTCCCATGCTAAAGGCGAGAAAAACCAAATTGGAGGATTCCATGTTACGTTTCCACAAAAGAGAGTGAGTTCGTATTGCCAGCCGTGTAAATAAGTCACACTTGCAGATAGTTAATGCACGCTAGACTTAATGCATTCTTGAACATGTCCTTGAGCTTGGAACTTGTAGAAATTGTTATTCAGAGCACTCAAAGTTGTCAATGTTTAATGTGCATTGGGTTTACATTCTTGAACATAGCTTATGTGAGCTTGAAATTGGTGTATCTAGATTAGGAAAGGTAGGAATTTGCTTAATGACGAACCTGAATTCTCAAATGTGGCCTGCTCCTTCACTGCTGTAACTGTAGAAAGCAGAGTGCTCACAACGTCATGTGGTTCATCTGGCTTGTCATATTTTTGGCTTCTACTGGTTGCATTTCTTCTGCAAAACAGCAGAGTTCCTTTTCCTACTGAGAAAACTACGTCATGTAGTAATAATAAAAATGCAACGAATGACGTTCTAAACCCATGAAATCAAATCAATTAGAGTGATCGAAATGCTTCAATGAGGTGACTGATGAAAAAAGAGCTAAAAACTCCACACCTTGTTAGTGGGTGAGCAAACTGTGCACAACTTGTGAAGCTGTCACTCCCACTTTTATGATGGTCATGTTCATGTTCCAGAATTGCCTCAAGCCTTGATCTCTCTCTCTCTCTCTTCACATCACATCTATTCCACAAGACAATCAAATAGAGTCCATACCTTAACGTGAAAGTAATAGGTCTCTCACTTGCAGGCACGTGGAAATGACAAATTCCAATCAAAGTGATGGAAGCTGATGCATCTTGTCCTCACATTGACAACATAATATTTTATTTGAGGATAAAGTTATCGGAGTCTTTGACTTGAACCTGCCAATTTACTCTCAAGCTTGCTAGTCACATCCTAAAACAACTTCAAGACCAGTGACCAAGTAATCCTGTAAAGAATTTTGATAAGTCGATCATATGTTACAGTACATGCATAAATCAGAAGGGCAGACTTACTCTTGGTGAATGCCAACGAAGTGCAGATTGTCTGGTTGCTCTTGAGTATCATAAGGAGATGATCCACTCAATAAATTTGTGATGGACACAAACTTTTGATTCCTTAACAACGCCTCAATGTATTTGTAGCCAATGGGATCAATTCCGACTTGTTGCGAACCTCCACGTGCAATAGATGGAGAGTCCCTCAAAAGATCATGTTTGACCAATTCAAGCCTTGTGCAAATGTCTATAAATCTAGGCCTTGAACGAGGGGTTCCATTCCAACATTCTTCCAAAAGAGACACCAACTTTCCAGGACAATGGGAAGGAAGGTCGGGCCTTGCACCTCTCGCTAATTCTCCATACATGTTGGATAAGTGAACATCCTCAAATGGTGTCTTCAAAGAAAGAATCTCTGCACAAGTCACACCAAAGCTATAGACATCGGCTTTGAACCAAAATGCCTTTGCATGCCCTTTCTATCCTTGTGTAGGGTTTTGTGCCTTTGGATGTACTTCTGGAGCTCTATATCTTGTAGTGCCAACACCAGGTATAGATATTGTATTTGACTTGGAGACCTCCACTTTGGTCTTTGACATACCGAAATCAACTAACTTCACAGAGAAATCGTCGTCGAGATGTGGAGTGATCAATCTATTTACAACCACGTTTGACGGTTTGAGGTCTCGATGTGCAATCCTGAGGTCGTGCAGATAGCACATTCCCCGGGCGATTTGCACGATAATATCAAGTGCCACAGACAGTGGAAATGGTTTTCTTCCTTTTTTTGCTTGATCCCGGATCAAATCAGAAAGGCTCATTTGCATAAGCTCCATCCCAATGGAACATTGTCCCTTCGCCGGGTCATTGCTACAACAGAACAATTGGACAATGTTTGGATGGCTGAGACGAGATAAGATTCCCGCTTCTCGCACGAAAATAGCCATCTCCACTTCCGTGCGAAACTCCTTCTTGGCGCACGGAATGCCAAGCCATTCTGTGCTACAAACACCACTGGCGCCAGACCCACCTCCAAGAAAGCCGTCATATTTCCAAGTGTCTGGAGGTTCTCTTTCCTTAACCCACAAAATTGCACTGGTATACATGTCCAACTCATTGGCCTGGCCATGTTGAGGTAGGCAGTCCAATTTTCTCAGCAAGTATTTTGCGAGGCATTGCTCCCAAGAGTTTGAGGAGTCTTCAGTGTTGGCCAAGCGCTGAAGTCTCTTCTGCAAAAGTTCTCGATCTTCACGGACCTTATCCGGAGTTGCAGGTGAAAATGTTGAAGACTGGCGAAGATCCATAATCTGAAAATTCCATTCTCCACGCATTCCCTTGGCTTGCTCAAAAATGACATTGTAACATAAACCCATCTCCAACAAAATCTCCTGAAATGCCTTATCATTTTGTAACTGAAATATTATTGATGCTTCACACCAATTCTCATTCGAACAGTTAGAAACAAGCCGCTTTGCTTTCTCTGAGATCGTATATAAGTTGCGTATAGCCGGTGTAAAGGGGGTGGAAGATTGCCCGCAGTTTGATACGAGTGCTGTGACATTCTCAATGGTTTCCACAAGTTTAGATAGCAAATCTCGACACTGAGATTCATTGAGCAGGGTGTTGGAGTTTCTTGCGCGGTTGACTGTCTCTTCCGCACTGTCTTTGCAGAGCCTTAAGAAATCGACAGGCATAACCCAGCCTGTAATGGCACGGAGCGCTTGCATCTTGAGGTTCTTGATGACTTAGTGTGTCTTAAGCCCAACGAAGCATATCGCAGGATAGCTGGTCATTCATCTGCTACATAGCGGGCCTTGGTGACTTAGTGTGTCTCAAACTCAACGAAGCATCAGGCTGGTCATTCATCTGCTACATAAAGGGCAGATGAATGACCTCAAAATGAACTAAGAGCTTATACTTCATCCGAACATTTCCAAGTTGGGTTGACGAGAGACACTAACATACAAAACTGCTGAAATTGGATCGTAATCAAGATCACCAGGTGGAAAAGTGAGAGGCCCCACTTACCACCGCAAGCAATGGTCCGTTTAGCCGGTGTGAGAGTACGAATTGAGCTCAGGAGTTTTTGCAAAGGAATTAGAGCAGCATCTCCTCGAAACCCTCTGATAAGCTGCACAGTTCAATATTTAGGGCGCACAAATATGCAAGCCGCAAGGTTATTTCCTACTAAATAACTAGGCCACAGTTTGAGACAGCGTCGCGAGGAGAATGAAAGTGAGAGAAATCATACATCAACAGCCGTGACATACATTAGGAAGGGAGTAAAGTAAAGAGATGTACATGTAACAGAATTCGACGCCTGGGTTGCCCCTATCAGCCGCCAACATACACCGATCGACAAGTCGGAGAAGCAGGAACGCGCGTGACACTCCTCATAGCAATTCGCTTCTCATCCTGTTATATATTACAGAATTGGTGTAGCCAACAAGCTCTCTTTCAATCCTGTGCCCCTGACACCAATCTATCCATGATAGGAGGTCATTTTCCTGTGCTCTAGCAGATTCAATCGGTGTAGGAAATTTCATGTACTGGGAAGCACGAGAAAGGCTGAAGCAAGATGACGAGTACCTGGCTACAACCTATCGATCTGCAGCCCATAATTAAGAAGAGTGGGAGGAAATTACATACACGAGGCTGCATGAAGTGGTTGGATTAGAGAAGCCTTGCGTGTAGAAAAGCTTGTGATAATCCTTCCAAGGGCAAGCAAGATTCATGGCGTGCATAAACAGTCTTAGCCTGCCCCAGTCGGCAAAGTGACTAAAGTGGTCGGAAAAGGACTAATTCAATAAGGCCCAGCTCACTGTTGTTTGTTAGTTGAAGACTCTGTGGACAGGACACAATGGGTCGGGGCGAAGTCCCAGCCTACATCCAAAGAGTCAAAGCAATATGATAGATACTGACTTCAAAATACTCGATAACAGAATGTGCACCTTGGTTTAGGATTCTTGTGAAAAAACTGTTGAGAAAGCAATAGAAGCTATTGAGTCTCTTGATTAGGTTTGGAGATAGAGAACTTGGTTCCCTTAGTTCTCATGTTTTAACATCATTCTACATTGAAATTTCTTTTATCCACATTTCATATGTGGGACCCACTATACGTGCATGTGTTACCTCTATATTATGGCATTTTGGGGTCCAAGAGTGTTGTATTAACAATGTCACAATCATATTATGGGAGGTACATTTTAACTAGAAAGTTCGGTTTACAATATTTGTGTCATTATACCAAGGTTGTCCTGTTATCGAGTGTCGTATAAAGACGTAGGACTTGTGGAGATGGGCTATGGCGACATCTAATGTTTGGGCGTCATGTGTCTCTCGATTTCGACGAAGCTCGAGGGTTTATCCACGATGGAGGTTAGGGAGCAGGAAGCCACAGTAGTGGCTCACTTGATGATTGCGTGCTTGGGTTTGTGGTTCTAGGTCTGATGCCGGCGGTTGTGCATTTAAAAGTTTCAGAGCATCTAAGAATACATCTTTGAAGAACTTAGCAAACGTGGGGAGATCGAGAAGGGACAGAGAATCTGAAATATTCTGATGATTGAGGTGATCATGTGCGAAGCAATTTTCTGATAATTGAGGTGATCAAGCTGAGAAATTTGTGTAATTCGAACCTTTAGTTTGGAAGGAATTCAATTTCGTGGGGATGAGAAATGAATGGAAAGAAAGAAACAGGTTTACTGTTCTTCTGGTGTATTGACAATCGAAGTACGGCCTTTGATTAATGCAGATGACTCCAGTTCAACGTAATCGGAGATTTCACAAGAAGAATTGTGCTCTTGTCAAAGAGATACAATCTTCCCTTCGAGATACTTGCCTTCACCACTTTGATGCAGTAGTTGTGATCCTTGACAGTGATACTGTGAGTCATCAACGTTTTGTAAAATCCACGACCATGGTATTAAGTTTCGATGCAAGCTGAAAGCATACTTCGGTACAATTTCTTGACATCAGAGTTTCGTGGGTGTCATCCAGACACTGCATAATCGCCTGAGGAGTTCGGTTGCGATGAAGAGGTCCACTACTGAACCATCCACCACATACATGGAGCAAAAAAGATCCATACCTGTGACAGTTCAATGAATTTTACCAGCAGGTTAATTATCCTGCATACTGAACACACACATGGGATTGGTTGGTAAGGCATCAGCTACCCATTGACTCAAATTCAAGGTTTTCTATGGATTCCTATTATTCTGCACACATATTCCTAGAAGCTAAAGAGAATTTCGGCGAAGAGTTTCCCTCTGTTTTAGTTCATGTCCGTTTCCAGAATCTCTGGTACTTCCAGTAGAAGATAATTTCAAATGAGTAGGTTTTGGGGTTTCTTATTCTGCATGGAGCAAATGTGGCTGCAGTTGATAGGTTTGTTTCTATCTGCATTGCCATGGAACGTTCTCCTTTGTTTGATAACCTTTTCTGATAATGGCTCCTGTATACAAGCTTCAGGATTCATAATTCATGATCCATGTTTACTTGACGTTAACCCCTCGATTCTCAGGAGAAATGCGGTATTTTCAGAGTGGGACTAGTGTATTTAAACCCAACGGTATAGCTGATTAATCAAGGAGAATTGGAAGAGAATATACAGTGTCTTAGCATCACTGCATGCTATTAATCGATTGGCCTTTTGGAAAAGTGCATGACATATCATATGCTTGCTCGCAGCAGTCTGCAGTGTTTTCCAGCGATTGCATTGGAGATGTGCATTTTCAACCTTGTTTTAAAAGAAAGGAAGTCTCAGAGGAGTATTTGAAAGAAAGTTTGTCCTTACCTTTATCTGAATTGTCATCTCAATTGCATGGCCATGACACTGCTGTTTGGATTCCCATTTTCGTTGGTGCTCAACTATGTCTAGTAGATCTTCTACAAATGCACCACAGGTTGTGCAAAGAGTGTCTTTGCATTGTACCACTCCATCAGCGGGGGACTTTGAAATGTGGATATGTCGAGCCACATGATGCATATGAAAATTCTCAAATCTGCGGAAATTCTGTAAAACAAATAAGCATGGAATTTCTTCAAACGCTAGACCACTGGAAATGGTGTGGTTAACTCAGGAGTCAGAACAGATTTTCAACATTCTGATAGTGACTAACACATCTCACTCTGGGCGGGACACACAAATGCGCATTCAAAGAGGATCGATCCGTGACAAGGACAGAGTCTTCGATCTTCTTTGTTTCTTCCTCTTTTGTGCAGCTTATCATGTCCTGGAATTCACCAAGGTGATTTGAAATCACTTCCTCTCTTTGATATGTGTTTCAGGGTATTGGGCCATTTAAGATCTTGTGTTTTTACCTCCATGTCTATATTTATGTGTAATATCATGGACTGATTGGAGTGGACAATTGTAAGCTTTGCAAATGCGAATGAAATTTACAAAGTCAACTATATCCTTGCACCAAAGACAGCATCCCATCCCTTCCGATCCCCAGCATTTCAGAGTTTGGAGCACAGAGAAAGTACTAGTTCAACAAACAAGGTACATGGCAGCAGAGCTTAGTTTTGGAAAAGACGGTGTGATGGCCTCAATCACATTCACATTTAGATTCAGATCTCATAGGCTAGCAAGAGCCATGGTATCATCATTGCCAAATGAGGAATATAAAGCTTTTATTGATTACTCTGCACGAGAAGAGTGTTATTCCGGATGTTGCATAGAGACCTCGAGGCACAGGACAGGAGCCCCCCACCTGAGATTTATGGACACCACGTCAAGAATGCGTTAGATTGACATCTTTCTCGTTAGCCTTCACACTAATATTCCTACTAAGCAAGTAGTACTACTTGTGAACATACCTACAAGTTTACGTCTTTTTTAATCCAAAATAATCCACTTGTATCCAGACCTTCAAGAATTTGTCTCTCGAAGCGGTAAATTTGACAGCTGATATCCCCTCTTTGTGCCATTGCAGCCATGGCTCTTCTGCGACGTTTCTACTAGAGTTACCCATGCTCACTAGTGGCGTACACTCCGCTACAATTCTCACTAAGTGGGCTGCTCCTAAAATGCCATCCATCTTATGGTCATCATTGTATTCTTCCCTTGAAACTCTCCATTAAAGAGGTGACACCACAACTAAAAAATATGTTTAGCAGCCATGACTCTGCTGGATCTCCACCGAAGTTCCCGGTGCTTGGTACTGGATTCCACTAAAAGTTCCCGGTATGATAGAGTCGGTTTCTTCTGAGGTTCTGCTTGTGTTTACAATGCCATCGAAAATTGGAGCGGACTCCTCATTAGAGTCCGGGAAGACAAGAGTAAATTGCGATGACCGACAGGACTGGATATTGGAAGTGGTAATTGTAGGTGCAGTTAGAGGCACACGATTTCGTATAAATCTGAGTTCGATCCTCCCAGTCACTAGAATAAGACAAATTTGTTGTCAGCAAACTCTGTCAAGATAAGTGTGGGGATGGGAGCTTTGGTAGTTGGTTTCTGAACTCATAAAATCAAGTGAAGCCGGCGAATGAAGGACCACAATGGCGAGTCAACCGCTAGAATCTACAAGAGGGGGTCGAATGGCATATACTTCTGAAGCTCTTGTTTTGTCTCGAATTGTGATAGGGTTGCATGACCTTGAGTATATTCATTGTTTTGGTATTCATAATGGATTGGAACGATTGAGCCACTAGCGACGGTGCATTTCAGTTTGAAGAGATTCTAGTGGACTACATCACACACACGTCTTACTTCCAGGTTTTTCTTCTATTACAGGTTTCTATGATGTCTTTCCGTTAAATCAAAGGGTAATCAGAGGCAAGAAATAGGTCAAATTTTGATTTTTTGGGTGAAATCTACAAGATATAACAACAAAACGTTGACTGACATTGAACAATTCAGCCTTCCACAAACATAATGCACATATCTAGGACCTTCAACACTGCACGCTGCAGTGAACTCTGCAAAACCATATTTTCACATGGAGATGTTCGGATGTGTAGGCATTTGATGGAAGGATAAACTCACCATGTTATCTGAAAAATTCAGGTGGCATGTTGTATATGTGTATCCCATGTGAAGCATTTCCAGATTTTTGCAACTTAATCAAAAGTTCACAAGGAATGGGAGACTAGCATATTTCACTTCAAAGATATGATTTGTGCAGAACCTGCAGGACCCGTGATGCATGGTACACCTTGCAGATTGCTGTATTTTTACATGGAATGAAGAATTACTGCTGTTGTATGTAAATAACCTTGGCAATCCATGAATTGGTTTTTATACAATCCCAATGGCGCTGAGTTCTATAACATGCCAGGGAAAAGATAAAGATTCAGCATGAGCTGTGAATAACCATTAACACTCGTGTAGTTGAAGAAGAGTAAGAAATTGAAAATCCTACTTAATGCTCGTCTCTGTCATACCGGGAACGTTTAATAAAAACTTAGAAGAGCCATGGCTGTCAAAACAATGTTTAGCTCTGGCTTGACCACTTGAGTCGAAGCTTTCAAAGGATGAATACAATGGTGAATATTATGAGAAAGATGAAATCCCTGGATGGCATCGTAGGACCAGCCCACTTATTAGTGAGAGTTTTAGCACAGTATATGCAACAACGACGCGTAGAGGGAATTCCAGTTGATTTCACCAGCTTCGAAAATACAAATTTTTGAAGCTCTGGATTAAAGTGGGCGGAAATTATACTGTGCTGACTTCGTTTGCATACCTTACAGAGAGAGCATGTATCCTTTTGCGAATTTATAGATTGTTGCAACTGTGTGCATAATGGGAAGGAGGTGAAATCCTGCAGAAGGGAACTTGAGCGGGACTTGAGCAAGACATTTGCCAGACATAACAGTGAATTCTTCATGGTGTTCTTCAAGCTTGTTGCATCATTGTACACCATATCCCAATGCATTTTCTTCATACAGTGGAAATGTAGAATCGTCTGACGTTCATCCATTCACTTATTTTGCTAGTGCATTTCTGCTTACACTCTCTGGAATGATTCTGCTACAAATTCTGCCAGGAGCCGTGAGCCGAAACTACGATTGACTTTTGGAAGTGCGTCGTCTTGCTTGAAATCACATTTTTGAGTGACTGAAAACTCCACAAATTCTCTGTCAAATCCAATTTTGGGTCCAATTTGTGGGATTTTCCAAATTACCAATCACCAGCAGAAGAAACACCGTGCCGCACACGGTTGCAGCAATCGAATATTGTGCATTGGGGAAGGTTTTTGGGACACACCAAAGCATGATCACTAATTAACCACCACTCTGAAAAATATAGTAGTTATATAGTCGAAGCACTTTGCTACATTTCTGCTACTGGAGGTATCTAGTGCGTCATCTTCACATTCATCGTATCTTTCAATAAATTATTTGGACACTGAACGGCTAACTTACAGCGACTCAAGCTCCGGACACTGTTTCTTTGAACTTTCCAGGCCCTGTGCACTTGCAGTCGCCATGGCTTGAGAAAGGAAGGGCTCATCCACTACATGATCTCCCACTAGATACGTTTCTGCTACTTCAAAGTGGGTGATACTCTGCTACGTTTCCGCTTCAAATGCTTGCATGTACATGTAACGTAATAAAACATCACATTTATTTTCCCGATGAAAAATTATGAAGTGCGTGAGTGGCAGCCAGGGCTCAGGCTCCCTCGTTCATTGCCACCTTCCAGGTCAACCTTCAAATTCTGCTAGAAGTTCTGCATGCAGAGCTGCTAGACTGCTTCCTTTCTACTAGGTTATGTAAAGTTCCTGGCACGATCCCTTCATTGAGTGCATACTTTGCTACGTTTCTGCTACTGGATGTGGCTAATGTGGGTCGAGTTTGTGGTGAAAAGGCTACACAGATCTTCAAAGTCAAATGTTGACAAGGCTCTGACTCCATTCGTCTCTTGTCCAGTGGGCTCCATGCAGGCAAACCGTTTTCAATAGGTACCTTGGTTATATAAGGTATGCAGGTGTTATTTGGTTGGATTTCTTAATTAGAAACTTGTATTTGATTGGTGTGTGGTTTGGTGAGGATCAAGGAACAAACACCTTAAAGGCACGTGTTTAGAAGAGATTGGACTACCTTGTCTTTAAATTTATTAACTACTTCACACTCACTACAATGGTGAATAAAATTGGGAGGACTTATGTATAATTTAGCTAAGAAATCAGTTTACATGTACTTTTGATAACTGTAACTAAATAAGGGAAGGTCCCATTTTCATATTTGTTATATAGATTTGCTAATGCAACAAAAGTTTCATTGTGTAAATCCAATCGATAGAAGTTGGAGAACAAGATTAATGCACTAAATATCATCCACAAACCTTAGGTCACCACAACAACGTTCACTCTTGAACCTAGAATACAATTTTAACATGTACTTCAATCTCTTTTGACCAAATATGTCTTTTTGGTGTCCATTCTTAGTATTTACACCTAACTACACACCATACAAATATAGGTGTCCAATTAAGATAGTAACTGAATTAGGCCCATTCACCTTATGTCCATCATGCTTGATTCAATCTTGGAACAGGGTCTTAAACTTTTGCCACCGTAGAGATTAGTGTGGTTTACATGGCGTCCTTCAAGTGTCCTGGTTTATCGTTTGATTTCAAAATTCAACCTATCTTTGATTCTCACAGAAGTAACAAAGATGAATATTCATCTCAGGTCCCTGGTGTAGTTTGCAATGTGATTGTGCAGAAAGAGAGGGATGCAATGGGATGCCAGGCAAGCAAACATATTTCTGCGTAAGCAATATTGAAGTTTGTCATACTGAATTCTTTATTATAGGCTTAAATTGCATATACAAAGGAAACACGGTTAAAAAGTCAACTACATTTCCTGTCACTAAAGACAGCATGCCAGCCCCTCCAATCCCCCGCGTTACACACTCGAAGCACAGACTCACAGAGCTACTCGAATTACCAACTGTTGAACTAACCAGGCACAAGCTTACTTTTGGAAAAAAAAAATTGTAATAGGCTCACTCACATTCATGGTCTTCTGATTCATCATTCAGGTTCACTAATTGTAAACAACTTGGCTACTGTATTCCCAAATAATTCCTAGACATCCTCAGTAACAACAAATTGTTGAAATTGACAAAGCAATTCCAGCGCGCAGTAGGTCATAGTTTGATTCGCAATCAGATCTACGCTGAGCTTCAGGATTGACAGAGGATTGCTCTGCAACCGACGAGAATAATTGCCGACACCGCAAGGAGACCTCCAAGTACAGCAACGCAGCTCACCACCTGAAATGTATGGATTGGCATCAGTTCAAGACTGCGTTAGATTGACATCCTCGTCGCACAAATCCCCACCAGAAACCACCAGGAGAAAGTGTCTCTAGCTACATGAGGTACATAATACGTTGAGGTGTTTCTCGATTTCAGCAAGTGCGGCTGGGGTGCAGTTACATACCTTTAGAGGACTGCGGGGGAATTTCTTGAGTTGACAAGAAGTCGCGATGGCAACAGCACCTGACACAATGAGAATGAGCGAAAACGGAATCCACCAATGCACACAGTGCAACCTCGTTCCCTGGGCCACAACTGTGATCATCCCAGGATAAAAAATAGCAAGCACTGAGATGAGCTTGAGGATGGAACCATAGGTTTTGTTGACCTCCGCCTGCTCAGATTCCAGCTGCAGTCCTAGACGCTGTGGAGGCACAATACCACCCATCTCCACATCACCTGGGCAAGGAGGATTCGTCATTGAAGTCGAGATCAATTGACAAGTCTTAACTGCACTCCTGCGAACAGACCTGCAAGCTCACCGCGTCTACTTCTTCCTGCTATCTAATCTCGACAGTGATCTCCCAAATAGCTTGCTCAAGTTCTGTACCCACAGGTGCGATTTATTAAATTGCAATTGGAATAGGCTCTCTTTGTATGCAAACTCTGGATCGACAAACCAAATGAACCAAAATATAGTGGCCTTCAAGGATTTGTCCTGATGTATTCAAATAGAGCTTGACAAGCTCCGTCTTTGCACCTTCGCATCCATGGCTGTGACTCTGCGACATATTTCCACCAAAGTTGCTACTTTTCAATGGTGGGTTTAATCTGCTACACTTTCCTCTACCGCAGGAATCTAAAATAGATCATCAAACGCATTTTGATGATGAGCTGATTGAGGCCCCCAGATTCCAGCGAGCCATGTCTTGGAGAAAGGGTTCTGCTATGTTTCCACTGGGGTTTCTGCTACTCCGTAGCAGATATCCAGACTGTGCTGCACGTGCACGATGCACATTGGATTGTGTAGGAGGCAGCTCAGATTTTGAGTCTTGGCCTAACATTCAGGTTAATTGTTCGTAGAATGGTGGATTTCTTTGGATGAACGAGAGGCCCCTGAGAGGTACAATTCCCTCTCGCCCACCAATTGTCCTGTCTGAACCCGCCGTGGGATGTTTTTTGTATAATATACGGCAACATAGCTCAATCCTAACCCCTACATACACCAATCTGAAGTGGGACAGTCGGAGCCCTGTAATTTAAGGTTTGTTTATTTATTTATGAGAATTAGCTCCGGAATAACTTCTAGGAAATCTAATTGTACCGATATAAAGGGAGATGGGGCTTGAAAATGTCTTAGATTCTTCAACTACCTACGTGTCACTTTCTGAGAGATTAGAACACTCAACACTTCTTGAATGTGACTTGAGCAGAGTTTCTCTGCTAGATCTGTTCTGCTACACAAATTCATTCTGCTAAACTTGTAGGACCACAAGTCCACGACTATCCAAAAGTCACTGCGGATTTGCGGTGGGACCTGGCCGTCAAGTTCCCCACCTTAATCCTATATATAAGTAATGACCGACAAGTTTGTTGGTAGGCTTCTCATCACATTTCGACAAGCAGACGATCTTTGCCCAAGTACCTAAATCAGTAAAATACTCCTTCAATCACCCTGGGAAGTGCATGTGGGATTTGCATTCTGCTACAGCCACCCCTTTCTGCTCTCTTCTTGGAGCCAGGTTTATAGCAGAACTCTTCATCCGGGATGATGTATTCAGAAGTGTATGCAGAGCCAAAAGTGTCTAATCCTCTGAGTCAGTCACCTCGGAATTTGGATAACTATTAAACCAAATCCAGCTATGGTACCTGAAATGAAGATTATAACATAAGAAAACTGCAATAATCCAACGAACTTGAAGATTGTCCTGTAAACCACAATAACCTCTAAAATTGTAACCTCTGAAGTCCTGATCCAAAATTCATCTCCGCACTCTGCATTTCAAACTAATTTCTTTGATGCCAAGTGGAGGATTACCTGGATTCCTTGTGGCACTTGTGACCATATAGGCATATACCTGCAAAGATCACAAAATTGAAACCGTCAAGTTGTTCATGATGTAATTTGAGAGGAAAATCTACACTGATATGTGCAATTTTTTGCCTTTGCGAATAGGTTTCTCTTTACCCATTCAAATTACCTTGGGCCAAAATCAAATCACAAAACTTATAACTTTGTTTGTTCATTTGTACAACAACCACACAGTTTAGAAACATCATGTATTTTGTTGTTTGTTGTGCTAATAGTCAATCAAAATAATGTGGAATGTCAACAAGTTAGCACGAGATGACCTAATTGCACATATCAATGTACTTTGGTATGTTTAGGGTTAATGATGTGCCGGCCATGAACTATGACCTTTCACATGTAACTTGAGCTATATCCTAATACATGTCTGTGGAGACAAGGTCATATGCCATAATACTAAATTTGTTGAAACTATAGTAAATAGTCTTGTTAGTGTGGGTGGAATTCTCTAGCATGGGTCACACTAATTTCCTAGTTAGGGTGGAATTAACATGGGTCCAAGACATTGGGCCTTTCCCCAAGTATTCATGAACACTTCCAACCAACACATTGAATATTTGTTATAAGACAAAAGTAGCACAAAATGAAATAATCATCCACGTTAATTTTCTAGAAAAACAATTAATGTGACCCATTAGAATTTTAGGGTAGGTATAAAGTTAATTTGTCTCACATTATTTCTCAATTTGAAACTTAACGTGGGCTCTAGAAAATTATTGTGGCCAATAGTAATAGGACTATTCCCCGGGTATGCAACTCCCATATTATACGCAGGGGACATCGTACTTAAAACGGCTTAGAGGACGGCTTTTGTAAAAATTATATCAAATTATATAAAATTAAAATGATCAAAAATTTGGGTGAAGACCAAATTAAATAAAATGAGATGAAAAAAAGTTGGGTAAAGACCAAATTAAATAAAATGAGATGAAAAAAAGTTGGGTGAAGACCAAATTAAATAAATGAGATGAAAAAAAAGTTGGGTTGCATATTTATTAAGCCTCCCATTAAAATTATAAGCCACGAATAGTTGCCTCCCATTAAAATTATAATTCATTCACAATGTTAAAATTTTATTAAAAATTCCAAAAAGTTGGGTAGTTTGACCTATGGTACCTGTATTAAAAAAAATCATATAATTAGGTTTTTAATGCAATTATATGCTTCAAAATATATTCATTTCCTATATATAATTATATTTTTGGATTCCTTGTTAGAAGGGCTACAAGGGTTTCCTACATTAAAACAAATTGTATCACTCAATATTGGACTAAAACGCATTATAAGTGATTATAATTAGGACCATATAATATGGGAGTTGCGTACCCGGGGACTATTCAATGTAGTAGAATAGTACACCAATATCTACAATTAGGTTGCCCCATCAACATTCCACATTATTTTAGCATTAATTACCACAGTTTCAAAGTACATGAAATTAATTTCTTGAATGTGGTTGCGATACAAATGAATAAGCAGAGTTATAAGTTTTTGTGGTCTAATATTGACCCAAGGTAATTTGCAGGAGTAAAGAGGCAGAACATATTATAATGTGACCCAAACTAGCAACATGCATTAGCAGAAACATAGCAAAGTATGCGCACTGCTATGATGTAACTTATGGCCAGGAAACTCTATCGTAGTGGAAAGAATGCAGATCAGCGCTGTCCCCAGCCATGGTGACTGCAAAGGGCCCACTTCCACGTTTCATGACTTTTCATAGGGGAATGCGATGTTTTATTGAGTAAGATAGAAACCAGCATTTAGAAGCAGAAATGTGGCAGTGCGTGATTCTCCTAGAAGTAGCAGAAAAATTAGTGGGGGTGTAGCAGATCCTGAGCCCTTTCCCGAAAAGCAGTTTGATTTGCTCTAAGTAAGCTAGCCGTGCCTAGAGTTAAACATTTCATTGAGAGATGTGTCAGGTTGAATGTGATGTTGACGTCTATTAAGATACGGACCTCCAGTAGCAGAAAAGTAGCAAAGTCTTTCCACTACAGAACCACTATGCATTTAAGACTGGTGCAACAACTAATTTACATCCCGCTGATGTGCAGGACAATGCATCGTTCCAGCAGAATTTCTAGTGGAAAGCTTAGCAGAACCCGGGATGCAGCCATGCCTCCAAACTCCAAACTTCAAACTCCAAAGGGACAAAAAGGGTGCAAATAGAGGAGGACCACCACAGTTTAGTCACTCAGGTGGTTTATTGATCGTGAGTTGCATGCCAAAAACCTTTCCCTTTGCACATTAGAAGTCGATTGCTGCAGCCTTGTGCACGGTGTTTTCTTGTCCCATTGATTGATTATAGGTGTGTTGATTTGATAGTACGAGGGAATAAAAGGAGACGGTTGGCAGAGTTGCTAGAGCTAGAAGAAGAGACTAGACTTGTTGCTAATGGCGGATTCTCCTCCCTCCCTTGAAATCGAGGAGTCTGATATTGAGAGTCAGCAACAGAATAGCCTAAATTCTGAGCATGCCAATGCAAATGGATGCAACAAAGCATATGCATTCATTTGCAAGCACGGCGCACGATTACAAAACCGTGTAGCACTTGGGTTCTCGAATATTTCAAAGGCCATCTTCTTACCGGCCGCTCATGTGGAGAACGGCCTGCTGGAGCCCGAGCACCTGATGGGCTACAAAGCGAATGGACACAATCTCAAGCTCCTCGGAGGGCTTCTTACCATTTACACTCTGGTGTTCACAACATTGGCCCAGGGAAAAAGGTTGCGTTGTGTGCACTGGTGGATCCCATTTTCTCTCGTTCTCATTGTTTCAGTTGCTGTGGCCATTGCCGTTTTCTGTCAGCTCAAGAAAATGTCCCGCAGTGCCCGATAGGTACGTCTGCACCCCAGCCACACACGCTGAATTTCATAAACACTTCAATTCCACTCCAATTGGATTAGTTTTGATGTTTATAGCTGAAGGATTCCCACGGTGTGATTTTGTGGGCAATGACGAAGGTGTCAATTTAACACACCTTTGAACTGGTGTCCTTGTCAGATGGTGATCTCTGTGGCTGTGCTTGGAGGACTCTGCGCGATGTCAACGATAACTCTCATCTCGTGCAGAGTGTTACTCTGTCAATCATGAAAGTCTTTGGGATAGTAATTTAATAACCGATAGCCGACCCATTACAATTTTATGATCTAGTTGTCATGCTTCCAACAACATTTCCATTGACTGATGCTAATTTTGTACTTCTGGGGACTTGAAGCAACAAAGCTTATGTATTGTGAACGGTAAACAAGACCATATCTCTTGCTGCAGATCAAATTTGGACCTGGAACGTTGATGAGCCCGTCACACATACTCTTTCAAAATTTCCCCAAATTGTGTTGCTGCCACATTCAAATTGTGTTAATGCCACATTCAAATTGTGTTACTGTCACATTCTGGTCGAATTTAAGAGCTCGGAATGCGGAAATTAGCATGAACAAGATAGAGTTGCATTCATCATAGGGTTCTTCAAGTTTGTTGATTATATGTATGTCACACCGTGGCCATATTGCAATTTCCATACATTTTGCAACAAAAGATGCTTAAATCATTGAATCCAACAGTAATGGTGAACCTCAGGTTCAAGGTTGGTATATTGCATCTTGTAAGTGGAGTAAGACCACGTGCAGGGTTTCCATCTGTGTAGTCATGACAGGCGAACTGAAGTTATTCATTGTGAGCACTGGAAATGCGAATGAAGCTACAAGGTCACCATAATATAACTTGCACCAACACAACATGAACCATAATCTACCCTTGGGGACCGTCTCAGTAAGCCACCGGCATTTCACACAAAGCATACTAGAGAATTCTAGAGCAGTTCAAGTATTGTTCAGTAGAAAGTAATTACAAGCTTCAACGCAACAACATCGTCTCAAAGAAAATATGACAGGCTCATTCATGTTTACATCTAGATTGAGTATTCTTTGTCTTTCATTTGAGGTCATGGAAGTTAGAGGCGGCTATGCCCAGGGGCAAAGCCAACATTTTGACCTAGGGGGGGCTGATCTTCGAATATGAAATCCAGTGTATTTTTTTTTTTTTCAAATTTTAATAGGTGGTCAAATTTGATTATTTATTGAGAGATTTGGACTCGTCGAGCTGACATCCCCATAATGTTTTTGATAATGTCGTTAATATCCAAAGCTTTGGCAACATGGGCGAAGCTATGGGGGACTTTCCTTCAATGTCAGTGGGGGTTGAGCCCCCCTTGGCTTTGCCCCTGGCTATGCCTGACAGGCCAAAATACCGTGCACATGGTTGCAAATCTTTTTGAACGAACCCACATCATCAAGATGCCGACTTTAGAATGAAAAATTGTTCTACTCTAAAAAACAAGAGAACATGGAGAAATTACCCTACCTCCAAGGCATTATGTGCATCCAACCCACCAACATGTGTTCAAAAAAGACCATATCTTGCACGCAACAATCCGCCTTCACACTAGAAATTCAACATCTAACACTGCTAATCCATGCAATCCTACTAACGCCAAAGAGCCATCCCTTCCCACAACCTAGCTCGCCCACTCACCCGGACCCTGAAGCCCACCCCAATGTATTGATATAGAGTATTCTTGGTTTAAACCTCACAAGGACTCCAAGCATGCACCGAGGACAGTAGCAAGTAGTTTGGAACAAGAGACTCTCTATTGGTTCTACCTAATACCTAATGATGTAGGTGGCCAAATCATTATGTGGAACTAATATGAATATATAAGTATACTTTTGGTGAGGTTATCATGAAGTATACATAGAGAACTATGTTGAGTCTATTGTTGCTTCGTTCAATTCGAACACTCAAAAAACATTGCATGTCATAGCTTTATATAAACCCCCTGCCATGCACTTAGATGAAGTGCTTCCCACCTTGATAAATTCCGTCTCACTGCTCCATGTTCTTGTCTTATAATTTTTACAAGAGACTTCAATGTGAATATGTTGAGGGTACCTACTCAATCCAATAAAATGAAAAACTATATGAGACATTATAACTTTGGAATTATTTTTTCAGAGTCCACAATAACCTACGATTTACAATTAGATCATATATGGACTAATGCAATTCTTACCAGTTATCAGTCAGGATGCCTAGAATCACATTGGATAGATCATAAACTAGTTAATATAGCATTTACATTATATGATCTTCTCCCACTTGTCCATCTTCTTGACACAATTCCAATGTTCCCATTATGATGAGTTACATACAACCTTTAGTGTGTAAAATATTATGGCATGGCCCTCGTGTAATTCACACCTTTTGGTTAACTTAAGGTATATGCTAAAGACTCCTCTAAAGCAATCAATGATTTGCCTAAAGTCGTGAACTTGAGTCAGTTATTTCTCAAACTCAACCGTAAGTTGGCCGCGGGTGAAAAGGGAGTATGTTGTGCTCCATCTGCCCAATGAACACAATATTCATTAAAATGAGAGTTTTCCAATGAATTGAGAGTACATAAAGCAAACTATTAATCCAAGAATGAAATGAAAACCACTAGAAAGTTGTCGAGTACAGGTAAAAAAATAACATTTAATTTTCTGCCGTAGTTTTCATTAAAATGAGAGTATGTTAAGTTAGGAAATCGACTCATTTAGGTCGACTCAACCTAAATTGACAACATATTGTCCTCATTTAGGTCGACTCAACCTAAATTGACTAACATATTGTCCCCATTTAGGTTGACTCAACCTAAATTGACTAACATAATTGTCCTCATTTAGGTCGACTCAACCTAAATTGACAACATAATGTCCTCATTTAGGTCGACTCAACCTAAATGAGTCGATTTCCCAGCTTAACATACTCTCATTTTAATGGAAACTACACGTCTGAAGTATAATCTAGTATTTATCAACCTAACATGACTTTTAGGTGTCCAAATGGCCAATATTATTTTGAGAGGATCCCACTCTCTCAAAATATTGAATATCGTGTTAATGGCACTAGGATTCCTGGTACTTGGAGTACTTCGGAAGTTCGTGAGGGGTAGTTTGCTTAGTCTCTGCTATGTTTCTGCTATGTTAACTTAACACGTGCACTGGCATGGGCACCCAGATTTTTCTGGCTGCGAGTCCGAGGCAGTGAGTGCGGGATGTTCCCAATAAGTAATTGCAGGCTTTGGAAAGTGGTGTTTGGGTCCTACTATGTTATGTTATGTTATGCTATGTGTGAGGGCTCCCAACAAAATTCCTAGCAAAATCCTTCCAGTGAGTTTTAGCAGAAATCAATCCTCTAATATGGTTGTTTTTAAGGATAAACCCCCGGATACGCAACTCCCGTATTGAATGGCCTTGATTATAATCACTTATAATGCATTCTAGGCCAATATCGAGTGATATCATTTGTTTTAATGTAGGAAACTCTTGTAGCCCTTTTAACAAGGAATCCAAAAATGTGATTATATTTAGGAAATGAATATTTCTTGAAGCACAAAATTGCATTCAAAACCTAATTATATGATTTTTTTCAATAAATGTACCGTAGGCCAAAACACCCAACTTTTGGGGCTTTTTAATATAATTTTAGGATAGTTTACAAATAAAACATTGCCAACTTCTAATTGGAGGCAACTACTTGTGTGGATCTTCTAAGATTAGACGCTCTACAAGGTTAAGAGAAAAGAGGTGTTTCAATTCTTTAGATATGTTGTGGAGCTTTGGTTTTTTTAACAAGTATGCAAAAAAGGAACCCCTCCCAACTCCCACCACTAGAATCATCCTTCACAACAATAATTTACAACCCCTACTTAAAAAACCTATCCAATGAGAAAGCCCCTAGATTGGATGGCATCCCCAACAAAATCCTAAAAGCTTTACCAAACACCTTCCATGACATGTTGTACTTATTTTTCCTACAATGCTACCATCAAAAAGCAACACCGAAACATAAAAACATTATAATATTACTCCACAAGCAAAAAAAACTTGCAGTAAACACCAACTACAAACCTATTGCCTTATTATGTACAATCTACAAACTATTCACAAGAAAATTAAGCTCCCTCCTTACCACCTTCCACGAACAACATAGAATCCTCCATCATAGCCAAGAAGGCTTTCGTCCAATGAGAAACACAGCTAGACAAAATCAAGCAAACACTTGCAATGCTAGAAGACGCCAAATTCACGCATAAAGACATTCACCTCACATACATAGACTTTTATAAATGTGTTTAGCTCCATTGACCACCCACGCCTTCTAACCTTAATGGAATACCTTGGATACCCCCCAAACGCCATTGAACCAATTGGAAACATATACAAATGATCATCCACCTCCTTCCAGGAGGCTTATTTCACCACTACACCACCCATCCAAAGACGTGAAGCCATCCAAGGAAACACTTTAAGCCCATACTTTTATCATTTTCTTAGAACCACTCCACGGATGGTTAGGAACAGACTAGATGGGATATCAATTCAACACCTCACCCAACACCATCACGACAATAGCATGTGCAAATAACCTCATCATCCTCATTGACATCGTAGAACACATACAACCACAACCCAACAAGCTAAGACGATACTCAATTCGGGCACACATAGATGTCAATATAACAAATAGAGCAGTCATAGGTTGCCCTAACAATTCAAAATTACAACCCTTAGCATTTACCACATACATGAAAGCACAAAGCAACAATTTCAAAAATCAACAACTTCCCATTTTCATACAAAATGAATTGTACACATACTTTGGCATAAAAATGAAACCAACTCTCAAATGGAACATACAAAAAGAATTAACCATTGTGTGAACCCTTTGAGTGGTCCACCACTCTGCGGGATCACTTTTAGTTAGAATGTTAACATTAAAAGTTAGAATTGATAGGAAATTTAGGGAAAATTAGTTCATTTAGCATTTAGCCTAGAAGAAGGAAGGTCAAAATGAAACTAAGTAGTGCTAGAAGATAGCAAAGTAGAAAAAATATGCTAGCTAGTAAAAACAACTAGCTAAGCAAATATTAATAGATGCTAGTTATTAAGCAAATGTTAGTAAATGCTAGCTAAACAAGTGTTAGTTTATTAGTTAGTGTAAGGCACACAAGACTATTGGAGGTGTTTTACGTAAGAAGACAAAATCGGCTTGAAGACTTTTGAAGACAAAAAAAAAGAAGCAAGGGGCTACTTGTCCACTTGCCCCCTTGCCAACTTGATGGCGGAAAATTTAGAAAGATTTCTAGATTCCCCGTCGGAGCCACTTCGGCGAGAGGATGGCAACCTCAACCGGGAAAACCCCCGAGCCAAAATTTCGGGAAAGGGTTTGAAAAATGGATCCGGTGGAGGAGGGGTCCAACCCTTTTGTGAGAGGGTTTAAAAACCCCTCCTTCCACCTTGTAGCTTTCTTTCTTTCTTTAGTTTTTGGGCGAAGCCCTGCTTCAATGTAGTTAGGAAAAAATCCTTTAGCATGTATTCTCAATGGCTTAAGACAAGGGCTTGAGAACCTCCTCTACTCTATCTCCTAGTTAGAATGTGTGTTTATTAACACACCAACAAAATTATTCTTTCTTTTGTAGAGGTAGGTTGGATGGTAGAGTTTTGAGTGGAGGCATTGTAGACCTCATCTGCCAATGCCCTGAAGGCTTAGTTTAGAAGCTAGAACAAGATACTTATCATTTTTCTTTGAGAGAGATTTCCTATAGCTATCCATAGCCGTTTCCCATTTGTGATTTGGTTAAGATGACAATTAGTTATGGATTTTCAAAGATGGAGTAGAAAAACTGGGTGGTCTTGTGGGTAGCGGCTGCTGGATCAGACCTGCAAGCCCAATAGGAATTTTAATTCCAAGAAGTTATATTTTTTCCAAATAGAACTTTTGTGTAGCTTTTCAAAATGGCTTAGAACATTTGATTTGAGCATGATTTGAATTAGATATGAATTGTGCAAAATGGAACACATAGTTTGAGAACTTTTGGTTGACTGCTACATTACAGAGGATCTGCTGGGTTCACTTTGGCTTACCTTTCTAATCACATATTTTTATCAAATACATCTTTTTAATATCTCTCCAGGGTCATATAGAACGTTTGATTTGAAAAAGATTTGAATTAGATATGAATTGTTGAAGGCGAGATACATAGTTTAAGCCTTCTTGATTGACTGCTGTGTTACAAGGAGTCTGCTGAATTTCTATTAGCTTAACCTGCTGATGTCATAATTTTCCTAGTTAGAACATATTCATAGCTTTCCAATGGTATAAAGAAAGCCTAGACCCAAGTAGTAAGGAATGTGCTATGAATTTTTGAAGTTAGAAATTAGATAGGTGGGTTGGAAGGGTTGGTTGAATCGACCTCACACTTCCAACCCTCATAACTTTTGCATTTCTTATCCGATTCAAGTGATTTTTAGATCATTGGAAAGATAATTAGGTGCACTAAGTATAAATATTATTCTTAGGATTAAATTACAGTAGAGAATAAATATTTTATATTTTAATTGTTAACTAAGGTACGCTTACTACCAAACTAGTTACAAAGAAGGAGGCAAGGTCGAAGCTAGGGAAGTGGAGCAAGGAAGGAGGTAGCGGCGTGGCCTACATCGAGCCCAAATCAACCGAGGAGAATTGAGGTAAATTCACTAACGCTAGCCTTCCATTTAGGGTTGGAGGAAGCGCGGCTAAGGTACGCATCTATAAACCCACTCACCTATCTCGTAAGGTCAAGTGGCTTGACCACTTGACCGCCAAGGGAATACCCAACTCCATTGTTTTCGGGGCCCTTGGTATGTTTTGTGGTAGTAGCTTCATTTATTAGCAAGTTTCGTGTATGGTAAGTCGGATTAATCACCGACATAACCACTCTTAATGTTGTTGGTGGAAAGGTGGGATTAATGACCCGCGAATCCACTATTATGTTGTTGGCCCCATAAATTGGGAGTAATGGCCCCAATTTATGAAGATTGCGCAACAGGTTGCCCGTCACCCTGGTCCCATTGAGTTGCATTTCGTGGTCTATCCAGTGTAAACACATTTAACAATTAAAACATACAAAATAAATCGTAAACCCTTATTGGCAAGAGACCCGAATCGGAAACTTAACTTGGTAGAGTGACACCACCCTTCGAACCATTGATGTCCGAAGGGTTTGAGATGTTACTCGACCTTCAAAGGACCTGCACGAGGCCTTAGAAGGTTCCGAGGTAAGGGGTGCACCAACCAGGTAAGGGGTGATGCCTAATATGTTAATGTAGTGAGTTAGAACGTGCAAACAAAAGTAAGTAATTAAGAAGGAATTTGTGTGAAGGGTGGGACTTAGGCCAATTTCCCCCGCTTAGAAAACTAAATAGAACTAAATAAAGAAATAGGAAGAATTGAATGGTCCATCAAATTATCGTTATTCCGTTCGTTGAGTTAGAGTGGTATGAGTCACACCCGGTTGGTTGTATCAGAACCATCCCAATTCACAAATTAGGATTGCCTTGGCTTCAAGGCTGGTGCGTCTGCGCGTAGAATAGGTTTTAGGTTAAGGTTAGAACTAGATATGAAATTGGTTAGTGGAGTTTAAAGCCACACTAGTAAAAAACTAAGGCCCAACCTCCGGAGGTACTACGACGCATATTTAATCTCCCTTAAAAATCTAACTACTCACGTTATACACCTATCATCCGGGTTCGGCTTGGGCGCCTGCAAATGCAGGCCACCTTCACCGAAGGGCTTGTGTGATACTTTTAGGCTCCCTCGAAAGGGGGTGGCCCAAAAGTACCACACATTGCCGAAATCAAGAAACAAAGTGCCGCCCTCCTCTTCCATCCCTAATATCCGTGAACATAACAAACTACTCATAAGACTCACAAAATCCATATGTAACATCCCCGGAGATTCCTCTAACATCCTCAGACAACTACTTTGGGTAGCATTTGGAATAGAAACATTGTCCCTCCTCCCACAATATGCCATCACAATTAATGATCAACTCACCCAAACATTCAACAACCTAGGCCCATTAGCAAACATTTACCAAGGTATAGTAAAATTCATAGTAAACAAATACGATGACATATAATATCTCCTGCTTTTGAAATACCAAGCCTGCAACAAATCCCCACCACCAAAACCTCATACTTACTTAAGAAAACATTTCCACATCCACCTAAACTCCATAGGCACTACCTTCCCCCTCAACACATCCCCCTTATATAACGATTTGCACAAAATTCTACACCACCCTTATGCCGCCCTTACACCACCCCAAAAGAAACTACAAAGAAATTTCTTACAAAACTTGCTATATTCAACATCACAACCCTTAATCAACTCCAAGATCCCTCCATCACCCGCATACTCACACTCAAAGAATTCCAAGTAAAATACCACACTAATCCAGGATGATAAAAAATGTTCTCCTTCAAGCCTCCACTATGTTCCCACCTTACACCTACCACATACCACCCTCTACACAATATAGATCCCCACCACAACACACAAACCTCCCAACACACCCAAAACCACTCTCACACAATCACTAGGCTCACCCATAACACATATCACCAACTTCAAATACATACACACAAAAGACGCGCGGGGGGGGTGAAAAATGCATACTATATTCATTGCCATTGGCAATCTCCACACACCAACTACACAAAACGGATCTCACAATCCCACCTCTCAAACCTAGACACCATACTATATGAACAAAGCCTATCACTCATCACAAAACTAACACAATACACAAAGCATAAAGATAAAAATAAAAAATTCCATTGAACTAACCCATAATCAAGGGCTAGATGTCAAATTTACCCAAGTCTCAATATCCCACATCTCACCCTATAAACAAAAGAATGCAACCTGGACAAAGACATCATCACCACCTCCCCAACAATACAAATACACCCCCTCCCCCATTCACCCAAATACATGACAATGACAGATGATTCATAATTGATATACCACTCGAAAGACTCACATGGCTATGGGATAGATACTCCAGATACATATCCACATCCAATCACAACCTCTATCCTCACATGCACGACTTTGCCACACTCCTCCTTATCAACCGCTACCTAAACCCCATACCACACCGAGCCCCACAAAAAATCCCCCTACTCCACAACCATCACACACTAACACCACAAATACTCATTAACCTCAAACACACCTTCCAACTTGAGCACTCATATTTATGTAGTTCACTTACATGCCCCATGAACTTTACAAACTACCACTCCCCACTCAAAAGAGACACAATATTTGGATCATTAGGCTGGCATTTTCAAACAAATGGGTAGGTAATGGATACACTCACATAATGGACCTTGACCTACACCCGACCCAACACCCGACCCGACACCCAACCCGACACCCAACCTGGTTTACAATAATGCACCATGCCGCCCAATATGTCCACCCTCATTCGGTTGGTTCGGTCAGGTAACTTGTCATACCCTCCATATACTCCAATGTGGGTCATGTCAACACATGATAGGTGAATGGCATGTGTGCACCCACAACAGTGGCAATTTTGGTATGTTCATCGATGCGGGTAGACGGTGCGCACCACAAAGTACCCCAATTCCGGCGCACGCTACCAAGAGGCACCAAACGAATATCACCCAAAACCCAATCCATCCTACCCATTCTGGTAGAATGGGCAAAGGGTATGGTCACCCCCATGATGGGGATCGTCACCCATAGAAGCCCCAAGGGGTGGTAACAACATTATTGGATGCATCACCCAACTTCTAACTAGGCCATCAAGACTGCACCGACGGACTACTACCACCGCATACTGGTGACCATTTCCACTGAAATTCCCATGTGTTCCTATAACGATGTGTGAGCGTGTTATAGTGTGCAGAATTTGATCAAGGCTAAAGTTAGGAATAAGTTGGGCAGTAAGAATGTTGAGGCAATATTGCGAGTTGCCTTGGAAAGGTGTGAGCCAGGATCACCCCCACCCTTGAATGCGTCGTGGTCCAGGTGAGGGATCCCCCTTCCACAAGTTCCTCAGCTACTTGCAAGTGAATGGGCCTCTACCCACTTCAATGATGAATTGGTGCAAGTGACACCCCCTCTTTATTATATTTAGCCACAAGTGTTCACAAACACATGGGTTCACACCACACAAAATCACACTGGATTCCTAATGTTTCTTATCTAAGAGTTCATAACCCAGCCATCACACTTCCTACTACTCCTACCCCTAGTCTCACTATTTAATTAACTTAGCACCTAAGCCCGCTCATTGACCGAGCTTGGATCACAAGCCTACCTCCCTAAGAGTTACTGGCCAGAAGCTAACTATCTGATATTTGAGCACTAAGGCAGCACAGTAATGCCTCCCGTAACCCTCTGCCTCTCTGTAAGGCCTATCACCTCCCTCTGCAGTAATTCTACCCTGTTTCCTCGACTCTGTTTTCGAAATGATGATTCGGCAGACCACTCACTGAGGTCCAGCAGCTCCGAGCCCTCTGCACTTCGATCAGTTGCGCCTGTCCACTTCGAGGTTGCCCCAGACTCCTGGTGGTGAGTCATCCCACAGTCTCTTCGGCTTCCTGCAGCCTTCCGAAGGAGTGTTCGAGCTACACTTAACCCTTAAAGGACATATGCTTTCCCGATACCACACCCAAAATATCTTTTAAAATTTATTTTAAGCATGATTAACCAATTAATTTACAT
Organism: Polytrichum commune; assembly: GCA_950295325.1. NCBI lineage: Eukaryota > Viridiplantae > Streptophyta > Polytrichopsida > Polytrichales > Polytrichaceae > Polytrichum > Polytrichum commune. The sequence goes on from OX485807.1 coordinate 50,214,882, forward strand.
AGGCTCTATTCTAAAGAAGTATAGATCTTGCTAAGGTGCTCGATTTGGCATTCTAAAAACCCCATTTGATGCAATGGAGTAGACGTTTTGAACAAGATTCTCCCAAAATAATACCAAACCCGTGGGGCAGCATTGTCCTTTAAGGGTTAAGTCGCCAGTGTGTGGCCTACACCACACCGCTCCAACGCGCTTGTGTCTTCCTGATTGACAATTCCCCTTCGACCTCCCTTATGCGTGAGATTCCTGTCGTTCTTCGATGTGCAAATTCAGTGCACCCAGCTTACTCCGGGCCTCGTGCTTCTTCACTCTCGAGTGACAGCCACTCCTGGAATCAGCTGAACCAACCTCGTTGTTGTTCGCCGCTCAATTCGACAGGGTATGCATCTTGGGCCCCCAATTCTCGCAGCAGACTGTAAGCTGGGAAGGGCAGCAAGGAAGTCTGGATGAAGTACCTACCTCAGTCACTTACGGCGCTGTCTAGGAAAATCCCTGGCGATTATTCCAGCAGCCTTCGCTGGCCCTCATTATCTTCTGATCCGTTCACTCCCTCTTCGCCGACCTCTTCAGCATTCTCCCACATTCTCCATCCTGACCTCGGCGTATGCCGTGAGGTTTGCACAGATTCCCAACCCATGAGAGCTGCCCTGCACACCTACCTGGAGGACCCGAATTTCCAAACGTACCAGAACTTCATGAGCATTGTTCCTCCCCCTGATATGGCAATCCTCTTCTACCTTCAGCGCCAGTAACCACTACTGTTAGCTTTGCTTTACCGCCGAACTTCTGCCCCTGTCAACGGCTTCCTGCCCCTTACGCTCTCAAGGCCAATGCACCTTGTTGATGGGTTGCGGCCTCTGCCTTCCTAAGCTCCTTTGTCCGCCTCCGCGTTTCCTCTTACCAACCAGATCCGACCAAGCTCCCTGCCCCGAATTTGACAGGGCTCCGCCCCTGTTCCGGCAGCCTCGGCTTCCCAGAGAGAATGAGAGAGACGACGAGTTTTCTCTCGGACCCCTTCGGAGGCTTCTCCTGTGATTTGGAAATCCGGCACCTAATCCATAGTTGGGAGGCCCCCCCTTTGAATGAACAACAATCTAGCCTAAACAACCAATAACCTTGAACCCAAGCATTTGAACTTAGGCACCACTCCAACTTAAATGAACTAATTACTTGTTTTTGGTATTTTCATTTTAATTGAACACAATCTCACAACTTAACTTTGATTAACTTAACCTTTGGACAATTCAACACTTCCTAACTTTTACACTAACTTCACTTAATGCTAATTCTAATGTTTGGATATGATTTTAAGTTAAGTTGAAATGTGAGCACAGAATTGGGCTCACAAAAGGCTAGATGAGGGGGTAGATGACATTATTGGTGACGTTGTCTTACTTTGGAAGAATGATAATAAATACCATTTTTTGTATGCTAATCCCTCTTCTTATTTCAATTCTCCTAATACACCAAGTGTGAGTGATATGTCTTGTTCGTTTGGGGTCGTTGATACTAATGGCAATGGTACGCAAATTTCGTGACTTTCAATACTAACTAGCCTCCGGAAAATACTTGGACCCTTTGTGGATCTTGTATTTTTTGAAGGCTACATCCTTGGCCCTAAGATGGTAAGGGCTTTGCCAGGTTCAACTCATGCTAAGGATATTATTTAAACAAACAAATAGAGAGTGAATGCCAACATTCTTTAACCCTGAACACTTGAAAAGGGGGGGGGGGGGGGGAGATGAACGACAATGAAACTTAAAGGAAAAACAATGGGGAGGGAATGAACATCCAACACCAAAATACAAAACCAACCCCATTTTAGACATCCTGGAAACTAGATAAATGAAAAACGGAATGTTAGCTAATTGCCTAAATACATTAGGAAGTGGGGGATATCAACCGATAAAATTTGCACTCTCTAGGCCCACTTCCGAGTAAATTTGAAAAATCCAAGCCACCTCCTAGAAGCTAGGAAATTATTCGTTTTCTCTATAGAACTCCCCCGGACTCTGCCTCTGACTCCATTTGTCTCTTGTCCAGTGGGCTCTATGCAAGCAAACGTTTCCAATAGGTACCTTGGTTATATAAGTTATGTAGGTGTTATTTGGTTAGATTTTTTAATTAGAAACATGTATTTGATTGGTGTGTGGTTTGGTGAGGATCAAGGATTAAACAACATAAAGACACGTGTTTAGGACAAATTGGACAAGTCTTTAAATGTATCAATTACTCTCGGGGGGGGGGGCACTCCCTTGTATATTTTGCATACACTTGCGATAATGACCTATTAAAATGGGGGCTATTTACCTATGAGAAAGGATTATAAGGGATGCTAATTTTTGAAATAATGGTAAATTGTTGTGATTATTTTCACCCTATTGGTAATTATAAATTCTTGGATGGTTGATTTTATGGTACCCTATATTACTTATATGTATTTTTTTCCCCTGATTGCCCCCATTCCTTAAAGTGTATGATACAGTAGAATTCTTGTTAGAAGCACATGTACAGAGTAAGAGAAACAAACATTTACTAGGGTTTAGGGTTTAGGGTCACATTGAAGTCCGGGCAAAGCAAAACACTAAACAATAACAACAAAAGATTGCAATTACATGTCATAAAGCAACACGAGCCAACGAATAAAAGTTGTGTTGGATAACACAGTTAGAAACCTTGAGGTCTTAGGGAACAGGCCAGCCACATGTGTTTCAAAGTCACATTTACAAGGTTTGCAAAATCCCTACAATTGATGCCTTGATATTCCAATCCTACACATTGGAGGAAAATCCCACGCCATGCAAGCAAAATCCACCTAAACTAGCTAGGCTACCATTTACACATGTGGGAGATATGAGGGTACTCGAACTGAAATGACTACTACAGATTTCAAGGTATACTAATGATCATTCAGCCTTTTTCCAAATTATATCTCCACATGTGTGAGATAGTACAAATTTAGCAAGTTTTATTTTTTATTTGAAATGAACTCACTCAATAAGTTTGCATCTACCTCATCTAAGGTGTAGATTTTGCTAGTTGATTTATACAGTATAGACACAGTTGAGATAATAGCATCCATATCAACCCCACACACAACCACTCTCAACATACTTATATTTGTTGAGACCCAGCTGTTTTTTGAACCAATGGAGGTAAGCCATAGCAGTTGGGAAGAGCGTTTCTCTATTTCCGTTCTGGACTACACGTTTCATCAAGTCAATGAGTTGCCAACAATTGCCCCACTTAGTACCAACCTTCACCCTTATCTTTTGAACCCTTCCTATATAGAACATGCCATATTTTGGTAGCAAAGTATTTAATTTTTGAAACTATCGCTTTTTCTCCATGCTATTTTATATGTACCACTTAGGTAATTTAATCATGTTTTGTCAAATGCTATATTACATATAATCATGTTTCACAATCCCAAAGCACCCTATACTACATCTAATAATTTACAAATTTTACGCCAAATTTTTATACAAGACCCTATATTTTATCGCACGTAGTTCCTACGTTTTTCGCCAGTGCCCCCCCCCCCCCGAGCAATTACTCCACAGTGAACGCAATTGGGAGGACCTATGTATTTAATTAAGGAACCAACAAACATGCACTTTTGATAACCGTAACAAATCAAGGGTAGGTTCGATTTTCAATCTTGTATTTGGTGGTGCTTCATCGTAGATTTGCTAATGCAACAAAAGTTTTGTTGTGAAAATCTAAGGTTGGGACATCTATAACCAATTAAATAAGCAAGTTTGCATTTGTTTAGGAAGAGTATAATGGGGAATTATTTTTCTTGCAAAGAGAAACAAATTTTAAGGAGAATGCACTAAATTAAATTCCTTTCGAGAATATGGAAATTTCTATAAATTTTGAAGGAGTAAAATTAGGGTAACACACAATTGATCTATAGGTTGGCCCGTAACCGCCCATCTAAATGCTAATGATTGGCTACGACAATTATCAAAACTATTATTAGGATAATCAATCACAAGCCACTAGCACATAAACCTTAACTTCGTTTGCCTAAAACATATAAATCTCATCCATGTCAACATTACATGACCCTAGTGAGCGGTTTAATGGACCCAGTCAACTGTGGATGCCTCAACCTTAATAAATAGAAGTCAGAGAACATGAAAACTGCACTGAATAACAACCACATACCTTAGGTCACCCCAATTACGTTCCCTATTGAACCTAGAATGATATTTTAACATGCACCTCAATCTCTTTTGACCAAAAGTCTTTTTGGTGTCCATTCTTAGAATCCACACCTAACTACACACCACATAAATATACGTGTCTGATTAAGATAGTCACCGAATTAGGCACATTTACCTTATTTCCAACATCCTTGATTTACTCTTGAAACAGGTTTTTGCACTTTTGCCCCTGTGGTGTTAAAATACACAGATGAGTGCGATTTTCATGGCGTCCTTAAAGTGTCCTGGGTTATCATTCAACTTCAAGATTTAACGTGTTATATATCTTTGATTCTCGCAGAAGAAGTAAAGAAGATGAATGTTCATCTCAGATTCATGGCTTAGTTTGCGTTGGGATTGTGCAGGAGGAGAGGCATGCCATGCGAGGCCAGGCAGGCAAACCTATCTTTGCGTTAGCAGTGTTGCAGTTTGTCAAACTGAATTCCTCATTATAAGCTTCATTTGCAAATACAAGGGAATCGCGCTTACAAAGTCGACTAAATCTCATACCAATAAAGACAGCATCCCAGCCCCTCCAATCCCCAGCGTTACACACTCGAAGCACAGAGCTACTCGAAGGGTCAACTTGTCAGCTAACAAAGTACAAGCTTACTTCTGAGAAACAAAGTGTGATATATAGCCTCACTCACATCCATGGTCTTCTTATTCATCATCCAGGTTCTCAACTCGTAAAACAACTTGCTAACTTTATTCTCAAATAATTCCTGGACGTCCTTATTAGCAACAATTGTGTAACTTGACAAAGCAATTCCAGCGCACACTAGGTCATAGTTTGAGTCACATTCAGATCTACGCTGAGCTTCAGGACTGACAGAGGATTTCTCTGCCAGCGACGAGAATAATATCCGACGTCGCAAAGAGACCTCCAAGCACAGCAGCGCAGCTCATCACCTGAAATGGATGGATTGGCACCAATTCAAGAGTGCATTAGAGTGACATCCTCCTCGCACAAATTCCCACCAGAAGCCACCGGGAGACAGTGTCTCTAGCTACGTGAAGTCCATAATACATCGAGGTGTTTCTCTTCTAGATCTATTCTGCTACACAAATTCGTTCTGCTAACTTCCATATGCATGACCACAAGTCCACGACAATCCACGAAGTCACTGCGCACTTGTGGTGGGACCGGGCAGACCGGTTCCCACCATAATCCTATATATAACTAATGACCGAGTTGGCAGGCTTCTCATCACATTTCGACAAGTAGATGATCTTTGCCCAAGTGCCTATATCCATAAAATAATCCTTCAATCACGTTGGGAATGGCTAGTGGAATTTGCATTCTGCTACAGCCATCCCTTTCTGCTCTCTTTATGCAGCCATGTTTTGTAGCAGAATTGTTCATGCGAGATGTACTCAGAGGTTCAATAGTGGGTGCAGAGCCAAAAGTGTTTGATCCCCTGGGTCAGTCACCTCAGAAATTACATAACTATTAATTCAAGATTGCCATGGAAACCACCGTTCAACCTGTAATATGTCACCTCTGACTATTTAATGTAGGACAATACTACATCGATATGTGCAATTAGGTTGCTCCACGATAACTTGCCAACATTCCGCATTAATTTGACCATTTATTACCACATTTATTACCACTGTACATAAATTAATTTCTTGAATGCGGTTGTTGTACGGATAAGTAAACAGCGTTATAAGTTTTTGTGGTCTAATATTGACCCAAGGTAATTTGCAGGAGTAGAGAGGCAATATGTAATTTAATGCAACCCAAATTAGCGACATGCATTAGCAGAAACGTAGCAAAGTATGCGTACTGCTACACAGTAACACTTAATTATGGCCAGGAAACTCTATCGTAGTGGAAAGAACGCAGGTCGGCCATGTCCCCAGCCATGGCGCCTGCAATGGGCCCACTTCCACGTTTCAAGACTTTGCATAGGGGAATACGATGTTTTATTGAGTAAGATAGATACCAAGATTTGGAATCAGAAATGTGGCAGTGCGTGATTCTCCTAGAAGTAGCAGAAAAATTAGTGGGGGGTGTAGCAGATCCTGAGCCCTTTCCCGGAAGGATCAAAGAAAAGGCCGCAGGGATCAAATTACAAAGAGGCAGTTTGATTCGTTCTAAGAAAGTTAGCCGTGCCTAGAGTTAAACATTTCATTGAGAGATGTGTCAAGTGGAATGTGATGTTGACGTATATTAAAATACCTACAGTAGCAGAAAAGTAGCAAGGTCGCTCCACTCCAGAACCCACTATGCGTTTAAGCCTGGTGCAACAAAAAACTTACATCACACTGATGTGCAGGAGAATGGATGGTTCCAGCAGAATTTCTAGTGGAAAGCTTAGCAGAACCTAGCATGCACCCATGCCTCCAAACTTCAAACTCCAAAGGTACAAAAAGGATGCAAATGTAGGAGGAACCACCACAGTTTAGTCACCCAGGTGGTTTATTGATCGTGAGTTGCATGCCAAAAACCTTTCCATTTCCACATTAGAAGTCGATTGCTGCAGCCTTGTGCACGGTGTTTCCTTGTCCCATTCATTGATTGTGGGTGTGTTGATTTGATAGTACGCGGGAATTACAAAAGACGATTGGCAGAGCTGCTAGAGCTAGCGTCAGAAGAAAATAGACTTGTTGCTAATGGCAGATTCTTCTCCCTCCCTTGAAATCGAGGAGTCTGATATTGAGATCCAGCAACAGAATAGCTTAAATTTTGAGCATGCCAACGCAAATGGATGCAACAAAGCCTATGCATTCATTCGCGAGCACAGCGCATTATTACAATTCCTTGTCGCACTTCTGTTCTCGAAGATTTCAAAGGCCATCTTCTCACCGGCCCCTCATGTGGAGAACGGTCTGCTGGAGCCTGACCGCCTGATGGGCCACAAAGCGTATGGAGACATTCTCAAGCTCCTCGGAGGGCTTCTTACCATTTACACTCTGGTGTTGACAACATTGGCCCAGGGAACAAGGTTGCGTTGTGTGCACTGGTGGATCCCATTTTCTCTCGTTCTCATTCCTTCAGTTGCTGTGGCCACTGCCGTTTTTTTTCAGCTCAAGAAAATGTCCCGCAGTGCCCGACAGGTACGTCTGCACCCCAGCCACACACGCTGAATTTCAGAAACACTGCAATTGTACTCCAATTGTATTAGTTTGATGTTTATAGGTTAAGGGTTCCACGGTGAGATTTTGTGGGCGATGACGAAGGTGTCAATTTAACACACCTTTGAACTGGTGTCCTTGTCAGATGGTGATCTCTGTGGCTGTGCTTGGATGTCTTTGTGCGACATCAACGATAACTCTCATCTCGTGCAGAGTATTACTCTGTCAACCATGAAAGTCTTTGGGATACTAGTTTAATAGAAAGCCGAACCGTTACAATTTAAGGACCGAGTTGTCATACTTCCAACAACATTTTACAATGACTGGTGTTAAATTTGTACTTCTGAGGACTTGAAGCAATAAAGCTTATGTTATGTGGACGGTGAATAAGACCATATCTCTTGCTGCACACGAAATTTGGACCTGCAACGTGGATGAGCCCGTCACACATACTCTTTCAAGTTTTCCCCAAATTGTGTTGCTGCCACATTCAAATTGTGTTCCTGTCACATTCTGGTCGAATTTAGGCTCTCGGAATACGGGAATCAGGGTGAACAAGATAGAATTGCATTCATCATAGGGTTCTTCAAGTTTGTTGATCATATGTCACATTGTGACACATATAACAATTTCCATATATTTTTCAATAGAAGGTGCTTAAATCATTGAATCCAACAGTAAGATGAACCTCAGGTTCATGGTTGATATATTGCATCTTGTAAGTAGAGTAAGGCCAGGCCCAGGGTCTACATATGTGTATCCTATGATAATCGAACTGAAGTCTTCATTGTGAGCACTGGAAATGCAAACGAAGCTACAAGGTCACCTTATATATAACTTGCACCAAGACAGCATGAACCATAATTTACCATTGGGGACCGTCTTACTAAGCCACCAGCATTTCGCACATAGCGTAGAGAATTCTAGAGTGGTTCAATTAATGTTCAGTAGAAAGTAATCACAAGGTTCAACGCAGCAACATAGTCTCAGAGAAAATGTGATAGGGTCATTCGTGTTCACGTCCATATTTGTGTAGTCTTTGTATTTTGTGCGAGGTCACATAACTTAGATGTAGCTATGTTTGACAAACCAAACACTGTGCACATGGTTGTAAATCTTTTTGAAAGAACACACATCATCAAGATGCCAACTTTAGAATACTAAATTGTTCTACACATTAAAAAAAACCAAGAGAACATGGAGCAAACCGCCCTGTCTCGCAAACGTTATGTGCATCCTACCCATCAACATGTGTTCAAACAAGATCAGATCTTGCACACAACAATCCACCTTTACACTAGAAGTTCAGCACCTAACATTGCTAATCCATGCATTCCTACTAACATTGGAGAGTTACCCCCTCCCGCAACCCAACTCGCCCGAACCCCGCAGTCCACCCCAATGTACCGATATAGAATGTTCTTCGTTTAAACCTCACATGGACTCTAAGCATGCACCGAGAACTTACCGGACATGAAAAACTTTGTACGCAAAACAACTAGCTCCTAACCCAAAGTCTAGTTGAATCAAATGATAACTCTAGTCATGTTTGGGGAGATTTTGGAAACATTCAAATGTTTCTAAATTGAATTGGTTACATGTTGGTTCTTTTGGTTATTTTTTTATTGGACCATGCCTAGTGGTGCATTTATTTTTTATTTATTTTAAAATACTCATTCTAAAATGTATTTTAAGATACTCGGCAAATTTCCAGGCATTTTTAATGGTTTTGATGATGAATTCACTATTATAGTTAGTCCATGCTAGTAGGGCGAATATGGACATGTGCAACTTCGCCAATTGTTCCATATTACCAAATAATATTAGTACACTCAAACTCAATGGTAATACCTAAGCTTTGGGCCTTGGATGGAGAATGACGACAATGACATTGATGACTACAGTGATGTTGATGAGGACAATGTTGAACAAAACGAATTTCGCATTGGGGATGTTCCATGCGTAGTCTTGGATCAATATTTGGGCGGAGAAGAGCTCGTAGAATTGATCCTAGAAGAGGGGAATGTTTTTGAAAATGATTTGTCATAAAGGACCTCACGGATTAATGTCTTCGATGTTTGTCAATTAAAAAAACGTTAAAATGTTTTGAGATATTTTAACTTTTATTTTATAATGCCACCTCCAACCTTCAAAACAAAAAATGCAACACTAGCCATGCCTTAAGGTTAGGACTATCCATTCACTTGGTTCTACAAGACCTTAAGGCTAGCGATGAGCTTACGTTTGAGAAGTAGGTCACTATGCCAAAAACAAGCTTTTTTGACTGGGGTTTTCGACTGAAAATGGTATAAAACCAGGTACTTGACTAGGACTACTGTAGTCGCAAAGTCAGTGAAATGCTTGTTAGGTCGGACCAGTCGCTTGGAACAAGTTGACTACGGTTTATTCTGTGGGCATTTTGTTCCCTATGCGCGTTCCCAATGGCATTTTGGGACCTCGATTGGCATGGACCTTGGGACATCGTTTGTCTTCACTACATATAGTCATGCTCTCTTGACTAGCATTAGTAAACAAGTAGTGCCCACTCTACCAAATATAGTCACGATATACTGACCATACGTAGTAAATGCTTAGTCATGTCAATAATTCCGGAGATTCACTAAGTCTAGTCAAAATAAATTGTGTGTGATCTGGGAAATTGGTCATGTTTGGCACAACGTTCCACTATATGTAGTCACATTGGTGTGACTATGATTAGTCAAAGACTAGTCAGGCATTAGTCATATCTATGGGTGGTCTCCACATCATATAGCGTTCATTGCTTAAGAAATTTTGTCGTTGTTGTTCATGGTTGGCAATCTAGGGTTTTCCTTCACTAAAACTAGTCACACAATTGGCATTCAGCAGTCATCAAGCATAGTATTCTTCACGACTAACAATCATTTTAGTAATTCAATTCAATTACAAATGGTCACGCATAGTCACTTCTTTGCATTCACTGTGGACGTACATTCCACATTTGTGACTAACTCTAGTCAAAACATGTGAATACTTTTGGTCTTTATTTTTTATATTGTTATTAGAAGTAGTCAAATTTATACGACAAGTGATAGAACTAGATGCATATTTCTGTATGCTTGGCTTCAATATTTGTGGTAACTTGCTGAGGTGTGCATATCAACCATTCCTTACAAACAAATACTGGTAGATAACCATACATTGGTTAAAAGAGCAGTTTACATTGAAAATAATCATTTTGGGTATAGTCCTCCAATAAGGAGGCTGGGGTTCCTAGAGAATGACATCAACTAAGCTTCCAGAGTGTGGTGTAAACATTATGTGGGCCACAAAATAAACTGCCCAACGGCGTCACCAACTTTTGTGACTGGTGGATCATCTAACATTATGCTCTAATATAAGACATATGCATCATCGTGGCTCCGCAACACCTCAACGGACACAGTCCCTTCACTGATGGGTACTCCATGCACTGTCCCCCCTAGAAGAGTCGTGACCCTCCCGTCCCCTACTAAGAGCAACTCCTCGTCGACTCCTATTCCCATGATTTTCACAATGTCTCCTATTGCAAAAGGCGACACTGCTTCAACCTCCTTCAATGTGTATTTTTCCTGCAGAAACAATGACAGGCTTTGGAGTTAGGGCCGGATTTCACCGTGTATACATGACTTCGATCTTGTTGACTACTACCAGTGAGTTTCAACGAATGCAATAGTGAATACCAATAATGAAAGTTTCTACTTAAAACACTATATTCGTTAATTGGAGACTTTGGAAAGTCTCAAAATAAATTGGACCCGTAGTTTCGGATGCGAATATTGTGAACGTAGCGAACATGGGGAACATGGGGAACAATGGCAACATAATGTTTTAAAGATCCATATGTGATGAATATATATATATTTCTAAATATAGTAATTATTCAGTTGATAATCAAAACTATGCCAACACAATATTCCAATGACACGAAATTGCAAATTAGCATCTGCAATATAATTATATAGTTTAGGGTCCACATCCGTAAAAACACAGACATAAAAAACATTTGGATTCCACATCCGTAAATCAATGCATCCATGCAATATAATTATATAGTTTAGGGTCCACATCCGTAATAACACAAACATAAAAAACATTTGGATTCCACATCCGTAAATCAATGCATCCATGCAATATAATTATATAGTTTAGGGTCCACATCCGTAATAACACAAACATAAAAAACATTTGGATTCCACATCCGTAAATCAATGCATCCATGCAATATAATTATATAGTTTAGGGTCCACATCCGTAATAACACAAACATAAAAAACATTTGGATTCCACATCCGTAAATCAATGCATCCATGCAATATAATTGTAATCTATAAAATTGTTATAAAATGTGTCTAATATAGTATTCGACCCCAATGTCATATATTTTATGAAAAACCAATACACATTCAAATATCTTTGGTCCAAACCTACGTCAATATCATTCACCATCTTCATCTTCTACTTCATTTCCATTCTTGACATTGTTTTCTGCAACAGCAATACGTGCCAAGTTGTCTTTGGCAAAATCTATATGTTTTTGGGGGATGGTCATTGTTTCAGTTTTGGAACCTTTGCGTGGTTTCCAAGCACAAAGTATGGTATCCGTGTTTATCCATATTGGTTCGTATGCTGAGTCCATTGTCCATTTGAAACTTTTTTTCGTGTCCCACCCTAAATATGTGCGGAGCACATTTTGATCTTTGGTGCTTGGACGGAAATATTCCACCTCAATTTGACGAAAATTTGGGCTAGTTGGAACAAAATTTGGTGATGACAATGCTTTCACCAACCAAATCGGTTTAGGATGTTCCTCATCTCCAGGACGTACGAGGACCATATAACCTTCGTAGCAATCAATAGCCACACGAAATGATGGAGCCGGGCGATTACGAGCAGGGCCAACATAATGGTCGTCCGCCGCGAACTCTTCACGGACGTCCCCATTGTTGAAGAACATGGCCTCAGATTCCACAATTGTCACTCGGCTTAGTAGCCAAAAACCTTGTGTCAAACATGATGGTCTATCGTCTTCGGGTGCTAGCAACGCTGAGCGGATGCGATCCCAATACGCAATCAATGGTTCGTGGGTATCCCGAACACGTCTTGTGATGTCTTCCTCGCACAAATCTTTCCAGTACTCGATGAATCCAGATATACCTTTGATGATTTCTGGTCCATTCCTCATGGGGTTGGGTTTGCAGGGCTTCGGCTCCCCATCAGGTAGCATACATTTGCCATCTTCGTTTTGGCGCCATACAAGTATCCCTTCCTCTGGGCCCCAATTCGGGGAGGTACACAAAACTTTGAATTGCATGGCCGGTAGACCATCATCACGCATATAGAATCGGAATTGTTGAGCCTTGGTATGGCCCACTAAGCGGTCACCTCCCTTAAGAATGAATGGTTTGATAAACGATTTGAAATCGGGCACTTCTTCAATCAAATGCGGGATGACTGGCACATTATCTAAATCCATGTACGATTTCATGAGAAGAGGAATTGTGGGAAAATCCTCCTCGTGCAACTTCATACTCCAACGTCCGAATGAAGCGTCAATGTCATCGTGCGTGTGGCCAACCATCAAAAAAGACACAAACACTTCTTTGAAAATGCCCTTGGCTACGAGCAATGACCAAAAACAAAATACGTATCGACATTTGTTGTCCTTGGCACAATTGTCAAGTTGCACGTGTAGAGTTGGAGGCAAAGGTTTAGCAAGAACGGGTTGTTCAGGTGGTTCTTGCAGTAAAGATAGGCAAACCTCCTTCCTCTCTAGCACAGCCTCATAAATCGGTGTTGTTCCACATCCAACAAAAAGAACACGAGAGGATGATGTGGGCGGACTCTCAAGATCTCGTAGAAGTTTTGCAAAAGACCCTACGGTATGATTGGCGTCGCCAGGATAGAAATCCAAGCCATAATGTGCATATTTCATGTCCACATGACCATGTGCGATCATACCTGCATTTAGCCACACAAATCGTATATATGAATGAAATTCAAAAATTTCCCCAAGCAAGCAAAAAAATGTACACTTACGGACGTACATCCGTAAATCTTAACAAAGAGTATGTGGGCACGCAAAAAATAAATGTGAAAACCAACAAACCTGTGACAGATATTGGAAGCTTGAAATATCCATCTGTAGCCTTTATTTTCCGCGCATAACAAGGGCACGCCGTCTTTGCATGGTCCATTTTGTCATGAATGATTGTCAAAACCTCATTCGGCCTCATTATCGATAATGCGCGATTCTTGTAGTAGTCTTGACGGTGTGCCTCCTGGTTGTTGACATGCTCAATGTATTTCAGTTGATGTCGGTTGTGGGACTCAGTCCCAATGGGATGTGCATCTCGAAGGCCTTTATATTTCTCACAAGCAGAACACCTGGCAAACTTATCCCCAGGTCTCTTCGTAATGTATTTTGCGAATTGTTGATTCTTGATCACACTCAATTTTGACAACGAAATCGGCCCACATCCAGCCTTTTCGCCAACTTCATTAACATCCATAAGTATGTTCTTCCATTTTGTCCCTGTAGGCAAAACCATCTGAACAACCTTTTCCCCCGACGGCAGAGTTCGCGTCTTGTGTGGCATCGCATCTGCCAATGGTATAATGATGGTTGATAGTGTTGCAGCCGCTTGGAGTGTTGCCTCCCTAGGCTTCTTTGTGCCAGAGTTGCCATGGAACCGAGAACGGCGTCCTTGCATCGAGTAGTTCCGGAACCTATAAAAATCTGCCTTTGAAACTGCATGTATAATGTACCATGCCTTGCAACATATCTCGACATTTTCCAAGGTCACAACCTTACGACCTTCGACATCAAGATGCATGTTGCGATGGACTTCAAGTTTCTTTGCAGATCGCATACGAAAGTCCGCGAGCCACATCTCTTGTCTCAAAGATTTGATCTTGTCACGGGGAAATAGTTGGCAACATCTCTTTGCACAACAATCCTTTGTTGCTACGGACCTAATAGATGCATCTCCCAATGTTTGATCTCGATGACGTTGCGTGGGTTCACGAGGCAAACGAACGGAATCATATTTACGCCGACCCATTCTAGGACGCATTGTGGAGAACAATGCCGATTGCATTTGATCAAAACGGCGGGAATGATTCCACAAGCTGACACCATCATGAAGAACACTGCGCAACGGCCATCGACGAAGAGAGAATCTCCAACCAGAAGGCACTTCCAACGGATGTAAGGAATTCAAAATGCACACCCCCACATCTTCTTCCCCAAGGGGATTTGCATCAATACAATCCGTAGGATTCGAGTTCCGACAAACACCATCAGCCACGGGGACGCCACATCCATTGAGGAGGACGACATCAAGATCAATCCACTGCTCCCAGGAATAACCCTCACATGGTGGGAGGAATTCATCCTCTACATTGGCGACACCAATTGTAGTTTCTTGTTCCACGACAACTTCAAACTCGCTAGCATAGCTTGACGCTTCCGACGAAAAATCAACCCCACTATCACCGACGTTGGAATCCATGGCCACTACAAGAGAGCCAAATGAAGAGTATGTCAAAATATCCCATTCAATAAATGTCATGGATAGCCCTAACGCTTATTATTGTCAATGAAACACAATGTGAACACTAGTGGATTTCATGGCTTGAAAACAAAGCTAGCATTGGTATACGAACGTGCGTCCGTATACCTCCATGTAATAACATCAGCAGCGCAAGCACACGCGCATACGGATACATTGATGTGTTCATAGGAGCGGAAAGGAGGAGGCAAAAAAAACATCACTGGTTTATGGACGCGCATCCGTAAATCGGCTCGTGCACAGAGTTCAGTTAAACCCTCAACCAA
Organism: Polytrichum commune; assembly: GCA_950295325.1. NCBI lineage: Eukaryota > Viridiplantae > Streptophyta > Polytrichopsida > Polytrichales > Polytrichaceae > Polytrichum > Polytrichum commune. The sequence goes on from OX485807.1 coordinate 50,230,032, forward strand.
AACAAAGGTATACGGACGCGCGTCCGTAAACATCCGTATGACAAACATCAATGTAGTCCTAGACAGAGGTTCAAGGAAGCAAGAGGTCCTCCAAACACGGCCATGTATACACAGGCCTGATGACTCATGAAATTTGAAGAGGTTTGAACACGGCCATACGTGCTTCCTAAAATGTTTAATCACTGTCAAATTATTATAGTATGACACATAGGGTGATGTAGGCTAAGGGATGCGAGCTCCCAACCCTTCATGACCGTACAGTCTCACTGCAGTCTCAGTCTACATGGCACATTATGGTAACAAAGGTTTCCAGGTTTACGGACGCGCGTCCGTAAACCTCTGTGGACCTCATTCCTAGCATAAAGACAGTGATCGATGGAATACACCTCTGTGGACATCATTACTAGCCTAAATACAATGTCCAACGCGCCAAGGGGTTTACGGTTTACGGACGCGCGTCCGTAAACTTCCATGGTAATATATTGTCGTTGTGGTGCTCTACACGACAGGTGGTATAGGTGACCTACAGAACTATAGCACCAAAGGTATGCAGGTTTACGGACGCGCGTCCGTAAACCTCAACGTACATGAGTATTGGCTCAAACAAATAAAGGTTCAATGAACCAATATGTTTAAGGTTTACGGACGCGCGTCCGTAAATCTCCGTGATTTGCGGCGTGAAAATAGGATCATTGCACCAGAAAAGATAACTGTCCGAAATTTTAAAAAAATCAGCACACTACAAGGAGAGTGCAACCCAAATACAAATTGTGTACCCTAATGGGCTCAGGACTTGGGGTTTAGGGTATAATAGGTCCATTGCAATAGGATCTTTACTTGCACAAAATCTGTAGCAGGAGCACACTACAAGAGCGCAACCCACAGCTGAGATGCAAAAAGAGTCCCGACGGTGGGGGGTGTCCCCTTAAGTACTGATCGCTTTAATTTCCCTTGGATCCGTTTTCCAACATAGGATACCAGCCACCAACTATGTCCTATAAATACAAACCTAGCATTACTACATTCCGTGTGCCAGCCTTACAATGGAATGTGTATTCATGTGGACTACATGCATAGACCATGAGTCCACATAATGACAAAGAAAAAGGCATCTATGTATTTGTGGTATACAACAAAGTAAATTGGCTAATATTATATGAGCAATAAACATTGTTGAGGGGTGGTTTATAATATTGGAGTACCTAATATGAAGAGTACATTTTAAAAAATGTAGACAACAAAATTGAATTAGCAACGACAATAGTACATGGAGTATAAAAATACATGTAATCAAAATTAAATTAGCAACTACTTTATTGTTTTGCATACAATGTAATGGTATTGACCATAATATCATGCTATCTCCTCTCATCTTGCATTTAATATTATAATTACATTGGCCACCACCTAACCACCTAACCATCCAACATTTTTAATTTACCCACCTATACACACCTATACATAATTGTATTCATATCTGATACAGAAACTTTGATTACCGTAAGGCCATGATAGTAGCACATCTATTGTCCTAGGTAACATGGGTTGCATTAAATTCAATATTATCAATTTTCTCTCTAAACCTTAGGGGCCCCTTCCGTACATCAACATTTACTTCAAAAAAACTAATTATACTAGCCTTCTTCATGTACTATACGTGAGGAAAAACATATTTTAGTACCTCATGTACATTACCTACATTAATTAATACTCAAACAATACCAATTGTTGCTCCAAGTAACATTCTTACCCTCAACCCTAAACCCTATAACCACCCAAACCTAAACAAACATGTGGACATAGAGATGCAAGCATGGTTAACTGAACAACTCCTGATACATGTCAAGGCTTAAGTGGAAAGTAATTCAAAACAAGCAAGCAAACAATTATACCAATTGTTGTTCTACGTAATACTATTAACCCATAAAATATAATGGACAGAAAGGGAGGGTAGGGTATCTAAATAGTAATAAGGCAACCAATATTAAGTCGGTGACACAAGGGGGATACCCTTAACCCTAAACCCTAAACCCTAAACCGTATAAACGACTCCCGACTCATGTCAAGGCTTAAAATTCTCTAAAACAAAACCATCAAGATTTCAAAAGTCAAGCAAATTTATGTTTACAAATTATTCTTGAAGACATGGTAAGTGGTGAAAAAGTAGGTGACATAGAACAAAGATTTATCAAATTGTGAATGGCAATCCGATATGTGGTCTTAATTTGGCTAAGGAAAAAGGTACATGGGTTGCGTAACCTTATCTTTCATTTTTTTAATCTTTGTTTGCCTGGGTAAAATCCACCCCTTAGAGGCAAGTACAAGATTTAGCCGAGACTTGTTATTCTTTGATGGGATACAATATGAAAACAATTAAGCCTTCAAAACATTTAAGATCATCAAAGTTATGTTCTAAGTCATATTTATCCATTTGCTTTAAACCTTTACTTTTGAAGATAGGTTTTGAACATCATATATTGGTATTCTATAATCGAATACTTAACACAACCATACATGTCGTGGAAACAAAACTCCAATATAAACAACAATTTGCTACTACTTATAGGCGATAATACAAGCTCATGCCTAGGTTTGGAAGGATTGCATGAATCCTGAAGGTTGTTTAATGGACAAGAGGGATGTAAATTCAACACCTACCCATTCCTTTTGTTCTAATACAAGCTTAGACCTATGTGCAGAGGGATTGAATTAACCCCTAACGTTGTTTAAGATATTATAAGCATTTGATCTTAACCCATATTATCTCGATGTTTGGTTTTGTTAATTGTGTTTCAAACATGCTTAATTTAAATATCATTAATAATGATATTCACATCAAAGCATCCCAAGTGTCCAACTTCAATAAAGTCCCCAAGTTGCTATTGATAGTATAATTTAGGTTGAAAATCCCCTTTCACAAATTATTGCGATAATTGAGGGATTCATAAGGGTGTAGGGGTTTAGGGTTAATTGAATTTTTGGCCAATGGGTATATTATTGTCCCAATTGCATTTGAATCCCACCTTTGTGGTAAAAAATTACAAAATGCTTTATCTTTTTTATTATTGATGTTATTTAATTGATGCCAATGACATAATATACAATGAATAGTTAATATAGCATTCCATAATTCTAAATATTAAGCAATACTACTTATAATATTTAGTGTACTAGTAATTTAAAGCCCGCTTACCTTCATATTACAACAAGTCCACAAAGAAAATCTTACACTTGAGTTACTCAACCTCAACCCATACTTCAAAATTATGTTTACTATTGGGCCTAGATGGTTATTATAATTTGAGCATTGAGATTCCTTTATTTTTGGTCAGCAATTGTTTTTGGTATTCGTTTTTGGACTCAAACCACATACAATCCATCCTCTATAAATGTTATGCTCTGGAATATAATTTTCCTTACATTTATTGTGAGTTAACATTGTAACAACTATAAAGGGAGCTTTTTGAATGCTTAACAAATTTGATTCATTACAATTATGGAGGGAGAGTTTTGCAAAATTATAAATTATAAAATATGTGTATCAATCACAATATAACCCATATTAATAATTTGATCACAAAAGTCAAATTTGGTGGCTTTTGCCACTTTGAAAGGTTGTGACTCAATGTAATGGATGTCATCTGACAATATTGGATGTAGTTCGTAGGTTAACATTTATAAGTGGCAAATTAACAAAGAGGGGAATAAATTATTCTTAACATGTAACAAAGTTTACATTCTAGTTAGCAATATGAGAGGAGTACGAATTTGTTAACAAATACAATTATGAGTTAACATGTGGAAGTGTAACATTTATCGAGGGTGGACTCTAGCAATCACAAAATAGACCAATAGACATATGCCACGTAAGGGTTACATGTGGCCTTTGGGCGCGGGTTGATGGGACATCTAGGTAGGGAGTGGATGCGACGTTTAGGGTTTAGGGTTTCGATACACTCCCTTGCTCTTCGCTCCTTTCGCTCCTTTTTGCTCATTTTGCTCCTTTCGCTTACTCCCTTTCGCTCCTTTCCTCCTCGCCCACCATCGTTCCTTTCCTCCTCGCCCTTGCTCCTCGCCCTTGTTTCTCCTCCTTCTCCTCCTTCTCCCTTGCTGCTGCTGCTCCTTCTCCTCCTTCTCCCTTGCTACTATTACTGGTCCTCCTTCTCCCTTGCTGGTCCTCCTTCTCCTCCTCCTCCTTCTTGTTGTTTCTCCTCTTTCTCCTCCTCCTTGCTCTTCCTTTGTTGTTTCTCCTCCTCCTTGCTCTTAGTTCCATAAGAGCGCCAGGAGCTCTACGCAGGTGTTTTTTTCTTTCCCTCTTTGCTAGATGTGCTGTTCCAGGTGCTAATTAGGTGATTTGAGTTTATGTATTGATGCACAAGAGGAGGATTGTGAGTATTGTGTGAGCATGCAATGTTTTGTTGCACTCACAATTGCAAGTAACATCAGAAATTGAGTAGTTTTTTGCTTGCAGTCTCATTAGGACATTAATGGAGTAGTTTTAGTTGTTGCAAGGGTTTTAGGGTTGGAGTATTTTCAGTTGTTTCAGAGTGCTCCTCCTTTCAGTTTGTAATTGTCTTCACTTCACTTGAATTCACTTTTTCCAAGTTCTAAGAAATCATATGTTTTGCTTTGTTCACTTCTATCTGATGTCAATGTTCAATCCAGTGCAATCTTTGTAGTAGGGTTTTTTTGGTGGGTTTGATGCATTTTAGGAGCAACACACAGTTTAGTTGAATCTTGAATGTGCACATTGCATTACCAGAGGTTTCTAACTTCAATTTTATTGTTAATTTGCAGTCTGTCCTAGCTGCAGCTGTGGTTGAGCAGCAAACATTGTACAAAGGTAAGTGTTTCTAGTACATTGCAAATTGAAATGGAACATTCTTCTTAGTTTGGAGTAAAGAATCTGCTATTGCAATGCAACACCTGATATATTCTAATTTGGAGTGCAAATCCATGTTGCATTCCAAGTAAAGATGAACATTGCACATGAATGGAATGCAACAAAAAACTTGTTCCGAAAATTTCGGAGCAATATCCAGAAACACAGCAATTGTGCAAAGTAATTAAATTCAGAGTAATTAAAAAATGGCCTGAAGTTTACGGACGCGCGTCCGTAAACTTCAGGGAACCCTGGGAATATGCATCGCACTATGTGTGAACAGTTTACGGACGCACGTCCATAAATTGTAGATATATTTAAAAAGAACTATTTAAAAACATGAGACGTCCGTAAACTTGAGATATCTAAGTACACTAAATGTGATACATGATACATGTGCAGAGTTTACGGACGCGCGTCCGTAAACTAGGCAGCAAAAACTATGAAAATCTCAGAGTATAATACATGTCATGGGTTTTCAAAATAAGTTCTACAAAATATACAAGTTCTACACAACAAAAATGAACTTATTTTTCAAGAATTTACGGACGCACGTCCGTAAATTAGGGCTACATAATAATAAAGAACATATTATATTCATGGAATATAGAAATAGAAACTTTTGGATGATATATGTGCAGAGTTTACGGACGTGCGTCCGTAAACTTGACATGTACTATAACATAATACATAACCACATTATATAGGAAAGGGTACGCAAAGGTTTACGACCGCGCGTTCGTAAGATAGGCTCTGCATCCCCAGACCTTAATACTGACTTGTATATTTTACATTTGCAGATGGAATCTACAAAAAGACCCGCTATTGATATATTCGCAGAGCTTGTCCATCCTCCGCTTCCAAAAGCCATCAAAGACATAAGCCACAACGACCATTACAAGCCACGCGAAGACATTGTAGATAACTGGACAGTTATTGTAGAAAAAGACGAAAAGGATATATTTGTCCTTAGATTTGCCTATCAAATAAAAGCAGATATACATGAATCCGAGAAGTGGATGAAGGTAAAAAACTGGACGGTAGAGTGTGCGATAGCCCAAGGTGATTATGTTGTCATTGACCTTGAAAAGAAAAATGATAGGATCACATTCATTTTGCACGAGTTGTACCATCCGTTCAACAAAAATGAATGTGAAAATGCCAGCCCAGATGCGTCTTGCTTCAATTTACAGAATGAATTCCAAGACTATGCATGCAATGCACCCTGGACGGGTAAACGGCTTGGACGTCTCTTGAACAATGTCACAAGAGTAATTTGGGCCTTACTGGAAGCCAAGAAAGGAAAAGCGAAACCAGTTCCTGAACGACCTAAACGTGTTTCTAAACACGTGCCAGAAGCCTCGAGACCCTCACAGAGTGGGGCATCAAGAGGGAGCAAGCAGACCAGTAAACGCTCCCACTCACAGATGGAGTCGTCAGAGCTAACAGAGGGTCCAGATGTGAGCTCTACTCTTACTGTCGCACCACTCCTGAAGAAAGGACAACGCCCTGACGCCGAACTTTCCACAAAAAATTTCCAAGAGTTCGACGAGAAGACAAAGGGCTGCTGGCCACTTGGAAGATATTTCACGTTTGATGTGGATGTCTACAAATGCCACAAGGGCACGGAGAGTATGAATACTAGTGCCAAAGAAGAGACCGGGGTGTGGTGGCAAATGAATAACATTATGAACAACCCCAAATTTGATAGGCAAACCATATGTGTGATACCAAAGGATCCTGTGGTTGAAGTCACAGCGCAAAACTGGCCAATTATCAAAGATGGAGAATTCTATATAGTCGACGGCCAACATAGTGTGATGGCTGCAAAAGCTCTCCTAGAGGACGATGAGTGGAAGAGCCCTTTGAAAGAGACAATCCGATACTGGAAGGCATTCGTCGTCCATTCCAAAGACTCGAACCAGCTCATCGCAATATCTGCCTTCATGAACCAAGGGAATAAAGTGAGGCAGTTCGAGGCTTTATGGGCTGCCAACATCGTGGCTGGAAGGACCTTGTGGGTGGAGCACGATTGTCCCCCAAAAGAGAGGGAGAATGCAGTCATCAAGAATCCCAAATGGCAGGTATGTCTCAGTATAATTTTACAGACGCGCGTCCGTAAACTTCTTCCCATCTCCTTCCAATTCTTTAATTCCTTCGATTTAAACTCTGCTGATTTCTTGTAATACATGGCATTGCAGACATTCAGCAATGCCATCTTGACAAAGTTCTCCAGCATTGACTTGAAGACAAGCAGCATGAAGACGGTGCAGGAGCTGAAGGGGGAACTTAAGCTCATCACCGCCACAGAAGAGACATGGGCAATTTGGTTGCGCCTATTCGATGCCCACAACAACGGAGACCTTATCAATACGGATGCAGAGGACACGTACAAGAGCGACTCGAAGGTTAAGGTGCCACCTATCCTGAGAGAGTTCTTTCATCCCCTCCAAGGATTGCTCGACTCCGAACTGTACAGAGCGGCACAACACATCCTATTGGAGACTCCGAGGAGGACACTGCCCTACCCCAAAATCTTCCTGAAGCGGCCGAAGCCTTCTACGTACCACATTAAGGAATGGTGCGAATATAGGAAGAAGAAGACCATGGCTATAAGGGAAATTAGCAAGCTGCTGCCCTCCCACAACCTCACTGATACAGATGGTGAAATACTGTGGGAAAACTGGAGGACGCTCAAGGAGGAGTATCACATCAATGGGGTCTCCATGCGATCATTGATAAGAGGCGCATCTCCCTTCCTAGCCCAAAGATCTAGGAGGAACGAGAAGAAAGGGTCTATCGACGAAAGAGAGACGGCGTTGTACGTCCATTTCTTTGACAGAAAAAAGAAAGCAAAATTCGAAGGGGTCGCAAGATTCTGCACTGTTACAACGGCCTTGAAGTTTGGCACATGGGACACACATGCTTCAAGAGCCTCTGTGAGAGATGACCCCCGGGGTTGTCCGTTTGCGCTATTTGATTTCCGTGCATTTCCCGGATCTTGGAGACAAAACGCTAGCGGGACCGCTTTCTATGACAACTTCTTCAAGGCCTTCAAGAGCTATCGGTCGCCTGCCCTCTTCGAGCCAAATGAGTGGCTCTGGATCGTAGATCAAGAGAGGTCCGCATCGGTCGTCCAGCTTTACACATCGACGATGAACCTCCAATACGATCTTTACCACAGCACATACATCCCCGCGAAGACGGAAGGGATCAGTGTTACTGAAGAGGCAAGAGGGGCGAAGCAGGTCGGGGCTTTGGCACTTTATTTCTTGACACACAAGTCTTCACCAAGTGGGCGGATGCCTATCAAAGCGCAAAACGTGTTCAAGAAAGTATACTCATTGCCACCACCACACCCAAAGGAACTTGTCGCGGAGACTATGTATGCAATCTACCCGGCGTACGAGCTCCAAATGGATTTGTATATTGGAGTCTTGAAGGCTGTGACTGTGATGAGTGAAACAGTTTACAACGTCTTCGGAGGCACCAAATTTGTTTATGCGGCATTGGTAAGTACTTGTATGCACCTCTTTCCATGCTTCATCTGAATTGAAATTTACAGCCACGCGTCCGTAACATTGGCCACACAAATATGCAGTGTAAATTTACGGCCGCGCGTCCGTAAATTGCAGTGCTTCATGATTATATTTATCCTCATACTTGCTCGCAACAATGGAATGACTATAATTTCTTTGTTTTGGTGCAGATGCTTGGGTTGCAGGTAAATTCGTTTGTGAAGGCTCGCGACATGGATGAGGCGAATACTCATAGGGTTCTTGCCTCGAAAATGGATATCGAAGACATCATCGATGTCCTTACCCCCCATCCTGTGGTGCCTCTTGCCTCAAGAGAAGAGGGAACTCCTGCGACGGAGTGGGACAGTGACGGAGACCAAGAGCCCGTCTCCCCAAGAGAGCAGCCAGCCAGACAAGATCACGTGCCCGGCCTTGTTCGTGATCCTGTTCATCCTCATCAATTTGTCTTGGGCGAAGACCACATGGATACAGAAGGGGCGCAGGAAGACTTCACTCCAATAAGGGTCCATCCTACCCCTATTTCCTCTCCCTTTGGGACTCCCACTTCTCGAGTTGGGTTTCCTTCCACTGCGGGAGTCCATCGCGTGTTGCTGGGCTTATGGCAAAGAAGGATGTGGACGTTGCGACAGAAGCCGGATGCACAGCCTCATCTGGAGGGGGATCTGAACAGGCAGAGCTACCACCTATGGAGGGTAGAGATGTGCTGGAGTTGATTTTGAGGCCGGATATCGCCTCATACCGTGAGAGTCGTCGACAGAGGAAGAAGACTCCTTACAACGAGTACCCTGAAGGCGCCGTCTTGGAACTCTCCGATGAAGACAAGGATGAGGTTAGGATGTACAATGCCCTCTCTGCGTTGCCTTCTGAACCTGGCAAGGTGAAGAAAGAGCCGATGTCTGTGGCCGAATTGGACGAGAAACTGGAGAAGAGAATGAAGGAAGAGCTTGACCAACGGCTTCGAGAAGCTAACGAGGAGCACGCCAGAAAGATGGCCGCCATCCAAGCTGAGATGGAGGAGGCTAGGTTGGAATCTGCTCGAAGGCACGCCGATCTCATGGCTCAAAATCAACAATTCTTGGCCCAGAGCCAACAATTTATGAGCCTCATGCAGAGCTTGCAAGCAAGACCCCCAGTAATGTATGCAGCTCCCGAAGCCGGCATGTCGATGCCTCCCACTCTCATGCGGCCTCCGTCTAGTAGCCATACGGTGTACATACCAGAGCATACCTATCCAGCCCCCGCCTTGTATTTCCCGCCCTCTCCCCAGGTTGCCGACACCCCAGAGCCCTCCTCTCATAGCGTACAAGAGGAGGAGAGACCTGCACGTTATACGGCAGGTGCTCACGAGAAAGGCACCATTGAAGACATCACAACCATTGGCAGCCAAGAAGATGAAGATATGCGGGGCAGCCAAGAGGATGAACATATGCAGGGCAGCCAAGAAGATGAACATATGCGGGGCAGCCAAGACACCACAGATGAAGATCAACCTCATGTCGATACCCAGGGGTCGCAAGCGGCTGGAGGCGCCTTGGTGGTGGAGGATAGCATGCACAATTTTGCGGACGCGCGTCCGGAACCTATGCCCACGATGGGGCCTGGTGAGGGAGGCACTGCTGGCGAGGGCCTCTCCGCTGAAGAGGTAATCCACCTTTGAGCTTGCCTCCCACGTTACGGACGCGCGTCCGAAACTTCCTTGTCTGCCAACTTCGTGGCGTGTGCATATTGTCGAGTTCGATGCTCAGCTTCGCCCGGCGGGTGGATGCAATTTTGCCAGTATAGATTCAATTAGTTTTAGGGGAGACCTTTTGTGACAATGTAAATTATTCGCGAAATGTATTAAACCAATCACATTAATACAAATTTTTTGAACTGCGTATTCGTATGCTTTTTGCCTTATATTTGTTTGTTGAGTTTGTGCATGCTTGTCAATTGGTTTTCATGGGTAGTACCATTCACCTAGATAGTATTTTCCATCACAGGGTCCATCGGAGATATGTCGCAACCCCGCTGAAAGACCAAGCCGGCCCATGAGGAAACCGTTTATAATATTTGACCTCAATGGGGTGCTTTGTCATTCCATGCATATCTCCAATAGTGCGTCGAAGGGTCCCTTCCGTAGTCCACAAGACATGGATTACGGCGGACAGTTCAATACTCTCATTAACAAGAAGGTTGTACGGGCCCGGCCGGGGTTGAGGTGCTTCCTTCGTGATGTCCTTGGCTTGGCCCATGTCATCATATGGAGCTCTATGCTCATGGACAACACGAAGGCCATCGTCGGTTTCCTTTTCCGAGATCTCGCAATGCCATGCTTGCTTCTCGGTCAAGAACACTGTGATGACCTTTATGACCGTAATGGGAACATTGTACCCAAGGTCGGAGGAGGCCGAGGGCCTCAATTCCTAAAGGTACTGAGGAAGAACCTTTGGGTGGGCGTCCCTATGTTGGAGGGGGTGCCCCACGGTTGTTGGCCCACCCCGGAGAACACGCTCCTCATTGACGACAGCCCGGCAAAGAGTATTCTCAATCCCCCGGGCAGTTGCATATTCCCGGATCCTTGGGAGAGTGATAGAAATGACAACTTTCTAGAGAATGAACTAGGACCCTACATTAGGAGGCTTGCCTATCACCCCAGAAGTGTCCCGGATTTTGTCCTCTCCAACCCCATTGGCAATAGGCCTCTAGGCCCAAGAGATGAGGAATTTAGGAGGTTGTACGGCTATGCCAAACTCAATAAATTAATATGATAACTGCTTTTTGGGTTTGTACTTGGACTCTCCATGTTTATATCTAACATTTCTCCCCGTATTTTGTAAATGTATTTTTGTGTCTTAGTTGCCTCACCAAGGATCCCAAAGTCTCGTCCATGGCATGTGTGCATCTAAACCGGGCCCCAGCTCCCCTTCCATCGGTGTGACCGACATTTCAATGCCTTCACTATTTCAATTTTCTGCCGTCGATGCCGCCTCTGCTGTTGATTACTCCAAAGACTCGGGGTTTGAAGACGGAGTTGTCGATAGTCCTCCTCCAAAGGTTGCAAAACTCAATTACGCTCCATCTCCATCTCCATCTCCCCTCCGCAATGAGAAGCACGTTCGAAACCCGCGGTCGACCAGACGCCTTTGTATGGATGAACCCCAAATTGGTGTCCCGGCGTTTACGAGCGTCCCTGTTGTGCTTGTGGCCCCCCTCGATGTCGCAGAAGCTCAAACCACTGCCCCGCAGGCCAAGGTGCCCAATTATTGGCATTCTCAAGTTTTTTCTTCATGATTTCCGTGGATTAGTGCATTTCATATTATTGGGTTTTTCGGACTTCCATCCGTAACTTATACTAACCCACATCATTATATGTATTTATGGTCATTGTTTCAGACCCCAATACACATGAATGTGGGCCGTTCATCCTCGACTTCGTCATTGGATAGGCGAACACTGAAGACTGCTTCTTGTGAGTCTGATCGTTGTTTGGCCCTACGGAAGAGTGAAAGACGTTCGTTTTCCCAATCGCATTCGTATTCCACTTATTCGGTAGGGGGTCGGCAAATATGGGCAAATGGCACATATTCGGGGTCGACAAATACACAAGGTTTTAGCCGCGGACCCGAGATCTTTAGAGCCATGGAGGCCATGAAAGCAAAAGAACGTGAAACGGCCATAAATGCTAATAATAGTATTGCAAAAGCAAAAGTAGTGAGTCGTAATCATGATCCGAACGTATAGGCTATATTAACATACATGTAGTTGTGGAATTATGTTTCTAGGACTTTCGCCTAATATTGGATATTCCACTTGTATTTTGTACTTCAACCCCTATTCAATAAATATGATATTGATTTTCCATATGCAAATGTTTTCATATATCCCATTTTCTTATTTTTATGTGTGGTTCCATGCATTTGAGTCTCTTATTTGTTTCCAAAACTGGGAACATAGCATATTTTTAGTGTTTTCCTTCCTACAAATGTGAAAGCCACGTCCTTAAATAGTCTCAAAATCAACAAAAAGTCTCCAATTACCGAATATAGTGTTTTAAGTAACTGCTGAATTGGAAGTGCTTACATGTGATGACTATAGTTAGTCACATTGTGAAAATACTTAACTAATTAGTCACAACTTTAGGAACAATGTCTATATCAAAATTGTGGTTGCGATAGACACTTTGTACCTTTGTACATTTTGCTGTACCTTTCTTGGGGGGCCGTTTTCCTCCGTCATCCCCTTTGCCGTCCTTCTTTTTCAGTGCCTTCACATCAATTGTCTTGGCTCTTGGAGGTGGTTGCTTCTCCTCCACAACCTTCTCTTTACCACCCCTCCTTGTTTCCACAGGAGCTTTGCCAATCTTCTCGGAATCTTTTTCCACATAGTGTTTAGTTCGTAATTTCCTAAGCTGAAGCGGTTCCTGGATTCCAATTTGTAGCTTCTGCAACTCCGTGGCCCTCGGCCTCTTCTTCGGAGTTCCTAGGCCAACTTCTTTGTCACCTGCAACATCTTGGGTTGCCTTCTCCCTTGAGCCCGAGCTTACCTCCTCGTCATTTTCTTTCTCCAATTCTGGAACCTCCTGCTGTGATGGACTTCCGTCATCTGCCTTCCGTTTCTTCCCTTGCACAGAGTATCCAACTGTCCCATTCAGTCAACAATAGATAGCATTCCACTAAAAAGCCAACTTTACGAGAATTAAGTCCCAAACTCAATATGAATGAGCTACATGAAGTCACCTTTTGCGCATCAGGTGTGTGTGCGTGTCCCACAGGAGCTTTGTCATTTTCGGAAGAACCTTCTCTTGAATCTCCTTTTGATTTTGACTCGGCCACTTTCTGGATTGGGACCTACAAAACATGGGCAACAACGCGTAGTTAAGGTTTAGGGTTGCAGCAATGAACAAAAAAAACTCACCAACGCAAATGAGCTTCAACTATGTAGAGACCCGTACCGATTTCAGCAAACACTCCGATGTGCTCTGCTGAAGTCCGCCCAATCTTTGTGAAGCTGTCATATTCTCTCCCGAAGATTGATCCGGAGCCATGCTATCCATGTTCGGAGTTGACTGCCTCTGCAAGATGGATGAAGGCCACTGCACATTGCAAATATTAGGGTCTACTGGAACTGGGATGTTTAGGGCTGTCATGATAGCCTTCACACTTGCCTCTATCCCATTCATTCGGGTATAAAAGTCGCGCTTCATTGATTTTACTTCCATGGCGAGGGATGGAGGCGACATCTACACTCGGCTTGCGCTTGCAGATATGTGGGACACATTTGAAGTGCCTACAGGTTGCTTCTTGCGAGCCTTTTGTCGTTGCATCTCGGATTCAATCTCCTCATAACTTGGATCTCGTTGCAACTCTACTGCCTGCAGTAAGACCATCTTCCATTTCATTGCATTAATCAGACATTAATCCATTACATTGTTTCATATAATCGCATAAACATGTTGTCAAGTAGGCATGAACTTCATGACGAGGTGATTACAACTAGACTACAAGTTGACTAGAACCTGCCTACAACGTGAGTAGATGTTGTCTAACATGTTACTAGGACGTCCGTAGATGTTGACTTTGCCATGAATTCAATGTGACTACAGCACGACTAGAGGTTGACGAAGAAGAGTTACTTACCAGATGTGCAGTGACCTCCCCCTCGGACTTGCCAGCATGAGAAAGCCGCTTCAGTTGAGCTCGATGTGAGCCCAAAATGATGCCCACATGTGTTGTTAACACTTGTAAAACATTACAAGTGGTGTTTTTATGATTTATGACTATTCACAAAAATATAAAAAGAGTGAAGCTTGAAGAAAGCTAAATTTAAGCATTAGGCTTGTGTGGAGTGGATTGAGTAAGTTTAGTAGTGTGAGGACATGACCTTGGTAGAAAGTGTGGTAAGTAGAAAGCCAAGGATAGTTAAATATTTGAATTAGGATCTTTGTTGATCGTTTGAGGGAGGAAGGCTTAGGAGATAAGATGAGAGCCTACAAAGTAGGAGGAGATCTCGAAGGCTTATCGTGAGCCTTGAGGGTGCTCACCTCCTCAAACTCACTATTTAAGACCTCGTTCTTCCCTCACTCATCCTCTCTTTCCTTCGGGTTCCTTGGCACGCCACGTGTTATAGTGTGGGTGCGTGGGAAGCAAGATAGGAGCACGTGTGTGTGCATGGGTGTAAGGTTAGGAGCCAAGGCTAGTTGGCCTTGAAGAGGGCTTGACCTCTTGTTAGTAATAGTTGGGCGTGAATGATTTAAAGTTCAATTTATGGCTTTGTTGGAGTACTTGGATTTACATTGATTAGCCTTATACTTATGCGGATGTGCAAAGTCTCTTATTGGAGCATTTAGTTTTGTTAGACTTCATATGAATTTTTGAGAGCCAAAAAACCGAGACTATGTCCAAACTTCCAAAAACTAATGAAAAAATGCAGATTAAAAGGAAACAGCATAGAATTGCGACCATATACTTTATGGTAGTAGAAATATTATTGCATATTCATGTAGATTCCTTCATTATCTATCCATGGATACCAAGAACTCATTTTTTGGACTTCATATGAATTTTTGAGAGCCAAAAAACCGAGACTATGTCCAAACTTCCAAAAACTAGTGACACACTCTTATAGTTTTTGACTTATGATGTTTAGACTTAAAGTGTTGGATTCATTAGGTAGGAAGGGGTGTGTATAACTTTTGAATGTATTGGTGATTGACCATTGAGGTTGAACTTAGTAATGGAATGTGAAGGCCTGTAAAGGAGAGGCCACCATAAGTTACAAAAGTATTTGTTAATACTTAAACTTATGTGCTTCATGGAATCAACAAGCGAAGGTTCGTGCAGTAATGTGGAATCAACGGCGAGGACTCGATTCACACGAGGGAAATCATTGAAGGCAGGCGTAACCAAGGCGGCCGGGTGGACATTGGATAAGGTTAAGGATGTGACCTTACCCGAAGTTAAGGAATATAAGATGACATAGTGTGGGATTAGTCAAGTTGTATATATTCTAAGGGTATATTGGAATCATACATTAAATTACCGAGGGAGGATTTTCTACGTGTTATTATAACTTTTTTACTCGGGCTAAGACGAAATCGAAGGGTGGGGAATTTTTGGTGACAGATGTTCTCTATGTCAACTCTTCCTTTTGTTTCCAAGCACTTCCGGTACCTTGGCTTTCAATATATTTTGGGCTTAATCTCATATCTTTGTTTCCACCCCTGTAGATTGATTCACCTCATCAATCCGACCTCGTGCGTCCTCTTGATGAGTCTAATGCGGAGGAGACTGAGCTCGAGATTCGAAGATCCCAAAAAGAAGACTCTATCGGTGTGATTCATAGTGTTCGCATCAAACCTCTTGCTAAGTCACGTTTCTCTATTCCATTGTGCCGCTTGCAATGTCTTCCTCTTGTTCGTCCCATCAGCGAGGTCGATGTTGTTCGGCTGCAAAACGAATTTGTCATGGGTTACCGTGACGGTGACCGTGCGATGTATGTCTCTCCCTACAACAACCTTGATGAGGTGCTTCTAGTTTCGGACGACATTCGAGCCTCCTGGAGTTCACTATGGCAGGAGTCTAGTGATGAGTTTGATTCCATGCTCGAGAAGAATTCCGACCTCTCTTAATTTGTTGGCAAGATGTTTTTCGTGTGGGAGGGGAATCATCGCTTGACGGCTTGGCTTAGACACATTAACAAGCACCATTCCATGGACAAAGATTGGCACATCTCCGTGGATTGCATTGTTGTCGACCCGAGAAACTGTGTTGCCGTCTTCCTTAATGCCATGAATGACAACAACTGGTAAGTTTGTTTTTGTTTGGGTTCTCATTGTTTGTTTTCCATTCTCAAAAATTTTCATCTTTTGTTTCTCGCTTACTTATTCCTTGTAGGTCCACGGAACACGACCATGTCAAGGACAACCTTCCCGCCAAGCTCCTCCGCATTCGAACATTTGGGAAGATGAAACTTGAAGAGTTCAAGGACCTCATTTCTCCCCAAGACTACAAGACTTGCGAGGCCAAAATGCTAAAAACTCCAACTTGGTATCCTCTTACCTTGGACATATTCGTCAAATTCTTGTATAAGGTGATTCTTCCTCCCTTTCATTTTGCTTTGATAGCCCACAAGCATGTGTTCATACTTGCCATCTTACCCTCCAAATACAGTGACATATATAGGCTTATGCCTTTATCCTCTTCATTTATGTGATTCATTTTCATTAAGAGCCCACAAGCATGTGTTCATACTTGCCATCTTACCCTCCAAAAACAATGACATATATGGGATTATGCCTTTCTCCTCTTCATTTATGTGATTCATTTTCATTAAGAGCCTACAAGCATGTGTTCATACTTGCCATCTTACCCTCCAAAGACAATGACATATATGGGCTTATGCCTTTCTCCTCTTCATTTTTGTCATTCATTTTCACTTCTCTTTGTGTGTTTTAGAGAGAGATCTCGAACGCAGCCAACACTGCAGCAAGGTTGTACCGGGAGAATACACCCGAATCCCGCAGGTCAGCTACCGAAATTTGGGATACTATGACCAAAGCGCAAGAGAAACTCATCAAGAGTATTCGGACTCGAAATTTCAAGAAGTTCATTTCCGTCGCCCACAAGGATAATGGCGAAGACTTCTTCTACGAGGTGCGCCTCCGATTTGTTTTACTTTTGGCTTTCAACTTCATCTTTCATCCATTCTAGTTTCATCTTTTCTTACACTCTCATATGTTGCAGATTGACCGTCATTTTTCCACCTTCATGTACCCCGATATGACGATAGAAAAACTTCAAAAGGTGGCAACCACCCATGTCGATGCTTGTTTCAAAGCCAAGTGGCTTCGGTGGTGGAATTCTCCCGCCAAGGTCAAAATGAAAAATCAATTCCCCTCTTCTCTTCCTCTCCGTGAGAAAGTCCTTGACGACTGGCTTAACAAAGCTTTTTTTTGGGCACAGGTACATCTTCATCTTTTGTGTCTTCTTGTTTGTTAGTTTCTCTCATTTCTATATCTAACTGTTGGTCTCTCTTTACATAGTTGGAGAAGGGCGTTGAGGCTGAGATTGCATCGTTTGAGAACGAGTTGTCCGTGGACATTGATTGGAATTCCACGGAGATTTTACACCCGTCCAATTATGTTGAGCATTGGAGGCTCATTTTGTGGGACAAGGCTTTCCGGGTGTATTTTGAGGACAAGGCCGATTTAACATTTAGTAAAGGCCTTGACCTCTTCGAGTTCGACGAAGGCCCCATCGCCATTAAACGCGTTGCTTACCGGTACTCTTTTCCTTTCATTTTTTTCATCGCTTTCGTTTCCTTTCCACGGCCGTTTTCTTACTCTATGTTTTCCATTTTCTAGGTACATTCACCGCGAGCTCTTTGTGAAGAATGCTTTGCCTCCTTCGTCCTTGCCCGCTTTCCTTTTGGAGTGGATCGATGTCCACTCCAATCTTTGTGTCTATACGGCCATGCAAGTTGCAAAGTTTCCACCCTCGCACTTGAAGGAATGTGGTTGGTACTTGGATTGCTCTCGTGCATTCGTGCCCGATAAAGAAGAAGCCCTTTATGGCAGCCTTGTAAACTCCGGCCCCGACGTCATTGAATTGGATGAGGAGCCAGATGAACCTACTCCCGCTCCTCCATCGGTTGAGAAGGATGTTGCGCCCGTCAAGGGTAGAGGCAGAGGTAAGAAGGCTCTCGCCCATGTCTCTTCTCAAGTTTCCTCACGTTCTAATGCCAAGGCCTCCGTTCAACACAATGTTCCTCCAGCCACCACCGTGGTTGGAAGTCCCACCGGCACTCCATCTGCCGCCCTCGCCAATCCGGTAGTTGCTCCTTCTCATAGCGGTGTAACCATTCCATCTGTGCCTCGCAAGCGGAAGGCTGTTGCACCTTATACGTCGGCAACTTCCTCCAACATGTCATCTTGCCTTTCTTTGATTGAGAATGTGGACATGGGGGAGCTCATTGAGGATCTCATGAAGACCAAAGTTCCACCTCCGGCCTACCGACGCATCCAAGATTTCCTAACAAAGGTTTGTGTGCATTGTTTTATTCTTTCATTCAATGTATTTCATCATTTTCTTGTTTTTTGACTTTCTTTGCATTTTGGCCTTTCAGGTTGGAGCGGGTCGTACTCGTCCAAATACAAAGCATAAGGTTCACACGGGCATTGATCTCCTGTTTGCAGATGTGCCCGAGAACCTAGGTGTTCCGGGCATCACTGCTTCATCCTCGGATGTTCCTCACTGGAACATCCGCTCAGTCACTTACTTCGAGGTTCTGTTTGCATTCGCGAATGCCAACCTTCATGACGATGGCGTCCTCGCCTTTGCGCATACTGCCGATCCAGAGGTTTCGAGATCAATTCATAACTGGGCTCACACAGAGGATTTCTATGTTGCCGAGGACTGGTTCCGCATGAGCGACCTCGATCTTCAATCTCCCTCTAATCCGTCTGAACTGGTACTTCTTCTTGGCCTTCATCCATTTTCATTCATAGTCTTTTTATTTTGTTCTTGTTTTCCTAACTTTAGCTTTCACAATTTGTGCAGACTCGGAAATTTTTCATCAAGGTACTTGTGCGGAACCGGTCCGTTTTGAATGTCCGCATGTCGGACTTCATGGACATGGTCTACAATCTCAAACGAGATGGTTGGCTCAACAGCTTCACCGATTTTAAAAACCAATCCGTGAGGGTCGACGGGGTGCCTTGGAGAGGCGCTCGTGAAAAGCGCCTGGAATTCTTCTCGATCATTTTCTCCGCCCTCACAGACAAGGACGACATTATATTGAATTGGCAGTGTGGTGTTGGTTCGTTCTTCTTTTCTAGTTTTTCTCATTTCTTTCCTTTTGGA
This sequence comes from Polytrichum commune, assembly GCA_950295325.1. Lineage (NCBI taxonomy): Eukaryota > Viridiplantae > Streptophyta > Polytrichopsida > Polytrichales > Polytrichaceae > Polytrichum > Polytrichum commune. Next base: position 50,249,294 of record OX485807.1, read on the forward strand.
TTTTTTGATTTCATTTGTAATCGGTTCCTTATTCATTTTCCAATGCTAATCCCTTCGCATTTTGTTTGTTTAGGAGGTTCCATCATAGCATGCGGCTCCATTTAACGCCATATTGTGGCGCTTGAATCCGACATTGATGTCTTCAAGTCCATCCTCCTCCCCCTTCGTGAGCCTGACCAAGAACAGACCTCTCAACCCGCCGCCCCTCAACGAGGCTCCGTTTTTGCTCCTCCTCCTCGAAAGATGGCCAAGCGCAATTTCGATTTGCTCTGTGAGTAAGTTCGTTCGTTGATTCTACCTTGTTTTCTTTTGTATCTTCAAGTGTTTGACATAGAGACATGTGCTCATGTTTCTCTTTCTTTTCATCTATGTGCAGAGTTCAAATTGAAAACCCCATCCGCATTCTTAATGCGGAGATTTTTGCAACGCCTTCGGCGACGTTCGAGCTCCCTCCTTATGCTTCAGAGCTTGCCCATCGTTTGGCCGAAGCACCATCCCCACCTCCTAGTCGTATCCGGCCTTACAACAAACTAGTATTGGATTTCCTAGATATAGAGGCAGAGCAGGGCGAGGAAAGTGATAGACAAAGTCAAAATCTGGTCCATTACCCTTGAAAGGCCTAGCCTATCGGAATCTAAGTGCTAACTCAAACATTCAAATCAATGCGAAATCTAGTCCATTACCCTTCAAAGGCCTAGCCTCTCGGAATCTAAGTGCTAACTCAAACATACAAATCAATGCGAAATCTGGTCCATGACCCTTGAAAGGCCTAGCCTCTTGGAATCTAAGTGTTAACTCAAGCATACAAAACAATGCGAAATCTGGTCCATTACCCTTCAAAGGCCTAGCCTCTCGGAATCTAAGTGCTAACTCAAACATACAAAACAATGCGAAATCTGGTCCATGACCCTTGAAAGGCCTAGCCTCTCGGAATCTAAGTGCTAACTCAAACATTCAAATCAATGCAAAATCTGGTCCATTACCCTTGAAAGGCCTAGCCTCTCGGAATCTAAGTGTTAACTCAAGCATACAAAACAATGCGAAATCTGGTCCATTACCCTTCAAAGGCCTAGCCTCTCGGAATCTAAGTGGCCACATTTTGTATGAAGGGGGGAGGTTAGATTTTTTGTTGGGTAGGCTCTCGGCTCCGAGAGGGTAATCACTTGGGCTCTAGGACCAGATATTGTTTCAATGTGGGTGGTTACATGTTTGGTTGGGTAGGCTCTCGGCTAGTTAGTGTAGAGTCTTAGTTAGAGGGGCCAGATTTTGGATGAATGTGAAAGCCTTCAAGTTCTGTTAGTTTAGGCTCTCGGCTAGGTAGTCTAAGGTCTTAGTTAGAGGGGCCATATTTTGGATGAATGTGAAAGCCTTCAAGTTCTGTTAGTTTAGGCTCTCGGCTAGTTAGTGTAGAGTCTTAGTTAGAGGGGCCAGATTTTGGATGAATGTGAAAGCCTTCAAGTTCTGTTAGTTTAGGCTCTCGGCTAGCTAGTGTAGAGTCTTAGTTAGAGGGGCCAAATTTTGGATGAATGTGAAAGCCTTCAAGTTCTGTTAGTTTAGGCTCTCGGCTAGGTAGTCTAAGGTCTTAGTTAGAGGGGCCATATTTTGGATGAATGTGAAAGCCTTCAAGTTCTTTTAGTTTAGGCTCTCGGCTAGGTAGTCTAATGTCTTAGTGTAAGGGCTAGTTAGTGTAAGGTCTTAGTTAGAGGGGGCCATATTTTGGATGAATATGAAAGCTTAGAGGTTATGTTTGTTTAGGCTCTCACCTAGTTAGTGCAGGTCTTAGTTATAGGGGGCCATATTTTGGATGAATGTGAATGCTTCAAGGTTATGTTTGTTTGGGCTCTCGGCTAGTTAGTTCAAGGTCTTAGTTATATGGGGCCATATTTTGGATGAATGTGAAAGCTTAGAGGTCATGTTTGTTTAGGCTCTCACCTAGTTAGTGCGGGTCTTAGTTATAGGGGGCCATATTTTGGATGAATGTGAATGCTTCAAGGTTACGTTTGTTTAGGCTCTCGGCTAGTTAGTTCAAGGTCTTAGTTATATGGGGCCATATTTTGGATGAATGTGAAAGCTTAGAGGTCATGTTTGTTTAGGCTCCCGGCTAGTTAGTGAAGGTCTTAGTTATAGGGGGCCATATTTTGGATCAATGTGAAAGCTTCAAGGTTATATTTGTTTAGGCTCTCGGCTAGTTAGTTCAAGGTCTTAGTTATAGGGGGCCATATTTTGGATCAATGTGAAAGCTTCAAGGTTATATTTGTTTAGGCTCTCGGCTAGTTAGTTCAAGGTCTTAGTTATAGGGGGCCATATTTTGGATCAATGTGAAAGCTTCAAGGTTATATTTGTTTAGGCTCTCGGCTAGTTAGTTCAAGGTCTTAGTTATAGGGGGCCATGTATTGGATGAGAGGTTCAATGGCCTTAAGTTGGATTTGGCTTGTGATTGTGAATTTGTTGGTTTACACTTCAAATCTGATCTTTTGAGGTTAGGCCAGATTTTCAAGTTGTGAGGTTCAATGGCCTTGAGTTGGATTTGGCTTGTGATTGTGAATTTGTTGGTTTATACTTCAAATCTGATCTTTTGAGGTTAGGCCAGTGTCACCAAAAATCCTCCACCCTTCGATTTCGTCCTAGCCCGAGTGGAAAAGTTTATAATGACATGTAGAGACTTCTCTCTTTGTAACCCAATATATAATTCCAATCTACCCTTGGAATATACACAACTTGATTAACTCCACACTATGTAGTTTTACATTCCTTAACCCCTAAGTGCCCAAGCCTTTCGGAATGCACTTTTCCTAAGAAATATGTGCATGGCTTTAATACAATCCCCAATGGAGGAATTTGTTTTTTATCCAAAATCTAACCGTATAGATGTTTAAAGAACTTGTTTATTAGTATGCATACCAATTATGAGACCGAGATTGCATAAGAGTTGTGAGGTACAAACAGGAGAAATGTATACATTCTTTTTTTTGTATGCCGCCCCTCCCCACAATGTTGGTATGATTTGCTCATAAGTGTTTTTGGGAGTTTGAGGTGACATGAACAACTCCAACATGTGAAAGAATACGAAAATGTGATTCCAAAGACCCTATATATGCATATAGAGCTATCCCAATCATTTCGCAATCCTCCTTGCAATTCTTGAAATGCATTTTCTTTATTTTAACACTTGACGATTTGATATTGCAAATTACTTCACATTGGTAATTGTGAATACTAATATTCAATGGTCAAAAATACGGAATTTTTTTACTCTTTCCACTACGACACTTTTAAAAAGAAATGAATAATGAGAACTCTTTGGATGTCAAAACAAGTACAATAGTCCAATTAGCAGAAACATTGAAGAAATAGTAAAGCACTTTCTCCACCCATTCCCTACATCACGGACACATATGCCTTTCCGATCCTCTCCAAAATCGAATATTTATTCTTTTTGGTTAAAAATGCCTCAATCCAAAAGTTGCCCTTCCATACTGTCCGCCAGAAAAATTTACGCGGTCAAAGGAATTTTACCTGCCCACACACAAACGAGCCGAAATTTTTGATCAACCATATATGGTTGCTCGGACACTTAGGGGTTAATGTTGGGCAAGGTTACATCCTTAGCCTTTTCTAATGTCCACCCGGCCGCTTTGGCCACGCATGCCTTCAAAGATATCCCTCTTGTGAAGCGAGTCCTTGCCGTCGACTCCACATTACTACATGAGTTCTCGCTTATTGATTCCATGAATTACACAAATTTAAGTATTGATAAATACTTGTCACTTATTGTAGTTTTCTCCTCACGCTTCAACCACAATATTGGTTTAATGAACTAATGGTTATCCCTAATGGAACCAAACAAACTTCCTTTGTCCCCCTAGACTTTACTAGCTAAACCTCACTTATACTACTAATTTAACTTATTTCTCGCTAATCCTCGTCACAAATTTATAAATTTATATCACCCCTAAATAACCAATATCAATACCATTCCAATTAAATTAGTCTCCCGGTCTCAGTCCCGGCAGGTTGGGCGTAAATCAACGTTGTTTGCTGCCTCAGTAACCCGTCAGAGCCCGTCAATTACAGAGGCCGTTTTGACGGGCTGCCCTCCAAAGAACTTCAGAATAGGATAGCGTTCTCTGACTTACTCAGAATGACCTGAAATTTTATCTGTAACTAGGGAAACAAAGCAAAAAACATCTCACCAATTTATGAGCCTATCCCATTTTCTGTCTGACAGTTATGACCATTTTAATGTGTCAGTCTACCCAGATTTCAGAATGTCATAACTTCCTTCCATAGGCTCCAAAGAACTTCAAATTTTGGGAGAAATCACAAAAACTAATTTTTTATAACCCCCTGAAATTTCAAACTATTTTCATTTTCTGCCAAAACGTTATGGCTTTTTTAGTGTGCAACTCTTGAAAACACTTCAGAATGATATATCTCCTTCTCATCTGATCGGAATGACTTGAAATTTGTACCACAACTAGGAAACCTAAGAACAAAGCATCCCTCAAAATTTCATGCGTTTCCAAGCCTTTGTCCAGGAGTTATGCCCATTTCAGCTCAAAAATGTAGGCAAAGTTCAGAATGTCATAACTGCTGCTCTAGTACTCTAAACATCCTCAGATTTTGACCATGTTCATATAAACAAGTTGTTTACTAACCCTCTAAATTTCAACGAAGTATCTTCTTTTGCTCGGAAGTTATGCCCCTTACAACCTAGACTACTCAAAAGACCCTCTCATTTACCAACTCGTGTTCCGGCAACGTGTCACCAAAAGTACTCCACCCTTCGATTTCGTCCTAGCCCGAGTGGAATAATTATGATGACACTTAGAAAATACATATACCCAAGAAATATGAACTCAAGTACTACAACTGGAAGCCATAAAATATCTTAAAATTATTCACACCAAAACTAATTCTAACAAGAGGTCAAGCCCTCTTCAAGGCCAACTAGCCTTGGCTCTCCAACTAAAAACTAAGCACACACACATGTGCTCCAATCTTGCTTCCAACACACCCACACTTATAACACGTGGGGTGCCTTGGAGCACGAAGGGAAGAGAGGATGAGTGAGGGAAGAATGAGGTATTATATAGTGAGTTTAAGGGGGTGAGCACCCTCAAGGCTCACGATAAGCCCTCGAAATCTCCTCCTACTTTATAGGCTCTCATCTTATCTCCTAAGTCTTCCTCCCTCAGATGATCAACAAAGATCCTAATTCAAACATTTAACTAACCTTGGCTTTCTACCTACCACACTTTACCAAGTTATGTCTTCATACTACTTAAATCCACTCCACACAAGTCTAGTGCTTCAAACTTAGCTTTCTTCAAGCTTCACTCTTTTTATATTTTTGTGAATAATCATAAATCAACAAAACACCACTTGTAATGTTTTATAAGTGTTAACAACACATGTGGGCATCAATTTGGGCTCACAGCCAGATTTTCAACTTGTGAGGTTCAATGGCCTTGAATTGGATTTGGCTTATGATTGTGAATGTGTTGGTTTAGACTTCAAATCTGATCTTTTGAGGTTAGGCCAGATTTTCAACTTGTGAGGTTTATTGTTCTTGAGCTGGATTTGGCTTGTGATTGTGAATTTGTTGGTTTATACTTCAAATCTGATCTTTTGAGGTTAGGCCAGATTTTCAACTTGTGAGGTTTATTGTTCTTGAGTTGGATTTGGCTTGTGATTGTGAATTTGTTGGTTTACACTTCAAATCTGATCTTTTGAGGTTAGGCTAGATTTTCAACTTGTAATGTTCAATGGCCTTGAGTTGGATTTGGCTTGTGATTGTGAATTTGTTGGTTTACACTTCAAATATGATCTTTTGAGGTTAGGCCAAATTTTCAAGTTGTGAGGTTCAATGGCCTTGAGTTGGATTTGGCTTGTGATTGTGAATTTGTTGGTTTATACTTCAAATCTGATCTTTTGAGGTTAGGCCAGATTTTCAAGTTGTGAGGTTCAATGGCCTTGAGTTGGATTTGGCTTGTGATTGTGAATGTGTTGGTTTAGACTTCAAATCTGATCTTTTGAGGTTAGGCCAGATTTTCAACTTGTGAGGTTCATTGTTCTTGAGTTGGATTTGGCTTGTGATTGTCAATTTGTTGGTTTATACTTCAAATATGATCTTTTGAGGTTAGGCCAGATTTTCAAGTTGTGAGGTTCAATGGCCTTGAGTTGGATTTGGCTTGTGATTGTGAATTTGTTGGTTTACACTTCAAATCTGATATTTTGAGGTTAGGCCAGATTTTCAACTTGTGAGGTTCATTGTTCTTGAGTTGGATTTGGCTTGTGATGGTGAATTCCAGAGATATGGGATTCCAGAGTTGTGTTTGCCACGCGAGCATAACCTAGTTAAATTGTTTAAATTGAACTTCATGTTGTTCTTAGAGAGCCGGCACGTCACCTCGAGAATTTCGTAGAGGATTCTGAGGTCGGAGTTGGGGGATTTGTCTTTGCGGTCTTTGGCTAAGCTAAGGACTGAACTGGAAGCCTGTTATGGTGCGGAGAATATCTATGGCATGTTCTTTGGATCATTTTACCCATATTGGACATGCCCGGCAGATAGGGTGTAGATGGCCTTAAACTATAGTATATAGCTACTTGAACTAACTATCCATTTTTGTAAGTCTTTAGGTTGGCTACATTTTGTTGACTAATAAAATATTTTGTATATTTCGAACAAATTTTGGTTATTAAGTCCACGGGAATGGGGTGCCTTTCCAACATATTGAATTCAAACTATCTCTAATTCCACGGAAATAGGCACTGCTTCTCCGAAAATTTCCCAATATAATCTAAATTCTCCGCTCTACGCTCACATACTTGAGTTTCCCGGCGGGCTGGCGGACTTCCGGGTGAAGAGGGTGGTGTGAGGTAAAGTAGGCAACCCCCTTGGTTTCCAAGCCAAAGGGTTGAGTCGTGCTTACTTTTCGTTCACAAATACATTTTATAAGATTCGAAAGTCTTTTTGAGAGAAAAGATAATAGTTAGCCTCTTAAGTATCCGATTAGTCCAACTTAAGCTTAGTTACCTTGGAATAGGCAACCTAGACCCTTTTAATGTAGCTAAACTACTAAAAATCAATGCAAAGAATACCAAATGCTAATAAAACTTCTAACTAATCAAAAAGGAATATGAAGAAAGAAGAAATATATGAGCTGCCTCACGGAAACTCTCATAACTTTTGGACAGAGTTTTAGTTTTACGCAATATTAGGATACAAGGATAGATAACTTCAAGACCTACCTAGAAATATAAAACTTGTAGAAAATGGCCCAACCAGCTAACCGGGGTGAAGCTTCAAAGTCAGCAGTGCTACATCAGGAGCTGTCTCACGGAAACACTTATAACTTCTAGACAGAATTTTAGATGTGAATGAAACTAATTTTGTTGGAAAGATAATTTTATTATCTATCTATGCATATAAAATAAATTGAAATCAGATTTATTGGTAAGACGTGGCAAGCCTCTAAAGTACGCTGTCCTATATGATTCAAGTTGCTAACTAATTTTCATTCTATATAAACTAAGGTTGCTTCACTAACAAGTAAAGAAGAGGTGAGGAATGTGAATGTCATACAAAGAGGAAAATACTAATAAAACTATAAGAGAATATTTTATTTGAAAGATAGAAACACTTACTCCTTCTCAAGGAGTACAACCACTCCCCCTACTAACTACTAACTACTAACTACTAACTACTAATAGAAGTCGGGGACACCTAAGTTGGCGAGATAGATAACTAAGCGTCGAGAAGGTTGAGGCTCTAAGGGCCCGAGACCGATGAAGTGGAATAGTGGTAATGCTTGATGGAGTTTCGACGCCTCTTAAATAGGTGGTCGAGGTAGACACTCCGTGGTATTCCGTCTTGCTACGTCTACCCTCGCATTGGATCTGTTTAGGCTTTGTTGATCTTTCGCATTGGATCCGCTTAGATCCATTTTGACTTAGTAGTGCCCAAAGACACTTGTCAACTTGGATCTTCTCTCGTCGAAGCGAATCGGCTTGGTCAAACGTGCATCCATCTAGTCCACGTTGTTTTGCTCCACTCCTTTAACCCGTTGTCGCGTAGTCACTTTGGATTTAGCCCTTAGCTAAGTCAATCTTAGCCTTACCAACCACTTAAATCTTGCCCTAGCTAAGTCAATCCTCACATAGTCCTATAATATTCCGTTAATGCTTGTCCTATTAGGATTTACTTACTAGGCTAGTTTCTAACTCCCAACTTACCTAACCGACCTCATATTTACTATCTAAAGTCTATTTACCACTAGTATTAGGTTAATTCGATAAAGGAATAAAAAAAAACCTTCACAGGTGGCGCTTCCGGAACTATGGGGTCGCTGGAGGTCTCCGTCTCGAGGTCTCCGACCTCTGGATGGAGCTTGTATGTGACTTCATCCGCCGCGATCGTTAGCATGTCCTCCTCCTCGGCCGTGATGCAGTCGAAGTGCTGGTAGAGGTGTAGGATAAAGGGGGAAAGGAAGGAGGGTTTCCGGCCTATGTGGGGGAGGGCCTGTCCTACGACCTCGTGGATTATCAAACCCCAATTTACAGGCCGAACTCCGGACATAGCTCCAAACAGGGTGTTAGCCATGGTCAGGCTAATCCGCTTGGGCTTGTCCGGGTTAAGGATGGGTAGGAGAAATTCTAACACTCTCCTTTCTCTCAGGTTCCGGCAGTTCCCGGGATGGAATCCGTCCTTCGGATCCGCGTCTCCCCGGAACTTTCCGGCAAACAGTCCAGCCCGTTGGCCGGCCCACCCCTCTGTAATTCCCCGAGGGAACCCGTATACTCTATTCCGGATGTCCGGAGTCCAGCTGTCCGGATCTCCCCTTTTTGTCCCCCACCACTGATTCCCTCTCTCAAATTTAAACTCTCGGAGGGTATCTTCCGCTCGGAGGTTCCAGGGTTTGGTGAGCAATCCCTCACACCCCATGACCCGGAGATCCTCCGCTAGCTCATGCAACTCCCCATCCTCCCTCGGAATTGCAGGGATGAGGGCTTTGAGCGGAATGGGAATGGGGTCCCTCCGATCCTCCTCCCGTGCTTCCGGCATTTTCTCTCTTTGCTCACCCTCTGTCCGCTACGGATTATCTCTTCTCTCCTCTCCGGATTCCCTCTCGTCCGTTTAATTGCGATGGAGTTCCGGCAAACCAACTGCCGGTAACTCGAAATTGCAGAGTCCCAACAATCCAACTGCTGGCGGCTCGAAAAACAACCTCACCACTCGTTCACTCAACAAAACTTTCTTCTTGCGAAAAAGTGGGGAGAAGAAGGAAGGTCCCTTAAATCTCCTTCCCCTCTCTTCCCTCCCATGCTGACCGTTCGGGTTAACGGAAAACGGTTGCCAACCGTTTTCCGTTGGGGGGCCAACGGTCTTCCCTCCAATCGTCACCAGTCCGTTCCAACTGCCATTCTCCACCGGCTCTTCCCCTTCCGGACCGTTGGAAGAACGTGGCGTAATTGTTACTTAGTCCGGACCAGTGGTCCGGACCATCATCCATTGGTCCCCCCCTAATCCAATTCGCCGGACCGGCGGTAGTACCTCTTTTTATCATTTTTTAAAGTACTAGGCGGACCTAGAACGTCCTATTTCCTAGTGCACTTAATTTATCCTAATAACCCCTATGGTTCTCACAAAAGCAGGGTAGAATACGGAAAGCGGATCCATATTTCCGTATTTCCGTCTTTTTGTAGAATACTGGCCTCCCACAGCCAACATCAGATTTAATGTATATGTAGGTTCAGGGTAGCTATATATCAAAATTCAAAATGTTTGAATTTGTAAAAATCGGGTAGCTCTCGGATTCGAGAGCTACCTCAATTTTTCAAAAATGGATGGATGTGCAAATTCTGGTGTAGCTCTCGGCCCATTTCAAAAGGCTAGAATGTGTATGTTCAGGTGTGGCTCTAGGCCCATTTCAGAAGGCTAGGGAGTGTAGGTTCAGGTGTGGCTCTTGGATCCGAGAGGCTGGCTATCGGCCTAGTCTTTGCTTATGCCTTCCTATTCAATATCCTCTTTTTGTCTGTTTTCTTACACCGTCATGTTTTGCAGATTGACCATCATTATTCCAGCTTCATCGTCACAGATATGACGATAGAAAAACTCCAAAAGGTGGCAACCACCCATGTCGATGCCTCTTTCAAAGCCAAGTGGCTTCAGTGGTGGAATTCTTCCACCGACGTCAAAATCAAAAACCAATTCCCCTCTGTTCTTCCTCTCCGTGAGAAAGTCCTTGACGACTGGCTAAACAAAGTTTCTTTCTGGGCACAGGTATATCTTCAAGAATTGTTTCTTTAGTTTGTTTCTTTTATTCTTTGGCATTTCTAACTATTGTTCTCTCTTAACATAGTTGGAGAAGGGGGTTGAGGCCGAAATCGCATCGTTTGAAAACGAGTGTTCCGTTGACATTGATTGGATTTTTGCGGAGATTTTGCAACCGTCCAATTATGTTGAGTATAGGAGGCTCATTTTGTGGGACAAGGCTTTCCGTGTGTATTTTGACGACAAAGGCGAATTGAAATTTGTTAAAGGCCTTGACCTCACGGAGTTTGAGGAAGGTCCGATAGCAATCAAACGCGTTGCTTACCGGTAATTGTTGAAGTTCTCTTTTTGTACATTTCGTTTCATTCCCTTTTTGTTTCCATATTCTTATTTGATGTTCTTCATTTTCCAGATACATTCATCGTGAGCTCGTTGTGAAGAATGTTTTGCCTCCTTCTTCATTGCCTGCTTTCCTCTTTGATTGGGTCGATGTCGACTCCAATTTCTGTGTCTATACTGCCATGCAAGTTACAAAGTTTCCACACGTGCACTTGAAAGCTGGTGGTTGGTACTTGGATTGCTCCCGTGGATTTGTGCCCGATGAGGAAGAATCCCTTTACAGCAGCCTAGTAAGCTCTGCGCCTGACGTGATTGGAGGAAGAGCCGGAAGAGCATATGCCCGCTCCTCAGTCCATTGAGAAGGATGTTGCGCCCGTCAAAGGTAAGGGCAAGGGTAGGAAACTTGTCCCCCTTGCCTCTTCTCAAGTTTCTACTCGGTCTTTCACAAAGGCCTCAGTTCAACGCACTGTTGCTCCAGCCACCACCGTTGTTGGAAGTCCAAGCGCCACTTCTTCTGCCCCCCACCCCAATCCTCCTCCTGTTCCTTCTCATAGCGGCGCAACCATCCCATCTGTGCCTCGCAAGAGGAAGGCAGTTGCACCGGATACATCAGCAACTTCCTCGGAGAGGTCAACTAGCCTTTCTTTGATTGAGAATGTGGACATGGTAGAGCTCATTGAAGATCTTATGAAGACGAAGGTTCCCCCTCCCGCCTACCGCCGCATACAAGATTTCCTAACCAAGGTTTGTATGTCGTTTTGTTTTTTTGTCTTTCATTCATTGTAATTTGACATTTATTTTGTTTCTTGATTTTCTTTGCAATTTTTCCTTTCAGGTTGGAGCGGGCCGTACTCGTCCCAACACCAAGCCTAAGGCTCATACGGGCATTGATCTTCTCTTCGCAGATGTGCCCGAGAACCTCCGTGTGCCGGGCATTTCGTCCTCATCCTCCGATATTCCTCAATGGAATAAGAGGTCTTCCACTTACTTTGAGGTTTTGTTTGCCTTTGCAACTGCCAATCTCCATGATGATGGTGTCATCGTCTTTGCATACGCAGCGGATCCTGATATCTCTAGAGAGATTCACAACTGGGCACATACGGAGGATTTTTATGTTGCCGAAGACTGGTTTGGAATGAATGACCTCGACCTTCAATCGCCTACTAATCCTAGAGAATTGGTAATTCAATTTCGCCTTCATCCTTTGTGATTTTTAGTTATTTCTTTATTTTGTTATTTATTTAATGAACCGATTCATCATCTTGCAGACTCGCAAGTTCTTTATCAAAGTACTTGTGCGCAACGTATCGGTTTTGAATGTCCGGACTTCGGACTTCAAGGATATGGGTTATAATCTCAAACGAGATGGTTGGCTCAATAGCTTCACAGATGTGAAGAACCAATCCATAAGGGATGACGGGGTGCCTTGGAGAGGAGCTCGTGAAAAACGTCCCGAGTTCTTCTCCATCCTTTTCTCCGCCCTCACGGACAAGGACGATATTATATTTGATTGGCAATGTGGCGTTGGTTCGATCTTAACCTTCCTTGTTTTTCCTGCCCTTGTTTTGTTATGTTTTAACTTATTTCATATTTTGTTTATGTCACGTGCATTTTCTTATCCTCACCTATTGGCATTGTCTTGTTCTAGGAGGTTCCATCATTGCATGTCGCTTCATTCAACGCCATATTGTGGCGCTTAACTCGGATGTTGATGTCTTCAAGTCCATCCTCCTTCCCATTTGTGAGCCTGAGCAAGAACACACCTCTCAACATACCGCCCCTCGACGAGGCTCAGTATTTGCTCCTCCTCCCCGGAAGATGGCCAAACGCAATTTCGATTTGCTTTGTGAGTAAGTTCATTCTTGTATTCAACTTTTTTTGTATTTTCATCTCTTCGTCTAGGACATTTCGACTTTAGCTCATTTGTTTATCTTCCTTCATGTGCAGAGTTCAAAATGATAGCCCCATCCGCGTTCTTAATGCGGACATGTTCTTTACGCCTTCGACTACGTTTGAGCTTCCTTCCTATGCTGCTCAGCTTGCCAATCTCTTGGCGGAAGCACCCTCCCCACCTCTTAGTCGCACCCGCCCCTTTAACAAACTAGTATTGGATTTCCTAGACATAGAGGCCGAGTAGGGTGAGGATAGTGATAGACATGCTAGTCCACATTCTTGACTACGCCTTGTTATGATGACACATTTCCCATCCCATATGTATTATCTTTTTTCAGTTCCTCTTAATATTATTTGTTGAATTTCCATTCACCTTTTGCAAACCCCTGTCAACTTCTTATTCATCTTATGTTGGCGTTGAATTCCATTTTCTGAAAATGTTTGGGCTCACGGCTGTACTCTTTGGTGGTTGAGTTGAAATGTTTCAAATTCGTGTGTTGGACCAGGAATGTTGTCGCGCACCTCTCCATGAGGAGTGCCCAAAACACCATGGGCACAAGGGGGACCCCGGAGTGACACCCGGGACTTGTGGCGCCGTTGGTGAGAGGGCCCAAGTGATCCTAGTGTGGGTTAGGGCCCCGGGCGTTGGGAACGCCTCCCACCCACGGAGACTAGGAGGCACAAGGGTAAGGCCATGAGCTATGCGTAGCTCATGGCGTGGTGATTCTAGAATGCTCAAGAACACCTCAATCGGAGGTGTGAGCTAGGAGTTATGGCCATTTGAGTGGAGCGCTGTCCCGGGACAGCGCCCTGGTTCAGCAGTGCCTGGGAGTGACTCCCGGGACTGCCAAGGTTCAAAGAGGCATAACGTCCTCATAACTTGCCCAAATGAGGCAAGTGAGCAGTCCATCAGCATCTACGTGAAACGTAGATGAAGATGAAGTGGTTGGTTGCTAGCATCGGACATCATACAAGGAAGTTATGATGGTCTGAAGCTGCTAGAGGCTTCTTAGCTCAGCGGCTAAGGGAGAATGTCCACTTGGCCCCAACTCTTGGTAGAGAGACAAGAGGTTGGTTGACGGTGGGGTAGGGGCCCCGTGTAAAGTCCTAGAGGCTTATATGGGTGAGGTGGTGTGGCCTCACCCACCCGAGGCCGAACGGCACGGCCTCCATGGGCTTTGGCCCATTGTGAGGCCATAGTTGCCTAGTATGGTTCGGGTTGTTGTAGTGTTGCTCCGGCAATGCGATGATCAACATAAGATGGGACTTTCATGGATGGAAGTCCACATCGAAGAAATGGGTTACCGATTAAGGGGTGAGTCCCGAAAGCAAAGTAGGAGGGTTGGTTCCCCTCCTTTGAATTATATGGTCCGGGGTAAGAGGAGCTAACCATTAGCATGGCGGTATGCGAAGGGTTAGCGCTCGTAACCTTTGCTAGAAAGGAAAATTGGCAAGATTGCTAAGGGGGCTAGCAAGGGTTGCGACAAATGTATAGTGTAGAGGGTTCGGCCACAAATTTTGTTTCGCTAAGTGGTTTCGGTTGGACAAGTTCGATCTCAAGTTAAGGGGTTGGATCTCAAGCTTAGGGGGTTGGAGGTTTGGGGTTCGGTTTAATCACAAAAGTTTTGGTTGGCTAAGTGGTTTCGGTTGGACAAGTTCAATCTCAAGTTAAGGGGTTGGATCTCAAGTTTAGGGTGTTGGGGGTTGGGGGTTGGGGGTTCAGTATATTTACAAAACAATTGTTTGGCTAAGTTGTGTCGGTTGGACGGGTTGGATCTCAAGTTAAGGGGTTGGGGGTAGGCATTAGATTTTTGCATGTGGCATTATAGTCATCATCCCATAGATTGCATCCTGATCATAATATTTATTCTTAGCTATGATCCCCCAATCAAGCGGGGATTCACCTCATCAATATAGTGCAATCGGGACAAATATCATCCCAATGATGGTCAAATCCCCCAAGCCCTTTTCACATTCATATACTTCCAAGCCTATGCGCTACATATCTAATGTTGGTGGGTGGCAAGTGTTTGTTGGGAAGCTCTCTTCGGCCATTGAAGAAGGTTGGATGTTGTATCTTGAAGGTTCGGCCCCTCCCCCCCCCCCCCCCTACATTTGCATGTTGTTTTTTATTTCACAATGTGCCTACACTAAGGGCTGTGATCGGAAATGCTAGTTGGATCCTGTGGGTAGGCTAAGGTCTCGGATCCGAGACCTTAGAGAATTCGGCCATTGAACCAGGTTGTGAAGTTTTTTGGGTGAAACCTGTGGGTGGGTAATTAAGGTCTCGGATCCGAGACCTTACCCGATTCGGCCACTGGACCAGGTTGTGAAGTATTTTGGGTGAATCCTGTGGGTGGGTAAGGTCTCGGATCCGAGACCTTGGAGGATTCGGCTATTGGACCAGGTTGTGAAGTGTTTTGGGTGAGTCCTGTGGGTGGGTAAGGTCTCGGATCCGAGACCTTAGAGGATTCAGCCATTGGACCAGGTTGTGAATTTTTTTGGATGAATCCTGTTTGTAGGTAAGGTCTCGGATCCGAGACCTTAGAGGTTGAATGTGAGGGTTTTGAATGTAGGTGTTTAATACTTGAAATCTGCTATTGTGAGGGTAGGTTCTTTATACTTGACATCTGGTATTGTGAGGGTAGGTGCTTTATACTTGAAATCTTGTATTGTGAGGGTTTAGGCCAGAATTAGGACTTGTGAGGTTGAATGTTTGTGTTTCAATGTGAGTGCTTTATATTTGAAATCAGGTTTTGTGAGGGTATGTGCTTAATACTTGAATTCTGGTATTGTGAGGGTTTAGGCCAGAATTAGGACTTGTGAGGTTGAATGTTTGTTTTTCAATGTGAGTGCTTTATACTTGAAATCTGGATTTGTGAGGGTAGGTGCTTAATACTTGGATTCTGGTATTGTAAGGGTTTAGGCCATAATTTAGACTTGTGAGGTTGAATGTTTGTGTTTCAATGTCAGTGCTTTATACTTGAAATCAGGTTTTGTGAGGGTAGGTGCTTAATACTTGAATTCTGGTATTGTGAGGGTTTAGGCCAGAATTAGGACTTGTGAGTTTGAATGTTTGTTTTTCAATGTGAGTGCTCTATACTTGAAATCTGGCATTGTGAGGGTAGGTGCTTTATACTTGAATTCTGGTAGTGTGAGGGTTTAGGCCAGAATTTAGACTTGTGAGTTTGAATGTTTGTTTTTCAATGTGAGTGCTCTATACTTGAAATCTGGCATTGTGAGGGTAGGTGCTTTATACTTGAATTCTGGTATTGTGAGGGTTTAGGCCAGAATTAGGACTTGTGAGGTTGAATGTTAGTGTTTCAATGTGAGTGCTTTATACTTGACATCTGGTATTGTGAGGGTTTAGGCCAGAATTTAGACTTGTGAGTTTGAATGTTTGTTTTTCAATGTGAGTGCTCTATACTTGAAATCTGGTATTGTGAGGGTAGGTGCTTTATACTTGAAATCTGGATTTGTGAGGGTAGGTGCTTTATTCTTGAATTCTAATATTGTAAGGGTTTAGGCCAGAATTTAAACTTGTGAGGTTTAATGTTTGTGTTTCAATGTGAGTGCTTTATACTTGAAATCTGGTATTGTGAGGGTAGGTTCCTTATACTTGAAATCTGGATTTGTGAGGGTAGGTGCTTTAAACTTGAATTTTGGTATGTATGTTTAGGCCAGAATTTAAACTTGTGAGGTTGAATGTTTGTTTTTCAATGTGAGTGCTTTATACTTGAAATCTGGTATTGTGAGGGTAGGTTCCTTATACTTGAAATCTGGATTTGTGAGGGTGGGTGCTTTAAACTTGGATTCTGGTATGTATGTTTAGGCCAGAATTAGGACTTGTGAGGTTGAATGTTTGTTTTTCAATGTGAGTGCTTTACACTTGAAATCTGGTATTGTGAGGGTAGGTTTTTTATACTTGAAATCTGGATTTGTGAGGGTAGGTGCTTTATACTTGAATTCTGGTATGTATGTTTAGGCCAGAATTTAGACTTGTGAGGTTGAATGTTAGTGTTTCAATGTGAGTGCTTTATACTTGAAATCTGGTATTGTGAGGGTAGGTTCTTTATACTTGAAATCTGGATTTGTGAGTGTAGGTGCTTTATACTTGAATTCTGGTATGTATGTTTAGGCGAGAATTTAGACTTGTGAGGTTGAATGTTTGTTTTTCAATGTGAGTGCTTTATACTTGAAATCTGGTATTGTGAGGGTAGGTTCTTTATACTTGAAATCTGGATTTGTGAGTGTAGGTGCTTTATACTTGAATTCTGGTATGTATGTTTAGGCGAGAATTTAGACTTGTGAGGTTGAATGTTTGTTTTTCAATGTGAGTGCTTTATACTTGAAATCTGGTATTGTGAGGGTAGGTGCTTTATACTTGAAATCTGGATTTGTGAGGGTAGGTGCTTTATACTTGAATTCTGGTATGTATGTTTAGGCGAGAATTTAGACTTGTGAGGTTGAATGTTTGTTTTTCAATGTGAGTGCTTTATACTTGAAATCTGGTATTGTGAGGGTAGGTTCTTTATACTTGAAATCTGGATTTGTGAGGGTAGGTGCTTTATACTTGAATTCTGGTATGTATGTTTAGGCCAGAATTAGGACTTGTGAGGTTGAATGTTTGTTTTTCAATGTGAGTGCTTTACACTTGAAATCTGGTATTGTGAGGGTAGGTTTTTTATACTTGAAATCTGGATTTGTGAGGGTAGGTGCTTTATACTTGAATTCTGGTATGTATGTTTAGGCCAGAATTTAGACTTGTGAGGTTGAATGTTAGTGTTTCAATGTGAGTGCTTTATACTTGAAATCTGGTATTGTGAGGGTAGGTGCTTTATACTTGAAATCTGGATTTGTGAGGGTAGGTGCTTTATACTTGAATTCTGGTATGTATGTTTAGGCGAGAATTTAGACTTGTGAGGTTGAATGTTTGTTTTTCAATGTGAGTGCTTTATACTTGAAATCTGGTATTGTGAGGGTAGGTTCTTTATACTTGAAATCTGGATTTGTGAGTGTAGGTGCTTTATACTTGAATTCTGGTATGTATGTTTAGGCGAGAATTTAGACTTGTGAGGTTGAATGTTTGTTTTTCAATGTGAGTGCTTTATACTTGAAATCTGGTATTGTGAGGGTAGGTGCTTTATACTTGAATTCTGGTATGTATGTTTAGGCCAGAATTAGGACTTGTGAGGTTGAATGTTTGTGTTTTCAATGTGGGTTTATGATATGAATGACCAATAAAATATTTTGTTTATGGTATTTTGATTTCAATTTGGTGACGTCAGCCCTAATTTAATATGATACATTAGAAACATATACTATAAGATGTTTGATAACAAATGCAATCTTGCACGCCTATAGGATCCGTTGGTTTCTTGAACAATTATGGGTTATTATGTCCACGGGAATGGGGTACCTTTCCAAATATAGAATTTAAACTATCTCTAATTCCACGGAAATAGGCACTGCTTCTCCTAAAATTACCCAACAAAATCTAAATTTTCCGCTCTCCACTCTCCGCTCTACGCTCACATAGCTAAATCCCCCCAGCTCAACTTAAGACTAGGATAACTTATGCCTAAATCTCATTTATAATCCAAAGTTAATCCTATCTTAAACTTACTCTTAATGACCCTAACTTCTCAAATTCCCCTCTAATCAACTGATCATAAGTGATTTCTCATCACTTCAGTTGATTGAGATTCTCTCTTAAATTACATTCTTCCCAATTGTACAACTAACAGCCTACACTCAAAATCCAACTATAATCTCATGTGGCTGAACTATAATCCTCTTCTCTCTGTATTACCTCCCACAGGTTTCAACAATAATCATTTCCTTTTATGTGCTGGCCTTTGGCCTTACACCTTCCTTTTAGTGCCTATCCCAGGCCTCAACTATATTCAGTGGGTTCTCTCACAATCTGATACTTGGCCTTACGGCTTCTTACAGCCTATAGTGAATCTCAACTATAGTCCAGAGTTACACTACAATCAGCCTAATGCTCGACTGGCCCGATTTCTCCCTCTCACAGGTAATCGAAGGGTCACTCAACAAGGCTGCCTATTTCCTCAGTCAATAGTTCGACTTTCCTTCACTCTCAATCGCTCAGGACTCTACTCCTCAACGATACCAGCCCATAGTTGCACTCTGATGCACCCCGTGGGTCGTTCCCTTGCAAATTAGCTCAAGAAGACTCACGGTGAAACATCACGTAAATTTATATTCGCTTGAGAACTACCGTGCCTCATTAATATGTTCGGTCTCGAATTAATAATCCCTCTCTTCTCCTTATGATATGAATATAATTATTGGAATGGACACAATCTCATTATCTTAATTCTTACTCTCAATGTAAGGCATCATTGATAATAAGAACCATTAGATTTTAAGAAAGCTTCAAGAGGTGTAACAATATCCTTGATAATAATATATTTTTCAATAAGTTATATAAATCCTTAAGGTTCGTAGTTCATAAACATCAATCATACAAATGATAGTAAACTTGTAATGATGAAGAAGATCCAATATTCTTGAGTCTTCCTTTTTAAGCTCAAGTGCTACTACTTATGATATTGTAACTTGACATGTATGCATATAGTAGTTATAATTTCATGAATACATCATTGATTGTTTTGCAATGTCACGTTTAACTTCAAAGTGTTTTAATGACAAGAATAATTATAACTCTCTTGAGGTTTATTCAAGAGTAAGAACTTCTCTTTGATTGTTGATGACATCCAACAACTCACAAAGTATCTTAAGAGAAGAAGCACTTTTACTACAAAGTGTTTCTTGATGACGAGAAGATTAGAACATCATTCTTACATTACTCTCTTGTGTGTTTGTTCAAGAGAGAGAATTCTTTCAACTTATAATGACATCCAACAACTCACAAAGAATCTTAAGAGAAGAAGCACTTTTACTACAAAGTGTTTCTTGATGACGAGAAGATTAGTACATCATTCTTACATTACTCTCTTGAGTGTTTGTTCAAGAAAGACAACTCTTTCAACTTATAATGACATCCAACAACTCACAAAGAATCTTAAGAGAAGAAGCACTTTTACTACAAAGTGTTTCTTGACGACGAGAAGATTAGTACATCATTCTTACATTACTCTCTTGAGTGTTTGTTCAAGAGAGACAACTCTTTCAACTTATAATGACATCCAACAACTCACAAAGAATCTCGAAAGAGAAAGAAGTTCTAATTTATGTCTTCATCATTCTTGTTAATCACAAAATAAGTTCGATACTCAAACATATGTTATATAATATAATATGCATAATACTTGTAAGTCAATTATGTAGTTTATGATAATAAGTTCCTCCTCTTTTGAAGGAGTTTGTAATCGTTAAGTTTCACTTAAATTATCCATAACATGCATATAATTCTTCAAACATACAATCACATGTATATTTATAATTCCCTTTTGAGGAGTTCAATGATAAGTTCCACTTTAGAGAGTCAATCGTAATTCCGACGTTCAAGTCAAATTGTCGTTACTACTCACAACAACTACTCTCAAAGTTCCATTGATACTCCAACTCTTCTTGAGCACTTTGTTCTCACCCTCGCACTAATACTTTGAGTTCTTTCTCAAAGCACCTATTCTTCTCTCGTTCAATAATCTCTTGAGTCACAAGTACCAATTGACAACTCATAGTTCGACTTGAGAAAGAGAGAGAGAAAGGTCACACGCATTTGTGGAAAATATATTGTATTGCAAAAGAGCTCCGAGAGGAGAGATACAAAGAAACTCAAGTGTTTTTGACACTCAAATTTGTGATAACTTCGTTGTGTAGAAAATGAGGTATAAGTCTCCTAATTTGCTTTCCTTATATAGTCTTTTCTTCCTAACCCAAGATCTACATTTAAAGTGGTTGTTAACTCCTCTTCTTCTTAGATAACTACCTATCTTCGTCATATGTAGATGATATCTAACCTAAACGGTTATAACCGTTTTTCTATTTGAATGTTCAAGTCTCTAAGATTCTACTACATCCTTGTCGTGGCTACATTGTAATTCCTTTTGAGAATTCAACCAAATCTTCACATTTGCTTGATTCCAATGATTTGTATTTAAACATACTAGTAGAATCTATCCTTGTCGTGTATGCTCATAATGCATCTTCATAATGTTTTTGTATCATAAGAATCTAAAATTCTTACATAATACATAATCATGCTTTTTCAAAATTCCATAATCATGTTCTTTGGAAAGACATTTATTCTCAAAATCCTATAATCTAATATATCTTTGTAATTCTCTTAATTACCCTTAATATACCCCTAATACATCCTTAAATATACTCCTAATTTATCCCTAACTATACCCCTAATAATTCCCTTTAAAGTCCCTTTGATAAGATACTAGGGAATCCTTTGTAAGCCGCTGGCGCCTATTGCCGTGGGTAAGGGGGCCCTTAACCGCGCGTCTTCCTTGTGATACCGCGGTTGGGGACCCTATAACCGTGGTCGTGCCCCTATCGCCATGGCCGAGAGCTCTTCGGCATTCTCCTTCGGCATTCTTCCTCTTCTTCTCTGGAGTTATTCTTGATGTCGTTACACACTCTAACTTGCCTCTTTCTCTCTTACAATGTTGTTGCTTAACACACTCGCTTCACTCCCAGGTGGTGATTTTCTCACTTCCTTCATTTAGGTTTCACCTTCTTCGGCCAAGGATGTCACATACATTCCTCACTCTATCTGGCACTCTATTCAAAGTTCGCCTCACTTTCCTACTTTGTTTCAGTCAACTATACTTGCAATCTCCCTTTAGACGATTGTGTCTTCCACAATAGCCAACGGTTTCTGTGAGCCCAAAAGGGTGCCCACATTTAGTCTTAGACCCTTGAAACGTTAGTTGATGCACTTTGAAGTAGCATGTTACTTTACAAAAATATAAAAAGAGTGAAATGTTAGTCTTAGAAGTACCATGTTGTAAGAGGCTAGGATGTGAGTTGTTATTGTGTTTTTACCTTCGGAAGGATTTGAGTGAATGAGGATAGGTAAGGAGAACTTGGATTGAGTAGTTAGTGAGTAGGCTAGTACAAATGGATGGAGACAACCAAAGTGACTCAAGAGGCAAGTGCATTCGAATTGGGATGAATGGAGGATCACATGGAGCGCACAAGTGGACCACCTCATCATGGCCACTTAATGGGGAAGGCCCAAGGAAGAATGCAAGGTGGAGGATAAGCAAATTCTCACAGCACCAATCAAATCACGAGTTAAGCATCGTGGTTCGAATTAAGTGGTGAGCGACGATTTGGGAAAGTAAGGGGAGAAAGTTATGGCGGCGGAAAGCGAAGGAGGCTAAGTTTGGGTTGAAGCATCCCAAGTTTGGTAAAGTGTGGTAGGTAGAAAGCCAAGGCTAGTTAAATGTTCGAATTAGGATCCTTGTTGATCATTTGAGGGAGGAAGGCTTAGAAGATAGGATTGGCGCCTACTAAGTAGGAGGAAATCTCAAGGGCTTATCGTGAGCCTTGAGGGTGCTCACCCCCTCAAGCTTACTATATAATCCCTCATTCTTCCCTCACTCATCCTCTCTTTCCTTTGTGCTCCAAGGCACCCCACGAGTTATAAGTGTGGGTGTGGGAAGCCATATTGGAGCACATGTGTGTGCTTAGTTTTTAGTTTGAGAGCCAAGGCTTGTTAGCCTTGAAGAGGGCTTGACCTCTTGGTAGAATTAGTGTTGACGTGAAGGATTTTAAAGTTAATTCATGATTCCAATTTGTGGTACTTTAAGTTCATGTTTTGAATACACGTGGTTGCAAGTTCCATGTTTAAGAGTTGAGCACTTGATGTTGTGATGAGTGCAAAAATATACTTGTGTGGATTAGTTAGTCTTAGTGAAGTTAGGAAATTCTCTCTCCCCCTCTCCTCTCTAGGATTTTAGGATTTTAGGATTAGAGAAGAATTGTGTGATTAGAAAGGGGTTGTTAGTAGAATTAGGGAAATTAGGTAGGAAGATTAGTTAAGGGCTTGAATAATTAGTGAGGTAGTTGGGGATTACAACTACAAAGTTGTGGGTTCATGAAGGAGCTGGGTTTATGAAGGAGCTGGGTTTGTTTAGTTAGAAAGTAAAGAGCTGGGTTTATGAAGGACCTGGGTTTGTTTAGTTAGAAGCTAAGGAGCTGGGTTTATGAAGGAGCTGGGTTTGTTTAGTTAGAAGCTAAGGAGCTGGGTTCATGAAGGAGCTGGGTTTATGAAGGAGCTGGGTTTGTTTAGTTAGAAGCTAAGAAGCTGGGTTCATGAAGGAGCTGGGTTTATGAAGGAGCTGGGTTTGTTTAGTTAGAAAGTAAAGAGCTGGGTTTATGAAGGACCTGGGTTTGTTTAGTTAGAAGCTAAGGAGCTGGGTTCATGAAGGAGCTGGGTTTATGAAGGAGCTGGGTTTGTTTAGTTAGAAGCTAAGAAGCTGGGTTTATGAAGGAGCTGGGTTTATGAAGGAGCTAGGTTTATGTAATTAGAAAGTAAAAAGATGGGTTCATGAAGGAGCTTAGTAGATAGCCTACCTAATTAGCTCATAGACAAGTAGTTAGTTACATTATGCTAGTTAGTGTTATGTGTGGCTTTCACAAGTAAATGTATTTGAGATTGACTATAGAGAATAGTGTTTTTTTTAACACTTGCATCCTCTCTTTAAAAATAAACCACGTGCACAACTTAATGGAGAATGTGGAGCACTCTCGCGATGGCAAGACAAAGGAAGCAAAGACCAAAGTTAAATCCAAGACCACTTGAAGGGTGAACCTTGCACTATGGACTCATCCAAGTCCAAATCCAATACCGCGGAGGAATGTGAGCCCAAACCCACTACTCGGACTACGGACGCTTAAGGGTGGGGGGTTTGGCCTCACAGTTTCACAATTCGTTCACCCATTTCTATCGTGACTCACACTCTGCTTCTCATGCTTTCTTCCTTTCTCAACTACTGAATTACAATAAGGGCTTATTACTCAGATAATTGTTCACACAATGTTCCATTCCCTTCAATTGTAATCTCACTCTGGAATTCGCTCGCTCATCTCTCGTACACTCCTAATTCTTCCTCGCTCAATTTGCCCTTCGCAATTTTTTTTTTCTTAGTTCCAATGACACTCATCTTCTCACCAATCAATCAATTTGATGCTCATTTTACTTCATCCCTATCAACTCTCACAAACTTGCTCTCGTAATCAATGTTCACACAATTCCTCTTACACTACTATCTTATTCACCAACTCTCATAGCAATGAACAACAATATTTTTACACTCACATTCCAGTCATCCAAACAGAAAATAGTCTGACCTCTCACTCGGCCATTCAACATATCTCAATTCAATTAAGAATATTCTTTCACAGTAATCAGTAACCCGCAATCACTGCGGTGTTTACTCCAGGAAATAGATGAACTGTAGACCTCGCCCGAATGCGGTGTTGAGGGAGACAAGACTATTAGTTAAACAATGTGCTCAAAACTATCTGAGTAATGTCTAGTTTCCCCCTCCTTGCCAGCTGCGAGGCCAAACCACCCACCCTTATGCGTCCTAGTCCGGGTGAGGGCATGGGGATCACATTCATGTTCACATAACTCCCTCTTCCCAACGCCATTAAAATCCATCACAATTCACGTCAACTTTGGCACACCAATTTATTCCATGACATGAGTACAAGCGTTGAAAAACGCTCTTCTCTATTGTCACCCCCTAATCCCCCATCTAATTCCTCGTGATCCCCTCACTTACTAATAACTAATTGTCTCAATCACTATTCCTTAATAAACCTAATTAACTAAACTATAAGGTGCAATAGTGTAAACACTAATGGCCCCTCTTCATTATTCGACCTCCGAAAGTGCTAGTCCAACTGCTACATAATCCTCTTAGCTGCCGAACATTCCAGCTGCCCAGTTGCTACATAATCCTCCCAGCTGCCGAACTATCGAGCTGCCCAGCTGCTACATAATCCTCCCAGCTGTTGAACTATCCAGCTGCCGAGCTGTGGAGAGAGAGGGAGAGAGAGGGAGAGAGGGAGAGAGAGGGAGAGAGGGAGAGAGGGAGGAGAGAGGGCACTCCAAAACCACACACCCCTTAGCCCCTTTCCAACTAAAAATAAACCCAAGCCTATCCACTAAACCCTCAACCCCTAAACCAACACGGGAAGGCCTCAATTCAAGCAATTAAACCCCAAGGCCCTTCCCCTTGCTTCATCAAACACCACTCACTTAACCAAAACACCCCCTAATGCCACTAAGCTTCTAATTAACCACACAAAATAAGCCTAAGGCCTAAAACATAACTCCACACCAAGCCTCACTCTTTTTAATACTTTTAGTTGTTTCAATAACGACTTCAAATGCAATTCTAAGTAAATCCTAAACATAAAACAAATATGAGCAACCATTTTGGGCTCATACCAGCCCTCTTAGCTCGGCGAGAGAAAGAAGACGATATTTTCAGTAACTACCTAAGGGCACCTAAGCCCGTGCCTATAGTTATAACTATTTCCTAGCCTATAGTTCAACTATTTTCATCTGACTGGATGAACTTCATCCAATTGCTAACTATTTGCTTATAGTTAAACTAAATGACCAAAAATTTGGCTCACACACCCCAAACGCCATTGAACCTATTGGAAACATATACACATGATCATCTAGGGACATAGGATGGTTATGATGCATGTTTTTTAATATGTTACAACAACAATATTTGCACAATGAATAATGATGAATTGTCTATTCTACTACATTGTTTATGGTATTTTAGTGTCACATGCATAATAGTGTCACTAACCCTATTTTGAGGTGTATCCTAGGTTACTATAATGATCAACAACTTCATCTTTAATGTCACCGCATGACAATTGGTGTTCACATGACACTTGCTATTAGTATCCTCAATGTAATATCTTTTGCTTACATACTAAAATACAAAACTATCATCTCAAACATCCCAATGTGCTATGATGTAATGCAAATAAATATCACTTCAAAAATCACTCATGTTGACAATTAGGAGACGTGACACTTTTAAACCTCAAGGCATCTAGGTTAGGCCCTTCACAAAATATATACATGACACTAAATACCATAAATGGTGTATTATACTGTGCAATACTGAGAAAAAACAGCAGAAGCAAGTTGGTTGTTTTGTTTGGTGTTTGGACAGAAGGGTTTGACAGAGGCTCAGTAGAGTATAATAATCAATTCATGTAACCTAACTTAAGGTTTTTCCCTGTACATAGTATTGGTAGTACTTGGCCGCAGAGACTTTGGTAGCAGAAAAGTAGCACAAAATCCTAGAAGAAAAGTAGCAGTGAAGTAGCACGAAACCCTATACGAAAACCACGACAGCAGGAAACTACACTAAATATGATATTTAGTGTCACCAATTTTAATTGTCTTGATCAATACTAATTGTAAACTGCAGTGTAGTGTCACCAACAGTATATGTTAACCCAACATAATTTGCCATCCCTTGTAATTTTTTGGATGATTATATAGTTACAGTGTTGTGATTACAGTCACTTATCAAGTGATTTTTTTTCCCAAATTTCAAATCATCAATGACAATATTTCATGACAAGTTGGTGACAGAGGAAGGCAGGGGGTTGGCCAATGGATGAACTCGCCCATCATCCATGACAATATTTGTTCATTTGTTCGGAAGAAGTGTCACCCATAAAGTTACGGTAGTGACATAAAACACCATATGACACTAAATATCATATTTAGTGTAGTAGAAAATGATAGCAGCGGAAGTCTTGTTTCTGGAGTCATTTCAAGCTAGCTAGTATTTGAAAATCGCTTTAAACCAAGATCATGTAGTCTCAGTTCTTCATATTCATATTCTCTATGTATAATAGAAATATCTATATTCATAACTTCATTTGATATAATTTATAACAAGCATGGAGTGACAATTATTTAATAAAGAATTGGAATAAATGATTGAGACAAAGCCTCTCATAGGCACACCAATTTGTTTGGTATTTGGATAGAGTGTTATGGCCGATGTTGAGGAGAGCATAATATTAAAATGATGTAACTTCACTTAAGGATTTCCCATATACATATGATAGGTTGATAATATAATCCACAATCCATGTGGGATACGTAAACTTCGAAGATGAAAGCCTTGGTAGTCCTCTTGAATGTATTTGTTTGTATCTTTTGCATAACAACTTCAAAGTTATTCTTGGACGTAGTAGTTTGTTCCATGTACCAACTTTCTCTAGTTGGACACAATTCCAAATAAATGCACCTTCTTTGTTGAATTAAGGTTCCAAACTTTATTAAAGACATAGACTAAGTTTGTAGTATATAGTTTGACAATTTTATGTTAATCCATTTTCTTTTGTGATGACTAAGGACGACTCAGAATATGATGGGTACCCCTCCTCTATGTAATATCATATAGTGGATTATTAACACTGCATAAGCTTGTGTAGAGTGCGAATTTATTATTATCTTGGGAAAGCGTGACCTGAATAATAGTAAATTCCCGCAAATTTTGTCTAGAAATAATCCGAGGTTCATTTGTAGAATGATTTTTAGCGGGACCTGCCATGAATCAACCCACGCTAGTCTAGGTGGTACGTGGCGAACACGGTAGCAGGAAAGTAGCAGGAAATAAGCAAAAGCCAAGCAGGAAACCCCACAAACAGAACCACAGTAGCAGGAAAGTAGCAGAAGCCGAGCAGGAAAGTCTACAAGAGACCATGGTAGCAGGAAAGTGTAGTAGAAAACGAGAGTATAATAATAAGAGCAGACTCCTATCAATTTCTGTTGAAGAGTCTGACATCCTAGCCTGCTTAATTTAGATTGTTGTGTGTAATTTCTTAGGCACGCCTTCAACTGAAGTGGAATTCTAGATTATACATCGTCACTACACTGATTTCATGGTGGTGTCTGCGATTGAGTCAGGATTGTGTACTCTCTGTTCTTCAAGTGCTTCACCTCTACGAGTGTAGAAACTCTCAGCTCTTGCCCTCTTTCCCCCAACTGCAGCATCTGAATCTTTGTAATGCAAGAGCGCCATGAGTACGGGTGACGAGGCCGATGGCGTGCACGCCACTTCTAATTTCTTGAGCGAGCAAGCAAAGATCGACAAGAAACGGAAACGAAATGGAGCGCAACAGAAACGAGCAGCGAAATGGAGCCAGGACGAATCCGTCGCACTGCTCAAGAGTCTGAGGGATTTAGTGCAGATGAGCGAAGCAGGGGAGCAGTGTTTGAAGGGCTTGGCCAAGTGGGAACGCATTTCTGAGGAGCTCGTTGGCCATGGCTACCAGAAAAGAAAGGCGAATAGTGTCGGTGAGAGGTGGGATACTCTTCGTCAAGCATACCTTCACGTCGAAGAGCACTTGAGAGCCGGCGAGAATTTCGCACAGGCTCTACGTGAGACCAGAAAAGAGTTCAAGTTCTTGCCTGCAGAGTACACACAGGAGTGGCACGAGTTGGCCGCTAGGTGTGGCCCCAGGCAAAAGAAGAAGCAGAGGAATGGTGGAGCGGAATTAGCCATGGTGGAAAATACTGTTGCAAAGCAAAAAAATATCGATGCTTTGCCATGTGATGTTAGTCCAGCGTCGGTCTCATTTGAAACCATCCCCCAGGCATTCCGTAAACTTATCAGGAATGTGAGGTCCCTGCTATCTTGCAGCAGAGATGCAGCCAGTCCAAGCCAAAGATGTGACGAGATGGATGAACTAGGTGACATTGTGAGGTCTTTGCTTTCTATAGTCGAAGCGGTGAAGACGAATGCCAAATTCGAGAAGTCAGGTTCTCCAATCAGCAAATCTTACCTTTCCTAACCTAGAGATCATTGGCAATTTTAAGCTCAAACAGGCCTTTCAAGATGCATTGAATATTTACAACTTTGAAAGCTTCGAAATGCAATATGTATTTAATTTTGAGATTTCTAAGGTGAGTTCAGAATTGCTGATCATCAGAATTTGGTGGACCCATTAAGTGTACCAATTCCGGGGAGCGGTGGGTCATGTTTTGATACGATTCACGTTTCTTGACATCCAAGCTTCAGCACTGATCACTTCAAACTATTCGCAACTTGATCATCTACTAATTGTGTGTACTGCACTGCACAGAGCCGTATTATTCTCTGGAAATTGACAAGCGGGAGTGGAGATCGGTGCATGATCTTGCTCTTAGTATGTCACAAGATCACGGGCGCAGGTCAAGGCCAACACCTAGGTCGGTTTCTAACTCAATGGACATTAGATATCGCAGGCAAATCGGAATAGTCTCTAGAAACTGAACTGCCTTCTCCTCTTCCTGCTTCATGTTCTGAAAACTAGCAGCAGATTCCCCCTGGTAATGCAGATTTATCATTGTTGAAACGGAGGGTGAGTGTAGGTCAAGATCCGCTTTTAGGGTTTCTGTGTTTCTGACTTGGAGTTGCCATGACTTGGTCATTTTATTCGCTCCTCTCAGAACCCTCGACCATGACTGATGTTGAGAACTTGAGGCCTAATTTCCACATTTTAGTCCAGCAGACATCTACAGGGTCAAGGAGCTATCATTTGATAGTATGAAGCTGGCTGTAATCTGAATTGAGAACATTGTCTGACACTGTCTCTAGGAATCTCTAGAAGTGTACTTTTGTAATATTCTGGATGGTGAGTTGTGATTGCATTTCGTATTTCCAGGACTTGGTCCTCTCCACATTATCACGTGAGACTTCACAAATTCTATGTCTCGTCATAAAGTAGGCTCTAAAGACATGCCATTTTATTCACAGAGATGCCAATTCCAGTCTTCCAGAGCAAGCACTCGAACGCTTCCAGGGTCTTGTGTACCCTCAAAATGACCCAGATCCGGTAACTATCACACAAAAGGACATCAGGACCTTGAATCCATCAGAGTTTCTCAATGATACAATCATTGATTTTTATAACAAGTGAGTGCGGCTCTTGAAATTTTATGTCTTTTTGTTGTAGGCATACTTTCAAAACATACGGATTCCATGGTGTGTAGTCATAAGCATAACATCCTAAAATGATTTGCAAACATGTTACCAGGCGGGTATGGTAATCCATCACTTTGTCAATGAGACATGTCCGTCATCTTGACAAGTAGTTCTGCAGAGTTTAAATTTTGTATTCTATAAGAGTGTGCATCTTGATCGCCATTTCTGGTTGTGTAGGTACTTATTGCAGACCTTATGGCCACAAGAGAGGTTACCTACTCTGCATGTTTTCAACAGTTTCTTCTTTCCAAAGTTGGTGGGGACTGACACAAGCTATGAGCAAAGCAAGACTGCGTTTGAACGAGTGAAGAACTGGACCAAGGACATTCCAATTTTCGAGAAAGATTACATCTTCATCCCTGTCAACCAGAAGTGAGACCTGTTTGTTGCAGTCCGATATTGTGTGCTTTTGAACCTCCATTAACGGAGAAAGTACTTGATCTCGCCTTCCACTCGAAAATAACAACATCCTTGAATTTACATAATTTTGTACTAAAACAAGATTTCTTGCAGGTCACATTGGAGTCTCATCATCATTTGTCACCCGGGACACATGTGCGATGCTGATGGTAAGGATAAGTCCAATCACTTTGCAATAAATTTGAGGTTGAACAGTTCTTTTCACCAAGGTATCAATATTTGTGCCATACCTTGATCTTTTTGCCAGTATCATTGCTTTCTGAGGGTAAAGAATGGCTGAGCCAAGTTGTTTTGGATGCAGGTCCATCTGGTGTCCCCGTTGGGGATCCTTGCATTTTGCATTTAGACTCGTATGAAGGAACTCACCATACTGGCTTGGAAGACTGCATCAAAAAGTTTGCACCAGCCTACATGCTCATGTCCATTGAATTCTATTTTGTTCGCTTTATTTCCTTCCTCGAAACCACAACTATTTCTCAGGTTGGTTGTTTAATCTAAATTTGGCAGGTATCTTTCGGAGGAATGGAAAGAACGAAATCCAGATGCAGATCCTGGAGGATATTTTGATGAAATACACTTCATTAGTGCGAAGGTCCCTCAACAAGGCAACGACTATGATTGTGGCATCTTTCTGTTGCACTATGTGGAGCTTTTCCTAAAAGTAGCACCTACGAGGTTCAGCTTGAAAAGAATTCGTAATTTGGAACCAAACTTTGTAAGTATGGAGACCATCTTTTATATTCCCACTCATACGTGCTTTTGTTCCGCTTGTCAGCTCTTAGTGATGTAAATATAATATGACCTGACCTCCTGTTTGGTGGGTCCTTAACAGCTCAGAAGGGAATGGTTCAAGCCATCTGAAGCCTCAGCAAAGCGCCTCTTCATTCAACAACTCATTATTTCCCTTGCAGAAGAGAGAAGTGCAGTTTCTTTGAAGGATGATCAAGAAGCTAATGGAGAGTTAGCAGGAGTGAGTGAATCTATTGTTGACAAATGCGATCATGAGAAGCTGAGAGGCTTCAATATTTAGAAGAGAAATGAGTTTCTTTTGTCATTGAATGTGCAACCTCTAATGTACTAACCCGTAACAAGGATGGCACAAAGGTAGTTCTGGATAGAATCAGTTGTGGAATTGGGTTTCTTTCAGGAGTTGCAATTCCGAGTTCTCAAACTTGAAGTTTATGGCTTTCAGACTTCTCTGGAATGTGAACACGACACCCACAAAAGTGGAAATGACTTCTTCCCAGAGGTATCACAGGTGCTTGGCCCACCAACGAGGTGAGAAATCCTCAATTGAATATTTTGAATCAAGCAACAAATATATTTCATTGGACATGGCAATATAAAAGAACCTCTTAAGAAATTTGACTAAAAATCAATGCACAATAATACACAAATTTCCTAACATTCTTAAGCCTTGCTAAGGGTGCAACCTTGGAGGAGGAATCAACTGGCTTGACTTGCAAAATTGTTCGTAAACACTCGTCTAAATCGGATTTGAATTGGGTGGGTATTTGATATTGGGTCTTATTAAAGCTTTTTTTAGGATATGAAATAGATATGTGCTTTGGAACAAATAATTTTGACATATGATATAAATATTATATTTGTGTATATTCTTATTATATATTATCAATAGCCTATATCCCAATATGTCTTGACATATCCTCTTGATCTCCCCCTTAGATGATATGGGAGTGGCCACCTTAGGGGTTTACCATCCAATTTATGAAATTGAATATAGAGACGTGGAAATTAACGTGAATCAGAGTATTACAGAGAACGAAGGGATTCTCAAGAGGAAGAGATCTTGCTAGATATGGAAGTAGCAGCAACATGTAATGAGTTGGTCGTTGGTTCAGGTAAGTGATTTGAAGCACGATGGAATTCAAACCTTCCAAATCTATGTGACTTTTCCATGCAAAAAGATTGATTTGTTGCTATGATCAAAATCTAAAATGAAGTTATCTTTGTGCCAGGAAGAGAAACTCCCCCCCTAGAAACACATCACAGAGAAGTTGGACCTAGGCAACAAGATTTGCAAACTATGGGATACACCCGTAGCCTTCTTGATACATTACATCAAAGGCCATGCCAGCTGATTGAGGATCCCACAAACTGCAAGACCACTACAACTCAAATATCTACTTTCGACATGCCGATGGGAGTATGCTTCATTTCCCTTTTTGATGTTGATGTATTTTGTTCAGTGAGGAAGAAAAGTGGACATCAATCCTTAACTCATGAAGGTCCAAGATCTCGTTTGGTTAGTTGAGCACTTAAAACAAAAATAATCGTATATCTCATTCTATAGAAAGATACGTCATTGTTATGTTGAACAAGCAAGTCACAACGTGACATACAATCTTCATCAATACTTCAAATGTAAGAACCTTAACAAAATCATCCACTCTATGTCTTGTAGTCCCTAAATTAAGATACAATTTCCAAACACAAAGAATTAAGTGTATGTAACATAGAATCATTTTTTATTGTGTTATCATATATGTATCCAAGACTTTGTTCTAGAGGCATGTTGTGGGGA
Source organism: Polytrichum commune (assembly GCA_950295325.1). Classification (NCBI taxonomy): domain Eukaryota; kingdom Viridiplantae; phylum Streptophyta; class Polytrichopsida; order Polytrichales; family Polytrichaceae; genus Polytrichum; species Polytrichum commune. The sequence continues at coordinate 50,281,746 of OX485807.1, forward strand.
TTAAGATTTCAAGCATAAGTAGAAAGTTGTACATTAGTCAACATGTATTTAGTGTTTTTTAGGTGTTAATTTCTCAAAATCATAGATAGTGATTCATGCATTGCACAAGTGTGAAAACAACTTGTAACGTGTAGATGTTGTCTTTAAGGTGTTTTTAGCAACTTTGGTATTTGTTTCGGACAAGGAGATTTAGATCCAATTAAGACTTTCATCTTGGTTACTTGATAAAATAAAATCATAACGCAAGTGAATGAATGAATGAGAGTTGTACACTAACTCCCCTCTAGGCTTAGATTACTTTTACCATTTCACTATATATTTTTATTGATTATAGTTTTGCTAAGTAACACCTTTAATTAACTCAAGGCCTTAGCTTATGCAAGTACCATAAGCAAGTGGAGTTGATACTCTTGAGTAGCCTATAGACTATAATAATAGTGCTATGATACCTATTTGAATATATTTGAGATTGTTGCAACAATTGACCTTAACCATTTTGACATTTATATGTTTGATTCTCATCAACAATTAACATTTTGAAATTAATGATTGACGAATATTGTAAATGTTTACCCATAATAGAAAGAGAGCAACATTTGACATATGTATGGTTTTTGACCACGCGATTTGACTTTCTAATTTCAACAGGGACATAAACTAGATTTTGTTAACCAAGGAGATTCATTGCTGCTTTGGGGTGCGCGGTCCTCTTACATACTCAAGGATTGGAAGCATGTGAGTTTTGAAAAGGTTTAGGAAAATTTTGAGTTATTATTTACGTGCCGTTGACATTTCTAGAATACGTAAAGTGTTGGATGTTGTTCATGTGGTAAAGATAATAAGTTGAAAAATGAAATTGTGGTTTATTCTTTTAGGGCACCCTTACTATTGGATCCTCATGGCAACTACTTTCTGATGGAGTCGGTATGCCTTGGAGGCATTGCCCTCTAAATTCTAAGTATTGTAAGCATGGCACGTGCATAGTGGAGGCTACATCAACAACCATTGGTATTTTTGATGTCTTTCACCGTAAGGTAAGGGTCATACATAGCTTTGAGGATGAATAGTTTTCTCGCTTTACACATTATTTTATTACATACAATTTCTCTAATGATGTTTCTCATAGTTGCTTTTTTTTAAAGATCATGGCCCCTTTCATTGCAATGTAAACACCTTTGTGGTAGAACATGGTAATCATCTCCATAAATGTATGTCTTTGATTTGATGTAAAGGAAAATCCCCCACACTTCAAGGATTGGTCACCTTTGCGGAATATCAAGCATGCTTATACAAAGTTGGATGAGGTATTTATATTTCATTTCCTTTTGCCTATGATGTGAGTTTGTTTGAAGGGTCGGGGAATTTACCATGATGGTAAATACAACATCCACTACATTGGTGTTGTTATTTAGTATGGGTTTGAGAATATTGACATGCGTGGTATGTCACCACCAACACATCTTGACAAACAACACAAACGGCACAAGCTTACATAGACATTTAACAACTTGATTATATGTATAATCATATACATAATAATATTAAGTGTCATTTCAATATATCTTTATTTTAGTTGGATATTATATTTGGATATACTAAAGTTGTTATTACAGCCAATATTGTTATTAATTGTCATTAGAAGTGTACATCAATGTCATTTAAGTTGAAAGTTGTATTATGATATAAGTATATACTATGACATTGTGGTACATTTAAAATTATGCTATTAAACTTTATCTGGCATATCCAAAATAAGTGTTTAAACCGAGAGTTAGATATTGACATGTGACAATCCATATGAATATTTCAGGGAATATGTAGTCCTCATTCTTTAATTTCTTTTTGACATCATTCATAGATCCCTGCCACAATTTCAAAATTTTAAACGTCATAAAAATGCATTTAAACCAATACTGAATCTTGGAAGTCCTTCCAATATCTTCAAAATATAATGAATGGTACTTGCAATATCTTCATGAAAATCCACATATTGGAATTATTGGAAGGATAATATGTCACAATCTATATGTCTAGAATAACCTATGTGTTATGAACTATGTAACCAAAAGCTATGCAGAGAATGTTTGAAGAACATGACAATGAAGAAGGGATAATAACGACCTTTTGCTCCCCTCCCCTCATGTTTCTTACATCTTAGCTTAGTTACATTCACAAATAAAAAAATATGACCCAATATAATTATGAGTTGTATCTAAAAGTGCGGTGTTCCAGTGGAATGATTTGAGGTTTTAGTGCAATCCTACTTACATGGAACCTTACACGTTACACCATGGTCTAGTGTGATGGTGGGATTGGTGAAAATCCAACCCTACACCAATTTTTGGAGGAGGTTTACTTTCCATGAAGATCTAGATGAATGAGTTTTGAATTTCTAATTCTTGATGGACAAACGTAATTTAATAAAATTTCACACAATTGAAAATTTAATTCATACTGTCAAGAAACAAATAAACAAATAAAGATTGGACCATGAAATTCATGTAGTACTACATAGGGGGTGATCTTAAGATGCTTTAAAATCAATAAAATGTTCATCAGTTGTTCCATGGATAATGACATTTGTAGGTTGTACGATAAGCAAGCTCACACATTTTAGCTTTGATCAAACTTATGGGTGTAGAAGTACTTGTTAATTCACAAACTTTTGGTTACTCACAAACACCGAAAAACAATTATGGTGAAAGATAATAAATACATGTTATATAAACCAAATACATAATATGAGTGTGAAATAATGGCTGTGCAATTGACTAAAATTGGATTTTACATCAGTGCATCAAGTGTTGCAAGGTGTTGGTTTAAATGATGTCTAAATTCAAAAATGAGATTTATACTATCTTTAATTGTAGATTTTGTTGCATTCTTCCCATTGTATCATACATATGCATACACGAATATAAATGATCCATATTCAAATACATAGTACATATATATGATAACTATTGTCAAATGTCATATTATTTCCACATTATTTTTAAATAAGTTTCAATTTTGGCATATACAAAGGAAAAGCTCACTTTAATACTCATAGGGGTTGGATTAAACATACCATCTAGAGCACAAAATTAATAGTAGGGTCTTTATCACACGAACCAAATCAAATGATTGATTCTTTTATTCCATTGTAGTGGTCAATATGATGATAATCATGAAACACTTCAAATTACATCTATTGTGTGAAGTTTGAAGTGTATATTTAAAGCATGAAACATTCATCATTAAAACGTAACATACAAAGAGTAGAAGAAATCTTCGTCACCTTCAAGGTGTTGGTTGTTGGCTCAACCACTCCAATATCTCATGAAAGAATGGTTATTGCTATTCGACTTGCAAGAAAAGAAAACGGATAGAGAGAAAAGTAAAAATATGTTAGAGGGTGGTTTTGTCCCTTGCTTGAAGAAAATTCTTTTGTCTTTGGGGACAACATGTGCATGACGCATTTAGGTTTCTTGAAGATCACCTACTTAGTTGTTTTGGAGACTTGAATCTTTACGATAAAAAAATCCAAATCATATCACTCTATGAAAACTTGGGTTTTGGTAGTTGTGTTATGAATGTGTCCTACGAACAGACACTCTATTCACCCCGGCCCCTAGAAAAGGGGCCGGAGTTCTTCTTCTTCTGTGTACAGATAAATATGTTTGATGTTCCATCACCATCATAAAATTTGCTTACATATATTTTATTTAAATTAAAGCAATATCTTCATTAAATGGATTGTCAAAGTGTTTTTATTCTTTGAATGTTGTTTTTCAATGCAGCTAATATATGAATTGACAGGTTGTTTAAACTCAAATGTTAGTAGATTAAATATTAAACATTTTTGGAGTTGGTGTTAAGATGACATCAACTTGTTTGTACATTATTTTAGTTGAAATATGAATATGGAGGATTTCATGGCATTTGGATTTAGCATATCAATGATTTCAATTATGATATAAAAATTAAACCCAACTATAGAAATAATTGTTTGATAGTCACATAAACTTTATTTTATAATACTTCTACGCCAAATTTCAATGTTCAAACCAAAAGAGTTCATATTGGAATCAAATTCCCCATTGTCATGAATCTCTTAAAAGATTGAGTCATTTTTCATTTGAAGATTTGTGTGGGATGCATTGGGCAAGTTTAGCTATGGCCACCTCGACAATCATTTGGGTCGATATGTTATTAACTTTTGTGCCTTGGAAGGGCCCATGGATGGGTCCATGGTCTTGTAAGGTTATTATTTGCAATAACGCAACAAGTAACATTTTGACCAAAATACAATCTAAAAATATGATATGTTTACTAATTCCATGAATTCTATTTAATATGTACAAGTAACTTAACATCGTTATAAGATAAGGTCATTTTATATTTAACCTAGAGTACCAAACAAAGGCCGGTGTAGATCTTCATGTTCACACAATACGTGGAATGTTGTTAACAGTTCCATAAAATGTGATATCAAGTAAGTCCATATATGTGGTGGATCTAAATAGCATGTTGGTTTCCTCTAAAGAAACATGTCAGGACTCTTGAAGTCAAAACATAAATTAGGCTTGAATATTCAACCTCCTAGCTCGATAATAAAATTTTTTTGGTTAAATTTGTCATTAGTCGACATGAGAAGTAAGGTAGTTATATACACATCTCATAGTAAGACAATTGACTTTGAGTTCCTTACTTGAATATTTGTATAGCTACAATTTATAGCGAGAGAATGATTGTGAATTGATGATAAATGAAATGGAGTATTCTAGATTAATAGCGGCACAATGCATCAAAGTGCTTCATGTTTAGGTGATTGCATTATTTTTTATTTGCAGGATGAAATTTCAAATGTCCTAATACATCCACATCAGAACATTGTATTTTGGGCTACAAAGCATGGTGTTATTGGGGCCTATGATTTCCAAAATGAGGTACAAAATTACTATCCAAATCATACATGTGGAATACAAAAATATGCATTGATAAATGATAATTTTATTGAAGTACTAAAGATTATCTTATTTACGAGAGTCACTTTTGTAGTCCAGAGAATGTCAATATGGCACATGAGTTAGACCTACGTGATGGTCTTAACTTCCTCTTGAATAATTTGTTGTTGACTTTTAGATGCAAATAATATGACCCAAAATAGGCACATTGTGGGAATCAATTACATGATTTGCAAAAAAAAGTTGATGTACGCATAATTTCAAGACGATTAATCAAATCATCTCAAGCAAAGTCCAATGCATGCAATCTACCTTGCATAGGGGTGCTTAACAAAGGTGCTAATTTAGATAAATGTGCACATTGAGCACATAAGGGGATATCGTTGAACGTATGGTTTGTATGGATCATTAGGGTGATTAATAAGATGTGTGTAATATGTAAAATGACAATAGGCCCATGATCCGGACATGAATGCAAAATCACAACAATAGCCATGAACAAGTGCATATGTTATGGGTCACTACATATATTTAAAGCTATGTGTAATATCTATGCTTGGATTTGAAGGTGGAGCAAACACGTTACTTTTAAGTTTGTTGAAGAGTGCACCCCTCCAAACAACTATTGTTCGCATTGGACTATTCTAACGTAGATGGATTAATACATGGAAAAATTATGTTGGATCGCAGGATTTGACTAGAAGAGTGCATCTCCCTCAATTAGGGGAGAATTCTAGCGGGTATTACACAAGGGACCTAATTTTTTCCATCGTTCTAAATGTGTTGGTGTTTTGTTGCAGTTTTCAAGGCGAGGTAATTTTCCTCATATATGAAAGTCATCCATGCACTTGAGTTTCCATTTACGTTCATGCCAAACTCCCCTTAGAAAGTTAGAACTTTGTTATCATTTCACCCTTTGATTATGATGATGTGTATTGAATCATGTTGAATTACAATTGAATAAAAGCTCGTGTTTTTTTTTGTAAAGTTTATATCCTATGACTCCAATCCCAAATTATTGGGTTCAAGCAAATTAACACTTAGTTATGTTCTAACATGCGTGTTGGTGGTGTCATTAGGACCAATTATTTACATGGACACTCGATGATGAGCACGTGGAGAGAATATATGGATCGGCCCGCCACATAATTCGTGACCTCCACAATGACCAAGTTCAACTCCTTGTTATGAATCCACACATCTTAGCCATTTGGGATTTGCGGCAACGAAAGGAACTGCACAGGGTAAATATTAAATTCTCCTTAAGACCTTGATTCATTCATTGCACTTTTTTTTAGCAATCACGCCTTATTGCGATCATGATGCATGGTACACTTAATAATGTTTTTTGTGTCACCAATTCTATTCAAATTCAAATTCTTTTTGGGATCTTGATTCGTCCATTGCACTTTGTGAGCAATCATGCCTTATTGTGATCGTAATGCATGGTACACATAATAGTGCATTTTGTGTCATCAACTCTATTCATCTTGCTCAATATTAATTATAAACCACCCATGTAGTGTCACCATCATTGAATATGAATTTAACATTATTTGTCGTTCCTTGTAAAATAAATTCTGCATTAGAAATTCACTATGTTGCAATTATTGTCACTTACTTAGTGATTTTGCATCCAAATATCAACCATCCATGACAATAATATTTCATTTCGGAATTGTGAGGATGCAAAATATACCAAACTTTGTTTCAAAAAATGGCAATTTTTGGATGGACTAAAGTAATATGGGATGAAAGTACTCACTATAGTAAACTTGCTCACAAGAAGTGTCATGAGAACAATTACCAGAGTGACATGAAATAGCATATGAAAGTGCATCCAATATATGGTGTAGTACCTTGATGTGCTAGCTGTTATACTTATGTGTCCCTACTCAACCCATAATGAAATTCCCACCTCCCATTCATTGACGTTTGGAATTCGTTCTACGCAGTGGCACCCCAAGGACACAATTTTCGGCCAAGAATGGATACATGACGCCAAGTACTCATGTGACGGCGAGCTTGTGTATGCCTTTTTTGTCCACTGTTCGATTGGCATATTTGATGCCACTGCTCGTTTACAACTACGTTGTCGAATTACACCATCCGCATATTACAGCCCAATTCATCAGTCTCCCATGTACAAATACGAATACCCAAATCCATGCGGCAGTCATATCCAATTCTTCGATCTCTGCTAGCCTGCAGTAGAACATGAATTGTTTGTGGCTGTGGAGCATAATATGTGTAGGTGTGGATGTTACTGTTTGCAGATATCATAATCTATAGTTGCAGCAGTTGGAGCTCTTCATAGATTACATGCCGTGCTTGTCAATTGACGGAGTTTGTGATGTTTTCACGGAAATTTTGATTCAACATTTGTTGTTGATGGCAGGAGTTTTGGGCAGATTGTAGCGCATCCTCAAAAGCGCAACCAATTTGCAATTCATATGCGGCAATATTTTCAGAGCAATGATGTCGTATATGTCATTGAGCCATCACATGAGCTGGGAGGAGAGTGGGTTTGAAGGGGCAATCAAAGGAGTTGGCGGACAAATTAGGATTAATTAGGATTAATTGGACTTGATTACATTCAATCACACTTTATTAGTTTGAATGTATATAAATACATGTGGAAATAGAAGGCATTATCTAATATATTATAAGCTTAACGTACTAAAACAAAACACTAAGTTTAGTTCCCTTTTAGAATGACCAACATCTTTTCAACAATAAGTCCCAAAAATTATAACCTCAATGTTAATGAGGTTTTTGTAATATATTTGACTTCCAAGTTAATTACATGCTTTATGACGGTTTCACTTTGAAAATTAAATCCCAATCAATTCTTTTTTTAGTCAATGGAAGTGAACATATTTATTATATTTTGGACCTTGAAGATGAAGTGCACTCTATATGGGTTATATGGACAAGCGGCCTTCAAGAGTGCTAGAGCGACTTTGTTTTTCAAAGTCGGGCGGAGCGGGTAGTAGTTTTCGATCGTGCTATGAAAAATTTAAGATTTGTTTTGTGGGGGCTGCTTGAAATTGCCATATCGCGTGCCCCAACCTCCATCCACCTCCCTTGAAAGTTCGTAGGGGGAGGGTTAATGTCCGCCATCTATAAGTAGCGGTTGGACCTTCTTAATTTGCAATTACTTATTTAGTAAAACAATTCACCAATTGAACATGTACCTCGTAATACAAGATTTAAACCTTTTTGATAACTACACTAAATATGATATTTAGTGTCACGTGGTAGTTTATGTCACTATGGTAACTTCTCGGATGACACTTCTTATTAATAAGTTTATAGATGTTGTCATCGGTGATGGATGAGTTCATCCATTGGCCAAAACCCTACCTTCTCTTGTCAGCAGCTTGTGATGAAATATTGCCATAGATGAATAAAATTCGGATGAGAAGTTGCTTGGTAAATGACAATAATTGCAACACTGTAAATCTGTCATCCCAAAAAGAATTTACAAGGAATGACAAATAATGTTGGGTTAACATGTAGTGTTGGTGACACTATACTGCGGTTTACAACTACCGTAGTTTAATAGCAGTTTCGGCACAAAATAATTCTAAAAATAAATGCCTAAATTTTTGGAATATTATTGGCATTTTTTGCCGAATACAAAATTAATTATTTTTCAAAATTGCCGAAAAGTAAGAAATTTTTACTTCTCACTAGAGTTTTATTTACAATGGAAGCATATGTAAATTTTGATGGAGAGAAGGTGCTCCTTTTGTAATCAAGCTCACTTACATTAGTCCACAAAGAATATGGGTTAAGAAGTAGCAAGACTCTAGGTGAGGCTTTTCAAATGTGTTGTACACAAATTTTTGGAGTCCAATTGAGCATAGAAGATGAAGTTTATTAGAATTTTGTACAACTAACAAAAGTTGAGAAATCAATCCTTCTCCCACCTCCGACAAGTTTTGTGTCAAAATAAGTCTTTATGCAAAATAAATAATCTTAAATAGTGGTTTACAATTGGTAGTGAGCAAGACAATTAGAATTGGTGACACTGAATATCATATTTAGTGTACTAAGGGGGCTACTTGCAAGTAGCTGCTGAACCTCATTTATTAGTTACCTACTAGCAGCCACCAAACCTCACCAAGTAGACACTGAGGGCCGGTTTACACTATGGACCATGAAGTTGGACTATGGAAGAGGGCCCTTTTCAATGGTTTGAGTTCATGGTCCAACTTCTTAAAAAATTAGTTTTAAAAGCCTTGCACCCCTCACTAGGTGTAAACCGAATGTGCACCAAGACGAATGACCATGCACTAAGAAGTGAAGGTGTTGATTTTCTATAATACATGTTCAAAAAGGGTAGTTCTGAAAAAAATTCAAGTTTGATCATTCTCTTGTCTTCTCTTGGGCTTCACTTGTCTTCACTTCTTGTTAAATGTGTTGAATATGCGGCTTGCAAATCTTCTCACAACAACTTTTACCATAAAACCAAAAAAAAAACAAAAAAAACGAGTGATTTAATTTGTACATGTTCAATGTAATTTACATGTGACATGTACCTTGTGTTGTCACTACACTAAATAAGATATTGATCTTTGTAGCGTACCGTAGGGGTTTCGGGGAGATGCGGGTTAAATTCCTGTTCAAAAACTCGCACGCTCACATCGGCTGAACGGACCATTGCTTGTGGTCACTTTTCCACCTGGTGATCTTGATCACCATCCAATTTCAGCAGTTTTATGCGTCAGTGTCTCTTGTCAACCCAGCTAGGATATGTTCGGATGAGGTAGGTCTTAGTTCGTTTTGATGTCATTCATCTGCCCATTATGTAGCAAACGAAGGACAGGCTATCCTGCGTGATGCTTCGTTGAGCATGAGGCACACAAAGTCATCCAGAACCTCAAGATGCAAGCACTCCGTGCCATTAGAGACTGGGTTGTGCCTGTGCCTGTGCCTGTCGATTTCCTAAGGTTCTCCCAAGACTGTGTGGAAGAGATAGACGACCGCGTAAGAAACTCCAACGCCCTCCTGAATGAATCTCAGTGTGGAGATTTGTCATCAAAACTTGTGGAAACCATTGAGAATGTCACAGCACTCATCTCAAACTGTGGGGAATCTTCCACCCCCTTTGCACCGGCTTTAGGCGACTTATATAAGATTTCAGAGAAGGCGAAGCGGCTTGTTTTAAACTGTTCCAATAAGAACCGGCGTGAAGCATCACTAATATTTCAGCTACAAAATGTTGAGGCATTTCAGGAGATTTTGTTGGAGATGGGTTTATGTTACAATGTCATTTGTGAGCAAGCCAAGGGGATGCGTGGAAAAGGTGATCCTCAGATAAAGGATCTTCGCGAGTCTTCAACATTTTCACCTGCAAGTGAAGAGAAGGTCCGTAAAGATCGAGAATCTTTGCAGGAGGTACTTGTGCGCTTAGCCGGCACCATATCCACTTCAAACCCTTGGGAGAAATGCCTCGCAGAATACTTGCTGAGAAGATTCGACTGCCGACCTCAACATGGCCAGGCCAATGAGTTGGGCATCCCTACCAGTCCAATTTTGTGGGTGAAGGAAACAGAACCTCCAGGCACTTGGAAATATGATGGCTTTCTTGGAGGTGGTTCCGGCGCCAGTGGTGTTTTGAAAGCACGATGGCTTGGCATTCCGTGCGCCAAGAAGGAGTTTCGCTCGGAAGTGGAGATGGCTATTTTCGTACGAGAAGCGGGAATCTTATATCGTCTCAGCCATCCAAACATTGTGAATTTTCTGTGTTGCAGCAATGACCCGGAGAAGGGACAATGTTTCATAGGGATGGAGCTTATGGAAATGAGCCTTTCTGATTTGATTCGGGATCAAGCAAAAAAAGGGCGAAAACTGTTTCTTCTCTCTACAGCACTTGATATTATCGTGCAAATCGCCCGGGGAATGTGCTATCTGCACGACTTGGGGATTGCACATCGAGACCTCAAACCGTCAAATGTGGTTGTAAATAGATTGATCACCCAACATCTCATCATCAGTCTCAAATCATCAGTCTCAAATCCTGTACAAATACTAATACAGATTTTCCTTCTCTGCTAGGCTGCAGTAGAACATGAATTGTTTGTGGCTGTGGAGCATAATATGTGTAGGTGTGGATGTTACTGTTTGCAGATGTCATCTATAGTTGCAGCAGTTGGAGCCCTTCGTAAATTCAATGCCGTGCTTGCGATTAGACGGAGTTTGTGATGTTTTGACAGAAATTTTGATTCAACTTTTGTTGTCGATGGCAGGATCTTTTGGGAGATTGTAGCACATCCTCAAAAGCACAACCAATTTGCAATTCATTCGCCGCACCATGATGTCGTATATGTAATTGAGCCATCACATGAGTTGGGAGGAGAGTGGGTTTGCAAGGGCAATGAAGGACTTCGGAGACAAATTTGGACTAATTAGACTTGATTGCATGCAATCTCACTTTATTAGTTTGAATGTATGTAAATAATTTTGGAAATAGAAGGCGTTAACTAGAATATTTTAAGCTAAACATTCTCAAACATAACACTGATTTTAATTCCATTTTAGGATGACAAAGACCCCTTCAATGGTAAATCATAAAAATGTTAACCTCAATGCTGATGAGGGTTTCGTAATATTTTTGACTTCCAAGTTAATTACATGCTTTATTGACGGTTTCACTTCAAAAATGAAATCCCAATCAATTGCTTATTTACTCAATGAAAGTGAACATATATATTGGATTTTGGACCTTGAAGATGAAGTGCACTCGATATGGGTTACATGCACAAGCGGCCCTCAAGAATGCAAGGGCAATTTTATTTTTCAAAGTCGGGCGGAGTGGGTAGCATGAAATAAATTTTAATTTATTTTTAGATTTCTTTTGTGGGGGCTGCCCGAAAGTGCCAAATCGCAAGATCCCGGCCCCTATCCACCTACCCCTAAAAGCTAACGCCAGCCATGTATAACTAGCTGTTAGACCTTCCTAATTTGCAATTACCTACATGATGAAACAGTTCAACAATTGAACGTGTACCCTATAAAACCATATTTAAACCTTTTTCATAACTATGCTAAATAGGATACTTAGTGAAATTTGGATGAGAATTTGCTTTGTAAATGACAATAATTGCAACATTGTAAATCTGTCATCCCAAGAGGAATTCACAAGGAATGACAAATAATGTTGGGTTAACATGTAGTGTTGGTGACACTATATTGCGGCCTACAATTAGTAATGAGCAAGTCCAATAGAATTGGTGACACTGAATGTCATATTTAGTGAACTAAGGGGCTACCCAACCTTGCAAGTAGCTGGTGAACCTCGTTTATTAGTTACCTACTAGCCACCAAACCTCACCAAGTAGGCATTGAGGGCCGGTTTACACTATGGACCATGAAGTCGGACCATGGAAGATGGCCCTTTTCAATGGTTTGAGTTCATGGTCCAACTTCCAAGGTTCAACTTCTTTAAAATCTAGTTTTAAAAGCCTTGCGCCCCTCATTAGGTGTAAACTGAATGTGAACCAAGAAGAATGACCATGCACCAAAAAGTGAATGTGCTGATTTTTTTTAATAGATGTTCAAAAAGGATAGTTCTAAGAAAAATTCAAGTTTGACCATTCTCTTGTCTTCTCTTGGGCTTCACTTGTCTTCACTTCTTGTTGAATGTGTTGAAGATGTGGCTTGCAAATCTTCTCACAACAACTTTTACCATAAAACAAAAAAAGGAAAAAAAAAAAAACAAGTGATTTAATTTGTACATGTGACATGTGCCTTGTGTTGTCACTACACTAATTAGGATATTTAGTGTTTGATTATATTTAATATTGTAACGGCCGTACCTTGCTCAACACTAATATTCAATTCTTTGATGACTAGTGTTAGAAGATTTGCTAGAAGATATGTTGGAATTCTCCTCATATAGTTGTTTTTATTTTTTCATATCCTTACTAACACTAAATTAAAACATGTAACGTCCACATATTACCATAGATAATATTTAGTGTTTGAGTTTACATATAAAGTTACTTACTTTCATAGGGTTATTGATATTTAGTGCATGTGTTTTTATTTAAAGTATCAAACACCAAATATCCTATGTAGTGTAGTAGAAAACATTAAAAAAAAATTATGTTTTTTTTAAAGAATTTTTTTAAAGAATTTTTTTTCCATTGTAGTTCTTTTGACTACCCTAATTTACAGTCGCTAAATGACTACATAATTTTCTTTTTTTCATTTTGCAACTGTAATTTCAAAACTTTTTGGGATGTGTAATATACCCTTGGAAGGGTAATTTCACGACCTTTCCAACGTTATATTACAAGCCCCCAAATTACAAATATTTTAGTTGGTAGACCAAAAAAGCAAATATGCACTCAAATTCTTTAGTTCTAGATGTCCCACATTGTTTGATGAAACATGTTAGAGCAAGTTCAAGGGGTAGGGCATGAAAGATGTGGTACATCTCATAAGTTATGAAAGAAATGGTATGTCTCATGGGCTATGATATGACCTAGGCACATAGAGAGGGTGGACTTGCTTCTCGAGATTCATTATGTTTTATAGATGTTGAAAAGTGTGACTTGTGAGCCTTGCCCAGTGGGAAGATTTGTATATTTAAGCACCGAAAATAAATTTCATTAAAAGTATATTATAACACCCATTTCTCTTTCATAGGCCCTTGCATTTTCCTAATAGACCACCTCTCTCACCGCAAACCCACCGCAAACTAGTCTCACCGCAAGTAGTTTCATGACAAGTTTAGTCTCACCGAAAGTAGTGTACTTTGGTACTACTTAGCTACCAAACCATAAATGACAATGAATTTTCAACACAATCGAAATTTTTGTTAACCAAAGTGTCCAGGGCCGACGTTGTCAAGAGTTTACACTCCATGGTCCCTCTGCCTTTTTTTCCTTACTGTAAACCGAAGTGGTCCCAGTATGAGTTCAGCAACCAATCAGTGCTCTTTTAGCATCCTAATCTGACGTCATGGTCCATAGTGTAAACCAAGAGTTTTAAGTCAAACCTAGTTTGTGTCATATGTGGTTGTCATGAAAACACCTTATTTCTACACGTGATTCCTCCACCGTTTGGATTCTTTCCATATGGCATGCGGGCTCCCACATAATTTCTCGGCCTTCCCTTGACCGCACTAGTAGGAAATTTGGGGGGGAGGGGGGTTATGTCATTGAAATGATTGTGGAATGACATTGTTTTGTTGTTTTGAATGTTGTCAAGGGCCTCTAAAGATACATGTAAGTGTTATTCAATTGCTCTTCTTAATCAGACCCCTATATTTGATTGGTATGTGGTTAGGTGTGGATTAAAGAACAAACGCCATAAGGGCACATGTCTAAAAGAGATTGAATTGTGTCTTCATATTCTATTGACTACTCTATAGTCAATAGTGTACACAATTGGGAGGACCTACGTATTTGATTAAAGAATCAAGAACCACACATTTTTGGCTTTTGCGTATTTTATTGAAAGTGTAGGTTGGTAATAGGCTGCATATTACTCATGAGCATCATAGTTCGGTCATACGTAAGACGGTAATCTAGCATAGTTTTTGGTGTCAACATAGGCTGCGTAAGTGACATTTAGTGCAAAGCCAATCGTAACTCACCGGAAATGTTGCCACCGGTGACTTTTTGGCCCCTATTCTTATAAGTTTTCGGTTCATTTGAGAAAGAAAAAATGATAGAATAAATATAATTTCAAACTAAAATTCACCTTATTAATTTTGGTGCAATCTATCCTCATGGAGTGAAGAAATGAACCTTTAACCCTGCTTGCATTTGAATGTTTTAAGGCTTCTACGACAACAATTGCCAAGAAGTTAGCAAATGTGGGGAGATGGAGAAGGGATAGAGAATTTGAAACCTTGCGATACTTGAGGAGCCATTTTGTGAGCAAACAATTCAAGAAAGACAAGATCTTGCACTTAACAATCCTTCTTTACACTAGAATTTAGCACCTAACACTGCTATTCCATGCAATCCCACTAACACCGAAGAGATACCCCCTGTTGCAAGCCAACTCGGACTCTAAACCCACTCAATCCACTGATAGAGAATGTTTGTTCAAATCGCACATGCACGGCAGACATTAAACACCCCCGTACGGACTTCCGGGGGTGTCAGATCTAGGCTGGAGCAGCTCTCCCAGGAAATTTTCGAACCCGACCGAAAACTGTTGCTCGCCCCATCCAACTTCGAAAAAAACTTTGTCCTTGCATTTTTCAAGGCCGCTTGATTACAAATCCCATATTGAGTGCACTTCACCTTCAAGGTCCAAAATCCAATATATATATGTTCACTTCCATTGAGTAAATAAACAATTGATTGGGATTTCATTATCTAAGTAAAATTTTCAATAAAGCATGTAATTGACTTGGAAGTCAAAAATATTAGAAAACCCTCACTAGCACTGAGGATATAATTTTTGTGACTTACAATTTGAAATTGTCTTTGTCATTCTAAAATGACACTTAAATAAGTGTGCTGATTTAGTATGTATATTTTATAATATTTTAGGTAATGTTGTGTACTTTCACATGTATTCATATGCATCCATTAAATGTCATGCTTGCCAATAGACGGAGTTTGTGCTTGTCAATAGATGGAGTTTGTGATGTTTTTACAGAATTTTTGATTCAACATTTGTTGTTGATGGCAGGGTCCGAAAGATTGTAGCACATCCTCAAAAGCGCAACCAATTTGCATTTAATTCATATGAGGGAGTCATATATGTAATTGAGCCATCACATGAGTTGGGAGGAGAGTGGTTTTGCGAGGCCAATCAAAGGAGTTGGCGGACAAATTAGGATTGATTAGAATTGATTAGATTTAATTACATTCAATCACACTTTATTAGTTTGAATGTATATAAATACATTTGGAAATAGAAGGCATTAACTAAAATATTATAAGAAAAACATACTAAAAACAAGGCACTAATTTTAGTTCCATTTTAGAATGACAAAGATCTTTTCAACAATAAGTGACAAAAATGATAACCTCAATGTTAATGAGGGTTTTGTAATATATTTGACTTCCAAGTTAATTACATGCTTTATTGACGGTTTCACTTTGAAAATGAAATCCCAATCAGTTCTTCTTTTAGTCAATGGAAGTGAACATATTTATTGAAATTTGGACCTTGAAGATGAAGTGCATTTTATATGGGTTATATGGACAAGTGGCCTTCAAGAATGCAAGGGCGATTTTATTTTTCAAAGTTGGGCGGAGCGGGTAACACGTTTCGATCGTGATCTGAAAATTCTATATTTGTTTTGTGGGGGCTGCCGAAAGGTGCCGGATCGCGGGCCTCATCCCCTATCCACCTCCCCTGCAAGTTCGTAGGGGGAGGGTTAACGTCCGCCATTTGTAACTAACCGTTGGGCCTTCTTGATTTGCAATTACTTACCTGATAAAACAATTCACCAATTGAACATGAACCCTACAATACCATATTTAAACCTTTTTGATAACTACACTAAATATGATATTTTGTGCCACTATGGTAACTTCTCGGATGACACTTCTTATGAATAAGCTTACAGATGTTGTCATGGATGGTGGATGAGTTCATCCATTGGCCAAAACCCTACCTTCTCTTGTCGGCAACCTGTGATGGAATATTGCCATGGATGAATAAAAATTGGATGAGAATTTTCTTGATAAATGACATTAATTGCAACATTGTAAATTTTTCATCCCAAAAAGAATTTACAAGGAATGATAAATAATGTTGGGTTAACATGTAGTGTTGGTGACACTATACCGCGGTTTACAACTACATGTTGAATGACTCCCACATACTAAATGGATTTCATTTGGATATTATTCATTTCATATGAATCCACATGCTTAACTTGAATGTTGAATTCAATCCAATGCTATGATATTGAAGTGTATTTTTCCTCCAAAATGTATTTGTGTGTCGTCTTGGAATGTTAAAATATTAGAAGGTTGAATTGTTAGAATTGTCCTCCATCATAATTAATCAATTAATTTTGTAACTGTACTAAACACTGAATTCGTGCAAATAACTTTCACATATTACCATAGATGATATTTAATGTTTGAGTTTACATTTAATGTTACTTAATTTCATAGGGTTAGTGATATTTAGTGTAGTGTTTGTATTTAGTGTATCTAACACTAAATATCATATTTAGTGTAGTAATGAGCAAGACAATTAGAATTGGTGACACTGAATATCATATTTAGTGTACTATGGGGGCTACCCAACCTTGCAAGTAGCTGCCAAACCTCATTTATCAGTTACATACTAGCCACCAAACCTCACCAAGTAGGCATTGACTTCACTCACAATTCATTAACAATCATCAAGCCTAGTCACCAAGCACCGTACCTCGTTACTTAGCTACCAAAGCACAAATGACGGTGAATTTTAAACACAATAAAAAATATTGACAACCAAAGCATCCAAAGCCAACATCGTCGAGAGTTTTAACTCAAACCTAGGTTTTGTCATATGTGGTTGTCAAGAAAATAGCTTATTTCTACACGTGATTCCTCGACCGTTTGGATTCTTCCCATATGGCATGTGGGCTCCCACATAATCTTGTGGCCTTCCCTTGACTGCACTAGTAGGAAATGTGAAACTGATTGTGGAATGACATGGTTTTGTTGGCCAAGCCCAAAGTCCAAACCTTTGGCCATGAACTCCCACGGCCTCTTGACTTGGACGGCCATAGTGTGAAGCCTCCAAAGGCCAAGCACAAAGTCCACATGAAGAAGGAGCATCCCACTTTATTCCTTGTCCAAAACAACACCTCCAATCTAACGGCCAAGATGTTGTCAATGCTTGATTAATTTCTGGAAAAAAATCGACGGCCTCTCGACCATAGTTTGGGTTTCCATTCCCATCCAACCCGAACTTCCTTTGAGAGTCTGTCGTCTTGGTCAAAAAGTAGGCATTTTATATTGCAATGGCCTTTGGACTTTGGCCTCTAGTTTCTTTTATCTTATATTCTCCATTGATGAAGGTTTGAAGGTTATGGATTGTTCCATCATTCATGACAAAGGGGGCATCCGCTAGCTAGTTTGGGATGGTATGCGCCATGTGAATATGTGGTGTGAGGATTTCTTTGTCCTTGGTTGAGCCATTGTTTGTGAGGTTGTCGGCTATTTCTTTGTTGGATATCCCAAAGTGGGCTCTAACAGTTTGTATGGTTATCTTTTGTTTGGTCCATTATATTTGATGAACTACGATTGCTATTAGTGGTTTATATGGGTGATGATGTTGTGAGGATTGTTGTCCATTTTGGTTGTTTATTAGGATGAACCTCATATAAATCATTGTTACAACTTGTCTCATAAGTAAATGCATTCCAGCATGATGTACAATAATCCCAACAAATTTGAAGGATTAGAACTCAATCCCAAATTTGCTAACTCGAATTTGATCCAAGAATATGTGCTCCCTATACACTTTTAGATTCACAGACATGTAGCATTCTAGGTCAATTTACCACTCCTATGAGGCCACTGTGGTGAGTGGGGGATAATTCAAATAAACTGCAAGCTTAGCTTTGGGAAGTGGCCTTTAGGTCCTACTACAGTCTAACCTCGTTAGTACGACACTCGTTTATACGACACCCTCGATATTATGACACATTTCTGCGCGACCAAACTTTTTAAGTTCAATACTCCCTCTTTTATACGACTATGACACTCGATAACACGACATTCACAATCTTCGGTTTGTCATATTTAAGAAGCATTTCATGCTAAATGTTTTTTTCATCTATATTACATATATTTTAAATACATCTATTTTCACTTGGGAACTTCACTTATCATTGGGAACTTAATGATAATTAGGGTTATTAGTGTAGAATGGACTTGGTTAGGGTTAGAGTGGCCTCCTTCTTATTCTTTTGTCAGATTATGAGCCTGAAGATGTTTACAACATAGATGAGATTGGATTGTATTTTAGAGCACATCCTAATAAAGCATTAGCATAAGGGAAGGTGAAGGGCCGGAAGTTACAAAAGAAGCGTGTAACCACGGGGAGGTCACTCCTTCTTTAATTAATGCATACACATGCGCTCAGGACCTATTTATCGGGGGGGTATTTACCTTGCAAAAAAGATTATAAGGTATGGTATTTTTCAGAATAAAGAAAAATTCTTGTATTTTAATACACCCTATTCGTCATTATAAATCTTGGGGGGAATCACTTTAAAATACCCTATTTTATTTATACTATATTTTTTTCCTTATACCTAAAGTAACCAATTTTTTTCCTTGGAGCCCAACTATTGTCCATTTTTTTCTTAAACCGCATTTTATTCCATACACCCATTTTTCTTTGGTTTTATAAGCAATTTTTTTATTTTTATCATGAAGGACATTTCTCTTCTCACAACCATGCATTGTGAAGTTTAGCCACAATGCTAACTCACATGAACTAAATCAAAACAATAAACCTAAGGCAAAGGGATGCAACTAAAGCATTATCTTAGACTGTGAAATAAAGTCAAACAAAGTGCCAAAGTTTTCCCTCCCAGCACGTGGGTAGAGACCATTAACTCCACATTGGAATCATTGGTTCAATAACGTTCAAGCAAGCTAGCGTGCGAAGTCATCCATCCAAGCATTTTCAACAAAAAATTGTAATTTTTCATCCACTAGCACAGACCCTACCCTAGACCTACTACCCCTAGAAATTGTTTGGATGTTGTTTACATGTACTGACTAGATAAAAAAAGGCCACTACATGTGATGGTATTTACATGTAAACATGTTACATTATTTTAAAACTCCCTATATTATATGTACGTTTTTTTGCAAAATTTACCCACAATGAACATATTAGACCTTACTTTTTATCGCACATTGTTTCTACAATTTTTGCCAGTGACCTCCCTGTGCCTTAAAGATGCCATTTTAAGGCCCACTGACCTTATCTAAACTCACTTATAACACGTGTTTATGATAACCATCAAGCAATTATCAATCATTTTCATAATTATACGGTCTAAGACGCATGAAGGTATTTTCTATCACGATGTATGTAAACGCTACAAATTCAGCATAATCACAACTTTGAATGTTTTTTGAGTTTAAAATTTTATGAATATGATTACTTGATGATGCCTCACAACTTTTTTGGGTAGTTTTAAAGAAAATATTAGAATATTGTTAGAAATCTAGATTTCTAAACTTGGTGGTTAGGCTAGCTACCAAGTCCTACATACCTAAGCCTTGGACCCCTTATGTTAGGCAACCTCTCAAAATCCAAGCAAGGAAAGCCCAAGAACTTCTAATAGGGCTCTCTTACCTGCACTGTATGATCCACAATTACTAGGAAAGAAGAAAGAAGAGGAATAATAATACTAATACTAATAATAAATTCATTGTTTGATGTGCACTAATATAAATTTGAGCCCATTTACCTTGTATTGATCATGGTGTTCCACGATGACACATGATAAGGAGGATGGCCTTTCTCTCGGAGGGTGGGCTCTAGGTGGGGGATATCTAAGGTGGTATGTCCAGTTTAAGGTAGGTTATGTGTGACATGCATTTGCCGGTTATCAAGTTTTCTTTTATTTAGTATGAGGTAAGCCTAAGGTAAATGAGATGTTTCATGGCATTTTGGTGCATGGATTTCATTAGCTTTTTGATGATATGTTAGAGGATGCCCAAAGCTTTTAATTTCTCTATTGAGTGATCGGATTGTATGTGTTGAGGATGGGTGTATTGGTGATGTTGTGCTTTGATTAATTAGACTTAATTACATTCGAACACTTTGTTAGTTTGAATGTATATAAAGACTTGTGGAAATAGAAGGCATTAAAAAAACTATTATAAGCTATACATACTTAAACAAAACAATAATTTTGTTCCATTTTAGAATGACAAAGATCCTTTCATTGGTATGTCATAAAAATTAAAACCTCGGTGCTAATGAGGGTTTTGTGATATTTTTGACTTTCAAGTTAATTACATGCTTTATTGATAGTCTCACTCCGAAAATGTAATCCCAATCAATTGCTTAATAAGGCAATGAAAGTGAACATATATATTGGATTTTGGACCTTGAAGATGAAGTGCACTCAATATGGGTTATATGGACAAGCGGCCTTCAAGAATGCAAGGGTAAATTTATTTTTCAAAGTCGGGCAGAGCATGTAGCACTTTTTGATTGTGATCGGAAACTTTTTAGATTTGTTTTGTGGGGGTTGTCCGGAGGTGCCGGTTTGTGGGCCCCGACACCTATCCACCTCCCCCAGAAAGTTAGTAGGGGGAGGGTTAATGCCCGCCATCTGTAACTAGCGGTTGGGCCTTCTTGATTTACAATCACTTACCTAATAAAACAATTCACCAATTGAACACGTGCCCTATAATACCATATTTAAACCTTTGTGATAAATACATTAAATAGTCTTTTTAGTCTTATATGGTATTTTATGTCACTATGGTAACTTCTCGGATGACACTTCTTATGAATAAACTTACAGATGTTGTCATGGATGATGGATGAGTTCATCCATTGGCCAAAACCCTACCTTCCCTTGTCAGCAGCTTGTGATGAAATATTGCCATGGATGAATCATTCTACATGACTAGTCACTTGGTAAATGACAATAATTGCAACACTGTAAATATGTCATTTCAAATAGAATTTACAAGGAATGACAAATAATATTGGGTTAACATGCTTGATTATTTTATGAAGAAAAAATCGACGGCCTCTCGACCATAGTTTGGGTTTCAATTCCCATCCAACCCAAACTTCCTTTGAGAGTCCGTTGCCTTGGTCAAAAAGTAGGCATTTATATTGCAACGGCCTTTCGACTTTAGCCAATAGTTTATCTTATCTTATATTCTCCATTGATGAAGGTTTGAAGGTTATGGATTATTCCATCATGCATGGTTATCTTTTGAATCACTATATTTGATGAACTATGATGACTATTAGTGGTTTATATGGGGGATGATGTTGTGAGGACTGTTGTCCATTTTGGTTTTTTATTAGGATGAACCTCATATAAATCATTGTTACAACTTGACTCATAAGTAAATGCATTCCAGCATGATGTACAATAATCCCAACAAGTTTGAAGAATAAGAACTCAATATATTACCTGAAAATCACAATCTCAAATCTACTAACTTGAATTTGATCCAAAAATATGTGCTCCTTTGAACGCTTTTCTTTGAGAAATATATGAAGGAAGATGTGGACTCCCTATACACTATTAGCTTCACAGACATGTAGCATTCCAGGTCAATTTACCACTGTTGTGAGGCCACTGTGGTGAGTGGGCAATAATCCAAATAAACTGCAAGCTTAGCTTTGGGAAGTCGCCTTTAGGTCCTACTACAGTCTAACCTCGTTAGTACGACACCCTGGATATTATGACACATTATTGCGCAACCAAACTTTTTTAGTTCAAAACTCCTCTTTTTATACGATGATGAACACTTAATAGTACGACATTTAGAATCTTTGTTTTGTCATATTAAAGAGGTAACTAATGCTAAAATTCTTTTCAACATTGTTATGTACATTCAAAGTACATTTATTTTCATTTGGGAACTACTTGGGAATTTCACTTGTCATCGGGAACTTAATGATAATTAGGGTTACTAGTGTAGAATGAACTTGGTTAGGGTTAGAGTGACCTCGTTCTTATTCTTTTGTCAGATTATGAGCCTAAAGATGTTTACAACATGGATGAGCTTGGACTGTGTTTTAGAGCACATCTTAATAAAACATGCACAAGGGAAGTTACAAAAGAAGCGTGTAACATTTTCTCTTGCTGTTAATTCACTTGGGATTGATAAGTTGAAGTTGCTAATGATTTATATGTCTAAGCAACCATGATGTTTTCGAGGGTGGCAACCTCGTGAGTATGTTTGGTGGCACTCACATAAAACAACTTGGATGTAGGGGGATATATTTGAAGCTTAGATTTTGTAGCTCAACAATCAGTTCAAAGGCCAAAATCGAAAAGTGATTATGATTTTGGATATTGCATCTTCACATGTTATTAGCTCTGCCAAAGTTGGTAAGTTTCGTGGATTTTCAACCTTGGAATCGAGCAACATTTGGTATTCGTTCCTCCCAATGTTACAATTGTAGTTCAACCCTTGGATCAAGGTATAATATCATCTTTGAAAACTCAGTACAAGAATAAACTTTTGCAGTGAGTTTTATCACAATATGATGATGCTACATCAAAGGACTTAAGGAAGGTGGCGCCCAACATCAAACAGGTCATCATGTGGAGTTATGAAGTATAGAGTGAGTTGGATGTACATATAGTCATGAATTATTGGAGGATTGCGCATATATTACCTGCAACATGGAATGTTGACTTTGCCCTAGTTGATGAAAGGGGGAAGAATAGAATGCATCTTTGAAAACTCAGTACAAGAATAAACTTTTGCAGTGAGTCACTGTAACTGTCACTCACAAAGTGATTTTTCATCCAAATATCAACCATCCATGACAATAATATTTCATTTCCGAATTGTGAGGATGCAAAATATACCAAACGTTGTTTCAATAAATGGCAAATTTGGATGGACTAAAATAATTTGGGATGAAAGCACTTACTGTAGCAAACTTACTCACAAGAAATGTCATGAGGACAATTACCAGAGTGGCATAAAATAGCATATGAAAGTGCATCCAATATATGGTGTAGTATGTTGATGTGGTAGCTATTATACTTATGTGTCCCTACTCAACCCATAATGAAATTCCCACCTCCCGTTTGTTGACGTTTGGAATTCGTTCTACGCAGTGGCACACAAATGTCAAAGGATGGATATTTGACGCTAAGTACTCATGTGACGGTGAGCTTGTGTATGCCGTCTTTGGCGATGGTTCGATTGGCGTATTTGATGCCACTGCTCGTTTACAACTACATTGTCAAATTACACCATCTGCATACAGCCCAAATGACCTGTCTCCCGTGTACATATACTAATACCCCAATCCATGCGGAAGTCATTTCCAATTCTTCCTTCTCTGCTAGGCTGCAGTAGAACATAAATTGTTTGTGGCTCTGCAGCATAATATGCAGCAGTTGAAGCTCTTCGTAAATTCAATGCCGTGCTTGCGATTAGACGGAGTTTGGGATGTTTTGACGCAAATTTTGATTCAACATTTGTGGTTGATGGCAGGATCTGGGAGATTGTAGCGCATCCTCAAAAGCGCAGCCAATTTGCAATTCATATGCGGGACTTCTTGCTGAGCAATGGTGCCGTATATGTTATTGAGCCATCAAGCTGGGAGGAGAGTGGGTTTGCAGGGGCAATCAAAGGAGTTGGCAGACAAATTAGGATTAATTAGGATTAATTATACTTAATTACATTCAATCACACTTTATTAGTTTGAATGTATATAAATATTTTTGGAAATGGAAGGCATTAACTAAAATATTATAAGCTAAACAATTTTTTTAAAAAAACACTAATTTTAGTTCCATTTTAGAATGACAAAGACCCTTTCAATGGTAAGTCACAAAAATAATAACCTCAATGCTAATGAGGGTTTCATAATTTTTTGACTTCCAAGTTAATTACATGCTTTATTGATGATTTCACTTCGAAAATGAAATCTCAATCAAATTGCTTATTTACTCAATGGAAGTGAACATATTTATTGAATTTTGGACCTTGAAGATTAAGTGAACTCAATATGGGTTATATGGACAAGCGGCCTTCAAGAATGCAAGGGCAATTTCATTTTTCAAAGTCGGGCAGAGTGGGTAGCAATTCTCGATTAGAATTTGAATATTTTTAGATTTGTTTTGTGGGGGCTGCCCAAAGGTGCCGGATCGCGGGCCCCGTCCCCTATCCACCTCCCCTACAAGTTCGTAGGGGGAGGGTTAACGTCTGCCATCTGTAACTAACGGTTGGGCCTTCTTGATTTGCAATTACTTCCCTGATAAAGCAATTCACAAATTGAACATAAACCCTATATTACCATATTTAAACCTTTTTGATAACTACGCTAAATACGATATTTAGTGTCATATGGTATTTTATGCCACTATGGTAACTTCTCGGATGACACTTCTTATTCATAAGCTTACAGATGTTGTCATGGATGGTGGATGAGTTCATCCATTGGCCATAACCCTACCTTCTCTTGTCAGCAACTTGTGATGAAATATTGCCATAGATGAATAAAATTTGGATGAGTTCATCCATTGGCCAAAACCCTACCTTCTCTTGTCAACAACTTGTGATGAAATATTGCCATAGATGAGTAAAATTTGGATGAGAATCTGCTTGGTAGATGACAATAATTGCAACACTGTAAATCTGTCATCTCAAAAAGAATTTACAAGGAATGACAAATAATGTTGGGCTAACAATAAGTAGTGTTGGTGATACTATACCATGGTTTACAATTAGTATTGAGCAAGACAAATAGGATTGTTACACTGAATATCATATTTATGGGAGTTGGAGACATTATTGGACACGTGTTCATGCCACCTTGGCAGACCTCCACCAAGATAGCCCTCATACTTTGAGGCACGGATTTTGGCCACAAACTCGTGTCGATGAACAAGCTTCGGAGGCTTGCCTTATGGAAAATGGAGAGGTTCGTGAGGAGTTTGATATGGACGACCATTACGTTGGGCCTGCTAGTCAATGTCCCCCACCATCTTTCCGCATTGCAGTGGATTGTCATGAAGGTTATATGCTCATTTTGCGTCCTAGAGACGAGACATATGAGAAGCCAATGTGGGTGGCAAGAGCTTTGGCTAAACCAAATTTTACAACTTCCAGCCCTCATTTTCGACAAATACAAGTGGAGTACTACCGACCGACAACACAGAATGAAGATGTGATTCGGCATTATACAGGCTGGGACACAAACCAAAACTTTCGGTGGAAGGTGGATTTTGAGCACGGTCCATCTTGGGTAGATACGGATTCCATATTCATAGCATGGAATCCACGGAAAAACCATAGTGGATCAGTGTGCATCCCTCAAAAATACATAACTTTTGCAAAAGACAACCTTGCTCGGATCGCACAAGAAGCAACCCATGTTGAATGAGAAGTTGGTAGGATTGTGTTAGCATGACTATAGTTTGATACGTAATTATAGCAATATAAATTACTCATATGTGTGCTCTTCAAAATTGGGGCAGAGTTTGGGTAGAACTTACGAATGCTATATTGTTTGGGGTTGGATGAATATCCATTTACTATATTTCAAAAACAATGTGAAGTTCATCTTATTATTAAGTTTGGGACTATATTGTCGATTGAAGAAATATGCATTTATTACATGCACTTTGTATGTTGCAATGTCTATATTCTATTGAACATGCTAATAATAGAAATCATTTTATATGTTTTTTGGGTGAAACTTGTTTGGAGTGCTCTACCCAATGTATTTTTGTTGATGAAGTTGGTGTCGAGTGCTCTACCATATGTGCTTATGTCCAAACATCATAGATTTGGGATATTAGAACATATAATATATTTGAAATTGTTGACAATATAGTTTTGGGCATCTTCATGTTGTTTGATCCATATATTAATTTGAGACTAGAGAAAGTCTCAATTTAACGAATATAGTGTTTCATATTCATAATCTCTATGTATAATAGAAATATCTATATTCATAACTTCCTTTAATATAATTTATAATAAGCATGGAGTGAAAACTATTTAATAAAGAATTGGAATAAATGATTGGGACAAAGCCTCTCATAGCTACGCCAACTTGTTTGGTATTTGGATAGAAAGTTATGGTCAATGCTGAGGGGAGTATAATATTAAAAGAATGTAACTTCACTTAAGGATTTCCCATATACATATCATAGGTTGATAATATAATCCACAATCCATGTGGGATTCGTAAACTTCGAAGATGAAAGCCTTGGTAGTCCTCTTGAATGTATTTGTTTGTATCTTTTGCATAACAACTTCAAAGTTATTCTTGGACGTAGTACTTTGTTCCATGTACCAACTTTCTCTAGTTGGACACAATTCCAAATAAATGCATCTTCTTTGTCGAATTAAGGTTCCAAACTTTATTAGGGACATAGACTAAGTTTGTAGTATATAGTTTGACAATTTTATGTTAATCCATTTTCTTTTGTGATGACTAAGGACAACTTAGAATATAATGGGAACCCCTCCTCTATGTAATATCATATAGTAGATTATTAACACTGCATAAGCTTGTGTAGAGTGCGAATTTATTATTCTTTTGGGCAAGGGTGACCTGAATTATAGTAAATTCCCGCAAATTTTGTCTAGAAATAATCCGACGTTCATTTTTAGAATGATTTTTAGTGGGACCTGCCATCAATCAACCCACGGTAATCTCGGCGGTACTTGGCCGTGGCGCATGGTTCGGGAGGTTTTTGAGCTCAACCAACTAAAATCTGCCCCTTCACAACTTCTACCGGTCTTTCCACGATTTGATCGGTTGCAAACTTGTTGCCATTAATTTGGACCGGCCAATATCCTATATTTTTTTTCAAGTGCCGGCTAATTTCCTCTTCATTGTAATGACAACTGGCCAAAAACTTGGGCATTGATAAGTAAGCCGGTTTTCCAATGTAGCAAAACTTATATCTACAAACAACATACATCATTCAACAACAACGTCCAAAGAACATATCAACATACAACAATAATATGTAATGATATGAACATCCAACAACAATGATCGACAATTCATTACATACAAGAAACAACAATAATGATCAAAATTTTATTCATAGTAGGAGTTGAATCTAAAATAACCCATCAACCAGTTGATGGCCATGGATCATACCTAGGCCTTAAAACCTCATATTAGATATGAGGCCACAACATGATAAAAGAGTAACCTAACATACCATATTATATACAAAAATGAAATTCATCAATCGTTAGAGTCAAAATCAGCAGTTTCATCTTCACCTTCAAGAGGAAAATGCCCTGAAAGGTATCTATGTGGATGTGAAAACAACCATCTAAACTTCCTCCATAAAGCTATGGCATCCATTAGTACGTTATCAAGATCACCACGAAGATCTTCCATAGACACACGTATAATACATTCTAAACACTAGCCGTCAACAATGAATTGCAATAATGAAGCAAAAGCTTTGCCTGTCCGCCATTCACCAAATCGCTACAAGCCTACAACGAACACATAACCTAAACCCTAGAACCAGATGATATCCGACCCTAGGTGAATCAAACCGGATGAAATCCGCCTATTTTACAATTCATCCGGGTAAAAATCCTCCTCCTCAAAATGGTTGCCAGTTGAAATCCGGTTTTTTTAAAAAAAAGCACCGGTTTCGCATCCTCCACTTTCCCAATTCAACTGGACTTTTCACAAAACCCACCAGCCGCCATTACACTAGATACCGGCTCTCCCCGGACATTGCCGTGGCGAACACGGTAGCGCGAACACGGTAGCAGGAAAGTAGCAGGAAATTAGCAAAAATCCAAAAAGCAGGCAAGCCTAGAACCACGGTACCAGGAAATTGTAGCAGAATCCGAGAAGAAAACCGCTGAAGACAACCACGGTAGCAGGAACGTAGCAGAAGCCAAGCAGGAAAGTCTACAAGAGAACCATGCTAGCAGGAAAGTGTAGTAGAAAAAGAGTGTGTAATAAGAGAAAACTTCTGTCAATTTCTATTGAAGACTCTGACATCCTTGCCTGCTTAAGATTGTTGTGCGTAATTGCCCTCTTTCCCCCAACTGCAGCATCTGAATCTTTGTAATGCAAGAGCGCCATGAGTACGGGTGACGAGGCCGATGGCGTGCACGCCACTTCTAATTCCTTGAGCGAGCAAGCAAAGATCGACAAGAAACGGAAACGAAACGGAGCGCAACGGAAACGAGCAGCGAAATGGAGCCAGGACGAATCCATCGCACTGCTCGAGAGTCTGAGGGATTTAGTGCAGAAGAGCGAAGCAGGGGTGCAGTGTGTCAAGGGCCCGGCCAAGTGGAAAGACATTTCTGGAGAGCTCAGTCGCCTTGGCTACCAGACAAGAGTGGCGAAAAGTGTCGGCGAGAGGTGGGATACTCTTCGTCAAGCATACCTTCACGTTGAAGAGCACTTGAGAGCCGGCGATAATTTCGCACACGCTCTACGTGAGACCAGAAAAGAGTTCAAGTTCTTGCCTGCAGAGTACACACAGGAGTGGCACGCGTTGGCCGCTAGGTGTGGCCCCAGGCAAAAGAAGAAGCAGAGGAATGGTGGAGCGGAATTAGCCATGGTGGAAAATACTGTTGCAAAGCAAAAAAATATCGATGCTTTGCCATGTGATGTTAGTCCAGCCTCGGTCTCATTTGAAACCATCCCCCAGGCATTCCGTAAATTTATCAGGAGTGTGGGGTCCCTGCTATCTTGCAGCAGAGATGCAGCCAGTCCAAGCCAAAGATGTGACGAGACGGATGAACTAGGTGACATTGTGAGGTCTTTGCTTTCTATAGTCGAAGCGTTGAAGACGAATGCCAAATTCGAAAAGTCAGGTTCTCCAATCAGCAAATCTTACCTTTCCTAACCTAGAGATCATTGGCAATTTTAAGCTCAAACAGGCCTTTCAAGATGCATTGAATATTTACAAGTTTGAAAGCTTCGAAATGCAATATGTATTTAATTTTGAGATTTCTAAGGTGAGTTCAGAATTGCTGATCATCAGAATTTGGTGGACCCATTAAGTGTACCAATTCCAGGGAGCGGTGCGTCATGTTTTGATCCGATTTACGTTTCTTGACATCCAAGCTTCAGCACTGATCACTTCAAACTATTCGCAACTTGATCATCTACTAATTGTGTGTACTGCACTGCACAGAGCCGTATTATTCTCTGGAAATTGACAAGCGGGAATGGAAATCGGTGCATGATCTTGCTCTTAGTTTGTCACAAGATCACGGGCGCAGGTCAAGGCCAACACCTAGGTCGGTTTCTAACTCAAAGGACATTAGATGTCGCAGGCAAATCGGAATAGTCTCTAGAAAATGAACTGCCTTCTCCTCTTCCTGCTTCATGTTCTGAAAATTAGCAGCAGATTCCTCTTGGTAATGCAGATTTATCATTGTTGAAACGGAGGGTGAGTGTAGGTCAAGATCCGCTTTTAGGGTTTCTGTGTTTCTGAATTGGAGTTGCCATGACTTGGTCATTTTATTCGCTCCTCTCAGAACCCTCGACCGTGACTGATGTTGAGGCCTAATTGCCACATTTCAGTCGAGCAGACATCTACAGTGTCAAGGAGCTATCATTTGATAGTATGAAGCTGGCTATAATCTGAATTGAGAACATTGTCTGACACTGTCTCTAGGAATCTATAGAAGTGTACTTCTGTAATATTCTGGATGGTGACTTGTGATTGCATTTCGTATTTCCAGGACTTGGTCCTCTCCACATTATCACGTGAGACTTCACAAATTCTATGTCTGGTCATAAAGTAGGCTCTAAAGAGATGCCATTTTATTCACAGAGATGCCAATTCCAGTCTTCCAGAGCAAGCACTTGAACGCTTCCGATCCGGTATCCTCAAAATGACCCAGATCCGGTAACTATCACACAAAAGGACATCAGGACCTTGAATCCATCAGAGTTTCTCAATGATACAATCATTGATTTTTATAACAAGTGAGTGCCGCTCTTGAAATTTTATGTCTTTTTGTTGTAGGCGTACTTTCAAAACATACGGATTCCATGGTGTGTAGTCACAAGCATAACGTCCTAGATGGTAAAATGATTTGCAAACATGTTACCGGGCGGGTATGGTAGTCCATCACTTTGTCAATGAGACATGTCGGTCATCTTGACAAGTAGTTCACCAAAGTTTAAATTTTGTATTCTATAAGAGTGTGCATCTTGATCGCCATTTCTGGTTGTGTAGGTACCTATTGCAGACCTTATGGCCACGAGAGAGGTTACCTACTCTGCATGTTTTCAACAGTTTCTTCTTTCCAAAGTTGGCGGGGACTGACACAAGTGAGCAAAGCAGGTCTGCGTTTGAACGAGTGAAGAAGTGGACCAAGAAAATTCCAATTTTTGAGAAAGATTACATCTTCATCCCTATCAACCAGAGGTGACAACGGTTTGTTGCAGTCTTATATTGTGTGCTTTTGAACCTCTATTAACGGAGAAAGTACTTGATCTTGCCTTCCACTCGAAAATAACAACATCCTTGAATTTACAGTATTTTGTACTGAAACAAGATTTCTTGCAGGTCACATTGGAGTCTCATCATCATTTGTCATCCGGGACACATGTGCAATGCTGATGGTAAGGATCGGTCCAATCACTTTGCATAAATTCGAGGTTGAACAATTCTTTTCACCAAGGTATCAATATTTGTGCCATACCTTGCGCTTTTTGCCAATATCATTGCTTTCTAAGGGTAAAGAATGGCTGAGCCAAGTTGTTTTGGATGCAGGTCCATCTGGTGTCCCCGTTGGAGATCCTTGCATTTTGCATTTAGACTCGTATGAAGGAACTCACCATATTGGCTTGGAAGACTGCATCAAAAGGTTTGCACTAGCCTACATGCTCATGTCCATTGATTTCTATTTTGTTTGCTCTATTTCCTTCCTCGAAACCACAACTATTTCTCAGGTTGGTTGTTTAATCTGAATTTTGCAGCTATCTTGAGGAGGAATGGAAAGAGCGAAATCAAAATGCAGATGCTAGAGGATATTTTGATGAAATACACTTTATTAGTACGAAGGTCCCTCAACAAGATAACCAGTGTGACTGTGGCATCTTTCTGTTGCACTATGTGGAGCTTTTCCTAAAAGTAGCACCTACGAGGTTCAGCTTGAAAAGCATTCGTAATTCGGAACCAAACTTTGTAAGTATGGGGACCCATCATTTATATTTCCACTCATATGTGCTTCTGTTCCACTTGTTAGCTCTTAGTGATGTAAATATAATATGACCTGACCTCCTGTTTGGTGGGTTCTTCAATAGCTCAGAGAGGGTTGGTTCAAGCCATCTGAAGCCTTAGCAAACCGCCTCTTCATTCAACAACTCATTATTTCCCTTGCAGAAGGGAGAAGTGCAGCTTCTTCGAAGGATGCTGAAGAGGCAAGCGACTTTGAGGCTAATGGAGAGTTAGCAGGAGTGAGTGAATCTATTAATTGCTGACAAATGGGATCATGAGAAGCTGAGAGGCTTCAATATTCAAAAGAGAAATGAGTTTCTTCTGTCATTGAATGTGCAATCTCTAACGTACTAACCCGTAACAAGGATGGCACAAAGGTAGTTCTCGATACAATCAGTTGTTGAATTTGGGATTCTTTGAGGAGTTGCAATTTTCGAGTTCTCAAACTTGAAGTTTGTGGCTTTCAGAGTTCTATGGAATGTGAACACGACACCCACAAAAGTGGAAGTGACTTCTTCCCAGAGGTATCACAGGTCCTTGGCCCACATACGAGGTGAGAAATCCTCAACTGAATATTTTGAATCAAGCAACAAATATATTTCATTGGACATATAAAAGAACCTCTTAAGAAATTTGACTGAAAATCAATGGATAATAATACACAAATTTTCTAACATTCTTAAGCCTTCCTAAGGGTGCAACCTTGGAGTCCTCTAGCTTGACTTGCAAAATTGTTCGTCAACACTGATCTAAATCGGATTTGAATTGGGTGGATATTAGATATTGGGTGTAATTAAAACTTATTTTAGAATATAAAATAGATATGTGCTTTGGAACACATAATTTTGACATATGATATAATTATTATATTCTTCTATATTCTTATTATATGATATCATAAGCCTATATCCCAGTATGTCTTGACATATCCTCTTGATCTCCCCCTTAGATAATATGGGAGTTGCCAGCTTAGGGGTTTTACCATCCAATGAAGCCGAATGTAGAGACGTGGAAATTAATGTGAATCATAGTATTGCAGAGAACGAAGGGATTCTCAAGAAGAAGAGATCTTGCCCGATACGGAAGTAGCAGTAACTTTTCATGAGATGCTCGTTGGTTCAGGTAAGTGATTGGAAGCATGATGAAACTCAAAGCTTCCAAATTTGAGTGACTTTTCCATGCAAAAAGATTGATTTGTTGCTATAATCAAATTCTAAAATGAAGTTATCTTTGGTCCAGGAAGAGAAACTTTCCCCTCGGAAACACATTACAAAGAAGTTGGACCTAGGCAACAAGATTTGCAAACTATGGGATACACCCGTAGCCTTCGTAATACACTACATCAAAAGCCATGCCGGTTGATTGAGGATCCCACAAAGTGCCAAACCACTACAATTATAATACCTATGTTGGGCACGATGAGAGAAGTATACTTCATTTCCCTTTTTGATGTTGATGTATTTTGTTTAGTGAGGAAGAGAAGTGGACATCAATCCTTAACTCTTGAAGGTCCAAGATCTCGTTTGGTTAGTTGAGCACTTAAAACACAAAAATCCTATATCTCATTCTATAGAAAGATATGTCATTATTATGTTGAACAAGCAAGTCACAAATTGACATACAATCTTCATCAATAGTTCAAATGTATGAACCTTAACAAAATCATCCACTCTATGTCTTGTAGTCCCTAAATTAAGATAGAAATTTTCAAACACAAAGGATTAAGTGTATGTAACATAGAATCATTTTTAATTGTGTTATCATATATGTATCCAACATTTTGTTTGGTTCTAGAGGCATGTTGTGGGGATTAAGATTTCAAGCACAAGTAGAAAGTTGTACATTAGTCAACATGTATTTAATGTTTCTTAGGTGTTAATCTCCAAAAATCATTGATAATGATTCATGCATTGCACAAGTGTGAAAACAACTTGTAATGTGTAGATGTTATGTTTAAGGTGTTTTTAGCAACTTTCGTATTTGTTTCGGACGAGGAGATTTAGATCCAATTAAGACTTTCATCTTAGTTACTTGAGAAAATAAAATCATAACGCAAGTGAATAAATGAATGAGAGTTGTACACTAACTCCCCTCTAGACTTAGATTACGTTTACCATTTCACTATATATTTTTATTAATTATAGTTTTGCTAAGTACCACCTTTAATTAACTCAAGGCCTTAGCTTATGCAAGTACCATAAGCAAGTGGAGTTGATACTCTTGAGTAGCCTATAGACTATAATAATAGTGCTATGATACCTATTCGAATATATTTGAAATTGTTGCAACAATTGACCTTAACCATTTTGACATTTATATGTTTGATTCTCATCAATAATTAACATTTTGAAATTAAGGATTGATGAATATTGGAAATGTTTACCTATAATAGAAAGAGAGAAACATCTGACACATGTATGGTTTTTGACCACGCGATTTGACTTTCTAATTTCAACAGGTTCACACACTAGATTATTTCGACCAAGGAGATTCATTGCTGCTTTGGGGTGCACAGTCCTCTTACATGCTCAAGGATTGGAAGCATGTGAGTTTTGAAAAGGTTTAGGAAAATTTTGAGTTATTATTTACGTGCCATGGACATTTCTACAATACGTAAAGTGTTGAGTGTTGTTCATGTGATAAAGATAATAAGTTGAAAATGAAATTGTGGTTTATTCTTTTAGGGCACCCCTATTCCTGTATCCTCATGGCAACTACTTTGTGATGGAGTTGGTATGCCTCGGAGCCATTGCCTTCCAAATTCTAAGCATTGTAGGCATGGCACGCGCGTAGTGGAGGCTACATCAACAACCATTGGTATTTATGATGTTTTTGACCGTAAGGTAAGGGTCATACATAGCTTTGAGGATGAATAGTTTTCTCTCTTTACACATTATTTTATCACATACAACTTTTCTAATGATGTTTCTCATAGTTGCTTTTTTTAAAAGATCATGGCCCCTTTCATTGCAATGTAAACACATTTGTGGTAGAACATGGTAATCATCTCCATTAATGTATGTCTTTGATTGATTGTAAAGGAAAATCCCCCACACTTCAAGGATTGGTCACCTTTGCGGAATATCAAGCTTGGTTATCCAAGGTTGGATGAGGTATTTATATTTCATTTCCTTTTGCCTATGATGTGAGTTTGAAGGGTTGGGGAATTTACCATGATGGTAAATACAACATTCACTATATTGGTGTTGTTATTTAGTATTGGTTTGAGAATATTGACATGTGTGGTATGTCACCACCAACACATCATGACAAACAACACAAACGGCACAAGCTTACTTAGACATTTGACAACTTGATTATATGTATAATCATATACATAATAATATTAAGTGTCATTTCAATATATCTTTATTTTAGTTGGATATTATATTTGGATATACTAAAGTTGTTATTGCAACCAACATTCATATTAATTGTCATTAGAAGTGTACATCAATGTCATTTAAGTTGAAAATAATATTATGATATAAGTCTATACTTTGACATTGTGGTAGTTTTAAAATAATGCTATTAAACTTTATCTGGCATATCCAAAATAGGTGTTTAAACCGAGAGTTAGATTTTGACATGTGATAATCTATATGAATATGTCAGGGAATATGTAGTCCTCATTCTTTAATTTATTTTTGACATCATTCATAGATCCATGCCATAATTTCAAAATTTTAAACATCATAAAAATGCATACTAGAATCACATAATTGTATTCAAACCAATACTGAATCTTGGAAGTCCTTCCAATGTCTTCAAAATATAATGAATGGTACTTGCAATATCTTCATGAAAATCCACATATTCAAATTATTGGAAGGATAATATGTCACAATCTATATGTCTAGACGAACCTATGTGGTATGAACTACGTAACCAAGAGCTATGCAGAGAATGTTTGAACAACATGAAGATGAAGAAGGGATAATAGACAACCTTTTGCTCTCCTCTTCTGAACTTCCTTACATCTTAGCTAAGTACACTAAATAGGTAGATTAGTGTTAGATGAAGATTAGTGTTAGATGCAATAGTTACCTAAAACACTAATTTTCAACTGAAATTACAATTAGTGTTTGAATAGGGTTTGAACAAATTATACCTTTTACGAGGTTCTCATATTCTTCTTCCTTCAATTCTTCATTCCAAGATTTACAAAATATCGTCTAACACTAAATGCGCTCATGTAAATATTTAAAGTTACTACTTGGTACAAATAGTGTTAGAGTTGACATTTAGTGTTCTAACACTATAGAGACAATTTACATTTAGCGTTTTCGTCGACTATTAGTGTTTCCAACACTAATCTACCTATTTAGTGTAGTTACATTTACAAATGAAAAATATGACCCAATATATTTATGCATTGTATCTAAAGTGCGGTGTTTTAGTGGAGTGATTTGAGGTTTTAGTGCAATCCTACTTACATGGAACCTTACACGTGACACCATAGTGTAGGTTGATGGTGGGATTGGTAAAAATCCAACCCTACACCAATTTTTGGAGGAGGTTTACTTTCCACGAAGATCTAAATGAACAAGTTTTGAATTTCTAATTCTTGATGGACAAACATAGTTTATAAAATTTCACACAAATGAAAACATAATTCATACTGTCAAGAAACAAATAAACAAATAAAGATTGGACCATGAAATTCATGGAGTACTACATAGGGGGTGATCTTAAGATGCTTTAAAATCAATAAAATGTTGATCAATTGTTCCGTGGATAATTACATTTGTAGGTTGTACAATAAGCAAATTCACACATTTTAGCTTTGATCAAACTTATGGGTGTAGAAGTAGTTGTTAATTCACACACTTTTGGTTACTCACAAAAGAAAAAGAAAAATATGGTGAAAGATAATAAATACATGTTATATTCACCAAATACATAATATGAGTGTGAAATCATGGGTGTGCAATTGACTAAACTTGGATTTTACATCAATGCATCAAGTGTTGCAAGGTGTTGGTTTAAATGATGTCTAAATTTGAAAATGAAATTTATACTATCTTTAGTTGTGTGATATTGTTGCATTCTTCCCATCCTACCGTACATATGCATACATGAATATAAATGATCCATATTCAAATACATAGAACATATATATGATAACCATTGTCAAATGTCATATATTATTTCCACATTATTTTTTTAATAAGTTTCAATTTCGGCATATACAAAGGAAAAGCTCGCTTTAATACTCATAGGGGTTGGATTAAACATACCATCTAGAGAACAAAATTAATAGTAGGGTCTTTATCACACAAAAAAAAAATCAAATGATTGATTGTTTTATTCCATTGTAGTGGTTCATGTGATGATAATCGTGGACTATTTCAAATTAAATCTACTTTATGAAGGTTAAAGTGCATATTTAAAGCATGAAACGTTCATCATCAGAACATGAAACATACAAAGAGTAGAAGAAATCTTCGTCACCTTCAAGGTGTTGGTTGTTGGCTCAACCACTCCAATATCTCATGAAAGAATGGTTATTGCTATTTGACTTGCAAGGAAAAAAAACGGATAGGGAGAAAAGTAAAAACACGTTAGAGTGTGGTTTTGTCCCTTGCTTGAAGAAAACCCTTTTGTCTTTCGGGACAACATGTGCGTGACACATTTAGGTTTCTTGAAGATCACTACTTAGTTGTTTTGGAGACTTGAATCTTTACGATAAGAAAATCCCAATCATCACTCTATGAAAACTTGGATTTTGGTAGTTGTGTTATGAATGTGTACAAACAAATATGATTAATGTTCCATCACCATGATAAAATTTGCTTATATAAATTTTATTTAAATAAAAGCAATATCTTCATTAAATGGATTGTTATATGTTTTTATTCTTTGAATGTTGTTTTTCAATGCAACTAATATATGAATTGAGGGGTTTTCTAAACTCAAATGTTATACAAAGTAGTTTTGGAGTTGGTGCTAAGATGACATCAATATGTATGAACATTAATCTAGTTGAAACATTAATGTGGAGGGTTTCATAATATGGCATTTGGATTTAACATATTGGTCTTCCATCAATGATTTTAGTCGTGATATATACATTAAACCCAAATATAGAAATAATTGTTTGATAGTCATATAATTTTATTTTATAGTAAGTCTACGCCAAATGCTAATGTTCAAACCAATAGAGTTTGAACATTAGCATTTGGAAACAAACTTGCGATTGGCATGGATCTCTTCAAATATTGATTGACTTTCCATTGAAGATTTGTGTGGGAAGGCCGGTGTAGATCTTCATGTTCACACAATATGTGAAATGTTGTTAACAGTTCTATAGAATGTGATATCAAGTAAGTCCAAATATGTAGTGGATTTAAATAGCATGTTGGTTTCCTCTAGGAAACATGGGAGGACTCTTGAAGTCAAAATGGAAATTATGCTTGAATATTCAGCCTCATAGCTTGACAATTTGTTTGTTTCGGTTAAATTTGTCATTAGTCGACATGAAATGTAAGGTAGTTATATACACATCTCATAGTATACCAATTGACTTTGAGTTCCATACTTGGATATTTTTGTAGCTAAAATTTATAGAGAGAAAATGATTTTGAATTGATGATAAATGAAGTGGAGTATTCTAGATTAACAACGGCACAATGTATCAAAGTGCTTCATGTTTAGGTGATTGCATTATTTTGTATGTGCAGGATGAAATTACCAATGTCCACCTACATCCACATCTTGACATTGTATTTTGGGGTACAAAGCATGGTGTTATTGGGGCCTATGATTCCCAAAATGAGGTACAAAATTACTACCAAAATCATACATGTGGAATACAAAAATATGCGTCGATAAATGATAACTTATTAAAGAACTAAAGATTATCTTATTTACGAGAGTCACTTTTGTAGTCCAAAGAATGTCAATATGGCACATGAGTTAGACCTACGTGATGGTCTTAACTTCCTCTTGAATAATTTGTTGTTGACTTGTAGTTGCAAATAAGATGACCCAAGATAGGCACACAGTGGGAATCAATTACACGATTTGCAAAAAAAAAAGTTGATGTACGCATAATTTGAAGATGATTAACTAAACCATCTCAAGCAAAGTCCAATGCATGCACTCTACCGTGCACAGGGGTGCTTAACAAAGGTGCTTATTTGAATAAATGTGCACATTGAACACATAAGGTGATATCGTTGAAGGTATAGTTTGTATGCATAATTTGGGTGATTAATATGATGTGTATAATATGTAAAATGACAATAGGCCCATGATTCGAACATGAATGCAAAATCACAACAATAGCCATGAACAAGTGCATATGTTATGGGATACTACATATATTTAAAGCTCTATGTAATATCTACGCTTGGATTTGAAGGTGGAGCAAACACGTTACTTCTAAGTTTGTTGAAGAGTGCACCCCTCCAAATAACTATTATTCGCATTGGACTATTTTAACGTAGGTTGATTAATACATGGAAAATTTATCTTGGATCGCAGGATTTCACTAGAAGAGTGCATCTCCCTCAATTAGGGAAGTATGCCGTAAAGCATCCCATACAGGGCCTAATTTTTTCCATCGTTCTAAATATGTTGGTTATTTGTTGCAATGACGAACACAAGGTAATTTTTCTCATATATGAAAGTCATCCATACACTTGAGTTTCCATTTATGTTCATGCCAAAGTCCCCTTAGAAAGCTACAACTTTGTTATCATTTCACCTTTTGATTATGATGATGTGTATTGAATCATGTTGAAATACAATTGAATAAAAGCTCGTGTTCTTTTTTGTATAGTTTATATCCTATGACTCCGATCCCAAACTATTGGGTTCAAGTAAATTAACACTTAGTTATGTTCTAACATGCATGTTTGTGGTGTCATTAGTGGGGTATATTTACATGGACACTCAATGATGAGCACATGGAGAGAATAAATGGATTGGACTACCACGATTCTTGTGACCTCCACAATGACCAAGTTCAACTCCTTGTTACAAATATAGACAGCTTAGCCATTTGGGATTTGCAACAACGAAAGGAACTCCACATGGTAAATATTAAATTCTTCTTAAGACCTTGATTCATTCATTGCACTTTTTTAGCAATCACGCCTTATTGCGATCATGATGCATGGTACACTTAAAATTGTTTTTTGTGTCACCAATTCTATTCAAATTCAAATTCTTTTTGGGATCTTGATTCGTCCATTGCACTTTGTGAGCAATCATGCCTTATTGTGATCGTGATGCATGGTACACATAATAGTGCATTTTGTGTCACCAATTCTATTCATCTTGCTCAATATTAATTGTAAACCACCCATGTAGTGTCACCAGCACTGAATATGAATTTAAATTTATTTGTCATTCCTTGTAAAATAAATTCTGCATTACAAATTTACTATGTTGCAATTATTGTCACTCACTAAGTGATTTTTCATCCAAATGTCAATCATCCATGACAATAATATTTCATTTCCGAATTATTAGGATGCAAGATATACCAAACTTTGTTTCAATAAATGGCAAATTTGGATGGACTAAAGTAATTTGGGATGAAAGTATTTAGTAAACTTACTCACAAGAAGTGTCATGAGAACAATTACCAGAGTGACATGAAATACCACATGAAAGTGCATCCAATATATGGTGTAGTATGTTGATGTGGTAGCTATTATACTTATGTGTCCCTACTCAACCCATAATGAAATTCCCACCTCCCGTTCGTTGACGTTTGGAATTCGTTCTCCGCAGTGGGACCTCAACGACACAAATGTCGAAGCATGGATACGTTGTGCTAAGTACTCATGTGACGGTGAGCTTGTGTATGCCGGCTTTGCCAACGGTTCGATTGGCGTATTTGATGCCACTGCTTGTTTACAACTACGTTGTCGAATTGCACCATCCGCATACAGCCCAAATCATCAGTCTCCCATGTACATATACTAATACCCCAATCCATGCGGAAGTCATATCCAGATTTTCCTTCTCTGCTAGGCTGCAGTAGAACATGAATTGTTTGTGGCTGTGGAGCATAATATGTGTAGGTGTGGATGTTACTGTTTGCAGATATCATCTATAGTTGCAGCAGTTGGAGCTCTTCATAAATTCAATGCCATGCTTGCGATTAGATGGAGTTTGCGATGCTTTGATGGAAATTTTGATTCAACTTTTGTTGTCGATGCCAGGATCTTTTGGAAGATTGTAGCGCATCCTCAAAAGCGCAACCAATTTGCAATTCATTTGTGGTACGATTGTGTCGTATATGTAATTGAGCCATCACATGAGTTGGGAGGAGAGTGGGTTTGCAAGGCCAATGAAGGAGTTGGCAGACAAATTTGAACTAATTAGACTTGATTGCATGCAATCACACTTTATTAGTTTGAATGTATGTAAATACTTTTGGAAATAGAAGGCATTAACTAGAATATATTAAGCTAAATATTCTCAAACAAAACACTAATTTTTGTTCCATTTTAGGATGACAAAGACCCTTTCAATGGTAAGTCATAAAAATGTTGACCTCAATGTTGATGAGGGTTTCGTAATATTTTTGACTTCCAAGTTAATTACATGCTTTATTGACGGTTTCACTTCGAACATGAAATCCCAATCAATTGCTTATTTACTCAATGAAAGTGAACATATATATTGGATTTTGGACCTTGAAGATGAAGTGCACTCAATATGGGTTACATGCACAAGCGGCCCTCAAGAATGCAAGGGCAATTTTATTTTTCAAAGTCGGGCTGAGTGGGTAGCACGAAATAAATTTTAATTTCTTTTTAGATTTCTTTTGTGGGGGCTGCCCGAAAGTGCCAAATCGCAGGCCCCGGCCCCTATCCACCTACCCCTAAAAGTTCGTAGGAGTCAACGCCCGCCGTCTATAACTAGCGGTTGGACCTTCCTAATTTGCAATTACTTACATGATAAAACAATTCACCAATTGAACGTGTACCCTTTAAAACCATATTTGAACCTTTTTTATAACTACGCTAAATAGGTTACTTAGTGTCATATGATATTTTATGTCACTATGGTAACTTCTCGGATGACACTTCGTATGAATAAACTTACAGATGTTGTCATGGGTGATGGATGAGTTCATCCATTGGCCAAAACCCTACCTTCTCTTGTCAGCAACTTGTGATGAGATGTTGCCACAGAAGATTTAAATTTGAATGAAATTTTGTTTGGTAAATGACAAGAATTGCAACACTGTAAATTTATAAGCCCAAAAAGGAATTTACATGGAATGACAAATAATGTTGGGCTAACATGAAGTGTTGGTGACACTATACCATAGCCTACAATTAGTATTGAGCAAGACAATTAGAATTGGTGACAGTGAATATCATATTTAGTGTACTAAGGGGGCTACTCAACCTTGCAAGTACGTGCCGAACCTCATTTCTTAGTTACATACTAGCCACCAAACCTCACCAAGTAGGCATTGAACCTCACTCACAATTCATTACCAGTCGCCAAGCCTCGCCACTAGGTGCCGTGCCACGTTACTAAGGCCCAAACCACACGGGAGGAAACTTGCATGA
The DNA here is from genome assembly GCA_950295325.1 of Polytrichum commune. Lineage (NCBI taxonomy): Eukaryota > Viridiplantae > Streptophyta > Polytrichopsida > Polytrichales > Polytrichaceae > Polytrichum > Polytrichum commune. The sequence goes on from OX485807.1 coordinate 50,324,093, forward strand.
ACGGCGGTGAGTTGGATGAATAGCATTGGTTCAAATGAGCAAGTGGTTGCCACATGAGAGAAAGTATGGGGAGTGGCAACAATGACTTTTTAGCTTTGGATTTTGCTTCGGAATCTACTTGGCAATAAAGTAGAGTGACATGGCACAATAAATGTAGCTCACAACTACCAGGCACTAGTGCCCGGAATTCCACAGTATAAGGAGAAAAACAAGGAAAAGGAGACTTTTTAAAAGCAAAGTGCCATGTTGGAGGAAGTTGTGAAACTTCCTCTGGCTCTCGTGTGGAATGCACCTTAGTTACCAGAGCACAAGATGACAGTGAATTTTCAACACAATCCAAAATACGGGACACAATAATCTGTCATATTTGGTAGTGTCAGCATAGGCTACGTAAGTGACATTTGATGCAAAGCCAATTGTAACTCACTGGGAAATGTTGCCACCGGTGCAAGTTTTTGCCCCTATTTTTATAAGTTTTTGGTTCATTTGAGAGAGAAAAAGGTATAAAATAAGAATTAATTACAAAGTGAAACTCACCTTATTATATTTGGTGCCATCTATCATCATGGAGTGAAGAAATAGACCTTTAACCATGTGTGCATCTGAATGCTTCAAGGCTTCTATGACAACAGTTGTGAAGAAGTTAGCAAATTTGGGGCGATCGAGAAGGGATAGAGAATTGGAAACTTTACGATACTTGAGGAGCCATTTTGCAAGCAAACAATTCATGAAACACAACAATTCTTGCACTCAACAATCCCTCTTTACTCTAGAAAATTTTGCACCTAACAATGCTAATCCATGCAATCCCACTAACACCGAAGAGTTGCCCCCTATTGCAAGCCAACTCGGACTCTAAACCCACCCAATCCACTGATGGAGAATGTTTGTTCAAATTGCACATACACTCCAAGCATGCACCAAAAAAATTTCGAACATAAAAAGTTTTGTATGCAAAACAACCAACTCCCAACCAAAAAGTTTAGTTGAATCAAAAAATAACTCCAATCATGTCTGGAGAGATTTTCAAAAAAAAATCAGATGAGATCCAAGTGTTTTCAAATCCAACTGGTTACATGTTGATATCTTCCGATTATCCTTTTGGTAATTTTCTATAGACTCCCGTGAAATGGTCGATGATTTGCCTAAAGTCTTGAACTTCAACCAATTATTTCTCAAGCTCAACGGGCCCTTCTCTCCCCAACCGTAAGTTGGCCCTGGGTGAGGAAGAAGTATGCTATGCTTCATCTTCCATGGTATGCTATGCTATGCTATGCTTCTTGGTACTTGTAGGTATTATATTCTCTGCTATGTTTTCTGCTAACTTAAGGTTGCTTCACACAATGGCCGGTTTGCATGATCGGTGAGTTAAAAACGGTTTATGATAGCATCAAGGGTGACAAAATTAATATTTTTTAAACAAAAGTAAACATTTTCTAAGACATGGTAAAATAAAAAATGTTACATTATACACAAATGATGACTACTCTCATTGAATAAAAAATGATAAAAGTAAACATTATTACTTCTTCTCTATTACCAAATACCACTCATGCCCATTATTTAAGTGGTGGGAAGGTATTGGTTATAAGAATCAAAGAAATAACATCTCATTGAAAATTACAAAAACTTTGTGAAAATTATTAATATAGAAAAACCTTTTGAAGACATCATCTCATATGTTATCGTACACAGGTCAAAACATATGACTGAAGCTAGCTTTACCAGGAACATGGATGTATGTGCGGTTAAAGAAAATGAAGTAATAAACACCTCACCAAAAAGAACTACATGAGCTCTAGTAACCATAATCCAAAAGAAAGCTAAAAGCAAATAGAACCTAGGATCAAAATGTTTTTCCTTTTGGCTAGGATTCCAAGCCTTAAACCTTTCCAACAAAAAAAAAGAATTACCAAAGGAAAGTGTGGAAACAACAAGAGAGTTAATGAAAAAAATGATAAATATTGATGAAGCAAAGAAAATGAAAAATGTCAAACTTTCTTTTTCACATGTCCCTCAGATAGAGTGGCCCTCCAAAAGGCAAGATAGAATAGATGATTACACTACAATCTCACTCAAGTTCCCTTTGTTGTGGAAGTTGATGAGAATGGATTCTTCTTTTACTACCAAATATCAATCCATTTTGAACTTTGAAAATAAATATGGGAACGAAATATAGTCATATACAAGGTTAAAAAGAGAATGTCCACAATGAAAATAGAACTTGGTGAGTTGATTGTTGAACCTATTGTGATCATGTGCTTTCATAAATCTACCTCATGAAGTGATACGATTAAACCTCGCCTTAAAAATCTACTAGTTGATGTAAAAAACCTTCTCCAAGGAACCAAGGCCTTCATCTTGAATTTGGATGATGAAAAACCATAGAGAAAAGAAAACCTGCAAATCCTATGATGTATTAGCATTCAACAACCTACTTTCAGTCAAAATTTCAAACGACACACTAATTGGCAAAGATTGGTACAACATTTTTAAAAAGGTAGTAAACAAAGGATTCGACCGTGCATATGACTATGAGATCTCTAATGTCCAAAAGAAGAAAAAAAAAAAAGAATTTTGCATGGATAGAAGCAACATCACCAGAACAAGAAAAAATAACATTTATAATTTATCACTTTACAATGAAATTTTCGATGTTAAATGCACATTAAAACATAAACTTACCGAGGATGATAAAGCAAGGAAAACTACTTCTATCCTCATAGTAAAAAGTCTAAACAAAATAATTAACACTCAAACAATTGAACTTGGATTAAGAAAACATATGGAAAAAAATGTGGTAAACATCTTTTTCAAAATTAACAACGGTAAACACATGGGGAGTTGCAATATACAATATCTATTTTAGTATGCAAGGGGAAAATACATTTGAGTGTATGTAAGGCCAAACCCACCACCCTTAAGCGTCCTAGTCCGGGTAATGGGTTTGGATATCACATGTGTAACATAAAAACTTGTAGTAACGTGGAATGTACGTTCTACCTTGGTGGATTCACAACTTATTTCAAGTCATGACATTTTATTAGTGTGATCCTCTTGCATAGGTACATCCTTGGCTTTCTCAAGAGTCCACCCCGCCGCCTTTGTCACACATGCCCTCAAGGATTTCCCTCTTGCAAACTTAGTCATGGCTGACGATTCTTCACTAGTGCATGACACCTCGCTGAGGCTATGGCTTGTTGATTCCATGAGGCACATAAGTCTTTAATACAAGTGTTGAAAAACACTAATATAACTTATCATTGCCTCCTTGTCCACAAGTTCCTCACAACTCCTCTCCAAGTTCACACCTTAATGCGTCTAGTAACCCAACTAGTTTAACCCAAGTAGCCTAACTATCTAGCTTAACTAACTAGCCTATTAACTAGCCTACTAACTAGCCCCTTATCTCAGCCGTAAAGCAGCTGGGTTGAACTAGAGTAAACCAACAGTGAGGCAGCTTAGTCAAACTGGCTTGAGCCGCGGTAAACCAGCTTAGTCCAACTAACTTGAGCCGCAGTAAACCAGCTTAGTCTAATTGGGTTGAGCCTCAGTAAACCAGCTTTGTCCAACTAGCTTGAGCCTGCAGTAAAACAGCTTAGTCTAACTAGCTTGAGCCGCAGTAAACCAGCTTAGTCTAACTGGCTTGAGCCTGCAGTAAATAAGCTGGATTGAACCAGCGTTATACTAAACCCCCAAAATTAAGTGTTATTAATCTAACATAATTCTAAATGCTATAAATCTAGATGCCACAAGTTTAAATGTGATAAATCTAAACACCATAAGCCTAAACACTATAAATCTAAATACTATAAATCTAAATGCTAGAAGTTGAACAATATAAGTTAAGCTCTTGTTTCTAAATGCCTTAAATACAAGACTACATCCAACAATGTGAAGCTAATTTCAAGACTAATTAGTCTTGGTTCTTCACCTTGGAACCTTGCACACACACGTGCTTCTCTTTTGCTTCCCACACACCCACACTTATAACACATGGGGTGTCAAGAAGCACGAAGGAAAGAGAGAGAGAGAGAGAGGAGAGTGAGGGTTATATAGTGAGGTGAAAGGGAGGAGGTGAGCACCCCCAAGGCTCAAGATAAGCCTTTTGATCATTTCCTATTTTGTAGGCTCTCATCCTATCCTTTAAGCCTTCAACTCTTAAACCAACAACATAGATCTTAATTCAAACATTTAACTCAAGGAGCTACCCTTGGTTCACCACACACTACGCTCACCTAACTAAGGAACTTTCTTCACACCGCTAAACTTCTAATTAACCACTCCACACAAGCCTAAGGCCTAAACATAACTTCACTCAAGCCTCACTCTGTTTATATTTTTGTGAATAATCATAAAACATCAAAACATAACTTCTAATGGTTTCAAAGGGTTAAGAACACATGTGGGCACCATTTTGGGCTCACAGTGTACTAATGACAAACATCATGTCTTTATATTTTAGTATACAAGAGGAAGATATTCTCGAGCATACTTATGACAAGTGTCATTTGCGTATACTTTAGTCAACTTGTAGACCATTGTGTAACATAGGCATCCACCTCACAACACTATTGAACATCCTCATGCCAAGATATTAGCAAGCACGCTTGAACGCCAAGTGTCATAAGATGACACTTACGGTGAAATTGTTAATGATCGGTGTAACCTAGCATATGCCTCAAAATAGGACAAGTGACACTCTTACGCATGTGACACTAAATACCATTAATTATGTAGAGCTCTGACGTGGGTTGAAGCATGACTTCATCAACATCAATTCTCAACACAAGAGTTTGCGTGGGTTCAATACTAATATATACAATCAAGTTGCCCTGCCCTAATTTATCAATATTCCACATTATTTTTAGTATTCATTATCACTGTAAGGCCATCGCCACCGTTCCCCCCAACGGCCACGCCAACGGCAGGTGGCCGGGACAGATCCCGGTACAGCCGCCACCACCCTCCCGGCAACCCTAAACCCACTGTCGGTCACGCCATCCCAGCTGCCTTGGACGGCAGCTTGGTGTGCAATTTTTCCACCCTCCAAAACTTGATTTTTTCAGTCTGACAGTGTTGGAGGTTTTGTCAATGGCTGGTCGGAGGGAACAAGGTGGTGGAATGGGATCACCGGAAGGGGGGCCAGTAAAAGGTCCAATAAAAATATATATTAAATATAAAAGCAATATATTAAAGTAAAAGAACATAAAGTAAAAACATCATATATACAAATGTTAAGTATAACGTAACTTATAGTTATTTAATTTAATATTTTAAATGATTTCAATTACTAAATAATTGAACGCTATCATGGTAGTTTTTAAATAACCTCAAATTTAGCTTAAATTAAGAGAATAATAGAACGGCCAAACACCTATAGGTATGTGTTGGTTTTTGTCATTGTCAAGATAAGAATGCTTTGCGTGCAATTTTATATAATATAATATAATACAATATAATACAATACAATGATGTGACTAATGTGTCTAATACCCTGCCGAGGTATTAGACACATTAGTCACAACATTATAAAATCTTGCACAACTCATGGGTAGATCACTCTAAGGCATTTTTGTACACCACGTGCGGCTGGGGTTTTTTTTGTTTTGGGGCTATTTACCTTCAAGGGCTGAATTAAAGCCTCCCTATAATTACTTAAATTTAAAAAATGACCCATTTGTTTGCACCCTTCCATTACTTATATTGTCCAAGTCACTGCAATTTTTTGTACTCTATATTCATTTTAAGTAATTTTGGATAGACGGAAATCCCAATTATCATCCATCCCCATGAGTCCTAAACCCATTTACATACTATACTAAACATACCTTCTAGGATCCTTATCTTCAGCCCCTATATTAATTTTACAAAAAAATAATGGCCCACATTTTATGTCCATCTAATTTACTTATAATGGGATTGTCTACATTTAATGGCCCCTTCATTATTTGGAATTCCTTTATAATTTTTATTTCAAATGATTTTAATCCTCTCTATATTATGCCGCACGTCGTTTTTAAAATGCACTAAGTGATCTACCCGTGGCACAACTCTCATACCTCGAGGCCTAAGTTTGTGATATTTTTTTGTATAGTTGCTACATCAAGGAAGTTTGGATTTTGGAAGTTTTTACGGTCATTTGATATTGTGACATATTGTTTTGATTTTTTGATTTTTATTCTCTTTAAATTGAATTTCAAATCAAGAAATCGTTAAAATGGTCTAGTACATGTTGGAGTGTGTTGGTGTTGGTCATGGTTATGATAGGAATTTCTTCACATGCAAATTCATATACAATAAAATGAAATTAGAGACGATTGTATAAGGATGTGACTAATGTGACTAATACCCTGCTGAGGTATTAGTCACATTAGTCACAACATTATAAAATGTTGCACGACTCTCATATCTTGAGGCCTAAAAATATGCTAAAGATGTTTTGAAATTTATGGCTAGCCAAGGTTCCCAGATTTTCGACATTCAGGTTTTGTTAGGAATGGGAAAAATCCATGACAAACTCATGGGAATTGGTGTTGGACATTTAACATCACTAAAACAATGTGACATTAGAAGGGGTGGAGGGGAAAGTGTAGGGAAGGGGGTGGAGGATGGTGGAAAGCACAAGGAAGGGGGCCTTGTCAATGAACCCCCTCCGCAGTCCGCCACATGTGCGGTTGGCAGGCCACTGCCCGGGCCCGCTGGCAAAGAGCACGGGAGCTGCCCCGGCACAGTGGCCGGCCCACGCCATCCAGACCCTCCCCCTGTTGGCGTTGGGGGGAATGGGTGGAGATGCCCTAACAACATTACATAAATTGTTGTTGGTTTCTTTTTTGTTGTGGTTGCTACATGGATGAATAAAGTAAGCTAATAATAAGTTTTTGTGATTTGATTTTGACCCAATGTATGCACTTACCGTCTAACCTTGATAATGTCACACCATCCGTTTCACCAAAAAGAGTGATATAAACAAGGTGTGACATTTTTGATAATGTCACATTTTGAAGATTTGTGCATAATGTGATATTATCAAAAAAATAGGTAGAAAATTAAAATAAAATTACAATGTAAGAAAGAAAAAAACAAATACGAGACTTCAATGTTTTTGAATGTAAAATCTAATTCAAAATTGTGAATAACAACAAGAGCACATCATAATGTGTCATTGAGATCAGGTAAAGACCTCTTACTAGAGACAAAGAAGCTTCTAATGTCACATTGTTTTGTTGATGTTAAACGTGCAACACCAATTCTAATGAGTTTGTCATGGATTTTTTCCATTCCTAACAACTCCAAAGTGTTGAAAATCCGAGAACCTTGGCTAGCCATAAAATTCAAAACATCTTTAGCATATTTTTGTGCATCACTTAGCTTCACTACTTTAGACTCTTCATCACTGCTATCAACAATCAATGGGTCTACTTTCATGAAATCAAGAACATGTTCGCCATCTTGCATTAATTGCACAAGCTCCTCAGTAGAATATTCCACCTCAAAACCATCTTCACCTTCCATGTTTATGTACTCCAAAGGACAAAGCTTTTCTACAGGCTTGCCTTCGACATCCAAACCCAAATTCAATGCGGCGATGAGATTGCCCGATTCCAAAGCTGCTTCCTCCATTTTGGACTTCATACATTCATCAAAATTGTTGATATCTGCATTCCACTCAATAGGCAATATGGCGGACTTTCTCCAACAATTTCTAATGGTTTGATCATCTAATTCATGCCATGCCGCCACACACCATAGCATAGCTTGAAATAGATCAACATTCAGTTTCCCCAAATCTTCATTTGAGTTGTTATCAATTTGTTGCAAAGTCCAGGCAACAAGCTTGCCCTTATAGCACATTTTGAATGTTGCAATCACTCCTTGATCCAAAGGCTAACAACTGAAGTCACATTTGGTGGAAGGAACAAGATAGTGATATGGGAGAGTACAAAAGCATTAAACCCATCTATAACTTTCTTGACCTCACCATGAATATCATGGCTTCCTGCATTATCCATAATAATGCAAATCTTTCTGTCTTTCAATGCCATTCTTCGGTTGTCACTCTTCACCCAATGTGTAAAAAACATCACCATTCATCCAGGCTGAATTGTTAGAATAATAGTACTATGTACTATTTGGATCAAAACTCCGAGGAAAGCATCTGGGATGCGCTGATTTGTGAATGAAAACAAGCTTCAATCGCTCCTTCCCTGAGATATTAGTGCAAAGCCCCAATGTCACACGGTCCTTCTGTTTCTTATTTCCTTTCACCTTCCCAATATTCAAAGTCTTGGAAGGAGAGGCTCTATAATACAAACCTATCTCATCAAAATTGAAGATGTCTTCTGGATCATATTTCTTCAATATGAATGGGATCTTTGCCATGGCCAATGCAACTACAACTCCATCTACATCTCCACTTTCTTCATGCAGATAATAACACTTTATTCCATGTCGAGTTTTGAAATTTTGCAACCACCCATGAGAAAACTTGAACTCGGTATCAGATATGCCAAATGAATTCCTCAATTCCTTAGCCTTTTGCATAATGACCATTCATTTTGAGAGGTCATTCAATGACCCCTTCCAATATGCTTTGCTTTAGCCCATGCTCACCCATGAACAATAATATCGAACCCATGCCCACGCATACAATCCACCCATACTTGATATTATCACATTTACACTACGGATTTTGGAAAAAAATAGTGACATTATCAAGGGTGATAGGGATAATAACGAGGGAGATTTACACTACGAAAATCGGTTTCAAACTTTTAGGTGACAATATCAAGGTGTTCTATTAACAAGGGTGACATTATCAAGGTTAGACTGTATTAGGGGAGCGGCCCAGGGATTGTTTAATTTACTCTTGGGTTGCAACTTGCCAAGTCCAAGTGGGACACGGAATGTTGGGCATTGGTCCCTCCAACAGAAGTGCCGACTGAATGAATGAGTCTCCCATGACTTAGTAGGTTCCGTTTTTCACTGGTACATCACCACACAGAATAGATTATTACACCGTTTAGGGTACTTAATGCCACATGCACTATTTGTGAAGGGCTTAAACTAGATGCCTAGAGGCTACCTAGAGGTCTCGAAGTGCCACGCGCATTAATTGTCAATTCGATTCTGTTCGTCAACATAAGTAATTTTTTGGAGTGAAAAGTTATCATAGTGACCTAAAATATCATATCACACTAAGTATCATATTTAGTGTGCTAGCATGCGAGTTCTATGCAATTCTTCCACATCAAGGAAAGAACAATGCAAATCCACCTCCATGATAGATTCCCTTTCTTTGCCCTTTATGTACATTGTCTTTGGCTTAACAACTTGACCAATCTCAAGCTTAGCATTTCATTGAACAATTTTGGATGCAAAGGTATATTGTTATCCATATGTGGCTTCATCACTCCAATGATTGTAGCCAAAACAGTTAGCTTGAAAATATGAAAAAAAAAATCACTACTATTGTCCACCTCATTGAGTTCACATACAATGATCTCCATTGATTTTCCTTCCCCTTTTAAGACATTGTTTGTTGTGCTTGTGAAGATTGAGTTTGTCCCACGTGCCCTTGCAGATGCATGCATTTTATCCAATCATGTTCTTTTCATAAACTTTTGTGCACCTCGTCTGGGATTATCTCAACATTGAAGAACTTCACACATCTTCGAGGCAGGTCCTTCAACTTGCAACATCAACCTATGACCAAAAATGCAAAAGAAGACAGTGCATTCAAAGTCTTTGGTGTCTCCTCCAAGTTCACACAATTGATGGTCACCCAAAAAATACAAATCTTCCCAATGAATCGGGTAGCTTTTTCAAGTTAATACATGCATACATGTTGAGGGGTACCAAAGAAGTCTATGGTAGATGAACCATATTTTCATATCAACATAAATCAAGCAAACAAATAAGTAGAAAAGGTGGTGACTATGGTGGAGAAGAAAGGTTTGGACGGCTATGGGGACTCGTAAATAGAGAACATGCTTGGAGATTGATTAACTTGCTCTCATTTAATTGCAACTTGCCAAGTCCAAGTATTTGTATCATCAATATTTGGAGATAATATATCTCACTCCACCATTCTCAACCTTAATGAAAGGTGTATACGCAACCTTAATGGAAGGCTTGATGCCAAGCAACGGACATGCTTGCCATATATGTGTTTCACACTTGTCAAACATTTATCATCATTTTGGTAACTTATCTATTGTGTAGTATTATGTAAACTTCAATTTAATATTGGAAATTATGTACGTAACACTAGTAAGAGGTGGACATGTTGCATGTTATAGAGGCCAACATGGATGCGAGTGTTACCACACTCTCATGTTCTCATATTCATAATGCAATAAGTTCACATGTTCCCGTGTGTTGTTCCCATGTTCCCACAATTGTTCTCATGCACCATCAAATTATACTAACGTATATGTTATTGAGCCATCATATGAGTTGGGAGGAAAGTTGGTTTGCAAGGCCAATCAAGTGAACGGGTAGTAGTTTTCAATCCGGATTTGAAAAAAAATAGATTTGTTTTGTGGGCACTGCCCGAAAGTGCCGGATCACGGGCCCCGGCCTCTATCCACCTCCCCTGAAAGTTCGTAAGGGGAGGGTTAACATCCGCCATCTGTAAGTAGCGGTTGGACCTTCTTGATTTACAATTAACTTACGTAGTAAAACGCTCCACCAATTGAATGTGTACCTTGTAATACCAGATTTAAACATTTTTGAGAACTACGCTAAATATGATATTTAGTGTCACATGATATTCTATGTCACTATGGTAACTACTTCTGCTCAAACAAACTCTCCACCATTCCTTATGTTGCGCCCCGAGTGCTCGTGTGAGCGTTTCCTCCGAGAATTACTTCACTAACGTAAGCCAAGTAAGCGTTTGTCCCAAAGGTTTTGTGTTTTGGGGAGAATCCTGTTCCCACAAGCTTACGGCCGGGCTCGCCTGCCAGTTTTAGTGGAACTTAGTGAGAATTACAGTAATCTCCTGCTTAAGTACGCAACCCGGTTAGGTGCGCAATTATTTTGACAAAAATCAGGGCTCACACTTTATTGTTTGAACATGTCATGTAGACTCAGCCATTTCTCGTGAATGCATGATTTTTTTACGCTTGACATTCAATGCTAGTTTATTAACGTTTTGTTGAAACGTCTCAAATGATCATCGAGTTCATCATACATATGTATGGAATACAATATGCACGGCAGCTTGGTTGTGTAGGCCCTGCACCGACCCCATCAGCGCCTTGGCTCAATCGCCTTCGCTGTCGCAGCCTCGCCGTCGCGGTCGCAGGATGGCATTGGCGGTTGCGGGATGGCGCTCGCCGTTGCAGGATGGCACTCGCGGTTGCCACATGGTGCAGGCGGTTGGTGAGTCACCTCGTCCTTGTTGACGGGTGGCTACCGGATACACCGGCAGTGCTTGGGAGTACTAGGGCAGCTAAGCCTGCCCTAAGAAAATTTCACTAGGAGTACTTGGGCAGCCAAGCTTGCCCAAAGAAAAATTCTCTGGTCCCTGCCATCGCGCCCATCACAGCCACAAGTACTTGGTAATGTTAACTTAGCTTCTACTAATTCTGAAAAAGCTATGTTAATCAAGAAAGTCTACTATACAATTTGTCGGCCCCATGCAATGGCTAAAATTATATGTGGATTTGGAAGTGCATGCAATAGGCCTAGATGTTAAGTTAACATTATTTGTCATTCCTTGTAATATTTTTGGGAGATTAAAGATTTATAGTGTTACAATTATTGTCACTAACCAAGTGATTTTTCATCCAAATTTTAGTCATCCATGACAATATTTCATCACGTCACTAACAAGAGAATGTAGGGCTTTGAACAATGGATGAAATCATCCATCATCAATGACAATATTTGTTGACTTATTCACAAGAAGTGCCATCCAAAAAGTTACCATAGTGACATTAAGTACCATATGACACTAAATATCATGTTTAGTGTAGTTGGCACATGCGAACCCTACCCCACTAGATTCCCTCTACATTTGGGCGGGTTTGTCCTTATTAATACTAGAATATGGTAGGCAAGGGGCCTACATGAAAACTCATCCATTTATGAACTTGCAACACACGAGCTTTTGCATAGAAAAATGGAGCTAAGATTCTATTTGGTCAAAGATTACAAAATATTGATGGTTGATTCCTTTATATAGGGGTGAAGATCTCATACACTCCATATGTTGCATATTTGAAGGGGAGAAGCCAACTTCTATTTTGCGAGGATGGATCATGGGAACATGTGAATGACTCGGTCCGAGATGACCTTAAACTACCGGATGATGGTGGAGAGATTCCCAAATCTCAAGGAAGAGGTTGGCGGTTCAAATCCCGGCTGTGAAATCTCCTCTCTACTTGACGGAAAACTTGCCAGGTGGTCAACTACCTCCTGTGCTTTGGCGATGGCCTATAGGCCTTCTGTCTCAAAAAAATAAAAAAATAAAAAAATAAAAAATGTGAATGACTGCTCTTTGGTTCAAATTCGACCTTCAACATACAATTGGAGATGTTGGTATTGACAACATGTCCCAACAATGTCTAGTGCTCTAACCATGTTTTAGGATTGCCAAGGTGAGATTTTACAAAGTAGGTATGCACACACTGTCGTTATTTGCAAATTAGAGATGTTATTTCCATTTTTAACTCTCCCAACCCCTTCAAAATGCAACATAGAGGGGGGACAATATCAACTCTTATATAATAAGAGAATCATTCCCCACTTATGTCATGATTTTGAGTAATATGAAGTCATGGTTTCAAAGCTCATACAACACTTGTCCATACACCAAGATACAACCATGTGTAGTCATTAAACCCTTAAACTCTTTGAACCGTTATTTTGTGATTTTATGGGAGGGTTTGCAATTTTGAGGCAATGATGCCACAATTGCCCACCTTCCACATGGATTTACACCCACCAACACATAGTCATAGTCCTTCATAGCAAAATTAAGATGTCATACTTCTAAGAGAATTACCAAAATAAAGTATCAGAGTTAACAAAAGTCTAGTGACAAGTAACGCGACCCAATATCCGACTCTAAGACCGAAGCAAACGAGTCGAATCCCCAGGCCATAGTCTAAATCGCAGAGTCCATAGTCGAGCATGTATCGGCCATAGTCTAAGTATCGGTCACAAATTCCCCCGGCCATAGTCTAAATTGCAAAGACCATAGTCCATTATGTGATGGCCATAGTCATAGTCCTTCATAGCAAAATTAAGATGTCATAGTTTAAGATAATTACCAAAGTATGAGAGTTAACAAAAAGTCTAGTGACAAGTAACACGAACCAGTATCCGACTCTATGACCAAACTATGCGAACGAGTCTAATACCCCGGCCATAGTCTTAATCGCAAAGACCATAGTCAGGCATGTATCGGCCATAGTCACAAATTCCCCTGGCCATAGTCTAAATTGGTCATAGACTAGTGAAATTTCTTCCAAGCCTCGCACTTCGAGGTTGTCTTATTGATACCGGCTCAGGATGACCTTAAGTGACAGATGAGAGTTGTCCTCCAAGAATTAAAGAGATTAACATGCAAATTCATCCAAACCGTGATCCAAACAGAACATGAATGTCATTATTGTTCACCCTCTTCAGTATGACACGTGTGAGAAACACAAAAAGGTAGTGTTATCTAGGTGTCGTCTTCTCATTCATATGACAAGTGGCGTAAAGTTGTCATATTATTGAGGGAATACGAAAATATGAGCTTAAACATATATATACAATAAGTTTAGGCAATATAGATGGTATGAAATAAGAGCTTATAACTCCAAACAAATACAAATATTTTCAAGAACTCTTGACAAAGGAGTCCAAAGAGTGTAGTTGGATTGACATCCCCCCGCTGCCTCATTTTATCATTAAAACTCTCAAATGAGAGGCAAGCAATTGGGCCTCATGGTTGGACACATACACCTTCATTTCCATTGGGTTATAGCCATGTATATATTGATTGGGGACAAGGAACGGTTTTTGGATTAAATTTGGACATAGTTCCAAGATTTGAACTCTTTGGTTAATTCATAATTGAATTCTATGGGCGGACCCCCAATATGCTAGCAATATACTTACTTTTTATGATGATACATGAGTTGACAATAGATATTTGAATAATATAATATTTGAATATGATTATATTATGCCAAAAGGATATACGTTGAATAGAGATTGGACTATATCCTTAAAATTAAAGATCCATTCTATTTTAAGGATCAATTCCCCCCCCCATAATATGCTCCCAAGCCTAGTGTTGAATAATACCTTGGCCTTGGAGCGAAGGCATGAACACGGGCCTGCGGGACAAGGTGGTCCGCTCCTTTTTTTTTGAAACGGGTAGGTCCCCGAAGCCCGTCCGGCACGATGTCCTATGTTGACCTGCAGTGGCCGGTCTTGCAAATGCACTTCACCTGCAATGGCCGGTTACCGCTGTCAAAGTGTAACTGGTCCTTTCTCCAGGCTGCAGCAACGAGCGCCAGGCTCTGGCAGCAAGCGCTAGGCCGCGAAAGCCAGACAGCCGTGCATATTGTATTCCATACATATGTTCAACTTCCGTTTAAACATTGGAGCAAAACAATTGGTCATCAATGTCAAGGACAATTCTCTATAGAGCTTCAATGCCTTTGAAGTCAGTAGCACTTTCAGATTCAACAATGATTTCACATCGTTGGGCTTTGGTCAAGCGGGTTGCCTTAGCTTTCATCCGTTTTCCATCGCAATTCATCGAATTAGAGGATCTAGATAGCGATATGAGTAAGTACACACCCACCAACTAAGTGCGCACCAACAACTCCAGTTCAAAGTGCATACTTAAGTGGGAGATTATTGTATCTGTCACCAAAAAGCCTCTACCCTTCAATTTCGTCCTAGCCCGAATGAAGAAGTTTATAATGACATGTAGAGATTTTTCTCTTTGTAACACAATGTATGATTCCAATCTATCGTTGGAATATACGCAACTTAGCCAAGTCTATACTATGTCTTCTTACACTCCTTAATCTCGGGTAATGTCACATCCTTATATTTCTCTAAAGTCCACCCGGCCGCTTTGGCCACGCATGCCTTCAAAGATATCCCTCGTGTGAATCGAGTCATCGCCGTTGATTCCACACTACTGCACGAACCTTCGCTTGTTGATTCCATGAAGCACATAAGTTTAAGTATTAACAAATACTTGTGTAACTTATGGTGGCCTCTCCTTTACAGGCCTTCACATTTCATTACTAAGTTCAACCTCAATGGTCAATCACCAATACATTCAAAAATTACACACACCCCTTCCTACTTAATGAATCCAACACTTTAAGTCTAAACATCATAAGTCAAAAACTATAAGAGTGTGTCACTAGTTTTTTGGAAGTTTGGACATAGTCTCAGTTTTTTGGCTCTCAAAAATTCATATGAAGTCCAAAAAATGAGTTCTTGGTATCCATGGATAGGTAATGAAGTCCTCTACATGAATATGCATTAATATTTCTACTTCCACAAAGTATATGGTCGCAATTCTACGCTGTTCCCTTTGAATCTGCATTTTTTTCACTAGTTTTTGGAAGTTTGGACATAGTCTCGGTTTTTTGGCTCTCAAAAATTCATATGAAGTCCAAAAAATGAGTTCTTGATATCCATGGATAGGTAATGAAGTCCTCTACATGAATATGCAATAACATTTCTACTGCCACAAAGTATATGGTCGCAATTCTACGCTGTTTCCTTTGAACCTACACTTTTTCACTAGTTTTTGGAAGTTTGGACATAGTCTCGGTTTTTTGGCTCTCAAAAATTCATATGAAGTCCAACAAAACTAAATGCTCCAATAAGAGACTTTGCACATCCGCATAAGTATAAGGCTAATCAATGTAAATCCAAGTATTCAAACAAAGCCATAAATTGAACTTTAAATCATTCACGCCCAACTATTACTAACAAGAGGTCAAACCCTCTTCAAGGCCAACTAGCCTTGGCTCCTAACCTTACATCCATGCACACACACGTGCTCCTATCTTGCTTCCCACGCACCCACACTTATAACACGTGGAGTGCCAAGGAGCACAAAGGAAAGAGAGGATGAGTGAGGGAAGAATGAGGGATTATATAGTGAGTTTGAGGGGGTGAACACCCTCAAGGCTCACGATAAGCCCTCGAGATTTCCTCCTACTTTGTAGGCTCTAATCCTATCTCCTAAGCCTTCCTCCCTGAAATGATCAACAAAGATCCTAATTCAAACATTTAACTAACATTGGCTTTCTACCTACCACACTTTACCAAGGTTTGTCTTTCTCCTACTTAAATCCACTCCACAAAAGCCTAATGCTTCAAACTAAGCTTTCTTCAAGCTTCACTCTTTTTATATTTTTGTGAATAATCATAAATCACCAAAACACCACTTGTAATGTTTTACAAGTGTTAACAACCAATGTGGGCATCAATTTTGGGCTCACAGTATCCCACTCCGTGGTTAGATTCTTGGACGTGAGATATACTCCACGAGTAGTCGAGGTGAACTTATATGATCTAGGCATATAGAAGATGGATTTGCTTCTCAAGATTCATTATCTTATATAGATGTTGAAAAGTGTGACTTGTGAGCCTTGCCTACTGGGAAGATTTGTATATTTAAGCCCCCAAAATATATTTCATTAAAAATATATTTTAACAACCATTTCTCTTCCATGGGCCCTTGCATTTTCCTAATAAACCACCTCTCTCACCGCAAACCCATTGGACCATGTCAATGCATTTTTAGGCCTTGAAAATTGTATTTTGGGGTCCTTGACCTCCATGGTCCCTCTGCCATTTTTTCCTTACTATAAACCGAAGTGGTCTCGAGATGAGTTCAACAACCAATCACCACTCTTATAGCATCCTAGTCCAAAATCATGGTCCATAGTGTAAACCGAGAGTTTACACTCAAACCTAGTTTGTGTCATATGTGGTTGTCATGAAAATACCTTATTTTTACAAGTGATTCCTCCACCGTTTGGGTTCTTTCCATATGGCATGCATGCTCCCACATGATTTCTCGGCCTTCCCTTGACCGCACTAGTAGGAAATTGGGGGGGGGGGGGGGGGGGGAGGGGGGTTATGTCATTGAAATGATTGTGGAATGACATTGTTTTGTTGTTTTTGAATGTTGTCAAGGGCCTCTAAAGATACATATAAGCGTTATTCAATTGCTCTTCTTAATCAAACCCCTATATTTGATTGGTATGTGGTTAGGTGAGGATTAAAGAACAAATGCCATAAGGGCACATGTCTAAAAGAGATTGAATTGTGTCTTCATATTTTATTAACTAATCCATAGTCAATAGTGTACACAATTGGGAGGACCTATGTATTTGATGAAAGAATCAAGAACCACACATTTTTGGCTTTTGTGTATTTTATTGAAAGTGTAGGTTGGTAATAGGCTGCATATTACTCATGAACATCAAAGTGTGGTCTTATGGGAGACAATAATCTGGCAAAGTTGTTGGTGTCAGCATAGGCTATGTAAGTGACATTTGATGCAAAGCCAATCGTAACTCACCGGGAAATGTTGTCACGGTGACTTTCTTGCCCCTATTCTTATAAGTTTTCAGTTCGTTTCAGAAAGAAAAAATGATAAAATAAAAATTAATTACAAACTAAAAATCACCTTATTCTTTTTGGTGCAATCTATCCTCATGGAGTGAAGAAATAAACCTTTAACCATGCGTGCATTTGAATGTTTTAAGTCTTCTACGACGACAATTGCCAAGAAGTTAGCAAATGTGGGGAGATCAAAGAAGGGATAGAGAATTTGAAACCTTGCGATTCTTGAGAAGCCATTTTGTGAGCAAACTATTCAAGAAAGACAAGATCTTGCACTCAACAATCCTTCTTTACACTAGAATTTTAGCACCTAACACTGCTATACCATGCAATCCCACTAACACCGAAGAGATAACCCCTGTTGCAAGCTAGCTTGGACTCTAAACCCACCCAATCCATTGATAGAGAATGTTCGTACAAATTGCACATGCACGGCAAACATTAAACACCCCCGTACGAACTTCCGGGGGTGTCAAATTTGGGGCGGGGCAACTCTCTCGGGAAATTTTTGAACCCCACCGTAAATTATTGCCTGCCCCGTCCAACTTCAAAAAAACTTTGTCCTTGCAATTTTGAAGGCCGCTTGATTACAAATCCCATATTGAGTGCACTTCACCTTCAAGGTCCGAAATCCAATATATATGTTCACTTCCATCGAGTAAATAAGCAATTGACTGGGATTTCATTATCAAAGTGAAACTATCAATAAAACATGTAATTGACTTGGAAGTCAAAAATATTACAAAACCCTCACTAGCACTGAGGATATAATTTTTGTGACTTACAATTTGAAATTGTCTTTGTCATTCTAAAATGACACTTAAATAAGTGTGATGATTTAGTATGTGTATTTTATAATATTTTAGGTAATGTTGTGTACTCTCACATGTATTCATACGCATCCATTAAATGTCGTGTTTGTCAATAGATGGAGTTTGTGATGTTTTGGCGGAAATTTTGATTCAACATTTGTTGTTGATGGCAGGGTCCGGAAGATTGTAGCACATCCTCAAAAGCGCAACCAATTTGCAAGTCTTTTTTGGGGCAAGACAGTTGTATATGTTATTGAGCCATCACATGAGTTGGGAGGAGAGTGGGTTTGCAAGGCCAATCAAAGGAGTTGGAGACAAATTAGGATTAATTAAGATTAATTACATTTAATTACATTCAATCACACTTCATTGGTTTGAATGTATATAAATACTTTTGGAAATAGAAGGCATTAACTAAAATATTATAAGCTAAACATTCTTAAACAAAAAACTAATTTTAGTTCCATTTTAGAATGACAAAGACCCTTTTAATGGTAAGTCACAACAATTATAACCTCAGTGCTAGTGAGGATTTTGTAATATTATGACTTCCAAGTTAATTATGTGTTTTTTTGACGGTTTCACTTCTGAAATGAAATCCCAATCAATTCTTTATTTACTCAATAGAAGTGAACATATACATTGGATTTGGACCTTGAAAATGAAGTGCACTCAATATGGGTTATATGGACAAGCGGCCTTCAAGAATGCAAGGGCAATTTTATTTTCAAAGTTGGGCGGAGCATGTAGCACGTTTCGATCGTGATCTGGAAATTATATATTTGTTTTGTGGGGGCTACAGAAAGGTGCCGGATTGTGGGCCATGTCCCCTATCCTCCTCCCTTGCAAGTTCGTAGGGGAAGGGATAACGTCCACCATCTGTAACTAGCGGTTGGGCCTTCTTGATTTGCAATTACTTACCTGATAAAACAATTCACCAATTGAACATGAACCCTATAATACCATATTTAAACTTTTTTGATAACTACGCTAAATATGATATTTAGTGTCATATGGTATTTTGTGCCACTATGGTAACTTCTCGAATGACGCTTGTTATGAATAAGCTTACAAATGTTGTCATGGGTGATGGATGAGCTCATCCATTGGCCAAAACCCTACCTTCTCTTGTTAGCCACTTGTGATGAAATATTGCCATGGGTGAATAGAATTTGGATGAAAATTCACTTGGTAAATGACAATAATTGCAACACTGTAAATCTGTCATCCCAAAATGAATTTAAAAGGAATGACAAATAATGTTGGATTAACATGTAGTGTTGATGACACCATACGGCGGTTTACAATTAGTATTGAGCAAGACAAATAGAATTGGTGACACTGAATATCATATATAGTGTGCTAAGGGGCTAACCCAACCCTGCAAGTAGCTGCCGAACCTCATTTATTAGTTATATACTAGCCACCAAACCTCACCAAGTAGGCACTGAACGTCACTCACAATTCATTACTAGTCGTCAAGCCTCGCCACCAGGTACCATGCCACGTTACTTAGCTACCAAAGCACAAATGACGGTGAATTTTAAACACAATCGAAAATATTGTCAACAAAAGCATCCAAAGCCAACTTTCTCGAGAGTTTTAACTCAAACGTAGTTTGTGTCATATGTGGTTCTCATGAAAATAGCTCATTTCTACAAGAGATTCCTCAATCGTTTGGATTCTTCCCATATGGCATGTGGGCTCCCACATAATCTTGTGGCCTTCCCTTGACAGCACTAGTAGGAAATGGGAGGTTACATGTCACCGAAATGATTGTGGAATGACATGATTTTGTTGTTTTTGAATGTTGTCAAGGGCCCCACTAAATACATGCGAGTGTTAATCAATTGTTGTATTTAATCGGACCCCTATATTTGATTGGTATGTGGTTAGGTGAGGATTAAAGAACAAACACCATAAAGGCACATGTCTAAAAGATATTGAAATGTGTCTTCAAATTTTATTGACTACTCCACAGTCAATAGTGTACACAATTTGGAGTGTACACAATTCATGAACACCAGAGTGCAGTCATAAGGGAGATGGTTATGTGACAGGTTTGTTGGTGAGAGCATAGGCTACGTAAGTGACATTTGATGCAAAGCCAATCGTAACTCACCAGGAAATGTTGCCACCGGTGATTTTTTTGCGTGTATTCATATAAGTTTTTGGTTCATTTGAGAAAGACAAAGGATAAAATATAAATTAATACAAATTGAAACTTACCTTATTATTTTTGGTGCAATCTATCCTCATGGAGTGAAGAAATGAACCTTTAACCCTGCGTGCATTTGAATGTTTCAAGGCTTCTACGACAATAGTTGCGAAAAAGTTAGCAAATGTGGGGAGATCAAGAAGGGATAGAGAATGTGAAACTTTATGATACTTGAGGAGCCATTTTGCAAGCAAACAATTCAAGAAAGACCAAATCTTGCACTCAACGATCCTTCTTTACATTATAAATTTTGCACCTAACACCGCTAATCCATACAATCCCACTAACATCGAAGATTTGCCCCTTGTTGCAAGCCAACTTTGACTCCAAACCTACCTAATCCACTGATATAGAATGTTTGTTCAAATCGCACATGCACTCCAAGCATGCACCAAAAAGTTTTCGAACATGAAAAGTCTCGTATGCAAAACAACCAACTCCCAACCAAAAAGTTCGGTTGAATCAAAAAATAACTCCAGTCATGTCTGGGGAGATTTTGGGAGAAAATCATATGAAATCCAAGTGTTTCCAAATCCAACGAGTTACATGTTGATATCTTCATGTTATCCTTTTGTTAGTTTTCTTATAGACTCCTTTGAAACGGTCGACGATTTGCCTAAAGTCTTGAACTTGAACCGGTCATTTCTCAAACTCAACGGGCCCATCTCTCGCCACTTGTAAGTTGGCCCCGCATGCTATGCATCATCTTCCAACTAGCACTTGGGTTCATGGTACTTGCAAGTATTATATTCTCTGCTATGGTTTCCTCTAATTTAGGGCCGCTTCACACTATGGTTGTCCAAGTTGAGAGGTTGTGGGATTGAATGGCCAAACGTTGTTGAGAGTCCAAAGGGATGGGCTGAAAATAGCCGATATAATATAGGAATTGGAGCCTTCCGCTGGGCACAGTGTGAAGCCTCCGAAGGTCAAGCCCAAAGTCCACAGGCAGAAGGAGCATCCCACTTTACTCCTTGTCCAAAACAACCCCTCCAATCCAACGGTCAAGATCTTGTCAATGCTTGATTTATTATGGAATTTTTAAAATAAAAAAATCAACGGCCTCTTGACCATAGTTTGGGTTTCCATTCCCGTCCCACCCAAAATTCCTTCAAGAGTCCATCACCTCTGTCAAAAAGTAGGCATTTTAAATTGCGACGGCCTTTGGACTTTGGCTTGTAGTGTGAAGGTTTGAGAAACCGAATTCTTGGTTTCTTGCAATCTGATTGGTGGAAATCGACGGCCTCTCGACCTTCGTGTGAAGCGGCCCTTATCGCGTGCACACTTCACTGGGTACATGGCTTATTCACTAAACAGGGAAATTTAAACATGGGTACGTGGCGTGAGTCACTGAACAGGGAGATCTAACAGCTAGACTTCACACGTGAACAGGTTGAGTATGAGCACTCACCGGTTTAACAAGTTCAAGACTTCAAGGAAATTCGGATCATTTCACAGGAACCCAGAGAATACACAGAGCTCAACTTAATAAAGGAAAAGCCGAAAGACATTGACATGGTGTAAGCAGTTGGACTTGAAGACACTGGGATCTCCACCGATTACGTATGCTCAAAAATCTCCCCGGTCATTGCTGTGAGTCCAGTGTGGTGAGTGGGGGATAATCCAAATGAACCGCGAGCTTAGCTTTGGGAAGGCGCCTTTAGGTCTTACTACTGTTTATTTACAGATAGTCATGAATTGTTGGAGGATGGTGCGTATAGTACCTGCAACAAGAAATGTTGACTTTGCCCTAGTTGATGAAAGGGGGAAGAATAGAATGCAAGAAGAATCACATGAACTTGGTGTTGTCATTTCAAAGTTGCGATTGGGTGATGATGAGATGTCAATCGAGACTTACATTCAGATGGAAGGGAAAGAGATTACTGAGCTAGAATTGAGTACCGATGAGTTGGTGGATGTTGCTTTGGGAATCAATTATGCACAAGGCTTTCATCTTAATGTTGATCTACATTCATGAGATGTGGATGATGTTGCTCCACCTACAGTAAAGCTTAGTGATGCTAAACGTCATGCATCATTGTTGTCTAATTTCTTATCATACAACTCTTAACATTTTGGTGTCAAAGAAATCATAAGTTTTCAAAAGCTAGTAGGGAATTTAGATAAGACGACAGTTGCTAACACAGGTAGGCAACACCAAAGATCTTTGAACTCCTATTTCAAGAGTTCTTCAAAATATTTGTATTTGTTTGGAGTGATAAGTTATTATTTTATACAATCTATATTGCTTACACTCGTTGTCTATATTTGTAAGCTCACATTGTTTTTGTTTTTGTATTCCCTCGATAATACAACAATTTTACGCCATTTGTCATATTAACGAGAAGACGGCACCTCGAAAATGCGACTTTTTTTTGTGTGTTTCCCAAACGTGTCATACTAAAGAGGGAGAACAGTATGTGCAAGGGCTGACCACAGAATCCCTGGCCGAATTGTTCCAGAGAGAGGTTTAGCAGAAAGGCACGTGCACAATGTTGAAGCTCCGCCTCCCTGCACCCAAGTTGCCGGTTGAGTGGTGAGGGGAAGGCGTGCAGGCAGGCTGAGTTATGCTTGCCCTGCAGCCGTCCGTGGCTCAACGGTGCAGATTCATCCCAATGCTATGGTATGCGGGCCCCGCAGGGTTTCCCGGACTTCAGAGCCAGAAGCTGGGGACTTTGCAGCGCTGGCCTAAGCCTACTTCCATGTACGTATGGCACAGGAGGGCCGATTTGGGGCCGCGGATTCGTGGCACTCATGTATTCTCATTAGTGAGAGTTCATTCATCTTTGCGGATGAGATGAACCACTTTAGACATTTTCATACGTCGTCGGTTCCTTGTCTCAAGGGTTTCAAAAATATCAAGTTTTAGAAGTTTTAAAAATCCTCGTCTAATCTAATGCTTAAGGCACCAATATAAAGGGGTATAGACATTAAAAAATAAATAATGCCTCATATAGAAGCAAGTGGGGGCATCTTGTGTTGCCAACCTATCACTACTAATCCGGTTATTTTAAAGAAAAATTAACATGGGCGCACGTTAAATACCCCCTCACGAACTTTCGGAGGTATCAAATCCGGGTTGGGGCAACCTTCTAGAGAAATTTTCTAAACTCGACCGAAAACTGTTGTCTGCCTCGCCCAACCGTGTGCCCAACTTAAAAAAAACATTGCCCTTGCATTCTTGAAGGCCACTTGACTACAAATCCCATATTGAGTGCACTTCACCTTCAAGGTTTAAAATCCAATATATATGTGCACTTCCAATTAGTAAATAAGCAATTGATTGGGATTTCATTCCGGAAGTTAAACCATCAATGAAGCACGTAATTAACTTGGAGGTCAAAAACATTACAATATCCTCATTAACATTGAGGTTATAATTTTGTGATTTACCATTTAAAATGATCTTTGTCATTCTAATGATAGATTAGTGCAAGTGTTCATAAGATGACCAAAATGAAACAATGAAGATAGAATATAAAACATATAACAATTTTTTTATAAATATCAAATTTATTTTTTAGGTAATATAATATAAGGTATAAATAAATGATATGTTATTTGGAATTAGACTTGTGGGACAACGTTATGGATGGGGTATACTCAAAAATCATATGTTTCTAAATATAGCCTATCTAAACTGTTGTAATAATTTATCCTCATCACATATTATATTATCTTTAAAATCACATGGTGTATAGTAGTTATTTTAAAATGAATATCATATAATAATAATAATAATAATAATAATAATGAATTGATTTTTTTAGTTCACCGATTTATCATAAGGTGATATATATTATTTTGACATATTACAAATGTTTGAGCAATCAAACCCGTGCAAAATAAATGAATTATGAACAAAAACAAAATGTCTATGACAACATGTCATAATTATATATTGCACACGTTGATATCTTGCGATATTTATCAAAATAACCATGTGGAATTCGAAGCCACATCATGGCCTTGGAAACAACTCATGGAAGGTTAGAAAATAAGCTTAGAGCATCCAAGGCCACATCATTGCCCCTTGCCAACTAATTAATATTTATAAAATAACGATGAGGGAGAAAATAGGTCTTACATGCCAACTCGGAGGTGTTTCACTAAAGTAAGCTCCATCCAAGCTTCTTGATGGACTCATCTGATTTTCGTTACTAGATGACTTTACTTGAGTGTCACGAATCCCCGGCCAAAATCGGTGTCCCATGTACATATACTAATACCCCAATCCATGTGGCAGTCTTACCCGATTTTGCCTTCTCTGCTAAGCTGCAGTAGAACATGAATTGTTTGTGGCTTCGCAGCATAATACGTGTAGGTATGGATGTTACTGTTTCCAAATGACTATAGCTGCAGCAGTTGGAGCTCTTCATAAATTACATGCCGTGCTTGTCAATAGATGGAGTTTGTGATGGTTTGACGCAAATTTTGATTCAACAGTTGTGGTTGATGGCAGGATCTGGAAGATTGTAGTGCATCCTCAAAAGCGCAACTAATTTGCAATTCGTACGTGGGGCAATGGAGTATATGCTATTGAGCCATCACATGAGTTGGGAGGAGAGTGGGGCTTGCAAGGCCAATGAAGGAGTTGGCGGACAATTTCTAGGGCTTAAGGCCTTCTTCAAGTGGTTGTAGAGATATGTGGACAAATGTATATGACGACAATGTTGCTATCGCACAATCGCATAATTACACACAAGGATCATTTCAATTTATCATGCAATTAATTATATTGATAGCAACATGCAATGTGGCAGTAACCTAAAAAGTTGAATCATTGCGAAAAAACTTAGATTGTCTCTTCATAAGAAGCAAGGCTTATGAATTCTAGTCAAAATCACAATAATGATTCATGCATGCAATTCGAATTATACTTGAACATTGTAATGTATTCATCTTTGCAGTCACATTGTTTTTTTCTCCACAATATTCCATTTTATGACCACATATCGTATGTTGCGCAATAGAGTTGTATATGTAATTGGGCCATCACATGAGTTGGGAGGAGAGTGGGTTTGCAAGGCCAATCAAAGGAGTTGGCAGACAAATTAGGATTAATTAGGATTCATTGAGTGTAATTAGACTTAATTACATTCAATCACACTTATTAGTTTGAATGTATATAAATACTTTTGGAAATAGAAGGAATTAAGTAGAATAGTTTAAGCTGAACATACTAAAACAAAACACTAATTTAAGTTCCATTTTAGGATGACAAAGACCCTTTCAATGGTAAGTCACCAAAATTATAACCTCAGTGCTAATGAGGGTTTTGTAATATTTTTGACTTCCAAGTAAATTACATGTTTTATTGACGGTTTCACTCCGAAAATGAAATCCCAATCTATTCCTTATTTAGTCAATGGAAGTGGACATATTTATTGGATTTTGGATCTTGAAGATGAAGTACATTCAATATGGGTTATATGGACAAGCGGCCTTCAAGAATGCAAGGGCAATTTTATTTCTCGAAGTCAGGTGGAGCGAGTAGCAGTTTTCGATGGTGATCCAAAAAACTTTAGATTTGTTTTGTGGGGGTTGCCCAGAGGTGCCGGATTGCAGGCCTTGTCCCCTATCCACCTTCCCTGAAAGTTCATAGGAGGAGGGTTAACGTTCACCATGTGTAAGTAGCGATTGGTTCTTTTTTATTTGCAATTACTTACCTGATAAAACAATTCACCAATTGAAAGTGTACTAGTATAGATCATGGCTTTTTTGAATACGAAAATGAGGCCATTTTTACACAATAAGAGCCATTTTCAGTAGTGTTGAAAACTTGGTCCAGCTGGTCCAAAAAAATGTTGTCTAGATCGTGTCCTAAGGGTCATGCCCCCTATGACACAAACCCCTCCTATTGTTGTCCTTGCCAGATTTTTCGGGCCCACCCCAAATTTGATGACCAATTAATTATGATGGCTCCAGACACAAAAGTAGTCTTGTATGCAAATAGTAATCTCACTTTTAGTAATTACCAAATTCATTTGTTGACAGGGTAATTTTTGGTACGTGGTAGATTTCTGTGGTAAATTTTAGATAATGAATACATTCGTTTTAAAACTAGATCTGACACTCCATTTCAGGTTAGGATTAACAGTTAGATTATGGACAAGGGATAAAATTATGAAAGCTCTCCAAAGCAGTACATGCGATTGTGACAGTCTCTCACCTCACTCTAGGAACCCGGTCAATTGTTTGGCAGTGAGTTCATTTTAGTTTGGACCAAGTGCGGTGCACAATCATAGGCGTAGCCATAGACAATAGCCTTGCATAAGTAACCCATTTTTGTCTTGTCACCAAAGCCACAGACACTTTGGTGTGGTCAATAGTCTCTTATTAATTAATTCCCTTTTAATGTAACTTGAAAGGTCCATGGTGTCTTTCCTTACGAACAATTTCCATTGAAGGGTTATACGTTCCAAGATACTTACCATAACGTCATGGGTTGAAATTGTTGATCATCCTTCACCCTTTCACTGTCAATGGTCTGGGTTATGGCACAGTGTCTTTTCCTGCCAAAGGTTAAAATAATAGACAACAAATATTCTCTTATGAGGAAGACTACGGACTCTCCAAACTTCATTGGTCTAGCTTAACACACATGTTACATAATCAAATATTTCATCTTATACGATCATGACATTCCCTCAATTAAATTCTGATAAGGGTTATCATTTCAAAGTTGAACACATGATAATCCACTGTAATTTCTCTCACACATCTTATGATCTCATCTCTTCTTATAATTCTATGCTCCCTCATATAATAATCTTTCTCATGGGAAAACCACCGATGTCTATGAATCACTCATAGAGTTCGCAAGGCCATAAACTTCCCGGTCATTACCAGGAGATTTACCTCTCCACCATTATTACAGGGTGTTCAATATCTTTCGGAAAATCCTATTTATTCTAGGCCATAGCCTTACAAATCACTTGTATGAACTACGACCATATGAACTACGACCATAATCTCAAGCTTTGCAGTTATGTCAGATTCGAAATAAAGAATGATTCCTCATTCTCCCTCTCAGAGAAATTACTCAAATTACACCCGGGGCTCCATACATACTTATGAACATCGATTTATCAGAAAATATGTTCTTCTCAAATTCCTTGCTGGTTCCTTTACTAATTCTCAATCATGCCAACAGGAATTACACATCACACTTAGTAACTGTCAGAAGGACGCTATCAGAACTTAGACCCATGTGAGCTTTGCTTTGTATAACATTCAATCACCACACTGACTGACACTTCAGAGGCTATAGACTTGTAAGGCAGAGATCTTAATCGAACTGCAATCACAGAGATTCTCACTCTGATCGATTTTACTTAATAATTTCATTCACAGGAAATCATATACACACTTATTAACAAATAAAAGATCCTCCAATACATTCACCCTGGAGTCAATCACATTTCTCTCCAATCTCTCACATTTACATATGTAGATATCAATTCTTAAAGTCTTGCTTCAAAAGTATATGGTTTTTTTTGGCTTATGGGCTATCCCAACCTCTTCTTTCTTCCTCTTCCTAGCCTCTTATAGGCACTAGTCTTAGGAGCTGCGACTCCTCCTATCAGACCATAGTCTTTCCAATTCACCCTTCTCCATATCTCCTAGACTATGGCCTTTCCTAACACAACAAAGTGAAATAACTAGCTATGTTTTACCTCTATTTACATTCTTTTCCTATTTAGCTGCGGAAAAAGAAAAAATTGGTTCCACAATGCGGTAATTTTTTCCCCCTTTCGCATTGGTAATAACCTAGGAAGGTGGCTTACATCTAGATCTAGACTAGATGTATAAGATCTCTAAAATTAAAGATAGAACATTTTTCCATGGACATTCAATAATAAACATGGAATATAGTGTGTAAGCTTTAATGAGTAGCAAAAAATATAACAATTGGAGGGGACATATATAGACAACAATACGAAGATCTCTAAATTAAACAATGTGAGAACATAAGTCTCTTTATATTGTACATTCGAAAATATGCATAAAATCTATGAGTGATAAGTAGCTAAAAATATAACAGAAACTTCACAAACCTTACGCATGGCCAACAAAATAGCAAGATGACATCATGGCCCACAAGAATGTGATTATAATTTATAAGATTAATAACACAAATTTAGTGATGGCCCTTATGAAAAAATGGCTTAATGGCAGTCCAAAATTAATGTGGTCCGAAATGACCATTGTGTTCATTCCAAGTATACAAAAGAGCCATGATCTCTACTAATGGTGTACCCTATAATACTAGATTTGAACATTTTTTATAACTATGTTAAATACTATATTTGGTGTCGTATGGTATTTTATGTCACTATGGTAACTTCTCAGATGACATTTCTTATGAACAAGTTTACAGATGTCCTCATGGATGATGGATGAGTTCGCCCATTGGCCAAAACCCTACATTCTATTGTCAGCAACTTGTGATGAAATATTGTCATAGATGAATAAATTTGGATGAAAATTCACTTGGTAAATAACAATAATTGCAACACTGTAAATCTACCATCCCAAAAAGAATTTTCAAAGAATTACAAATAATGTTGGCAATAGGTTGCACATTTTTCATGAACATTGGAGTGTGGTCGTAAAGGAGACAATAATATGGCAGATGTGTTGGTGTCAGCATAGGCTATGTAAGTGACATTTGATGCAAAGCCAATCATAACTCGTCAGGAGATGTTGCCACCAGTGACGTTTTCGGCCCTATTCATTTGAGCTCGGGGAGGTCACTAGCAAAAATCGTAGAAACAACGTGCGATAAAAAATAAGGTCTAATATATTCATTGTAGATAAGTTTTGCAAAAAACGTACATATAATATAGGGGATTTTAAAATAATGAAATATGTTTACATGTAAAATACCATCACATATAATGGACTCTTTTATCTAGTCAGTACACGTAAAATAACGTGAAAACAATTATTAGGGGTAGCGGGTCTAGGGTAGGGTTTGTGCTTGTGGATGAAAAGAGGTAATTTTTTGTTGAGAAAACTTGGATGGATGACTTCTCAGGTTGGTTGGCTTGAACGTTAACGAACCAACGTATCCAATGTGGAGTTAATGTTCTCTACCTATGTGCGGGGAGGGATATTTTCAACGCGTTGTTTGTTTTGCAATCTTCTTTCAATTTTCTTTGACAGTATAAAAAAAAAGGTATTTTGATATAATTCCCCCAAAAAATTATAATTATTGATAGGGTGTATTAACATACAAGCATTTACCATTATTTTGAAAAACACCACACTTTGTAATCTTTTCTAGCAAAGTAAATAACCCCCGATAAATAGGTCTTGAGCACATGTGTATGCATTAATTAAAGAGAGAGTGACCTCCTTGAGCATTTGAGAAAGGGAAAAGAAAAACTCTGATATATTAAAACTTAAAAATCACCCAATTATTTTTGGTGCAATCTATCCTCATGGAGTGAAGAAAAAAAACTTTAACCCTGCATGCATTTGAATGCTTCAAGGTTTCTATGACAACAATTGCGAAGAAGTTAGCAAATGTGGGGAGATCAAGAAGGAATAGAGAATTTGAAACTTTACGATACTTGAGGAGCCATGTTGCGAGCAAACAATTTAAGAAAGACAAGATCTTGCACTCAACAATCCTTCTTTACACTAGAAATTTAGCACCTAACACTGCTAATCCATACAATCCCATTAACACCAAAGAGCTGCCCCTTGTTGCAAGCCAACTCGAACCCCAAACCAACCTAGTCCACTGATATAGAACGTTCATTCAAATTGCACATGCACTCCAAGCATGCACCAAACTTATCGAACATGAAAAGCTTCGTATGCAAAACAACCAACTCCCAACCAAAAAGTTCAATTGAATCGAAAAATAACTCTAATCATGTCTAGGGAGATTTTAGAAAAAAATCAAATGAGATCCAAGTGTTTCCAAATCCAACTGGTTACATGTTGATATCTTCCGGTCATCCTTTTGTTAGTTTTCTATAGACTCCTCGGAAATGGTCGACGATTAGCCTAAAGTTTCGAACTTTGAACCGGTCATGTCTCAAACTCAACGGGTCCACCTCTCCCCAACCGTAAGTTGGCCCCGCATGAGAAAGGAGTAGGCTATGCTCCATCTTCCGATTGGCACTTGGATTACTGGTACTTGCAGGTATTATATTCTTTGCTATGTTTTCTGCTAACTTAGGGCCGCTTCACACAATGGCCGTCCAAGTCGAGAGGCCGTGGATTTGAATGGCTAAACTTTGTTAAGAGTCCAAAGAGAGGGGCTGAAAATAGCCAATAAATATAGGAATTGGAGCCTTCGGCCGGGCATAATGTGAAGCCTCCAAAGGCCAAGCCCAAAGTCCAAGCCCAAAGTTCACAAGAAGAAGGAGCATCCCACTTTATTCCTTGTGCAAAACAACCCCTCCAATCTAATGGCCAAGATGTTGTCAATGCTTGATTATTTTATGAAAAAAATTCGACGGCCTCTCGACCATAGTTTGGGTTTCCATTCCCGTCCAACCCAAACTTTCTTTGAGAGTCCGTCGCCTTGGTCAAAAAGTAGGCATTTATATTGCAACAACCTTTCGACTTTGGCCAATAGTTTCTCTTATCTTATATTCTCCATTGATGAAGGTTTGAAGGTTATGGATTATTCCATCATGCATGGTGTGAGCCCAAAATGGTGCCCACATGTGGTGATTAACTCTTCGAAACCATTTTTAGTTAGACTTTGATGTGTTATGATTATTCACAAAACATAAAAAGAGTGAAGTGTGGTGTGGATTTAAGTTTAGGCATTAGAATGTGTTGAGTGGTTATTTCAAGGTTTGATTTCAATAAGAGGATGCCTTGATTATGTGAGTAGGGGGTAAGGTGAGGCAAGGTGAGCTCCGCGGGTTAAATGCCCACTTTTGGATCCACCTTGTTAGTTTAGGAAGAAGGAAGCTTGGTGGATGGGGATTAGTCCCTACTTTGGAGGAGAGGGTTAAAGGATTGTGATTGGAGGTGCTAATCCTCTCACCCTATCCTCACCTCTCTCTCCCTCTCTCCCTCTTTGCTACTTAAGGTGTTTTTTCTCTCATTTACCTCTCTCTCCATCAAGCGCTCTCAAGGGAGCAAGCTCTTAAGAGCTTGAGCCACGTGTGTGGGTTATTAGTTTCTAGTGAAGTTAATTAGTTAAGCTCTCTCTCTCAAGTGTTCTAAAGGGGGCTAGCTCTTAGAGCTTGAAAGCCACGTGTGTGGATTAGTTAGTCTTAGTAAGGTTAGGGAGTAATGTTAGTTGAGTAGCCAAAAAAAACACAAAAAGAAATTAGAAACAAACATCCGATTAGTAGTTAAGGGTGCACATTATAGTGTGACTTAAGGTGTGGTTAGTATGCCTTTGATTAGTGTGGGTTGAGGACCTTGCTAGGAGGTCCGGGTTAGATTGTGTCTAAATCTGAGCCGAAGGAGGCTAAGCTGCTGGGCAGCCGAAGTTGGCCAGGAGACCGGGTACCAGGCTGCACCGAGACCGGGTAATCGATCGGCCAAGGGTGGACTAGGTGATTAGCAAGCTAATCCGAAAAGTGGGTATTGGCACATGAGGCAGAAACAACATTAGGTTGTGATTAGTGATAGATAAGTAATTAGGCTCATTAAGCTAGTTAAGATTCACGTGTGGCCTTTAAGGCAATTGTATTTTTGAGTAACCATTGAGGTAGTGTTTTTTTAACACTTACGTCCTCTTTGGTAAAAATCAATCACTTGCATTATTAATGGAGAAAGCGGAGGACATCCACATTGGCGAGACAAAGGAGGTTAGGCCGATGGAGAAAGCGGAAGACTCTAGCAAGGTTCAAGTAACGAAGAGGATAATCAAAGGCCAAAGGGGAATATCCTTGAGAGCTTGTGTTGCCAAGGCCGCCGGTTGGACCCTTGAGAAGGCCAACACGGCCCAAAGCCAAGAGGCTACCACTAATAAACAAAGTGATTCAAAATGACATGAACGCCTTTGGATGCAAAGAGATCATTCTTTCGATACAAACAATACATGTGATTCTCAACACCATCACCCGGACTAGGACGCTTAAGGGTGGTGGGTTTGGCCTCACACATGGCGAAGCCGCTAGCTAGTTTGGGATGGTATGCGCCATGTGAATATGTGGTGTGAGGATTTCTTTGTCCTTGGTTGAGCCATTGTTTGTGAGGTTGTCGGCTATTTCTTTGCCGGATATCCCAAAGTGGGCTCTAACATTTTGTATGGTTATCTTTTGTTTGAATCACTATATTTGATGAACTATGATGACTATAATTAGTGGTTTATATGGGTGATGATGTTGTGAGGGTTGTTGTCCATTTTGGTTGTTTATTAGGATGAACCTCATATAAATCATTGTTACAACTTGACTCATAAGTAAATGCATTCCAGCATGATGTACAATAATCCCAACAACTTTGAAGAATAAGAACTCAATATATTACCTGAAAATCACAATCTCAAATCTATTAACTCGAATTTGATCCAAAAGTATGTGCTCCTTTGAACGCTTTTCTTTGAGAAAGATATGAAGGAAGATGTGGACTCCCTATACACTTTTAGCTTCACATACATGTAGCATTCCAGGTCAATTTACCACTGTTGTGAGGCCACTGTGGTGAGTGGGGGACAATCCAAATAAACTGCAAGCTTAGGTTTGGGAAGTTGCCTTTAGGTCCTACTACAGTCTAACCTCTTTAGTATGACACTCGTTTATACGACACCCTGGATATTATGACACATTATTGCGCGACCAAACTTTTTTAGTTCAAAACTCCCTCTTTTATACGACTATGAACACTTAATAATACGGCATTTAGAATCTTCGTTTTGTCATATTAAAGAGGTAACTAATGCTATTTTTTTTTTCATCTATGTTATGTACATTTAAAGTACATCTATTTTCACTTGGGAACTACTTGGGAATTTCACTATCATCGGGAACTTAATGATAATTAGGGTTACTAGTGTAGAATGAACTTGGTTAGGGTTAGAGTGGATTCGTTCTTATTCTTTTGTTAGATTATGAGCTTGAAGATGTTTACAACATGGATGAGATTGGACTATGTTTTAGAGCACATCTTAATAAAACATGCACAAGGGACGGTGAAGGGTTGGAAATTACAAAAGAAGCATGTAACATTCGCTCTTGCTGTTAATTCACTTGGGACTGATAAGTTGAAGTTACTTATGATTTATACGTCTAAGCAACCACGATGTTTTCGAGGGTGGCAACCTCGTGAGTATGTTTGGTGGCACTCAAATAAAACAACTTGGATGTAGGGGGATATATTTGAAGCTTAGATTTTGTAGCTCAACAATTAGTTCAAAGTCCAAAATCGAAAGGTGATTTTGATTTTGGATATTGCATCTTCACATGTTATTAGCTTTGCCAAAGTTGGTAAGTTTCGTGGTTTTTCAACCTTGGAATCGAGCAACATGACTTTGGTATTCCTTCCTCCCAATGTTACAATTGTAGGTCAACCTTTGGATCAAGGTATAATAGCATCTTTGGAAACTCAATACAAGAAGAAACTTTTGCAGTGAGTTTTATCACAATACGATGATGCTACATCGAAGGACTTAAGGAAGGTGGCGCCCAACATCAAACAGGTCATCATGTGGAGTTATGAAGTATAGAGTGAGTTGGATGTACATATAGTCATGAATTGTTGGAGGATGGCGCGTATATTACTTGCAACATGGAATGTTGACTTTGCCCTCGTTGATGTAAGGGGGAAGAATAGAATACAAGAAGAATAAGATGAGCTTGGTGTTTTGATTTCAAAGTTGCGATTGGGTGATGATGAGATGTTAATCGAGACTTACATTGAGATGGAAGGGGAAGAGATTACTGAGCTAGAATTGAGTACCGATGAGTTGGTGGATGCTACTTTGGGAATCAATTATGCACAAGGCTTGATCTTAATGTTGATCTACATTCAGGAGATGTGGATGATGTTGCTTCACCTACAGTAAAGCTTAGTGATGCTAAGCGTCATGCATCATTGTTGTTTAATTCCTTATTAGACAACTCTAAACATTTTGGTCTTAATGAAATCATTAGTTTTCAAAAGCTAGTAGGGAATTTAGATAAGATGACAGTTGCTAACTTGGGTAGGCAACACCAAAGATCTTTGAACTTCCATTTCAAGAGTTCTTGAGAAAATTTGTATTTTTTTGGAGTTATAAGATATTATTTTATACAATCTATATTACTTACACTCGTTGTATATATTTTAAAGCTCATATA
The DNA here is from genome assembly GCA_950295325.1 of Polytrichum commune. Lineage (NCBI taxonomy): Eukaryota > Viridiplantae > Streptophyta > Polytrichopsida > Polytrichales > Polytrichaceae > Polytrichum > Polytrichum commune. Next base: position 50,359,000 of record OX485807.1, read on the forward strand.
GTTTTTATTTTTGTATTCCCTCGATAGTACAACAATTTTATGCCATTTGTCATAAAAACGAGAAGACGAAACCTTGATAATACGACATTTTTGCGTTTTCCAAACGTGTCATACTAAAGAGGGAGAGCAATATGTGCAAGGGCAAAATTGTTCTAGAGAGAGTTTGAGTAGAAACGCACGTGCACAATGTTGAAGCTCTCCCTCCATTCACCCAAGTTGTCGGTTGAGGAGTCGGGGGAAAGTGTGCAGGCAGGCTAAGGGTTGCTTTACACCTAGAGGCTGGGCCAATTCGTTGTGTAAGAGGCTTGAAATCCTCACTTGTGATTGGTGAAAAGGTTGAAATCGGTCCCAACCCCTTTACACCTAGAGGCCGGGCCGATTTGGTGGTATAAATTTTTTAATCAAAAAATGCATGTTCAGACATGGTTTTCTTCCTTTTTTTGCTTGATCCCGGATCAAATCAGAAAGGCTCACTTGCATAAGCTCCATCCCTATGAAACATTGTCCCTTCTCCGGGCTATTGCTACAACAAAACAATTTGACAATATTTGGATGGCTGAGACGAGATAAGATTCCCGCTTCTCGTATGAAAATAGCCATATCCACTTCCGTGCGAAACTCCTTCTTGGCGCACGGAATGCCAAGCCATTCTGTGCTACAAACACCACTGGAGCCAGACCCACCTCCAAGAAAGGCATCATATATCCAAGTGCCTGGAGGTTCTGTTTCCTTAACCCACGAAATTGCACTGGTATACATGTCCAACTCATTGGCCTGGCCATGTTGAGGTAGGCAGTCCAATTTTCTCAGCAAGTATTTTGCGAGGCATTGCTCCCAAGAGTTTGAGGAGTCTTCAGTGTTGGCCAAGCGCTGAAGTCTCTTCTGCAAAAGTTCTCGATCTTCAAGGACCTTATCCGGAGTTGCAGGTGAAAATGTTGAAGACTGGCGAAGATCCATAATCTGAAAATTCCATTCTCCACGCATTCCCTTGGCTTGCTCAAAAATGACATTGTAACATAAACCCATCGCCAACAAAATCTCCTGAAATGCCTCATCATTTTGTAACTGAAATATTATTGATGCTTCACACGAATTCTCATTCGAACAGTTAGAAACAAGCCGCTTTGCTTTCTCTGAGATCGTACATAAGTTGCGTAAAGCCGGTGTAAAGGGGGTGGAAGATTGCCCACATTTGATATGAGTGCTGTGACATTCTCAAAGATTTCCACAAGTTTAGACAGCAAATCTCGACACTGAGATTCATTGAGCAGGGTATTGGCGTTTCTTGCGCGGTTGACTGTCTCTTCCGCACTGTCTTTGCAGAGCCTTAAGAAATCGACAGGCATAACCCAGTCTCTAATGGCACGGAACGCTTGCATCTTGAGGTTCTTGATGACTTAGTGTGTCTTAAACCCAACGAAGCATAACGCAGGATAGCCGGTCATTCATCTGCTACATAGCGGGCCTTGGTGTCTTAGTGTGTCTCAAACTCAACGAAGCATCAGGCTGGTCATTCATCTGCTACATAAAGGGCAGATGAATGACCTCAATATGAACTAAGAGCTTATACTACATCTGAACATTTCCAAGTTGGGTTGAAGAGAGTTGGGAAATGCGAAAACCGAAGTATTATTGAGGTGTCACATAATCAATAATATGATAAATTAGACTTCTTTGTCATACTAACGAGGTGCTTCATGATAACACACATAAGATGTTTTGTCACGTGTTGAAAATAAATATTCTTTTAATTTTTTTTACAAATATGTATATTTCTCTCATGAAATTTATGTGGACTTGAAGAAGGAATCAACGGTTCGCTGATGTTGCCACTTCAATTTAGCAACAAACATCTTATTGAGGTTCTCCGATATGGCATGCAATTTCATTATGTGTGTGAGAGTAAACTCTAATGGGTTGTCTTTAAAGAATGTAGATAGAAAATTATTTAAGCATGATGTTGAGCATTTGCTAGTTACACAATAGGTGGAGGTCTCTCATCAACATCTAAAGAGTCAAAGCAATATGATAGATATTGACTTCAAAATGCTCGATAACATAATGTGCACCTTGGTTTAGGGTTATGGTGAAAAACCGTTGTGAATGTAATAGGGGCTAATGTGTCTCTTGATTAGGTTTTGAGATAGAGAATGTGATTCCCTTAGTTCCCATGTTTTAACACCATTTTACATTAGAATTTCTTTTATCCACATTTCATATGTGCAAATTACATAGAATTAGTATTAACCATGTAGTTAAACATATGTGAGACCCACCATATGTGCATGTATCACCTCTATATTATGACATTTTGGGGGTCCAGGATCGTTGTATTAACAATGTTAGATTTTAACTAGAAAGTTTGGTTTCCAAAATTTGTGTCGTTATGTCAAGGTTGTCGTGTTATCGAGTGTCGTATAAAGAGGTAGGACTTGTGGGGATGGGCTATGGCCACATCTAATTTTTGGGCGTCATGTGTCTCTCGATTTCGACGAAGCTTGAGGGTTTATCCACGATGGAGGTTAGGGAGCAGGAAGGCACAGTACTGGCTCACTTGATGATTGTGTGCTTGGGTTTGTGGATTTAGGTCTGATGCCGGCGGTTGTCAATTTAAATGTTTCAGAGCATCTATGAATACATCTTTGAAGAACTTAGCAACCGTGGGGAGATCGAGAAGGGACAGAGAATTTGAAATATTCTGATGATTGAGGTGATCATGTGCGAAGCAATTTTCTGATAATTGAGGTGATCAAGCTGAGAAATCTGTGCAATTCGAACCTTTAAATTGGAAGGAATTCAAGTTCGTGGCGATGAGAGATGAATGGAAAGAAAGAAACAGGTTTACTGTTCTTCTGGTGTATTGCCAATCGAAGTACGGCCTTTGATTAATGCAGATTACTCCAGTTCAACGCAATCGGAGATTTCACAAGAAGAACGGTGCTCTTGTCAAAGAGATACAATCTTTCCTTTGAGGTACTTGCCTTCACCACTTTGATGCAGTAGTTGTGATCCTTGACAGCGATACTGTGAGTCATCAACGTTTTGTAAAATCCACGACCATGGAATTAAGTTTCGATGCAAGCTGAAAGCATACTTCGGTACAAATTCTTGACAACAGAGTTTCGTGGGTGTCATCCAGACACTGCATAATCGCCTGAGAGTTCAGTTGCGATGAAGAGGTCCACTACTGATATATCCACCACATACATGGAGCAACAAAAGATCCATACCTGTGACAGTTCAATGAAATGTTACCAGCACGTTAATTATCCTGCATACTGAACTACACATGGGATTGGTTGGTAAGGCATCAGCTACCCATTGACTCAAAATCGAGTTTTTCTATAGATTCCTGTTATTCTGCACACATATTCCTAGAGGCTAAAGAGAATTTCGGCTAAGAGTTTCCCTCTGTTTCCAGAATTTCTGGTACTTCCAGTAGAAGATAATTTCAAATGAGTAGGTTTTGGGGTTTCTTATTCTGCATGGAGCAAATGTGCCTGCAGTTAATAGGTTTGTTTCTATCTGCATTGCCATGGAACGTTTTCCTTTGTTTGATGACCTTTTCTGATAATGGTTCCTGTATACAAGCTTCAGGATTCATAATTCATGCTCCATGTTTACTTAACATTAACCCCTCGATTCTCAGGAGAAATGTAGTATTTTCGGAGTGGGACTAGTGTATTACTCCCTCCGTCCCCAAATGATTGTCCTACCCCCGGAGTTTTATATCTCAAAATGTTTGTCGGACGAACATTTCGGGATATAAAATTGGGGGGTAGGATAATCATTTGGGGACCGAGGGAGTAAAACCCAACGGTATAGCTTATTAATCAAGGAGAATTGGAAGAGAATATACAGTGTCTTAGCATCACTGAATCGATTGGCCTTTTGGAAAAGTGCATGACATCTCATATGCTTGCTCGCAGCAGTCTGCAGTGTTTTCCAGTGAGTGCATTCAGGTTGTGCATTTTGAACGTTGTTTTAAAAGAAAGGAAGTCTCAGAGGGGTATTTGAAAGAAAGGTTGTCCTTACCTTTATCTGAATTGTCATCTGAATTGCCCACTCCAATCAGTCCATGATACAAGAAATATATATAGACATGGAGGTAAAAACACAAGATCTTAATTGGCCCAATACCCTGAAACACATATCAAAGAGAGGAAGTGATTTCAAATCACCTTGGTGAATTCCAGGACATGATAAGCTGCACAAAAGAGGGAGAAGCAAAGAAGATTGAAGACTCTGTCCTTGTCAGGGATCGATCCTCTTTGAATGCGCATTTGTGTGTCCCGCCAAGAGTGAGATGTGTTAGTCACTATCAGAATGTCGAAAATCTGTTCTGAATCAATTAACCACACCATTTCCAGTGGTCTAGCGTTTGCAGAAATTCCATGCTTATTTGTTTTACAGAATTTCCGCAGATTTGAGAATTTTCATATGCGTCATGTGGTTCGACATATCCACACTTCAAAGTCCCCCGCTGATGGAGTGGTACAATGCAAAGACACTCTCTGCACAACCTGTGGTTCATTTGTAGAAGATCTACTAGACATAGTTGAGCACTCACGAAAATAGAAATCCAAACAGCAATGTCATGGCTATGCAATTGAGATAACAATCATCTTCCTTGTTAGCCTTCACACAAGTATTCCTACTAAGCAAGTAGTACTTCTTGTGAACATACCTACAAGTTTACGTCTTTTTAAATCCGAAATAATCCACTTGAGTCCAGACCTTCAAGAATTTGTCTCTCGAAGCGGTAAATTTGACAGCTGATATCCCCTCTTTGTGCCATTGCAGCCATGGCTCTTCTGCGACGTTTCTACTAGAGTTACCGATGCTCACTAGTGGCGTATACTCTGCTACAATTCTCACTAAGTGGGCTGCTCCTAAAATACCATCCATCTTATCGTCATCATTGTATTCTTCCCTTGAAACTCTCCATTAAAGAGGTGACACCACAACTAAAAAAATATGTTTAGCAGCCATGACTCTGCTAGATCTCCACCGAAGTTCGCGGTGCTTGGTACTGGATTCCACTAAAAGTTCCCGGTATGATAGAGTCGGTTTCTTCTGAGGTTCTGCTTGTGTTTATAATGCCATCGAAAATTGGAGCGGACTCCTCATCAGAGTCCGGGAAGACAAGAGTAAATTGTGATGACCGACAGGACTGGATATTGGAAGTGATAATTGTAGGTGCAGTTAGAGGCACACGATTTCGTATTAATCTGAGTTCGATCCTCCCAGTCACTAGAATAATACAAATTTGTTGTCAGCAAACTCTGTCAAGATAAGTGTGGGGATGGGAGCTTTTGTAGTTGGTTTATAAACTCATAAAATCAAGTGAAGCCGGCGAATGAAGGACCACAATGGCGAGTCAACCCCTAGAATCTACAAGAGAGGGGGTCGAACGGCATAAACTTCTGAAGCTCTTGTTTTGTCTTGAATTGCGATAGGGTTGCATGACCTTGAGTGTATTCATTGTTTTGGTCTTCATAATGGATTGGAACGATTGAGCCACTAGCGACGGTGCATTTCAGTTTAAAGAGATTCTAGTGGACTACATCACACACACGTCTTACTTCCAGGTTTTTCTTCTGTTACAGGTTTCTATGATGTCTTTCCGTTTAATCAAAGGGTAATCGGAGGCAAGAAATAGGTGAAATTTTAATTTTTTGGGTGAAATCTACAACAGATAACAACAAAACATTGACTCACATTGAACAATTCAACCTTCCACAAACATAATGCACATGTCTAGGACCTTCAACACTGGACGCTGCAGTGAAGTCTGCAAAACCATATTTTCACATGGAGATGTTCGGATGTGTAGGCATTTGATGGAAGGATAAACTCACCATGTTATCTGAAAAATTCAGGTGGCATGTTGTATATGTGTATCCCATGTGAAGCATTTCCAGATTTTTGCAACTTAATCAAAAGTTCACAAGGAATGGCAGACTAGCATATTTCACTTGAAAGCTATGATTTCTGCAGAACCTGCATGACCTGTGATGCATGGTACACCTTGCAGATTGCTGTATTTTGACATGGAATGAAGAATTACTGCTGTTGTATGTAAATGACCTTGGCAATCCATGAAGTGGGTTTTATACAATCCCAATGGCGCTGAGTTCTATAACATGCCAGGGAAAAGATAAAGATTCAGAATGAGCTGTGAATAACCATTAACACTCGTGGAGTTGAAGAAGAGTAAGAAATTCAAAATCCTACTTAATGCTCGTCTCTGTCATACCGGGAACGTTCAATGGAAACTTAGAAGAGCCATGGCTGCAAAACACTGTTTAGCTCTGGCTTTACCACTTGAGTCGAAGCTTTCAAAGGATGAATACAATGATGAATATTATGAGAAAGATGAAATCCCTGGATGGCATCGTAGGACCAGCCCACTTATTAGTGAGAGTTTTAGCACAGTATATGCAACAACGACGCGTAGAGTTAATTCCAGTTGATTTCACCAGCTTCGAAAAGACAAATTTTTGAAGCTCTGAATTAAAGTGGGCGGAAATTAAACTGGGCTGACTTCGTTTGCATACCTTATAGAGAGAGCGTGTATCCTTTTGCGAATTTATAGATTGTTGCAACTGTGTGCACAATGGGAAGGAGGTGAAATTCTGCAGAAGGGAACTTGATCGGGACTTGAGCAAGACATTTGCCAGACATAATAGTGAATTCTTTATGGTGTTCTTAAAGCTTGTTGCATCATTGTACACCATATCCCAATGCATTTTCTTCATGAAGTGGAAATGTAGAATCGTCTGGCGTTCATCCATTCACTTATTTTGCTAGTGCATTTCTGCTAGCACTCTCTGGAATGATCCTGCTACAAATTCTGCCAGGAGCCGTGAGCCGAAACTACGATTGACTTTTGGAAGTGCGTCGTCTTGCTTGAAATCACATTTTTGAGTGACTGAAAACTCCACAAATTCTGTCAAATCCAAATTTGGGTCCAATTTGTGGGATTTTCCAAATTACCTATTGTTAGTTTAGATGATTAGCATTGTAGAAGAACTTAGAAGCTGGTTATAGAATAGAACTTTCTGGAAGGATCGTTACAAGGATGAATGTTCACTGAGAGGATGAACGCACTCAAGGGGTCGTCTCTCCCGTGATTCAACCCTTATGGATCTTCCGCTTCTTCACTTCTGTCTGTCTGGTTTTCCGAATGTAAACTGCTCTGATATCAATAAAGTGTACTAAAGTAGAGTTGAGGGATTACGGTGTATACCAATGTGTAAGTGTATGTGAGCTTGTCTGGTTCTATCAAACAATAGGTTATGGGCGCCGTCTACACTCAAGTTGCGTAGAATAGTTACTGTTTAGAGGTAAAGTTAGCCCAGAAAGCAATAGCATAGAGAACTTATTTTCTGAGGATTAGTGTGTCTGTCCAAGAGGAATCATAGTCTTACACTGCTGGCCGAGACAAGAGCCATGTCAGAAATCCGTGAAGCAAACTCTGTAGACACTTACAATGGCACTAACTTCCAGTTATGGAAGATGCATATGAGGTTTATCTTTCAGTCCAGGGAGCTTTTCTCTATTGTCAATGGTTCTCTCAAGAAATCTGATCTGACCGATGCTGCAGAGAAATTACTCTGGGAGAAACATGATAAACATGCAATTGTTGCTATTCTTGCGACAATCGATTCCTTCCTCAAGGAAGAGGTTATTAATTGTTCAACCTCTCATGAAATGTGGAGTCAACTTCAAGCCTATCATGATCAACATTCTGATGAGTGTATCATCGCCTTACAAGGAAAGTATTATAGCTGTAAGCTAGGGGATGGTGAGTCGATTGCTACTTTCATCAGTACACTTCAGAGATTGGCTAAACAACTTACTGATTTGAAGCAAACCATCACCGAGCAACAACTCATTAGCAAGATAAAATGTGGGTTACCATCTTCGTTTGACCCTCTTCTCCTTGTGTGGGAAAGCATTCCTCTGGCTGAGCAAACCCTCATCACATTTCAGACCAGGCTCATCAAATTCCAAAGCAAGCTTCGTGAGCTAGGTGCACTCATTGATGGACCCAATGACAAGGCCTATTTCACGAAAACTACACCGGCTCATGCGAAACCTTCTCCCTCTGTCGAGCAGAAGAAGGAACGAGCAGATCGACATGCGAAGCACAAGAAACACGCTAGATGCTACAGGTGCGGCCACCGAGGTCATTTTGGGAAAGATTGTCCCGAAGACTCTGATAGCTCGTCCCCTGCTTCTCCGAAACGCATGGTAGTTACACACACAAAGGCCTGGGGCCTCGGAAACATCACCATCACAAAGGCAAACGAAGTCATGCGCACATCACTGCTAGCGCACCCACACAAGATTCTTCTGATTCTTACTCTTCGGCTTCAAGCGCAGCTTATTGCGTTCAAATTGACACCACCAATGAAGATGATGCTGCATGGTTCGCCGACTCAGGGGCGACAGAACATATGAGGGATAAGCTCCGTTGGTTCACTAATTTTCAAGCAATTGACGATCAATGCTGGAGTGTCACCATTGCAGATAACCATCTTTTGTATGTACGTGGCATTGGGGATATACATGTCAATACTCTTGTGAATGGAGAAGTATCTACCATTAAACTCAAGAATGTTTTATATGTCCCTAAACTTTGCAGGAACCTTATCTCTACAGGACGTCTCACCGAACGACGTGTTGCCATCATCCATGTCCGGAATATGTGCAAAATGATCAACAATCATGGTGAGGGACACATTATCATGACCAGCCAGAAATGTGGAGGGCTCTGGCGTCTTAACATCTCCACTGTAAACCATCCCAGCACTGCAGATCTTGTAGCCACCACTCCTGCCAGTAATCGAGGTTTGTCTAAACCTAATCTCACTCTGCAACGATGGCATGCTCGCCTTGGTCACGTCAGTGTTAACACCATCAAGAAGATGAGTACCCAAGACTTAGTTCTAGGGTTACCTTCTTTTGACAGTACCACTCCTCCTGTGTGCTCAGGATGTGCTTATGGCAAAAGCCATCGCACCCCCTTTCCCATAAACACAGAGCGAAAACGCATGCACAAACTTGGATTATTCTTTCATGCTGATATTTCCGGTCCTTTTCAAGTGCAATCATATGGTGGCCACTACTATTTCATCACCTATAAAGATGATCACAGCAGTTATCGCTTCGTATTTTTCTTGAAAGACAAGAAGGATATTCTATCCACGTTTCGGACCATCTACAAATAGGCCAAGAAAGAAACTGGTCGCTCGATGATCAAACTTCGAACCGACAACGGTCGTGAGTTTCTGTCACAAGATTTTCAAGCTTATGTTCAACACAAAGGGATCCGCCACGAGTTGACATCACCCTACAGCTCGGAGCAAAATTCTGTCATCGAACGAGATAATCGAACAGTGGTTGAATGCGCACGCAGTATGTTACATCACCGCTCTCTGCCACTCGAATTATGGGGCGAAGCTATTAATACAACTATTTACATCCTCAATCGAGTATCCAGTCGCACCCTCCATGGTGCAACTCCCTTCACCAAATGGTATGGCGAACCCCCAGATGTTAGCTATTTTAGAGAGTTTGGCTCCATCTGTTACGGCCATGTACCGAAACAAATTCGCCAGAAGTTGGATCGTAAGGCTCGGGAATGCCTCTTTGTGGGATACTGCACAACAACAAAGGCTTATCGTTTATGGTGCTTAAGCAAACGCAAGATCATCATCACCCGCGATGTTATTTTTGATGAGGCAACACCAACTCAACAACAGTTGCAGCCAGCTACTCCACAGGTTCCACCTGATTATTCTCTCCTATTCCCTTTTGACACCTCTGTCTCCACTAATGTTTCCTTATCGGTGAACACAACCCCATCTACGTCATCACCCTCCACTTCACTGGGAACATCCCAACCAGGGATACACGCAACAGTGGGAGCCTCTTCCCCACATCTACACGAAGCAGTGGGAGCTTCTTCCCCACATCTACATGAAGCAGTGGGAGCGACTCACTCACGTTTATCAACTTCAGGATTTGAATCTCATCAACACTTATCAACATTGAGGGACGTTTCGAACCCTACACTTTCTCCTCAACTTTCTGAATCTTTTCAGACACTACCTATCCCCTCATCAGGTTCTTCAGACACATCTCCATTACCTGACTCTTTCAACTCTGCCGTGTCATCCACTCATAATTCTAGTTGTGAACAAAGTATCAGCCCACATGTCTCATTCTTGCTCTCTGGGGAGATGACGGTTTAGCCATGTGTCAGGATAAGTCATTGTTAGCCAAGATGATCACCCATTTGAAAACTAAATTTGAGGTGACCGTCGGCGACGCTGACGTTTATGTGGGTCTTCACATAACCCGGGATTTGGCACATCGCAAATTATACATTGATCAACAGCGCTACACTGAAACCCTACTTACAAGATTTGGTTACGAGGATGCCAACCCTGTTTCGACACCAAGTGACCCTCATGTTCCCCTCTCCTATCCACCGCCAAATGACTGTGATACCCCTGTTCCGAATTTTCCTTACCAAGAAATTGTTGGGTCCTTACTCTATCTTGCCACTCATTCAAGACCTGACATTGCTCACGTAGTGTCCGTTGTGGCACAGTATTCCACAAATTTCAGGGAAATTCATTGCACTGCAGTGAAACGAATTCTCAAATATCTCAGAGGCACTACTGATTATGCATTATGCTACTCTTCAGACCCAAATGCTACAAACTCTCTTGTTGCCTACACAGATGCTGATTATGCAGGTGATCTCAACGACCGAAAAAGTCGTAGCGGTAGCATTCTTCTACTCAATAATGGCCCTGTTCTGTGGCTTAGTTGTAAACAGCCATGCACAACGACATCTACTACGGAGTCAGAATACGTTGCCGCATCTCTCACTAGTAAGGAAGCCGTCTGGGCTCGTCGTCTTCTTGCAGATATAGGGTACTCTCAACCGGTCCCCACACCTCTCTTCTCGGATAATCAATCCGCAATCAGGTTAGTCCAAAACCCTGAGTTTCATAAACGGACTAAACATATCGATGTGGTTTTTCACCTCATCAGAGAATTTCAAGAGCGAGGGGATATTTCTATCCTTTATGTTCCAACCAAGCTGCAACTTGCCGATATTCTTAGGAAAGCTTTAACCCCTGACACTTTTCACCAGCTTCGGGCTGCACTCAACCTCTCCAAGAAAGTTCTTCATCAAGTGGGAGATTCTACATAGGAGTGCTTCTGTACGTTCTTGGACAATGAGTGGGAGTATTGTTAGTTTAGATGATTAGCATTGTAGAAGAACTTAGAAGCTAGTTATAGAATAGAACTTTCTGGAAGGATTGTTACAAGGATGAATGTTCACTGAGAGGATGAACGCACTCAAGGGGTCGTCTCTCCCGGTGATTCAACCCTTATGGATCTTCCACTTCTTCACTTCTGTCTGTCTGGTTTTCCGAATGTAAACTGCTCTGATATCAATAAAGTGTACTAAAGTAGAGTTGAGGGATTACGGTGTATACCAATGTGTAAGTGTATGTGAGCTTGTCTGGTTCTATCAAACAATATTACCAATCACCGGCAGAAGAAACACCGTGCCGCACATGGTTGCAGCAATCGAATATTGTGCATTGGGGAAGGTTTTCGGGACGCACCAAAGCATGATCACTAACCACCACTCCTAAAATTATAGTAGTTATATAGTGGAAGCACTTTGCTACATTGCTGCTACTGGAGGTATCTAGTGCGTCATCTTCACATTCATCGTATCTTTCAATAAATTATTTGGACACTGAACGGCTACCTTACAGCGACTCAAGCTCCGGACACTGTTTCTTTGAACCTTCCAGGCTCTTTGCACTTGCAGTCGCCATTGCTTGAGAAAGGAAGGGCTCATCTACTACATGATCTCCCACTAGATACGTTTCTGCTACTTCATAGTGGGTGATACTCTGCTACGTTTCCGCTTCAAATGCTTGCATGTACATGTAACGTAATAAAACATCACATTTATTTTCCCGTTGAAAAATCATGAAGTGCGTGAGTGGCAGCCAGAGCTCAGGCTCCCTCGTTCATTGCCACCTTCCAGGTCAACCTTCAAATTCTGCTAGAAGTTCTGCATGCAGAGCTGCTGGACTGCTTCCTTTCTACTAGGTTATGGTAGAGTTCCTGGCACGATCCCTTCGTTGAGTGCGCATACTTTGCTACGTTTCTGCTACTGGATGTGGCTAATGTGGGTCGAGTTTGTGGTGAAAAGGCTACACAGATCTTCAAAGTCAAATGTTGGCAAGGCTTCACCTCTGACTCCATTCGTCTCTTGTCCAGTGGGCTCCATGCAGGCAAACCGTTTTCAATAGGTACCTTGGTTATATAAGGTATGCAGGTGTTATTTGGTTGGATTTCTTAATTAGAAACTTGTATTTGATTGGTGTGTGGTTTGGTGAGGATCAAGGAACAAACACCTTAATGGCACGTGTTTAGAAGAGATTGGACTACCTTGTCTTTAAATTTATTAACTACTTCACACTCACTACAGTGGTGAATAAAATTGGGAGGACTTATGTATAATTTAGCTAAGAAATCAGTTTACACATACTTTTGATAACTGTAACTAAATAAGGGAAGGTCCCATTTTCATATTTGTTATATAGATTTGCTAATGCAACAAAAGTTTCATTGTGTAAATTTAATCGATAGAAGTTGGAGAACAAGAATAACGCACTAAATATCATCCACAAACCTTAGGTCACCACAACAACGTTCACTCTTGAACCTAGAATAAAACATTAACATGTACTTCAATCTCTTTTGACCAAATATGTCTTTTTGGTGTCCATTCTTAGTATCCACACCTAACTACGCACCATACAAATGTAGGTGTCCAATTAAGATAGTAACTGAATTAGGCCCATTCACCTTATGTCCATCATGCTTGATTTAATCTTGAAATAGGGTCTTAAACTTTTGCCACCGTAGAGATTAGTGTGGTTTACATGGCGTCCTTCAAGTGTCCTGGTTTATTGTTTGATTTCAAAATTCAACCTATCTTTGATTCTCACAGAAGAAGTAACGAAGATGAATCTTCATCTCAGGTCCCTGGTGTAGTTTGCAATGTGCTTGTGCAGAAAGAGAGGGATGCAATGGGATGCCAGGCAAGCAAACATATTTCTGCGTAAGCAATATTGAAGTTTGTCATACTGAATTCTTTATTATAGGCTTAAATTGCATATACAAAGGAAACACGGTTAAAACGTCAACTAAATTTCCTTTCACTAAAGACAGCATGCCAGCCCCTCCAATCCCCCGCGTTACACACTCGAAGCACAGACTCACAGAGCTACTCGAATTACCAACTGTTGAACTAACAAGGTACAAGCTTACTTTTGGAAAAAAAATTGTAATAGGCTCACTCACATTCATGGTCTTCTGATTCATCATTCAGGTTCACTAATTGTAAACAACTTGGCTACTGTATTCCCAAATAATTCCTAGACATCCTCAGTAACAACAAATTTGTGGAAATTGACAAAGCAATTCCAGCGCGCAGTAGGTCATAGTTTGATTCGCAATCAGATCTACGCTGAGCTTCAGGATTGGCAGAGGATTACTCTGCAAGCGACGAGAATAATTGCCGACACCGCAAGGAGACCTCCAAGCACAGCAACGCAGCTCACCACCTGAAATGTATGGATTGGCACCAGTTCAAGACTGCGTTAGATTGACATCCTCGTCGCACAAATCCCCACCAGAAACCACCAGGAGAAAGTGTCTCTAGCTACATGAGGTACATAATACGTTGAGGTGTTTCTCGATTTCAGCAAGTGCGGCCGTTACATACCTTTAGAGGACTGCGGGGGAATTTCTTGAGTTGACAAGAAGTCGCGATGGCAACAGCACCTGACACAATGAGAATGAGCGAAAACGGAATCCACCAATGCACACAGTGCAACCTCGTTCCCTGGGCCACAACTGTGATCATCCCAGGACAAAAAAACAGCAAGCACCGAGATGAGCTTGAGGATGGAACCATAGGCTTTGTTGACCTCCGCCTGCTCAGATTCCAGCTGCAGTCCTAGACGCTGTGGAGGCACAACACCACCCATCTCCACATCACCTGGCCAAGGAGGATTCGTCATTGAAGTCGAGATCAATTGACAAGTCTTAACTGCACTCCTGCGAACAGACCTGCAAGCTCACCGCGTCTACTTCTTCCTGCTATCTAATCTCGACAGTGATCTCCCAAATAGCTTGCTCAAGTTCTGTACCCACAGGTGCGATTTATAAATTTGCAATTGGAATAGGCTCTCTCTGTATGCAAACTCTGGATCGACAAACCAAATGAACCAAAATATAGTGGCCTTCAAGGATTTGTCCTGATGTGTTCAAATAGAGCTTGACAAGCTCCGTCTTTGCACCTTCGCATCCATGGCTGTGACTCTGCGACATATTTCCACCAAAGTTGCTACTTTTCAATGGTGGGTTTAATCTGCTACACTTTCCTCTACCGCAGGAATCTAAAATAGATCATCAAACGCATTTTGATGATGAGCTGATTGAGGCCCCCAGATTCCAGCGAGCCATGTCTTGGAGAAAGGGTTCTGCTATGTTTCCACTGGGGTTTCTGCTACTCCGTAGCAGATATCCAGACTGTGCTGCACGTGCACGATGCACATTGGATTGTGTAGGAGGCAGCTCAGATTTTGAGTCTTGGCCTAACATTCAGATTAATTGTTCGTAGAATGGTGGATTTCTTTGGATGAACGAGAGGCCCCTGAGAGGTACAATTCCCTCTCGCCCACCACTTGTTCTGTCTGAACCGGCCGTGGGATGTTTTCAGTATAATATACGGCAACATAGCTCAATCCTAAGTTCCTAACCCCTACACCAATCTGAAGTGGGACAGTTGGAGCCCTGTAATTTAAGGTTTGTTTATTTATTTATGAGAATTAGCTCCGGAATAACTTCTAGGAAATCTAATTGTACCAATATAAAGGGAGATGGGGCTTGAAAATGTCTTAGATTCTTCAACTACCTACGTGTCACTTTCTAAGGGCATCCCCAGGAGAGATAGTAAGCAACCCGCCAAAAATAATATATTATATGGTGTTTAGGGTGTTTGGGGAGCCCTCCATCTTGGGCGGGGCCGCTCATCTTGAGTCAGAGCCCACCAAAGCCTAGGCATACCCCCGGTATAATTAGGAAGCAATCAATAAGACAACGACACCTATTATCTGACATGGGATAAAGTAGGATATCGGAGTATCTGATATTAAAGTAATCTCTTGGCGGGCCGGAGGAGGGCCGCCATATGAACCATTTATGGCGTTGGAAGGCCTTTACTATACCCGGGCCGCTTCTAAATTATGCCGGACCGGACATTGGTGGGGATCAATTTATGCCGGTACCGCCACCTAAGAACCCGGGATGCCCCATTTTTGGCGTTGGCATGCCCTATGGCGAGGCTGCTGGGGACGCCCTAAGAGATTAGAACACTCAACACTACTTGAATGTGACTTGAGCAGAGTTTCTCTGCTAGATCTGTTCTGCTACACAAATTCATTCTGCTAAACTTGTAGGACCACAAGTCCACGACCAGGGCATAAAATTGACACCCTGGGGGGTGTATTTTGCTTCCTAGAGTGTCCTAGGACACCCAAATCTCAAACAGGGTGTCCCCGAGGACACCCAAAAATCCTATAAGGGTGTCCTTTTTACACCCAAAGAAAATTCAGGGTGTCCCCTGTACTTGTAGGGCCTATCAGCGTATATGTTTGACAAAGTTTTTGCAAGTTTTTCTTTTTTGACACGCAAAAACTTGCACAAAAAAAAAAATGCACGTCAATTGACACGCACATTCTAGAAATTGACACGTACTGTGACTTGTGAAGAAAAAAATCACACGTCAATTGACACACTAGAAATTAAAATGACATGTATTACTTGAGTACTATAAAGTGCAGCTCAAGTATCCGGAAAACATAACCCATAACAGTAGGAGAACTTCCTACACTCACTCACATACTTAAGTTCAACTTTGCTCTTGCAATTTCCTTTGTAACCGGGAGCTAGGACGGTGAATGAAGAGCGAGACTAACTAGGAACATGGCAAGGCAAATGTTTCTATCACCGTGGTGCCTCCACATCCTCCACTCAATATGAGTTTTTTCTTGCTTCCAACCAATGTGAGTTTTTCTTGCTTTTCAACCAAAATTGTTTTGAGCAATTCCCTTTGAATCACATGCTTCTACATATCTGTTGAAGCACCATTGCCTCATGCAATTGAGTTTGGTGGTGATGGTACCCTCCACGGGTGCAAGGTGATTGCACAGGCCTATGTGGTTAAGGTGATAAAATCATTGCAGCAACGATTTCCTGATTTGAAGCTCTTCAATGCAGCTAAGCTATTTAGCCCTGTCTGTTTTTCAACAGACTTGACACTTCTTCATCGAAATGCTCGTTTATGGCTTCAGAGTTTCATTGACCACTTTTGCACTAATGGAGGAAATCTTTTTGATGAGCGTGGTTTAAAATCAGAGCTTCGAGGTTTTTTGGATACACTTCATATTTCATGTGGTGGTCTTAAAATGCACCAAGCTTGGATGGTTTATTCTTCCAATTTGGACTATGTTGGAAGATATCCTCATATGACAAAGTTGTGGCAAGCTATTCTTGTAATTCCTGCTAGTACAGCTTCTTGTGAGAGAGGATTTTCTACTCAAAATCATATTAAATCTACTTTACGGTGTAGTTTGGTATTAGAGACTTTGGAAGCACAAATGAGAGTTGCAATGGCAAAAATCCCCATAGAGGCCATTGACTTTGAACAAGTATGGGTAAAGTGGTGTGCTATGAAAGGCCGCCGCTTGTAGGTTTGATTTGCATTGCAAGTTATGATATGTAGTGATTTTTTTGATTTTTAATTGAGATTTTGAAATGATATTATATATTTTTCAAAATTGTGCCTATTTTGACCAAAAAAAAATTTAAGAGAAATTTATGAGGACACCCAAAAATTGGAGCAGGGTGTCCTTGGGACACCCAAAATTTGGGACAGGGTGTCCCCTGGAAATTTGGCTAGGGTGTCAAATTTATGGCCTGTCCACGACTATCCACAAAAGTCACTGCGGATTTGCGGTGGGACCTGGCAGTCAAATTCCCCACCTTAATCCTATATATAAGTAATGACCGACAAGTTTGTTGGTAGGCTTCTCATCACATTTCGACAAGCAGATGATCTTTGCCCAAGTACCTAAATCAGTAAAATACTCCTTCAATCACCTTGGGAAGTGCATGTGGGATTTGCATTCTGCTACAGCCACCCCTTTCTGCTCTCTTCTTGGAGCCAGGTTTATAGCAGAACTCTTCATCCGGGATGATGTATTCAGAAGTGTATGCAGAGCCAAAAGTGTCTAATCCTCTGAGTCAGTCACCTCGGAATTTGGATAACTATTAAACCAAATCCAGCTATGGTACCTGAAATGAAGATTATGACATGGGAAAACTGCAATAATCCAACGAACTTGAAGATTGCCATGTAAACCACAATAACCTCTAAAATTGTAACCTCTAAAGTCCTGATCCAAAATTCACCTCCACACGCTGCATTTCAAACTATTTTCTTTGATGCCAAGTGGAGGATTACCTGGATTCCTTGTGGCACTTGTGACCATATAGGCATATACCTGCAAAGATCACAAAATTGAAACCGTCAAGTTGTTCATGATGTAATCTGAGAGGAAAATCTACACTGATGTGTGCAATTTTTTTGCCTTTGCAAATAGGTTCCTCTTTACCCATTCAAATTACCTTGGGCCAAAATCAAAACACAAAACTTATAACTTTGTTTGTTCATTTGTAGAACAACCACACAGTTTAGAAACATCATGTATTTTGTTGTTTGTGTTGCTAATAGTCAATCAAAATAATGTGGAATGTCAACAAGTTAGCACGAGATGACCTAATTGCACATATCAATGTACTTTGGTATGTTAGGGTTAATGATGTGCCGGCCATGAACTATGACCTTTCACATGTAACTTGAGCTATATCCTAGTACATGTCTGCGGAGACAAGGTCATATGCCATAATACTAATTTGTTGAAACTATAGTAAATAGTCTTGTTAGTGTGGGTGGAATTCTCTAGCACGGGTCACACTAATTTCCTCATTAGGGTGGAATTAACATGGGTCCAAGACATTGGGCCTTTCCCCAAGTATTCATGAAGACTTCCAACCAACACATTGAATATTTGTTATAAGACAAAAGTAGCACAAAATGAAATAATCATCCACTTTAGTTTTCTAGAAAAACAATAAATGTGACCCATTAGAATTTTAGGGTAGATAGAAGATTAATTTGTCTCACATTAATTCTCAATATGAAACTTAACGTGGGCTCTAGAAAATTATTGTGGCCAATAGTAATAGGACTATTCAATGTAGTAGAATACTACACCAATATCTGCAATTAGGTTGCCCTATCAACATTCCACATTTTTTTGAACATTAATTACCACAGTTTCAAAGTACATGAATTAATTTCTTGAATGTGGTTGCGATACAAATGAATAAGCAGAGTTATAAGTTTTTGTGATCTAATATTGACCCAAGGTAATTTGCAGGAGCAAAGAGGCAGAACATATTACAATGTAACCCAAATTAGCCACATGCATTAGCAGAAACATAGCAAAGTATGCGCACTGCTATGATGTAACTTATGGCCAGGAAACTCTATCGTAGTGGAAAGAACGCAGATCGGCGCTGTCCCCAGCCATGGCGACTGCAAAGGACCCACTTCCACGTTTCATGACTTTTCATAGGGGAATGCGATGTTTATTGAGTAAGATAGAAACCAGCACTTAGAAGCAGAAATGTGGCAATGCGTGGTTCTCCTAGAAGTAGCAGGAAAATTAGTGGGGGTGTAGCAGATCCTGAGCCCTTTCCCGAAAAGCAGTTTGATTCGCTCTAAGTAAGCTAGCTGTGCCTAGAGTTAAACATTTCATTGAAAGATGTGTCAGGTTGAATGTGATGTTGACGTATATTAAGATACGGACCTCCAGTAGCAGAAAAGTAGCTAAGTCTTTCCACTACAGAACCACTATGCATTTAAGACTGGTGCAACAAACAATTTACATCCCGCTGATGTGCAAGGACACTGCATCGTTCCAGCAGAATTTCTAGTGGAAAGCTTAGCAGAACCCGGGATGCAGCCATGCCTCCAAACTCCAAACTTCAAACTCCAAAGGTACAAAAAGGGTGCAAATGGAGGAGGACCACCACAGTTTAGTCACTCAGGTGGTTTATTGATCGTGAGTTGCATGCCAAAAACCTTTCCCTTTGCACATTAGAAGTCGATTGCTGCAGCCTTGTGCACGGTGTTTTCTTGTCCCATTGATTGATTATAGGTGTGTTGATTTGATAGTACGAGGGAATAAAAGGAGACGGTTGGCAGAGTTGCTAGAGCTAGAAGAAGAGACTAGACTTGTTGCTAATGGCGGATTCTCCTCCCTCCCTTGAAATCGAGGAGTCTGATATTGAGAGTCAGCAACAGAATAGCCTAAATTCTGAGCATGCCAATGCAAATGGATGCAACAAAGCATATGCATTCATTTGCAAGCACGGCGCACGATTACAAAACCGTGTAGCACTTGGGTTCTCGAATATTTCAAAGGCCATCTTCTTACCGGCCGCTCATGTGGAGAACGGCCTGCTGGAGCCTGAGCACCTGATGGGCTACAAAGCAAATGGACACATTCTCAAGCTCCTCGGAGGGCTTCTTACCATTTACACTCTGGTGTTCACAACATTGGCCCAGGGAAAAAGGTTGCGTTGTGTGCACTGGTGGATCCCATTTTCTCTCGTTCTCATTGTTTCAGTTGCTGTGGCCATTGCCGTTTTCTGTCAGCTCAAGAAAATGTCCCGCAGTGCCCGACAGGTACGTCTGCACCCTAGCCACACACGCTGAATTTCAGAAACACTTCAATTCCACTCCAATTGGATTAGTTTTGATGTTTATAGCTGAAGGATTCCCACGGTGTGATTTTGTGGGCAATGACGAAGGTGTCAATTTAACACACCTTTGAACTGGTGTCCTTGTCAGATGGTGATCTCTGTGGCTGTGCTTGGAGGACTCTGCGCGATGTCAACGATAACTCTCATCTCGTGCAGAGTATTACTCTGTCAATCATTGAAGTCTTTGGGATAGTAATTTAATAACCGACAGCCGAACCATTACAATTTTACGATCTAGTTGTCATGCTTCCAACAACATTTTCCATTGACTGATGCTAATTTTGTACTTCTGGGGACTTGAAGCAACAAAGCTTATGTATTGTGAACGGTAAACAAGACCATATCTCTTGCTGCAGATCACATTTGGACCTGGACCGTGGATGAGCCCGTCACACATACTCTTTCAAAATTTCCCCAAATTGTGTTGCTGCCACATTCAAATTGTGTTATGCCACATTCAAATTGTGTTCCTGTCACATTCTTGTCGAATTTAAGAGCTCGGAATGCGGGAATTAGCATGAACAAGATAGAGTTGCATTCATCATAGGGTTCTTCAAGTTTGTTGATTATATATATGTCACACCGTGGCCATATTGCAATTTCCATACATTTTGCAACAAAAGATGCTTAAATCATTGAATCCAACGGTAATGGTGAACCTCAGGTTCAAGGTTGGTATATTGCATCTTGTAAGTGGAGTAAGACCACGTGCAAGGTTTCCATCTGTGTAGCCCATGACAGGCGAACTGAAGTTATTCATTGTGAGCACTGGAAATGCGAATGAAGCTACAAGGTCACATAATATAACTTGCACCAACACAACATGAACCATAATCTACCCTTGGGGACCGTCTCACTAAGCCACCAGCATTTCACACAAAGCATACTAGAGAATTCTAGAGCAGTTCACATGGGAATGGCATGTGGAATTTGCATTCTGCTACAGCCATCCCTTTCTGCTCTCTTTATGCAGCCATGTTTTGTAGCAGAATCGTTCATGCGAGATGTACTCAGAGGTTCAATAGTGGGTGCAGAGCCAAAAGTGTTTGATCCCCTGGGTCAGTCACCTCAGAAATTATATAACTATTAATTCAAGTCCAGCTATGGTACCTGATATGAAGATTATAACATGTGGAAACTGCAATAATCCAACAAACTTGAAGATTGCCATGGAAACCACCGTTCAACCTGTAAAATGTCACCTCTGACTATTTAATGTAGGGCAATACTACATCGATATGTGCAATTAGGTTGCTCCACGATAATTTACCAACATTCCACATTAATTTGACCATTTATTACCACATTTATTACCACTGTACATAAATCAATTTCTTGAATGTGGTTGTTGTACGGATAAGTAAACAGCGTTATAAGTTTTTGTGGTCTAATATTGACCCAAGGTAATTTGCAGGAGTAGAGAGGCAATATATAATTTAATGCAACCCAAATTAGTGACATGCATTAGCAGAACGTAGCAAAGTATGCGTACTGCTACAAAGTAACACTTAATTATGGCCAGGAAACTCTATCGTAGTGGAAAGAACGCAGGTCGGCCATGTCCCCAGTCATGGCGCCTACAATGGGCCCACTTCCACGTTTCAAGACTTTGCATAGGGGAATACGATGTTTTATTGAGTAAGATAGATACCAGGATTTGGAAGCAGAAATGTGGCAGTGCGTGATTCTCCTAGAAGTAGCAGAAAAATTAGTGGGGGGTGTAGCAGATCCTGAGCCCTTTCCCGGAAGGATCAAAGAAAAGGCCGCAGGGATCAAATTACAAAGAGTCAGTTTGATTCGCTCTAAGAAAGTTAGCCGTGCCTAGAGTTAAACATTTCATTGAGAGATGTGTCAAGTGGAATGTGATGTTGACGTATATTAAAATACCTCCAGTAGCAGAAAAGTAGCAAGGTCGCTCCACTCCAGAACCCACTATGCGTTTAAGCCTGGTGCAACAAATAACTTACATCACACTGATGTGCAGGACAATGGATGGTTCCAGCAGAATTTCTAGTGGAAAGCTTAGCAGAACCCAGCATGCACCCATGCCTCCAAACTTCAAACTCCAAAGGTACAAAAAGGGTGCAAATGGAGGAGGAGCCACCACAGTTTAGTCACTCAGGTGGTTTATTGATCGTGAGTTGCATGCCAAAAACCTTTCCATTTCCACATTAGAAGTCGATTGCTGCAGCCTTGTGCACGGTGTTTCCTTGTCCCATTGATTGATTGTGGGTGTGTTGATTTGATAATACGCGGGAATTACAAAAGACGATTGGCAGAGCTGCTAGAGCTAGCGTCAGAAGAAAATAGACTTGTTGCTAATGGCAGATTCTCCTCCCTCCCTTGAAATCGAGGAGTCTGATATTGAGATCCAGCAACAGAATAGCTTAAATTTTGAGCATGCCAACGCAAATGGATGCAACAAAGCATATGCATTCATTCGCGAGCACAGCGCATTATTACAAATCCTTGTCGCACTTCTGTTCTCGAAGATTTCAAAGGCCATCTTCTCACCGGCCACTCATGTGGAGAACGGCCTGCTGGAGCCTGACCGCCTGATGGGCCACAAAGCGTATAGATACATTCTCAAGCTCCTCGGAGGGCTTCTTACCATTTACACTCTGGTGTTGACAACATTGGCCCAGGGAACAAGGTTGCGTTGTGTGCACTGGTGGATCCCATTTTCTCTCGTTCTCATTCCTTCAGTTGCTGTGGCCATTGCCGTTTTTTTTCAGCTCAAGAAAATGTCCCGTAGTGCCCGACAGGTACGTCTGCACCCCAGCCACACACGCTGAATTTCAGAAACACTGCAATTGTACTCCAATTGTATTAGTTTGATGTTTATAGGTTAAGGGTTCCACGGTGAGATTTTGTGGGCGATGAAGAAGGTGTCAATTTAACACACCTTTGAACTGGTGTCCTTGTCAGATGGTGATCTCTGTGGCTGTGCTTGGATGTCTTTGTGCGACATCAACGATAACTCTCATCTCGTGCAGAGTATTACTCTGTCAACCATGAAAGTCTTTGGGATACTAGTTTAATAGAAAGCTGAACCGTTACAATTTTAGGACCTAGTTGTCATACTTCCAACAACATTTTACAATGACTGGTGTTAAATTTGTACTTCTGAGGACTTGAAGCAATAAAGCTTATGTTATGTGGACGGTGAATAAGACCATATCTCTTGCTGCACATGACATTTGGACCTGCAACGTGGATGAGCCCGTCACACATACTCTTTCAAGTTTTCCCCAAATTGTGTTGCTGCCACATTCAAATTGTGTTCCTGTCACATTCTGGTCGAATTTAGGCTCTCGGAATACGGGAATCGGGGTGAACAAGATAGAATTGCATTCATCATAGGGTTCTTCAAGTTTGTTGATCATATGTCACATTGTGACACATATAACAATTTCCATACATTTTTCAATAGAAGGTGCTTAAATCATTGAATCCAACGGTAAGATGAACCTCAGGTTCATGGTTGATATATTGCATCTTGTAAGTGGAGTAAGACCAGGCCCAGGGTCTACATATGTGTATCCTATGATAATCGAACTGAAGTCTTCATTGTGAGCATTGGAAATGCAAATGAAGCTACAAGGTCACCTTATATATAACTTGCACCAAGACAACATGAACCATAATTTACCATTGGGGACCGTCTCACTAAGCCACCAGCATTTCACACATAGCGTAGAGAATTCTAGAGTGGTTCAATTAATATTCAGTAGAAAGTAATCACAAGGTTCAACGCAGCAACATGAATGCGTGGATGTTGAAGACTCTAGTTTAGGATGGTAGTAAGTAGTTTGGAACAAGAGCTTACTAGTTATACCTAATATCAAATCATGTTATTGGCCAAATCATTATGTGGAACTATGAATATATGAATATACTTTTGGTGAAGTTATCATAAAGTATACACATATAATTGTGCCAAGTTTATTGCCGCTTCGTTCAATTTGAACACTCGAAAAACATTGAATGCCATAGCTCTATATAAACCCCTTGCAATACACTTACATGAATTCCTCCACACTTGGATAAATTCCGTCTCACTGCTCCATGTTCTTGTCCTACAATTTTTATAGGAGACTTCAATGTGAATATGTTGAAGGCATCTCCTCAATCTAAAACATTGGAAAACTATATGAGACATTATAACTTTGAAAATATTTTTTCCACGGTCCACAACAACCTATAATTCACAATTAGATCATATATGGACTCATGCTATTCTTACCAATTGTCAGTCAGGATACCCATAATCATATTGGACAGATCATAAACTACTTTATGAAGCATTTAAATTACATGATCATCTCCCACTTGTCCATTTTCTTGACACAATTCCAATGTTTCCCTTATGATGGGTTGCATTCAAACAAGCCACAAGAACTACCAAACCCTGCCCACCCACCCCCCTCTCTCCTATTGCCACGTTGAACCCAAAATAACAAAAAAATTAAGCATTCCTAACACACCCACAACCCACCTACAATGATCTACAAGAAATCCAATCTTTGTTAAATATAAGTGCAAATATCGCCAAAATCGCTAAGGTGGAAGCCCAAAAAATCACAACCCTCACGGGGAGATCACAAGCTATATACTTTTGTACACCACATGCGGTTGGGGTTAATTAAAGATGGGCTGTTTATCTAAATTTCTTGAAAAATTGGCACCCTATTAGTCGACCTCTGCTTAAAAAATCTATCCAATGGGAGAGCCCCCATACCGGATGGCATCCCCGACAACATCTTAAAAGCTCTACCAAATACCATTCATGACATGCTGTGCTCATTATTCCTACGATGCTACCATCGAAAAGCAATACCAAAAAAATGGAAACATACCATCACAATATTACTCCACAAAAAAGACAACCCTGCAATAATCACCAACTATAGACCTATGGCCTTAGTGTGTACAATCTAAAAACTATACACAAGCAAATTAGCCTCCCTCCTTACCACCTTCCGTGAACAACTTAGAATGCTCTATCATATCTAATAAGGCTTCCCGTCCAATGAGAAACATGGCTACACAAATTCAAGCAAACATCACAGCACTAGAAGAAGCCACATTCATACATATTGACATCAACCTCACATACATAGCCTTAAAAAAATGCGTTTGGCTCTATTGACCACCCACACCTTGAACCCTAAATGAAAGACCTTGGATACACCCCAAACGCCATTGAACCTATTGGAAACATATACACATGATCATCCAGGGACATAAGATGGTTACGATGCATGTTCTTTAGTATGTTATACCATAACAACAACAATGTTCCAGGAACACAATATTTGCACAATGAATAATGATGAATTGTCTATCCTACTACATTGTTTATGGTATTTAGTGTCACATGCATAATAGTGTCACTAACCCTATTTTGAGGTGTATCCTAGGTTACTATAATGATCAACAACTTCATCATTAGTGTCACCGCATGACAATTGGTGTTCACATGCGCTTGCTAATGTCGTGGCATGAGTACGTTTGATAGTGTTATGAGGTGGAGGCCTATATTACACGATAGCCTACAAGTTGACTAAAAGTGTACAATAATGATACTTGACATTACTAAGCTCAAGAATATCTTCCTTTTGCATACTAAAATGTAAACACATGACACTTGCTATTAGTATGCTCAATGTAATATCTTTTGCTTACATATTAAAATACAAAACTATCATCTCAAATATCCCAATGTGCTATGATATAATGCAAATAAATATCACTTCAAAAATCACTCATGTTGACAATTAGGAAACGTGACACTTTTCAACCTCAAGGCATCTAGGTTAGGCCCTTCACAAATATATACATGACACTAAATACCATAAATGCTGTATTATACTGTGCAATACTGAGAAAAAACAGCAGGAGCAAGTTGGTTGTTTTGTTTGGTATTTGGACAGAAGGGTTTGGCAGATGCTCAGTAGAGTATAATATTCAATTCATGTAACCTAACTTAAGGTTTTTTTCCTGCACATAGTATTGGTAGTACTTGGCCGCAGAGACTTTGGTAGCAGAAAATCCTAGAAGAAAACCACGACAACAGGAAACGACAGTGTCACTAATTTTAATTGTCTTGATCGATACTAATTGTAAACTGCAGTGTAGTGTCACCAACACTAAATGTTAACCCAACATTATTTGCCATTACTTGTAATTTTTGGATGATTATATAGTTACAGTGTTGTGATTACAATCACTTATCAAGTGATTTTTTTTCCCAAATTTCAAATCATCAATGACAATATTTCATGACAAGTTGGTGACAGAGGAAGGTAGGGGGTTGGCCAATGGATGAACTCGTCCATCATCCATGACAATATTTGTTCACTTGTTCGCAAGAAGTGTTATCCAAAAAGTTACGGTAGTGACATAAAACACCATATGACACTAAATATCATATTTAGTGTAGTAGAAGATGATAGCAGCGGAAGTCTTGTTTATGGAGTCATTTCATGCTAGTATTTGAAAATTGCTTTAAACCAAGATCATGTACTCTCAGTTCTTCATGTTCATAATCTCTATGTATAATAGAAATATCTATATTCATAACTTCATTTGATATAATTTATAATAAGCTTGAAGTGACAACTATTTAATAAAGAATTGGAATAAATGATTGGGACAAAGCCTCTCATAGCTACGCCAACTTGTTTGGTATTTGGATAGAAAGTTATGGTCGATGCTGAGGGGAGTATAATATTAAAATAATGTAACTTCACTTAAGGATTTCCCATATACATATCATAGGTTGACAATATAATCCACAATCCATGTGGGATATGTAAACTTCGAAGATGAAAGTCTTGGTAGTCCTCTTGAATGTATTTGTCTGTATCTTTTGCATAACAACTTCAAAGTTATTCTTGGACGTAGTACTTTGTTCCATGTACCAACTTTCTCTAGTTGGACACAATTCCAAATAAATGCATCTTCTTTGTCGAATTAAGGTTCCAAACTTTATTAAGGACATAGACTAAGTTTGTAGTATATAGTTTAACAATTTTATGTTAATCCATTTTCTTTTGCGACTTAGAATATAATGGGAACCCCTCCTCTATGTAATATCATATAGTGGATTATTAACACTGCATAAGCTTGTGTAGAGTGCGAATTTATTATTTTCCTGGGCAAGCGTGACCTAAATCATAGTAAATTCCCGCAAATTTTGTCTAGAAATAATCCGACGTTCATTTGTAGAATGATTTTTAATTAGTGGGACCTGCCATCAATCAACCCACGCTAGTCTCGGTGGTACTTGGCCGCGGCGAACACGGTAGCAGGAAAGTAGCAGGAAATTAGCAAAAGCCAAGCAGAAACCCCACAAAGAGAACCACGGTAGCAGGAAAGTAGCAGCACATTAGCAGAATCCAAGCAGGAAACACCACAAAGAGAACCACGGTAGCAGGAAAGTAGCAGCACATTAGCAGAATCCAAGCAGGAAACACCACAAAGAGAACCACGGTAGCAGGAACGTAGAAGAAAATTAGCAGGATCCAAACAGGAAACCCCACAAAGAGAGCTACGGTAGCAGGAAAGTAGCAGAATATTAGCAAAAGCCAAGCAGGAAACCCCACAAAGAGAACCACGGAAGCAGGAAAGTAGCAGAAACCGAGCAGGAAAGTCTACAAGAGAACCATGGTAGCAGGAAAGTGTAGTAGAAAACGAGAGGATAATAAGAGAAAACTCCTGTCAATTTCTATTGAAGACTCTGACATCCTTGCCTGCTTAAGATTGTTGTGCGTAATTTCTTAGGCATGCCTTCAACTGAAGTGGAATTCTAAATTGCACATCGTCACTACACTGATTTCGTGGTGGTGTCTGCGATTGAATCAGGATTGTGTACTCTCTGTTCTTCATGTGCTTCACCTCTACTAGGGTAGAAACTCCCAGCTCTTGCCCTCTTTCCCCCAACTGCAGCATCTGAATCTTTGTAATGCAAGAGCGTCATGAGTACGGGTGATGAGGCCGATGGCGTGCACGCCACTTCTAATTCCTTGAGCGAGCAAGCAGAGAACGACAAGAAACGGAAACGAGCAGCGAAATGGAGCCAGGAAGAATCCATCGCACTGCTCAAGAGTCTGAGGGATTTAGTGCAGGAGAGCGAAGGAGGGAAGCAGTGTGTCAAGGGCCCGGCCAAGTGGGAACGCATTTCTGAGGAGCTCGTTGGCCACGGCTACCAGAAAAGAGAGGCGACAAGTGTCGGCGAGAGGTGGGATAAAATTTGTCAAGGATACCTTAAGGTTGAAAAGCACTTGAGAGCCAGCGATAATTTCGCACAGGCTCTACGTGAGACCAGAAAAGAGTTCAAGTTCTTGCCTGCAGAGTACACACAGGAGTGGCACGCGTTGGCCGCTACGTGTGACCCCAGGCAAAAGAAGAAGCAGAGGAATGGTGGAGCGGAATTAGCCATGGTGGAAAATACCGATGCTTTGCCATGTGATGTTAGTCCAGCGTCGGTCTCATTTGAAACCATCCCCCAGGCATTCCGTAAATTTATCAGGAGTGTGGAGTCCCTGCTATCTTGCAGCAGAGATGCAGCCAGTCCAAGCCAAAGATGTGACGAGACGGATGAACTAGGTGACATTGTGAGGTCTTTGCTTTCTATAGTCGAAGCGGTGAAGACGAATGCCAAATTCGAGAAGTCAGGTTCTCCAATCAGCAAATCTTACCTTTCCTAACCTAGAGATCATTGGCAATTTTAAGCTCAAACAGGCCTTTCAAGATGCATTGAAGATTTACAAGTTTGAAAGCTTCGAAATGCAATATGTATTTAATTTTGAGATTTCTAAGGTGAGTTTAGAATTGCTGATCATCAGAATTTGGTGGACCCATTAAGTGTACCAATTCCGGGGAGCGGTGGGTCATGTTTTGATCCGATTTACGTTTCTTGACATCCAAGCTTCAGCACTGATCACTTCAAACTATTCGCAACTTGATCATCTACTAATTGTGTGTACTGCACTGCACAGAGCCGTATTATTCTCTGGAAATTGACAAGCGGGAGTGGAAATTGGTGCATGGTCTTGCTCATAGTTTGTCAGAAGATCACGGGCGCAGGTCAAGGCCAACACCTAGGTCGGTTTCTAACTCAATGGACATTAGATGTCGCAGGCAAATCGGAATAGTCTCTAGAAACTGAACTGCCTTCTCCTCTTCCTGCTTCATGTTCTGAAAATTAGCAGCAGATTCCCCTTCGTAATGCAGATTTATCATTGTTGAAACGGAGGGTGAGTGTAGGTCAAGATCCGCTTTTAGGGTTTCTGTGTTTCTGACTTGGAGTTGCCATGACTTGGTCATTTTATTCGCTCCTCTCAGAACCCTCGACCGTGACTGATGTTGAGGCCTAATTTCCACATTTTAGTCTAGCAGACATCTACAGGGTCAAGGAGCTATCATTTGATAGTATGAAGCTGGCTGTAATCTGAATTGAGAACATTGTCTGACACTGTCTCTAGGAATCTATAGAAGTGTACTTCTGTAATATTCTGGATGGTGACTTGTGATTGCATTTCGTATTTCCAGGACTTGGTCCTCTCCACATTATCACGTGAGACTTCACAAATTCTATGTCTCGTCATAAAGTAGGCTCTAAAGAGATGCCATTTTATTCACAGAGATGCCAATTCCAGTCTTCCAGAGCAAGCAGAGCAATACCGGTTGATTGAGGATCCCACAAAGTGCCAGATCACTACAATTATAGTACCTACGTTGGGCATGATGAGGGAAGTACCTCCGTTGGGCATGATGAGAGAAGTATACTTCATTTCCCTTTTTGATGTTGATGTATTTTGTTTAGTGAGGAAGAGAAGTGGACATCAATCCTTAACTCTTGAAGGTCCAAGATCTCGTTTGGTTAGTTGAGCACTTAAAACACAAAAATCGTATATCTCATTCTATAGAAAGATATGTCATTGTTATGTTGAACAAGCAAGTCACAAATTGACATACAATCTTCATCAATAGTTCAAACGTATGAACCTTAACAAAATCATCCACTCTATGTCTTGTAGTCCCTAAATTAAGATAGAAATTTTCAAACACAAAGCATTAAGTGTATGTAACATAGAATCATTTTTAATTGTGTTATCATATTATATGTAACCAAGAATTTGTTTGCTTTTAGAGGCATGTTGTGGGAATTAAGATTTCAAGCACAAGTAGAAAATTGTACATTAGTCAACTTATATGTAGTGTTCTTTAGGTGTTAGTTTCTCAAAATCATAGATAGTGATTCATGCATTGTACAAGTGTGAAAACAACTTGTAACATGTAGATGTTATGTTTAAGGTGTTTTTAGCAACTTTGATATTTGTTTTGGACAAGGAGATTTAGATCCAATTAAGACTTTCATCTTAGTAACTTGAGAAAATAAAATCGTAACGCAAGTGAATAAACGATCGAGAGTTGTACACTAACTCCCCTCTAGGCTTAGATTACTTTTACCATTTCACTATATATTTTTATTAATTATAGTTTTGCTAAGCACCACCTTTAATCAACTCAAGGCCTTAGCTTATGCAAGTACCATAAGCAAGTGGAGTTGATACTCTTGAGTAGCATATAGACTATAATAGTGCTATGATACCTATTCGAATATATTTGAGATTGTTGCAACAATTGACCTTAAGAATTTTGACATTTATATGTTTGATTCTTATTGAGAGTTAACATTTTGAAATTAAGAATTGATGAATCTTAAAAATGTTTGCCCATAATAGAAAGAGAGCAACATTTGACACATATATGGTTTTTGACCACGCGATTTGACTTTCTAATTTCAACAGGAACAAACACTATATTATGTCGACCAAGGAAATCCATTGCTGCTATGGCGTGACAAATCCACGTTTATGCTCAAGGATTGGAAGCATGTGAGTTTTGAAAAGGTTTAGGGAAATTTTGAGTTATTATTTACGTGCCATGAACATTTCTAGAATACAAAAAGTGTTGAATGTTGTTCATGTGATCATAAAGATACCAAGTTGAAAATGAAATCGTGGTTTATTCTTGCAGGGCCTGGACAAATTTATTCACGAATCCTCATGGCAACTACTTTGTCATGGAGATAATATGCCTATTGGGGATTGCCATCGAGATTGTAAGGATGGTCAGAATGGTACGCGGGTAGTGGAGGCCACATCAACAAGCATTGATATTTATGATGTTTTTCACCGTAAGGTAAGGGTCATACATAGCTTTGAGGATGAATAGTTTTCTCTCTTTACACATTATTTTATTACATACAACTTCTCTAATGATGTTTCTCATAGTTGCTTTTTTTAAAAGATCATGGCCCCTTTCATTGCAATGTAAACACCTTTGTGGTAGAACATGGTGATCATCTCCATTAATGTATGTCTTTGGATTGGATGTAAAGGAAAATCCCCCACACTTCAAGGATTGGTCACCTTTGTGGAATATCAAGCCTAATAATGGAAAGGTGGTTGAGGTATTTGCATTTCATTTCCTTTTGCCCATGATGTGAGTTTGAAGGGTCGGGGAATACACCATTGTGGGAAATACAACATCCACTACATTGGTGTTGTTAATTAGTGTGGATTTGAGAATATTGACATGTGTGGTATCCCACCACCAACACACCATGACAAACAACACAAACGGCACAAGCTTACATAGGCATTTAGAAACTTGATTATATGTATAATCATATACATAATAATATTAAGTGTCATTTCAATATATCTTTATTTTAGTTGGATATTATATTTGGATATACTAAAGTTGTTATTGCAGCCAACATTGTTAAAAATTTGTCATTAGAAGTGTACATCAATGTCATTTAAGTTGAAAGATATATTATGAGATAAGTACATACTTTGACATTGTGGTACTTTTAAAATAATACTATTGAACTTTATCAGGCATATCCAAAATAGGTGTTTAAACCGAGAGTTAGATTTTGACATGTAACAATCCATATGAATATGTCAGGGAATATGTAGTCCTCATTCTTTAATTCTTTTTCACATCATTCATAGATCCATGCCACAATTTCAAATTTTTAAACGTCATAAAAATGCATACTAGAATCATTTAATTGTATTCAAATCAACACTCAATCTTGGAAGTCCTTCCAATGTCTTCAAAATATAATGAATGATACATGCAATATCTTTATGAAAATCCACATATTCAAATTATTGGAAGGATAATATGTCACAATCTATATGTCTAGAAGAACCTATGTGGTATGAACTACGTAACCAAGAGCTATGCAAAGAATGTTTGAACAACATGAAGATGAAGAAGGGATAATAAACAACCTTTTGCTCTCATATTCTGAACTTCCTTACATCTTAGCTTAGTTACATTTACAAATAAAAAATATGACCCAATATAATTATGAGTTGTATCTAAAGTGCGGTGTTCCAGTGGAGTGATTTGAGGTTTTAGTGCAATCCTACTTACATGGAATCTTACATGTTACACCAGAGTCTAGTGTGATGGTAGGATTGGTCAAAATCCAACCCTACACCAATTCTTGGAGGAGGTTTACTTTCCATGAAGATCTAGATGAATAAGTTTTAAATTTCTAATTCTTGATGGACAAACGTAGTTTAATAAAATTTCACACAAATGAAAACATAATTCATAATGTCAAGAAACAAATAGAGATTGGACCATGAAATTCATGTAGTACTACACAGGGGGTGATCTTAAGATGCTTTAAAATCAATAAAATGTTCATAAGTTGTTCTGTGGATAATGACATTTGTAGGTTGTATAATAAGCAAATTCATACATTTTAGCTTTGATCAGACTTATGGGTGTAGAAGTAGTTGTTAATTCACACACTTTTGGTTACTCACAAACACAAAAAAAAGATTATGGTGAAAGATAATAAATACATATTATATAAACCAAATACATAATATGAGTGTGAAATCATGGGTGAGAAATTCACTAAAATTGGATTTTACATCAATGCATCAAGTGTTGCAAGGTGTTGATTTAAATGATGTCTAAATTTGAAAATGAAATTTATACTATCTTTAATTATAGATTTTGTTGCATTCCTCCCATTGTACCGTACATATGCTTACACGAATATAAATGATCCATAGTCAAATACATAATACATATATATGATAACCATTGTCAAATTTCATATTATTTCCACATTATTTTTTAATGAGTTTCAATTTTGGCGTATACAAAGGAAAAACTCGCTTTAATACTCATAGGGGTTGGATTAAACATACCATCTAGAGAACAAAATTAATAGTAGGGTCTTTATCACACAAAACAAATCAAATGATTGATTGTTTTATTCCATTGTAGTGGTCAATGTGATGATAATCATGGACTATTTCAAATTAAATCTACTTTATGAAGTTTAAAGTGCATAAATAAAGCATGAAACACTCATCATTAGAAGACTAAACATACGAAGAGTAGAAGAAATCTTCGTCACCTTCAAGGTGTTTGTTGTTGGCTCAACCACTCCAATATCTCATTAAAAAATGGTTATTGCTATTCGACTTGCAAGAAAAGAAAATGGATAGAGAGAAAAGTAAAAACACGTTAGGATGTGGTTTTGTCCCTCGCTTGAAGAAAACCGTTTTGTCTTTGGGGACAACATGTGCGTGCCACATTTAGGTTTCTTGAAGATCACCTACTTAGTTGTTTTGGAGACTTGAATCTTTACGATAAGAAAATCCAAATCATATCACTCTATGAAAACTTGGGTTTTGGTAGTTGTGTTATGAATGTGTACAAATAAATATGTTTAATGGTTCCATCACCATCATAAAATTCGCTTATATAAATTTTATTTAAATTAAAGCAATATCTTCATTAAATGGATTTTTCAATGTTTTTATTCTTTGAATGTTGTTTTTCAATGCAACTAATATATGAATTGACGGGTTGTCTAAACTCAAATGTTAGTAGATTATATACAAAGTAGTTTTGGAGTTGATGCTAGGATACCATCAATATGTATGAACATTAGTCTAGTTGAAACATCAATGTGGAGGATTTCATACTATGGCATTTGGATTTAACATATTGGTCTTCCATCAATGATTTTAGTTATGACATAAAAATTAAACCCAACTATAGAAATAATTGTTTGATAGTCACATAAAATTTATTTTATAGTAGTTCTACGCCAAATTTCAATGTTAAAACCAAAAGAGTTCATATTGGAAACAAACTCTCCATTGACATGGATCTCTTAAAAGATTGATTCACTTTTCATTTGAAGATTTGTGTGGGATGCATTGGGCATGTTTAGCTATGGCCAACTCGACAAGGTTATTATTTGCAATAACGCAACAAGTAACATTTTGACCAAAATACAATCTAAAAATATGATATGTTTACAAATTCCATGAATTCTATTTAATATGTACAAGTTATTAAACATCATTATAAGCTAAGGTCATTTCATATTCAACCTAGAGTACCAAACTAAGGCCGATGTAGATCTTCATGTTCACACAATACGTGGAATGTTGTTAAGAATTCTATAAAATGTGATATCAAGTAAGTCCATATATGTGGTGGATCTAAACAACATGTTGATTTCATTTAAGGAAACATGTGAGGACTCTTGAAGTCAAAATGGAAATTGTGCTTGAATATTCAACCTCCTAGCTCGATAATAAAATAAAATTGGTGAAATTTGTCATTAGTCGACATGAGAAGTAAGGTAGTTATATACACATCTCATAGTATGACAATTGACTTTGAGTTCCATACTTGGATATTTGTATAGCTATAATTTGTAGCGAGAAAATGATTGTGAGTTGATGATGAATGAAATGGAGTATTCTAGTTTAATAGCGGCACAATGTATCAAAGTGCTTCATGTTTAGGTGATTGCATTACTTTTCATTTGCAGGATAAAATTACCAAAGTCCTACTACATCCACATGAGAACATTGTATTTTGGGGTACAGAGCATGGTGTTGTTGGGTCCTATGATTTCGAGAATGAGGTACGAAATTACTATCCAAATCATACATGTGGAATACAAAAATATGCGTTGATAAATGATTACTTATTAAAGAACTAAAGATTATCTTATTTACAAGAGTCACTTTTGTAGTCCAAAGAATGTCAATATGGCACATGAGTTAGACCTACGTGATGGTCTTAACTTCCTCTTGAATAATTTGTTGTTGATTTTTAGCGGCAAATAACATGACCCAAAATAGGCACACAATGGGAATCAATTGCACGATTTGCAAAAAAAAGTTGATGTACGCATAATTTGAATACGATTAACTAAAGTATCTCAAGCAAAGTCCAATGCATGCAGTCTACCTTGCACAGGGGTGCTTAACAAAGGTGCTAATTTGAATAAATGTGCACATTGAGCACATAAGGGGATATCGTTGAAGGTATAGTTTGTATGTATAATTTGGGTGATTAATAAGATGTGTGTAATATGTAAAATGACAATAGGCCCATGATTCGGGCATGAATGCAAAATCACAACAATAGTTATGAACAAGTGCATATGTTATGGGTTACTACAAATATTTAAAGCTATGTGTAAGATCTACGTTTGGATATGAAGGTGGAGCAAACACATTACTTTTAAGTTTGTTGAAGAGTGCACCCCTCCAAACAACTATTGTTCGCATTGGACTATTCTAATGTAGATGGATTAATACATGGAAAATTTATGTTGGATCGCAGAACTTGACTAGAAGAGTGCATCTCCCTCAATTAGGGAAGAATTCCCGGGGGTATGACATATGCAACCTAATTTTTTCCATCGTTCTAAATGTGTTGGTGTTTCGTTGCCGTGGTCAAGGCCAGGTAATTTTTCTTATAATATATGAAAGTCATCCATACACTTGAGTTTCCATTTATGTTCATGCCAAAGTCCCCTTAGAAAGCTAGAACTTTGTTATCATTTCACCCTTTGATTATGATGATGTGTATTGAATCATGTTGAAATACAATTGAATAAAAGCTCGTGTTCTTTTTTGTATAGTTTATATCCTATGACTCCGATCCCAAATTATTGGGTTCAAGCAAATTAACACTTAGTTATGTTCTAACATGCGTGTTCGTGGTGTCATTAGATGCAATTATTTACATGGACACTCAATGATGAGCACGTGGAGAGAATAAATGGATTGGACGACCACAATACTTGTGACCTCCACAATGACCAAGTTCAACTCCTTGTTACGGCTAAATGCAGCTTAGCCATTTGGGATTTGCGGCAACGAAAGGAACTCCACAGGGTAAATATTAAATTCTTCTTAAGACCTTGATTCATTCATTGCACTTTTTTAGCAATCACGCCTTATTGCGATCATTATGCATGGTACACTTAAAATTGTTTTTTGTGTCACCAATTCTATTCAAATTCAAATTCTTTTTGGGATCTTGATTCGTCCATTGCACTTTGTGAGCAATCATGCCTTATTGTGATTGTGATGCATGGTACACATAATAGTGTATTTTGTGTCACCAATTCTATTCATCTTGCTCAATATTAATTATAAACCACCCATGTAGTGTCACTAGCACTGAATATGAATTTAACATTATTTGTCATTCCTTGTAAAAATAAATTCTGCATTACATATTTACTATGTTGCAATTACTGTCACTCACTAAGTGATATTTCATCCAAATGTGAATCATCCATGACAATAATATTTCATTTCTGAATTGTGAGGATGCAAAATATACCAAACTTTGTTTCAATAAATGGCAATTTTGGACGGACTAAAGTAATTTGGGATGAAAGTACTTACTGTAGTAAACTTACTCACAAGAAGTGTCATGAGAACAACTACCAGAGTGACATAAAATACTATATGAAAGTGCATTTAATATATGGTGTAGTATGTTGATGTGGTAGCTATTATACTTATCTGCCCCTACTCAACCCATAATGAAATTCCCACCTCCCGTTCGTTGACGTTTGGAATTTGTTCTACGCAGTGGGACCCCGAGGACACAACTTATGCCAAAGGATGGATACGGGACGCTAAGTACTCATGTGACGGCGAGCTTGTGTATGCCGTCTTTGCCGCCGACGACAAATTACGTATTTGGATTGGCGTATTTGATGCTTGTTTACAACTACGTTGTCGAATTACACCATCCGCATATAACTACCTAGATAACCTAGGTCCCATGTACAAATACTAATACCCGATTTTCCCTTCTCTGCTAGGCTGCAGTAGAACATGAATTGTTTGTGGCTGTGGAGCATAATATGTGTAGGTGTGGATGTTACTGTTTGCAGATATCATCATCTATACATGCAGCAGTTGAAGCTCTTCATAAATTCAATGCCGTGCTTGCCAATAGACGGAGTTGGTGATGTTTTGACGGAAATTTTGATTCAACATTTGTTGTCGATGGCAGGTATTTTGGGCAGATTGTAGCGCATCCTCAAAAGCGCAACCAATTTGCAATTAATTCGTGCTATCATAATGGCGTATATGTAATTGAGCCATCACATAAGTTGGGAGGAGAGTGGGTTTGCAAGGCCAATGAAGGAGTTGGCAGACAAATTTGGACTAATTAGACTTGATTGCATGCAATCACACTTTTATTAGTTTGAATGTATGTAAATACTTTTGGAAATAGAAGGCATTAACTAGAATATTTTCAGCTAAACATTCTCAAACAAAACACTAATTTTAGTTCCATTTTAGGATGACAAAGACCCTTTCAATGGTAAGTCATATAAACGTTAACCTCAATGTTGATGAGGGTTTAGTAATATTTTTGACTTCCAAGTTAATTACATGCTTTATTGATGGTTTCACTTTGAAAATGAAATCCCAATCAATTGCTTATTTACTCAATGAAAGCGAACATATATATATTGGATTTTGGACTTTGAAGACGAAGTGCACTCAATATGGGTTACATGCACAAGCAACCCTCAAGAATGCAAGGGCAATTTTATTTTTCAAAGTCGGGCTGAGCAGGTGGCAATTCTCGATTAGGATTTGAATATTTTTAGATTTGTTTTGTGGGGGTTGCCCGAAACTGCCAAATCTTAGGCCCCGGCCCCTATCCACCTACCCCTAAAAGTTAACGCCGGCCATCTATAACTAGCGGTTGGACCTTCCTAATTTGCAACTAGTAACATGATAAAACAATTCACAAATTGAACGTGTAACCTATAAAACCATATTTGAACCTTTCTTATAACTACGCTAAATAGGATACTTACTGTCATATGATATTTTATATCACTATGGTAACTTTTTGGATGACACTTCTTATGAACAAACTTACAGATGTTGTCATGGGTGATGGATGAGTTCATCTATTGGCCAAAACCCTACCTTCTCTTGTTAGCAACTTGGGATGAGATATTGCCACAGAAGATTAAAATTTGGATGAAATTTTGCTTGGTAAATGACAATAATTGCAACACTATAAACCTATAATCCCAAGAAGAATTTACTAGGATTGACAAATGATGTTGGGTTAACATGAAGTGTTGGTGACACTACACTGCGGCCTACAATTAGTAATGAGCAAGACAATTAGAATTGGTGACACTGAATATCATATTTAGGGTACTAAGGGGCTACCCAACCTTGCAAGTAGATGCTGAACCTCATTTATTAGTTACCTACTAGCCACCAAACCTTACCAAGAAGGCACTAAGGGCCCGTTTACACTATGGACCATTTAGTCGGACCATGGAAGACGGCCCTTTTCAATGGTTTGAGTTCATGGTCCAACTTCCATGGTCCAACTTCTTAAAATTTTAGTTTTAAAAGCCTTGCGCCCCTCAGTAGGTGTAAACCAAATGTGAATCAAGAAGAATGACCATGCACCAAAAAGTGAATGTGCTGATTTTTTTTTAATACATGCTCAAAAAGGGTAATCTGAAAAAAATTCAAGTTTGATCATTCTCTTGTCTTCTCTTGGGCTTCACTTGTCTTCACTTCTTGTTAAATGTGTTGAAGATGTGGCTTGCAACTCTTCTCACAACAACTTTTACAAAAAAGAAAAGAAAAGAAAAAAGTGATTTAATTTGTACATGTTCCATGTAATTTACATGTGATATGTACCTTGTGCTGTCACTACACTAAATAGGATATTTAGTGTTTGATTATATTATTTAATCTTGTTACCACCGTACCTTGCTCAACGCTAATATTCACTTCTTTCATGACTATTCTTAGAAGATTTGCTAAAAGATATGTTGGAATTCTCCTCTTATCGTTGTTTATTTTTTTTCATATCCTTACTAACACTAAATTAAAACATGTAACTTCCACATATTACCATAGTTGATATTTAGTGTTTGAGTTTACATATAAAGTTACTTACTTTCATAGGGTTATTAATATTTAGTCCATGTGTATTTTTTTAATGTATCAAACACTAAATATCCTATTTAGTGTAGTAGAAAACATGAAAAAAAAACCGCAATTGTTTTCCCATTGCAGTTCTTTTGACCACCCTTATCTACAGTTGCTAAACGACTAATTTTCTTTTCCATTTTGCAACTGTAATTTTAAAACTTTTTGGAGTGTTTAATATACCCTTGGAAAGGTATTTTCAAGACCTTTCCAACGGTATATTACAAGCCCCCAAATCACAAACATTTAAGTTGGTAAACCAAAAAAATAAATATGCACTCAAATTTTTGAGTTCTAGATGTCCCACATTGTTTGATGAAACATGTTGGAGCAAGTTTAAGGGGTAGGGCATGAAAGATGTGGTATATCTCATCAGTTATGGAAGAAATGGTATGTCTCATGGGCTATGATATGACCTAGGCACATAGAGGGTGGACTTGCTTCTCAAGATTCATTACATCATATAGATGTTAAAAAGTGTGACTTGTGAGCCTTGCCTAGTGGAATATTTGTATATTTAAGTTCCCAAAAAAATTTCATGAAAAAAAAATTTCAACAACATTTCTCTTCCATGGGCCCTTGAATTTTTCTAATAGACCACCTCTCTCACCGCAAACCTGTTGGACCATGTCATTGCATTTATTAGGCCTTGAAAATTATATTTTGGGGTCCTCGACCTCCATGGTCCCTCTGCCATGTTTTCCTTGGTGTAAACCGAAGTGGTCCTGGGACGAGTTCAGCAGCCAATCAACGCTCTTACATCGTCCTTGTCCGACTTCATGGTCCATAGTGTAAACCAGCCCTAAACTCACTAATAATCCATTACCAATCGCCAAGCCTCACCACCAAGTACCGTGCCATGTTACTAAGTTACCAAAACACAAATGACGGTGAATTTTCAGCACAATCAAAAATTTTGTCAACCAAAGCATCCAAAGCCAACGTTGTCAAGAGTTTTAACTCAAAAAGTAGTTTGTGTCATGTGTGATTGTCAAGAAAATAGCTTATTTCTACAAGTGATTCCTCGACCGTTTGGATTCTT
Organism: Polytrichum commune; assembly: GCA_950295325.1. Taxonomy (NCBI): domain Eukaryota; kingdom Viridiplantae; phylum Streptophyta; class Polytrichopsida; order Polytrichales; family Polytrichaceae; genus Polytrichum; species Polytrichum commune. Next base: position 50,399,428 of record OX485807.1, read on the forward strand.
CTCATATGGCATGTGGGCTCCCACATAATTTCTCAACCTTCCCTTGACCACACTAGTAGGAAATGGGAGGTTTTATGTCACCGAAATGATTGTGGAATGACATGATTTTGTTGTTTCGACTGTTGTCAAGGGCCTCTATAAATACATGCGAGTGTTATTCAGTTGTTATTTTAAACCCTAAACCCTTTAATAGGATACAGTACTTGATCTCGCCTTCCACTTGAAAATGACAACATCCTTGAATTTACAGAATTTTGTATTGAAACAAGATTTCTTGCAGGTCACACTGGAGTCTCATCATCATTTGTCACCCGGGACACATGTGCGATGCTAATGGTAAGGATCAGTCCAATCACTTTGCAATAAATTCGAGGCTGAACAGTTATTTTCACCAAGGCATCAATACATGTGTTATACCTTTTCCTTGTGTGTCAATGTCATTGCTTTCTGAGGGTAAGAATTGCCGAGCCAAGTTGTTTTGGGTGCAGGTCCATCTGGTGTCCCCGTCGGGGATCCTTGCATTTTGCATTTAAACCCGTATGAAGGAACTTACCATACTGGTTTGGAAGACTGCATCAAAAAGTTTGCACCAACCTACATGCTCATGTCCATTGATTCCTATTTTGTTTGCTTGATTTCCTTCCTGGAAACCACAACTATTTCTCAGCTTGGTTGTTTAATCTGAATTTTGCAGCTATCTTTCGGAGGAATGGAAAGAGCAAAATCCAGATGCAGATCCTGGAGGATGTTTTGATGAAACACAATTTATTAGTGCGGAGGTCCCTCAACAAGATAACAGCTATGACTGTGGCTTCTTTCTATTGCACTATGTTTTCCTAAAAGTAGCACCTACGACGTTCAGCTTGAAGAGCAATCGTAACTTGGAACCAAACTTTGTAAGTATGGAGACCATCTATTATATTTCCATTCATATGTGCTTTTGTTCCACTTGTCAGCTCCTAGTGATGTAAATATAATATGACCTGACCTCCTGTTTGGTGGTTTCTTCAACATCTCAAAAGGGGTTGGTTCAAGCCATCTGAAGCCTCAACAAAACGCGCCTCCATTCAACAACTCATTATTTCTCTTGCAAAAAGGAGAAGTGCAGTTTCTTCGACGGATGCTGAAGAAGCAAGCAACTTTGAGCTAGGTTGATGGAGAGTTCGCAGGAGTGAGTGAATCCATGGAATCTGACAAATGCGATCATAAGATGTTGAGAGGCTTCAATCTACAGAAGAGAAATGAGTTTCTTTTGTCATTGAATGTGCAATCTCTAACGTACTAACCCGAAACAAGGATGGCGCAAACATATTTTTGGATATAATCAGTTATGGAATTTGGGTTTCTTTTAGGGGCTGCAATTCCGAGTTCTCAAACTTGAATTTTGTGGCTTTCAGAGTTCTCGGGAATGTGAACACGAGACCCCCAAAAGTGGTAGCGCCTCTTCCCAGGAGGGTCACAATTCCTTGGCCCACAAACGAGGTGAGAAATTCCCAACTTGGAAATTTCAGTGGTCACCTCATTCAAGCATTTCAAACTCCCTACATGATAAAGTGTGGTCATTAGTAGATTTTTTGTGGAGCTTTTTGTTGAGGTCTCAGGAGAAAATAAAAGCTTTTGTTGAAAATAGCAATTTTGATGAATAGGCTACATGTTATTATGATATATTCCCAATTGAAACTTCTATTACCTTGATGTAATATACCATGAAGGAATATTATGCAGGTTTGCCCTTGGGGTGGCAACTCCCATATTATATGGCCAGGCTTATGAACATTTATACAACATAAATTGAGCAATAACTTATGAATGTTTAGAATTCAAGAGAGTATTTGATTGACTAAAAAAAGAATTGAATTTCTATTTGAAGATGATATAGAATATTATATACAACTTAATAGGAGTAAAATACAAAACTATTTACACATGTAGCAGAGAGGCAAGCCAAAAGATATTAGAAAATGCTTTTTTAATTATGATACGATATGTTATGAGATTATTTGATTTGCCAAGATGATTATCCATATTAATATTTTGAAGCAACCAAAAATTATATTTCATAAGGCATGGTTATATTGAACCTTTAAAGAAGTTCAATTGATAATGATTGGAGAATAAAACCCAAAATGCATAAGTTTCTTAAGCTTCCTTGAGTTGCCACCTTGGGGGTTTTACCATCCGATTTTTGAAGCCAAATATAGAGATGTGGAAATTAACGTGAATCATAATATTGCAGAGAATGAAGGAATTCTCAAGAAGAAGAGATCTTGCGAAATATGCAAGTAGTGATAACATGGCCTGAGATGCTCGTTGGTTCAAGTAAGTGTATGGAAGCATGATGGAACCCAAAGCTTCCAAACCTAAGTGACTTTTCCATGCAAAAATATTGATTCGTTATTATAATTGGAATCTAAAATAAAGTTTTCTTCATTGCAGGAAGAGAAACTCCCCCCTCGGAAACACATCACGGATAAGATGGACTTATGCGACAATATTTGCAAACTATGCCATGCACCCATAGCCCTCTACTACCGTTACTTCAAATCCCGTGCTTGCTAATTGACAATCCCACAATGTGTTGTACCACTACAATTGCAGTATATCCTATGCGCATGATGAGAGTAGACTTCATTTCCCTTTTTGATGTTGTATTTTGTTAGTGAGGAAGAGAAGTGGAAATCAATCCCTAAGTCTTGAAGGTTCAAGATCTGGTTTGGTTTGAGCACATAAAACACTTAAATTGGAGTGATTGGGTAAATCTCATTCTATATAAAGATATGTCATTATTATGTTGAACAAGCACCTCACAAATTGACACACAATATTCAACAATAGTTCAAATGTACTAACCTTAACAAAATCATCCATTCTATGTCTTGCAGTCCCTAAATTAAGACAAATTTTCCCAAACACAAAGGATTAAGTCAATGTAGCACAAAATCATATTTTATTGTGTTCTCATGTATGCAACCAAGATTTTTTTTGGTTCTCAAGGCATGTTGTGGGAATTAAAATTTCAAGCACAAGTAGAAAGTTGTACATTAGCTAGCTTATATTTGGAATTTTTTAGGTGTTAATTTCTCAAAATCATGGATAGTGATTCATGCATTGCACAAGTGTGAATACAACTTGTAACGTATAGATGTTATGTTTAATGTGTCTTTAGCAACTTTGGTATTTGTTCCGGACAAGGAGAATAGATCCAATTAGGACTTTCCTCTTAGCTACTTGAGAAAATAAATAGTAACGTAAGTGAATAAATGAATGAGAGTGGTACACTAACTCCCCTCTAGGCTTAGATTACTCTTACCATCTCATTATATATCTTTCTTATTTATAGTTTGTCTAAGTACCACATTTAATTAGCTCAAGGCCTTAGCTTATCCAAGTTCTATAAGCAAATGTAGTCGATACTCTTTAGTAGCCTATAGACTATTATAGTGTTGTGATACATATTCAAATATATTTGGAATTGTTGCAACAATTGACCTTCACCGTTTTGACATTTGTATGTTTGATTCTCATTGACTATTAACATTTGGGAATTAAGAAGAGATGAATTTTGAAATTGTTTAACCATAATAGAAAGAGAGCTACAATTGACACATGTATGGTTTTTGACCAAGCGATTTGACTTTCTATACAAGATTCAAGACTAGATTATGTCGACCAAGGAGATTCAATGTTGCTATGGGGTGAAAAATCCACCTACATGCTGAAGGATTGGAAGCATGTGAGTTTTGAAAGGGTTTAGGTAAATTTTGAGTTAGTATTTATGTGCCATTGACATTTCTAGAATACGGAAAGTGTTGAGTGTTGTTCATGTGATAAAGATAATAAGTTGAAATTGAAATTGTGGTCTAATTTTTTAGGGTACTCTGATTCCTGCATCATCATGGCAACCACTTTGTGATGGAGTCGATAAACCTTGTGGTTGTTGGCATCAAGATTGTAAGGATGGTAAAGATGCCACACGCGTGGTGAAGGCTACATCAACAACTATTGTTATTTATGATGTTTTTGACCTTAAGGTAAGAGTCATACATAGCTTCGAGGAATAATAGTTTTCTCTCTTTACACATTATTTTAGTACATACAATTTAGAATTTGGTCACCTCTGCAAAATATCCAGCATGGTAATCAAATGGTGGTGGAGGTATTTGTATTTCATTTCCTTTTGCCCATGATGTGACTTTGAAGGGTCGGGGAATTTAATGTGCTAGTAAATACAACATCCACTACATTGGTGTTGCTATTTAGTGTGGGTTTGAGAATATTGACATGCGTTGTATGTCACCACCAACAAATCATGACAAACCACACAAGCCTACATAGACATTTGACAACTTCATTATATCTATAAGCGTATACATAATAATATTGAGTGTCACATAAATATATTTCCTATTGTAGTTGGAAATTATATTTTGATATATTGTTATTGCAGTTAATAATGTTACTAATTGTCATGGGGAATGTACATAAATGTCATTTAAGTTGAAATTTATATTTTGATATAAGTGTGTGGAGCCAATTTTCTTTTATTTTTTGTTGAATATAGAAGTGTAATGAGAAAATAGTCTAAATACAGATAGATATATGTTTCTTATGTGTGAATGAAGGACTATAGGTATGGAGATTGGGAAAGGGCAGATTTGTGAGGACTATGGCCTGATAGGAGAAGTTACAACCATGGGTAGCACACATAAGGGGACTATAAGGAGAACACTCTCTCTCTCTCTCTCGTGTGTGTGTGTGTGTGTGTGTGTGTGTGTGTGTGTGTGTTTGTGTGTGTGTTTGTGTGTGTGTTTTCTTTGATGGTATGAATTTCAAAGGACTATAGTAGATTGAGTGAATTTACTTTGGAATTGCCGGGAGGGCAACTGTTGAAATCGTTTTGTTATTCTACAGAACATTTGTTTTTTTGTGGAATATATGCTCTTCAATTGAATCCTGAATCTAGGAGAGTGGAGTCTATCTTCTTCATTATACACTGTCTTTGTGCTCCTTTATTGTAGCGTGATTATTTCGGAATGAACATCGTAAGGAGTGGTTAACAGGACTGAATTAGGCTGAATATAGACTGATATAGTGAACCGCTCCAGTGTGTTGGAATTAACATATTAATAAGGGAGGAAACCCCATTTGAACTCTGTGAAAGAAATGAGGATATTATCCAGAATCTGCTCAAGTAATAACCATTATCTTACCGTATATGTAGTCATCTCTCGGGTGTTAACTCATGATTTGAATAGAGAAAAGTTGGAGAGCGTCGGTGCCATTACACCCTCCTTGCCGATCGGGTGCAATTGGTAGCAATTACTCCTATTATGTAACTCTGTAACGTCCCTGGGTCGGTCAAGTTTCCTCTGAGTCTTTCTTCACTCCATAATCTGATGGGATTAGATTTACTTTGTAAGGGTTGAGGATATCGTCTTTGAGTAAATCATGAGTTCCTACCTTAGGCAATGTGAACGTCCCAGTGAGATCAATCCATGGGAACCTTGAGGGATTATTGTCTTCCTTGCTTCGCACCAGTAGAGGTGAATGCGTACGACTTTTTGACTGAATTAAGGAAAGTGCTGAAAGGACACGGGGTTGTGGATCTTTAACTTATATGAGGAGACTGCATTGATGTTCCAACAGCAATGGGAGATGAACAGTTGCATCCAATGCTTCGCAGGTTTATGATTGTCTTTACTGTTTCTGAGATATAATATGATTAAAGAAGGGCCAGCCAAATGAAATCCAGTGAATTATATTGATAATGCAAGAGTAAATTAGATTCATTTACATTAAGTGGAGACCATTGAAAAAATCAAAGTGCCCTTGGCTTTGATAAAGAGACTGATGAGGATCTTTTAAGCAAGTCAATGGACTATGGTTGTGCCTATGCTTGTGCACCACACTTGGTCCAAATTAAAATGAACTCACTGCCAGACTATTGACTGGGAACCTAGAGTGAGGCGAGAGACTAACACGTTTGTATGTACTGATTTGGAGAGCTTTTACTTTTTATTCATAATCCAATTGTTAATCCCAGCCCGAAATGAAATGTCATAACTTGGTAATTCCCCTAATAAACCTTATCTGTGACAACTAGACGTGGTACAAGTCACCTTTTAAGTCTACCCTGATTGTTTCCTTGGGTTTGTTTGTAACGAAAAAACTAACTACAAAGTGTATACTTTGATAGTGCGGTAGTTTCTAAATGATGCTATTAATTCCTATGAGGCATACCAAAATAGGTTGTTAAGCCCAAAATTCAACCTTGACATGTGGCAATCCATAAGAGTATGTTAGCGAATATGTTGTCCTCGTTCTTTAATTTCTTTTTGACACCATTCATAGATCAATGCCACAATTTTGAATTTTTAAATGTCATAAGAATGCAAACTAGAACTATATAATTGTACTTACAATATCTTCAATCAATCTTGAAATCCTTACAATATCTTGAAAATATAATAAATGTTACTTGCACTATCTTGATGAAAATCCACATGTTGGAATTATTGGAACAATAGTATTTGACTTTCTACATGTCTAGAGGAACCTATGTGGTATGAACCGCTCCCCTCCTCTCAACTTCTTTACATCTTAGGTTAGTTCCATTCGCAAATAATAAATATGACACGATGTGTGTATGTGTTGTATCTAAAGTGGGGTGTTGTTGTAAATCAATTCAAAATTTTAGTGCAATCCCTCTTACATGGAACTTTACACGTTACACCATAGTGTAGTGTGATGGTGGGATTGGTCAAAATCAAATCCCGTACCAATTTTCATAGGAAGTTTACTTTCCTTGAAGACCTAGATGAATAGGTTTGGAACTTCTAATTCTTTATGTATAAACGTGGTTTAACAAAATTTCGATGAAAACATAATTCATGGTCTATACAAACAAATAAACAAATAAAGAATAGACCATAAACTTTGTGTACTACTACATAGGAGGTGATCCTAAGATTCTTTAAAATCAATAAATTGTTCTTGAATAGGTTCCATGGAGAATGACATTTGTAGGTTATACAATAAAAAAAATTCATGCATTTCAACTTTGATTAAACTTAAGGGTCTAGAAGTAGTTTTAGATTCACCCACTTTTGGTTATCAAAGAATACAAAAAGATGAAGGTGGACAATAATGTGTATATATTATATTAGCCCAAATATATAACAAAAATGTAAAATCATTGGTTCACAAACATCTGAAATTGATTTTTACATCGATGCATTAAGTGTTGCAAGGTGTTGGTTCAAGTCAAGTCTAAATTTGATATTGAAATTTGAACTATCTTTTATTATTGATTTTGCTAATCTCATTGTTTCCATTGGACCATACATATGTGTACATGGATACAAATGACCCTTGTTCAAATACATAGTACATCTATATGATAACCCGTATCAAATGTCATATTAGTTTTGAATTAATTTCAATTTGGGCTTACACAAAGTAAAAAACTCACTTGAATATTTACAGGGGGTTGGATGAAACATAACATGTAAAACACAAAATGACTAGTACAACCTTTATCATAAACAACAAATCAAATGAGAGAATTGTTTTATTATATTGTAATGGTCAATGTGATGTAAATTGTGAACTATTTCAAATTTACATCTACCTTGTGATGTTCAAAGTGCATATTTAATGCATTGAACTTACAAGGAGTGGAAGAAATCTTCTTTAGTTTCAGGTGTTGGTGTTATGAATATGTATAAAATTGTGCTTATATATATTTTACATAAATTAAGGTAGTATCTTCATTAATTGGATTGTTAAGTGTTTTCATTCCTTGGATGTTGTTATTAAATGTAACTTATATATATGAATTGAGGGGTTGTCTAAACTCAACTGTTAGTACATTATCAAAAAATATTTTTGGAATTGGTGTTAAGATGACATCAATATGCTTGAACATTACTCTAGTTGAAACATCAACGTGGAGGATTTCATAATATGGCATTTGGATTCAATACATTGGTCTTCCATCAATGATTTTAGTTGTGATATAGAATTTACATCCAAATATAGAAGTAATTGTTTGATAGTCACATAACTTATAGGTTAAAGTAGCTCTACGCCAAATTTTAATGTTCAAACCAATAGAGTCCATATTGAAAACAAACTCTTGATTGACATGGACATTTTAAAATATTGATTCATTTTGTATTGAAGATTTATGTGGAATGCATTGAACAAGTTTAGCTAGGAACACCGGTTTCGTTAAAAGTGCACATAAGCATGTGCACTTTTTTGGGGGATTATTTTTTAATATTTTATTCTCAACTTTTGGAATGATTGCGCAATAAATTCGTACTTTGATACAAATACTTTCAAATATTATTAGTTTCAAATAATTCCAAGACAAGGCTTATACACTATATGACCATCATATTTATATTGTGTTTCACTTTTTTAGTAAAAAAATTTAAATTATGAAATAAATCAAAAGAATAAAACACATCCATTTGTGCATAGCTTAAAATACATTATTTATAAACTTAATGAAAAGTACGACACATACACCTCACCCTTGGACCAAACACATGAAAATAAATTGAAACTAAATGACACAACACTTGCTTCACCATAGAAGTAATAATATTGAAGTAGATGGTTCCAAAACAAATAACGACATACTTGTGTCATCTTATATTGAAATATCAATATATAATATAACAAATATTTTTCTTTCCAAACTATATATATATCTATATAATAAAATATAAATCTGAACTAAAATAATTTTAACCATCCAAAGAGTCTAAACCTAAACCTAAAGAAAACACATTTTTTCGTACATCTGGATGTACCAATGCATATTCTTCAAACTCTGTTGCTCCAAGTATACTAGCATTTACTTCAAGTTCTTCATCATGATTGTGTCCAAAACTTCGTTCAACATATTTGTATTTAACAAGATCTTGTATATAGGCATGAATAACAATTTTTTGAACAATTTTTTCTTTGGACCATGCTTTAGAACACCATACTTTGTTCTCCATCCACAAATAAGTAGAAATATTTAGGAGCACATGCTTGTCATCGCGTGTGAGAAACAATCCATAATCCTTAAAAGCATTCGAAGGATTCAAATGTTTATTCGGGGGGCCCCTGGAAGGCCCACCCCCCTTGTTCCGCATGATATCACCTCCAACCTCACTTCATTCAAGCACACATAAACCATTTAAAAGACATAAAAATATCCTCTAAACACATTACGTTTTAAGCAATCACAACAAAAATTGATTTTCTCACTAAAGATGAAGCATGTGTGTCGCGCACCTCTCCATGAGGAGTGCCCGAAACACCATGGGCACAAGGGGGACCCCGGAGTGACACCCGGGACTTGTGGCGCCGTTGGTGAGAGGGCCCAAGTGATCCTAGTGTGGGTGAGGGCCCCAGGCGTTGGGAACGCCTCCCACCCACGGAGACTAGGAGGCATGAGGGTAAGGCCATGAGCTATGCGTAGCTCATGGCGTGGTGATTCTAGAATGCTCAAGATAACCTCAATCAGAGGTGTGAGCTAGGAGTTATGGCCATTTGAGTGGGGCGCTGTCCCGGGACAGCGCCCTGGTACAGCAGTGCCTGGGAGTGATTCCCGGGACTGTCAAGGTTCAAACAAGAATAACTTCCTCAAGACTTGCCCGATTGGGGCAAGTGAGGAGTCCATCGGCATTAACGTGAAGCGTAGATGAAGATGGAGTGGTTGCTTTGTTAGTATCAGACATCATACAAGGAAGTTATGATGGTCTGAAGCTGCTGGGGGCTTCTAGGCCCAGCGGCTAAAGGAAAATGTCCACTTGGCCCCAACTCTTGGTAGAGAGACAAGAGGTTGGATGACGGTGAGGTAGGGGCCCCGCATGAAGTCCTAGAGGCTTATATGGGTGAGGTGGTGTGGCCTCACCCACCCGAGGCCGAACGGCACGGCCTCCATGGGCATTGGCCCAATGTGAGGCCATAGTTGCCTAGTATGGTTCGGGTTGTTGTAGTGTTGCTCCGGCAACGCGATGATCAACGTGGGATTGGATTTCCATGGATGGAAGTCCACATCTAGGAATGGGTTACCGATTAAGATATGAGTCCCGAAACCAAAGTAGGAGGGTTGGTTCCCTCCTACGAACTATATGGTCCGGGGTAGGAGGAGCTAACCATTAGCATGGCGGAATGCGAATGGTTAGCGCTCGTAACCTTTGCTAGAAAGTAAAATTGGCAAGATTTTTAAGGGGATTAGCAAGGGTTGCGACAATGTGCCTCACCTCTAAGCACAACCTTAAGGAGAAATTCAGATTTCTAAAGGATGTGAGGCATGTGCCCCACCCCGAAAAAATAAATTCAAAACATATAATTTTGTTTCATAAGGGTGAGGCATGTGCCTCACATCTAAACATAACATTAGGGAGAAATTCTTATTTCTCAAGAAGGGTGAACCATGTGCCTCACCCTAAAAAACAAATTCAAAATATAGAATTTTGTTTCATAAGGATGAGGCATGTGCCTCACCTCTAAGCACAAGCTTTAGGAGAAATTCAGATTTTTCAAAGAGGGTGAGGCATGTGTCTCACCCGAAAAAAACAAATTCAAAACATAGAATTTTGTTTCATAAGGGTGAGGCATGTGCCTCACCTCTAAGCACAAGCTTAAGGAGAAATTCAGATTTTTCAAAGAGGGTGAGGCATGTGTCTCACCCGAAAAAAACAAATTCAAACATATAATTTTGTTTCATAAGGGTGAGGCATGTGCGTCACCTCTAAGCACATGCTTAAGAAGAAATTCAGATTTCTCAAAGAGGGTGAGGCATGTGCCTCATCCCCAAAAAAACAAATTCAAAACATTTGCCTCATCTTGAAAGGAAAAGAAGTGATACAATATTTTGTAATCAATAATGAAGAAAACAAAATTCAATAATACGGATAAGTAATACCGATTTTGAAGGGTTATATAAAGGTAAACATCATATATTCCAGAGTTTGAAAAATGAGGATGAGGCATTTATTACGAAAATTTCATAGTACGAATTACATGTACTAAGTATACTGTAATCTTTTGTAATAATTAATAAATTGTGTTGTTTTGAAAAACGAATCAGAGTTAGATCTGAATCCCAAAAAATTGAAGAGTTAAACAATTATATGAATGGAGTGTTGAATTGAAGTACATTCTAAATAAAGTTGAAAATAAGCGTAAAATATATAAAATACGATGGTATTTGAATATTGAATAAGAGTTGGTGTTGAAGCGCTTGTGACATGCCAATGTTTGGGACTAACCTTGATGAGCCGAAGTGGGTGGCCAAATATGGCCAGAGCTAGATGCCATCTCTTTGAACTAGGCCCCACCACCATTACCCAAGGCGAAAACATAGTGAACTATACTATAGCATGTGGTTTTTTCTTTTAAGATTACTTAATCCTATAATTATTGTTAAAGACCCCATATTAGTGTAGATGGACCCATTTATGGGGATCATGATTTTACTAGACTCCATTTACAACGGTGGCGATGGTGGGGACCCAACTCAAAGAGGGGTAAAATTGAACCAAACCTCAAGTCATGGGCTTTTAGAATTCATGAGAGGCATATTGCCCGAAGGTCTCTGACATGTATTCATGAAAATTGCTCACCGATGATGGGCATGCATGTCTAAGTTAGGGGTTGCTTACATCATGGACCATGAAGTTGCGGCATGTCAGAGGGCATTATTCCATGGTCACACATCATGGTCTGATTTATAAAAAAATGTAGTTTTAAAGCCTTTGGACCCCCTGACTAGGTGTAAACCGAACATGGACCAAGAGAAGTGAATATGCACCAAATATGGATGTGTTGATTTTTTTAAATATATGTCCAAAGAGGACAATTTTGGAATTTTTCTTCATGTTTAACCTTCTCTCATTGTTCTTCTATTCTTTCCGCATAACTATAGAAAGGTTTGGCCAAAAAAACAATAAAAATATTTTAAAACGGTGTTTCTTTTAAATGGTCCCATAACATTTGCAGCAAGAGAACCTCTTTTGTCTCTCCCACCGCAAAACCTATTGGACCATGACAAGGGTAATGTAGGCCTTAAAATAGGCCTTTTCGGGACCTCAAGTTCCATGGTCAGTCTTACATTATTAAATTGATGTAAACCAAAGTTGTCACAGGACGAGCTCAATGGCCAATCACATAGTTTAGAGAAGCAATGGACAACTTCATGGTCCATAATGTAAACATGCCCTTAGGCCCAGAGGCATTTGGATGGTCTAACCCCTAATGTTATTTGAGACCAAATTGTGGTCTCGATCTTGAGGATATTACAATTGGTGGCACACGCTTGGAGGCCCTTTTTGAAAGGAAAATACACTTTTAAGAATTGTGCAAGGTTTGGAAAGCGGGTTTGGGATTACCATAAGTCTAGTTTTGGTTCTTTAATGAGCTCATAGCCAACCTCCCAACTGGTGAACGGGTTTTCCAACGGTTTCGTATATGCATGAAAAGTATTGACTTTTAGTCTTTAAATTGTGTTTATCTCCAAAGAAGAGTTCTTGGGAATATTTTTCTCTATTCAATATGATACAAAGTTTAAATTATCAAAATAGTAAATTTCATTGAACTAAACTTAAACAATTCATAAGAAATGACAATTGCATCATTAAATTTCAAAAATTGTATGTGTATTGTCAGGATGATTACATATACACAATAATTAAGTTAGAAACAAAACATCAGATTTGATGAGCCCAATGACAAGTTGTCAATTTCATTAACAAATGTTGTTCACACTATATACACACGATCATCTTCTGTTATGTGTTTTAAACTATGCCATAAGTGTCATAAGATGAGCACATATATAGAATATCCATGCAAACCAATGTCATGTTCAATTTATAAAGTAATTCATTTCTTTTTTATGCTTTAATAATGCTTACATGAAGCTTATGACCTTATAGAGAGGGTCCAATTGTACATTGTGGTCTTTGACTTTGTGTCAACAATTGTGCTTCATCGGTGTTTCATAAAGCAAGCTTGCAAATCTCACTTTAATACCCAATCTTGAAACACACACAAAACCTTGGGGATAATAAGGGTTAAGGTGTATTCTGGGTATGGGATCAGGAGGTGTGCACATGTGTTGCTTTCGGGTGGGGCGTTGGTTAAGTATAGATAATAGCACCCTCTACCTTACGTTATTACTCCTGTCGTTTACTCAAACTGCATGTACTCATTCAGTGATTTGCCACCTTGTGAGTTTAATCTTTTTTATTCTTCAATGGAAAATGCTTCCTTGAGTTGATTAAAGCAAACAAACAAAAACAAAAACAACTATACAAGGTGCTTCACTCATTGTTTAACTGGATGATGCTTTTGCGATGGCCACATGTAAAAGGTATGGAAGGAGAGGGTAACTTACATGGAGAACAATAGGTTGCTAGTCAATAGTGAGGGCCGGTTCACGTGGGATCACAAGTCCCAAGTCACTTGAGGTCAATCCGTGTAATCTCAACTCTTAAGAGCATGGAAGTTGGGACTTACCACTTCACATGTGGTCCGAAGTCGCAAGTCCTAACTATGACATGAATGCCTACATGACAACAATTTTTGGAGCTGAAGCGCGGGACTTGTGTTGCGAGTTGGGTCGAGCAAAAAGTTAGACCCAACTCTCAACCCAAGTCCCCCGATCCGACTTCAATGATAATTAAGCATATTTAAGTGGTTACTCAAGGCTCACAAGTTGGGACTATGCCTCCATGTTGGGACTTGGGACCCGTGTGAACATGCCCTAACTTACATCGAGAACAATAGGTTGTTAGGGAGCACACTAAGCCTTCTCTCAGGATTGGATGATGGCGATAGACAAGATACTGCACTGGGAGCAGTTTGTGTAAGATTTGAGTAGTGTCATGTATACATAGTTGTAGATTTGCTCACTTTATTTTGTCCTGCTGATCTCGAAAGTGAGTTTGAAAGAAAGTGAAGCGGGTGCAACACATTTCATCAATTCTCCCGAAGCATCGAACGCATACAGACATCAGGCATCGAGGGTTTGGGGTCCAAGGAAGGACTATAGATCCAGCTACTGTTGCAGGATGTTTCACTGTAGGCCCAGGGTTTGTATGTCCTTATTGAACCGTATTGTTGGAACTCTCAACCCAAATCCTATGAATGTTTTTGTAAAAAAAAATCAAGATCCAACTTACGTGGAGAATAATTGGTTGACAAAGAGTACTAAGGGCCGCTTCACATATGAGACTGAGAGTATGTGACTATTAAAATTTAAGCACTCTCATTGGTGGAGAAGGCAGAGCAAGTCCAAGTTTGCTTCACAATATGCTTGAGGGACCAAAAGAGTATTTGAATGCAAGATGGATGTACAATCTACATGGATTCCTACATGGCAACGAATGGATCATGTTTCATGGTCACTTGGACTATTTTCAAAAACCATCTCTTGGAGGTATGCCTAACACAAAATAAGGAGATCATGACACTCCAAACGCTCCCAACCATTTGTTTATTCTAATTCATCATGTGTGAGGACCCGCATGAATAGAAAGTATTTGAAATAGCATTTGGTTAAAGGTCCAGTCACATATGACTTCACCCTACACTTGAGGATCCGTGACCACACTACATGATTTTGGAGGTGTCTTGGGATGGCCTTTGGACACTTTCATTTTGGACTCTCACAATTTCCAGGTCACGGCGCTTGGCTCGTGTGTGAAGCGGCCCGAACACGAGGCCAGATTCTTATTCCCCTAACATTACCAAACCCAATGGAGGTAATTGCGGCCCACTTACCGATGCCTGCCAGAGGCCTTGCATGCCACCAGACCCTCCGCAGCCGGGACCCGCCCTTGCCCGCAACCCGCCCTCCGCCGGCTTGGGCCTCAGTGGAACCGGGATGCTGCCAGGCTGGCTGGGCAGGCGCCACTCACCCACCGAGGCCACGGTGGAGCGCCACGCTGTCAGCTCCCGGCGCTCACTCACCTTCGAGGCCACATCATGGGATGTGGCCCCTGTTACAGTCACATGGCATGTGCTTCCATCATGGCCAGATGGAAACCATGGCCGGCATCTTCCCACCTCGGTGAAGGGATCTCCCTCTTCCATTTGAACGTTTAGGGTTTACGGTTTCTGTTGCCTCCATGCAGTGATGGCTGGTCTTTCTTTGTAACCTGCACGCTGCTTTCTCTGCCGCAGTGGAGTGCAACACTTCGATTGCAACAATGATGCAGGTGCGGGATTGCGGGCAGGGTTAGGATCATCAGCTTCCTTTCCAACATGCTGGTTTAGGGTCAAGGTAAGTGACTGACCTCTTCATGTTTGTTTGCAAATGTCCAATACAACAGCTTTTCTGATCGATTGCAAGCTAATTGTTTCTTGCACACCTTGGATCATTCCCACGAACTATTAAGAAGGCAACAATGATGGATTCTTTAGGGTATTTCTTGCAACTGTCTATTGAAGTCATAGTTTTTGAATGATTGTAACATAGCGATTTGCCTTAGAACTTCCATTGTTGCCGCACTACAGTCTCTTCTGATGGGCCTGAAACATTGATTCGCTAAGGGGTGGCTTCGTCTTTCTTTGTAATTCATTGCAACATTCCATTCATGGTTCCCTCCTCTTTTACTGTAACATAATGATTAGTTGCACTATAGTTTTGTCTCATTCTGTGTGGGTTTAGGGTAATCCTGTCTCCCTCTTTGTGGGTTTAGGCTAATTCTTTGCAACAATCATTCAATCTTCCCTCCTCTTTTATTGTAACCTAATCACCTCCTTGCACTACACTCTTGTCTACTTCCTGCTTGGTTTAGAGCAATGATATGGTACAGTGTCATTATATTTTTCATCATTCTTTGCAATAGTCTTCTCAACCTTCCCTCATTTATTGTGACATAATCCTTACTTGCACCACACTTCACTTCTTGTTTTCATGTTTCATCATTCTTTGCATTACTCTTCTCAACCTTGCCTCCTATTTTATTGTAACATAATCCTGGCTTACACCACAGTCCACTTCATGCCTGGTTTACAACATTCGATGACTAAAGCCTGATTGCATGTTTCATCATTTTTTGCAATAGTCTTTGATACCTTCCCTCCCCTTTTATTGTAGCATAATCCTTACTTGCCCTACAGTCCACTTCCTGCTTGGTATAGGGTTAAATTGCTTAGAAGTTTGAATGAGGGTTCCACGAGTGTCTGGGTTTCATGAGGGTTTCATGGGAAGTCTGAATTTGGGTTTCACGAGGGTTTCGGTTTCATGAGGGTTTCATGAGAACTCTGAATTTGGGTTTCACTAGGGTTCATGGCTGAATTTGGGCAATAATGGTTGTAATTCCTGACTTGTAATTCCTGTCTTGTAATTTCTGTACTCTATCTCAGCAGGGCGAGGGCTTCAATTCCAGCACTTCACCAACGCCCCTGCATTTTGGCGAACGTGCTTCGCCGTCTAACGACCACACCGCACAAGGTGGTTACAACAGGTGTGTGCCATCTGACAATCGTGCACGCTTGTAACATGGAAGCAAGTTCCGCTGGATTCGCGGCCTTTTTTTTCTCCCGGTTTCCTCCTCACTCGTGGGAGGCCACATACTTCTCTTATGTTTTGGGGTTTCTGGTTTTTCAGGTCCATGTGTTCTACTCACTTCAGTTCAATTCATCTAGTTTCAGACATTAGGGTTTAGGGTGTGTAGGTGGATGCGCTTGCAGACAATGTCTGAGTATGGCGGTTGGTGCGTGCCCTCCTCTGGAGGGCTTCAGCGACCCGCATCAGGGCACCTTGCGCCATATTCCATGTGCCGCAAACCCTAATCCCTCCTCATTCCTCTTTGGGCCTCTGAGTGCCTTGTTCCTGGCCATAGACTCACAGTGCCGTTTGCAGGATATGGACGACAAGGTGGTCTACTACGTGAACAGGGATTCGCAGGGGTGGGTGGAGCAACACGTTAGGCGCCATGTCTACATCGAGTTGAAGTTGGAGTGTACTCGCAACCGCATTCGGAATGAACACAAAGGCCAAAGACGATTGGGTGTGCCTGTATTGAAGAGGATCCTTTCCAAGTAAACTGCGGCTGACAGATCACCGGTGTGGAGGCTGCCCCTGTGGACCAGTGAACTCTAGAGGGTTAAAGTGGCAACTCCCTGTGTATCCAAATTTGAAGACAACAAAACAGGGGAAGGATCTTAAATTGGCTTTGCAGCGCGGTGATGTGTGGGACAACCTGCAAGACGAAGAGATTTGGTTTAGTCTAAACCCTGAGCTCCTCGATGTCACGAAACCCCCCCCTGGAGCACGCGTGCAGGAGCGTTGGTTTATGGAGGCGACTCTGGAGACCTTGGCGGCCCAACCCGCACCAAGCACAGATTTCAGCCCTCAACAAATGCGGCTGCAAACACGGAGCAAAGCGGCAGTCCCTCCGCGGCAAAAAGCTGCCCCGCCCCTGCCTCCTGCTTATGTGGACATTCCCGATGACGACAGCGATGAGGTTCAAGCGCCCCCCTAACATTACCCAACCCAATGGTCATAACTCCATTGCGGAGATCGAGGCGTTGCAGAGCTGTGACAGAGTTTTTTTCTTCCGGACCTCGACCCGCCCCGGGCAGAGCAATTGTGGGCACCGTCGGGCAGCCCCTGCCGCCACCGTGGACTTCGCTCCAGCTGGCACCGGTTGCCCCCACCGCCACGCTGGCACCGGTTGCCCCCAACGCCTCGCTGGCACCGGTTGCCACGCTGGACTAAACGCCAACCTGTTCGCCGGCAGCTCCACGTGGACGCGCCCATCCCTCGAGGGATGGAAGATGCCTTTGCTCCTCGGGTGAGCCATGGCCATGGCCAGCCACCTTCATTCTCTGTAACCTGGTGCTGCAATGGAAACTCGAAATTTTTGCTGCAAAATCGATTGTGTTTAGGGAATTGTTGCCTCACCATGGCTAGTGGGAGTGAAGGGGTTGCGTTTAGGCGTTAGATCGTACCAAAACTGCTGCTTGGAGAAGAGCATGTTCCAATCAAGGTGAGTTTAGTCGCTTGCAATGGAAAACCTCCGCATCCTTCTAATTGGTACTTCTGTGTGTACATTCTCATCGTCAATGTGCTTATGGCTTGATGTAATGTTTTCTGTGCAGGCGGGAGCGACGACTACCATTTCGCCGCATCAGATTCGGGGCTGGTTTAAGGGAGCAAAAGTCCACCGCAGGTGGTTACAGCAAGCGATCCACATCAGGGCATCACGTGCCATATTGTAACATGTACCTCCTATCTTTTTGCTGCTCCTTTCTCTTGTTTAGCTTCTCTATATGGCAGTGGTTTGTGTGTGTTTAGGGTTGTTAGGCAGTGTTTAACTTTGAGTTTCTACGCATAGGGGTGAGGGTTCGGTGAGCCATGGGTTGTCTCTGCGCCGGGTTTTAGTATGCATCGAATCTGGTCGTTTTGCGGCACTTTCATTTTCGTTTTTTGCGCATAGGGGTGAGGGTTCGGTGAGCCATGGGTTGTCTCTGCGCCGGGTTTTATTAGGAAGCGCATCTGGTCGTTTTGGGTTTAGTTTTGTTTTGTGCGCGATCGCTTGAGGGTTGGGTGAGCCATGGGTTCTCTCTGCGCCGGGTTTTAGTAGGCAGCTCATCTGGTCGTTTTGCGGTTTGGGGTTTGGTGCGGCATACGCATACGGTTTGCGGTTTGGTGCGGCATGGGTTGTCGCTGTCCCCACGATGTTTAGGGTGGTCTTTTGCATGCCGCTGGATCAAGCAAATGTACTAAAATGTTTCTCTCCGATCTCAGAATTCAAGTGCAAAAATTCCAGTCATTTTATGTCGGCTTGTCAGTGCTTGCGACTCTGCAACGTCCAGAGGTTGCACATCATGAGGTCCAGTGCATAGTTTGATGCTCTCCGTTGTTGTGCTCTGCTCTGTGTGGCCGAATGCTAGTTGCAAAATTCCTGAGCTTCCAACTTAGAGGCCTACTGTGCTGGTAGTTTAGGGTTTGGGTGGTGGTTTCTGCGAATGCTGCGTTTGGAGGAGTGCTGGTAGTTGGGGAGGTTTAGTTGGGATTCTGAAGGTGGTGGGCAAGGACAGGAGTTTCTTGAAGCAGGTTGGAGGGTTCTGCCAAGGGGATCAGCTCTTCAACTTGCATTATGGTAGTTGGGAGCCTGAGATTGGTCAGGGTTCTGAAGGCTGCAGAGAAGGTCAGGAGTTTGTGCCCGGCAGAATATTCAGGCGATGGTGCATGCAACCGAGTTGGCGTGAAGGCAGAAGAGTTCCCTCCCAGGATAGTATACATGTTTATGGTTCTTTAGGGGCAGCATACACCTCTCTGTATGTTTAGGGTCCTCACATGAAGGCAAGGGAATGTGGATATGCAAGGACTACTGCTGGTTTTAGTAATGTTTGTAGGCATGTTTAGTTAGAGCATACAAGTGGTAGATCAAATTTCCGTTGACGCATATTGTAAAGTTGTTGGCCATGGCAGTTGGGTCAATTGCTCCCGATAAACACTCCTATCAGCAAGGGCGCAGCTTCATGATTCTTCCCCGCGTCTCAAACTGCCACACCCCTTCCTGGAATTCTACGGCCCAGTATGCACTGTTTCGGGCAATTGACCTGCATTGTGCTGTGCAGACTATGGCAGCCGAGGGAGAGGCGCCGGTTCCCGAAGAAGACGAGGTCACATATTTCGTGAACAGAGATTCTGCAGGTTGGGTGCAGCAGACTGTGAGGAGGCGCGTGTACATCGAGCTGAAGCTGGAATGTACGCGCAATCGTTGTCGGGATGGGCAGAAGTCGAGAGACAGTTGGTTGTGTGTGTACTGCAAGTCTTCTTTCCCAAGCAAGTTGCGCTTGACGGATCATAGGGTGGGGGGTTGCCATTGCGGACCCGTTGACGCAACTGGCGCAAAGTTGGAGCTCCCGGTCTACCCCAACCTCAAAACAGCGAAGCAAGGTAAAGACTTGAAAGCAGCAATCGAACGAGGTGAGCGTTCGGTTTGGGACAATTTGCTGGACAATTCAATGTGGCTCGAGCTAAACCCGGAGCTAATGGAGGTAACCTACCCTCCCGCTGGAGCGAGAGTGCAGGTGCGGCGATTCATGGAGCGCTCAATCGACCGATTGAGAGCTTCACATCGGTGGCCGGAGGGTGGGTCGCAATCGGCCCCTAGACCAGATCGGTCTCCCATACGACGTACCCCACCACCCCCCCCTGAAGAGGTTGTGGACCTAGGGGATGACGGCACCGATGAGGCTGAACCTCCACTTTCTCGCCCCAGGAAACGAAGTCATGCACGGATGGATGAGGGCCATCGGCCTTTCACCTCCACCCGCCAGTGGAAGTCTGTGCCAAGGAGACACCACCCGACTCCGCCTCCACAACCTGCCCAAGCTGCACCTGCACCGCCTCCCCACCCCATTAGTGTGAAGCCCATCGCTTCTCGCAGCCCAACCCCAGAGAGGAGGGTCATCGTGGCTCCTCCTTCGCCCGTTCCACAGCCTGCCCCTACGCCACCTGTGACCCCTGTCCCCCCCATGCAGGCCTCTAGAGGTGAGCTTGATATTGCTACGGCGTTGAGGAAGGAGCGACAAATCGCGTATGTTACAGCCGCAGCTGCAGCCCGTGGATCTGTGAGGATGGACGGGCCCAAGCCCGCTTTGAGGCCACTAATTCAACCTCCTGGCCTCTTTCATTTAATGCCATGTGGCTTGCTGAAATTTGATCTTGACAACGGCGACTACCATGCGTTTCAGGAGGAGGTTGCGGGTTGGAGGTCTGATCCGGCGTGTATGGACAGGCTCTTTGCTGCCTTTGGTAGATTTTCTTACCCCAAGCATCAGGTAAACTTCTCCTAACCTGGCTCATTTCCTTCAATAAGTATGCGTCGTCAACCGGTTTTGGATGTTGTAGATGGAAATTTGTAACCTGAAATTTGTGCATCTAAGGATTTGCTGGACTTCTCTGGATTTAGTCGTCTATGTGGATGGCAGACAATAACGGACCAGCAGGCTGAAGTGAATTTAAGTCAGTAACATGTATTGGATTAGGCATAATATGTTTGTAACCTGGGTTCTTTGTGTTCACGCAGGCAAAACCACAGGTTACGGCTGCAATCACCAAGATTGTCGTGGCAGCCATGAGCAAGGTGGATGAGGAGGCCACGCTGCACTCCGAGATCGAAGCCCTTTGCCACTATGTCCAGCATATAGTTCAATCACGGGAGATCATGAAGCAACGCAAACAGTGGGAGGAAGACCGCCAGGCTAAGATTAACGACATGATTTCAACTGCCATGAAAGCTTGGGACATGGAGCACTACCCTCGTTTGCTGGAAGCCACATGGGGATGGCACCCTTTCTATGCCGCATTGATTTCTAACCCTCTGAGCGATAACTTCGTTCCCTCCTACCCTTTGTACCATTCAGTAGCTGAAGGTTTAGGAGTGCATGCGTCCCTCTTGCAGCAATCTCATGTTGAAAGAGCTTATCCTGTGCCATGGTCCGTGCTCCTCTTTCGTTGTTTCTTGAAAGAGCATAGCGAGGTGCCCCCTCCGATCTCGCACCCACATAGGGGTGCCTCTGTGGACAACGTTGTGGGGTGGTTGAAGCTCGCCGAAGAAACCGAAGGAGAAGGTGCACGTGCGTGGAAAAAAGCCAAAGGTTACTTGAGAGGTGAGGGTTTTCTTGTGTTTGCGGGTGCCAGGGGAGGGGATTCGAAACAAGAGTGGGTTGCAGCCGTGGAAGCTGCTTGGATGGAGTTGAAACAACCCACTTCAGAATGGTGGGCAGATTTACGTTTGTGGTGCAACTCGATACAATTCAGAGCACTTATGGACATGGCGTTTCACTCCAAGTCCGAGTGGCTGAACGCTTGGGTGATTCGTGATCGGCCAAAGAGTCCTTCGGCCCCACTGGCATGTTACGATATGTGGTTACAGCATCGGGAGGACTTGGACATTGGCTATGTTCTTGCGGAACCAGGTATTTGCACACATTTCTGCATTGTAACATATGGGTGCTCCGCCTTGAACATGCATTAACCACTTGCATGCGTGCACTCCTTGGCAGATGTCATGGTCCCCTCGATGGAGCGTAATGAGTACCTGGAGGAGCTTCGCAGCATTGCCGACAACATTGTGAGAGAGCGTTTGGAGCAATCAGAGATGCTACCAACATCACATTCTATACCGGCAACCGATGTTACATCTTGCGACGTGCCCCAGCCATGTCCTCCAAGCCCTTGTAGCATAAGCACTGTTGGCAAGGCGGTAACACCAGATGACGTCCAACGCCCAGTGGAACCACCTGCGGCTGAAGACGCAAGGCACTCTCCCCGCTCACACGGAGTGGACGATGTTGTCCCGACATTTGACATCCCCATGACGCAGGGAAAGAGCCTGGAGGACTTGCCGAGCCAACTCGACTTTGAGTGGCAAGACTCGGTGTACCCCAACTCCACACCTGCCCATGTTACGGCACGCAGTCTTGGCGGAGAGTTGGACGTTGTTGGCACTTCCCGGCCCACCACGGAACACAACAACGTGGGTGTAGACACATTTCTGCAGGTTTCCCAGATTGCCCGCGAGGCCGTTGTGGATGCCACACAGCAGCCACCCTCCCCCGTTCCACATTCGCAGATTTAGGCTTAGACTAGTGTAACAATCGCTGGAAGAGACTTAGGGCATGCATGTATGTATTCCAGGTAGCGGTGGATGTTCACCTACGATGTGTAAAAGTTGTAACATGGAATAACATTGCCCGCTTAGATTCAGCCAGTCCCAATCATAGAAGTGATGTTTGTAACAAAAGCATGTGATGTGACACCTGAACTAACCCTTTAATGCGACACCTGAACTAATGTGCACTTAACATGTATGGATTTCCAACTTGCATATTCATCGACTCATGTGACTCAACAAGCCATGCACAACAAGTCATGCACGAATGTAAATGTGTTTATTCCGCATGCATTTGAGTGAAACTGAACATATTGCCAAGGTAACATGCAACAGGACACTATGGGGCCCAAACAGGTCTGTAAACCTTAATCGGGCGTTGATAAGGCTTTAGCGGGCCTTGTGGGGGGGTTGGGACGATTGGAGATGGTGTAACCAGCTGCCGCACAACCTCTGCATGTCGGCGTCGGAGTCGAGATGTCTGCGCCGGGGAGAGCAACTTTGGAACGGCACCCGCTGTGGATGTCAAGGCTGATTCTGGTCGCTTGGAGTTGTCCACACGCTGCTCGTCGGTGAAACGCCCAGGCGTCGTTGGGGGCGTGAAGAATTCGTCCTCGCTTGAACTGTCTTCAACGGGGCCGATAGCATCTGGACATCTACAAAGCCACTTCCACACAGACGCGCCAACCCGCGCGACGTCAAAACGGGCCATGGATCGGGGAAATGGGGTTTGAGGCGCGCTAAGCGTGGAGGGAGATGCAGAAGAGTGCTAATGCTGATGCTAATGCTAATGCTAATGCTAATGCAACTTGTTGCCTAACCATATGGACCTAATGCGCAAGAATGGAACCCGTTTCCTTGGCAGCAGGTGGTGACCTTATATACCCTAAATGGGGCAACGTCAGCCCACATGTGGGAAGTGTCGTAACATGCAGGGCATGGTGTAACATGCACAGGTTACAAAACGTGCTTGACCGTGACTAGTTATTTACCGACGCCGCTGGAGAAAGTCCTTCATACGCTTGAGGGACATGTTGCTGCCATCATCGTTGGGCAAGAAATGCAAGTCTACTTGGGAGGGCTCCACCAACCCATGCTTGATCTGAGCAAGCAATGTTTGTTGCTTCCCCTTTACAACGTGGAGGTCTGCCAGGAGGTGCTTGAGCAGGAAGGTATGACCCTTGGCCACCTCCACAAAATCTGCTGCGAGATGGCGAACATGATGTTCGATGTCCTCGTCAGATGGTGTGGCACGTTGGCTGCCATTAGCACGATTCGGTGTGGAGGTGGGCATTGCTGATCCGGTGTCGTAACAATCATCCAGAGAATGCACAATAGGGTCCAACATGTTACCACGGCCGCCCTCGGTTGTGCCTGCAAGGGATCCACAGTAACGTGTAATGGTTCCTTCTGCTAGGCTAGGATGGAGCATCATCAGTACTTTAATCTGATGTTTGCAAATGTTTCCCTTCAGTGCCCACACGCAGTCACAGCAACCCCATTCACAGTCAGGGTTGTACACCTTGTAGCATTTAGCTACGTTCGTCTTGGAGGTTACAATGGCGGGGCCGTCATCCGCAATGGGGAGAGTGACACAACTGTCCGGAATTTCTCTCGCTTTGAGAACGGCATTGATAACGAATTGCTCCTGTTTCAAGTTGGGGACGAACCCATGTTGTTTCCTCATCGCTTGGTACCAATAGTGGGAGAGGATTTCCTCCGTCAACTCGTATATGACCCAGTCTAAACGACGTCCATGGGCTCTTCCTTTTGAGGCGCGCAAGGTGGCTTTAAGGTTTGAGTGGTAGCTTTCGATTGCCGCGTTTGTGTCCTGCCCAGCATAAGGCAGGTTACGATGCCCCACAACCCACATATGGGTCTTGTCTGCCCATTGTTTGTTGAAATACACCCAAAAATTGCTCACAATGGGGAAGCTATCCATAAGAGCGTTTAGTTGGCGAAGAGCCCAAGGCCCCATTTGATCTCCCTGGGGGCACTTTGTGTCGTACATAATACGACCCAATCCCTTGAGCACACCAGCCCGGATAGCATGGTCTTTAATTTTTGCCACCGCCTGTTTCAACCATGCACGACGGACATGCCAAAGGCAAAGAAAGACTTTCACTCCGGGCCACACCGACTGCAACCCTCCGATCTCGGCCTGCGCACAATCTGTGATGAAAGCATTCGGCATCCAATCTTCTTGCACTGACGCCAATTTCGTGGCGAGCGCCCTCATCCATGGTTCAAGATCGGGTTGCTTGGAACTAGAAGTAACAATGTATGCCACGGGAACTCCGTTCAGCCAATCATCAAACACCATCAAGGTGTAGAGCGGGAACTGCAACAAAAAGGATAAATAATAACATTTAGAGACTGGGGAATATTAGACGTTACATATAACAGTGATGTAACATGGAGTATGGCAAAGCAAGTACATCTGACGGTCTGTAACACGATATTCCATGGAACATGATAGCAGCAACAAACCTTGTTCTCATTTGTTGCAAAAGTGGCATCAATTGAGACAGCTTTTTTATGTCCGTGCTTCAGCATCATATCTTGTTGCCACGCTGTTTGGATGCCTATCGTGAAAGGAATGTTGTCGCGTGTAATAGCACTGCGAACATGTACGCCAGATTCTTTGTAGTAGAACACGAGGTGGGGATGTTCTTGCACCCACATGCGAACAGATGTCGCATCATTGTTGTCGCGTTTGTAGGTCTCAATTGCCAAGCGGCCAGCCACGTTACGGATGTCTTGGTCACAAATGAATAGGTCCCTTGTGAGCTCCTCCCCCCTTTCACACACTTCCAGGAATCGTTTCCTATGTTTTGCCATTATTTGCGGGATGGACAAACCCAAACGTAGATGAGTCATGATGAATTCCCGAACATGCGGTGACAGATGGCTAGAGAATCTGCTTTTATGGCCAGTCTTTGTCACACCATGGCAGAAGATCCCCTCGGAGTTGACATGGTGCATCTGGTGGTACGTTACTTCTGCGACCGAAGGCTCAAGGTACAGTCTCTTCACAACAAAACCGCATTGGCAACCCCTTCGTTGCCCAAATCCCCGCATCCTGGCAGAAGTGCGAGGACCTGAGTGACCCTTTCCATTTGGAACAAATTTGCCTTTGGAGTCGAGCTTTCGTTTCTTCTGGTACATTTCGTTTGTAACAACTGGTATGTGCGAGGCATTGTCATTTGGCCCATACTGGCAGTGATACCTGAGGCAGACAACAAGTGTGGCAAGCAAGAGTCAGGTAACAGACGCAACATTCAAGTTATAATGTTGTAACATTGCAACATGCAAAATGAAAATGGAAGTGCATGTTACAAACACACCTGATGACAGTAGAGTAGCTGTTCCAACGGGGGAACGCTAGTTTCCCTTCTTGGTTCGATGGAGTGCCTTGGCAAACAAATTTGCAGGGAGCATCAGGGCGGCCCTCCTCACCTTTCAGGAAATCCTCGACTCTTGACCAAGGTATGTAAGCAACCGAAACTGGCACATGAGTCATGGGGTCAGTCCTCCTCCCTTTCAGCCGGGTCTGCCTTGCCCACCATAGGTCAATGTGCATGAAGGTTCCCGCTTGGGGTCTCTGGACTAGACTGAGGAGCCGTTCAAACTCCCCTTTGTGTGCCTCCCGGTATATACACTCATAAGAGGGATCCGCGGGCAACGGACTGGGAAGTGTGTGGTCAGTGGCATGGTCTCCATCTCGGGTAACATCTACTTCAGTTGGCAATTCAGGAGAGGATCCCATTGACGTTGTCTTTTGGAGCACTCTCAGCACCTACACCTGGTCGTGCATGTAACAACGTTCTAAACCCTGGAAGCAATGAGGAGAACCCTAAACCAAACACAAGGTGGGGAGTGACCAGATAATGGATAGGTTACAGTCAAAGAGTTGCGATGTTGTACTGTAGATCTAATAACATATATGAAAAACACAATGAGTAAGGGCGATTGTGAGCAGCATGGGCGATGAGGGCGCGTTTGTCAAAGATTTGACAAACATGCGTTCATTACATCATTGTTGGGTTTACATCATTGTTGGGTTGACATCAGAACATGCAAGAGAGGAGAAATTTGAGTTAGGTTCACATCAGGTAATGCAAGAGCGGAGCAGATCTACATCATTACATCATTGTTGGGTTGGGTTCACATCAGTACATGGAAGAAAGGAGCAGATCTGCATTGTTGATTGCAGATCTGATTCAAGAGAGGTCGCATCACTACATTCAAGACAAACAAGTGCTACAGAAATGCAGATTCAGGAGTTCATGGGCATGTTACGAATAATCAAAAGCATAAAACCAAAGGAACCCTGCAAAGAAACGATGAATGAGGTGATGTTGTCCTAAACCCATCGCCGCATCATTGCTCAGCAAAAAATGCAGTCTCTAGAGAATGAGCAGATTACCCACAAGCATCAGGGGGGAGGCGTTGAGTCTGTTTTTGAAAATACGCGCTCCCCGAGGGCGGTTTCCTAAACCAGTAGGGATGGGGGTGTAGGCCATGGCGGGAGGGATGGGCGCGTCCACGTGGAGCTGCCGGCGAACAGGTTGGCGTTTAGTCCAGCGTGGCAACCGGTGCCAGCGAGGCGTTGGGGGCAACCGGTGCCAGCGTGGCGGTGGGGGCAACCGGTGCCAGCTGGAGCGAAGTCCACGGTGGCGGCAGGGGCTGCCCGACGGTGCCCACAATTGCTCTGCCCGGGGCGGGTCGAGGTCCGGAAGAAAAAAACTCTGTCGCAGCTCTGCAACGCCTCGATCTCCTCAATGGAGTTATGACCATTGGGTTGGGTAATGTTAGGGCAAGCGCCCCCTCCCCCTCCCCGGCCGAACAAGCGGAGGCATTTGGAAATGGACGGTAGCCACCGCCCCTCCTATTCGAGCCGACAGTTCAGAGCCAAGCATCGAAAACATACTGTTGGTGGAGATGGACGCCCACCAAACCCTCCACGACCTCCACAACCTTCGGCTGCTGGCTTTCGGGTGCCTCCACCCCACCCCATTCGAGTTACACCGCTACAGAGTCGCCACCCCTCGCCAGAGAGGGTTGCCATTTTGCCGCCTCCCATGGATGTGCCGCACGAAGAGCCTGCGCCGCCCCCACCTACTTCACCCTCTTCGCATCCGCATGTCCAGCCCGATGCGCCACCGCCACCTGTTACAACTGAGACCCCAAGAGAGGAGCAGGATTTGGCGTTGGGTCTTCGAAAGGAGCGTCAAGCATTCTACCTCAAAGCCGCAAGTGCAGCACGCGGGACCGTGACAATGGACGTCCCAAAACCACCTTTGAGGCCCTCAATCCAACCCTCTCCCTTGTTTTATTTGATTTCTTGTGGGTTGCTGCAGTTTGATTTGAAGCGCGGCAAATATGAAGACTTCGAGGCTCAGATTCAGGAATGGAAATCCGCACGGAATTTCATGGACAGGTTGTTTGCCGCATACGGCAGATTTCATTCTGCATCACATCAGGTAACGACTATATGTTCTTTCCATGCTTCCGTGCTCTCCTTGAAGTTCTTTGAAATTCTTTGAAATTTCATATATTATGCATATACTGTCTGTTTGGTCACGTAACATGGTTAAATAGGTGTTGCTGAAGTCGTAACATGTGTTCAGTGATGTTACTGTCGTCGTAACAACACCTGTATTTGTGGATGCAGGCCAAAGCAGGAGTTATACCGCCAATCACGCAAGCAGTGGTGGGGGTCGTCAACAAGATAGATGATGCCGCCACCGTTGTGGACGTTGAGATTCAGGCTCTAACCACTTACGTTCAACACATCTTCGTCATGCGGGATGTGGTGAAGGAACGAAAGCAATGGGAGGACAACCGCCAAAAGAAGGTTAGCGAAGCCATTGCCAAAGCCATGAAACAGTGGGATGACAAGCATTACCCGTGCTTGTTACAAGCAACTTGGGGATGGCACCCTTTCTATTCATCTTTCCTTGCCAATCCTCTATGCGTCAACTTCATTCCCACATACCCTTTGTCTCATTCAGCTGTGGAGGGTTGGGATGCGCACGAGGTCGTATTGCAACAAACCCAGGTGAAGCGGGTGTATCCGGTGCCTTGGTCCGTCCTGTTGCTTCGATGTTTTCTTAAGTATTACAGCCTCTTGCCGCCTATACTGTTACACCCTCAGAATGGCCTCACTGGAGCCAACATCACAAAATGGCTGAAGGTCGCGCAAGAATCTGATGGAGAAGGCCCGCGTACGTGGCAACAGGCCAAGTCGTACTTGAAAGAAGAAGGCTTCGTGTTGTATGCGGGGGCCCGGCCAGTGGACTCGCATGCGCAGTGGGTTACTGATGTAGAAGGTGCTTGGAGGGATTTAAGAAATCCTAGTCGTCAATGGTGGGCAGAGTTGCGGCATTGGTGCAACGCAACTCAGTTTAGAGTTGTTCAAGATATGGCGAACCATGACAAGCAGATGTGGATCCAAGCCTGGGTGATTCGGGATCCTCCCAGTGAGCCTGCACCCTCACTTGCACGTTACGAACGGTGGTTGCAAATTCGAGAGGACATGGACATTGGATATGTCCTTGCCAACCCAGGTAACATTCTGCCCTTTCAGTCGTAACATGATGCCTTGCCCGTAACAAGTCCATGGAGGATGGGCCGATTATAACAGTGCCCATGTGTGTATTGTTTCACAGATGTTATGGTCCCTGCGCCGGAACCAGCGGAGTTTTTGTACGACCTGAGGGCCGTTGCAGAAAATGTCAGCAGAGAACGTTGTGAACAGTGGGAAGTACATCCTCCAAAAGCCGCCCAACGCGAAATGGATGCGGATGTTCGTGAGGTCGAGGTTACGAATGCCAACAACTCCGACAACGTTTGCACCCACGGCACACCACAAGCTGCGGAGGTTGCGCACCCCCTAGTGGATTCTGATTCTGGACAGAACGCGCGGAACTCCCCCTCCTCAGATCCAGGCGTGAATGTTGGATCTGCATGGCACATACCTATGACTCAAGAGAGATCGTTGCAGGACTTGCAAGTCAATTGGATTTGGACTGGCCAGAGTCGGTGACACCTTCTCCGACGCCCTCGCTTGCCGCAACTCGCAATTTGGGGGAGGAACTTGAAGCGGTCGGGTCATCTCAGGTTGTCGACACAGCCGTAGTAATGCCCGTGGACGCATTTGCAGAAGTATCACTGATTGCACAAGAGGTTGTCACGGATGCTAGTGGTAGTCGTCCAGAGCTCATGGAGGAGCCGTTACATGCATTGTAGTCTAGATTACATGTTACATACATGTTACAAGTTGAATAATTGTTAATGCATTCATGGACTTGCAGGGAAACCCTATTTGGGTTTGCAATACTGATAGGAAGACCGCAAAGAACTGAATCCATTTAGCTTGAGAATGATTGTCGTCACTCAAAACTGTTGTAGTGCACACAGGGATGAACTGCGAACTCTGTAACAAGTGAAACACCTGTAACATGTGTCCAATGTGTTTTCATAATTGCAGAATGAGTGCATGTGTGTTTAGCATTGGTTTTGGTGTTGGTTTATGGCTATGCACTGCTAGATACGCGCTAGTTACATGCTAGTTATGGTTAGCTAACCATGCGCAAGTTAGATACATGTCACTAGTTTACACAATCGCGCCCAACAAATTTTGTGTTAACGACATTGGAGGAGTGTTGGTACAAATGTTATGTGCAATGCAAAGAATAGAAGACCCTCGTTACATATGCAACACTAGAAAGAAAACCCACAAAAATCAAAATTGTATCATTCATTTC
This sequence comes from Polytrichum commune, assembly GCA_950295325.1. Classification (NCBI taxonomy): domain Eukaryota; kingdom Viridiplantae; phylum Streptophyta; class Polytrichopsida; order Polytrichales; family Polytrichaceae; genus Polytrichum; species Polytrichum commune. The sequence goes on from OX485807.1 coordinate 50,429,852, forward strand.
AAAACGTTGCTCGCAATGTAACATGACATAGTCCCTGAAATGCAAACTATGGAGCCCAACTCGGCCTATATACCTTCACTGGTCGTTGGTATGCCAACAACGGGCCGTGTGGAGAAGGCGTGACGGCAGGAGGTGGGGTTATGAGCTGCCGGACCGCCTGAGCATGTCGTCGCCTCAGTCGGGCGCTCTGCACTGGTGATAGTGGCCCAAACACCTGAAGTTTGTGGAACATGGAGTCAGCAGTGCAGGCGGGAACATTGGCCGTGGGGTGCTCATCGGCAACGCGCGGAGGAGTTGTTGGCGGCGTGTAGAACTCCTCATCGCTCGAAATGTCGTGCTCTGGTCCAATGGCATCAGGGCATCAGGGCATCTGCAAAACCATTTCCAAACAGCTGCACTTATGCGGGCTAAGTGAAGGGGCGCCATTGGGAGAGTGAAACAACATAGACACACTCCATGATGGTCACGCCCTTTATATAGGTAATGTGGGAAGTACTTGACGCACGTGGGAAAGGCTCACACATGCGCAGAGTGCTGTAACATGGGCCCCTCGCTCGTAACAAGTGCATGTTACAAAACAAGTCTGCGAACATTATCTGTCTACCTGTGACGCTCCAGGAAGTCCTTCCTTCGCTTCAGAGACATGTTACAGCCATCCTCGTTGGGGCTGAAATGCAGTTCCACTTGCGATGGCTCCACCAAGCCATGTTTCATTTGAGCCAATAGGGTTTGTTGTTTTCCCCGGACGATGTGGAAGTCGGCTAGAAGGTGTTTTAGCAAGAAAGTATTGCCTCTGGCGGACAACACAGCTATGTGAGCGTAGAGCGGAGAGCGGAGAGCGGAGAGCGGAGAGCGGAGATGTGGAGAGCGGAAAGGAATTAAATTTAGTAAACTTCTCATACCAAATTTAGAAGCATTTTTTAAAAATATCGAATATTCTTAGTATATTCTAGATTCTCCTAAAAATAGAATAAAATTGTGACCTATTTCCGTGGAATATTTAGGTCAAAAAATAAATCAAAAGGCCCTGAATTTGAAAGGGTCTCATTACATTTGGAAATCATAAAGCGATAAAATTAAGATAAAACAGAAAAGTATATGATAAAACCAATGATGAACCAAGAAAGAACGAATGAGAATAATTATATGGAGGTTGGTATAATTGAAGAATGAGTCAATTAAAATACAAAGGACGATCAACTTGCTTCGTTTTTATTCCATCAATTTTGTCTTTGTCCTATGTGTGAGTCAACTCTAGAACTTGGACTCCAACAATTATTGTTTGTGATATTATCTTCAGCTGTATATAAATGAGGACATAAGTTATACTCGCATCCAATACGGATGTAGAGACATATGCACACAATGGGAGAGGAGAGAGACATGTTTGCTGGCCTAGGATGGGAGAAAGAGATTAGAAGTCTAGGAGATCCCCATGTTCCCTTTAATACATCGTCGAAACATGACATAGGTGCTGGAAATCAACATAGTGATGACTACGAGCTCACTCCATTTTCGCAGTCCACACAAGCATGGAGGTGGAGGATGCAGGAGGAGCAGAAACGATATGCAAAAAAATATAAAAGGCGAGGTGATGTGCAGGAGAAGGAGGAAACAAGGTGCATGAATAGTGAGGCAAATGATGCGGCTAATTTGAATGAAGATAAGGCAATCGACACGGAGCAGGAAGTCAAGATGGTAGGCGAATCTTCGAGGTCTTTGTCGTTTCGCGATAGGATGAGAAGATTATCACCGCATCGTCGTCCATTGAAGGATTGAATGAGGGATAAAACGGTTTCGTACGTTGATTTGCTTCGACCGGGTCCACCTCCATCAAGAAGGGACGATGAAAAGAAGTCCGAAGCATATAGGAGGATGGAAACACGGAAGTATAGTTGATAGACATAGTAGGCATGCTTGATACAATTCCGTATTGTAATAAAAGATCTTGAAGGGAATAAAAAAAATGCATGCGATTTTATTTATTATAGCAAACAATTATGAGTTCACATGATGTTCACAATTGGCACGTCTAGTAGGACACAATGTATTGGTAGGCTGAGATGAATTCTAGGAAGTAGAATGTGTCAAAAGATCCCCTTCGAGGATGAGTTTGACTTCATTGAAGCTAAAGGTCGGGGTGTGAATGAACAAATTCACTTCAGGATCCAAATTAGAAACCTTGATGAAGATGTAATAGAGATGCTTACAATTCAGATAAGGATTTCGTTTGCGGCCGAACTTGGAAATCATATCCAAGAAGAATGCGCAATTGCACTCTGGAAGAGAACTGACTGTCATTTGGTAGATGGGGGATTGCGGTTCTGCCTTGGACTGCAGAGTGATGATGCAACCAAATCCCGGTTGAGGGATCATTGTTAACTTCAGAACAGTACCATGCATAGCTTTAGCAGAGGCAACCATCTGCCTCTGCTTTGCCGAAGGTGCGCTGGTGGATCGTCGAACAACCTTGGACAATCTTGTCGGAGGGATGAAGTCTGGGTTGTCTGGAATACGGATTCCAGACATATCCAGTGGGGGAGCGGAATTGGTGAAGAGTCGAGTTGGTGTGATGCGTTCCTTTGGTGGGAGTTGAAAACCTGCGTTTTCAAGCGCGAAGATCTCTGAACGGGTGAGGTTGGTCCCAATCTTGACAGGCCAAATTGGGAGAATAGGAGGTTTCTGATCATCAGCAGAGAACGGTATGACCCATTTCCGACGAGAGCCCTTTACACAACGCTCGATGTCATCTGGGCAAAAGACGAATTCCATTCGCTTCTCCGCTTGGAGTGTGTAATGATGCCACATACCGGTGTAGGTCGGTGCAGGGACGCTCTTATTATTGGTGATGATTCTTGCGGTGCACTTCTTCTTCGTGCCAGCATGATTAGCCCAACAAGACTTTCCTGAAGTATGGGGTATGCGGGCAATATGCCAAAGAGAGACATCTACTTTAGTTTCTTGTACGGCAGTGACACGCTGAAAACCAATTCCTGCTGGAGAAGGCACTTGAACCTCTTGAACACACGGGGAAGACTCCTCAATGATAGTAGATAGTGATACAGGTTGAGATCGAGTGATGCGCTTCGCGGGGGGAGGGCGAGAGAAGTTGACGCTATCGGGGCGGTGGGTCTCGCCATCATCGCCAATTGGAGTGTCGGGTCTTCGCTTCTGCGATCCAAACACCTCGGCGCCTTCAAGGTGTGGATCGCGAGTGCAAAATTCTTCCCCACCAGGCATGTCAAGCAACACCTTCTGCAACACTGTGGGGTCGCCAGTACGCTGAGCTCGACGTTGAGCTCCCCTAAACTTGAGTTCTTCTTTGCTTGGACCATCACCGCCAACTCCACCTTAAAAGAATTGGAAGTATGCAACAACTTGTAAGAAGGCGCGAATGTAGTCGTCCACGGTAGCAACGTAGAGGTCTCCACCCTTGTTGCCGGAGGCTTGAAGCCACTTGTTGTGGACGGACTCCGCAAGATTGCACGACGGCATCTCGGCCAACTGGTCTGGGGTCAATACCTTTTCCTGATTGAAAAAATGGAGTATTAGAGCGAGCACAGAAAGATGAAAATAATGAAAGGAAAAAACAAGAAGGAAAGATAAGGGAGATGTACCAGTTCCATGAAACCACCCCATTGAAGGTAGCGGAAGTGCCAAAAAGCAAGCCATAGCTGGAGGTGCTTGAGACCGTCTTCACTTGTACAATTCGACGAAGACCACCAAGCCTTGATAGCTAGGTACCTAGTCTCGGCCTCTTCCATAGACGACGCATTCCGATATTGAAGGCAAAGGTGTCTATGTTGGTCTTGTAACTCATGTTTAATATACGATTTTGTATGTTTCTCGAGCGATTGTTTCCAATGAAAATAACAGGTGCGCTCACGGCCCTCCAGTGGAACTTTAGGATCTCCTGAACCATACACAATTCGCACAGCGTTCCAATTGGCTTGGGCACTGTCTGCCATGAAGCCAATGAAGTTTGGATGTGGGACACCGTGCCGGGCCATGACTTGGTTGAGGTTCTGCCAGAAAAGAACTTGAGCATCCTTGTCCTCGGATTGGAAGTCGCAGCAAGCGATGGTCATGATGCGCTGGTAGGTACCGTCGTATACGTGGCAGGCCATGGTGGTCCACTTGGCGACGCGTTTGACATGGTCAGACATCATCCAAGCATGCTCGAGATCCCCACCAGGTTGCATACGCCTAACCAAGTCGACCCCACTACCAGGGCCGACCTCAGACATCTTGAAGACGAAAACTTTGTCCTTCTCGTCACCCTGGCCCGGGAATTGATTACGTTGGACATAGGCCCAGTTGCTGACACCTCGAAGTTTGGCGATTCCATCCATAACCCCTAACCTACGTAAGTATTTGAAATTGGTAACCTTGTTACGGAGGTGGGGGGAATTCAACTCCTTGCAACGATCAAAAACTGGTTCAAGTTCTTCCAACGAGAGAAGGTGATGAGGATCACTATCATTGCGGAGGAGGAACTCACCCACAAGGTCCTTGCTGGCTTCGAGGACTATTTTGCTATGAGTGGCTTGGGGCGTCCGCTCGACGTGCTCCTCGATGAGGGCGTCGATGCGCTGTTGGCTATCTCTACAATTGCCAACCTTGACGGGATGATGATGGTTGCCCAGATGAATACAAGCACGCTGAGTGGTGCCTTTGCCGTGGACGTAGAAGATTTTGGCATGACATGGTGCAATGCATTTGGGAGGCTCCTTACATATCCGGCATATGAGAGTGGATCCCAAAGGCAAGGGTCCACCAACGGGGAAGGGCTCCTTGGTGAATCCGTCGAAATCAGTATCATTGACCGAGGAAGGGGTTTAGGGGTTTAGGGTTTAGGGTCCCCTTGCATAGAGAGTAGAGAGCAAGAGTAAGGGAATTACTGGGGGACCGGGACGTACACATGAAGGAACCAAGTGACAATACAGTTCCCACAATCGATGTAGCCACAAAGCGGAAGAGGAGAAAGGGAGGCAGGAGTTTCAGCACTTCGAAACAAAGGAAAATGAGAGAACTTAAGAAAAAAGATCTAACGAGCATAGAGGGAAGAGGGACTCCTTCAGATTTAAGCAAGCAGTGTCATGTGGATGAGATAGGATCTACGAATCCGCATATGAATTTGAAACCAATCGAGGAAGAAGGGGACGACAGTGGTTCACGCGCACCATCAATGGCAGAGAGCGAGCATCGCACCAATTCTAATCAGAGCAACTCAAGGGAAGAGACAAGAGAAGACTCAATCAGCACAGTAAGCTTGTATTGGATGTCACATATGACAATTGAAGTAAAACTGAGATATTGATTTGTGTCACGTCGTATAGGGTGGGCAGATTTTGTTATTATTTGGGCCATATTAGAAAAATCTGAAATTAGGGCGGGCTCGAGTTTCTGATTGGGCGGGGGGAATGAAGATTCAAAATGACAGTCAGATGGGAAGACCTGAAGGGGCGGCCTCTCGGTACACTTTAGGGTGTTGGGACCAGTTTCTGGTTCAATAGTATTTGGCACCATATTCGAAGTTTCTGAAATCAGGTGTAGACTTGCAATCTGGTGGGAATAGGAATCATAATTAAAATTTCTGAAATCAGGTGTAGACTAGGAATCAGGTGGGAAGAGTTCGGTACCATATTCGAACTTTCGGAGAACAGGTGTAGACTCGGAATCTGGTGTGGAGTGTTGGGCACCATATTCGAAGTTTCTGAAAACAGGTGTAGACTCGGATTCTGGTGGGAAGCAAAACCCAAAACCATATTTGAAGTTTCAAAAATCAGGTGTAGATTCGGAATCAGGTGGTATTTCAGATTTCAGGTGTAGATTTGGGTTTGATATTAATGTGAAATGGGGCACCCTCTCGGAACCGTGAGGGTGGGCTAGATGGCCATTATGTGAGATTTCAGATTTCAGGTTTAGATTTGGGTTTGATATATATCTGAAATGGGCGCCCTCTCGGAACCGAGAGGTTGGGCTAGGTGGCCATTTTTGACAAATCTGAAATCAGCTGTGGGCTCGAGTTTCTGAATTGAAAGTGTTTTGAACATATTTGATTCCAGATTTCAGGTTTAGCTTTGGGTTTGATATATATCTGAAATGGGGCACCCTCTCGGAACCGAGAGGGTAGGCTAGGTGGCCAAATAGTGTAGTTTCTGAAATCAGGTGTAGGCGATTGTGTGGATTTTGGTTTGACATTAGTGTGAAATGGGCACCCTCTCGGAACCGAGAGGGTGGGCAGGGTGGCCAATTATGATAAATCTGACATCAGGTGTGGGCTCGAGTTTCTGAATTCAAAGTATTTTGAACATATTTGATTATCTGAAATGAGGTTGAGGGTCGGTAGTTGGTTATATATGTGGGACCATATTTGATGATATAAACATTTAGTGTGGTTATGAATTTCAATATGCTTGAGTGTGGCACCCTCTCGGTTCCGAGAGGGTGGGCACGGTGGTCAGATTTTGAAGTTTCTGAAATCAAGTTGAGAGTGATGTTTCAGGTTTCACAGTGTTTGGGGCCATATTTCTCATTTTCTGAAATCATGTCGAAGTGTACTATTCAGCTTAGAAGAGTTCGGGGCCATAATTTAAGTTTCTGAAATCAAGTGTAGGCGATGAAGTGTGCATTCGATTTTGATTTTAGTGTGTAATTGGGCACCCTCTCTGCAATCAAGCGTAGGTTCGAATGTGAGTTTGGTATCAAAATGGGGCACCCTCTCGGAACCGAGAGGGTGGGGTGGGTGGCCAATTTGTGAGGATTGTGGTTTGATAAATATCTGAAATGGGGCACCCTCTCGGAACCGAGAGGATGGACTAGGTGATCAAATAATGTAGTTTCTGAAATCAGTTGTAGGCGATTATGTGGATTTTGGTTTGACATTAATGTGAAATGGGGCACCCTCTCGGAACCGAGAGGGTGGGCTGGGTGGCCAATTATGATAAATCTGAAATCAGGTGCAGTCGAATTAGTGTGGATTCTTGTTTGACATTAATGTGAAATCGGCACCCTCTCGGAACCGAGAGGGTGGGCTAGGTGGCCATTATTTGAGATTTGAGATTTCAGGTGTCGAGTTTGGTTTGATATATATCTGAAATGGGCACACTCTCGGAACCGAGAGGGTTGGCTAGGTGGCCAAATAGTGTAGTTTCTGAAATCAGGTGTAGGCGAGTGTTTGGCTTTTGGTTTGACATTAGTGTGAAATGGGGCACCCTCTCGGTTCCGAGAGGGTGGGCTAGGTGGCCAAATAGTGTAGTTTTTGAAATCAGGTGTAGATTTTGGTTTGATATATATCTGAAATGGGGCACCCTCTCGGAACCGAGAGGGTAGGCTAGGTGGCCAAATAGTGTAGTTTCTGAAATCAAGTGTAGATTTTGGTTTGATATATATCTGAAATGGGCACCCTCTCGGAACCGAGAGGGTAGGCTAGGTGGCCAAATAGTGTAGTTTCTGAAATCAAGTGTAGATTTTGGTTTGATATATATCTGAAATGGGCACCCTCTCGGAACCGAGAGGGTAGGCTAGGTGGCCAAATAGTGTAGTTTCTGAAATCAGGTGTAGGCGAGTGTTTGGATTTTGGTTTGACATTAGTGTGAAATGGGGCACCCTCTCGGAACCGAGAGGGTGGGCTAGGTGGCCAAATAGTGTAGTTTCTGAAATCAGGTGTAGGCGAGTGTTTGGATTTTGGTTTGACATTAGTGTGAAATGGGGCACCCTCTCGGAACCGAGAGGGTGGGCTAGGTGGCCAAATAGTGTAGTTTCTGAAATCAGGTGTAGATTTTGGTTTGATATATATCTGAAATGGGGCACCCTCTCAGAACCGAGATGGTGGGCTAGGTGGCCATTATTTGAGATTTGAGATTTCAGGTGTCGAGTTTGGTTTGACATTAGTGTGAAATGGGCACCCTCTCGGAACCGAGAGGGTAGGCTAGGTGGCCAAATAGTGTAGTTTCTGAAATCAGGTGTAGGCGAGTGTTTGGATTTTGGTTTGACATTAGTGTGAAATGGGACACCCTCTCGGAACCGAGAGGGTGGGCTAGGTGGCCAAATAGTGTATATTCTGAAATCACGTGTAGATTTTGGTTTGATATATATCTGAAATGGGGCACCCTCTCGGAATCGAGAGGGTGGGCTAGGTGGCCATTATTTGAGATTTCAGATCTCAGGTGTCGAGTTTGGTTTGATATATATATGAAATGGGCACCCTCTCGGAACCGAGAGGGTAGGCTAGGTGGCCAAATAGTGTAGTTTCTGAAATCAGGTGTAGGCGAGTGTTTGGCTTTTGGTTTGACATTAGTGTGAAATGGGGCACCCTCTCGGAACCGAGAGGGTGGGCTAGGTGGCCAAATAGTGTAGTTTCTGAAATCAGGTGTAGGCGAGTGTTAGGCTTTTGGTTTGACATTAGTGTGAAATGGGCACCCTCTCGGAACCGAGAGGGTAGGCTAGGTGGCCAAATAGTGTAGTTTCTGAAATCAGGTGTAGGCGAGTGTTTGGATTTTGGTTTGACATTAGTGTGAAATGGGGCACCCTCTCGGAACCGAGACGGTGGGCAAGGTGGCCAAATAGTGTAGTTTCTGAAATCAGGTGTAGGCGAGTGTTTGGATTTTGGTTTGACATTAGTGTGAAATGGGGCACCCTCTCGGAACCCAGAGGGTGGGCTAGCTGGCCAAATAGTGTAGTTTCTGAAATCAGGTGTAGGTGAGTGTTTGGATTTTGGTTTGACATTAGTGTGAAATGGGGCACCCTCTCGGAACCGAGACGGTGGGCAAGGTGGCCAAATAGTGTAGTTTCTGAAATCAGGTGTAGGCGAGTGTTTGGATTTTGGTTTGACATTAGTGTGAAATGGGGCACCCTCTCGGAACCCAGAGGGTGGGCTAGCTGGCCAAATAGTGTAGTTTCTGAAATCAGGTGTAGATTTTGGTTTGATATATATCTGAAATGGGGCACCCTCTCGGATTCGAGAGGGTAGGCTAGGTGGCCAAATAGTGTAGTTTCTGAAATCAGGTGTAGGCGAGTGTTTGGATTTTGGTTTGACATTAGTGTGAAGTCGGCACCGTCTCGGAACCGAAAGGGTGGGCTAGGTGGCCATTATTTGAGATTTCAGATCTCAGGTGTCGAGTTTGGTTTGATATATATCTGAAATGGGCACCCTCTCGGAACCGAGAGGGTAGGCTAGGTGGCCAAATAGTGTAGTTTCTGAAATCAAGTGTAGGCAAGTGTTTGGATTTTGGTTTGACATTAGTGTGAAATGGGGCACCCTCTCGGAACCCAGAGGGTGGGCTAGCTGGCCAAATAGTGTAGTTTCTGAAATCAGGTGTAGATTTTGGTTTGATATAGATCTGAAATGGGGCACCCTCTCGGATTCGAGAGGGTAGGCTAGGTGGCCAAATAGTGTAGTTTCTGAAATCAGGTGTAGGCGAGTGTTTGGATTTTGGTTTGACATTAGTGTGAAGTCGGCACCGTCTCGGAACCGAGAGGGTGGGCTAGGTGGCCATTATTTGAGATTTCAGATCTCAGGTGTCGAGTTTGGTTTGATATATATCTGAAATGGGCACCCTCTCGGAACCGAGAGGGTGGGCTAGGTGGCCAAATAGTGTAGTTTCTGAAATCAGGTGTAGATTTTGGTTTGATATATATCTGAATTGGGGCACCCTCTCGGAACCGAGATGGTGGGCTAGGTGGCCATTATTTGAGATTTGAGATTTCAGGTGTCGAGTTTGGTTTGATATATATCTGAAATGGGCACCCTCTCGGAACCGAGAGGGTAGGCTAGGTGGCCATTATTTGAGATTTGAGATTTCAGGTCTAGATTTTGGTTTGATATATATCTAAAATGGGGCACCCTCTCGGAACCGAGAGGGTAGGCTAGGTGGCCAAATAGTGTAGTTTCTGCAATCAGGTGTAGATTTTGGTTTGATATATATCTGAAATGGGGCACCCTCTCGGAACCGAGAGGGTTGGCTAGGTGGCCATTATTTGAGATTTGAGATTTCAGGTGTCGAGTTTGGTTTGACATTAGTGTGAAATGGGCACCCTCTCGGAACCGAGAGGGTTGGCTAGGTGGCCATTATTTGAGATTTGAGATTTCAGGTGTCGAGTTTGGTTTGACATTAGTGTGAAATGGGCACCCTCTCGGAACCGAGAGGGTGGGCTAGGTGGCCATTATTTGAGATTTCATATTTCAGGTGTCTAGTTTGGTTTGATATATATCTGAATTGGGCACCCTCTCGGAACCGAGAGGGTGGGCAGGTTGGCCAATTATGATAAATCTGAAATCAGGTGTGGGCTCGAGTTTCTGAATTGAAAGTGTTTTGAACATATTTGATTGTCTGAAATGAGGTTTAGGGTCGGTATTTGGTTATATATGTGGGGCTATATTTGAGGATTTAAACATTTATTGTAGTTATGAATTTCAATATGTTTGAGTGTGGGACCCTCTCGGTTCCGAGAGGGCGGGCACGGTGGCCAATTGTGATAAATCTGAAATCAGGTGTAGGCGATTTAGTGTGGATTCTTGTTTGACATTAGTGTGAAATGGGCACCCTCTCGGGACCGAGAGGGTGGGTTAGGTGGCCAAATAGTGTAGTTTATGAAATCATGTGTAGGCGAGTGTTTGGCTTTTGGTTTGACATTAGTGTGAAATGAGCACCCTCTCGGAACCGAGAGGGTGGGCAGGGTGGCCATTTATGATAATTGAGATTTCAGGTGTAGTTTCGAATTTCAGTTTTGTATGTAAATGTTGTACCCTCTTGTACCCGAGAGGGTGGGCTATGTGGGCATAATTTGAGACTTCACATCAGGTCTACAATCGGTTTTTACATAAATTTGAAATGGGGCACCCTCTCGGTTCCGAGAGGGTGGACAGGGTGGCCATTTTCTGGATTGAGGTGATTCGTTGTGTTAAGATGTGTCATATGTATGCAGGCATCACAATCACTAGATCTCACTGCATCTCGGAGGGAATCAATGGAGGACCAGGAAGTTCAATTGGTGCCTCCTGTGGTGATTGCTGCGGCTCTTGATGATCTCTCACAGGAAGAGGTGAATCATTCTTGTAACTTTTGTTGTTAATGTTTTGATTGTTTGATTGTTTGGTTCTGGGGTTATTTTCTTATTCTTGGATTGACTTGTTCTCTAGGTTGATGTACCGGCTGTTTCAGACTGCCTACGTCCACTAGCAGAGTCAAATCCAGAGGAGACTGAGCTCTTGATTCGAAGATCACAGAAGGAAGACTCGAACTCCGTGATTCACCGGGTTCGATTCAAACCTATTGCAAAGTCACGATTTTCTATTCCATTGTGTCGCCTGCGATCTCTTCCTCTTGTTCGTCCCATCAACGACGTTGATGTCGCACGTTTAGAAAACGAATTTGTTATGGGATATCGTGATGGTGATCGAGCTATGTACGTCTCCGTATACAACAATCTCGATGAAGTCCTTCATGTCTCCGATGACATCAAGGCCACTTGGAGTCCATTATGGCTGGAGGCCAATTCAGAATTTGATGCCATCCTCCAAAGAGACTCAGACCTTGCTCATTTTGTGGGCAAAATGTTCTTCGTGTGGGAGGGGAACCATCGTTTGACAGCTTGGTGGAGGCACATCAACAAGCATCACCCGTTGGACAAAGAATGGCATATCTCTGCTGACTGTATCGTCGTGGATCCAAGAAACTGCACCGCCGTTTTTCTGAATGCTATGAATGACATAAACTGGTGAGTTTGGCATTTTATATTCATGTGTTTGTATTTATTTCGTTAGTGTTTTCCTCTTACATTTTCTTCGTTGTAGGTCCACGGAGCATGACCATGTTAAGGACAACCTCCCAGCAAAGTTACTTCGCATTCGGACGTTTGGAAAGATGAAGCTGGAAGAATTTAAAGACCTCCTCTCCATCGCAGACTACAAGATGTGCGAGTCCAAGATGGAAAAGACTCCTACTTGGTATCCCCTTACGATAGACGTCTTCGTCAAATTCTTATACAAGGTATTTTTCTCTTTATTCCCCTCAAATGTTTATGTCTTCTGGTCATGCCGGTTCCTAATCCTTTTATGTTTATTTTAGAGGGAGATATCCAACGCTGTGGATAACGCGGCAAGGTTGTACCGTGAGGCCACTCCAGAGGCTCTTAGAACTTCTCCAGAAATACGGGAAGCTATGACAAAGGCCCAGGATAGGTTGATCAAAAGCATTCGCACCAGGAATTTTGAGAAATTCATTTCCGTCGCCCACAAGGACAACGGTGATGATTTCTTCCATGAGGTGAACATTTCACTCTTCGCCATGATTTTGGCCATATTTGATTTTTCATTTAATATGTACGCGGAACCGAGAGGGTGGGCTACGTGGCCTAGCAAGAGCATTTGGGTTTGATATATATCTGAAATGGGCACCCTCTCGGAACCGAGAGGGTGGGCTAGGTGGCCATTTTTAACAAATCTAAAATCATGTGTGGGCTCGACTTTCTGAATTGACAGTATTTGGAACATATTTGATTGTCTGAAATGAGGTGTAGGGTCAGTATTTGGTTATATATGTGGGGCCATATTGGAGGATTTAAACATTTAGTGTGGTTATGAATTTCAATATGTTTGAGTGTGGCACCCTCTCGGAGTGTTCGGGGCCATAATTTGAGATCTTGAAATCAGGTGTAAGCGAATTAGTGTGGATTTTGGTTTGATATATATCTGAAATGGGGCACCCTCTCGGAACCGAGAGGGTAGGCTAGGTGGCCAAATAGTGTAGTTTCTGAAATCAGGTCTAGGCGAGTGTGTGGATTTTGGTTTGACATTAGTGTGAAATGGGCACCCTCTCGGAACCGAGAGGGTGGGCTAGGTGGCCATTATTTGAGATTTGAGATTTCAGGTTTAGATTTTGGTTTGATATATATCTGAAATGGGCACCCTCTCGGAACCGAGAGGGTAGGCTAGTGGCCAAATAGTGTAGTTTCTGAAATCAGGTGTAGGCGATTGTGTGGATTTTGGTTTCACATTAGTGTGAAATGGGGCACCCTCTCGGAACCGAGAGGGTGGGCTAGGTGGCCAAATAGTGTAGTTTCTGAAATCAAGTGTAGATTTTGGTTTGATATATATCTAAAATGGGGCACCATCTCGGAACCGAGAGGGTAGGCTAGGTGGCCAAATAGTGTAGTTTCTGAAATCAGGTGTAGGCGATTGTGTGGATTTTGGTTTGACATTAGTGTGAAATGGGGCACCCGAGAGGGTGGGCTAGGTGGCCAAATAGTGTAGTTTCTGAAATCAGGTGTAGGCGAGTGTGTGGATTTTGGTTTGACATTAGTGTGAAATGGGCACCCTCTCGGAACCGAGAGGGTGGGCTAGGTGGCCAAATAGTGTAGTTTCTGAAATCAGGTGTAGGCGAGTGTGTGGATTTTGGTTTGACATTAGTGTGAAATGGGCACCCTCTCGGAACCGAGAGGGTGGGCTAGGTGGCCAAATAGTGTAGTTTCTGAAATCAGGTGTAGATTTTGGTTTCATATATATCTGAAATGGGGCACCCTCTCGGAACCGAGAGGGTAGGCTAGGTGGCCAAATAGTGTAGTTTCTGAAATCAGGTGTAGGTGATTGTGTGGATTTTGGTTTGACATTAGTGTGAAATGGGCACCCTCTCGGCACCGAGAGGGTGGGCTAGGTGGCCATTTTTGACAAATCTGAAATCATGTGTGGGCTCGAGTTTCTGAATTGAAAGTATTTGGAACATATTAGATTGTGTGAAATGAGGTGTAGGGTCGGTATTTGGTTATATATGTGGGGCCATATTGGAGGATTTAAACATTTAGTGTGGTTATGAATTTCAATATGTTTGAGTGTGGCACCCTCTCGGTTCCGAGAGGGTGGGCACGGTGGCCAGATTTTGAAGTTTCTGAAGTCAAGTTTTGAGTGGTGTTTCTGTTTTTACAGTGTTCGGGGCCCTATTTGACATTTTCTTGAATCAACTCTAGAGTCTAATTTCAGTTTATAAATATTTGGGGCCCTAATTTTGAGTTTCTCAAATCGGGTGTAGGTGATTAAGTGTGGTTTCGAGTTTGACATTACTGTGAAATGGGGCACCCTCTCGGAACCGAGAGGGTGGGCTACATGGCCATTATGTGATATTTCAGATTTCAGGTCTAGATTTGGGTTTGATATATATCTGAAATGGGCACCCTCTCGGAACCGAGAGGGTGGGCTAGGTCGCCGTTTATGACAAATCTGAAATCATGTGTGGCCTCGAGTTTCTGAATTGAAAGTAATTTGTACATATTTGATATTCTGAAATGAAGTGTAGGGTCGGGTTTCTCGTTTTCATGTTGTCTGGGCCATGTTTTGAGTTTCTGAAATGAAGTGTTGGGACGGTGTTTGGTTATAAATGTGAGGCCATATTTGATGAGCTTAGAATGTAGTCTAGTTTTGAGTTTCAATATGTATCAAGGGGGGCACCCTCTCAGTTCCGAGAGGGGGGGCACTATGGCCATATTTTGAAATTTTTGAAATCAGGTTTCGAGTGTGTTTCTGGTTTTACAGTGTTCGGGCCTATATTTGATATTTTCTGAAATCAAGTGTAGAGTCTGTTTTGGGGCCATGTTTTGAGTTTCTGAAATCGGGTATAGTGTCGGTGTTTGGTTATAAGTGTAGGGGCCATATTTGTATGCAAGTGTTCGGGGCTAGATTAGGAGATTTCTGAAATCAGGTGTAAGTCGGTAACACGGTTGACTTAATTCTTCTTAACAAATCACTCTTATATGTTGCAGATTCACCGTCATTTTTCCACCTTCCTCGTCACAGATATGACAATAGAGAAACTCCAGAAGGTGGCCACCACACATGTGGATGCTCATTATAAGGCCAAGTGGCTTCTGTGGTGGAATTCCACTCCCGACGTCAAAGAGAAGAACAAATTTCCCTTGTCTCTCCCTCTTCGGGAGAAAGTCCTCGAAAACTGGCTCAACAAAGCTTCTTTTTGGGCTCAGGTGCATCTACAACTTTTTTCCATCTATTTGTTCATTTCTCTACTTTACATTTCTAACCATTTTTCTTTCTTGTTATAGTTGGAGAAGGGGGTTGAGGCTGAGATTGCTTCATTTGAGAATGAGTGTTCCGCTGAAATCGACTGGGGTTCCACGGAGGATATTTTGCAACCGGCGAATTATGTTGAGCATTGGAGGCTGATTTTGTGGGACAAGGCATTTCTGGTTTATTTTTACGACAAGGGAGACCTCAAATTTGTCAAAGGCCTTGATCTTATGGAATTTGATGAAGGCCCCATATCAATCAAACGCGTCGCTTATCGGTAATATTTTGAGTTTTCATTTAGTCCGTTTTGTTCTCATTTCATTTCCTTTCCGCCACCTTTTTAGTTTCTGATTTTCTTTATTTTCCAGGTTCATTCACCGTGAGCTCGTTGTGAAGAATGCCCTGCCTTCTTCCTGCTTGCCAACTTTCCTTGTAGATTGGGTGGATGTCAACTCCATTCTTTGTGTGTATACGGCCATTCAAGTTGCAAAGTTTCCGGAGTCTCACTTGCAGGCTGGGGGATGGTACTTGGATTGTTCTGGAGGATTTGTGCCTGCGGAAGAGAAGAGTCTTTTTGCCAGCATTGTGAGTACTGCTCCCGAGCTGAGCATTATCCCCTTTGAGGAGCCCGACATCGTTGAGATTCCTCCTCCTCCGCCCAAGGCACCAAAAAGAAAGGGCAGACCAAAGAATACCACCACTCAAGCAACTTCACAACTTGTCACTCGGTCTGCTTCAAAGACCCCCATTCAGCCATCCACCTTCATACGGAGTCCATCTAGGACTCCTTCTGTTGTTCCATCAGCTGCCCCCTCTGGCACTCCCTCAGCCTTTCGTCCACAAACTGTTGCTACTCCTTCTCACAGTGGCACTTCTCTTCTCTCCTTGCCTCGCAAAAGGAAGGCCGCCCTTTTGGATACGAGTGCCACCTCTTCGGGTTCCCCTAACACTCTTTCCCTCATCGAAAATGTGGACATGGTGCAACTCATGCTGGATTATGAGGTTGCAGGAGGTCCCCTCCCAGCATATATCCGCATCCAAGAGTTCATTGCCAAGGTTTGTATCTTTCCTTTCGTCATTTTTCAAACTCCTCTTTTGGTTTGGTTCTTATTTTCTTTCGTCTTGTTCTCTCATGATATTTTAATTGCATGTTGGGGCAGGTCGTTCCCGTGTGAACACCTCGACTACAACTCACAAGGGCCTCGATTTGCTCTTCGCAGACGTTCCCGAGAATTTGCCGGTGCCCAACATCTCCACCGATGTTCCTGCTTGGAACAAGCTCCATGAATCATACTATGAGTGTCTTTTTGCATTTGCGAAATCTAACCTCTATGATCATGGTGTCCTTGTCCTTGCCCATTGTGCTAGCGCCTTTGTTTCCAGAACTGTTTTTGATTGGGCACACACTTACGATTTCTACATCGCTGAAGATTGGTTTGGGATGAATGATTTGGACCTTCAATCCCCTGTGGTCCCCTCTGGAGTGGTAAGCAACTCCAAAAACTACAATATTTGGACCATATTTGTAATTCTTAATTCAGGTGTAGTGTTGTCTTCTTAGTTTATAATTTATCGGGGCCATATTAGAGGATTCTGAAATTAGGTGTACATTCGGCTTTCAAGTTTATAGGTGTTTTTCAAGTTCATAAATTTCCAGGGGCCATACTAGAGGATTCTAAAATCACGTGTGCATTCGGCTTTCAAGTACATGAATTTCGAGGGGCCATATTTGAAGTTTTCTGAAATCAGGTGTAGTGTCGGCTTTCTAGTTTACAAGTGTTCGGGGCCATATTTGATTTTTTCTGAAATCAAGTGTAGAGTCTGGTTTCTGTTTCGGGTGTATGGTCGGTGTTTGGTTATACGTGGGGGGGGCCATATTTGAAGATTCTATAATCTAGTGTAGTATTGAGCTTCCTCTCGGAACCGAGAGGTTGGGCACTGTGGCCAAACTTTGAAGTTTCTGAAATCAAGTTTAGAATGATGTTTCTGGTTTTACATTGTTCGGTGCCATATTAAATAATTTTGAAATCAGGTGTATTGTCGGCTTTGTAGTTTACAAGTGGTCGGGGCCATATTTTAATTTTCTGAAATCAGGTATAGACTAGGCTTTGAAGTTCATAAATGTTTTTCAAATTTCATAAATTTTCAAGGGCCTTATTACGGGATTATGAAATCAGGTGTAGATTCGGATTATTAGTTTACAAGTGTTCGGGGCCATATTAGATGATTCTGAAATCAGGTGTACACTAGGCTTAGAAGTTCATAAAGTTTTTTCAAATTTCATAAATTGTTAGGGGCCTTATTTCAAGTGTTCGGGGCCATATTGGATATTTTCTGAAATCAAGTGTAGAGTCTGGTTTTTGGTTATACGTGGGAGAGCCATATTTGGAGATTCCAAAATGTTGTGTATATTTGAGTTTCAATATGTATATTAGTGTGAAATGGGCACCCTCTTGGAACCGAGAGGGTGGGCTAGGTGGCCAATTATGATAAATCTGAAATCGGGTGTGGGCTCGAGTTTCTGAATTGAAAGTATTTTGAACAGATTTGATTGTCTGAAATGAGGTGTAGGGTTGGTATTTGGTTATATATGTGGGGCCATATTTGAGGATTTAAACATTTAGTGTGGTTATGAATGTCAATATGTTTGAGTGTGGCACCCTCTCGGAACCGAGAGGGTGGGCACGGTGGCCAGATTTTGAAGTTTCTGAAATCAAGTTTAGAGTGATGTTTCTGGTTTTACAGTGTTCGGGGCCATATTAAAATTTTCTGAAATCAGGTGGTGTCGGCTTTGTAGTTTACAAGTGTTCGGGGCCATATTTTAATTTTCTGAAATCAGGTATAGACTAGGCTTTGAAGTTCATAAATGTTTTTCAAATTTCATAAATTTTTAGGGGCCTTATTACGGGATTCTGAAATCAGGTGTGGATTCGGATTTTTTTGTTTAAAAGTGTTCGGGGCCATATTAGATGATTCTGAAATCAGGTGTATACTAGGATTTGAAGTTTTTCCAAATTTCATAAAATTTTAGGGGCCATATTAGGGTGGGCTAGGTGGCCAATTTGTGAGGTTTCAGATTTGAGGTGTAGATTTGGGTTTGATATATATCTGAAATGGTGCACCCTCTCGGAACCAAGATTTCACAGTGGGCACAGTGGCCATATAGTGAAGTTTTTGAAATAAGGCTGAGTGGTGTTTCTGGTTTAAAAGTGTTCGGGGCCGTATTTGATATTTTCTGAAATGAAGTGTAGAGTCGGATTTATAGTTTACAAGTGTTTGGGGCTATATTAGATGATTATGAAATCAAGTGTAGACTAGGCTTTGAAGTTCATAAATGTTTTTCATAATTTCATAAATTGTTAGGGGCCATATTAGAGGATTCTGGAATCAGGTGTAGACTATGCTTTGAAGTTCATAAAGTTTTTTCAAATTTCATAAATTGTTAGGGGCCTTATTAGGGGATTCTGAAATCAAGTGTAGATTCGGATTTTTAGTTTACAAGTGTTCGGGGCCATAATAGATGATTCTGAAATCAGGTATAGACTAGGCTTTTAAGTTCATAAATGTTTTTCAAATTGCATAAATTTTCAGGGGCCATATTAGAGGATTCTGAAATCAGGTATACATTCGGCTTTCAAGTACATGAATTTCCAGGGGCCATAATCGAGGTTTTCTGAAATCAGGTGTAGCATCGGCTTTTTAGTTTACAAGTTCTCGGGACCATATTTGAAGTTTCTGAAATCAGGTGTGAGGGGGTCACCCTCTCGGTTGGGTCTGACATCAGGTGTAGGGTCTACGAGGCCATTTTTGAGACATCTGAAATCAGGTGTACGTTCGAGTTTCTGATTTGAAAGTATCATTTAACATATTTGATTATCTGAAATAAAGTGTACAATCGGTTTTTCAGTTTATATGGTTTCGGGGCCATGTTTTGAGTTTCTGAAATAAGGTGTAGGGTCTTCTGAAATTGTTTTGAGTTTTTCAGACTCGGAAATTCAACATCAAGGTTCTTGTTCGTGCTAACTCCGTTCTCAAAGTGCGTGAGGAGGCTATGCAAGAGTATGGTTACAACCTCCAGCGTGATGGATGGTTGAATGCTTTCACCGATGATAAGAGCCAGGCGATGCGTAGTGATGGGGTACCTTGGCGAGGTGCTCGAGAAAAGCATCATGTTTTCTTCTCTATCCTCCTCGCTACTCTCACCGACAATAATGATGTTATTATGGACTGGCAGTGTGGTGTAGGTACGCATTATCTTTCAGCATCATCCTTACTTTGAATTTTCCGTTATTTTTTCTTCATTACTTTCATACTAACATTTTCCTTTTTTTTTAGGTGGTTCGATTACAGCATGTCGCTCACTTGAGCGGCATATTGTGGCGCTTGAGAGTGACCCCGTTATTTTCAATGCAATCCTTCTCCCCATGCGCGATTCCCAACCTTCGCGTACTCCCCGCTCAGTTGCCCCACCGTCTACCTCTATTTTTGATCCGCCTCAGAAGATGACCAAACGGGCATTCGGTTTTCTTTGTGCGTAAGTTTGCTTTATATGTTTTGTCATGTTTACCTTCATGTCATTTTCCCATTTTCATGTGTTTTCTCGTTTCTAATCTACTTGCTTGGGCCCTTGGGGGTTCAGAGTGTCAGGGGAGAACGCAGTCCTTCGTCGAGGCATGTGTTCGAATCCTTCCAAGACGTTCGAGCTCCCTCCGTATGTTGCTGAGCTTGCCAATGTTTTAACGGAAGCTCCGTCTCCACCTCCTAGTCGCATCCGACCATTCAACAAGCTAGTATTGGATTTCCTAGATATAGAGGCCGAGGAGGGCGAAGATAGTGATAGAGGATAGTTTGGAAACTCTATTTTATATGTATTGGTTTTTTTTATATATTTCCTAGGTTCATTTGTTGAATTTCCATGTGCATTTTGTAAATTCCCATTCATCTCCTTCTATATGTTTTATTGATGTTTGATTTCAAATTGGTGACGTCAGCCCTAATTTAATATGAAAGTATTTGAAACCTATACTATAAGATGTTTGATAATAATTGCAATCTTCCACGCCTATAGGATCCGTTGGTTTCTCGAACACTTTTAGGTTATTATGTCCATGGGAATGGGATGCCTTTCCAACAAATTGTATTCAAACTATCTCTAATTCCACGGAAATAGGCACTGCTTCTCCTAAAATTACCCAACAAATTCTAAATTTTCTGCTCCCCAATCTCCACTATCCGCTCTCTGCTCTCCGCTCTACGCTCACACTACTAAGTTTCCCTGCCTCTGGCCGCATCCATGAATTCAGTTGCTAGGTTTTGGACACTGGTTTCTAGATCCTCCCCACATGGGGCGATGCGTTTGCCATTAGTGCCACAGTGACCCGTTGCGGGAGTGGAAGATGGTTCCGTATCCTCACAGTCCTCTGGGAAATGAACGATAGGATCCAACATGTTGGCACGTCCTCCCTCACATGTGCCTGCAAGGGACCCACAGTAACGTGTAATTGTTCCTTCAGCTAGTTCGGGATGAAGTATCATCAGGACTTTAATCTGATGTTTACATATGTTCCCCTTTAGCGCCCACACGCAATCACAACAACCCCACTCACAGTCTGGGCTGTAGACAAAGTACAATTTAGTTGGGTTGGCCTTCGATGTTACCAATGCTGGTCTGTCATCTGCAATGGGGAGAGTGACACAACTATCAGGAATTTCTCTTGCTTTCAGCACTGCATTTATAACAAATTGCTCTTGTTTCAAGTTTGGGACGAACCCGTATTGTTTCCTCATTGCCTGGTACCAATAATGGGAGAGAATTTCCTCTATCAACTCGTATATGACCCAATCCAAGCGACGTCCATGCGCTCTGCCTTTTGATGCACGCAAGGTGGCTTTCATATTAGAGTGGTAGCTTTCAATTGCTGCATTTGTGTCCTGCCCAACATATGGGAGGTTACGATGTCCAACAACCCACATATGAGTCTTGTCTGCCCATTGTTTGTCAAAGTAAGCCTAGAAATTGCTCACAATGGGGAAGCTATCTCTAAGAGCATTCAATTGGCGAATGGCCCAAGGCCCCATTGCATCTCCTCGGGGACACTTTGTGTCGTACATAATACGACCCAATCCCTTTAGCACTACAGCCCGTATTGCATGGTCTTTAATTTTGGCTACCGCTTGCTTCAACCATGCACGACGAACATGCCACAAGCACAGGAAAACTTTAACTCCGGGCCAGACGGATTGTAGCCCTCAAATCTCAGCTTGCGCACAATCTGTGATGAACGCATTCGGCGCCCAATCACGTTGCAGGGAGGCCAACTTTTGTGCGAGTGCCTTCATCCATGGCTCAAGATCAGGTTGCTTGGAACTAGAAGTAATAATGTACGCCACGGGCACTCCATTCAGCCAGTCATCAAACACCATCAAGGTGTACAATGGAAACTGCAACGGAGCAAAAAAAATGGCATGTTACGTTTTTCCAGAAACACTCCCCAACATGTGTTGCAACAAACCAGTTAGCATGGACATGGTGTGTAACATGCTGACAATGGGTCCATGGTAACAACAAATCTTGTTCTCATTAGTTGCAAATGTGGCGTCAATGGAGACGGTTTTTTTGTGCCCGTGCTTCAACATCATCTCCTCTTGCCAAGATGTCTGGATGCCAATTGTGAATGAAATGTTGTCACGTGTAATAGCTCCCCGAACATGTACGCCTGACTCCTTGTAGTAGAACACGAGAGCGGGATGTTCCTGCACCCACATGCGCACAGATTTTGCGTCATTGTTGTCACGTTTGTATGTTTCTATTGCTAGGCGGCCAACAACGTTACGGATGTCTTGCTCCGAAATGAAGAGGTCTCTGGTGAGCTTGTGAGGCCAAACCTACCACCCTTGAGCGTCCTAGTCCGGGTAATAGGCTTAGAATCACATGTGTAACATACAAACTTGTAGTAACGTAGGATGCACGTTCTACTTTGATGAACTTCTAACTTAATTCAAGTCATGTCATTTTATTAGAGTGAGCCTCGTGCATAGGTACATCCTTGGTTTTTTCCAGAGTCCACCCCACTGCCCTTGCCATACATGCCTTCAATGATTTCCCCCTTGCAACTTTGGTTCTAGCTGTCGATTCTTCACTAGCGCACGACACTTCGCTGAGGTTATAACTTATTGATTCCATGATGCACATAAACCTTTAATGCAAGTGTTGAAAAACATTTACATGACTTATCATCGGCCCCTCTCCCTTAAGCCCACACAACTACCTCCCAAGTTCAACCCTTTCAAGTAGTCATTAAATCAACTAGTTGACCCAAGTAGTCTAACTACTAGCCTAACTAACTAGCTTATTAGTTAGCCTATCCTAACTAGCTTTAACTAATAAATCCAGCGTAAGCTCGGCCATAACTCATTGGATGACCCAGCTCAAAAACTTAAGTAGCAGCTAGTTGTTTCCGTCGATACCCGGCTAAACCAGTAGCTCGTCGTCTCAGTCTAAACCCAGCTAAACAGTAGCTCGTCGTCTTAGTCTAAACCCAACTAAACAGTAGCTCGTCGTCTCAGTCGATACCGGCCCAACCAGCAGCTGTCGTCTCAGTCGATACCCGGCCAAACCAGCGGCTTGTTGTCTCAGTCGATGCCCGTCCAACCAGCAGTTGTCGTCTCAGTCGATACCCGGCCAACTAGCAACTTGTAATCTCAGTCTAAACCCAGCTAAACAGTAGCTCGTAGTCCCAGTCTAAACCCAGCTAAACAGCAGCTTGTAGGCCCAGTCTAAACCCAGCTAAACCGTAGCTCGTAGTCCTAGTCTGTGAGCCCAAAATGATGCCCACATGTGTTGTTAACACTTGTAAAACATTACAAGTGGTGTTTTTATGATTTATGATTATTCACAAAAATATAAAAAGAGTGAAGCTTGAAGAAAACTAAATTTAAGCATTAGGCTTGTGTGGAGTGGATTGAATAAGTTTAGTAGTGTGAGGACATGACCTTGGTGGAAAGTGTGGTAGGTAGAAAGCCAAAGATAGTTAAATATTTGAATTAGGATCTTTGTTGATCGTTTGAGGGAGGAAGGCTTAGGAGATAAGATGAGAGCCTACAAAATAGGAGGAGATCTCGAAGGCTTATCGTGAGCCTTGAGGGTGCTCACCTCCTCAAACTCACTATTTAAGACCTCGTTATTCCCTCACTCATCCTCTCTTTCCTTCGTGCTCCTTGGCACCCCACGTGTTATAAGTGTGGGTGCGTGGGAAGCAAGATAGGAGCACGTGTGTGTGCATAGGTGTAAGGTTAGGAGCCAAGAATAGTTGGCCTTGAAGAGGGCTTGACCTCTTGTTAGTAATAGGTTGGGCGTTAATGATTTAAAGTTCAATTTATGGTTTTGTTTGACTACTTGGATTTACATTGATTAGCCTTATACTTATGCGGATGTGCAAAGTCTCTTATTGGAGCATTTAGTTTTGTTGGACTTCATATGAATTTTTGAGAGCCAAAAAACCGAGACTATGTCCAAACTTCCAAAAACTAGTGAAAAAATGTAGATTAAAAGGAAACAGCGTAGAATTGCGACCATATACTTTTTGGTAGTAGAAATATTATTGCATATTCATGTAGAGGACTTCATTACCTATCCATGGATACCAAGAACTCATTTTTTGGACTTCATATGAATTTTTTAGAGCCAAAAAACCGAGACTATGTCCAAACTTCCAAAAACTAGTGAAAAAGTGTAGATTCAAAGGAAACAGCGTAGAATTGCGACCATATACTTTGTGGCAGTAGAAATATTATTGCATATTCATGTAGAGGACTTCATTACCTATCCATGGATACCAAGAACTCATTTTTTGGACTTCATATGAATTTTTGAGAGCCAAAAAACCGAGACTATGTCCAAACTTCCAAAAACTAGTGACACACTCTTATAGTTTTTGACTTATGATGTTTAGACTTAAAGTGTTGGATTCATTAGGTAGGAAGGGGTGTGTGTAACTTTTGAATGTATTGGTGATTGACCATTGAGGTTAAACTTAGTAATGGAATGTGAAGGCCCGTAAAGGAGAGGCCACCATAAATTACACAAGTATTTGTTAATACTTAAACTTATGTGCTTCATGGAATCAACAAGCGAAGGTTCGTGCAGTAGTGTGGAATCAACGGCGAGGACTCGATTCACACGAGGACAATCATTGAAGGCAGGCGTAGCCTAGGCGGCCAGGTGGACATTGGAGAAGGCTAAAGATGTGACCTTACCCGAAGTTAAGGAATATAAGATGACATAGTATGAGATTAGTCAAGTTGTGTATATTCCAAAGGTATATTAGAATCATACATTGAATTACCGAGGGAGGATTTTCTACGTGTCATTATAACTTTTCCACTCGGGCTAGGACGAAATTGAAGGGTGGAGAATTTTTGGTGACACAGTCTAAACCCAGTTAAACAGTAGCTTGTAGTCCTAGTCTAAACCCAGCTAAACAGTAGCTTATAGGGCCAGTCTAAACCCAGCTAAACTAGCAACTTAGTCATCTCAGTCTTAGGCTAAACCCGCTAAAATCAAGCACTAATAATCCCACATTAATCTAAATGTTATAATTCTAAATGCCACTAGTTTATCTAAGCTTAAACACTATAAATCTAAATGCTATAAATCTAATTGCTAAAAGTTAACCTGATGAGCTAAACTCTTGTTTCTTAAACACCTAAAACCCAAGGCTACATCCAACAATGTAGAACTAACTTCAAGACTAATTAGTCTTGATCCTTCCACTTGAAACCTTGCACACACACGTGCTCCTCTCTTGCTTCCTACACACCCACACTTATAACCCGTGGGGTGCCAAAGAGCATAAAGGAAAAATGATGAGAGAGGGAAGAGTGAGAGTTTATATAATGAGTTGAGGAGGTGAGCACCCCCAAAGCTCAAGATAAGCCCTTGTGATCATTTCCTACTTTGTAGGCTCTCAACCTATCCTCTAAGCCCTCACCTCTTTAAACTAACAACATAGATCCTAATTCAAACATTTAACCCAAGGAACTACCCTTGCTTCACCACCCACTACGCTCACCTACCTAAGGAACTTCTTCACACTATTAACTTCTAATAAATCCACTCCACACTAACCTAATGCCTAAACATAACTTCATTCAAGCTTCACTCTTTTTATATTTTTGTGAATAATCATAAAACATCAAAACATAACTTCTAATAGTTTCGAAGGGTTAAGAATACATGTGGGCACCATTTTGGGCTCACACAGCTCCTCCCCGCGCTCGCACACTTCTATGAAGCGTTTTCTGTGTTTTCCCATTATTTGGGGGATAGACAAACCCAGCCGCAGATGACACATGATGAATTCCCAGACTTGCTCCGACAGATGGCTGGAGAATCTGCTCTTATGGCCAATCTTTGTAGACCCATGGCAGAATATCCCATTTTGGTTCACATGTAACATCTGATGGTATGTTATTTCTGCAACTGAGGGCTCCAGGTACAATTGTTTCACAACAAATCCACATTGGCACCCCCTTCGCTGACCTGATCCACGCATCTTCGCTGATGTGCGTGGCCCTGTGTGATCTTTTCCGTTTGGAACATATTTGCCCTTCACGTCAAGTTTTTGTTTCTTCTGGTACATGTCCTTCGTAACGACTGGTATGTGCGAGGCATTGTCATTTGGCCCGTACTCACAATGATACCTGGTAGTCGGGCATGGAGTCAAAAACATGTGATGGGAGTGCAATCCACATATAAATTGGAACTGTTCATTTTTAAACATGTAACATGAGATCGTGGACAATGGAATTCAAAATACATGTTTCAAACACACCTCATGACAACGGAGTAGCTGTTCCAACGGGGGAACGTAAGTTTCTCCTGTTGGTTCGACGGAGTGCCCTGGCAAACAAACTTGCAGGGTCCATCAATGCGAGCCTCCTCACCTTTCACGAAATCATGCACTCTTACCCATGGTATGTAAGCTACCGAAAGTGGACCTTGAGTCCTGGGACTGTCCCTCCTCCCTTTCGCACAGATCTGGATTGCCCAAGTCAGATCCTTGTGCATGAAAGTGCCTTGCTCGGGTGTCTGAACTAAACCACGGAGGCGCTCAAGCTCCGCCTTGTGCACGTCCTGGTATGTGGACGCATAGGAAGGCTCTAGGCCACGCGGCATACGAGGTGGCCGTTGGGAGGCAACATGCTCATGTGCAAGAAGTTGTGCGTCGGTATGCAATGCAGTAGATGACTCAACAACGGCGTCACAAATATAGTCACCCATTGAAGCCCTTTATCTGTAACCCACACTTTGACACACTTGCGACAAATCTGACTGAAATCCGTTTTTACCTCTATATACCTCTATAGAAGACACCGACTTGCGGCTCAAATGCAACCCTTGCAATAACTGAAGAACTGTGAAACCAGATCTGGAAATATGTATATTCAGCTTGTGGGAAGAGCGCACGACACTGTTTGTGGAAAGAGCGCAGGATCCGGTGTTGTTCCCTTACTTCTTCCCTGCTGGCCCTCAACCCACCAGGAAGTGGAGGACACTATAGTGCACCTACTGATTGGGTTTGTGTAGAATGAGGAGGGAGGGTTGAATGGACTGCTGCACCGAAAGATGAAATCCGAAACCAAAGAATGATGCGATCCAAAGTGTGGTTTCGGTTTTCACAAGATTCTAGTGCGGCAATCGCCTCTAATCCTAACCCTACCCGCAATCCCTGCTTCATTGTCGCAATCGAACTGTTGCACTCCATTGCGGCAGAGATCCTCACTTGCAGGTTACAAAGAAAGAACCGCCATCGCTGGAAGGAGGTGTTTGAAATGCATAATTCAAAAAGTTCAAATGGACGAGGAAGATGCCGGCCATGGTTTCCATCTGGCCATGATGGAAGCACATGCCATGTGACTGTAACAAGGGCCACATCCCATGATGTGGCCTCGAAGGTGAGTGAGCGCCGGGAGCTGACAGCGTGGCGCTCCACCGTGGCCTCGGTGGGTGAGTGGCGCCTGCCCGGCCAGCCTGGCAGCATCCCGGTTCCACTGAGGCCCGGGCCGGCGGAGGGCGGGTTGCGGGCAAGGGCGGGTCCCGGCTGCGGAGGGTTTGGTGGCCTGCAAGGTCTCTGGCAGGCATCGGTAAGTGGGCCGCAATTACCTCCATTGGGTTTGGTAATGTTAGGGTTCTTATTCCTGATTTCAATGAAAGGAAAACGTTTAGTCAACTCGCTGACTGGGGGTAGGGTACAGACTACTGTTTGTGCACACCATTAGCCTTGCTCGCCCTTCTCAGGATCATCACAAGCTTTCACTTCACACAAGCCTTCTCCACGGCCAAACACTTGGTGGAGCCTCACGTGTGTAATTTCCTCCCACTCTCCTTGGTTATGGGCTGCAGATCGATAGGTCGTAACCAGGTGTGGCTTTGCTTCAGCCTTTCTCGTGCTTCCCAGCACATGAAATTTCATGCACCGATTGAATCTGCTAGAGCACATGAAAATGACCTCCATCAATCGATCGATCGGTATCGGGTGCGCAGGATCGAAAGAGAACTTGTTGGCTACACCGATCCTGTAACATCTGACAAGATGACAAGCAAATCGTAAGGAGGAGTGTCACGTTCCTGCTTCTTCAGCTTGTCGATCGGTGTATGTTGGCGGCTGATAGGGGCAACCCAGGAGTCTAAATCTGCACATGTAAATTCTCTCTTTACTGTAGCGCCTTCTGAATATGTCACGGCTGTTGATGTACGAGTACTCTCACGTTCATTCTCCTCGCGACTCTGTCTCAAACGGTGGCCTAGTTTTTTTAGTAGGAAATCACCTTGCAGCTTGCTCATTTGTGTGCCTTTAATATTGATCTATGCAGCGTACCGTAGGGGTTTCGGGGAGATGCGGCTCAAGTTCCTGTGCAAAAACTCGCAAGCACAGTTCGTACGCTCACATCGGCTGACCGGACCATTGCTTGCGGTGAGAGGTGGAGACTCACTTTTCCACCTGGTGATCTTGATTACGATTCAATTCCAGCAGTTTTCGGCGTGAGTGTCTCTTGTCAACCCAGCTTGGAAATGTTAGGATGAAGTAGCTCTAAGTTCGTTTAGATTTCATTCATCTGCCTTTTATGTAGCAAATGAAGGTCAGGCTATCCTGCCTGATGCTTCGTTGAGGATGAGGCACACAGAGTCATCAAGAGCCTCAAGATGCAAGCATTCCATGCCATTAGAGACTGGGTTGTACCTGTCGATTTCTTAAGGCTCTCCCAAGACTGTGTGGAAGAGATAGACGACCGCGTAAGAAACTCCAACGCCCTCCTGAATGAATATCAGTGTGGAGATTTGTCATCTAAACTTGTGGAAACCATTGAGAATGTCACAGCACTCATCTCAAACTGTGGGGGATCTTACACCCCCTTTACACCGGCTTTACGCAACTTATATGAGATCTCAGAGAAGGCAAAGCGACTTGTTTGTAACTGTTCCAACGAGAACTGGTGTGACGCATCACTAATATTTCAGCTACAAAATGATGAGGCATTTCAGGAGATTTTGTTGGAGATGGGTTTATGTTACAATGTCATTTGTGAGCAAGCCAAGGGAATACGTGGAAAAAGTCATCCTCAGATAGAGGATCTTCGCGAGTCTTCAACATTTTCACCTGCAACTAGAGAGAAGGTCCGTAAAGATCGAGAACTTTTGCAGGAGGCACTTTCGCGCTTGGCCAGCACCGTAAACTCCTCAAACCCTTGGGAGAAAAGCCTCGCAGAATACTTGCTGAGGAAATTGGACTGCCCACCTCAACATGGCCAGGCCAATGAGTTGGGCATCTTTGCCAATGCAATTTTGTGGGTGAAGGAAACAGAACCTGCAGGCACTTGGAAATATGACGGCTTTCTTGGAGGTGGGTCCGGGGCGAGTGGTGTTTGTAGCACACAATGGC
Source organism: Polytrichum commune (assembly GCA_950295325.1). Classification (NCBI taxonomy): domain Eukaryota; kingdom Viridiplantae; phylum Streptophyta; class Polytrichopsida; order Polytrichales; family Polytrichaceae; genus Polytrichum; species Polytrichum commune. Next base: position 50,458,808 of record OX485807.1, read on the forward strand.
TTGGCATTCCGTGCGCCAAGAAGGAGTTTCGCTCGGAAGTGGAGATGGCTATTTTCGTACGAGAAGCGGGAATCTTATATCGTCTCAGCCATCCAAACATTGTGAATTTTTTCTGTTGCAGCAATGGCCCGGAGAAGGGACAATGTTTCATAGGGATGGAGCTTATGCAAATGAGCCTTTCTGATTTGATCCAGTATGAAGCAAAAAAGGGGCGAAAACCATTCTCACTCTCTGTAGCTCTTGATATTATCGTGCAGATTGCCCGGGGAATGTGCTATCTGCACGACTTGGGGATTGCCCATCGAGACCTCAAACCGTCAAATGTGGTTGTAAATAGATTGAACACCCCACATCTCGACGACAATTTCTGTGTGAAGTTAGTGGATTTTGGTATGTCAAAGACCAAAGTGGAGGTCTCCAAGTCAAATACAATATCTATACCTGGTGTTGGCACTACAAATTACAGAGCTCCAGAGGTACATCCAAATGCACAAAACCGTACACAAGGAGATAAAGGGCGTGCAAAGGCATTTTGGTTCAAAGCCGATGTGTATAGCTTTGGTGTGACTTGTGCGGAGATTCTATCTTTGAAGAACCCATTTGAGAAAGTTAAATTATCCGACATGTATAGAGAATTAGTGAGAGGTGCAAGGCCCGAACTTCCTTCCCATTGTCCTGGAAAGTTGGTGTCTCTTTTGACACAATGTTGGAGCGGAGACCCTCGTTCAAGGCCTAGATTTATAGGCATTTGCACAAGGCTTGAAGAGGTCAGACATGATCTTTCGAGGGGCTCCAAGTCTATTGCGCATGCAGGTTTGCAAGAAGTTGGAATTGATCCCATATGCTACAAGTACATTGAGGAGATGTTGAGGAAGTATGAAGAGCAACGGCGAAAGCAGTCTGCTGAGCTACCAGACAATCTGTACTTCGCAGGCCTTGACCAAAAGTAAGCAAGTTTGTCCTTTTGACTTATGCATGCACTGTAACATATGATCGGCTTATGAGTTTTGTTTACATGATTACTTGGTAGTTGGCTTTGCAGTTGTTTCAAGGTGTGAGTAGCAAGCTTGCAACTAAATTCGCAGGTTCAAGTCAGAGACTTCTTAGCTTGGTCATGTATATGATTATCTTGGATTAGATGTGATGTGGTATTTGAGGAGGCGAGAGAGGATGAAGGACGGGGATCAAAGCTTGAGGAGATTTGGGATCATGAACATGACCATCATAAAAGTGGTACTGGCATCTTCACAAGCGGGGCACAGTTCGGTAATCCCCTAAGGAGGTGTGGAGTCCTTAGCTCTTATTTCATCAGTCACCTCATTGGAGCATTTCGATCACTGTAACTGATTTGATTCCATAGGTTTTAGAGGTCAATCACTGCATTTTTGTTATTACTACATAATTAGTATTCCCAGTAGGAAAAGGGACTCTACTATTTTACACAACCAATGGACATTAAATGTCCCAGCTGAATGAGAATGGTCTCTTGAAAATAAGCTGCTTTTTTCTCTTTCCTGCACCATGTTCTGAGAAATAGCAGCAACTTCGGCGTGGTAATGCATATTTATCTTTGTTGAGACAAATGTTGAGTGTAGGTTAAGACCCAATTTAGAGTTTCTCTGTTTTTGACTTGGAGTTACCATGACTTGGTCATTTAATTCGCTCGTCTATTTTGGTTAGTCCTCTGAGAACCATCGACTGTGACTCATGTGAACTCCGAAACTGGCTGCAATGTGAATTGAGAACAATATCTGATGTTGTGTGTAAAGATCTATAGAAGAGTACTTCTGTGGTATTCTGGATGGTGACTGTGATTGCATTTCGTATTTTCAGGACTTGGTCCTGTCCACATTATCACATGAGACTTCACCAATTCTAGGTCTCCTCATAAAGTAGGCTCTAGAAAGATGCCATTTTGTTCACAGAGATGCCAATTCCAGTCTTCCAGAGCAAGCACTCGAACGATTCCAGGGTCTTGTGTACCCTCAAAATGACGAAGATGCGGTGGAAATCAGAGTAGAGGACATCAGGACCCTGAATCCATCAGAGTTTCTCAATGATACAATCATTGATTTTTATAGCAAGTGAGTGTTGCTCTTGAATTTTCATGTCTTTTTGTTGTAGGTGTACTTTCAAAACATACCGATTCCATGGTGTGTAGTTACAAGCATAATGTCCTAGATGGTAAAATAATTTGTAAACATGTTACCAGGCGGATGTGGTAGTCCATCACTTTGTCTATGAGACATGTCCGTCCTCTTGACAAGTAGTTCAGCAGAGTTTATATTTTGTATTGTTAAAGAGTGTGGATCTTGATCGCCATTTTTGGTTGTGTAGGTACCTATTGCAGACGTTATGGCCACGAGAGAGGTTACATACTCTGTATGTATTCAACAGTTTCTTCTTTCAAGAGTTGGTGGGGACTGATACAAGCTATAAGCAAAGCAAGGCCGCATTTGAACGAGTGAAGAAGTGGACCAAGGAAATTCCAAATTTCGAGAAAGATTACATCTTCATCCCTGTCAGGCAGAGGTGAGACCTGTTTGTTGCAGTCCAATATTGTGTGCTTTTGAACCTCCATTAACCGCGAAAGAACTTGATGGGGCCTTCCACTGGAAAATGATGACATCTTTGAATTTACGGGATTTTGTACTTAAACAAGATTTCTTGCAGGTCACATTGGAGTCTCATCATCATTTGTCACCTGGGACACATGTGCGATGCTGATGGTAAGGATCGGTCCAATCACTTTGCAATAGATTCGAGGTTGAACAGTTCTTTTCACCAAGGTATCAATATTTGTGGCGTACCTTGATCTTGTGTGCCAGTATCATTGCTTTCTGAGGGTAAGAATCGCTGAGCCAAGCTGTTTTGGATGTAGGTCCATCTGGTGTCCCCATTGGGGATCCTTGCATTTTGCATTTAGACCCGTATGAAGGAACTTACCATACTGGCTTGGGAGACTGCATCAAAAGGTTTGCACCAGCCTACATGCTCATGTCCATTGATTCCTATTTTGTTTGCTTGATTTCCTTCCTCGAAACCACAACTATTTCTCAGGTTGGTTGTTTAATCTGAATTTGGCAGCTATCTTTCGGAGGAATGGAAAGAGCGAAATCCAGATGGAGATGCTAGAGGATATTTTGATGAAACACAATTTATTAGTGCGAAGGTCCCTCAACAAGGCAACGACTATGACTGTGGCATCTTTCTGTTGCACTATGTGGAGCTTTTCCTAAAAGTAGCACCTACGAGGTTCAGCTTGAAGAGAATTCGTAATTTGGAACCAAACTTTGTAAGTATGGGGACCCATCATTTATATTCCCACTCATACGTGCTTTTGTTCCGCTTGTCAGCTCTTAGGGATGTTAATATAATATGACCTGACCTCTTGTTTGGTGGTTTCTTCAACAGCTCAGAAGGGGTTGGTTCAAGCCATCTGAAGCCTCAGCAAAGCGCGCCTGCATTCAACAACTCATTATTTCCCTTGCAGAAGGGAGAAGTGCAGTTTCTTCGAAGGATGCTGAAGAAGCAAGCGACTTTCAGGCTATGGAAGAGTTAGCAGGAGTGAGTGAATCCATTGAATCTGACAAATGCGATCATGAGAAGCTAAGAGGCTGCAATATTCAGAAGAGAAATGAGTTTCTTTTGTCATGGAATGTGCAACCTCTAACGTACTAACCCGTAACAAGGATGGCACACCCTGGCCTGAAGGTGTTTTGACAATTCATGGTTAAGAAGGTCCTTATGTGTTGGATTCCCAGGGCCCTCTATCACATCCTGCTTGAGATGTTGCTGCCTTTTTTGTATAGAATTTCCCTCTCATAACAGGCCCTGTCAGTCAACTCCATATTTATATGCATATTTCAGGCTATTTCCTGTACAAGTCAGGCATACTTGCCATCAGTTCTTGTTATGGCTTGCTAATCATATTGGTAGCCTCCTTTAGAGACCCCTCAGAGCCCACCCCACATGTGCAAGCATTTGGAGTGCCCTGGTTTTATAAGTGAACATCAACTGGTAAGAAATCTCAAATTGTATTGCAAAGTACAAGAGTTACATAGGCAAAGTTTGAAAAAGAAATGAATGAGATCATTATTCAACACTATTACAACATTACATACCCAATTCTTATCAACTAGCATGTGTAAATGTTCTTCATAGGTTACTTCCACGAGGTTGATAGTTGACTTCCAAATGGAGATATGTCTCTTCTCAGCTGTGCATGGTCTTTGCATTCTTGAAGTAGACTTGAGAATGTATATTCCATGACTGCCATTTGACCGAGGAAATGTTATCATTGGTCCTCTATGAAGTGTTATCTTTATAAGTGTTGTGAACATTTTTGTCTCTTAATGAGGAAAGATACCAATGTTAAGCAGTAAGGTGTCAAGCGTTAAGGTTTCCTCATACCAACACTCCCGTTATCACTAATTTTTTTCGTTTAGGGTGCACAATCATCAGTTAAAGAATGTCTTCATTCTTTCTCTCATCTGAATGAATAATCATATGATAAAAGTTTCCACCTCATAATAATCACGAGTTACTTAAAGTGGTGGTACATTCTATCACTTTGTTTTGGACATAACTCTCTCAGTACATGACAGGTGCTTTCTCTGCAACACTTGGAGGAATCTCTGGACCCTACGATTGAGCTCACGAGGCTTGTGAAGGAGCGTAAACTTGAGGAGGCTTTCAACAAGGCCCTTTCTCTCAGTGATGTGGCTGTTGTCTCCTGGCTATGCATGCAGGTACCTGTTTTTTTGTTGTGCTCAAAACTTTGGCTATTTGTGAGAGCTGTCTGAGAGAACTCGACAATAATCTGCTATTCTTTCATCAAGGCTTAGTCAGAAAAAATCAAGTCTTCCTGCAAGTGCTTGTGTTGCTCAAAGTGAACAGGACTCTGTTTCTGGGCATCCAGATGGATCAAGTGAACCTTTTCAATACAGTACCGCTGCCCTTGAGTCAAGGAGTACTACTGTCCCTTGTGCAGCAGCTTGGCTGTGATCTGGGTAAAGACACTGCACGGAAGCTCTCATGGATCCGTGAGGCAGCACTAGCACTGAATCCACATGACCCTTTCCTTGCTCCACATATGCGTCCATTTTTGGAACAGCTATATCAGAATTTACATCGTCAAGTGCAGCTGACAACTATACCAGCGGAGCAAGCTAACTTGAGACTTGTCATCCATGTAGCACATTCCCTGTTAATATCTTGCAAATGAGCAGATGGAGAGGAAGAGAGAGACTGTTTGAGCTTGTAAAGCTGCCTTGGTATGGCTGACAGAGGATCTGAGACTCATTACCCATATAGGAATTAGTAATTGAACAGATTAATTCCTACCCTGTCTTCCTGAAGAGTCAGGCACTAGCAATCGTTGAGAAAAGGTAGTGACAAGTGGTTGAATCTTGGTACTAGTGGAGCACTGCTGAAAATGGAAAGGAGTGGCATGTCGGATTGCTGCATGATGCAATATGATGCTAGTGTCCTCCCTGATAGTTGATAGTGCTGATGATTTGTACAGACTGTAGGCTGCACCTGGAAGTTGCTTGACAACGCAGAGGCAATTAGATTGTGACGCTGGTTGTAATCACTATCCCTTTATTTTTGAGTGGCACTTACTGCCAGCTCTACCACTGTTCTCTGGTGGAGAGGACAGTATCATGGATGGAGCATAGCAGAGTATATGGTTAGCAATTTTCTTGTTTTCTAAGCTCTTTCACTGCTGTCTGAGAACCATGGGATTTAGAATGGAGAGGACTTGCTTGCGCGGCCTGGCTGAGCGAACCTGTTGGCTCTTGCAAGTTACACCTGTGAGACCATGGTATATTGGCTGGGTATATGGGTGAATAGGCAGGTGGGTATGGCCGCAGAATACTTGAAGGTTCAATCCAAAAGTGTGTCATACATGTTGAGAAGAATTTATCATAAACAAGAACATGCATTGATTGACAGTCATCATTCCCACTTACATTTTGAGGTGGCTCTAGCGTGCATGAAAAGCACAATCAGATTTAGCAAAATGATGATGGAACTACACGAAGGAGGTAATTGATAGCATCAGCAAACAAAAGAGAATCTACCAAGACTTCGTGCAAGATGAAATAGTCAAATCAAGAACACAATACAAGTTACGTATTTGAGGATCACAAAGATAACTCCATTTGAATCTCATGCACACCAAACCCGAAATCTGAAACCTTCCAGCATGTAAAAAGAAGATTAATTACTCTGGTAGGGTGTCTTTGCAATTTTTATTTGTAAAATAAAAATAAGCTTGCTATAAAACTCAAACACTTGACTACACTATTTATCTCATTTAGTGAGGGTGGGATAATAGTGTGGAAAATTAGTGAAGGTGATACTAAATTTCTTCATGCTATGAAATTAGTGCCACCATAAGATCTAGAAAGCGTTGTTCATCCTGGCACTATTCACTGAAAGTACCAGCACTATTTACTATAAATAATATACTCATAGTAAAATTATTCACAACATTCATGCTATTCATACCAACATCAATTTCTCCTTATTATCTAAGTTTCTTTCCCAAATTAGTCTAGTTCAAGTGATATGAGGTGAATCAACAACAAACCTATTGGGGGTCAAGTTTTGATGTTGGATGGATGAGATATACGCTTGTATGCAATAATTCCCCCTCTTGAAATATTTTGGACTTGTGTATGCAGGTAGATTACCTAGTTTATTCACAAACAGGTAGGTTTCATGCAGGGACAGTCGAGTAAGCATAATGAACTGAAATGTTTTACAAACAACACACAACATCACAAGTGCAGGATAAATTGTCGACCAAGTCCATTTCACTTTATATAATAATGCTAAAAGTACAGCTTATGTTGGGAGGACAGCCTAGTGTTGATGTCCAATTGCATGGGGTAAGAGAATCTCTCAGATGGCACATAGTATACTACAGTCTCATAATTTAGCTAATACTTGTCCCAAGAAAACTTTGATGTGTCGATTGTTTTTCCTAAATAACCCTTTGAGGATGTGTGTTGAAGTTTATGTTCATGATTCTTTAATGAATCAGTTGTGGAATTTGGGATTCTTTGAGGAGTTGCAATTCTGAGTTCTCAAACTTGAAGTTTGTGGCTTTCAGAGTTCTATGGAATGTGCACACGACACCCACAAAAGTGGTAGTTACTTCTTCCCAGAGGTATCACATGTCCTTGGCCCACATAGGAGGTGAGAAATCTTCAACTGGATATTTTGAATCAAGCAACAAATATATTTCATTGGACATGGCTATATAAAAGAACCTCTTAAGAAATTCGACTGAAAATCAATGGACAATAATACACAAATTTCCTAACAGTCTTGAGGATGCAACCTTAGAGGAGGAATCAACTGGCTTGAGTTGCAAAATTGTTCTTCAACATTGGTCTAAGTCGGATTTGAGTTGGGTGGATATTTGATATTGGGTCTAATTAAAGCTTAGTTTAGAATATGAAATAGATATGTGCTTTGGAACACATATTTTTGACGTGTGATTTAATATTTTTCTATATTCTTATTATATGATATCATAAGCCTATATCCCAATATGTCTTGACATATCCTCTTGATCTCCCCCTTAGATAATATGGGAGTTGCCAGCTTAGGGGTTTTACCATCCAATCTATGAAGCCAAATGTAGAGACGTGGAAATTAACGTGAATCATAGTATTGCAGTGAACGAAGCGATTCTCAAAAAGAAGAGATCTTGCCAGATACGGAAGTAGCGGTAACTTGTCATGAGATGCTCATTGGTTCAGGTAAGTGATTGGAAGCATGATGAAACTCAAAGCTTCCAAATCTATGTGACTTTTCCATGCAAAAAGATTGATTTGTTGTTATAATCAAAATCTAAAATGAAGCTATCTTTGTTCTAGGAAGAGAAACTCCCCCCTCGGAAACACATCACAAAGAAGTTGGACCTAGGCAACAAGATTTGCAAACTATGGGATACACCCGTAGCTTTCTTAATGATCCCACAACGTGCCAGACCACTACAATTGTACTACCTAAATTCGGCAAATATGAGCTAAGAGTATACTTCATTTCCCTTTTTGATGTTGATGTATTTTGTTTAGTGAGGAAGAGAAGTGGACATCAATCCTTAACTCGTGAAGGTCCAAGATCTCGTTTGGTTAGTTGAGCACTGAAACACAAAAATCGTATATCTCATTCTATAGAAAGATATGTCATTGTTATGTTGAACAAGCAAGTCACAAATTGACATACAATCTTCATCAATAGTTCAAATGTATGAACCTTAACAAAATCATCCACTCTATGTCTTGTAGTCCCTAAATTAAGATAGAAAATTTCAAACACAAAGTATTAAGTGTATGTAACATAGAATCATTTTTTATTGTGTTATCATATATGTAACCAAGATTTTGTTTGCTTCTAGAGGCATGTTGTGGGAATTAAGATTTCAAGCACAAGTAGAAAGTTGTACATTAGTCAACTTATATGTAGTGTTTTTTGGGTGTTAATTTCTCAAAATCAAAGATAGTGATTTATGCATTCCAGAATTGTGAAAACAACTTGTAACGTGTAGATGTTATGTTTAAGGTGTTTTTAGCAACTTTGGTATTTGTTTCGGACAAGAAGATTTAGATCCAATTAAGACTTTCATCTTAGTTACTTGAGAAAATAAAATCATAATGCAAGGGAATGAATGAATGAGAGTTGTACACTAACTTCCCTCTAGGCTTAGATTACTTTTACCATTTCACTCTATATTATTATTAATTATAGTTTTGCTAAGTAACACCTTTAATTAACTCAAGGCCTTAGCTTATGCAAGTACCATAAGCAAGTGGAGTTGATACTCTTGAGTAGCCTATAGATTATAATAATAGTGCTATGATACCTATTTGAATATATTTGAGATTGTTGCAACAATTGACCTTAACCATTTTGACATTTATATGTTTGATTCTCATCAATAATTAACATTTTGAAATAAAGGATTGATGAATATTGGATATGTTTACCCATAATAGAAAGAGAGCAACATTTGACACATGTATGGTTTTTGACCACGCGATTTGACTTTCTAATTTCAGCAGGGTCACACACTAGATTATTTCGACCAAGGAGATTTATTGCTGCTTTGGGGTGCACGGTCCTCTTACATGCTCAAGGATTGGAAGCATGCAAGTTTTGAAATGGTATAGGAAAATTTTGAGTTATTATTTACGTGCCATGGACATTTCTAGAATACGTAAAATATTGAGTGTTGTTCATGTGATAAAGATAATGAGTTGAAAAATGAAATTGTGGTTTATTCTTTTAGGGCACCCCTGTTCCTGCATCCTCATGGCAACTACTCCGTAATGAAGTCGGTATGCTTTGGATCCGTTGCCTTCCAAATTCTAAGTATTGTATGGATGGCACGCGCGTAGTGGAGGCTACATCAACAACCATTGGTATTTATGATGTTTTTCACCGTAAGGTAAGGGTCATACATAGCTTTCAGGATGAATAGTTTTCTCTCTTTACACATTATTTTATTACATACAAATTCTCTAATGATGTTTCTCATAGTTTCTTTTTTTAAAAGATCATGGCCCCTTTCATTGCAATGTAAACACCTTTGTGGTAGAACATGGTAATCATTCCATTAATGTATGTCTTTGATTGGATTTAAAGGAAAATCCCCCACACTTCAAGAATTGGTCACCTTTGCGGAATTTTGCGGAATATCAACCCAAATAATGGAAAGGTGGGTGATGTACTACATTTCATTTCCTTTTGCCCATGATGTGAGATTGAAGGGTTGGGGGATTTTTCATGGTGGCAAATAGAACATCCACTACATTGGTGTTGTTATTTAGCGTGGGTTTGAGAATATTGACATGCGTGGTATGTCACCACCAACACATCATGACAAACAACACAAACAACACAAGCTTACATAGACATTTAACAACTTGATTACATGTGTAATCATATACATAATCATATTAAGTATCATTTCAATATATCTTTAGTTTAGTTGGATAATCTATTTGGATATACTTAAGTTGTTATTGCAACCAACATTAGTGAAAATTTGTCATTAGAAGTGTACATCAATGTCATTTAAGTTGAAAGATATATTATGAGATAAGTACATACTTTGACATTGTGGTACTTTATACTATTAAACTTTACCTGGCATATCCAAAATAGGTGTTTAAACGGAGAGTTAGATTTTGACATGTGACAATCCATATGAATATGTCAGGGAATATGTAGTCCTCATTCTTTAATTTCTTTTTCACATGATTCATAGATCTAGGCCACAATTTCAAAATTTTAAACTTCATAAAAATGCATACTAGAATCACATAACTGTATTCAAATCAATACTGAATCTTGGAAGTCCTTCCAATGTCTTCAAAATATAATGAATGGTACTTGCAATATCTTCATGAAAATCCACATATTCAAATTATTGGAAGGATAATATCTCACAATCTATATGTCTAGAAGAACCTGTGTGGTATGAACTACGTAACCAAGAGCTATGCAGAGAATGTTAGAACAACATGAAGATGAAGGGATAATAAACAACCTTTTGCTCTCCTATTCTAAACTTCCTTACATCTTAGCTTAGTTACATTTACAAATAAAAAATATGACCCAATATACTTATGTGTTGTATCTAAAGTGCAGTGTTCCAGTGGAGTGATTTGAGGTTTTAGTGCAATCCTACTTATATGGAATCCTACATGTTACACCAGAGTCTAGTGTGATGGTAGGATTGGTCAAAATCCAACCCTACACCAATTTTTGGAGGAGGTTTACTTTCCATGAAGATGTAGATGAATAAGTTTTGAATTTCTAATTCTTGATGGACAAACGTAGTATTTCACACAAATAAAAACATAATTCATAGTGTCAAGAAACAAATAAACAAATAAACAAATAAAGATTGGACCATGAAATTCATGTAGTACTACATAGTGGGTGATCTTAAGATTGCTTTAAAATCAATAAAATGTTCATAAGTTATTCCGTCGATAATGACATTTGTAGGTTGTACAATAAGTAAATTCACACATGTTAGCTTTGATCAAACTTATGGGTGTTGAAGTAGTTGTTAATTCACACACTTTTGGTTACTCACAAACACAAAAAGAGATTATGATGAAAGATAACAAATACATATTATTTGAACCAAATACATAATATGAATGTGAAATCATGGGTGTGCAATTGACTAAAATTGGATTTTACATCAATTATGCATCAAGTGTTGCAAGGTGTTGGTTTAAATGATGTCTAAATTTGAAAATGAAGTTTATACTATCTTTAATTGTTGATTTTGTTGCATTCTTCCCATTGTACCGTACATATGCATACACGAATACAAATGATCCATATTCAAATACATAGTACATATATATGATAACCATTGTCAAATGTCATATTATTTCCACATTATTTTTTTTAATGAGTTTCAATTTTGGCATATACAAAGGAAAAGCTCGCTTTAATATTGATAGGGATTGGATGAAACATACCATCTAGAGCACAAAATTAATAGTAGGGCTTTATCACACAAAACAAATCAAATGATTGATTGTTTTATTCCATTGTAGTGGTCAATGTGATGATAATCATGGACTATTTCAAATTAAATATATTTTATGAAGTTTAAAGTGCATAAATAAAGCATGAAACATTCATCATTAGAAACTGAAACATACAAAGAGTAGAAGAAATCTTCGTCACCTTCAAGGTGTTGGTTGTTGGCTCAACCACTACAATATCTCATGAAAGAATGGTTAATGCTATTCGAATTGCAAAAGAAGAACACGGATAGAAAGAAAAGTAAAAACATGTTAGAGTGTGGTTTTGTCCCTTGCTTAAAGAAAACTCTTTTGTCTTTCGTGACAACATGTGCGTGACACATTTAGGTTTCTTGAAGCTGAACTACTTACTTGTTTTTAAGACTTGAACCTTTATAATAAGAAAATCCAAATCATATCAATCTATGAAATCTTGGATTTTAGTAGTTGTGTTATGAATGTGTACAAATCAATATGTTTAATGTTCCATCACCATCAATAAATTCGCTTATATAAAATTTATTTAAATGAAAGCAATATCTTCATTAAATGGATTGTTCAATGTTTTTATTCTTTGAATGTTGTTTTCAATGCAACTAATATATGAATTGATGGGTTGTCTAAACTCAAATGTTAGTAGATTATATATAAAACATTTTTGGAGTTTGTGTTAAGATGACATCAACTTGTTTGTACATTATTCTAGTTGAAACATGAATGTGGAGGATTTCATACTATGACATTTGGATTTAACATATTGGTCTTCCTTCAATGCTTTTAGTTGTGATATAAAAATTAAGCCCAACTATAGAAATAATTGTTTGATAGTCACATAAACTTTATTTTATAGTAGTTCTATGCCAAATTTCAATGTTCAAACCAAAAGAGTTCATATTGGAAACAAACTCTCCATTGACATGAATCTCTTAAAAGATTGATTCATTTTTCATTTGTAGATTTGTGTGGGATGCATTGGGCATGTTTAGCTATGGCCACCTCGACAATCATTTGGGTCAATATGTTATTAACTTTTGTGCCTTGGAAGGGCCCATGGATGGGTCCATGGTCTTGCAAGATTATTATTTGCAATAACGCAACAAGTAACATTTTGACCAAAATACATTCTAAAATTATGATATGTTTACAAATTCCATGAATTCTATTTAATATGTACAAGTAGTTAAACATCGTTATAATCTAAGGTCATTTTATATTCAACCTAGAGTACCAAATGAAGACCGGTGTAGGAATGTTGTTAACAGTTCCATGAAATGTGACCTCAAGTAAGTCCATATATGTGGTGGATCTAAATATCATGCTGATTTCCTCTAAGGAAACATGTGAGGACTCTTGAAGTCAAAATGGAAATTGTGCTTGAATATTCACCCTACTAGCTCGATAATAAAAAAAAATTGGTTAAATTTGTCATAAGTCGACATGAAAAGTCAGGTTGTTATATACACATCTCATAGTATGACAATTGACTTTGAGTTCCATACTTGAATATTTGTATAGCTATAAATTATAGCGAGAAAATTATTGTGAATTGATGATAAATGAATTGGAGTATTCTAGATGAACAACATAAGTGCTTCATGTTTAGGTGATTGCATTACTTTTTATTTGTAGGATGAAATTTCATGTGTCCTACATCCACATCTCGACATTGTATTTTGGGCTACAAGGCATGGTGTTATTGGGGCCTATGATTTCCAAAATGAGGTAGGAAATTGCTATCAAAATCATACATGTGGAATACAAAAATATGCGTTGATAAATGATAACTTATAACACTATATTCGTTAAATTGAGACTTTTTGGGCATTTTGAGACATTCACATAAATAAGAACAAGGATAAATGGAACACATATTGGAGAAAGTTGTAAGATGCGAACACTTTGAAGCAGGTGTTTAGACCAAGAACCCCATAAATAACTCATATTTGTGATGGTTTAGGGTGGGCAATCCAAATCTTAGACCACATTTAAGGGGAAACCTTAAAACATTCATATTATTGCACACAAAATATTAGAGCTTGTATGAATATGGTTTAGGTAGGGCAATCCAAACCATAGATCTTATTGAAGGGTTAATATGTTAACCAATATAATATTGCATACAAAATATTCCAAACTCATATTTGTGATGGTTTAGGTAGGGCAATCCAAACCTTAGACCATATGGAAGGGGAAATCATGTCTAACTTGTATTATTGCAAAAAAAAACCATACAAAGTGTGGCATGTAAAATGCATATCATGCTAACACCACACATGCATTGGATAGTGCGACCCAAAATGTTCTTGCCTATGACCCAAAACCCTACGCCTACTATGGCCTATCTAGCCTCGGATACTACCTCTTTTTCTTTTGCTTCATTTTCTTTTGCTTTTTTTTTCTTTTGCCTCTTTTTCTTTTGCCTCTTTTTCTTTTGCTGCAGCTTCTTTTGTTCGCATTGCTTCAACATTCCTGAAAATCTCCGCCCCGCGACTATAGCCATTCTTGGGGTGAACGCCATCAATAACACATTTTGTATTCCGTCGGCCGCCCGAATTATACGACGAAGAATTCGAATACGATGAAGTGGACTGTCTTGCATTTCTGGTCATGGAGTAGAAACGCTCCAACTCGATGGACGCACTAGACCGCATAGGTTTACGGGTGGGAGCAACCTGCAACGCGTCAACGCAAGAACACATGTGTTAGTTTAGGGAGGAAGACCCAAACGTGTCACACATTCATTTTTTAAGTGCAAAATGATTGTAATGCGCGGATAACCATGTTTTTTTTGGGGGGGGGGGGGGGTTCACCTTGTCACCGGGGGCGTTCCCGTCGGAGTTGGCGAGGAGGGGCAAGGCATCCCGCAAAGGAATAGGAAGGGTTCCACTCTTCGTAGGCCGAGCGTCCATCCGCAGCCGCCGTTGAGGTGTACTACTGCCGCCGGGCCGAGAGGGGGATGTCCGGACGCATTTGCGATTTATGCCTTTGAGCGGTGACGGGGACGCAGATCGCCGGAAGATTTGCTTGGGTGGGGGGCTATCGACGACGCCGGCGTCAAGAGGCTCCTTGGAGTAGTCGATGGTTGACGCGGCGTCGTAAACGGTCTCGTAGAAGAAGCTCCCCAAGTCTGACTCGCTGACGACGTCAATCGAGGGCTCCAAACGCTGGAGCCAAAATTGGAACAAAACAAAACCCAAGGAAAAGGGGGGAGATAGAGCGCGTGAAAATCAAGATACATATGAAGCGTAAATTACACAAAATGGGTAGGCGCATATACACACACACACATACAAACACACGTACTGTCTCAAATGAGCTTGTTAAATTTCGCGTGAGATAACAACTCTCTGTACAAATGGTCTCGTGGATCCAAGTATCTCTCGCCTATGGGATTATTCCTAACAAAATTGTTTACGGGAAGTCCGCTTCCCCAGAGCGCCTGGAGGTATTTACTAAGGTCTAACAAAAATCGGTCCCGGACCTTCTCGACCGTCCACGTAGGGCACACTATGAAGTTGGCCGTCGGGTTCAACATGTTCTTTGCGGCGCTGTCGTCCACCATGAGCGTGTTCTCGCGGGTGGGGCGGACGTCGTAGGGGACACCTATCAAGGACGGTCGCTGGTCCCAAAAAATGGGCTTCAAGACCTTGAGGTATTGGGGGGAAGCGGGGTTGTTTGGTTTTTTGACGACTTTGCCGTCCTGTGTGTACAATATTCTACAGGCTTCCTGTGCTAGGACCATGCAGGGGGGCTCGATGCCCTTGAAGATGAACTCCACGACCGCATTGGTGTTCTCGGCCGTCATGGAGCTCCACACGACCACCCACCATCGTTGTTGGGCGATCTGGAGGAAGGTCCGAAGCCACGGGCGGAGGTGAACTAGTTTGCTCTTTATGAACGTGGGCGGCCCGTCGTAATTAGCGTCCTCGGGCTTGCAAAAGGGCACCGTGGGGGTCCTAGGGCAATGAACGCATTGGACGAGGACCCCGTTCAGGTCTAACACCAGGAATCGTTTCTTCGGCAGCGGGGGCGGGGCGGGTAAAACCGGGGGCGCCGCCGCGCTGCCCTCTCCGCTCCTTGGGGAAGAGCGTCGGGGAGCCGCTACGCTATGCTCCGAGCCCTGCGGATACGAGCGAGAGAAAACGGGGGCGACTTATGTCATGCTATGTCCAAACGAAGCATTAAGGAAACGAGCGTTCTCGGTGCAAACACAAAAGCATTTGATTCATTTTGGAGGGGGTGCAACAAGGGATACAAGGGATACAAGAGCATACAAAATACATTCAAACACAATATACAAGTATATAGGAGTCAAAAATGGTGATTATATTATATACAATGCTCTATGTACATCTTGATTGGGGGAGCCGCGTTGAACGATGCGTTCAAACTAGCCTACTTCTACATCTAGAAAAAATTGAAGAGACGGGCCGCCGTGATGAAGACTTCGTTGCAAAGCCGGGGGTAGGTGGACGAACGAATGGTCGCTGGGGGTGACGAAGGGCGCGAGTGCCGGGGGGGGGCCTAAGTTCGTCCTAGCTAGGGGACACGACCAAGGCAAGAAGTCAAAGACCTAGGAAGTTTGGGTCGGCCGACCCAAACTGAGTGGGGTCAGTGCATTACCTCGCCTTGGTCGTGCCTTGACGACGTTGATGCCGGCATCGCGTGCGCTGCCCCACCTCTGTCACCGCCGCCTCCGACGACGCCGTCAGCCGCAACCTGCTCCTGCAAAGGCTGACTGTCAGGCCTTTGTCCCAACCCAACCTCCGCATGCGCATCATGCATTGGTTCATCGACTGGGTTAGGAGTAGAGGTATCACCAGGCCCTTGCGGGCCTTCAACATCTAGCATAGGCTCGTCGACCGGGGTCTGATGGGGGACGGGGTTTGGGTCGGCCGACCCAAACCCTGCTGCTTGGCGAGGGTCGCTCTGCGACGCTGCAACGTCGGCACTGTTTGGGTCGGACGACCCAAACATGTGGGGGTCGTCCCGCTGGTGGTGTGGGGGCAAGAGGATGGGAGGCCGGAGCGGGGGGGGGGGGGGTGCCAACGAGCTGGACGCTCCGGGGACGCGCCAAAGGTTTGGATCATCCACCTGCTGCACAGGCGCGTAAGGACGGGCGTGCGGCTGCAGCAAATCCGCGAAGCTGAAGGAATGCTCCAACGCCGGCCGCGGGCGGATATCCTGTGGAGGGAAGCCTGCGGGCAAGTGAGGGAATGAACTCGGGGGAGCCATCACCAATCCCTGCGCCAGCATGCCCTGGATCACTTGCGTGATGAGGTCCGCTTGGGACGGAGTTTGGGACATCGCCCTTTGCCGCTCCTGCTCCAACAGGAGAGCCCTCAACTCCGCGACTTCGTTGCGGACAGAGGGTTCCTCGGCGGCAGCCCTCTGCAGTCGCACACGCTGCTCCTCGTCTCGGAGCATTTTTGCGTTCGCCTCCTCCACGGTGAGGACCTCCGGTTTCACCCTCACATTCCCGGCGAACGCTCTGGGGGAGGCAGGATCAGACCTCAGCTTCTTGGCGAGTTCCATGTCGTCCTCATCCTCGGAGCTTATTGCGATCGTCTCCTCCACCGCATAGTCCCCGTACAGCTTCTTCCCCTTCATCCTTCTACGCTCCCTGAAGGTGGCCGTCGCGTCCCTCGAGTACATATCCTTGGCGTCGTCCACCGTCAACGCGGGCACCAGCCTGCTCTGCGGCGTGGCAGGCCGCATGGCCTTCTTCCGCTGAGGGGCCTCGGATTCTTGAGTGAATCCTGTTGCCCCTTCCTCCACCTCCCCCTCCACTTTCTCTGCTTCCTCCTCCGCCTCCTCCTCGTCTTCCTCCCCCTCCTCCCCAACCCTGCCACCTGCTCCCATAGACGGATTGCCCGGATGCAACCCGATGAGCGGCTCTGGCAATTGAACGGGGGCCCGCATGGCGAATTCACCCGGGTTGATTCGCCTCGCAATATCCAAAGGATTCTCGCCCCCCTCGACGATCTCTTCGACGTAGGATCCGGGTATCCAGTCGAGGATGTCCATTCTCTTGGCCAGCGCCTTTTGGGTCCTGTAGAATTGAACATCGGCATCCTCTACATAGGAGTAGATGTTCAACCCAGACATCTGCACAATCAAAATCAATACTATTAGTAACACCAAATGAACATATAATGGAAAATGACTTCCAAACAAAATAAGAATAGTTAGTTTGGGTCGCTCGACCCAAACTGTGCATGCCCCTAGTTTGGGTCGTTCGACCCAAACCGAACGTATAGGGACTTCTGGGTTTTCTGCTTACCATGGCTGCAAAAATCGGTTTGGACCCCCCGAAAACGTTGAAGATGCAGTCCCCTCTCTTCGTGAGGGTCCTCATCATCCGCAGGTAGAACTCCATGCGCAGCTCATCCGCGGGGTAGTTGGCGTACTTCGCCTCGTCATATAACTCCTGCTGGTACCCAACCCTTCTTGGACTTGGAAGAGCTTTTCCATCCTGGCTATGGGATGGTTTGGCACCTTAAGCAGCTCAGCTTTGTACACGAAGTACAAACACAGCACGTTGACGATCTTCGTCTTCTTGTCTTTCAGCGTGCTGTACGCCTGTGAGCCCAAAAGGGTGCCCACATTTAGTCTTAGACCCTTGAAACGTTAGTTGATGCACTTTGAAGTAGCATGTTACTTCACAAAAATATAAAAAGAGTGAAATGTTAGTCTTAGAAGTACCATGTTGTAAGAGGCTAGGATGTGAGTTGTTATTGTGTTTTTACCTTCGGAAGGATTTGAATGAATGAGGATAGGTAAGGAGAACTTGGATTGAGTAGTTAGTGAGTAGGCTAGTACAAATGGATGGAGACAACCAAAGTGACTCAAGAGGCAAGTGCATTCGAATTGGGATGAATGGAGGATCACATGGAGCGCACAAGTGGACCACCTCATCATGGCCACTTAATGGGGAAGGCCCAAGGAAGAATGCAAGGTGGAGGATAAGCAAATTCTCAAAGCACCAATCAAATCACGAGTTAAGCATCGTGGTTTGAATTAAGTGGTGAGCGACGATTTGGGAAAGTAAGGGGAGAAAGTTATGGCGGCGGAAAGCGAAGGAGGCTAAGTTTGGGTTGAAGCATCCCAAGTTTGGTAAAGTGTGGTAGGTAGAAAGCCAAGGCTAGTTAAATGTTCGAATTAGGATCCTTGTTGATCATTTGAGGGAGGAAGGCTTAGAAGATAGGATTGGCGCCTACTAAGTAGGAGGAAATCTCAAGGGCTTATCGTGAGCCTTGAGGGTGCTCACCCCCTCAAGCTTACTATATAATCCCTCATTCTTCCCTCACTCATCCTCTCTTTCTTTTGTGCTCCAAGGCACCCCACGAGTTATAAGTGTGGGTGTGGGAAGCCATATTGGAGCACATGTGTGTGCTTAGTTTTTAGTTTGAGAGCCAAGGCTTGTTAGCCTTGAAGAGGGCTTGACCTCTTGGTAGAATTAGTGTTGACGTGAAGGATTTTAAAGTTAATTCATGATTCCAATTTGTGGTACTTTAAGTTCATGTTTTGAATACACGTGGTTGCAAGTTCCATGTTTAAGAGTTGAGCACTTGATGTTGTGATGAGTGCAAAAATATACTTGTGTGGATTAGTTAGTCTTAGTAAAGTTAGGAAATTCTCTCTCCCCCTCTCCTCTCTAGGATTTTAGGATTTTAGGATTAGAGAAGAATTGTGTGATTAGAAAGGGGTTGTTAGTAGAATTAGGGAAATTAGGTAGGAAGATTAGTTAAGGGCTTGAATAATTAGTGAGGTAGTTGGGGATTACAACTACAAAGTTGTGGGTTCATGAAGGAGCTGGGTTTATGAAGGAGCTGGGTTTGTTTAGTTAGAAAGTAAAGAGCTGGGTTTATGAAGGAGCTGGGTTTGTTTAGTTAGAAGCTAAGGAGCTGGGTTCATAAAGGAGCTGGGTTTATGAAGGAGCTGGGTTTGTTTAGTTAGAAAGTAAAGAGCTGGGTTTATGAAGGACCTGGGTTTGTTTAGTTAGAAGCTAAGGAGCTGGGTTCATGAAGGAGCTGGGTTTATGAAGGAGCTGGGTTTGTTTAGTTAGAAGCTAAGAAGCTGGGTTTATGAAGGAGCTGGGTTTGTTTAGTTAGAAGCTAAGAAGCTGGGTGGACGTTAGAAGCAAACAAAGACAAAATAGCACCCGAGCATAAGGAGGTTAAATAGTTAATTTGTGCATTCTCCACATACGTATTGAAATCGTACATTGAGTTGTTAAAAGTGAAATTCCAGTTAAATCCAAGACCACTTGAAGGGTGAACCTTGCACTATGGACTCATCCAAGTCCAAATCCAATACCGCGGAGGAATGTGAGCCCAAACCCACTACTCGGACTACGGACGCTTAAGGGTGGGGGGTTTGGCCTCACAGATCTTCAAATAGAAATTTCATTTTTTATTAGTTAATCAAATACTCTCTTGAATTCTAAACAAAAATGGAGACATTCAGAAGTTATTGCTCAATTTATGTTGTATAAATGTTTATAAGCCTGGCCATAAATGTATAAAATTCACCATCATTTGTGCTTTGGTAACTAAGTAACGTGGCACGGAACCTAGTGGCGAGGCTTGGCGATTGGGAATGAATTATTAGTGAGGTTCAGGGCCCGTTTACACTATGGACCATGAAGTCGGACTAGGATGCAATAAGAGCGTTTGATTGGTTGTTGAACTCGTCCTGGGACCACTTCGGTTTACACCAAGGAAAAAATGGCAGAGGGACCATGAAGGTCGAGGACCCCAAAATACAATTTTCAAGGCCTAATAAATGCATTGACATGGTCCAATGGGTTTGTGGTGAGAGAGGTGGTCTATTAGGAAAATTCAAGGCCCATGGAAGAGAAATGTTGTTGATATTTTTTTTTTAATGAATTTTTTTTGGGGCTTAAATATACAAATCTTCCACTAGGCAAGGCTCAAAGTCACACTTTTTAACATCTATATAATGTAATGAATCTTGAGAAGCAAGTCCACCCTCTATGTGCCTAGGTCATATCATAGCCCATGAGACATACCATCTCTTCCATAACTGATGAGATATACCACATCTTTCATGCCCTACCCCTTAAACTTGCTCCAACATGTTTCATCAAACAATGTGGGACATCTAGAACTCAAAAATTTGAGTGCATATTTATTTTTTTGGTCTACCAACTTAAATGTTTGTGATTTGGGGGCTTGTAATATACCGTTGGAAAGGTCTTGAAAATACCTTTGCAAGGGTATATTGAACACCCCAAAAAGTTTTAACATTACAGTTGCAAAATGAAAAAGAAAATTATGTAGTCGTTTAGCGACTGTAGATTAGGGTGGTCAAAAGAATTGCAATAGGAAAACAATTATGGTTTTTTTTTCATGTTTTCTACTACACTAAATAGGATATTTAGTGTTTGATACATTAAATAAAAACACATGCAGTAAATATCAATAACCCTATGAAAGTAAGTAACTTTATATGTAAACTCAAACACTAAATATGAACTATGGTAGTATGTGGAAGTTACATGTTTTAGTTTAGTGTTAGTAAGGATATGAAAATAAATAAACAACGATAAGAGGAGAATTCCAACATATCTTCTAGCAAATCTTCTAAGACTAGTCATGAAAGAATTGAATATTAGTGTTGAGCAAGGTACGGTGGTAACAACATTAAATATAATCAAACAATTAATATCCTATTTAGTGTAGTGAAAACACAAGGTACATATCACATGTAAATTACATGGAACATGTACAAATTAAATCACTCATTTTTTGAATTTTTTTTGTTGTAAAAGTTGTCGTGAGAAGAGTTGCAAGCCACATCTTCAACACATTTAACGAAAAGTGAAGACAAGTGAAGCCCAAGAGAATGGTCAAACTTGAATTTTTTCAGAACTACCCTTTTTGAGCATGTATTAAAAAAAAATCAGCACATTCACTTTTTGGTGCATGGTCATTCTTCTTGGTTCACATTTGGTTTATGCCTAGTGAGGGGCGCAAGGCGTTTAAAACTAAATTTTTAAGAAGTTGGACCATGGAAGTTGGACCATGAACTCAAACCATTGAAAAATGCCCTTTTCCATGGTCCGACTTCATGGTCCATAGTGTAAACTGGCCCTCAGTGCCTACTTGGTGAGGTTTGGTGGCCAGTGGGTAACTAATAAATGAGGTTCGGCAGCTACTTGCAAGGTTGCGTAGCCCCCTTAGTACACTAAACATGATATTCAATGTCACCGATTCTAATTGTCTTGCTCAATACTAATTGTAGGCCGCAGTGTAGTGTCACCAACACTTCATGTTAAGCCAACATTATTTGTCATTCCTTGTAAATGATTTTTGGGATGACAGATTTACAGTGTTGCAATTATTGTCATTTACCAAGCAAATTCTCATCCAAATTTTATTCATCCATGGCAATATTTCATCACAAGTTGCTGACAAGAGAAGGTAGGGGTTTGGCCAATGGATGAACTCATCCATCACCGATGGCAACATCTATAAACTTATTAATAAGAAGTGTCATCCGAGTGACACTAAATATCATATTTAGCATTGTTATCAAAAAGGTTTAAATCTTGTATGACAAGGTACATGTTCAAGTGGTGATTCGTTTTATTAAATAAGTAATTGCAAATTAAGAAGGTCCAATAACATGGCCGGCGTTAGCTTTTAGGGGTAGGTGGATAGGGGCCGGGGCCTGCGATTTGGCAGTTTCAGGCAACCCCCACAAAACAAATCTAAAAATATTCAAATCCTCATCGAGAAGTGCTACCCGCTCCGCCCGACTTTGAAAATAAAATTGCCCTTGCATTCTCGAGGGCCGCTTGTGCATGTAACCCATATTGAGTGCACTTCATCTTCAAGGTCCAAAATCCAATATATGTGTTGAATTCCATTGAGTAAATAAGCAATTGATTGGGATTTCATTTTCGAAGTGAAACCGTCAATAAAGCATGTAATTAACTTGGAAGTCAAAAATATTACAAAACCCTCATCAACATTGAGGTAAACATTTTATGACTTACCATTGAAAGGGTCTTTGTCATTCTAAAATGAAACTAAAATTAGTGTTTTGTTTGAGAATGTTTAGCTTAAAATATTCTAGTTAATGCCTTCTATTTCCAAAAGTATTTACATACATTCAAACTAATAAAGTGTGATTGCATGCAATCAAGTCTAATTAGTCCAAATTTGTCTGCCAACTCCTTTATTGGCCTTGCAAACCCACTCTCCTCCCAACTCATGTGTTGGCTCAATTACATATATGACATCATCGTCACATGAATGAATTGCAAATTGGTTGCGCTTTTGAGGATGCGCTACAATCTTCCAAAAGATCCTGCCATCGACAACAAATGTTCCATCAAAATTTCAGTCAAAACGCAAGCACGGCATTATGAAGAGCTCCAACTATTAAGATCCACACCTACACATATTATGCTCCAGAGCCACAAGCAATCCATGTTCTACTGCAGCTTAGCAGAGCAGGAAGAATTGGGTATGACTTCCACATGGATTGGGGTATTGGTATATGTACCAGGGAGACAGGCTATAGATTTGATTTGGGCTGTAATATGCGGATGGTGTAATTCGACAACGGAGTTGTAAACGAGCAGTGGCATCAAATACGCCAATCGAACCGTTGTCAAAGATGGCATACACAAGCTCACTGTCACATGAGTACTTAGCACAACATATCCATCCTTCGACATTTCTGTCCTTGCGGTCCCACTGCGTAGAACGAATTCCAAACGTCAACGAACGGGAGGTGGGAATTTCATTATGGGTTGAGTAGGGACACATAAGTATAATAGCTACCACATCAACATACTACACCATGTATTGGATGCACTTTCATATGGTATTTCAAGTCACTCTGGTAGTTGTTCTCATGACACTTCTTGGGAGTAAGTTTACTAAATACTTTCATCCCAAATTACTTTAGTCCATCCAAATTTACCATTTATTGAAACAATGTATGGTTTATTTGCATCCTAACAATTCGGAAATGAAATATTATTGTCTTGGATGATTGAAATTTGAATGAAAAATCACTTTCTGAGTGACAATAATTGCAACATAGTAAATTTGTAATGCAAAATTTATTTTACAAGGAATGACAAATAATGTTAAATTCATATTTAGTGTTGGTGACACTACATGGGTGGTTTACAATTAATATTGAGCAAGATGAATAGAATTGGTGACACAACATACACTATTATGTGTACCATGCATCATGATCACAATAAGGCATGATTGCTCACAAAGTACAATGGACGAATCAAGATCCTAAAAAGAATTTGAATTTGATTAGAATTGGTAACATTAAAAACAATTTTAAGTGTACCATTCATCGTGATTACAATAAGGCGTGATTGCTAAAAAAAGTGCAATGAATGAATCAAGGTCTTAAGAAGAATTTAATATTTACCCTATGGAGTTCCTTTCGTTGCCGCAAATCACAATTGGCTAAGCCGTCTCCATTCCTAACAAGGAGTTGAACTTGGTCATTGTGGAGGTCACAAGGATAGTGGTCGTCCAATCCATTTATTCTCTCCACGTGCTCATTATTGAGTGTCCATGTAAATAATTGGGTCTAATGACACCACCAACACACATGTTAGAACATAATTGAGTGTTAATTTGCTTGAACCCAATAATTTGGGATTAGAGTCATAGGATATAAACTATACAAAAACGAACACGAGGTTTTATTCAATTGTATTTCAACATGATTCAATACACATCATCATTATCAAAAGGTGAAATGATAACAAAGTTGTAGCTTTCTAGGGGGATTTTTGCATGAACATAAATAGAAACTCAAGTGCATGGTTGACTTTAATATTCTCTAAATAAATACCTCATCTTTGCCCTTGCAACAAAACACCAACACGTTTAGAACAAGGGAAAAAAATAGGTCCCATATGTAATACCCGCTAGAGTTCTCCCCTAATTGAGGGAGATGCACTCTTCTAGTCAAGTTCTGCGATCCAACATAAAATTTCCATGTATTAATCAATCTACGTCAGAATTATAGTCCAATGCGAACAATCGTTGTTTGGAGGGGTGCACTCTTCAACAAATTTAAAAGTATCGTGTTTGCTCCACCTTCAAATCCAAACGCAGATATTACACATAGCTTTAAATTTATGTAGTAACCCATAACATATGCATTTGTTCATGGCTATTGTTATGATTTTTCATTCATGTCCGGATCATGGGCCTATTGTCATTTTACATATTACACACATCACATTAATGACCCAAATTATACATACAAACTATACCTTCAACGATACCCCCTTATGTGCTCAATGTGCAAATTTATCTAAATTAACACATTTCTTAAGCACCCTTGTGCAAGGGTAACTGCATGCATTGGACTTTGCTTGAGATGATTTAGTCAATCGTCTTCAAATTATATGTACATCAATTATTTTTGCAAATCGTGCAATTGATTCCCACTGTGTGCCTATTTTGGGTCATGTTATTTGCAACTAAAAGTCAACAACAAATTATTCAAGAGGAAGTTAAGACCATCACGTAGGTCTAACTCATGTGCCATATTGACATTCTTTGGACTACAAAAGTGAGTCTTGTAAATAAGATAATCTTTAGTTCTTTAATAAGTTGTCATTTATCAACGCATATTTTTGTATTCCACATGTATGATTTTGATAGGAATTTCGTACCTCATTTTGAAAATCATAGGCCCCAATAACACCATGCTTTGTAGCCCAAAATACAATGTTCTGATGTGGATGTATTAGGACATTTGAAATTTCATCCTGCAAATAAAAAGTAATGCAATCACCTAAACATGAAGCACTTTTATGCATTGTGCTGTTGTTCATCTAGAATACTCCAATTCATTTATCATCAATTCACAATCATTTTCTCGCTATAATTTATAGCTATACAAATATCCAAGTATAAAACGCAAAGTCAATTGCCATACTATGAGATGTGTATATAACTACCTTACTTTTCATGTTGCATAAATAAAATAAATTGTTGAGCTAGGAGTCTGAATATTCAAGCATAATTTCCATTTTGACTTCAAGAGTCCTTGCATGTTTCCTTAAAGGAAATCAACATGCTATTTAGATCCACCACATATATGGACTTACTTGATATCACATTTCATGGAACTGTTAACAACATTCCACGTATTGTGTGAACATGAAGATCTACACCGGCCTTTGTTTTGTACTCTAGGTTAAATATAAAATGACCTTATTTTATAACCTTATTTAATATTTAATATAAAATAACCTTATTTTATTTAATTACTTGTACTTATTAAATAGAATCTATGGTATTAGTAAACATATCATATTTTTAGATTGTATTTTGGTCAATATGTTACTTCTTGCCTTGTTGCAAATATTAACCTTGCAAGACCATGAACCCATCCATGGGCCCTTCCAAGGCACAAAAGCTAATAACATATTGACGCAAATACTTGTCGAGGTGGCCCTAGCTAAATTTGCCCAATGCATCCCACACAAATCTTCAATGGAAAGTCAATCAATATTTGCGAGTTTGTTTCCAATATGTACTCTATTGGTATAAAATTAAACTACTATAAAATAAATTTTATGTGACTATCAAACAATTGATTCTATATTTGGATTTGATTTTTATATCACGACTTTAATCATTGATGGAAGACCAATATGTTAAATCCGAATGCCATAGTATGAAATCCTCTTCATTGATGTCTCAACTAGAATAATGTTCACACATATTGATGTCATCTTAAAACCAACTCCAAAAATGTTTTGTATACATTCTATTAACATTTGAGTTTAGACAACCCCTCAATTCATATATTAGTTGCATTGATCAAAAATATTCAAAGAATAAAAACAATTAGCAATCCATTTAATGAGGGTATTGCTCTAATTTATGTGAAATTCATAGAACCAAATTTTATGATGGTGTTGGAACATCAAACATATTTATCTGTACACATTCATAACACAACTACCAAAATCTAAGCTTTCATAGAGTGATATGATTTGGATTTTCTTAACATAAAGATTCAAGTCTACAAAACAACTAAGTAGTTCATCTTCAAGAAACCTAAATGTGTCACGCACATGTTGTCCCCAAAGAAAGACGGGTTTTCTTCAAGCAAGTGACTAAACCACACTCTAGCGTTTCTTTGCTTTTGTCTTTATCATTTTTCATTCTTTGCGAGTCTAATAGCATGAACCATTCTTTCATGAGATATTGGAGAGGTTGTGCCGACAACCAACACCTTGAAGGTGAACAAGATTTCTTGTACTCTTTGTACGTTTCATATTTTAATGATGGATGTTTCATGCTTTAAATTTGCACTTTAAACTTCATAAACTACATTTATTTTAAAATAGTCCACGATTATCATCACATTGACCACTACAATGAAGTAAGACAAACAATCATTTGACTTGATCTATATGATAAAGACCCTATTATTAATTTTGTGCTCTAGATGGTATCTTTCATCCAACCCCTATGAGTATTGAGGAAAGCTTTTACTTTGTATATGCCGAAATTGAAACTAATTCAAAAATAATGTGCAAATAATGTGACATTTCACAATGGTTGTCATATATATGTACTATGTATTTGAGTATGGATGTAGAAACTTATGGGTGTAGAAGTAGTTGTTAATTCACCCTCTATGTGATACAACATGAAGTTTATGGTCTAATCTTTCTTTGATTATTTGTTTGTTGACATCATGAATTATTTTTTCATTTGTATGAAATTTTATTAAACTATGTTTGTCCATCAAGAATTAGAAATTCAAAACTTATTCATCTAGATCTTCATGGAAAGTAAACCTCCTTCAAAAATTGGTGTAGGGTTGGATTTTGACCAACCCTACCATCACACTAGACTATGGTGTAACATGTAAGATTCCATGTAAGTAGAATTGTACTAAAACCTCAAATCAATCCACTAGAACACCGTACTTTTGATACAACTCATAATTATACGGGATCAAATGTTTTTTTTTTTGTAACTGCAACTAAACTAAGATGTAAGGAATTTGAGAGGACGAGAGCGAAAGGTCATTTATTATCCCATCTTCATCTTCATGTTGTTCAAACATTCTTTGCATAGCTCTTGGTTGGGTGGTTCATACCACAAAGGTTCCTCTAGACATATAGATTGTGACATATTATCCTTCCAATAATTCAAATATGTGGATTTTGATCAAGATACTGCAAGGACCATCCATTATGTTTTGAAGACATTGGAAGGACTTTAAGATTTGGTATTGATTTGAATACAATTATGTGATTCTAGTATGCATTTTTATGACATTTAAAATTTTGAAATTGTGGCATGGATCTATGAATGGTGTCAAAAAGAAATTAAAGAATGAGGACTACATATTCCCTAACATATTCATATGGATTGTCACATGTCAATATCTAACTCTTGGTTTAAACACCTATTTTGGATATGCCTAATAAACATTATTAGCATTATTTTAAAACTACCACAGTGTCAAAGCATAAACTTATATCAAAACATAACTTTCAACTTAAATGACATTCATTTACATTCCCAATGACAATTGATAACAATGTTGATTGCAATAAGACCTTTAGTATAAAATCCAACCAAAATAGATATACATCTAAATGACACTTAATATGATTATGTATATGATTATACATATAATGAAGTTGTGAAATGTGTATGTAAGCTTGTGTCGTTTGTGTTGGTGGTGACATACCACATGTCAATATTCTCAAACCCACACTAAATAACAACACCAATGTAGTGGATGTTGTATTTGCCACAATGGTGTATTCCCCGACCCTTCAAACTCACATCATGGGCAAAAGGAAATGGAATGCAATTACCTCAACCACCTTTCCATTATTAAGCTTGATATTCCGCAAAGGTGACCAATCCTTGAAGTGTGGGGGATTTTCCTTTACATCCAATCCAAAGATTTACATTAATGGAGATGATCACCATGTTCTACCACAAAGGTGTTTACATTGCAATGGAAGGGGCCATGATCTTTTAAACAAAGTACCTATGAGAAACATCATTACAAAAATTATATGTAATAAAAAAATGTGTAAAGAGAGAAAACTATTCATCCTCAAAGCTATGTATGACCCTTACCTTACAGTGAAAAACATCATAAATACCAATGCTTGTTGATGTGGCCTCCACTACCCGCGTGCCATCCTTACCATCCTTACAATCTCGATGGCAATGCCCAATAGGCATATCGACTCCATCACAAAGTAGTCGCCATGAGGATCCGTGAATTAAGGTGCCCTGCAAGAATAAACCACGATTTCATTTTCAACTTGGTATCTTTATCACATGAACAACACTCAACACTTTCCATATTCTAGAAATGTGAATGGCACATAAGTAAGAATTGTATTTTTAGCTAGACCCATAACATTAAGTAGCAATGCTAGGAGGGTACCTTTGAGTACCCACAAATTTACCTCAACTAGAAGGAAAAAGCTTGCAAAGCAAGGGTGACTGGATGGATAATTAATGAAACATAGAATCTTCAAAAATGTATCAAATAGGTTTCCAATGCGGGTGTCAAGAGACTTTTCCAAAATGTGCAACTACCTTTTTGACCTCACCAACTTTCCCGATGCTTTATAGCTATTTGGTTTAGATCATAATTTAGCCTATATTAGAATCTTTACCACCACTTGGCATAAGTTTTGTCCTAGAAACAGACATAATTAATTCCAAGCATTGAAAATAATTATCCGAATAGATTTAAAATAGCCTAAGTAAAACGCAAACTTAGTGCTACCTTTGCTCTTGAAAGAGCATCAAACTGGCACGGGTTGATTTTAAGCTCTAGTGAAATGGTCAATCTGGGCTTGCTACTTAATGTTATGACCTTTTCAAAATTTGCATCCTCCCAATCCTTGAGTAGGTAGGCGAGTCTTTCACACCATAGCACCAATGAATCTCCTTGATTGATATATTGCAATGCTTGTTCCTGTTGAAAATACAAAGTCAAATCGCTTGGTCAAAAACCATACATGTGCCAATTGTAGCTCTCTTCCTATTATGGGTAAATGGATTCATAATTTATCTCTTCTTCATTTCAAAATGTGAACTGTCGATGAGAAACAAACATATAATTATCAAAATGGCTAGGGTCAACTGTTGCAACAATTCCAAATATATTTCAATATGTATATAGTCTATAGGCTACTAAATAATATCAACTACATTTGCTTATGGTACTTCGATAAGCTACGGTCTTGAAATAACTAAATGCCGTACTTAGCAAACCTATAAGTAATAAAGATATAAAATGAAATGGTACAAGTAATCTAGTATGAGGTATACTTAATGACTCCAATTTAAGTGTTTTAAGTGCTCAACTAACCAAACGAGATCTTGGACCTTCAAGAGTTAAGGATTGATGTCCACTTCACTTTCCCACTTAACAAAATACATCAACATCAAAAAGGGAAATGAAGTCTACTCTCATCGTCCTGTCCCTCGAAGGTGTTTTAATTGTAGTTGTCCGGCACATTGTGGGATCCTCAATTAGCAGGCATGGCATTTGAAGTAATGTATCAAGAAGGCCATGGGTGCATTCCATAGTTTGCAAATATTGTCGCATAGGTCCATCTTCTCCGTGATGTGTTTCCGAGGGGGGAGTTTCTCTTCCTGCAACAAAGAAAACTACATTTTTAAGTCCGACTATAGCAACAAATCAATATTTTTGCATGGAAAAGTCACTTAGATTTGGGAGCTTTGGGTTCCATCATGCTTCCGATCACTAACCTGAACCAACAAGCATCTTCGGCCATGTTAAGGCTAGTTGCGTATTTGGCAAGATCTCTTCTTCTTGAAAATCCCATTGTTCTCTGCAATACTACGATTCACATTAGTTTCCACATCTCTATGTTCTGCATCATAAATTGGAAACACACAAACTCTAAATTGGGTCTTAACCTACACTCAACCTTTGTCTCAACAAAGATGAATATACATTTCCCCGCGGAGTTTGATGCTAATTTCCAGAACATGCTAGAAAGGCAGTTTATTTTCAAGAGACTATTCTGATTCAGCTGGGCCTTTTTAATGTCCATTCGTTGTGTAAAATAGTAGAATACCTCTGTCTACTGAGAAAACTATAGCATGTAGTAATAACAAAAATGCAGTGAAAGACCCTAAAACCCATGGAATCAAGTCATTTAGAGAGATCGAAATGCTCCAATGAGGGGACTATTGAAATAAGAGCTAAGGACTCCACACCTCGTGAGTGGGTTACCGAACTGTGCCCCGCTTGTGACCATGCCAATACCACTTTTGTGATGGTCATGTACATAATCCCAAATTTCGTCAAGCCTTGATCCCCGTCCTTCATCCTCTCTCTCCTCCTCGAACACCACATCACATCTATTCCAAGATAAACAAATACATGAACAAGCTAATAAGTCAACCAATGTATAAACTGGTCATTCAACTTTTGTAACTAAACCAGTTGAAAACACCTTAACGTGCAAGTAATGGGTCCTTCACTTGAAGGCACGAGGAAATGATAAATTTCAATTAAAGTGATTGAATCTGATGCATCTCGTCCTCACATTGACAACATAATATTTTTTTGAGGATAAAGTTATGAAAGTCTCTGACTTGAACTTGCCAATTTAGCGGCAAGCTTGCTACTCACATCAACCGACTGCAACACCAACCACCAAGTAATCCTGTAAACAAAAGTGAAAAGTCGATCATATGTCACAGTTCATGCATAAGTCAGAAAGACACTTACTTTTGGTCAAGGCCCGCATAGTGCAGATTGTGTGGTTGCTCAGCAAACTGCTTTCGCCGTTTGTGTTCATACTTCCTCAACATCTCCTCAATGTACTTGTAGCCTATGGGATCAATTCTGACTTCTTGCAAACCTCCATGCCCAACAGACGTGGAGCCCCTCCAAAGATCATGTCTGACCCCTTCGAGCCTTGTGCAAATGTCTATAAATCTAGGCCTTGAACGAGGGTCTCCGCTCCAACATTGTGTCAAAAGAGACACCAACTTTCCAGGACAATGGGAAGGAAGTTCGGGCCTTGCACCTCTCACT
Organism: Polytrichum commune; assembly: GCA_950295325.1. Classification (NCBI taxonomy): domain Eukaryota; kingdom Viridiplantae; phylum Streptophyta; class Polytrichopsida; order Polytrichales; family Polytrichaceae; genus Polytrichum; species Polytrichum commune. The sequence goes on from OX485807.1 coordinate 50,490,487, forward strand.
AATTCTCTATACAATTCGGATAATTGAACATCCTCAAATGGTGTCTTCAAAGATAGAATCTCTGCACAAGTCACACCAAAGCTATAGACATCGGCTTTGAACCAAAATGCCTTTGCATGCCCTTTATCTCCTTGTGTACGGTTTTGTGCCTTTGGATGTACCTCTGGAGCTCTGTATCTTGTAGTACCCACACCAGGTATAGATATTGTATTTGACTTGGAAACCTCCACTTTGGTCTTTGACATACCAAAATCGACTAATTTCACACAGAAATTGTCGTCGAGATGTGGGGTGATCAATCTATTTACAACCACATTTGACGGTTTGAGGTCTCGATGTGCAATCCCCAAGTCGTGCAGATAGCACATTCCCCGGGCAATTTGCACGATAATATCAAGTGCTGTAGAGAGTGGGAATGGTTTTCGCCCTCTTTTTGCTTGATCCCGGATCAAATCAGAAAGGCTCATTTGCATAAGCTCCATCCCTATGAAACATTGTCCCTTCTCCGGGCCATTGCTGCAACAGAAAAAATTCACAATGTTTGGATGGCTGAGACGATATAAGATTCCCGCTTCTCGTACGAAAATAGCCATCTCCACTTCCGTGTGAAACTCCTTCTTGGCGCACGGAATGCCAAGCCATTGTGCTTTCAAAACACCACTGGCGCCGGACCCACCCCCAAGAAGGCCGTCAAGTTTCCAAGTGCCTGGAGGTTCTGTTTCCTTCACCCACAAAATTGCACTGGTAGAGATGCCCAACTCATTGGCCTGGCCATGTTGAGGTGGGCTGTCGAATTTCCTCAGCAAGTATTTTGCGAGGCATTTCTCCCAAGGGTCTGAGGAGGATATGGTGCTGGCCAAGCGCACAAGTACGTCCTGCAAAAGTTCTCGATCTTTAAGGACCTCCTCTTTACTTGCAGGTGAAAATGTTGAAGCGTCGCGAAGATCCTTTATCTGAGGATCACCTATCCCACGCATTCCCTTGGCCTGCTCACAAATGACATTATAACATAAACCCATCTCCAACAGAATCTCCTGAAATGCCTCATCATTTTGTAGCTGAAATATTAGTGATGCGTCACACCAGTTCTCGTTGCAACAGTTACAAACAAGTCGCTTCGTCTTCTCTGAGATCTTATATAAGTTGCGTATAGCCGGTGTAAAGGGGGTGGAAGATTCCCCACAGTTTGAGATGAGTGCTGTGACATTCTCAATGGTTTCCACAAGTTTTGATGACAAATCTCCACACTGAGATTTATTCAGGAGGGCGTTGGAGTTCCTTACGCGGTCGTCTATCTCTTCCACACAGTCTTGGGAGAACCTTAGGAAATCAACAGGCACAGGCACAGGCACAACCCAGTCTCTAAAGGCACGGAACGCCTGCATCTTGAGGTTCTTGATGACTTTGTGTGCCTCATGCTCAACGAAGCATCAGGATAGCTTGCCCTTCATTTGCTACATAAAGAGCAGATGAATGACATCAAAACGAACTAAGACCTACTTCATCCGAACGTTTCCAAGCTGGGTTGACAAGAGACAATAGCGCATGAAACTGCTGAAATTGGATCGTAATCAAGATCACCAGGTGGAAAAGTGAGTCTCCACCTCCCACCGCAAGCAATATTCCGGTCAGCCGATGTGAGCGTACGAACTGTGCTTGCGAGTTTTTGCACAGGAGTTTGAGCCGGATCTCCCCACTATGGTACGCTGCACAGACCAATATTTAGGGCACACAAATAAGCAACCTGCAAGGCCATTTCCTACTAAAAAGACTAGGCCACCGTTTGAGACAGTCACGAGGAGAATGAAAGTGAGAGTACTCGTACATCAACAGCCGTGACATATTCAAAAGGCGGTACGGCAGAGAGAGAACTTAGAAGTGCAGATTTAGACTCCTGGGTTGCCCCTATCAGCCGCCAACATACACCGATCGACAGGCTGAAGAAGCAGGAACGTGACACTCCTCCTTACGATACGCTTGTCATCTTGTCAGATGTTACAGGATCGGTGTAGCCAACAAGTTGTCTTTCGATCCTGCACACCCGATACCGATCGATCGATTGATGGAGGTCATTTTCATGTGCTCTAGCAGATTCAATCGGTGCATGAAATTTCATGTGCTGGGACGCACGAGAAAGGCTGAACCAAAGCGACACCTGGTTACAACCTGTCGATCTGCAGCCCATAACCAAGGAGAGTGGGAGGAAATTACATACGTGAGGCTCCACCAAGTGTTTGAACCTGGAGAAGGCTTGCGTGAAATAAAAGCTTGTGATGATCCTGCGAAGGGGGCGATCAAGGCTCATGGTGTGCACAAACAGTAGTCTGTACCAGTGTATATGTTTGACAAAGTTTTTGCAAGTTTTTCTCTTTTGACACGCAAAAACTTGCACAAAAAAAAATGCACGTCAATTGACACGCACAATCTAGAAATTGACACATACTGTGACTTGTGAAGAAGAAAACCACACGTCAATTGACACACTAGAAATTGAAATGACACGTATTACTTGAGTACTATAAAGTGCAACTCGAGTATCCGGAAAACATAACCCATAACAGTAGGAGAACTTCCTACACTCACTCACATACTTAAGTTCAACTTTGCTCTTGCAATTTCCTTTGTAACCAAGAGCTAAGACAGTGATCGGAGAGCCAGACTAACTGGGAACATGGCGAGGCAAATGTTTCAATACACTGAAGAAGAGAGTGACATGTGTAAGGGAGAACTCTTGGAATTTACGGAAACACTTCGACATGAGTGTGTGAACAAAACAATATTTGAGGCTTGGCGCATATGTGGTAGCAATTTGGAATGGCACACAAATTGGCCTAAACTTATGCAACTTTGGCAAAAAATTACACTCATTCCATCAAGTATAGCTATTTGTGAGAGAGGATTTTCCAAACAAAATGCAATCAAAAGCCACTTGCGCAATAGGTTGAACTTGAAGCTCGGGGGGTGCACTGTACTAAACATGTACGAGTATATGTGAGTGCATAGGAGGGGTATTGATTTGGACCTTGCCGTATTACGTATACATATGGTATATATGTTATAATTTATAGTTACGTACATATATGGAAGGCCTTTAAAAAGTATACAATAATTGTACTTGTATGATATTGTTAGGGTTAGCTAAAACTGTGAAAAAACGAGGTAGGCCAAAAAAATCTACTCAAGTTAAGGTTTGGTTTGTTGGGAGAGTTTATAGGATGCGGAGGAAGTTTGGTAATCGTTGGGTGGAGTATAGGGATCCAATTGACTTGATGGATCGTCCATCAAACGTGGAGATTGGTTTATGTTGGTATCAAAAAGGGGCTAACAACAAGTGGACATATGATCTTACTGATCATTTGATGGTAGATTTGGAGATAATAATTGCATTGGCTACAATGACATATATTGGTGAATCAAATGTTAATGAGTTACATCCGGGAGATGAAAAAGTTTTCAACGACTTTGCTGATGAAAGCTAGGATATTTTGTTATACATATTATAGGGGTTGATTATTGTTCAAAAGTATATTTGTATACTTATGCTAATGACTATATATGAATGGATGTTTTTTTTGTATACATATTGTCACTTGTATATTTATTGTTGCAATTGTATGTGTATTACTTCATTTCACAAAAAATAACTTGTATATAGGGGGTTTTTAGAGTATGCAGTGAACGCACGTGATTATAGGTTTTAATGAAAGGTGCACCCCCTGAGACTTGAAGACCCGTGATGCTCTTATGCAAGTTTCTCTTTGTGGGCTTGAAGTGGATGCAATGGATTGGGCTACCATCTTCAACATTTGGAGAAACATGCGAGACCGAAGGATACTTACACTCGATTGATAGTTTTTTTTTGTTACAAATCAAGTTTTTTTTTTATTATTCAAAATATTAGTTTTCTAAAATATTGTGTAAGCCAAAAATTGAGGTGACAGTTTGGAATAAAATGTAGATGTCAATTAACATTCATTTTTGTTTATGAAAACGTCACGTGACACTTTGGATTTGACGTTCAACGTCACATAAAATTTGTCAAACATACACACTAGTTTGTACCCTACCCCCAATCGGTGAGTTGACTAAACGTTCTCCTTTCATTGAAGTCATGAATAAGGGCAAGTTCACACTATGCCCAAGTCGAGAGGACAAGCGTCACTTTTCTAGACCGGACCGTTAACCAAATGCTATTTCAAATACTTTCTATTCATGTGGGTCCTCACACATGATAAAATAGAATAAACAAATGGTTGGGAGCATTCGGAGTGTCATGATCTCCTTGTTTTGTGTTAGGCCTATCTCCAAGAGGTGATTGGAAAATAATCCAAGTGACCATGAAACATGATTCATTCATTGCCATGTAGGAATCCATGTAGAGTGTACATCCATCTTGCATTCACATACTCTTTTGGTCCCTCAAGCATATTGTGAAGCAAACTTGGACTTGCTCTGCCTTCTCCACCAATGAGAGTGCTTAAATTTTAGTAGTCCCAGACTCTCAGTCTCATACGTGAAGCGGCCCTTAGTACTCTTTGTCAACCAATTATTCTCAACGTAAGTTGGATCTTGATTATTTTTTACAAAAATATTCATGGGACTTGGGTTGAGAGTTCCAATAATACGGTTCAATAAGGACATACAAACCCTGGGCCTACAGTGAAACATGCTGCAACAGTAGCTGGATCTATAGCCCTTCCTTGGACCCCAAACCCTTGATGCCTGCTCACGGGTAGATCACTCTAAGGCATTTTTGTGCACCACGTGCGGCTGGGGGTTTTTTGTTTTGGGGTTATTTACCTTCAAGGGCTGAATTAAAGCCTCCCTATAATTATTTAAATTTCAAAAATGACCCATTTGTTTGCACCCTTTCATTACTTATATTGTCCAAGTCACTGCAATTTTTTGTACTCTATATTCCTTTTAAGTAATAAACGGGCGTGGAGAAGACGACCCCAACGATGGTGCGTTCCCTTTTCATCCATTTTTTGACAGACGGAAATCCCAATTATCATCCATCCCCGTGAGTCCTAAACCCATTTACATACCATACTAAACATACCTTCTGGAATCCTTATCTTCAGCCCTTATATTAATTTTACAAAAAAATAATGGCCCACGTTTTATGTCCATCTAACTTACTTATAATGGGATTGTCTATATTTAATGGTCCCTTCATTATTTGGAATTCCTTTATAATTTTTATTTCAAATGATTTTAATCCTCTCTATATTATGCCGCACGTCGTTTTTAAAATGCACTAAGTGATCTACCCGTGTGCCTGATGTTTGTATGCATTCTGTGCTTGGGGAGAATTGATGAAATGTGTTGCAACCGCTTCACTTTCTTTTGAACTCACTTTCGAGATCAGCAGGACGAAATAAAGTGAGCAAATCTACAGCTATGTATACATGACACTACTCAAATCTTACACAAACTGCTCCCAGTGTAGTATCTTGACCATCGCCATCATCCAATCCTAAGAGAAGGCTTAGTGCTCCCTAATAGCCTATTGTTCTCGATGTAAGTTAGGGCCTGTTCACACGGGTCCCAAGTCCCAACATGGAGGCAGAGTTCCAACTTGTGAGCCTTGAGTAACCACTTAAATATGCTTAATTATCTTTGAAGTCAGATCGGGGGATTTGGGTTGAGAGTTGGGTCTAGCTTTTTGCTCAACCCAACTCGCAACACAAGTCCCACGCCTCACCTCCAAAAATTGTTGTCATGTAGGCATTCATGTCATGGTTGGGACTTACACTTGGGGCCACATGTGAAGTGGTAAGTCCCAACTTCCATGCTCTTAACAGTTGAGATTGCACGGATTGACCTCAAGTGACTTGGGACTTGTGATCCCACGTAAACCGGCCCTCAGTACTAACTAGCAGCCTATTGTTCTCCATGTAAGTTACTCTCTCCTTCCATACCTTTTACATGTGGCCATCGCAAAAGCATCATCCAGTTAAACAATGAGTGAAGCACCTTGTATAGTTGTTTTTGTTTTTGTCTGTTTTATTCAATCAACTCATGGCAACATTTTCCATCGAAGAATAAAAAAGAACAAACTCACAAGGTGGCAAATCACTGAATGAGTTCATGTAGTTTGAGTAAATGACAAGAGTAATAACGTAAGGTAGAGGGTGCTATTATCTATACTTAACCAACACCCCACCCGAAAGCAACACCTATGCACACCTCCTGATCCCGTATCCAGAATACACCTTAACCCTTATTATACCCAAGGTTTTGTGTGTGTTTCAATATTGGGTATTAAAGTGAGATTTGCAAGCTTGCTTTATGTAACACCGATGAATCACAATTGTTGACATAAAGTCAAAGACCACAATGTACAATCAGACCCTCTCTATAAGGTCATAAGCTTCATGTAAGCATTATTAAAGCAAAAAAAGAAATTAATTACTTTATAAATTGAGGATGACATTGGTTGGCATGGATATTCTATATATGTGCTCATCTTATGAAACTTATGACATAGTTTAAAACGCATTATAGAAGATGATTGTGTGTGTATAATGTGAACAACATTTGATAATGAAATTGACAACTTGTCATTGGGCTCATCAAAACTAATGTTTTGTTTCTAACTTAATTATTGTGCATACGTAATCATCTTGATAATACACATACAATTTTTGAAATTTAACGATGCCATTGTCATTTCTTATGAATTGTTTAAGTTTAGTTCAAAGAAATTTACTATTTTGATAATTTGAACTTTGTATCATATTGAATAGAGAAAAATATTCCCAAGAACTCTTCTTTGGAGATAAACACAATTTGAAGACTAAAAGTCAATACTTTTCATGCATATACGATTCCATTGGAAAACATGTTCACCAGTTGGGAGGTTGGCTATGAGCTCACTAAAGAACCAAAACTAGACTTATGGTAATCTCAAACCCGCTTTCCAAACCTTGCAAAATTCTTAAAAGTGTATTTTCTTTTCCAAAAAGGGCCTCCAAGCGTGTGCCACCATTTGTAATATCCTCAAGATGGAGACCACAATTTCGTCTCAAATAACATTAGGGTTAAACCATCCCAATGCCTTTGGGCCTAAGGGGATGTTTACATTATGGACCATGAAGTTGTCCATTGCTTCTCTAAACATGTGATTGGCCATTGAGCTCGTCCCGGGACAACTTCGGTTCACATCAATTTAATAATGTAAGACTGACCATGGAACGTGAGGTCCGCAAAAGGCCTATTTTAAGGCCAACATTACCCATTGTCATGGTCCAATTAGTTTTGCGATGGAAGAGACAAAAGAGGTTCTCTTGTTGCAAATGTTAGGGGACCATTTAAAAGAAACACCGTTTTCATATATTTATAATCGTTTTTTGGGCCAAACCTCTATATAGTTACCCGGAAAGAATAGAAGAACAATGGGAGAAGGTTAAACATGAAGAAAATTCCCAAAATTTTCCTCTTTGGAGATATAGTAAAATAATCAACACATCCACATTTGGTGCATATTCACTTCTCTTGGTCCACGTTCGCTTTACACTTAGTCAGGGGCCCAAAGGCTTTAAAAATACATTTTTTATAAATCAAACCATGATGTGTGACCATGACGTGTGACCATGGAAATATGCCCACTGACATGCCGCAACTTCATGGTCCATGATGTAAGCAACCCCTAACTTAGACATGCATGCCCATTATCGGTGAGCAATTTTGATGAATACATGTCGGAGCCCTTCGGGCAATATGCCTCTCATGAATTCTTATAACCCCTAACTTGAGTTTTGGTTATTTTTACCCCTCTTTGAGTTGAGTCCCCACCATCGCCACCATTGTAAATGGAGTCTAGTAAAACTATGATCCCCATATAGTAGTAAAATCATGATCCCCATAAATGGGTCTGTAGTACAAAATTCTGAAATTTTTGGTTCATTTTTGGATTAAGTGTGACAAAGACCTTTATTTAGCTTGCTAGGACCTAAGCTGACTAGTGGGAACGGTCAATTGTCTTGCGAGATTATAAACAACAACTAGTTGGACAATAGTCTGTGGTGGTTGAGGAAGTTACCGGGACTTGGCCGATCCTCGGGATCTATTAGGAGAGTTGCAAGCTCATTTCTCTCTCTCTCATTTTCGAGCAAGGCTGGGAGAGCCTAAAACTAGTAAACTATTTTTTATCTTGACTGACATTTGCTGCATTCAATTTTGAGAGTGAAAGACCGGATCTCTTTTAACTTTGTGATTCTAGTTGTTACTCCAAGGGGTTTGTACTGGAGTAATCTTACACTGTTATTAATCTATATATGTTTTTTTTTGCTTATCAGTGATTGTGAGAGGCAATCGGAATCGTATCGAAAAGCTATAATTGATTGTTGTTCTACTTTCAGTCTATTGTCTTGTGGCTGCGAGTATTTCTGTGTCCTAATGTTATATCATAGTTATCGTCCGAGGGCCAGGTTGCAGATTAATTAAGTATACTTGTGTAAATTTGTCAGGATAGAATCCTGTAGTATGGATATTTGAGCAATCTGTAAATGACTCATATTTTCAATTGTCTGTAGTCATGTATGCCTGTAGGAATGTGAATCCAGGCTTGGTTTAATATTGTAATAAATGTTCAAATTATGGCTTAAGTCGATAGTCTAGGTAAAAGAGAAATTAAGTAGTTCAGGTGGAGTTAGTCTGGAACTGAGTTACTGTACGTCCTCGATTTAATTGCATTACTGTAGTTTGGCCATTGTCTTGGTTGTCTGCAAGAGCGAACTGAAGCAAGTCTATGGCATGGCTCTAATGATTTCAGGGTATAATCAGATGTAAGTCAATGTAACTTTTTGCTGGAATAATCAAGTTGTTCAAGAGTGTAACCGGATATATTAAGTGGATAACTTTAAGGCACATTATTTCGAATATCATCTCGAACTCTCAAGCTATGGGAAGACTGGAGATATACTGAATTGATTTATGCTGACATATTTTACCTTAATATTTTCTTGTACTTTAATCTGGTGTAAGAGGAGTGATTCCTCAGTTGGGTGCTTGCGGTTAATCTATGTGTAACTTTATGATTCAGATTGTATGACAATACATAATTACTCTGATGTATCACCCACTTGATCGAGTGCACGAAATAGTCAAGAGGCCATAGACCTTTCATCTTTGTACTTATTGATTTCCAAATTGCCTCTAGAACTAAGTGCACACCAAATCAATTGTCATCAACGTGTTTTCATTCTTTAAATTGATTTGGGTAAAGAGAGTCGTGTCGTTGTAATATGTGAAAGGGTTAGAGAATTGTAGCACCGGATCCCCGGGTACAATCAACGTGAGCAAAAGTTTAAGACCATTGCCTCCGTAGTGTAAATGGAGAACATGTTCCTAACCTTTGGTGGATGATGAAGCGTCACCGAATCAAGACCATTGACTGCGGAAGGTTAACCGGTGAAGGAGAAGACCAAAGGACGTGCCGATTGTGATGCCGGTAAGTTTTGCTTGTGACTTAAAACCTTAAGGGAATTAAGGGTAACTTGGAGTTTAATCCTCTTTAATAATTGAATGGCTTAAACATGATTTACAATAAAGAAATGGATTAATGAATTAAATGTTTTGAGCTTTAAGGAGATGGAATTGGAATCTTAAATGAATGGAATGAGTTCATGAGTGATGTGAGAATATGTTAACCCGCATACGTGATTTTGGACTTATTGCCTTGAGGAAAGAGATTAAGATTGCTTTGGCCGATACCAGGTAAAAGACAATTGTCGGACCGCCTAATTAAACTTGGATTTAATCAAAGAAGAATGTTTATCCTGAAAGGATTACCGCACTGACTTTTCAAAGTTACATTAAAATGGAGTTAATCAATGAAAGACTATGGACCATGCCGAAGTGCCCTTGACTTCGGTAAAGAGACAAAAATGGGATACTATTGCAAGACTATTGACTATGGTTGTGCCTATGCTTGTGCACCGCACTTGGTTCAATTAAAATGAACTCACTGCCAGACAATTGACTGGGAAATTAGAGTGAGACGAGAGACTGTCACATTTGCATGTACTGACATGGAGTGATTTTTAGAGTTTTTATCCCTTACCCGTAAACCAATTGTCAGTCATAATCCAAAGTGAAGTGATATAACCTTGTGTTTTCCCTAATAAACCTTATCTAAGACACCTAGATGCTACATGAATCACCTTTTAAGTCTTCCCTGATTGTTTCCCTGGGTTTTGTTTGTAACCAAAAAGCTAACTACAGGGTCCATCTACATTTAATATGGGGTCTTTGACAATAATTATAGGGTTAAGTAATCTAAACATAAAAACACTATATGCTATAGTATTGTTCACTATGTTTTGCCTTGGGTAATGGTGGTGGGCCCAACTCAAAGAGATGGCATCTAGCTATGGCCGTATTTGGCAACCCACTTCAGCTCATCAAGGTTGGCCCTTGACATTGGCATGTGACAATAAGTAACTATAAACTTAATTGTATTTTATTCATACATTTGGCAAGTTTGGATACGTAGAGTATTCATATTGATATGTCAGTCCTCTCATTGATTTAGCAATTTAAATTGGATTCAAAAGCCATCATAGCACTCAGAATATCTTAATAGTATTTTTAATTCTTATGGAATTTTGAAGGCAAATATTTCCATGGCCAGTTGCGGTCACATAGGGACATCCATCCGTGTTACCCCTTGCCATTGCCACCTCCCCTAGGTTTCCCCCACCATACCCACTTCCCAGGGAGTGCACTGTTCAAGTACTGTATCTATACACGTGGGTGCACAAAAGGGGTATTATTTAAAACAAGCATGTACAAAATGTACGTACAAGAGACATATTGCTATTAAGCAAGAAGTAGGTATATATGAGGCTATAGAAAAATATATGTAAAGTACGCATTTACGCGTTCAAGTCAGACCTGGACCAAGAATCATGTGTTTTTTCATCCACTAAGTAACGACTTTATAACTAAAAATCCATGATTTGATATTATACATATAATAGGGCCATATTTTTGCATTTCCAAACATTTGTACACATGTTATATACAATTTCTGTATTTGTTTTTGGACCCTTGTGTACGTATGGAAATGTATTTTGAAGCAATGAGATTTGTAAGTATATTACTTGATTTTAGCAAAAATAAAATGTATACATGGGTATTTTAATAAGGGGCATGCACACACGTGATGCTTGGTTTTAATGAATAGTGCACTCCCTAAGACCCACTTGTTCACTTCTAGTCTCCCTATCTTTCCCAATTGATTTCCTCATTACTTTGTTGCATTTTTGTATTTGAGAAGAATATTTCTTTAGAAAGTTTCTTGTTTTTTAGGCAAAAAAAATACATGACAGTGAGACGATGGCCACACCACCACCACGAATTCCGTTGCATATACATTATGTAACATTGGCATACACCTCATAACACTATTGAACCTACTCATACCAGTACATTAACAAAATAATTGAACGCCAAGTGTCATGTGGTGACAACTAGTGATGAAATTGTTGATTATTATCGTAATCTAGCATATGCCCCAAAATAGGGTAAGCGGCATTATCACGCATGTGACACAAACGGTGTAGTAGAGTAGACGATTCATCTTTATTCATTGAATATAGGAACACAAAGTAGTGTATCTATTTCTCCTTGCAGATATTGTATTTCTAGAACATTGTTGTTGTTGGGGATTAATGTACTCAAGAATGGGCCTTGTAGGCATAATGAGGCATGTTCCATGGTGTGCAAGAGAGGCGAGGCTCATCCGATGTATACATAAATTGGTGCACTTGTTTTGGTTTCAACTCTTTGACACAATGTTTTCATGGTTTCCAATACATTCATACCATGTGACACTAAATATCATATTTAGCGTAGTTATCAAAAAGGTTTAAAACTGGTATTACAAGGTACACATTCAATTGGTGGAGTGTTTTATTACGTAAGTTAATTGCAAATCAAGAAGGTCCAACCGCTACTTACAGATGGCGGATGTTAACCCTCCCCTTACAAACTTTCAGGGGAGGTGGGCCGAGGCCGGGGCACTTTCGGGCTGCACCCACAAAACAAATCTAAATTTTTTCAAATCTTGATGTGAGGCCAAACCGCACACCCTTAGCGTCGTAATCCAGGTGAGGGTTGGTTGCTCACATTTCTTACTCCATGCCTCCTAATCTCCTAGCATGATTCAGCTCCCTCTAATGGTAAACTCAAACCCACGATTTTATTCCAAGATGGATGGTACAAGCATTAAGAAATGCTTCTTTATCCGTGATTCTTCCCTCCCACATCATCTCACACTAAATGCTCATTAACCTACTTTAACGTCTAATCCCATGCAAGAGCACTACACACCATAGCCCATCACCTTAACTAATCCCTCTACTTTCCTAATCCAAACTACCTTTCCTACCTAGCTAATTGGTCCAACATGTGGAAAAACTCCGGCAGGGTCGGCCCAAACCACCAACCCCCATTCAGTCTCGGCCATTAAACCACAATTCCACGCTGTTCACGAACACATTCACCCGTCAAAACCCGTCAAACTCCATCTTGGGCCTCCGGCTGCCACTCTGTGCGGCCCTGGTCTCGTGACCGGCCCTTCCGGTAGCTGGTCGTCTCTGTCAGTTGCACCAGGCAGCCACTGACTTCGCCAAAGCTCTCCTTCCATCTAACCTTCAGCTTTGTGCAAGGTCTCACCTCGCTAATCGCCCTGGACTGCATCGGAGCGTAAGCCTCCCCCCCTTCTCTTACCTAACAGATCCCAACATTGGTTCCGACTCAATTCCAGCAAGTCCAGGTGCGATTCTGCTAGTGTATCGGCCGCTAATGCGCTCCCAGCGGCATTTTTGAATTCGGCTCGGCCATCCAGAAGCTCCCTCCTCCTTGCACCTGCATTCCCCGGTTCCTGAGCACAGTCGGCTCATCAATCCCGTCGAACCTCCCTCATTCTGCCTTGCACTACACTATGTGGCCTCGGAATCACCTTCTCGGTGCCAGCCTCTTCCTCATTTCCGCCGGTCGCCCCTCCGTCCGCATTCCAGGTCGCTCAATCTCACCCCCTTTCATGTGGCAGCTGCTGCCCTCTCTCTCCAGGGATTATCCCTCTCTTCCACCGAAATCCCATCCCTGCAACCTCTGAGGGTACCGCGCTGTGGCGGCTGTGTGAGAGGCAAAAAAATCACACACACACCAGAGAGACTCCCAACCGAACAACCGCCTAACAGTAGACAGTCCCCGATCCCAGAAGCCCGGGATTTTCTAGGGCCCAGTGACCTTACCCTTTGGCGAACATCCGCCCTGCCTAATTCGAACAATTGGCGTGCCTAATTAGGTTACCAAATCCCAGCTCATCGAGTCGGTTTTAATTCCGTCACCCTAACTGCATTTCTCCTAACATAATTTTAATCAATCAACCGAAACTAAAACCCCACGGCTCCCACTCAATCCGAGCTAAAGCCTAGAGCATGCACTCTTTTTATGTTTTTCATAGCTAATATAAATTCAAATCCACTCCTAGTAAACTCACAGGGAGGTCACTTAGTGCATTTTAAAAACGACGTGCAGCATAATATAGGGAGGATTAAAGTCATTTGACATAAAAATTATAAAAAAATTCCAAATAATGAAGGGTCCATTAAAAGTACATAAGCCCATTACAAGTAAAATAGATAGGTATAAAATATGGGCCATTCCTTTTTAGTAAAAATAATATAGGGGCTGAAAATAAGGATCTTAGGATGTATGTTTAGTAGAATAAATTTCGTACGCATGCCTCACGAGGGATGGATGAAAAATTACTCATCATTCACCCAAAAATGGATGAAATTGGAAGCCTAACTCTATGCCCAACTTCTCTTGGTGGTTTTTCTCCCCTTCTCTTTTGAAACTCTTCAACCCGATTGTAGGGCGCCCGTTTGTGCACAACATTTGAGCCTCACCGTTGTTCCAGTTCAGGGTGGGTGGGTAGGGTGCAGGCTATGCGGCGGTGCAATGGGAAACAATTTGGAGTACTTAGGCAAGCGGTTGACCTCCTTGCTCGAACGGAGAAATCAGGGAGGAGAAATCCTAATAATCCCCACATTGAAGTAATGTTGCAATATTATAGAAAATATCCAGGCCATAACAAATTTAAGTATGATCACACGGATAGCAAATGGATTGATGTAGATTGCATTATATCTACGGTAACCATGAGCTACAATTCTACAAATGAGGTGTACACTCTTGATAGGAATGATTCAGAGCAACTGTCCAAGTTTGTGACAGAACGAACTATATAAGATTCATGACCAAGCTTAAAGTGTTTCACATTATATGGTTTTGGTCTTCACTAGCATGTAAAGTGATTTTGAATAAAGGATTTTTATGGAGCGGGTGTTGTGTTTGTAAACACACACTCAATCATGTTGTGTTCCATCCTAAGTCTTCTTTTTGTATTTTCACTTTAAGTTTTTGTACTTGGTTTTTGCAATGGTACGTAATTTTTATATTTTTTTGTTGCCATGCTTTTCCCATCACTTTTGCATTGCATACATTCTTAAATTCAATTTTTTTAATTAAAAGGAATATAGACTACAAAAAATTTCAATGACATGGGCATTATAAGTAATGGTAGGGTACAAAAAAATAGGCCATTTTATAATATTATGTAATTATAGGGAGCTTTTAATTCGTGCCTTGGAGGTAAATAGCCCCTAAACAAATACCCCTCCCCCACACGTGGTACACAAAAATCCTACTGAGTGACCTCCCCGTGAGTAAACTCTTAAGGGTTAACCACAATTGTGGGCACCATATTGGGCTCACACCTGATCGAAAACTGCTACTCGCTCCCCCCGACTTTGAAAAATAAAATTGCCCTTGCATTCTTGAAGGTCGTTTATCCATATAACTCATATTGAGTGCACTTCACCTTCCAGGTCCAAAATCCAATATATATGTTCACTTCCATTGAGTAAATAAGCAATTGATTGGGATTTCATTTTCGAAATGAGACCGACAATAAAACATGTAATTAACTTGGAAGTCAACAATATCACAAAACCCTCATTAGCATTGACGTTAAAAAAATTATGACTTACCATTGAAAGGGTCTTTGTCATTCTAAATTGGAACTAAAATTAGTGTTTTAGCGTCCAATATTTTAGTTCATGCCTTCTGTTTCCAAAAGTATTGATATACATTCAAACTAATAAAGTGTGATTGAATACAATTAAATCTAATTAATCCTAATTAATCCTAATTTGTCCACCAACTCCTTGATTGGCCTTGCAAACCGACTTTCCTCCCAACTCATATGATGGCTCAATAACATATACATTAGTATGGTTTGATGGAGCATGAGAATAGTTGTGGGAACATGGGAACAACACATGGGAACATGTGAACCTATTGCATTATGAATATGAGAACATGAGAGTGTGGTAACACTCGCATCCATGTTGGCCTCTACAACATGCACCATGTCCACCTCTTCCTAGTGTTACGTACATAATTTCCAATATTAAATTGAAGTTTACATAATACTACACAATAGATAGGTCACTCGATAGGTCACCAAAATGATGATAAATATTTGACAAGTGGGAAACACATATATGGCAAGCATGTCCGTTGCTCGGCATCAAACCTTTCATTAAGGTTGTGTATACACCTTCCATTAAGGTTGAGAATGGTGGAGTGAGATATATTATCTCCAAATACTTATCATACAAATACTTGAACTTGGCAAGTAGCAATTAAATGAGAGTCAGATAATCAATCTCCAGGCATCTTCTCTAAGTACGAGTCCCCATAACCGTCCATACCTTTCTTCTCCGCCATAGTCACCACCCTTTTTGCTTATTTGCTTGCTTGATTTATGTTGATATGAAAATATGGTTCATCTACCATAGACTTCTTTGGTACCCCTCAACATGTATGCATGTATTAACTTGAAAAAGCTACCCTATTCATTGAGAAGATTTGTATTTTTTGGGTGACCATCAATTGTGTGAACTTGGAGGAGACATCAAAGGTTTGAATGCACTGTCTTCTTTGGCATTTTTGATCATAGGTTGATGTTGCAAGTTGAAGGACGTGCCTCGAAGATGTGTGAAGTTGTTCAATGTTGAGATAATCCCAGACGAGGTGCACAAAAGTTTATGAAAAGAACATGATTGGATAAAATGCATGCATCTGCAAGGGCACGTGGGACAAACTCAATCTTCACAAAACCAACAAACAATGTCTTAAAAGGGGAAGGAAATCAATGGAGAACATTGTATGTGAACTCGATGAGGTGGATAATAATAGTGATTTGGTTTTCATATTTTCAAGCTAATTGTGTTGGCTACAATCATTGGAGTGATGAAGCCACATATGGATGACAATATGCCTTTGCATCCAAAATTGTTCAATGAAACGCTAAGCTTGAGATTGGTCAAGTTGTTAAGCCAAGGACATTGTACATAAAGGGCAAAGAAAGGGGATCTATCATGGAGGTGGGTTTGCATTGTTCTTTCCTTGATGTGGGACGATTGCATGGGACTCGCATGCTAGCACACTAAATATGATACTTAGTGTGATATGATATTTTAGGTCACTATGATAACTTTTCACTCCAAAAAATTACTTATGTTGACGAATGGAATTGTATTGACAATTAATGCGCATGACACTTTGAAACCTCTAGGTAGCCTCTAGGCATCTAGTTTAAGCCCTTCACAAATAGTGCATGTGGCATTGATCACCCTAAATGGTGTAATAATCTATTCTGTGTGGTGATGTACCAGTGGCTTGAAGTGTGGAAAAACGGAACCTACTAAGAAAGTCATGGGAGACTCAATCAGTCGACACTTCTGTCGGCATGTAATTAAGTTAAAGTTCAGTCGGGCGGAATCCTCGGGAAAGCCAAGGCCGGGAGGGACTAATGCCCAACATTCCGTGTCCCACTTGGACTTGGCAAGTTGCTACCAAAGAGTAAATTAAACATTCCCCGGGCCGCTCCCGTAATAAGTGCATACATTGGGTCAAAATCAGATCACAAAAACTTATTATTAGCTTACTTTATTCACCCATGTAGCAACCACGACAAAAAAGGAAACCAACAACAATTTATGTAATGTTGTTACTATGATAGTGAATACTAAAAGTAATGTGGAATATTGACAAATTAGTGCAGGGCAACTTGATTGTATATATTAGTATGAAACCCACGCAAACTTTTGCATTGAGAATTGATGTCAACGAAGTTATGCTTCAACCCACGTCACAACTCTACATAATTAATGGTATTTAGTGTCACATGCGTAATAGTGTCACTTGCCCTATTTTGAGGCATATGCTAGGTTACACCGATGATTAACAACTTCACCATAAGTGTCATCTTATGACACTTGGCGTTCAAGCGTGCTTACTAATATCTTGGCATGATGATGTTCAATAGTGTTATGAGGTGGATGCGTATATTACACAATGGTCTACAAGTTGACTAAAGTATACACAAATGACACTTGTCATAAGTATGTTCGAGAATATCTTCCTCTTGTTTACTAAAATATAAAACATGATGTTTGCCATTAGTACACTCAAATGTATTTTCCCCTTGCAAACTAAAATAGATATTGTATATTGCAACTCCCCACGTGTTTACCGTTGTTCATTTCGGAAAAGATATTTACCACATTCTTTTTCCATATGTTTTCTGAATCCAAGTTCAATTATTTCAGTGTTAATTATTATGTTTAGATTTTTTACTGAGGATAAGAACATTTTTTCTTTATTTTTTCATTCTCGGTAAGTATATCTCTTGATGTAAATTAAACATCAAAATTTTCATTGTAAAGTGATAAATTATAAATGTTATTTTTTTTTGCTTGTTCTGGTGATGTTGCTTCTATCCATGCAAAATCCAATTCTTTTTTCTTTTGGACATTAGAGATCTCATAGTCATATGCACGGTCGAATCATTCGTTTACTACCTCTTCTAAAATGTTATACTAATCTTTGCCAATTAGTGTGTCGTTTTAAATTTTGATTGAAAGTAGGTTGTTAAATGCTAATACATCATAGGATTTGCAGGTTTTCTCTTCTCTATGGTTTTTCATCATCCAAATTCAAGATGAAGGCCTTGGTTCCTTGGAGAAGGTTTTTTACATCAACTAGTAGATTTTTAAGGTGAAGTTTAATCGTATCACTTCATGAGGTAGATTTACGAAAGCATATGATCACGATAGGTTCAGCAATCAACTCACCAAGTTCTATTTTCATTATGGACATTCTCTTTTTAACCTTGTACATGACTGTATCTCGTTCCCATTTTTATTTTCAAAGTTCAAAGTGGATTGATATTTGTTAGTAAAAGAAGAATCCATTCTCATCAACTTCCACATCAAAGGGAAGTTGGGTGAGATTGTAGTGTAATCATCTATTCTATCTTGCCTTTTGGAGGGCCACTCTATCTGAGGGACATGTGAAAAAGAAAGTTTGACATTTTGCATTTTCTTTGCTTCATCAATATTTGCCATCTTTTTCATTAACTCTCTTGTTGTTTCCACACTTTCCTTTGGTAATTCTTTTTGTTTGTTGGAAAGGTTTAAGGCTTGGAATCCTAGCCAAAAGGAAAAAAACATTTTGATCCTAGGTTCTATTTGTTTTTAGCTTTCTTTTGGACGATGGTTACTAGAGCTAAGGTAGTTCTTTTTGGTGCGGTGTTTATTACTTCATTTTCTTCAACCGCACATACATCCATGTTCCTCGTAAAGCTAGCTTCAGTCATATGTTTTGACCTGTGTACGATAACATATGAGATGATGTTTTCAGAAGGTTTTTCTAAGATAATAATTTTCACAGAGTTTATTGTAATTTTAATGAGATGTTACTTCTTTGATTCTTATAGCCAATACCTTCCCACCACTTAATTAATGGGCATGAGTGATATTTGGTAATAGAGAAGAAGTAATAATGTTTACTTTTATCATTTTTTATTCTATGAGAGTAGTCGTCATTTGTGTATAATGTAACATTTTTAATAATTTTACTATGTCTTAGAAAATGTTTACTTTTGTTTTTGAGGTATAAGTAAACAATATTAATTTTGTCACCTTAGATGCTATCATAAATCGTTTTTGACACACCGATCGTGCAAACCGGCCATTGTGTGAAGCAACCTTAAGTTAGCAGAAAACATAGCAGAGAATATAATACCTACAAGTATCACGAACCCAAGTGTCACTTGAAATATGAAGCATAGCATACTTCTTTCTCACCCAGGGCCAACTTACGGTTGGGGAGAGATGGGCCCATTGAGCTTGAGAAATAACCCGTTTAAGTTCAAGACTTTAGGCAAATCATCGACCATTTCAGAGGAGTCTATAGAAAATTACCAAAAGGATAATCGGAAGATATCAACATGTGACCAGTTGGATTTGGAAATACTTGGATCTCATTTGATTTTTTTCAAAATCTCCCCGGACATGATTGGAGTTATTTTTTGATTCAACTCAACTTTTTGGTTGGGAATTGGTTGTTTTGCATACAAAACTTTTTATGTTCGAAAAGTTTTTGGTGCATGCTTGGAGTGCATGTGCAATTTGAACAAACATTATCCATCAGTGGTTTGGGTGGGTTTAGAGTCCGAGTTGGCTTGCAATAGGGGGCAACTCTTCGGTGTTAGTGGGATTGCATGGATTAGCATTGTTAGGTGCAAAAATATCTAGTATAAAGAGGGATTGTTGAGTGCAAAAATTGTTGTGTTTCATGAATTGTTTGCTCGCAAAATGGCTCCTCAAGTATCGTAAAGTTTCCAATTCTCTATCCCTTCTCGATCGCCCCAAATTTGCTAACTTCTTTGCAACTGTTGTCATAGAAGCCTTGAAACATTCAGATGCACACAGGGTTAAAGGTCTATTTCTTCACTCCATGAGAATAGATCGCACCAAAAATAATAAGGTGAGTTTCGATTTGTAATTAATTCTCATTTTATACCTTTTTCTCTCTCAAATGAACCAACAACTTATAAGAATAGGGGCAAAAAAATGCACCGGTGGCAACATTTCCTAGTGAGTTACGATTGGCATTGCATCAAATGTGACTTACGTAGCCTATGCTGACACCAACAAATATGACATATTATTGTGTCCCGTATTTTCGATTGTGTTGAAAATTCACCGTCGTTTTGTGCTTTGGTAACTAAGTAACGTGGTAAGAGTTCGAAAACAAACATGAATTTCTACCCAAAAGTTAGAGGAGGGACTACCCTTGGAACGAAGCTCTTCAAGGTTATTATTAGGCACATGTCAAGGCTAAAATTATTTAACCTAGGCCCAGTGAACCAACGTTCAGGGAGTTTTTTCACACGAACCCTCTAATAATTGATTAAAATGAGCCCCAACCAATCATTACATATTTTTTGTCGGTTTGGGTTGGATCCATGAAGTTCATCCGGTTCATTTCCCCCACTTGACATTTTACCTCGGTTGAAAGCCGGACGTAAGAAAAAAAACCGGTAAAAAACCGTATAGTAAAAAAATTCAAATGTGAAAAAAACCGACTAGTAAAAAATCCGTTTAAATAATATTTTACCCGGTTTTCATGTTTATTCTGAACTAAATTACATTCCCTCAAAAAAATACTCAATTTATCCTTAGCAGGAGTTGAACCTGGTTCAAATACCCCCCACCGGTTGGAGGCTAAGGATTTACAACCCCTCAAATCACCAATGGCTTCAATTACTCTATGACTACAAAAATCAACAAATTCATCTTACACACATATTCTTATACACATGTCATGCAATAGAATACAAACTTACAACAATAAATTTCCTTATTCTAAGAATGAATTTACATGTTCTAATACAAAAAAAAAAATACAAATTCATGATCCTTCCATACTCTTAAACGATTTGAACCCATTGAGGACAAGAGGGGTTTAAGTTAGTACAAATAACCACCAACACAATAACTTACATTTCATGCACAAATCACAACAAATTATTATCTTATTGCTCGGAACCAATAACTCCACATAGATACCGTTCGGGATAACAGAATAATATCTGAATTAGGTGTTATTTTTCCATATTCCTATGACTTCATTAAAGATTTCATGACAATCATCAATTGGCCCTTCTAAAACAACCCGCAAAACACTCTTTCAATTATTTGTAAATATTTTATTTATTTGTTTGGTCCTTATGCAATTCTGGACTGAAAATGTCATGTCACAACTCGCCATGCTAATGCATTATACTCTAGCTATCTCAGCTAGAACTAACAAGTTCTTATACTTCACTTTTAATATGTAATTCCAAGTGATCATTGACCGAACATCTTTGAAGTTTTTGTCCAACCAATCGGTAGTTGCTTGTAACTTAAATGTAAAGAATTATATTTTTATTATAATAGAATTAATCAATGGGGGTATCTTTCGTCCTCCAATTTCACGTTTAACTCCATATTGGCCACATAACCACTTTAAATCAACCACCCCCCAATTAGCCAAACCAACTTGTTTAGACGGCATATTAGTCGGACCCAACATTTTAAACGCTATCCTCATGTGGTTGTCTTCAAATTTAAATTCTAATGCATTAAATACAACCAAGGTAAAATGCTTTTGAAATCCCCCTGCATCCATATGGTCTTGTCCCGTTCTATCTCATATCATTTTAATATTATGAAATTTACCTCCCTTAATTTCACTCGATAGCCTCCTCAAATATCCTCGAGGACCAAATTCCGGTAGAATGATATCCGGTTTGTTCATTGAAGGTCCCAATATTCAAATCCGTAGTCTCTTCAATGAAAAACATACGGATTTGTACAATATCGGTCTTTACCACCGAGCCTATTGTAGTTATGTCCACGAATTTATTTTGAAATAGACGTGATAACATAGATAAAATATGCAAAATATCATCCAAAAAATGAAGTATATAGATGTACTTGAAGGTTCGAAGTTTTCTAAATATATTGGACCCAACTCCAACCTCCAAAGCATCGTGATTATCCCGAAAGTACGTTAGAACGTTTTCTAAATAATCATAAAAGCTTGTCATGGCTTGTCACTGTAACAACCACCTAATTTTGTGGTATATTTTCAAACATTTTGTACAATCAACAAATTCTTCTTGCAATCGAAGCAATACACGACTTCTTTTGTACAACTTCTTGAAATGTACTGCTACTAAATTAAAAGCGCATTTATTTCTCTAGACATGTTTTTGCAAGGTATAACATTTATTGCATATATAGCCGTTAAGTTTGTTCTATGTGCCACACAATATACATAGGTTAAGAAAAAATTTATCTTTTTTTTCACACGCGCGACAATCCATTTTATTTGCCGATCATAGTTGACGCTCCATCCTGTAGAATGAAAGGCTTTGAATGGAGAAAGAAAGCCTTAATGTTGCTCTTGGTCAAAGGTTGCATTGGTAAATAAAGAGTCAACAAAAACTGAGAAGTCAACGCTCG
Source organism: Polytrichum commune (assembly GCA_950295325.1). Classification (NCBI taxonomy): domain Eukaryota; kingdom Viridiplantae; phylum Streptophyta; class Polytrichopsida; order Polytrichales; family Polytrichaceae; genus Polytrichum; species Polytrichum commune. The sequence goes on from OX485807.1 coordinate 50,512,935, forward strand.
GTTTAGGGTTGGCCGAAGTTAGGGTTGGCCACCAAGCTAGGGTTGGCCGGCACAATGTAACCTAAATTTATGAATAAAAGGCAAGGCCAGGGGTGAGGAAATCATCTCACTCCAAGCATTGTTCATATGCCTTTGTGTATGTGTGAATGTTTGTGCAATCTTTTCTTTACTCCTATTGAATCCTTCAATAGGTTATGGGCCCACTCATGCTAGTGGAAGTAGAGATTTGAGTGCATCCTTGTTGCGGGTGGATCGTGGCGGCCGGAGCTTCGGGAGGTGCGGCATCGACCGGCGGTTGAAGGAGGCGAGGTCTTGAGGTTGTAATATTTTCTTGCTCACTTGTTTTGTTTTTATGCATTTTTGAGGCATTACAATATGATGTGATGCATTTGAGAGTTTGAGGTGCATATGAGGTGAGGGACTCCTCTTTTGAGTGATTTAAGTGCTCTCTTAGTCTCTTTGAATGAAGAAAGATTTGAATGGACATACTTGAGAGTTTGAGGTGCATATGAGGTGACGAACTCCTCTTTTGAGTGATTTGAATGTTCTCTTAGTCTCTTTGAGTGAAGAAAAATTTAAGTGGACATACTTGAAAGCTTGAGGTGCATATGAGGTGAGGAACTCCTCTTTTGAGTGATTTGAGTACTTTCTTAGTTTCTTTGAGTGAAGAAAGATTTGAGTGGACATACTTGAAAGCTTGAGGTGCATATGAGGTGAGGAACTCCTCTTTTGAGTGATTTGAGTGCTTTCTTAGTCTCTTTGAGTGAAGAAAGATTTGAGTGGACATACTTGAGAGTTTGAGGTGCATATGAGGTGAGGAACTCCTCTTTTGAGTGATTCGAGTGCTCTCTTAGTCTCTTTGAATGAAGAAGTATTTGAGTGGACACTTACTTGTTGAGGTGAGTTTAACATTGTGAGACTTTTAGAAGATCCAACTTGAGAGCTTTGAGTGGAAAGAGGATTTATTGAATGATCCTAGGCTTCTTACACCATCCTTGAGTAGAGAGGGATCCTAGTGAAGGCATTTGAGAGATGGCTTCTTTTGAGGGCGAGAGTGCCAAAACCATTGATAAATTTCATGGAGAAAGGTTCAACCTTTGGAAGTTCAAGATTGAAATGCTCTCGGCCTCCATGGATCTTTGGGACATTATCGATGGATCCGAGGAGGCTCCACCCTCAAATGCGGATCCGAAGGTGAAGAAGGAGTACGAGCGGCGTGTAAGGAAGGCCATGTCCGTGATCGGCCTCAACTTGGCCGACAACCAACTTGCCCACATCAAGAGTTGTAAGGGACCCGCGGAGGCGTGGAAAACTCTTTGTAACATCCACGAGACAAAGAGTTTGTCCAACATTCTATTCATCCGCCGTAAGTTCTTCACGTGCAAGATGTAAGAAGGAGAAGATGTTTGGATCACATCAACCACGTGAAAGCACTTGCGGATCAACTTGCATGCATGGAGGTACCCGTGCGAGATGAGGACACCGTCATGACGTTGCTCGAGAGCTTGCCGCCCTCGTACGAATACTTGATCACGGCATTGGAGACCAAGGCGAGGGAGGAGCTTACGATGGACTACGTCACGGCGCGATTAATGCACGAGGTGTCAAAGCGCAAGGAGAAGGACCCGCGAAGTGAGGATGCGGCAATGATGTTGCGGCAAGGTAAGATGGATACATCGTCTTCACGCCAAATTGGGCAAGGCACACGAACGTGCTTTTATTGTGGCAAACCGGGTCACATTGCCCGGTTTTGTTACAAGGCCAAGAACAAGGAGAGGGAGAACGCCAAAATTGTGAAAGATGACGCCGATTTTGCATTCACCGTGCAACACACACCTCATGCGCGGAGCATGTCGGAATGGATAATGGATTCCGGAGCAACGAAGCACATAACCTCTCATCGCCTCGCATTCGACACATATGAGGTACTCACTTCACGAAGTGTACATTTGGGAGATGATAGCATCTTGGAGGCAATCGGTATTGGATCCATTGTGGCGGAGGTGATGGTGAAAGGCAAGATTAATAAGATCCGCATCAATGAATGCCTCCATGTACCGAAATTGCATGCCAATTTGCTCTCGGTGAGCAAACTTGTGTCGAGCGGTTTGAAGGTGCAATTCAACATCAATGAATGCATTATTCGGGCTTCCGATGGTCATCCCATTGCCATTGCACCTCGGGAGGGAAATTTGTATCACTTGCATGTTGTAAAGGTACACGGAATAGATGCGGCCAACTTGGTGCAATCTAATGGAGGAGACGGAGGTCTCCAACTTTGGCACCGCCGCCTCGGTCATTTGAACGAGAAAGGCGTACGTGCACTCCGGAGCATGGTGATCGGCATCGACCTCACCAAAGTTTCTTGTCCTTCGCCTTTGGTTTGCGAAGCATGCATTGAAGGCAAATAACATCGGTTGCCATTTTCCACCGAAAGAGCGAGGCGAGCCACAAAGCCTTTGGAAATTGTACACTCCGACGTATGCGGACCTATGCGCACCACATCCATGGGCGGTGCAAAGTATTTTGTCACCTTCATTGACGATTTCTCGAGGAAGGTGTGGTTGTACGTGTTGAAGACCAAAGACGAATGTTTCATAAGGTTCAAGGAATTCAAGGCGCTTGTGAAAACGCAATCCGAACACAAGATCAAGGCGTTTCGCTCGGACAATGGCGGAGAGTTCATGTCCAAGGCATTCATGAAGTTTTTGGTGGACCACGGCATCGCCAAAGAAACGTCTACACCGTATCGGCCGCAACAAAACGGAGTGGCGGAACGTGCCAATCGTACCATTGTAGAGATGGCGAGGAGCATGATCCATGCTCAAAAGCTCAACAAATCATTTTGGGCGGAAGCGGTGGTGAACGCGGTTTATACGAGAAACCGGTGTCCAACAAGGGCATTAAAGTGTATGACTCCCGAGGAAGCGTGGAGCGGGAGGAAATCTAGCGTTGCGTATATGCGAGTGTTTGGATGCTTGGCGTATGCAATGGTGCCGGACGAGAAGAGGGGTAAGCTCGACGCCAAAGACACCAAATGTTTGTTTCTAGGATATTGTGAATGTACTAAGGCCTATAGGCTTATGTGTTTGCAAACAAAGAAAATCATAAAATGTAGGGACGTGGAATTCTTAGAGGATTCTACAAGCATGGGGGGTGATTCGGAGATACGTCCAAGTGGGAGAAATGAAGGATCAAATATGGTCATTGTGGACGAATCTCCAAAACGTGAGCATAATGATGAGTGTAAGGAGATAGTGGGAGATAATGTGGCTCAAAATGGAGGACCAACATTGAGTGATGGCATGGATGAGAGAATTGATGAGGCTCCGCAACCGCATACATTGAGTGATGGCAATGGAGAGAATTTTGGTAAGGATGGAAGGTATCCTTTGAGGGAACGGCGGCCACGCGGAGAATGGTGGAAAAATCACATTCTTCCCAAACACGAACGAGAACGTGCCAATGTGGCACTTGTGGACGACCCGTTGAATTTGTGTGAGGCCATGCGATCCGAGGATGCGAGCAAGTGGGAGACCGCAATGCAAGAGGAGTACGACTCGCTCGTGGCCAACGGAACGTGGGAGTTGAGCATCCTTCCCGAGGGTCGTAGGAGTGTTGGGTGCAAATGGGTGTTTCGCACCAAACACGATGCATCGGACAACATCATAAGATACAAAGCACGGTTGGTGGCAAAGGGTTATTTTCAAGTGGCGGGAGTGGACTTCGACGAGACCTTTGCACCCGTGGCCAAGTTCATCACGATTCGGTGTATCCTAGCCATAGCGGCGGCCATGGATTGGGAGATTCACCAAATGGACGTAAAAACCGCGTTTTTGAACGGCGTGTTGGAAGTGGTCATTTATATGGACCAACCCGAGGGGTTTGTGCAAAATAGCAATGAACATCTCGTGTGTAAACTCATCAAAGCGTTGTACGGGCTTAAGCAATCGCCGAGGGCATGGTACCAACGAATCGATTCATTTTTCATCAATGAAGGCTTTTGTAGGAGCCATGCGGACCACTCATTGTATATCAAACAAACGGGCGATTACATCTTGGTGACCATTCTTTACGTAGACGACTTAATCATATTGTCGAGCGATGTGACCAAATTGAAGTGGCTTAAATCGCAACTTGAAAAGGAGTTTGAGATGAGTGACCTTGGGGAGTTGAATTATTATTTAGGTGTACAATTTCAAAGGGATAGGAAGACCCACACCATCACCATGAGCCAAACAAGCTACATCGAGGAGGTGTTGAGGCGTTTCAACATGGAAGATTGCAAACCGGTGGCAACCCCATCGGATGCAAATTCCAAGTTGTTGAAACTTTTGGATGAGGAATTTGGCAATGTGCAAATGGAGATGGAAGGGGTGCCGTACAAAGCGGCGGTGGGATCTCTCATGTATGCCATGGTGGGCACACGGCCAGACCTCGCATTTGCAGTAAGTACGGTGAGTCAATTCATGGCCAAGGCTGGTCTGTCGCATTGGATGGTCGTGAAACGTATCTTGAGGTATTTGAAGGGGAGTTTGGAACTCAAACTTTCCCTTGGAGGTAACGACATATCTTTGGTAGGATTTTGCGATGCGGATTGGGCGGGCGACACCAATGACCGACGGTCTACGACGGGGTACGTATTTCTTGTGGGCCGTGGAGCCATTTCGTGGAAATGCAAGAAACAACCCACCATTGCATTGTCCACAACGGAGGCGGAATACATGGCTACTAGCCAATGTACAAAAGAGGCGATTTGGCTACGACAACTATTGGCGGACGTGGGATATGTGCAAGAAGGAGCCACATCCATCATGTGTGATAACCAAGGTTGCATACAACTTGCTAAGAATCCCATGCATCACTCCCGCACCAAATACATCGACATCCAACACCATTTCATTAGGGAGAAATTAGAGACGGAAGAGATATGTTTGAGTTATTGTCCTACGGAGCATATGATAGCGGATGTACTAACAAAAACATTAGCAAAGGATAGGTATCATTCATTAAGTAGGGCAATGGACTTAGATGTCTTTGACAATTCGCAAAGTGGGAGTGTAGAAGGAAAGGCTTTGAATGGAGAAAGAAAGCCTTAATGTTGCTCTTGGTCAAAGGTTGCATTGGTAAATAAAGAGTCAACAAAAACCGAGAAGTCAACGCTCGGTTTGGGGTTGGCCGAAGTTAGGGTCGGCCACCAAGCTAGGGTTGGCCGGCACAATGTAACCTAAACTTATGAATAAAAGGCAAGGCCGGGGGTGAGGAAATCATCTCACTCCAAGCATTGTTCATATGCCTTTGTGTATGTGTGAATGTTTGTGCAATCTTTTCTCTACTCCTATTGAATCCTTCAATACATCCGAGCCAAATCCCACATACTTATCAAAATCTAGTTCCCAATCCTTCATACTTCTTATTAATGTTTCAAATATTATGCATATTTCTTTCCCTAGTATTCAATAAGCAACAATCCAAAAAAAATGCAAAGAACAAGGCCTTCCTTTACAAAACTAGCAAAGACAACAAGATGACATGTTACAGATATATTTTGTTGTCTAATCAATCATAATACCAAAAAACCTAGAGTCTCGGACTTTATCTAACATTTTTTTAACTACTGATGAAATGCAAAATAATATCTTACCACAACTTTTGTCATCATGATAAAGGTTTTTGTTATATTATTTTAAATCTTTACAAACAAAGAACAAAAACCCGGGAACTTATAAAAGGCAATGACTTCATTCCCTATATAATACGTTGCTTGGAACAAAGAATGCAGAGCTTCATCGCATGATCGATTCATCTTTGCAATATCTTTGTCCATTGTTCGCTCTCATTTTCTGCATTGCCTAAGGCAAACGCCCATTCTCTACACTTTTCCCATGGTTTTGAAAGATTGATAGTCGAATGTTAATGCCCACAGTGGCAAAGGTTGATCTGCCCCCTTTTCGTCTACAAACTTTGCAAAAAAACCCTACCCGTTACAGAATCAAATTCAATCCAATCAAACTTACTATACCATGCATCCTTCCACATGCTTACATCAATTTCCAATGGAGTCATTCCCGGTCACGAAGTGCAACCTTTAGATGATGATGATTTGTGAATAAATGTTGAGTCATTCCTCTGTGAGTTCTTATACAACATAGTGCGTTGGCATTTTTGTCTTTTCGCCATGACAAGATAAAATTGCTAGACTACATAAATATCCTAGAATAAAACCCAATTCCAGTGTGCCCGTGATTTAAAATAACATGCTCCCGCACACCCAACCAGCATCAACATTCAACATCAAACCAACAACCACTAACATTCAACATAAACTAGTAACCACAAGCATTCAAACTAAACCAACATGCACTAATATTCAACCTAAACCAACAACCACTAACATCCCTACTAAACCAACAACCACTACCATCCAAACTAAACCAACATGCACTAACATTCCCACTAAACCAACATGCACTAACATTCCCACTAAACCAGCAAATACAAGCATTCAAACTAAACCAACCTACATTAACATTTAAACTAAACCAACATGCACTAACATTCAACCTAAACAAACATGCACTAACATTCAAACTAAACCAGCAAACACTAACATTCAAACTAAACCAGCCTTCACTAACATTCAAATTAAACCAACAGTCCACTAAAATTCAACCTAAACCAACATCCACTAACATCCAACCTAAACCATCATTCACTATCATCCAACCTAGACCAACAACCACTAACATCCACACAAAACTAACATCAATTAACATTCAACCTAGACCAACATTCACTAACATCCAACCTAGACTATCAATCCACTAACATCAAACCAACAATCACTAACATTCACACTAAAACCAACATCAACTAAGATTCAACCTAGACAAGCAACCACTAACATCCAACCTAGACCAACAACCACTAACATTCAACCTAGACCAGCATGCACAAACATTCAACCTAGACCAACAATCCACTAACATCCAACCTTAACAAACATTCACTAACATTCAACCTAAACAAATATCCACTAACATTCAACCTAGACGAGCAATCCACTAACAACCAACCTAGACCAACATTCATTAACATTCAACATCAAACCAACAACCACTAACATTCAACCTAAATCGGCATGCACAAACATTCAATATCAAACCAACAACCACTAACATTCACACTAAAACCAACATCAACTAAGATACAATCCACTAACCAACAATCCACTAACATCCAACCTAGACTAGCAACCACTAACATCCACACAAAACCAACATCAAATAACATTCAACCTAGACCAACAACCACTAACATTCACACTAAAACCAACATCAACTAACATTCAACCTAGACCAACAGCCACTAACACTCAACCTAAACAAACATCCACTAACATTCAACCTAGACCAGCAATCCACTAACAACCAACCTAGACCAATATTCACTAACATTCAACATCAAACCAACAACCACTAACATCCAACCTAGATCAACAATCCACTAACAACCAACCTAGACCAACATTCACTAACATTCAACATCAAACAAGCAACCACTAACATCCAACCTAGACTAGCAATCCACTAACATCCAACCTAGACCAACAACCACTAACATTCAACCTAGACCAACAATCCACTAACATCCAACCTAGACCAGCAATCCACTAACATTCAACCTAGCCCAGCAATCCACTAACATCCAACCTAGACCAACAACCACTAACATTCAACCTAGACCAACAACCACTAACATTCAACCCAGAGCAACATGCACAAACATTCAACCTAGACCAACAATCCACTAACATCCAACCTAGACCAACAACCACTAACATTCAACCTAGACCAGCATGCACAAACATTCAACCTAGACCAACAATCCACTAACATCCAACCTTAACAAACATCCACTAACATTCAACCTAAACAAACATCCACTAACATTCAACCTAGATGAGCAATCCACTAACAACCAACCTAGACCAACATTCATTAACATTCAACATCAAACCAACAACCACTAACATTCAACCTATATCGGCATGCACAAACATTCAATATCAAACCAACAACCACTAACATTCACACTAAAACCAACATCAACTAAGATTCAATCCACTAACCAACAATCCACTAACATCCAATCTAGACTAGCAACCACTAACATCCACACAAAACCAACATCAAATAACATTCAACCTAGACTAGCAACCACTTACATCCACACAAAACCAACATCAAATAACATTCAACCTAGACCAACAACCACTAACATTCACACTAAACCAACATCCACTAACATTCAAGCTAAACCAGGTTGCACTAACATCCAACCTAGACCAACAACCAGTAAAATCCAACCTAGATCAACATGCACTCACAATAAAGCAGGGTGAGCTCGATCCAAAGGGATGGCGGAGTGGGGAGCAGTGGCTTCGGAGAGGCGGGGACCAGGGGCTTTGGAGAGGCGAGAGGCAGGGAGGAGGTGATTCGGAGAGGTGGGGCGGGGAGTAGGGGCTTTGGAGAGGAGAAGGGCCAAGGAGAGGAGAGGGAGAGTGGAGAAGGAGCTCATAAGTGGCGGGGGGAGGGGACCCCTATCTCCTTCATGACCCTCCCCATACATGGCCGGGATCCGGACCATACCCTCGGTGATCGGCCAGTATCCGCGGATACCCTCCGAGGGACGCTTAATATCCGGGGACTTACTCATTAAACCCGTGAATTATCGGGGAATTCAAAATGAATACCTATCAATATCCGGTTGGTTCCCTTGGTGGATCGGATGCCCATCCAGCTACACCTCTTCATATCCGGTTTTTTGTCCAAACCAATCGGTTCATTTGTAACTAACCGCCGGTTCTCCCTGAACATTGCACTAGACTTCGTTTTGAAAATGGCAGTTTGGAACGTATGTGACCCTCCTTCGTATGCATTCATAGCTGACAATATTGGTTTTTGAAAGAAAAGAAAAGAAAAATCAATCTACGCATGGTAAGCTCAATAAATGTAGGAAAATGCGTAATTTTATTAACTTGTTTTTCCAGCTCTCTTGCATGGTGTAGTGCAAATCAATGAACGGGGAGTACCGAACTTTAGTTACGAGCTAGCCGAATTTTTTTGGAGATTTTCGAATCAGTTCGCAATGATTCGGACGAGGTACTGACTTAAAATTGTTAAGGTCGGAAATTGACCGGTTCAAATGAGAAAAGATCGGCAATACAACCGGTTGAGGCATCATATTTTAGGATATTTACCGAGCCAATTTTTAAATTTTAGGCAAGTAGCCGAAGGGACTAGGGATAGGGCGGAAATTTCTGCTAGGGTAATACTAGAGTCATGACTCATAAGGTCAAGAACCATGGAGGCTAATTAATTTAGGATTGGTTCTGTTCACTGGGCCGATTAGGGTTTTGAGGCTCTAAGCACCCAAGGACCCTCTCTCACGAGTATAAGGAGTTTGAGTACCTTGTGCAAAGTATCTCACTCCTCTACATGGAATTCTCTATGTGTTCTTTCGCTACTGCTCTTCCGCTTCTGTTTGTTTCTGCATCCACCTACAGCAATCCACATGCGATCTAGTTGGAGACATTTGTTTTGGAGGTCTAGTTCGAAGGTCCAGTTCGGAGGTCCAGTTTGGTGCGGCGATCCACCTGCGATCCCTTTGGTAACATTTGTTTCGGAGGTCCAGGGTGAAGGTCCACTTCAGAGGTCCAGTTCGGTGCGGCGATCCATTGCGATCCAATCCGAGACATCTGTTTCGGAGGTCGTGAATCTCTTGAAATCCTGTAGATAAATCTTGAAGAGTAGGAAACAAACTTGTGAGGAACCAATGCTCGTCACCTGGATCTCTTGAATCTCTCACAGCGATTCTTGAATCTCATGGATCTCTCACAGCGATTCTGAGACTTCACAATGACATCACACTCCAATTTTGTGCATGGTGCCGTGAAGTACAAAGCTTCTCTTCTCCGTCAAGATTGTAAGTGTGAATTTCTAGCTTTCAAATTGTAAGCCACCATTGAATGGGGAGATAAGACTTGTAGAGATTTATGGGGCATGATCACATGAAATCATTAATTGCAAACCCGATATCCTAATTTGCTTGTCCTTGCTGATTTGGCTAGAGTACAATGTGTATGAACATCCACTTGTGAAAGGCCGTTTAATGTCCAAAATTTAATAAAAACACGAGTGAGAAACAAACTTGAAAGTAAAAATTTGGAAGCTCTGCTTCGAATTGCTTTAGAGGGACCAGCTGAAAACTTTGATAATATTATTGAATCTTGAGGCAATTCCTTTGTGGAAAACTCGAACCAAATACCGGTTTTTATATGCTAATCCTTCACGTTATGTGTCTTCTGCAAGTGATGCATCTTGTTCAGTAAGTTCAACTATGTTTTCTAATTATGAGGATACGGATGTTTAAAAGTTGCATGTATTGTTGTACTAACTAGCCTCTAAAGAATGTATGAACCCTTTTTGGATTTATATATATTTTTAAAGGCTAAATCCTTGGCCCCAAGTTGGTGGGGGCTTGGCAAGGTTCAAATCCTTCCAAGGATACTTGGATTTTCTATCAACACAAATTCACCCCTTTAAAAGCATAACACCAATTTTTTTTTTACAATATTTAAAAAAAAATCCGACATACAATACAAATCTTCGGAAACATACCGAAACGAAATTCAGAAAGTCGGAAAATTACCGAATGGTAAAGTTAAATATCGGTTTTTAACCGAGAATGAAAATTGAATTTAAGTAGCTTCCGAGCAAAAAATAAAAATCCGAATGTCTTTATAAAAGATCGGAAATGTACCGATTTTTGTATAAATTTCCCCGGACTGTGGTGCAAATACACCCTTGGCAGATACTGGGGGACCAGATTGTGCTTGTGCTTGACCTTGAACTTGGATCTGTTGTCTTAAATTTCGGATTTGTGACACAGATTCGTGTTTGAGTTTCTCATTCTGAGGTTTGAAGAGATGAAGAGACTCATTCAATTCTTCCTCATGCTGAAAACTTTGGTGCTGGACCGTGATCAACTTCGATTGCAGCCGATGGATTTTCTCACTTTCTTCCATCCCTTGTTTTGATGCCTGTAATAAATTATTAAAGGTCACGAGGAATGTTGGAACAGAATATTATTCAAGTATCAAAAACCATTATCACTGATATTTTCTCATTGCAGACTCCAACCAACCATGCTTTCAAATAACATTTTTCAGCTTCCTTGCAAGCGACCCTTTCCATTGTTGGAGCTCAAAAAACTTATAATACCAGCATGTCATGAATCAGTAGACTTTTTGCAGAAAAATCTAGCTTGGAGGCTAAGGCATGCAAGCGTTTTTCGGTTACTTTTCTCAACCGGACATGTATCTTTGATTAATGTGTGGTTAGGTGAGGATCAAAGAACAAACACCATAAGGACACATGATATTTATATAAGATAGGACTACGTCTTCAAATTGCTAACTACTCCACACCTAATAATGAACATAATTGGGAGAATCTATGTATTTAGATAAAGGATTCAAAATATGTGCTTTCAATAACCATAATTTAATCAGGGGAGGTCCAAAGTTTGTTGATGTTTCATCATAGATTTGCTATTGCAACACATCATTGAAGGCGTAAAATATGATCAATAGAAGATGAAGACCAAGGATTCAAGAACAAACACCGTAAAAATAAATGTTCAAAAGAGATTGGACTTCGTCTTTGCAAGTTTTTTCTTGTTCTCCATCTTCTATTGATCAAATTCACGTTTTCATATTGTGTTGCATAATGTCAGCCACAAACCCCCACCTTTAGCGTCGTAGTCCAGGTGAGAGCCCGTGGCCAACATTCACTTGTTGACCCCTTAGCTCTAGATGTCCAATTCCACATAAGCCGTTATGCAAATATTGAACTCACAAGTCTTTATTTAAAGAGTTTAGAGGTACTAGTATTTAGAAATACTTTTACCCCGGCCCTTAAACTACACACGTTGAAACCCCGGTTGAAACACAATGAAAGTAAATCTAGCCCTACTCTCCTTATTGCCCAAAGCTTACTTATGCCTAAGCTGGGCTTAAACCCCCCTAATCCTAATCCCCTTCAACCCTCCTAATCCCACAACCTTAACATGGGTGTGGTTCCTACTTATGTCCGGTTACTAGTCGGCTCCCCTCTTCATTACACAGCCACTGCTGCAGCATTGAGCTGCTGGTTGATGCCGAGGTACCCCTGGTTCAGAGCCTAAAACCCTTCCAAGCGCATTCCCAGACCAGTTCCCATCCCAGCCATGCTCGGAAGCCGAGGTCAACCGCCACCAGTAGTCCGAACCTCACTGAAACTGAGGCTACATCCCAGCCAAATCTGCCCAAATGAATGCATCCTTCGTCAACGCCCAACGTAGTTCTGGTTGCTCAGATGCTGCACTCCGAGTTCTGCCTTACCCTTGGCCACTGGATTGATGGGCTTAACCTCTCGACTTCTCTTCCCAATTCGACTGAATGCCATTCGAGGCAGAACAAACATTAGCTTCATCTGGTGTACTTGATGCACAAATTTTCAGCTGCTTGGCAGCTCCAGAGTGCCCTCGAAATCCCTCCTCGTCCAGACTTGCCTCTCTGCTGCAATTGCAAGTGTGAGCTCACATTGTTTTGACCTGATGTGCATGCGCCCTTTCCTTCCTGATTCTGGCCGCCCTTCCAATCAGTCGGCCCCCGCCTTCAGACCCCTGTCGAGGATGAATCCTCGGCCACATTCTCCCTCTAAATTCAAGGTTGCAGCATCGACATTGCCTTGCACTTCCCTCTGTTCCCTCACCAGATTATCACCCCCCTTCGCCCCCTCTCTGGGCCTTACTCGATTGATTCCCCTAGTGCGCCGCTCCAGCGGCGGTGTCCCCTGGTCTTGAGAGTTGAGAGAGAGAGCGAGCGGCACACCCCACCCAGCCTTCACTGGCCTTGCCTCTCCTGGATCCGAAAATTGGGCCCTGTTCCACTAAAGCCGAAGGCTAGTCTATCCTAATCCAAACCAACTCCCACCCTTAATCGGACAATTAACTACCAAACCACTGAATCCTAATGCTCTAAGTTTTAACCACAACCAACTTGACTTCACAATGTTTTTCTCTTCTTTTTCCACTCTCCCTTTCTTTTGACAATCCATCCAAACTCAACAAACTAACTTAATTCACTTCAACCCAACTCGCACTTTTAAACACATGAAACTAACTACCAATCCTAAGTCTTACTATCAATTTAAGCATTACTGAAATGTGTGCACCTATTTTTGGGCTCACACATAAGAAAATCTACAATGAAACATCAACAAAAACTAGATTGAAAATCGGACCTCTCCTAATTTGATTATGGTTATTGAAAAACATGTTCGTTGATTTTCTTGTCTTAATACACGGGTTGTCCCAATTGTGTTCACTATCACTAAGTGTGCAGTAGTTAATAAAATTTGAAGATATAGTCTTTAAACATGTGTCTTTATGATATTGGTTCTCTACTCACCTAATAACACAACAATCAAATATAGGGGTTCCATTAGAAATGGTAACCAAATTACAACCTTGTATCTTACTTGAAATTGGTGAAGAATGTTCAAGTTATTAGATTCAACACTTCACAAGAAAAGATAAATCATAACACTTGCTATGGTCTATCCAATTATTCTCAGGTCACTAGGCCAACTACATTAAATATTGTATTTAGTGTCACCAATTCTATTTCTCTTGCTCAATACTAAATGTAAACCACTCATGTAGTGTCACTAATACTAAACGTAAACCTAACATTATTTGTCACTCATTGTAGAAAAAATTGGGCATTATATGTTTACAATGTCGCAATTACGATCACTCACTAAGCAATATTTCTCCAATTTTTCAATCATCCATGATGTACCATAGTGACATAAAAAACAACATTCAGTGTAGCCATCTTTTAGGTTGTGCGTACCAAGGGGGTTGACAAGCAAAATATAAGAGAAACAATAGAGTTATTTGTAAAGCAAAGCATATGAAACCATGGGTTTAGCCCCAAACCATGAGTTTATGAGAATCAACATAAAGTCACCCAAAGTTTTCTTAATGCTTAAATTACCATACACAAAAAGTGGTGTTGGACTATTAAAAATTGGCTTTCAAACTTGTCCTACTAGGATGGGTGCACCAAGCTAGCCTTGCATGGGCCAATCCAATATTTAAGGCAACGGATCCCCAACACACACCCTATCATAGACCTTAAAATTCTATCAGTTTTTGAGGTGGAAACAAGAGGTCCCAAAAGTTTCACCTAAATTTCAAAATAGGATCCAATACACACTAAGCTAACGACCGATTAATAGAAACCTTTTTTTAAAGAAGGATCAAACCCATGGTTTTGTTCCCCTTTGAGAGACTTTATGGATGAGTCTAATGGATGATCCAATTTGTTCAGTTCTAACCTTTAGAAAGAGACCACTTGTTAATGGAGGTAGCCACTTGCAAGCAAACTCAACATTGTTCAACGGGAGAAAATTGTTATGTGGGACCAACTTTGATTCTCATATCTTACCCCGCAATTTTACAAATGTAGAGTAAATATGAGTAAGCACAACAATATCAAACCGAGTCTGAGTGAACACAATTCATCTACTGAGTAATAAATGTTCTGAAAAGAGAAAGGACTCTATATATTCATGCTAATTGGTGGCGCTATCCTTTTCTCTGATTTGATGGCCGCATGGGGAATGGCACTAAGCTACCTGAGCAAGTGATGGAAGGCTTTGCTTCTTCGCAACCTTAAGAGAGGCCTCAAGTCTTTCCACCTGTTGCAATCACAAGCTCCAGACTATTATTGTATTAAGTGAGCGAGTGATGAAACTCAATCTAAATGCTCTTTTTGGTTGTATTTTCTAAAAAGCATGATAATTTGATGAGGTGTAAAGGTGATCTGATCACTATGAAAATTTTGAGTACCTGGTTCTGAAGGGTACCAGTTTGTTTCATCCCGACTGCATTATGAACATCCTCAACGTTGTCTTGTGAGATAGCCTGCAATTTAGGGCCATGCCACACGACCGGCAGCGGCAGTCAACCCGCACCGGTCATTGGCCGGCCGAGTCCCCTGCTTATCACACGAGAGGGAGCGGCATTTTGTGGAAGGTGAGCTGGCAGGGAATCGGTCCCTGCCAAAGTACCAGGCATGTCGCGCACCTCTCCATGAGGAGTGCCCGAAACACCATGGGCACAAGGGGGACCCCGGAGTGACACCCGGGACTTGTGGCGCCGTTGGTGAGAGGGCCCAAGTGATCCTAGTGTGGGTGAGGGCCCCGGGCGTTGGGAACGCCTCCCACCCACCGAGACTAGGAGGCACTAGGGTAAGGCCATGAGCTATGCGTAGCTCATGGCGTGGTGATTCTAGAATGCTCAAGAACACCTCAAGCGGAGGTGTAAGCTAGGAGTTATGGCCATTTGAGTGGGGCGCTGTCCAGGGGACAGCGCCCTGGTCCAGCAGTGCCTGGGAGTGATTCCCGGGACTGCCAAGGTTCAAACAGGCATAACTTCGTGAATACTTCCCTAAAGGGGGCAAGTGAGGAGTCCATCAACATCTACGTGAAGCGTAGATGAAGATGGAGTGGTCGCTTGTTAGCATCAGACATCATACAAGGAAGTTATGATGATCTGAAGCTGCTGGGGGCTTCTAGGCCCAGCGGCTAAGGGAAAATGTCCACTTGGCCCCAACTCTTGGTAGAGAGACAAGAGGTCTCTTGACGGTGGGGTAGGGGCCCCGCGTGAAGTCCTAGAGGCTTATATGGGTGAGGTGGTGTGGCCTCACCCACCCAAGGCCGAACCGCAAGGCCTCCATGGGCATTGGCCCATTGTGAGGCCATAGTTGCCTAGTATGGTTTGGGTTGTTGTAGTGTTGCTCCGGCAATGCGATGATCAACATGGGATTGGACTTCCATGGATGGAAGTCCACATCTAGGAATGGGTTACCGATTAAGGGGTGAGTCCCGAAAGCAAAGTAGGAGGGTTGGTTCCCTCCTATGAACTATAAGGTCCGGGGTAGGAGGAGCTAACCATTAGCATGGCGGTATGCGAAGGGTTAGCGCTTGTAACCTTTGCTAGAAACGAAAATTGGCAAGATTGCTAAGGGGGCTAGCAAGGGTTGCGACAAGGCATCTCCCCTTGGTAACCCTGTCATTTTGGAGCATCGACCCTCCTCCCCCTCCCTCCTCCAGCGCCCTCCTTGCGTCTCTGACGAAGCGCACAACACTCCGCACCCACACTTGATTGCAGTTCGACCACCGCAACCTCCTGGCAACCCTGTGCGCACATTGTCCGGCAACGCTATTGAAGCCCAAGGCGACCACTTTT
This sequence comes from Polytrichum commune, assembly GCA_950295325.1. NCBI lineage: Eukaryota > Viridiplantae > Streptophyta > Polytrichopsida > Polytrichales > Polytrichaceae > Polytrichum > Polytrichum commune. The sequence goes on from OX485807.1 coordinate 50,529,300, forward strand.
GACTTGTTTTTTTTTTTTTGGTGTTTTTTTTGTTTTTGAGTTGCTCCTGAACCCTTGCTGTTGTTCACAATTTTTTGCTATTCGTGTGCTTGGCTTTCATGGATTCACAGGGACCTCCGCCATATGCCGGTGGTGTGCATGCGAAGGACGCATCTGCTGGCAATCCTCCTGCGATGGGGTCCGAATTCCGTCCGCAAGGGAGAAGCATTCCACCTGCGCCATTTTTCGGAGGTTTTCCACACCCGGCTGCTCAAATGTTGTTTCTCTTTCCACAATCCTTCATGCCTTCCCTCCCGGGGATGGGGTTTCCACCTACAACCCACGGCGGTCCCAGCGCCCCCGTGGACCTGATGGCGGGCTCTCACCAGCGCGATTTGCCTGAATGTGTTGCTGAGCAGTCCAAATCGACCAAAAAACGAAGAGTTGCTCGAAAAAAACCAGAAATCATTCAATTGGATGACGTGAAGGACGAGGTGGACGTCGTGAAGAGTGTGGGCACTGGAAGGATCACTGGGTCATCCAGTTGATCACGATCCGGGGAGAAATGCACAACACTTTCTCAACGCCTCTTAAGCAATGTGAAGTTGGCAATACCGCCTTCATTTCATTCTAGATGTCTTGTGTGGCGTGTGCAATGTTGGTTTTCGACCCGGGTAGGGCACTCATACATGTATTTAATAACCCATCTACGACGGAAGGGTATTTATCATGGCGCTATTTATCTAAGAAATTGGAATTCTTTACACCCTATGAGTACAGATAAATCCAAATTTTGTCATTTTAGATGACCCTATTTGTATTTATAAAGTCGCAAGTGAACTAGTTTCTAGTACCCTATGTTCCTTATAATTTTTATATTTGACCCTATGAATGACGAATCATAGGACTCTTGAAAGTTTGTAGTGAAAATTCAATAAACCATGTCTAGACAAGCAGCGCAACATTGGCGCAAGCAACCCTAGGCAAAAATCAAAAATACAACGCACAAAACAAAGAACACCAAAACCCTCGTCATCCAAATTTTTCATTCGGGAATTTGGATTGAAAATGGATAGTTTTCATCCATTGACCACCATAAAATGCATTGTATACCTCTGCCTCAATATTTTTTCTCTACCTACTATTCCCAACCCTATTTTAGATTGAAAGAATTAGATAAATTGATGCATTATATGGTACCCTTATTTTTTTATACACACAACTTTGTAATTGAAAGGTGTTTCATTGTATCAAAGAATTGTATAAATTTTCTCGCAAATGAATAAAAAACACCCTACATTCTTTCTCACATGGTTTAATAATTTTTCGCGAGTGCCCTACCCAGGGCTTTCGAATTGCTTGGCCTGCTTTTAGGTGTGAATTGAATGTCATTGTAAGAACAGTCGTGAATTCCCAGCCATACCTGATTGCAGCCACACATGATCGCAACCCCTGATTGTAGCACACGCCTGATTGCAGTTTGTGAAACAAACTGTGCTGGATTACAGTATGTGGTACAGACTGTAGTGGATTTCAGTCTGCAGTTGTCGTGCACCTCTCCATGAGGAGTGCCCGAAACACCATGGGCACAAGGGGGACCCCGGAGTGACACCCGGGACTTGTGGCGCCGTTGGTGAGAGGGCCCAAGTGATCCTAGTGTGGGTGAGGGCCCCGGGCGTTGGGAACGCCTCCCACCCACGGAGACTAGGAGGCACTAGGGTAAGGCCATGAGCTATGCGTAGCTCATGGCGTGGTGATTCTAGAATGCTCAAGAACACCTCAATCGGAGGTGTGAGCTAGGAGTTATGGCCATTTGAGTGGGGCGCTGTCCAGGGGACAGCGCCCTGGTCCAGCAGTGCCTGGGAGTGATTCCCGGGACTGCCAAGGTTCAAACAGGCATAACTTCCTCAATACTTGCCCGAATGGGGCAAGTGAGGAGTCCATCGGCATCTACGTGAAGCGTAGATGAAGATGGAGTGGTGGGTTGTTGGAATGAGAAATCATACAAGGAAGTTATGATGGTCTGAAGCTGCTGGGGGCTTCTAGGCCCAGCGGCTAAGGGAAAATGTCCACTTGGCCCCAACTCTTGGTAGAGAGACAAGAGGTTGGTTGACGGTGGGGTAGGGGCCCCGCGTAGAGTCCTAGAGGCTTATATGGGTGAGGGAGGTGTGGCCTCACCCACCCGAGGCCAAACAGCAAGGCGTCCATGGGCATTGGCCCATTGTGAAGCCATAGTTGCCTAGTATGGTTCGGGTTGTTGTAGTGTTGCTCCGGCAATGCGATGAGCAACATAGGATTGGACTTCCATGGATGGAAGTCCACATCTAAGGAATGGTTACCGATTAAGGGGTGAGTCCCAAAAGCAAAGTAGGAGGGTTGGTTCCCTCCTATGAACTATAAGGTCTGGGGTAGGAGGAGCTAATCATTAGCATGGCGGAATGCGAATGGTTAGCGCTCGTAGCCTTTGCTAGAATTGAAAATTGGCAAGATTGTCAAGGGGGCTTAGCAAGGGTTGCGACAGCAGTACTGCACGGTGTGGATTGTAGTCTGCTGGAGTTAAGGTAGTTCTGGATTTCTTGCTCCTGGAATACACTCTATTCTGGTTTGCAGTCTGCTGCCTTACAGTATCTACTGCAACCCAGTCTGCTAGATTAAAGACTGATGTATCACAGTATGGCTGGATTGCAGTTTTTTTTAATTGCAGGCTGCTGGATTACAATCTGCTGTATTTCGGGCTGGTGGATTACATTTTTTTGGGAATACAGTCTGCTGCATTTCAGACTGCACTAATAGCTCGAATTGCTTGTTTCCGACAGTCTGTGCGATTTTCTATTTAGTTTTTGTGGAATTGAAGTGTTTTTTTCTTGATGTCTTCGAATACCCTCTCACGCTTCCGTGTCGTGTTTAGGTGTGGACAATTGGTCATAGCTTCACACGAAACTTGTGTCAACGAGGCATGTAGAAAGAAGTGGAGCACAATCTATAACGATTACAAAGAAGACAAGGCGATGAACATGAAGTCCGGCTCGCAGCGATCGGAGAAATGCCGATGATATCACTTGGTGGACGAGTTCATGTTCGACAAGGCCAATGTCATGTCACGTGCCCATGCTAGTGCTGTGGACGGAGATGGAGTGAAATGCACAACCACTTCGAAGACAAACACAACCAAACAGAAGAGCGGGGAGAGCACATCGAAACACAGGTAGATCACTCTAAGGCATTTTTGTGCACCACATGCGGCTGGGGTTTTTTTGTTTTGGGGCTATTTACCTTCAAGGGCTGAATTAAAGCCTCCCTATAATTACTTAAATTTAAAAAATGACCCATTTGTTTGCACCCTTCCATTACTTATATTGTCCAAGTCACTGCAAGTTTTTGTACTCTATATTCTTTTTAAGTAATAAAAGTTAATCTACTTCCTAACGCAATTGACGAGTGTTGAGGGAAAGCATGGAAACAAAGAAGGGTGCAAACAGTAATACCATTGCAAACAAAGTTATGAAGAAAACACATAGTAGACCATAGCAAAGTAATACCATTGCAAACACTGTTATAACACTATATTCGTTAAATTGAGACTTTCTCTAGTCTCAAATTAATATATGGATCAAACAACATTCCGTGTTCCGAAACTATATTGAGAACAATCTCAAATATATTATATGTTCTAATATCCCAAATCTATTATGTGTGGACATAAGCATATATGGTAGAGCACTCAACACCAACTTCATCAACAAAAACACTTTGGGTAGAGCACTCCAAACTAGTTTCACCCAAAAACATATAAAATGATTTCTATTATTAGCATGATCAATAAAATATAGACATTGCAACATACAAAGTGCATGTAATAAATGCATATTTCTTCAATGGAAAATTTAGTCCCAAACTTAATAAAAAGATGAACTTCACATTTGTATTGAAATATAGTAAATGGATATTCATCCAACCCCAAACAATATAGCATTCGCAAGTTCTACCCAAACTTTGCCCCAAGTTTGAGGAGCACACATATGAGTAATATATATTCGTCGAATTACTGTTTACACTATAATCATGCTAACACAATCCTACCAACTTCTCATTCAACGTGGGTTGCTTCTTCTACGATCCGAGCAAGGTTGTCTTTTGCAAAAGTTATGTACTTTTGAGGGATGGACACTGATCCACTATGATTTTTCCGTGGTTTCCATGCTATGAATATGGAATCTGTATCTACCCAAGATGGACCATGCTCAGAATCCACCTTCCACCGAAAGTGTTGGTTTGTATCCCAGCCTGTATAATGCCGAACAACATCTTCATTCCGTGCTGTTGGTCGGTAGTACTCTACTTGTATTTGTCGAAAATGAGGGCTGGAAGTTACAAAATTTGGTTTGGAAAAAGCTCTTGCCACCCACACTGGCTTTGCATATGTCTCATCTCCAGGACGCAAAATGAGCATATAACCTTCATGACAATCCACTGCAATGCGGAAAGATGGTGGCGGACGACTACTAGCAGGCCCCACATAATGGTCGTCCACATCAAACTCCTCTCGAACCTCTCCATTTCCCAAAAGACTAGCCTCCGAAGCTTGTACGTTGACACGTGTTTGTGGCCAAAACCCATGCCTTAAAGTAAGGGGTGTATCTTGATGAAGGTTTGCCAAAGCGCCACGAACGCGTGTCCAATATTGTATCCAACTTCCATAACGAAGCCAACACGATCCACCAACATCGGCTACCCTCAAACTCTCCCAATATTGTATGACGCCTGATATGCCTTTACCAATATCCTCCAAATTCTTCATGGGTATTGGTTTGCAAGGCTTAGGCTCTCTGTCTGGCAACATCGTCCTTCCCTCCCCATCAACACGCCATACAAGGAGACCTTCCGGCGGGCTCCAGTCTTGTGACGTGCACAACAACTTGTATTGCATGGCGGGGACACCATCGTCACGCACGTAAAACCGAAATTGTTGTGCCTTCGTATGCCCGATCAATCGGTGAGCTCCGCTTCGAATATACGGTTCTATAAATGCCTTGAAGTTGGGAACCTCCTCGATCATATGGGGGATGACGGGAATGTTCTCCAAATCCATGTACGACTTCATCAACAATGGGATTGTTGGAAAATCCTCCTCGCGCAACTTCATGCTCCACCGCCCAAAAGATGCATCAATATCATCGTGCGTGTGGCCTACCAATATAAAGGACACAAAAACCTCCTTGAAAATGCCTTTCGCAACCAACAACGACCAATATGCAAAAACATATCTACTTTTATTGTCCTTCGCACAATTGTCCAATTGGACACGCAGAGTTGGGGGCAAATTCTTGGCAATCACATCTTCACTTGGTGGCTCCGGCAACGAGTGCTGTGGGAGCCCAATATTCTACGGAAATACGGAAATACGGAAATATGGATCCATTTTCCGTATTTTACCCTGCTCGTATGAGGACAATAGGGTCTTTTAGGGTAAATTAATTGTACTAGGAAATAGGACGTTCTAAATCCGCCTCGCACGATAAAAATGATAAAAGGGGTACTATTACCGGTCTGGCAAATTGGACTAGGAAGACCGTCTCATTATGGTCCGGACCGCTGGTCCGAACCAAGTAACGGTTACGCCACGTTTACCCAACAGTCCGGAAGTGGAGAGCCGGCTGGTAACGACGGTTACAACGGACTTGTGGCGGTTAGGGGAAACCGTTGGTAAACCGTCGGAAGACGGTTGGCAACCGTTTTCCGTTAAAATGAACGGTAACAGGGGAAGGAAGAGGGAGGAAGGATATTTAAGGGTCCCTTCCTTCTCCTCCCCACTTTTTCGCAAGAGGAAAATTTGTTGAGAGAATGAGTGGTGAGGTTGTTTTTCGAGCTGCCAGCAGTTGGATTGCTGGGACTCCGCAATTTCTAGTTACCGACAGTTGGCTTGCCGGGACTCCGTAGCAATTAAGCGGAAGAGAGGGAACCCGGAGGGGAGAGAATTTCCGTAGTTGTGACAGAGGTTGAGAGAAGAAAGGATAATGCCGGAAGCACGGGAAGAGGATCGGAGGGAACCCATCCCGATTCCGCTCAAAGCCCTCATCCCTGCCATTCCGAGGGAGGACGGGGAGCTGCAGGAGCTAGCGGAGGATCTCCGGGTTATGGGTTGCGAGGGTTTGCTCGCCAAACCCTGGAACCTCCAAGCGGAAGATACCCTCCGGGAATTCAAGTTCGAGAGAGGGAATCAGTGGTTGGGAACTAAAAGGAGGGATCCGGATAGTTGGACTCCGGAAGTCTGGAATAGGGCTTACGGGTTTCCAAGAGGAATTGCAGAGGAATGGACCGGCCGCCGCGATGGCCTTTTCGCCGGAAAGTTTAGAGGAGATGCGGGCCCGAAGGACGGCTTCCACCCCGGGAACTGCCGGAACCTTAGAGAGCGGAGGGTATTAGAGTTCCTCATGCCCATCCTTAACCCGGACAAGCCTAAGCAGATCAGCCTTACCATGGCTAACACCCTGTTCGGTGCTATGTCCGGAGTCCGGCCCGTGAATTGGGGGTTGATAATTCACGAGGTAGTAGGCGGTGTCGTGATGTAAATACGTACACTATATAGATGTGTACATATTTAATATTGCATTGTGATTCTTGGTCTTGGAGAAAAATAATAAAGAATAGAAGTAGATTACTTTTTTTTATTTACTCATAGTTTATTTTAGTTATCATTATCTAAGGATAGAAGTGGATAGAAGTTGCTTACCTTTATGTTTACTCATAGTTACTCTTAGTTATCTTTACCAAAGGATAGAAGTTGCTTACCTTTTTGTTTACTCATAGTTTACTCTTGTCTTTTAGTTATCTTGAGTTACTTTGGACCAATGGGTGATTAGAAGCCATGTGATGAGGATAAGAGAGAACTTTGTCTCTCGCATGGATAGGGAGAGGTGGTGAAAGAAAGAGGTTATGTGATTATTGTGGAAGGGAAGTTGTGGAGAGAGAGAAGTGGATTCGAAGCTCACGGTGTGAGTTGTTTTGAGAAGAATATGAAATAAAATACGAGGGATTTGTGATTCATGAGAGATCTCACTTGTTGTTTTGGAAGTTAGCAATCAAGATTTGTGCTTGTTTGAGTGGAGGGAAGTCTGTTGGTTCTTAAAAGAAGAGCTAAGACTTCGACCGACCATAGAAGACGGACAAATTGAAGAATTGAAGGCTTCAAGACTCGAATGTGTGGTTGCTTGTGGCACGTTGTCTTTTTCTTGTGTGTGTGATTCCAAGCCGGTTTTGGAGGCTAGTTGCATTTCATTTCTGCATCGTAATTTGTTTCCTGTGTGACAACGAAGTGGGATTAATGACCCACAAGGTTGTTTGTGACAACGAAGTGGGATTGATCACCCACAAGGTTGTTTTCTGTCGTTCCCACTGGTGAGGCGCGATTGCTGGTCACCGTGGGTTTGAAAGTTTAGGAGCCAATCTTTCGGACGTCAGCTCGTGTTCTGACGTCCCGTTTTACCCGTCCGAAGCCCGTGGTTTCTTATTACACTACCCTTACCCTTTACCCATATAGAGCCGCAACAGGATAGGTTGACAGGAAAGAGGTTGAAGATTAGAAGAAATTGAAGAAATTGAAGACTTGAAGACCAGAAGATTCGACGGGTCCGATAAAATCTAGTTGCAGCCAGAAGCCCAGTGCTTTCCCAAGGCGGAACCCTCTCTACACAACATTTGGTGCTTCCACTGAGAGGTGTTTTGGGGCAACTGGATAAACATCGCGATGGCAGATTCTGAGGGGATAGGTGGTGCCGGCGGAAAAGGCGGCGGTGGAACCCAAGTTCCCATGGAGGACCTTCTTGGGGCGTTAGCCTTGTTCATGGAGCAGCATCGAACCAATCAAGGAGGACAAGGGGCCACGAAGGCTCTTAAAACGGTTGTTGCTAATATTGGGAGATTTGATGGCAAGAACATCTCTAAGTTCTTGCGGGTGTACATCTGTGAGATGGAAGTACACCAAGTTGGTGAGGACCGCATGTCTGAGACATTTGACATGGCGGTTGTGCCTGAAATTCGTGAACGGGTGAGAGAAATTCGTGAGCGGTCACAATCATGGAGTGAATTTGCTGAGCTTCTTCGAGATGAATATTTTGAAGAAGACTCAGAAAGAATGACTAAGAGATCTTTTCTTGAGTGGGTGGAGCGGCGACCTGGAGACAACATGAGCCCAAATGAGTTGCTGAAAGATTTCGAGAAGAAGTTTAGCCAATTACCTTTGGCAGAAAGACATCTCCTAGAGACTAGGAAGGCAGAGTTATTTCTTCAAGCTGCTGACGAAGGACTTGAAGATAGGCTTCTCTTACTTCTTGGAGATCGCACGACAGAAGGTGGTTTCACCAACGATTGGAGGAGGGTAGAGGAGACAGTTACTCTCTTGGCCAAACAACGACGTGTAAGGTCAAGGGGTATTGGAGCAAGAATTGATGTGGAGCCTATTCAGACTCCAAGGGCTCCTAGGCTGTCGGCTGATTCAACACCTTCCATAGCTCCAGGATCCATATTTAGAGTTACAAAGCCAAGTGAAGGAAATACCCTTGAAGACCTTATCAAGGGATTTCAAGAACTCAAAGTTGAGTTTGGTGAACTTAAGAAGGCTAGAGGGGCTTCTTCTTCTCAACGATCGGAAGAAGGACGAAAATATGCTAGGAGGTGTGTTTGGTGTGATGAAGAGACTGAGCATACTTTGAGAGGATGTGAGTCCTATGAAGAAGCCCTTAAGAATGATCTTGTCATCTACAAAGATGGGAAGATTCATGATGCAGCTTCCAATTCTCCATTGAGGACTAACTTCGGGAAAGGGGGAATGAAGAAGTTAATGGAAGAGAAGATGACAAGAACCAACCGTGTGCAAGTGCATGGAGCTGAAACGTATCATGTTCAAGTGGAACAATACTCAGTTGGTGTTTCATCTACTCAATCACATGTTCAAATGAAGAGGGGGGCTCAAGCCATTAGAAGAGCAACTGGATGGGAGGATCCTGTTGATGCAAACAGCATCAATGTCTTTTTGAATGAAGGAAAGCACCATGATGACTTGCATGATGCTTCAGTTGAAGAAAAACGTGTGAGATTTGATGTTGAGGATGAAGAGGAGCCAATGTCTAAAAGAAGGCCTCCAGTAAACAATGATCCTGCAAAAGAAATGAGGAGAAAAATCCCTACAAGGTCAAAGTCAGCCAATCCTGACATTGTACACCCAGGAGATGGACCACTTCCTGATAAAGAGTGGGGACAGTCTAGTGGCAGCAAAAAAGACAAAGAAAAGGAGGATGTAAGCAAGACCAAAGCAAAGACACCTGCTTACAAACTCCAATCAGACATTGAGACTTCCATTGACTTGAAGGGGGTATTGGAAGAAAGAATCTTGGATGCCAAGATTGAATTCACCTTGAGGGAGGCTCTTGGCATAGCCAAGAAAGATTTCCATGAGCTAATCATCGACATCATCAAAAGGAAGAGACAAATGACAGCTGAGGCTGTAATGGTGACTGCCTTAGACACCCACATGACCGAAGATGAAGAAATGGCGATTGGTGAGGTATTTGCTATGATGAGTGATCCAGTAGTTGAAGATGGTGAGGCTCTAGCAAATGATCAAGAGAAGGGGAAGATCACATTTTCAACAAATCAAGAGAATGTTGAAGCAAATACCTGCGGAGTAAAGATTGAAACTCTGAATGAAGAAACTCCAAAGGTTGAGGTACAAACTTTTGAATGTACCTCTGATCATTCTCTTATGAAAAGAAGTGAAGAAAAAACCGAATTTGATCAATTGTTTTGGGCAAGGGCCACCACTGAGACAAAGGTGAAGCTTGGAGGATTGGATGACCCCATTTTAGCCCTTGTTGACCATGGTTCAGAGATCAATATTATGTCTCGTGATATTTATGAGAAAGGCAAATGGCCAATTGATACAGACCATGGCTGGATCATGAGAGCAGCTAATACTGGGCGGACTCGATTGTATGGAGCTTGTCCTGCAGTTCCTACGAAGATTGGAGATGTAGAGGTTGAACAAAATTTCTTTGTTCAAAATCTTAGTGCTTACCCGGTACTCTTGGGCCAACCTTTCATCACTGCTTCACGAATGGAAACCAAAGTGTTGGATGATGGGTCTCATTATGCCCGAATTCGGAGTGTGGATGGAAGGAAATCAGTGCAATTCTTGACGGTGAAGCCTGACAATGAGAGACACCGACTCCAACTAAGGGAGAATCCGCTACCGACATCTCCAAACTTTCAGGATTTCTAGAGAGCACACGTGGAATGAGGGGAGCCACGGGTGCTATGGAAATTCAGGCTACTAAATTCCCCAATGTAAATACCGATCTTAGGGGTGGAGTTTTAGGTGTGACAGAGTGTGGATTTATAAGCTTTACAAGTCTCAAAGACTTGGATCTTGTACATAAAAGATTTGCAAAGAAAATGGAGAAAAATTTCAAAAAGATGAAGGTTATCTTGCCAGATGAATGTATCTCCGGAATTTATGAGGAGAATGGATTACCAAATGATATCTTGCATCTCTTAGAGGACTTAGATAAAGAGAAAGATGCCATTAAGACAGTTGATTGTTTTGTTAGCATTCATTCAAGTCAATTGTATCAGGAGATTTCTCAAATAGTGACGATGCTTGGTGATTTCAAAACCAATGGGGTGAGACCGGAGGCAACAGTACATACAAAATATAAGACTGTTGCTAAGAAGGTGAAGCCTGTTGCAACTCAGCTACCTTTTGACACTGAGGAGCATATCAAACAAGCTGAGAATGAGCCAAGTTTGAGAGAAACCAGAAAGATTGGACACAAGTTTACCGAAGAAACTTTGGGAAGGTTAAAGATTGGAGGAGATGGGTTTTTAACTGAGCCGGAGAAGAAGAAATTTCAAGACATGCTTTCTACGCATGGAAAGGCCTTTGCTTCTTCGCCAGATGAGATTGGGTGTGTACAACCAAGTGTTGTAGCACCAATGGTTATTTTTACGGTACCACATGTACCATGGGATTTGAAGCCTATACCTGTGCCTAGAACTCTACTTCCAAAGCTTGTGGAGTTACTCAAAGAAAAGACACGCATGGGCATACTTGAGCCTTCAATGGCTCCATATTCAAACCGTTGGTTTACAGTGCCAAAGAAGTCAGGAGCACTAAGGTTCATCCAAGATATGCAACCTGCCAACAAGGTGACAATCAGAAACAAAGGATCTGGTCCAATTGTTGATGAAGTAGCAGAAGCATTTGCTGGACATGCAATCTATTCCATTGGTGATCTATACTCTGGTTATGATCAGTTTCAATTAGCTACTGAGAGCAGAGACTTGACAACCATGAAGACTCCACTTGGACTGGTACGCATGTGTACATTGCCTCAAGGTGCTACCAACTCGGTGGCACATATGCAAAGTGCTATGAATCAAATTCTAAGAGACTTTGTACCTGACAAAACCATACCTTTTGTAGATGACATTCCCATTAAAGGATGCGATGAGAAGAAGAAAGACTCGACAATCCAAGGTGATGGTTGTAGAGCTTTTGTGAATGATCATATTGATGATGTAACCAAAATCTTGAGCAGACTTGAAGAGGTGAATCTGACCCTCTCCATTGACAAATCCAAGTTTGGGGTTGGTGAGATTTTGGTGGTTGGACACTTATGTGGTACCTATGGAAGGAAACCAAATCCTGAAAAGGTGAATGCTATAGGAAAGATGAAGGCATGTAGTAGTGTCACCGAAGTAAGGAGATTTCTAGGAGTATGTGTTTTCTATCAGATTTGGATCCCTCATTTTGCTCATGTATCAGAGCCTCTTTACAAGCTATTGCGCAAGAAAAACAAGTTTCTTTGGCAACATGAGCAAGATATAGCTATGAGGGAGTTGAAGAAAATTTTAGAGTCACCACCGGTTCTAAAGCAAGTGAGCTATGATTGTGGAAGACCAGTAATTGTGACTGTTGACACAAGTCCAATTGCAATTGGATGGGCAATTGGGCAGGATGATGAAGAAGGAAGGAGATTTGCTATCCGATTTGGAGCAAGGATCTTGACAGAGCGGCAAAGGGGTTATCCACAAGTGAAGAGAGAGTTATGGGGAGCCCTTACAGCTCTAAAGGCAGACAGAAACTATTTGATTGGAGCAGAGGTGGTATTAGAAACGGATTGTTTGCCTTTGTTGGGGATGATTGCAAATTGCTCCACACCAGACATTGCAATGTTGCGATGGATTGCCTACATCAAATCTTTGAATCCTATTCTAGTGCATATTGAAGGCAAAAATAATAGTGTTGCCGATATGTTGTCTAGAGCTAGGTATTTTAAGGAGGAGGAGATGATGGCTCCTGAGAGTGAAGAAAAATTGTCACATGGAGGCTATGTGATGAGGATTGATGGAGAGAGTTCGTCCAATTCAGCTTTACCTTTTGCAACCGAGCTTTATGAAGGAAAATTAAGAGATATTGGACTTTACATGAGTACAATGAAGCGGCAAGCGGGTTGGGTGGATAAGACATTCAAATCCATCAGACATCAATCCTATGGTTATCTGTTAAGAGATGGGGTTTTGTGGAAGAGAGCGAAAAGAGCTGATCAAATGCCATTGAGAGTGGTTGGGGATTCTGAAACTAAGACCCAAGTTCTTAAAGAATTTCATGATTCACTTTGGGCTGGTCACAGAGGAGTTTGGGCCACTTATACAAAAATCAAGGAGAGATATTGGTGGAAGGGGCTATACAAAGATGTTGAAAAGTTTGTATCATCTTGTGTAGTATGCCAATTGCAATCGAAGGTACGACATAGAGATGAGTTACATCCTACTTATCCCATTGCAATCCATTTCCAATGGATGATTGATTTGGTTGCTATGCCAAATGCAATGTGGGGAATGAAGTATCTTGTTTTAGCAAGAGAAGAACTTTCAAACTTTGTTGAAGGAAGAGCTTTGAGGACTAAGACAACAGAAAATGTATGCCGATTTATTCTTGAAGATATTTTTAGTCGGTATGGGAGCATTGGTAGGATGAGAGCTGACCGAGGAGAATTGGATGTCGCTGAAGCCAAAGAATTTTTCAAGCGATATGGTGTGCAATTGAAGTTAACAACGGCTTACAATCCTGAGGCTAATGGCAAGATCGAGAGGGGACATCCTCCAATCATTCATGCATTGGTTAAAGCTTGCAAGGGGAAACATAGTATTTGGCCAAAATTGCTACCATTTGCTCTATGGGCTGATAGAACCACACATAGCACAGTGACGGGTTACATGCCTGTGGAGCTTATATATGGACAAAAGCCAATGATGCCAGGGGAGGAAGATATTCCCACATGGGTTTTTCTTTCATGGAAGGATGGCATTAGTACAGAAAGATTATTGGAGCTTCGTATACAACAACTTGAGAGATTGCCTGAAGACATTGCAATGGCATTGGAACGATTGAAGGTTGCAAGGCTTAGCAACAAGGAGCGGTTTGACAAGACGCACCGATTGAGAGTGAGGAAAATTGAAGAAGAAGATTGGGTCCTTGTATTTGACAGTTCTTTGGAGAATCAACATAGCACGATGCGCAAGTTTGCAAAGAGATGGTTTGGGCCTTATGTGGTGATCAAAGTACATTCCAATGGTACTTATTCACTTCGCGAATTGGATGGGACTCTTCTACGAACACCTGTAGCTGGGAAAAGAGTTAAGGTTTTCAAAAGAAGAGATGGACGCTTTTACTATGAAGAGCTTGCAGAATTTATGGATCCAGACTCCCGAATTGATGAAGACGAAACTCAAAGAGAGTATGAACCAACAGAAAATACATCAGACGATGACCAAGATGATGAAGAAGACTAAACTTGGCACATACCGGAGGATGTGCAGGTTTAGAGGGGGTGAATGTCGTGATGTAAATACGTACACTATATAGATGTGTACATATTTAATATTGCATTGTGATTCTTGGTCTTGGAGAAAAATAATAAAGAATAGAAGTAGATTACTTTTTTTTATTTACTCATAGTTTATTTTAGTTATCATTATCTAAGGATAGAAGTGGATAGAAGTTGCTTACCTTTATGTTTACTCATAGTTACTCTTAGTTATCTTTACCAAAGGATAGAAGTTGCTTACCTTTTTGTTTACTCATAGTTTACTCTTGTCTTTTAGTTATCTTGAGTTACTTTGGACCAATGGGTGATTAGAAGCCATGTGATGAGGATAAGAGAGAACTTTGTCTCTCGCATGGATAGGGAGAGGTGGTGAAAGAAAGAGGTTATGTGATTATTGTGGAAGGGAAGTTGTGGAGAGAGAGAAGTGGATTCGAAGCTCACGGTGTGAGTTGTTTTGAGAAGAATATGAAATAAAATACGAGGGATTTGTGATTCATGAGAGATCTCACTTGTTGTTTTGGAAGTTAGCAATCAAGATTTGTGCTTGTTTGAGTGGAGGGAAGTCTGTTGGTTCTTAAAAGAAGAGCTAAGACTTCGACCGACCATAGAAGACGGACAAATTGAAGAATTGAAGGCTTCAAGACTCGAATGTGTGGTTGCTTGTGGCACGTTGTCTTTTTCTTGTGTGTGTGATTCCAAGCCGGTTTTGGAGGCTAGTTGCATTTCATTTCTGCATCGTAATTTGTTTCCTGTGTGACAACGAAGTGGGATTAATGACCCACAAGGTTGTTTGTGACAACGAAGTGGGATTGATCACCCACAAGGTTGTTTTCTGTCGTTCCCACTGGTGAGGCGCGATTGCTGGTCACCGTGGGTTTGAAAGTTTAGGAGCCAATCTTTCGGACGTCAGCTCGTGTTCTGACGTCCCGTTTTACCCGTCCGAAGCCCGTGGTTTCTTATTACACTACCCTTACCCTTTACCCATATAGAGCCGCAACAGGATAGGTTGACAGGAAAGAGGTTGAAGATTAGAAGAAATTGAAGAAATTGAAGACTTGAAGACCAGAAGATTCGACGGGTCCGATAAAATCTAGTTGCAGCCAGAAGCCCAGTGCTTTCCCAAGGCGGAACCCTCTCTACACAACAGCGGGCCCTCCCCAATGTAGGCCGGAAACCCTCCTTCCTCTCCCCCTTCGTTCTGCACCTCTATCAGCACTTTGACTGCATCACGGCTGAGGAGGAAGACATGCTGACTATAGCGGCGGACGAAGTCACCTACAAGCTCCATCCGGAAGTCGGAGACATCGAGACGGAAACCTCAAGCGACCCCATCATTCCGGAAGTCCGCCGCCGACCCTCCAAACACCAACCTCTCCTCCCCCTCATTATCATCCGAAAGCCGGACCCAGCCGGGAGACCACTTGGCGGAACGTGGATCTCTCCGCTTGGGACTTTTCGGAAAATCCCTTCAAGCGGGTCCAGGAGGGGCTGGAGGATTTGCAGAACCAGTACTTCCGGCTGGAACACATCGCCCAGGGAACGAACCAGGTTGTCGCAACCCTTGCTAGCCCCCCTTCACCATCTTGCCAATTTTCATTTCCTAGCAAAGGTTACGAGCGCTAACCCTTCGCATACCGCCATGCTAATGGTTAGCTCCTCTCACCCCGGACCTTATAGTTCATAGGAGGGGAACCAACCCTCCTACTTTACTTTTGGGACTCACCCCTTCAATCGGTAACCAACCCCTTTAATCGGTAACCAATCCTTAGATGTGGACTTCCATCCATGGAAGTCCAATCTTATGTTGATCATCGCGTTGCCGGAGCAACACTACAATAACCCGAACCATACTAGGCAACTATGGCCTCACATTAGGCCAATGCCAATGGAGGCCGTGCCGTTCGGCCTCGGGTGGGTGAGGCCACACCACCTCACCCATATAAGCCTCTAGGACTCTAGACGGGGTCCCTACCCCACCATCAAGAAACCTCTTGTCTCTCTACCAAGAGTTGGGGCCAAGTGTACACTTTCCCTTAGCCGCTGGGCCTAGAACCCCCCAGCAGCTTCAGACCATCATAACTTCCTTGTATGATGTCTGATCATAACAACCAACCACTCCATCCTCATTGACGCGTCACGTAGATGCCAATGGACTCCTCACTTGTCCCAATCGGGCAAGTCTTGAGGAAGTTATGCTTGTTTGAACCTTGGCAGTCCCGGGAATCACTCCCAGGCACTGTTGTACCAGGGCGCTGTCCCGGAACAGCGCCCCACTCAAATGGCCATAACTCCTAGCTCACACCTCCGATTGAGGTGTTCTTGAGCATTCTAGAATCACCACGCCATGGCCTACGCATAGCTCATGGCCTTTCCCTCCTGCCTCCTAGTCTCCGTGGGTGGGAGGCGTTCCCAACGCCCGGGGCCCTCACCCACACTAGGATCACTTGGGCCCTCTCACCAACGGCGCCACAAGTCCCGGGTGTCACTCCGGGGTCCCCCTTGTGCCCATGGTGTTTCGGGCACTCCTCATGGAGAGGTGCGCAACATAGGCCCTGGACAACTGCGGACCCGGAAATATTCTCCGGGAGTTGGCAAAGAGGGCGGACCGGAAGGAGCTTGAGCAGGCCAAGACGGAGAACGCCCATCTCACCACACACGTAGCGGCCATGACTCAGGATGTCGCAACCCTTGCTAAGCCCCCTTGACAATCTTGCCAATTTTCAATTCTAGCAAAGGTTACGAGCGCTAACCATTCGCATTCCGCCATGCTAATGATTAGCTCCTCCTACCCCGGACCTTATAGTTCATAGGAGGGAACCAACCCTCCTACTTTGCTTTTGGGACTCCCCCCTTAATCGGTAACCATTCCTTAGATGTGGACTTCCATCCATGGAAGCCCAATCCTATGTTGATCATCGCATTGCCGGAGCAACACTACAACAACCCGAACCATACTAGGCAACTATGGCCTCACAATGGGCCAATGCCCATGGACGCCTTGCCGTTTGGCCTCGGGTGGGTGAGGCCACACCACCTCACCCATATAAGCCTCTAGGACTCTACGCGGGGCCCCTACCCCACCGTCAACCAACCTCTTGTCTCTACCAAGAGTTGGGGCCAAGTGGACATTTTCCCTTAGCCGCTGGGCCTAGAAGCCCCCAGCAGCTTCAGACCATCATAACTTCCTTGTATGATTTCTCATTCCAACAACCCACCACTCCATCTTCATCTACGCTTCACGTAGATGCCAATGGACTCCTCACTTGCCCCATTCGGGCAAGTATTGAGGAAGTTATGCCTGTTTGAACCTTGGCAGTCCCGGGAATCACTCCCAGGCACTGCTGGACCAGGGCGCTGTCCCGGGACAGCGCTCCACTCAAATGGCCATAACTCCTAGCTCACACCTCCGATTGAGGTGTTCTTGAGCATTCTAGAATCACCACGCCATGAGCTACGCATAGCTCATGGCCTTACCCTAGTGCCTCCTAGTCTCCGTGGGTGGGAGGCGTTCCCAACGCCCGGGGCCCTCACCCACACTAGGATCACTTGGGCCCTCTCACCAACGGCGCCACAAGTCCCGGGTGTCACTCCGGGGTCCCCCTTGTGCCCATGGTGTTTCGGGCACTCCTCATGGAGAGGTGCGCGACACTCACCCCCACCAAACGGAGTCGATGCCCTCATCGACTATACTCGTAGTCGGCACACCAATTCTCAAGTTGCCATCCTCTATGGTGCGGCATTGTGTTTACCTTAGGGCGCGACCCGCACAATGCATCTTCAAATTTGGCATAGTCCCAAAGGTGTCGTTCCTAGGTGGTCCGTTAGCGACCTTGGATCTGTTTTCCAAGGACCTAACCTATATTAGACCCACCTACTTTGGGACTCACTTGGGTTGCCCCTCCTTTGGGGCCTCCCCCGTTAGGCTCCACTAGCCTAACGTGACACATCTAGGCGAGACCTCAACGCTTCCACTAAGTTGTCTCGGTTGCAACTCCGAGATGGCTTTCCATTGTTAAGCCACGCCTCGATCGCACGGGGGTGATGCCAAGTCTTGCCCGACTCGGTTCCCATTTTGCTCTTTCGAGACATGGGTTCATGACTCCCATGCGCCAACTCTCGTTAGCTCGCGGGTAGCACTTTTATGAGCACGCGCCATCACCTTGCCCCCGCCCGGACAAGCCCACAACTAAGAAGTTTCTTGGTTTTATCCAAGGCCCCTCCAAGCCATGGCCCCCAATTACTCGGCTTACCCAACCTAGTTTGGCATATCTATTCCCCCTCTTCCATTAACCAAGCACAAGTACAAGACTAGGACCTCATCTCATACTTTTCTCTTTGCACCACTAAAGTTTGGACTTTATTCCCTCAAGCCAAAGAACAAGTTCATGTTGTGTAGTAATTAACCTCGAAGCTAAGTGTGCTACTAGCGTCTCTCCCCCACTAAAGGAGATTGATGTCCTCATCAATGCCTACGCTTCGTTTTATTGGAATCATTAGCCTTAGTTTCTTCAAAGTGCTTCACCAATTCATTGGTGTTGACCATGTCTCTTGCCGCCACCCAAGCGGTTTCTTTTTCATGGTATCCTCACCATTTCACCAAGTACTTCTTTGTACATTTTCTTTCATTTTCACTTGGGCTTCCTACACTTGAGGATGCCCTCCTACCTCATGTTCCCAATGACGTCCACAAGGTCGGGAGGTGGCCTAATCACTTGCTCGTGATCGGGCCACAAGGTGTCGTCCTTAAATGGCTTTAGGAATGAGACATAAAATGTCGGATGCACTTTGATCTCGGGCGGTAATTCCAACTTATACATGTCCTTGAACACTTGTTCCACAATGGAAAACGAAGCTCCAATTTTGGACATAAACTTTGGAGTGAGGCCTTCCGGCTAAGTGAAGTTGTTCACATTCAACAACACCTTTTGGCCCACATCATTCTCCACTTCGCGTCTTCCGGCATTGACTTGCACTTCGTAGCACTTTCGGGTTTCTCCACCAACAACTTGGTCATCTCCAAGACTTGTTTACCATCCTTGGCCAAGTCCTCACCATCTTGGTGGAACTCTAGTGTTGAATGTGCCCCCTCGAGAGCTAGGTTAATAGGTTGGAGCGCATCCACTCCATAAGCCACCACGAAAGACCACCCCTTGGTAGCCAAGTGCGTGGCTATATTGCAATTTCACTCCGCTCGACCCACATAGTCCGCCCAATCTCCTTGGTCCGCCCCCACCAAGTTCTTCAAGTATTGCTTCAAGACTCCATTCACACTCTCCGCTTTCCCATCCATTTGGGAATGCAAGGTCGTGCTAAATCTTAGTTTCATTCCGACCTCCTTAGAGAAATGCATTGAAAATGCACTTGTGAACTTTGGATCTTGATCCCACACAATCACTCTTGGCAACTGTGGTACTTTTGGGCCACCCCCTTTCGAGGGAGCCTAAAAGTATCACACAAGCCCTTCGGTGAAGGTGGCCTGCATTTGCAGGCGCCCAAGCCGAACCCGGATGATAGGTGTATAACGTGAGTAGTTAGATTTTTAAGGGAGATTAAATATGCGTCGTAGTACCTCCGGAGGTTAGGCCTTAGTTTTTTACTAGTGTGGCTTTAAACTCCACTAACCAATTTCATATCTAGTTCTAACCTTAACCTACAACCTATTCTACGCGCAGACGCACCAGCCTTGAAACCAAGGCAATCCTAATTTGTGAATTGGGATGGTTCTGATACACCCAACCGGGTGTGACTCATACCACCCTAACTCAACGAACGGAATAACGACAATTTGATGGACCATTCAATTCTTCCTATTTCTTTATTTAGTTCTATTTAGTTTTCTAAGCGGGGGAACTTGGCCTAAGTCCCACCCTTCACACAAATTCCTTCTTAATTACTTACTTTTGTTTGCACGTCCTAACCCACTACATTAACATATTAGGCATCACCCCTTACCTCGGGTCTCTTGCCAACAAGGGTTTACGATTTATTTTGTATGTTTTGATTGTTAAATGTGTTTACACTGGATAGACCACGAAATGCAACTCAATGGGACCAGGGTGACGGGCGACCTGTAGGTTCAACCTGTTGCGCAATCTTCATAAATTGGGGCCATTACTCCCAATCTATGGGGCCAACAACATAATAGTGGATTCGCGGGTCATTAACCCCACCTTTCCACCAACAACATTCAGAGTGGTCGTGTCGGTGATTAATCCGACTTACCACACACGAAACTTGCTAATAAATGAAGCTACTACCACAAAACATACCAAGGGCCCCGAAAACAATGGAATTGGGTACTCCCTTGGCGGTCAAGTGGTCAAGCCACTTGACCTTACGAGATAGGTGAGTGGGTCTAGAAATGCGTACCTTAGCCGTGCTCCCTCCGATCCTAAATGGAAGGCTTAAGGTTAGTTAATTTACCTCAATTTTCCTCGGTTGATTTGGGCTTGATGTAGGCCGAGCCGCTACCTCCTTCCTTGCTCCACTTTCCGAGCGTCGACCTTGCCTCCTTCTTTGTAACTAGTTTGGCAGTAAGCGTACCTTAGTTAACAATTAAAATATAAAGTGTTATTCTGCCCTGTAATTTAATCCTAAGCATAATATTTATACTTAGTGCACCAAATTATCTTTCCAATGATCTAAAAATCACTCTAATCGGATAAGAAATGCAAAAGTTATGAGGGTTGGAAGTGTGAGGTCGATTCAACCGACCCTTCCAACCCACCTATCTACCTTCTAACTTCAAAAATTCATAGCACATTCCTTACTACTTGGATCTAGGCTTTCCTTATACCATTGGAAAGCTATGAACAAGCTCTAACTAGAAAAAATTATGACATCAGCAGGTTAAGCTAATAGAAATTCAGCGGACTCCTTGTAACACAGTAGTCAATCAAGAAGGCTTAAACTATGTATCTCGCCTTCAACAATTCATATCTAATTCAAATCTTAGTCAAATCAAACGTTCTATATGACCCTGGAGAGATATTAAAAAGATGTATTTGATAAAAATATGTGATTAGAAAGGTAAGCCGAAGTGAACCCAGCAGGTCCTCTGTAATGCAGCAGTCAACCAAAAGTTCTCAAACTATGTGTCCCATCTTGCACAATTCATATCTGATTCAAATCATGCTCAAATCAAATGTTCTAAGCCATTTTGGAAAGCTACACAAAAGTTCTACTTGGGAAAAATATAATTTCTTGGAATTAAAATTCCTATTGGGCTCGCAGGTCTGATCCAGCAGCCGCTACCCACAAGACCACCCAGTTTTTCTACTCCATCTTTGAAAATCCATAACTAATTGTCATCTCAACCAAATCACAAATGGGAAACGGCTATGGATAGCTATATGAAATCTCTCTAAGAGAAAAATGATAAGTATCTTGTTCTAGCTTTTGAACTAAGCCTTCAGGGCATTGGCAGATGAGGTCTATAATGCCTCTACTCAAAACTCTACCATCCAACCTACCTCTACAAAAGAAGGAATAATTTTGTTGGTGTGTTAATAAACACACAACCTAACTAGGAGAGAGAGAGTAGAGGAGGTTCTCAAGCCTTTCTTCTAGACCATTGAGAATACATGCTAAAGGATTTTTTCCTAACTACATTGAAGCAGGGCTTCGCCCAAAAACTAGAGAAAGAGAGAGAGCTACAAGGTGGAAGGAGGGGTTTTTAAACCCTCTCACAAAAGGGTTGGACCCCTCCTCCACCGGATCCATTTTTCAAACCCTTTCCCGAAATTTTGGCTCGGGGGTTTTCCCGGTTGAGGTTGCCACCCTCTCGCCGAGGTGGCTCCGACAAAAAACCTTTAGAAATCTTTCTAATTTTTCCGCCATCGA
Organism: Polytrichum commune; assembly: GCA_950295325.1. Taxonomy (NCBI): domain Eukaryota; kingdom Viridiplantae; phylum Streptophyta; class Polytrichopsida; order Polytrichales; family Polytrichaceae; genus Polytrichum; species Polytrichum commune. The sequence goes on from OX485807.1 coordinate 50,551,004, forward strand.
GTTGGCAAGGGGGCAAGTGGGCAAGTATCCCCCTTGCTCTCTTTCTTTTTTGTCTTCAAAATTCTTCACGCCGATTTTATCTTCTTACGTAAAACACCTCCAATAGTCTTGTGTGCCTCACACTAACTAATAAACTAACACTTGCTTAGCTAGCATCTACTAACATTTGCTTAATAACTAGCATCTACTAATATTTGCTTAGCTAGTTGTTTTTACTAGCTAGCACATTTTTTCTACTTTGCTATCTTCTAGCACTACTTAGTTTCATTTTGACCTTCCTTCTTCTAGGCTAAATGCTAAATGAACTAATTTTTCCTAAATTCCCTATCAATTCTAACTTTTAATGCTAACATTCTAACTAAAAGTGATCCCGCAGAGTGGTGGACCACTCAAAGGGTTCACATATGTCGGCCATCAGGGGAGCTGCTCGTTCGAGCGCTACGAACACCAGCTCTTGCTCGCACGCCAATCCTGGGTACACGGTCACCTGCATGCACACAACCACTTACACATATATTTTTGTTTTTTTTTTGTTTTTTTGTTTTTCTTATCATTACTTGCATCTTATCCTTTCAAAGTTGTGAAGATGAGAGAAAAAAAAGATAGTACTATACTAAAGCCAAAAAACACTTCAAAGCCGCCACACTCCCCCACCGGACTGGGTTTGTGTCTATCTAGGACACCCCTCCGCCTTGCGGGAGCAACTTGGAGCTATAGAAGAAAAAACTTTCAACCCGCTTCCTTCCTCTTCGGAGGGAGTTCGGACTACAAGAGCAATTCCCAGGCGCTGAAGAAAGAAGGTCCCCCTACTGGTTTCCTTCAAACAATGACCACGGAGGGCCGACCTCTAACCTAGCACCTATTGCAGGAATTTGAAACCCTCCGCCTTTGCTTTGGGTCTAAAGGTATCACATCGCATTTAATCCGCTAGTTGCACCTGTCACACATTATACAACTTACACCGACCCCCGTTAGTTCGCGTAGGGAAATATGTGCCATCAAGTGTAGCCAATTGAACCGAATTATTGTCATACACGTTCGTGACCCAAAAAGGGCCCAACCACAAGGCGTGAGACTTACCTGGGAACTCCAGTTTCCTCGCATCTTGGAGCATTACCGACGTCCCGGGTTGCAAAGTTCTTACCTTGTGTCGTTTGTTGAAGACGGCCTTGCACCTCCGTTTCATCGCCTCGAGATGTTGCACACTAGCTCGTCGTCGCTCGCTAAGACTCTCTAACATTAGCAACCTATCTGATAGTGACTCGGCTACCGTAAGTCGTGAATCAACTGCAATTCGCAAAGAGGGGATCTCCAACTCGATTGGGAGCACTGCTTCAATCCCGTATACAAGGGCAAACGGCATTTGGTTGGTTGGACCTTTATACCAATCGTTTGGCACCGAAGGATATGACGCGAAATCATGGCCTACCTGAATTCCGGTAGAGGTGTTCTTGAAATGCAAGGATGGAACAATATCTTCTTCGAGCACGAGGTCCTCTAGGCCTATAGGTTGCGTGCCATCAATCTCAAAGGAATAAATTGACTCAAGCGGTAGGTCATCGGCTATGAGCGCGAATCCGGTGTGTCCACGTGACGTGTCCTCGGTGGCGGTGATCGCATATACCTGGGTGTGGTTGGGAATTTCTTCCGGGTTGAGTTCCATCCATGCTGTGAACTCACCTGTGTCCTCCCAGCCATAGAGACCAGGACCCATGTCCTTTACTGGGCCTAGATGGGTCTTAGTGCCCAATGTTTGGTTGGCTAAGTCTACCGAAACTATGTTGGGTTCTGGCTTCGACTTGGGTAGGTCGGATTCCGTGAATTCTGTCGAAGGCTTACGGAGTGCAATTCTTGTCGTTGTTCTGTTGTGAGGGGGCCCAAATGTTATTTGGGAGGTACCCGTAGACCACTCGGTTGTGGTATTTGCTCTCCGAAGCCAATCTCTACCTAAAAGTATCGGATAACTTTTGGATGTTACAGGGAGCCTCAAAACTTGAAACGTGATCGTATAGACTTCTCCCCCGACTTTCATCAAGCAATCCTTTACCTGTCCAAGGGGGGTGACTTGTCTTTGGTCCGCGACATTGATAACAAAGGGTGAAGGGCCAGTGAGCTCGAGGCCAAGTTTTTCCAACGTTGAGAGTGGCATAATATTGATCCCACTACCCCCATCAACCAGGGTGTGCGGGATTATTTTGTCCATAATCTCAACCTCCACCTCGATTGGTCCTTCGTCCCCTAGGGGGGTTCTTCGGACCTCAACTGCCATCGTTGGGATTTTAGCCTTCCTAACCTGGGTGGCTCCTTCCTTGAATTCCTTTCTTAAGGCGGGAGCTACTTGAATTAGTTGTGCCAAAGAAATGTTGGCTCGTAGGCTACAAAGGTCTGACCAAAGGTCGTAGTCCTCGGCCGGGTTAAAGGCGCGACTAGGCCGGGGTTTCGGTGGGAAGTTAGCAGGCAGGCCATTGCCCCATGTGTCTCGTCTATCCACAAATCGGAAGAGGTCTTCCTCTTCCTCCAGTAATGGTTCCTCTACCGGTTCGTCATCAGGGTTAGGCTCTAGGGAAGTTGTGGGAACCTTAGCCTTAAGGGCTGCGTTCTGCAAGAACTTTGGAAGTTCTGCGAATTTTGGTGACTTTTCAGACTCATTCGACTTCTCGGAACCTTCACCCATCACGGTTTGTGCCCTCTTCTGAGCCCTAGTGACCACTGCCACGTCTATTTTCTGCTTTAGTTTTTTAGGGGGAACCAGGATAGCCCGTAAAGAAGAATCGGCTAGCTCGTGAGAGATGAAGTTGCTATGACTATCATTTGGGATAGGAAGGAATGGAGCTGAACAACTTGTGCTCGCCCTATTGTTATCAATGAACCTCGCGTCTTGGGTTTGTGCATGACCAAGGTTAAGGGGACCTTGGGATGTTGGAGGCCCATTCATGTTTTGCGCCCATTGTTGGTTAGTATCCTGTCCACTCCCCATAAGATGTTGAGGAGGGTTGTCGGTATACTGACCGTTAAGACCATAAGCCTGACCTTGGTTCATTTGGTACCCATAGAATGGGTTGCCTTCATTAGGGGAGTTATTGAAGGTATTACCTTGTTGTGCAACTTGGGGTCCATTGTTGAACCTATTTGGTTGGTTCCGGCCCATCTGAGGGACATACTGTTGGCTTACCATTCCTACCAAGTTCGAGTCGGCTTGCCTACCACCGGCTGGGGGGTTTTGAGGGTACAAATTTTGTGGACCTTGATAGTTGTTCCCCCTATTACCTTGGTTTTGGTGGTTGGGTGGACCGTAGTTTTGTTGGCCATTGCTTTGAGGGTTACCTTGGTGATAATTAACCGACATTCCTCCTTGGTTCTGTTGATTCCTATCATAGAAGAATGCCGGAAGTTGTTGATTCAGCTGAGAGTAATGGGAGGGTCGCTCCGCGAGAATCCTACGACAATTATCGACCGGGTGATTACCCCCACAATGGTTGCAGACCACCCCCGTCTCGATCCAACACTTACCTGGCCCCAAAATGTGAACCTTGCCGCAAGTGGGACAAACTCCTTTACCGTTGTTCCGGGCTTGAGTCTGGGAGTGGCCTTGTTGTGGACGGGGGGGTGGGGCTACTAGGTTACATGTGAACCTAGGCTCCGTGCAAAATTGATTACTGTGGCCAGGTTTGTTGCAATTACGACACCAAATGTTGGTGCCATAATTACCTGCCTCCGAGGCCGGCGGAACTGGTTGTGCTAAGGGCCTAGACGTGATTGCCATTGTTAGCTGCTCTGTGAGGGTCTTGAGCGACTGCATGACATCGCTCCTCAACTCGTCGTTGGCCTTCTTAACTCTAAGTTCTAGCTCCTCGATCGTGGTGTGGCTCGGAGGGCTAGGGAGTGCTAAGAGCTCAGGGGGTGGCCTCGTAGCCAAAGGAACCGGGGCCGCTCGGTGGATTGCGTATGCATCCGGTCGGGATGGCTCCAGCTGAGGAGGCTTACTCTGCTCGGGAGGAATGTAGGTTGTGGGTAGGAAGGCTGGCACAGGTGCAATAGTGCAATTCCACATCCGCTCATTTTGTTTGTCTACACCTTCGATCCTCCTAGCCTCGGCTTTAGCTTCTTCCAAATCCTGAGGGTTGGAGTTAAGAATTTCTCGGATTGTACCTTGTTTGTTGAACCCTTGTATGAAGTAGAATTTAATCGTGTCATTTGTGAGAAGGGTTCCTACATAACGAGTTACCACCGTCTCGAACCGTCGGATGTACGATGTAATATCCTCGGATGGGCCTTGCCGCATGTTCGTTAACGCCACGAGTGCGCTTTGTTGGCCCATTTCCGGTCTAAATTGTCTAAGGAATGCCGTCTGCAATGCTCGCCAGTCCCTAAATGTCCCCTCATCGTGGGATCGGTACCACTCATACGCTATACCCTCTAGCGTAGTAGAAAACCAAACGAGTTTGTACGTGTCTTCGGCTATCACGTTGGTGTGAGGCCAAACCCCCCACCCTTAAGCGTCCGTAGTCCGAGTAGTGGGTTTGGGCTCACATTCCTCCGCGGTATTGGATTTGGACTTGGATGAGTCCATAGTGCAAGGTTCACCCTTCAAGTGGTCTTGGATTTAACTGGAATTTCACTTTTAACAACTCAATGTACAATTTCAATACGTATGTGGAGAATGCACAAGTTAACTATGTTATTTTAACCTCCTTATGCTCGGGTGCTATTTTGTCTTTGTTTGCTTCTAACGTCCATCCGGCCGCTTTAGCTACACAAGCCCTTAAGGATATCCCTCTCCTAAATGGAGTCCGTGCCGTTGACTCTATACTACCACTTGAACTATCACTTGTGTATTCCGTATCGCTACTATAAGAGGTCTCACTTGGTGTCTCCATACCGTACATAAGCCTTTAAGTATTAAAAAATACTTATGTGACTTATGTCAATCTCTCCCTCGCACCTTTGGTCTTTGCTTCCTTTGTCTTGCCATCGCGAGAATGCTCCACATTCTCCATTAATTTGTGCACGTGGTTTATTTTTAAAGAGAGTATAATGTAACTAACTACTTGTCTATGAGCTAATTAGGTAGGCTATCTACTAAGCTCTTTCATGAACCCATCTCTTTACTTTCTAATTACATAAACCTAGCTCCTTCATAAACCCAGCTCCTTCATAAACCCAGCTTCTTAGCTTCTAACTAAACAAACCCAGCTCCTTCATAAACCCAGCTCCTTCATGAACCCAGCTCCTTAGCTTCTAACTAAACAAACCCAGGTCCTTCATAAACCCAGCTCTTTACTTTCTAACTAAACAAACCCAGCTCCTTCATAAACCCAGCTCCTTAGCTTCTAACTAAACAAACCCAGCTCCTTCATAAACCCAGCTCTTTACTTTCTAACTAAACAAACCCAGCTCCTTCATAAACCCAGCTCCTTCATGAACCCACAACTTTGTAGTTGTAATCCCCAACTACCTCACTAATTATTCAAGCCCTTAACTAATCTTCCTACCTAATTTCCCTAATTCTACTAACAACCCCTTTCTAATCACACAATTCTTCTCTAATCCTAAAATCCTAAAATCCTAGAGAGGAGAGGGGGAGAGAGAATTTCCTAACTTTACTAAGACTAACTAATCCACACAAGTATATTTTTGCACTCATCACAACATCAAGTGCTCAACTCTTAAACATGGAACTTGCAACCACGTGTATTCAAAACATGAACTTTAAGTACCACAAATTGGAATCATGAATTAACTTTAAAATCCTTCACGTCAACACTAATTCTACCAAGAGGTCAAGCCCTCTTCAAGGCTAACAAGCCTTGGCTCTCAAACTAAAAACTAAGCACACACATGTGCTCCAATATGGCTTCCCACACCCACACTTATAACTCGTGGGGTGCCTTGGAGCACAAAGGAAAGAGAGGATGAGTGAGGGAAGAATGAGGGATTATATAGTAAGCTTGAGGGGGTGAGCACCCTCAAGGCTCACGATAAGCCCTTGAGATTTCCTCCTACTTAGTAGGCGCCAATCCTATCTTCTAAGCCTTCCTCCCTCAAATGATCAACAAGGATCCTAATTCGAACATTTAACTAGCCTTGGCTTTCTACCTACCACACTTTACCAAACTTGGGATGCTTCAACCCAAACTTAGCCTCCTTCGCTTTCCGCCGCCATAACTTTCTCCCCTTACTTTCCCAAATCGTCGCTCACCACTTAATTCAAACCACGATGCTCAACTCGTGATTTGATTGGTGCTTTGAGAATTTGCTTATCCTCCACCTTGCATTCTTCCTTGGGCCTTCCCCATTAAGTGGCCATGATGAGGTGGTCCACTTGTGCGCTCCATGTGATCCTCCATTCATCCCAATTCGAATGCACTTGCCTCTTGAGTCACTTTGGTTGTCTCCATCCATTTGTACTAGCCTACTCACTAACTACTCAATCCAAGTTCTCCTTACCTATCCTCATTCATTCAAATCCTTCCGAAGGTAAAAACACAATAACAACTCACATCCTAGCCTCTTACAACATGGTACTTCTAAGACTAACATTTCACTCTTTTTATATTTTTGTGAAGTAACATGCTACTTCAAAGTGCATCAACTAACGTTTCAAGGGTCTAAGACTAAATGTGGGCACCCTTTTGGGCTCACATAATTGGCGACCATCGGGGGATGAATCCAAACATCTCTTGCTCCAAGGGTAAGTTGCCTAGTCAAGCTCGGTACTCCTTACATCTACTTCCCGATGTACGGGTAGGAAAGAGCTCACCATTCAACGTTTCCAATTGAATTGAATTATTAGGAAAGACCTCATAGACAAGGTAAGGTCCTAACCATACCGCATTGAATTTCGCCGGAAATTCAAGCTTTCGTGCGTCTTGAATCATGACCATCGTTCCCGGTGTTAGGGCCCTTCTCTTATGTCGTTTGTCGAAAGTAATCTTTCTCCTTCTTTGGATTGCCTCAATATGTTGAGCCGCCATTCTCCTCCCTTCGTCAAGTGCTTCCAAATCGGTTAGTCGATTTCGTAAGGATTGACTTTCGGTAAGTCTCGTACTCACGGCCACCCTAAGTGACTCGACTTCATATTCGATTGGTAGTGTCGCTTCAAGACCATAGACTAAGGAAAATGGTGTAGCACGCGTAGTTACCTTATAGGTTGTACGGTATGCCCAAAGTGCCGCCGTTAGTTTCGTATCCCAATCCCGCTTCGAGTCTATAACCGTCTTGCGTAGTATACTCACCAAAATTCCGTTAACCCTTTCCGTTTGTCCATTGGTTTGTGGGTGGTAGGGAGTAGTCTTCCGGTGATCAATTTTAAATTTCTCTGTCATCTCTCGAATCAAGTCATTCAAAAAGTGAGTACCCCTATCGCTTACTAGGATCTTCGGCACCCCGAACCGCGAAATTATGTTTTCGTACATAAATGTTGCCGCGTGTTCCGCCGTGTCGGTCTTCACCGCTTTGGCTTCCGCCCACTTGGTGAGGTACTCGGTTGCCACCACAATATATTTCATTCCTTTTGAAGATTGGGGATGGACCTCACCCACATAGTCGATGCCCCATTTTTCGAAAGGAATTAAGGGTAATGATACATGTAAAGGCATCTCCATTCTAAGGTCGTCTCGGGCATACCGTTGGCAAGCGTCGCATTTCCTTACATAGTCATGGGCGTCCTTAAATAGTGTAGGCCAAAAGTAGCCCGCTCTAAGTATTTTTTGCCCGGTGAGTTGACCCGAGAAGTGACCGCCGCAAGCGCTATCGTGGCAAGCGATTAAAATCGCTTCAACCTCCGTTTTTGACACGCATCGTCGTAAAATACCATCGGACCCCCTTCTAAACAACCTATGGCCCACTACAACAAATTGCCTACTATTTACCCTCACCTTCCTTCTCTCTTCTTTTGTCCACTCTTTGGGCAACTTGTGGGTTGTTAGAAATTCCACTATGCCCGCATACCACTCCGGTGTAGAAGTGACCACAAAGAGGCTATCATCTACTAACATATCATTTACCGGATTTTTTCCTATCTCCTCCGACAACCTAGACAAGTGGTCCGCTTGTAAATGCATACGACCCGGTTTATATTCCACCGTGTAGTCGAATTCTTCTAATAACAAAACCCACCTAGCTAACCTACCACTTAACTCCGCCTTGTTAATTAGATACTTGATAGCCATGTGGTCAACAAAAAATACAACCGGGTTGCACATGAGGTAATGCCTAAACTTTTTAACGGAAAACACCATGGCTAGGCACTCCCTCTCCGTTGTAGAGTAGTTTCTTTCGGCGGGGGTCAATTGCTTACTCGCATAAGCTATAGGTTGATCCTTCTCTTTTTCTCCCGTTGCTTGACAAAGCGCACTCCCTATTGCCACATTACTAGCATCACAATAGACGTGAAAAGGTTTACCCCAATTGGGTGGTATCAACACCGGATAGGTGCTCAACCTATCCCGCAATTCCTCAAAGGCTTTTTGACAAGCATCCGTCCACTCGAATTTGACATCCTTTTTGAGCAAATGGGTAATGGGCACCGCTATCTTTGAAAAATTAGGAATAAGTTCCCGGTACCATCCCACATGTCCTAACAACTTAGAGATCCCCTTGGAATTGGTTGGAGTTGCCAAGTCGCTTATGGCCGCAATCTTATCCGGATCGGGTTCTCTACCTTTCTCACTAACAACATAACCCAACAACACTCCCTTATTCACTCCCAAAAATGTCTTATCCGGGTTCAATGCTAACCTCATCTTCCTACACCTAACCAATGCCTCCCTAACACAATGTAGGTGATCATCCACATTACTTTGTGTGCTAAAATCGTCCACAAAGACGGTCATGGATTTGAACAACAAGTCGGTGAAGATATACATTACTAATCGTTGGAAAGTAGCCGGGGCATTACATAACCCAAATGGCATCACTACCCACACAAAAGTACCCCAAGGTGTAGTAAAAGCCGTTTTATGGATATCTTGGAGGGCTATGGAAATTTGATTATAACCCGCATACCCATCCATAAAGGTATATCGCGAATGACCTCCAACCTCCTCAAGCAACAAGGTGATAAAAGGTAAGGGGAAGTGATCCTTTTGTGTGCACGAATTCAATTTCCTATAGTCGACACAAACCCTTAATTTCCCATTTTTTTTCTTTACTAAGACCATAGGAGAAACCCAATCCGTGATTTCCACCGGCTTGATAAACCCGGCCTTCAATAACCTTTCCAATTCCGCTTTCACCAACAATTGCAATTGAGGATTCATCCTCCTCTCCTTTTGTCTAATTGGCCTCGCCCCCGGAATTAAAGGAATCCGGTGCTCTACCATTTCCCTAGGAATTCCCTTAAGCTCATCGTAGGACCATGCAAAAGTATCACTAAACTCATCCACCAAATTGCTATACTCCCTAACCTCTTTCTCCCCCAATTTGGAGCCCATCTTCATTTGTCGGGTTTTTCCATTCTTTAATTTCATATCCACGTACCGCCAATCCGCTTCCGACACATGTGCTTGTTCCTCTTTGTTCCGATACCAATCGGAAGGCACATTGGGGTAATCTTTCACATCTTGACCTACAACTATCCCCGTAGACGTGGTCTTGAAATGTAAAGGCTCCTCCAATTTCGATGACTCAATAATCACATCCTCTTCTTGAGTCCCATCTACATGAATTAAACTAACCTCACCCTCTTCCACGTCATCTACCCAAGGTGTTAACCCACCGCTAATCCACTCTTCCTCGGTGAGCACCTCACATGGCTCCAACAATGAGCCCTCTCCTAAACTAACACTAGGAAATTCACTCCCTAAGCCTACTTGGTGAAATGTAACCATTACATCAACCTCGGACTCGGGGTACTCCTTTAGCCATTGGGCATAATCCCCATTATCCCCATAATTGTAAAAATTAGGACCTAGACTTCCCGAGCCCGAATCTATAACAACCCTTTGACCTTCGGGATGGACGACTCCCACCAATGCCTTGCCAATCTCATTCTCGTTTAAGTCATCAATTTCCTTCTCCAATGGCAAATACATCTCCTTCTTCATCCATCCTTCTAATGAACCAATGGACACTATGACCCTATTACCCTCCGGACCATAAGTGATGGATGGTTTAGGTCCACCCCAATTGACCATAGCATTCGCCATCCGCAACCAAGGCCTACCTAGCAAAATGGGGAAGGTGTCCTTGTTGGAGTGCATTTTAATGACATGGAAGGTGACCAAGTACTCCTCACCTCCCGTAGTCATTCTACAATCCTTGATCATCCCCAAAGGCGTAGTCGAACTTTGATTTGCCATATTTATGACCAAAGGTGAAGGCCCCGTGAGTCCAAGTCCCAATTTTTTCATAGTATCCTCCGGTAGTATATTTAGACTACTCCCTCCGTCGACTAGCACATTAGGAACCACCTTATCTACTATAACAACTTCTATTTCTATAGCTTTCACGTCTCTTCCACCTTGTGATTGGATCCTAGCGGCTATTTTAGCTTTCACCTTCCTCATCCTCTTGTGTACCGGCATTCCCTCCTTTAATGTTTTCCTTGCCGTGGGTGAAATTTCCAATAGTTGGCCGAAAGTAATATCCGCCTTGAGTGTACTAAGGTCCGCCCACAAGTCGTACCCGGTAGATCTTTCCACCTTAGAATTACCCACTACGTCGAATTCGTCTACGGGAACCCCCGGTCCTTCCCATTCACCCACATCGCTATTATCCAAGTCATGTACCGCATTAGTCCTCTCCCTATCTTGTAAAATTATATTTTCCCTCTCCACATCCTTAGTAGCTCTTCTAGCTACCCTATCCAACTCGGAGAGATTAATCTCTTCATCCGAAGAGTAATTTCCTTGCTCTCCTATTCCTACCTCCAACGGGGCATCCCCTCTCCTAGCCCTAGTAGTTACCGCTAGTGCAGGTGCTTCTTCAACCACACCCTTACCCTTCACTAACTCATATGTAATAGCATTGGTGTGAGGAGGCCATTGACTTTGCTCCTCTCCAATTCTCGTTGGGAGAGGAAGCATGTCATCACATGTGGCCTCCAACACTCCATCCATGAACCTAACATCTTGGGAGTTAGATGGTCCCGGATCCGTTGGAGGCGCTTGTCTCCCGTTACTACCATTAGGTGGAACTCCTTGTCTATTTTGTATTGGAATGTAACCGGTTGTAGTTTGCAAGCCCGCCGGTGGATGAAAAGTTTGCCTAGCATTACTATGGTCATAGTATAAGTTAGGTGGCCTAAGTTCATTGGCCGGTACTCCTTGTGGCCTAGCACCTCGCATATTATCCCTTGCTTGTTGTTGTGGATTAGCCACCGGGTAAGGGACATTAATTATTTTGTCCGGTTGGCGACACGTATCCGAGGGATGACTTCCTCCACAATTGCTACAATTAAACTCTTGACCTTCGGACCAACATTGTCCTTGAGCGTGCCACCTTCCACAAAAGGGATGAAATTCCTTCTTCTCTAAATTTTGGCCACCTTGCCCTCTAGGTTGTGGTCCTCTATTGCTTCCATTTCCATAGTGAGGTGGCGCTTGACCTCGTTGATTTTGTTGAGGTGGGTTACCGTTTCCTCTTTGGTCACGGTTTTGTCCACTTCTACAAAATTGACGCGTGTGGCCCGGTTGGCCACATTGGACACACCATAATCCGGAAGAATGCCTACCCGACTCAACCGGGGGTGGAGGCCCCGGTTGTTGACTCCGGATCATTAATGACATTTGATCCGTGAGGCTTTGCATTTGTTTTATCATAGCCTCTTGGAATCCTAGTTGGCTAGCACCTAGTCTTCTCTCAACCTCCTCCAAGTGTGGATCCGTTCTAGAGGCCGGTAGTGCCAAAAGAGGTGCCGGTTCCCTAACCGCTAAAGGTCGGGGACCGGTGTCCACAATGGCATATGGAATTTGGTTCTCATACTTAGCGGGTTCTACCGCTACCACCCTAGGGCGTATGGGGATGAATTGTGGGATCAATTCATCCTCCCTTCTCCATAGCCTTTCGTGATCTTTATCCAAGTTTTCAATATCTCTAGCCGCACGCTTGGCATCCGCCAAGGTCAAGGGATTCCTTTCTAGAACACCCCTAATAGTTCCGGACTTAAAAAACCCTTGAATGAAAAATTGCTTTAGCGTGTCGTCGTTGAGCATGGTACCCACAAATCTAGTGCACACTAAATCAAACCTCCTAATGTAAGCCGAAATTTCTTCCTCCCTTCCTTGCTTCAATGACGACAATGCCCTTAATGCGGTACTTTGACCCACTTCCGGCCTAAATTCGTTAAGAAACTCCCTTTGTAATTGTTCCCATCCCCTAAAATGTCCCTCGGCATGATCCCGATACCATTCATAGGCTTCCCCCTCTAGAGTGGTAGGAAACCACACTAACCAATAACCCGGGTCGGTTATGAGGAAGCTAGCCAACCGTTCGATATACCGTTCCATGTGCCGAGAGGGGTCCTCATCCTTGGTCCCATAAAATTTAGGGAGATGAGATGGCATATCCATCGCCGCTAAATTTTGTGGAACCACAATTGGTAGGCCTCTTGGCCTAACCAATGGGTCTATTGGAGGTATAGGAGGTATGGGCGGAATTGGGGGTATGGGTGGTGGATCCATCCCCCGTTCCTCGGCCATGGTGACCGGTGAACTATTCAACAATCCCCTATCAACTTCTACCGGGAATTCTTCTCTAAGTGTGTAATTTTCCGAAGAAGTTTCACCACTCAATTTGGAGGGAGTGATCTCCTCTTCAAGTTGAGCTCCAAGTTCTAAGGTGTCTAGAATTGACCTAGTCCTAGGTTCGACGTTCAAACAACTCTCTATTCTAACATTATCTTGTTCTAATCTATCACTGATTTTAGAGGACCGCCTCTTTCGAGTAGATTTCTCTAGTCCTACTATCAAACTTGGTTTTTGTGAGCGAGTCCTACCTTGCATTCCATAAGAATCGATCGACCCTCACTTGACCACACATAATCCTAGCAATTCCCCTCTTAATATTTTCACTTGTCTTGGTGTGGTTATAATTTTTTTAGGAGGTGAGGAAAAGAACCTGCAAGCCCACTTAGGTGAAAGAATCCCAATAGGGGATAGGCATGTTCATGTTAATTTTTTGGTTAAGTCGGAGCATCACCTCCGCACCTTCCCGCAAATTAACACTCACCACAATACCGATTGTGAGGGGGTGACCTTCCGAGTAGATTATGTTAAAAGTCGAGGCTTCACCCTTCAACTTCTCACACCATCCACAATTCGGGAATTACCCTCTACAACGGATAACAACAATCACGAGTACAAAAGGCATTCCTTAATTAGTTAATGAGTTCACTTTGAAGAAATAAACATACCTTGAGCAATCGCATCCCCCTGTGAGTTAGCACTCCCCTCAATCGTGACTCAATGTAACAACACCATAAACTTTGTGAAATATTAATTTAATCTAGAGCATGAAATGACAACTCCCAAAACTTTGAGACTCACCCCGAGGTGAGTGTCAAAGTTCAATGTCCTAAGGTGAATTTACCCTCTAATGTTTTAATGAGCTACTCGGTTATAGGTTCCTTTTAAGTTCTTAGCAAATCCCCAAAAAGGTTGAGGACGTACCTTCGCCGCGCTCCTTCCTCAAAAATGAATTTGCGTAATTGACAATGCAATTCATTCCAAGGAATAGTTGAAATACAATGAATTCAAATGTAACCCAAAGAGAGAATACTTACCGAGTTTCGGGTGCTCCTTCCCTTCTCTCAAGTTTGTGTCTCCAATTTTTCCTAGTTGCCTCCAAGTCTCCTAGTCGCCTCCAAGTCTTGTAACTACCTTCCGCTTCGCTCCCGGCGGACGCACCAATTATGTGAGGCCAAACCCCCCACCCTTAAGCGTCCGTAGTCCGAGTAGTGGGTTTGGGCTCACATTCCTCCGCGGTATTGGATTTGGACTTGGATGAGTCCATAGTGCAAGGTTCACCCTTCAAGGGGTCTTGGATTTAACTGGAATTTCACTTTTAACAACTCAATGTACGATTTCAATACGTATGTGGAGAATGCACAAGTTAACTATTTAACCTCCTTATGCTCGGGTGCTATTTTGTCTTTGTTTGCTTCTAACGTCCACCCAGCTTCTTAGCTTCTAACTAAACAAACCCAGCTCCTTCATAAACCCAGCTTCTTAGCTTCTAACTAAACAAACCCAGCTCCTTCATAAACCCAGCTCCTTCATGAACCCAGCTCCTTAGCTTCTAACTAAACAAACTCAGGTCCTTCATAAACCCAGCTCTTTACTTTCTAACTAAACAAACCCAGCTCCTTCATAAACCCAGCTCCTTAGCTTCTAACTAAACAAACCCAGCTCCTTCATAAACCCAGCTCTTTACTTTCTAACTAAACAAACCCAGCTCCTTCATAAACCCAGCTCCTTCATGAACCCACAACTTTGTAGTTGTAATCCCCAACTACCTCACTAATTATTCAAGCCCTTAACTAATCTTCCTACCTAATTTCCCTAATTCTACTAACAACCCCTTTCTAATCACACAATTCTTCTCTAATCCTAAAATCCTAAAATCCTAGAGAGGAGAGGGGGAGAGAGAATTTCCTAACTTTACTAAGACTAACTAATCCACACAAGTATATTTTTGCACTCATCACAACATCAAGTGCTCAACTCTTAAACATGGAACTTGCAACCACGTGTATTCAAAACATGAACTTTAAGTACCACAAATTGGAATCATGAATTAACTTTAAAATCCTTCACGTCAACACTAATTCTACCAAGAGGTCAAGCCCTCTTCAAGGCTAACAAGCCTTGGCTCTCAAACTAAAAACTAAGCACACACATGTGCTCCAATATGGCTTCCCACACCCACACTTATAACTCGTGGGGTGCCTTGGAGCACAAAAGAAAGAGAGGATGAGTGAGGGAAGAATGAGGGATTATATAGTAAGCTTGAGGGGGTGAGCACCCTCAAGGCTCACGATAAGCCCTTGAGATTTCCTCCTACTTAGTAGGCGCCAATCCTATCTTCTAAGCCTTCCTCCCTCAAATGATCAACAAGGATCCTAATTCGAACATTTAACTAGCCTTGGCTTTCTACCTACCACACTTTACCAAACTTGGGATGCTTCAACCCAAACTTAGCCTCCTTCGCTTTCCGCCGCCATAACTTTCTCCCCTTACTTTCCCAAATCGTCGCTCACCACTTAATTCAAACCACGATGCTCAACTCGTGATTTGATTGGTGCTTTGAGAATTTGCTTATCCTCCACCTTGCATTCTTCCTTGGGCCTTCCCCATTAAGTGGCCATGATGAGGTGGTCCACTTGTGCGCTCCATGTGATCCTCCATTCATCCCAATTCGAATGCACTTGCCTCTTGAGTCACTTTGGTTGTCTCCATCCATTTGTACTAGCCTACTCACTAACTACTCAATCCAAGTTCTCCTTACCTATCCTCATTCATTCAAATCCTTCCGAAGGTAAAAACACAATAACAACTCACATCCTAGCCTCTTACAACATGGTACTTCTAAGACTAACATTTCACTCTTTTTATATTTTTGTGAAGTAACATGCTACTTCAAAGTGCATCAACTAACGTTTCAAGGGTCTAAGACTAAATGTGGGCACCCTTTTGGGCTCACAAGATCATATAAAATATTATATACAACTTAATAGGAGTAAAATACAAGAACTATTTACACAAGTAGCAGAGAGGCAAGCCAAAAGATATTAGACAATGTTTTTTTAATTTTGATATAATATGTGATGATATTATATGATTTGCCAGGATGATTATCCATATTAATATTTTGAAGCAACCAAAAATTGTATTTCATAAGGCACGGCTATATTGAACCTTTGAAGAAGTTGAATTGATAACATGAATTGTTTGTGGCTTTGCAGCATAATATGTGTAGATGTGGATCTTACTGTTTGCAGATATCATCTATAGATGCAGCAGTTGGAGCTCTTCATAAATTTACATGCCGTGCTTGCGAAAAGAAGGAGTTTGTGATGTTTTGGCGGAAATTTTGATTCAACATTTGTTGTTGATGGCAGGGTCCGGAAGATTGTAGCACATCCTCAAAAGCGCAACCAATTTGCAATTCGTTCGGAGGCCAATAGAGCATATGTTATTGAGCCATCACATGAGTTGGGAGGAGAGTGGTTTTGCAAGGCCAATGAAGGAGTTGGCGGACAAATTAGGATTGATTAGAATTGATTAGATTTAATTACATTCAATCATACTTTATTAGTTTGAATGTATATAAATACATTTGGAAATAGAAGGCATTACCTAAAATATTATAAGCTAAACATACTAAAAACAAGACATTAATTTTAGTTCCATTTTAGAATGACAAGGACCCTTTCAATGGTAAGTCACAAAAATTATAACCCCAGTGCTAATGAGGGTTTCGTAAATTTTTGACTTCCAAGTTAATTACATGCTTTATTGATGGTTTCACTTTGAAAAAGAAATCTCAATCAATTGCTTATTTACTCAATGGAAGTGAACATATTTATTGGGTTTTGGACCTTGAAGATGAAGTGCACTCAATATGGGCTATATAGACAAGCAACCTTTAAGAATGCAAGGGCAATTTTATTTTTCAAAGTCGGGTGGAGCAGGTAGCAGTTTGTGATCGAGATGTGAAAATACTTTAGATTTGTTTTGTGGGGGCTACCCGGAGGTGCCGGATTGCGGACCCCGGCCCCTATCTACCACCCCTTGAAAGTTTGTAAGGGAAGTGTTAACGTCCACCATCTATAACTAGCGGTTGGACCTTCTTGATTTGCAATTACTTACCTAATAAAGCAATTCACAAATTCAACGTGTACCTTATAATACAAGATTTGAACTTTTTTGATAATTACGCTAAACAAGATATTAGTGTCCTATGGTAATTTATGTCACTATGGTAACTTCGCGGTTGACACTTATTATGAATAAGCTTACAGATGTTATCATGGATGGTGGATAAATTCATCCATTGGCCAAAACCCTACCTTCTCTTGTCAGCACCTTGTGATGGAATATCACTTTACAATAAAAATTTTGATGTTAAATTCACATTAAAACATAAACTTACCGAGGATGATAAAGCAAGTAAGAATGCTCTTATCCTCATAGTAAAAAGTCTAAACAAAATAAAAAGCATTGAAACAAATGAACATGAACTAAGAAAACTTATGGAAGAGAAAAAAAATTGTGATGAACATCTTTTCAAATTGAGAACAGTAAACACACCTGGAGTTGCAATGTACAGTGTCTATATTAGTATGCAAGGGGAAGATACGTTTGAGCATACTAATGACAAGCGTCATGTCTTTACATTTTAATATACAAGAGAAAGATATTCTCAAGCATACTTATGACAAGTGTCATTTATGTATACTTTAATCAACTTGTAGACCATTGTGTAATATAGGCATCCACCTCATAACATTATTGAACGTCGTCATGCCAAGATATTAGTAAGCACAATTGAATGCCAAGTGTCATAAGAAGCCACTTATGGTGAAGTTGTTAATCATCGGTGTAACCTAGCATATGCCTCAAAATAGGGCAAGTGACACTCTTACGCATGTGACACTAAATACCATAAATTATGTAGAGCTCTAATGTGGGTTGAAGCATGACTTCATCAACATCAACTCTCAATGCAAGAGTTTGCGTGGGTTCAATACAAATATATACAATCAAGTTGCCCTGCCCTAATTTGTCAATATTCCACATTACTTTTAGTATTCATTATCACTGTAACAACATTACATAAATTGTTGTTGGTTTCCTTTTTTACCGTGGTTGCTACATGGATGGATAAAGTAAGCTAATAATAAGTTTTTGTGATTTGATTTTGACCCAATGTATGCACTTATTACGGGAGCGGCCCCGGGATTGTTTAATTTACTCTTGGGTTGCAACTTGCCAAGTCCAAGTGGGACACGGCATGTTGGGCATTGGTCCCTCCCCGCCTTGGCTTTCACGAGAATTCCGCCCGACTGAACTTTAACTTTACATGCCGACAGAAGTGTCGACTGAATGAGTCTCCCATGACTTTCGTAGCATGTTCCATTTTTCCACACTTCAAGCCACTGGTACATCACCACACAAAATAGATTATTACACCGTTTAGGGTACTTAATGCCACATGCACTATTTGTGAAAGGCTTAAACTAGATGCCTAGAGGCTACTTAGGGCCGGTTCACACTATGGCTGTCCAAGTTGAGAGGTCGTGGGATTGAGTGGCCAAACTTTGTTGAGAGTCCAAAGAAATGAGCATAAGTGTAAGTGGAGCCTTTGGCCGGGCATAGTGTGAAGCCTCCAAAGGCTAAGCCCAAAGTCCTAACCTTTGGCCATGAACTCCCACGGCCTCTCGACTTGGACGGCCATAGTGTGAAGCCTCCAAAGGCCGAGCCCAAAGTCCAAACCCAAAGGAGCATCCCACTTTATTCCTTGCTCAAAATAACCCCTCCAATCTATTGGTCAAGATCTTGTCAATGATTGATATTTTAATGAAAAAAAATTTCGGCCTCTCGACAGAAGTTTGGGTTGAGCATTTTGCTCGACCCAAACTTCCGTCGAGAGGCCGAACTCTTGGCCCCATAACTTCCTAAAAGTGCTACCACCTAGGCTCTTTTGGAGGCGATGTCCTTTGGACTTCGGCCTCTAGTGTGAAGGCCAAGAGGATGGACTTTGGACATTTCTGCATTTTCATTGGTCCAAACGCTTCTCCTCTCGAAGTTTCGCCATAGTGTGAACCGGCCCTTAGAGGTCTCAAAGTGTCACGCGCATTAATTGTCAATACGATTCCATTCATCAACATGAGTAACTTTTTGGAGTGAAAAGTTACCATAGTGACCTAAAATACCATATCACACTAATGGGGCATTCCCACCTGACATTAGTTAGAAGTAATTTTAGTCTAAAAGCGGTTTTAGTTATCTAGGGTTCACACATACGGCTCTTTTTAGTGCCGAGCCTAGGTGGCAAATGATGTGGCATGGCTTAAAAGTGGAGGTTTTAAGCCTCAACCACCGACCCTCCCATCGGTACCTAAACATGAGGCAAGAATATAGGAACTTTAAAAGTGTCGCCTCCCACCCTTGTGATTGGTTGCTTTTTAGTCTTAGCTATGAGGGCACAAGGAGCCCCATTAACAAAAACCGATGGTAAGATAGGTGAGTAGTAAGGCATTTGGGGATGGGACAAAAACTACCCAACATTCATTGCTTGGTAGATAAAACCATGAACATGTGTGAAAGCTACTTAATTAAAACCTACTTGAAAATCTCCGGAGCAAGTTCTTGTAGGTGCATTGGGATAGACAGATGCCTCCGCTATAACCGAGGGAGCTTTACCCGGTTTTTAGGAAATACTTTGGGTCTTAACTAAACTCAGGTGGGAATGCCCCATAAGTATCATATTTAGTGTGCTAGCATGCGAGTCCTATGCAATCGTCCCACATCAAGGAAAGAACAATGCAAACCCACCTCCATGATAGATCCCCTTTCTTTGGCCTTTATGTACAATGTCCTTGGCTTACCAACTTGACCAATCTCAAGCTTAGCATTTCATTGAACAATTTTGGATGCAAAGGCATATTGTCATCCATATGTGGCTTCATCACTCCAATGATTGTAGCCAACACAATTAGCTTGAAAATATGAAAAACAAATCACTATTATTATCGAGTTCACATATAGTGATCTCCATTGATTTCCTTCCCCTTTTAAGACATTGTTTGTTGTGCTTGTGAAGATTGAGTTTGTCCCACGTGCCCTTGCAGATGCATGCATTTTATCCAATCATGTTCTTTTCATAAACTTTTGTGCACCTTGTCTGGGATTATCTCAACATTGAACAACTTCACACATCTTCGAGGCACATCCTTCAATTTGCAACAGCAACCTATGACCAAAAATGCCAAAGAAGACAGTGCATTCAAAGCCTTTGGTGTCTCCTCCAAGTTCACACAATTGATGGTCACCCAAAAAATACAAATCTTCCCTGTGAATTGGGTAGCATTTTCAAGTTAATACATGCATACATGTTGAAGGGTACTAAAGAAGTCTATGGTAGATGAACCGTATTTTCGTATCAACGTAAATCAAGCAAGCAATATGCAAAATTGGTGGTGACTATGGCGGAGAAGAAAGGTATGGACGGCTATTGGGACTCGTACTTAGAGAAGATGCCTGGAGATTGATTAACTTGCTCTC
This sequence comes from Polytrichum commune, assembly GCA_950295325.1. Taxonomy (NCBI): domain Eukaryota; kingdom Viridiplantae; phylum Streptophyta; class Polytrichopsida; order Polytrichales; family Polytrichaceae; genus Polytrichum; species Polytrichum commune. The sequence continues at coordinate 50,571,232 of OX485807.1, forward strand.
ATTTAATTGCAACTTGCCAAGTCCAAGTATTTGTATCATCAATATTTGGAGATAATATATCTCACTCCACCATTCTCAACCTTAATGGAAGGTGTATATGCAACCTTAATGGAAGGCTTGATGCCGAGCAACGGACATGCTGGCCATATATGTGTTTCCCACTTGTCAAATATTTATCATCATTTTGGTGACCTATCTATTGTGTAGTATTATGTAAACTTCAATTTAATATTGGAAATTATGTACGTAACACTAGTAAGAGGTGGACATGGTGCATGTTGTAGAGGCCAACATGGATGCGAGTGTTACCACACTCTCATGTTCTAATATTCATAATGCAATAGGTTCACATGTTCCCACAACTGTTCTCATGCTCCATCAAACCATACTAATGTATATGTTATTGAGCCATCATATGAGTTGGGAGGGAATTCGGTTTGCAAGGCCAATCAAGGAGTTGGCAGACAAATTAGGATTAATTAGGATTGATTAGATTTAATTGTATTCAATCACACTTTATTAGTTTGAATGTATATCAATACTTTTGGAAACAGAAGGCATGAACTGAAATATTATAAGCTAAAACAGTAATTTTAGTTCCAATTTAGAATGACAAAGACCCTTTCAATGGTAAGTCATAAAAATTTTAACGTCAATGCTAATGAGGGTTTTGTGATATTTTTGACTTCCAAGTTAATTACATGTTTTATTGACGGTCTCACTTCGAAAATGAAATCCCAATCAATTGCTTATTTACTCAATGGAAGTGAACATAAATATTGGATTTTGGACATGGAAGATGAAGTGCACTCAATATGACTTATATGGATAAACGGCCTTCAAGAATGCAAGGGCGATTTTATTCTTCAAAGTCAGGCGAAGTGGGTAGCAGTTTTCGATCGGGATTTGAAAAATTTTAGATTTGTTTTGTGGGTGTTGCCCAAAAGTGCCGGATCGCGGGCCCCGGCCTCTATCCACCTCCCCTAAAAGTTCGTAAGGGGAGGGTTAACATCCGCCATTTGTAAGTAGTGGTTGGACCTTCTTGATTTGCAATTAACTTAGTAATAAAACACTCCACCAATTGAATGTGTACCTTGTAAGACCAGATTTAAACCTTTTTGATAACTACGCTAAATATGATATTTAGTGTCACATGGTATTTTATTTCACTATGGTAACTACTTCTGCTCAAATGAATTCTTCACCATTCGTTATGCTGCGCCCCGAGTGCCCGCGTGAGCCTGTCCTTCGAGATTTACTTCACGAATGTAAGCAAAGTAAGCGTTTGTCCCAAAGGTTTTGTCTTTTCACAAGCTTACCGTCAGGCTAGCCTGCCAGTTTTAGTGGAACTTAGTGAGAATTCCAGTAATCTCCCACTTAAGTACGCACCCGTTTAAGTACATATCCCGGTTAAGTGTGCAATTCTTTTGACAAAAATCACAGTTCATACTTTATTGTTTGAACATGTTATGTAGACTCAGTCATTTGTTGTGAATGCATGATTTTTTTACGCTTGACATTCAATGCCGCTTCCTTAACGTTTTGTTGAAACGTCTCAAACGATTGTCAAGTTCATCATACATATGTTCAGCTTCCGTTTATACATTGGGGCAAAGCAATTGGTCATCGATGTCAAGGACAATTCTCTGTAGAGCTTCAATGCCTTTGAAGTCGGTAGCACTTTCAGATTCAACAATGATTTCACATCGTTGGGCTTTGGTCAAGCAAGTTGCCTTAGATTTCAACCGTTTCCCGTTGCAATTCATCGAATTAGAGGATCTAGATAGCGATATGAGTAAAGTACACACCCACCAACTAAGTGCACACCAACAACTCCAGTTCAAAGTGCATACTTAAGTGGAAGATTATTGTATCCCGTTCCCTAGTTAGATTGTTGGATGTGAGATATACTCCACGAGGAGTCGAAGTGAAGGTTAAATAGCTCAGGCCGCGCAAGTAGTTTCAACCCTGGCGGATAAGTAAAAGATTCAACTTACTTCTTACACTGTTGAGGCTGAAGGGCGGCGTAGCAGGGCTTTAATGCATGCTTCAATTTCATCCTCAGGAAACGCATAAATGCTCCTATCGCGGAAATAAGCTGGAATATGGGGCCGGGGCTGAGCCTTGTGTCTTTTAGACACACGTTCAGATTAGCAAGAAGGGGCAATTAGTATGGCTGACAATAGTAGGCTTGAAGAAAAAATATTTCTTTGTTACACGGTACGCATCACCCATAGGTCTAGGGATTCACTGAGCTTTTGAAAGCATCATGTGAAAGTCGCAGAACATTGAGACTGCCCTCACGAGGATGCTTCGATGAAGCATAAGGAAAGATTAGGATCTCGGATGACGCTTCTTATGAATAAGTTTACAGATGTTGTCATGGATGATGGATGAGTTCATCCATCAGCCAAAACCCTGCCTTCTGTTGTCAGCAACTTGTGATGAAATATTGTCATGGATGAATACATTTTGGATGAAAATTTGCTTGGTAGATGACAATCATTGCAACACTGTAAATCTATAATCCCAAGAAGAAGTTACAAGGAATGACAAATAATGTTGGGCTAACATGTAGTATTGGTGACACACTATATGGCAGTTTACAAGTACTACCGAGCAAGACGATTAGAATTGGTGACAATAAAAATCGTATTTAGTGTACTAAGGGGCTACCCAACCTTGCAAGTAGATGCCGAACCTCATTTATTAGTTACATACTAGCCACCAAACCTCACCAAGTAGGCACTAAACCTCACTCACAATTCATTACCAGTCGTCAAGCCTCACAAGCAAGTAGTGTATCTCGTTACTTAGCTACCAAAGCACAAATGACGGTGAATTTTCAACACAATCGAAATTTTTGTTAAACAAAGCGTCTAGGGCCAATGTTGTCGAGAGTTTACACTCAAACCTAGTTTGTGTCATATGTGGTTGTCATGAAATCACCTTATATATGTGAGTTTTGAAAAGGTTTAGGTACATTTTGAGTTATTATTTATGTACCATTGACATTTCTAGAATACGGAAAGTGTTGAGTGTTGTTCATGTGATAAAGATAATAAGTTGAAAATGAAATTGTGGTCTAATTTTTTAGGGTACTCGGATTCCTGCATCGTCATGGCAACCACTTTGTGATGGAGTCGATAAACCTTGTGGTTGTTGGCATCAAGATTGTAAGGATGGTAAAGATGCCACGCGCATGGTGGAGGCTACATCAACAACTATTGTTATTTATGATGGTTTTGACCTTAAGGTAAGAGTCATACATAGCTTTGAGGAATAATAGTTTTCTCTCTTTACACATTATTTTATTACATACAATTTTTCTAATGATGTTTCTCATAGTTGCTTCGTTTAAAAGATTGTGGCCCCTTTCATTTGCAACGTAAACACCTTTGTGGTAGAACATGGTGATCATCTTCATTAATATATGCATTTGTTTGGATGTAAAGGTAAATATCCAACCCTTCAGAATTTGGTCACCTCTGCAAAATATCCAGCATGGTAATCAAATGGTGGTAGAGGTTTTTATATTTCATTTCCTTTTGCCCATGATGTGACTTTGAAGGGTCGGGGAATTTAATGTGCTTGCAAATACAACATCCACTACATTGGTGTTGCTATTTAGTGTGGGTTTGAGAATATTGACATGCGTGGTATGTCACCACCAACAAATCATGACAAACCACACAAACCACACAAGCCTACATAGACATTTTACAACTTTATTATATCTATAAGCGTATACATAATAATATTGAGTGTCACATATATATATATATATATCCTATTGTAGTTGGAAATTATATTTTGATATATTGAAGTTATTATTGCAGTTAATAATGTTACTAATTGTCATGGGAATGTACATAAATGTCATTTAAGTTGAAATTTATATTTTGATATAAGTGTATACTTTGACAGTGCGGTATTTTCTAAATGATGCTATTAATTCTTATGAGGCATACCAAAATAGGTGTTTAAGCACAAAATTAGACCCTGACATGTGGCAATCCATAAGAGTATGTTAGTGAATATGTTGTCCTCATTCTTTAATTTCTTTTTGACACCATTCCTAGATTAATGCCACAATTTTGAATTTTTGAATGTCATAAGAATGCAAACCAGAACTACATAATTGTACTTACACTATCTTCAATCAATCTTGAAGTCCTTACAATATCTTGAAAATACAATATATGTTACTTGCACTATCTTGATGAAAATCCACATGTTGGAATTATTGGAACAATAGTATTTGACTTTCTACATGTATAGAGGAACCTATGTGGTATGAACCGCTCCCCTCCTCTCAACTTCTTTACATCTTAGGTTAGTTCCATTCGCAAATAAATGTATGTATGTGTTGTATCTAAAGTGGGGTGTTGTTGTAAATTAATTCAAAATTTTAGTGCAATCCCTCTTACATGGAACTTTACACGTTACACCATAGTGTAGTGTGATGGTGGGATTGGTCAAAATCAAATCCCATACCAATTTTCATAGGAAGTTTACTTTCCATGAAGACCTAGATGAATATGTTTGGAACTTCTAATTCTTGATGGATAAACGTGGTTTAACAAAATTTCGATGAAAACATAATTCATGGTCTGTACAAACAAATGAACAAATAAAGAATAGACCATAAACTTTGTGTAGTACTACATAGGAGGTGATCCTAAGATTCTTTAAAATCAATAAATTGTTCTTGAATAGGTTCCATGGAGAATGACATTTGTAGGTTATACAATAAAAAAATTCATGCATTTCAACTTTGATCAAACTTAAGGGTCTAGAAGTAGTTTTAGATTCACCCACTTTTGGTTATCAAAAAATACAAAAAGATGAAGGTGGACGATAATGTCTATATATTACATTAGCCCAAATATATAGTAACAATGTAAAATCGTTGGTTCGCAAATAATTGAAATTGATTTTTACATTGATGCATTAAGTGTTGCAAGGTGTTGGTTCAAGTCAAGTCTAAACTTGATAATGAAATTTGAACTATCTTTTATTATTGATTTTGCTAATCTCATTGTTTCCATTGGACCATACGTATGTGTACATGAATACAAATGACTCATGTTCAAATACATATTACATCTATATGATAACCTATATCAAATGTCATATTAGTTTTGAATTAATTTCAATTTGGGCTTACACAAAGTAAAAAAACTCACTTGAATATTTATAGGGGGTTGGATGAAACATAACATGTAAAGCACAAATTTACTAGTCACGGGTAGATCACTTAGTGCATTTTAAAAACGACGTGCGGCATAATATAGAGAGGATTAAAATCATTTGAAATAAAAATTATAAAGGAATTCCAAATAATGAAGGGCCCATTAAATGTATACAATCCCATTATAACTAAGTTAGATGGACATAAAACGTGGGCCATTACTTTTTGTAAAATTAATATAGGGGCTGAAGATAAGGATCCTAGAAGGTATGTTTAGTATGGTATGTAAATGGGTTTAGGACTCACAGGGTTGAATGATAATTGGGATTTCCGTCTGTCCAAAATTACTTAAAAGGAATATAGAGTACAAAAAATTGCAGTGACTTGGACAATATAAGTAATGGAAGGGTGCAAACAAATGGGCCATTTTTGAAATTTAAGTAATTATAGGGAGGCTTTAATTCAGCCCTTGAAGGTAAATAGCCCCAAAGCAAAAAAAAACCCCAGCCGCACGTGGTGCACAAAAATGCCTTAGAGTGATCTACCCGTGTTACTAGTATAGCCTTTATCATAGAGAATAAATCAAATGAGAGAATTGTTTTATTCCATTGTGATGGTCAATGTGATGTAAAGCGTGAATTATTTCAAAAACTACATTTACTTTGTGATGTTTAAAGTGCATATTTAATGCATTGAACTTACGAGGGGTGGAAGAAATCTTCTTTAGCTTCAAGTTGTTGGTGTTATGAATATGTATAAACTTGTGCTTATATATATTTTACATAAATTAAAGTAGTATCTTCATTAATTGGATTGTTAAGTGTTTTCATTCCATGAATGTTGTTATTAAATGCAACTAATATATGAGTTGAGGAGTTGTCTAAACTCAACTGTTAGTACATTATTACAAAACATTTTTGGAATTGGTGTTAAGATGACATCAATATGTTTGAACATTACTCTAGTTGAAACATCAACGTGGAGGATTCCATAATATGGCATTTGGATTTAACACATTGGTCTTCCATCAATGACTTTAGTTATGATATAGAATTTACATCCGAATATAGAAGTAATTGCTTGATAGTCACATAACTTATATTTTATAGTAGCTCTACGCCAAATTTTAATGTTCAAACCAATAGAGTCCATATTGAAAACAAACTCTTGATTGACATGGACATTTTAAAATATTGTATCATTTTCCATTGAAGATTTTTGTGGAATGCATTGAACAGGTTTAGCTTGGGCCACCTTGAGAATAACTTGGGTCAATATGTTATTAGCTTTTGTGCCTAGGAAGGGCCCATGGATGGGCTCATGGTCTTGCAGGGTACGTATTTGCAATAATGCACGAAGTATCATTTTGACCAAAATATGAACTAAACAAATGATATGATTACCAATATAATAAATTTAATATCATATCTATAAGTAATTAAACATCGTTATGAGCTAATGTCATTTTATATTTAACCTAGAGTACCAAACTAGGGCTGGTGTAAATCTTCATGTTCACACAATACGTAAAATACTATCGACATTTCTGTAAAATATGATGTCAAGTAACTACACATATGCAATGATTCTTAAAAGTGTGTTGGTTTTGTGTGAGGACTCTTGAAGTCAAATGGAATATTTAAATGAAATTGAAACACTTTAGGGATTGGGTTTGAGGATTTAGCTTGTTAGCTGGACAATTTGTTTGTGTTGAAAGTATCATTATTTGACATGAATATTAAGCTAGTTATGCACACATCTCCTATTACTACAATTCACTTTGAGAAACATACTTAAATATTTGTATAGCTACAATTTAGAGCGGGAAAATGATTGTTTGTTGATGATAAATGAAGTGGAGGATTCTAGATTAGTAGCAGCACAATGTATCAAAGTGCTTCAAGTTTAGGTGAATGCATTATTTTGTATGTGTAGGAAGAAATTACCAATGTCCTACTACATCCACATCTCAACATTGTATTTTGGGCTACAAATTATGGTGTTGTTGGGTCCTATGATTTCCATAATGAGGTGTGAAATTACTATCAATGTCATACATGTGGAACATGAAAATATAGGTTTGTGAATGACAACTTCATTGAAGAATCGAAGATGAATTTTATTTACAAGAGTCATTTTTATAGTCCACGGGGAGGTCACTTAGTGCATTTTAAAAACGACGTGCGGCATAATATAGGGAGGATTAAAATCATTTGACATAAAAATTATAAAAGAATTCCAAATAATGAAGGGTCCATTAAAAGTACATAAGCCCATTACAAGTAAAATAGATAGGTATAAAATATGGGCCATTCCCTTTTAGTAAAAGTAATATAGGGGCTGAAAATAAGGATCTTAGGATGTATGTTTAGTAGAATCAATTTCGTACGCATGCCTCACGAGGGATGGATGAAAAACTACTCATCATTCACCCAAAAATGGATGAAATTGGAAGCCTAACTCTATGCCCGACTTCTCTTGGTGGTTTTTCTCCCCTTCTCTTTTGAAACTCTTCAACCCGATTGTAGGGCGCCCGTTTGTGCACAACATTTGAGCCTCACCGTTGTGTTTAGGGTTTATGGAGCGGGTGTTGTGTTTGTGAACACACACACAATCTTGTTGTGTTTGTAAACACACACTCAATCATGTTGTGTTCCATCCTAAGTCTTTTTTTTGTATTTTCACTTTAAGTTTTTGTACTTGGTTTTTGCAATGGTACGTAATTTTTATATTTTTTTGTTGCCATGCTTTTCCCATCACTTTTGCATTGCATACATTCTTAAATTTAGTTTTTTTAATTAAAAGGAATATAGACTACAAAAAATTTCAATGACATGGGCATTATAAGTAATGGTAGGGTACAAAAAATAGGCCATTTTAGAATATTATGTAATTATAGGGAGCTTTTAATTCATGCCTTGGAGGTAAATAGCCCCTAAACAAATACCCCTCCGCCGCACGTGGTACACAAAAATCCTACTGAGTGACCTCCCCGTGTTATAGTCCCAAAGAATTTCAATATGGCACATGAGTTAGACCTAAGTGATTGTCTTAACTTCCTCTTCAATAATTTGTTGTTGTTTTTTTGTAGCAAATTATATAACCCCAAATAGGCACACAATGGGAACCAATTGCACAATTTCCTAAGAAAAGTTGATGTATGCATAATTTGAAGACGATTACACAAAATCATCTTAAGCAAAGTCCAAGGCATGTAGTCCACCTTGCACGGGGGTGCTTAGGAGGGGTGATAACTTAAATAAATGTGTACATTGAGCACATAGGGGGATATCGTTTAAGGTATGGTAAATGGTTTGTATGTATAATTTGGGTGATTAATATGATGTGTGTAAAATGTAAAATTACAATAGGCCCATGATCCTCAAAATCACATCAATAGCCATGAACGTGTGCATATGTTATGGACTACTACATATATTTGAAGCTATGTGTAATCACTACATTTAAATTTGAAGGTGCAACACATATTTTATTTTTTAAGTTTAATGAAAAGTGCACCTCCCCCCCCCCCCCACCCCAAACAACTATTGTGCTCATTACATTATTATGACGTTGATTGACTAATACATGTGAAATTATGTTGGATGGCAGGACTAGATTCGGAGAGTGGATCTCCCTCTATTAAAGAAAAATTCCAAGTTGTATTACACATGGAAACTAATTTTTTCCATCACTCTAAATATGTTGGTGTTAACTTGCGAAATTCAATGCAAGGTATGTTTTTATCTTATATCAAAGTCAACCATGCACTTGAGTTTCCATTTATGTTCATACGAAACTCCACCTAGAAAGCTAGAACTTAGTTATCATTTTACCCTTTGATTATGGTGATGTGTATTGAATCATGTTGAAGTACAATAAAATAAACCTCGTGTTCTTTTTTATATAGTTTATGTCCTTTGACTCCTATCCCAAATTGTTGGGTGCAAGCAATTTAACACTTAGTTATGTTCTAACATGGATGTTTGTGTTGTCATTAGCTGGGTATATTTACATGGACACTCAACGATGAGCAAGTAGGGGAAATAAATGGATTTGACGAGCACGATCTTTGTGACCTCCACAAATTATGGGGATATTAACTAAAATGAGATAAATGGTCCGCTCATTTTAATGTGGGGAACGTGATGGGAACGTAATGATTGCTTTTTTGTACGAGAGAATACCCGTAGAGGTTTTAGGGACCACAAACCAAGTGTTCCAATGAAACCGGGCAAACAATCAATTGTAATTTGGAGGATCCCATCAAGGAAGACAAAAGGATTGTGCCTACACTCCATGGGTGAACACCCATGGATAATTTGTTCCCACCATGCACATTGGAGGACTCCCACATATTAAACATGTTGGCAAATATGACAATGCATATGAAAATTCACAAAAAAAAAAATGCCTTTAAAAGTGGTAATTTGAACATCTGTGGGACAAATGTCAATGTCTACGGCTCTCTAATTAATGCTCACAAAATGAAAATTGAGCACCAAACAGGCTAGATGGTGTCAACCATCTAGCCCACCCATGAGAGTCCACCCGTGGATACCGAGGAATGAGCAATGCAGCTTTAATCTAGAGGTCTTCTGTTGGTACCCCATCCTGGAAAGTATCTCCATCAGTCATTTTCTCACCTCTAGTGCATCGATCTAAATTATCCTTTGCAAAAAGAATTTGCCGAGCTGGGATGAGTACATTGTCATCGGACGCATTCCTTTGTCTTGCCCATGATGCCACAACACAATCTAGGGATTGATGAGCTGGTGCATAGTCCTTGAGCCCCGTCCATCGAAAAGATTTTGCCGTGTCCCATTCCTCATAATGTTCGTCTAAGGTCTTCTTGTTCCTTTGGCCAAGGACCGGTACATAATAGACAATCTCAATGGAACGAGGATTAGGACCGATATGTGCCAAATTCGGCTCAGAAATCACTCGTCCCATCCACACTGGATTAGGACAATCCTCACTAGGACGTAGTAACACATAATGGTCGACCCTGATATGTGCGCTGGGACGGAAGGTCTCAACAGGTCGAGAACTAGCTGGCCCCACGTAAGCATAATCAGTGATGTTTTCCTCAAGTAGATGCTCATTATCCACATGGAAGGTTGGTGCAATGGAGAACCGTGTAGCAGGCCAGAAAGGCTCGCTAAGTTCAGATGGAGTTGGGAGTAAAGGTTGATCCATAGCCGCAAGCACATTCTCCCAATATAAAATTGTTGGCGCAATGGACTCCATATATTGACCCGAACTATCTTGATCTGCCGTATCCTTCCAATACTTAATAAAACCTTGCACCCCGAGCTTTATGTTCATGGAATCTTTCATCTCCCTTTTTGGAACGGGACGGGGGCACCCTACAAAAACAAACATACAATGAGCTCGGAGCAATATCACAGACTAACTGCCCACGGGTGATCACCCGTGGGCCACATACTTCACACCATGTATTTTCTAGTGCACTTCCAAAGCAATACAAACAAGGGACCCACTAACTTGTAGGGACCATGGTCTTCTTTGTGATAGGGTCCACATTCCAAAGAGCAATTCCTCCATCAGGCACCCAACTTGGATCTGTACAATACACTTTGTACTGCATCAATGGCACTCCTTGAGGGTCTACATAAAAACGGAATTGGTGCGCCTTGGAATGCCCAATAAGTCGATCTTGACCAAAGTCATTGTAGTATCCCTTCACCCATTCCTTGAAATCAGCAACCTCGTGGATTAACGACGGGACAATAGTGGGTTCCCCAGCAGCCATGAACGATGCCATGAGGTCTGGGAGTGTATGGCAATCCTCAATCTTCAGCTTTTGTCCAAACCTCCCAAACATTGCATCCACATCCTCATGCGTATGTCCAATAATAAGGAAAAACACCCTGACTTCCCGAAAAATTCCCTTTGCAGTCAGAGCTGACCAAAACAACATGTTGTATTTTGATTTGTTGTCCTTCGCACAATTGTCCATTTGAACAAGCAGGAGGGGTGGCAAACCTATAGGAGGAATACTTTCAGGCGGTGGCAAGGGAAGTACTCCTGAACACTTCTCTACACCAACCACCAGTGCGTCGTGTAAAGGATCACCTATGGACGAAATAGGAATGTGTCTACTAGAGCAAACAAGTTGTACCTCAAGTTGACAAAGCAACTTCATAATCGAGGTGATAGTGAAGTTGGCATCGGATGGGTACATATCAAGGACATAATGCGCATAATTCACATCTGAGTGACCATGTGCAATCATCCCCGCAATGGATATGGGGAATCGCTCGTATTTGTCAACAGGTTTGTTTTTGTGTGCGAAAACGGGAAGAGCCGTTTTCCCATAATCCATTTTGTCATGAATTATACAAAGCACCTCATTGGGAGCATATTCATCTACTTTGTGACATATTTTGTGCCCACTGTGGCATCTATGATTCATCCAAATGATTTTTTGACCCTCAGTTGTGTAGTCGGGTATGACTTGTAGACCTTCCTGCATGTGTTATGGATCTTGCATCGTGTGTTGCATGGCGTTGGTTGGTCACGGGCGTTCACTCGTGGTTAGATGTATTTGTATTTTCTGAGTAGTATTAAGTGCCCATGATGGCTTTTATGATTAGACCCATTATATTTGCATACATTTGTTGACATGCACATGGTTGTTCCTTAGTGGTGTCGACTTATGTTGTGTTATGGATATAGGCTCATCTGTTGCGGGGTGTTGGTTGGTCACGAGTGAACACCCGTGGTTACAGCTGGGCTAAGTTTTTCTTTGGGCAAGAATATGCATTATTGTAGCATATATATATACACCAATGTGCATGAAATAGTGTGTTAGTCTATCTTGATGACCTTCCTCTTGTTCTACTAAACCTTGTCAATGATGGCAATTCACGGGTATTTACTTGTGAACCATGTTCCCAATGCACGTTCCCATCGGTACGAATTGTCTCATAATGGCCCAATTGGCTCATTTTAGTTAATAAGGTCATCAATAACCAAATTCAACTCCTTGTTACGAATGGAGACAACTTAGCCATTTACAATTTGCGGCAACAGAAGGAACTCCACATGGTAAATGTCAAATTCTTCTTAAGATCTTGATTCTTCCATTGCACTTTGTTAGCAATCATACCCTCTTACGGTCATGATGCATGGTACACATAATAGTGTATTTTGTGTCACCAATTGTATTCGTCTTGCTCAATATTAATTGTAAACCACCCGTGTAGTGTCACCGAATATAAACCTAACATTATTTGTCATTCGTTGTACACATCATAGTTTTACAAAGTTGCAATTACTGTGTCTTACAAAGTGAGTTTTCATCCAGATGTCAATCATCCATGACAATAATATTTCTTTTCCGAATTGTTAGGATGCAAAATTTACCAAACTTTGTTTCAATAACTGACAAATTTGGATGAACTAAAAGTAATTAGGGGTGAAAGTAATTAGTAAGCTTACTCACGAAAAGTGTCATTAGAACAATTACCACAGTGACATAACATGCCATAATATGAAACTACATCCAATATATAGTGTAGTATCTTGATGTGCTAGCTATTATACTTATCTGTCCCAATCAACCACAATGAAATTCCTTCCTCCCGTGCATTGATGTTTGGAATTCTTTTGTCGCAGTGGCACACCGAGGACATAAATGTGAGATGGATACGTTGCGCTAAGTACTCATGCGACAACGAGCTTGTGTATGCCATCTTCCACGATGATTCGATTGACGTATTTGATGCCACTTGGTTACACGTTGTCGAATTACACCATCTGCATATATACAGCCCAGATGACCGGCGTCCCTGGTACAAATACTAATACCCCAATCCATGTCGACGTCATACCCAATTTTCCCTTCTCTGCTAAGCTGCAGTAGAACATGAATTTTTGTGGCTTTGCAGCATAATATGTGTAGGTGTGGATCTTATTGTTTCTAGATATCTATAGATGCAGCAGTTTGAGCTCTTTGTAAATTAAATGTCGTGCTTGCCAATAGATGAAGTTTGTGATGGTTCAACATTTGTTGTTGATGGCAGGGTCTGGAAGATTGTAGCACATCCTCAAAAGCACAACCAATTTGCAATTCATACGTGGGGCAACAGAGTATATGTTATTGAGCCATCACATGAGTTGGGAGGACAGTGGGTTTGCAAGGCCAATGAAGGAGTTGGGGTATAAATTCAAGGGCTTAGGGCCTTCTTTGAGTGGTTGTAGAGCTATGCAGACAAATGTATATGACGACAGTGTTGCTATCGCACAATTGCACACAAGGATCATTTTAATTTATCATGCAATTACATTGACAGCAACATGCAATGTGGCAGTAACCTAAAAACCTGAATCATAACCAAAAAAAATAGATTGTCTCTTCATAAGAAGCAAGGACTTCCATGTTTATGAATTCTAGTCAAAAATCACAGTAATGATTCATGCATGTAATTCGAATTATAGTTGAACATTGTAATGTATTCATCTTTGCGGTCACATTGTTTTTTTCTCCACAATATTCCATTTTCTGACCATTGAATGGTGTGAACAACATGAATTCTTCCATTCATCTCCCATGTAAGTGAGTGAGTGAGCACATATCATTGAGGCAATTTTTTATGTGATCAATTGAACTAATCCATAATCGCACGTCGTTATCACTATGCACTAACAAGTGCAATCCATTACAGTGGAATTGTCATCAACATCTCACACAATTATGATCCGAGCGCAGGATTGCATACGTCCCATCATATAATGCAAGGATAGAGATTCCAGAACAGTAATTTGACATTCCCAATTCCCCTCGAGTGCGTAAAACCTGTAAATTGTATGTATCACAAGCCAATCTGCATAGACCACACCTTGTGTATATGATGATTAATTCTAGAGGTACTCGCTCTAGTCCTGAGTTGTAGTAGAATACACACGTCTGGAGATCATCTCTACCATTTATAACGTCGCCAAGATCCACCCAACAGATGTTCAAAGAGATTCAACATCAGACACCAAAGTGCGAGCATTCTCGCAACCCTAGAGGTCATTACATACCACACCTCAAGAGGCCAACAAGAATTGGCCAAAAGCACCAACTGGGATGACCGTCTCTCTCCGAATGTGTTCAGCCGCTCGATGGATTGGGCAGCCATGGCTTGTAAAACTCCCATGACTCGGCGATGCCAAGATTGGTTCCAGGGGGTTGGTCACCCTCGCTTTGGAGCGCGTAATAGAAGCCGTTGGGCGCGATCTTGTAGCTGCAAGCGCCCTTCGTGGAGCACGGAGGACGGTCGTCGTAGTAGCTTCCCTTCCACACGTCGAAATCTTGACGCTTGGTGCGCCACAAGAACTCACAATTGTAAACGGTGCGGCCAAAGACGTTGGGGTGGAATTGCCAATAGTAGTTGAGCCCCGGCCCCACCGCCTTCTGGTACAAGTCTGACTCTTTGCTCTGGCAATGTATCACCACTGACTCGTTCAAATAGTTTAGAATGTTCACAAACGCCCCGGTATTTGCGTCTTCGGTATCCAACGACGCCGTTGCGGTTGCCGTCGCCGTAACAAACGTCATGATGAGGCATGCCATCGTTGCTACGGGCAGTGACGCAACTATGAACCGCACAGCCATCGGTGTTGTTGCCAAAAACAATTCCAAAGCAGCACACACAACTAAAACTCCAATTTAAGACGGCTTGAAATGATGACCTGTTTACTCACTGAGAACAAGATCTCAGAATAGAGACTACAAAGAGCATGTCATGATACTCCCAAACATGAGTTGCTCCAGACAAGAGAATGCAGGGGCACGAATTCAAAGCAGACTCATCGGCTATGAAAGTCATCCAGAGGTACACCTAGGTATAAACCTAAATAAGGTCATGATCAACAGCTTGTGAATTGCGTCACGGTGGGGAGAGCTTGCAGTGTGTCGTCATTCAGAAAACCCCTGCACATACACGACAAGGGGGATGACAGAGGAAATTTATATAGCGAAAGTTGAAGGATTTTCTAACAGAAAGGAGTTGGCAGGTGACGAGAAACTTATAAATGTACCGCAGTGCTGCGCAATGTAGATCCCATGGATAGTTGCTGCGGAGGCACCTGTCCCCTCCCACAACCTGTGATAGGCCCGTGACAGAGTTTCTCATGATGAGTCCCAAATGCACAAGGAAGGAAGGCGATCTTGTATGACGAGTACTAGAGATTACCCAAAAAAGAATAGCCTGCCCGAGCCCTCTGGAACGAAGTCACTTACACGAATTGAGTTGAAACTGATCTAATGGCAACATGAGCACAGAATTGACCCAGCATTGAAGCATGCAGTGTCTGGAAGTTACCAAGCGAATTATATCAAGTAATGATTCTGCTGAGAATAAACACAGGATAGATCCTAAATAGGCCACAAAATCAACTTTGCAGTCTAATATTATCGCATGATGTAGTCTACTACTCCAAGTTCTTTTGTAACAATTCCTGCAGTGCATTGTAAGTTACAGTTTTCAAACCTTCCCACATGCAGTTAGCTGTGAGTTACAGAATTCCATAACAATTTATACACGGATTCATAAGTCTCTTCCTTATGTATCATATGCAGAGCCAATAGACTCGTTGACTTCACTAAGACTGATAGAATTCTGGCGAAAGCATCGGCTACAGCTTTAATTGAACAAATCAACAGCCCTGATCTCTCAATTCTGGCAAGACTGCAAAGAAATCAATAAGGTTATCTGCTTGCAAGGAGGTACTTCTAGAGTGTAATTGTAGGGCCGCTGAAATACTTGAGGTGAGAAACTTTTATCTCTTCTGTCGCAAAGCATCGGAGGTGGCACCTATCCACATACCATGTGCTCCTTGATGAAGTCGGATTGAAGCTGCAATCGGCAGTATAGAGAATAGCAGATTAAATGAAACACTGTACCTAGTAAATAATTTACTCATCTCAGCTTCAACATCACCACATACTTTTACAGCAGGAAATATGATTAAGCAGTTATCGTGATCAGCTGGAGTCCTCTGAAACCTCACTCCAGCTTTCCGAACTAGGTAGTGCTTTCAGACAAATTGTGTTAACACTCTCATCGGTGCTGAGCTTCTTCAATCTTGACCACCAACTAAAATCGACATAACTAGTTATGGTATTTAAACTATCGTAATGAATGTGCACCGCTCTAACCCGCAGTAGGGATTACTTCGAATAGGGACAGAATTTGAACAGTAACCAATTTAAGGCCCTCCACCTAGTATTGACACTCAGAAGAACAACCACCACATTGTGGAATTTGTGGCAGGTTATTGCAACGTATTCTCAGGAGCATGACCATGTGGCCATCATCTCTGACGCAATTGCAACAAATCTATGTAGTGTCATTGCACACCATATCCATTAATCCATAAGACGAAAATAGAAATCAGAATTCAAATCTTTGTTGTTTGAGCACTTATCCTAGGCCCATTTCACCTTCATTGTCAAGATGTAGAAGCTGACAGAGCAGTAGACTACGACAATGCAGGAATGGGTTTGACATTAACAGATCTGCTAAGCTTGGGATTCCACACTGTGCAGACATCAGGGCTGTCACATAGGATTACTCCAGTCTGGTATTTACTCTCCTCTGTTACACAACCTGACAGCCATTAATTCTTAGCAATTTCAAAACTCCTGATATGGATTGTACAATGTTCTCCTGAGTTAATCACACATACACATGTTTACCTAGTAGGTTCTGCACGGTAGACAGTGGCAACGAGAATAGACAGCGATTTGAGGTAGCTGCAGATATTGTGGCACAAGTGTTTGTGAACTCATCTATACACTACTTCATGCCTTCAAACCACTAAGATATGTGTGTGTGTGTGTGTGTGTATAATGCAGAACCTGAGACAAGCAGAACTGAATCAACTCAAAACAGTATACACATTTTATTACATTGAGAAATTGGCAATTGTATGAAGACACGTTTCAAGAGTTGTGTCCAACAGATATCTGACACTGAGGACTCTCTACCAACTCACAACTACAGCTTCAAGAGAATAGAGGTAGTCCATCTACTAATGTGGATATCCAGAAACTTCTCCTATAAACAAGAAATTGAGCAAACGAAACTAGAAACCTGGACCTGCTTCACGTTGCTAAAGCTGGCAAAAACAGTGGGCTTTCTCCTCTCCATGGCGTTGTGGTTATCTGATATCCAATAAACATGCTCAATTGAGCATAACAAATTCAATGTCTCGTTCAGTAGAGACCAGAGATACAGTACATCACACCCAGGCTGCCTGGACCATAGGATAAAGCTGGGCAGACCCACACAGATATTGAATACCAGATATTGTATAGAAATCTCGGCTGTGTATGGCAGCTTCATTGCACATCAAATACCTGCAGATCTTAGCAGCCACTAGCAAATCTCTAATCTTAATATGATACAAGGATCTAATACTTACCTCCATAATGGAGCAGCACATAATGTTGAGTTGACTAAGGTTCACATTCTAAGGGACAACACAAGGCAACAAAGCTAGAGTGGCCAAAAAAGAGGATACAAAAAGATAACACCAGATGAGACAAGTCATCCTCGAGTATTATGTAATGAAGGGTTGGAAATGGAGCTTGTCTGGACTCACCTGCAACCAAAAAAGATGTCACAAAGGTAATCTTAGTGAGTACAAGAGAAGCCATCTAGTACTGATATAAACCTGCAATTATAATGTCTTTGTACCTCAACAAAGTGCACTTCTTGTAAAGAGCCAATTCTAGCACTATAGCTGGGTGTAGGTGAACTTGGTGAGCGCACCTGAGTGTCATATGCGATAATGATGCAGGGATTCGGCTGAGCACAGGATCCACACAACAAGCAACAGACAAACCCTTAGTAAGGAGCATGCAAGCCTCATCCATATTACACCTATGTTTCTACAAGTCACTCATAACCAGTGTAGATTGCTTTCTACAAATATAAAAATGAGTGACCACCCCATACCAGTTACCATGAATGAATTATTGAATATGGCATATACACAACATGGCTGATCCAGTAGCTCCATTATTGATAAAGCCTCATTGACGTTGCTGCCTTCAGTTCTCGTCCTTCATCTCTGGGTCCTTCAAGATATCCCAGAAATCCATGAGCACTTTGTCCACATACAAGCTAAGCCCACTGAGATTGTTGCGATCATCTACATGAGCTGCCAATGAATTGGTCAGCCTTGCAAGGTCAAAAATGTTCAGGCGTCTTAGCATCCTGAAGAAGAGCAAAGCTGCTCCTGAGGGTAGCAGAAAAGGGATGTACAGTCAATGCAAACTGGAAAAAACTGCGGAGCAAAACTTCATCTTGGAGTTGAGCTATTAGGTGTCCTGCCTCCACCCAATCTTGTTCATGAGCCTGAGGGCAAGCTTGCAGTAGAGAGCTGAGGAGGAGTGAACTTGCCCACACGGCCATAGCCATATCTGTGACGTTGCGCAGATTGTCTGTAAGTAGCCTACAAAAAGGTAACACTAATTCAAAATTTCCAGGAAAAACTTCCATCATTGCTTCAATGATCTGTATGACATCCTTTGTAAATCTGGGCTCCTTCCCAATGATGATTTCGACCACACTATTCACCAATGAGTGGTCTATGGGAGCAGGACCAATCAGAGACTCAAGAAATATTCGCACCCGCCGCTTGGAGATGGAGGCTGGTAATCTGCTTGCAAGGGGGGTTAACTTGCACATTAAGTGCACTTGTACAGAGCACCTATCTAGAAGGTCACTAACACAAAAAACCTGCTTGTGACACCCCTTCCTGAGTCGAGTAAAAGCGGCCATCTCTTTCCAGCAATGCCATGCATCCTCCTTTCTTACTGCTTCCTTCATACTCTTCTCCAGTGCAATGTAGGCATCAGATGTGTTCCCTAAAAGCATCTCAAAAAGTGCTAAATTCATCCAAGCGAACTCTGCATCCTCTCCAGACTGACTGGGACTTCCATCAGCTTTTTCAAAACTACTAGCATTCAGCTGTAGAGCTTCCCTAGTCACTTCTTCCTGGCTGGAACTAAAGTCATGCATCCGTAGTTCTTCATGACCGACTCTTTGAGCAGCAGCTAAAGCACACTGGTGAAGGATGTCCAAGGCAGCACTATTGCCCTCAATCTGCAGCATATGCACAGCATACTGATTCCAGAGCCTCTGTTGACCAGCAGATGTGTGAGGCCAATTCTGCAATGCCTGCTTAAAGACTTTCATCCACCCTTGCTCACATTCCATGCGCACAACAAGGAGGACCAACTCAATACAGGCAGGGTGCTTTCTTACCAGTTCCCAACCTACCTGCAGGGCAGCATCAATCCCGCAGAACAGAACCAGACTCTGCAAATAGTTTACTGCCATTGCTTTCTGACTCTCCTGCTGAGCTAAGACTGATGCACAGCTTATGCTTGCTTGCATTAACTTAAGAGTGAGCACTTTCGAGCCCTCCTGCAACTGTGACCGCCTATCCCAATCTATCCCCATTGGTAGCTGCTGCTTGCACCCCACACGGAGGATAATGTCCTGAGGTAGGTGGCCGAAGGTAACAGCATAAGCACAAGCCACCCTCATGATGCAACAATCCTTAGAAGTCAGGCAGGCCAGTAACGACACACTCATACCTTCAGTATTGACTAGGTCATCTGCCCAACTATGCAGCAAACTGGTCATCTTAGAGACACACATACAGTCCAACATCTGTATGACCAAATCCAATATGCAGGCACTGTGCTCCTCCTGGCTCCCTATAGGCCTATTTGTAGTCAGAGATTCTATGGCGAGCTGATAGGCCTTCAAACGATCTGTAAGTGTTGCCCGGCTATTGATGTACAAGAGAAGTAGCTCGTATGAACCTTTGCTGTGATTTATCTGCAGAACAGAGATATTTGTGTGATCACAGCAACAAACTTTGTAACCACTAGACAAGGTATTCAGAAATGCCAAATAAAAATGACAAGAAAAAAATAGAAGGAATAATATGAATTGGAAAAGAGTTGTTGTGTTTCTCAGGCTCTGAAGAATCATATATTCTAAACTTAGTAGCAAACTTGACCTTCTAGCAGTCAATGCAATAGTGGTGGTCACCTTGATTCTAAATTGTATTGGAGAACTAACGGGTAGTAGCAGAGCTCTTGAACAATGATGAATTATGTTCAACACAAGAAATCTGTACAATACTATACACCAATATTGCTACAGAACTTAGCATGGAATAAGGAAATGAGTACTCCCTGGACAAAGAAAATGTTAATACCGCATGGAAAAACAAGTCATCGTTGCCAATCTCGTTCTTGCCTTGGTAGTATAAGCCTATGTACACAACCCATAGTGTGGACACAGTTGGATTTGCCTCCAGTGCACGTGACAGTACAAACAGAGCCTGTTCAAATCCTCAAGAAATACAGGTCAGCGTTAAGTTTATCAAAAGCCTCCTGCTTAGATAATAAGCTAGTGCAAATAAATGAGACTCATCCAAAGTGGATCAGTAAAGTTGATATATATTTCAAGCAGTAGCATGAAACTCTTCTAAGCAATTCTTGGGACCACACGCAAGATAAATCAACAGAGTATGCCTACATACGTGTGGCAGTATTCAGTCTAGAACAATAGTTTTCAACTTACTTCATTGTAGGCATCTGTATCTGTGTAGTTCAGGTCAAAGTCAATCTGTGCCAATGCAAGCTCCAGCCATGCTTCAACGTCCCCAGGGTTGTCGCGAACATGATCCTGCTTCAGGGATGACCACTTTTACATGTACAGCAATACATTTCTGACAACTTGACTAAATCCACCCAAATGGTAAAGTGACCACCCATTTCCTAACCTAGAATGTAGGAGGAGGACCAAGAACATTTCTAGCTATTTATTAAAACTCAGCTCCCTCACCTGATTAGTTCCAATGCATCATATCTAGTCCCCAAAATCTGAATCCTACCCTAGAAGCAAAAGTACACTTCTGCATACCTCTGTGGAAGCCAGTGATGCATCTCCAAGATAGCGCCAACCACTTGCATCAGCTCCAGTACCCTGACTGTCGATACTTAACAATGCTGCAGGCAAACATGGTATATCGGGGTATAATGGCCTGTGCATAGCAGATGTTATCGTGTAGGAAGAGAAGTCGACTTTGAACTGGTTACCCAGGCAGCACCTCACCCTGGATTGTGCATCACCCTCATTTTGATTGACAAGATATGAACCAATCTTATAGATGGATACAGGAGAACCTCTGTTCCAGGGCAAATTTCTAGGCTGCAAGGACTTCTTGCTAATAATGTCCCCAAAGCTACCATGTGAATTACTCACAATTGCTTCAAGTTCTAATTTGACAGCTTCTGGAGATTTCTCTTGAACTTCAACATGCTGGCCAGAATCCAAGTATCTGCTGAGCTGAGAGATGAGGTCAGCTTCATCCAAGGTATAGTCCATCACATGCTGCCATGGACAAAGATCATTATTGCACTTCCCCCGATGTTCAAACTTGCAGAGAGGTTTACATGGATCCAACATATGGCTCCAGGTGTGTGAGGTTAGAATCTTGTGCCAAGGTTTCTTCACTTGACCGCACATCCTGTAGGAGCGAAACATACTCAAAGGACTCTCATAGGTCTCTAAGAGAAAAGTGCACTGGTCACTGCCCTTTTCTTGTTCAACCTGATTGTAACCTAGGGATGGTGTAGTGACATTATCAATATGAAAACTACAAAAGGCCACAGACAGCACAGTAGAGGGTAAGTGTTTAACTTCAAAACCCACAGACAGATCGTTACCAACCCCCTTATCAGCCTCTCCTGACAATTCTTCACCATCTGGGTTAACACATGCTTCACTAGCAACTGTGGCTCCATGAGGAGCTGCTGATTCCTCAATACTTGGTGCTTCATCATCCACTATGTCAACTCTTTCTTTGGTTGAATCCCTTAAAACCAGCTCAAATACCTCTTCTTTGGCTACTTCTGCTTCTTTGGAGCACTCTGTGCCTCCTTTGCTTGATATACAAACTCTACTCACATAATCCTCCATGCCATGTGGTTCACTAGCTCTAGGTAATGCTGTATGTCCCTGTAGCTGCACACTGTCTGTGTCCGCACAAGCTGAATGTTCTGCTGTTGAACCCCTCCTATCAAAAACAGAGGTGGTTCCAAGATTTTCAACCTCCATGTCCACTGGTACTTCCTGAGAGTTTGTTGCAAACACCTGAACGTTCACTTCCTTATGTTCAGCATTATCCGCTAGAGCTTTCAGACCAAAAATTTCACGTCTTCCATTAGCTTTCCTGATTAGTGACAAAGACTCCTTGTGCTTCTCCTTTCCATTGACTTGACTGCTGTGCTTCAAATCACTAAAAATATCCTCAGGTGATGAATTTGACAATAGTGCCACTTGTTGATTTTTGTCCTCTGCAATCAACCCATTCATGTCCTGCCATAGACAAGAGAATTGTTGCAAGGCTTAGCATATCTGTTGCAGTTAGAAGTACCCGATGTGGTGTCACACTGTACATTGATCTCACATAACCTGATTGATCCAACACTCTTTCGGCATCCAATAAGATCAAATTCTAAAGGACAATTCATAAAGTACAATGTATTTGTCCAAACTAAATTTTCCAAAAAAGAACATATTATCATACTTCAACATGAAACCCAAGCCTTTAGTTTTAATTACACTAAGATATCTATGGGAATGGTGAGAGTAGATAGAATTAGGATAACACTCAACAGTGACAGTGTGAATCAGTCACCTGTAGCAGATTCCTGAAAGGACTTCAATAAAATAGAACCCACCTGATCTGCTCCATTGACCACTCTGTCTCCCTCAACATTTGGCCAGATTCTATCTGGTCTCTGAAACTGCGGTACCTTAAATACATCTTGCCCTGCTGCAGAACAATTTTGGCACTGTCCATGTAAGATCAGGAGAAATTAAGATGTCATTGTGCAGCAGATCCTACATATATCAACATTGTTAAATCAAACCTCCACTGCAGATTACTAATCCTTGTTCATCTTCAAGAATCCCTCACTACAAAACTAGAATAATCACTGGTCAATTCCAACTAGACAGAGGAGAGAAATAAACATCTCAAACTCATTAGCAATTTTTTTCATCCTCTACATCCAAATAGAGCAAAGGTGTGTAATTATTGCCTTAATTGCAGGGTCGTGTATACCTGAAATTTTGTTGCTCTTCACCATGGAACTGGAAGACTTCTCAGTTTCTGCAGCAGAACTCTCTAGCATTACAGCATTCTGGTAAGGAAGAAAAGCTCTTGAAGAGGCAAGAGCCTCCCCACTTGAGGGTTGTTTCAGGGGCACCTTATCCTTTATCAAAGTGGAGGTGGGCGAACCACTTCCATTGGGAAAGAAAACCTGTGAATCACCACCTATTCTACCAGTTTCTAGCTGTCCATTTACAATGGATATATGTGAAATATGATCTTTACTAGTATTCCCAGGCACCTTAATTTTCTCTTGAACAGTTCTGGAGTGTTCAGGAAGATTGCTGGAAACTGGCACTTGAATAACATCCTGGAGATCAACACCATCCATCAATGGTGACACAGTTTGTGGAGTTACATTGGAAAGCATTGCCAATTTTGAGTAACTCTGATCGTTGGTACTATGTAAAGGAGCAGCAGCTTCAGTGTCTTTAGATGCAGGTACCTCTGCATGTATATTCAAATCTTGTGCTTGAATAATATGAGGTAATAACTCTTGGCCCCCGGTAGCCACTTCAACTGAGACAGGAATATCTCCACTTCTCTGGACATTTAACATCTGATTACCCTGATGGGGCACCTTGTCATAGTTTGTTTCCTGATTGGTAGTATCGACACTTTTTGAGGGCCTTCTTACAATCTGCTCGTCATGGGCTGCATGGGTATGAAATCTGTTCCCATGGTTTGTAGGTGGAATATTATCTAGATTACTCTTGGAAAATTTGCCAAAATTTAATTCCTGTCCTGGAAACTGTTGATCAATATCCCATGCCATAGAGGGCAAGGCTGGAGGAGAAAGCTCAGTAATTTGTGGACCTGTGCCCCAGTTGAAGGGGACTAGAGTATTGTTAAACGAAAAGGCAGGCTGTTGAACCATCTGATATTCAACAGCATGAACCTGGGCGCTCAGCCACTTCCTCCGTTGTGATAGTGCCTCACAGAGACTATTTGCTGAGCTGAGAGCAACCTGTGCTTCCCGGTGGGCTCGACGGGTTTCCCGCTCTTGAATTTCGCATTGCCGTCTCTTGACCTGAGCCTCTTCCAGAGCTTTATCAATATTGTCCTCCTCCTGTTGCAAATGCTGGAGTGAGTAACTTGCTTTTCCTCCTGATATATTGCCTTGCACACCCAACTCTTCGAGTGCACTTCCAACAGGCTCAAATTGTTGCAATAAAGAACAAGGACCAGGGGCTGATGGCTCTGGAGAAGTCAGTCTAGATGGATGGCTAATTTGCAAAGGGATGTTCTTGGATTCCATGCTCGGAAGAGTCAAGACCTGAATACCATCCCTGCTCAGATGTTGAACTCCTGCAACACTGGAGGTTATTTTGGGGTATGCTCTAACTTCAGAGTGACGAGACATTGGAGGCTCAGAACCTGGCAGAGCTAAATATGCATTGGAACCTTCCACTGGCAAGGGCGACAATAGAGATGCGCTGTTGACAGCTGCATTCTTCTTAGTATCACTCATTGAGGTGAGGAGCCCCTGAGTTCGTGGTCTTTTTCTCAACGGATCTGCTTCATGACCTGATGAAGCCATCGGAGTCGTGGCTTTCATTGCAGGATATGCGGGGCATCCAGCAGCAGTTAACACTGTCATCTGTGGGAGTGGAAGGGGCTTCGAATTAAGATCCACTGGGAAGTCTTTATATTGGTCAATAGAACGCTCTGTCATCATCACAGGATGTTCCAAACTCAATTGCGCTCCCTGCTCCCTTGCGTCTGGTCTCTCAAAGTCCTTCACTTTCTTTCCGTTCAGGAAGCTTAATTGTTCAGATTCATTTGCCATCAATAGTGTCACAGCCGACTCTTTGTCTGCAGGGCTCTCAGATCCAGCTCTCTGTATGACACCCCTATCAGAGGGATTTGGTACTTTGTTCATGTTCTCCACATCACTAGGGTCAGACGCAACCACTGATTCACTAGCAAGTCCTCTGATTGCAACCTTGCCTGTGATTATCCCCCTTGTGATGGGGCTTACTGTGGAAATATCTCGTAGAGAATTTTTAAGTAAAGATGCCTCTAAATTAGAAGCTGGTCTAAGACCAGCACCTGCACATACTAGACTGCTTCGACCATCCCTGTGGGTGGTGGTCAGACCTGCAGAATCAGGATTTATTACTCTGTGAACTACAAGTTTAGGATTATAATCGACATGACTCTGTTCCAAAGGTTTCTGCATAACCTGAACTTGGGGCATACTGAGTGGCAACAGAGCATCACCTCCATTTCTTTGACCCACTCCTGTGCGTTCAGGCTCATTTAAATGGGGGCGACTAAGTGAAGGGTCCACATATGAAGCATTCAAAACTCCAGGTTTCCTATTCAATGTAACCTTTAGAGAAGTTTTAGGGCCTAATATGTCTCCAGATTTCTGTCCCAATGCAGGACCTGGGGCTGGAGCTCCTGAAAGAACAGAACTCCTTCGGTCTTGCAACTCACTTTCCTTGACCTGATTTTCCTGCTCCTGAATTGCATTCTCCTTTTCCTTCTGCTCACGAATGGCGTTCTCCTTTTCCTTCTCCCTCTGCTCACGAATTGCATTCTCCTTCTCCTTCTCTCGAATTCGCTGTCTTAGAGTCTCAATTTCGTTCATATTAGGTATAGAACTCTTTGATGTTGATAGTGAAGCAGAAACTGTCTTTTGGAAAACATTATTTTTCACCTTACTTTGCTCCATGTTAACTATTCTATCTTTCCTGCCACCAATTTGGATGGTACTCTGTGAAGGAGCTCGAGTGCTGGCACTTAGTTTGCCACGTGCAGGCCCTACTTCTTCATTACCAAATTGACTAACTTGACTTCGTGTAAATTCTAGTTGCTGCTGTTCCCCGTCACTGTCACTGTCGCCAAATTTGATGATGAGGTTATCATGTCTTTGAGAAGGTTTAGAGCCAACGTTAACAGGCAGGCTTAAATTTGCAAGAAAGACATCGGCTTCCGTACAAGCTGCAGGCACAGAGACTGGTTGAAATGGTGATCCTGAGATACAAAGACAGTGTAGAGCTTTTATCTTCTCTTTAAGATTTGCAAGAATGGGGGCCTCAATATTGTACAGGCATGTGCAATAGCAACCACTGTATATTACTAGAAGATTCATATCCAGTGTAGCCTACCAGAAGCCAAAGCAGAAAATACATTGAAAGAATTTTGTAAAAGCCCTCCTTGATGTGAGTACCACTAGGTATAGCCACACAAAAAAAGGCACATACCTGATGATGAGGAAGTTCCACCTGATGAAGGAGAGGGAGCCCTGGGAGAGACAGAAGGAAATCTGGAAGCCCCTAGGGAGGCAGCAGGAAATCTGAAGTTTCCTTGGGGAACTCTCAATGCCTCTTCATGTCTGCCTCTCTTCTGTGTGTGTGTAAGGGCTACTCCAGTGCTAGTTGCATTCTCTTTAAATGTATACACAGGTGCTCCAGGGGATAGTTTCTTCACCACCGGGTGAAGCTGTCCTTGTGGAGTCTTATCTCCTCGCATAAGCTGCACATGACCACACCTATGTCCTTGCTGAATTGAATATTAAATCAAACCAGGTGACAATACAGACAATGAAAAAATGTAATACAAATAACAGCCAAGTCAGAAGTGGGTTCAAACACAAACACTGCTAACGAACCTGTCTCTGCTTGCGAGTAGCTGGCTCAAAGTCCGATATTCCCACTGTGCCAAAATATGCCCACTTTCAAAGCACATTAGAATATCTCTCTGCTGAGGATATATGTCCGCGTACATATCGAGAGAAGTCAAAAAGCATCTTGCCTGTATTGAAGATGTGAAAAGTATAATGTCGCCCAAACATATTGCAAATATGAAATAACCATGCTTCCTCATGCTTAAGTTCCAAGATAGATTTTATTTTTTCGACAGACTTGCAACATCCTTGACTTCTTGTCTGATCTATACAACAGCCCTGTCTGCGAGAACCCATAAGTAGCACCATCAACAGGAAATCCTTACAAGCAGAGGTTAGCATCACCAATATGGATAGTGAACAAGCTATCTGTACCTTCAATGGGCCTTTTGATGGAGCCTAAAGGTGGAGCTGAAGCATTTAAACCACTCAGAAGTTGAGACTTGTTAACAATAGAGATGTTAGTTGCAGAAATTGCTACTTCAGTCTTCAAAATATTGGAAGGGCTAGTGTCTCCAAGCTTATTCATATTATCCTTCAGAGAAACTTGCAGGGGGGGTCCCAATCTTGAATCATTTAACGGTTGACCATGCAGATGTACAGTTCCCTGAGACAATCACACAAAGGCCAATCATCAGTTACTATACAAGCATGCAAAACATGAAAGCTCCACAAGATTAGTTCAGTCTGAAATTTGTACTACTTGCACTAGAGCACTCATTTGAGGTAAATGCAAGTTTTAATCTGATGCGTTACTGGGAAGTAGGTTCTTCTTGATCTCAGGTGTAGAAACTGATCTCAGCTAAAATAAACTTGAAGCTGACCCTTCAGTCTGCAACGATAAGAATCTTCTTACTCTAAGCTATTGGCCCCAAGAACTCAGCAAACTCGACCATAACCCGAAGCTCACTATCAAGAAGATATTCTGTTGACAAAATAACGTTGTCAATGATAAAAATGACAAATATGACTCTTAACCTCAACTACACAGTTGGCCACACTGTAGAAATAGAATTCACAACAAGTTCATCTCCAAACTAGCTGATGTACCACAAGTGGCAAAGTCAATGTACTTAGTGATGTGCTGCATAGTCAACGACCTGCTGTGGCTTTCAGATGACAATTTTCTGCAGGAGACCTAAAGAGATTGCTGGCAGGGGTAGCCAGATTTAATAATTGCCTATTACCATGATGAATGCAGTATAACACAGCAAGTGTCAGGTATGTTGAGTAAGAGAAGGGCACATCGACAGACCACTTCGGATTGGAGAGAGGAATTTATAGTGGGGCACCAACAGGTAGGGGCGAAGGCAAAACTTGGTCATCATCAGATGAGGACAGCTCGCCTTCCTCTCTATCTTCCTCTGACTGCTTCACTACAGGCCGAGGTTGTAACCTTTGCTTTGACGGCATTGATGCAAATACACGAGCCCGTAACAGATCAATTTGTTCTACATCCCCCATTGATCTTCCTGCAACGCCACAACTGAATCAGGTTTCATGGACAATAACCTCATATTAAATTGCAGCCATTAGCATCAATTCAAAAAATCACATAACACTGGATAAATCAAACCCTCCATTCATAGAGCACATACTCAAGCAGTCATTCCTACTGCCAGCTCTTCACATTGCAAAGTTATCCTGCGATACTGTAGTTACTCTTGATACATGCCGCTGGGTACAGTTTCCTAAACTACCGATGAACACAACCCACGCAGCAAAAGCCCCGGCCTATTATACTGGAAGCTTGATCACCAGACGTTCCAAAAAGGCATCGGTTCTCGTATTTGTCACACGTTGGCTCCTCCAAACTAGTTGAACGTTCAATATCAAATGCACAGAGGAACAAGAACCTTGGAGTACTGAATTTCTTACCAAAAACAAGTTGCTGCAGTGTTCAGGAGAACATGCGAGTCTAATTCTGAACTCCTTTCAATGCACCATCTCTTCGTCATGCATGAATACTGTCATCTCAGAATTTTTAACCACAGTGATCATATGATCCCAACATGCACCACAACTATATCAACGCACTAACCTTCCAACCTCGTGTGACAAATTTGTAACATAATCTTCCTTTCTTTGGACTTAACTATCCTACATACATCCGATTTAGGAATAAAGAATTTGTGCGAATTCAACGATACCAAAACAAACACACAAAGACCTCAAGCATCGACATACAAATCAAAAGACAGGCTCGTCCAAGGCAATTAGTAAACTCTAGCAAAGATGTCAGAAGAATGCCAAGAAGCGCCCTGCGAGATCAAGCAATAGAATTATGCATTGATTTTCTCACGCACAGCAGTGTGAACATAGTCTCCAATATTCCAAGAGGAGAAACAGCATCGACTAAAGAAAAAACCAACATATGTCATATACACTGAGCAAGTGATTCATCTGCACGACCTCAACCGTAAGATGTCGCTTTAGCATCATCAAAGTGAGCAGCTACAGAGCATCAGCCAGTGCCATTAATTGACAACGTGAGAAGCACACATTCACACCTAAATAAGACACAGGCCATAAAGACCTGAAAAGGTCAAAGAAATTGGAAAACATCGCAAGAGGCTCTAATTAACTCCCAAGTAATCGGCACAAAGCATGAACCTCCAAATATCGTTTGCGAATGACATAATTCCCGGACGTGTGTAGGGCGCGCACAGGGAAGAACGAACACTCTTTTTGAGTTGAAAGCTGATTTTCGACAGACAATCAGCACAACTGGAAAGAAAAGGTAACACTACTCAACCAAGCCTGCGGTACGCAAGAAAACTCACACGCGTGCGCAACACGACACAGTGCATAATCGCATACCACCTCCGGAAACAAAAATAATTTTAAAATTAGAATATCAGGACCAAAAGCGCAGAGAGAACGTCCATGAACCTCAAGAGCAGTGGTGATCACATGCCGAGGAGTGCTACGCCACAAAGTATTGAACGCGCAGAAAAGAATCTCCACAATCCGCTTCCCCCACCAAGAGCGCGCAAACCCTACTACGTTACGTGCAAGCCCCTGCGAAGTCAGAGCGACGAAATTGTCGCGTCCCACATGTCTACCAGCACCAGAAGGCGTCCAGGCTGGGAGACTGGACT
Organism: Polytrichum commune; assembly: GCA_950295325.1. Classification (NCBI taxonomy): domain Eukaryota; kingdom Viridiplantae; phylum Streptophyta; class Polytrichopsida; order Polytrichales; family Polytrichaceae; genus Polytrichum; species Polytrichum commune. The sequence continues at coordinate 50,601,386 of OX485807.1, forward strand.
TGCGAGAAAGGCCGTGGCAGAGAATCTTGTGCAGAGTGGCTATGGCGGGACAGACGGACGGGCGAAGATGATTGCGGGACTGCAACAGCAAACCCTAGACTCGCCATTCATTGCCATGAATGATTTACATACAAGTGTATGCACGCATGACCTGGCACCCATGGCCCCCCATTAAGACTGAGCTTGCCACTTCATCATCATCATGTAGGGACTCTATGTTAAGGGGTGCTTTAGATGGGCTCCCAAGGTGAGGGTCCAACAAAATAAAGCAATTCTATTCACCAAGAGGTGTAAACTGGACCAAAGGCCTTTAGATGAGGGTCCAAGCCTTAGAAGAGGCAGAGTGAGGTGTCTCCTACACAACATCATCTCAAAGGGAAATAATAATGATGTTAACTAAGAAATGAGAGCCAAGGGGATCTCATGTTTTGGAAAATCATTTGGAAGGTAAGGTCCATTGTGTAAAGGAGGGTTTGATTCAAGGGTTCAATTTGCTTCAAATTGGTCCCTATATTCTTAAACCATGGGACCCCCGTCTATAGCATGCTCCTTGTAAGTTTATGCTTAATTCATTTCAATTGGATCTTATTATAGAAATTTAATTTTGGACAACATTCATTTGGGTTAAATCGTCTTTAAGAAGTATAGCATGTGTCAAATATTTGTCCATAACCTTTATGGTCTTTCAATGGACGAGTTGACATGTTCAATGGGAAGCTTTAGTCCATGTGTTGCATGATTGAACATCAAACCCTAGAATGGTCATTCATTGGTATGAATGAATTACACGTTTACAAGAGAGAGAGAGAGAGAGATGACTTTGCCACTTGATCATCATGATGGAGGGAGTATGAGTTTAACACGATGCTCCTTACAAATTCATGGTTAATTCATTTTAATTTGATCACACCAAAAGATCTCATTTCAAGTTCCAAATGATGTTCATAATGGTTGAGTTGACATGTTCAATGGGATGTTTTAATCCATGTGTTGCCTCCCTTAATGTGTTTGTACGAGTGTAGAGAGAGAGAGATAGACGCATGACCTTGCACCCCTTGGAAAGATGTTCCAAAAGTATTTGCCTCCTACAAAAACTTTTTCCCATGTTTTGGCCTTTTAAGTATGAGGGAGTTCTCCCCCGATGCAACAAAGTAAGTACGAACAAAATAAAGCCAAAGAAAGGAAACTACAACCATCACAACTACTCCCAATTACATCTTGTAACGTAGTTGGGCAAGTAAGAGAAGTTGTAATTGTGATTGTCATCACTGCACAATTTTCCTCCTTATTTCTCAAGAAATAGAACCAAAGAAAATACAACACACATATCAATTACATGAACAGTGATAGTGTGTAAAGTCACCTTTTGAAAGTCTATCCCATGTGACCTATATGGGGCATATTATTTTCAAGATGGCAAGGTCAAGGGGGATTAAACTGTGTGCCCTTGTTGTGGGCACGTCCACCTCCACACGCACAATTTGTGGATCGAATTAAATTGGGAATGATTTTGGTTGACATTGTATTGGTGAAAAATGTAGTCTACTAGCATAAATATTGTCCCCTCCCCATCATTGTGCATGTTGCACAAATTCTTCAATTAGTCTAGGTATCAAATGATTGGAATCCATAGGGACACTCTCGTTGAGTGTTTCATGCTCTAGCTTTTAATATATAAGTATTCTTTTCCATTATGTCAAGCAATAGTCATACATTGCTTGAACCCACTAACATCCCACATGAAACCTATAGTTTGGCATCCAAAAAGATGAATTGTGCAACACTTTACAAATACAATACCAAAGTCCCATGACAATTTCATAATTTTCATATATGTTTTATGTTTACCGAGGGAATATTATCAAGTGTGATATATTTTTCCACAATCGTTGGCCAAGTATCACGAGGAGACATGAAACTATCACATATATACGTACTTTTCATTCATCCAACACAAAACATGTCAATTAACATGCATTTCAAATATGACTTTTTTGATTTAATTGACATCTTGAACAGTTTGGTCCAAGTCATACGAGACGGATTGGTCACACACCTACAAGGTTCAATTATTTATTTACTTATTTTGATTATGTTGGATGTATGAGAGATGTGTTCATATGTAACAATTCCCTCTCTGCATATCATATGGTGTGATTAACAGTATGGCCCATATTATTTAAAATTTATATATGGTTAATTGTGGATCCAAGAATGGACACCCACATAATATGTGTTGAAAAAAGATTGGGACGAGGTATGTGTTTTATGTGTGCTTGAAACTTGTTAACCATTTCAAGTTCAACAATCAACATATAATTGGGGGGAATCCATATGGTAGTTTTATATGGAAAAATCCTTCACTTTATTGATGAACAAGACATACATATGAGTTCGGGAATCATGAGAGAAATAGCAATGGACATGATTTGAATTTGTAAATCATCTTGCAAAAGTTTTATATTGTATGCCCTACAAGAGGTGGTTGCAAAGCTAATAGTATATGCTTAAGGTCCACTTATTTTAGCGTTGATGAATATAGCTTCAATAGGCGACCCCAACAAACATATAGAAGACTTGGAGGACCTAGGATCCTACTCAATACACATGCATGGAATATACCCAATACATTCTCAAAATGAGTTGCACCATGAAATATGGTTTTTTTCCATGGTCCGATTTGGTGATCCAATTTCAATGGTCCGATATCTTCAAAAATAAATTTACCAAGCCTTTGGATCCCTCGCTAGGTGTAAAGTGACTATGAACCAAGAGGAATGACCATGCATAAAAATATATATATATATGCTGTTTTTTTTAATATATGCCAAAAATGGGCAATTTTGAAAGAAATTCAAGTTTGACGATTATTTTATTTTCTCATAGCTTCACTTCTCTTCCCTACTCTTATCTTCTTATTTTTACTTATTTTCAACTTGAATTTCAGCAAGCATGGTTGTAATGAACATGTTCTGGACAATTTAGTATTATTTTTGCAAGGAGAATGGGAGAAATTTGCAATCTTGAGCTTGATTTATAAGAGTATGGGGCATAGAGATATGAGCATATGAAGTCAAGAACGAATGTACGGATTTGTAAACCGCTTGTTGTTGGGTTCGTGGACAAAGAAAAAATTAAGAATACGAACTCGAGTAAAATACATTACATTTGTTTATTTGTGTGAGAGGTTGGACCCCTATTTGAAGAAGAATAGTACCCGTTTTAGGGTTATTGTAACGGTGCAAGAAAAGGTAGCAATATCGTTGCATAAGTTGGGCAATGGTGATGGATTGCAAAACACATGAGACTTGTATGGAGTTCAAAAAAAATTATTGTCAAAATAATAAGAAAGTTTTGTAAAGCTATTAGGAAATATCTTCAACCAAATTTTGTGCAGATTCCAAGTGAATCATAGTTTGGAATTTTAACTTCAAGGTTTGAGATGTTGTATGATATATCTTGTATCATAGGGGCAGTAAATGGACCACATATTCATGTTTTAGTTATGGTAGTAGGTGGAGAAAACTATTATTGTAAAAATATTTTCATTCAACAATTCCACATGAAATTGTCGAACTAGATTGTATGTTATGGGATTATGAGTTTTACTAGGTATGATATCTTCACGATTGGGTTGTTTTTTCATGTTACAATGATTTAGACATGTATAAAATATAAGTTACAACCATATAAACTTATAAGAGACATTGCATATATGGCGAGGCCCTGAATGTATTATCCATTTAAGGTTGGAAATTGTGCATTATCCATGTAAGAGACAAATTATGAATTTATTTAGTCTTCGACCAAAATGTATGTGGAGAAAACATTTAAGATTTTAAAGGGTAGATGAAGGCTAATAATGAAGTGATCCGAAGTACCTTTTGAGGAACATGTCCAATATTGTAACAATATGCATAGTTTTGCACAATTTGTGTGTTATAAACAAGAAAGAGATTAACACATGAATGGATTGTTGAAGCAAAAAATTAAGTAGCTAGAAGAATTAGTGAGGGAGAAATACAAGAGGGCAATGAATTATGGGAGGAAAAAACTAACTTGCTCAAGTAAAAATTAAGATTCTAGCTAAAGAATATGCTCCAATTGTAGATAAAATAATGATAAAAAAAGATTACTAAGACAAATTGAGAAGACAAATAACCTTCTCTATGAAACTATAGTGATGTATGAATTATTGGCCAAAAATTTGTGGCAATGCAATTTACCAAAAAAATAAGCATTGTAGAATTAAATAATGATAGTTGGACACATACAATAAAATAGTAATTATAATTTATTCATGAGAGAAACAACTTTTTTTTTATCAATGTTCTTCAAGAAAAATGTGGATTTCTAGAACAATGCAAGAAGAAAACCCCAAAATTATCAACCACATGTTCTAGTATAATTTCTATCTTCTATTGGGTTTTCCTTTTATTTTATTGTATTGCAACAATGAATGATGTGATAGTAGGTGGTATAGTAGTAGTTGTTTGATATAAAATAGTTGTAGATAAAATTACATATTAATTCTACGATTCTATAATTTTTAGAGGACCATGATTGTGTACACTTCCCCAACTGTCATGCTATTCATCGATTTTCTTGAAACCACCTACATTCTTGTTTCTTATTAAGACTTGAAACCTCATAAGCCTTCTTGGTCAGTCTTGTATTATTTAAGAATAAACTTGTATTTCTTCTTGCATGATAATCAATATTGAGTTAAAACCTTTGACAATAGACATTAATCAAATATGTTGCTTGATTCAAGAATAACATCCACACCAAACAAACAGAATGAGAATTAAAAAATTTAAAAATTTAAAAATCACTAGAATTGATAAATATACATAAAATCAATATAAAAGAAATAAAAAACTTGTTGTACATAAGAACAATATGAATGGTAAGGATGGAATATATGAGATGGGCTAGAAGCTAAAGGGAGGAGGAGGAAGAAAAAAATTGGATAGAAGAGAGGAGCATTTAATTTCTCTCGTGCACATAAATATTTGAATATAGCAATTAATCCTCAAAGCCCCCAAGACATAGGCCAAAGCATTCTATGGTCTCATCATATGGCCCACATACAATCACATTCAATTTTATATAACCTCGTGCATCCTCATTAAATTTAATTGACGTTTTAATTTTCTATTTTGTTTGTTTTCTATTTTTGCAGAGTCCTTGTTTAATTTGCCTTAAATAGCAATTAAGTGGTATGCTTAACAATCTCTCCATTTGGTTTTTGTTGTGTATTTTTATTCCATCAGTTTTACCAACCTCAATCATATCTTTCTTATTGATTTTCTTCATCTTTTTTGCTCTTTCTTATGTTGATCATTTTTTCCCCAATCAAGTTGCTTCTTTGTTGTTGTTGCCACTTTTTTATTTCATTTCAAAATTTCAATTCCGATAGGACTCTATAATTGTCATCCTTGCAAAAAATTGAATGTAATTGAAGGAGGACAAAATGCACTAGAAGGAGAGGAAAACATATTATGACCATGCAACATTTGAAAAATCAATGTCTAGTTATTTTTAAAAATTGGACCTGTCAACTTTTGCATTTATTGTGAATTATGTGACCACTCTCTTTACGACTTTCTATGTAATTCCTCATCAACAATATAGTCCTCTATGTTTTGAATTTTTTTTGATACACTGCTATCCAAACCATGCCAAAACAAGAATGCCAGAGAAATGAAAAAATGCTATAAACAAGAACCTATCTCTATTGTGATTTCAAAATATAAGGGAAGTATGTAATAAAATAAACCATCATTGTATCTACAACCCCTACAAATATTTATTAAAAAACAATAAAACAATAAAAATAAAATATATTTTTTCTACTAGACCACCTCCTTTGCCTTTCCACCGCAAAACCCATTGGACCATGTCAGTGGACAATGTAGGCCTTAAAATATGTCTTTAAGGGATCTCGAACTTCATGATCACTTTGACATTTTTTTCCTTGGTATAAACAGAAGTGGTCTTAGACCGACTTCAACAACCAATCACAAATTTTACAGGGCCTTGGGAGGACTTCATGGTCCATGATGTAAACAACCCCTAATTAATATGGCACACCAATTTTAATTCTACGCTAATTAATTAATATATTTAGCGTGGGTTTAGTATCTCAGCTTAGTATAGGTTTGATGAGCATTTTAGGGTTTCCTTGGCAGGAGGAGGGAGAAGAGGAGCCTGGTGGGAGGAGCTTCGTTGCACCTTCGCCAGCTCCACCGGCGATGGCCATCACGCAGCACGTCGCTCGCAGGCTTGCGATGATGGCAAAAGCTCACGGCGAGCAAGAGTGATCGCCTGATCGGCTCGAACAAACAGCAACTTGCATGCTCGATTTTCCACTTTTTTATTTGGTGAAGTGAGCGAGTCACTCGGGCCGTGGACAGTCAGTCATAAGTCAGCGGAGGGTTTTGGCCTGGGGTTTGGTTTGCGACTAAGACGAGGGGATCACCAAGATGACTGTGCCAGAGGAGACTGCGGCGTCACGGTACGTGAAGCTCAACAAAGAGCATGAGCAGCCCGTGGAGGAGATTCGACCAGGGGAGCTCAATCAACCCGTGCATGTGCCCCAGGTGTGTGGCTGGATTTTGGTTCTCCCTCTCTCTCAATAATCTCAGTGGCATTGATGAAATTGACATGCATAACACTTCGACAATTCTCGTGGATTGATATGCATGTGGATGTATTGTGCGAGTGACACTGGCTTTTGTGTTCTTTTCGAATTCACTGAATTTAGAGAGATCGAGGTTTTGTTAGGCTTCAGATCAACCTGCTTTACTTGTCATTGCCATGCCTAATGGAGGTGATAGATAGTCCGAGTATTGACGATCATGGTTAATTGCAATGGCAGGAGTCCATTGGCTAATGTGAAGCTCCACTCGGACTAAATTAACACTTATATGGAGAGAAAATCTAATTAGGCACCCTATCAGAAATCTTCGATGTGCGGAGCTTTGTATCTGAAATTACTTTAAAGTGCTTTGTGGATTTTATCTGTCCGTTTATGTTACCGTCATGTAAACGGGGTTTGAATTTTCTGTGTCATTATACTAATTCAACTCTTTTTTTCTTAGCGATTCTTTCCTTGCCATGGAGAAATCGAGTTTTTGTTAGGCTTCAGGATCAACCTGATCAATCGTCATTCCCATGCTTAATAGAGGTGATGGTCCGAGTATTGGTCATGGTTACTTAATTGCAGTGGTAGGAGTCCATTTGTTAAGGTGAAGCTCCACTGGACTAAATCAACACTTCTGGAGAGAAAAAAAGGCACTCTATCAGAAATCTTCGATGTGCATCTGAAATTATTTGAAATTGTTTTGTAGATTTTATCTCTCCATCTATGTTACATTCTGTAAACAGGGATTGAGTTTCAGTGTCGGTACGCAAATACTACGAATCTATTCTGGTTAGCGATTCTTCATTGCGACCTATATTTTCAAGGATCTTGTTCTTGTCAATCGTTATGACCTATACCTCGGTGTAGTTAGAAATGCCTACATCATAATTTGGACGAGTTTAAGTGTCATCCGAAGGAGGTTAAACCAGGCACTACTAAGATTCCTCGTGCAAGTAATAATCTATGTATAACGGGATTGACAATTCTGAATAATCAGTAGTATCTCTTGTTAAGCATTTAGTGAGAGGCTTTATCAGCTGCATGTGGGGAGGCTCCTTTGGAGTTCTGCCACTTGATAAATTTTCGTTTAGATTGAATTAACATAGCTTGCGTTAATCTGTAACTTGAACTGAATCAATGACTGGTAGAGTCTCATGGTCTCTAGTACCTCTTGTCAACTGGAGGTGCATTGTACTGGTGTTGGTTGTACTAATTCAATAGAAAAATAGTTGTTACATGAATATGAAATTTCCTTTCTCCTTGTGACATTGAGGTTTTCTTTTGCCCAGAAAGCATAGGCTTGACAGAAATGTTCCCAACAATGTCTTAAAGTTGGTCCTCACTGTGATGAATGTGCCTGCAGCTGCTAGTGCATCGGTGCAATGAATGTGGTCAACCACTACCGGAGAGCTATGAACCACCAGGCAATGAGCCTTGGACGACAGGAATTTTTGGATGTGGAGAAGATGCAGATTCTTGTATGATCTCTCCTTCCTGGTCCTCATTTGCCTTATTTGCAATATCAGCATTTTGTTGATTCTGCATACGTATAAGAATGTGCTTTAGGTTAGCATATTGCATCACACTAGGGAGAGTTCATAGGTTTCATACTGTGCTGTTTGCTTGGCTATGTTTTCTTTGAATCAGGCTCCCATTTAAATCTCTCCTACTATCAACTTCATAGATCTTTTTGACATGCATTTCAACTTACTCTGTACTTTTTTGGAGGATATTTTGATGGTGGGACTCGTGGAGAAGCACTATAATATATAGTGTCATCTAGTGCATTAATGTGGTGTCCAGATGGACGATTTGTCTGTTTAGTGATGATGACTTATATGCAGGCTGGACTGGTCTCTTCTGCCCATGCGTCTTATTTGGGAGAAATGTGGAAAGATTGAAGGACGATGTGCAGTGGACCACTCCTTGTGTATGCCATGCTATTTTTGTGGAAGGGGGGATTGCTTTGGGAGCAACCACAGTTGCACTCCATGGCCTAAGTCCAAGTTCAGTCTTTCTTGTTGCGGAGGGCCTGCTTTTTGCATGGTGGATGTGTGGCATTTATACTGGTCTCTTCCGGCAAGAGCTACAGAGGAAGTACCATCTTCAGGTTAATCCTCCTTCCACTTGTGATTGTCCCTTGCGTAAATGTTGTAGGTTGAGGAGTGGTTATTTCAGTATTTATTCCAGTGTCGATGGATGTGAAATTATCACCATGCTTGCTGACACTTGCAAATAGTTGGCAATGTCCTATGTTTTTAATAGGGATTTCTATCAATAGACAATTCAATGCATAGCATAGCCACATAATTGACCATAATCGTTTTACTTAGTGTGTAAAGGTTGCTGAGTGAGTTGATCTACCTATGTAGGATGAGATCATGAGGTCAACCACTTCATGGAAAAGAGCAACCACAATCAGAACCTTCTGGTCAGATGTAATGTAGATGAGGCTAATTTGGTTAGCTTCTTTAAGCAGACACCTATTTTTGGCTCCTAATTGGTGGTACAGGCTTTAATTCGGTGGGTGAGTAATACATGGTGATTGAGCTGCTGCCTTATGATAGTTGGGTTAGTCACCTTCGTAAAAGTCAAACTACACCCACCATCTCTATAATTAGGCGTGCTATCCACCAAGCTATGATACACTTGATTTTTGTTCCCGAGGTGGGCAAATTAGGAGTCGGCAACTTGGGTAATGTAGGAGGTGGCATGTGGTTGTGAGGTGCTAACCAACTCGTATTGTGGGTATTCTATATTGAAAAAACAATTGAGCAACATTTTATCTTACATGTGATCACTTAAGATACATGACACAACCAATATTGACATTAAACTTGGTTTTCATTGGCAAATGACCCATGTAAAAGGGTTCCCCCTATAACACCACATTGGGAAGTAGGGAATTTTTGATACTACAGTATCAACACCTTCCTCAACTCCAATTTCAACAATTTCAAATTCTTTGGTCTTGATTCGCAATTGCTAACATGCTTGAGCTTCTACTGCTCGAATCCATGATTCCACAGATCTGGAGGTTTTCACATTAGTTTTTATGAACCTTGTCCTGACATCTGCTGACTGGGGTACTGGAAGAGACTGTGACAATAGCCTTCAGAAAAGGACTGGCAGAGACTAATATTTGCTCAATTCGAGGTGAAGGTGGAATTGTAGACAAGTGAGCTGGAGCATGGTTAAGCCAACAGAGGGGGCTTTGTTGGTTGATTGCAATTTTCCTCCAAATATTAATAGTTTTAATGATAGTAGTTTTGTGATTCTGCAGAACTCGCCATGTGATCCATGTATGGTGCACTGCTGCATGCATTGGTGTGCGTTATGTCAGGAGCACCGGGAAATGCAGGGCCGCCTTTCAGACAATGCTGTGATGCCCATGACTGTCATCAATCCACCTGTTCCTCAAGAGATGCATGATCGAGAGGCTGCAACAGTTGATCACAAGGAGGATGCAGAGATCCAGATGTCCTGAACCTGCAGTGATTGATAAGTTCTATGGGGCCAGCTTGTTGTTCTCCCATTGGCTCTACTTTGCAACATTTCCTGCTTTAACTTCCACAGTAGACATCAGAGGAAGGTTAAGACCTGATGTGTAAAGCATCACGCAAAAGATGGTCATAAATGCAAAGTCCGATTTCTGCATGGTAGGTGTATTGATTGAAGGCCGGCAAAAAGTTTGTGGGAGACTTGTGGATACAGTAGCCTTTGCCAACTTCCTGTGTTGTTTAGTTGCTCTATTGCAGGTGTTAATCTGACCAAACACTTCCAACCTTGAACTGCTAGAGCTGATAGCTTCTATTTTTAGAAAACAAAAGTTGCCATGAAGGTCTTTGTAGAATGGTGTCAATATGAACTTGAGGGACATTCATGTGTTCTTGAGCTTGCCTTTTTTAAATTGTGAGGCCAAATGTAGACCAGAGTGATTTGGTGTACAAGAATGTTTTGGCAGGTTGACTGTGAAGTTTCTCCCTTGCAGAATTCAAGCACTGCTTTAGATGGAGAGAGTACTCATGTACACTAAGTTCTCTCTCCTCACAAGACTTGCCTGGCTCATTATAAATGTAGGAGATATGTGGAATCAAAGAGCAAGGATGTTGACCTGAATATCACTAACGCTCTTTCTTCATGTGAAATGAAAGGTGGAGGTATAATCTCAATTAATTTCTGTTCTAGGTGGGCATCGATAACCAGCTGAAGTATTTGACAGTCGTGCATATGTAGCAAGTGGATGGGGATTTTTGAGATGACGTGTATCACCAGATTTTTTAACAATTTGTGTGGGCCCTGGAGATGAAGTTCGAGGCTCCCATTGTACATGATGCTTGCAAGTTTTACCCATCCCACGTTAACCTGCAACCAAGAATTGTAAAAAGAATCGTAAATAATACAGTTTCCTAACCAAGAACCTCACAATTTATAACCTTGTAGTCAGATTACCTGAAATTGGACCAAGTGTTTCCTGGGTTGCATATTAGTTTAGAAGGGAGGTGGGGCACCATTGTACAGCACACACCATATGATAGTTTGGACAAGTCTCTCAATATTGAATATTTATCACAGCAGCTGCACAAGATGTGGGAAACTGCTGCAACACGTACACCTCATCCATGTTTCAACATAAAGGGCGTTACAAAATGGCTAACTTAAATTCAGCGGTATTTGAGCACTTCGGACATTTGGTTGAGAAGAGCAGTTATCAAGACATTACTCAGGCTTTTAACACTACCTACGGCGTGAGGTATTTTACTGAGAAGCAGAAAATTGTTCAGAGTTCTAATCAAACTTGGCTTAGTTACACAACTTCAGGCATATATCGCTGACAATACCTTTTGAATCCAGATTCGAACACTAACATCAGAATAGGATTTGTATGTGCAAATCCTAATTTGAAGAACATGTTAGCTTTGATCACAAAATAGTTCCGGTGAGCCTACGTCCCTCCAGCAAACAAACATTTGTTTTGTCTCGAACTTATGCTGTGACTGAAATAAGGAGAGAGGAAGGTAGAACTTTCGTACACTTGCAAAAACACTGCCCAGGAGCAGGTAATGATAGTAATATAACCAACATCAAATATGACACATGGAGACTAGGAATGGGTCAAAATAAATCACACTTCGTACAAAAGGACACATTCAGAGCTTTCATCTATAGCCCTACCTGTTCATTGAGCATATAACACTGTAAATACACGACTAGAATCAATTGATAGTACCTGGACATAGGTCTGGCAACAAACCAAATAGAAACTGCTGATGAGGCAGAATCTAACATCGAGGCATTCTTGACGCACCAAACTAGGGCTCAGTCATACCCACGTCAGAGCAAAAAAACTTCCTATGCAAAGATGCGATTCTTCACAAATGTATCAGACCACTGGATTCCTCAAGAGGTGCTTGATTGAACAACAGTCCAAACTGCGGACAACCTTCTCATCATATTTGGACTAAGTCACTGAGAGCACAGCTTAACTAAGCTCAGCTGATCTTCACACAAATTGAAGGCAACCCACAGAAATGTGGCCTGCCAGCTTTAGCTTTCCACAGCAAGTCAGTAGGAATTGGGCACCGACAACAACGACTGCCACGACCTCTCTTATAAACCAGATCCACCAATAGTCATATATGGCATTGTTCCAAGCAGATCCCTCCACCAAGAACAAAAGCAGATCCATCCACCGAGAACAAAAGCCTGGAGGCCTGATGTCACTACGTATGCTGCTGTGAAGTAGCAAGCGGGCAGTAGAATCCAGACTTCAGACTTCTGCCCTGCAGAGAGAAACTATCTACCTTGCACTCCTATGAAGTTTGAAACCAAATATTCTCGGCGTGTAGCTCTGAGTCGGCTTTAAAGGCTTGATATAGGGGTATGTCATCAAGAAAAGATGTGGAAAAGTTGTGCCAAAATAGGCACCATCAATATCTGAAATCCCGGTCAAGAATAGCAAAGAGGAACAGAGCCAGCAATAAGACCAATTCCAAGACCATTTATCTAGATTGAAGAAATGCAAATATACCCAATTGGAAATACAGTAATCTATACAAAGAGAAAAATCCAAGTACTATACCTTTCAAGGTATTTAGTGTCACTCACTATTTGGACTTACATTGTGCTATAAAATTTTATCCTAGATCTAGATTTTTACCAACAAAGGTCAAATTGGTTGTTTGGACACTATAGAACAATAGCATCTTAGTACAAATTTACATTAATGTTAAAATGTGATAGCAATGCGTAAATTCAAATAGTAAGTGACACTAAGACCATAAACAGTGTACTTCAACATATTAAAAAAAAAGGTGTATCATCCCCACAGAAGAGACTCACTGAGAGGTGCAATAAGAAGATTGAAAATCAAAAGACAATCAGACGAATTACTCAATACGTTTCTACTGAAAGAAGCACCACGGGAACACTGCAGTTGACCTATGTCAAGTAGTGATTGATTCAACCAGTCAACGCATACGACTGCCAACCTTTTTGACACATAGAGGAAAGAAAAAAAGGCCATAAGTTAAGCAAGTAATATACATGTAAAAGGATACTGCCCTGGTACTTTGACCTTGGGTAATATATATCTTCACACTTTGGACAGTAAATTTTCACTGTGCTTGTTCGAGGAACATCTGACTGGCCCATCGGCAAACATGGCTGGCCTGAGCAGTAAACACGTGGGCATCTCCCAAAGTCTACATTCTTGCATTTCTCAAGCTGCACACCACCAGAATAGTTCAGCGACATACACCACATACAGATTGAGAAGTAATAAATCACATATGCAAGTACAACTACACCATAGGCAACTGGAAGTGTGGGTCACAAATATCCTCGTATATTTTGAAGTGGAAGAACTAGGTCTTCTGTAGAAAATATGCTCCAAACATTACATACCATTGCATTCATTCCTTTGCTAGTCAGAATGTAGCGGACATGGATCAGTCCATACAGCATCTCTGCAGCAGACTCTACAAGTTCATTTTGCTCTTCTGTCAACATATCATCTGCGTTCTCACAAAATATCCACAACCATTGATAATTAGTCATGCTCCTATGCTTGTTCACTTGCATTGGTTCCTCAAAATCTCCACCTATGTATTGCATCCACTAAATCACCCAGTGGATTCTTTGAGAGAGTATCACATACCCCAGTCTAAGCTCCATAAATGCTACAACAATTAGAAAGACAAAAAAAATGTGAGAGTAGCAATTTAACAGTCAATAACCCCTCTAATTGAGGAATTCACCTATTAGTGCAAAATGTAGAAATCAAGATCTCCCTGGATACCCAGCCCTCAAAAGAAAACTCTGCTTATAATAATCTCCATGACCAAGAATAGTGGCAAGCACCGTTCAGCAACTTACCACTAGGAGATTCCACATCCAAAATAAGGTCGAGTGCGTAGTCATAGTATGGGACTTGGCTGCTTAAGCCACTTAGGTTGAAGTCATCCTGTATGTACTCGTCATCAACCTCACAAAAGAATTCATTGCCTCTTAAGCCACAGAACCAAGAGATCCATGACGTGTCTTCCCCGTCCGAGCCACTGACATCAGAATCCTCGCTATCAGAGTCTGAGTCCTCTGCAACAACTATATCAGGGGTCAGTCCCAAACAATGTAGATGCACATTGTGAAAACAAAAGCTCCACCCCTTGTCTCATTATATGGATCACACACTGTTAGGGATGACAGCCATACTGTTATTAGTTCTAGGGGAGCCATGACAAGGTGTCAAATCATCACCATGAGCCTACTACCTGATGCTTTGAACCAACTGTACTCAAGCTACTCAGTCAGCAATATGCAAGCAGTCACACCATTCAGAAGATTAGAAGGTGTAGAACTAGACAAAATTAGAGAATTCAGGATGAGCTCTTTGCTAATTCATCCTCTGCACTACACTGTCATTGTATATGATACAATTCACTTAAACTCCCTTCAAGACAACTATGATTCTAAATCCGCTGCTACAAACCTCTTGCAGAATAAACGATACACAACAATCGGCTGTCAATTGAGCTACAGCAATTATAAAGCTGCACCATTCTGAACCAGCGGAACAGACGGAAATGACCTAAACGATTGAGATCACAGCCCCATGCTAGGTAGCCTAATTTTCTTCTTGGAACAGACACTGCAACAAATGAACTCCTAAGGCTGCTGAATTTCAGATTCTATGTGCAGTGATTTGACAAGTAAGCATGCATGCATGAAAGAAAGTAGAAGCTCACCATCATCAGGGTACTTTGCTTTCTCCAGAGTGGGCCTCACGTCGTGCCCTGCAAATCTACGGGTATGGGTGGAAGCGGCAGGGGCAAGCGGCCGGTCCTTTTCCCTGCCATTCCCTCCTTTGGAAGTGGAAGGGGAGGACTTCTCAATCCCATCCTCAAGCCGCTTCTTGTTGTTGTTATTGTTGTTGTCCGCAACTTCCCGGTACAACGATCCTTCCCCTCTCGCACCGCCTACTCTCTCCTCGGCAGCCAGCGATGAGCTCCGCTCTTTGTACATATTCCCTCCTGCTCCCTGCTGCTAGTTCTTCTAGCTACTGCTTGCAGCTCAACTGCTACCTCGAACCCTCGTAAACTGGAGCTCCTGCTACTGCACCCTCTAGCAGGCACAACAACACAACATCATCATTCCATTCCCACGAAAGCACCAAAACAGACCCACCTCCACCTCCACTCAAAAACCTCCCCAAAACTCAACACACCAACAAACCCTAACCCTCTCACCCACTCTTCAAGCAGCATCTAAACAATCATATCAAACCAACACATCCACACTGCTTTCCATTTCCACAAAGCCACATTCACAAGACGCGAAATCCCATCACACCATCAGCATACTACCACCACCCGAGCTTCTAACCCGACACCATGCATGGAGTGACAGGGTTTCGAGAAACAGGAAACGCCTGCCGCATTGGAGAGCAAATTCACCAACAGAGGCAAACATTAGATTCCACAACCCCATCCTACCTACGAATGCAACCAATCCCTAGCACCGCACCGGCACAAGTCGAAAGGTTCTGTGCGAATCCACGTCCCAGCTGCTCCCGCCCGCCCGGATCAACCCAAACCCTACCGCAAGCACCCAACCCTACGAAACCCTAATCGCGGGAGTGGAGAGGCTTACCTGCGAGCAATGATGCGATGATGGATGGCTGCGTGCGTGCGTCCGTCAGGGCGAGCGCGGAGCTCCGTGGCCGTGGTGGGAGGCGCGGCGCATGCTGGCGGATGGAGGGAGGGGAGGGGAGGGGAGGAAAGGATGCGTGCGGGATGGCAGGGCTGCCTGCCGTGCCGCGGGTGGGGTGGCGATGGCGAGAAGACGAAGGCGGAAAGGGCAGGGTGGCGATGGCGATGAGGGCTAGCGAAGGGGAAGGGAAGGGAGAGAGAGAGAAAGAGAGAGAAAGAGAGAGAGAGTGATAGGGGTAAGTAAGAGAGATACTAGGCTAGTTGTTTGTGATGAGGGCACAAAGCTCACATGGGGGGGTGCCTTACGCTTTGGTTTGGTTTGAAGCTCCTCTTGCCCTTTCTTCCTTTGCTTTGCTTTGCCTTCCCCACACACCTCTTTTAAGTTATTTGGGTCCTTTTTTCCTTTGTTGGCTATGTTTGTAGGACACAAACTATGCATCGACTTCTTTGTTTCAAGAGCAAATTTCCTAACCACTTTGCGTTCACACTTGGATGTTACTTGTTCATGCTATTTTTGGTCCAAATTATTTAATGTGGATGTATATATATATATAGTTAATTATAGTTTCTCCCTAAAATGTATTGAAAACAATCTAGTTAACTATAATTATTTTGGCAGTTGTTAATTATTTATTTTTAAATTTTCATGTGATAAATGAGTACCTTTAGTCCTTGACCCGCATTTGAGAAGAAGGTGCACAAAATTCAAGAAAGGTCTGGTTATAGGTATAATTAATAAATAACCATGGACTGGCATGAGCAAAGTGGACAGCTACAATTGTAGTCATTC
The DNA here is from genome assembly GCA_950295325.1 of Polytrichum commune. NCBI lineage: Eukaryota > Viridiplantae > Streptophyta > Polytrichopsida > Polytrichales > Polytrichaceae > Polytrichum > Polytrichum commune. The sequence goes on from OX485807.1 coordinate 50,618,034, forward strand.
ATAAGAAAGGACAAAGCCTCACGGGTTTACCATTTTCTTGTTTTTTTGGTTTATATATGCTTGTTAACTATGGAGGGAGGGAATTGTCGCATACGAGTGTATCTCACATCCATTTGACACGGAAACTTGACTTTCTATAGGTATGAGGTAGATGAGGTTAATTCAATTGTTTTCTTATACAGACACCTCTTTTTGGCTCCTAATTGGCGGTAATCGCTCTAATTCAATGGGTCAATATTACTACATGGTAGTTTAGCCGCCACCTTGATGATATTTTAGTTAGTCACCTTTGCAAAAAAATCAAAAATCAAAAATCAAACTACACACACCGTCCTTCATGATTAGGAGTGCTATCCACCGAGCTATGACACACTTGATTTTTGTGGGCGAGGTGGGCAAATTAGGAGGCATCATGTGGTTGTGAGGCACCAACCAACTTGTAATGTGGGTATGCTATAATGAAAAGTTAATTCGGCAACATCTTACCCGTGACCACTTTAGAGACATGACAAAACCAATATTGGCTTTGAACTTGAATTTTAATGGCAAATGACCTATGCAGAATCTACTGATGATGTCATCCACTTACACAACCTTAAAAAGTAATGAAAGTTCCCCCCATAATACCATATTGGTAAATAAAGAATCTATGATTATGAAGCCTAGATCAATACCTTCCTTAACTCCGATTTCAACAATTTCAAATTATTTGCTTTTGATCCACAATTGCTAAACATGCTTGAATCCATTGGCTAAATGATTTCACATAGCTAGAGGTATCCACATTAGCCTCATCTACCTTATGTATGATTCAGCTCATATGGCTTTAACTACGTTGATTTGGGGTCTTTTGAGGCTAATTATGGTGTCAAGTCGACTAAAAAAAAGTGACCCCCATGTTGCATATTTATTGTTTTAAGCTTTTATGTTGGATGAATGAGAGGTACGCTCATATGCAATAATTTGCACTCCGTTAACTACATTGTTTCTAGTAAATGTTGGTGGCCACAATATCAACAAGGAAACAAACACTCAAAACACTTGAGATATACTCTAACCTCCCTAATTTCACACTTTTGGCAACTAAAATGCATGTGATATCAAGGAGGTATGTAGTGTTAATATGGATGCATGATAATAGGGAATCAATATGGAACAATACAAAGTCAATATTGTAATAATGACAATAATGGCAATGATGACAACATGATGCGTGTGAGCGTGTGGTTTGAGTACTTTGGTGAGTAACTTTAATGGGAGGGTAATGTGACAACAATGAGGGAGATTTAAACTAAGAACATCCGTTCCCTAAGGTTTAAGGATATAATTGAGGAAGTGACATTAAGGAGGGTGATATTACAAAGGTTGGGGTTTATGAATGCATACCATGTTTCAAAAAGAGAGATACCGAGGAGGGTGGGTAGGGTCATCCTATTTCGAGGCATTACCCTTTTGCCTATTAGTTTTTCCGAGAAACTTTTTTCAAGATCATCTAGTAGTCACTCAATGTATCGAACTTCCCTATACAACAACCAAACAAGTAGCATTGTGTTTAAACAAACATTCTATTTGGTAGCATTTACTTCTTTTGCTCAACTGCCATATGGATTCTCTTTGGCTACCAAATGTAGAGTGTGGGAGTCTAGAGAGCTAAGCAATCGAACTTTCGTAAGCGCATACAACCATCTTAGCCTTGTTCATGCAACATATACTATCCAAAGTTTGCCAAAACAAATGTATTGGCAACTATGTATCCTCCTACTACCATATGTCAATGTTCTCTCTACTTGATACATAGACCACTTCAAAACACAACAACATATTTTTCTTCATCTTCTTAACATTGAAATAACCTCTACGATTGCATGCTTGAGGGAACCGCCTCACTTGTTGTAAATCACAATTTTGGCCATAGCCCGGCCAAAGCGGCCAATTCTTAACTTTAGGTGGTTTTCATCTAGTGTTTGATAGTTAGACTTTCATCCATAGCAGGATCAAAATTCTATTGTCGTGATAAGTTGGTTATTGCATCTAACCACCATCTCCTTCCTCTTGACAATAAGGAGAAGGTCGGCCAAGGAAGGATCTTATTTTCATTTGTAGAATCAAACAAATTTCTTAGAAAGCGAGATCATTGAGACTCGTTGAATGAGATCAGATAGCTAGGCACATGGCCGAGTGTAACATACCTCATTAAACTGTTCATAAACAATGCACAAACATTTCTTGACAAGAGGCTCACCTCCCAACTTGGAGACACACACAAAACATAACATGTGTTCTCCTTCCCCTGATCCCTATCTATACATAGTATCCATAATATGTTTTTAGAAGACTCAAGTCTTTCTATAAATGGAATGAAGTCTCCTTATCTATATGTGTATATCACTTTTACTTCGCTTTACATAGATAAAAGTCATCCAACTGCTCGTCCCTGGACTTTCCATCCATTCACGCTTCTTCGTCTTTGACATTCATCCCTACAATTTATTTCTATCCTCAACAATGCATTTCCAAATTAGTCCATTGCACTCTTCCCCTCTCAAATGCAGTCATTATCCGCAATGACAAAATTCAAGTAAGTTTTTTTGAACTCGTTTTCTATCTCCCATGATGCTTCATCCTTAGGATAGTCTTTCCATTCAACAAGAAATTTCCTGAATGACCTATTCACGAGGTGTTGCAAATCAACTTGCAAATTTTTCTCATGTGCAGCCAACATCCCCCCCCCCCCCCCCCGCCCATGAACTACTTGAGGTAAATCTTGAAATACATGATTGGGATTGAACACATATGATCTTAACAAACTTACGTAGAATACATTATGAATTTTCTAGTCCTTAGGTTAATCTAATGCATACGCCACTTGACCAATTCTTTTAAAAATTTGAAATGGAACGCAAAATCTAAGAGACGATTTTTTTGACCTTTGACATATTGGATCTCTAACTAGAATTCTTGCATCAATTCCATCCAACAATTTTGTCTACGATTTAGATTAGATTGATTGGTCAAATAATGTAATGATTGATGATCAGTCTCAATTTTAAATTTACTACGTAATAGATAGCGATGCCAAACTTTTAATGCAAAAATTATCGCTAACAATTCTTTCTCATGAACCGGATAAACTCAACATTGCTTAGCTTTTTGGATTCATATGCGATTACCCTGCCTTCTTGCATCAAGATAGCACCTATAGTCATATCACTAACATTTGTGCACAAGACTAACCCGCATTTCAAAGGATCCATGATCCTCAAGATTGGGGCTTCCGTCATAGCTTTCTTCAAAGCCTCAAAGCTTGCATGACAATCACTAGTTTAAGTGATTCTTTCAAATTTGTTTTTTAACAAATTAGTCATGATGGCTGCAATCTCGACCAAATCCCTTACATACTTTCTCATGTAAGTAGCCAACCCCAAAAAACATCTGACCTCAATCTCATCCTTTGACACGAGCCACCTAACCACAATCTCGATATTTTTAAGATCAATGGAGACACCTTCTTCAGACAACACATGTCCAATGTATTCAATTTAGGTAAGGAAAATTTGACACTTGCTTCTTTTAGCATACAATTTATGTCTTCTTAAAACATCAAACACCTTCTAAATGTGTCCCTTATGTTCCTCTTCATTTTTGGAAAACATTAATATGTCATCTATGAAAACAAAAGTGAAGACATCCATATATTCTTTGAATATAGTATTCATGAGATTTATAAATGCCGCAAGCACATTGGTTAGTCCAAGAGGCATCAACAAATATTCATAGTGACCAAAACGACTACAAAAAGCCGTTTTTTCAATGTCACTATCTTTTATTCTAATTGAATTATACCCAGTTTTCTATTCAATTTTTGAAATCTTCTTAGCCCCACTCAATTGATCAATCAATTCAGAAAATATGGGCAATGGATATTAATTATTGATAATAAACTTATTTAGACCTCTATAATCCACGCATAGTTTCAAACTACCATCTTTTTCTTTTGAAATAATACGGAAGCACCCCATGCACATTTGTTAGGTCTAATGTATCCCTTCTTTAACAAATCTTTTAGTTTAGGTCCCAATTCAACATTCTCTTTAAAATAATGTCTATAGGGTACCTTGGCTATTGGTGTCACTCCAGGTACCAATTCAATAATATGATCTACATTTCTTTGAGGTGGCATCCATGGCAACTCATCAAGAAAAATATCATAATCTTTTGCAAGAAAATCCTCAACATTTGTTGGTGTTTTGCAAACTAATTCAAACTCATCTGGAATCTTATGAATATCAATTGCAAAGACTTATTGTTTCTTTTTCAAACACCTTTTCATGTGTATAGCAGAAAGTAAAGGTATTTTAGGGTAAAGCTCTCGTACCTTTCATTGTGAAAGGTTTGCCATCATAGAGTTTGCCATGAACCTCTCCATGTTTACAAGAAATCTATGCGTCCACATCATTGAGCCATGACATTCCCAATATGACGTCATACTAACTTCCTATCCAAACTTCAAAATTTGCAATGGTTTGTGTTCCTTGCAATACCACAGGGACGTCCAACAATCGACACTGAATTGGGTTTGATTCACCATTAGGTAAAAAAACCTTACAAGGTTGGGTTTTAGACATTGGCAGTCCTAACTTTGATGCAAACTTAGACGTCATCAAGTTATGGGTTGAACCTAAATCAATCAACATAGAAGTTGATTGATTACCAATGAACCCTTGAACATGTGGAACTCAAGGTTCGCTCGCTACCCATTCCTCACAAACAACAACCGACACACGAACTATTTCTTTGCTTTTCAACACTACTAGAGTTTCCACTTTCATTGCCAACGCTGCAAACTGCTTTGGCCGTGTTCCCGCCGGTCGCAAACAATCCTTAGCCAAATGTCATGGCTCATGACTGTTGTAGCACAACCCTTTCTTTTGGTGCTATTCTTGGTCTTTGTACTTGAGTTTGTTGCTTTGTCGGATGTGGCCTTGTCCCTCCGGACGTGAAACTTTTGGGACTTCCTTCCACATCCCGTTTTTTTTTTCCACTGCTATTATCCTTACAAGAGACATCAAACGAAAACTTCTCTGGCTGGTTCAACATTCTTAGCCTCCAATGTTAAAGCCATACGATACGTTTTTCCAAGTAAATAAGGCTTCAAAGCTTTAACATCACATTTGATTGAACTCTGAAGTCCGTAACAAAGAATGTTTGTTTGTCTTTGTCATATAAGTTTGGAAAATATTGAACCAACTCGTCGAACTTATCTTTGTACTCTCAAATTGACAATGCCCCCTCTCTCAAATCTTTCAACCGCTCTTTCATATTTTGGATATGATCACGTGGTAAAAAATATTCTAAAAATAATTTCCTGAACTTAGACCATGTCTCCACATGACCCTTGTTGGCCTCCTCTCTATCAGCCTTAACATGAGCTCAACAAAAATTTGCTCATTCTCTCAACAAAAAAGAAATTGCCCTCACTTTATCTTTATCTAAAAGCTCTCCCTCGAACAAGTTTTCTACCGTTCCTAAAAATGATAGAATTGCCTTAGGTTTGAGATTAACTCCACCATAGAAGATTGGTGATTGCACGCTCTTACGGATGTCGTGCAAAATATTATTTTTACCTATATCTTTCTTTCTCTTTTTATTCTCTTCATGTCCTTCCATTTCTTGTTTTGATGAAGAGGAAAAAGTTTTTGAGGAAAAAGAAGGAGATCTAGCTTTCCTTTTTTTTCCCAATAACATGACCGTTTCTCCATAGCCACAATGACTGCTTGGGAGATTGCATTGAGAATTGGTTTAGGCAATGGCTCAAGGTTGGGATCCCCGCCACTTTGGGTTTTCTCAAGCAGAGCACTACCAAATGAAACCATGATGCTCCGGAAAAAGAATCACAACACTATAAGAAAAACACGAGCACAACTTAACACAGTCTAATTCAACAAAACGACGCTTTGATACCAAATTTGTAACGTACTTCGTTAAACTGTTCATAAACAATAAACAAACATTTATTGACAAGAGGCTCACCTCCCAACCTGGAGCCACACACAAAACATAACATGTGTTTTCCTTACCCCGAGCCTTATTTATACATAGTATCCATAAGATACTTTTAAAAGACTCAAGTCGTTCTATAAATAGATTGAAGTCTCCTTATTTATATGTGTATATCACTTTCACTCTACTTTACATAGATAAGAATCATCAAAGTGCTCGTCCCTCGACTTCCCATCCATTCACGATTCTTAGTCTTGGACATTTATCCTTACGATTTATTTCCATCCTCAACAATACATTTCCAAATTAGTCCATTACACCGAGAAGGCAATAGATTGGGAACAACCGAGAAATTCGGACTCTTGAATGAATTAGATTGTGAAACTGAGAGTAAACATTATTCTTATGAGTAATCGTCTTGTGGCGTCTAGAGTGGATGTTTGATTGCAGGTGGTTGCAATTAAAAGTGAATGAGAGAATTGGCATGCGTGAGAGTAGTGGCTATATGCATGCGTTTGAGCAATCTAATTATTAAGAGCATGAATAGGTAGATTAAAAATTGCATAAAGAGTCAGAGTAAATGTAAAATAACAAGTTTTTGACAATAACATGGTGAGATAAGGCTTGTAGAGAAAGAAGCTAAGTTTGATTGAAGATATGATTGAGGGTATGAACATGAGAAAGATAGCTTGAGAGCAATGAAATTGTGAGTAAATGGAAGATGACAATGAGATTGAGTGTAAGTGAACATAGTTGTTGGCCAAGGAACATAAGGAATGAGAGACAATGTTAGTAAGAAGATATAGAGAACTTGATCAAGGCCGTGGTTAAGAATGAGAATTCAAAGTGTAATGTTTTGATAAGTTATTGTAGGTTGGTGAGAAGATGAAAGGTTGTGAGAGTTAAAGTTAAACATGTGTGTATGTGTGTTATTGAGGTAGTAGCCTTTGAGAGGTAATGTGAGCGGGTTGAACCGCCGAAGAGTAGTGATCATTGGAGCATGAGAGAGGCAATAGTCACAAAAATGAGAGATTATTCCAAACTTAGAGTAATTTAAACAAGTCTCTTCATAATGCAATTAAGTGAGGGATTAAGTTCGACAAATAGATAATGAGGGATGATAATCGCAACCCAAGAAAGAGGGAGGGAGTAAAAGTCGATGGCTTGTGAAAACCTATGAAAGGCAATATAATGGAGATTAATTGCCAGGTGACGGGCGATAGCATTAGGCAATGCATAAGAGTGAAGTCCCTATTTAAGGCTAGAGAATCATTGAAGTAGAGTGAAGGACAATGACCTTAGGAAGATAGAGTAATGGCATGACCGAAGTTAGGTCAAGTTTACCTCATTGGAGTAAGTTTCTATCCAATAAAAATTATTTGAGCATCTAAGATAGATCAAAGCATATGATGAAGGTTATAGCCTATTTTGTTGATGTGTTGTTAATGCATTAACCTATATGGATGATTCTTGAGACAAGTTGCCAAGTCCACCAAAGACGAAGGTTGTGATTATAGTTGTAAAGATTTGCATTATGGTTGTGAGTTGACTAAGAGAACTTAATTTTGAGATTATTCCAAACACAATTCATGATAATTAAAGACTATGCGGTTACTCAAAAAACATTACCTTGGACAATGTCCTAATTACGAGCCATGATAGGAATCCACACACATAAGACATAATTTAATCCAATGTGATGTTAATCCTTATAGACACTAGCTCAGTCGTCCATGATACCTTGTATTTTGGGTTGTTTTCCTTGGGTTAGTTTAAGTGATAGGCAAAACCTAACTACACATGTGCTCGTACAACCAACACCCAAAATATGAGATTGGACATGTATACCAAGCGCCCACAAAATTATTCCACTTGTTATTGAGGTCACACGTATACATACATGGAGTTCTATTATAAGAGAGTGAAAGATAATAAATTATCTCCATGTGTCAATCTTTGTATTACAATCCTACAATGGTAGTAAACTCTCTACACCTTTGAAGACTCCATCACTCGTGTAGTATAGACTCCAATTGTAGCATGTACTTTGTTTCAACAACTATTTGGATGCATCTTATCATGTGCGTGGATTTACTCTATGAATTTCTCTAATGTAAATGTAAATGGCATGCCCTAACCCTAAATTTTTAAACTTACCCTTTTGTTACCCGAGACTCTTCCTTCTTACATGTGTAGGTGGCGGCATGGCAACCTATCATGTGCAAGTATGGGCCCTTGCCTTTATCACGTAAGGCCTTCCCGTCACACTGCACTAGACCATGGGTAATTATTCCTCTTATAAATAATTGAGGAATTTTATCTTTCATGCTCTTGAAAGCATGGTATTATATAAACTTCTTGGTTGGTCCACGTATATGAATATTCATATATCTAGTACACACACACATGTGTTGGCGTGAATGAGGGACACTTCACCTTGATCATACTATGAGTTCATATGTGAACCCATAGTTCAACCCATAATATATAACATCAAGGGTCTATGTTGTGGGCTATAGTGATTTTATTGAAAGGAGAGTAATGTGCTTAAGAGATGTCCAACAAAAAAAAGATCCAACTCAAATGCATCCTATTGGATGATTTTGAATCTAAGATTTTAGTATTTAATTTATTCTCAATAAGAGATTTCATCAAAATTAAGGAGTATCATTGTGCCAACAATCCATTTGTTAGGTGTTGTTTGTAAAAATAAATAAAAACTAGTGAATTGTGGAGAGATTAATGCAAAAACAATCCCCTCAAGTGTAAGGTTTTGTACAATTTGCATGCATGATAGTGTATATTGTGGACAATACTATAGTGCAATGATAGGTAGGTAAGTTTGTGAGCCGAAATTTTGGCCAATTAGTTTAACTATGGGCAGATAGTTAAGCTCATATGAGACTTCATTCGAGTAGATGAAAATAGTTGAACTATAGGCTAGGAGGGTAGTGATAGTCGTGAGCATAGGGCGCCCATAGTTGGTAACAACAACTATCGTCTCAGCCAAGCCAAAGGGGTTGGTAGCGGGGAGGAGAGTAGACATTCACCGAACATTGTTGAGCGTAGAGTAAAACGTATAGGCTTGTCTCCCTCATCACAAAGTTGTGTGAGGTCCATTGTTAAACTATCTTATGAGTAAATTCAATCAATTGTTCAGCCGAGTGTGACTATAGTGAAAGTAAAAACTATAGGCTGATGGGAGTAAAATTTGATAAGTTAATTTAATGATGAGAACCCAGTCAATTGTATGTGATGAGAAATTAATTGTGATCAGTTGATTAACGGTGGAATTGAGAAGTTAAGAGGGATTATATGAATCTAAGTTAGGAGTAACTTTGGATTATCAAAGAGATTTAGACATAAGTTATCCTAGACTTAAAGGAGAGTTTTAAATTGATACATAGTCTAGAATATTTGATATTCGAGTATAAGTGCATATTAATGAGGTCAACTATTGTCTTTTGTGTTACCCTAGTTGTTGTTGATGGAGGTTGTGCAGGGCAATCAAAACTATAGCTTGACCCTGATAATCCTTGTTAGTTGCATAAGTTGTGAGTAATAATTAAATCTTGGAATTAAGGAATAAACAATATGTTTTGTATTGGAACTAACATTCATCGATTAATGAAGAAAATGTTGTGATTTGAAGATGCATTGGCCAATGGTTACCAAAGACAATTGTGATACTCAAAGATTATTGTTCTCAAAAGACTATTGTTATACAATCTCATGACGAGATGGATACTTACCGTGATTGACACACATACCCCACTAAATGAGGAAGAGTGAGAGGAAACCTTGAGAGAAAGGAGAGTAAAAGATGGATAAGTGATGTTTCAGAGTGAAGATAGTAACCTTGTTGTCTAATTAATGAACTATAATGTGACAAATGCATGTAATAAACACTAGTAAAGCCTTCCTTGACAGTATGTACCTTGGGTTTTGGTTATTTGAGTCATAGCAAAAACCTAACTACAAAGTCATAGTATAAATATGCCAATATTTTTTTACCATAAATAACATAGTACAATGTTTACGGTATTTAGTGTCACGTACACAATCTGTGAAGGGCCTAAACCAAATGCCTAGAGGTCTCAGAGTGCCACATTCACTTATTACCAATATAAAAATATTTATCAATTCAATAAACTGTATAAATGAAAATTTATTCAGATTATGACATTTAGCATAACAAATTGGGATACATTAAATGATAGTTATGCATTCTAGTATGCAATGGGAAGATATTATTGAGCATACTAATGGCAAGTGCCATATGTTTATAATTTAATATATGCAAGAGGAATATATTCTCAAGCATACTAAGTTCAAGTGTCATTTTATGTACACTTAAGTCAACTTGTGGAACTTTTATACATAGCCATACACCTCATAACACTATCAACATACTCATGCCAAGATAATAGTAAGCTCAATTGAATACCAAGTGTCATGAGGTGGCTCTAATGGTGAAGTTGATTGTTATTGTAACCTATAATATGTCTCAAAATAGGGTAAGTGACACTAATATGCATGTGACACTAAATGCCATAAGCAATAGAGTTGCATGTATTTCATATTTGTTGTTAATTGTTTTCTAGTTGTATGTCATTTCCACATAAGAAACTATACACTTACAAACACTGACCACAAAGTAATACCATCTTGCCATGGATACTACAATGTTCATGTCTAACAACAAAATGCACATGCCTTGCAAGACTACACCCATACATTATATATATTCAAAGTGTACCACATGAACAACCTAGATCATATACACCAACTCCCCACCTAGCCATCCAAATGATATAACTCACATTCACACATGACATATACACATACCAAGCCATTGAGACTTAAAGAGATAAAAACAACCCTCTCATATAAGCAATCAAAACACAATAGCAAGTCAACCCTCTTATAATCATTATTGTTGCAATATGAGATTCTATTCACACAAGAAAGCTTTGAAGTACTAGAAAGCTTACACATCCCCCCCCCCCCAAACATCATCAAGAAATCAATAAAAGTCATTCACTATATTGCAATAAAATACCTCACCGTGCCCTGTATTCAATAAAAGGAAACTACATTGAATATGATATTTAGTGTCATATAGTATTTTATGTCACTATGGTAACTTTTTGGATGACACCTCTAATGAATAAGTGAACAAATACTGCCATGGATGATGGATGAGATCATCCATCGGTAAACCACTGCCTTCTCTTGTCAGCAACTTGTGATGAAATATTGTCATGGATGAATGAAAGTTGGATGAAAAATCACTTGGTAAGTGATAGCAATTGCAACACTGTAAATCTATAATCCCCCAAAAAATATACAAGGAATGTTGGGTTAACATTTAGTGTTGATGACACTATACCACGGTTTACATTTAGTATTGAGCAAGACAATTATAATTGGTGACACTAAATATCATATTTAGTGTAGGTAACTAGCACAAGAACCCATACAAATACCCACATAAGAACCACACTCCGTAGAAAATATCTAACTATTAAAAGTGAGCCCACCTACGGCAAGGATTGGCAGTGTACCCTACTAATGTGACAAAGGGACTCTTGAACAAAGTAGGACCAATGGGCTCAAAGTCACATCGGTGGTAACAGTGATGTTTCTTTTCTCTTTTCTCTTTGCTCCCCCGCCCTTCTCCTTCCTTTTTCTTTGCTTTGGTTGGCCTCCTTTTCTTTTTGTCCTCCTCCACAACACCTCTATAAGTTATTTAGGTTCTGATTTTCTTTGTTTTTGGTCTAATAGATGTATTGACTACATTGATTATTTTAATTAGTGCGTGTTATTATTTGGAGTTACGCAGTGTTATTACTACTTAATGAGAATGTAATGTTCTACAAAGCAAAGTCATTTATGATTTATAATGTCCGAACAACTTATTGAACTATCATTAGTAGAAATTGAACTCTTGAATAAGACGTTATTGCTTTGCATAACTATGAATAGTAGCACGCACTAATGAGGATTATCAATGTAGTAATTTTGCGTGTATTTTATATTGTTTTTTTGTTTTTTTGGTGGTATGCCTTGATTTTTCTAAGTAACCATGTTAGAACATCATAGCCATGGTTTTGGAACTTACTAAGCGGAGCCTCAATGAACACAACATATCAAGGAAACGATCAAGGAAGGCATATGAGAGAGAGAGAGAGAGAGAGACGATATCTCCATTCAAAGAATCCAACATGCTGCAACAGTACTTCCCAAAGCCTTACAAACTCCTACAAAACACTTCTAAGCATGTGTATACAAATCTCGCAATCGAACTTGAACATATCACCAATGACATAGCTATGTCTCACGCACTTGTGAGCGCCAAGCTCTATGTATACATGTATTGATGCTTGCATTTTGAGTCTCTACATGTTGAAGGTGGTGAGCCGCCGGAACTCGGTGGGATCCTAGCTAAAAATGATCTCGCTACAGGTGAATCCATCTGTCTGCATTCTACTTACACTACTCTGCAATAGTAATCTAGACAATGTGCAAGCCTTGATGTATGTCAAAAGCACCAAGGTTAATCCAATGCTGCTCGGATTGGACTGCCTTCGACTGCGCGCATGATCTTGCTTAATACATTCCGAGAGCCAACCATCTCTTCACGTCTGTATCCTCTTCTTGAAGCCGAGACAACCGATCTGTGCGTTTCCTCTCGTTCTCCTTCATCGCTCGCTGCAACCACACATTCTCCCTCTGCTCGTTTTTCAAGCTCATTTTCACTTTTTGGAACTCTTCCGCCGTCTAGTAACTCTCAATTGCACAACGGAAAAATGTAGTCGGCACATACAGTACATACACGATGAAGCTCTGAACCCAAACACAGACTACATATACAACTACGAATAATACTACCTAGCTCAGAAACGAATCTGTCAAAGAACAGAGCAGGAATCATGAAAAACCATCCCAGAAACAGCGCTCTCCACGACGCCGCAGCAGACCGCAACCCCTCCACCGCAAGAAGCCGGAAGTTTCCAAATCCGTCGGCTTCCCCGTATCGCAACCCTCGCAGGCCAACAATCTGGCACTGTTCCGCATCCCTGCTGGCATCCACGTCACATGCCACGTCGACTACCTGCCACCGTGGATAACCAGTAGAAGGTTTCCAGGGCCCTCAGGGCCCAACCAGAATTCGAGGCCTGTAAATTTATCCAGCGTGGCCGGCCCAGCCCAACACATTACTTTTAATGGGGGAAAAAGGAAGGGAGGAGGCAAGTCAAAATACGCTTAGTGTTATTAGGGCCACTTCACACATGAGACTTTTTTTACTAACCAACTAAATTATATCATATTCTTCAGTGTGCATACTAACTACATTAAATGTGATATTCAGTGTCATATGGTATTCATGTCACTATGGTGAGTTTTTGGATAACATTTCTTATGAATAAGTGAACAAATGTTGTCATGGATGATGAATGAGTTCATCCATTGGCCAAAATGCTACCTTTTCTTGTCAACAACTTGTGATGAAATATTGTCATGGATGATTGAAATTTGGATTAAAATTTATTTGGTAAGTGGCAATAATTTCAACATTGGCAATCTATAATCCCAAAAAAAATTTACTAGGAATGACAAATAAAGTTGGGTAAACGTTGAGTGTTGGTGACACTACACTCCAATTTACAATTAGTATTGAGCAAAACAATAAGAAATGGTGACACTAAATATCATATTTAGTGTACTTATATTATTTGGGCAAAAAATGATACTCTCGGTAAAAAATTATAGTAATACATAACTCCACATGGTAATCCACACCAATTAGACAAAATAATGTAGACTTTGAGGATGATGTTATCTAGAGTTAACAATAGGTAGTTTCATTATTGTATACTACTTTTTCAAAAGAAAAACAATCTATGAAAGGAGGATTTAAACCTAAGCGATCTAGTTAATCTTGAGGTCAAGTTAACTTTGAGTGTGGCCATGGCCCATGATACTATTCGTCAATTATAGATAACCCTAACTTCCCAATCTTGTGAAAAATTTGTTTTGAGAGCATTTCACTCATGGACAAGTTTTGAGGTTAAATTGAGATTTATACATAGGATCTTGAAATATGGTAGATGAGCTATTTCAAGGGCAAAAATGGCCATGAACAATCTCTTGGATTTTTAGATTAAAACAGTTGAAGGAAGAGATGTACAAGACAAATGTCGTATTTTATCCCCCAAAATGGACCTTTGACCAATCAAAGTCACATTGAAAATGAGGATAATCCTTGTGTGATCCGATAGTTGGGAAGAACTCCATAGTTGAGCACCTCCATAGATTCTCACGCCAAAATATGCAAACCACAACAAGCTAGCCACCTTGCATTTGGAGTATGAACATTGTCTAATGTTTCTTACTACATATATGCAAAGAATTCCTCATAAATCAAAGAGTGTCCAAAAGTAAAGTTGAATAGTCAATGTGACCATTTTTTTTTTAATTTTTTACATGAACATCAACAAATACTCCACTTTTACCCAAATAAAATCATTGACGTGCATGCAAAGTTTGAATCATAGTGAAAGCCGTTGATTGGAGTCAACACCGTCGCATGAGCTCCCAACACAACTAGAAACACGACCACTTCCCACTTTGACATTTTCTCACACATTCATCTCCAAATTTGCGAGACTCGTGTGTCTATGGGTAGATATGCATGTCAACTTGATTCTTACAGTTTATTTTGATCGCATATGAATAGTTAAGTGGGGTTGACGTAGGGAAGAAATCATCCATCAACCTATAAATGGTTGCTTGAGAAGCTAGGGGTTAAGTTAAGTGGATGATTGATACTCCCATAGAATACTTACTTGTGTTGATTCCTCCACAACAATCGTTAACATCTATTAAAGTTAACTACACCAAATATGATATTTAATGTGACTTACTATTTGGATTTACATGGTGTTATATCTTTTTACCATTGAAATTTTTTTTACCAAGTAAAGTTGTCAATGTTCTATAATGTCCAAAATATGTATTTAACATCTGTTGGTAAAATATGAGATGTACAGTAAATAGATATAGCATTGCGTAATTTCAAATAGTAAGTCACACTAAATATCATATTTAGTGTAGCAGTTGACCGTGCCCTTAGGAAACCATTAATGAATACGGAGTTGTTTGTTGATGATGTGCTTGTTGGCATAAAAATTGACTGCCATAGTTGTGCTCTAATTTTGCTCTCCATCGACAAAGCGGAGGAGCAAGGCAAGTCCATCCTAAGTTGTAGGATGTTGTTCTCAACGAATTCAATGAAACTGCGAGGGCATGTAAGTACGCTAAATATTGTATTCAGTGTTGAATGGTATTTTATGTCACCGTGCTCGTGCTACCTTGCTTTTACTTCATCCACTTTTAGTTTGGTAGATTTTGCATCCTAACATTTATGTAATGCAATATTATTAGGGACGATTCAGATTTGGATGGAAAACCACTTAGAAAGTGACAGTCTTTGCAACATTGTAAGCTATAATGCCTCAACTTTTTAACATTGTATACAATGCTTAGTGCAGTGAATGCAACACATGTACTAGAGTAGAGGCACCCATATTGACCACTTTAAGATATTGTGCGCCAAATCTTGAGAAGTATAAAGCAGTGCAATTTTTTCATGTGTAGGAAGATAGAAATAAGGAGGACTGCAATTTTTCCGGTAATTTTATTCCTTAAATTCAAAATACTATGAAATTCAAAAACCAATAGTTGACTCGAACATATTACCAATGTTTGGAGTTCGCCACAACCACTCATTCTTTCTCACTCAAAACCAAGACATGTGTCATGGAACTATTGGTTCCGTCCTTATCAAAATTCAATCCCAACTCAATCGAAATTCCGGTACCCTATGTATTGCCAATGGGGTCTTGATCAGGAATAGACACATCTACTACAACTGATCTATGTGTCAAATTAGGGTTGTTTCACACTATGGTTGTCCAAGTCGAGAGGCCGTGGGATTGAATGGCCAAACTTTGTTGAGAGTCCAAAGAAATGGGCTGAAAATAGCCAATTAAATATAGGAAACGGAGCCTTCGGCCAGGCATAGTGTGAAGCCTCCAAAGGCCAAGCCCAAAGTCGAAAGGAAGAAAGAGCATCTCTCTGCCCAAAACAACCCCTCCAATCTAACGCCCAAGATCTTGTCAATGATTGATTTTCTTTATGACAAAAAACCGATGGACTCTCGACCAAAGTTTGAGTCTTCATTCTTGTCCAACCCAAACTTCCTTCGAGAGTCCGTCACCTTTGTAAAAAAGTAGGCATTTTAAATTACGACAACCTCTGGACTTTGGCCTGTAGTGTGAAGGGTCGAGAGACCAAATTCCTGGTTTCTTGCAACCCGATTGGTGGGAATCGACGACCTCTCGACCTTCGGCCATAGTGTGAAGCAGCCCTTAGTTTCAGTTTCATTTCCAGTCACTGGAGTCAGCTTCAGAGCTACAATAAAGGGGGAGAATTGACCCGCTAGTTGCAGATGAACATGTTGAGTTTAAGAAATAACCGGTTGAAGTTCAAGACTTCAAAAAAATTAACGATGATTTTAGAGGATACAATGAAATGTACCTCAACACGTTAGTAAAGAAAAACCGAAAGATCACAACATATAACCACTTGGACTTGGAAACATTAGGGTCTTGACCGATTATGTCCAAAAATCTCACTGGACACTTCAAAGATATTAAACCAAAGCATGGTCTGGCCGTTTCATCTCTGTCACCACACGTGTAAGTTAACTAAGCTTACTTAAAATGGGGCAAAGTTATGGAGGGGTGGAGCACTGCCCGGGAAGTTTTGGGGCATAGGCAGGCAAGATCCTAGTGATTCTAAATCTTGCCAGTTACATGTTGACGTCTTCCGGGTTTGCTTGCATTCATTTGAGGTATATTCTTCCATAGATTCCTCTAAATGATGGGTGATTCTCCTTAAGTCTCGAACTTCAACCAGTTATTTTTCAAACTCAACCGGTTTATTTGTAACTAACCTCCGGTTCTTTCCGAGCAGTGGGGTGGAGAACAATTCAATTTTTTGCAAATGAAAATTTTGAATGTCCTATGTTGAGGTTATGTTGGAACTGTGCAGGTTAAGAGTTTCTGTTTGAAATTATGAAGGTTTACAACGCCTTCCCTCAAGGGACATGAACAATGCCTTTTTTAAAATAAAAAATTGTTTCTTTAATCTTAAAGGAGCCCACCTTCCGAGAGGAGGGAAATACCCTCACCGTGACGCTTGGTTGAGCATGACCGTGGTATAGAAAAATAGGCTCCCGTTCACGTTGGTGTATAAACCAAACCCTGATGATACTTTTATTTATTTATTTTGTTTACTCAAAACTTATGGCACTTATGTAAATTGATCAATTTTTCTTTCTTTCAAGTTATATGGTCATGCATTTATGCATTTCGTTTTATGTTTCAAAAGAATTCAATTTGTATATGAAGCCCATACATGATGTAAGGTAGTTGACCCATTCCTGACCACCACCCACCCCATTTTGCAACTTAGGCCAACCTATTTCTGTGCATCACAACATCATTCTATGTTCAATGTTGACATGTCATGGTCAAAATCCAGCTCAGTCAAATGCTAGTGATTATGTTGACAACTGGGTTAATATTGCAAGCATATTTAAGTCTCGTAGTTATTGATTGCGGGAATCAAGCATTCTTGGTTCTCTAACGATCGGTGATGGGGAAGAAGGTCGCCTTTATCATAAATATGATCCGAAGAGAATATGCACTAATTTTTTTACATTTATTTGATTATTGCCAAAAAAAATCATGAAGAAATATGAATTGCTTCTTGTTTCTATTCCTCTACATGGAAGTAAATTTCTCTAATCATACCTAAACCACATATATGCTAAGTTGCTTAAGTGGTCAAGGAATGGGTCGGCTACCTCACACGGTCCATCATATGTTCATCTCAATACTAATAATTGCTTCTCAAGGAAAATACGTTAAAATTTTTGAAAGGCGAACTATGGTAAGGCATTTATAAGAAGAAGAGGTTGAGAAAAGTTGACATGTATTAAAGTTATCCTTTAATTCAACCGGAGTTTTGATTGGGGGTTTTGTTGTTTTGCATACAAACTTTCCATGTCCACAAAGTTTTTGGTATATGCTTGGAGTCAATGTAGAGGAGTGAATGAAGAACATCATATTTTGGTTCGTTAGGGACCAAACTCATTTTAGCTCCTCTTTGGCATGCCGAAATGTGTCTACCCCTAGATGAACAAATTTAAGATGTTCTTCATTCAGACCTCCACAACAACTCCAAGCACGCACCCAAAAACTTACTGGGGATGAAAAGTTTGTATGCAAGAAAACAATCTACCGATCGAAACTCCGGTTGAATTAAAATATAACTCTCTCGTCTTGGAAAATTGGCAACAAGGATGTTTGACATGCATGACAATCAATACGAGCTTTCAGTGGGGATGAAATATCATCCACCACGTTTTGAAGTCGAATCGATCACACCAGCTTTCACACATCACCCATAGTTCAGTGATATGAGAAAGTGACCTAAATCATAAGTCTTGTTATATATGTACATGAATTGGTCTCTTAATCCTCGGCATTAGCACAAGATAATCTCCATCGATGATCTACCATATTCACAAATCCCCTGAAACTTCTCCTTATACACATACACAAAATTAACTCCTAGTTCTCTTCAATCACCTTCAACTTTATAACAACTTTGCAACCAACAAAGCCAAGTTGTCCAGTCGACTCTCCTCCTGAGTCACAACCTTGCATTATTATAAAAAAACCATAAAAAAATAAAAAACAATGTATTGTTGTTTGCAATAAAATCACACATGTGGGGCGCTGAATCGGTGGTGGTCAAATGCCCGGAGCCGCTGAAATTTATGGCTAGAAATGAATGTAAGATCAGAATCCCCGACATGCTGGGTGCCGATCTCATGGAGAATTTTCTAACTATGGGCCGTGCTAGATATTAGGGCCACGTCACACACGAGACCGAGTGCCCGTGACCATCGCACTTCAAGCACTCTCATTGGTGGAAAAGGCGGAGCCGGTCCAAGTTCGCTACTTCACGCTACGCTTGAGGGACCAACGGAGTATGTGGATGCAAGGTGGAGGTTAAGTCCACATGGTTTCTTGCGTGGCATCGAATGGATCATGTTGCGTGGTCACGGGGATTGTTTTCAAAAACCACCTCTTGGAGGTAGGTTTGACACAAAACCGGGAGACCGTGGCACTCCGAACGCTCACAACTGTTGAGTAGTTATATTAGGGTAGAGGCGTCCATAACTGAATACTTAAGAGATCATACGCCAAATCTGGAGAAGTAGAAGGCGGTGTAAATTTTCCCCGTGTAAAAAGATAGAAATCAGGAGGATTATAAAGTCGTTGGTGATTTTCTTTCTTAAATTGAAATCAAAGTGAAAATTTGAAGTTGAAAGTTGGCCTAATCACGTGAACAATGTCTAGAGTTTGCCATAACCGCTCAATTTGAGATGAATTCCTCTTCACTTTAGCACTCATAACCTGGGACATGTGTCATGGCACTATCGATCCTTTAGCGATACCGTAATTGAAGTTGGAGACTTGGCGTTAGTTTCCATATAAGCCGCTTCGCTCACCAAATTCTAATGGAAATGTAGATTCCACCTGGTAGCATCTACATTTCCACTAGAATTTGGTGGGTGAGCAACCTATATGGAAACTGATTCTTAGAAACCGTGAAGTGTGGAGAGCTATTTTAACCACCCATGGCCAAAATATTTATATTGAAATCAATCCTAGCACGATCAAAATTACGGCACCCTATAGAATCCCGGTCATGAATATATCATGTGGGAGGACCCCACATGATAGAGATTCATTGAGATAGCGTATGGTTGAGGGCTCAATCACATATGACTTTACACTATGCTTGAGGGCCCATGACCACACTACATGATTTTGGAAGTGTCTTGGGACGGCCTTTCGACGCTTCTTTTGGTCTTTCACAATTTCATAGTCAGACTCTTGGATCATGTGTGAAATGGCCCTTGGATGGGGCATGGTGCCTTAAATCCGAGGCCTTAACCCAGACCCCATGGAAAGTTTGAGGTTGAGCCACGTAAGGTTAGAATAATACTCGGATGGGTAACCTTCCTGGCACTTCATATGTGATGCACCTTACCGGCTACGATTCACCCAATTATTATGGGGATAATCCAAGTGAGCACAATATTTTAAACCAACTGTATGGGAGCCTAGGGGCTTGCCCTTAGGGGAGATAGGTGTCAACATGCTTGCCTATGCCCATTCAAAGTGTTCATCTTTCAAAGAAGACAATAGTCTTAGGGCCCCCTCTAATTCTTGTAATGTGTGTTTTGGGATTGCATATAGAGTTAGACCAACTCGAAAATGAAGCAACACCATACTTCATGCCGCTAGAATAGTACTTGGATGGGTGACCTTCATAGCACTTGATATTCAATGCACCATACCAACTACAATCCACCCATTCACAACGGGGGTTTCAACCAACCATCTGGGAAAACTAGGGGCTTGCCCTCATGAGAAAATAGGTGCTAGTCGGCTTGTCTGTGCAAGTTCAAGATGTCCACCTTCAAAAAGAGGCAAGAGTCTTGGACCCCCGCTAATTCTTGTAATGCATGGTTTGAGATTTACATACAAACTTAGACCAACTCGAAAATGAAGCAACACCATAATTCAAGTCAGTGGCAACATATTGGCAATATTGGAGTCATTATTCGTTCTAATGTGGGGTCCTCACTCCCACCGAATGCGTAGATGCTTTAGCCGTGGGGGTAGTGATTATTCATCACATGCGAAAATCTAGACCAACACCTGAAAATCAAATTGTCAAGGGTAGAATTAACCCTTAAACGACAGAGCAAGCCCGAGGGGCTTGATTTCTACATAATCTTCTCTGTAGCTCTTCCGGTACTCAACTTTTCACTTATTTTTTGATATCATTCTAATCACCTTCTTATGATACATTCACAAAGTGAACTTTTACAATTGAAATCACAATTTGTATGAGTGATTTGTGCTTTGAAAGGATTGTGGTAGGTAGGTTGGGGTTGCACACAACCTTGTAGGAGGTTGCAAGCTCATCATTGATTGGCTCATTCATGATGCCCAAGTTCAAAAAGTGCACTATTCATGATGCCCAAGTTCAAAAAGTGCACTATTCATGATGCCCAAGCATAAAAGATGCCGTGATCCAATTTGGGGTTGCCCGCCCAAGCCATGAATTGTCGTTTAAGGGTTAAGTAACATAAACATTATTCATGTCCATAACAATGTTTTGTGGGATTGATAGTATTCCATGGAATATTCTTGGATATTTCCCACATCCAATATGGAAATATCCAAGAATATTATGTGGAGTACTATCATTCCCACAAAACATTGTTATGGATCTGAATATTGTTATGAAGGCATTGCTAAGTGCCCATTTGATTACATATTAATACATTGGAGTTACTTGTAATATAAATAAGATGGAACATAGGTTTAGTCTTGAACCCTGAGATTATGAGAATTAACATAAAGTTACCCAAGTTTTCCCTAATGCTTAAATTATCTTACACAAAGAGTGGTGTTGGGCTATCAAAAACTGGCTTTCTAGCTTGTCCTACTAGGATGGGTGGGTCAAGCCAATCTTGCATAGGGTGATCCATGATTTAGGACAACGGGTCCCATGCACATACGCTATTTTAGATCTTACTATTATTTCAAAGTTTTAAAGGTAGGGAGGAGGCACTACTAGGAAAGGGGGTCCTTTCACACACAAAAACAACACAAAATTAACACTTTTCAAGGACCATGACACATGTCGTGGGTAGTTGCAGCCACTGTGCAGAAGGTGTCATCTTGGACCAGTCCTAATTTTTAACACATGAGATGTCGGAATCGTGTCGTGGTTTTAATTAGCAAGTATAGACTTTGACCTCGATCAGCGGTAATTTTTTATTATGAATAATTTATGTAAAGTTTAATTAGTGCATATCACATTAAAAATGATTTTGTAAGGTAGGTGCCTACCACTGAAGCCCTAACCGGGCCACTTATAACCTAACCCACCTTCCCTAGGGGGTTACAAACCACCTACAAATCCAAGTATAGGGCGCGGAAGGCCAAGGGATTCTAACCATGCACCTCATGGTTCCCACTTGGAGGCCTTAGCCACTATTGTCTATTATTTATAATTTACTACCTATGGTTTATTATTTACAGTCTACTATTTATTATTTACTTCATACTATTTATGATCTACTATCTATTTTTAATTTTTAATAGTATATTATTTAATTTTAATGTACTATTATTTATTTTACTATTTTACTATTTACTATTTACGGTCTTTTATTATTATTTATTTATTATAGTATATTGTTTATTATTTACGGCATGTTATAATTATTTACTGTTTATAGTATAATATATACTATTTACGGCATGTTATTATTATTTACTCTTTATTGTATATTAGTTACTATTTATGGCATGTTAGTATTATTGTCTGTTTATATTATATTATTAAATATTTATGCCATGGTCTTATTATTTACTGTTTATAGTATATTGGTTACTATATACCCTGAAATATTTCATGTTTATTATTTACTAAGTACTATTACAATGCTTTGATGTCGGATGAATGAAAAATACACTTGTATGCGGTAATTGCCTCTCTCTTATCTTAGTAATTAATGAAGTAGGTGACTTATATCTAGGTCTAAATCTAGCTAGAAGATCTATAAAACGCATTAATTATAGAACATTCCTTCATGGACTTTTTGTATGACACAAAAGTGACACAACTCCCACACATGTAAAAAATGTGTCGCGGAGCTCAAAATTTGAGCCCCAAATTCGAGTGTATGCAAATATCCCACACAGGGGGCCCTCCGTATCATAGGGGTATGTTAGAAAGGACCCCCATTCCTTCTAGTGAGGTCCCAAAACTTTTTCCCAACTTTCAAAATAGGTTCCAATACAGATAGGTTCCAATACACGACTAGCTAACAAACTCTTAATAGAAAGTTTTCTCAAAGAAGGATCAAACTTATTGTGTCACATCAACCCCATTACGAGTGCAAGCAACTGTTGGCGGTGGCCTTCTATTGTTGGTGAGATTGATGAAAATGACGGGTGCATAGAATGATACTTAGATTTACTTGGGAATTTTTTGGACGAGTCATGATCCGAACCAATGTTGGGTGGGTATTTAATTTTGTTACTAACCTCTAGTTTTAATTTTTGAACACAAATTAGAAGCAAACAACCTTTAATTACAAAGTTTTGGGAGTTCTTACAATAAAAGAACATTTGGTCCCAATTATTCAAATATTCAAAAATCCCACAATTTCCATGATAGAATTGGTAAAGAACCATCGATTTTTTGGATTTTTATTTGGTTTATTTGGTTTAACTTTAATTTTAATTTAGAACCACGGTTATGAATCAAGAATTTTTTTAAAATTTGAGAACCATGGTTAAAAATGTAAAGAACCGCCTTGATAACTAGCAGGGGTTTGTGCCAATTTTAATACCCGCCCAACATTCATCCAAACACATTCAAGGCTACCATGGCTTGCATCTCCCTATCCTTGTGGCCTTTCTTCCTTGTGTGCTCCAAGAATAGTGCACTAAGAAAGTGGAACTATGTTCTTGTAAATGTTGAAGTTTAAGCTACACTTACAAATGAAGGTATAAACAAGTGAAATGCGAGAGATTTTCTAGAATCAAGAGAGATAGTAATCCAAAGCTTTTAGAGTTACAAAATTCCCAATGATAAAGTTTATATTTGGATTTTGGAGCTAGGACTGTCCATAGTACAACCACATGCCTTAAATATCCATTCAACTTTTTTGCTTGTAACCAATACGCATAGGAGAGGCATTGTCATTGGATTTGATTATTGCACTTCTAATTGGAGGGATCTGACACGTTGCTTGTGAGTGGACCTTAGGGTGATGCCCGAGTCTTGTAAAGGCAACAAAACGATGGCCACTCATATGGAGAGGTGATTGAGAGCATGGCACGGGGGGTGCACTTCATTGTCAAGTTGAACACCACGTGCGATAAAACAAAATCTACTTTTTACATAAAGCATCACCAAAATGGTTCAAAAGTTTATGATTTTTTTTTCATGAGTAGATATACATAGTATCTATTACATAGTAAAAATTGGTAACCAAATTTGATGATTTGTTTTTTTTATAAAACATACCGTTTCTAACTAGAATGACGCAACATTGAACTAAACAAATTACTACAAAAATGAAGATGACTAAAAATTTCAAAAAAATATACAAAAGATATTATCAATGGTTATGTGTATGTAGAAAAAATATCATAATTTTAAAAATTATCTATGGCATGTAATATAGGGTAGCAAACTTTTATCGCACGTGGTTATGAAATGTAAGGGGGTGTGATCCCCCCGTGGAGCATGGGTGGTGCTATAGAGCTGCTAAGGGACCACAACACTAAGCTTCGTGAAGGCTAAGTGTAGGGGTGGCCTTGAAAGAGGAGCCTCATGCTACCTCTTAGAGGCGCTATCACCATATCTCTTATTGGAGATCTTATCAATCTTTTATTTTCCGGTGCTTCTTTTTTGGGATTGCTCTAAGAACATATATTTTCTTTTTTTTAAACTTTGCAAAACTGACATTGAGATTCAAGAAACTTCAAGACATTTTTCTGGTGATTTAGTTGAAATATATTTGGTGTTTTCCCATGCATGTGGTAATTACCGACTTGAAGAGTCTAGTAAATATAAATATCTTTAGATTCAGAATTGTTCTTATCATGTAGAAGGCAAGAGGCCATGAATAGAAATGCGAGTCTTAAGGGTTGCTTCACACTATGGCTGGAGGTCGAGAGGCCATCGATTTCCATCAATCAATTTGCAAGAAATCCAAAATTCGGCCTCTCAACTCCTCACACTAGAGGCCAAAGTCCAAAGGCCATTGCTTTCCAAAATGTCTACATGGCAATATTTTTTGACCAAGGCGAGGGACTCTCGAAGGAAGTTTGGGTCAGACATAATTGGAAACCCAAACTATGATCAAGAGGCCGTCGGTTTTTTTTTAAATAAAAATAAAAATTGACAAGATCTTGGCTGTTAGATTGGAGGGGTTGTTTTGGGCAAGGAATAAAGTGGGATGTTCCTTCTTCCTCTCTCTCTCTCTCTCTTGAACTTTGGACTTGGCCTTTGGAGGCTTCACACTATACCCGCCCGAAGGCTCCAATTCTTATATTTTATTGGCTATTTGCAACCCATTTCTTTGGACTCTCAACAAAGTTTGGCCCTTCAATCCCACGGCCTCTCAACTTGGATGACCGTAGTGTGAAGCGACCCCAAGGAATTATTGTCATGCATGAGGCAATGCAAGATAGGAGAGCTAGAGGCGGGAGGTATGGAAACTTAATTGGAAAAGAAAAGAAAAGAAAAACACACACACACAAATGTCATCGGAGCCCATACAATGTGGGACCCTTAGACTCTAAACAACACTGACACCCCCCAATTATCTGACCCTTAGAGCAAGCCCAATCATTCCTGGATCTGCATCTGCATCCAAGAATGAAAAGTGGCCTCCCTCCAGGATGCATATGCAGACCCAGGCAAAACTGCCACTCATCCTGCATTCTTTACTTTTGGATTTCCGACAAAGAGTAAACATGAATTGGTTACTTCTCAAACTCAACCGGATCATCTGTAGATATGTGTTGCTGTGCACCTTAAGCATCAACCGGTTGCTTCTCAAACTCACACAAATCTTCTGTAAATTTGTTTTTACTGTGCACCCTAAGCATCAACTGGTTGCTTCTCAAACTCAGCCGGTTACTTCTCAAACTCAACCGGATCATCTGTAGATCTGTGTTACTGTGCACCCTAAGCATCAACCGGTTGCTTCTCAAACTCAGCCGATTACTTAACCGGAACCAATAATTTCTCAAGCCCAACTAGTTATTTCATAAACTCAACCGGCTCATCTGCGATATGTGATTTTTCTGAAGTCATCTTCAACCGGTTCATTTGTAAAGGGTAATTTTCCCGAATCCCCAAACCTCAACCAGTAATTTCTCAAACCCAAGCAGTTCATGTGTACGTGTTGCTTAACCTCAACCGGTAATTTCTCAAACCCAAGCAGTTCATGTGTACGTAATTTCTCAAACTCAGTTGTTCCATCAACAAAGTTCTCTATCCTTTAGCTGATAGCAGGCTCCCTGCATATCTCGCCGAAATGCAAGGAGTTATGCACTTCCTATATTACTTTACATCCAAGTTTAGGGTATAGTAGGGTGACCGGGCCAATATCCTACATCTGCATTTGCATCGCAGATGAGAAAGCGCAAATGCAGATGCAGGTGCAGGGTCACCGGGCTTGCCCTTAGACACTACACCGTTGGGGGACGTTTAGTGTCTTGCGTATATGAATACTTTACTTCATTAAACAATGAAGTTTTTACGTGAACAAAACATTATTATGTATATGCACGTTTCATAAAACGTCAAGGTCGTGAACTTCAAGGAAAGATGAGGTAGGATTCCATGTCGGATTGACCGGAACCCAACATCTTTGCAACTTAGTTCCTTGTTCTTTTGAACATGCTTTTTTTGCAACAACTTTGAAAAAAACAACATCATTCAATTAATTTCTAATGATATCTGATACACAACTCCTCTGCATTGAGATATTACCAAGCCACACTCAATAACATTGTGCACAAATGTTAAAGGAAAAACTAATTTGAATATTGGGTTGTCTTAGGCGTCATATTCGCGTGTCTTGTGCTGCAATAACTTCCATTCCGTAGGCCTCGTCAAAAAGATTTTTGAGAAATTCTTGTCTTACTCCAAATTGCACTATAAAATGAAAACAAAACTCCATAACTTGTGACTCGGACCTTTTGACTGAGAGGAAATTGTTGCATATGATTGACCTCTCATTCATGGAATGAATACACCTTGAAATATAGTGTGTAAGTTTGATACACAAAATACGATCGCATACACTAAATATCACTAACCATGTGAAAGTAAGTAACATGAAATGGAAACTCAAATACTAAATATCAACTATGGTAATATGTGGAAGTTACATGCACGAATTCATTGTTAGTAAGAATGTGAAAAGAAATTAACAATGATAAAAGGAGAAGGGAGGTGGCGGTAGGGAAGATAGCGGCACATTTATGTCTAACACTAGTTATCAAAGAATTGAAAATTAGTGTTGAGCATGATAGGGTGGTAACAACACTAAATATAATCAAACACTAAATATCATATTTAGTGGAGTGCTAGTAGGAACTGTTCACTCGTGGCCTACACTTACTAGTAAGTGTGGGTGGGCTATGATGCTCATATGTGCAACAATTTCCTTTTGCCCACCTTTTGTAACAAGAAGGTAAGAATTCAAGAAGAAAGGGTTAAGTAGGTAAATCTACTTGTGTAGACACCTAGTGCGAAGAATTAGTTGTTGCGCGAGATCCTCCGACAAATTCAAGTGCCAAACTTGACTTAAAATATATATTCCCTCAAAAGCTTCCCTTTCTGTTGTCACCTCTGCTAGGGTTTAGGGTTTAAGGAATCTCTCTTTCACAGTCCACTCTCTCCACGATTGCAACCGGTCGACTTAACTTGACTTAGAGTACAGATTCAAGGTTTTGTGCAAGGAGGATTCTTCTAGCCATGGCGGCATTGCAGGCAGTGGCCACAGGGTCGGGGCTGGGATCTCACCGCGAGTGGGTGGGGTTAACTCCGGTCGACAGCAATGCACAATCCAGAAGCTCGCCGATGCAGAGATGGTGTTCAAGGAGGGGCATTGTGCACATGAATCCCTCGGTGGACAACAAGAAGCAGAAGCAGTTTGTGAGCACGGTAGGTTTTGCATTGCATTTTGGGCAAGGTTTATGGTTTTTTGAGCATTCTGAGGTTTTGGTGTTTTAGAGACGATGTGGGGTTATTGGTGTGTAAGTAGGAAAGGAGAGATGATCTCGATGTCGCCATTGGCGTGAATTGTGGTGTTGTTGATGCTTCATCTTACATTGAGTTGGTCTAAGTCTACATGTAATTCCAAATCCCGAAACAGGCATTAGAGGCCCCAAGACTAGTGTACACCTTGATACGGGCAGACACAGACAAGCATGCATGTGCCCAATCTTCTCCCAGGCCAAGCCCCTGGTTGAAAATATCCGGTTCGTGGGCACGGTAAGCACTGCATTCATTTTGAGCGAGGATTTTTGGGAGTTGAGCAGAGGTTTTGGGTTTTAGAGATGATATGGGGTTCGTGGTGTAAAACAAGGAAAGAAAGAAAGACGACTTCCAATGTTGCCACCGGGTGTGCATTATGATGGTGTTGGTGTTGATACTTCATCTTCGAGTTGGTCTAAGTCTGAAATGGAATCCCCAAATGCGCATCACGAGAATTAGAGGGCCCTAAAGACGACTGCCTCCTTGTAAAGATGAACACCTTGAACTTGCGTGGAGAAGGTGGCCTGCAACCTGTCTACCCCAAGGGCAAGCTTCTAGGTTCCCACATGGTTGGTTGAAAATATGGGGTTCACTTGGATACCCACTATGATTGGGGTGCACCAGAAAATCAAGTGTTCGGACTGTCATCCATTTTGTCTTACAAGACAAAAGACAGAGAGAGTGCCTTTCTGAAAAAAAATGGACTGTGATGTTGCCACCAATGTGAATTATGTTGTTGGTTGATCTTTGAGTTGGTCTAACTCTATATGTAATCTTGAAATGTGCATCATCCCCAAAGACTACTGCCTCTCCTTTCAAAAGTGAACACTCAAACAAGCACTGACTAATTGGCGGGCACCTACCTCCCTCAAGGGCAAGCCCCTAGGATCCCACTTGGTTGATTGAAAATATTCAATTCACTTGGATTACCCCACTATGATTGGGTGGATCTCAAGTGTTAGGGGTCACTGGAAATCAAGCTATTGGTCTAAATCTCTGATGCAAGAAATGGGTGAATGCAAATGCAGGTGCGGTGCAAGAAGAGCACAACCGTGTTAACGCCGCCCATCACACAGCTCACTTTGTCGGAGCCAAGTCCAGTTCATAAGTATGTGAAGGCCTTTGCACCGGCTACGGTTGCGAATTTGGGGCCAGGTTTTGATTTTCTGGGTTGTGCTGTGGATGGCTTGGGAGACTATGTCACTGCTGAGGTACACATGTATGTCTTATTTCTCTCTCTTAGGAATTAGTCATTGTGCCTCCTCCACAAATTGGGAGCAGTGCCCATTTTGTTGAATCACATGACACTCTGCTTATTAAATTGTTGAATCTATCATCAGGTAACCTTGTGGAGAGCTGTAAGAAAGTCAAGGTTAGCCTTTAGTAGATGTATCGTTGAATTAGATAGGGGTGCTATGTTTGCCAGAGCAGAAACTCCAGGTGAGTTGTGGTAGTGACTTAAGGGAGATGAATTTAGAATTAAGATCTGGAGGTACTCAGCTTATTGTGGAGGTGGTATAATATCCATTGATGATATTGATGTGCAGGTGAGTGATGCAGTGCCAGCAGGGAACATTCAAATTCAGAGCATCACAGGTGATAATGGGCGGCTCTCATGTGTCCCAGAAAATAATTGTGCAGGCATTGCAGGGAAGGCAACACTGGAGTTACTTGGGGTGCAGTCAGTGGGCATTGTCCTCAATCTCCATAAGGGATTGCCTCTTGGAAGTGGGCTAGGATCCAGTGCTGCCAGTGCTGCAGCTGCAGCTGCTGCGGTGATTTTTGCCCTTTCCTCTTACAAAAAGTGAAACAAATGCTAATTTTCTTGATAGGCGATCAATCAGATGTGACCAGTACCTCAGTTTTGAGTTTTGTTCATGTATTCTACTTCCCTGCATTTCTCTATTTCCTCCAAAAAATGTGAAACGTATGCAAATTTTCTTATTAGGAGATCAATCAGATGTGGCAAGCACCTCAGTTTTGAGCCATGTGTTTGTATTCTACTTCTTTGCATTGACAAATTTGTCATGCATTTGAGAGTGTAGGACCAAGTAATGTTGCAGTTTTAGTTGAGTGGAGTCAAAAGTAATCAAAAACAAACTTCATGACTGCAGGTTAATGGATTGTTTGGGAGCCCTCTAAGTAAGGCGCAGCTTGTCCAAGCAGGCTTGGAGTCAGAGGCGACTGTTAGTGGTTATCATGCTGATAATGTTGCTCCCTCACTCATGGGAGGGTTTGTCCTAGTGCGCAGCTACAGCCCCCTCCATCTTATACCACTCAGTTTCCCAGAAAAGAAGAGTCTCTACTTTGTTCTTGTGATTCCGGACTTTGAAGCACCTACAAAGGAAATGCGGGCTGTCTTACCATCAGAGGTAAGACTTTGTCAAAATCACTTTGTACACAAGAATATGACTTTTCATCAGAGTCCAAGAGTAAACCTTGTGAGCCGAAAACAATTACAAAAAAAGCGAGGCTTTGGCCTCTTATCCCTTTATCATAAATTTCTAATAAAAAATTCAGACAACTGCAGAGAGTAAGTTTAGGCAGATGATTAGATTTGTACCTGAGACAGGGATACTATGAAGTATAACTTGGAAGTATTTGAAACCCTATTGCGTTTTTATATCGCCCATTTAAAAATCATCCTCTCATGGAGCTACTTTGGGATTTCCTACACCATATTGAGGCGTTAGTTCTACTTCTTAAAAAGATTAGAGTCCAACAGATCCTGAAACATGGGTACACCATTCTCAAAATTGGGAAAGTCATCGATCATTAGTTTCTTCAGCAGCCTCTCAGTGGAGTTATAAAATCACATGACATTAATAAACAAAACTTACAGTCAAATATTTGCATGCAGATATCTATGAAGATGCATATTGCCAACTGCAGCCAGGCATCTGCTTTGGTGACAGCTATTTTACAGGGGGACGCGTCTCTGCTTGGTGCTGCTCTTTGTAAGCCTCACAAAAACCTCTATTGAGATAGCATAATATAGGCTTCCGGGTTTGTATTCACTAATTGAGCCTGTGATGATTCTTCATGCTTTTTGCCCACTTGTATAAAAATCTGTATTGTATTCCTCTGAATCTATGCTCTCTACTATCTACCTGCTTATCCATAAATTTGTTGTCTAATGCAGCATCGGATTCTATAGTGGAGCCTCAAAGGAGTCCTCTTATTCCTGGAATGGCTGCAGTCATTGCAGCATCCAAGAAGGCAGGTGCATATGGATGTACAATTAGTGGGGCAGGACCAACAGCAGTAGCCATAACAGACACAGAAGAAAAAGGAAAAGCAGTTGCGGCAGCCATGGTGGATGCTTTCCAGGCGCATGGAGGTCTGAAGGCAGTGTCTCATGTAAACAGACTAGATAGAGAAGGTGCAAGGCTCATCGATTTCCACTGACAACTATGTTCTGGGAGTTGTTTGCAAGTTGCACATTCACCAAGTAGTTGTCCTTTATAAAACTCATCTCTCCAATTAGATTCTTTCCTTGATGGATTACCTCCATCAGCGAATCAAGTCCAGGAGAGCAGGAAATGGTTTGTATTGTGACCAACTTCAACAAAGGTTGTTTGTGATACAACCTTACCATGAGTCACATTCGTGAAGGATTTCAGTTACCTTGCACAAAAATAAAGGTTACCGGCAGTGAAGGCATGTGTGACCCCAAGTCTCACAAGAAGAGTTTCATGGTTTTTTATTGATTTGTTTAGGGAATTTTGTACAATTATTCAATTTTGCAGCATGACGATAATACAGGTCAGCTCTGGTCATGAGGTTTGAAGGGGTGGGTCATTGCTAACCTTTTCTTGGCTTTTAACATTTTGGACATTGAAATTGGAGCTTTGGGTTGTAAATGATTGCAGAAAGCAATGCACAAAGGGAGAGTAAAGACATACAACAGATTATAAAATTACAGTGCTGGAATGTTCATAAGTATGCAATACAAAATTGGCAAGCACTGAGAAGGTGCTTGAATGATAGGTCTACTTCACTTGGAATTGTGCAGGGGCATATATAATTAAAATCACCATACTGAAACTACTTGCTCTTTCACCTTAGTGTTTCAAAACACTTCTCCTAGGATATGTAACATGTGATTAGTACAAGATGGTTTGCAAATCCAAATTGAGACTGTAGCCACCTTCCTCATAATTTTCGGAGCTCATATGAATATCGTGTTCATTATCAAAGTGAGGATTTTTGTGCTCATCAAATGGTCATATAGGTTCCCCCAATTATGTTGACTATTGAATCTAAATTGGTTATCATATTATGAGCATGCAATTTAATCTCTTTTAAACACTTGCCATTTTGGTATCTGTTCTGTAGCCACACCAAACCACATACCACTCATATAAGTTAAAGGTATCCTAATAAAGAAAGTAACTGAATAAGTTGTTTACCTTACATTGACTTAGTGCAATGCAACAACTAACCTACTCAGGATGCTATTACCCCGGAACCTCCATCTTGTGTCGAACGAAGGTTTCTGGTGCTCAGTCAGCGGAAGTCGGAACTGACGTGCCATTCAAGCGGTTCGAGCCTGCGATGTCAAAAGCTCACATCTGGATGAAAGCGGATTTCTGCAGATAAGACTCTCCCGACCTCCTGGCCGTCCGTCGTCCAGGATCTTCCATCCAACGGCACCCGTTCATCTCCCTCCAACAGGCGTAACCCAGTTTCTGCTTCTCCTTCCCAGGACTTTGCATTTCGTTCTCGCAGCTTATCCCAGGACGACAGTCCACCAAATCTCTCTCTCGAGAATTCCTGTCCCACCGCAAACCGAGATTTCTCCACAGAACTTCTCGGTAGTCGGTGCACAGGAATTCTTGTTGCATCAGCTATGGCGGCATTGCAGGCAGTCGCCGCAGGGTCAGGCCTGGGAGCCCACCGCGAGTGGGTGGGCTTGAAAGCTTCCTCCGACACCAAAGTGACATCTCGGAGCTCCATCCACAAATGCTGCTCAAAGAAGAACGCAGTGCAAATGGCTCTCTCGGTGGAGAAGAAGCAGTTCGTTACCAAGAAGTCCGAAGAGACTTTCACCGCTGCCAAGGTACGATTCGGGGTCTCGCAATTTGAGTGGTGGGAGTAGGGGGGATCTCTTGTGGCTTGGAGGAATTTAGGCTGTGCTGGTTTTGTGTCTATGGCGGTGTCGTGACGAATTTTTGAGTGTCGATTGAGGTGGTTGGTTTCATTGCTTTGTCATGGTTTTGGTGAATTCTCTTCGAGGTTCAGGGTTTAGGTAGGACCCGCATTGTAGCTTGTTTTTCTTCTATGCCACTCTATAGTGGAACTGTACCCACTTGTAAGGCAGGTACTAGAGGTTGCTGTAGGAAAAAAATGTTTTGTCAAAAAGTTGAATGTGTTTTACAATAGAATGTGCTTTGTGGTTTTTTTTGGGGCTTCTGGGTTTGGGTAGGACCCTGACTGTAGCTGGTTCATTGTCTATACCATGTGATTCGTTTGGTGGCAAGTAGAGAATAGAACTTAATCCACTTGTAAGGCTGCTACTAGAGGTAATTGCTGAGGAATTTAGTCAGTCAACCTCGTTGAATGTGGTTCACTGAAGGTATGAATTGAATGCGTTTTGGGTGTTCTCTTGGGCTTCAGGGTTTAGATAGGGACCCCCATTTCGAGCTTGGTTTTCTTCTGTGCCACGGTAGACCGAAGCTCTACGCACTCATAAGGAAGCTACCAGAGGTTGCTGCAGAAATACTTGTTCTGTCAACCTCTTTGAATGTGGTGGATTAAAGACATCAATCGAATGTTGTTGAATGTCTTTTGCAAATTTCTCGGCTTCAGGGTTTAGGTGTGACCGCCACTCTAGCTGGGTACACCCATTAGTATACATTGGGTGACAAGCTGGGACGAAGAATTAAACCCACTTGGAAAGGCGATGAGATTGCTGCGGATATGTCTATGTAATTGCTGCGGATTTATCCATGTAATTGCTGGTTTGTCAACCTTGTTGAATGTGATCGAGTAAAGCCATCGATGTACTTGTATTGGTTGCTGCTGGTTTCCAGGATTTGATGCCAGGAGGTGTGAACTCTCCCGTGAGGGCATTCAAGTCTGTGGGTGGACAGCCAATTGTCTTCGACAGAGTGAAAGGCAGCAAGGCCTGGGACGTGGACGGCAATCAGTATGTCGATTACGTCGGCTCATGGGGTCCTGCCATCATCGGCCACTGTGACGATCAGGTACGGTGGGGTCTTTCTAATCAATGTGCAATTTCATATTCAATTTCAGATCATTTGTTGGAAGTTCCTCTTTTCTCAACGCTCAGGTAATGAAATCCTATTAGTAGAACTAGAGGTCTTCTCTCTAAATTTGGTACTCATTTGGAAACCCTTGCATTTAGAGTATTCCAAACAATTATCAAGGCTTTGGACGATTCCTAAGAGGGGAGCTTGTGAAAGCCTATTGGAAAAAACAGGGTGTTTTGTCCAAAAACCTGAGCTTTTGGCTTTTGTTTTTCCTATCTCTCTTGGTTTCCTTTTGCTAAAATTGAGGTCTGAGGACACACGCTATGCAACAATAAGCTTGAGTCTTCCCCTTATCTCTGAAGATTAGTAGCAGAAACTCAAACAAGGATCCACTGTCGGGAACTGATGACGTCAGTGGGGATGTTGTGGAAAGCAGCTTCTTTCATGAAGATTGTTCTGGATGGCTTTTGGTCATATGACTATTGCCACATGTGTGATCTGTTTTGTACTTCATTCTATATCTCTGGCTACTTCCTTTTGATTGCTCTGTATAGCGTATGTAACTCTTAAAGCTTCGGGTCAATTATCTCTCTTGAGTCTAATTACTTGGTTTACTGGTTACCTTTATCCAGAAGTGTTGCTTGAGCATCGATACTTACAAGAAGATTTCAGAATCACGAACGTCATCTGGTATCATAATTTCTCTCATTAACAAACACCACAAACATCTCACCTGTGTTTCTTGATCAGGTGAATGCTGAGCTCATTGAAACTCTGAAGAAGGGTACCAGCTTCGGAGCACCGTGCGCATTGGAAAATGTGCTGGCTCAGATGGTCATTGACGCAGTACCCAGCATCGAGATGGTGCGGTTCGTGAACTCCGGCACTGAGGCTTGCATGGGCATGCTTCGTCTCTGCAGAGCATACACCGGGCGTGAGAAGGTTCTCAAATTTGAGGGCTGTTACCACGGCCACGCTGATTCCTTCTTGGTGAAGGCTGGCAGCGGTGTTGCAACCCTAGGACTCCCCGACTCACCCGGAGTCCCTGCCTCGTCCACAGCGACCACTCTCACTGCCCCATACAACAACTTAGAGGCCGTAAAGGAGATTTTCGCTGCAAACAAGGGTGAAATTGCATGTGTTGTCTTGGAGCCAGTGGTTGGTAACTCGGGTTTCATCATCCCTCACAAGGAATTTCTGCAAGGGTTGAGGGAGATCACGGAGGAGGATGGAGCTCTCCTTGTTTTCGACGAGGTTATGACCGGGTTCCGTATCGCTTACGGAGGCGCCCAAGAGCACTTTGGAATTACCCCGGATGTTACCACTTTGGGGAAGATCATTGGAGGCGGATTGCCAGTGGGCGCATATGGAGGCAAGAGGAAGATCATGGAGATGGTTGCACCCGCTGGGCCAATGTACCAGGCTGGCACTTTGAGTGGTAATCCTTTGGCCATGACAGCAGGAATTCACACACTCCGCCGGCTGCAACAAGAGGGATCATATGCTCACCTTGACAAGGTGACTGGAAAGCTCATCCAAGGCATATTGCAAGCGGCGCGCGATGCTGGCCATGAGGTCTGTGGTGGCCACATTAGCGGCATGTTCGGATTCTTCTTTTGTGCAGGCCCAGTGAACAATTTCGATGATGCCAAGAAGAGCGACACTGCCAAGTTTGCCAAGTTCCACAGGTACTGGATTTTTTATTGGACTCTCACATGGTATTGTTGCTCCCAAGTTAATCTGCATTTGCTTAAACGTATTTGACTAATTTGGGCCCCTGCTGTCCTGTTGAATTGCATTCGTGCATGTGCATCAATGGCCCAGGCCATCCTGCACTGTCTGCCCAACATGCTGTTGTCGACATTGTAGAACTTTGGAATGGCAATTGCTGTCCTTGCCGTCCTAAAGTTTCTACGACATTCTAGTCTGTGATTGCTCTGAATTCTTAACTTAATCTGCAATCACTTAAATGGGCGCTTGCTGTCCTATCACACTGCGCTCGTGCTTCTGAATCAGTGGCCTAGGTCATCCCGCACCATCCACTCAACGTGCCGCTGTTGACGACCAACCATTGTAGAACTTTGGAAGGCAATTGTGTCAATGTCTTTGCCATCTCAAGGTTTCTATGTCATTCTAGCCTGTAAATGCCCTGTAAATGCCCTATAAATTCTATGAACTTAATCTGCAATTGCTTAAACGGGCCCCTTGCTGTCCTGTCACATTGCACTTGTGCATTCGAGTCAATGCCCCAGGTCAGCCCGCACCGTCCGCTCGACATGCTGCTGTTGACAGCTGGCCTTTGTAGAACTTTGGATGGCAACTGCGTTAACATCCTTGCCATCTCAAAGTTTCTATTTTATTCTTAGTCTTTGATTGCTCTGGATTCTTAAATGTGTGGTTTTCTCATGGTTTTTAGAATTGTATTCAGTTTAGTTTTCAATAATGTAAATGGTGTTTAAAACAATAATGGCACATCCAGTAAAAATAATGGTACATGTATAGGAGGTATCAGCTTCAAGTGTTGTCCAAACCAGTGTTGGTTTGGTATCATCTTTTTTGAAATACCACTTGGGAATCTTTAATGAGGATTTCACATTTTTTGAGACCAGTAGAGTGTGGGTATTTGAGGGTGTTTTTGTTTTGATACCATTCAGATCTATATACCATGCAAGAACCTGCACACCTAGGCAAAATCATCATAGTATCAATATGGTTTAGGATGGTGTTGAGCTAAATCATAACTTGGGGTTGACAGAGGTTTTTTCACCTCGACACACATCGAATATCAATATTTGATTTGTATTACGATTTTGGTACCCATGTGTAGGTTCTTTGACACCATTATCAATGTTGATTATTGATACCACGCATTCGTCACCTACAGTATATATTGGTCAAGCATTAGTCTAAACCTCAATACTTTCAAGGATCTATTGAAGTTCATAGGTGTGGAACTGTTGTGTTTTCTTCTTATTAGTAACTAATAGCTGTAAACCTGTGTGTTTCCCATGTTCCAGGGGAATGCTGGAGAGAGGTGTGTACCTTGCACCTTCACAATATGAAGCTGGCTTCACAAGTTTGGCACACACTGATGAAGACATCGACTTCACCATAGCTGCAGCCAAGGAGGTGTTGAGTTCATTGTAAGCGAAACGGCAAGGCTGTTAGGATTCAAATTTTAGAACTGCAAATTTTGGACGTAGTATTTGTGGGATTTAAGGCAGTCAAGGGAGTCGACTTCTCATCCAAGATCCTCTTCAAAAACTTATGTAACCCTCATCAGTAGCTGCCTGAGTATAGTATGAGCACAGCTTGAAATCTGGTGGTGCTATGGGAATAGGAGTGGCCAGCTGTGGCTCATTTGCAAACCCCAACATACTCATTTCTCAGTCTAGAGTCATCTGGAAGGATCTTCGAGGTCTTCATGAGTTTCTCCTTGTGAGGAATAAAGCGCATAAGAATCTCCAGTGATGGGTATTTTGAGGCTTGTGTGTCAATGAGGAGATTGATGATATGTTGACATGAATGTTTTAACAGGAGATCACTTTGACCCAAGACAATGGATTGCAACATTAACGTGTCTCTTCATATGCCAACAACTTGGAGTAGGACTAATAATCTTTATTATTCAATATCTAGTTGCTAGAACTCAAGATTGCTGAATAGGTCCTCGAGGCCTGTTAATTAAGCCGAGGCCTGTTACTTAATTAGCCCCCCTGAGCCTGGCCTGTTACACTTAATTACATTTAATTGCACTTAATTAGTTTGGCTACGCATGAATACTTTGTGAAAGTAAAAGATATTAACTAAAATATTACAAAATAAACATACTAAAATAAAACACTAAGGCCCCCCTCCACCTGACTGTAGCTAAGCCTAAAAGTTGGTTCTAAAAACATGGCCTTCACACCATCGACATTATCTAGTACCAAGCCTGGTTGGCAAGTGATGTGGCATGGTTTAGAAGTGGAGGTTTTAAGCCTCAAGCACCGACCCTTCCATCGGTACCTAGATATGAGGCAAGAATGTAGGACCTTTAAAAGTGTTGCCTCCTGCCCTTGTGATCGGTTGCTTTTAGTCTTAGCTATGAGGGCACGAGAAGCTACATTAACAAAAACCGATGGTAAGATAGATGAGTAGTGAGGCATTTGGGGATGGACAAAAACAATCCAACATTTCATTGCTTGGTAGATAAAATAATGAACATGTGTGAAAGCTACTTAACTAAACCTACTTGAAAATCTCCGGAGCAAGTTCTTGTAGGTGCATTGGGAGAGCCAGATGCCTCCGCTATAACCGAGGGAGCCTTACCCATGTTTTAGGAAAAACTTTGGTTATTTGGTAAAGTTAGGTGGGGATGGGGCATAATTTTAGTTTTATTTTAGAATGACATAGACCCTTTAAATGGTAAGTCACAAAAATTATAGCCTCAGTGCTAATGAAGGTTTTGTAATGTTTATGCCTTCCAAGTTAATTACATGCTTTATTGATGGTTTCACTTCGAAAAGGAAATCCCATTCAGTTGCTTATTTACTCTATGAAAGTGAACATATATATTGGATTTTGAACCTTGAAATTGAAGTGCACATGGTTTGCTAAAATCTATGTTAGATCTACCTCTTGGAGATGGACCTGATACAAATTCTAGCAGACCATGAAACATTATCCATAGTCTACCATATAAGAATGCATGTAAAAATTTTCATCCATGATAATTATTTGGGCCCTTAGAATTTCGCCTACTAGTGTGAAGTGAACTTGGACGATCTCGGCCTTTTCGACCAATGAGAGATCTTAGGATGCAATGGTCACGGGCCTTCAGTCTCGTGTATGAAGTGGCCCTTAGAACCTGCTAGGATGTTCACTGGGGGTTGAATCCTTAAATTATGGAATCTACCTATTATCTGGCAGAAATCTACTATCCAACAAGATATCCTCGCCTTTCTTCTCTTTCTCTCTCGTCTCTTGTCTGAAGCCATTTGTGCTTCGGCAACACTCTCGCAAAAGAAAGAATTAAGCAAACCAAGTCATCGCCATCATCGCTCGTTGGAAGCAATCAAGTGGTCAGAATCCACCACACCGGGTACAACAACCTTGGCTATTCTGCTTATAAATTTCCTCCATATTTTTCCATCCTTCACTTGCACTCTTTGGGGCAGAATGATGTTGAAGCCCTAATAAATTAAGTGGCCGAGCTTACAAAAACCGAGGGCATCACCTGTTTTGTGAATTCCACTCAGGTTTGAGTAGAAGGAGAAGAGAGGGAAAATCAAAATGAGTTCCGGAGTGGGCGGAACAGGCCACTCTCTGGCATTTCGAGTCATGCGACTGTGTCGTCCTGCTTTGCAAGTGGATCTGGGGCTGAAGTTTGACCCGATGGATCTCATCCAAGGCGAAGACGCGTATGATAACGAGGGACATCAATCCAGCATCGAGGCAAGGGAGATGGAGGGGGCGTACTGGAGGAGGAGCGAATTGGAGAAGCCAATTGACGCCCTTGGACTTTCCGGCCTCTTGGTCTTGCCACAGACTTTCGGGTAAGTTAAGCCTTTTCCTCTGGCATTACCACATTTATCTACTTGCATTGTCAGGGTTTTAGCTTCTGATTTCGAGAGCTTAGTAGTCCCGGATGAAGCTGAGGAAACCCTAGCTATAAGGCAATGTAAGCGGGCCTTAAGTGGACGCTTTTCGCTCTGCACCCACTTCTCGTAGGATATGAAACACGCAAGGTGTGAGATGATTGACAAATCCAATCGAACCCCTAGCCGTTTTTCCTCGTAATGTTTTGAGCTCATATGAGTATTTTATTTTATTATCAAATTCATAGGTCCCCCTTTTCTCTCTGCATCCACTTCTCCTAGGGTATGAACACGAAATTAGTGTGAGATGATTAGCAAATTCAAATCATCGTGCCTGTAGCCATTTTCCTCATAATAGTTTGAGCTCACATGCATATCTTACTTATTATCAAAGTTATAGGTCCCCCCTTTCTCTCTGCACCCACTTTTCATGTGAGATGATTGACAAATAAAAATCAATGTTCCTGTAGCCATTTTCAACATAATTTTTGGAGCTCATATGAATATCTTCTTCATCCTCAAAGTGGAGATTCTTGAGCTCATCAAATATTCATATAGGTCTCTCCCTCCCCAAAATATGTTGATTATTGAACCTAGAATGGTTAACATGTCTTGAGCATGTAGTCCAATCTCTTTGAAATACTTGATACCTTTTTGGTGTCCATTCTTGGATCCACACCCACGCAACACTCAAATGTAGGTGTCTAATCAAAGAAAAGTAACTGAGGAAGACCCGCATACCTTAGGTTTTGATCTCAAGAGCTCAGTCCCGGATAAAGTGAAGGAGATCCCTTTCTATAAGGTAAGACACCTTAAACAGA
The DNA here is from genome assembly GCA_950295325.1 of Polytrichum commune. NCBI lineage: Eukaryota > Viridiplantae > Streptophyta > Polytrichopsida > Polytrichales > Polytrichaceae > Polytrichum > Polytrichum commune. The sequence continues at coordinate 50,658,669 of OX485807.1, forward strand.
CAGTTTCATCTCTGTACACACCTCTTGTAGGATATGAACATGCAATTCATGAGAGATGAACAACACATTGAAATTGTGCCTGCAGCCATTTTCCTCATAAATTTTGGAACTCATATGAATATCTTATTGATTATCAAATGTGAAGATTCTTGCGCTCATTAAATGGTCATATAGGTCCCCCCAATTTTGGTGACTGTGGAGTCTAGAATGGTGAACTTATTTTAAAGTCTAATCTCATTTAAACCCATGATGACTTTTTGGTGTCTGTTCTTTAATACACACCTAATCACACACCAGTCAAATATAGGTGTCTGCATTTTGTTCAAGGGTGTTGCGTTAATATTGATATACCTTTAACATCAAGGAAATCAAAATGCCTTACTTCGTCAGTGAAAGTCATTGACATTTTTCTGTGGTGATGCTTGGCAGGTCCATCTACTTGGGGGAGTCGTTTTGCAGTTACATTAGTGTTGGCAACCACACCAACCATGATGTTCGAGATGTTGGAATTAAGGCAAGTGCAGCTCTCTGTCATGCTCTGAGGGATTTTTCTGTAAAATGACTGCAAGCAAGTCCAAATGGTGTACTTGCAGCGTTCGCTTGAAAGAACAGAGAAGTTGTTCAAGCATGTGTTGCTGACCATAAATTTTTGCAGGCTGAGCTACAAACTGAGCGGCAACGCGTGACTCTAGCCGACAGCACAAAGGCACCCATGGATTACATTCGAGCGGGTGGCCGGCACGATTTCATTATTGAGCATGATATCAAAGAGCTTGGACCTCACACGTAATATTCTGGACTTGACATTCATGTCACAAATGAAGGTGTTTCTGTCGATAATGTTATTTTAACCTAGTGTATTTGGGTTGCTGTGTTGTTAGTTGATGAGACTGTACCATCAAATCCACATAAGTAAGTTATCTGGCTCTGTAGGCTAACCTAGATTGCATCTGTGGGGTGCTGTAAAGACCATGAATTGGAGAGAGGGTTTTGTTTCCTATTGGTATTCTTACTCAGTTATTATGAATCAGCTTAATAAGGATATTTGTATGAGGAAGAATTTATAGTGGAGCTGAAGAGCTGTGGTGCAAAAGAAGCACATGCAATCTTCAACTTGATAAAGTGGAGTTGGGATTTGTTGGAATGGTTGAGAAATCCAAGAATCTGATAAGAAACCTGGATTGCTTACAATTCAGGCTGGTATGCATGGCTGTGTACACCGATGCAGACGGGGAGAGAAAATACTTGCCACAGTACTTCAAATTCTTGGCTTCCAATCCTTTATCAGTTCGGACAAAGGTGCATATGAGAAAATCTCTGACAGATTTTCTCAGTTATTTTTTGTTTGAGATGGCATAGTAGACCTAAGTTTGGTAGACTCTTGTCTCTGTTCACTTGCATAATGTAGCATCCGACAATCATGACAGCGTTGTGTCTGTTATCTACATGGCTGCTGGTGATACTGAAGAACTGGCCACCTTACATGCATGCTTACATATTCAGGATAGTGGTTTGCAGTTTAACACTCTTGATTGAGTTTGAGGAATATGTTTCTCTCTGCTTGGACCTGACTGAATTTTTTTGGTTGTATTCTGTAGGTGCGGACAGTGAAGGTATGAAAAGCACAATTTGTGGATGGACAACTGCGTTTGGCCAACTTCATCCTCTTCGTTTTGTGTTCATAACAGATCTAAGATTCTGTGACTTGTAGGCCATTTGAATCCTACTGAGTTATGCATCCATTTATATTTTACGCAATTTAGTGGTTTCTGTTACTTCCAACTGAACAATTAAGCTGGCAATAAGGGTAACTTTTGGTGTGTGCTTGAAAAATGTAGGAGACCACATATTTGGAAGCTTGTATTGAGAACAGTACCAAATCCCTTCTTTTTCTGGACCATGTGCGGTTTGATCCACAACCACCTATGACCGTATCAGTTCTGGAAGTGGAGAGCAATGACAAAGATGAGTCTGAGGGCCCTTTAAGGTGGACAGCTCACCAAGTAATTTGAAAGTCTAGCTTGTTTATGTGTTGCTGTTTCAGTATGGATACAAAATACTGCTTGATACAGAATGTTTAAGGAGAGATTGTGATGTGGTCAAATGATACCAAATTTTGATAAATGAACGGTTCATCTTGTATCACTCTACCTATTGTCAGATTGCTTTCCTGGATGGTTTCCAACATGTAACTCACAATCTGCGTAAGAAGTTCCAGCTGTGTGTTTTGTGTTTGATCTGAGATACTTAACAGTTGGTTGTGTCGATTTCAGTGGGCTTCTGCAGCAGATCAAAGTAGTAAAAGCAAATGGAGGCACCCGTCATTTTCTTTACCAGTTCCATAAACCGGCAGGACCACCTGTGGTAGCTAAGGCAGATGGTAGTAATACACTAGGGAAGTTAGAAATTATGTGGCGCACTACTCTTGGTGAAGCAGGTCGGCTTCAAACACAACAGATACTGGGAAATGTAAGTACCTACTTGACATCTATTTCTTGCATCAAGCCAACTGTTTGGCTCTGGGTTTTTTATATGATAATAACATAGGTGACTTAGGGGCATCACAATTCAGCCGTTAGAATACCTTGGCCTAGACATCAATCTGCATGTCCTTCTCTGGAAGGATTTAATATTTCAAAATCTGTACTTAATATTCATCTAATAGCACCTGGTTGGCTGCTTGTCTTGCTGTGCATTATTAGATGCAGTTTCATATAATTGTTAGTTTTTGGTACACCTGACAATATACGACCCCTTAAAAATAGCTCCAGAGATGGCTAAACCCACAATTTCGCGTGATCATTATTGGTGCCAGGAATCCATTTGGACCTTCTTGAGCCTTAGGAAAGGTTAAGCAGCATTGCTATTGTGTGAATCTGGTGTGGGACTTGAACTTACCTATGAAATCATATGCAGCCAATTCCGCGGAAGGAAGTGAATTTGCGGATTGTGGAACTTCCATCCCGCATCCTTCTTGAGAGACCTTTTCTGGTATATATCACTTCATCGTTTCCATTCTGAAATATGGTTTTGATGGTTTGAGAGTGGCTTATTGACGCTTCCATCTGAGTTGTCAGTTTGTAGTGCTTGCATGAGGGTGCCTGCTTGTTGTGTAATAGAGGTATATGGTATTACTAGCAACTTATAATTAGGGGTTCCAGCAGCCAGTATTCAATTTGAAGTTGGATGTTCTTCCCTTGACATGCATACATTCATAAATTTGTATGATTCATTTTCTGAGTGTTCCTGGTAAACCCTGTACTGTTGTAGGTTCGGATGAGTGTCACCAACCAGACTGATAGACATCTTGGACCTCTTCGGATTTCCATGTCACAAGAAGATGCTCAGGGCATCCCTAGAGCAATTGTTGTAAATGGCCTCTGGAGCATGGTCAGTAATCTCCCTCCTGTGTATCATATCATGCACAACTAATAGCAGCATATCTTGCTAGATGTATAGATAATATACTGGTCTGACCATGCAATTTGGTCTGTTGCGGTCTATTGTTTTTGTACCCTCTTTCTAGCTGTTTTATAAGGTCTCTTATGTCTAGCATGAATGTCTCATGTGCAGGTTGTACCTCAATTGGAGCCTCTGGCCTCACCAGACTTCAATATGGTACATCTTTCTGCCTTTCTTTCCACATTGGTGTTCTTTTACTATATTTTGCTGGTTGCACATAAATCCATTTTTTGGCATTGTGTGCACATGATTTACATTGTTTTTAAGACTCTCTTTGATTATGAGGTTTTTGTCTGATTATATTCATGAGGCTCTTTCTTTTCAGCATAGAGAGTGATGAGTGTGGCATAATCAGGCGAGTTGTTGCCATCCACTTACAATATGATTTGTCATATGCAGAGTTTAGTAGCAACAGCTGTTGGTGTGCAAAAAATTACAGGGATTGGGGTGGCTGACACACGAGACGGAAAGCCCTTCGACACACTTGCAGCTACTGAGGTACACTTCATCTGTGACCCTCAACTGCTTAATTTGCTATATCCAATATTCGGACTTAGTTTCTCTTTTGAAATCCTTTGAAGTTGTTTGTCTTCCAGTTATGTTGAGCCAGCATGTTGGGTTTGACCACCCAGCTTATTCAAGCAATGCCTGTATGTATTGGAACACTAAATGTAGCGGTTTGCATCAAGTGTGGATCATAGAGTAGTTCAGTGGCTGTATGTTGATTCAAGTGGCATCCTGACGGTGGTAGTGTCCTTGTTGTTTGCAGGTGTTTGTGGAGCCTGAATAAAACATTGCATTGAATTTTCTGTCCACTATTCACTGAGACAAATTTGTTAGGCTCACAGCATCCTTGAAGGGTGCTTTGCCTTGACACCATATGGATATCGGTATGTTCCATATATACAATTTTTTATTAGATATTTATATAAGCTTTCATTTACTCCATAAGGAGATCTGAGAGCTAGTGTGTTTATAGACATTACAGGCTGTAAACATCTGTTATGCATTGTTTAATGCTAATTTGGTAATCACAGCTGAAAGGTTGGTCAACGTTTATGAGATGCTTCCGAATTTATTTGGGCAGAGGAGAGTGAGCTTTTACTAAAATTCTGAGGCCATGTGTTCCACATTTGCAGGTTGTATCAGGAATATGGTTGGTCTTGGCACGGCCCAGTAGCAGAGGGCTTCATCATTGGGAATGAAATAGGCTATTGAATGTTAGAAGCCATCTGGCATGTAACATCATAGGGAACTTTGTAGTAATGTAGTCTGGATAATGATCAATAAGGTAATGTTACATATCTTTTGCTTGGGCCCTCATCACCATCTTCTTTGTAGTTGCTCCTGACACATACCTGGAGAAAGTCAGTAATATGACATTGATTTTAAAGTTTGGGAAGCCAGAAGGCATATGGGACTAGAAGTACATCAAGATGGTGTAAAAATTGCTATTTTCCTAGAGTATAGTGGTTAAAACCAACCTGATGGTTTCAATTGAAAGGAAAACTTGAGACTGCCTAGTACTACATTTTGAAATAGGGATAGAAACCTATCTCTCTACTGGAGTTGTAGAGGGGACACTCCAGCACAAAAGTGTGCTTCAGTTTTTACTAGATTGTAAGAGAAAACGTGGCATTATATGCTATCTCTAGGGATTTCAATGGTGCGTCTATGATTTGAGGCGTGGTAAGAAATGGAGGCCTTCTGCAACTGTTGATGACATGATTTCAAAAGCTTGAAACATCCCCATAAAGTACTTGTTTGAGCACATTGTTGATCTCATCCTGGTACTTCTTAACAATGAACCATATCTCCTGTAGTTTCTCCCGATTGCGTTGAATCATGTAAGAAATCCCGTCATTGTAAGTCTTTGACCGTAAGGCTTCCTCTCCCTTCACTTTCACATCCTCCTGAACCATGCAGAGTGTTCGCCTTGTGAGTAAATAAAATATCACCCATTTTGAGCCTTTGTGGAAACTGAAACTCTTTGGATTTTAAAACAGGATTGATGCCCAGTTCTACTATTACAAAATTGAGTAGAGTTCATGAGCCTGACTTCAGTTTGAATGTCCGTTGATGGTTTTGAAATTTCACTAGGCTTTGAAAATGAATATGCGTGTATCCTAGAGAACATAACATATAGGACACCTGTTTGTTGACAACAATATCCTACAAGCTCTATTCTCAAAGTTGACAAGCTATATTCTTGAATCCCACAAACTTTCAGTCTGAATTTGAGTGGGAGAGATCTAGGTAATAGTCGGTGGCCAAGAAGGGATGAGTGGGAGACGAGCAGGGTTTGACTGTTTTCAGAAAGAGAATGAAAACTATATAGTGATGTTGTGTAACTTTTAAGTAGACAAACGAATAAGGTGCTACTAAATTACTAATGGAGTGGCTCACCGCTTGGTCCATAGAAAGGCCATGTGCATCTCTGGATGCTTGGATAGCATTTTGAAACACCTCTTTCTCTTGTAGAAGCTGCACAAATGCTTTTCTTGTTATCACTTCACAACTTTTACTTTAACAACAACAACAAATATTATGGTATAAACTAGGGTCATCCTCCAAAAGATGGTTACACTACAAGCATATGAGACTTGGGTGACACATCATGCGTCGATAAAAAATCTATCACCGTGTTGCTAAATTTCATATGCTTGTATTGCCAATCCTCTAGCAAATTCCAAGAATAAAGGTTGCCTTTGGTTACTACACCTAATTGTGATCTTTACCCAAAATCAATTCCAACAAATTTTTGGCAACCTTGGGTCAATTTTGGACACACATGTAATCAACATTGCTCATAGTTCATGCCTATGCTCAAAAACTACATGCTAAAATGTGTTGAAATTTTATTTCAAATGCAAGCAAGACCTACCAAAGTAGAAGATATCTAAGAATGGCAATTGTGCTTAGATGCTTAAAAGGTCGATTATAGGTATAATCATCAAAGACATGGAACTATCGTATATGAGCGCACCTCTCATCCACCTAACACCCATACTTTACCCCTTTAGGTTTGTTCCTCATTTATCTCAAATGACTTCGACTAAACTGATTCGGGGTCTTTCAAACTAATTCCAGTGTCAAATGACTTTGACTAGACTGATTTGGGATCTTTCAAGCTAATTCCAGTGTCAAATCTATTAATATTAATAAACTTTGGATTGCATACTATTTCAAGACTTTTATGTTGGATGAATGAGAGGTACGTCGCTTGTATGCCGATAATTCCCTCTCTCCGTAATCATCATACTTTGTGAGAGTGGAGCTCATTGCTAATAACAAAAAAGTAGTCAAGGTAAACATGTGACTCCACATACTGCTATAGCATCGGCGTCGTCCACATCCAATTCACCACTTTCATACTTATCCATTAAGTTCCATGCAGTTGCCGACATCACATCCGAGTACCGATTCTCAGCCATCCTCAATGCTCCAAAAGTGATTTCAATTGTCAAGGCCATTGATTGGAACCGGACTTTCATTTAAAAAAAAAAACATTTCGATTATGGTTTGAGAATCCTATCTTCAAGCTTGAGTTCAATCATGAGATTGTAAGTAAAGTCCATTACGGGAGTTTTGGACCCCAAGTTTCTTGGACTTGAACCTTGATGTAAAACTTACGCTATTTTAAATGATGTCTTATTTATTACAGACATGGGTTGGATATAAGTTGGCAAAGTGGTTCTTGTCTTGGTCAATCGTCTCATAAAATGTGTCTTCGAATTCATTCCATAATTTCTACAGCAAAGGAGCCGTGGCACAAAATTAATATAGATGACAAGACCTAGATAGAGCAGGAACTAGTTGAAACAAATGTTGTTATGTACACTTCAAAGAATTTTTTTGATTAGTGTTAAATTTCCATTTAGAGTTACTAAAGACATATTATTTAAGAGTACAATAAGTGTAGATATCGCACATGTTAATTTACAATATACAAAACACTTATTGTGCAATTGAATATCATTTGAAAAGAATTATGGCATTGCGTAATGAATTCAGACGGTAAGAATTCCATACTAATCGAAACAAAAGGCTTGGTTTCTTCCATGATGTTCAAAAACCATAGGTAGCTTACATTGACTTCACCATAAGTCTCCACCTCAATCTCAAACAATGCTTCTTGAAGTCTCTCGGTGTCCTTCAACAACTCTGTCAATTTCGGTTCTGCAGTGGTTCTGTCTGCTTGGCATTCTTGGAACACCTGCATTGTGACAATGTGCATTTGAGTTTAGTTTGGAGTTGAAATTATTGGAACAACACCAAGAGGGGTAGTTGGCATTCCACTAGAAAATGAGGTGCAATGAAAAACAGGATCCTATGTAAAGTTTCAAAGAGAATTTATAAAAGTCTTAGGAAATTTCATGCTATTGGAATTTCAAATTGAGAATATAATAGATATATCTCGAATGTATACATCAAATATGAAAAAATATTCCATGAGTATGCCCTTTACTTCATACTCCCCTTGGAAATACCCTTGTACCTTAGGTGGATCATTTCTCCACAAGGGAGTGACCCCTTTTGGAACAACGATGAAACTCAATGGGTATATTCTAGAATTGATGAAGCATATCACGTGGACATCTTTGTCATATGTTCTTCTTAGGAACACATGTTAGCTGCATTTGAGAATAAAGTGTGTAGATTTTGCATTGTAACCAGTCACATGACAAACCCTATGTCCATGTGTGCCAACTTGGTTCCGCTTTTGTCAGAGAAAAATGCAATTCCGAAGAAGACTTGAATATGCCCCAAAAACATCATTCATGCATTTTGACTAATGCCACCTCAATGTGCACTATACTGTCACAAATATAACACCCTCTCACTAGAACTTTGAAATGTCGCAGAGTTGACAAACGAATATGACATTAAATCCACTAGATCCTAGTAGTGAATGTTAACTTAGTGTGAAAGAAAACGCGACACCTTCTTTTTCTTCTTATGTAGTGCGCGGATGAGGGCTCGTCCTTGGCCATCTCGCCGTGTGAGGACCCCGGACACTGCTATTTTGTGAAGCCGTCTCTCTTCCTCTCGTTTGTTGTGGAGCTCGACCACCAACCCCTTCACCTCGTCCGCCACTATGACGAACCGATCACGATATCTTCCCAAATTTAGTCAAAGGTGCAAGCGTAGCAAGATACAACATAGTAATTTGTTTTCTTGGTTGTTAATCATGACTACACTCTAAACTCCGTGATATCAACTCCTTGAATGTTATTCTTTCTCTTATATCTTGAATCCCTAGGGAACGGATGTCCTCAATTCATCTCACTCTTTATTGTCACGTTTCCCTCCTCATACATCACAAGTTCTGACATTGAAATAAACCACCAAAGAATCCAAGCCGCACACTCGCACACATCACATTGCCATCAGTGTATTGTTATTATTGCAATGTTGACTTTGCGTTATTCCATGATATCACATTCTACACTAATTCTCTTTTATCACACATCCATGTTAACGCCACATAACTCCTTGATATCACACACACTTTGGTTGCCACACGCCTGATGTTACGGAGTTTTGATTGTGTTTGGTTGGGAATCCAGATTCTTGATAAACGCTTTTGGATTCGTGTGATTTGGGTTTGGTTTTCTGATGCTGAAGCCTAGCCTATTCAACAGACTGTGTAGATGAGTCTCTTTAATGAGGATACTCTGAAAGTGCATCATCGAGAAGTTTCGGAACTTTTTCAAGCTTGGGATGCTCAGGATCGCCCTTGAGCATGTCATCCAAGAACTCATCGATGCCCAACAAGTTCGCCACCTGCACTCCGCTAGCAATTAAGTATGTGGGTCTTATGTGGTCACTCTTCTTAATCGGACATATGTGTTTGAGTGGTTAATTAAGAACGGGTATAAAAAAGGTGCGTGTTATAATGGGATTGGATTGCATGCTCATGATCTTCATCAGTCTAGGTTGAGTAATTGACACAATCGGGAGGATGCATGTGATCACTTGGAAGGGAAGAGGCTCCTCATTTTGACCTTTTATAAAATTTCGTAATTCAACTCTAAATGTGCAACTTGAAATGACAATCTTCATGATTTGCGATTGCTAATCAAATGAGACAATTCTCGGTCCAATCGAGTGGCCCAAAACTTGTATGTGATGTGTGGCGATCCAATCGATTGGGACTAGAATATCAGAGGTGCATGCAACACCAACACTGAGCCTATGATCGTTTACAGGATGGGTTGATCGTTTTCTTGGAACACAAGTCCATGCAATTCAAGGATCACTTATATGGTTCCATTTCTTCATGGAACCTCTTAAAGTTCCACAATTGACAAAGGGATAGTAGCCCTTGGGAAAAGAAACTCTACATTCACGCTTGTTGCTGCATGAAGCTGGCGTTTCTATCTATTTGGAACCTAGAGTTTCTATAAGTTTATGTTAGCCTTAAAAATTTGAGATCATGTTTGAAGACCTCGGCGTTGAAATGAAATGCCAAATGCACAAACGTACAGCAAAGAGACGATGTTTTGCTTGCTTCCGTTTGCGTTCTTTCCATGCAAGCTCTTCCTTGTGTTCCTTATCTTTCAACTCTTGCATTGCATCCTGGTAGACTTCTTTAGCTTGTTTAACCTGCCATTATTAGGTCCCTTAGGGAGTTATATAGGATGTGTCCATTATTAATTTTCAGGGAATTATAATTAATACGTATATTATTACAATATTCCACAAACTAGATGAATAATTTGAGTATATTCCACGCATATTTTTAAAATGAATTTGTTGGACTCAATTTATTTCTTTTTTTTGTCTTATGATATTAGGTCAAAAGGTTAAATGGGATCTTATATTTTGTCCCACATGTTTTTCTAATACCTTCCGAGTGACCCCCCCTTACCCTCCTCAAATTAGGTTCACTTCATTTAAGTGTCCATACCATTTATTGATTGCCAATCTTTATAATGACAACTATGTAGACTTAGTCGGAATTGCTCTTGACTTGAGACGATATGAGTTTGTGGCCTCTTAGACTCCATGAACTAGGCTAAAGAGTAGCATTGCCGGACATTATGATTGGGATCCATGGCACCATCCACCACTCCTCCACTGAAAAGGAGATCTCAAGCCTTAAAGAAACAAAACAAAAGGTGACATCCCTTTTAATAAGTTTATGAATTTTAATGATGTGAAGTAAAATGATGCAAAATCATTTTGATGTGAATTATAAAGCCCATGAGGATTTTTCAACATTATAATCTCATAGATGTTGTCATGTGGTCTAAAAATTGATCATCTATAACTTGTAGAAAGGTGAAATGTCTTCTGAAAGAAAGAAGTCAAATTGTTTAATTAATTTATGAATTGAACATCAAGAACATAAAGGAGAACCAATAGGAGAGGTTTGGGAGGCTACACGATTTCAAAATGATTGTCTCATATTTTTCACTCCACTAAGTGTTGACTTTAGTGTCACTTACTATTTATAATTATAGAAAGTTATATCATTTTCCTATTAATGTAAATTTTTACAAAGTAAAAATATTAAAGTTCTATGATGTTCAAGCAATCAATTTGACCTTTGTTGGCAAAAGATGAGATACACAATAAATAGTTATAGCAATTCGTATCTCCGAATCATAAATGACACTAAATACAATATGTAGAGTAGTCACGTTAGGAGGACCTTATATAGAAAGCCAAACAAACTATCATGGCTTACCTTATATTATCCTTAACAAGTTAACTTCAACAAAATCCTAGAACAATAAAGTTGGTTAGATTAAGTCTTGGAGGCCCTTGTTTTCTCTTAGCTAAAATCTAGGCATTACGCATTGACTAAGCTTGCATATATGATATGGACCCTACAGCTCAAGCATGGACTCATTACCGTGACCACTTTTACACCGTTTTTTTAAATTGGTGTCTAGACTCTAAAATGGCGGAGGTGTTTTCTTTAGATATTATATTGAATAAGATCATAAATTACCAAGCTTCCAAAGCAAAGATGGTGGTCGAGATACAACAAGTTCCGCATATAAGCTATGGTAAACAATTTGTATTCTGGATCCTGTACAAATAATACACCACGATATGTATTAACTTTCAATGCTTCATACAACATAAAGAAGGGGAGCCCCCCAATTATCATCCATACATCATTTATGGTATTTAGTGTCACGTGTATTATTGGCAAACGGTCTAAACAAGGTGCCTAAAGGTCTCAAAGTGTTGCGTTTGTTGATGGTCAACATGATACTCTTCGTTAGCATAAGTAACTTTACGAGTGAAAGTGTGTTTTAGATTATGGAATTTGGCGTAGCACATGGGATACTTGAGATCATGGTTCTGGAATTTGGATTCAAGTATGCAAGAGGAAGATATTATCGAGCATACTAATGTTGTGTGCTTACATTTTAGTATGTAGGATGATGATATTCTTGAGCATACTAATGTTCAAGAGTCATTTGTGTACACTTTTACTCAACTTTTAGATCGTTGTGTAACATAAGCTTACACCTCATAACACTATTGAGCATACTCATGTCAAGATATTAGTAAGTGCACTTGACTGCCAAGTGTCAAGTGGTGACACAAATGGTGAAGTCGTTGATCATTAGTGTAACGTAACATACGCCTCAAGTGAGACTATTACACATGTCACACTAAAATACCATAAATGGTGTACTAGTATCAAAGGATCTGTCCATACACCAACTCCAAAAATGCCTTATGGATCTTGAAACCCCACTTACCAAAATCTACAAACTCATGGAAACTTTCTCACAAATTTGTCATCGAATACCTAACCTACATCATTCTAAATTGAAGGAAACTAGAGAAAAAAAAAACATGCATCCATTTCTCCACATTGGATATACTAACATATCATAAGCTAGTTACCTTACCACACAATCCACCTACCACAAGCAGACATTAAACCAACCCCCATGCCCCCCATGGGTAAGGATTAATGAACAAACATCGCATATCAATTGTAAAAAACAATGACGCTCTTTTTCTTTTTCTTTTTCTTGAAGTGGAACTTGTATGAGGAAGAATATAATTGAATTAATCTACCTTGCAAAGAGGGTTGCCTTCAAGGCAAAGGAGTCGCAACTCGCGAAACTGTCTGAGATAACGAACCTGCCATTTTCCAACCACAGTTCACCAAAATCGATTAATAATGTATGAACACGTTTGCTTACCACAGTAATTTTAGTCTCAAGCTCCAACAAAAACTTCTCAATTAAGCATTCACCACAGCACATACTCAAGATTGTCGGTAATTACACATCTTGGTTCCAAGTATCCACATCTTTGTAATGTGATCAAGTTAAGAGTGCTCATCAATGAGCTTGATTTGAAACGTGCTTCTGCCTGGTGCAAGGATGATGATATCGACACAGAGAAATGACTCGAAGAATTGACATCTTTGAAATATAAAATAACGTGTTGGGAAAAAAACTAGTTGGCATCTGTGGACTTGTGGAGGATTTCCGGACTGTTTCGGGACCAAATCTTCTAATGTTGAGAACAAGCAAAATCTCAAGTTGAATACGAAATTGAATTATAGGGGAGCTTGACCAAATGCAGAAACCATCAAAAAATCCGCATGTGAAAAGGGGAGGATCCAGTGCTCTAATTTTTCTCACCTCATACTAGGCATTGAAAACTGGAAAGTGGAACATAGTGGCCTTTAGCTTAGCATGGTTTTGGAGGTGCCATCATGGCTGTGTAGGATGGAGATCCTTGATTTTGTTGATAAACGTTTTTGCCGCATGTTTCAATTCATGCCATTACAAAGCAGGTGGACATGGCCCTCTTTGTAAGTATAGCAAAGTATGAGCTACGGTCTCAAAATTCTCCCAATTTCAATTCGGTTCCAACATAATAGGGGAACATTCCATGGTTATACTTGGTTCCACATAATAAGAGAGTTTTTCTTTATAATGTTACGTTCACTTGCTTTCTTTAGATGCATGTTTCATTTACAAAACTATTGAATTTTCAGTATGATCTAAGATTATAGACATGATCCATACCCGATCCATATGTATATATGGGTGGTCACAACTCTCATTCTGATTCTAATTTGCATATCATCCAAAACACAAGATTACACTATGTCTTCCATCACTTTGCAAATAGCTCTATTTTTCTACATTCTAATTTTGTTTTGACCTACAAGAAATAGCGCAAACTTTATTGTGGAGTACAAAGATAATTGGATCAAAATGCAAGGGATAGTACGTAAATTTGATATATGTGGATTTTTTTGACATACTTTCTCAAGTTCCTTGAGTTGGTTGTTGCCAAGAGACAAGGACTTGAGGTCCTCGAGGGCATCGAGGCCTTCAAAGACGGTAATCTTGTTGTTGTATAAAGAGAGGTCAACGAGCCTTGTCAATGTGCTCAAATTCTCTATTTTCTCTATTTGGTTAAATGAAAGATCTGCGACCATCTCATCAGATCTTTCATCAATCCAATGATCCTCTTTGACCGTTTTCAAACTCCACATCAATGCTCAAGATGAGTTTAGTTTCAATGCATCTAGCTATACATATGAATCTTTTATTTGTTTGAAAGATTAATTTATCATTAAAAATTTGTAGTCCCATGCTCTTACCAAGCTCTGTCAAAGTGACAAGATGGGCAAGGTTGTTTATCTTGGAAATGTTGTTGTTGTCCAACTGCAATCTCGTTAAATTGTCAAAACCTACCAAATAGTCGATATGTTTAATATCTGCAACAAATTTTTTTTTAAATCATTATTATTACCGACGTGAAGTTGAACCCATTGGTTTTATCATGTTCAAGAGTCCCCTTGATATAGGGTAGGGTATGCTATCTACCTTGGAATGTTTGTAAAATCTATTTCAGAACAATTTTGGATCACATTCAAGCGTAACAAATTTGTAGTCTTCCAAGATAAAAATAAAATAAAATTTGCCAAAATTTTCAAGGCAATTTGACTTTTTCATGCACTTCTGCAAGTATTGCAATTAGAGTCCAATTTCAAAATGTTGAAAATACTTCTCGATCTTTCTTTTTGTGCAATAGTAACTACACCTAGAATTGTCCTTTTGAGAATTTGAGCACAATTTATATTATTAGCTTACCTTGATTTTTGTTGGATCTTGTTTAGAATTGAATGAGGTTTTCAATGCATTCTAGCATGTAGTTGTTGGATACTGTGTGAATAAACTATATACTTTCCAAGTGTTGGTTATAGGTATATTTGAAACCGACCCAGTTTCCCATGTTTAAACTATATTCATTTTGGGCAAGAATCTACTGGATCACTTTTGGTTAAGATTCACAACTAGTTGTATCTACAAAATACGCATCGTCAATCATCGATTTTGTTGATTGAGAGTATCTCCTATGGTTAGTGCAAACCGACTCTATCAACTACATCCCACCCACAAAACCCAAATGTCTCTCAAATCCTTACTACCCTTCGAGTTTTTGAGAGAGGGACACCCCTCAACCCCTTCTCGTCGTCAAGAATTGTAGGTCAGAAGAATTCAAAGGATTATATGTCTCTCAAGGAAAGTAAAGTTTATGATGTTTAAATGGACTTTGTGTGAGATGAGCATGCCGCATTGGCCTAAAAAGCTTTGGAATTTGATTATTGAGAGAATCATTTTATAGGGACCATAGGAGTTGCTCTAATATAGGTAAGATGGAGTGTTACCTCGGAAAGAGAATTGGAGCCACAACACCTCCTTCAAGGGAATAGTTTTGATCCTCATTTCAAATCCTTCACCTGATGTTCCTTCAATCTAAAAAAAATGCAACAACCTACTTTATTACATCAATGAAAGGGATTCATTACATACAAAAAGGTTTGTAGCAAGGGGCCTCAATGCGTGTTTAAATGCATAACATTACTTAGCGTGCAACTCTCATTCTATAGGCTCTCAAAATATAATAATGAGATGCTCGAAAAACTGCACAAGGAGACTCAAATTCAGGTTGAACTCCCAACACCCCACTGTTATATTTTGATGGCCCAAATTATTGAGTAATGTTATGTGAATAATATGATTCTTGTAATACCAGAGGCAAGGTAGTCAATCCCATGCCCCATGCCCATGCACTTTTTGAGGATTTCTTGATTTAGTGGTAGCTTATGATATGTTTTACAGCAAATTGTGTAAATTTTTATTTATTGACAATGCATTCCAAAAGTTTGATAATGTGGATTTAGTCTCACCTTTATTGCTGATCTTAGGAGATCAGTCGTGATTGCTTTGCCTTCCATCTTTTGGACCTCTTGAAGTCAAACCTCAAGGCTGAAGTGTTCTGTAAATTGGTTCGAAAAGGGAAGCGCATGCACACGTCCCTGCAAGGAGCTTGCTTAGATTGTCAATTATCTTGGATAATAAGAAATGTGAAATTGAGACAGACATGTCCAGGCTTGTTTTGACATCAGTTACCTATCCCAAATCCATGAAATTGAAGTTTGCTATATTTGTCCACTGTAACTTCCCCGTTGGCATAATACAACTGCCAAAATGTATAGGGTTGCTCAGCAAGCACAAAGGAACATAAATTGATCATACATACATGCCATTTTGACAAAATTATTCCATTTGTGGCAGTTTTCTTTAATCTGTGTGTGAAGGGCCATATAAGATTAGGTAATAGTTTAACCCCTGAAGGCTTTTAAAGTGTTCATAATTATTGTGTATTCTCTCTTTATACTGGATAACATGAAATCTTCACCAAACTTACTTTGTGCAAGTGTCAATGAGAATAAGCTTGCAAGACAACAAGCTATCACTATCTACCAAAAAGTCACACCACAATCTATAATCACTTTTCAATTTCAAATTACTGTATGTATGATAAGTCCAAATTGGGCTCCAAAAGAGTTTAAGGGTTGAGCATATGCACAGCACAAAAATGCTACCCAAGACTACCTTCATACCATATGCATGGCAGTTACACCTGCAAGGACTTCACAGGAATTTTTGTTGGTAACATGGCCAGTGTAGTGCCACATGTGATAATCCAAGTGGATAAAGCCATATGCTTGGGTTTGAAATCTTACAATCTGGTCTCAAGAAGTCTGGAGTGCTAAAAAACTGCACTGTCCCAACATGATTTGGATTAAGGCACGTAACCAATAGTGTTGCATATAAAAACATGAAACACAAATATTGTCCCACCACCATTCAATCGAATGAAACCATGTGCAAATCAGAACCGCTTTGAGAACTCAGTTCACCTTGACATGTGAAAAAACCTTCATTTTTATTGAGGTTAACAACCGGAGAAAGCAGGGAATTCCTTCATTTGGAACATCAATTTGAAATCATGTTCCACCACCTTTCATGTAGAAATGTTCTACATAGACAATATAGAACAAATGAGCTTTGCCCACTTGACTTGGACCCTAAGTTAAAAACTTCCAATCACCTCATTCCAGCAACATTTCGATGTTGTGTCCGCATGCCCCCCTCATGTGTCCAGAAATGCTCCTCTTTGATCAATTTGTTTTTGTTTCTAGGCCAAGTAGATTGGTAGACCAAGGTCGTCCTCTGTTCAATTACAAAACAGTCCCAAAAAATAGAATACTGAAAAAATTAATTGTCTCTTTCAATGATGGTGTTTCTGAATATCAATAGCATCCAATCACCAGCCATCCAGCCAAGGTGGGTTTTCTTCATCAGGTTGGAGACCAAACACTTGGTACCCATCATCTACAGGAAGAAAATCAAATGCCAATTGGACCCGGGACGCAATTTCGGCAGGAACTTCAGAACTTCCCTCTAGAAGTTTATCCCAGTTGATGTCTTGAAACCAAGGATGTTTTTTAATTGCCATTAACCCCTGGCTATCACAACCAAGTCTCTCACTTGGGTCCACCACAAGCAGCTGTAACAAAAAATTGACTGAAGCTGTTAGTAACAGTAGGTAGGCCTAAAACAAACACTTTCAGCTCTGCACCCACTTCTCCTAGGATGCTACACACGTGATTAATAAGATGACTAGCAAATCCAACTTGAGGGTGTTCCCATTTCCCTTGTGATTTTTGGAGCTCATGTAAATATCTTGTTCACTATCAAAGTGAAGATTCTCTTTCTTCTTGAATGATCAATAGGCTCCCCCCTGATTATGTGGGTCCTGAACCAAATTTAGTTACCAAATTTTGGTGCCCTGAAATTATGGTGTCCGATCAAGATAAGTAATTAAATTAGGCCCGATTACATTAATGTCATTTTGATACAAAGGAAGATGAACACCTGTCTTGTTACAAAACAAGGATTAGGATATCATTTTATCAGTTTTATAAGCTCTTGCTGGAACCTACCTATGACTATGGCTGAATCGATGACTTTCAGCAACAACAATGGACAGAAGGTACCTTATCAATGAGATCCATAGCATCGAAGCTGAAACTAGAAGGAAAAGTCATATGTCGATTGATAATTTTCCCAAAAATCTCAAGCTCGCTCTCTCGCCAAGATCCAAATGGGAGCTCTCCTTGAAGCATATAATACACAAGTACACCTAATGCCCACCTGAATCAAGTGACAATTTGCAAATGCTTAGAACATTGATATCAAATCCATGTATCTTTTAATGAAATGAAATGAAATTGATTTTAAAGTCCGGAAGTCAAAAGGCTAATGGGACTGTAAACAAGATACCAAAGAGTACTTCCTGCTTTGGCTTTCAAATAATACCAATGCTCGAGATTTTTGTCATGTGGCAGTCTTCTGTTGCTTCGAGTGCCACTCAAATGAAAGATGGAAATTACAATCGGCATCAAAAACTTTTGAAGGCATGTGACTTGATAGTCAGTGAATACAAAATTCTGTTGCTGATAACTTCATCTTTATCATTCTATGCCATATTGAGTATTCTAGCCATCCTGTTTACACATGATTGTATTTCTTATTCTCTTTCAAAGTAAGTTGTACATCAGTTAGTTCCAACCCTTGGCACACAATTTCATTAGAGTATACCTTGCTATTCAATGGTGAGGAATAATTTCAGCACATACAATATGACATAGTGACCACAAATTCATATGAAAAGCGTATCTGCTTACTATTTTCTGCGCTTGTGAAACTGGACTACAAGTACCACCCCTAAAGTGCCCATATTTCTAGATTTGCTCATTTTAGTTTTGAGAAATATGAGAGGGAATTATGAGAGGGAGCACCAGTCAGAAGCCAAGCCATGGCCTTGTCCCAGAATTATCTCAGGTGCCAGAAAATCAGCCATGCCACAGATTGTGAAGGTGCGCTCATCTGACATTTGCTTTGCGAACCGAAAATCAATTAACTGCAATAATAAAGTAGAAAGCTCGTTAGTTCAATGTAAAATGGCAGATTTCCTTGAGATGATTTCTCAGAAACTCAGGGCAATTTTCACTGTTAAGCGTCTCAGAGGCCTATTCTTGGCCTCTCCAAGATCAAAAAAATGTGTTTGAGGAACATATTTCCACATTTCGCCAATTGTGTCAAAGGTGATCTTATCTAAAATTAACTCATTCTTCAAGTGCACTTTTCAAATTTGTCAAACACCTTAATGTAATAGAAGATTTGGGTTCAAGCACAAAGTGTAAGTGCTACTGGATGCAAACACATACTTAGTATTTTGGTCATCACCGTCACATATAAGTATGTTTTTATTTTCTCCTTGACATAAGATAATGCATTAAATAAAGCTTCAAATCCACAAATATTTTAAAAATAAATTAAGACTTGGTGAGGCTTGTAGAAGTTGTGTAGATATGTTAAACATTGGGCCCTTTTGTCCTTTATGGGTTAAATTCACCATTGAAACTGTCTGAATGTACTATAGATGAGGCTTATATACCTGAATGCGACCTTTTCGGTCAACCATGAGAATATCAGGTGAAATGCCTCTATACACAACACCATCCTGCATTTGTCAGCAA
This sequence comes from Polytrichum commune, assembly GCA_950295325.1. NCBI lineage: Eukaryota > Viridiplantae > Streptophyta > Polytrichopsida > Polytrichales > Polytrichaceae > Polytrichum > Polytrichum commune. The sequence continues at coordinate 50,678,029 of OX485807.1, forward strand.
ATAGTTTAGTCATCACATCCAATTTAGGTGCATTGTTACTGAATATCCAGACATACAAAGGTGAGTAAGAAGAAAAATAATAGACTTATCCTACAGAGGAAGAAAAAATAAAAAACATTCCCGTGCAATGCAGATGTCAGTGAGAGTCTTAAGAGCAACGTATATTGCAAAATCAATAAGTGTTTAAGGCTAAGCCAGTCTAATTCAATCACCAGTCATCATTGCCATTGTTGCAATGTTGGCTTTGCATTATTCCATAATGTAACACACCACTTCCCTATTATCATGCATCCATGTTAACACTACAGACTTCCTTGATATCACGTGCACTTTCGTTGCCACAGGCGTGATATTGGGAAGGTTGCAGTGTAAATGGACATCTATATTCAAGTGGTGTGGGGTTGGGTGTGGGTCCAAGAGCAGACACCAAAAAGAAAACACGTGATTATAAGAAATCGGACAATGTGCTCCAAATTTGTTATCTATGCTAGGTTCAATAGTCAACATAATTCGAAAAGAGAGAGAAGCTTTACTTTGAAAATGCATAAGATATTCATATGAGCTCCAAACATTATGGAAACAATGCCTATGGAATCAATTTGGATTTGCTATCATCTCGTACTAATCATGTGTTCAATATCCTAAGAGGATTGGGTGCAGAGCTTTAAATGTCCATTTTAGGACCATTTACCTTAGACCACCTATTAGCTAGGTATTTAGTTGGCTATCTGGATACGCCAGATACTAAGATCTCAGAACCTATCTGAAGGCAGCAACACTGAATATATAAGGAAGTGGCCCTTGATCAGACACTTTTTCTCTCTGAGCCTACTTCTTGTAGAATATGAAACAAACAAACAGATAGTGCGACATGATAGGCAGATCCAAAACGTGCCCATACCCATTTTCCTCATAATTTTCTGACTCATACAAAATTTTGATTCAATATCGAAGTGATGATTCTCATGCTCATTAAATGGTCATAAATGCTCCCCCCTGCCCCCCAAATTATGATATTGAAAATTGAGTCTAGAACGGTTTACATTTTTTAGCACATAGTCCAATCTCTTTTAAACACGTGTCTTTATGGTGTTGGTTTTAGATTCATACCTAACCACACATCTCTCAAATAGGTGTCCAGATTTTTGCTCTGTTTGATTAACAAAGGTCTACCTCATATACAGAAAAACCTTATACACAACCATCAGTACCAGAAACGGCAGAGATCGATTAATTACCTTGTGTAGAAGTTCAATGGCAAGGACAATATTGGCAGCTAAAAAGCATGCAGACTTTTCAGCAAGTGATGAGTGAAGAAGAAGCTCCAAAGGTCCAGATAATACAGAGTTCAATACAAGTGCCACACTATCGTTATCGATAGGGGTAGCCAAAAGATGGGGCACAAATGGAGACGGCCTCAATTGCTTGAAAAGAGATCTTTCCAACAGGACTTGATTTTCTCGGCCAAGTCTCTGCACTTTCCGCCGTTGGTATCTCTTCATGCTTACAATGTCCCCTGAAAGTGTGAGTCAAGCATAATAGCATTGTCAGGTCAACATCAAAATTGCAGCTTAAGAACAGGAACATAGTCAAGTAACAAGTTGAGAAGGAAGGTTGCAATTTTGATTAAATAAATCCGTCCACTCGGGACTCATTTTTGAGATGATGATGTGTCTGAAGATGCCAAAAAAAGGCACTATGGCATGTCTTCACTAAAACTTATTATTAACACAAATGACAGTTTAACATATACGGTGCACAGGTATGTGACTACTTCTGGTGGTTATGCAAGATCAAAAGGCACATAAAGATAAATTTCTCAGGTGGATAATTGTGATGCGAGTACAACAAAAAGAATCATCCAGATAAAATAATAATGAAATTCAGGAAAAACCTAACCTGACTTTTTGCAGAGTGCAAGGCCAACTTCACAGCAGTCTGTTGTGTAGACAGTTTCTTGCCAATCCTGAGAAGGAGAAAATACAGGTCAAAGTTTTGAATAAATGCTCGGGCATGTCCCCAAGGTTAGAGAATCTGAAAAACCCACTCAATCCAAGTTCCAGAATTCAAGGTCGGAGCATGTACCAAGTCCTTCAATGATATCCTTTCAAAGGCATGTTCATCCACTTCTGCCAATTGGATTTTCCGAAGATGTGACATCTTTTCCACATGCCTGTCCACAAACACATCAACCCCATTCAATCAAACGAAACTACCCAAAATATACTCATAATCTGCAACATCCACAAAAGGGTAATAATGAACTTGAGGATTACCATGTGCATATTATTGAACTTATCTAAATTAAGTTATGATCTGCAACAATTTCATGGCTTGTAGAAGTAACTGCAACCCTTCTAGGAAAGTGGACACCTTTAAACAACCATAAAGGGTAACTGGACTTACACATCTTGCTCTAAAGAATGAGGTATCCATAGATTCTAGAGGAAGGTACTTGATAAAAGTTCAGTTACACTAATTATGTCTGCTAAAAATCCTAAGTTGTGGGACATGTAGGCCATATAAATCATAATTCCTAATTGCTCACCAAATGTTGAGAGGAAACCCTCTAAAACCCCTACCCACCCTCGAAAATCAAGTGACCAATGACTTACTTTGTGTCCTCAAAAATTATGGAGGACAACCGCCCAACAGCATCTTCAAAATTTTGTGGAGAGATAACCCAACATTTGAGATCACTGCTTGCAACTGCTGTAATAGACTTTGCAGGCTTGTTCAAAAGTAGCCATTCACCAAACGATTTAACTTGAGGCGATCTATTCCCACTACGGTTACCCTGTTCAATGAAAGCACACTTTTCGCCTGCCCACTCCAAGCTTGCTCTTGGTAATTGAAATTCTTCAACTTCATCCTCCGCATCATGATATTCCACATCCACGTGCCCTTCGCTGACGATGTAGAAGGCATCAAGTTTGTTATCCTGCATAGCCAAAGTTTTTGGAACAATAAGTTCCAATTGCTTACTACTTGCAACATGGAACCTTATTTTTAAATGGAGCACCAGTTTCATACATGAACACTCTAATCAATCTACTTTTACTGGGTTAGATAATGAATTACTCTATGCTTAGATAGTGGAATTTCATATCAAACCTATCATTTACTTTACCCGATATAACTCTTCATGAAGAGTATGAAAAATAATTCTCTCTAACCCTTCATAGATAAAGAATCATTCTTCATAATTCACATGAAACCTATCATTGCCTACTTTTACTGGGTTAGATAAAATACCACTCTTCTTAACAAACCTATTAGTTCTAGCTCACAAATTTATCCTCTTCATGCTCATTATAAGCCTAGGAATATTAGAGATTATCCTCTAACTCAACATGATTTTGGGTACGAAGTTGAATTTTTTGCATACAACACCTTCCATGTTTGGTAAGTTTATGATGCATGCTTGGAGGTAGAGTAGAGGTTTGAACGAAGACCATTCTACATTGGTTCATTGACAGTCAAACTCCTTTTGGCATGCCAAGAGGTGCTTAAAATGAGTTTGGCCCTCAATGAACCAAAATAGGTTTCTCTTCATTTGAATACACACACTACCTTCAAGCATGCACCATGAGTGGAAAGAGATTATTGATATTGTATGCAAAACAACCAATGGAAAATTGTTGGGGACCACCAACTCCCAACGAAAAGTCTCATTGAGTGAAAGAATCACTCTGTTACTTTCAAACACTTTTTCAACTTCTGAGCAGATTTCAGAAGCCATCAATCAATACTCACCTTCTCAACTATAGTGTGACCTGCACAAAATGAGACTTCAGTCAAGGCTTCCGAAAGGCTATGCAGATGTGACCAGGATAGCTTGGAAAGCATTTCCACAGACCGCAAGGTTTTTAGTGAAGGGTTTGGCTTGTGACTCATGACAAGGATACTTCGATAAGCTTCACGTTCAAGCACCCAGAGTGCACCATTTGTCACTGCTCGCACTGTTCCCTGTGCCGGTTTATTATACCTGTATAATTTCAACATACACCATGTACACAGTCAAAATACCATTGCTGGTGGATCATAGCATTCATAAGTAGCATATTTAGGTTCAAATGAAGATAAAATTATTCTTAGGTCAACCAAATAACCTAAGAATGATTCCATTAAGGAAGGCGCACCTCGTCAGATTGGATTTTGGTACATGGAAGAAGGCTTTGTGTTCAAAGATAGGCAACAATGAGGTGTTGACCAAGGTAAGCAGGCCTTAAATGGAGACTTTTAGCTCTGTGCCCACTTCTCCTAGGATTTGAAACACACAATTATTACAAGATGATTGCAAGTTCCCAATCATGTCCATAGCCATTTGCCTCATGAATTTTGGAGCTCATATGCATATCTTCTTCATTACCAAAGTGAAGATTCTTGAGCTCATTATATGGTCCTATAGGTCCCCCCCCCCTTTATGTTGACTATTGAGCCTACCTTTGTTAGCAAATTTTAAGCACGTAGTCCAATCTCCTTTAAACACATGTGTTGATTCATATGGAAAGACCGTGAGGGACCAGCAACACCCAACGAAAAGCCCCATTAAGTTGATATATAACACAATTGGTATAGATGACTTCGTACATAGGAAGTGCTACCCATAGCAATATGACTACAACTGCACATATGCAAACACTGGGTCATAAAACATCAGCTTGAGTTGTTTTTTGGTTGACTGTTTACCACACAAGGTTATTAATAACAGGACCCCTCAGAATCTCAGAGTTGAAACTTGATCTCAAACCCAAAACGCACGTAAGCCCAGGCCTTCACAGAGCCCAGAAAAAATGCCACCTGAATAAATTGCATGCTGGACGCCAGATGGGTATATGGTCTGCCACATTCACAGAACCATCTTACTGCCAGAAAAGCAGGGCCATATAGACCTGATGTGGAACTTTTACATTCTAAATGTCTCCTCCTTTCACGTTCTTTGTGATTCCATGGACATGAGACAGACACATCATCATTAGTGGCTCTTAATTTTGAAAGAGTTGAGAATTTACATGAGTGCAAGCTCTCCAAAGCAAGGGCTTGACTTTGCATTGTAGTGATGAATCACCGTTCCAAGCTCCTCTGTGGCACTAGCACCATTCTGAGAGACAAACCAATTAAAAAATCAATTACAAAGTCAACCCTCAATATGAGCAATAAGCCATAGCTATCAGGGCACGCAGCCCTTCCTATGGTCAATAGTTCTGAAACTCTTTCTCATGAAAAGTGAATTTAAGTTTATTATTAAAGATATCCTTTTTCTATCCGGAGTTGCTCCTCTATGATTTTCTATTAGTTGTTTTGAATACAATACCAAAAACTTATTTCTACTTGTTGTGCATGCTTCGAGGTAGTGTTTAACACTGAATAAACAGCAACCTATTTCAGTTCATTGAGGGCCAAACTCATTTTAGCACCTCTTGGCATGCCAAAAAGACTTTGACCCTCAATGAACCAGTATAGAATGTACTTTGTTCAAACCTCCACATTACCTCCAAGGATACACTGGAAACTTACCGCCTATGGAATGCAAAACAACCAACTCCCACCCAAAAGGTAACTTGAGTTAGGGGATAACTCTAATATTGAGCAATTAATTGTTGAGACACAACTAATAATAGACAGGGCAGGCATCTACCTCTTGACATTAAATGAGCTGTCTTAAGAAATTATTTCACCTTGCAGACGGGACACAGATATTAAAGTGTATTGCAGACAAGCTGCTTGACGAAAAGTACCTGGGAAACCAGAACTTCAAACTCTCCAGATTCTACTATGTAGAATAGGTCACCCTCAAAACCCTGCAATCAGAAACCACCTAGTGAAACCCAAGTCACTCCTGATTAACAGGCACAATATATATATATATATATATATAACACTTATCCTTTAACTCAACATGACTTTTGGTCAGGAGTTGATTGTTTTGCATGCAAGACCTTCCATGTTCAGTAAGTCTTTGGTTATGCTTGGAAATAGTGTGGAGGTTTGAACAAAGAACATTCTGTATCAGTCCATTGAGGGTCAAATTCATTTTGGCATGCCAAGAGGTGCTAAAAGAAGTTCAGCCACCAATGAACTGAAATAGGTTGCTCTTCATTCAAAATCAAATACTACCTCCAAGCATGCACCACAAGTGGCAAGCAATTAATGACATTGTATGCAAAACAATCAATGGAAATTCAGAGGACCTACTCCTGACAAAAGGTCCCGTTGAATTAAAGGATAACTCTAGTATATGGAAACCTTGATGAAAATGGAAAGGAAAAGAAAACCATTACATCCCATAAGCTAATTACATGTGCAGAAGTTTAAGTTTCACCTGCCGGATCACAATATCGCCAGCCTCTACTTCAACCACATACATGCACTCAATAAGCATTTGGCGCTGCTTCTCTGAAAGACTCTGAAGCAAGAAGCTCCCTTGCAAAGCCTTGGTAATTTCTGCCTGTTGATACAAACTGTGACGGTTAGTTGTGGTTAATATCATTGAAACATATATGAAATTGCCCTTCACTAGACAATATCAGAAACAGAGGAGGTATAGTTAATAGACCTGCCAGGACAGGACCGCACAATAAATTAACTAATACAGGATGGAACTAACCCAAGGGCCACTTTACACTATCGCCAAGGCCTGTAGCCGTGAAATTGTGAGGCCCCTTGGAACTCAATCCATGGAATGTTGAAATTAAATTCTGTGTGATTATAAGCCTAAAGTTTAGTGCAAAGACACAAACAACCAAGCTCTCAACTGAATGTGACTTCATCGTCATCCTAGTCATGTGGGCACTTCTATACAGTAAGTTCTAGTAAATCAAAGGTTGTGAAATTTTGTAAGTGTCATGGTCTCCCAGTTTTATGTTAGACCCACCTCTTTGAGGTGGGCTTGACACAAAATATAGTAGACTACGAAACAATATCCATGTAGGTTCTTCATTCATTCCAACTTCCTCAGTCCCTTAGGCACTCAAGCTCTAGTGTAAAGTGCCCCTAAGGTGGTCTCCTGAAAGAAATGAAAAGTGCATGCATTCATTTCAGTCCTGCCCCATAATCTTCTGATCTTCAGTACAAGCAGATATGAAGCTTACCTATCCAGTACATCTTGTAATTAAAGTAAGCATGCCTTAAATGCACACTTAAAGCTCTGCACCCACTTATCCTAGGATGCGAAACACGCAATTAGTGCGAGATGATTGAATTCGTGTCCCGTAGCCATTTGCCTCATAATTTTCGGAGCTCACATGAATATCAAATTCATCAAAGTGAAGATTCTTGAGCTCATTAAATGATCCCATAGGTGCCCCTAAATATATTGACTATTGAACCTATAACAGTTTACACATATTGAGCATGTAGTCCAATCACCTATAAACACATGTCATTTTTTTTAGTGTCCATTCTTAGATCAACACCTAACAACATACCACTTAAACATAGTTGTCCGATGAAATTATATAGGATATAGGGTTTTTGCAAGTACCTCTTCTTCAGGGGATTTCGCATGAGGCTCAACAGTAGGTATCCAAGGCTCCTCTGCATCCAACAACGCTTCAATAGCACGTGCAGGTGCTCTCAACTGATTATGACTTGGCGGACGAATGCCTTTAGGAACTTCCACCAGTGCTCGAATAGGTGATTTTAATCCTGGTTTTGTATAATTCACCTGTGCATCATTGTGAAAGGTCTCTGAAGCAATTTCAACCTGGATCCAGGAACAAACTATAATAAATTTTTCAACTAAGTTTGCTCAATCATTACAAGGCTTATATTCCAGATCAATGTAATGGACACCAACAACCTCAACAATTTGACAACATACATAACAAAAAGCGTTTATACGTGTTGAGTTATTCTTTCAACTCAGTGGGAGTTTGTATCAAGAGTTGGTCCCCTATGATACTTCATTGGTTGTTTAGCATGCAATATCGATAACTTATATCCACTTGTGATGGTGCGCGCTTGGAGCCAGTGTTTGAATCTGAATGAAGAGCAACCTATTCTGGTTCATTGAGCGTCAAACACATTTAAGCACCTCTTGGCATGCCACAATGAGTTTAACCCTTAATGGACCAATGTGGAATGTTCTTTGTTCAAACCTCCACACTACCTCCCTGCATGCACCACAAACTTACCCAACAAGGAAGATATTCTATGCAAAATAACCAACTTCCAACAAAAATTCATCTTGAGTTAGAAGAGAACTCTAATAAACCACAAATGAGAGAATCAACAGGTGATATGCAGAAGACAGAATGGAGTATGACAGAGAGGACCAGCACATATGATAAAAGAAATTTACAGATGCAACAGTGATGAACTTGATAACTATATAGAGTTGGCCATACATTCTGAAGGCTGTCAATGTGCACAATAATAATAGTGATGTCATCAGTGCGGGTTTCGTATTGCAACCATAGTCGGTATGATTCGGCAACAATTGCAGCGCATGCATCCTTTGGATCCTCATACTTTGCGACCTGTTGAGCAAACAAATAAAAACCAACTGAGATTTAGCACACTCTGCAGTTATTGCTTCTCAAACCTTGGCATTGCTTCTGAGACACAACCAATTAGGGCTACTAGGATTACATGATGTTAGACGAAGGCACACAACAGGGGAAACAATATGCAGGAGAGGTCTAAGTTGCAATTTCAGGACCAACGTGTGGAACACTTACCATTCCACTTTCAAAAATGTCCAGAATGAACACTTACAATCAGATCATTAAGGTTCCAAATTCTCAATTGCCAGCCCTATCATCTCTGACATTGCTTGCATATACACATACACCTGGTGCACTTGGTATGTATACACCTGATGTCTTACTTAAGACAGATGCTTATGTCAGAATAATTAATACCAAGCAATTATGAGTGTAAGCGAAGGACCTCCAAAAATTGTCATCCAACTTAAACTTGATATTCTTTCTTGAGAAGGAGGTGACTACTGTACACAAGGTCTGAACTCAACTTCTATATTTTGCAACTCCGTATACTGTTATCTTGGCTAAACCCTGTGCTATTCAGACTTCATAAGCTATACAAGTAGTCCTTAAACCCTCAAATGCCCTCACAGAACCCCTTAAACTACCGAACACTCAGAAACCCCTAAAATACCAATTCCTGAGCTCAGAATATATTAACCATTCTAGGTTTAATACTTAGCACAATTAAGAGGGCTCATGCGATCACTAAGAAGGAAGAGAAGCATCACTTTGACCCTCTTCTAACTTTTGCATCTCAACTCCGATTCTGAAACTTGAAATGGCAATCTTTGTGATCTGCAATTGCTAACCAGATGAGACAATTCCTGATCCGACCCATCAGCAGAGCATATGAAATGCTCTGTTGAGTTGAATTTGTGATGACCTAGGTAGCACACTGTGCTAGTGGAGAGACATCATTTGATACCAGGGAAGAAGAAAGTGGAGCAAATGCACCATGTCCACTATATGCGTTGAGAATATATTAACTATTCTAAGTTCATTCAATAGTTAACAAAATTGGGAGGGCCTATGCTGTCACTTGAAGAGAAAGAGAATAAGAAGCATCACTTTGACCTCTTATAACTGTTGCATCTGAACTCCAATAATACTGAGACTTGAAATGGAAATTTGCATGATTCATCACAATAGCTAACCAGATGAGACAATTCCTACTCCGACCCACCCAGCCAACCAAACCAAAACTGTCTATAGAGTTGGAAAAATACCTCACTTGCATTTCACATGCTCTGTTGAATTTTGTAGTGGCCTAAGTAGCATTCTGCGCATTTTGATAGCAGGGAAGAAGAAGAAAGTGGGGGAAGAAGCAAACGCACCATGTCCACAACCGCTTGACTGTTGAGAAACTCAAACACTCCATCACTCGCAATGACAAAGAATGGATGATTCGAGGTAAGCTCCATGGCCAGAATCTCTGGCACAGCAAAAACACCAATATCCTCTGCAGCAGCATCACCTATACTTCTCGTGAATGCAGTCCCAGGGAACATGCCATCCTGAACCCATAGTCTTGGCGGATCACCGTCATCATCATCTTCACCACCCCAGCACTCGATAGTGGGATCCTTCAACCCCTCCAACTGATCCAGGGTCAAAATCCTTGCACCACATTCCTTCACCCTCTCACATTCATCTTTCCTGAATGGGGTTTGGTCGGTGGACAAATCAACCGCCACAAGGTTACCCCCTCTTCTCTCTGCAATCACAGCTCTAGAGTCTCCCACATTGGCCACATACAACATTCTTCCCCTCACAAGAACCGTGATGGCAGTTGTTCCACTCATTGTATCATCAACCCCAGTGAGATGATGCAGTTCAGTGTTAGTGGTCAGAAATGCATCATGGTAAGCATGTATAGCGTCATTCCGGAACTGTGGATTTCGCAACAAATTCTCACATAACTGTTTCTTGGCAAACTGAGAGCATTGTGACCCAAACTCACCATGTCCATCAAACACACCGAAGAAATGGTCATTCGGATTCTCCCCGAACAGAGTGTGTGCACAGAAACTGTCTTGGTTGGCTTTGTCCAAAGCTTCTGGGTAGTAACCCCTTTGGGTTAAGTATGAGAATCGAAGTTCGAAATTCCCCTGAGGGACTTTCACAATCTTGGTTCCACTTGCCGGCAGGTACTGATCCGAAATTCTCGAAAGACGTGAGATTCCCATGTCTGGTTCAAGATCCAGAGAGTCCAACAATGTGTCCTGATATTGTTGATGTTGTTGATGATCATAACCCTTTCGGCCTGCTGCAAAGTCATGTGGAGTACCATACTTCGAAGTTTTCCCTCCTTCCCCCTTAACCTTGGGAAGAATGTAACTCAACACCCTTGTCTTCGGTGTCCCACTCTCCGACCTTGTTTTCGGTGTCCCGGACTTGGACTTTGCCTTCGGTTTGATCTTCGGTGTGCCACTTTCAGATTTCAGCTTCGGTGTGCCTGCCTCCGACCGTAGCTTCGGAGTGCCTTGATGTGAGTTTGCCCTGCTGTCTGCCCTTCCACCCGGAATGCAAAGTGGTAAACCTGCTAAACCCTCTGAGAACGCATCATCATCGCTGTCCGATGTCATCACATCTTGCTCGGCCTCATCGTCCACACCATTTTGATGTAGGAGTTGATGTTGATGATGATGGTCAACCTTCGGAGAGAAGCTTTGTTTCTGCACTAAGCCATCCCCCTTCAATACCACCTGCTGCTGCTCATGCTGATGAAGCTCCTCCTCGAACCCCGCACTCCCACCACTCCTCTTCCCATGCACACATCCCATGGTTTGATTTGGTTGAAGTAACAATGCCAAAGGCTCACTAATCTCGATAATGACAACACCCTCTTTTCCCCATTAATTTTTGTATGTTGCCAACAGGCTCCCCCCCTCGCACTACTACAATAACCTCCTGTGGGCCTTAGTTTCAATTCTGGCCCAGGTGGGCGCCATAGTTATCCGAAACACACAACAACATACATACACTAGAACCAAAACCGAAACAATTAGCCAAGATCAGCCGCAACAACATTGTTGCGACTCATCCTGGTGCTCATTCCAAGCTCCAGAGTGCCGCACACGAAGCCAAACCCAAACTCTTCACTCTGCAAATTCTTACCACCTCTCCAACTTCTTCAACTTCCAAAACCTCTTGCAAAACCTCCGATGACATAACATCAACTACATCACCAAAGACATGCAAACTCTCATCATCACATGCCCACTTGCCCCCCATTTGGCACATCCAACACGACCCAGTTTTCTACTAAACCCCTAAACCCCCCCAAACACTCATTCAAACTTTCATCATCATCACAAGCCCACTTGTCCCCATGCTCGTCTCATCTCCTCTCCTCTCCTCTCCGAAACACCATCTTCCTTCTCCGAAACCTCCGAAACTTCAAACGAACGAACGAACCCACCTCAGGCCAAGAGGTTAAGTATAAAGTTCGATTGCAAGTTATTAGCCCACTTGCCACATGATCCAGATTCCAGAAGCTGTGATGAGTCTATTCCAATACCACCATTAATGCTGGCAAGCAGCCCACATGATCCTGAGTACTCCTACTTTGGTGCGTGAATTGTTGAAGGAGGAGCCTGGCAGGGGGAAACTTTCTACAAGAATTAAAGAGCTAGTGTGGTGTGGGCCCCTTGGAGAGTCTGGCGATGAGCAAGGGGAAATTTTAACTATCTAGCAGCAGCGAGCCAGGAGAGTGGCTGGCGGCCCGCCGGCGGCTTGCGGCTGCCCGAGTTAGCGGCGAGGTTGGATAGATGGATCCGCACAACTGGTAGGTAGGTAGCTAGGTAGCTAGGTAGGTCGATGAATCCGGTAGGTGGATATGACATTTCATCCTGGCCGCACGATCTTGAAGCGGACGAGCGGTTTGGATCGAGACAAGCAGACCGAGCTCCGTCCCATCCTCTTTCTCCACAAAGTCGAATGTCTGTTTTTTCAGGATTGGTGTACTTTGATGTTCTTCAGGCTTGTGTGGGGGAAGAGTCCTTTTTGACTTTCTCAAATAGCAAGTAATTGAATAGTAGGAGGAGGATAGTACAGTCCACCCTCTATAAATGTTACACCTATAAGTGTTAACCCTCTCTAAATGTTAACTTTCTTCTATTCCCCACATATTGCACACTATAAATGTTAAACATGTTAACTGTTAACAAAATGTTATTCCCTTCTTTGTAAATTTGACTTTATAAATGTTAACGAATGAAATACAACCATAATATGGATGATAAAAACTACACATCCAGTTACATTCCTCTCTCTCTCACCATGTGTTAGGGCGATATGTGCAATACGAATTAGACTTTGATTTGAACAATCCATATGAGGTCACCGAAGAGGATGTATGGGATGTTTTAGGCTCTATTGGTGGGATTTCTAATGTCTCAGATGATGATTGTGAGGGAGAGGAGTGTGAGAATCACGTTCATGTGATGTGTCCAAGTATGTGTGTTTGTTGGTGCAGATTGAGAAATATTTGCAAGTTGTGCATGCAGATGAATCTCACCAAAGAACCATTGATTCATACTTCACCCGTGATTTGTAAACTTGATATTGAATAAAGTTTTGATTGGGTTTGCAATTTTATGAATGGTATTCTCTCACAAGGACTCTTCACAATTGCTTATATTTATAAATGTTAAGATTTGTATATTGCTCAAAAAAGTGATTTTATAATTGTTAATTGTTAACACCTCTATAAATGTTAACTTTGATCCACTCCGGAGGGTTAACATTTATAGAGGGTAGACTGTAGAGAGAGGGAATTATCGCATGGGATACGAGCATACCTCTCATCCATCCAACGTAAAAACTTGACCCCCTTATAGGTTTGTGGCCAATTCATTTCAACTGAATTCGACGAGACCAATTGTGGGTTGTTAGAGTTAATTCTTTTAATGAGTCAATTTTAAATGGCACCATCTGGGTTGCATACTATTTCATGGTTTTTACCTCAGATGAATGAGAGGTACGTTTGTAACAATGACGCCCTCTCTCGTAGGAGGATCATGTTGTATAGAGCTACTTAACACCTTCTGCAATCAACACCGAAGGGATGTTTAGTCCCTAAATGTTTTTGGAGCCCAATTTGGGCTTTTCTTCAGCATTGTACAAAGTGAATATAGATTATGACATGATGTGATTGAGTCACTTAGCTTATTACAGGACCTATCCTAGGTTACACAATGAAAAAGGTAATACGAAACCAATGTCGACTTACAAGATGAGAGAAGAACTTGCATACCCAAGTCATCTATTAGGTCACCATGCACATACAGTACTGTCCTAATACCACAACATCACACAACATGCGACAGCATCTTCTGTGAGCCCGGGAATAACACACTAAGCTCCATGGCACCGTAAGATCCGGCAACATTGAAACCCGGGAATGAAACATTGAGATCCTTGACATACCAAAGCTTTCGATCTGAATCAGAGAAGTCAACGAGGGCCATAGCTCAAACATTGTAGAGCATGAAGGGCGTTACCCAATGTTAGACAAGAGAAACAAGACCCCACCTGGTGGTGGCATGTATTATGACCGTACTCTAATACTGTTTGCTAGTTCCTTTAATTACCATGCATGCATCGATCCCTGCCTCTTCGCCACCGTCATGTGATGGCCTTTTCTGTCACTGTGTGGAGAATTTTGACATTCTGAAAAAGTGATTGCTTTCTAGATAGGAAGACAATATTATTATATACAGGCCTCGCGCTTTCTGGGTTTCATCGGTCACTGCATGCACGCACCACAACACACCGACACACAAAAGAGAATGGAGAGTCCAGCTGATGAATTCTTAACGGAATACCTAACAAAGCACAGGAGAAAGTTACAGGGAGGAATGGAATTATCGTATACGAGCGTACCTCTCATCCATTCAAATATAAAAAGCTTTGAACCCCCCCCCCCTTTGAAACCTTCATGGCTTTGTTGCCGATTCATCTTAGATGATCTTGAGTACACTAGTTCGAGGTCTTTGAAAGTTGATTCCATTGTCAAGTCAACAAAAAAGTAATCTTTGGGTTGCATGGTTTTTATGTTGGATGGATGGGAAGAAAGTTTGTATTCAATCATTCGATCTCTTCCGCCTACCAGGGGGAGGCTGATAATGCGGAGACGCATTGTACATCTTGATGGTTTCTATTCCTAGTCGGATTAACCCCTCACATGGGGTTAGAGACCCCGATTTAGTGTAAGTATGTGGGGTTTTAAATCGATATGAAACATATTTAGCTTTGCCCCCACTTCTTGTAGGATATGAATACACGGTTATTGCAAGATGATTAACAAATCCAATTTGTGTATGTGAGTCATAATTCTCATGATTCGTTATCAAAGTGATTTTTTATTTTTTATCTGATGATTATATAGGTTCCCCCAATTATGTTGCCTATTGAGCTTAATTTGGTTGACAAAATCTGAGCACGTAGTCCACGCTCTTCTAAACACATGTCTCTTTAGTGTATGTTCATAGATCCACACCTAGCCACCCACCACTCAAATACAAGGGTCCATTCAAGACGAGTGCCCTAACTAGCCAATTTCAAGGGACTCAACTTAAATGTATAAACAATCAACTTGGGAGGTGCATGTGTTTACCCTCCCTCTATGATAGGTATTCAGACCCAAATCCACAAGTTGATGAAGTGTTGGAAACAAGATTGGGCCAATATAGATGAATGCATTGCAAGGAAGGCACAACTATTAGTATTGTGACCTAATTCCTGTTTTATGGGATCTTGTGGACACATACTATATGCTAAATACTTTTTAAATTAAAAAACAAAACAAAAATGGAACGCACATCACAATTAAATTAGACATGTCTTATTCATCCGTTGGTGTATTCAAATTTTACTCTTGGGTGAGAATAGTTTAATAGTTTAGAATTATTTTAAGGATTAATATGACGGCTCATTGGGGGCATAGTCAAAAAGTCAATATGCAACATTGCTCAACACTAGCCACTTTAGGCACACCTATGCAACCACACTTAAGAAGACCATATGTCTGCTCTTTGACAACTTGTCACAAATTAGAAGGCATCTTAATCTCATCAATATGACGTTGGATTTATTCGGAGAAAATGTGTTGATTAATTGGTCCCCCCCCCCTCCATTGCAGTTATTGCACATTAGAGGAGGCCAAACCTCCTACAAGTAACCATAATAAACTCTTCTACCTTATTTGCGCATGTCAAGGCACATCCAATATGTAGGACACCATGTTGTACACAAGTGAAGCTCCAATCTTACTATGGCCATGGACTTTGTCAATTTAACACTTTACGCTTCCGTGAACTATATATATATAGAGGGCATTATAAGCAAGTGTGGCATGGCACTTGTGGACCCACACTCTCACGATCATGTGCTTTGGGTCATACCATAAGTAGGTTACTCAAAAGCACCTCGTCCCGGACCAAAAAGGTGGGGCATGACCTAGTTGGGTAGCACAAACTTTGGGCAACCCTATTTGAACATAATGTATTATTGATATTGTGACTTAATTCTCTCATTAGAGATTGAGATATGATCCATATACTTTGAGTCACACAGATCAAGTATCCACTTTTGAAAGCTAACTTAATCCAACAAGATCATCAACACGTGAATTTTCTAAAAAAAAATCTTGATGACATGATTCATTTAAGTGTCAAGTATAGGTGTGGCTACCATATCAATTTTCAATATCAGTATTGGTATCAATAAACCTATTGAACATGTGGATATCGGGTTGGTGTCACAAAATTGGATACTTGTTTTCTATCCAAGTCATTTATTTAGGTCAATAAGGTATCATCATAATACAATCATACGATATTAGGACAATTTGACCTAGTTACCAAGGTTTTTTCATGGTTTTGCCTTTAAAGGGGCGAGTTCCAACTCCTCTACAAGGGATTCAACAATCATTGCCTCACAATCTTTTCCCAAATAGAATCTTAGCTTCAACTATTTTTGTGTAAAGCCTCGTGTATGTAAGATATTATTCTTGATCGTGAGACCCACAATGGGCCCACACTTTATAAAACTCATATAGAGTGAATGTGTTGATACATATAATGAGACTACAATCTTTCTTCTATTTAGTATGGGCTCCATTATTCCAAAACTTTTGCATCAATTTAGCTATCTTGATTTAATGTGACCTACACACTATATTAAAATGCCACAATTTTGTGAAATTAGTATGCAAGACATTACATTTTCACAATTTAATGTGAGTTGGAGCTTGCAAGCACACAATTAACTACCAAAAATATCTAAAGCACATTATTCATGTCAAGTAGTGGTGGCCTCAAGACATGACAAGGCGTCTTTATATTTTCACAAATATTGTGCACTTTGAGATTAGGGCTAACCATTTGTAAGGAGTGATGACTTGTGTAAGGAGTGGTGGCTAAACATTAGTGACAAAAGCCCACACAAATCGCAATTACCCATGCCGACAACAATTACTATGTTGCACCACTTTATCCCACAAAAAACTCCAATTATAGTGGGCCACCTTGGTATGAAAGCACATTATTTAGCAACCCACGCTAAATAGAAGAAAGAGTGTACTCCCTTTTAAAAGAATGTTACCCCAAGTTAGCACCCCTTTGTTAGTGTTGGTGTACAATGTGATCACGCTCTTACTAGATCGCTTAATTGTGTGTGATGGATTTTTATTTTATTTTCTCTTTTCCAATGACAATCATCATAACAAGAGGAGATATAGAGAATTATCGCATATGAGCTTACCTCTCATTCATCCAACATCAAAAACTATGGAATAATACGCGACTCATATGTTATTATGTTTAGTCGATGTAACACCCTAGTTCAAATCATTTGAGATTGAATCAGTAACAAACCTATAAGGGATCAGGTTTTGATGTTGGATGGATGAGAGGTACACTCATATTCGATAATTCCCTCCCTTCATAACAAGTAACAATAGGTGCCAAAGTCAAACTGTGACAAATCTCATAATCAAGACACCAAACTAAACAAGGGGGGGTTACAAACACCATGAAGGCCCCAGAGAAGTCACTAAGGGTGAGTTTCCATGTAGGTTGGTCACCCACTAGATTTTAGTGGAAATATAGATTCCACCTGGTGGCATCTACTTTTCCACTAGAATCTAGTGGACGGACCGGCCTACATAAAAACTCACCCTAAATATACTATAAGGGAAAATCATAGACATACACTTTACTAGGCATGTAGTTATAGATCAAAGCTTCCAAGTTAGTACCTACCTATGTTTTGTTGCCGAGTCAGCAACCACAGTGTTAAACATTTTTTAACACTATGTTTTTAACACATTTTTTAACGTTAACGATTTTTGTTCACACATAGCTATTACAATTTTCTAACACTTCAAAAGGCTGACCCAAAAAAACTCATCATTGGATATATGTTATATGTCAAAGGCTCCCGTCTCTTATATGTTGGGCCGAGGTTTGCAATGCGCGACCCAAGGCGGACGCGCGTCGTAGATGAGGAAATAGGGTTATCATGCCCAGTGGGCATAATACCAAGGGTGGGTCGAACGGGCATTTCAATCACGCTGATCTCATAAGGACCAACGTTTCTTCTCTCTCCCCCCTCTCTCTTATATGTCAAAAAGTTTTGACATCTCACAAGACATTTAGACACTTTTGTCACTTGAAGACGTTGGGTCAACTTCACTCTTTCACTCTATGGTAAATGCCAAGATTTGTGGTTACGATGATATTCTCAAGTAATCACTTTTAAGCCCATTTGGAAGTGATTAAAGAAAACTTTAGTCGTATAGATGCAATCATCTGATGGCCCAACACTACACAACTCCTCTATTGCAATGAACTGAAAAGATCATTGGAAGCATGAAATTGTTACACATCTTAGAATGTGCAATGCCCACATGTCCTAAATGGAATAATAGGATAAAGTATGTGGGGGTTGTTACTCTTCTTATACATACGCCTATATTTAAGTGGTATATGATAAGGCTTGTAGTTTATAATGGACACCAAAAGGATATGTATCGCAACGATATTAGACTACATGCTTAAAATGTAGACATTATTCTAGGTTTGAAAGTTACACAATTCACATGACCTATGTGATCAGAATATTCAGTTCGGCCTCTTCTAACTTCTACATCTCAACTGCAATTGTAAACTCAAATTGACACTCCGTTATTTGCAATTGCTGACCAAATTACATAACTTTCATTCCTATCCAACAAATCAAATTGTCCACGGAGTTGGATGTGCTCACAATAGGGCCACATACCTTCGATTTACAGTCTAACCTCCTTAATACGACACTCGTTTATACGACACCCTCAATATTATGACACATATTTGCGATACCAAACTTTTTAGCTCAAAACTCCCTCTTTTATACGACTACAACACTTGATAATGCGGCATTCAGAATATTTGTTTTGTCGTATATAAAGAGGTAGTTAATGTTAGAATTCCTTTCATCTATGTTATGTACTGTCTAAAATACATCCATTCTCATTTGGGAACTACTTGCAAACTTTACTTATCATTACAAACTTAATGAGAATTAGGGTTACTAGTGTAGAATGGACATGATTAGGGTATGAGTGGACTCATGCCTAGTATGTTGCCTTGTACTCATGGTGATATAGTGTCACCAATATCATGTGCACTCTCTTGCATTCTTGCAGCCTCCAATTTTGTTTTGTCTCAATGTTGATCTAGATTTAATAAATGTGGATGATGTTGCTCCACCTACAATAAAGCCTAATGATGCTAAACGTCATGCATCATTATTGTCTAGTTTCATATTAGAGAACACTTTATATTTTGGTGTTAATGAAATTATTAGTTTTCAAAAGCTAGTAAAGAATTTAGATAAGATGACATTTAGCTAACTTGGGTAGGCAACACCATAGATCTTTGGACTCCTATTTCAAGAGTTCTTGAGAATATTTGTATTTGTTTGAAATTATAAGTTATTATTTCATACCATCTATACTGCTTAAACTTGTTGTATATATTTTTAAGCTCATAGTACTCATGTTTTCGTATTCCCTCAATGATACGACAACTTTATGCCATTTGTCATATTAATGAGAAGATGGCACCTTGATGATATGACTTTTTTTGCATTTCCCAAACGTGTCATACTAGAGAGGGAGAACAATATAGCGTGAATAACAATTTATTTGTTTATTTTGGAACAAGAAGGCAAAACCAATTGTTGTATTAAAAGGAAGAAAACCAAATGACAAGGGAGCAACCCCAAAGCCGGGACCCTTCTTGAAGGCTATGTAACATTGCCTATAACTAGGCCACCTTATCCATAATTAGGCCACTAAACCCCATCTCCGACTTAAATTGGCCCATGAATATCATCACTTTGGCAGACTATCACTGAGTTGTTGGTGAGAGATCCACCTTATCACTACATTATATAGCCTAAGATAGACAAAAATGGAGGCAATCCCAACACAAGGGGACATGATGCCTCCCCAATTCTTGCACCAAGGGAACTCAACAATGCAATTGAGTAATGTTATGCAAGCTCTCAAGCCTTCACATAATCATGTTTAGCGCGAATAACAATATGATGCACAAAACTTTACCAATTTCATGACATTTCTCAATTGATGCATAGCTTAGCCATTGAAACATCATTCGTTTTTGGAATGAAAGATTAGCACAATCTTTGTCATCCATAATTGCTAGAGTATAACTAATATATGTGCACACACATTAGAAGTGGCACCGGTCTTGGATGCAAATGAGGAACCTAAGGTATGTCGATGTTATTCAATTTGTTTATCATGTTCTCCAACTTCTACCTATTAGAATTAGAGAACGAAACTTGTGTTGCATTAGTAAATCTACAATGAAGCATCAATCAAATCTGAATCAAAAATTGGACCTCCCCTTGTTCAGTGCTGATTATCGGGATTGCGCGTTTATTTATTTATTCATTTGTTAACTAAGTACGTAAGTCCTACCAATCATATTCAATAGTAACTAAGGAGTAGTTAATAAGATTTGAAGATGTAGTCCAATCTCCTTTAAACTAAGCATCTTTATGATGTTTGTTCTTTGATTCTCACCTAACCACACACCAATCAAATATATGAGGTGATTGATCAAGAAAGCAAACGAAATAACACCCACAAACCTTATAAGTTTATGTCTTCCACTTTCTTTAATTTGCTGATTTTGCAAATTAAACATGTTACAGTCTAAATGTAGCAACTTTGAATCCAAAACTGGAACCTTGGGCCCCAAATAATCCAAGGGCCTCCTATTTATACATGTTACAAAGCAGTTCATATGGCGCTGGGGTTTAATGGTGGCGCCCCCCCACCTCTCCATTTGCATTGAAGACCAGTGCCACTTGTAATGTGCGGGAATATGATGCATTTGTTCTGCCGTAGCAATCTGATCAGAGGCTTGAAGCTATGCAATTGAGCACGATAGACTGCTCAAATGATCAGTTGGAATTTTTTTTCACGGGCGTTTCTATAGACAACTGGAAGAGAATCTCGAGGCAGTTTAACCATGGTTCAGCTCAAATTGATGCATTCTGATTCAAAGAAAGTCTCTATCTACTGACCACAATTCACTGATTGCGACATGGATGACAGCCGGATACTGCAATCACCCCATTTTTCATTGAGGATGAGGACTAAGCTGAGGTTTAAGGTTAGGTTCGTGTTTTGGATCCTTGAGTCCGTTCCTGTATGCCACAAAATTATTGTAAGTACGCTCTCAACTCAGGAGCGCATATTCCCTTTTCGTAAGGAAGAAAACAAGCAGTAGGAGCGCGGCAGTTTTCAATTATGTACACAACATGGTTCGAAGAGTACTCGGACAATTTCTTTACAGCAAATGCATCAGACATTCAAGAGAGAGAAATGCTCGAACGGAAGGGCGGCCTCTTGGTGTTTAAGACAGAACTTAGGAAAAGAGGTTTAAGATTGCGAAAGTCTGGATACAAGTAAGGCTTTGTCTATAACCAGCTGATGATTTGCTCGGAAGAGAGCAGATTACCAGTTGCGTAATCTTAACAGATGCATCATCACAAGGTTCATCTGCTGATGCAGCTGACGATCTGTTCGATCGAGGGGAAGCACATACATTCTATTTACAGTTTTGATTTTGATTGAGATTACAAGCATTGGCCGGAGAGGAAGCCGGTTTGGCGACAAGCATTTTCGTAGATGACCCGGAATTCCTGTTGTTGGACGTTACCGATGATAGAGGCCGGTAACGGCCGCAAAGGGCAGAGCAATAGGTATTGGAGCTCAGATGCATCAGACAGTTGATGTCCAAATGCACCAGACATTGAGATTGCACTGGAGAAATATATTAAAGGGGCGGCCTCTTGGTCTGGAGGATAGAACTTAGGAAGAGAGTTAAGATTGAACAAGTCCGGATACAAGTAAGGCTTAGACTATAACCAGCTGATGATATGCTCGGAGCTAAGCAGATTACTAGCTGCTTAATCTTAGCAGATGTGCTGATGCATCATCACAAGGTTTATCTGCTGATGCAACTGATGATCTGCTCGATCGAGGGTAAGCACTTACTCTCTATCTACAGTTTTGATTTTGATTGAGATTAAGAGCATTGGCCGGAGAGGAAACCGATCTGGTGACGAGCGTTGTCGTAGATGACTCGGAAGCCCTGTTGTTGGACGTTCCCGATGATGGAGGGCCCCGTGGTGGCCGCGAAGGCGAAGCAGTAAGTATTGGAACTGTCGACGGGGAGGAGGTAGTTGGAAGCTGGTAATCGCATGTCCGCGCCCCACTGGAAGTGCAAGGTGACCGTCGGCACATCGACGGACGCCATCCCCGTGAGGTCGAAGCATGTGTCGAACAAGGAGAATCCCGCCGTAGCAGCCAGTTGCTTGGTGCCCGCGCGGAATGCGTCTCGGAGCGCTGCGTAGGCCGCCGTTTGCAGGCGCGTAACGGAGGTGCCGGAGTCGATGATGACGCCCCCGTTGCCGAGCGAGTCGAGCTGGAAGGACGTGGCGGGGATGGAGAGCAGGTTGCCACCCACGCTGATTCCCGTCATCTGGAGATAGTAGAAGGTTGCAACCTGTTGCGATTCCAAGAATTTCGATCGATCAAACCACAAATCAGGTCTCAAGTGACCTTGTGAAGCATTCCACATGAAGCTGCACCGAATTAGCATCATGTAGATCTACATGAAAGATTTGCAGATGCTAGATGCAACGAAGAATCAAAGTAAGTTCCATCTGAATCGATGGCTATTCGGTTTCATCACGAAATTGAACGAATCAAGAGTCACGGACCGTGTATGTGACCTTATCAAATTAGGTCTAAAATGACCTTGTGATACATTCTACATGAAGCTGCACCGAATTAACATCATAAAGATTCCACATGAAAGATTTGCAGATCCTAGATGCAACAAAGAATCAAAGTAAGTTCCATCTGGATCGATGGCTCTTCGATTTCATTCCGAATTTGAACGAATCAGGAGTCATGGACGGTGTACGTGACCTTATCAAATTAGGTCGTAAGTGACCATGTGATGCGTTCTACACGAAGCTGCACAAATAAGGGCTGCGGCGCTAGAGTAGACGGACAACCAAGCGATCAGTGTTCCAAATTTCAGCACATTGCTGAGCACCCTGCAGCACAATAGTGCCTGAAATACACTGGAAATCTTTGCAGATTCTAAATGCAACGACAAATTGAAGCAAGTTCAATCTGGATCGATGGTTTCTCAATTTCAGCATGAAAGAATCGGGAGTAATGGACTGTGTTGACCTTATCAAATTAGGTCTTAAGTGACCTTGTGAGGCATTCTACATGAAGCTGCACTGGATTAGGGCTTCAGCGCTAGAGTAGATGAACAACCAAGTGATGAGTGTTCAAAATTTCTCAGCGCATTGCTGAGCATCCTGCGGCACACCAGTGCCTGAATTGCACTATAAATCTTTGCTGATGCTCAATGTGACGACAAATTGAAGTAATTTCAGTCTGGGTTATGAACGATTCATGAGTCATGGCTGTGTACTTGAATAGCAAATGTGAATGATCAAACTTCAGCAAGGTGGCTCAGTGTTATGCACTCCTTGCTGAAGTTTAATCACAATAGCCCTCCTGCTTGCTAAAGTGTTCTGGCCGAAGGCTCATTGTTAAACAAATAATGCAACTCGGCTTACAGTCTTACTTATCTGAATGCACAGACAGGCGATTCATTGTCTTCGAAGCAATTTGGCGACATCCATGAAAAAATGAACTCAATTGGCATGTTCTTCAATGAAAATGAATAACTTCAGCAAGGACATGATGAGCCTCCTCCCCCTCCTTGTGGCCATTTCTACATTCAAATCAGTTGAGACTGTAAAGCAGACTGGGAAGACGGCTAACTGCCACAACTGATCTAAACGCGGAAATGGCCACAACAGTTTCTGAGCAGGAGATTCCTGCAGCAATCTGAGAGCTTGTGGTCATGAAGTCATGTCAAGAGATTAGAGCCATTCTCAATATATCTTTTCATGATGTCGGAGTTTAGGGTTTCTGACCTTTGGATTGCTGGCTTGTGGGGTGAATTTGACGACGGTAGCGGCAGGGATGGCTGCCTCGCCGAAGATGAGAAACGATCTGTCGGTCGTGTCTGTTTCACGATCCGTCAAGCAATATGAGAATTTGCCTCCCATCACTGGGTCCAGCTGGTTGGGGAAGGACAGTGGCCCCTTCCCTAACCCCAACAACCCTGCGGCGCCCACAAAGTACCCTTCGTTGTCGTGCCCGCAGCCCAGAGGGATTTTGCTCATGGTGACTGGAGCTCCCACTCCCCCCACGGCATCCAAAGTCACATTGTCGGTAGCGAATTCTCCCATGGTGAAAGAGCCATCGCCATAGTCCACCTGCATTACTCACCTAACAAGATTCATCAGTTTTCATTTTTCTGCAATCTAATTATCTTGTTGACATTATTATGTGGAAACAGGGTGTGGTGGCATTGCTGATGCCTCAGTGGCTCTGATTCTGAAGTATTGCGGCCAACTGCAGTCTAAGACCAGCTACTCAATCATAAGGCTGGCCATTGCCCAGCACAGATCACCAGCAATCCTGGCGCAGTGGCCGCTAATATGTGTCTCTATATTATTTCTCAACCCTAGACTCAAGTAGTAGATTTTGATGAATTGCATTTGTGCATATTACATACAGAATCGTATGATCCATGGTGTATAGATCACATAGTATCTGGCACAGAACGCATGACAAAATATTCAGGCAAGAAGTAGACAATTTAGCTGGCGATGGGTTGCTTAAACATTGTGCATTGGAACACCCTACCACCTATGGTCCACCCCATCATAGTGGAGTACGGGGTGAACCGCATATTTTCAACCAACCATGTGGGAACCTAGGGCCCTTGGGGGAAAGAGGTGCCCGCTGGCTTGTCCACAGCCATTCAAGGTGTTCACCCTCTGAGGAGGCAGTAGTCTTTGGGGCCCCTCTAGTTTTCGAAATGCCCGTTTCGGAATTACATACAGACTTAGACCAAGTCGAAATTGAAGCAGCATTTTAATTCACTCCAGTGGCCAAGGGTTTTAATTCACTTCTCTTATAAGTACTACATAAAATCCTTGGCATATTGACAAGAGCAGTGCATATATGGACAGCCGATCGATCACTTTGCAGGTATACAGAAAGTGTATGTAATGTTGTCAAGAGTCAAGTGCTCTGGGATGGTTCAATGAGGTTAAGAGGGCAGTGAAGGTGAGCTGACCTGGTAGAGGCATTTGTTTGATTGGCATCCACTGACGTCCAAGTTCAAGCACAAGGGGGAGCCACATCCCACAACACTATAGGTGGATGAGTTGGCAGGGTTGAAGATTGCATCGCTCTGATGGTAACAGTTGATACATTGTGCACATTGGAGCCACAGGATGTCGCTGCCTGTGTCCACCACCAGGTACATGCTTTTGGGAGGTGTGCCCACCGAGATGCGCACGAAATACTCCCCACTGCCTAAACTCAAGCCTGAGACAATTGGCCCCTGGAAGTCTTGTGCTGGGATGATTTTCTGTTGCTGGTTGAGGTTGGTGGTCTTTGTCGGCACTCCGTTCAGCATCCGGTTGATCTGACCATGGATGGAGGCCACTCGCATCTGGTCTCTCAAAATTGTTTCATGCATCATCTGCATTCGTGTCGCTTTGAGTGGTCGAAAAGGCGAGGAGCGAGAATACCTACATGGTCAAAAAGGCAATCAATTTATGTGAGTACTCCATTGCTGGATGTGGATCAGTCATGTCATCATAAATTGAACAAAGTGTTCCGTATTAAATCTGTTGACATTGTACATTCATTTTCCAGCATCACCATGATTACATCCTTGTTGATGAGGTTAGGTAGATGATGTTAAACTGCAAGAGTATATAATGATTGCTATTTTTCAGTGTAATAAAGCATTCTTCACCATTTTCATCTTCCGTGTTATGCCTTCCTTTTCCTCTGTCATCACTGGATCTATTTCAATAAACTCTCAACAAAATCGAGGAAGCAGGATCTCCAAAGTCATTGTCGTGTACACTACTCATATAAGGGTGATTGCAGAACTCTCGATCCACCACTCAGTGTAGATTCACTTTAAACTCACTCAATCCACTTATAAGAGCAGGTAAACATGTCATTATTACATTTCCGGAATTAGTACACGAGAATCATGAAAAACTTGAACAAAATAGATCCAGTGACCTGTTTGACCTGTCCGCACAAGTATAGAGGTCCAATGGTGCATATAAACGCGGAGATTCACTCTGGCTTACATAACATTCTTGAAACAATTTTTGAGACAGTGTTTCAACGAGGATTCAAAGTGCACCAAGGAAGCACAAAGTTGCACTTTGTCCAATTATTAACTTAAACTCAAACTGACATCACAAGTTACTCTTATTAAAAAATCTCCTAGCTAGCGCAAGGACTCATCCAGCGCTCTGGAGCATGTCATTCTTATACACTACACTCATTGTAGGGCCGGGAATGTGTTAAGTAACAAAAGTAGAAAAAGGTCAAGGTAGTACTGGCTTAAGAATGTCAGGTAAGTTGTAACAAGGAGGTGGCAATCCAAGCATTTGCATACACAACTGTGCAGTGCAGACGGGAGCTCCTGATTAAATTTGAATAGGTTAGTGGTGACCCTTTGGTTGCTGATTCAGAGTAACCGACTGTAAGCGCTCGACCGTTCATCAAGTGCAACTCTGGAGACTAGATTTCTCATCTTACACCTACTCTGTCAACGATGACAACATTTTGAAGTGCAATACTACCTACTCCCTTGTCCTACATGACAGCAAAATGCTACACTCTAAAGATAGCTCTGTGGCATTTGTGGAAATTCATTGCTTTGGGTCCTCTCGAGGTTGACATTTATAAAGACTAGCTGAGATGCTTGGAAAAATACCTGTGTATGACTTGAACCCTTGCACCACCACTGCTGGATAATTGCCCATGTAGCGATTCTTCAGCCAGAGACCTCTGTTTTGAATAATGTTGTTGTTGTTGTTGTTGTTGTTGGCTGCTAAATTCTGGCTCACTAGATTTTGCAATGTGGAGCTTGTGGTACTCGAGTTCTGCTGCTTTGGGCACTGTGCTACTCGGTTGCTCCCTGGCTGCCACTTTTGCAAGGAAAACCAGGACCACTAGTAGCAGAGCTGATCTGGTAGCCCAGACATTTAGTTTGCAGTCTATAACCCCTGCCATGGCTGCAACACAGGGTACCTTGCCACCTCAAAATGTTTCTTAACTTCACGAACAGTTACAAATGAACACAATCTCAGATCGTTGTTTTTCTTTTTCTTAACAACCTCCACAACCTATCCCTCGAGAATTTCCTTGTTTGTCACAGCTGCAAACCCATGGCCCCATTCAGCTGCTCCAGCTTCACCTGTTGGGTAATGGCTTCTGCTCTCCGCCTCACAAAAGCTGACATGTCTATGTGCCAGTTCTCCAAGCAGCAGCAGACACAAGATGCACAACCAAGCTCCAGAATACCTCTTGTTGAACCTTGTGATGATCTTTGGCACCTCCCAAATTTCTGCATACCTCACAGCACCACCCGGCCGCTCTCAAAAAGACGCCACCCTGAGTAAGAGTTGGCTCCTGCATTGACTGCTCTCAATAATCCTTGGCCCTCCTCCTGGTTCCGTAATGCAGGCCTAGTAATGCCCACCTGCTGCAGGAGCAACACAACATATTAATAAAAGTTTCACTATTGCATCAATGCTACTGACCAGCTCCCAGCTTTTACAAACCTCAACGCACATGAATGAAACATCAAGACACATTGCCTACTTTCATAAGCTTAGTTTGCTGCCATCCCATCCCCAAGATATCCAGTGAGGCACAATGTGATGAGAACCCTGATGCAGCCACGGATAGGATCAGCAAACCGTTAAAGAACTAATACTGTACTTGCATCAGTGCTGCTGACTGAGTGACTCCCTTCCAGACCCTTCTATAAACCTCACCACACATGAATGGAACAAGTTACAGCACGCATTGCAGCATACATTCAAAAGCTCAGCTTGCAGGTGCAATATCCCACCCTCAAGAAATCCACTGAGGCCACAGTGTGAGAAACCCTGATGCAGGCAGGGATAGGGATCCGGGATGGCAAGTGGTCTCTCTGAAAACCCAACCCAAAAGTGCGGCTATTTGCAATACATACATACAGGCTGCATGAGTATTGAGGGCTCATAAACGACACTGGGTTAAGTAGGTTAAGTTAGTGGTCAGAGACGGAGCTTTCTCCGACATAGCCTGAGATAGTCCAGCTTCATGGGCGTTCTCCTGCAACATTAACCTGCAGCAACAGGACAAGGCGTGGGGGTTGGGTTTGGAGCTTAAGTTTCAGCCTTGACCCCCTCAGCCACGACCGTATGAAACCCTGCAAAATCTCTGCACAAAGCCAGCAAAGTGTGGCCCCCAGGCAGCAAATGGTGGACCAGGCAGGCAGAGGACAAAATAAATTAACCTGCCACCACCACCACCACCACCACCACTACTAGTAGTCCTCCTCCTCGACCTGGAAATGAAAACATATATAACAGCAATGAACACACAGGATCCCTGACTACTCACAAAAGTGGCAACAAACAAAAAGACTCAGGCAGACAGCATGCCAGGGCAGGGGTGCATTATTAGCGACAAAGCATGATGAGCTAGCTAGCTATTGTAAGTATTCCCGGAGGACTACTAGATAGCTGATGTGGCCACACCCAGCAAGCAAGAAAGAAAGAACGAAAGAAAGGATAATCATGAGTCATGAGTTATAGTTGTAGACCTGCAGCAACTAATGTGTGCAGTCCAGTGCCCATCATCATCATCATCATCATCATGATACTGCTGCTGCTGCTACAACTGCACACATGCTTGACTCTCGCTGCGTGCAGATAACTGCTAGCCTCCAGCCGAGTCCATGGATTGAGCCAGGGAAAGGCTTTAATGTTTAGTAGTGTAGTAGCTCATCTATATGCCGCCTGTCTGTATGTATGCATGTATGTATTTATGTAATCAAGCTAAGTGGACTACTACAACAACTACATACTGCTGCTGCTGCTGCATACACATATTAAGATGTTGCTGCAGCAGCTCAGTGTGGCTGTGGCTGTACTTACTGGAGCGGCTGAGGCTGCAATCAAGGGGCATGGCAGAAGAGGAAGTGGGCATTAAAGGATCTGGTGGAAGAGGTGCAGCAGTTATCACGGAGGTCTAACTTACTTAACTCTGAGCCTGAGCACAGCTGCTGCTGCTGCACCTGCCAGATGAATATTGCAATGCAAGGCAAGGCAAGGAAAAGGAAGCAAAAGAAGAAAGAGCCCTCCTTGAGTCCTTCCTTCACTTGTCCTGGCTGTGTCTCCCACCTCCTTCCTTCCTTCCTTCCTTCAAGGCTGCTAGCCTACCTACTCCCCACCTCCCCCTACCCTTCCTTGCGTCCACTTGGCGCTCGCTAACCCCGCACCACTAATCAAGCTTAACCTCCACCTGCCACTTACCCCAGGCAAAAAGACTATATGATTCTGCCAAGGGTCCGGGGTAGACATGTTGCGATTCTCAAAAAATGACGGCTTCAGTCTTAGGGCTAGTTTAGACCACAGTGAAGAAGTGCACCGACCAGTCAAGAGGTTTAGGGGAATGGAGCACTATGATTGGCTACGGGGATTCTTCACTGGTTGGGGTTTACGCTATGGTCAAGACTTCTCCGGTGGAAAACTTCAAGCATGGGAAAGAAAAAGAAAGAAAAAATTGACACGGTTGTCAGCATGGTGACATTTTTTATTTTTTTTGATAGGGGAGTTCTCCAGAGTCCAAGTTACTTGGGCAACCTCGAACCCTTGGATAAGAAACTTGGCCTATGGAGAACTCCAACTTGAGGCATTTTGTTTATTTGTTTTGTTTTTATATCTTGTCCGTCATACCAACCGTTGCCTCGAATGACCTTGTCTTGGGGTTGAAATTCTTCACCGACCGGTGCACTTCTTCACCGTAGTCTAAACCGGTCCTTAGTGCAACAACAAGGCCCTCATGGAACAAGACATTTTTTTTTTAAAAAAAAAAGAGAGAACATCAAACAATGTCCATTTTTTCTCATGTAAAACTTCCACCCCCACTTGCGAATATTCTACTAATCAATGTGTGTTCCTGTTGTGGGCACTTCTGAGTTGCTCCGCATTTGATTATGACCATTGGAGCGGTTTGGGGATTGTCTCATCCAATTAACAATTCTGAAAATTGACAGTTCAAGTTTCATAACTGAAGTTGAGTTGCAAAAGTTGTAAAAAGTCAAAGCTTTAAAAACAACTTGATGTATTATTATTAAGTGAAGATTTACATTGTCTTCCTCATGATTATCAAACAACCATATTTCTCATGCAAAACTTTTTCTCCTGCCTAAGATTCTGTTGGGGAATTCTTAAATCCCACATACAATTTTGTGTAGATGGGTAGCCTTATTGCATGTGGACAACTCCAAATTCCACATACGATATTGGATGTTGGATCCGCTTAAGAATTGTCTCATTTGGCCAACAATTGTGTATTATGTGAAATGTTGTTTCAAAATAAGAATTGCCAAGATGCAAAAGTTATGGGAGGTCAAAGTGAAGATTGCATGTCTCTTTAGGTAATCACATAGGCCCTGCCCTTTCTTGATTCCACTAACCCACACTAATCAAGATTACATTAAATCAAGTTATTAACTTATTGGCATGTACTGGTCACTGCTCTCTTCCGCGTCGTGGTCAAACAACCATCTAGCATCTTTCTCATGCAAACTTTTGCTCTCGCCTATAATTTCACTATTAAGGTGTGTGACCTGATTGTGGGCACTTTGAACTATATAGACAATTACTTCGACTGGTGGAGCAGCTAGGAAATCATCTCAGCCCGTCAATAATTGTAGTCATGCATATTGTCTTTTCTAGTTTCTCATTCGAAGTTATAGAAATCCTTCCTCTTCAAGTAATCACATAGGTCCTCCCAATCGTATTTATTGATGAATCTAGAATAATGTTTGTTTTTGGAAAACATTCTTCAATCCGAAAGTAACACATGTCATTTTGTTGTCCATTTGTAAGTACAAGCCTTGTCAATTGCCGCTCAAGTATAGGAGTCCAATTAAGAGAAGTGACCACATAAGGACCATGTACCCGAGTGTAGATTCTCGAAGAGGCTGGTAGCTCCCACGAAGACATGGACAATTTCGACACATTGTGGGAAGGCAACACTCTTCTCTATCACCAATCCAAAACCAACATCTCTTAGAACCACTTGTCATTTTAGTTGATCATGCTTAGGTCTTGTACGTTTCATGGGGTTTTCGTTGTGTGGTCATAAGTTTCATCATATGCTCCCCAAAGAATTACCCTTCTCTTACCATCGATTCTTTTCCTTTGGATGGCGTTATGATCTTTTACAAAAGTTGATTTTCCATTCACAATCATAGAATTCAAATTTATATGGGCCAAAGCATGGTAAAGTGAACAAAAGTTGTACCTTGTCAATTTAAAGGCGCAAGTAGCCATATTTTCTAGTTATATAACTCTAAACAATAATAATGATTCACATTCAAATTACTAATAAGGTGGGTCATGATGTTTTCATAAATATATTTGCAAACTACATGATTTACATCCATAGAAGTAGATGCTAAAGTTTGTAGAATCTACTTCCACAATTATTGGTTTTCAGAAAGTGAGGTTGAAGTAGACTTTAAGAAAATGTGTTTTGCTTCAAAATTTGCAATGCACTAACATATATTACGATCTTGCCAAATATTTAAACTTTATACACAAATCATAGCAAATTTTGAAATGAAGTAGGTTTTAGCTCAAATCCACCACCCAATAGGATCTACTTCAAACGTATCTTCCTAATACTAATGAGGCACAAGTTTTGTACTATGTTTAGCTCAAACCCATTGGAGGGCTCCATGGTCTTGAAATGACATTTTGTATACAATTGAGCTTACTTCCCTTATTATATAGGAAAATTATATCACAATGGAAGGGCATACGACTTTTTTTTGTTCACTTTACCATGCTTTGGCCCATCTAGTGGAAGAGAACCAGTGGTAAGGAATCACAAACACCACAATATTTGTTACAAATCCCAGTGACCTTGTGGATGCAAGTACAATAAATTGGACAGCTCCTGATTGTTGCATAGGTTTAAGTGAAAGTGAATCAATATTATACACTAAACTTTGAATACGTAAGCATTCAATTTGAATAAATTTTGTGAAGAATACGTAATCATTCAAAAAAATATTGATTTGCAAAACCAAGGAATTTATGTTGACAAAACGATTTCAAGAAAAATCTACATAATTTAAAAGATGGTGCAAGTGGTGTGTAAGTAGGTGATATTCTTGGGGGGTTCACTCCCTCTTATATTTTGCATACATGTGCGTTTGGGACCTATTTATTGGGGGGGTTATTTACCTTGCAGAAAAGATTATAAGGTGATGGTATTTTACATGTAAAAAGCCTGAAAATATTATATGTGATGGTATTTTACATGTAAACATGTTTCATTATTTTAAAATCCCTTATTTCACATGTACATTTTTAACAAAATTCATCTACAATGAATATATTGGACCCTATTTTTTATCGCACGTTGTTCTACGATTTTCGCCAGTGAACCCCCCAAGGTGATATTGAATAAGTAACTAGCTAAAATTTGTTTAACATTAGTAAAAAAACATTATTAAGTTGATGGTTTTCTAGAAAAGAGTTTCATGATGCCCTCAAGTTTATAACAAATCAAGAAATATGGAAGAAAAAAAATCCAACTTCAAAATATTTAAGGTCGTGAAATTTCCATCCAAAACTAGATTTAGCCATTTTCTTTTGAGCATCACTTTTAATGATTGTGTTTTACATATGTCATCTGTATTTGAGTATTTACCACAACAATAGATCCAGTATGAAAAATCTCCAATTTAAACAACATTTTGCTAATAGTTTTAGGCATTTGACCCCCCAAAAATATGGTTTTAGTATACTAGAGCATTTCGTTGGTCCACTTTACTATGCTTGATCCCTTATATAATTTTTGGACAATGACATAAAGTGGTTCATTCCAAGTGGTGTTGCAAAAACATGTACAAAAAAACTAGACCCGGATGTATGTTAATAAGTTGTAGGTGAGAGCGGAAGAATACACACCGAGGTGGGAATTGATGGGCCTGGTGGTGGCACCCAATCTGTGAATTTGCATGGGTTTGGTAAGGAAAAGTAGATTTCCAATTCACATTCGTAGATTTCAAGCCCATCTAGTGGAAGAGAACAACACTAAACATGATATTTAGTGTCACTTACTATTCAAAGTTACACATTTGTATATCTTTAAAAAAATTATGTAAATTTTTACCAAGTAAAGATGCTAATGTTCCATAATGTCCAAACAACCAAGTCCACCTTTCTTGGTGAGAAATAAGATGTATAGTAAACAATTATAGCTTGCATAATTCCAAATAATAAGTGACACTAAATATCATACTTATTTTAGTGAAAGAAAACCAGTGGTAAGGAACCCAAAATTGTTGTAATGTTCGTTACGATTTCCTAGTGATCTTGTATGTTGTTTTTTCTTGACAATGATATAAAGTGTTTCAAACCCAATCGTCCTGCACAAAAATTAAACTAAATTAAGTAAAAAGAAAATAATATGGGCCCAAATGTATGCTAAATAAGTTGCAAGTGATAGCGGAAGAATACAAGCCAAGGGTGGGAAAACCCAATGGTAAGGAACTACAATTGTTGTAGTAGTTGTTACGAGCCCTGGTGACCTTGTATCAGGGTTTT
This sequence comes from Polytrichum commune, assembly GCA_950295325.1. Lineage (NCBI taxonomy): Eukaryota > Viridiplantae > Streptophyta > Polytrichopsida > Polytrichales > Polytrichaceae > Polytrichum > Polytrichum commune. Next base: position 50,711,868 of record OX485807.1, read on the forward strand.
TTTTTTTTTTTTTGACAATGACATAAAGTGTTTCATTCCCATTCGTCTTACAAAAAGATTAAACTAAACTAAGTAAAAATGAAAATTTTTTGGACCCAAACGTATGTTAGATAAGTTGCAGGTGAGAGTGAAACAATACACGCCAGAAGTGGGAAAACCCAATGACAAGGAACCGCAATTACCGTAGTGTTTATTACAAATCCTGACAGTCTTGTATGGAGTTGGATGATTTGTTTTTTTTGTTTTTTTGTTTTTTTGTTTTTTGACAATGATATAAAGGGTTTCATTCACCATCGTCTCCTTGCCAAAGGATTAAATGAAATCAAGTATAAGAAACAAACTGGGGCCGGGTGTACGGTGAAGAGGTTGCAGGGGAGGGAGAGAGAGAGGTGGCAGCAAAAGGGGCGTGGCCTTTTCCCCAGCTCACATGCCACACAGCAGGACTCGGCATGTAAGAGCCCCTCAGACGCTTGCGACTTTGTGCATGAAAGTGGCGCAAATCGGATACGCAAAGGTACGTCAAAAGCTGGGGAAACCACACACACAGTTCTATAGTTCTAGGTCACCAAGTGAGACAGATGAATCACAATAAATTATTGGTGTCACGGTCATCGCATCATCAGGGCTACCCCATCTCTCTCTCCCCCTCTCTCTCTCTCTATCTGTGTGTGTGTGTGTACATGGTGGAGGAGGCCCACAGAAGGTATTAATACCTTGGGAGCCACATTAATGTCTTCTCTGAGCTGTAAGGGTCACTTCACGCACGGACCAAGAGCCATGACCATGGAAATCTGAGGGCCCTTGGAAAATCCAAGTTTGCAAAGGTTGTGTCATGGGCATGCTTGTGGGAGCTGGAATTTCAAATTTGCACTTACTGGACCCGGGAGCTTAGCGGAAAGTGGAAGCGGACCATGTGAGGGACCGCGACATGTTTTATGGACAATTCAAGGTGGTAGGACCTCGTCCAGCAGGACTCCACCGTGACAATATAATATTTCTGGGAACGTATGATGCCTGAATTGTTTGCCAGGGTCTCTAATGTTGCATTGGACCCACCTCTCTTTGACGGCCCTAACGCAATATATAGTATTCCATGAAGTAGTGTATGCTAGATGTCATGTAGGTTGTCATGTATATTTTTCATGCATTCGAATTTCTTTGGCCGGTCACGCCCTCAATGTGTAGTCTAAAGTGAATTTTGGACCGTCTCCGGCTTCTCGGTTAATCACACGATTTGTGTGTCACGGTTCAAGGTCCCTCAAGCTCTAGTGTAAAGTGGCCCTAATGGAAGAAAAATGAAAAATGAAAATAGAACGCTTTCTCATCTGATTCCATCACAATGACATTAGAATATATTTGATTGCCCTTAACCTTACTAGTGTGAATTCCACTACCCACTTGTTAGCTACGGGTAAGTGATTTTGCCTTACAAAAGTCGTGTGTGGTATCAATAGACCGGAGAAGAGAACATTATTGTACAAACAAGCGTACCTCTCATTCATCCAACATAAAAGCCTCGAAATAATATGCACCCTGGAAGTTACTTTTTAAAAGTTGATTTGACATCGGAACTAATTTCATAGACCCCGAATTAGTGAACTCGGGATCATCGAGATGAATCGGCAACAAATCTACAGGGAATCAAAGTTTTTATGTTGGATAGATGAGAGGTACGCTCGTATACGATAATTGCCTCTCTCTCTCTCTCTCTCTCTCTCTCTCTCTCTCTCTCTCTCTCTCTCTCTCTCTCTCTCTCTCTCTCTCCTCAATAGGTTCATCAGTTGGGCCTGGTCTCCCCATACGACTATCACGTACAAGCCTCACATGCAACCTCTGTGCATTAGATGCATTGACAGATCAAGTGCCACTTTGTAGTAGGACACATACAAAAGTTTCAGTGCGGTTATGTTGGTGTTGTTACCATTGCGACAAAATAATTGTGCAGTAAACGCGTGATATATATATGTAAGGTTTTTTATACATATCAAACTGATGAGGAGAAACTGATCAACCCACTCAAAGAAGGCAAACAATCTATTCAGGTAAGTTACATGTTGACAAATCAAGTGCAGTGTTTTGAGTTGCACACAGGGTGGCTGGGCCTAAAACCACCACCTGGAGCCTTTATGGTGGCCCTTGGGCTAGATCACATCTTCATTCGGCAGGGCCTTGTCCCTCCCAATATCTCCTTCATTGTCTGGTCTTCCTGCCCTCACCTGCATGGGAACTCTTTCTCGTTGGGAATCAATGTGACAATACCCGGTCGAAATTACGAGTATTCAAGTTGACATCACTTTCATTATTCCCAAGTTAATTGATGAAGTTCCTTCACATGCCAAAAGGAGCTTAATGGCTTAAGTGACTGGATATTGTCTCATTGGTTCCCACGTAGGTGTGGGCATGAAGACCGGGTAGTGAAGGAGGTGAGGGAGGGGCAGGGCCTAGCCGAATGAAGATGTGACCTAGCCCGGGGCCCTTTATGGGCATTACCAGGGTTGACATTTAGTAAATGTGCAAAAATTCTTGGAGGTTAGCAAGTGGATTACGAACATGTGCATATAGATTTTAGTTTGAGAGGGAATCGTAGCAAGGCTCAACAAATTCCTAAAGTTCACATTATATTTAAGTCCTTAGCCCCATACAGGGGGCTCCACACATACATGCACTTGAGTTATGCTAGTGTCCTCAATTACCCCTATTGTTGCCATATTTATCATGGATAATCTACATGTATTTATTCTTAAAGCCACTAGTTCCTAGCCCTATAGCCGATTATGCTTAAGGCCCTATAGCCGATCATGTTGCAGGTCTACAGCTGCCACCTTTGCAAACTCATTTGTGTTGTTCTTGAAGCCCTTAGCTGGCCATCTTCCCACCTTTGGTTGCCACTCAACCTGCTTACCATTGTTTGATTAGTGGCTTAATTCTAACTACTAGCAAGCTTACTAAATTGCCTAGCTTGACACTAACTATGCTCAAACTAACTACCTCAACTGCAACTTCAATTGATTTTTGCCTCTAAATGCATGTGAGGTGACCTTTAAGGTTTAATATCAACAACTAAAACTATCACACCAAAAATTTATTAATTTCAAGTTTATAATGGCTAGTAATTAGTGAAACATAGCGTGATTACATATTAAAATTGAGTATTCAAATCAAATTTGCATATTGGGTCCATTCTTCAAGCTTGTGTCAGTTGAGTCCTTCACTCATTACATTCATGGTCAATTGGTGGATACCGGGTGTTAGTCCTATGACACCAAGATAACTCCACAATCGTGGGAGCTAGGCCAACAAGTCCTTGGCGTTTGGCTCGGAGACGTGCCAGTGCAAGTTGCATGTTTCTCAAACATTGTGGCGGAGCAATTCCACAATAATGACCAATGTATGGCCTTGATGGGATTTGAGCATTGTTCTTAGTGCTTGTGTGTATTTGTTCTCCCACCTTTGCACATTATTTAGCAGACCATTGCAAATCAAAGGCCTTCTTAGATTCCTTCAAAGCAATCCAAGCTTGTATAGCATCTTCTTGTGATTGTTTCTTGGCTTTTTTTTTTCTTTTGTTCAATTCAAGCTCCTTATTCTTCTTCTTCCTTGTCTCATCCACCTTCGCCTTCTTTGATGCCTTCTCCTCCAATTGAGCCACGTAATTGTCCGATTCAATATGATTGACTTGCTATAGCCAATTATAGGCTCACTTGTCTTATTCTTCCGTCCATTTGTTTGTGGTAGTGTTGGTAGCATCAAGAATTGTGAGATGCTCGCATACTCCTCATTTTCGGGTGGAATGATGCCCAAATGATCCGGTATCATTTGGGCATCTTCATATTGGATGCTTGGGAATAACCTCATCATCACTCTCACTGGCCACCTTGATGGGTGTGGGTGTGGGTGTGGGTGCGCTTGAAGGAGAACTCTTTTTGAATGTATGCTCATCATCCGCTTCCACAAAGTAGTGATCAACACATCGTTGTTCTTCCAATGTGTCCTCATGAAGGGCTTCCACTTCTATTTCTCCAATTGATATGGGCGTCAACTCTACTCTCTCCTCCTTTGTCCTTCAAGATGACCAACAATCACTTCAACTGATTTTGTCATCCATTTTTGGAATCATCAAGTGGCCAAATCCCATAAGACCTAAAATCGGCGAGGATATTCGCTAGTGTCAAGGTTATCTTTTATGAAATTGATACCCAATGTGCCAATTCTCCTTTGCGAGCAACACATCCTTTGTTCACAAGTGACCAAATGTTGCAACAATGCCTAAATGCACTTTTGAAGGATTTTAAGCATGCTATATCTAATGGTTGGAGAACGCTCGATGTGTGGGAAGGGAGAGTGACAAGATCCAAGCCCAAAGACTGTGTTTGTCTAACAACGTCCATCGTGAAGTGAGACTTGTGGCCATCTACAATAAATAGATTATGTTTCTCTTGAGACATCTTTCCACCTTGCGATTGAACACATTTTACAAAATATGATAGCCATAGGTTGAACAAGTATGAGTTCATCCATGCCTTGGGTTGCATGGCCATGCATGACCCCATCTCATACCTTTTGATGTAATTTTGGTGCATGTGTTTGCCTTGAGTATGTAAAAATTAAGAATGCTCCCTCCCCCTATATTGATGCAACTTAGCATTGAAAGGTGTTTCACCTTTGTCCGGTGTCATGGTGTGAACTTGACGTGCACCTCTTCATTCAAGCACCACCACACCTTCGTTGCAGCTTGCTTGAGCTCCACTGTCGTCATAATTCCATCTTTGAGAAGATGGGTATGCATGTCTCTAATCAATACTTTGTATGAAAGTTGTTGTACAAACTTCTCACATTCTTTGGGCATGGTCTTTTTGCATGACCTATATCTCCAAACCTTGAGCAACTCTCAAAGAAAGTGTGGGATGCCTCTCTTGGAACCAATACACCCAACTTCTACTAGGTATGCCTCATGTGAAAGATGTGTCTCTCTATTGAGTTATTTTGGCAACCTTCAAACGGAGTTGACATAAAGAAAGAGGATGCCCAAGCTCCGCCATTCTGAAGAGGTAGCAACCAATTCCTCTTCCTCTTTCATGGTCAAGATGCCCCTCTTTACTCTCTTCCTTGATTTTATTTTACCATAAAGATGACAACAAAGTGTGCTCACTGGAATCCCCTAATTGATGCTTGTGGTGAGCACCTTCTCACCGGCATTGATGGATGCAATAGCACCTGCAAGTGCCTCATCACTCCAATTGCCATTGGTCTTCCTTTTTTCTTCTTCTTCAATTGCCCAATTTGAGCCTCAAGTAATGAGTACCTTACATTCATTGGGTTGCCCTGGAGAACCCAATTGCACATTGGGTAGGCTCTTGGATGCCCAAGATCTTTGTGGCAAACGGATCATCCTAGGTGGCCAAATCCATGGAATGGATGCGAAAGTATTGGCGATTGAGATCCTAACATGAAAGACCACTCATGAAAGTAACTGACACCAATGTGCAATCATCATGAAACATTAGACATTTGAGTGATGCTTTTTGCACACGCATGAGAAATTGCTCATACAAGCATGTTATGGGCTCAAGAAGGTTTATAGTTGTGGCTACATAGAAGTACCCAAGTCAACCAATTAAGTGAGCCAATGTGCCTCAAACCAATGAGCAATGTGCCTTAAGTACATATTAGCCAATCAAGTGAGCCAATGTGCCTTAAGTACTCATAAGCCAATTAAGTGAGCCAATGTAGCTTGAGGCTTAAGTACTGACAAGTAGGCAGATGGTGACTTAAAATGCCGAATGGTTTGGGCAGTTATATCACGGCTTATGAGCTTGTTGAAATCCTAGCCAGAGGGGACTACAATATACAAGGACGAGATCATAAAAGCAATAATTTGCCAAATTAAAATTGCCAAAATTAGACTTAGAGGAGGTACAAACACTAGAGAGGGAGAGATTGGCAAATTTCAACATGAAATACTAATATCAAACTCTAGATTCTGAATTCAAGTAATCAGATGCCAAGAGGCAACTACATGAATCAGAGTAAGCATATTTTGGTAACCATATGCCTTTTGAATGAGAAAAAATGAACTTTCCATAATCATGACACTTTTAGCATTAGTGAGAGAATACACTAAACTGTCAATTTTATCTCTTTATCAAAATTATGGCATTCCAAAGAGGGGCTACGAGGAGTTTTAGCTAAGCCATGACATGGGCATGGTTGCAAATCTTTGCTAGACAATTGATGCCCTTACACTCCTAGGCTCTCAAATGTTGTTTTTGCTGGAGGATCAACTCAACATTGCATGATGTCACAGGTTGTTGTGCATCCTCCCCTTCCTCATCATTGCACGGGTAGATCACTCTAAGGCACTTTTGTGCACCACGTGCGGCTGGGGGTTTTTTGTTTTGGGGCTATTTACCTTCAAGGGTTGAATTAAAGCCTCCCTATAATTACTTAAATTTCAAAAATGGCCCATTTGTTTGCACCCTTCCATTACTTATATTGTCCAAGTCACTGTAATTTTTTGTACTCTATATTCCTTTTAAGTAATAAACGGGCGTGGGGAAGACGACCCCAACGACGGTGCGTTCCCTTTTCATCCATTTTTGAATAGACGGAAATCCAAATTATCATCCATCCTTGTGAGTCCTAAACCCATTTACATACCATACTAAACATACCTTCTAGGATCTTTATCTTCAGCCCCTATATTAATTTTACAAAAAAATAACGGCCCACGTTTTATGTCCATCTAACTTACTTATAATGGGATTGTCTACATTTAATGGCCCCTTCATTATTTGGAATTCCTTTATAATTTTTATTTCAAATGATTCTAATCCTCTCTATATTATGCCGCACGTCGTTTTTAAAATGCACTAAGTGATCTACCCGTGCATCATTGTTAGACTTAGATCCAAAGACTAAATAACATCTTACCAATTATGTATATTGAAAGAGCCTGAAGCTCATGATGCACATGATCAATCCTCACTCTCATCCCACTTTAATTGCACTTTTGATCCCTCTAAGATCAAAATTTGCACTCGCGTGCAACTTGAATCAACTCCGAAGTGATATTGAATGAGGCCAAGACCTGGTTTTATGGCTTGCACTGTACTCATTGATAATCGGGGTGCATGCATTAAACCGCCCATCAAGAACCCTAACATTGGTGCTAAAAGATTTTTTTAGTAACCCAACTGTGTGCTCATTGCTCGGTAGCTTGATTGATTGTTGTTGCTACAAATCAATGTATTTTGGGTTCCTACAATTCCTTTCCTCACCACAATTGTTTCCTTTCCTCACCGCAATCCAATGCTAACTAGCCACAACATGCAATTGTAGTTAGGATTTTGCTATCTAAATTGACCCAAGGTACAAGGTCTCATGGAAGACTGAGCTAATGACTATAAGGAATAATGTCACATTGGATTAAGATTTCTAACAATAATCTATATTTTTTACTCCTTTGTTCCCTCTTAATAAATCTTAATTCACATTCTTATGGTTCATTGGTGTTTTCTCAGTCATGTGTGTGTGTTCTTAGTTGCATCCTTCTTCTTTCTTGGCCTATCACAAAGCTTCCGTATTTATGCTCAACTTTGACCTTCACAATCTTTGATTTCTTGCTCTTAACCCTGACAATCCTCTCGTCCATACTCAAGATTATAACCACTGCTCATACATATTCAAGAATTCTCATTCATTCTTAAATTCACACAAGCATCAATCAATGTCCTACTTCAAACTATGAAAATATGTTTTTCCATCAAAATCCTTCATTTATTCTCATTGTCAGAGTTTTCAAGAAATCCAAGAGTCCAAATCACTTGGCTCTTCCAGACTAGGTCTATATCCTCAAGCATCGCACTTGAGAATTGCCTATCGTCTACTCACCCGAACTCAATCACTGAGGTTTGATGATCACAAAAAGTCTATTGCTACACTACTTTGATAATATGCAAGATGTTACCAACAGAGATAAGCCTCCTTCTTCCTTAGTTGACCTTCTCCTTATTGAGCCCAGAGGACGGAGAAGGTGGTTACATGCAATAACTGACTTATAACGGCAATACCTTTCTAATCCTATTATGAATGAAATTCTAACTAATAGACACTAGAAGAAAACACCAAAATTTGAGAATTATATGCTTTGACCAGGCTATGGCCAAATAAAATGGCTTACATCAACCAAAGTCCATTTCAAAGCCATCCCTAAAATAAGTTATGTAGAGCCTATAACTAACCTTCCATGCATTACCCTCATTATGGTCAATCTTGGATGGTTCTAGGCCATTTTATTAGTGACGGCAAAAGATGGGTGTTACAATTAGGCCCAACTACCTTACATAAATTACAAATTGATTATGCAAGTGTTTTTATCTTTGCAAAAAATTATCCAAAGCACGTTTATACAATGCAATTCTACTAATGGACCTAAGCGCAATACTCACTGACAAATGGGGACCATTAAACTTTGGGACGATGGAACCACTACAAGCATGTGAGTCCTAGGCAAACATTTTTTTAAGGGCTAAAAGGGTCCATTTATCAAAACAAATTTGGGTACTACCAAAAACATGTGTTAAAATATTTGATTTCACACAGTCGTGGGGGCCATTATTACTTCACCCGCCACCTATCTAGAGCCATAAAGCTCCATGAGTAGCACCCTCCATTAACCTGGACCATCTTCTCTGAGTTGTTGTCCTCCTCTACATGTGGCCAACGACTCGACACCCTTGCCAATGGATTTGCGTCTCATTGCCACATGTGAGATCTCCACATCCATTTCCTTCCTCCCTTAGTTCTTCATCGCCACTTTGTTCATTGCCTATGAGCTCTTCATCACCGTGGCAATCACAAACTGCAAGTCCGTGCTCATCTTCGGTAGTGCCTTTGTGTTTGATTTATCGCCTAGGAGGAATGTGCATTGGTTGTTAGTGCTTAGTGGTGGTAATTGTAGCGACCTACAACCAATCTCTTTGTTCATTACTCCCCGTCCCAACTTGCGAAAGTTTCCACTCTTTGATAGGGATTTTGTACGTGTGCACGGTTTTTGCTTCTTCCTATTTTCTTTGTCACTTTTGTTGATATAGTTCCCAATGTTTGGCACTTTTTATACGAATTAAATAAAACATCAACTAATTTGCTCCCAATAAAGTTACAACCTAAGATTTTTGACTATATTGTATTTTCATGCTACAGTGGAGTTGGAGGAGTGGTGAGCAACTATCCTGCAACAATCGCAATTGAAGTTGTTGGAACCTGTGTGAATATGGGAGATGGATTCAAGGGCCAATACCTTGAATGCACGTAACTACCTTGGCCAAACATGGAAGCTCAAATCCTACTCAAGTTATATTTTATCTTGTGTTTGTTTTGCTGTGATTTGTAGTTGTTCTTATGAATGGTATTGGTGTAGCGTGGGATGTGGTTGAATGCGAGGTGAATCACACAATTTGGTGTGAATGCAAGCAAGGTGAATTTTGTTTTCTTGGTGACATGGTCCTCTTGATAATTTGCTCCCTCCGCGATCATGCCCTTTGGGTAAACTATTTTCTTGGTTATTTGGTCCTCTTAGTAATTGTGCGGTTGACCCTCCCTCTGAGATCGACCTTGAATGTGAATCTTGAACCCGTGTCAATCACAATCATATCAAAAGAGGGTAAGTTGAAGCGCAACACTCTCCTCGAAGTATAGTTCATAAACTCAAGGAATGCGTGCGATTCTTTGCTATAAGTAACTATAAGTATCCTTTGGCTACAATTTTTTGTTAATCATAAATATCGCCATATCGTTCAATCTTGTTGTCACTATGTATGGCCAATGTGTGAAAAACATTAAATTTTTTTCATCAATATATACTAAATAAACATGCCACATATGCAACAATCTTCGATTACCTAAAACCAACCAATTGATATTTTAAAATACTCCAAAAAAAGCTTGGTCCTAGGCAATTAACCTACGTCACTAAAAACTTGTCCTATGTAATTGGAAATATGCAAATCTAGCACAATGCTAGATTTGTATTGTTCTATCATGGATGTGGGATGATTGCATAGGACTTGTATGCTAGTAATGAATCTGTCCAATATGCCGATGGCAACAAACCCCAACAATACTTATGACTTTTTAACAAGTGTGTCTAGGTAAGAGAAGCAAGGAGGCCCCTAAACTGCCCATTGATGTAAGCCTTGGGGGTGTTGATATTCCCCCCCCCCCCCCCCCATTTCCTTTCAAGTAGTGAGGCTTTCCATTAAATACCAAGTTATGAGGAGAAATTGAGCTCAATTGGATGCGACCTGTTTGTTGCACGCAATCACCCCACGTCAATGAAAGAACAATTCAAACCTACCACTGGGCTAGATTTTTAAAATTTTCAGTTACAAAGGACAAGTTTCCTATGATGTAGCTCAATTGCCAAAGACCCATATACTTGTAGTGCATGCTTGAAGGCAAACCATCCTTAATATCTACATATTGACATGTCAAGTGCCATTTTGTAGTACACATGCAGAAATTTACAAACTGATCTTTTGAGTGTCTACATCATTGCAATAAAGCGTGCAATTCATGAAAGCTCGATAAGGAACTCTCTCATAAAAAAATCAACGCATGAGTAGAAGTTCAAGACACTCGAGAACAAATTGTCTACCACAAATGTCGACTATCAAGCATCATTTTGTATTACACACACACACAAAAAAAAACTACAGATTGATCCCAGATCGATCATGCACACGATACACTTTGGTAAGCACTACACATACATATCCTATTTTTAAACGTCTTTAAAAGTCAAGCACTGAATTGAACGTACACTGCAAGCTTGATAGTTAAGGTTTGGCATAAAAAGTCAACAACATCAGAGAAGAAATTGAGAAGTACACTTGCAGGCAATTATACCTACTTATATGTTGAGCGTATATATCAAGTGCTGATTTGTAGTACGTCTACATAAATTACAAACCAGTGATACGAATCATTTTGAGCACTTAAGTTAGACACATATATGCGGACAAGTTTGTGAGTGACTTTGACTTTAACATCGCAGCAAATTGTGCCATGAAAGCTCGATATATATATAAGGTCGAGGTGCGAATTCCTGAAATCAAAAACTGATGATGCTCGTCAACAGTTGCAATGAGTATAATGTGGAGGATGTAGGCGGGAGTTTTTCGAGCTAGTAGGCTTTATAATTAAGTACATGTTGCAGGACTCAATGCCATGTGAGAGGTAGGTGATGAAGAAGATCAAACATTTCATTCGATTGTGAAGAGTGACCACTTGTCGGGTTGTGGATGCTCGGTAACAACTTTTCAATAGTCCCTTGGAAGTATGTGTATGTACTTATAAGCATTGTTCAATTGGTACTTTTATAAGGTAGGAGCACCTTAAACCAAGACAACCTCCAACCATATCCTCGAAATCTTGCATAATAATAAGTACATGTTCATGTGAGAATGTTCACCATGTGAAGATCAGGCCTTCCCAAATGGTTTAGGGTGTCAATATAGTTTTCACGTCAAAAATAGTAATTATATCAACATTGGGAAGGGGACTTGCAATACACACAGTCTTTTTCTTTATACAGTTGCCACATGTTTGCCAAACACCTTAACTTCTTGGTTTAAGGAGCTCCTACCTTAGTTCTCTTTCTATAATGAAGATAGTGGACATTGGGCTTGTGGAGCATGACAACGCTTTTGAAGACTAAGAACAAAATTGCAACTTGCTTGAAGTTGTGTTGAACTTTATGTGAGGTATGTGGTCGAACAATACACTTCATCTTAGATTGGTGAATGTTCTGGGGTTTTGATCCCAAAAAAATCACGTTGTTTATTTGAAGTATATCTCCATGTACATCAATTTACATTTGAATTACTGAAGAGTATAAGAAACTTGAAGTTCATGTGTTTACGTGAAATGAACCAAAAAAAAGACAAACTTAAGGATGAATTTGGAATACTTAGAGGCATTGTGTGGACTCTCTTCATGGGAGTACATGGACTTGGGACAAGTAGGTTGAAAGGATAAGGTTGAACTTAGTAATCAATTGGAAATCCGCTCACGACCCGTTATGGTTAGCTTATTGTCCCTTTCTTGTGGTTGGTTTGGAACCACGTGGGTGTACAATATGAGTGCAAAATATAAGGTACTAAGTGTTAACGTATGTGCACTTGTTACGGAAAACCTTCCAGCTTTTGAAATACTTGCATTGAGGTTGATCGACAACTTGACATTTGACGTGTGACATTACGCTTTCTTCAAGGATCGATGTGCACTTATTGATCTATTCCAAAAGGTTGTATGAATTTCTTGTGCGACGCGATATTCACAGATTTTACAAGACCTTAGGATGACTTCATGGTCCATGGTGTAAACAACCCCTAAGTAACACGAGTCTCCTCACAATCATTTGGCCTTTTCTTCCCTTCATTGGATCTATTTACTCCCAATCTATGAATGGCTCTATCAATAAAAAAAGAATGAAGTAATGGGTAAGATAGATGTGCTTATTTTGGTCATTAATCGAACACCTATGTTTGAGTGGTAGGTGATGAGATGTGGCTCCAAGAACATATATTAAAAATACATGTTTTCAAAAGAGATTGGATAACATGTTCAGAATATGATAACTATTTTGAGCTCAACAATCACCATTATTAAATGAACCTTTATGACCACTTGATGAGCACATGAATCTTCACTTGGATAACGGATAAGATATTCATATGAGCTCTTGAAATCATGAAGACAACCGCTACATCCTCGATTTGGATCTGCTAATCATCTCGTACTGATTGCGTGTTTCATATCTTGGGAGGCGTGGGATAGTGGAAAAAGAAGTAATCATTCAAGACCCATCTACCTTATGCCCCTTTAGTTTGGACTCGTGATCTTTGATACATAATTATGGTTTGAACTCATTGATGTTTTATACTGGTGTTGGATTGGTATCATTCTTGTCAAAATCATTCAACCATCTACAATGAGGATTTCACATTTCTTGATACCAGTATGGTATGGGTATTTGACAAGGTTGGACGGGCATTGGATTTTGTTACTATCATATGGTTATGGTTTTCAAAAACAAATTAGAAGCAAAGAACCTTTGGATTGAGGGTTTTGAGAGTTTTAACAATAAAAGAACCTCCAGTCTTTGGTTACTTGAAAAATGCAAAGATCCACTAGTTTTCATGAAAGAATTGACAAAGAGCTGGTGGGTTTTTTGAAAGTTATTTGAAAAAATTGAGAACCACAATTCATCTTATGTAAAGCACCATATATCAATATTTGACCAATTGTATCACAAGTTTGATACCCACAAGTAGGTTCTTTGATACCATTTACTAATGTTACTTGTTTGCATCCATGCATTCACATGTATACCAAACCAACATTGGTTCATACGTTGGACTTTGTGGGATCATATTGTAGTATAATTTGGGGTTTATTTATTTATTAGGATTCTTCATTCTCTAAACCAATTAGTTGGATGAAGACTACAAAGGTTCTTGATCTGGATGTATTAACGTAGAGGGTGCTAAAACCAACACCTTGAAATCTTGTATAATAAGCATATGTTGATGATGAGAATGTTCATCATGTGAACATAAGCCCTCCCTAATGATTTTGGGTGACAACACAATTTCCGTTTCAATTTCTTAATTTTAATACTGAGGGGGAAGGGGGGGGGGGGGGGAAGGGAGCTTGCAGTACACATGATCTCTTTTGTTCTACCTAGGCAGAATGTTATTTTGATTCCTACAACTACCACATGTATGCCAAATACCTTAACTTCTCGGTTTAATGTGTTGCTACCTCAACATGTGGCAAATATCGCACACATACGTGATGTTTATGAGGAGTATTTTGAGAACTATTTTTTTTTTGTCTTGATTTCTACAAGAAACTTATCTTGTGGTATCAAGATTTTGACAAGAATGGACTCTCTCCCTCTCCCTCTCTCCACAAAAACATATAATTTTGGATTTCATTACCTTAATTAGTGCAATTGCTACCAAAAACCTTCGAATGAAACCGTAGTTTGGGAAGCGCACGATGGATCGACAAGTGTCGTTTCAACCACGACATTGTTTTCTAGGGTCACGGGCCGTATAGATCGGGTTCGGTTTGCATTCGTAAACTCTATACTTCTTCACGGAATAGAAGCTCAAAATCTCGCTCGGATATGTGTTGTTGATCTTGTCGATGAGCTCCTTGGTCTTGGCTTCCGCCCCGAATTGGAGCTCTTGGATGCGCCCGAACGACCCCGAGAGCACGAGCTTTGTGCGCAACTCCTTGTCGTGCACCGCGAGCTTTGCGATTTGTGCAAGAACGAACCTAAGCACGTGCTCCGGCATCATCGGGCCCTACAAGTTATCACAACCGTTGTAACCTCTCGCACATATGAACTTAGAAAGTAACTTCATAGAAATAAGAATCTCAAATCAATGTAGTAAAGATTTATCCTAAAAAAAGAAGAACATAACATTATTCAAGTCCATAACAATGTTTTGTGGGACTGACAGTATTTTGCAGAATATTCCTCACATTCAAACTGAATATGGAGAATATTATGCAAAATATTGTCAGTCCCACAAAACATTGTTATGGATCTGAATAATGTTATGAAGCACCTTCAACGCATATTGAATTTAAATACTTTTAGAGAAGTGTATACTAGTTATGTATCCAAATAGTGACATGTAAGTAGCCACAAGATCCATTTTGAAATTACTTAACACATATTTAGGTAGAAATGGGTTTTTTTAATAGTCGTTTTTGTTTTTTTGAATGTGGTGATATGTCATTTCTATCCGAATTCTATGTGCATCATGATACTTCTTGTGAACAAAGATGTGTACCAAAGCGTGCAACTAATTTTGTTCAAGAAACTTAGTTTCAAATTTGTAATCTTGCACAAACTTTGAAATGTGTTCATCAACCAAGAAGTAGACAAAGTTGGTTGAGTTGTGGGAATTAGTCATCTACCTTGCATAGGAATTAATCGTCAATTGAATGGGACTTTTGGTTGGGAGTTGATTGTTTTGCATACAACACTTTTCAGGTTGGGTAAGTTTTCGGTGCATGTTTGGAGTTGGTGTAGAGGTTTGAATGAAGAACATTTGCTTTTATCAATTCATTAAGGACCAAACTCCTTTTATAATGCCAAAAGGTGCTATGAACTTGATTTTAACCCTCAATGAGTTAAAATAAAAATGTTCTTCCTTCAACCCTCCACACCAACTCCAAGCATGCACCAAAAACTCATCCAAACATGATAAGTGTTATAATATGCAAAAGGGATGGAAATTAACCAACTTGCACCAAAAGTCTCCTTGGATTGAAGGACAACTCCATTTTATTTGACCAAATAGTGTTTGTGATTAGCAAATGAAATCTTAGCATTTGTATATATAGTGTCATATGGGTAAATTGACATGGAGCTTTGAACAAGAGCCTGAATTTGGAAGCATTGTGTACTTGTAGCATGGACTCAATGGCGGGGTAGTGCGTGAGGCGATTGCAAATAACTTTTAATGCGTGTTCACATTTGGTTTGGAGGTCTTCACTACTCCCTTTGTAGCTGAGATAGGTCACGAACAATGGCATGGCCCCCGCCTCTGTCACAGCTTTTGCTAGTTCGGGAGAGTGTTTCCCAATTTGTCCGAGAGACCACGCAGTTGCACTCCTAATGTGGTCCTCGGCCTCGTTGGCAAGGGCTTCGACCAATGGTGGCAACGCGTTAGATGAAATCACTTCGGTTGCTAATGCTTGTGAAAATGACGAGATGTGTCCTAATGCCATGATTCCTGCATTTGGAAAGACACAAAGCATTGATAACTACACACAAAACCACAAAAATGTTTAGATCAAGTTAACCCCTAAAGACCTACAATTACAAGATTAAATGTGTCCCGCCAAATACCTATTTGAAGCTCCAAAGTACCAATATGATGATCTCACAAGACGTCTCAAAGCTTTTGAGAGCGGGAGAAAGAGTATTCCCAGGCCGATTGTCCAAAGTGGGTCCAAAATAATTGGGGACTTGGCAAGGCTTGGCCTTGAGGGGTTAACCACTAATTGTTCAACTCACCTTCATTTGTTAGCTGTCATGAACAAATAAACTACTCTTGGATAGAAATCCATCAGTTATGAGTGAAATGTCATGCATGTCATGCATGTCATTTTTGTATTATGATTGTATGCACGCACAACCCCTGCACAAAAAGTTTGTCTTTTCAATTCAAGATGAGAAGAAATTGTTGCATATGAACCAATCTCTTATTCATCGTTGCTGACAACTTGTATCCTATAAGTTGTGATAACTTCATCTCAAATGTGCCTCGCTTGATTAATATGAGACCTTCAAACTCAATTTAGTTGCACAAAATCAAGTCATGGGAGTAAATTGGCGTACCCGGCAAGCGTTCCGCATTATGTGTTTCCGAAATGTTGTCAACGAGAGGAGGAATTCCTTTTGTTTTAGAAATGAGGTTGGCAAGGTTGGGCGCGTGTTTGCAAACTTCACATATAACCAAGGTAGAGTTTTTCCTCACCATAGGTTCCGAATCTTTCAACAAAAGGTAGATTTGGGGGAAAATGTTTGCGGAAACCACTATCTGCAAAACGCTCATACAAGGAGCCAATTCAACACTCAGGACTTAAAATAAACCTAGTGGGAAAATAAAAAATAAAAAATAAAAAATAAAAATAAAGAAGTCACATAAATTCCTGCTGTGGATGTTCTTATTCCGCAAGTGGATGAAACTTTCATCTTTCATATGAATAACTAACTTAAAAGAAATAGGTCAAATTCGGTTGAACATCAACCAACTTGGTAGGTTATACCTTGGCAAAATCCGATGAATGTTTTGCTACTGAGAACAAAATTGCACACACCTATTGAATAGCAACAAGTCATCCGTTAGTAATAATGTTACTTAGTTTCATTGACATAGTGACCTAATGCCCAAATGAACAACGAACACAACAATTTGCAATGGGTGTTATGCAATGTATACATCAAACCCATATTAAAAAAAAAAAAACTTGATCAATAATCATCTTTGAGCACCACTTTAACTTAGCGTTCTAGTATCCACTTCTTGACGACTCCAAAGAGCCCCCATAGAGCAATTTTCTACTGCACATTAGTTTATCATGTGACTCCTCGTATGTGCACATGTACCGAGTAGAAGTATCCAAATAAAACGATGTTAGGGTCCGATCACGATAAGGTGTATCAAAAACTGTGCCACGTGTCACCTTTTTTTTTTCAGAGTCCTTGCCACTCTTGTTGATAGTTATCATGCTTTTATTTTGAACTTCGCATAGGTTTAAAACCAAGACTCATGAACACAATTATAGATATTGCCATCACATTTTATTAATGGTCTGTGATTTTAATTGTATGATTTGATTGTCTCAAATATGAGTCTTTACAAAATGCAAGGACTCCTTTTTCTTTGGTCCTTAGTAGTAATTCTTATCATGGTTAGACTTGTCGATGTTCCGATTATAAAGAGTCTTGCATAATTTATAAAATTAGAAAGATGACTTCACTCACTAGTTTATTTTTTTAAAAGATCATTGACACAAGTGTTGGCAATGACAACGATGAGAGATTTGGGTTCCCTTTTTTTTATGTCTTTATGGTTTACTTTGATGCCTAATGCCTAGGACTGAAGCGTCTCAAATTCATGCATGCTCTCTCTGTCTCACACAATTTCATAGTACTTGCACATACATTCATGGCGTCTATGTAAACCCTTCCATCATGGATGAAAAGAGCTTTACTAAAACAACTCCTGCAAAAGTTGAGGACCAATTCATTCCAACTGTACTCCACTAGACTAATTTGGGGTATTTCATGTCATTTCTGAAATCAGGGCAACTTTGAATAACCATATAGCAAGCCATATTATAAAGCACTTCGTTTTCACCTTCGCCATGGATGAGTTGACGTAGACACCGCGAATTCCTAGCCGTTTCATTCACCATGGCAATCCTCACAAGTTACAACTAGGAAGAGAAATGATGTTATGGCCCAAATAAGACTTGAAATCAAAATGTGAAGGTGAGTATAGTGCAACCTCTTGTTTGATTTTTTTGTCGGGCTCGCTCACCCAAGGAGCGACCATAGATAAAATACCGGCATCAATGACTGCTTCGCTAAGCTCCGGTGTGTGCTTGACTATATCTGCAATGGAGCCCAATGTTGTTCGCCTCACTTGTAGATCTGAATCCTGATAAGAGCTCATGTTATAACCATTCTTGGGAACTCTATAAAAATGATGCATTAAGATGCTCCTTAAAAATGTGAACTTAGGGCCTCTTTACACTGTTGACTTGTGACCATGACCATCATTTTCTAAATTCTCTCGTGGTTAAGAAGTGAGTGGTGGTTCCACCTCGTTTTACAGAATGTCATCAAAATTAGAAGTGGCCATGTCCAAGAATGTATGAGAAAGTGACATGGAAACCTATGTGTCTAGAAATGGATATTGTTTGGTGATCACCCATAATTCGCAACAAGAGAATCCCAATAGTTGTTTCTTAGCTACAAATGAAGGCGATCATGTCAATTAGATTCTACTGTCAATGAATTATATATTTAGCAATATGACTATCTTTAAGAGGAAAATTCTAATGAATCACTAATTCTATGTCAATTTAAATTCTTGTCTTCATTAGACTCACTACGTCTTGGTCAAACTGCGCATTACACTATGTCCCATGACCAAAGGCGTTGTGGGTTTTTCTTGGTCATGATCTTCAGACCGCCGAGCATGACCACAATGAATCCTATTTTTTTTCTTTCCTTCTGGCCCTTGGCCACATGTTTAAAAAGCCCTTACAAGCCTTATCCAACCTTATTAAGTTATTTGTTAAGCCAATCCTTTATTCTCTACATCCTATACTTGCTCAAAGTGCATCCTCACGGTGCCTCTATCCCAAGGTGAGATACAACCAATAATTCAATATGGGAATCACACTCCCTTACCACTTATTCTCTTCCACTAGATGGGTTTGAACTCTTAAAAAAAAGGATTGGAAATCTATTATTGTAGTAGATCATAAAATCTTCTAGTGGAAGAGACCCAATAAATAAGAGACCGCAATTCCAGTAGTGATGTCGTAACATTTCTCTCGTGTATGACAATGCTTACAACTTGTATACCTATTCATAGTTCAATCTCGTGTCCAGGGAGATTTTTGGACATAATTGGTCGAGATCCTAGTGTTTTCAAGACCAACCAATTACATGTTGACAGCTTTCGGTTTTTCTATATTGAATTGAGGAACATTATTGAAATTCCTGTAAATGGATCGGTAATTTTCCTGAAGTCTTGAACTTGAACCGATATTTCTCAAACTTAATGCATTTGTTTACAACGAGCGGTCGGTCCTCTCCCATTCATTGGTTCACTTTTTGGTTGTTGTTGCCATAAATAAGCAAAATATAAAATTTCCTGTTTGATATTATTGGGTTCCAACCACTGGAGTGACAACATGTGATAATGTTTTCGAGAGTAATTAAGTCTTTTTAGTCACTTGTGTGATGCCTAAGTGTGGCATTTTCCTACCAACTTAGAATCAACAAATATGCCATTACAAAAACCATGAGTCATACCACTAGTTCTTTGCCACTACGAGGTAGATTTTCAAATCGAATAGTGTAATGATCATTGATCCTTTCAATATCAACATATGAGTTCTAGGCGATCCTCTTGAATTGATGAAAAAATAATGCAAATCCACTGTTAGGTTTGTAGATTTTTCAATGACAAAGGACAATTTCCAAGTGATAGAAGATAATTGCCTCAAACTCATATGCTTGTAGTATTTTAATGTGGATCCGAGGTGGACTTGAGCCCTCAAATCCTTAGAAAGTCTTAGAATGTTGTGATGAAGGCCATCACAATAAAGTAATCCCTTATCAATGACACTTTTGGTTAGGGTTTGTTGGTTTTGCATACAACAATTCCCATGTTTGGTAAGTTTTTGGTGCATGCCTAGAACTAGTGTGGAGATTTGAATGAAGGGCCCTTTATATTGATCATATTGGCATGCCAAGAAGTGCTAAAATGGTTTTGGCCCTTGGTTTGTTGACGTAAAATGTTTTCCACTCAATTTTAGACGATTCCTTCAAACTTGCACCACAAGTGGAGAGAAATTATTGATTTTGTACTCAAAAGAACCATTGGGATATCATAGGGACCACCTCCTGATGAAAAGTCTTATTGAATTAAAAAATCACTCTAATGTGTAGGAATTTTTGTTGTACATTGTGTCCAATTGGCTAAACAAAATTTGATGGGTAATTGCTCATTGAATAGTACTTGAGAAGAAATACAAAATATGTGTTCTATATACTTCATTTGAGTTGGGATCGAGTGGACTATGGACATCACAAAAATATGACTTTGAAAGCTCCCCAAATCTAATTTCTAGACAAAAAAACACTTTCTTAATCAAATGAACTCAACAAAACAATTTAGGTTTACAACTACAAGGTATTTGGATAAAGCCTACCTTTGGAAAGGAAGGAAGTTTGCTTCTTTGCCGCTTAATAAAACATGATCACCATAGGGAAAAATAGAATCCCATTCTCATTGGCCCTCAAGCACACAAACACATTCGGTGTTGCCCCCCCCCCCCAAATATAAAAGTATGAGATACTAGATAGTGGGAGTTTCAGATTAGTGCTTTATAATTGCCCCTAAATGTTGTGGTGGACACATATATCCTTAACTCCCATTTGGAGAGGCCTAGATAAATATCAATAGGTTCAAATTTATCCAATTTGTTTGGCTGGAAGTTGGATTCAACTATGTTACATCATCTCCATGTGTTTGTTCTTCATTTTATTAATATGCAAAGTGCGGGGAATTTTCTTGGATTTTAAAGAGAGGCCTTCAAAGAAAATATGGACAACTCTCAAGACTACCCATCAGTTGCATGGTGGGTATTGACATTAGAGTTTGTCTATATATATATATATATATATATAGATATTTTAATAACTATCCTTGCAAGGTTTCAACATTGCAAGAGCTAAAAACAATTCCCATTAAAATGGAATGGCGTGACCTTTTTGCATTTTAAATGGTCCATGTGAAATACCATATCTCACAAAATAAGTATATACCAATAGCGAAATTTTAAGAAACTTTCTAAGGAGATGAAAAAACGCACATTAAATCATTTATTGACCACCTCTAGGCCGCTTGGGCAATCAAGGGTTAATATCTAGAGCTTTATTTCAATCTCAAATGTGCTTTGAACTCCCTAAAAACATCCCCAAAAGATATTCGTATAGGAAAAGTAAGATTCAACACTTGTGACATTTAGGAAATAACCTTTAAATGACCAATGACCTAAGAATGACCAATTTGTGACTTTTAGGGCATAGACGGAAGGGTTAGTTAGATTGGTTTAAATAGATTTTAGACAAAGTACATGGATGGACAAGTCCTTTACCCTATTGAAAGTAATTTTTTTAAAAAAATAAAAAAATAAAATTCATTTATGATTTCTCTAGTGCATAACATTAGTCAACACTCTTGGAGGACTCCACGCCCAACTACGAGTTCAGCCTGACATTGTAACATTCTATAGGTAAAAAGCTTGGAGATTCTCAACATACAATCACCCGATCCCATGGCCCATGAAACTCAAGGTAGTTGTTGATGAATGGCATGTGAGCAACTGAAAAGTGCACAGTTTTATACAACTCTCAAATTATGTGAAAGTTTTTGTCTGAGAAACTCACATAATTGGCTATTAACTCACATATTTGACTATTTCAGCCCAAGCAAAGGTGCGAACATACCTTTATCAATGGCAAGAAGGCCTTCAACGCACCCGCATCAACCGCGACTTGCGCTAGTTGTGGATTGTGGCCCGCAATGTGGCCTATGGTAGCGGCTGCGATCTCCTTCACCACCGGATCTATTTCTTGGGTCACCAAGATGATTAAGTGAATGCCCCCTAAATCCACGATTGCTTGCGAGAAAGGTGCCGAATGTTTGGCTACGGATCTCAACACGGTCGTGGATGCCTTCCTACTCAACCGATGCGCCTCCCTTCAAAACAAAACAAACTTAGACCCGATTCAATCTGTACGTTATTAAGATTCAAGTCAAATTAGGGTCATTGTATTATTAATGAAGAGTTTACAAATTACTGCTAATTTTGAAATCCTTCAATAATCTTTCTGCACCTATTTGAGATTAGGTACGGACACTCATGTTGTATGGATACCATCACCAAGATGATCAATGGAATCAAAACCAAAGCAACTGCATTCATTAAACAAGAATGTTTCTGTAAATTGGGCTGTATGTATTCGGCCACATTTCTTGACATCCACAAGAATTACATTGTATGATGCGCATTGATACGTTTTCCATGGACAATGTTTGAACGTCCTGTGAAGTTCAAGTCTGTTTTTCGTATATCTTCAATCAAAGCCCTCGAATGTTTCAGCAAAATGTTTCAGATACACGTGCTTGAAGAAATTTGAAGCGACCTTGTGTGGATGATATGAAGGGCCAAGAGAAAGTTACCACGACGATGCGGATGATGTTGTTCGATTATTTGAGTTGAGAGTTCGTACGTTAGATTGTGTCTCTGCCAGTTAAATTGTTCTTCTTTGCGTAAATGTTTTTGAATGCACATGCCAAGTTGAGGTCTCACCTTAGAGATAGAATGAGTTGAAGAATGATGGATTCGTTGACCATGGATTCAGCAAGAGTGATGTTCATGGCTGCCAACCGAGTCAACGTTGCGCATGCCGTTTGTTGGATGTGTGGGACAATGTCAAGCAGCAATGGCCTAATCAGTTGCATGATTCCCGCATTTTGAAGAATCTCGACATTCTGCCAAAACCCAAAGATCGAAAGATTCTTTAGGTTCTTATGCATGCAAAACGAAAAATTAGGCTAAGGGACAAAGAAAAAAAGATTGTAGACACCAAACATGCAAAGAACACCCCCGCTTTCGTTTCATTGCTAGGGTTATATAACACACTCTAAGCACAACCAAGTTGCTCTCTCTCCATTTTAATAAACCTTGCGCACATAGTTCTTAGGTTTGATTGAATTGCATGCAATTCGAATTCTATATGTCGAATGCTTGCATATCCTTGGAGTGATTCCAGTTGCGTAGGGGCTTGGCACAATCATTTAGTAATAGAATCTGGGGCCGAAAAATTTGTCAAATATGTGTAAGTTATATGAACAACATCCTTGGTGAAGTAGTATTAACAACAAAGTTATCAAGGTTTTTGATGGTAATGTAATGCATGTGTGAAAATTGACAGTGAAGGATTATGAAATTGTATAGGTTGATCGTCACAAGAAAATGCTATCTTACTTTTGGGTGCTTGGTTACGAGCTCCTCACAATCCTCCACAAAATCAGATCGAGCCTTTTGCCAATTCTCAAACACTTGAAGGATGGCCCTTGTTGTTGCCATTTTGCTTGCTTTATTGTGACAACATTTGTTTGGCTCTTATCATGTATTCTAACTCGAAGCAACACAATAAAACAGACAAGAAAAGACCATTCTTCTAGGCATCAATTTTTCATCACATTGTGAAGCAACTGAGTTGCACAACGGGATTCACTTTCGCTTCCCACAAACCCTAATTTGCCATGTGTAAAATAAATCCAAAAACAAAAACAAATTGCTTCATTGCACAAACACAACATCGTTGACCTTTAGTGCATTAGTTTGACAAAACATTAAGCAACAAATTTGGAGTTTAGTGGGTAAACTTGAGTGTTCCTCAGGTTACCATTGTGTCATGACATGAATTGTAAACGAGGACATCGCACACAACATTGAAATTTACAATGATCAAACCACTTGGATTCTTTGGTTGTTTAGCATAACCACTTGGAGTTGTACCTTTAAAACTACAAACTCACGCACTAATTACATGTTCCAGGGTTGAAGACACACAATAGAACTTGAAGTTGGGCTCATTTTGTTTGATTGTCATCAAGTATTCAAGTCAAAATTTGCAAAAATATCAACATCTTCAAACCTATAAACTTGATCGCAATAGTGGAGACCAATAGTAAACGTTGCATTTGTTTATGAATGGATAGATTTTTGTAAGAAACGATAGATGGAGCCAACATAGCTCATGCAATTCAAGGCTTGTTTTTTGGGGGCGGGGGTTTTATGACATGTTTTTAATTCTTCTCCTTTTTGTCATCATCCATTCAAGGGACTGTCGAGGGGTTAACTTCAAATCAAAGATGTATTAGAAAGGGGGACTTGAATCCCTTGTGTGAAGTTGACATACAAAAGAAATTTGTGAATTTGAAAGAGTATTTGAAACTACGATCATAGACTAAGGATACATATCTATGTGGAGATATATTGTCTTCAAGAAGTATTGCTATGTAGTATGTACATCCTCATTTACTGAAAACCACTTAAGATCCAATTTGATGAGTCTTGGATATGAGAGTAGCTATTATAATTTGGTGTTAAAAAAAGACAAGAAAAAAGAAGAAGAAAAAGGAATTCCATTGCAAAGGTCATAATATTTGACAATGATATTTTGCAAAGTATTCACAAATACAAACTTAGTTTTCTACCCATGTTAAAATTCTACACATGCTATGGAGGCAATTTGTTGACATGACTTGGTAAGACTTTTAATAATGACACATAGGCTCCACATCCATGGAGTCTATGTGGAGCTTTTAACCCAATAAACATGGTGACACCATGCCTACTACATGCAATTCATTGCAATATTTTGTAAAGATATCCTTTTAATATGGATTGCAATATAATTTTAAAATCAACATCAATTTAGACCAGCATGTACCCCACGAGATATTTTGGGTGCTCAACATAAGGTAAATTGTGGAGTCAATCATTGTGAAGAACCTTGTCTATGTGTCACTATTGGCAACATGACACCCAATCACACCATGCCCTTTGTCATGGTTGCACTTTCATCAGGATATGAAGCATGCCAAGCCATGCAACACATCATGGCACTTGTGATTTTGTCTATGGCACATGCTGCATTTTAATTCTATGTGATCCACTCTGCTTATTAGATCACTCTTCCAAAACCCACATTGTTTGAGATAAATGATGTAGCTGATCATGCTTTAACCCATGTCATCCGCAAGAGTTTAGCACTTTTGAAAATCAACCATAATGACTTAGTTGAGAGTATTTTGTGCATTGTTCAAGAAGCAAAGATGTAAACTTTGAGTTTTAGACCACATCTATATGTCAACTGCAATGACCAAATGTGTCCTTCGGCTTAGACAAAAATATACTTTTATAAATTGAGTTTTGACATGGTTAGTTGAACATGAATATTGCATACAGGGGTAGGAAGTTGCAACCTAAGGTGGAAGAAGTCATATACCTATGTTGGAGAACTTCCTTTTTATGGTAATCCTATGTACAAATGAACATTTACATCAAACATTTAGATCAAGACACTACTCAAAAATCACATGGGGACACAAACAAGACCATAAAGTGGTCCCAATCCTTTCCCCCAAGCCTTGAGAAAAAAATTGAAAGAACACAAGGTCCAATTGCAAGCCCTAACCAAAGCTATGAGTGACCACTTTATTGAGACCATGCATTCACCTACATACTAATCCAACATTGCTTAACTACAACACTACCGGAGTCTACTTTTAGTTTGTCTTTCTTAATTGTTGACATCAATTAGCCCAAAAATCTATGCAGCTTCAATGACAAATCCATAAGATATGGATATGTTTTAGGCTTTAATTGCTGACAGGTGCTGGGCAATCCTGTCTTCAGTTACGAACTATCCTACAACATAGTAATTTAGAACATCGAACACTGCAAGTATCCTATGTTCAGAGGGATAAATAAGACAAATACACACATACACAACCAGGCTGGAAATCAGATTGATAAGAATATGGTTTTCTACAATCAGGCCATATGTGCCTGGTCAGACGTGATCAACTTGTAAGTCTTGTTCACCAGGCCTTGCTCCATCCACCTTTTAAATTGAAGACATTCAAAACCAAGTGCCACTTGGAGGTCTGTCAAATTAATACACCGAAGTGTTTTGTGCACATTCTTGCACAAAATGTACTCTAATCAACAGCTCCCACCTTGATTTCAACCTATATCATAGTTCAGGTGCCAACAATGTCTAGCCGCTACACATTGATCACTGCAGACAATGATTGCAAAGAGCACTGCAACACCAGCAAGCCAGATTCGGACTACCTTGGTTCACAAGAATTTAACATTGAGCATGAATTCCAGGAGCAACCAACACTCCTTATCAGGAAACAACTGACTGAGCCACAGCCTTGAGCAGATCAACTAGTGCCCTTAAGCAAGACCATTCAGCAAATTGAATAAAAAGAGAAGTGGATACAGAGTGGATATATGAGGTCGCTGAGGATTCAGCCTGCACTGAGTTGATTGGTGAGATCCAGGAATGATAACCTGTATCAAAAGTCCACATGCAAGGGGACCACCTCATCTTCATTTTACAGAGACAGCCATGTAAGAAAGGTAGGAAAAAAAAAGATCTGTCAAATTAAATAACAATAAAACTCTTCTAGCAGTGACAAAGACAAGTTGTGGTCCTTTTCAATGAATAACATCCAGCAAGCACCATATTCCTCCCTACACAGAGAGGTGCAAGATACGAGAAGCAACATTCTGATCATCATAATGTCTAGAATACACTTCAAACCTCCAACAGCTTTGGGACCAAAACAGGTGGACTTCACAGAAATGCAGGAATACCCAAAACTTAACTGGAATTTACATTCTCCTCACTTGACAGCTATTATCAAGGATACAGACAAGGATACAGACAGCATGAAAATGCATGCTGGTAGGCCCCACTTTTGTACACGACAAGTGCCGAGGGCTCCTTTGTCAAGGATGGAATCAGCATCAAGGTCCAAATTCAAGTGTCACTTTAAACATCACATGATAGCAGAAGACCAGTGTTGGTGGTACCCTCCTACCCAGAGGCGCCTGCCTGTGATATACTAGTTTGAAGGTTCTCGAGGACTAGGTCTGAAGCAATAACTTTTTTGCAGTGAGAGCTATCTGTGGTTTCATAATGGAAGATGCCTCCCTTGACTCAGACTGCACATGTCATTGTCTTGAGGTTCTGTAAATATCACAGTATAGTTAGGAGAATACATGTGGTGCACGAGGTAATTTACATCAAATTCCAACTGCTTGTGATGTTGTTCACAAAATACACACAACATTTATATACCTGAAGTAATTGCTCCACAATTGTCTTCCAGCAAACACAACTCTCCAATGGCCGGATGTTCTTGTCCCAGCCCTCAGCTTTTGAAGGGCACATCCTTTGAAGACTTTCCAAGAAAAAAGCGCTCTTCTATCTCCGGATATCACGATTGTGGTCAGGGTAAAATCTGCCTCGATCAGACCTGGCCAATAACATTACAAGAGTCTAACATCAGAGACTAACAAGACTTGAATCCTCACCACTTCATCAACCATTTCATAGCTTTTTGCTGACAAGGACCTGGGACATACACACTGCATGCACACACACATATGCATATATAAATACGTGCAAAATTTCTGCTTACCTGCCCTCTTGATTTACAATTCTGGAAGAACTGTAGCTTTCTGCACGTTTATTAGGCAGCACAGAGTAACTACCCTTATCTGTGCTCAACTTTTCTGAATAAGTGGTGGTGCCAAATTGAGGTTGGAAAGCTGACGGTGATGCGTATGTCCTAGTGTGCTCATCAAACTCTCCAACACCAGAGGCAAGAGCTGGCTGCTTAGCAAAACAGCCTATCCCCCCAGCCTCAGTAATCTCTGCCATGTGGCCTGTAATAATGTCTCGTAGCACCTGCAGCAACAATTCTCATCAGATCTGTGGTACCAGCAGCACAAAAAAATAAGGTATATTTAATGATCTAATGCAAGATATTTAAACAAAAGTCCTACACAGATATTCAGGTTGTGCACAGAACCTGCTGTCACATACATAGACAACCTCGATTGAGACAGACGTAGACAATTCTGCTTTGGTACCTACAGACTAATCGGATTGATGGAACAACATATATAACTTTGTACATTCTGCAACAATGTTCTGCAATAAGATCAAACCTCTCTTGGTGTCCTCTTCAACTTCTTTCCTTTGTAAGACATTCGCCTTCTCTTATAGTCACGCTCTTCAGCCAATAACTCAGCTTTGGTTTTGTTCCTTCGCTCCTGCCAATTGCAACAAACACAACACCCTTGAAGAGAGGTAAATTACAGTCCTACTAGAAGCTAGCCAGCATAAAGCACTCAGGTGATTTAGTCTACAATCAAGAAACAGAGATTGGCCCAAATATCTGGTTAAATCATAGAAGAGAAAGTAGAAACAACAACAGAAGAACCAGTATTTGGCAGTTTGTATCCAAGTCTTGAATGTACTTGTCCAAAAGGGTACCTTTTAAGAATATCTACGAATATCACTTCAAAAATTCAAAAGATATTCATATTTACTCCAAATATAGCTAGCAAGGTCCTCCTGTTCTACACATAAAATTGATAATCACATGAACTTCAGAATGTACTGACGAGTCTTGTAGAAGTATGAAAAAAGCTGGAAGTGCTACTTGCGGGTCACACACATTAATCTGCTGCACATCAGTTGTTGACATCAATTTTGTATTATATGATAAAGACTCGCTGAATAATCTTACATTTGTCAACATGCATTTTTGACATGTCAAACAAGCAATAGAACAAGGGAAAATAACAACCTGTTGTTGAGAGCCTTGCCAGGTGAGACCATCATGCTCAGACACAGCCCTATAATTAGGTCGCCTGAATCGCTCGTTTACTGCAAGCTCCACGACCTTATCATAGTCTGCAATCCTGCACTCACCCAAATGCAGAGGCCACTGTCAATTCCATTGATACTATAAATATTTAGTTACAACACCCAACCATAGCATTCAGATCTAAGGAATTCCTAAAACAAATTTGCAACAACCTTTGCAAATATTTAAGGTTCCCTCAATGAGCTACTCTAATCCAAAGACTCTGTTCCAGCCATCTCCATTATACAAGATGATCCCAACATGTAAAAACGAAACACTTACAACTGTAATTTCGTTAGACTGTTGACTGAATTTCTGAAATTGATGCGACTCTCAATAGCAGCTCGCTCATACAAAGCATCTATGGCTGCTTCAACCTGCTTCGCACAAATCATTTCCCCATGCTCTGATTCTTCAGACCCGTTTCTTCCTTGTGCCACGAGAGCGTCACAGCTAACACCTGAAGAGCCGATTTCTCTACCAACAGGTTTTCCCTTACCCATTGTGCACACCTTTGTAAACTGCTCCAAACGGAGCACAAAAGGAACGCAGGAGATAAGTCTTGCTGAAACTTTCAGGCAATATTTCAGCACATGAAGAACAATTGCCTTGCTCTGAGCACACCCATAAAGTGGAGATAGTGACGACACCAACCATGCTCCAGCCTCTGCAAAAACGGGACAATCTGCATTCCACCGAGGTTTATGGATTTTTGGCATCACCAACTCTTGGTTCAAATCTTCTAACATCGTTCCCTCCTTCTTGATTGATCTGCGGTGTAAGTACTTCCGTACAATATCAGTACACTGAGTTTTCACAGCCCTCAAAAACAGCTGGACAAGGCAATGAATGTGACAAGCCATAGCCACATCCACAGCCACTCCATAAAGTGGTGAATGCACAAGTAGCCACTCCAGAATCACAGACTTCCTGACGCTTCCCAAAGCTGCACCAGCTTCAAGCACTACCCCAGAGCACCAAGTGGGGAAATGCTCCCAAGCTTCCACTTCCCTCTCAATATACCATATCATGGATGGCAGGAGAAGCATTTCATTTCTCGCACTCTTGTCCAACTGATTGCAGGGTACTAATTTCTCAATGGTAAATTCTGTGGATAAATTTTCAGTCCCTTCCACAACCGAATCAGACGCTAACTCTGCCTGAAGACAAAGTGGCAGCGACAAGGTGAAGTCATTGGATTCCCTGCTCGGTAGAGAGGACGGTTTTGAAACAACACCCGGAGCTCCCCTGTAGAAGAAGAAAGAATCCGCGAGATGGAATTCTCTCTTGCCAAGAGAAGACACGAAGGACGTGATCCCAGATTTTGACATCCAACCTCCCTCCGCAGGCCAAACCTTCAAACTCTCTGGAAAATCAACTGCTGAGTTTGTAGACGGCTGTGCTTCCTTTATTTCCTGCTTCAGAATGCTCAAATCACGGTTATTTGGGTTCACGGTCAGCAATGCGGAGTCTTCGAAGGAAAGGGTGGCGTTGTCCCTGGAGCCTACATGAGGAGCCGTGGTGTCCTCCTCAGGACACATAAGAGGATCAGAATAAATCACAGGCGCGGTTTGTGTATACTGCAAACGACCAAGAAACGAATCAACCTCCAATGGGCCACCTTGGAAACCAGAGTTGCACTGGATGAGGTGTCGGAAAAGAGCCTTTGCAGGTACTCGGTGCTGAGGATCGATAGGACAGGAGGCCAATTCTGTACCGGGAGCTAATGACTTCAGGTTTACCACGCTCAACACCTTGCCTATCGTCTCTTCCACCTGGACCATGAGCTGGTGCAATTCTGCCACCTTCGAGACAGTAACCCTCTGATGCTCAGCTTCCGAATTTAGACCACCTTTGCTCCCATCTCCAAGTGATTCCACTGGAGATTGTGTAACCGACGCATTTTCAGCCTCTTGAAATAACCAGGAGAAATCATGTGAAGCATCAAAATGCTCCCGATTCGATGGCATCAATGCCAACATTTTCTGGTCTCCGGGTGGTAACCCTAGGAATCCCTGTGCTGGTGTTTGCTGTCCTTGTTGTTGCGACACTTGCAACGCTTGTTGATGAGATCCCTGAGGTGGCATCTGAGAGAAGTTCGATCCCTGAGGTACTGGCATCACAGCCAACCTCGGGTTGAGATTCATCCCTGCAAAATTCCTCGGGGAATGTGGATGTGGAGCATATCCTGAAGCATTGTAGCTCGGTCGTTGCATTGGAAGAGCATTGTAACCTGGCCCTACAGGTGGTGAGGATTGCATTATCCATGGCGGCATAAAAGGCGCCTGCGGAGCTCCTGTGTGATGAAAGTAAGGTCCATTTGGACGCATTTGTGGGGGTGGAGACGGTAAGCTTACCCCAGGGCTCGTTGATTGCCAAAAGCCTCTCTCCGACGATGTGCCAGGATGCCCCGTAGGTTGCAAACCCTGCTGCGAGGGACCAAATCCTCCTGGTGGAGGATGCGGGGGCCATCCCCCGTAAGGCCGATTTGCCATATCCGTATCCGCAAAGAAACCCTATCGATCTACACAGCTGCCGCGCAACATTGGGAAAATGCCAGAGGCCTCATCGAAATGACGTCCGCAGTTCAATCCCATCTTCAAAGGCATCATCATCTCGACAATCCCAAATTCAAAACGACATCATCTTTTCAGACTACCTCACTCCAAAAAGACATCATTCTTTCAAACCCTAATCACTCGCACACTTATGGTGTTGTCCACCACGCGCAACATTGCCAAAATGGTAGTGGCCTCATTCCAGTGGCATCTGCAATTCAATCCAAGTCCAGTGTCTGGCCTGTGGTTCGATCCAAGAATTTCGTGCCACTACCTCACTCCAATAGACAAAGACATCATCCTTCCAACCCTAATTACGAGCTGATCAACTCTCACACACAGACTGTACATCATTATGCATCGAACTAAGTTACGCGGCGACAAGGCAACATTATGAATAGCCTCTGCATGAAACTTCAAGCAATCGAGACCAGTTTAAAGAATCGAGATGAGTTTCCAGCAACGAACAATCAGCGCACTGCAATTCGAGAATGTACTTGAAACCCTGAGCAAAAACAAGAAAATAGAAACAGTTTTGACGCCATGTGGGCATTCTTGAGGAAACCCTGACTAGCCATGCTCGGCGTGACGTGGCACGCACTGTATGACATGGCAACTCTATGTATTTCAACTACACCCTAACCTCCGTAATATCACCTTCTGTAATGTCAATCCCTCTCTTATATCCCAAAACCTTAGAGAACAGATGTGCTCAATTTAAATCTCCCTCCTTGTTGTCACATTTCAATTCCATGTATCATGGATTTTAACATTAAGATAATTCACTAAAGAATTCAAACCACACGCATTACGTTGTCATCATTGTCAAAATTGTAATGTTAACGTTGTGTTATTCCATAATGTCATATGCTACACTAATTCTCTATTTTCATGCATCCATGTTAACACTACAAACCTCCTTAATATCATGTGGACTTTGGTTGCCACATGCATGATATTAGGGAGGTTAGAGTGTATGGAGGGTTCTTTAATATTTTAGTTTATTTTGAATGTCATCTTTAATGTTAGGTTCCAATTTTTCATAACAGAAGTGATTCTGATTTTTTAATAGCAATGTAACTGTCACTTTAGGACCCATCAATGTATTATTTTGTTTGGGTATGAATTGTCACGAACCCGATGAAATGAAATTGATTTTAAAGTCTATGAAGCCAAAAGGTTAATGGGATTGAAAGTACATCATGATGGTTTCAAAACGAGCTAGTTCCCTAGAATGCTAGAGTGCTAATGTCAACTTGTTGGTATGATTGAGAGAAAGACTCAAGGCTCCCTAATACTACATTCTCAAATAGCGACGTGAACTTATCTCTAATGGGTTATGTAGGGGACATTCCAACAAAAGTGTGGCTCATTTTTATTTGCATTGTAAGAGCAAAAGTGGCATAGCCTATTATCTCTAGAGTTAGGGATACTCAACCACCATTTAGTTTCAATGACAAGTGTATGATTTGAGGTATTGTAAGCAGCAATGATATTGCATCATGGTGTCAATGGTTGCTTCAAGTATAATCATATTCGTATTTGAAAAAAATCCTCAAGGTGGATGTGTTCTAGTTTCTTCCCTAAGAGATGGGAAAAGTTCCACTCTTTAGCAAGAAAAGCATTTACCACTATTGTCACTTACCCTAAATTGAAGCCTATATAATATAGGCTATATCAATTTCCAAGTTTTATTCTAGTTAGTGTCACAACAAAGCTTGAAATAAAATTGGACACATTGTAGAGGGCTCTTTATTATGATACAAAATAATAATTTTCCCTCCATATTTTGTCACATGTCATGCTCATATTTGCTAAGACAAACACGTATCCCATGTGGGAACTACATTCCAACATAGATGAAGATGAAGTGGATTAGATTGGAGAAGACTTCTTGGATCAAACGATTGTTTTTGTAGATAATTTGTTGAGTCCACTGGAGGTCCTCAAATGCAAATATGGAGTCAATTCTTGTAATTTCATTATCGAATTTGCATACACAGTTGTAAAAGCAAGCATATTAGACTAGCAGCTTTGCCATATGTCTCGTAGTTGGGTTTGAAGTTGATGAAGTTGACTCTCCTATAATGAGAATTGCAAATGTTTTGCGCAAACTACAACTTATTTCCAACCATGTTTTGATCAACTATGTTGGAACCGCAAAACTCAACAAATCAATATGTTATGTGCATATGAATATATGTTATTAGATCAACAAGTCCGTGTTCTTAAACCAATTGGATTAACCAACCGAATAGATTTACGAAACTCATAAGTGATGATCCAGTCGAAACAAATCAATCATGAGTTTACACTGATATGAATGGTAGATCGTAGTAAATTGACATAATCATCAGACGTAGCAAAATTTCATAACACCACATCAACTACTAGCACATAATCGAATTCAGTGCAATAAGAAATATTCATGCACAACTTATAAGACATGTGAGTGTAGGCACAAAACAAGAGGGTGTCTACACTAAGCTATAGAATCTTGGTATCACAAACCTAGAGAGGAGGACCACTTGATTACATGCTCTATTTGTATAAAATAGTTGTGTGCACTAATAAATTTGGATCCGTTATTTTCATTGCATAATACATTTCTAGATTTGGTGCATAACATGTTTTGGATTTGAATTTGGTATATAACACATTTACGGATTTGGATTTGGTGCATAACATGTTGCTTGCTCCATGAAAAAGGGAAAATCTCCCAAAAATGACCTCATGTGGCCCTCCAATTTTGGGAGTGACGCACTCCATCTAAATTTGCTAAAACAAGACCCAATTTTTTGGAGTAGCTCATTTGTCATCCACATAAAGTGTTATGGCAAAGTTTCCAACTTTCTAAAATTTGTGGCATGACCAAAATGGTCATGAAATGATTTTTTTAGAGTTTTCTCTAGCTACCCCCCATATGAAGGCCATGTTCATACAATAATCTAACTTGGAAAATGTGATCCAATTGAATTCAAATTTTCACAATAAGAATATATGGTAGTATAGTTCACATACGTATGATTAGATTTCTAAGAAAACATACCCTATTTTTCTACATAACATACAATTGCAACATTGGTGTTGGAGATGCCCGAAAATGGAATGTGAAGGCTTGAGCGTTTGGGGGTTGAGTTAGTTGCTCATGAATTGATACAAGCAACCGAGATGTTAAGTTACAAGTTGCCAACACAGTGAACACACATGAGACTCTTCCTCAACATTTTTGCCATTCACTGCAACCCAACTGTGTAAACAAATACAAATGCTTTCAACTCCTTTCTATCCAAACATGTTTTTTGAACCACCATCACGAGGTTAGTGATTTCTCGGTGTTCGTTTCCTTTGAGTTGAATCCGGTTGGTGCATGTTGACGGAGGTCAGGCTAGATGCTCACCTCTTTGAGTTGGGCTTCCACCAATATTACCAAGGTAAAGGGACTCTAGTAATAAAATGACTTTCATGGGTTTGTGATTTGATTCATTTCAAGTGGGTCCTTGAAGATCAATAATGGGATTTTTGATGTTAGTTTTGGGATCATGCTATCCAAAATAAAAACCTACATGCTATAATAGCTTTGCTTGTGTTTTCACATAAGGTAATAATGGTAGGGGCCCAACTCAAAGAGGTGAGCATTTTAGCCATGGATGTCGACTGATGTGTCCAATGCCCATACTGGGCAACTTGAGGGTGGCTTTATTTTTGGCGTACCTTCCCTGCAAACTTTGACTGATCTTATTGTGACAGTGAAGATTCAAAACATTTCGAATTGTTGGAATTGTTTGGGACTCTCAGTTTGCCGGAAACTCCATCTACAGTCAATGGCAAAGCCTAGGAGTCATGCGTTTTCATTTAGAGCTTTAAGATAGACAACTCTTATTCAAACATTTTTCTTATTATGAACATTTTGTTTGAATAGTATGTGGTTTGGTGTGGCTCCAAGAACAAATGTCAAAAAGACACGTGAATTAGACCGCATGCTCAAAATATGATAACCATTCTAAGCTCCATAGTTAACATAATTGGGATGGCGTATATGCCCAATTGATGAGCACAATAATCTTCACTTTTATATTATTTAGATAATCATGCGAGCTCCAAAAATTATGTACGATAATACGTATAGTGAATGTGGAAATAATGCCTTAGAAATGCTCTACGCATGGGGCTTGGCTTACGATTCATAGCAGCTATATTAGGCCATGCACATGGGAGGGGGGGGGTCATAGAAACCTATCCCTATTGCTCCATGTTTGATTGGTCCCAGCTTAATCTCATGAGACTATTAATCCTTGATGTTAACTCCAATGTCAAAGAATATTCTATTTACAACATATATAATTTAGGAAGATTCCCAACTTTTAAACCATCGGTTTACATTTTTGCATGGCCTTGGGGCCTTTAAACCCCCAAGTGTCTAACCTCTCCATGCACAAAACCGTGCATCTAACTACATACTTCCATTTAACCAATTGTATCAAAAGGGACCCTATCTTAAATTGACTCATTCTTCTAGTAGACTTATCAAAATCATTTAAATATCTTAATGTCATTCAAGATTTGGATTCAAATGTAGCCTTGATGCCTTTGGATGCAAATACATATTTAGTGTACATGGGTTTACATTGATGATTAAAGTTGCATGTGAGCATATTTTATTTTTTCTCTTGACATAAGGGGTTGTTTACATCATGGAGCATGAAGTTGAGCTTTGCTCTTCTAAAACATGTAATTGGCTGTTGAACTCATCCCATGATCACTTTGGTCTACAACAAGAAAAAATGTAAGAGTGATTATGAAACTTGAGGTCCCAAAAAGACCTATTTTCAGGCCTACATTATCCAATGTTAGGGTCCAACATGCTTTGCAATGAGAGAGGCAAAAGATGTTATCTTGCTGCAAATGTTAGGGGACCATGGCAAAGAAATGGCATTTTTTTATTTACTTTATTATTATTATTATTATTAATTGTTTGCCAAACTTTTATTTAGTTCCAAGAAAATAAGGGAAGAAGAACCCAAAGGCTTTAAAAATGCATTATTTAGAAATCGGACCATGGAAGTGTGACCATGAAGTGCGAATATGAAAAAATGCCCTGTCACATGGGACAACTTCATGGTCCATTGATGTAAACAACCCCTAAGATAGTGTATATAATAGACTTAAAGACTCTAAGTTATCAAAATGTTGTGATTTTAAGACTTGGTGAGGCTTGTAGCAATTATATACATGGCCACAACCTAAGCCCTTTGGTAAGCTAGACATGCCTAAATCCAACACAACAATAATATGAACACCTAGATTTGAGTGGTATGTGGCTAGGTGTGGATCTAAGAACAAACACCAAAAAGGCATGTGAATACAAGACATTAGAGTACATGTGTCAAAATGTGGTAACCATTATAGGTACAATAGTGAACATGATTGGGTGGACTTCTATGACCACTTAATGAGCACAAGAATCTTTAGTTTGATAATGAATTAGATATCCATACGAGCTCTGAAATATATGGGGCAAAACTTTATAGGCACAACTTGGATTTGCTATTCATCTTGCACTAATTAAATGTTGCATATCTTGTGAGAAGTGGGTGCCAAGAGAAAAGTATATGAATAACACATGCTGTACGTTACTTACATTAAGATAAACATTTCTAATTCATATCATTTTTCTCATTACACATGTGTTCTTACTTTTCTAGTGTCCGTTCTTAGATCCACACCTAACCGCATACCACTCAAATATAAATGTCTATATTATTGCTATGTTGGTTTTAGGCACGTCCAAGTTACTTTGTTAGTTGGAGTTTCATCCAATAAAATGTTCATGTGCATGTTCTCTTCCCTCTGACTGGTGTCCGTCACAACCCGTCACAACCCGTCACTGCTGGACGCCCCTGTCAATGCGAGACTCGCCCCTGTTTCGTTGCTTCGCGCACCAAGACGCCATAGCCAGGCCTGTGAGAAAACCCTTGAGCTTCGACACGACCGAAACCTTGGCGCACCCGATCCCTCGCACACATCGCACACATCGCACCTCGATCACCGCTTTACCAAAATGAAGCTGATGACGCCGCAGCTGCCGTCGCCAATGACGGTCTTCGTGCTGGTTCTGCTCACATACTTCCTGGTGATATCAGGGTTTGTGTACGACGTGATTGTGGAGCCCCCGGGGATCGGAAGCAAGCAGGATCCAGTAACCGGAGCGGTGCGTCCTGTTGTTTTCCTGCCCGGCCGTGTGAACGGTCAGTACATTATCGAGGGGCTTTCGTCAGGGTTCATGTTCGTTCTGGGAGGCCTAGGATTGATCATGCTGGACTTGGCGAGCGAGAAGGCGAGAGCGAGGAATGTGAGGCTGTCATTCGTGGGAGCTGGAGTCGCGTGTATTTTCATCTCCTATGTGATGAGTATACTGTTTCTGCATATTAAGATTCCTCAGTACTTGCGGTGACGTATGGTAGGAGATGTGAAACCCTAGAACTTGATAATGTGGGTGAGAGGGAGGGCCTTCAAGCATTTTGATTGCCTATCCTTGAGTTTTGAAGCGGGTTTTAATTTTGTGTTCGGCTGGAGTGATGGCTGTTATGTATATATGGAGTCAGACAAATCAGCTCCACATACTTTGATGCGCTTCCCACCATTCTTCTCTATTGTTGAACGAACTGGGATGATGTTTGCAAGATTACTTTTTAACTGTTGATGATCATGTGGGAATAATTTAGCCATTGAACTGAACTAAGCAAATTTGCTTTGTCTCTACATTCTCTTCCTCTTCTTAATCTGGGATTTGAGAATCCAATAAGGGGCTGGAGTCTCATGCGTTTTTATCTCGTTTGTGATGAGTATACTGTTGTTGCATATTAAGATTCCTCAGTACTTCCGGTAATGAATGGCAGGAGATCTGAAACTCTAGAACTTAATGATGTAGATGAGAGGGAGGGCCTTACAAGCATTTTGATTGCCTATCCTTGAGTTTTGAAGCGGGCTCTAAATTTCGTGTTCGGCTGGAGTGACGGCTGTCATGCATATGTGGAGTCAGACAATTCAGTTCCCAAACTTTGATGCGCCTCTCGCCATTCTTCTCTGTTGTCAAATTAGCAGAGGTGGAAGGGATGATGTTTGTAATATTACTTGTAGACAGTTGCTGATTATCATGTGGAAGTACTCAACAAACTGAAATGAACTTGTGCACTTTTTACTTCTTGTCTCTTCACCCTCTTCCTTCCTCTTGATCTGGATTTGGAGAATTGAATCAATGGTGATAACAGGAATGCGACCTTCACATCAATATTGATAAATGTGCTGTGAGGTGCCTTGTGTATTGAGATTATTGGTGCGAAATTCCAAGCCTTCACAGCCAATTTCAGGGCCTGGATGCCTTTTCCACTTTTGTAGAGCTGTTTTTTCCATCACCTTCGAGCATTCTGGAATGTGCGTAGATATGTGCAACTTTGGCACATCACTGTGTGGTTCTGGAGAGTCTAAATTTCCGAGAATTAGAAGGGTTTTAGCGTGGAGGGTGGTCCTCCTCACTAAAACCCTATTCTTTCTTTGAAGTGCACAAGGCATGTAGTAGTTCTTGTCACCTTCGGATGCTATGACATAGACCTTGATGCTTTGAAGATAATCTGATCCATCCCTTACGTCTTGCTACCTGATTGCATAAAATCGAATCAGGATTCAATGCCTCGTACTGGACAAAACCATCGACTATCAACATACCACTTCTGTTTCCTAAATGTATTCACAATCATGGTTATTAAGTACTGCTTTGTAATCTACTTTGAGTATGTGCAGTTCGTAGGTGTATCCTAAATGTAACTATTTCACTCAATATTACTTCAGTGAAGCTTACTGATACACACACACACACACATTGTGTAGTGTCAAAAATGCATATGAATAAATTACAAATTCTTTTTTAATGAGTAATATTCCTCCCCTTGGATGGTGTACAGTCCTTGAATGTGTTTTACCCCCTCCTCTACCCTAACCTACTTGTAATTTTCAGGTGCCCCTGTAGTAATGTGTAAGTGCGCACTTTATCTTTTGTGGTTAGGCTTTAAAATTTCATCATGCCTGTCAGAAAAGTTAAGGTCATTTTGCCCCTAATTTAAATCGATTCAATTTGGAATAATTTTTTCTTCAGGTTGTTGTTTCTTCCTGTCACGTGAGATTTATGGTGGCCTTTCCGCTATCTGCAGCTGCTTGCAGTCAAATTGTAGGAAGAATGATAAGTTAGGGATGGTTTGATCTCCACTTTGGTCTGTATCCATTCCGGACCTTTTCATTGAATTTTGCATAGCTTTTTGGCTTCAGAAATGGTTCATTTCTGGTCATTATCTGGTAGCTTACAATAGCAAACCCATACATATCCACCACCCTTGAGTATTGACCTGTAGAATCTTTGTGCTTTATATAAAGTTGTTCATACATATGACTCATATAACGATGTTGAGCTTTTGACATTGTTTCTTGAGGTTCCAAAACCAACAATCTTCAAATTGACGTATCCCTCCTGGGCTAAGTACGAACTAGAAAGGAAATTTGCAAGAATATCTTTAGCTTTAAGGTCTATTCTCCAAATATCTCATGTCCACAACTATGAGTGGTTGGAAAGGAATAACTTTGCGACCAGAAAACCATGTACTGGCGTTGATTGCCTGCATGTAAGACGTGAAACACGAGCTCAATAACTCCATCAAGAGTGCATTGCAACCTCCATGATCATGAACACACCCCAACATTAGAACTATGTTGGGGTGATAAAATTTAGTGGCAATGGATGCCTCCTTTGCAGCCGATCCAGGGTTCCTTCCACAAACTTTTTCATGGCAAATAAATCTCCCCGCCATGTAGCCTCGTAGACTTTTGCACTTGCACCTGTTCCTAAAGGCTTATCTTCTTGCAAATTCAACCCCTCTATATTTAAATACATTACACTGTTTCGGGCACCGGATTCAGTGCTTACTTGTGTTGCCTCTAACCTCCGAGACAAATTCCAGGCAAAGTGAAACTCATTGGCAGAAACTTCTTAATCGATTTCTTTCACATTGCTTGCAAGTTAGAGTAATTCCTCTAGAACTACAGATTCCCCCCTAAAATGCCAATCCCTCTTTTAAAGCCAATCTGTTGAATTGGAACTTTTGACCATTTTCATAAAACACAAGGGCTCTGAACATCTCAAAGAAAATATTTCCTTGTTATCATTGTCGCACACCTCTCCATGAGGAGTGTCTGAAACACCATGAACACAAGGGGGGCCCTGGAGTGACACATGGGACTTATGGCGCCATTGATGAGAGGGCCCAAATGATTCTAATGTGGGTGAGGGCCACGGGAGTTGGGAACGCTTCCTACCCACGGAGATAAAGAGTCACAAGGTTAAGGCCATAAACATTGGGTAGCTTATGGCATCCACATTCTAGAATGCTCAAGAACACCTCAATTAGAGGTGTGAGCTAAGAGATATGGCAATTTGAGTGGGGCGATGTCTAGGGACATCGCCCTGGGACAACAATGACCTGGGAGTGACGCTCGGGACTGCCGAGGTTAGAACAACCATAATTTCCTCAATACTTGCTGGAATGGGACAAGTGAGGAGTCTATTGGACATCTTCGCAAAAAAGTAGATGTCAATGGAGTGGTTCTTGATAGAATCATAGATCATACAACAAAGTTATGAAGGTCTGAAGTTGCTAAGGGCTTCTAGCCCTAATGGCTAAGGAAATATGTCTACTTGACCCCAACTCTTAGGAGAGGGACAAAAAGTTACTTGACAGTGGGGTGGGCCTTGGCAATGTCCTAGAGGCTTGTACGAGTGAGGCGGCGTGGCCGACCGAACCCACTTGAGGCTGAACGGCACGGCCTTCACGGGCTCTGCGTCCAATGTGTGGACATAGTTGTCTAGTATGGTTCGGGTTGTTGGAGTGTTGCTTCGGCAACGCGATGATCAACTAAAGATTGGACTTTCATGAATGAAAGTCCACATCTAACGATTGGCTACTGATTAAGGGACAAGTCCCAAATGCAAGTGTAAGAGGGTTGGTTACCCACCTATGAGCTTGGAGGTCCAAGGTATTGGGAGCTAACCATTTACATGGGTGAAATGTGAAAGGTTAGCGCTTATGACCTTGCTAGAATTGAGAAATGGTCAAGATAGTTAAGGAGACCTAGCAAGGGTTATGACAATCATCAACTATGCACAAGGCAGTCATAAGCCACAACTCCCGATTTCAACACAAGTGCATGAGGTTTGTTGTCTCCTTCACGATCGATAATACTCCTTCAGAAGGATTTTTCGGTTCTTTGTTCGTAGATGAAGCATATGCGGTAACATGAAATTGTCCTCTAGATAGCTACCAATTGCCTCAGTAAACATTTGGTTGAGATGAAAGCTAAAATAGAGTAGATGATCTATAGGTAGCTAGCTGAGATCAATTGTAAGGCTTCATCCGCTTCAGCAGTTATGAGCCGTCTGTACACCGGAGTTGATCTAAGACATCCCATGCATTCCACCGGAAAGCACTAAAAATAGCAATCTTCTAGATGAAAGGACTAGTGTCTAAGCTAGGTTGTCTTGCAAGGACATACAGACATACCTTGGGTGGCCTACACTCAATCATGAAACTTCCACGAACAGTAGCTAGCTTAATTTACAGCCTTTCGTTGGATCCCAAACCCTCGACCCCCGACAGATTTGATTCTATGCCTCCAATATAAATTGGTGAAAAGTGGTGACAAATGGTGCACGAACACCCTCACTCCTTGCAGCCAGCCACTTTACTTTTTTTTGAACTGCCTTTGGAAATCAGCACCTCTATTGCTCAGAACCAGAATGTCGAAATAAAAGTGAACAAAAACTACAGACGTACATCATGACAATACTGAAACGCAACACAAACCTCAGCTCCCAGGGCAATATCTTATAACTCTCGTGTCCATCGCTGTTGTCCTAATTAATTAATGCAGTTATCTAATCCCGGTAGAAGAATTCTTATAGTACTCCCTACCAGATTGTTCTCCATGTTAGTCACTCTTGCTGTAGGCCTTCTCCATTTGGCCATCGAAAACTCATCATCAAGTTAAACAGCGAAAGAAGTGCCTAGTCTTCGGCACAGAACACAAATTAAAGAGCCTCCAGAAACAAAACTTAAACTAAAATTTTAACAAGTTGAGAACTGCTAGATCCCCTCCAGTACTGCAACAAATGTTCCAGTGATCGGCTGGGATGAGCTTCATCAGCCACTGATTGTTGGTTTCTATGTGCCTGTTCATGCCGGTGCAGGTAATTAAACCAATTAGGGTCCTCATCAACTACGTGCTCCATTGTTCAGTTTTGAGACACAAGCGGTGGGTGCACGATCCAAAAGCTGCAAGTGATCTCTGCCTAGTCTGTCCAGAGTCAACCAACTACACTAAATAGTCTTGTTAGTGTGGGTGGAAAATTAATTAGCCTGGGCCGCACTAATTTTCTAGTCAAGGTGGAATTTATGGGGGTTTTCATGAAGATTTCCAAGCAACACATTGAAAACTAGTTATAAGGCAAAAGCAACACAAAATATAATAATCACCCACACTAATTTTCTACTAGAAATTTAATGTGAGTTGGAAATCAATCTGGCCGGTGTTAAGTCTCAGTATGAAAATTAGTGTGGTCTCTACAAAATTACTGTGGGCTACAATATTAGGTCCACTGTTTATTGTGGCTGTTCTGACTCCTCCTGAAACTCCCAACCCATGGTCCACAGCAAATTCCATGATGTTCTCAATAATATGAGCTTCCTGTTTGGGCAATTAAGTGTTGGAAATTCTTCACAGGGCCTAGAGTCCCTAGACATGCACATCCATCATTGATGAGCAGCCACTCGCGAGTTGTGTTTGAGATTGCATAGTTATCTTTCCCGACAAATCATAGGCCCCTCATAGCTTTTGCTACTTGTATCATAAATTTATGGTTTCCTGAAGTGAGCCCTTTGCTGTAGGTTTTCCATTACCGTATGTCTTCATACAAAAAGGAATCTTAAGAAATCAGGAAGTAGGGAAGAAGGCAATTCTATTGTGGAAGATGATAATGATGTACCTAAGGGTCTTACAAGTTTATGTGCTCGATCTTTCAAGGTAATTGGCCACTCGGGCCTGTGGTTGGGGCCACCGTTGGTGAATGAAAAAGACCCTCAAGGTCAATCGGGTAGCTTAGAAACAATGATACTTGTAGCTATACTATCATCTTCAAGTGGAATGATGTTATAATTGAGGTTGCTCCATTTACAACCCCCTTCATAAGACATATATGTTCAATAAACATAACCCATCCACCAACCACATTGAGATGAAGTTGATCAAAATATGGATTTTCAAGCCGAAGTTCCATGAGCATTTGTTTCTAACGTGACTTCTTCATTTTGAAAAGTCAATTTTTTTCTTGAATACTATAGCAATGTCAATGTACTCTACTACGTTTTCTCTATGGGAACACAAGATTGTGGTAGATGGATTAATATTTTGTGGATTGTTTTAGGTGATACATAGTTTTTAAGAGTGTTCTATCAATTTCATCTTGTCTTGGTGTTCATTA
This sequence comes from Polytrichum commune, assembly GCA_950295325.1. Taxonomy (NCBI): domain Eukaryota; kingdom Viridiplantae; phylum Streptophyta; class Polytrichopsida; order Polytrichales; family Polytrichaceae; genus Polytrichum; species Polytrichum commune. Next base: position 50,755,874 of record OX485807.1, read on the forward strand.
TTGTACAATATTTAGAAGTTTTAAGTATAGAAATATTTACCAAGGTTGTAGTTCAAAACTCTCAAATTTACTAACTATCATTGTTTTGGGGGCCAAAATCTCTCACTGGGAGGTCACTCCCTCTCTAATTAATCCATACACGTGCGCTCTGGACCTATTTATCAAGGTGCTATTTTACCTTGCAAAAAATATTATAAGGTATGGTATTTCTCAAAATAAAGGTAAATGCTTGTATTTTAATACATCCTATGAGTCATTATAGTTTTTTGTTAGAATCATTTAAGAGTACCCTATTTTATTTAAATTGTATTTTTTTTCTTATATTGCAAGCAACCAATGTTTTATGACTTTACCCTAATTTTTTTTTCTTAAAACCCAATTGTTGTTCATTTTTTTCTTAAACCGCATTTTATTTCGTACACCCCATTATTTTTGGTCATGTAGGAGACAATTTTTTTCATGAAGGACATTTCTCTTCTTACAACCATGCATTGTGAAGTTCAGCTAGAATGCTAAACTCACATGAACAAAATCAAAACAATAAACCTAAGGCAAAGGCATGCAATTGAAGCATTGTCTTAAACTATGAAATAAAGTCAAATAAAACACCAAAATTTTCCCTCCTGGCATGTGGGTAGAGATCATTAACTCCACATTGGAACCATTGGTTCAGTAACGTTCAAGCAAGCTAGCGTGCGAAGTCATCCATCCAAGCATTTTCACAGAAAATTGCCTTGTTTCATTCATAAGCACGAACCCTACCCTAGACCCGCTACCCCTAGTAATTGTTTCCACGTTATTTTACATATACAGACTAGATAAAAGAGGCCATTATATGTGATGATATTTTACATGCACACAAGTTTCACTATTTAAAACCCCCCTATATTATATGTACATTTTTTTTGCAAAATTTACCTATAATGAATATATTAGACCCTATTTTTTTTATTGCATGTTGTTTTTATGATTTTCGCGAGTGACCTCCCCGTGAAGTTTTTAAATGCCACATCAACATGTTGGGTTTAGGTATTGGTAGCCATTGGTGCAGGAGGTTGGATGGAAGGTGAAATGTCACATTGGGGGTTAGATAATTGGGTGGGGGATTGGGGTTTGTACTCGGGGAAAATAAGTGGGGATAAGGCCACCTATGAAATGCCTTATAATTGGAGGAGTAATGTATGTGGGCCTAAATTGACACGTCAAACTCCACATATAGTTTTGGCCATTGGATGGAACCGCAGATTGTCTCATCTTATTGGCAATTGTGAACCATGAAGATTGTCAATAAATCAAGTGCCAAATTCAAACTTCAAGATTATAAGAGGTGTGAAGAATCATTTATCTTTAAGCTATCACATAGGCCCTTTTTATTGTGTGAAATGTGAAGCGTTGAATCTAGAATGGTGTCCTTAGGTCCACTTTACATAAGTGGTTGAGGCCTTCAAATACAAAGTCAATTCACCCGAAGTCTTGACTCAGGCCAAGAAGGGAGGAAGTTCTAACATGGACTCAAGGAAACAAATTGGGTTTTCATTTCGGGTCCAACTCAATTCTCTATCCTTGCAAATTGCTAATATAAATTTGTCTTCTTGCATTATTAAATGAAATTTCTGCATTCAAATATGAATTATTGGGATTGGCTTTGACTTCATTATGTAAAGACCTTGGGGTTGATTTACTGGATTGAACCAATCATATACAAAAATTTAGACATTTTAGAGCCCCAAACTAGTCTTGACTCCTCATGTAAGGCGTGAACTTAGTTTAAGCACATCCTCCAATCTAATCATAAAACGTGTACTTTTGATGGACCCATTCTTAACTAAAAGATTTTCCACCACTTAGAGGTGTCTGCAGGGTGCAAGCATGGTCAAGTACATAACTCCATTACCCTACATAGGTTGAAGCAAAAGTGATCCAAAACTATATAGTAACTTTGAATTTTGTGAAGGAAAATTATAAACATTTGAAACCACATCAATCTACAAAGCCAAGTAATTTATGTTGAAAAATAAAATTTCAAGAAAAGTCTACGTATCCCTAGAGTAACTTTTATCCGTTGAGCGACGGTCATTCCACTCGGCACCGTCGGATCACTAAGGCGTTTAGAAGACGGTGCAAGTAGTGTGCAAGTAGATGTATTGAACGCGTAATTGTATAAATTTTGTTTAAAACTTGATAAATTTACATTAAATTGATGTTTTTTCTACAAAGTTTTGTAATGTTGCTCTCTATCTAAACTAAATTCAAGGAATATGAGAAAAATCCAACTTCAAAATATTTAAGGTCATGCAATTTAAATCCAAAACTATATTTAGCCATTATGTTTTAAGCAGTAATTTTAATGAGAAGTTTTGAAGATCTCATCTTGATATTCTATATTTGAGTACCTAACACAGTAATAAAGGGAAATATGAAAATAAATCCAATTTAAACAACACCTTGCTACTATTTTTATGCATTTGACCAAATAATTATGACTTTATACTTGAGCACTTCATCCGTACACTTGACTGCGCTTTCACCTTGCAAAGATCTATAGTGTCCAATTATGGCCTACGCACCTTTAAGAAAAGCGCCTTTGGGGGCCATGATGTCTAAGGTGTAAAGTGCCTTTGGGCCATGAGGTCCAAGGTTTGAATCTCTTGGCCACCACTCTTGGCCTAACCTTGTAAGTAGCTGTGCATCTTAGGCAACTTAGGTGCCGACAGCCTATCAACGTGTTATGGCCTGTTCACATCATGCTTGAAGGACGTGCGTCCGTCCACCGCAATGACGGTTGGATGGCCATTCACCGGAAGTGCATTCACACTTGAAATTCGGAAATAGTGTTTCCGACACTTGCCTTTTCAAAAATAAACTATATTTGACTTTTTGATACATGGGTGTGGGCTGCCCCTAATGTTTAAATTGCTTCTACTTCATTGGAGGAAAGATGCGTCCGTCACCAAAACGTCCGGTGACGCGTTTTTGGAATGGTTCACAAGATGCGGTGAGGCACCGCATGGTAGTATAAGGGAATTTCTTGGAGTTCGTTATTTCCATCCACTAGAGTCCAAAAGTCTCGGTCAAAACTATCGTTCCATCGGCTGATGTGAAAGGGCCATTAGACATGCTTTTAATGGGATAAACATGATTATTCATTTTCTAGAAATCACTAACAGACTTTACAGCATAAAGATTACCATTGGACCATAAAATCACCATGTTAGAATGAAGAATTTGTTGACACTTAAAAGAAATTTGGTTTGTATCAAAAGGGGCATAACCCTAGGCACACAACTTGACTTACGCTCTTTGGACCACCTTAAGAGCCATGGACCGAAATTTGAACACATTTTAAATGAATTGTTTTGGCTCTTTTTGTGTCGAAACAAGCGTTCAACACCCAAGTACTTCACTATGTCATAGGTTTTGTATATACATGCATCGAAGATTTATTTGAGGGAGACTATTTATCTAAAATTTTGTTTATTTCATTACCCTTATTCTTTTTCTGCTTTTATTTTGGCCCATTTTTTTGCACCCTTTGGTAGTTAGAACTTCAATTTCAGCCATTTAAACATTACCCTATCTTAATTCAAAAAATCCTCTTCTGTGGCCTTTAAAACCATTGATTAGCTTTGGCATACACAATGTGGGGGAGGGGGGTTTGTATTTTCTTATGCTACTCCGTCCTACAAAGCTGGCCGAGTGAAATGTAATGACAGGGGATTCAAGAAAACAAACAAAAATATGGGTGCATCATGTCTCCGTACTTTCTTGATGAGTTCATTTTTGGAATGGATGAGAAAAAAACATATTTCCATCCAAATGGTCTACTTTTAAGATGAGGCAGGGAGGCTCCTCAAGAAGGTTCTTACTATTCATTTTCAAGTAACCTATCTGTAGTTCTATCCAAAAAGTAATACAGTGCACTACAAAATACTGTGTAATATTCATAGTATAATATGTGAATATAGATGATGCTATGTTACCTTGAATATTATTTAGAATATAAACTTCAACAAATAAAGTATACCCTATATTAGGTCTCACCCTGTTACTAATATTTCGCAAGTGAAGCACCCAGGGTTCAAGAGATCCATGGTTTGTTCTAGTGATATGATCAGACCGACTCATGGTTGATTTCCGTGTCACAGCTTGTTGACCCTTCCAAAGAAGTCTGTATGAACCTACGAATTTCGTAGAATTCTGTTTGCAAGGTGAACACAAGTTGCTTCGAATCTCTCTCTCTCTCTCTCTCTCTCTCTGTGATTCACTCCACAGCCTTACTCGAAATTGCATACGAATGAGACCTCGTCTTCCCTTTCTTGGTTGAGATTTGCACATGCTGAGGTCCGAAGAATTGAAAGGCAGATTTTTGAACTCTTGTTCAATCAAGATCAGATGACCTAGATGCATGACGAAATATTTAGTTGCTGGGGTGGCTCAGTTCTTGCACTGCATAGCTAATCCTGTGGTTTGGGAATCAGTTAATTACTCCTTCGGGACTTGTGGTTTTTTTGGTTGGACTTTAAGCTGTGGAAGGTTCAGGTAGCGGTTCATACAACTGAGTAAAGTTTGAGAAGTTGACAACAAGAATATAGCAAACCTTCCTATAACAGCTAACATACCTTGCAAACTTTGCAGTTGTTCAAGCGGCAATGGGGGCATCATCTGAAGACACCCTAGAAGCTGCCATCCAAGGTATGTGAATTGCAATGGATACAAAATGTGCCTCAAGTTTGAACACATGACATGTCATTAAAGTAAAGAAAAGAACCATAGAAAAATGAGCATTTATGATACAGATCATGTTTGTATAACAATAGTCAAGAATTCCCACTTAATCTCTTTCCTAGGAAATCCAAGCTATTATTGTTCATTGTCTCAGACTGAATCTAATTTTGTTGAACTTGGAGTTGTTAACACGCCTCTCTGAGAGTAAGGTTGAATGATTGTCTTGGGTTATGTGTTCATGCGCTATGCTCACCTATCGTGGGCTTCTATTATTCTTTATTGTTCAAACTAAATCTAGTTTCTCTGACCTTGAAGTTGCTAGCACATGATCTCTCCAACATTCTAGCTTACATAGTGTTTCCCAATCTACACTCGCTGTGGGAATCCCGGTTCCTACAATTGGTTCTCTTCTACTCAATGGGTTTAAGATCTACTACAATTGCATATTGTCATTTCATATTCATGCGTTTCGCTACGGTTTGTTAGAATCTCAGATTGTCATTTCATATTCATAGAGTTCAAAACCCATGTAATAGAAGAGAACCAGTGGTAAGGGAACCGCGATTCCCACAGCGACTGATGAGGCTAACCAAAAACATGGAGAGTAGGTGTTGATTTATTTAATTATTTGTTCGTTTGTTTGGTTTCCTCTTCTTGTATTCGACGTATATGCTTCTATTTGATTGTCGGTTTTTGGTTGCCTAGCTCAGTAGCCGAACCCAGCCAACTTCAAGCCACATGCGAATGTTGAGGATGTGGAGGGAGAATTAATAGAAACTTCCACTTCTCCGCAGGTTTGCTGCAAGCTATGACAAAAGTGGTGCTGATCTTTACAATTGTATTGGCTGCATCGTTGGGGGATCGCGTCATAGCAAACTCTGAAGGCAAGTGTTTCCCTTGATTTTCTGACTAGCCCACGTCTCCTAGGATATTAAGCACGCGATCAGTATGAGATGATTAGCAAAGCTGAAATTGTGACTGTAGCTAGTTTTCTCTAAGTTTGGAGTTCAAAGGACGAATCCATACATTATCCAAGTGAAGATTCGCTTTCTTCTCAATGGTAATGTATATACAAGGGTTCACCTCAAGTGTATTGATTACTGAATCTAAAACGATATCAAAATAATTGAGCAAGTAGTCCAACTTTTTTTTAAAGACATGCCTACCTTTCATGGTGTCTGATCTTAGTTCCACACCTAACCATGCACCACTCAAATATAAGTGTATGATCAAGATATGTAACCAAATTAGGCCTGCTTATTTATCTCGTGACCTTTCATCCAACAACTAGTGTGGTGCAGGCGATGCTTTGATCGATTTCAAGGAGGCCTTCATTTATGATGTTGGCTATTTTGAATCATGGTCCAATCTAAGCACAAATAGTAACCCATGTACATGGGAATATGTGCAGTGTGATGGCAATGGCCACGTTCAAGAATTGTAAGCATATTACTGCCATTGTCACCTTTACAATGTTGTGTCAAATAGATGAAAATCTAATGTCCAATTCTTTGAGAATTGTCAAATACTTGCTGATACTTTTGAGTTTTGATGTCCTTGTAACGTTACCAACCTCTTGATGGGACCGTGACCCTAATGTAGATGAGAAATTAAAAGCCATTACAAGAACAAGTATAATGAAAAAAATCTATGTGCAATTTGATTAAATCTAGTTTTGGTTGTGTTATATATGCTTACGTTCAATATGTTGATTTTATCAGGCAAAAAGTTAACATACTTGGGTCTTCACAAATGTTTTATGACATACAAAGTTTTTACTGATGTTCTTTGTACGTGCCCTACTAGTTTTGTTGGCTAACCATGATGATCTAGCAGGTGTATAACAAATATCGGTTTGTCTGGTCCACTCGTTCCAGCTCTTGGGTCTCTGAATTATCTGCAAATCCTGTAAGTTGAAATTTCTCAAGAGTAACTTATATTTTTCCTGTGACTAATGTCTTCATTCTCTTGCAAGTAGCAATCTGAAAATGAAACTTTTGACCTTAGGTATACACTTGATTAGAATTTCTTTTTCTTCACAAATGGTCACAATTGCGTACTATTTCTTACAAGAGTGAACAGGGACCTCCATGGCAACTACCTCACTGGGACGATTCCTGCTGAACTTGGGAATCTCACGGTATATAAATACCTCCATACTATACTCATGGTGTCTCACAATTATTTTCTTATCAAATTGACTTGGTGCAATTACATGTTTTGAATTGCTGAACGTTTTGAATCTCATCAAGTTCTTATAATCTTTCATAAACCATGACATGTGCAACTTAGTGCAAACTTCTCTAGGAACCACTGCCTAAAACAACATGGAAATTATCAGTCTCTAGCATATGGTAAGAGAGTGCTCTAAGTTACTTTCATGCGATCATGGTGCATTACAGGATTTGATCACTTTGGATTTACATCAAAATGCACTGGAAGGACAACTTCCGGGGACGCTTTTCAATAATAGTAAATTGACAAAATTAAAAACCTTGTAAGTGATACACCAAAGAGAGTAAGAGTTAAAAGTCTCCAACTGAAATTTGCCATCTTAGAAATCAGTTATATGTTGAGCATCCAACTACATCGTATGCTTAGATTGCTCCAACACTTATCGAACTTTGCTCGTATGTTTAGATGATGTTCATATGTTCATCAATTGACACAAGAATTGTTTTGGTATAAGGGGTATTTGCTTGCATACGTAGTTTACTTATTAGCATCTGCTATATCTTAGTGTATTTAACGAAGTACTTTATGTGAACTTACCCAAAAAAATTAAAACAACAACAACAACAACAACAACAACTTGTGTTTGACATTCATCACTCATTGTAGCATGTATGCGGGTTTGCAGGAACTTGGGCTTTAATAGTTTACAAGGAACTATCCCAACTTCAATGACTTCACAACTTTCATATGTGTAAGATGAGTTATTTCCTAATCCAACTATATCTAAATGTAAAGTATGCGTAATGATATACTTGTGCTATTTTAAATGATAGCCCTATGATACATCAACTCCTAACTTATTCTTCGACTAAACACGTGGTTGTGATTGCAGAGATTTGTCATTCAATAATTTTATTGGCGTAATCCCGTCTATTTTCAACAACACTGAAACCTTGTGAGTAACATGGGTTTTATTTTCCTCCAGATAATGAAATTCTATAGTATTAGAATGTGCATTTGATGTTGTCTTTGCACCATCATGAAGGATGTTCAGCTTATGTTTTCATTCATAAAATTGAGCCAAATATAAGAGTTGTTGTTTTTGTTTTTATTTCCCTGAAAATAAGAAGTTGTTGCAATTTTCAACAGGATTCTAACCGGAAATGTCCTCAGTGGATCACTACCAACATTTATATGGGCAAGTCCTCGTAGAATCTTAGATTTGTCACAAAATCTGTTCAACGGATTTGATCGACCTTTTCCAAATTCCTCAACCAATTCGTTGCAACAACTGTAAGTTGTGCACAACAACATCAAAATATCATATTGATATGTTTGTCAAATCTTTGTCATTTGGCTTGAATCCCACTAGTAGGTGAATCACAGTTCATAACTACTATTAGTTCTCTTCCACTACATGGGTTTGAAATCTATGCATATTGGATTGGAAATCTTCCATTGTAGTAGATTATAAACCATCTAGTGGATGAGAACTAGTGGTCAGATACCACCATTCCCACAATGTCTCCAACTTGATATCATTTAGTCAGACCAACCTTTCGTTGATATGATATTGAGTTTGTTTCACTCGAGGTTTGGTGCATAACCTTGTTATTTGGGAAGGGCCCAAGTTCTCCTTCCTTAGATACAATCAAATGGATGCACTTTGGTTCTAAACTAAAGGTGCATGAAATAATCTTAGTTCAATTTCAGCTTGAATTCAAAGTGAATGGAGAGTGGGAGTGGGTCTCCTGGGATAAGAAAGAGAACAAGCTTCGTTGCTTGAGGAAGGTTATGTTGAAGCGACGTTGAAGCAAGATCAATTTTACATAATAACTTCCGGCAATGTCAAATGGGCCTTGTGCTATATGTGTTAATTACTTAATCTGGATGTGCAGAGACATTTCAAACAATCGGTTCACTGGGCAATTCCCAAGTGAACTACTTACAAATTTTCCACAACTCCAATCTATGTAAGTCAACAAGACCTTCTTAGATCGCATGTTGAATTATCGTATCAATTAGAATGAACTGTTTGCAATTGCCTTAACACTAGGTGCTCAACAAACTGGCATTATTCTACGAGACCACAAAATCTATAAGTTTGTCCAAAACTCAAGAGACATAATTCTCAATATATGTTACCTAGTACCAAATTAGTAGACGATCAGCAATTGGTGCTTTTCTTGAATTTTAAGAAAACGAATGGCCCCTTTAGATTAAGTAATGGCGTCTCCATACATGACATAACATTCCTAAATACTTCTTGGAGCATCCCCAAGAGAGGAGGTGTAATAACTCCCAATGTCATCCCGGTGTTTTTAAAATTCGTGTTGGACTTAATGTAAGCCCATGAATGGGCTGAGCCACCAGATTTAGTACTTGCAATGGAGTTGAAGCTTTGCTAAGTTGTCCTTCTTGCAAAATATTGTGAGGCCTTCCCCAACGTAACAATTTAATCAGTAACTCAAAGATATTAGTAAATATGTTGGCAGTAGGTATGTGTCACTATGGCATTGAGTTGTCCTCATTATGGCAGGAGGATGTCCACCTCTATTTAAGGAGGTATTGATCTTTGATGGTGTGACCAAGCCATGGGGTGACCTCCTTAACACCATTATTACACATTATGTATTGGATGGTGTTAGTTGCTCGGTTGATGGGGGCAATGTTAGTTATTCACCATGTCTTGGGGACATGCACACAAGGTGTTCAAATATGGGACTTGAGATGCTGAAACTCATTGCTTCTCATATTTAATTAGGGCCGTTGTTTCCTCACTACCACTTTAAAAAGTGAACAATGTTGCCTTGGTATTGAAGGATATTGTGGGATATTGTGCATGATAGTGATGCAGGTGAAAATGAATTTAGTGGTGTTTTGGACCTCACCAAGCCCAGCTCCATGTTGAACTTCTTGGGATTCGAATTTAACAACATTTCACAAGTGACCCCATTCACGGGAAATACAAGCGCAATATTTATCGAGTAATTCTATTCTAACTTAACTTGGACAACATTCTTGTAAGTACCAAGTTGTGTGCTTGCCAAACACTCTTAGAAGGTATAGCCCAAAATACTTGCATTTCCTTATAAAGTGATGAAGGAATTTTCTTGGGCTCCCTTGACCTCTTTTTGCGTGGAATTTGGCAGCCTTATTGGGAACCCATATTGTGAAGATGTGCACTCTCCACAAACCCCCATACAAGGAAACATAACATGCGCAATATCCTTCGATGACAATGGTGAGTAACTTATGTGAATTGAATTGGTTTCCATCCTAGTGTTCAACATGGTAGCTTAGGATTCAACTAGAGCTCAATGAAGACTTACCTCATGTAGGCTTATGGTTGTAGCATATATCCAAATAATCTCACTGGAATAATTTGGGATCTATTATGCTAAATTTTGGGCAAAATTTTCTCCTAAAAAACTTAAGTATGAAGATTTTCTACCCTTTTTACCTTCAACTTACAATCTTGTTACATACTTGTCATGAATCCCTTGCATTTTTTTGCCAATATGACACAAGTACCCAAAACTAACATTGATCCTATCACCAACACAATGTACTGTAGTAAAAAATAATTGGGCTCCAAATGTATGATGAATTCGGCGGTGTTTGAATGGGCAGGTCGTAACATGTGGGTGGACCCACTATTGATTTCAATGGCCGTTTTACTTGTAAGCAGTGTTTTCGGATTCTGTACATGGATTTTTTGCAAAAAAACATCCATGTTACGTGAAATCCAACAAGGTATAGTTTCTATTCTTGAAATTTAACTTCAAATTCAACTTCAACATGAGAAGCATGTCATGGTTGTCACAAAATGCACATACTTTGCTCAATGAATATTCTTACAAACAATCATTGTTCCATGCACATGCATTTAGTCCAAGGGCATAATTTCATCAAAGCATTTCACACAAAACATGTGAATCTATTGTGTGAACTATAGAGAAGTATTTGAGTTTCTTACATCCTTTTTAATTTAATTTTTAATATAATACTCTCCCATTAAGCAATAGCACTTGGCCCATAGCTTGACTTTATGAACTTGTGCTTGGTTTTCAAAAGAGCGCAACCTATACCCAAGGAGAATTTTTGTCTCTCGTCTTACATCCACCTCTTTTCTTATATTGTGTCACATGTTTTAGAGTTGGCGAAGCAACAAGTACAACCAACTCTTTATTCTTATAATGAAATAAAGTTGGCAACGAAGAACTTTCATCCTCACAATAAGCTAGGCGAAGGTGCATTCGGGGTGGTTTATAAGGTGAGTAGAAGTATAAGGAGTGTAAATGTGGGCTATTTGGAATGCATTGTATTTTTGTTCCGTCTTCCAGATTTGGGATATTTAGCCTCTAATTAACCTATGGGTCCCACTATGTGAAAAAATAACCAATTTAATCCATTTGTGTATATACTCTTCTTTGAACATGTGTCATTGTGCACTTACAGGGTGTTTTACCAAATGGCGTTGAAATAGCTGTAAAAAAATTGATGGATTTCCACCAAGGTGCTAGTGATTTTCTAAACGAGGTTATACTAATCACTGGAATTCGGCATCGAAATCTTGTTCAACTCAAAGGTTGTTGCATGAAAGACAACCTACGAATGCTTATATACGAATATGTGGAGAATGGAGACCTTGCAAAAGCTCTTTGGGATGGTAATCTCTCAACAAATGCTTTGTTTTGTTTCAAATGCTTTATACTTAAGAATTCTATGGGACCTGCTTATTTGACTCTTATATTGTCTAGAAAATATATTGAGGTTTTTTAAAATAGTATTATACTTAAAGGGAAATTATAGATATGTTTGTTGAAGATGCAATCTTGAAATAGAAATTTGAACCTCAAATTTTATCGAAATAATACACATTATTTAGTCAAGTACTAATGTGTATTCTTGGATAAAATTTGACCCGAAATTCTAAAATTTCTTATAAATTTGACCAAATTACCCACAACAATGTTTTGATGACATCTTGGTTTAGTTCAATGATGGACACTTATGGATTACCTTCTATAGTATGGTGCTCAACTCCAAGGCAATTGGTCTAAATAATATCTTCTTGCTTAAAGGTCATTAGTAATATCCTATGTAATTGGAATTATTTATGAAAATGCGTCCAATGCAAGGAGTCATTTGAGTATAGACTTTAAATTGCATAAGGCTTATATAGGACTACAATTTCAAATATCTTTATACTTGCAATGCATATATAAAAGTGATCAATAAAATCTACATCGAAATGATTGCAATAAACAAGAAAATAAATAAGCGTCTTAATGTGTAACACCAACTTATGAGTGTTGGGTCTCTCAAATGACCATATGAACATGTCCTTTGTGGTTTTGTCATGGGCGTAGAACTTGCTTGCTTGTGTAGGTCGACTCTATGACAAGGTTGGTCACATTAAACTCTCGAGGGGGTCACTAGCAAAAATTGTAGAAACAACTGCGACAAAAAATAAATTCTAATAAATTCATTGTAGATGAAATTTGCAAAAAAATGTACATATAATATAGGGGGTTTTAAATAATGAAAAATGTTTACATGCAAAAAACCATCACATATAATGGCCTCTCTTTTCTAATTAGTACATGTAAAATAGCGTGGAAACAATTACTATAGGTAGCAAGTCTAAGCTAGGGTATGTGCTAGTGGATGAAAAAGAGGGAATTTTCTCTTGAAAAAACTTGGATGGATGACTTCGAAGGCTGGTTGGCTTGAACATTACCGAACCAATGTATCCAATGTGGAGTTAATGTGAGTTCATATTTTGATGTAGTTCATGTGAGTTTAGCATCCTGGCTAAACTTCACAATTCATGATTGTAAGAAGCGAAATGTTCATCATGAAAAAAAAATGTCGCTTACAAAACCCAAAAAAAATGGGGTGTAAGAAACAAAAATGGGGTATGGCTACTTGGGGTATAAGGAAAAAAATGCAGTATAAGTAAAATAGGATATTTGTTAAATAATTCCCTCAACAAATTATAATTAATGATAGGGTGTATTAAAATACAAGCATTTACCTTTATTTTGAAAAATACCATACCTTATAAATTTTTCTACAAGGTGAATAGCCCCCCGATAAATAGGTCATGAGTGTAAGTGTATGCAAGATATAAGAGGAAGCGAACCCCCTGATATAAGACTTATCTTGATTGTCTTTACATGTTTACAGGCTTAAGAAACGATGGTCCAATCCTTAGCTGGTCAAATCGTTTCAACATATGTGTGGGCATTGCCCGGGGTCTCATTTATCTTCATGAAGATTCCCAACCATGTATCATCCATCGAGATATCAAGGCACCCAACATTCTTCTTGACAAAGACATGAAAGCAAAAATTGCAGATTTTGGTCTCGCACGCCTCTGTCCTGATGAACAAAGCCACCTCTCAACATTGCACATTGCTGGCACCATGTGAGATTTTTTAACGAGTCTCCAAATTTTCAAAGGGTTTCTTCTCAAAATTTTACCACACTTCAGAAATGCAATGCATATGTAGATGTTTATACATACATATTTTATGTATGAATATTGCATATGTACATGTTGAGTGCAAAAACATGATCATTGGGATCACATGAACTCATTGCAGGGGCTACATGTCTCCCGAATATGCGACTCAAGGCCAACTCTCGGAAAAAGTGGATGTGTATAGCTTTGGGGTGCTTGTGCTTGAGATCGTTACGGGAAGGAAAAACATTGATTCCTCCTTGCCTTCAGATGAAATCTACATTTTAGGATGGGTACGTGATCTCCCCATGTAAACCTAGATAATTCATCATCTTTTTGCACAACAAAAGTTGACTGTACGTGTTCAAGCTTATTGACTTGTGTGTAGGAATGCAAGATCATTGATATTGGTGTCCCACAAGAATGCAAAAATATCAACATACCAGAAAACAAAATCTTTGAAATGAAGATTACCAATATACGCATTCACTTTGAGAATCAAGATACAAGCTTAATTGAATACCTAAGTTCCTCCCAATTATGTTCACTATTGCGTGTGGGGTAGTTAATCAAATTTGAAGACGTGGTCCAATCTCTTCTTTAGCATGTGTCAGCTTATTGGTGTTTGTTCTTTGATCCTCACCTAACCACACTCCAATCAAATATAAATATAGATCTCGGATTAAGAAAAGTAATTAACCGCATCACACCTCCGTACCTTGAAAGGCAAGACTTGAATCTGAGCGAGGATTGCCATGGATCGGTGTTGCCGCAGGCACAGAATCGCTATGAAGAGGGGAAATTATTGGATCTCCTCGACAAGAAGCTCAACACTGGGCAACCACCCCCGCCACAAGATGTGCAACGTGTGCTGACGATCGCGTTGATGTGCGTTCAAACGAACGCGGCGAGGCGGCCATCGATGTCAACGGTGTTGGCAATGCTCCTTGGTGAGCAGGAGCTGGAGTTCGTGACTCAAGAATCAAGCATCGACAACATCTATCGCACACTACTGGATTTGCAATTACCCGACCATCGAGAACATAGCTCTCAACGTCTGGAGCCAATACGGGAGGACGAGGAACCCTTGCTGCGTAGAATTGAGGCACCGAGAATGTCACAGTGTTCCAACACTCTTGAGCTGAGCGATGTGCAACCGCGATGAAGACTTGACCAGGATCGGAGGTACTTCGGTGGTCATTGGCTCGCACCATTGGGAGATTCGTATATACGGTAGATGGGTCTTAGATGGTTACTTTCTATGACTAACCCACTTCTACTAGGAGTATGGTCAGCACATCATCGAGGGGCTTTCGTCAGGGTTCATGTTCTTTCTGGGAGGCTTAGGATTGACCATGCTGGACTTGGCGAGCGAGAAGGTGAGACCGAGGAATGTGAGGCTGTCATTCGTGGAAGTGTGTATTTTCATCTCCTATGTGGTGAGTATACTGTTTCTGCATATTAAGATTCCTCAGTACTTGCGGTGACGTATGGTAGGAGATGTGAAACTCTAGAACTTGATGATGTGGGTGAGAGGGAGGGCCTTCAAGCATTTTGATTGCATATGCTTGAATTTTGAAGCGGGTTTTATTTCTGTGTTCGGTTAGAGTGATGGCTGTTATGTATATATGGAGTCAGACAATTCAGCTCCACATACTTTGATGCGCTTCCCACCACTCTTCTCTAATGTTGAACGAACTGGGATGATGTTTGCAAGATTACTCTTTGACAGTTGATAATCATGTGGGAATAATTTAGTTATTGAACTAAATTAATTAAGCAGATTTGCTTTGTCTCCACATTCTCTTCCTCTTCTTAATCTGGAATTTGAGAATCCAATAAGAATCTACTAACCTCCTCTTCCTTCTAAAATCGATCTTTTATCCTTCATTGACCAACTCTTGTATGTTAAGAAAATGCTTTAGTGGGCACATGAAAGTCTAGCAACCGTGCCCACGGCCCTCCACATTCAAGTAGGCCACCATAATGTGATTGATTGGTGGTTTGTGTTCAATCCACATGGAACACCTCCAACCCACTATTATCTAGAATATAGTTGGCAAGCGGGCTACATGGAAACTCACCCTCACATGGTTATTTCAAGTTCAATTCTCATCACACCTTGCGTCACGTTGGTCCCTAACCCCAACCTCAATTAATTATGTGGGTGTTATTCACTTGTCTTAATTTCTTGATCGGACACCCATAATTGATTGGTGTGTGACTAGGTGCGGATCGAATAACAAACACCATAAAGACACGTGCTTAAAAGAGATGATTGGACTACGTAGCACTCAATAGTGAACACAATTGAGAAGACCTATGTATTCACTTACATAACCAACAAACATGCCTTTTGACTAACCATAACTAAATAAGAGAAAGTCCAATTTTCAATCTCGTATTTGTTGATGTTTCATGATAGATATTCCAATGCAACGCATATTTGAAGACATAGATATGATCAAGCATAAAACATGGAGAACAATAAAAACTAACGAAATAGCACTTGCATACCTTAGCTCATATGTAAGTGGTTGAAGTTCAAGACTTTAGGAAAATTACCCATCGTGTTAGAATAATATACACAATATACCTCAAATCAATAAAAGAAAAACCAGAAGATCGTAACATCTAACCGGTTGGACGTGGAGACACTTGGATTTTGATTGATTATGCTCAAGAATCTTTTTTTTTTTTTGAGACAGAATGCCAACAGACGTCCAACGCCAGATGCATCAAGAACCGAGAAAGAAAACGCGCCCACTTAGAGGGTAGGCGGGACCCCTCGGGCGCAAAACACCACCACATAAAAGGTAACAACACATGAAACCAAGCCAAGGACAACCCCTGACCCCACCAAACCAAGGACAACCCCCAAGCCACCAACCAAACCACCCCAAAGAGAATTGACTAGCTATCATGTTGCCGTTTCCAATTCCAAGCAATGCTCAATTTATTCCTTCTACAAAGGACGTTCCTCGCTCCTCAAGTTTGAATAAATCCGTGAAGCATAGCCTTGGCGGAGAAGCTGCTAATCTTGATTTGTTTAATCACATGTTCCCATGCCACCTTAGCATACATGATAAGTTCATCCCAGCTTCAGTGTTTGACTTTAGACTCATGCCATTGCTCATGATTGAACACTTTGTCATTGTGTTCGATCCAAATGATCCAAAGCGTGATGCCCCGAAGGAGGTGCCAAATTTGAATCCTTTTGCAAAACTTGCGAATCCTTTCTCCAAATAAGACTTGTTTCCAATGAAAACTATCATAATTGCCGGTTCTAACCTCACATAACTCGTGCATAATGAACGTGGCCCACCTGCATACCCTCCGTGCTTGAATGCAATCCCAAAATTTGTGCTTGATATGCTCAAAAATCTCCGCGGACACTTGTGTGATGGGGATAAGATATTGATGCTTGCATTGCATTGTTGAGTGATGTATGTATTTTTTAAGCTGCAAGTACATGGAAATCTTTGGATGTACGTATTGTACTAACCTATCTTCAAGTTGTTGGCTCCGGGCGGTTTGACTTCATAGTACATATGTGCTATAAATTCTACTTTCCTACAATCTCCCGGTCAACTCCAACGGCAGCAGTTGGAAGTTGGAACTCCAAGGAGCCAACTTCCAAGTTTCAACTTCCAACAATCTATTAATTTTCAACTAGGATAATGCTCTCTTAGTCGTAATCGGCTTAATTGGGAGGAAAGCCTTACTTTGGTGATGCATTTCAAACTAAATTTAGGTCAAACGTGATGGAGACGGACAACCGGTACATGTGGTACATATGTCCAAGTGCACTACCTATTCCTAAGCGAAAACACCATGGTCTATGTTAAGCTTAAAGGCACCTTAAGGCTTGAGGATAGCATATATGTTTTATGACCCTTCTTACATTGAATAGTGTATTTAGTGTCACCAATTCTATATGTCTTGTTCAATACTATTCATAAACCACCCATGATGTGTCACCAACACTAAGTGTAAACCTAATATTATTTTGTCATTCCATGTGAGGGGAAAAAATAAATTGGGCATATAGCTCTACAATGTTGCAATGACTGTCACTTACTAAGCAGAATTTCATCCAAATTTCAATCATCCATGACAATGTAGAATATGCCAAACTTTGTAAGTATTTTTGTTATGGACTTGTATGTTGGGATGACAAGTATTGGTAAACTCATTCGTAAGATGTTTCATTAGAGAAGTTACCGGAGTGGCATGAATACCATATGACACTAAATACCAAAATTACATGTAGTTTCTCAACCACAATAAATATCACAAATATACTTATTCAATTTACCCACTAAACAATTTACACCTATCCAAAACAAAACAAAAACTCAAAGTTCACACTTTCCTTGTAGTCATTCAACTCTCAACCCTTATCTTAATCCTCGCAAGGGGCTTCTTTGTATACCGCTTGAGGCACCTAAAAGTTGTGGAATGGGATTACTCTCCGAGATCTCAATAACAATGATCTCATCAATGATCCCTGCGTCCATACAAGCAAAAATCAAGCCATCATCTATGTCACCTGGAATTTGGTTAGATATCTACATTCACTTTGTTCTTTGAGATTATCTCCGAAGCTAGCACCACAATCAACTTAAGCAACGATTGATGCTACCGGTACTACATAATGAATAATTTCAATGTTGCCCAAAAAAAAATAGATGCCATCCTCCTTATAGTCAGCAAGAAATAAATCCATATATGCCAAAGTGTACTCCCTAGTTGATAGAAGTAGAATTACACTATATGATGTGTACTCAGCCTACTCAACCTTAGCCAACACAATTGCAAAAAGCTTAAGAGCCTCTTAGAAACATCGCAATTTTAAAAGCACCGAGTACTTGGATTGTCTAAGGGGCGGTTTACACTATGGACCATGAAGTCGTCCCACGGCCGTCTAAGCGATGTGATTGGACGTTGAAGTCGTCCCGGGACGACTTGGGTTTACACCAAGGAAAAAATGGCAGAGTGACCACGGAGGTTGAGGTCCACAAATTTGTTTTTTTAAGCCTACTCTATCCACTGCCATGGTCCAACGGGTTTTCCGTTGGGACAAGCAAAAGAGGTGGTCTAGGAAAAATAGCAAGGGCCCATGTCATAAAAATGCCGTTTTAATGATTTTTTTGGATTTTTTTAATGATTTTTTTTCCAACTTAGTTAATGACTCCACTTTTTGGTGCATGGTCATTCTTCATGGTCCACATTCGGTTTACACCTAGTGAAGGGCCCACGAACCATGAAAACTAATATTTTAGTAACTCGGACCATGGAAGTCGTCCCATGAAGTCGTCCCACGCAAAATAGGCCTCTTACGTGGGACGACTTCATGGTCCATAGTGTAAACCGCCCCTAATACTATACTTGGCCTCCATTGCACATCAAACCCCACTTAAAATATGTTCTATGGCTTTATTAGTATCAAAATATCTCATAGCAACAGAATGCTATGTCACTTAAACTTAAGTTACCTATCTACATCCACTTTGTTATATTATAATGTATTTGTTGCTATTGACTGCAATAAGCTTATGCAACAACTAATGCAACTGAACCATTTAGTGAAAATTTTGGAATTTGTCATCAAAAGCCACCAAAAACCCGATGTTTCATAGCTTCTACAAGACATTGATCTAGTTTGAGAAGTGCAACCATGTGGCACAATGCGAGACACGTGGCACAATGTAAGAGTGTGGGTTGACTTCTTTGGTAGTTGCATTAATAAATCCTAAACCTATGATATAAGGGAGATAAAATATGACAACAAGGAGTGAGATTTAAACTAAGAACATCCATTCCCTAGGATTTCAAGATATTAGAGAGTGAGTGACATTACAGAGGTTGATATTATGGAGTTTAGGGTGTATTTCATCAAGTGAATGTCATGATGTAGAATATATCAAACTTTGTAAGTACTTTATTATGGACTTGTAAGTTGGAATGACAGTATTCGTAAACTCATTCATAAGATGTATCAGTAGAGAAGTTACCACAGTGACATAAAATACCATATGACACTAAAAAAAATAAAAAATAACATGTAGTTTCTCAACCACAATAAACATCACCAATATTGAGATCATAGTGACAACGCACTTTTTTAAATAATAAAAGCTACTATAAATTTGTGAGACCCTATCCCGCTATAGTATCTCGTTTCTTTTCTTGTTGGTTCAAATTGGGAATTGTCTCATCTAGTTAACAGTGGCAAATCACACACATTGTCATTTGACTTTTGAATATACAACTAAGATGCAAAAGTTGTAGGAAGTCAAAATCATCTCTCTCTCTCTCTCTCTCTCTCTCTCTAGTTCTTGTTTTATGCCATGTTATACTTAAGCTTATATTTCAAACCTTACACTAATACACCTTAAAATAATTGTCATTTCAAGACAAATGACCATTATACAAAAAATTACTAAATCAACATACATGGAAAGAATTCAAGCTTACCATGTAAGGATAGTAATGAGGTGACGGATGAATGAGATTACCTTAGTAACAGACGGTAAACAAGTATGTAACCTAAGGTAAAAATAGGGTTACGAGGACTTACCACAGGTAAGTACCCCAATGTAAACCCTTAACCCTAAAATGAGCTTCTTTTTCACCATTCACGCGGGTGAGAGGGGCGGCGAGCAGTGTGTATACACGTTAGGGTAATAGAGACACACTTAGAGTAAGGTTAACTAGGATTTACTACCAAGAGGAGGATTCCACTTGGAGTAACACAATCATGGCAAAAGAACAGGTTTGTACACTCATTTATTGTTTTTACATTGAGTATGGTTTCTTGAAATACTTGGATGCATTTGAAATGGAATAGTTGTGTGCGACATGGATAACAACTGGGTCCTGCTGTTATTTACCTCGTGTACGTAACTAATCCTCAATTTTTTGTTGGTTGGTTGCATGGGCACAGGTGAGGCATGCCCTTCACACATTCAATACAATAATGTGTTGTGATTATGACATTTTATGCATTTCTATTGGTTAAGGTTACTAGGAACTTATCTTCTTGTAAGTACCTCATACACATAGTGGATTAGTTAGGCGTACTTTGTATTGGAGCAAGGAGGTAAATGATTAAACTCCAAAGCATGGGATAGTCAAAAATTTCACATATGGTAGTGGACACCTTAAGTTTGCAAAGTATGGAGATAGAGGATGTGGTTATACATGGCATTCTAGTTCAATACATAACATACTTATGTGATATCATACATACTACTATGCATAGTTATGTGTAACTCTCTTATGCAAAGTAAAGTTATGTTAGAATATGGGTAGATATGAAGGATTATGCAAGAGTCTTGTAGACAATCCCACCCACCCACCCTTGTATTGCAATGAGGAAGAGTTTGAAGGATTTGGCCTCTAAAAAGAGGAAGTTCAAAACTTCGTTTTGAAAGTCAGCTCTCTCTCTCTCTCAAGGAAGCAATATTTTTCACATTTGAAACTCCAATCCCGTCATAGAACATGTATATTAGGTGTCTATCCTTTATTACAAACCTTGCCGTATACCACTCAAATATAGAATAGATCATGTCCAACTTGGTGCCATGCTCTTTGTGAGAGGGTTTGGTGGGAGGGAGTTTGCCCAACACAAGGTTTGTGGCCAATGGGAAAGAGAGATGGTGAGAGCATGTAGTTTGATTTGAATGAGGTCCTTTCAAATTCTCAATAGCTTTCTTTTAATACATTATCCAAAACCAAGAGTGAAAGAATAAGAACATAGTGAGTGGTTGAAGACACACAAAAGATGGTGTTGTTAAAAGTGTTTGCCAGCATAAGATGCCACCTCAACTTATAATAATCATTTAGATTTGGGCCTCGAGGATAAGTATTGGGAGTGGAGTTGAAGAAATACCACTAAATCATCAATCGCTAAAGGACTAGGGCTCGAATTAAAGTAAAAGAAAATTCTGTTTTGCCCATTTTTGCACCTTAATCATATTACTTTGATTTTATTTGTTTTCCTTTGACCTTCACTTTATGTTCTTATCCTACCATTCAATTATCAAATAACTTAAAACACGACAGTACATTATTATTATTATTATTATTGATGTTGAGATTTTTCTGAACAACTCTTCTAATTTCACAAATATTTCATGAAATTCTAAATCAGCTCTATTACCGTTAAGCTTTTATATAGAGGAGCGATCTTTGGGCATAATTTGTCGAAATTTTAGTGTTTCCAAGTCCAACCAGTTTTTTGTTGATATCTTTCGATTTTATTATTATTAATATGGGGTGTATTTTATAATATCCTTAAAAATGATTGGTAAATTGTTCTAAAGTCTTGAACTTCAATTGGCTGATTCTCAAACTTCACATGCTCATCTTTAAATAGGGGTCAATTCTCTCTGTTCATAGTTACAAAGTGTTTAGGAGACATGAAGAAGTTGATCATAATTAGAGGAGATGGTTTATTTTGGGTGGTGATTCCAATAGGGGTATTTATATCACTAGTTTGGATCCGTGTTTTCCCAAACCATTGCACAAATTCATCTAAATTAATGTCTTGGAGCACCTCCTCACCATGCTCACTGCACTTAATAGTCCCCTCTGCTTTCCAGAATGGTGGGGGCAACGACCTCACCACCATTATGTCTAGCTTTGACCCTTGTTGTCCCGCTCCGTTGCAACTATGCATACAAATAAATGTCTTTGGCAATTCTACATCATCTTGTGCACTAGGTTGCCTCCATACTCATGCATATTACCTTGTGTCAAAACCATGCCAAAATTTTAGTAAAGCAACAATTTTTTCATCCGTAAAGCAACAATAATTATTGTACTTTGTAATTGTGATAGTTGATATTTAAAATAGTGTGAAACATCAATAACTGAGTGTGGGGCAATGTAGGTCCTAATTGCAAATATCAATGTACTTGACAACATCTTTGAACTTCCTTTACCTCTTTTTTTACTATCCCCCCCCCTCCCCCAAACTTTTTCACCAACACCACGTCTTCCGTTGTATATAAATGTGAAATTATAAATTTGACCAAATGAGTGTTTATGAGGCACTCTGGTCTTTCAAGGGTTTAGAGGAGTGACCATGTAAGGTTTGTATAAATTAGTGATCACGCTCCTTCTAATTTTAATCATTTCACACCATGTTACCTCGGATTTTAGCCATGTGAAGTCTATTTCGATGACCATCAATTTGTAACTCCAAATAAATCACCATACAATTAGCTTCATTTTGTTTCAAAAGAAAGGGTAAGTTAGTGCACAAGACATGAGGCTTGGGTTGCAATTCATGGCACTTACCATGGGAATGCAATAAATACCTAACCCTCTCAAGTTTGTTGTTGATTAATTTCAATTGGATCCCACTACGTTAATTCAAGGCCCCAATTCAACAGTAGGTTCATCTTAAATTGAAAATCACTAAGTTGTATGTTGTTTCTTACATACTCATCCTCCCTCATGGTAGGTGTCACTAAACTTTACCTACAAGCCCATTGAATCGGACAAAGAAAAGTAATGCGTACAAACGTACCTCTCATACCTCCAACATACAAACCCTGAGAAAATGTAGCATGGGGGTTAATATTTTAAGTTGATCTGACATATGAACTAGCTTCATTGACCCCAAACTAGTCAATTCCACTAGGTCATTTGAATCATATGTAGGGAGGTCAAATTTAGATGTTGGATGGATGAGAGGTATGTGTGTATGCAATTAGGCAGAGTTCCTAATTTGGTTACTAAGCTTAAACATTGAACACCTATACTTGAGTGGTATGTGGTTTGGCGTAGCTCCAAGTACAAATACCAAAATGATATGCGTCTAAAAAAGATAGGCCTGCATGTTTAAATAATGCGATAACCATTCTAGACTAAATAGTCAACTTAATTGGGAAACATGTATGAACATTCGATGAGCACGAGAATATTCACATATGAGCTCCAAAATTTATGAGGAAGTGGCTATGGCCTCGATTTGGTTTGCTAACCATCTCCCTAATCGTGTGTTTTGCAACCTTAACAAGAAAACAATAGAACCGTGAGGCTCTGTCCTTTACTATGAAAGACTACATTTGTAGTTGTCCACTTTGCTCATGCCAATCCATGGTTATTCACTATACCAAACCTTTCTTGGATTTTGGGCACCTTCTTCTCAAATGCAGGTCAAGGATTGAAGCTACTCATTTATCACTCAAAATTTTTAAAATGAATAATCAAGAGCTGTCGAAATAACTATAGTTAACTAGATTTCTTTCAATGCATTTTAGGGAGAAATTATATATATATATAGAGAGAGAGAGAGACCACATTAAATAAAGTGGACCAAAAATAACAAGAACAAGTAACGTCCAAGTGTGAACGCAAAGTGGTTAGGAAATTTGCTCTTGAAACGAAGAAGTTGATGCACAGTCTCTGTCCTACAGACAGAGCCAACAAAGTGGGCTTAATTGGAAAAAGTAACCAATTAGGACCCCCCATCTACCTTAGGTATCTCTCTCTCTCCTATTGGATTTGTATTGCTTGACTTTGTCACTTGGATTCCTGGCCTTCGATTTAGTCAAATAATCACACGAGTTAAGCCACCACTTCTGTTTAATGTACTTCGGATCCACAGCTTTTGGAACGGATTCCCAAGCCCTGCGCACTTACTCCTAGTCAACCACGTTCAATCGTGATTAACTTATTACAATTTACCGCAATAAGTTTCAAAGTTGGAGCATTCAAATTTCAACCGATTGTTGAATCGGTGAAGAGAATCTAAGTTAGACTATGCATTAGAATGTATGTAAGTTAGAAGTCTACACCATTTACGGTATTCAATGTCAAGTATACTATTTGTGAAGGTCTAAATTAGATGCCTAGAGGTCTCACAATGCCACGTTCAATACTTGCCAATATGATACTATTTGTCAAGAATACTACACTAAATATGATATTTAGTTTCACCAATTCAAATTGTTTTGCTCAATACTAATTGTAAATCGCAGTATAGTGTCACTAACACTAAATGCTAACACAACATTATTTGTCATTGCTTGTAAAATTTTTTCACGGATTATAGGTTTACAGTGTTGCAATTATTGCCACTTACCAAAATCCAAATCTCAATCATCCATGACAATATTTCATCACAAAATGGAGGAGGTAGGGTTTGGACCATGTGATGAACTCCTCCATCATCTGTGACAAGGTTTGTTTATTTATTCATAAGAAGTGTCATCCGAAAAGCTACCATAGTGACTTCAAATACCATTATAACACTAAATATCATATTTAACGTACCTCACCCAAAATCATCAGTGTCATGTATGACAACTATGCCTAATTGTGGTCATTATCCGACATAAATAAATAAATAAATAAATATAAATATAAATATAAATATAAATCAGTTAATTCATGAAGTGAATCACTATTCAATTGTTTTGCGCTTGAAAAATTGTGATACAGATCACCACTAATCAGACCACGTGATCTATGTATGTAAACTATACCATTTATGGTATTTGGTGTCACCTACATGATAGTGTCACTAATTCTTGTATGAGGCTTTTGCTAGGTTACACTAATGGCCAACAACTTGACCGTTAGTAGTGTAACCTCACGACACTCAATGTTAGTGTCCTTACTAATGTATTGACATTAGTATGCTCAATAATATTATCAGGGTCTATGCCTAGGTTACGTAATGGTCAATAAGTTGACCGTAAGCGACAACAAATGACACTTGCCAATAGTTTGCTCAATACATTATCTTCCTCTTGCATACTAACACGTTAAACTATCCTCTCAAGCACTCCAATGACATGCTATGCGACATTAAATCATGGATAGTTATGCCCTTCCCAAAGTTACTTATTATGTTGAAAATGAGCAGACGTGACACTATTACATCATTTATGGTATTTAGTATCATGCATACATAGTCATTTACCCTATTTTGAGGCGTATGCTAGGTTACACTAATGAGCAACAACTTCATCATTAGTGTCACCTCATGACACTTGGCGTTCAAGTGCGCTTACTAATAACTTGGCATGAGTATGTTCATAAGTGTTGTGAGGTGTATGTCTATGTCACACAATGGTTTACAAGTTGACTAAAGTGTGCACAAATGACACTTGGCATTAGTATGCTTAAGAATATCTTCTTCTTACATTATGATTTGTAATTACATGACACTTGCTATTAGTATCATCCCAAGCATCCCAATGTGCTACGCTAAACGTCATAATATAAAGAATTTTCACTTGAATTTTTTTAGTGATGTTGATGAATACACTCTAACCTCCCTAATATCACGCCTATGACAACCAAAGTGCACAAGATATTAAGAAGGTATGTAGTGTTAACTAGGGTGTGTGATAATAGAAAAATCAATGTAGCAAGTTGCATTACGAAACAACACACACTCAACATTACAGTATTGACAATAATGATATTGTTGACAACATGATGCGTGCAAGCATGTGGTTTGAATTATCTGGTATATCATTTTAATGTCAACACTCGTGATACATGGAAAAGAGATGAGACAACAAAGATGGAAATTTAAACAGAGCGCATATGTCCCTAGGGTTTCGGGATATAAGAAACAAAGCGACATTTACGAAACCTTTGAGTGTGATATCATGTCGACAAATAGTGAACGTGACAACTTTGAAGCCTCTAGGCATCTAGTACAAGCCTTTTGCCAATAGTGTATGTGCAACTAAATACCATACAAAGTGTAGACCTTTAGGCATCTAGTTTAGATTGTTTTGTCAATAGTGTATTTGACGCTCAGTGCCATAAACAGTGTACTATTGTCACATGCAATGCGATGATGTTCCAGGAAAGCTACACATGCATTCTCCCTTACATTGATATATATATAGTTCTAATTGTGAGATTAGAATCTAGATCCCAAGGCAATGTCAGGCAAGTGACTCGGTCATCAAGATCTCGTTTCTTGTTTGTGTTGTCCAGCCTCGAAGATGGCGACAAATTGTGGTACAAATTCAACCTATATTTTGTGGGTCGACGCGTAGAGCCGCTCTATTATTGTCCCTTCTGCACACTGTCTATACTTGTTGTTGTTTGTCCCAGTTAACCATGGTACCGTTTTTTGTTTCCATATAAACAAGGAGTAGATAGTGTTACAAGCATATGAGTCTTAGGGGCACTTCACACATGAGCCAAGAGCTGTGATCTTGTAATGGTGAGGAGCCTTGACTCTCATCCAAAGGCCGTACCATGGGTGTTGGGAAAGCCGTTTCATGTAGTCACGGACCCTCAAGCATAGTGTGAAGTGAGAACGGGCCATGTTGCAGGACCATTGCATATTTTGTTGGCTGAAAAAGAGGGGAGGATTTGATTTAATATAATATGTCTAAAACTCTATCAATTTAAGTGGTGTTTGTCTGTCCTGGAATATGTCTTGCAATTTGTCTTGAAAGTTGTCTTGTTAAAAGATTTTTTTAAAATAAAAAAATCATGGTCTCCTGGAATTTGCGTCAAGCCCATCTCTTGGAGGTGGGCCTAACGCAAAGTCCGATAGACCATGCACCCTTATCCACAACCTGCCATGCAGAGTTCCATGTAGACTTTTCATCCACAAACTTTTCTTTGGGCCTTTAGGTCTTCACCTCCTAGTGTGAAGTGAACTTAGACATTCTCCGCCTTTTCGACCAATGAGAGCTCTTACATTGCCATGGTTAGGGGCCTTCAGCCTTGTGTGTGAAGTGGCTCATGGCCCTTAGGGCTCTTGGCCACTTCACACACGAGCCAAGAGCCATGACCAAAGTTCGGGAAGTTTTTGAAGCCTTAGTGGCTAATTGCCGGTAGTTGCTACGAAGGGTCGGATTTTTTCCAATTTACATCGGCAAGAGCCAGTCTTTTGTAAAATCAATCGGCCAATTGCCTATATTTTCATATTTTCATTGGCTAATATCCGATTAAATGGAATTCATATCGGCACTAATTGTTTAAAAATTGTATGAAAAGTTATTAGAAATCATTTCTTAGTACAAAATCTTGAATAAGTGAAAAGAAAGGCATGTTCAAAACTTTAAATTTGAGGAGTTAATATCCTTGGCAGGAATTGAACCTAGCAATGCCTTCACCGCTTGAAGGCCAAGGGTCCCCCAATTCTTCATAGAAAGCAATTGGATTTGGTCATGGAAAGGTTGCATAATTCAGAAAGTTTAAGGTTTAGGGTACTTCCTCAAGTACATCATCAGATGCCCCAGACAAATAGTGCTATGGATGCTTCCGGCTGAAATCCAGTAACTCACAAGAAGAATCGGCTACATTTCCGGGACATTTTCTAGTCCATCGGCTAATTGCCGGAGGATTGAAATTACAATCGGATTGCCATCCGATGGTTGGAAATTTGGACCGGCCATGAGGGGAAATCCATCGGCTGATAATGAACTAGCCGTCGGGTTTTCCCCGAACATAGGCCATGACCATAAAATTGCGAGAGCCCAAAAGAAAGTGTCTTGGGACCGTCCCAAGACACCTCCAAAATCATGTAGTGTGGTCACAGATCCTCAAGTGTAGTGTGAAGTCATACGTGACTGGGCTTTCACAAAATGCTATCTCAATGAATCTCTATTCATGCGGGTCCTCGCACATGATAAAATAGAATAAATCAATGGTTGTGAGCATTCGGAGTGTCGTGATCTCCTGGTTTTGTGTTAGGGCTACCTCCATGATCCATTTGATGCCATGTAGGAATCCATGTAAACTCTACATCTATCTTGCATTCACACACTCCGTTGGTCCCTCAAGCATAGTGTGAAGCAAGCTTGGACCGGCTCTGCCTTTTCCAGCAATGAGAGTGCTTGAAGTGTAATGGTCACATGCTCTCAGTCTCGTGTGCGAAGTGGCCCTGAGTCTTAATAAGTTAGAAGGCAACAAGTTCCGTGTCAACAGAAATTACCATGGGTCATCAAAAGAAAAAAGATATGCAATTTTATCACAATGGTAGATTTGCACCA
Organism: Polytrichum commune; assembly: GCA_950295325.1. Lineage (NCBI taxonomy): Eukaryota > Viridiplantae > Streptophyta > Polytrichopsida > Polytrichales > Polytrichaceae > Polytrichum > Polytrichum commune. The sequence continues at coordinate 50,784,239 of OX485807.1, forward strand.
AAAAAACAAAAAACATATAAACAATCAAAGCCCGCTGTTCATATGTGAGTAGCAATATGATCCCACGATACAACAAGAATTTCGATTTGTTGTCAGGGTGTAGAAGTGATCTACTTCATAACAATTTGCATTGCATTAATCATTGGTTGTTTTCCAATATATAGTTGTATAAAATGTGAATGTGGGTTTACAATCTCTCATAGTAGTGCAACATAAGTTAAATCACTAAGTGGAATAGGACTAGTGGCAAAAGGTAGTGCTAGAATAGGGAAAGGGGGAGAACCAAATCTAGTTAATACCAAACTCAACATGTATTGTAAAGCAAACATTGAACGAGTCATCAAAATCTTATTTTGTCTTTTGTTAATGAGCCTCTCGAAAGAGACCACCTCTGACATGAGGCAATAACACTTGTCCTACAACTTAGCTTTGTAAACCCATCCCAAAATTACAAATAAGCAAGACATGAGTCTAAGTCTATGGTCGAGTGTGAACCATCTTTTATTCATGCCAACCCCAAATTGCCATCATCTCTTCTTGTATGTCTCTCTTGAACCTCAAAGATGAAATCAAATTGTACAAACTCAACTTGTATAGACTAAAATCAAAGTCTCTCTATATATATATATATATATATAGACTAGGAGTCAAAAATATACAAATACAATCCTTGACTATTTAATGTTTCTCTGCATTTTCATCCTCCCACATGGTAGTGGAAATGCATTGTACAAGGATGTGAATCATGGAGAATTATATTGCATCACAAGAAAATTGTCACATGTCATTGAAGATTTTGAAAACACATCACAACGGTAGGTTTGCACATATATTCCATTGACAAGGGACTTGCATAAGACAATTGCCTAGGAGTCATAATATGGTAATGTTGACACTTTACCCAAATGTAGATATTAAAGTAGGCAACATTCATGTGAGTAACCTAGAATATGAAAACGTCTCACCCTAACTTGACCTTGAGTGATATTGATACCAAAATGTCTAATCAACTTCTAGGCTAAATAGTAAGAAGAAAAATAGTGTTGGAATGTTTAGAAGAGGGACATGGTAAGGTAGACAACCCCTAAAATGAACACAAGATAAGATTGGTTTCATCTCGGTCTCCTTCGGAGACCGAAGTTGTTATTATTATTGGTTTCATCTTTTACATCTAGAATCTAGAAACGTCATAGATTGTGTCCATTTTAGGTACACTAGACTCCATAAAAGATGCGTATAAGGCAGACATGCTTAATTCCAACATAGTTATAATATGGACACATGTCTTTCAATAATACGTGGTTAGGTGTGGATCTGAGAACAAACACCAAAAAGACATGTGTTTGAATTGGACTACGTGCTCAAAACATGTTAAGTATTCTAAAGCTTCACAAGTCAACATGATTGGGAGAACCTATATGACCACTTACTGGACACAAGGATCTTCACTTCAATAATGAACAAGTTACGCATACGAGCTCTGAAAACTACGAGACAAACGGCAATGGGGACGATTATGATTCACTTATCATTTTGCATAATTGCGTGTTTCATATCCTACGAGAAGCGGGTGCAGGGATTAAAAAAAGAAAAGAAAAAAGAAGTATCCGAATTACACACGTCTGCTTTACCTTATTGCTATTGAATCGGTCCAACTGATTAACTTATTTAGTTCATTATTTCCATCAACATCAAATCGTCCCACCGTTAAGTAACGGTGTAGAATAAGTGTGGAAATCAAATTCTAATGATATTGACAGTCGCATGTGTGGCGGTTGTACCCTAGCTACCCTATTATGAAAGTTGTGTGCACTTGAGATTTAATTGGCATGTGTCGGGATTTATCAAAAATTATAAGGACAAGTCAAGATAAATGACACTAGATTTTTGAAACATGTACCTCAAATTTCAGGTACAACACTCTCAAACTTCAACAGAAGCAGGATAATTTTGCTTTAATTAGTGAATTGCATTTGTAGTACTACCCATGTTTGAGCATTTATTGCATAGGATATGTGTGTCTTATATGGTCTTTGCCATTTGGCCGTGCTCCTTGTACTTGAACACGGAAGTTATAGTGAGGTGTGAGTGCCGAAATTTGTAAGTTGACAATGGACACCCAAAGATATGTTGCAATGAGATTGAACTATGTGTTCAAACTATATATATTATGAGGATTTCAATGATTTTGGTAAATATCATGGACATGTTATGTATGTTGTGACTTATTGTGGATTTTCGTATATTGATGCCCATAGCATACTACATCAAGGAAGAAAATAATGTGCAGTTCTATGTGTATTTGTCATGTCTCTGTGATATACCCATCTCCATCCCCTAATTGGGAAGTGTTTCACACCATATTAAGTCCTTTATAAATATTCCAACACATACTAAATGTGGACCTTTGATGTTAAGTATTGTGGGTTGTATAATATCGTAATAGAATGGTGGGTTTGAAGTTAATTATATTAGTGTATGATTTCTCTTTAAATTGAAATTTATATTCTTTCAAAAATCATCTTTTGTAAAGAAAACATGATATTATTTGATGATAGTATATTAACCAAAATGACATCTATGAACAAGTATATTATTCAACAATACTTTGTAGATACGATCATTGGGGTATGGTAATGTGCACCCGCGGCTGGGGATTCGTGGCACTCACTAAAAACCATCCATCCAAGATATCGTGGATGAAGTGGCTCCAATAAAAAAAGCCCCCCTATGGGGTTGAGGGCCGATTCATTCGAATGTGACGTCACTAGACTAATTTGGGGCCTTTGACTCTATTTCCGGAATCAAATTGCCCAAAAATAGCCATTTAGATGATTCATGTGTTTTTTTCATCCGCACGGATGATTTTTAGTGAGTGCCATGAGTCCCCGGCCGTGCACCCGCCTTGTTATCCCTGATGTTTTGTGTTTGAGAATAAACTCAATAATACAAGCCACAATTTACTCCTTGAAGTAAGCACATGCCCAATATATGTGGTGCTCATCATCAAAGCCTACCATCAACAAACACCTCCATGATACCTCCTTCGAATATTCCCAAACTTACATGGCTCACCCAATGATACCTACTAAACCTAATCCCCTCCCTTCCCCTCCCTTCCCCTCCTATCCACCCCCCCCCCCCCCGCCCGCACCCTGGTACGTGTGCCCCCAATCTACCCAACCAAATTACAGTAGGTCTTGAACAACACCACCATACCTTCCATACTAGCATTTTCATGAGTTCATTCTCACTCACACACACATACTACTATAATCCCCTTACATGCCCCGGCCCCCTCGAACTTCACAACTACCACTCTCTTCATTTATGAGACACAATCTTCAGCGCACATGCCCACGCCACTCAATGGATATGGAGAAGCCTAGCCCACCTATTAAACTCTAAATGAACCGTAGAAGCATTGTATTGAGCCCATATGGCCACACACACATACATCGGAGCACACACTATCCTCATTCTCCCACATGAAGATTGGCAAAACAAACGACACCCACTCATCGGTCCTCCACCCAAACAACCCAAGTGTTTGCCCACCTCAACCCACCCACATCCTCACATACTACCCCCAAACTAGATTCCAAATTGCATGGCTTGCACCATACCCAAAATTATCACCTCCTTATGCGCACACCAATACTAAACACCCTCCATAATACCCATCTTCGCATACCGATTCCAACATTGCCTTGAAGTTGTCCTACTCCTAAACGGACTCCCCCTCAACCATAATCCCAACCCCCTAACCACACTTGCCAAGGTCAATTTATCCAAGAAATATAACCACACGTCACCCCCCTTCTCTATTGCCACAACGAACTCAAGGCTTTCTACACACAATCCATGTTAAATGCCCCAACAACCTCACATACCACACATATAGCTCATTCACCCATCCGGCCCATCAAGGCGAAGAAGACACAACCAAACTAGGAATCTACCACCCTACGGGCAACATCCAAGGCACTTATTATCTCCCCGACAACCAAACATCCTTTGAGCTAATTTAACAACCATATTTGCAACCCTCCACCTCACCAAAGACAACAAAGCCTACTCATGCATCTTTACAATCATCCTCAATCACCACGTCCGTCACCCATCATCCCAACATAAACACCCCGACAAATTGCTCATACAACCCATAATCTAATGAATTTCGCAACAAAATTGTGCACTTACTATCCCAAAAATCCAAGCCCCGATGCACAGAACCCATCTTTCCTAGAACTCTAGAATACTCAAAGAAACACCCACATGCTACACCCATCCGACACATCAAAGATAGATAGATAGAAGATAAATAGATAAAAACACCGGTCCCTTAAGCATGGGCCGGCGTGAATAAAGTGTCCGTTCGTAATGCCAATGACCCGATGCCCACAGGACAAAGGGAAGTTGGGACAATACTACTCTCCCCTTCCGAGGATGGGCACTATAGTAGCCAGAACAATATAAAGATAGCCCGTCGCAGTTATTAGCCAAAAATATTGTGACATTTGTGGTATAAGGTGTGTTTTCGTGGTGTTGGTGTTTGCCAAGTCATGATTTCCTCGGTTGGTTGAGGGAGGATGTTAGTTTTAAGGCGTTCCAGGTGCGATTCCTGTTGAATGCGCTATACATGACCTGGTGCTGCTAGCTTGTTTAAAGGCAGGAAATTTGTACCAACCAACCGGCTTCTGCCCATCTTTCGACACATCAAACCCTACATACGAAAGGAAACTCTCGCCAAGTCATGACCACAATCCTCCCTTAATTCCCATACGTTGCAAAATGGCTCAATAACCCCATCGTCAACTCCACCATCGTAATTAATTATGGTCGTCACCCCAATGCACTTAGGCTCAAGTCACACAAACATTCAAACTATGACATGGACAATAACATAAACACACCATCTGGTTCACTAAATTTTTCATCCCCACTCTACCACCTAATCGAGTCAATGTAAAAGATGCCTCAATTGGACAAGGGACGTGGCATACAATGCATGGCAAAGTATGTTGAGGTTGTTAATCCCAAATGTGGTTGTTGGCCTTGAATCAAGAGGAGAGAGAATCTCTTTTTTGAAGGTGGGGTAGGTGCTTTGCACGAAGCGCTATAAGCTTATACGAGTGGTGAAGGGTAACAAAGTTACAAGGTGACGTGCTAGGATCCCTCCCACTTCCAAGATTAGTGTGACTAGTCCTGGTGGAGTCATTTGGGCTCCTTAGCATCCCACACCGGTAAGGACATGTCCCACAACACATGAAAAGAGGGTCCCAAGGCTAGGATTGGTAATGGTAGCTTGTGGGAGTTTAAGGCATGTCCCCCAACATAATTTTTGTCATTGGTCTTGAATGCACGAGTTACTTATGGCCATGTTAGAGATGGAAAAACATAATATCTCAAGGATCACATACGGGTTAATGCTCACATTTTACTAGTTATTACACATATTCAACGTTACGATGCTCCGATGCTTTAAAGTTGAGCAGATACTCAAGGGACTTGATTTTTTGAAAGTAAAGATGCTTTCAAATATCTAATTTGTGTGAAAATATTATTTTGATGTTACAATACTACAAGCGCATGTAGCAAGATTTGAACCATCATCTTTTCCACAAAAAAATAAAAATTACTCCAACTATGCTATCCACATGTTCTTAAAGGAGGTGATGAAGATCTCACACTGTATATAATCATAAACAACAAAGTGGGAAGGATTTTAAGGTTCTCCACGATGCTCCATGAAGAAACATTGCAGGGAACATCAAAATTGACTCCCACCTTGTTCTTTAATATTGAGACCCTTGAGGAAACAAAACGGGAACATTGATCTAACATGTACACCTATCTTGATTATGAAACATTTGTACAATATAATATTGTAATAGTGAAACATTGCAGCATTGAGAATTACAATGAACTAAGTACCCATGTGCGGTTCTCCGGGCGGTGATTATTGCAAAGCATGACACAACCACAATTAGGTCGTGCATTCAAGACTAAGTGACAAAAACTATGTTAGCTAGGGAGGCATGTCCTTAGTCGGGTGTCCTTACGGAACCCCTTTGGGCAAGGAGTCTAGGGTGTCCCATAGCCGGGCGTATGTCATGCATTGTGAACTTAAGTTCACTAAAGAAGAATACATTAATTTGTGTGTGACCTTTATTTGTGCAGAGGTAATGACATCACGAACCCATTGAGTCTCATATGGTGGCCTCCATTGTTTCAGAACATGCCACATGTGAACAAAGGCGTGGGCTTGGGTTGTAACACATACTATGTACGATAATGCCTCGACTAATACCCCTTTTTACATCCATGCTAGTATACCGTAACACCATAGCAGGTTCGTTGATAAATAATTCCCCCAAAAAAAACGTAAAAAATAGAAATTACAGGCAAAGAGAAATGAATAACTCTCAAATTATACTGTGATAAAAACGAAAAGACAAAAAATCAGGATTAGGGTAATGACTTAGGTTTAAACAAGTTGGGCTGCCATAAATGGATGAAAAACTCAATTAGGATGAAATTTTTGCACATCTTTCCCACCCTAAACACAAATGATTTTTAATCCAATAAATGAGAAAATGAATTTTTAAAAAACTATTTCTGGAACGCGAACCTTATTTTTTCAAAAAAAATGAATATTTGTGCAGCAGGTGGCGAACCTGCTATGGTGTTACGGTAACATGATAAGTTTCAGCTTCGAAACCTCAAATTAGTTTATCATGATACAATCAAGATGAATTAACACAAACCTATTTAGGGCATATGATTGTATTTTGATTAGATTCAAAATACTTAGTCAATTCTATGCACCAATTTCCCTTTGGCCCATTTGGCGTGTCGTTGTTCTTTCCATTGCCCAAGTTCCTTGTTTGTCATAATTCCCCAAAACTAGCTTAATTACGTAACGTCTTCTCGATGAAATTCAAGACTCCTTCAAGCATGAGCTCCATGCACCTAGGTCATAGGCCAACACCGTGCAATGTGCATGGAGACGACTTTGCGGTCATGGCTTTCCATTATCAATGTAATTTGGAATGTGGAAACATGCCAAACTACTTTATAGAATGTAAATATAACCTTTTTGTTGTTGTTTCTTCAACATCGAAACTAGCAACAAAGTTCCCAAATTATAGGGGGTTACAATTTGGACAAGTCATCCACAAACCAACAAAATGAATGTTTTGCTCTAGACTTTATATATTCACGATGATGTGATTATATATATATACGGAGAAGCTCCAATGACTTTGTTGATTGTTCACGTCATTATGGACCAAGCCATTAAATTACACGTATTCCGATGTACCTTGATTCTCTCATCGGTGGAGGAATTGTTGCTAGTCTCAATAAGTTTAAATTAAAGTGAAGGTTGTAGTAGTACACTATTTATGGTTTGTAGTGTCACGTGCGGAATAGTGACACTTACCCTATTTTGAGGCGTATGCTAGGGTAAACCAATGACCAACAACTTCATCATTACTTTCAGCTCATGGCATTTGGCGTCCAAGTGGGCTTACTAACATCTGGCATGAGCACGTATGCTCAACAATGTCACAAGGTGTATACATGTGTTACACAATAGTCTACAAGTTCACAAAAGTGTACTTAGATGACACTTCGCAATAGTATGTTCAAGAAAATCTTCCCCTTGCAAATAATAATGCAAATATGTCATCTCAAGTATCCCCAACGTGCTACGGTCAACGCCATGATGTAATTATTTCCTTACTTTTAAGAATTACTCAAGTTGGTAGATAGAATCATATTGGCAATAAGCATATGTGACACTTTGAGACTTCCAGGCATCTAGTTTAGGCCCTTTGGAAATAGTGTACGTGACGCTAAATAGCATAAATGGTGTAGTGCCAAACCTCAATGTGATTTCTGTTCACCAAATATTGTAATACGAAAGATATTATTATTGAAACATTTGGTGTCGCATACAACCTCGTTGCTCGAAGTACTAACACAACTTCATGTTTATGTTATTTAGTATCACTTACTTCTCGGGATTACGCAGTGCTATAACTTCTTAGTATAATGTTCATTCTTTTTCACCAACAATGATTAAATAAGTTGTATGAACAATATACAAAAGAAGTATATTTACTTGATAAACAAATATCACATTCTTAGCAAAAAGTTATATCATTGCATTACTCCAAATAGTAAGTGACACCGAACTCCATGAACGGTGTAGCTAGCTTCAACACATTGTTTCACAACGTCTAGGGTCAAGTTGGACAACGTCAGGCTATTAATATCACCTCAATTAATGAAGGCAACCTAGTCTCAGGTACCAAAAAGTACACCAAACGAGTCCCTTAAAAAGAATTGTGGCCTTGATTGACTCACTACCCCAGCTCCGTCTAAACTTGAGACCAAGCTTTACTTTAACTATAAATATTTGACTCATTTTGACTCATGTTTTTGGGGTGTCAAATTCCAATACACAACCAGCTTGGGACCATGTCATACTGTTAATCATATTATAGTTGAATGAATGCCACGTAACTCATCACAAGTACTGTTCTCCCTCTTTAGTATGACACGTTCGGGAAGCACACAAAAAGTCGTGTTATCAAGGTGTCGTCTTCTTATTAATATGACAAATGTCATAAATAGTGTTGCAATTTTTATTCAAGATGTCGGTGGTGACATCTTGAAATACATTTTAAAATATTTCAAAAAACTTAAATTTTTTTAATATTGAAAATCACCGAAGAAGTCAATCTGTGAGGTCCTTGGTAAATCATTGTCGAAAACAGTTTCCTCTTCCAGGATTAGTGTTTTGAGCTCTTCTCCACTCAAGTATGGATCCAAGACTGCGTTTAGATCGTCCCCCGATGCGAAATTTGTATTCCACTATTCGTCAGTTTGTGTGGCAGGGCTTAGGGTTTAGGCAATACCATTAGGTTTGAATATGCTAATGCTATATGGTAATATGGAACAATTGACGAAGTTGCATGTGTGTGTACTCGCCCTTTTGGCTTAGATTGATTGTAGTAGTGAATTGATAATTTAAAATGTAAGAAATGTCTCAAAATTTGCCAAGTAATTTTAAATGCATTTTTTTAAAAAAAAGATGCACCCCTAGGCGTAAAGTTGTCGTATTATTGAGGAAATACGAAAACATAAGTAATGTGAGCTTTAAAATATATACAACGAGTTTAAGCAATATAGATGGTATGAAATAATAACTTATTACTTCAAAAATATAAAAAATATTCTCAAGAACTCTTGAAATAAGAGTCTAAAGATCTCTGGTGTTGCCTACCCAAGTTGGCAACTATCATCTTATCTAAATTCCCTACAAACTTTCGAAAACTAATAAATTCATTAACATTTAAATATAAAGAGTTCGCTAATAGGAAACTAGACAACAATGATGCATGACATTTAGCATCAAGATATTGGTGGTGTTATATCACATGTTTACAAGACAACATACTAGGCAGGAGGCCGCTCTAACCCCTAACCATGTCCATTCTACACTAGTAACCCTAATTCTCATTAAGATCCCAATGATAAGTGAAGTTCCCAAGTAGTTCCTGAGTGAAAATGGATATATTTTAGATGTACATAACATAGATGAAAAGAATTTTAGCAATAACTACCTCTTTAATATGACAAAACGGCAATTCTAAATGTCACATTATCAAGTGTCATAGTCGTATAAAAAGGGAGTTTCGAACTAAAAAGTTTGGTCTCGCAAAAATGCTGTCATAATACCGAGGGTGTCGTATAAACAAGTGTCGTATTAACGAGGTTAGACTGTACAAGAAAATAAGATAAAGTGATATTCAAAATATATCTTGTCCAATGGCCCAAATTAGCTCCCTCTATTATGTTATTGTGTTTCACCTTGTTGTCTTTGAGTGGATAAAAAGCCTATATGAGGGGGTTGTTAATTATCCCCTATGGATTTCTAAAGGTTCCCTTTCTTGCCGGCTAGAAAGATGGCAAATTGGCTAACCGTCAACAAAGCCTAATAGGGCAAATGAATTTTTTTCACCCATTCTTATGTTTTACGGACGTTTATGGACGATAAGCGCTTACCTTGAATCATATGTCATACACTTCATGTCCTTCAAGATCAATGAACGGGTAGTGCCGGCAGTTAGTTACGAGCTAGCCGGTTGATTTTGAGAATTTCCGAATGCAATTGGAAAGTTTAGGAAGGGGTTCCGGAAGAAAATGAAGGTTTACGGAAATGGGCCGATTAGAAAAATAAAATGCCGGCATTTCGGCAAGCTGCCCTAGAGTATCCACGGCAAATTGCCGATTGAGAAATTATTTTCACGGCGGGCAGCCGACCAAATATATATATTTTAGGTAAGGTTTTCAATACTATGCATAGTTGGAGACTATGCCTTGTTGGCTTGTGGTTTAGGCCCTTTAGGGTTAGAGTGGCTTGTGGTTTAGGGCTCCCCTTGCTTCCTTGAACCAGCTTTGACTCCGTAGTAGTGGAGGTTCCATTTTCGTTGTCGGTTTCACAAACAAGCACCCTGGACCCTAAATTTGTCAGTTAGAAATAGGTTGGGTAGTAGGAATCTCGATGCAATGCTGCGAATTGCCTTGGAAGGGCCAGATGAAGAGGTAGATGACATAATTTGTGATGCTATCCCACTTTGGAAGAAAGATAGTAAGTACCGTTTTTTTTATGCTAATCCTTCTTCTTATTTGAATTCTCCTAATACAGTGAGTATGAGTGATGTGCCTTGTTCGTTTGGGGCAATTGATACTAACGGCAATGGTACGCAAATCTCATGACTTTTCAATACTAACTAGCCTCCGAATAATACTTGGACCCTTTTGTGGTGCTTGTATTTTTTGAAGGCTAAATCCTTAGCCCTAATATGGTAGGGGCTTTGCCATGTTCAAATCCTGCTAAGGATACTATTTAGATGACAATAAATGGAGAGTGAATGCCCACATTGAATTAATCCACATTAATTCAAAAAAAATCGAATAAATGATCATGACACATCCACCACCAAAATATAAAACCGGCCACACTTTAGACCTTCCGGAAATTGCATAAATGAAAAAAAAAACTTGCCGGCTAATTGCCTAAACACATTAGGAAATGGGGGCTATCAGCCGATAAATTTTACACTCTTTAGGCCACTTCCGGGTAAAATTTGTAAAATCCGAGCCACCTCCAGAAACCTCGGCAATTAGTCGGTTTCTCTACAGAACTCCCTGGACTGTGTTCAAGATATGTTTTGCCGCATATATTGGACATGGGATATTATGCATATTGGCAGTGAGGCTAATTCGGGTAAGCAAAGCGCACCCATAATAAATTGCATTTTTTTTTCAAGTGTCAGTGTCAGTAGGTTCTAGGGTTAAAGGTATTCCAGTGGCACGTTTGTCATATTAGAGTTGTTATTCCACAGTTGCGTGCTTTGGCTCTTCATTTTCATGCATGCATTGTTGTTGCTCTTCATTTATTATATCTCTGGATATGAGGACACCATTATTGTGGATGTGAATTATGTGCCATCATGCACACATTGGTTTTTTTTTGTGCATGTTTGTCAATCTAAACCTTTTCTACTTGAATACCTAATTGTTTCGATCATTTGCATTTCAATGCTATTGTATTATGCACAATAACTGCAATATGTGTGGATTACACAAAGATTGCATGAGAGTTGTGTGACTCAAGGTTGTATGGCCAAAATGATGCAAATATTGCTTTGTATTGAAGAGAATTGTACTATTTGATTGCTATTGCATCACGATGTGTGTGTGTGAGTTTAAAATACATCTAGCAAAATTATATTTATAAATACATCTTACTATAAACATCTTTAGAAAAGAGAGTGTTGTGTCACTTCTTGCCCTGCTTTATGACCCTATTGCTTTGTCTATTGGCGCATTGTCTGTCACTTGAAATCGATGGTTTGCTTCTTCCTTTGTGACAACTTTCATTGTCTTTTTTGAACCTTTCCACCTTCCAGACTTTTGATGACATAATCCTTGAATGGTATAAAAAGAAAACAAAATAAATACGAAGAACATACTTCTGACAATGAAGGACAAGTATAAATGGTTTGATATGGTTTGGTTCACATAATAAAAGAAAGAAGTGATGCCCTAAAGTGAACTTAACACATTGATGAACGAGATGGCAATAGATCAAATCTTACTACAAAAGCCGGACTCATGAAGTAGTCTCAATGATGTAGGCAAGTTTTGCCTAATGACCATGGCATTGAATTTGTGTGTGTAGAGTGGGTGATGTTGCTTGTTAGAGATGAAATCCTCTCACCTATCCCATAGAGTCATGGCCAACTGTGAGGACTTGTGTCAACTCCTCCCATTGCTAACATGGTTTGTTTACACCAAGTCTTCCAACCCTAAACTCACCGAGAGGTTGGTTTTGAACTTTCTTTTGCAAAACCGTAATGATGTCAACTTGTTGTACCCAAAATGCAACCCAGTTAGTGTGTTCCAAGTCATCCCCTACTTCAACAAGTCCTTTAATGAAATATAGTTGTGAGCTTGAAGCCATAATGTTCAAGGAGCATTCAATTGGTATTGGAATCTCCAAATTTCATGAATTGAAGGGGAAGCTTTGATTTTGGCCGAAACATGGCCATAAGAATACAATTTTCATGGTAAACTTATGAAGGCACCTACAATTTGCTCTCTTGAAAGTTTGACAAAGAATTAATTTCTATGTGATTATCTTTTGGCCAAAATAAAATGTCCTCCCTTCATTTCATCAAATATGGGGATTCTAACACTGCTTGATTGTTCCATGAATATAATAATATATCAAAAGTGGGGCAATCCTCCTTACCAAAACGGTGTTTTTGTTCTTTTTTGTTTTTTTTTCAAAAAAACTTTCAAAATATTAGCTATGTTGTTTAACAACAATACTAATGTGCTCATTGATATTCTCTCATATATATATATATATGCTATTCGTTAATTCCATAGTATCACATGTATACACTTGGAAATTTTGTGATTATTTTTATATCATGACCCATTTGGCATCAATTTCTAAGTTCCCTTTCATAGTTTGCACACTCTTTGATAAGTTTATAAGGAAATAAACATAAGAATTCCACACATGGCTCCCTAGAACCACATTTTCAAATACTGATGGAAACTTATCTCTAATGGGGTTCATAAAAGGGTACAACAATAGTCCAAATTTAAAGGACATTTTCCACACTTCGTCATCTTCTAAACTTAATATAACATGGTTAATACATTATACGATTTATAATATATTTGGAAAGAGATTTCGTGGCTATGATCAAGGGTGAAACGTCTCTTTAATTAGGGTTACATTGTCTAGCTTTGTGTGATTTTTCTAGGTTAGATTGTCCTCCCCCCCCCCCCAACAAATTATCTTCACATCCATGGCAAACATTCACACCTACCAAACGAAGTTGATTTTTGAGAATCTTTATCATTGACTTTTCACCTTCTCCCCCCCTCATAACCTTTCAGTTTAAATCCTTTGACATTCATGGCAACCGTTCACATGTAATTGAAACCTCTACATTGATTATCCCAAATTGTAACATGCACTAGTTGGGATAAACAATGTAATTAACTACAGTCAAATCAATTTGTACTATTGGCCTTTCCTTCCCTCCACAAAAACGTGATTATACTCACATGTATTAGACATCACTAATTAATGAGAAACCAAGGTCTTGTGCACATGACCATTTTTAGTATCAACAAACACATGCCAACACATGCCAACACATGTAAACCGGGCAGGTTGTGTGATTTTTTTTATACTAGAATCCTTTCATCCATAATGGCTCAATCTACATACTTGTATTGATACCCATGCTAATCATTCCTAGACACACGACCAAACAAAGCAACCAACAATCATCACAAAACCCACGCACATATGTTCATCCATCCGACACATTTCCACAAATTCAAGGTTAAATTCACACATTCTAGACACAATATTTAACAAGTGGCTAGTCACATGAACGTTCTACTCTGGTCATCTTGCACACGTGGCAAATTATGATTGGTTGGCCGACCAACTCGCAATTGGTCTCCACTTGAAGAGTTGTTAACACCATTAGTGCGGCTGGTTTTGGTTAGTTGCCAAAACTATGGCTCAATTCAAAGACCACCCTTGGGTCTCTATCCACAAGGTATAGCCAATAAAAAACACAGTCTTATGCACATGGTCACTTTCATTATCACCATGCATGTGTCCAACACAAGCCAAACCTAGTAAACCCACACGAGCTGGTTTCCACTAAAGTCCTAATCATCCACAACTCTACATACCTGAAACAATACCTATGATCAATGTTCCTAGACACCTCACCCGATAATGCACCAACATTCATCACAAAAACTCATCCACCCAACCATCCCGCACATTTCCACAGATCTGTTGTGGGTTAGATTCACATATACAAGACACCACTAATTGACAAAGATCAAAGTCTTATGCACATGATCACTCTTATTATAACCAAGTACATGCCCAAACGCAAGCCAAAACTAACAAACCCACATGAGTCGGATTCCACTAAAAGTCCTTTCATCCATAACGGCCGACTTGACATACTCGTAACGACACCTATGATAGACGTTCCTATACAACCCCACGCCCGACAATGCAACCGGCAATCATTACATAAACTCATCCACTTCATCCACTTTTTTCATCCAACCAAGATGTCATCCACCCTTCCCCTTCCATCATCATCCGGTCAAAAGTCCTCCCGCATTAGGTTTTGTTAACGTCGCAAACAACAAAGCCAAATCTGGACCGGGTCCTCCACGCTTTACCGATTCATCCCATGCTGGCTCCGAGTTGCTCCTGTTTCGATCGATCGATAGACGTCGTCTTTACAACTAAGTTAACGCGCGATGCAGACTCTCAAGCTGCCAACACTCATGCGGATGCGATCGCTGTTCTGACGTCGGCTTTTGACGCATCTCTGGTACATACATTTCGTCTCTGTTCCAAAACAGAGCTTCTCGTTCACACACATAGAGACATTTACGCACGTAACTTAGTTTACTACGAAGAAAAAATTCATCCGAAGCTTCGGATTCAAACGGGTTGGTGCAATCCGAGGTGGAGGGCGATGATTGATAGATTTATCCGTAAGTTGGTGGTTCTGTAGTTTTGGAAGAAGAATAAGAGTGGACTTGGGCGTCAGCTGCGGATTTGGGAGTATTGGGGGGAAGCGTAGGGGTCGTGTGGAGTGGTTTCATAGGAGAAAATATATTTGTTGGTTTTTTTGGTTTTTGTAAGATTGCTAAGAAATTTGTCACCTTTTCCCCCCCCCTGTGTGCAGGATGCGTCGAGTTGAGGTGGGTGTAGGACATCGAACAGATGTAAGAGAATTGGGTTAATTCTTTGACATTGTGAGGTATTAGCAGTGGGTTGAGCTTGGGAAGTGAGAAGAATTTGGTGTTTGGGAGTTTTTTGTTGGTTGGAATTCGGAGGGTAAGGTTATGCCCACATCCAGAGCCAGGAGGCATCATAAGCACTCATCCGAGCAGATTGGGAAGTGGAAGCATTTTGTTTGTGGAGTTTTTTGTTTGTTGGGATCATCCCGGAGGGGTAGGTTATGCATACATGCATAGCGAGGAGGCATCATAAGCACTCATTCGAGCGGATTGGGAAGTGGAAGCACTTTGTGGAGTTTGTAGAGTTTTTTATTTTGTTGGTATCATACCGGAGGGGACGGTGGTTATGCATACATCATCATCCATAGGCAGGAGGCGGAGGTGGAGGCAGCAGCATAAGCATAAGCACACTTTCCAGCATAAGCAGATTAGAGATGCTGCAAAGTGGGATGATGTCCGGTGGAGCTTCTTCAGGGGAGCCACCGTTAATTGACTTCGGTGGAGATGACAACAGCAATTACACACCTCCTTGGCCGCCGGAGCAAGCTCCTGCTGGATCTAAGGAAGTTGTTGTGGATCCTTTCAGCTGGACTACGGATGAGCTCTACATTTCCGCCATACCCAAGGATCCGCCGTTTGGGTTTGAGGGCTTTCTGTTTCCAGCTTCAGGTTCTTCCGGTGGTGTGGATCCTTTTGGAGCAGGAAGTGGGAATGGCAGTGAGAACATTAATAATACTAGTGCCTCCTTGAATGTTGTTGGTGGTGGTGGCAACAATGGGTTCTACGGAAGTGGGATGGATTTGCTTACAGGCATGATGAATGACCCATTTGCACCCTCCACAGATTCGGCCAATGTTTGGGCCGGATCCAGCCTGTGGGATCCTCCTACAACTTATGATGCTGAAGGCATGAATTCATCATCGTCATCATCAGCATTAACATCAACATCAACAAGAATAGCCTTGAGCAATGAGTTAACTACTACAGACGCCTTCTTCAATGATTCTTCGTCCTTTCTTCACAGTAACCACATTAACCCCTTTTTCCAACAACATGAACAACAACAGAAACCAGCCTCTTCTTCAGCTGACCAGCCTCCAATGGTTCCGGTGTTTGAGGATTTTTCGTTTGTGGATGCCCTCTCCGAGGATCTCCCTTGCACCGAATCCCCACTCAGTAGGGATGCTGCTGCTTCCATTGAGCAGGAAGGCAATATTACAAGCTTTGATGTTGTATCTACCCCTCGCCAGGAGAGAAGTAGAGCTTTTGCATCATTTGAAGGCAAACAGGAGCCGTCTTCATTGAACAGGGATTTCAGGCAGCTGCAAATTACAAATGTAGACTCCAATGACTTAGTAACAACAGATGTGGAACCAATAAAGACTACATCATCATCAAGCAAACCAACCAATAAGGTGACTGGGCCACCCCAAAAGCCACCACCAGGGCTGCTGCGGTCTCCGTCCACTTCGAGATCCCCAACAACAATGTCACCTGGAAATAGTGTTGTTAGGATGCCTGGACGACAGAATGCAGAGTTTACTGCTGCAGGGGGAGGAAAGGGTGTTTATAGGTCACCTTCAAGGGAGTTTGTGAATTCAGGGCACCCAGTGGCTATGGAACTGCGTCCTCGTCCGTTAAAGACAGATGCTTGCCAAACAATCAAGACACTTCTGTGTACAGATACAGCCATATGGGCAGCTTTTGACTCTGGTCTGAAAGTCTGGGACATAGAAACTGCTTTTGGCAATTGCAGTGCAGGAGATGAGAATTTGGCTGGGGATGAGGATGCAGCCCCTTACACTGTTCTTGCTGTCAATATGGCGCCTACTTTGTGCCTGGCTATGGATGTTGCCAATCAGATTGTGTGGAGTGGTCATAGAGATGGTAAGGTGAGAGCTTGGCCCCTACAAATCCATTCTGGAACTGCTCAGCAGAGAAATTCTGTTGCGCCAGTCTTGGTTTGGGATGCACATCAAGCACCAGTGACTGCACTTACTATCACCTCATACGGTGAGTCCTGATCACATGTGTGGTGTTGTTATTCCTGATAGGATTGTTGTTGATATGTCCACCTGTTTCACATTGTTGAAGAAATTTTGTTGGGAAGGTGTAGGTCTTGCATTGCTTTTTCTGTCCTTTTCTGCAGGTGTCATTGTTTTGTATATTGCCCTAAAGGTAAAGTTTTTGGTTGCAGATGTTTGAAGCATGTCTCTTTTGTTGATGAAGTTGGGTTGTCATTTGAATAGGTGAATTGTGGACGGGGTCAGAAAGTGGCCTCCTCAAAGCTTGGCCTTGTGAAGTAATATTTCGTGGGTTACAAATTGCTGCCCGAGGCGACCCTGTGGCGGTTGCTTCCCTTTCTAAACTTGCTGTACCCCTTCGGGCACCTTTGATTGGAAACACTGTGTCTCAGACTGAAGTACGTTCTCTGGTAGCTCAGCACTCGGTTGGACGAGTTTGGGCTGGAGGAATCAATTTCATAACTCTCTGGTAAATTTCTCTCTGGGAAGTTTTTTTGGACTTTCTTTATTTTATTTGTGCAATGCATGTGTGGTCTTAACTGTTCAGGTTAGCAGTGTGTTGACTTGGCTCAATGAATATGTTCCTGAAAGACCATCGAATCTTTTTTGCAGGGATGCCCGCACACGGGATATGGTGAGGGTGATTGGGGCAAGTATTCACTCCCAACCCAACCCTTCAAACCAAGATTTCTCACAGGGAAGTGAATTTTTGCCAGAAGAAAGGACGTTGAGGAAGGAGAAGAGCCTAGGGTGGCTGCAACGCTCCCGGAATGCTTTCATTGGTGCAGCTGATGCTGTTCGTCGGGTAGCAGATAGAACAGGGCAGGCCTTAGAGGAAGCGAAGCGATTAGAAACTCTCGCTGTCTCGGGGGATGGAACAGTTTGGGGTGGTTTAGGCAACGGTCTACTTGTTCAGTGGGATGGTGAAGGGAATCGTCTGCAAGAGCTGCCAGGCGCCACAGTTGCAGTGAAGTGCTTGTTGGCAATTGGAAACCACCTGTGGGTGGGTTTTGCTAATGGAAAAGTTGAGGCAAGTGTCATCCTTCTTCCTTACTACTTCCTCATTCCAGATTTGGCAATGCCTAGAGTCCTGGCTCTACAGTGGAACGTCTTGAACTTCTATGCTTTTTTATTTATTGGGAGTAATAGCAAAGGTGATAAGCAGATTTGACACAAATTAATTCCAAGTACATGCAAAGTGTCATCTGTCACTTAAACCTCCAATGTTTACAGTTTGGCACCAAAGTGCCAAACGTGCTTATCATCTATGGGTATTGCATTCCTAAACTGCTTTGTAATCCTAACTCTTAAAGGCATGAGAGACCTGTTATGGGTTTCAAGGCGTTCTACGGAGGGGTTTTAAGATTACTTGTTAATATTTTAAGCTAAAAATGTCAAAAGTGACTCTATTTAGAATTAGCTCATTTATCTTTTACAATTTCCAATAGGCCCATATACAAATATAAATATAAGTAAATATAAATGAAATAGTTAGATGTGAGCCCATATGACTGACATAGACTGAAATACATATCACACCTATCTTATCACTGTTGTCACATATGACTTTATTCCCACTTCCTCTTGTGATAGGTTGTGCTAAACATGGATTCAACATCTTAGACCAAGTAAAGCTTATCATAACACTCACTGGGATTGTACACTTTTGCATGTTCTATTGTACACCCTGAGGCCTTTTAGAGTTACTAGTGCGTACTAGGCTCAGCATTTTTATGAACAATATGTAACTGTGCTGAGCATCTGGATTGATTATTGTGTTGCAGGCCTTAGCTAACAAGAATGGCAGGTCATTGGGATCTTGGCGAGCACACAGTACATCTCTTGTGCATATGGCAAGGGGTGGAAACTATGTCTTCACTCTTTCAGCAGATGGAGGGATTCGTGGGTGGCATGTTGCGTCAACCACTCCTCTCGATGCTATTGTTGAGAGTGAACTGACTAAACGTGCTGATTTGTTTACTCAGCAACAACGTTTCAGGTATGCCCTGATTCTATTTGGTCCTGGCTTGATGTTTCCAGACTCTTTAGCCTGCATTATTCTACTTACATGACGGAAGAATATCTTCTGGAGGCATAGTTAATACATTTCACAACTGTACCAGATCACAAACTTCCAGAGGCAATTTTATCATGTAAAAATAATAAAACTGTTGAAAACAACATCATAAATTTCAATCACTAGAATTATCCTCTAGATCAACATGTCTTTTCCTCTGGAGTTGGTTGTTCTGCATACAATGCCTTCATGTTCAACAAGTTTTCAGTGCATGCTTGGAGGTAGTGTGGAGGTTTGAATGAAGAACATTTTATAATGGTTTATTGGGGGTCAAACTCAATTTGGCATGCAAAGTGGTGCTAAAATGAGTTTTTCCTCAATGAACCGAAATGAGGTTGCTTTTCTTCAAATCCCAACAATACCTCCGAGCATGCACCATAAGTGGAAATATAATATTGATCTTGTATGCAAAACAACCAATGGAAAATCATAGTTGATGAAATCCTAACGAAAAGTCTTGTTGAGTAAGATTATTATATGATGATTACATTACTTTGTTATTCTCTTGTATTATGTGCCACATTATACTATCATGAAGCAAAATAATTACAAAAGATTATCCATACACTATAGGATTATTACATTATACACCACTAAGTGTAATAATTACATTATACACCACCCTTTGGAAGTTTGTTACGCAGGGAAGCTCACACATTGGTTTATGATTGAGCTTCTGTTCAAGTTTCCCAATAAGCATGCCTTGCTTTCCCTTATCTCAGGCTCTGCAGGTGCCTGATCCTTGATGCATGACATTTTTGTGGGAGTCCAGGATCTTTGCTGGTACATGGAATGTGAGCCAAGAAAAGGCTTCTATTGAATCTCTGCGGGTTTGGTTGTCGGAGCCTGCAGCTGAAGCTAGCTTGATGTGTGTTGGGCTACAAGAGATGGAGATGGGAGCAGGTGCATTAGGCTTGGCTGCTGTGAAGGAGACTGTAAGTCTTACCTCTATGGGCTTGGCATATATATACTTGTATGAAGTTTTGCAATGATATTTTCAAACCTCTGTTCTACTATGAGTTTCGAGGTGCAATTCCACACAACCTCCGTGGTGGTTGAGTTGGGGTTTTAGCCCACCTTCAACCACATCTACAAATTTTACTCATTTGCACACAAGTACTGTTGTAGTTGAAGACTGGGTTTGACCTCAATGATCGTCCTATCTGTTGGTGCATCCGTGGAGTGTAGACAAGCAATTTATGGATTATAGTGGAAAGGTTGTCTAAGAGTAATTGCCTCCTTTAAACCATCTCCAATATTCTGTCCATGAAGTTCTCTCCTGGTGCCACACAGTAACTACAAACAAAATAGAGCCCACAACCATTGCAACTACTCTCAAGTTCACCTTGTATTGTAGTTGGACAGTGGAGAGTGGTTGTGGTTAAGGTTGTGGTTGTCATCAATGCACCTTTTCCCTCCTTATCCCTCAAAAATAGAACCAAAGAACAGAAATCAAACCATGACCCATTAAAACAGTGGTTGTATTAAATCACGCACCTTCAAAGTGTTAAATCCTGCGGTTGGGGAGGTTTGCAGGTGGGAGTGGGTCTGCTGGACAAGGGAAGTGCTAATGGCCAATGGTGGCTTGATAGTATTGGTTCTGTGATTGGAGAGGGCAAAGATTTTGAACGGCTTGCTTCCCGCCAGCTAGCAGGACTGCTTATTGGAGTTTGGTGGGTATTCAACATGTCTAAGATGGTAACTATCTGTATGAATTCTTTGCTAAGAAAAAAGCACTTAAAAGTATTATCCTCGATTGACTGCACCTGAAGTGGGTGTATAGTAAATAAATCTTCCTATTAGTGAGGTCAACAGTAATTATCTAGAACTGGCATTAATTAATCAATAATATGTAAATTTAATATGGACCATGTTAAATTCCAACCCATGCCAAATCTCTAGTTTAAAATTAGTATGGGCTGCATTAATTTTTCTTTTTCTAGGAAATTGTTGTGGTTGACTATTTTATTTTATGCTACTGTTGTCCTTGAACTAACACTCAAGGTGTTGGTTGGAAGTCTCCAGGAAGACTTAGGGGAAGACCTGGGGTCTAAGACTGACATTATTTCCACCCTGACTAGACAATTAGATTGGCCCACGCCAATTATTTCCTCATTAACCTTCCACCCACACTAATAGGAAAATATAGTGTTCCTTTTGCATGTTTCTGGTGCAGTAACCTGTTGCTGGTAGTGAATTTGGCAATATAATTAACCTGATTTAAATGTAAATATAATCATTCTCTGCGCTACATACTTCACAAGATTATATTGCTGCAACTATTTCTACAGTGGTATAAAGTATCTTCTGGGCTGAACCTATTTATTAATTTACCTCCAAAGGCATATTGTGCTTCTTTGGTGTGGGGGGTGAAGAAAGAGTATTGGTCACTTTCTGGGTCATGTAATGGGATTGAATTCTGGGCTGACTGCAGGGTGAAGAAAGACATTCAGTCATTTGTAGGAGATGTGGATGCTGCAGCTGTTGCCTGTGGTTTTGGGAGAACTTTTGGAAATAAAGTAAGAAATTCAAGGTCCACTTTGTCCTGAGAATGGTCTTGGTATGGAGATCACTCAATTGGTTGTAGATTGTGATGGACCACACACTGTCTTCAATGTACAACTTGTGTGTTAAGTTGGAAACTGTCCAACAATATTTTATTAGTGTGATAGTGTGACTTATGCTTGAGATTTTTTGTCTTTATTCTAGGGTGCAGTGGGTGTAAAGTTGACTGCCTTTCGAAGAACCATATGTTTGGTGAACAGTCACTTTGCTGCACATATGGAGAAAGTGGCTAGTCGGAATGCAGACTTTGAGTATGTCTACAATCAGATGGCTTTTGGTCTCAAATTGAACACAGTGGCAAGTGCTGCTGCAGGTATGATATTATCTTAACTCCATTCATGAATGTATTAGAGTCGTCCTTCAACTCAAATGGACGTTTTGGTCGGGAGTTAGTCCCCGATGATTTTCCCCTGGTTGTTTTGCATACATTATTTGCAGACCCAGATGTAGAGCCAATTGTTTTTCTCTATCAATTTTCTAGTGGAATCTGGCAAATTCTTGGAATTTTGAACACTCACTGACCAGTATTGACTTATGGTAGGCCAAATTTTTCCCCTGGTTGTGGAGTGGTTTTGTGGAGAATTTAGGATGATTAGTTTCTGATGCAGGGATGTCAACAGCAATGCAGTCTATGCTCCGAGGGAGCCGCAAATTTTCTGGTAGTCAAGAGTTTCAAGAAAGCTTTGTGGAAGGGGAGACACCTTTATTTCCGGTTAGATCTCATCATATTTCTTGAAAAACAAATAAATTAATCAAACTTCATATCAGTAATGTGTACTTGACACTCTATATGGAATTTGTATAGTTCTATACATTTCACCAATGCTGAAACTTGAGAGCATTTTTGCAGGAGCAAGACACTCTAGCTGAGCTCTTCATGCCTGAACTTTCAGAGACAGACATCCTGGTTTGGTTTGGAGACTTCAACTACCGAATTGATACTTCATTTGAGCAGGCCATGGAGTGGATTAAAGACCATCGCTATGAGAAGCTTTTGGCTAAGGATCAATTGAGATATGAAATGGCTTGTGGTCGGACCTTTCCTGGCATGCGTGAAGGGGGCATAGAGTTTCCCCCAACATACAAATTTGATAGAGGAAGTCAAGGTCTGAATTACACAAGACCATCTCAAGTTGAATGAATGTATTTTCTTTTGTCACTTTTAGTTCAATGTTAGAGTTATCTGCAAAGTCTCTGGATCAAACTCGTGGTGAGTTGGCTAAAATGTGAGTTTGAGAGCATATGCATAAGTCACCCTAAGTGTTTTTAGGGCTTAGATCCAGATGTGAAAAGAGTGGGGCTAGGCTCAAGAAATCTGGCTCTCTAGCTTGGTATATTAGGATAGGTGGGCTAAGCTATCCCTGCATAGGCCAAGCTGGGATTTAAGGTGGTGGATCCCATGGGTTAGACCCTATTTTAGTTTTTAAAGTTCTCAACATTTTTTTGATTGAAAGAGTAGGTCCAAGAGTTTCACCCAACTTTCAAAATCAGGACCCAACATAAGACTCTCATGAGCTCTTAATAGGAAAGTCACTCAAAGAGAGACTTTGCAGATAACTCTATGGATACTACTTGTTTTGTTTATTAGTCACATCAACTTAACTTGGTACTCTTTAACTTGTGATGTGCAGTATATGATACAAGTGAGAAGAGAAGAGTGCCTGCTTATTGTGACAGAGTGGTGTTCCGAGATAGTTTTGATGGGAGTAACACTGCTACATCAAGTCGACTGATGCGGCCTGCTAAAGTGGGAGTTATACGGTATGATTACAGGTCCCATTTTCTACTTATTCAATATCCTGTGTTATCCAGATTTTCATGTGGTCCAGCCTTGTCAGATGCTGTAAGGTAAGTGGACTTAATTTAGTTACTCATCTTAATAGCACACCCATGTTTGAGCATTGTGTGGGTAGGTGTGGATCTTTGAACTGACACCAAAAAGACACACGTGTAAGGAGATTGAATATGTGCTCAATATTTGTTAACTGTAGGTTCAATAGTCGCCATAATTGGCGAGGATTTATGTGGTCATTTAAGCAGAAAGAGAATCTGCACTTTGATAATAATATGATATTCAGGTGAGCTTCGAAAATTATGAGGAAAATCTTTACAGCCTCAATTTGGATTTGCTAATGATCTCATTCTAATTGCATGTTTAGCATCCTAGGATAAGTGGGTGCGGAGCTAAAGTGTGTATTAGGCACACTTAAGGTAAGCAGGCATTTCAAGGTCACTTTTTCTAGTCGGACAGATATTTTTTAGTGGTGTGTGGCTAGGTGTGGATGTGAGAATGGACACCAAAAAGCCATGTGCTCATAAGAGACTGGACTAAGTATCAAAATATGTCAACCATTCTAGGTTCATTACACTAAATATACCAAGTAGTGAGTGTGGGAGATTAGTGAGGGTGGGAAATAAGTGAAGGTGATACTAAATTCCATTATGCTATGAAATTAGTGCCACCAAAAAATCTAGGAAGTATTGTTTATCCCGGCACTTGGCACTATTCATTGAAAGTACTGGCACTAAGCATGCAAGCATTGGCACTTGGCACTTTTCAATGAAAGTACTGGCACTTGACACTATTCACTGACAAGCATGTGGCACGCACTAATCACAAGCGTGCACTAATTTTTTTAATTTTTTGAAATCTATGGTAAATGAACATGTATTCATGAATTTAGTGTCACTCGTTAAAAATTTCAACCGTCGGCAACTTTGAGATTTGGCTAGATTGTGCATGTGACTTGAATTAGTATCACTCTCACTAATTGTTATATTTAGTATAGTCAACATAATTGGGGGGGGGGCTATATGTCCATGAGAATTTTCACTTTGACACTGAATAAGATACTCATTTGAGCTTAAAAAATTACGAAGAAAATGGCTACAACCTCGATCAGGATATGGTAATTGTCCTGTTCTGATTGTGTCCTTGACATCCCAGAAGTGGGTGTAGAGCTAAAATTGTCTGTTTTAGGCACAAGATGGTTAAATCTTATCAAGCAAGTCACATATGAAAAGTAAGCTGAGTTCTTAACTCTAATTCATGCTGTGTATGTCTTGCAGGTATGATGCTTGCATTGAAGCATCAGATAGTGATCATAAGCCAGTGCGGTGCCTCCTTGATGTAGACTTAGCAGTTATTGATGAAGCTGGCCGGCGGCGAGAATTTGGTGATATCATGCAGAGGGATCAAAAAGTTCTTGCTTTCGTGGAGAGGTGCAATGTCATCCCTCACACTAGGCTGGAGAAAAATAAAATCATGCTTGAAGGACACTCCATATCCACTGTGCTACTTACAAATGACAGTAAACGGTCATGGACCACGTTCACAGTTCGTTGTGAAGGGCTTCATTATAACAATGAATGCCCTTGTCAAAGTTACAGTGATCGAGAACGCACCAGCAGTCAATATTTTTCAAGGGGCGCTTATGGGTTCCCCCAATGGCTTCAGGTTAGTGTTTACCTAGAGGATGTCATGTAACTGGTCAGAATGTACTTTCAGGGCTGCTGTAAATGTAAGTAGGACTAAAACAGACACTTTCTCCTAGGATGTTAAACGTGCAACTAGTATGAGATGAGCAAATCCAAATTGAAGTAGTAGCCATTATCCTCATAATAATTTTTGGTGTTCATATGAATATTCATTCATTATCAAAGTGAAGATATGCTCTCTTCTAAATTGGTCATAATATAGGTGCCCTCAATGATATTGTCAATTAAACCTTGAATAGTTAACAAAATCTGAGCACGTAGTCCAGTCTCTTTACACACATGTTGTTCTTAGATCAACACTCACATATAGGTGTCTGATTTAGATAAGCAACCAAATTAAGCCCGCTTACCTTAGGCTTTTTTACAACTAATCAAGAATTTATCGAATGGTGAATGCATTCGCATTGGCTAGGGTTCATCCTTGACATATGCTTTGTGTGAGACATACACAGGTGAGACCAGCAGCTGGTATAATAGGACCCCAGAACAGAGTGGCAATCACTTTACAGTACATGGGACCAGGTCCTAAAGTGGATGCTAACTTGGAGCTCTCAGACTCTCAACCCTACTGGTGGAGTGACATCCCAAATGATGCATGCTTGGAATTGGTGATCACGATGGCAAGTTCGCCCTTGGCAACGTACAGACACCATGTTGTTTGTGTGAAGAAGTCCGCATTGACGAAGAGCCAGTCACAAGTATGGTTCTCACTTTTTATATGTTTACTTGCAATTGTCCTCTTTCATTTACCACCAACTTGTGTGTTGTTACAAAGTGGCTGATGTGGGTATGTTCTGTGGAAAAAGAATCTGTAGTTGGCTCCATATGTATTTGCAATTACAGATCACTATTATGAGGTGCTTCATGTTTCATCTTTATTGAGATTTTGCATGTGGGATTTGAGTGGGTCTCAAGCAATACACGACTGTCATGTGGCAAATTTCCAAGAGCCAAGTCAGTGAAATTCCTCCAGATTGTGTCTAACGGATGAAATTATACTCCTATTTTTACACATTCTGATGTTTGGAGCTGTGAAACCAATGCAGAGGAGGTAATGATTTGATATTGCACGTGTTATGTGCAATTATCTGTAAATTCTTTCCTGTATCCATTCTCTGGATATTCCTTTTGAAGGTTCTCAGATGAGAACTTAGAGGCATGTGGATGCTGCAATGAAGCTTGAATCCTTTTGAGCTGCTATCAACAACAGAAGCTATTTCAAGCTTATTTCAAGCTGAGTGAAGAGGAGTGAGCAGCTTGGTAGTGATGAAACTATCAGAAATGCACCAACCTGAAACTACCCAATTTGTTTGAAGCCATTGATCACTAGAGAATTGCTGTGTACAATGCAAATATGAGAGGAGAATAGAGATCATGGCTGTCATCTATTCTTGCTGGAGCAATAATTATATGTCTCTCCAATCAGTATTTGAGAATGGCGGATGATTCAGACACAGCAGCAGAACAGCAGATCAATATTGAATATCTTACATGGTGAACCCTTCTACACTACACCAAGGACACACATGTGTCCATTTACATTTGCAACAGGCGGAACGAGACTTCTTGAAACCTCCAATCCTGACAACAGTAGTGGCCTAGTCGCTCATTCGTAAGTTCTAGCATCTCCAGGTGTTCGTTGATTACATAGTAGTCTTCTTTCTAGAGGAAAGCAAGTGCAGCTGACTTTTTTTAAATCATGATTTGCACTTGGAATTCCTTTGATCGGAAATTAGGTTTATAGATTTATTGCAGGCCAGGTTCCACTGTAAGTATGAAGGTATTCTTCACAGTAATTATTTGATGATTTGAAAAAACGCACTTGCACCACCTCTTTGCACATCTTATATGCATTTGTTCTCCTTTGCAAGTAAGTTAACTGCATGGTTTATATCAATGCCACCACAGAACGCCTTGAATACCTTTGGCTTCTTCAAACTGGATTTCACTTGTCAAAAAAACCTCATAATGAGATTTGTAATATTCAAAGATCACTACCCAGTACCTCTCTCCTCAGTACTGTATTGCCAACCTTAGATCTGCTTGAACTTGTTGTCACTGTCAAAACTTCCACTCTCACATTCACAATTGGGATTGTGTATATTCACCATGGATCTAATCACTTCTCTCAAATTTGTGTGCAAGGGTAAAGGGTAGAGAGATTACAATAATAATGAGAGATTTCGAGGGCAATTGCAATTTCTAGGATTGTTCAGCAACTAAATTTCCCTGAGCAGACTGTTCTGAATGGGATGGGGAAGGCATCTATAACTGATAAGAGAGTTTGCATCTGGTTAGGAGCAGTAATAGTTGGGGATTATTGTTCTTGCGAAGAGAAGCAAACTCTAAGGACAATGGTTTTATCTTTATTTATTTATATTTATCTTTTTCTTTTCATGAATATGGAAATTGCTACAAATTTTGAAGTGGTATAAGTTATTGGAACACATAGTCAATCTATAGGTTAACTCGTAACCGCTCATCTAAATGCTAATACTTGGCTATGACACATGTCGAAACTCTTATAAGGATAGTCAATCAAAGGCCGCCATCACATAAACTTGAACTTTGTTCACTGAAAAAAATATAGACCTCATCCACATCGGCATTACAAGTTCCCTAGTGAGTAGTTAAATAGACTTGATCAATGATAGATGCCTTGACCTTAATCCCCAAGAGTGATGGGCATCACAAATATGTTGGGTGGCATACATCCACTATTGTTGCTCTCAACACCAAATATAGCAGCCATATTGGAACTCTATACATGAACAAGAATTCCTAGCATGCTAAGAACAAATGAGCATATGTTGTGGGATCCCATACCTTTGATCTTGGATCTCGTGACTAATCATGGAAAAATAGACAAAACATGTTTAGTTTGTTCGTATTTCCCATCTTATATGTATTGGTAGGACGATGCCCCAATTTTGGAGGTCTTTGTGGCTTATAAGCAACAAATGGTGACAATAATCCCCATAAAGCGGTGGAGCCATAATGCTCGTGGGAGATTGTAAAGTCTATGCATGAGATCTTGCTTTTGGAGCCTAGCAAGGCTTTTGTTGCAATCGCCTCCAATGCATTGTATGTAATTCAAATTTCATTGGCTGACCATAGACCTATATGTGGTACATGGATATGTTAGGATGCCATTATTATTGTTATTATTATTATTATTATTATTGTTATTATTATTATTATTATGGGATTGTTAAATCAACCATACACTAGTTAAAACAACCACATAGACTTCTATTTAAGCATGTGCAAGTAGACTAGGCTATGACTAGGCTATGACTTGTCATCCAAGTTTATTAGTTATAACAAAACTAATACCTTGCTCCTCTTCATGTGTACAATGAACGAGCCACTCGGGGCCGAGGCCCCACCGTTGGTGGGAGGAGGAGGCCCTCGTAAGGGAGGCGGTTCATCTAGAAGGCAACGTGAATATGCGGGTGTGAAGTTAAGGCCGAAGTCAATCATGAGCTGCTCAATAAAGGGAAAAAAAACTAAAAAAAAACTTAGATGTTGACTTAGATTATTTAATGTGATAGGGTGTTTATGCAATTTTCCATTGTGAAAAAATAAACATAGGCTTGCTATAAAACTCAAACACTTGACTACACTAATTATCTCATTTAGTGAGGGTGGGATAATAGTGCGTGTGGGATAAAGTTATATTAAATTTCTTCATGCTATGAAATTAGAGCCACCATAAGATCTAGGAAGCATTGTTCATTCCGACATTATTTACTAGAAAAATATACGCATAGCAAAACTATTCAAAAAAGTCATGCTATTCATACCAACATCATTTCTCCTTATTATCTAAGTTTGTTTCCCAAATTAGTTCAAATGATGTAGATATGAACCTATAGATGAGTTGAATCAGCAATAAACATATAAGGGATTAAGTAATCGCTATATAAAAATGTAGACCGGGTTAATTTACCTATAAGGTGAATTAGGTTTGTTGTTGATTCACCTCGTTTATACCTACATTTACAAGTTAGGTGAATCAACAACAAACCTATAGAGGGTCAATTTTTGATGTTGGATGGATGAGATATACGCTTGTATGCAATAATTCCCCCTCTCCAAATAGTTTGGACTTGTGTATGCAGGTAGATTACCGGGTTTATTCACAAACATGTAGGTTTCATAGGCACAGTCAAGTAAGCATAATGAACTGAAACATTTTACAAACAACACACAACATCACAAGTGCAGGATAAATTGTCGACCAAGTCCATTTCACTCTATACAATAATGCTAAAAGTACAATTTATGTTGGGAAATTAAAATAAAACATAGGGAAAAAAACAAAAACAAAAAAACATATGTTGCACATACTTGGACAAGGCAAGCTTTTGTGCTCCTTTTCGAATTCTTTTCGTTTGTTCACATAAGTTGTTACAAATTCATTGAGTTCTGCCAATGGCGAAAATCCTGGCAGATTCAAGTAGTCAATGAATCCGCAAACATTTAATAGACGCGACTGAGCCTCACTTGGATAGAATTTTTTTTCAATTTTCAATTTTTTTGGAGCTCTGTCGGGCAACTGAGCTTTCAATTTCGTTAAAAGTGTTGTGTAGTTGATGTTCATTATATCCCCCTCCATATGTGTTTGTGAATTATGAAACAAATGAAAATAAAGTAGAAATGTATAATAACAACACTTTGATATGTATATATTAGTTTTACTAATATTTCACATGATGCATTGGAATTCAAACAAATGTGCAAATGACTATTTATGCTGGAGTGCTTTGTTTATCTAAATTTAAATTAAAGATCTGGATTCTAAAAATATGAAAAATGTAAAATAAAACATAAGTATGAAAATATGAAATAAAATAAAACTATGAAAACTTAAAATATGAATGTAAAAAAGTAAAAAATATTGAAATAAAATCAAAATTTGACTACTATGGTATATGTTCACGATGTAAATCCAATTTATCACGATGTAAAATATGCCTGCATATCCATTGAATGTGTTACTACCACATTATATTCAATAACAAGGATTGATGCCATAAAAGTAGAACTCGTTTTCAAAAAGCAAACAAGGAATTATAGTTGCAAGTGTGCGTTGCCAACAAGAGTTAAACAATGTTATAAATATTTGGTGGAGATGTCAGTATTTGCTAACATAGGGAGACTGAGAATGACAATGAGATTGAAGTTGCAGACAATAGGCATACTGCCATTAGGGTTCACAGTTCGAGCATGCAACAAACAAAGGAACATGACATACTCATCAGTCAGGAAAAACAGAGTCAGGAGGTTGGAAATATATTCACATAGGTTAGTGCGTTACTAGCATACAAAAACAAAAGGTTACTAAAAGCAAACACAAATCCAAGGTAGGAACTCTAAAAGTGGAAAAATCTTACCATCATCTACAGTAACGGTGTTTAGCTATCCAATATTTGGATAAAATGTAAAGGCCATTCACGGTTAATGAGGCCACCTACCCATGCTACACATGGGATAAAAATATAGCATGCATGGGTTGGTAATTACCAATCTCGAAAATGAAATTTCATATCGTAGAATTCAAGTGGTCAACTCGCCAAGAGTTGGCTTCTTCACTTAGGCACTAGGCACAACTAATATCAGTCCTATGTTACAAAAATATCACTACAAAAATGTTACAACCAACTACACATCATATTAGTCTTCAAACCTTACCAATTCATAAGTCTTATGCATAGCTGCAACATGCCCAAGACCACCTTGGAGAGGGGGAGGGGGAAGGACCAAGGGTGCAATGGGCTTAGGACGGCACATGTCTAAGCAAGTCTAGTCCATTATGCATGACAAGGCATTAATAGCATGTGGAACTTATATTCGAGATGTCCTCCATCCAAGGTGACATGACTCTCATATATTTAATGTTGAGCCATGTCAACAATGCACCATTTATGGGTTGTCCCATAAAGCTTCATCCACGATGATTTTCAGAACACCTTTTCAGAGCCACATTGCAAAGGTGTTGGAACGTCTAGCAAAGAGATTTTAAACCATGTAAGTACATTAGTGACTTTCACCATATGTAGCACTCATAATGTCTTCTCTCCTCCGCATGCATGTGTTGGATATTCATCGAGAATCACAAGGCTAGGTTTCCTTGGTCCTCTCAGGTACTTTGTGTGTATGTACTCTGTGTGCTTACATGAAGAAAGTTTGTAATAAGTGATTGGACAATGAGTTATTTTCACCTATTTCTCCAAAGATTCAAGTCCTTCATCAGACTAGTTTGATAAGTCACCCAACTTGGTCGTCCAGTACATTGAAGCTTACAGGCTCATGCAGAATCCAAGTGCCATAAGTCACTTCGAGACCCCAGTTCCCTGCAAGTGCAATCGACCCAAGATGGAACCGCCAAAACAATTTTCCCAGTTTTACCCATGAGCTTCAGATTCCTGCACCTCATATCTCAATTACTGTGGATTAGCATTTTGGAGTTCCATAATGCTATAATTTTCTACTAAAGGATGCAAATGCTTACACATAGTTTGTTTACAGTTTAGAGAACATAACAAATATTTCAAGGTTAAAAGTCACATTCTTCATAAGAAGTTACAGTACAGTGAAATGTCAAATGCTTACACACACTAATTGAAATAAGCATTCTAGTTCCAATGGACCGGTCTTAAATCTTGCAGATGTAGATTTTGAGTAACGTGTTGTGAATTTAAGGTGGTGACACTTTATAAGTGATGATTAATTTAAGTCTTGTCACCTATCTCAAAACATATTACATTTTAGTAAAGCAGTGGGGCACTCCATTCCCTTCAGCACATTTGGTTAAAGTGAGGCCAACATCACACAACAAATTGAGTCTCATTTTTCAAACTCATAACAGGAAGACTATGAGGTCACTAATGCTTCTGAAGCTCATTCGAGCATGAGACTGGAAACAAAAATGGTACATCAGTTACACAAGGACACAACACAAAAAGAAGCAAACAGACGTCTTTCTAGGGACTACTCATGACACATACATCCATTTGGGAACGTTGAAATTGAAAAAAAATTGCATTGACATTAACTTCCTGCTCGTCCATCCTACATACTGCCACCTGTTCCATCTGGAAATGTAAGACACTTGAATACTTTACATTGAGGGCAGATAAGAACACCGACCTGCCACATACAAAACAGGGCGTAACACAAGTCAACTTCTAGATGACCATGTTCTATTTACAGTCTAACCTTGATAATATCACACCATCCGTTTCACCATAAAGTGTGATATAAACAAGGTGTGACATATTTGATAATGTCACATTTTGAAGATTTGTGCATAATGTGATATTATCAAAAAAATAGGTAGAAATATAACAAATACAAGACTTCAATGTTTTTGAATGTAAAATATAATTCAAAATTGTGAATAACAACAAGAGCACATCATAATGTGTCATTGAGATCAGGTAAAGACCTCTCACTAGAGACAAAGAAGCTTCCAATGTCACATTGTTTTAGTGATGTTAAATGTCCAACACCAATTCTAATGAGTTTGTCATGGATTTTTTCCTTTCCTAACAACTCTTGAGTGTTGAAAATCTGAGAACCTTGGCTAGCCATAAAATTCAAAACATCTTTAGCATATTTTTGTGCATTGCTTACCTTCACTACTTTAGACTCATCATCACTGCTATCAACAATCAATGGGTCTTCTTCCATGGAATCAAGTACATGTTTGCCATCTTGCACTAATTGCACAAGCTCCTCAGTAGAATATTCCACCTGAAAATCATCTTCGCCTTCCATGTTTATGTACTCACCATCACATACAATCCATTCATATTTGATATTATCACATTTACACTACGGATTTTGGAAAAAATAGTGACATTATCAAGGGTGATAGGGATAATAACGAGGGAGTTTTACACTAAGAAAATCGGTTTCAAACTTTTAAGTGACAATATCAAGGTGTTCTATTAACAAGGGTGACATTATCAAGGTTAGACTGTACTTGCTTGAACACAAAATAAAATGGATGCGGTCAGACAACATATTCAAGCAATTTCAAACCACCGAAGGAAGATAAATTTCTCCAACTTACAAACACATCCTCTGAGACTCGTGACTTATGTATGTAATCATTGGAAGTTTTTTTTGTGTCGATCCAAGACTAAAGTGCCTAAAGTTCACCAAGTGCCTAAAGTTCTGTGATTCACTAGTATTGACGGAATTAATATGACTGCGAAGGGCTCAAGTAATGTGGATTAATGCCAGGACGTATTCATCCTACTCAAATTCAATCCAAAGCCACAGCTTGTACAGTAAACACAAAGAGGCAGTGAGAATACGCAAACTTTGTGCAACACCGACAAACAAGAGATCGCAAAACCTATCATTCATGAATCTTATTATCTACATCTTGAAGAAGATCAGAAAGACGACAAGAATCCTCAGAAGCACAGTGTCGAGGCTAAGGGAGGATTACACAAATTGGTTTGGACACATAGCCCTGAATTTGACATACACAACATCTTAACGAAGGAGTGACCACTATTTCGTCCACACAACCTCTCTCAATCCTGCGGTAGTCAATGTTTGTGTGCAACCTTGACGTACGTTGAAGAGTCTGACCAAGATTGTGCTTTTCACATGGAACTAATACATTGTGTGGATTATAGGAGATCTCAAGTACTTTTGACTGTCAGAGGAGATGCAATTGGTACGCAGATGGAGGAAGACGACGAAGACGAAGATGAGTGGGCAGTGACAATGGTCGAGGGAAGGAGGGACAGAGCCAGTGAACCTAACCCTAACCCTAAAACGAATTGGTGACGTGGCCGCATGAGAGGCCAACATTTCGGGAGGAGGTTCTAGGCCTCCTCCTCGAAAATCAAAATTTGACAAGTCAAGTGTTTGTGCAATGCGTCTTTGTGGTCGTTTTAACAAATAGCGTGAATAATAATAATAATAATAATAATAATAATAATAATGTGTGGTGAAAGATTAACGTGGCATGCACTGGTAATAACCTCTAAGTTATGAGCTTGTTATGGTGACTTTGTTTGATTTTGGTGCTCTGTACCCTAAATCACTCTGCATCAAATTAACATGCATGATTATGACATCACACAATAAACTTGGAACAGAAAATTTCCTTCCTTATTGTCTGTATCTATTTGTGAAAGTATTTGTTATGTGGTAATATGTGTTATGTTTTTGTTTTTATGTGTATTATTTGCATTGTTGTACATGTGTGGGAAAAACATATACTCCCTTTGTTACAAAATAAAAGTTACATTTGGTGAAATTTCTCTTTGCCAAACGAACTGGAATGTTGCCAGAAACAATGTAAATGATATTGGTGATGAACTACCAAGTCAAATAATAGTTTACACTTGTTTAACAATTAATATTTGGACTCGATCTCGGGGGGGGGGGGGGGGGTAGTCATTGGTTGGAGTAGCAATATACGTGCGAACAAATGATAGGGTATTTTAAAAACATGAGGGCTAAAAATTATAAATGGACTTAAGAGTAATATAGGGTATCAAAAATGGCATTGGACATCTTTAAAGTACTATAGGGTATGGAATAATAGGTAATTTGGAATTATAAGTAATGCAAGCCATTTTTCTATTAACCCAAAGTAGAAATTTACATAATGATAGCATGTGGAAAAAAGAAGAGAATTGAAAGTAATACCCCCCTATAAAATAGTGGTTGTTCGCACCTATATCCTTAACTTTTTAACACACTGCCCCCCCCCGAGGACTCGATAGTGTCGATGCACATCAACGCGGTTTTATGTGTGAAATCAATTAGGTGTCAATTGTTAATGGCGATGAACGGGCGTTACTATGGACACCTCTAGCTCGCTGGAAAACGCTTAGTGAGAGCTATGCAACGCACGTAGTTTCGTGCTAAAAGTGCGCAAAATTACCTTAAGCCCACAAATTTTCTAAAACGTAACTTCTATTTTTGAATCGGAAGGAGTACATACATACCTTGTAAGATGAACTTAGTAGGTAGCATACAAGTTGATGTTCATCATTTTGTGTTAAATAATATTCTACTCTATGCGACTATTGTATCCATCATCCATAAATCTTGATTTCTATTAATGTGTACCATGTATGAAGCTTAAATGGACGCATCACATAGTAAATCAATGCAGTAGTTTTTCATATATATGTTTTAAAACTATTGATGAAATTGGCCAACAATGAGAATACAATGCAAGGGAGGGAATTCCATGTTATATGAATATGGAATCGGACATAAGAAATGAAAGTATATTGAATGTAGACTTATGATTTACAATAATATGAAGAAAAAATAACCATTGATTATTGGACGATAATTGACAACTTAACTCCACATTATTGTCATATTAATAATGATAATTAAACTATTCGTAACGTAGTATTGTAGTCGTTGCTCTCAACTTTTCTTGGATTGGTATGAAACTTTTGTCCATGCTATTCTTCGCCATTTCTCCTTCTTGAAGTCTAAGGCCATGATGGCTACAAGTTATTTGAATATTATTGTTGATCCAATACAAGTACTCTTAAATGTCTCTCTCACCATCACCCCCAAAAATTACATATTAAGACTCATATCATACTTTAATGTTACCTGACAAATCCTTCATAAAAAAATCTCACATTTGCGCTTCACTTTCTTTTAAACCAATGAAATTGCAAAAACTAAAGATTCAATTTACAAATATTTGTTTGAAATTTTCACATTAAATACTAAAATTGCACATGGAGTAATTTTTTGAATTATATCTAACAACTATAATTACTTTGATAGTTTCATATATGCACCAAGTTGATATTTCAATAATTGGAAAAATAATAAATCTCGATTGAATTATTATTTTATCTGTTTGTTATCAAATTTAGCATGCATCCAAATATAGATATAATCATTGTCTATTATTCAAACATGATATTTGAAAAATTCTCGGAATTCAAATTTTATTGTTATCATAGAAATAAAATTTTAATCTTTAAAATTAAATTAAATTAAAAATTAAAATCAACCCAAAAATCCATTTTTGTCATTATCTCAAAATTCTTTGTAAAAATTCTTTGTTTAATATTTGTATGAGTGTCTGTTAAGCCTCATTAACACTCTCCATCAAAAATTTCATCTTACATAAATCTCCCGTTCCTTAAAAAGCTCAAAAGTAGTCTTTATTTTTCTCTCTGAAACCTTGTTCAATATCAACACTTCTGTATAAATCCGCAAGTATCAAGTAATGTAACAATTATCGAACTGGTTTTCCTTACGAACGATTTAATGCAAAGTTTTCGTTGCAAACATTTCTTTTCGTTATGTCTATTGTTGTTATTCTTTATAAAAATTCAAAAACTTAAAATACATGTATAGTTTGTTCTATATTGAATGATAATGCATCTTAATTCTTTACGACATGTTCTTACCTTTTCAAATACAATTTAATTTTTTCTTCATAATGTACCTTTCTTATCTATATATACTAAAATATACATTCTAAGATGTTGATCTTTATTGTAAGTTACAATTGGAAGAATTGTTTTTGGAAATTGTGCATTTATAACAATTCACATAAAAATAAATCCCAAAACTCGTCTAAAATAACTCTCAAAACTAAAATATACAAAATATTGATATGAAAAACACTTGGATTAAGATTTGTGAAAACCATTAAATTATATTTTATTCTACCATTCCGGACTTTCACCTCGGATTTACAAAAATTTTATTAACTAGTTCTATGTTGTTGTCTGAAAAACCACGAGACTACTCGATATGGTATATTATGAAAAAATATATATAATTTATTTTTGATCCAACCCTCATCTAGTCATTCTATATCCTTCAATTCATCATGTTCCTCGTTCATCACTCATACATTCATTACTCAGCTCTTGATTATTTATCAACCGCCATTCATTGTCCTCAATTATTTTTACTCATCTTACAATGTACTTATTATTAAAAATTACCTATATCTTATATCGTCAATTTTCTTTTTTCAAGACTTTGTATACTTGTTATGCACATTAACTACATATACATCATAATTTTAATTTTTTAGAATTATACGGGACAAGTCGTAGTGTAATTTATTCAACCTGACAATCTACTCTTCAACCTTGCTTTATATATCTGGTTGCATTTCTATTTATAACTCTAAAATCATAATTATCATACTCCTAAAATTTACATAATATCTATCTATCAAATGACATCAACACACCTACCATATTCACATGTGACCAAACATTCAAAGCTAAATCATTTAGCTATTTTACATTCCAAATTTTTTACTGTTAGATTTCATCATTCTCTTTCTAGTAACAATCACGATTTAAAACTTTACATGTACATAAAAAACTTCCCCTTAAATGCATTTATAGAATCACATATCAAGAATTTACTTCAATCTCATGTAATTCATAAAAAATCAAGTCTCTAAATTTTTTATATATATATATATATATATATATATATATATATATATATATATATATATATATATATAATGTAAAAAATACAACTATATTTTGAATTCTTTTTTCACATGGCTTCTAATAATTTCAGTACTTTTAGA
Organism: Polytrichum commune; assembly: GCA_950295325.1. NCBI lineage: Eukaryota > Viridiplantae > Streptophyta > Polytrichopsida > Polytrichales > Polytrichaceae > Polytrichum > Polytrichum commune. The sequence continues at coordinate 50,822,382 of OX485807.1, forward strand.
GATTTTAATACTTCAAAGCCAAAGTTATGAGTGTACTTTCAAGAACCATATAAATTTTTAATCCCAAAAAATGCCAACGTTCATCCCTATAAAAGTAATTAAATATCACTACTTCTTTTCTTTAACCATTCATACACATTTTTTTTAATAAAAAAGTTCACGTTGACTAGATGGATATTATTAAGACTATCAGAGTCTAATTTGAATAAGTAATAGACCACATCTTAAAGAATGAATACTCCGAATACCCAAAATCGGGCATTGAACTATATATATATATATATATATATATATATTTACTGTAATAAATGTTGTTAAGGGCATTGCCGCCAGATGACGTAGTCTATTACTTAATCAATATAGGCCTGCCTAATTTATACTTAATAAGCTAATTATACCCTGGACCCACAATACCTCATAATATTAAGTAGGAATGCTACTGGGGTACCCTTTGGGTCCATGAGCCTCTCACAAGGTAAATGTACATAAAGTGGAAAAGTTACTCCTTAGTCTAGGTAAAGACTATGCTAAGCAAAGGTAAAATGCACAAATTTAGTGTCTTACACAAAGTGCCCGCAATTAATAAAAAGCCATTTGCAAATTTAGACTACTACCCAACTTTGCGAAATACCTAATTTTGTCTTTGTTCCCAAGAAGGCGTTCCCAATGAGGTTTCCAAGAAACTTCATGGGAAGCCCCTCACTCCATCCACCTCCCTCCACAATCCCCCCAAAATCCCAGCCTTCTTCCCGATTTGTGCACCATCGCCATTCTAATGTGACCACACATCCCACAGGCTCTCCTTATCTAACTTTTCCAAACAAAGATCTCAACTAAATGGCTTAGAATCATTTAAGTCTTTCAAGCGACAATTAGTTGGTGAAGGCAGAGGCGGAGGGAGGGAGGTTCGATTGCTGATGAGGTTCTTGCCAATATGCTCCTCTTCTTTTCTGTTGTCTTTTTTTCTCTCTGTTGATGCCTTACGTCCTTCCTGACTCTAGAGTTCTTTTTATAATTGTGCAGATTGTTGTTGCTTTGTGGGGGGCAAATCATCAGACACTCAAGCCAACACCCATGAAGTTTTTGGACATAGTTGGTGACTTTTCTAGTGAATGCAAATCCAACTAATTACATGTTGACATTTTCCAGTTTTGCTTTCTTCATTTGAGGTATATTCTATGAATTCCTCTAAAATGTTTCAGTTCACTCTGTTTGACTCTATAAATGAACATTTATGGAGTGTATGTGTAATCTGTGAGGTCAAATTTGTTTAGGGTTTGAGTATATCCACTTGCGAAGATATCAGAGGACCACTTCCCTGCAGAAGCACTAGTTGGAGATCGATGCACTTTGTTGAGCTCCGGCCTAGCTCATTCTCTGTAGTTCCATATTTCTAACATCTATCTTCGATTGTGTGTTCTCATAACTGGTAGCAAACTTTTTGATGATAAATCTAGGAGGTATACTGATTCAAATGTTTATTTTGTTGGGGGCAGATCATCAGACACTGCAAGGCAACACCTAGGAAGTTTTTGGACATAGTCGGTGAATTTCCTAGTGAGTGCAAAACCAACTGATTACATGTTGACATCTTCCAGTTTTGCTTTCTTCATTTGAGGTATATTCTATGAATTCCTCTAAAATGCTTGACTGCACATTTGTTTAACTTTGTTTGTAGATTAGCCAGTGCAATTACATGCATGCTTACTCTGGAGCTTTGTTTGAAGGTTGTATCGAGGTTAAGAGAAATGCAGGGGCTAATCATCAGCTAGTGCAGGTCAACGCCCCGGAAGTTTTTGGACATAGACGGTGAAGTGTCTACTGATTATAAATCCAACTAATTACTTGTTGACATCTTCCGGTTTTGCTTTATTCATTTGAGGTATATTCTTTAAATTCCTCTAAATGGTTTGACTTTACTTTATTTTACTACACATTTATTTGACTTCATTTGTAGATTTGCTAGTGCAATTGAATTTCAAATTGCAAGTATACTTAAGTTGGCTAATGAGTTGAAATTATGATTGCAGGTTGTACGACTTGGTTCAACTTTGTGCAACTTGGTTCAATTTGATTCCAGAAGGTTGATTTTTTTTTTTTACGTTAAACATAATATTCTTGAATGGAATTTGAATTGCATCCCTCCCCTCCCGTAAGTCCAAGGGAGAGGAGATATGCATGCCATCTTAGATGCATAGATAGCTTGCAAACACCATGCTAGATGTAGCACGTTTTACCCTTCCCGAGAGATTCTTTTAGAAAGGGGTTGGTTTTTTTTGAATTTAATGACGGTTTACAATTGGTGAAGGAATTAGAATTTCCTCACCCATTGTTTATTGAATGTACTTGTTATATTTCTAATTAAAATTAAATTGGCGGTGCACCCGCTTGTTTAACTTAATTAATTCATTTAAAACACACACACACACACACACACAAAATGGCACATTGATGCATGGCCAAGGAGTTGTTAAAACTTCGGTCGGGACGGGGCCTTAGTAATGTTAATTTTATGGGACAAATTGTTTGAGCAAATGGCAAAGTAGTTGAGGTTACCTCCGCCCTTCGGGGTGGTACTTCATACCAGGGCCACACCGGAGCCCCAGCCGGTCTAACAACTGAAAAACATCAGCCCTGGTTTCCAGGCGGGGCCCCATGGGCACCTTCCCGGAACAGAAATATGGTTGGGGTGGCTGGGGGAGGGGGGGTGGGGCTGCAACCAACCACCAGCCAATCTGCTCGGCTGGAGCCATCGGGCAACCCCACCGACTTCCATTCCGCTGCCCCTCCCAGTGATCGGCGAGATTTTAGGGCATAACCGGTTGAGATCCTAGTGTTTGCAAGTCCAACTGGTTACATGTTGATGTCCCCTAGTTTTCCTTCATTAAATTGGGATATATTCTATAAATTCCTCTAAAATGATCGGTAATTTTCCTGCAGTCTTGAACATCAACCGGTTATTTCTCAAATTCAACTAGTTCATCTGTAACTATTTGCCGGTTCTCCCCGATCATAGGCCCCTCCCACTTTGGTAAATAGCAGTACCAGTAATTACCGTGGGTAAAAATCATTAATTGAGTGATTAATTTTTATGTACTTAATTAATATTGTATATACTCTTGTCAAAATTAATTAGTTTTTACATATTTAATAACTTTTGGATAAATATTAATATTTAATTCATAACCGTACTTTTATATTAAATTAATGGCATTATAAATTAATTCCATCCCATAAGCTTATTTACATCACTTAATTTAATCAATTATGGGACAAAGTTTTAATTCAAAGTCACTTTATTCAAAAAATGAAAAATATCATGTACAAAACATATTCAACTACATCCGTAACAACCACAACAACACAAAACAACCTAGAGATTTTTTAATATATCAAAATTTTATCTCCACAAAATTACATACTATATATATTTTATTTTATTTTATTTTATTTTATTTTTTTCATGTCCTCATTACTTGTGCCTCAAATTCTCTTTTAGTTCCATCAATTGCTTTTGAAATTCTTCACATCTTGTTTCGATCAGCATTTCAAGTTTATTGTTTGTCGTTGCATCATTTCCTCAATTTTAATTCTATCCTTTGTTACCCTCTCTTATGCATCAATATTCATCTTGGCAACCCTCTCTTGCGATTCAAGAGTGGCCTTGGTAGCTTCAACAGCAGCTTGTATCCTGAAAGTTACAAATTTTTTCATTTGTTAATCTTTGACTCCTCACTTTTACCATATAATGTAGCAAAACCTGACAATGCATTTGTCATGTATTGACTTTCTTGATCAACTTCACGTTGTCTTTGCTTCTCATATGTCTTTTGACCAATAACATTAGCATCAATTATGTGGCTAGTGGATAGATTGGTTGGTGCAGGTGTTGCAATCATTCTATCAACAACTTTACTACTTGATCCGGCACCTTCAGTTCCTTCCACATGGTTTCTATTTTCTTTTGGCTTTTCATGTTCATCATCTTCCATTTTAACATTTAGATCAGATACTTTTGTGGATGTTTCACTTGAATTTACATAAGAAGGTCCATCTGTAGTACCTACCACAACAGGTCTAGATGATTAACCTGCATCCATATCACATGGAATCCCACTTGATTTTGGAGTAACAACCCAAAGTCTATCACAAACATCATAATGTGGCCACGAAATACCTTCAGATGTTCTAGTGCCGGACTGTGATTTCTTCTCTTTGATAATTTTATATCTTTTCTTCACTGTATCAATCATGGACTTCACTTGCTTCATTGATATCTTCAACAATTACCTCATGTGCCATAACAGAAGCTTCTCTATGACTAGCAGCAGCTTGACCTCTGCTGATAACTTGACCTCTAGAAACTCCATGTACAACATTTAGATTTGCAGGGACTCCCCTATTACGACCTGAATTTCGTCCTCAAGATCCATCACCTCCTCTAGGTCTAGTTATGATCTTTTAATGTTAACTTCAAATGTAAAAATAAATATTATATTTTCTATAATTTTATAACATAACAATATAAACAAATAAAAAATTTATATCACACCCTATTAACAACAAAGAATTATGTAACCTACTTGTTGGTCTTGTCCTTTTATAGGTTTAAAAGTTTTTTATTTTCACTATACTTTTTATTTAATTATTTAATTATTGTTTTTTTTAAATTTATTCTTATATTGAAGCGATGTATCAAAAAAATTTCTTTTTAATTGTACTTTTATTTATTTTTTCTTTCTTTTTATATTTAAGTGAATTTTTTTAAGCTTTATCTTGAATTAGATTTTCAAAATTATTCTATTTTTGTAAATACCATGATTTTTTTATTTCTCTTTATATATAAACATTTATGTCCTTTCATCTTCATACTAATGTGATGTCATAATGATGTTTTATCTATTTTTTTTACATTTCCACTACCGACGTTAAAAAACTATATATAATTCCCGTATTATTTTTTGTCATTAAGTTCATTTGATCTTCACAGAATTTTATATCTTATATTTATAGTTTAGGTAAAATCTATCAAAATTATAAGATATGAAAATAGAGTTGTTATTTGAATTTTCTTATGAATAACATATCCCCAATATTGTTTATATTTTTCTTGTGCTATGACTAGCATTTTTTTTTTAAATTTGAGAGGTCGAGAAAAAACATTGCCAAGAAGGCAGTGGTGGACATTTCCAAGATCAATTCATTTACGGGACGTCATGTATGAAAAAATTTATCTACTGGATAATGAAATGCAAGATGAAGTATGATTTAGGAATTTTCGTATGAAATAAAATACATTTGTTAGGCTTTATGATTTTTTAAAGCCTTACATTGAATATCAAAACACCAATTACAGAGATGTTGTTCCTGTTCAGAAAGCAGTTGCAATGGTTCTTCACAAACTAGCTCATGCAGAAACAAATCAAAACGTTGAAAATAAGTTTGGCGTTGGAAAAACAACAGTTTTGAAGTATTTGATGCTAATATGTAATGCATTGGCAGACAAAGATAAAATTATATCCATAATTTATTGTTATTCCAACTGGCAGAATATTGAAAGATATCATACGTGGATTTCATCGTATAACTAAATTGCCTCAAATATGTGGTGCTATAAATGGCTCCCATGTTAAGTTATATAAGAAACCCCAACAAAATATACTCCGGCAGATTATAGATGTCGACACGATGTACATACAATATTACCAGAAGGAATATGTGATAATAATAAAAAAATTGGATGTATATGTTATAGCGCCGGGGGTACTCATGATGCCATAAAAGCTTGCTTGCGAAGAGGGGTAAAGATGAGATACCTTTTGATGAGACACCGTAAAATCAACCTACCTTTGAAAAACGGGTTCAACTTCAGAGTGTGTCAATCAAATAATAAAACAAATGAAACAAGAACAAAATAATAAATAAAATAAAATAATAAAACCTTAATTAAAATTCGGCTACAATTTTTAAAAAATTGACAGAAAGGCATGCCAAAATTTTGAATTTGAATTTTCTAATTTTCTAATTTACAATTCAATCTAAAACATTTTAAGTTGTTTTCATCATATAATTAAGGTTTTCGGATTTATTTTATAAACATTTAAACTAGAGAGAAGCATATTAAATCATAAAAATACACCATACCTCCATATTATTCACCCTGTAACCAAATGTAACTCCATTTGTTCGTTGCCACCCTATTCCGTCATCGGTTACCTCCGTAATAATTTTTTTTAAATATAATAAAATAATATCATCAAATCATCCATAATTTATTAATGAAAATTTTATTTAAAAAAATATAAATACCTAAAATATTATATAATAATTTTAACAAGTCTAAATATAAAAACTTATATTTGTATTTTAATTTATATATTTATAATTTTATATATTTATTATATTATAAAATGTATAATAATTTTTTAAAATATATACAACTTACAAAAAAATGATTAAAACTTATATTGAGTCCCTCGATAACATTTTAGCTATTGACGTGGGTGAAAATTCTCAAAGCATCAATAATCTTGATTGCCCTCAATGCCTTATGTGTTATGCCGGCACCCACCATCAATAAAAAAACTACGGAATTGAAAGACGACTGAATCTTATTTATAATCATTTTTTTAATTACATCTTCTACCGAATAGGGCATAGTCCAATATTCCATTGCTCGATCCAAGCCCAGTCTTCTCCGTAATTGATCATTTGATATTTGAAATTCTATCGCCTTTCTAATATCATCTGCACTTGTATCTCAGTAACTGCCAAAGCAGAGTAATAAATGCCCAACCACCACTTTGTCCTCTTTCGTCCTCTATTTCCTCCAGACAAAACTTTCATAGCCATCATTTTCAACCATATAAGAACTAGAACCTCATCTTTTTTTATTCTATCACTACAGTACAAATCGAAAAAATCAATAATACCCTCCGAGGTGTTGGTTACTGCTAAATCATCATCTTCCTTTACAATATTTACATTTAAACCGGTAAGGAAATCGACTTCCACATTTTTAAAAAACTCTTTAATAGTCTCTGCATCATTATTCCATAGCCCATTGTTTGCAAAAATTATAGCGTATTCCATCTGTAAACTCTCAGATAAATCCATTGTCGTCCCATCTCGTGTAGTCGCTCGGTAAACCTTCTAAAAATCCCTCTCAAAATGGCTTTTGAATTCCTTGATAAATCCCCTGGTAAATTCTTCTCAAAATCCTTCGGATACTCGGTAAATTATCGGTAGCTTGGTAAAAAATGAAAAATAAAATATGATGGCTTAATATGATGGTCTACAATAATATATGGTCGAATTTATGGAATACATCTTTCAACGCACTGCGAGATACATACAGCTACCGTAGGAAAGTAGGTATAGAAGGCCTAGTAATCCTCACTCCTCTTTTACGGGATTTTACTACGCCTCCAACAAGAGTGAAAACAAGCCTACCTGTAAAAGGGCCATGGATGGCAGTATTGTAGGATATCGCGCCTGTGGACGTCTCCTACAACATGATAGAGGTAAAATATGAGATTCGGATGCACGAGTAACTCCCTCCACCTAGGTATAACACTTTGATCTATGAAAAAAATCATAAAAATGTTAAAAATACTAAATTATTTACTTTACGTCAACATATATATAAAAATATCCAAATCAGCATACCAACTTCTAATGCAAATGATATTATTTAATGAACTAATTTATCGCCTTCAAATTACGTTTAACCTATTTTAAATAATAAATAATAAATAATTATCAAATAAATAAAATGATTTAAAAATATATTCAATATCATTATAAATATATAATACTAAAATATCTTAAAATATGTAATATTTTTTACTTGAGTATACACATACGTCGTTGTTGCCCAAAAAATTGAATATAACAAGAGAATTTGATATATGGCCCGAACGTCACTAACCGATTCGCTTAAAGTTTATTCTAAATGTATGGTTTGAAATCAAATCTATTTATTTTGTGGCTCAAACTCGTTCTTTAGATATTGATCTATAATAAACTAAGATAAGAACGTGATGGCTTAATATTATTGATAGTCCTTAATGGTTTAAGGTTCCGCACAATGATATTTGGTGTAATGTGGATAGTCCTAGCGTCATTGAAGCAAACCTTGCACGAGATACAACCTAAAGCGCAAACATCACTGCGCGGCATTCACGCAAGCGAGCCTTAGGAAGATGAAAGACGTTTTATCGGGTTGCGACAAGAGGGTAAAGCTGCCTTAAACAGAATATACATTGGGTCCGTTCACGAATTTCATAGATGGTTGTATGAAGGCGGAGTGAGTCAGGCGGAAGTCGTCGAGGCCATAATAAGTGATAATGGTAGATCAAATGGCTAAATTCCCGCAAGATAACAAATACTTGCGATGAATATGGCAAAGTCGAGTTGTACCGGCAACTCCGTTTCGACTCGGAGTGGAAGAGGATAATAAGCGAGACCCAATGGTCAAGCAATGTGGAGGATTATTCGCGAAGGAGACGAGAATCGGGGCGCGGATGTGATCAACTCACTTATCGCATCTTTAAGCAATGTTATAAGATGCTACTAATTAAATGGTTAATCAATACTTTTCGGTCCAAATGGCATTCAGGGTTATTTATTCGGCATATAAACTAGAATTTGTATCCTGCATTCCCAAGCCGGAAGCCCTGAATACGAGAGCCCGAACTTAATATTGGTAACATTGTTACCGGTCTTCTATAAGATCCTAAGTAACTATATTATATTTGTGGCATATGAATCTATGAGGAAAACGGTGCGAGGGGCGTATACACACACGCCTTTCAATTTTCAGATGTGAGTTAACCAGGTAGTGACAAGATGTCGGGACGCGAACTTAAAGCTAACGGCGGTGTTGGAAGACAGCCGCCACAAGAAGAATAAGTTGTTTTGCTTATTCACGGATTTCAAGGGAGACATTCACGTCACTACCGCTGGGACTCATCAAAGACCATAAATTTGTTAATCCTATGCCCGAAATTGAAGACGATGTGGCAAAAAACTGCGAACAACAATAAAGTGAGACTCGTGGTTAATGAGAATGTCATTCGAAATTATTTCCAATAAAGGTTCCAGGATACTTTTTGAAATAGTGCAATTAATTTGTTGACTTGCCCCAAATAAATTCCATTGTTTAGTTGTTTTTTAGATTTGTTTTCATTTTAACCTACTCTAGGTGAATTATTTTTTTGCGTTTTAGCATCGATTTAATATTTAAATATTTAAAATAAATATTAAATAGTAAAAGTATCTACTTAAATCGATAAAAAATAAGATAAGTAAATTTTAATTACAATTTTAATTTTTCTTTTAAAAGAACATCAAGCCGGTGCACAGTAGTTTCATGCTCTTTTGTGAAAATTAATTTGAAGCCGCTAAATAATGTTATGCTCTCGCATTCCATATGATTAAGTTTTTAATTTACTAGGTAAATTGATATAAGACCATATTTCATATCATTATAAGATTTAATTTTGATATAATAATATTATTGCAATACATATATACTAATTTACATCGGTTATGCAAAAAAAATCTTATTAAAATAGCCATTATTTCTCTTAATAGATTTCATATTATTTAATTATTTTAAAATATACTAAGTTTTTAATTCAATGGATGGATATTCCAAATATAACCAAATTGATGTTGTATAAGTACAATGATATAAAATGATATTTACTACACCTTGGACAACATTTATTTATATAATAATGCCATACGATGTATATTTTGCTGCTCTTTTGTATGAATTAATGGTGGTGCTCTTTGATAGTTTTTGTTTACTTACTTTGAAAAATAATCTTTTTGAGGATCTATGAGCTTGTTTTGAATGGTTCCGATATAATATTTTTTGGTTTTTTTTCCCAGGTTAAAACAATATGTTTTCAACTCCGAGGTCACTAATATCAAAATATGGGTATTCTTAAGTTTTTTTAAAACATTCCTTTATTTTTCTCCAATTGTTTACAAATGGTCCTTGTACCATTTTCCAAGGCTTTTAAGTACAAATGTTTACAAATTGAAATTAGGCACCTTGGTGCCTAGGTAGCTAATATCAAGATTTGGGTGTTTTTTTAGTCTATCTCACAATTTCCTTTATTTGTTTGATTCCTTAACAAATGACCCTCATGCCGTTTATGTATGGACTATTATGGCAAGGAGTCTTTCTTTATTAAGTAATTAGTCAAAGATAGAATGATGTTGTTTTTGAGGAGGGAATCACAACTATCGGTGAAGGAGAAGATTTATGAAGGATAATATAAGAGGGGTGCTTGTAACCTTTAGGATGACCCCACAAGAATTGTTGCTTAGGATAGTGAATTGAGGGTATCTTAGGCCACAAATCCTATTACCTACTTAGAAGGTGTAAAAGCGAGTGAGCAATACAAGGAAGTGGTGAAGTTTTGCAATGCATGACCTTGCGTATGAATGTAATAGTCTTGGTCCTTCGAATATTAATATTTGGGTTGGAAGGGATTCCTAACTTGTTTGTGTTTGTGATTTGCAGCTTGTCATCGTGTGAGCAATTAGTTCCAAGAAGTCTTGGAGAGCTGAGACTTGTGTATGTCTTACCTTCATTTCCCTAATAACAATAAGTATCTACTGCATTAGTGTTAGAGTTAAGACACGGGGGGTTGACTCCTTGGGGGGTGTTGTATATCACGTGCGACCAAAGTTTGCTACCCCTATATTACATGTCATAAATAATTTTAAAAACTATGAAATTTTTTCTACATATACATAATCATTGATAGTATCTTTTGAATATTTTTTTGAAATTTTTAGTCATCTTCATATTTTCTAGTAATTATTTTAGTTCAATTCTGCGTCATTCTAGTTAGAAACGGTATGTTTTATGAAAAATAGAGATTTTCAATTTTGGTTATCATTTTCTGCTATATCATAGATACCATGTATATCTACTCATGAAAAAAAATTAATAAAATTTTGACCCATTTGATGATGCAAATTACCTTCCATTAGATTTTTTTTGGTCGCACGTAGTGAGTAACTTAGATCTAAGTTCCCCCCCCGGGAGTTAAGAGGACTAAGTTGGTCAACGCCTCAATATCACTATCGCCTAGAGACCCACCCTCTATAGTATATTGCAGTACTCTTGGTCATTATAGATTGATTTAGGAAACTAGAAGTAAACATGGTAGATCAATAAGGAAACAAAATGCATAATTACAAGTTGGAGGGTTAAAACTAATGTTGGACTGGTATATAGGTAAATGCATGGTATCAATGAACCTATCAAAATTGCAATACCAGTCAAATATTGATATTTGGTGGGTATGTCAAGGTGAAAGAATCTTTGTATATCCAAGTTAGTATTTGGGTCAAAACCAACATATAACGGCATAGATATGGTTGTAAGTAGGTCAATCCATAAGGTAGTACATTTATGAGTTTCGACCAATATCAGGGGGTGGGAGGTACATATACAACCTTCAAGAATAGTATCACCGGTAACATGATAGTAATAAGGTCTAGATCACTATATTCGTTAATTTGGGACTTTTTCGGCATTTTGAGACAGTTACAAATATAAGAACATGGATAAAATCACACATATTTTGGAGAATAGTGTAAGATGCAAATACTTTGAAGCGGGTGTTCATATCAAGAACCCAATTAAGAACTCATATCAAGATGGTTTAGGTAGGACGACCCAAACATTAGACCATGTTGTTGTGGTCCATATATTAATTTGAGACAAGAGAAAGTCTCAAATTAACGAATATAGTGATCTAGGTAGTAGGGGTAATTTAGAATAGAAGGAGTAACTAACATGGATAGTAGAGGGAATTTCATGAGAGCTACCGACCTTTTTCAATCGCATTATTGCATAAACACAAATTATGAAAGTAAATGTGTTATGTAGAGGTGGACAAGAATAAAATGAATAAAGTTTTTGTAAATTTTTAATAAAGGCATTGACTAAACTGAGATCGTGTAGTGATGCTTATGCATCTACATGTGAAATTTTCAAAACATAGTTGTGGATTTCAAACATTGAATATAATCTCTATGTCTATGTGGATTACAGATACATTTAATCATGCTTGTTGGTGTAGTAGCGCTACTTCATTACATCCTAGAGACTTGGCCATATTTGATGCCATCTTGGCACCATCGTACAATATTCTTTCCTCACCTCATAGTGGTGGCTCAATGGTGAAGATGATCTCCCTCGTTGATGATGATGAGGAACCTGTTCGGAAAGTTTCATGAAATCCCGATGGAGTACCTAAGTCCCGGCATGTGCACCTTTCATAACACATATGAGTATATGCACGTACACAAAAGTGGTATTAATTTGAACTTTCTGTACTATGTATACATATATAATACAGATTTAATTCATAGTTCAATGTACATGTATGGAGGACCTCTATAAAATATACAACATTTGTACTTGTATGATAGGGTCACTGATTGAGGCTCATTTATTAAGAAATATGGAGGCGGATGAGGAGTGTGATTATGATCACACATTGATAAATGATTCTAGTACACAAGGCGGTGACAAGGAAAATTATAGTGTTGGAGAAGACAATTCAATTTTTGTGCAAGGATATCATCATACAGACGGAATTGATGTAGTCACAGGTTGGAAACGATTTACATGAAGATGTGGAGTTGCAAAGTGATCTTCCACTTGCCTTGGATGTTCTAATTGATGATCATGGAAATACTGAAATGCCCTCTCAATCTAATGTAAAGTCCACTGAAAATACTATTTTCACACTTTGTTGTTTTCTTCTTCTTCTTCTAATTCGAATCTTGGATGTTGCCGTGGTGGTGTGGCTTCCGGATCGTTGGTGCATCGATCGTGGAGCGAGGGCTTCGAGCGTGTGGCTTTGTGGATGGTGACTGTAGCTCCACGAGTTGCGAATCCCGATTTTAAAGTCCATGATGCCCAAAGGGCTTAATAATGAGGAGACTCGAAAGAAAGACATAAAGATGGAGCTTCATAGAAAGTGGTTGTTTCCCCACAATAAATTATGTAATAAAGTGATATGTGTGAGAAACCTGCTCCTATCAACACGATGAATGGGGACTAAGTATGGTATTTAGAGTCATATGGTATTTTATGTCGCTGTGGTAGCTTTTTGGATGACACTTCTTATGAATAACTGAACAAATATTGTCAAGGATGATTGGAATTTGGACAAAAATCCACTTCGTAAGTGACAGTAATTGCAACACTGTAATTCTATAATCCCCTCCCAAGAAAAAGTATAAGGAATGAATGTTGGTGACACTACACCACGGTTTACAATTAGAATCGGTGACACTAAATATCGTAGTTAATGTAGTTACAGATGAACCGGTTGAGTTTAAGAAACAACTAGTTCAAATTCAAGACTTCAGGAAAATTATTGATCGATCCAAAAGAATATATGAAATATTCTTCAATTTAACAAGTAAAAAAACCAAAAGACGTGAGCATGCAACTACTTTATTTAGCAGTTTTCGGTCGGGTTCAGAAATTTCAATGTAGGTTGTCCCTGTCCGGATATGACACGCCCCATAGTTCGTATGGGGGAACTTAATGTGCGCTGTGCTCGAGAAGTTTTCCGGCATAGTTGGTCAAGATCCTAGTGATTCTAAATCCAGCCAGTTACATGTTGACATTTTCCGGTTTTGCTTTCATTCATTTGAAGCATATTCTTCCATAGATTCCTCTAAAATGATAGGAAATTCTCCTGAAGTCTCCAACTTCAACCAGTTCATCTGTAATTAAGTTAGCTGTCAGTTGTCCCTGTTCAATGGAGCGAAGGCTGTAATTATTTTCCAAAAGTGGCTTGGAACCTACATACTATTTTAGGGTGTTTTCATTCAATGAGTGTGAGAAGTTCATATCCAGTGATTTTCTCTTGTTGCTTTGCATTATTGATAGTTTTAACATGTTTGTTTCTTTCGAACTTCCTACTATTGTTGTCCCTCTTTAGTATGGCACAATGGGAAACACAAAAGTCGTATTATCGAGGTGTCATCTCCTCATTATATGACAAATGGCGTAAAGTTGTCGTATTATTGAGGGAATATAAAAACATAAGTGATATGAGCTTGAAATATATATACAACCAATTTAAGCAGTATAGATGGTATGAAATAATAACTTATAACTCCAAAAAAATGCAAAAATTCTCAAGAACTCTTGAAATAAGAGTCCAAATATCTCTGGTGTTGCCTACCCAAGTTAGCATATGTCATTTTTTAAAATTCCCCACTAACTTTTGAAAACTAATAATTTTATTAACACAAAAGTATACAGAGTTCTCCAATAAGAAACTAGATAACAATGATGCATGAAGTTTAGCATCACTACGCTTTACTATAGGTGGAGGATCATCATCCTCATCTATTGTATGTAGATCAATATTAAGATCAAAGTCTAGTGCATAATTGGTTCCCAAATCAACATCCACCAACTGATCAATAATCAATTTACGGCAACATACTAGGTAGGAGGCCACTCTAACCCTAACCATGTCCATTCTACACTAGTAACCCTAATTATCATTAAGTTCTTAATGATAAGTAAGGTTCCCAAGTAGTTCCCAAGTGAAAATGAATGTATTCTAGATGTACATAACATAGATGTAAGGGATTTTAGCATTAACTACCTCTTTAATATGACAAAAACGGTGATTCCAGATGTTGCATTATCGAGTGTCATAGTAGTATAAAAGAGGGAGTTTAGAACTAAAAAGTTTAGTCTCGCAAAAATGTGTCATAATATCAAGGGTGTTGTATAAATGAGTGTCGTATTAACGAGGTTAGACCATACTTAGGGTCCCATGAAAACCGTAACTTGTCACCATGATGTGCGTTCTCGATCACATAAGGTAGATGTACCTTAATTGGTTACTCTTTCCAACTAGCCCGCTTCTCTTGGAATACAAAACACACAATTAATACGAGATGGTTAGCAAATCCAAATCAAGGAAATTATCACTTTCTTTATAATTTTTGGAGCTCATATGAGTATCTTATTAATTATTAAAGTGAAGATTCTCGTGCTCATTAAATGGTCGTACACCTCCCCCCAGAGTTCGGGAAGTTTTTGAAGCCTTAGTGGCTAATTGCCGGTAGTTGCTACGAAGGGTCGGATTTTTTCCAATTTACATCGGCAAGAGCCGGTCTTTTGTAAAATCAATCGGCTGATTGCTTATATTTTCATATTTTCATTGGCCAATATCCGATTAAATGGAATTCATATCGGTACTAATTGTTTAAAAAATGTATGAAAAGTTATTAGAAATCATTTCTTAGTACAAAATCTTGAATAAGTGAAAAGAAAGGCATGTTCAAAACTTTAAATTTTAAGAGTTAATATCCTTGGCAGGAATTGAACCTAGCAATGCCTTCACCGCTTGAAGGCCAAGGGTCCCCCAATTCTCCATAGAAGCAATCGGATTTGGTAGTGGAAAGGTTGCATAATTCAAAAAGTTTAAGGTTTAGGGTACTTCCTCAAGTGCATCATCAGATGCCCTAGACAAATAGCGCTCTGGATGCTTCCGGTTGAAATCTAGTAACTCACAAGAAGAATCGGCTACATTTCCAAGACATTTTCTGGTCCATCGGTTAATTGCCGGAGGATTGAAATTACAGTCGGATTGCCATCCGATGGTTGGAAATTTGGACCGGCCATGAGGGGAAATCCATCGGCTGATAATGAACTAGCCGTCGGTTTTCCCCGAACATAGCTCCCCCCTCCCCCCCCCCCCCAATTATGAAAAGTAACAAAATGACACCCACACCTTAGCTTGCCTTGTTCTTGGTAAGCTATGGTATGCGGGTGTTATTTAGTTAGTTTTCTTAATCATACACATATATTTGATTAGTGAATGGTTAAATAACAAATACCATCGAGACATATATATATTTAGTTAACTACTCCTCACTCAATAATTTTATGATTGAGTCATCTAATTTTATTGACCACTCCACACCTAATAATGAACACAATTTGGAGGAACTATGCATCCAGTTAAGAAATCAACAAAGATGCACTTTTGATGACCGTAACTAAATAAGGAGAGGTTCAATTTCCATACTAGTTTTGTTGAGGGTTCATCACATATTTGCTAATGCAACACAAATGTGAAGATGATGAGATGATGATGATGATGATGAAGACATAACACATGGTCAATAGAGGTAGAATATAACACCGGGCCACGTACCTTATGATGTTCTTGTGGGATTTGAGTGCATTTGAACATATGTGCAAAAGACAAGAGGCTCACAAATTAGTAGTACATTTTTCACTCTTATAGCCACACTGTGTATCATTTTGGAAGTTTGAATGGTTATAATCTAGAATAAGTTGAAGTACAAAGCTCCTTACGACGATACACATATTTATTCACTCAATTCTATTGAAACAAGTTGGGTGCACAATGCAATTTTTAGGATGAGTTGAGCTCATGATGGTTTATGTTCCATGGGTCTTCTACTCCTAATGTCTACGAGGATTTCTTGCATTGTTAAGATCAAAGGTTATACATAGAAAACATTGAAGGTGAAAACATTATTACTATTATTATTGATGAGTGAGCAATCTTGTTGACATTATGTTGTAGACCACAAACTTCGTACACTAGGTTTTATTAATGCACATGACACTATTTCTAACCCATACCATATTTTTAGTTCAAAATCAATGTGAGCCACAACAATTGTTTTTTTCAAGAAATTGATGTGGATGATAGTTTTATTTTATCCTACTTTTGATGTAAGATGACTCTTTTATTCCTGTAGAATATTGGTCATAAATCTCAAAAGAACATTTGAGGGGCAAAAACCATGGTCTTGGACCCACCCAAATATATATAAAAACATTATTTGAGATGTATTTTGATTTCCATTTATCCCATTTGAAAAAGAAATGGAAAAGAAATGTCATTTTGATGCAATGTAAATTGAGCTTGTTCTCTTATACGTGGTCCTAGGGGTGAGCCAATGGGACACCTATAGGTTTATTGCCTACACCCATTAGGGGCCGATTCCCACTTAAGATGCTTTATTCAATGTAACAACTAATCTCAAGCATTTGTTTGAGGACCATGTGTAGTTGGTCTAAGCTAAGGTATGTAAGCCACTTCCAACTCCACATACACTTCAAGCTGTTGAATTGTGAATTGTGAATCATCTCATCTGGTTAGCAATTATGAATCATGAAAATTGTTCTTTCAAGTGTCAAAGTTGGAGTTGAGATGTAAAAGTTGTAACATGTCAAAGTGATTTTTATTTTTTCTCTTTCTTCAAGCAATTGCATATGCCCTCCCAATTGATGGTGCACGTAGAATGGTGTCCTTGTTTTGAGCGTGGACCTCATCCGATCTCACTGTAACTTGCATTTTTGGTGTTTGTTCTTAACTACAAGCCTTTGCCATATACCACTCAAATAAAGGTTTCCGCATAAGACAAGTGTATGCTAAGCAACTACTAGTGTGGGATGACATTGGACATATTGGGCATCATAAAGATGGAAAGAATTTAAACATTAAACTTATTTGTAAATTCCTCCAAAGAGGCATGGAATTTTTTTCTAGGACATGCTCTCTATAGGTAAATACTTAGCTCTGTTGTAATAAGGTCACACGTCCATGTACCGGCCGTTTCGGCAAAGCAAAATACAATTCAATGACTGAAACGAAACTTTTGCTAGTATCTTGAAGCACCCTTTTAGCCAACCATGTAGGGGAGTTAAAATGTGAGAAAGTAGATTTGCCTTGTTGTCCAACATGGAAGTTGGAATGTGGTGTGCCCCTGCACTTACCCACTTTGAATGTTGCATGGCTAGATTGATTGAACTCTTATCTTGAGATGCTAGAAAAATGACAATAAATCCATAATTTATTAAAAAAAATCGGGCAAAATTTGAATAATAAGAATATTGCATCATGAAATATAAATCAATGTAAAAAACAACAATTTCATGCCCACATGAACATGAATATGAAAATCATGTTTTTTTTTGCTCGATTGAGAATCAAATTAAGGGATATGGAAAAGAGAGGTGGTCTAGTCCCCATCCTCAAACTTCAACTATCCCCTAAAATTGTGTCAACCATCTTTTATTTATGGGGAAAATTAGCACACACTTCATTGGTCAAGATCATGCTCAATGTAAATTTGCGGACATTAGTTTGCGGCACTCAAAGTGTTGAACCAGAAGTCACTCTACAATAATCCATTTCAAATAAGTCCCATTCAATTCATTTGGGGTCTTTGAAGCTAATTTCTAAATATGTAACATAAGGCAATCTAAGACTTAGTTTATTTTATATATATATTTTTTGAATTAGAGTATGTTTCAACATTCAACCTTCTTTAAACAAATCGTAGCAAAGTTTCTCCACAAGCTTTAGTATGATTCACAAGTTTTGTACTAGCTAGTTTTGGGGATTGGATAAGATTCAATTGGGTCACAAATCCAAGCAAGAGTGGGATGTCCACCAAGATATGCTAATCTAACTACTTGATCTCAATTTTATTTTTTTTCATTCTCATTCTCATTTGAGTGACAATAGCAGTAGTCTTGACAACATATTCATTAGTGTTGGCAATGTTAAAATAAAATTGGGTTTACTTGGAGAGAAACTTGATCAACATGTGAAATTGGTTGTCAATGAAGGAAATTTCTTTATTTATTTTTAGATTAGGCTAGTCTTTTTACAAACTTATAAAACAACCAAGAATTGTATGTGTTTATCTCTAGAAGTGGACTTTGGATAGAAGTACACAATCTCTTGTATTTATGTGACCAAAACTCAAAGATGTGGGTGTCTAGCCCTAGTTGCCAAATTTCACCACTCATTTATAAGAAAATATCCTCCTTACTACACTAGATATGATATTTAGTGTGACGTACTGTTTGGAGTTACACAATGCTATTATTTTCTCCCTATTAATGTAGATTTTTACCAGGTAAAAATGTTAATATCCTATAACATCCAAACAACCAATTTGACCTTTGTTAGCCAAAAAATGAGATATACAATAAATAATTAGAGCATTGCGTGATTCCAAGTAGTAGGTGACACTAAATACAACAATATTTAGTGTTGTATGTTGTTTTTCAGCAACTCAATAAATATAATATTCATGGGAATGAGTGGAGATGTTCCTCTTAATTAGTATCCACATCCTTAATTTTCTTAATTACACGAGACTCGTCGGAATTAGAACGACTCCAAAAGTAAGCTTCCTACCGTTTCAAGCAGCTCCTATTGACTACTACTACTAGGCCGGGGCATCGTGGCACTCAAGTAAAATCTTCCGGTAACAAAAATCGGATGAGTTCATCAAGAAGCTCGGATGAAGCTAACTTTAGTGAAACACCTCTGAGTTGGCATGTAAGACCCTTTTCCTCCCTTATAGCTATTATGAACTACTAGCTATTATATAAATATCAATTAGTTGGCAATGGGCCATGATGTGGCTTTGGATGCTCTAAGCCTATTTTCTAACTTCCAATGAGTTGTTTTCAAGGCCATGATGTGGATTTAGATTCCACATGGTTATTTTGACAAATTTTACAAATCATGAACGTGTGCAACATGTGGTTATGACATGTTTTTATAGACATTTATTTATTCACAACTCATTTATTTTGCACGGATATGATTTCTCAATCATTTGTAATATATCAAAATAATTTATGTCACCTTATGATAAATTGGTAAATTAAAATTAAATATAATGATTATTATTATTCTATTTTATATACAAATATAATGAAAATTATTTGAAAATGACTAATATGCATCATATGATTTTTAAAGAGAATAAAATAGTATAATAACTCATATAGGTTATAATTAGAAACTTATGATTTCCTGAGTATACCCCATCCATAACATTATCCCACAAGTCTAATTCTAAATAACATATCATTTATTTATGCTTCATATTACATTGTCTAAAACCAAAAAATATATAATTTTTGTTGTTATATGTTTTATATTTTATCTTCATTGTTTCACTTTGATCATCTTATGAACACTTGTACTAATTTATCATGAAAATGAAAAAAAAAAATCAAATGGTAAGTCACAAAAATCATAACTTCGATGTCAATGAAGATTTTGTAATGTTTTTGCCCTCCAAATTAATTATATGCTTCATTGATGATTTCACGTTTGGAATGAAATTGCAATCAATTGCTTAATTACTAATTGGAAGTGTGTGTATATATATATATATATATATATATATATATATTGAATTAGACCTTGAAGGTGAAGTGCACTCAATGTGGGATTTGAAGTCATGAGGCCTTCAAGAATGCAAAGGCAATATTTTTTTTGAAGTTGGGTGGGGCGGGCATTAGTTTTTGGTTGGGTTCAGAATTTTGTTTAGAGGGTTGCCCCAGCCCGGATATAACACCCCCAAAAGTTCGTGAGGGGTATTTAACGTCCGCCCATGCTAAACTTTTAAAAATAACCGGACTAGTAGGGATGGGTTGGCAATCCGTGATGCACCCACTTACTTCCAAATGAGGTGTTGTTTTTTTTATGACTAACCCCCTTTGTATTATTGCCTTAAGTATTGGATTAGACTAGGATAATTTAGAACTACTAAAACTTTATATTTTTGAAACCTTTAAGACAAGTAGCCGACGACGTAAGATAATGTCTAAAGTGGTTCATCTCATCCATAAAGATGAATGAACTCTTATCGATGAGAATACATGAGTGCCACGAATCCCCGGTCCTACTACTACTACTACTACTACTCAGCTACTAGTACTCAGCTACTACTACGCAGCTATGATAACTTATTTAGGTCGGTGAACTCTCGGCGGCCCTGAAGTCAAGTCATTCAATCATGTCATTCAAAGAACGATATTATTATTATTATTATTATTATTATTATTATCAGTTTTTGCAACTTTGGATTCATGGTTGGAGAACTGGCTCTCCGGAGGATGCCCCGGAAGATGGGGAAAGCGTGTTGACACTGCTGATGAAGCTACGCGGTGTGTTCCCCCGGAAGATGGGGAAAGCGTGTTGACACTGCTGATGAAGCTACGCGGTGTGTTCCCCTTCGGACTCTTGCTGGAAGCCTCCTCCACACCCAGCTCTGCACACACTTCACCGTCTCTGTGGCTCCCTTGCTGCCAACCTCAGCCCATTTCTCGTCAATTGACAAGTGACATCTCTCATCGTCTCCTCATTGTTGATTCGTCTGCCCCGCCCAAGCTCCTTCAACTTCCTCGCAGGTGAAGCAACCCTTTCAGCGATGTGCACCATAGCCGACTAGTCCACGGGAACGCCATAGTTCTCACTTTGCTTCACCTGCACAGTTTGTTTCAGATCCGTGGGGAGGCTGTGTGCGGAGCAGTGGAATTATTTGAGGGTTAGGTGTCGGTGGTGTCCGGAGCTTTGAGGCTTGTGAAGGCAGCAAGAAACACTTGAGAGTTGTCCTTCAACTCAACTCGACTTGTGCCAGGAGGTGGTTGTTTTGAATACAACACCTTCCATCTTCGGAAAGTATAACCTGAAATCCTTTTGTTTGAGGAAACGAAAGGTACTATATGTCACAAATCAAACTTATTTCCTAATGGAAGTGGTTTAAGTTAGTAAGGAAGTCGGGTTGTTTCATTTGGGCCTCAACTCTCTTTGCTTATGTTGGTTGTTTTGTGATGATGCACAACTCTTTTCGAAGGCAGATACAATGAACAATCAGTAACAGTTTGAGAAATTATATCGAAAAGGTGTTTTTGTGGAGGAATGTATAGAGCCATCCAGGTTGTCAATCCAAGGAAATGCGAACAACAATTGTATATATTATTCGACTTGTGTAGCTTTGGAGGACTGCAGAAGTTTATGGTTGGATGATGTGGTATAAAGTTAAATTGTCTGATGGGAGGGTGGACGTGCCAATTGTGATGCCAGGGATTGCAGAAATTTGGAGTTGCCAGAAATTTGGAACGTACTATGATTTTGTGCAATTAAAGTTGGAGATTTGGTGGCCGGCATAGTCTAAGTTCAGAGTGAAATTAAGAAACGAATATACCACAATTTTTGATACTTCCAAGGCAGACAAATTAAGGATAGCATGTCCTTTGGTGGTAGTGGGAAGTGTTTGCATACACATGGAGGTAAGTGGACTTCTGCTCCAACACATCCACCAAGCGGTTCTTCTTCTTGAACTTTTTCTTCTTCTCCGAGCACCACACGCCCAGACGGCCATCTTCGAACCAGGCTTCTGCATTGGCTTGGCTCTTTTATCACCACATGTATATTCTCATAACTCATGAACTTTTGTTTGTGCTTACGTGTTTTGTTTCGTCTTATACACCGCTTGCACACCCTGAACGGTGGACGTTTCAAAAAAATAGCCTCGTGTGTACGAGTGCCAACAATCCCAAACGTCTAACGTTCGGATAAAGTGTTCCAATAGAAAGTCATGACTCATACACGAGGACATGAGCAACTAGAAAATTTGTCACCAATCGTAAGCCATGATTTTTGACAAGAAAAATAGCTTGGTCATTTGTGTTATTCTGTTTTGAGAGTCGTGGAACGAGTCAAAACATTCAATGACCGTGATCTTGGTCAACCAACGTTAGTGGTGTATTAGTTGTGAATGGGGAGTTTTTGGGCACGTGTCAAGAGTTAGGAGGGTGTTTCTAGTCTTGGGCTTAACTTAGTATCACAGGGTGGCTTTGGTTCTGAGTTTCTCCATGTGGTGTTTCACTTGTGTTTCACTGCAATTGACGAACTCTAGATAGATAGCGAAATGTTTCTCTAAATTCTCGAAGTGGAGAAATGGTTAAATCCATATGCCAAGGGTGTTGTTGGTATCAAGTCCGAGATTTTGGAAGGTGATCTCAGTCCTTCTCCCTCTGCCCTTAGAATGGTTGCGAGGTTGTGTTTGAAGGCTCTTGCTAGGTTTCTTAGGGTTTCTTAACATATATAAGGTTTGAAAGGCGAGTCAAGCAAACGAGGTATGTACAATGATATACTGAGTCTTCAATACTACTTAGGCGTCCATATGTCTCACTCACTATCTAGATCAATAGTAACGTCTTGCTCACAAAGTAACGTCTAGGTGGCATTTATCCCTAAACTGCAAGTTTTCATTATAGGGTTAATATGTATACAATACGAAGAGTGATTTTGAAGGCGTAAACAAGCATGTATTAGGATTGGATGGACCAAAGTTTCCAATCTTTGTCATAGCAGATGCAATGAGGTGCCCACATCAAAGTTGTTAAGCTGGCATTTAGTATGTCAACTTTTGTTGAAGATTGTAATGTATTAGGAACTCAAGCTTGTTGGCAACATTTGTAAATAGTAGCATCATTTGCATGTCTTTCACATGATTTGCATTGGTTACAAGATTATGTTGATTGTATAACATTGCCCATAGGTTGAATGATGACAGGAAAATAATAAAAATTGCACATTTGCATCATTTTATATTCATTTTGTGCAATCAATTTTAATGCAGAATTTGCCCAGTGTCACGGAGCTATGGCGAGTGAGGCTAGTTGCTCCCACCATTCACCTATGACGATGGAAGCCACAAGGGAGAGTAAGATCTAGTTTGAACCGAGGCGTTTTGACTTGTTTAGAAATTTCTCTGTGTGGCATATTAGTTTATCGTA
This sequence comes from Polytrichum commune, assembly GCA_950295325.1. Classification (NCBI taxonomy): domain Eukaryota; kingdom Viridiplantae; phylum Streptophyta; class Polytrichopsida; order Polytrichales; family Polytrichaceae; genus Polytrichum; species Polytrichum commune. The sequence continues at coordinate 50,846,056 of OX485807.1, forward strand.
TGTCGATAGAGGAGGTTTTGATAACAAATATTATAGGTTAGAAAGTAAGACATTGCGGAGATTTGTACCAACCAATCACCTTGTTGATGTGCAGATAACTTTGAAAAGTACGATGTTTTTTTAAGCCATCGAGGCCCAGACACAAAGACAAGGTTTGTGGGCTTTTTGTATGAGGACCTCAAAAGACAAGGGTTGCAACCATACCTAGATTGCAAATCTATTCGTATTGGTGAAGAGTGTTGGAATTCTATCAAGGATGGAATCAAGAAAACTCCGATAGTTGTGGTGGTCTTTTCAGAGAGATATGCAGAGTCCGAGTGGTGTTTGAAGGAACTACATGTCATGTTGAAGGGTCATCCACGCAAGGAGATTCTTCCAGTATTCTACAATGTGACACCTTGGGATTTGCGTAATCCAGAAAGAGGTCAATTTAAAGATGGATTCGAGAAGTTGAAAAAGAAATTCAACTCAAACCTCATTGAACAATGGAAAGCAGATTTGGAAAAAGCTTCTAAACTTATGGGTTGGGAGCACTCCGATAAATCAACAAGGTACTTTATATCCATAATATATCGTGTTGTGAAATGGTCTAGATGGTTAAACTACATCATTCTTGACATGAGACCTAGAATGTTATCGTATGTGCATGGATTGTGTTATTAGAAGTTTTAGATGTTAACTCTACATTATTCTTATTCCAAACTAAATTTTATTATAATTGGTTGTTTGTAGAAGCTTGGAAGTGGAATTGGTGGCAAAGGTTGTCAAAAGAGTATTGGAATTGGCGAACAAGTCATTGCCTTTGGATGTGGGTGAACATGTGGTTGGTCTAAAAGAAGTTGCCGACGAGTTGATTCAATGCCAAGTCTTCGAGAAGGGAGTTTCTGCGTTGGGTTTGTGGGGAATGGGCGGAATCGGAAAGTCGACTTTGGCAAAAGAGTTATATAACCAATTGTGCAAAAGATTCGAAGCAAGTTGTTATGTTGAGGATGTAACAGACAAAGTAATGCAAGGTCATGGAGTGGTGGAGATTCAAAAGCGGTTGTTGAAGGATCTTTGTATAAATCCGATCGATAATGATAACAAATCGGAGTTGAAACCTATTCTTGAAGAAAGGCTAAGCAAGAAAAGAATTGTTGTGGTCTTGGATGATGTTTCTAATGTTGAGATGTTGAATTACATGATGACACGCAAGATGTTAAAAAAAGGTAGCGTATGCATTGTGACATCACGCGACATGCGTGTGTTTGAAGCTTCGAACATATTTGAACTCAACAAGCGAGAGGTTTATGTTCATGAGGTCAAAATGTTGAACAATGAAGATTCGAAACGTGTGTTTATATCTTTTGCCTTTGCAAGGGATTGTGAAGTGAGACCTAAATATGAAGCATTGGCGACAAAGATCAGTAAGCTATGTTGTGGAGTTCCATTGGCGTTGAAAGTTTTTGGAGCTCTCTTGAGGGGTGAGGTGAATCTGCATGTGTGGAAGGATGTAAAGAGGAAGTTGAAGTCCGGTGGGATTTTGGATGATAAGAATATCTTGAAGTGTCTTCGAATTAGCTATGATTCTCTTGAAGAAAAAGAGAAAAATATATTTTTGGATATTGCATGTGCTTTACTTGGAGAGTTAGAGGATATGGGTATATGCATTTGGAGATCACAAGAATGGGAGCCTAGCTTGGGCATCCGGAATCTTAAAAAGAAGGCACTCATTTCAGTGAGTTTAGAAGGTGCCTTTATAATGCATGACCACTTAAGGGACATGGGACGCGAAATTGAAAGAGTTGAAGCAGGGGATAATACACGCCGCTTATGGATGCCTAAGTCCTTATCATTATTGGAGGAGAGAAAGGTACACATTTTCAATGCATAAGGCTTTTGATTAAATATGAGCCATGGATTATTGACAACTCAATATTTGAACAACCAAATATATGAGCTTGATTGTGAAACTATCTAACATCATTGGTTTTAAGCCATTGGAATCTATTTAACTTGACAAACACTTTATAATCTTCATGACCTCTTTTAAGCTGAAAAACCAAAGACAACGCCAGACAAAGGTTGGCGTGAATCCAACATAATTGATGGATGCTTCATCTTTGACCTAGGGGGTGGACTCTTCGTACCATGTACAATCTAACGTGAGTGTAAGAAGAGTTATTATTTGAGGCATTATCGTACGTACATGGTATACATATGGGAGAGGTTTCATTTATCTTTGGTGTGTACATTTGAAAAAGCTAATATCAATAAATTTGAAGTGAAGGTAGATGTACAAAAGGGGGCCCTAAGGTTTAGAGATTTTTTTGGAGAATAGATGTGTTATTTTTATTCATTTCACATTTTCATTTATTGTTGTCATATGGTAATTGTCCTCAATAATTACCATGTCCATTCTTGTTAAGATTTGCATTTGGATTCTAAGTTTTACAAATTGAAGGCTCTTGGAGAGCTCATGGGCTCCCTTGAATTTTGCTCTCTGGATTGTGAGTAAATTATTGTGTTGAGTTACATGCTATGCATGAAAAAATGTTCAGTGACTTTCTCATTGGAAATCGAAAGTGGACTTTATATGTGATAAGGTCCTATTATGTTAATGATTTCTATATTGTATATATAGTGGAGGCATTTATAACATTAAATTCAAAAGCTTGGTATAAATACACGAGTCCATTTTCTAGCATGCCAATAGTATGTATACATTTATTTTTCTTTATAAACTTGTTGTATATAAGGGGTTTAATATCATAGTGACCCACGTACGTCATTTAGGTTTCAATTAAGAGTCCACATGCCGGGATCTTTGATTATAGCCGCAAGCTCATATGTGAACCATAAACGGCTTTATAGAGCATGGTTATTGGACAAGTGTTATTGCATCTTGTCAAAGGTAGTCCCTTTTGGTGAAAGCCAAAAAACAATATAGGCCCATATGAAGATTAAAACCTTGGCCTAAACGTGGATCCATTTGTGTTGTGAAAGGGGGGGATCTACCTGGATCTTAGAAATGAAGTTGAACTTCCAATGCAAGGAAATTGATGGTATTGGTATATTAGAGTTAAATTATACATATTAATAGTGATTTATATTTATCTAAGCTTGGTGCTAGATAGAATAATTATTTAACCTCAAACTAATATACATGTGACATGGATGGTTGTGTGCAGGCATTGCCTCATTCTCTTCAAACTTTGGTTATCACGCATATAAAACCACACATGAACCTTGCCCTTTCCGACATGAAGGAATTACGAATATTGATATGTGATGGCACCGTCAATTTGATTGCAATACCACAAAATTTGCGTGGGCTCTATTATTCCGAAGAGAGTTCTTGGGGACAGTATATTCAAGTAGTACCCAAAAATAATCAATTGGCATTTTTGAATCGGTCGGGCGTTAAACGTACATATGACTTTGAAAGTTTTTTTAATGAAAAGGCCATATCAGGTTTTACTGCAAAGCATTACAACTTGCGATACTTGGAACTTCGTTGGTGTTATTCATTACACTCTTGCCCATGTGTGGGTGATTTATTTGCCTTGGAGGAACTTTCTTTTGACTGGTGTGTGAACCTTGAAGAGTTGCCCAACCTACAACAACTCGCACGCTTACGGAAGTTGAACATTCGTTGTGGTGATTCAATCGTAGCGGTGCCGGGGTTAGACAACTTAGTGGCCTTGGAGGAACTTTCTATTGACTTTTGTTCGAAGCTTGAAGAGTTGCCCAACCTACAACAACTCACGTGTTTACGGAAATTGAACATTTGTTGGTGTGGTGCAATCGTAGCGGTGCCGGGGTTTGGCAACTTAGTGACCTTGGAGAATCTTTCTTTTGACTCTTGTTCGAAGCTTAAAGAGTTGCCCAACCTACAACAACTCACGCGGTTAAGGAAATTGAACATTGAAAGTTGTGCTTCAATCGTAGCGGTGCCGGGGTTAGGCAACTTAGTGGCCTTGGAGGAGTTTATAGCCTCAGAGTGCCATAGCCTTGTTGCGTTGCCGGACATGCACAAGCTGACAAACTTACAATTATTGGATTCGAGTGATTGCTCTTCACTTAAAGGGGTTCCAGGCTTATGTGAATTGATAGCTTTGCAAACATTATTTATTGATCATCAAGCAGTACAAGCTGGCTTTAATCCTCACAAGTTGAACAAATTAGTCACCCTAAGTGTGTGTGATTGGAGTGCATCACCAGCTTTTACTGATGTGGTGAGTTTGGAACATCTATTTATATATGGGTCGGGGGAGGGCATTGAAATGATGCCCAATCTCCTGAATCTAACAAGATTACAAAGGGTAAGGGTTTGGAACTGCAAGTTTAAGGATGTGTCATGTTTGGGCAACTTGATTTCCTTACGAAGTTTATCAATATCCAATTGCCATAGCTTGGAGACATTCCCTGATATGCTCAAGTTGACAAGATTGAAAAAATTGAGAATCAAATGCTGCCGAAATATTATGCTCTGGGCAGGGGTGAGCATATCGAAGTCCTTGGACACTCTTTGGGTCGACCGACCTCGAATTGGAACTGGAATGGCGCTACACACTTTGAGACTTGCTAGACTTTGGCCATGGAGATGTAGAGAGCTACCAGATCTGAGTTTGTTCCCGGAATTGAAAGAGTTGACTATTTATGATTGTCCGAGTTTGGAGAGGTTGATCAGCACTATGCCCATGACTGCGTTGGAACGTCTCGACATAGACCATTGCAAAGCATTGCAAGAAGTGCCCGATTTGAGTCAGTGTAAACTTTTGAGTCACTTCAAGATTTGGTACTGTGGGAACATATGTTTCACTACAGATGACATTATGAAGCTAGAAGCAATGTGTCCTGGGCTGAAAATAGACTTCCGCTCCTAGCAAGCCATATTGAAGAGGAGGAAAACGATTGGGCCAATTGATCGGGCATTTGATACTGGTGATCGAAACTTGTAGTTGCAGGCCCGAAATGGGCATGGCTTTGTACAATTGGATGAAACACATGTGATTGAAACTGCCCTACTTTCAGAGGCTTTGTCTCATACTCATCCATGTATGGTCTCACCAATGTTCAAAAATGTGAATTTGAAAGTGCAAAGTAGTAGATGGGCTTTCAACTAGTGCATATAAATATGGTAACCAAAATGTCATGAGCCATGATATGATGTAGTTCATGTTTTGTAGATGGTTATGAGGTGGAAAAGTAGATCATTCAAACATTATATTGTGTCTGTAAACATCAGTTGTTACATATTTTGAATAGTCTTGGATTGGTTTGGAGTATGTAAACTCACTCATCGTTGGATGAAAGGACTCAAGTTAAAACAAGACCCCTACATGTTGCGGGCCGATTAAATCCAACAAGACCTTACTTACAATGTAATTGGGGGTGTCTCATGTCATTCCCGAAATAAAAACATCTTTGAAAAGCCTTTACTTTTTCTAAAATTTTTTTTTCCCACTTACACCTTCCTAATGGTCCCATAATTGTATATAGACATGAAAGTACTTGACTTTTCTTAATACATCGAATACATGCATGTGTACATGTGATTAATATTTGATATCCTTGGCTTCTCCTCCAAAACACTAATGCTTCAAATATGGCTACTATTGGCAATGGATGAATGGTCTTTGACCTTTACGGGTGTAAGGGGCTCAATGTACAGTGGGGTGACACCGAAATTGGCACCTTGTGCAATTCCAGGGATAGTGCCCACATTGCTGCCAACTTTGACACCCTCCCGAGCGCTGGAAAATTGTTATTTATACATGAAATTTTAGACACACAATCATTGTTATGTTGACAACATGTGTACCAAATTTCAAACCTAGGAGATCGATTTTAAAAAAGATATTCAAGATATACTAACAAGGGGTAGCTGTAAGAAATGTTTCATAGCTGCCAACTTTGACACCCTCCCAAGGATTGAAGAATTTTTTTTTTCACATGGAATTTTTGGAGTAGGAACATCTTTATGTTTTTTACACATGTGAAAAAATTCAAGTCCAAAAGACCCACAAAAAAAATGATATTCCAAATCTACCAACGGGTGTAGTTGTGAGAAACAAAGGGGAGAATCGTTTCACAACTTCCAACTTTGATAGCCTCCCTAGGGCTGAGAATCTGTTATTTCAATATGAAATTTTTTTCCTTGAAATTTTTGTCACATGATCTTTATGATGTTGATGTTGATCACATGTATGAAAATTTTCAAGGCCAAAAATTTCATATTGGAATAACAGATTCTTAGCCCTAGGGAGGCTATCAAAGTTGGAAGTTGTGAAACAATTCTCCCCTTTGTTTCTCACAACTACACCCGTTGGTAGATTTGGAATATCATTTTTTTTGTGGGTCTTTTGGACTTGAATTTTTTCACATGTGTAAAAAACATAAAGGTGTTCCTACTCCAAAAATTTCATGTGAAAAAAAAAATTCTTCAATCCTTGGGAGGGTGTCAAAGTTGGCAGCTATGAAACATTTCTTACAGCTACCCCTTGTTAGTATATCTTGAATATCTTTTTTAAAATCAATCTCCTAGCTTTGAAATTTGGTACACATGTTGTCAACATAACAATGATTGTGTGTCTAAAATTTCATGTATAAATAACAAATTTCCAGCGCTCGGGAGGGTGTCAAAGTTGGCAGCAATGTGGGCACTATCCCTGGAATTGCACAAGGTGCCAATTTCAGTGTCACCCCACTGTACTGTACAATAAGAAACTTGTTGAAACTAACACCAATATATAAGATGTAAGACATAGTAGGAGAACAATCATCTTTCAACTAAGTCTACTTGAGAATCTACATTAAAAGATAAATTAATTTTAATGACATGCTTCCAACATAATCAAGAATGTGATCGAAAAATTTAAATGATTTGGGCGTGGTTATTTGAGCATATGACTCCATTATAGGGTTGTATGAGTCCGTCGCATAATATAAATTTATTCTACACGAAGGTCCAATAAGTATTTCAATTAATGAAATTTGCGGGGCTTATGAACCTTGCATCATGGCCTTGCCGATGAGTGCAAATGGAGTGCTCAATTAGTAAATTTTTGTGGCAAATATAACACATAAAGTCATCATATTGCAATGTTATAACGCTCACATCATGAATTCATACTTAAGTTGTATATGAATATATACACACACACATCCTTAGATGCATACCACCGTATCATACATCACCCAATTATGATTTTACTATGTGGCCATTAAATATCACAACTAATTAGGGATTTCGGTTGCATAAGCATTTAGAAGTCAAGTTTGATGTACTCTAGTTTCACGCACTCAACATGCTTATTGTGCTATACCTATCTTATTATATTACTTTAAATTGAGTTGTGATCATAGGAAATATTGTAATATGGTACGATTAAGATATTTAGGGTTATTGGCATCGAGATATCGCAATCTACAATGCCATGAGTCGATTCATGTTGTGTTAACTAATTCTGTAAGATACTAGCAAATATTACATGATATATATGATGATCAAGTAGATATAATCCCTCTTATATGTTGTGTCATATATAGAAAAAGTATAATATAATGCATTATTATGTTATATCCTTATTTTTTGTCTCAAATAATTAGAAAAATCTTTAAAAATCATATTTGCTTTTAGGCCACTTTGTATTGAATTTTAGTAGGAAATTTGTATTAAAAGGATCTAGGTTGCCTATTTTATGGTAATTACGCTTGCGGTGGACTAATTAGACGTTTAAGAGGGCTAACTGGAACTTTTTTATTGACAAGGCTTTTGAATAAAAAATATGTTATTTATGAATTAAAGATAAGCGCAAACCAACCTTTTAGCTTGGAAACCTAGGAGGTGCTTACTTTACCTCAGAAACATCTTTTAAAAAAAATTAGATTCAAAGAGTGCTTAAAATCACAATAATGTTCCTTCTCCATGGTTTTTTCGAGCTCCAATCTTTTGTCTTAGGTCTCAAATTCACACTCCACATGTATATGGATTTTCTCTCTATCCATGAATCTAAACATGCATTGCAGTGTTTTGCCATAGTCCTCTTCTCAAGCTTAATGTCTCACAAATATCATAGCAACATAATCTTTCATAAAGACCAGTTCGTATAACTCTCATACAAAGTAAAATCTATTACCAAGCGAAACTCTGACATACAAGTAAAAAAAAAGCTTTAGGATAAAGAAAAACGTTGAGGTTAATCGTAGCCACCATAGATGAAATTAGGAAAATCGTTCATAAATTATAGAAGTGACTTGGATGATTGTCTAACTTAGTTTAATTTATTTTTTAAAATTTCCTTATTTTAGAATAGTATTTTATGGGCTACCTAATTTACTTTCATTCTTCAATTCAATTTTAGATAGAAAGGTGCCCAAGCTACTATAGAGCTACAATATGCTTATAATATATGATCTTATAAATATGTAATAAGTTGTGGATGATTTGTGGATAATAAATTAAATGTGTATTACTTGAAAATTGTATTTTTTTGCAGATATGATTATATACTAACCATATCATATTGAAAATTCATTATGAAAACATAATTATCATATAGTAAGAAGTTGGATTTAGAAAAGATTTATTAAGAGTAATGTGTGGATGCCTCTTCAAGAAATCAAAATATTAAGAAACTAAAGATTTAGTAAAGAATTGTCACACGTATAGAATTGAAGTCTTATTAATATGGTAAAAAATAGTCTAGCAACCACTTCATGATAATGAAAATTGATTGCTACCTATACCTTGTTGGAAACCACTTCCAATAACGAAAGACAACAAGCATGAGAATAGGTTGAGAGTCAAAAGAAGAGAGGTTGTTTTCAAGAGATATTTAGGGGAGTGTGAGAGTTGTTAATGAGTTGAAAGCACTTAGAAATACTTGGCTACTTTGCTACCTGGCGATAGGGTAGTTACTCACTTGAAAGAGAAGAAAGAACTTGTTACTCAACTACTTGATTACTTGGGTACTTGGTTATTTGGTCACTCCGCTACTTGGCTATTGAGCTACTTAGAAATAATGTTAACTAGCCATTTATAGGAGAAGAAGGAGTTTGTTACTTTATTACTTGGTTACTTGGCTACTTGGTTACTCATAATGTAAAGCTATTTGGCACTATGTACCGGTGGAAGAAGTAATACACTACTTCAAGAAAAAAGGTGCCACTACGAGTTAAGCGAAGGCTAGCAATCAAGAAGGAGTAGTTCATATTAAATACCCCAAGTTATAATTATTGGGCTTCATAGATATTGTAAGATCCATTGCGTCTCGTTAAGGTCTTGGGGTTATTGCAACGGATTAGACCAATCACACACAAGAATTTATGCATATCAAAGCCCCAAATTGGCCTTGATTCCTCATGTAAAGCGGACTTGATTGGCCTCAAATAATTACCTAACCTTTAAGATATTAATAGCCTTGCTCTTAACCACACGAGGTTAAAAAAACCTTTGACATCTAGTCCTTGGTTAAGTTGTGGCAACACATGGGCAAGCCTTCGTGATACCCGATTCTCCAATCTTGAAGGCATGATGAAGTTTTGGGATTAAAGGCCGGATGATACCCGTGGGGACTGCCTTATAGATCACTCTTGTTCCCAATGCCCCGCTTCCAAGGGTTTTCAACCGTTGGGATCTCTCTCCTTGTCCCCGTCCCCATCCCCGTATGTGGCTGTGGAATTCGGTGTTGTTGTTCATTCCTCGCGTTTATGTTGGTGTTGGTGGTGGTGGTCATGTCCATGCGGGACTATTCGCCTCACTTTGCATCTTCTCCCCCTATGTGCTAGTCCTTAGGCTCTCAAATTCCTTGGATCCCATCATGTGCTAACATCATCTTCCAATAGCCGAATATAAATAAGTTAGTTCCTAGTTCCTAATTCATACAAATTGAGTGTTTCAGTGACCACTGTGTCACACCAGAGTTCGGGAAGTTTTTGAAGCCTTAGTGGCTAATTTCCGGTAGTTGCTACGAAAGGTCGGATTTTTTCCAATTTACATCGGCAAGAGCCGGTCTTTTGTAAAACCAATCGGCCAATTGCCTATATTTTCATATTTTCATTGGCCAATATCCGATTAAATGGAATTCATATCGGCACTAATTGTTTAAAAAATGTATGAAAATTTATTAGAAATCATTTCTTAGTACAAAATCTTGAATAAGTGAAAAGAAAGGCATGTTCAAAACTTTAAATTTGAAGAGTTAATATCCTTGGCAGGAATTGAACCTAGCAATGCCTTCACCGCTTGAAGGCCAAGGGTCCCCCAATTCTTCATAGAAGCAATTGGATTTGGTCATGGAAAGGTTGCATAATTCAAAAAGTTTAAGGTTTAGGGTACTTCCTCAAGTGCGTCATCAGATGCCCCAGACAAATAGCGCTCTGGATGCTTCCAGCTAAAATCCAATAACTCACAAGAAGAATCGGCTACATTTCCGGGACATTTTCTGGTCCATCGGCTAATTGCCTGAGGATTGAAATTACGGTCGGATTGCCATCCGATGGTTGGAAATTTGGACTAGCCATGAGGGGAAATCCATCGGCTGATAATGAACTAGCCGTCGGTTTTCCCCGAACATAGTGTCACACCATCGAGGCTACCGAGATCATTTCCGTTTGTTTCTCAAAGGTCATTGTGTCACCTCTTGTTTTTTGGAGTTATAATATTGGCATTCATGTGATGATCGGGTTGTATGTAATGTGGTCCATCTCTAGTGTTATGTTGTCCATATGTGTTCTAGGCAATGACGAAAGTGTGCATTATAAGCATATATACTTGCAATGTACTGTTGAGGTCACCATCTACGCTCTTGTAGGCAATACTTAGTAGTAGATGGGGCAAGCCGCTAATGATCGAAAGGTACACAAATTTTGCAACTTAGGCAGATTAGGCTTAGATATTTCTACGGTAGATGCCTAATGATTGCCTTAAGTTATCTCTCCGCATAGTAGTTTGAATTCCTTTAGATAAAGTGTCACTTGACTAACTCCAATTAAAACGTTTTGAGTCTAAATTTTGAACACTTAAGTATTTATCCTTTTTTCATAATTTTTTTAGAAATGTTTGAATCCTACATTCTAAGTTTTTTTAGGGTTGGTTTAAACTCAAGGTCTTTAATATGGATCCCATGGGAGATCCAAGCCTTAAGTTGCCTAAGGTCAGGATAGTACTCGGATGAGTGACCTTCCTAGCCATTGATCTTTGGTGCATCCTACCACCTTCGATCCACCCAATCATAGTGAGGGTATCCAGGTGAACTGCTTTTTGACACCCAATCACGTGGCAACCTAAGGGCTTGCCCTTGGGGAGATAAGTGTCGGCCGACTTATCTACACCTACTCAAGATGTTTACCTTTGAAAGGAGGCAGTAGTTGTTGGGGACTCTTTAATTCTCGTAATGTGCATTTCGGGGATTACATGTAGACTTCGACCAACTCGAAAACGAAGCAACATCATAATTCACACCAGTAACAACAATTGAAACCATGTTTTTTTTTAAGTTTCCTTACTAGGGAAACATTACAAGCATTTTTCTTGTTAATCTCAAGAAGTAAGTGTCCGATGCTTCTTAAGATAAATGTGTTCCTAAGACCTAATGTCAATGCTCACTATTCATATACTTAACTCCTTATACCTTGGGAGGACCTAGGTGTAATTGTCTAATATACCTTCTTCTTTGTAAGGTTAAATTTTAAAATTCTTCTTAATTTTCTCCTTAGTACAACTTATAAAGGCCAAGTGTAATCTCCTAATATTTCTTTCTCATGATATATCAATGTTAGGTGTCATAGACAATAAGTCTCTTTAATTCCTTCACAAAATCTCTTGTTATTAATAAGTGATTATTGTTGTAGTTATTGAAATTTGTAATCCACTTAGTGATTGTAATGTCTTGTTCAATTTGACAAGTTGATGAAGACTTGATGGCATAGGAGATTGTTGTTTTGGCATGTTCGACAGCTTCAAATCATCACCTCGGAATCTTGAACCTCTAATCGCTAATGAAGTGGATTTCAATTTTGGTTTACATACTGTGTCATCATCTATTAAGTACGTATTAGATATTGCTACTTGGTTTCCTTTGCGCCTAGGCATCACATCCACTTTACAATTCTTAGCTTTAAATCTAAGCTATGGAAATGGTGAGTGTACTTACCCTAAATACATGGCTCCGAGATGCAAGTCGTCATTCAATTTACCTATTTGTGGTTTCCAACTTCAATCATTAGTGTAAATAAATTTGTACTCTCTTGTTTCAATGAGGTTATTACAAGTAACTTCATTCTAATGCTTCAATGTGGGGGTATTCGAGGAGGAGGTTTATAGTCCTTTCTTGAAATGCCGTCCTTTGAGGCGGCCACGTCACTTTCTAGGGTTAGGGTTAGGAACGACAACGATTGTAAAGTTGTGACAGAAGGACACAAAAACGATTGTAGAGTTTGCGATTGTAAAGCCACAAAATGACTCTTGTATGTAAAATCGTGGTGTTCAAACGTTATCTAAGTGCCATCCTTCTTCTTCTGAGTGTTAAGGAATTTGATCGAGTAGTTAATTCTTTCGAAGATCATGATGTCAATTGATCCAAGTCGCAAAAGAATGGGCCTCTAAGGTAGGAATTGCTATATCCAACACCCCACCCAAAAGCAACACATATAAATGTCTCCTAATCATGTGTCCATAACTCACTTTAAACCATCCAAATGTCTTTGACGCAAAGCGGAGGCGGATTTGGGTGAATTGCAAGGTGATTATGGGGGAATTCCATGTGGAAAGTGGTAGTGGTTTTGGGTGAAAGTGGGATTGGATTTGAGCAAGCATCGGAACGGAACTAGGGGTGGTGAAGAATGAGAGCATTTTGGGCGAGTGCCAAGATGGTTCTAGAAGCCATTTGTAGTGGAAAAGTGGGAGTCTAGGGACAAATTTAGAAAGCTAGGGGCAAGTGACTTCAAAACTTTGTACTATATTCATATGATGTGCAGTTTATTTTATTTTTGTTTTGGGCTATGTCTAAGCCAGTTTGCTAAACCCAATCATACATACCACTAATCCAAACAAACTCCCAAAATAGGTTGAATCGCTGAAAGTGTTGGTCTAAGCACCCTCTATCTTAGTGAAGTTCTTCAAAACATCAAGTCAACCGCTCCGGTGATCATTGTCCACATTTTTGAGATTTCAACCCACATTGTGAGTTAATCCTTTTCTTTAAGTTGATTTTCCTATGCTAATTTAATTTGATCTCAGTTGCAAGTTAATTCTCGTTTAAGTTAATTGATTCGGTTGTTCAAGTAACACATGCTAATATCTCTCAAAAACCCAAGCGAACATCAATGGTACCATCGTCAAAGTTTCAGGTGACATTCCAAGTTATCAAGTTAAAATTTCAAGGTGTCAAGTAACAATCCAAAGTATCAAGTAATAATCTTTGAGTCAGTATCAAATTAACATTTCGAGCATCAAGTACGATATCTAAATTTCACAGTGCAAATCTTAAAATATTGAGGAGAGCTCGGAGTGAGGAGACACTTATGTAAGATGTTTCGGACCCAATGAAATGTGGCACGGTCCCTAAGTTGGTCCCTTTATGATAGTGTTGTCTCCATTAGTTTCTTATGCTTCCTAGTTCCTCATTTAACTAGTTTAAGATTAGGATGTCTATACATTATAAAATTCAAACACTTTTACATCTCTTTTTGGTATATTTTCTAAATATGATTTCTTCTCAAATTTATTTCCCCTAGCATGTGGAAAGTGAGTGGCTAGATAGTCACTACTTACAACCATCTCTCAAGACCTAGTTTTCTTTTAGTCTTGGTCTTGAAACTCAAATCCCTTCCCAAGGCTGATAGTCTTGAATAAGAGGTTAGTCGCAAGAGTGCTTTGCTCTATTATTATCACACGCACATGGTTTAGTCTTGGTTGGTGGTCTGACCAAGGCCAAACTTGAAATCAATAATCACTTGCAATTGGACTTCATTTGAAGAATGAATTGTTAACACTAACACTTCCAAATCACATCACATACGCAAGTGAATTTGATTGGTTGCCAACTTTTTGGCTCATTTCATTTCAAATACCATCACTAAGTCTCTTCCCACGACAAAGCTAATAAAGTCTGAAGATTGGGGGCCTTGGGCGGGGCCAAAGCTTCAAAGTCTTCAGTTTCTTGTATTTTGATTCAAGTAAACGGCAAAGAATTGCAGTATGAAAGTTTGGATGCCACCTTTTGGAAAGAAGAAGTAGTTAAAGTCACATGTTGAGAATTCAAATCTCATTTATTCAAGGCTTTAATGCTTTTAACTTTCACGTATGGCACTAAAATTTGGGGAGGTGACTCGAAAAATCTCATGGGAAGGTTTTTGAGAAGGCACGAAGATATGTATATGGCGTGGCACATCAAAGTGCATTCTTTGACAACCTGCCATATTTTGTTGGCCGAATTTGGAGAACTTTCCAAGGATTTATATGCTCTTAAGCTAACTATCAATTTTCAACAATGGCTTATCCACCTACCCTCCTCTTGGTTACTTAGTCACATGGGGGTGCACCTACACTTGATTTATGTATACACATGCGAGAACCCCTTATTTAATTGGGGGGGGGTATTTACCTTCCTTCGTTGAATATTTTCCACCCTATGAGTAACTAAATTTCTATTGAAGGGTATTTTCTAACACCCTATCATTATATATAAATTTTAGAGTTGCATAGTTAGAATCACCCTATCTTATTTATAAATAGTAGAAATTTCGTGTGAACAATTTGCACATACATTATGCATACAATAAACTATGCATACATTACATTGTGCAAATATTACTCTGCACATTACACACATACAACCATCATATTATAAACTTTAGCACACCACATATAGGTTGTTGAACCCCTCAGGATACCCTAAATAAGCCAACCAACCCTTCCATCACTGGATGACAATACTTTTCATCCAAGGCGACCATTTCAACAAATCCATCCACATGTCCACATACATTTTGCTTATTTTTCATCCAATGCCACTAATGGCAGATGATTTATGTTGAACCTATAAATAAAAGAAATTCTAAATTATATTATATTTATGCTACTTTACATCTAAATAAAAAAACAACACAACTTAAACCACACTGTACATTATATATGATTCCCAAATTCACATTTAGAACACGTTATTGTATATCTAAGAAAAATGTAAAAATTATGTGTCTTGAATAAAATCCACCCTACATTTCCTCGCACGTGATTTTCTACATTTTCGCCAGTGCCTACCCCTAGGTTAGTCAAGCAACCTCACTTTCCCAACGCCTTGCCGAACAAGGATTTGACACTTGGCACAGATCAATAACCATGTGAAAGGCATCACGGGGTTTATCTCATTAGAAGCCCATGACAACCCAACACCATCAAAAATCACATTTGATAATCTCAAGGAGGTTTTTCTTGCTAAAGGGAACTCTTTCTATCTTCTGGGAAAGAAACTAGATTACCTCCACCTCAAGGATTTTCTCAAGACAAATGTGAACTGAACTTAAAGCAACCATTGGCACTACACAATGCAAGATCATTGTTGCTTGCCACACAACAAATCATAGACTTGCCATTGAAAGTGGACGGTGGTCGACTATCTCTATCTCTAGAGTTAATAAGTTATGCCACTTTTGCTCTTCAAATGTAGTTGAACATGAAGCACACTTTGTGCCAGAATGTCCCCAATATAACTCGATTAGGGTTAAATCTCAAGTCTTTATTTTAATTGGATCATCAAGTTGATATTGGCTTATATTTCATGGAGGCTACCGCACTTCGTCACTCTAGAGAATTTAGTTGGTTTGACACCATTGTGTTTACTTTTAGTTCCATAAGCTTTTAGTTCCATAGATCCATAAGCTTTTTGGCTTTCTGGACTTTAAAATCGATTTCATTTCATTTCATTTCATTTCATTTCATTTCATTTCATTTCATTTCATTTCATTTCATTTCATTTCATTTCATTTCATGCACGTTCCCTCGTTCTCAGGGAGTTCCCCAAAGTTCCCTTCGCGTTCCCCAGGAGTTGTTCCCTTCGACAACTTCGTCTTCCCCAAGGTGCAATCTTCGTCGTGCTCTTCGTGCTCCCAGTCACTCATCCTGTTCATCGTCGTGCTCACTCTCTTGATCTTCGTGCTCGTCTTTCTCATCCTCTAGTCGTCGTGCTTGTCCTCCTTTCGGTGTATTAAAATTCCGGTTCTGGTTGTGGCTCCGGTTTTGGTTTTGGTGGAGTCCATCGTAGGCGTGTTGAGTTCTCCTCCGGGAGGGATGGAGCAAAGTAAATGGAGGTTTGGGGATGTGAAAAGAAGAAGAAGAAGAAGAAACTTATATACTAGCTTGTAAAAAATTTATGCTTGCGATCGAACCTGCTCTGATCTTCAAAACTGTGTTGCACTTGAGTCATCAAGCTAAGGGTTAACCCTTGGGAGGGCAATTTCTTCAGCTATGGTGGAAGCCTCTAAAATGTGTGCCCACAGCAATGCTGACTCGGAAACCCATTTTTAGCGATGAAGGAGGTGAGGGCGACCAAGGATTTGGAATTTTCTGCAGGGTAGCCCGCCTCCACGTCAGTATTAATGCAACAAATGGCGGACGCCAACAAATGGAGGAAGCTGACCGGAGCCGATCGTGCAGCGGGTCGCCGGAGCATGAGGTCATGGCTCTTCATAATCGAAGTTGGTGAGTTCTGAGATTTACCAAAAAGTATCATGTGTAGGTGATTTGTACAATGTAGTAAACATTTAGATAAAAAATGTTGTATACTGAATCGAGTAATGCATTATCATTCCAAGATGCCCGTTACTGTGCATCAAAAATCCTACAGAAGTTCACTTCAATCGTCTCAGGGAGTCAGAAATTCTAACGAGTCTTAAATCCAGTTAATTTATAAGAAGAAGAAGAAAGTGAAGAAGTTCACCTCCTTTATTAGACTCTCTATATCCTCCTCCCATTGTATACTACTTTGCACTGGTGTACAGACCTTAACAGAGGATTTAGACAATTTCTTAAAGGAATGAGACCTCCTCAATCTGACGAATATTTTCTTGGATACTTCATTTGAATTCGCTTTTTTACTCTCTCTTTCACAGTTTGAATGTATGAGATTATCTTGGTCTGCATTGTTTCCCAATCATTGGTTTCTCAAATGAATCAAACTTTTGGCTTTCCTACTTCAAGGGTTTATCTTATCTCTCCTGTTTTACTTGTGTCGAAATTGAGGTCCTTGTACACATGCTATACAACATTTCCCTTGAGTCTTTCTCTCCAGATCATTTGCAGCAACTAAATGTAACTCCAAAAGCTTTGGATTGACTACCTCTGTCGATTTTTTAATTTTATGGTTTACTACCGTTATCCGCTAGTGTTGATGTTTGAACATTGATACTTAAAAGGATATGTTTCTCAATCACATGCGTGGTCGAACAATTCACATAGAACTATCAAAAGATCACAGAAGGACTCCAGAATCCTATTAACACTTCTGTATGACGTTAACTTTCAAATATTGTCATTCAAAGGCTACATCGGTACTTTTAGGTTGTATGAAGTAGTTCTGTCATACGTTCGAACAGGAAGACATGTATCATCTTTAGGGCATTTTAAAACTTAACCGTCTGTTCTGACTTTGCAGGGTTAGGAGTGGCAATCTTCTTGGTTATGCTTGCCTTATGGTGGACTCTGGAGACCTTGGAAGAGGATGAATTTGCACAAGGAAAAATTGAACGTGTAAGCAGACAGATGGAATTGGAAGTAGATGAGATTGTGTGCGACAGACATTTGTATCCACCACCTTGGGAGCTTCGGACTGATCAGGTCACAATTCTTGTGAACGGTTTCGCAGAAGCTCGAATACCATTGCTGCAAGCAAGTGTGAAGACATATTCATCATCCTCAGTAGTGAATGCTATATTTGTGCTCTGGGGCAATACATCCACACCTGACTCTCTACTTCTGGCAGCTAAGTTTGAAAGCATCGGTGCACCGATCTATGTTGTGAGGCAGAAAACTAAAAGCCTCAACGATCGGTTCCTTCCTCGAGATTACATCAAAACAAAAGCTGTCATGATTTGTGATGATGACATCACCATTGATGCCAGCAGCCTTCAATTTGCACTGCAGGTATTTTTCAAGCCACCGGTTAAAGAATGTTGTTGCTCTTCTGCCTCCCCTATTGTCAGTTTGGGTTATGTTGCAAGTTAGACCGGTGTTAATCCAACACACCCAAAATGTGGACACCTACATACAAGTGGTCTATGATTAGGCGTGGATCTATGAATGGACATCATAAAAGACATGTGCTCAAAGGAGAATGGAGTACTTGCTCAAAATATGTTAAGCATTCTAGGTTCAACAATCAACAGAATGGATAACCCTATATGAGAACTTCATGAGCACACAAATCTTCACTATGATAATGCAAAAGATTGGGGGGACTCCAAAAATTATGAGGAAATGGCTATGGGCATGATTTAGAATTTGCTAATTATCTTGCGTAGCCATTGGATTTGCTAATCATTTTGTGTTTCATATCCTACGAGAAGTTGGCACCGAGAGAAAAATGTCTGTTTAAGGGATGCTTACCCTATGAATTAGTTTAACATCACATCTTCACTGGGGTTGATCTTAGATTTTTTCTTTTCTTGTCATGATGTTAGACATGAAAATTGTAGAGGGCTGTTGGGATTGGATGCAGGTGTGGAGGGAGAATCAACAAAGGATTGTTGGGTTTTTTCCACGTGCCCATTCGTACCAGCTGGACAGTCATTCCTGGATTTATACCAAGCATCAGCACAAGTATTCCATCATGTTGACAAAGATCATGATTCTTGCCACTGACTATCTTTATCGCTACACCTGTGAAATGCCAACAGGAATTCGGGAATATGTTGATAAAGGAATGAACTGTGAGGACATAGCGATGAATTTCCTTGTCTCCAACTTCAGGTGTGTGCCTTCATGATTCTCTCCTTCTATGTCTTCCGTTCTCTTATGTTCTCCATGTTCATCTTCTCCAATTCAAGGCAGGCAACACAATAAAATATTAAAACTGGCCTTCGACTTCCACTTTCAATAGACAACATTGTGAGTGACAAGGCTGGTGCGATCACGTGTGACCTGCAAATAATTGCACTGAGAAATGACACAAGGTAGAAGAGCCTATTATGGTTAGTTCCAGGAGGTTTGGCCTCTTCTGATGTGCGATAAATCCAGGAAAAAAACCCCAGTTGATTTGGAAATCTTGTATATCCAGTCCAATAAGAATGAGACATAGGTGACTAAACCTCAACCTCAATTTGTGAAGAATTTTCAAAGAGCGTATATGCGATCTTCTTAAGTGCCTACATATATCTGCGCTTATGTGCGAGCTTATGTGTGCTAAAGTGGTTAGTGTTGAGCGGTTGTTGAGCATTGACTTTTTGGCTAAACCAACCAATGAACCGTCATTTTAATCCTCAGAATGATACTAGAAGTGCTTGTAGAAGGCTGTTGTTTGCATAAGACATGTCTACCTTAGGCCTGTTACCATTCATTCTTTTTGGTATGCTCATAACCGACAGCTATTTATGTTGAAAAATTGTTGCAGTGGCCTTGGTCCTTTGCTTGTGGAGGGTCAACCCCGAGACTGGGGAGATACAAGAAATTCAGAGGAAGTAATGACAAACATGGGCCTTAGTGCACGTATGGACCATAGAAAAGACAGGGGGGACTGCATCATTGAGTTTCAGAAATTATGGAATGGCATGGAGCTTCACTTTAGTTATTCTAAAGCAATCTCTAATGTGGACGAACAGGTTGGTTTTTTTCCGTTCACTAACCACATTTTATTCACTTAATCATTCTCTGGAGCACGGTGCTGCCTTTCTCAAAACTCTTGGGTTAACCTCATGTGTTTTGTTCTGTGTTCTGCTCCTGCAGGTAAATTGTGAGAAGTTTGGGCACTTGATTGACTGTGACAAGCAAGCAATTTCAGAGCGGGATGTTCGAAGACTTGTTGGACATAATCTGGTGAAACGGACACATCGGTTTGCATATGCCACACTGTTACAGGCAAAGCACATGTATTATTCGGCTCTTGTGTTGGCCCAATCTCTTCGTAATACAGGGACTGTCCATGACCTGGTCCTACTGCTCGATGCAGATTGCGGATTCACCAAAGACAATGAAACCTTGTCCGAACATTTTGATGTGGTGAAAGAAGTTGGCAAATCTAGCCATCGTTGGAGCTCTCGGATTTTTGGCAAATTGAACGTGTGGAACCTCAAGGAGTATGATCGGGTGGTGTATATTGATTTGAACATTCTTGTCTTGTCCAACTTGGACCATTTATTTAACCTCCCAGAGCCAGCAGCTGTTCCACAAGTTAATTTCCCTGAACAATTCAACACAGGCTTGGTTGTTCTGCAACCCTCAAATGCAACGTACACAGATCTTCTGAATTGGGTGGAAGATACTTTTGATTCAGTGGAGTTAACTGAAGATGAGCTCTTGAATGACTTTTTTAGTGGCTGGTTTCAAATGCCAACTGAGCATCGCCTCCCTATGTATTTGAACATGCCATTACACCTAGTGGCCTCAGCGCCATTTCTAGGTTTAAATGAGAGCTCAATACAAGAGGTGACCAGTCAAAATCAACCAGCTGCACTTCGATTCCAGAAACGGGACCTTACTTTCATGCTCAAACAAGGTGTACATAATTCTAATAATAGTGATGATATAATCAGCTTTCTGACTCGGAGGAAGTCTAGTGCCATCGCCAATGGTTGGTTTGCCATCTGGTTGGAACTACTGAATGCTATTAAGAGCAACAGGGATCAACCTTTGGATGATGACAAGGCATCTCATCTATCTTGGAGACCTAGCAAGGTGAAGACACTACTTTGGCCACCTAGGCGCCAGATGGTAGCTATCCATACGTATGCAAACTTGAATGCTCCGAGGCGACAAGCTTTTGCTACAGTCATCTGGTCCACTGAGCAACTTGTTGCTGTTGCAGGTAAGATAACAGCTTCATTTGTGTATAGGTATGCTTTTGTTAAAATTATTTTTCTAAACCCCAGCCAAGTTTGTGTCCTTGATTGCTAAGTTAGCTGCTGGGATATGATCAAACTCCTAAGGGCTTGACTGTAGAGCTTGACCATTGAGAATTAAAATCTCTCATTGGTGGAAAAATGTCGAGACTGTCTCACTTCACTTTAAACTAGAGCTTGAGGACCTGGGACCATTGAATTCTAAAATCTCATTAGTGAGAATATGCCGAGACCGTCCCACTTCACTTTACACTAGAGCTTGAGGGCCTAAGGAACCAAAGAAGTTTGCATGGATATTAAAACCTACTTGGAGTCCTATATGGCACGCAGTGGATGATGTTTCATGGTCTCCTGGAATGTCCGTCAATCTCATCTCAAAGAGTGGGTCTAACACAAAACCGAGAGACCATGACTCTTCAAAATCTCCCAATCCTTGATTTATTATAATTTGTTGTGTAGAAGGGCCCACATGCATAGGATGGTAATGAATAGCATTCGGTTGAGAGCCCGGTTGTGTATTTCTTTTGAACTACACTTGGAAGACCTGTGACCACACAAAATGCATTGTCAATTTTCCATGGTACAGCCTTTGGATGAGTTTCAAGGGTCCTCATGATTTCATGGTGACGGCCTGGGCCTTAGTGTAAAGTGGCCCAAAATTATCATCTTAGTTCTTTGCCGCAAGTGACACCTATTATAACTCTCAGTGATGGATGTGGGTGAACTCCTGATCCATGGTTTAATACATACTAATAATGTAAGACCTTCTAAACACATCAATGTCAATCATTTGTATGATTCAGTGACCATAGCTGATTTCATGTTTTGAATTTCCTGAGTATAGTTCATGAAATTCAAGGATAATATGGCTGAAGTCGTTATATGTGTGAAACATATTCTGGAATGACTTCAAAAATGACCTTACACAAATTTGTGAATGATGGAACTGCAGGTTGGGCAACAACATACTCACAATGGCACCCATCATCACAGTATGAAACGCTTTTACTAGTGCACCCTTCCGTGGAGTGGAATTCATGGCAGCCTTACAGGAGTCTGTTTCATACAGTAGTGGCTGTTGGAGAATTTGACCCAAAAATGTCCATCGACAACATGTCTGCAATGGTTGTGCATCTCTGGAATCAGACGAACTATAACAAGTTAGTGTACGTAGATCCTAGCTCCATTTTCATAGATAGTTGTAATTTTCTTATGGACTTTGAACCTTTTGCTGCAACACCCAATCCTACACTTCCAGATACATTTCTTTTGCAACTCATGGTTATCCAGCCAGATGCAAATAGATTTTCTGAGCTGGTCAGTAAGTTGTCCCTGCGTGGTGACACAACTACAGTGCATTTGTTGCACTTTATGAACCAGCAGCTTAGTTATTGGTACCAATCGACCCCCAAGCATCGCATAGGAACCGTATTCAATTCCCGACTGGATTTGCATAGGGGTCTCGAAGTGGATGAAAGGCCCTGGAAAATTTTGACATTTTACACTCACAACATACCTCATGATAGAAGCTCGGAGACTGCAAAAATTTGGGTAAAGATTGTCTGTAACATGCGGGACGCGGAAAGAACGGGCACATTGCTTGATCCCTTATGTGGTGTGCCTTAAATAACTTGGCTCATTTGTGGCCACTAGTATCCAACATTCATTTTAATACAAAACTTGTATAATATTCTTATTTCAGATTCTTCTTTCAACAAGTGTTTGACATTTGAAGGGCTTGGTGTTGACTGATTGGTAAAATGGCACATGAATAATGTTGCAAATGCTTTCCAGTTATGAACTTTATGCATTCCCTTGAAAATACATACTTAGCGAGCATTCAAGTGGCAGGGCTTTGATTATCAACAGAGGCTTCTGTGCCTTCAAAGACTGCTTTCTTCAAAAACCACTGATGTTAACATAGAGATCAGTATTTGTTTTTGTTATGACTTCCAGTTCCGGTTTTTAAAAACAACTTAAAAGCAAAAAACCTCTGATCCTGAGTTTTTGAAAGTATTCAGAAGAAAAGAACCCTAGTCCTGGCTATTTAAAAAAACATTCAATGAAACAGTGGTTTTTTTGAAAGAACTGGGATAGCACTGGTGGTTGTTTAGAAGGTTATTTGATTGGGTTTTGAGTGTTTATGAGAACTATAATTATGAATTAAGTATGGTTAATTGAAATTTTGAGAACTGTAGTTATGGATTTAAAATACCACCCTAACAACTAGCAAGGGTTTGGTGCCATTCCTTATACCTGTCCAACATTGGTTCAAATCCATGGAATCTTATATCATTTTCTTAAAGTTGTTAATGAAGATTGTATTGAAAGATTGTACACCTTCTAAGAGACTAGTTCAAAAATATGATGCCCAACTTACAATATAGTGTTCTGTAACATTCGGGACAACCATATAATAGTTGAACTTACTATATAATTAAATTTTCTCTTGGGTATAAATCTTCATGCCCAATATGAAAATTGGCAACAACTACTGAAGACAAAATCTCCATCGCCACAAATTAGATAGAGTTGCTTAGAAGAATTTTTGCATGATCTTGCAAGCCCGCATCTTAAGCACATCGTACCACATCTAAGAGTTAAAATGCATGTAACAACATGCTTTTGAATGCAAAGGCCAAATTGACTATAAAAACAATCATCATTGGAAAGATTCTGTCAATTTCGTCATAGTTCCAAACGATGCCAAAAAAACTGGTGAGCCTGGTTTTAGGGTTTGAGCTTGACATCTAATCGAGCAGAAGAGCCTCAAGAATATTATTGGGTCCTGATTTAATGGAGATGGAGAGGTTTTTTGGCTCTGCTTGGGAAGTACCAGACTTTACAGCTAGAATAAATTAGTGCTTGCCATCACATTCACGTCAGTCACAACCTTGTGATGTCTTTATTGAGTTCAAGCTCAACCATGGCATACAGGCATGGAATTGACAAGATCTCCCAAGAGAGAACAATTAACTCAGTGCACTAGAACTCTTGTTTCCGTTCTACAATTGGCCTCCAACTAATGTGAAGTCATGATGAGGACATTCCAGGATAAGCATATCACGTACGGAGTGTGTTGATCTTACTGGAGACAATGATGATGATGAGGAAGATGACAATGATGATGATGATGATGATGATGATGATGATGATGATGATGTTGTCCTCTTCCTCATCATCATCATCATTGTGAACAATGATGATGATGAGGAAGATGATTTGGCAACAGCATTGTGAAGGAGACTATTCCACAATCCGAGTTGCAACGTGCTCTTTGGCAGGTAAGGGAGGAAATCAAAAAGCATGAAGCTAGAAGGAGGATGAAGAACAAAATGCTCAGTGATAGAAGGACAATAATGAGAGGATGGAGCAAATGCTGAGCAGGCTGATTTTAGAGGAGTTTTTGCATCACCCACCTGAACCAACTGAACCTGTTTCAGTGTGATGTACATTCTTTGGCTTGCAGCACCTCTTGAAGTTAAATGCGACTCAACCGTAGCAGGACCTGTTGTTAATCCTCACCCTATGCTTGTGTTAGGGGACTTCTCATTTGAGAACAAGAGATTTCTCCCTTGGTATGTGTTCCCGCACATGAGAATTTGATGAAAATTAAACAAGAGGCCAATCTAAATCAGCTGGAAGTTCTAATCTTGAAACTTGAGGGTGCACAACATTACTCAGATGATGAGCTGTGTTCAACTGCCTTGACTTCAAGTTCAGTTTGAAGCAGTGGGATTTTGGCATCCGGTGGCTTTTATCCTCAAATCAGCTGCAGGCCTCATGAACACAACTCATCAACTGAGGACTTGTATGCCCATATCTTCCTTAACATAGTGGACAATAGTCAAGTAGGAGATGGCTTTGTGGAGAATTCACACTCTCTTCTTTAATAACCCCTAACTCTTGAGTTTATGTTCATTTTTACCCCTCTTTGAGTTGGGTCCCCACCATCGCTATCATTGTAAATGGATCTAGTAAAACCACGATCCCCGTATAGTTGTGATTAATTCATTTTATATGGGTCCATCTGCACTAATGTGGGGCCTTTGACAATAATTCTAGGGTTGTAATCTTAGAAAGAGAAAACTACTGTACATGCTATAGTCCTAGGTACGCAACTCCCATATTATATATATGGCCCTTACTATAAGCACTTATAATGCATTTTAGTCCAATCTCGAGTGACATAATTTGTTTTAATGTAGGAAACTCTTCTAGCCCTTCTAACAAGGAATCCAAAAATGTGATTATATATAAGAAATGAATATTCCTTGGAGCATATCACGCTGTTCTCTCACATGTAGAATTGGAGCCGACTCGGAAGAAAAGCCCTTTTTTCAATCTAACCGAGGCGGTCGTCATATATATATTGATTTTTGACTCAAACGGGGAGCTTTGTAACTATACACCATCAACCCACCAACCAGAAGAGTGCATGACCCAAGAGATATGATTTATGACATTTACTTTCCTATAATGATAGGACATAAGGCTGGTGAGTTAATTTGACGAACTATCTATTTTCAAAGTTGTGTACTAAGTTGGGTTCAAGCAACCATTGTGCATTTCTTTGAGCCTCTTGGGGATCCACATAAACTTTATTTTGTAAAATTTGATTAGAGGTAAAGGACACCTCAATGAACACAATGGTTTATATGGATTTATATGCTACAACAAAAAAATTAGTAATTATTCACATTTGTCACTTTTAACTATACGTTAGGCATGGTATGAGAGATCAAGCATTCACAAAAAGCTATGGGAAAAATGCAACTTGAATTGAGCATAATAGTGTTACATATAAGTCACGAATGATTTTTTGAGTGTTGCTATTGTCCAAAGGTAAAGCAATCATGAGTTGTGCAATATTTCATGATTCCAAGACAATGGAGGTCAATGATGGAGTCTGAGGTCAAAGGAGTTATCCTTTACTTCAACCTAAGTTTTGATTGGGAGTTGATTGTTATACATACACCACTTTTCATTTTCAACAAGTTTTCAATGTATACTTGAAGTTGGTGTGAAGCTTTAAATAAAAAGACATTTCTATATTGGAACTCATTGAGGGCCAAACTCATTGTCGTGCCTCTTGGCATGCTAGTCTGACTATACACAAAAAGACATTGTGGATTTTATACGTCATGCATCCAATTATGAAGAGATAACCTACTTGGTAAATTCTTCAACCCTGCTCCACAATATTTAATGCATGAACAAAGTTATTGTGAAGCTTTGAGAGTGAGATTGGAGACTGTGACCTGATGGTTGGGGAGAAATTTGGCAAAACCGATTATATTGATCAAATTTAAAATCAATCGGTTACAAGTAGATATTATTTTGGTTTGGACATATACCAAATAAATTCTCAAATTCAGTCAGATCATCTGTCACTAGCTCGGGGGGGTAGTCATTGGTTGGAGTAGCAATATACGTGCGAACAAATGATAGGGTATTTTAAAAACACGGGGGCAAAAAATTATAAATGAACTTAAGAGTAATATAGGGTATCAAAAATGGCACTGGACATCTTTAAAGTACTATAGGGTATGAAATAATAGGTAATTTGGAATTACAAGTAATGCAAGCCATTTTTCTATTAACCCAAAGTAGAAATTTACATAATGATAGCATGTGAAAAAAAGAAGAGAATTGAAAGTAATACCCCCCTATAAAATGGTGGTTGTTCGCACCTATATCCTTAACTTTTTAACACACTGCCCCCCCCCCCCCCCCCCGAGGTCACTAGCCTTCATATTCATGGGCGTGTTTTGCATTGAAGAACTAATGGATGTTTTGGATTCACGTTCAAGTTTAAATTGGATTCTTCGATATCTGTGAGCATAGCTCATTGCAAGGCTGACCACTTGAAAGCATGAACAAGAGACCCTAATGCAACACAAAGGATTCTCATGGCCAACGCCCTTCCAGGGCATATTCGCCTTCCAATTGAGAAGGCGAGGAGGTGGAAATCAGGGCCATATGCACTTTGTTTTGCATCCAAATTAAGAAACCTATTTGGATTAAAGACGGAAGCATCTTTGCCCCACATGGTAGGATCTCTATTGATGGCCCATATATTGGCCACCACGGTTGTGCCTGCAGGTATGTGATAGCCAGCAAGCATTGCATCCTCCGTGTTGCAATGTGGGGCTCCAAGTGTGGCTGGTGGGTGCAAGCGCAAAACTTCCTTCACCACAACTTGCAAAGTATAAAACAACAATCTATTCAAAACAATAAACATGGTACAAATATGCTCCACATAATATTGTTTAGCCACTTGTTGTTGGGTTCACATCTTGAGGCATCACATTGGCAACTGTAATAATTGTCTCTGCTGAATCACAAAGGAGCTTGGTAGAATAAAATCTCAAACATGAGCTGGTATGTCATCGGGAATAATGATTCAATGCAGCCCATTTCACGCTGAATTTAAATCCAAGAGCCTTCTTCCTTGCTGGTTTCAACCATGTGGTCCCAACTTTGCATGCCCAAAGTACCACAACCATGCCCTAAACCTTGGGCTTCACCCTAGCTCAACCTTTTAAAATGAGGGTTTTCATAAAATTGTTGTATAACAATGTATAACAATATATAACTGTTACAATGTTGTATAGATGTGACAAATTACAATTGTAGCATTTCTTTAAATAAAGGCTATATGTGTGAAATTTGGATGTAGAGAAGCAACATATAGAAAACTCAATGTTCAGAGTAGGCAAAAAAGTCGAGCCTTCGTATTCTAGGTTTGTGTAAAGGTATGTGTCCCTATTGTGGCACTTCCAACTTCTCAAACCTTTTGACCACTGGATCAACTTAGGAATGTTCACATCCAGTTGGCAATTGAAATGAATCACTAAGATTGTCATTTCAAGTTCTAGAATTGGATTAAGCATGCAATTGTTACAAGAGTCCAAAGAGAACAACATATCCTCCCAATTCATGTGTTCAATATTGATCAAGATCAACTAAACATAATTATGTCACGATTGACAACATGTTACGTGTTTGATTGGAATCCTAATTTCCAAGCAATCTCTAAAAGAGTATAAGATTTCAATTTGCAATAAATTGGATGCTATCTAAATAAATCCTTAATGCACTACCATCAAACAAGACTTGTGCGACAGATCCTGCGACAATGATTTTTTTACAATAAAACCTATCCTAGTGAAAGATTTATAGGGTTTTCAACAACGTAGTTCAATTTTCACCGACGCCTGATGTGTTGCCCTTGTCTCACATGCCTGGAAATGAATCTGTCTTGTAACTGTTTACCTGCAAATATGGCAACTGGCTTGCCGAATCCTCCTCAATGTGCTGACCCAACTCCAACTTCGAGTCTAGTTCTGATTGCAGTCTTTGCATAACACTGGGGTGGCGCACGAGCTCCAGCATGGCCCACTCCAAAGTTGTTTCCACAGTGTCCATACCAGCCAACACCAAGACCTTCATCACAAGACCAGTATGCAAATCAACAAGTAATGTTCTAATCTAATGTGATCTTTGGGATCCTGCTGCGACCTACACTATCAGCATTTGATTAGACATACTTCTAGGTACCAGGTGCAGAGCGGAGGATGTCCGTTACATGTTTCCAGTTCCCTACAAAACTGTGGTGTCTTCTCCTTAATTGCAACTGGCTTGCATAGTTTCCAGAGGCATGTGTCGTGTATGATTCTATTGAGTAACGTGGCTAGTGGAGGGAATGTGCAGGAGGTTCATTTTTCTAGTATGAAACCATCTTTCATTTGCCATGGGTATTGGTAAATGACACACATGCATCATGACATGTGGTATGTCAGGTTTGAGCATGAGTGGCGTGAAGTTTTCATACTCAAAAATTCTTTTGTGAATCAATTTTGGTTTGTTGTTTTAGTAGAGCTCTATACTCTTCTATTGCTCTTTTGCAGTTTTGGGAGGTTTGTGTAGTGGTTATTTTTGGTACTTTCTGTTGTCCAACCAATTTTGTCTTTCCAATGGGTTATAAGTGGTGGGTGGTGGATTTATGTTGCAAGAGTTATTTGTTTCTCAAATTTCTAGTTTAAGGTGCCAATTAGGGGGGTATTGGGAATGTGATGGCTTTGATGACCTTTTTTATGAGGTGGTAGGTGTTGAGTTGTTTTTTCCATTTATTGTTTAGGGTTTGTCCAGGTCATCACTTTGCTAAGTAAAACTTGCCAATTAGGATGTCCATGTAATGAGTTCGCCATCTCACTCTTACTCTTCCCGCTCTCGTTTGAAAGGACTATGGTAGTTGCCTTCCTCTTCAAGTAATGATATCATCTCTCTCCTTGGTACCCCTTTTAGTACACACGGGAAGGTGAGTAGTGAGGTTTTGGTGTGTGTCTTGAGCTCTTGCCTAGGAGTGTATGACAAGGTGTTGCCTATGTAGGTTTTGGTTGTGTGTGATACCGCAGCCTTGTGGTACACAATGTAGTAAAGAGGGAACTTACTTCACAATGTTTGATGCTTGGTTAAGCTTCTTGATTTATTTCTAACCTAAGTTCGAGTCTTAAAATGTGTTGAAGTCCTTTTTTGTGAGTAATATGCATCTTGTTGTAGAAGTCTTTCAATACCATTGTTTTTATGGTTTATGAGGCAAGGATCCCCGTTCACGGGTAGATCACTTAGTGCATTTTAAAAACGACGTGCGGCATAATATAGAGAGGATTAAAATCATTTGAAATAAAAATTATAAAGGAATTCCAAATAATGAAGGGGCCATTAAATGTAGACAATCCCATTATAAGTAAGTTAGATGGACATAAAACGTGGGCCATTATTTTTTTGTAAAATTAATATAGGGGCTGAAGATAAGGATCCTAGAAGGTATGTTTTGTATGGTATGTAAATGGGTTTAGGACTCACGGGGATGGATGATAATTGGGATTTCCGTCTGTCCACCCTAAATTACTATGCTTTGTGTTTTTGGTCACTTGCATTGCAATGACCACTATGGTATTTGTGTTGACATCTCCTATGTGTTTTCTTCAAAGCTCTGTTTACAATGGTATTACTGTTTGCACCCTTCTTTGTTTCCATGCTTTCCCTCAACACTCGTCAATTGCGTTAGGAAGTAGATTAGCTTTTATTACTTAAAAGGAATATAAAGTACAAAAAATTGCAGTGACTTGGACAATATAAGTAATGGAAGGGTGCAAACAAATGGGCATTTTTGAAATTTAAGTAATTATAGGGAGGCTTTAATTCAGCCCTTGAAGGTAAATAGCCCCAAAACAAAAAACCCCCAGCCGCACGTGGTGCACAAAAATGCCTTAGAGTGATCTACCCGTGTCCCCGTTGACGTTTTGTTTATGGGGTGAGGGAGAGGGATCGAGGTGTGACACATGTTTGTTTGGCACATTCTCTTATTGAGCTTGTGATGATTGAACCAAAGTTTACACCAAACAACTACTAGGGCCGGGTTTAGTGGAAGAATAGCTACCATGCACAATTCATTTGGACACAATATCTTCTAGTGGTACCTGCTACATAACAATGTCACTTTAAGAATTGACTACCACACAATATTTTCTAGAGCAAAGGTCACCATCCAAATCCATTGGTTCGCAGTTTCAATTTCAAAGTCATAACAATTTGAAGAAATTTCTAATATTGAAAATGATAGTAACACAAAAGCGACTCCAAATGTAATTCTTTAGAAGAATAGATCAAAATTGGGTTCTAAAGACATTGATAACTCGTGCACAGGCAAGACTTATAAATAGTTGCCACCCCGGGTCAATACAAGCACTACACTAAATATTGTATGTAGTGTCATATGATATTTTATGTCATTGTGGTAACTTTTCTAATGACACTTCTTATGAACAAGTTTTCAAACATTTTCATCCCGATTCCCAACTTGCTTTAGTTCATCCAAATGCCAATTTTATCGTAATGAGATTTGGC
Organism: Polytrichum commune; assembly: GCA_950295325.1. Lineage (NCBI taxonomy): Eukaryota > Viridiplantae > Streptophyta > Polytrichopsida > Polytrichales > Polytrichaceae > Polytrichum > Polytrichum commune. The sequence continues at coordinate 50,877,007 of OX485807.1, forward strand.
ATATTATTATACATTCTAACATTTATGTAATGATATATTGTGATGGATGATTGAAATTTAGATGGAAAATCATCTAGTAAGTGACAGTAATTGCAACATTGTTAAATTTACATGCCCAAAGGTTTTCACAAAGATTGACTATTTTTACATATAATGTTAGGCTTACATTGAGTGTTGGTGACACTACGTACACAGGCGGTTTACAATTAGTATTGAGCAAGAGAAATAGAGCTTGTGACACTAAACACAATATTCGTGTGGTGGACATGTTGTAATTGAAGCCTCACAGTGTCCGGGGAGATTTTTGGGCATAATCGGTTGAGATCCTAGTGTTTGCAAGTCCAACCGGTTACATGTTGACATCCTTCGGTTTTTCTATATTAATTTGAGGTACATTCCATAGATTCCTCTAAAGTGGTTGGTAATTCTCCTGAAGTCTTGAACTTCAACTGGTTATTTCTCAAACTCAACCGGTTCATCTGTAACTAACTGTCAGTTCTCCCTGATCATTAAACACCGCTATGCCCCTTTTGTGTGCTTCCATGCTAATCTTGGAACCGTGGGAATGTGGATGATGATATAACATACCGACACAACATCATGATGCTGGTGGCCATTTTACGGGCCCTTCAGAGGTTTGTTATGGTGGTGGTGTTTTCCCATCCTAAGGTAGTAGTGCCTTAAAGTAACACCTTCCTTTTGGAGACATTTTTTTTTCATCTTTAAGATGTCAACAACTGAGTGCAAGGGTGTCATCGAGTGAGTAATTATCGCAAGTGATTACACTGTAACCTTTGTAATGTCACCCTCCATAATGTCACTCCTTCTCTTATATCTTGAAACCCTAAGGAACAAATGTGCTTAGTCCAAATCTCCCTCTTTGTTGTCATGTTTCCTTCCCATATATCATAGGTTTTGACAATATAATAATCCATCATGGGCCATTCACAATTGGGGTACTACTTTTGGGACAAAGGAATTAAGAACTATGTCGCATTGGATCTCGGCGTTTATTATGATATACTATTATTTTTTTCAATAAAATTTAAATAAATAAGTAGATAGGTCATAGGACTTATCAAGAAATACATTATTTATTATTAAATAATCACCAATAATAGATAAACTCTTTAATATGAAATGAGTTGTAGGTTATGGGTAGAAGCACGCTAGGGGTGGTACACTTTGGGCAAAAATCTAAGTATGTTAAGTACATCATTTAGAACAATGCCCTGAAATTTCTAAAACAAGCCTCACCGTCGATTCTCTTTGCCAGGTTAATCTCAGCCGTTGATTGCAGGGCTTTTTAGGGATTCGACAGTCTGGTTAAGGACTTTACTTTAGACGTGGAGGGTTTCGGGGGTGGGCTTGCGGGAGTTAGGGGTTTCTATTTTCTCCCTCTTGCGACTTGGGCAGATTGGGGTAGAGGGGCCTCTCTCCGATTCTTACGCTTTTAGTTTGTTGATTGCACTTTGGTCTGTGAGGCGGAGCGTCTGTTAGCAGGAGCGTTTGTTAGGCAGGGCTTATGTTTTTGTTGTTGCGGTTTAGGGAATGTGGACTACTTTTTGGAGTTTAGGTAGGGTTTTGGGTTTTGGAGCCTCACTCATCGAACTAATCACTCCATCTCAAATCTGTCGCCGGTTGGGGTTTAGGGTGTGATCACAAACTCTCAAATGTTGCCGAACTCAATCTGTAGCATGTTAGGGTTTAGCCTGTGTGATCGCAAACTCAAACCCTTAACCCTTTAGCATTGCATTAGTGATTGCACACTCAAGCAGGTTGATCGCAAACTCAAGCAGGTTTTGGTCTTTTTGGGGGTTTAGGGTTTAGGGATGGGGAAGAAAGAAAAAAAACAAGATGCTGATCCTGATGAGGATGAGCCTCTCACTGTGGACGATGTAGATGATAAGATTTCGACGCTGCGTAGAGGTGCACCTCATCCTGCACTGTCTTTTGAGGACTTTAGGGATAGTTATGGGTTGAATGGGACAGGTATCAATCCTCATAAATCTAGGGACACTACAGAGATCCTCCAGAGTGATCTCACTGCCGTGTTTGGGCCACAGAGAGCAAAGTCAGGGTTTTGGTTTGGGGATGTAAAGGATACAAAGGTCAAGTCTGCCATAGCTAGACTGTACCCTATAGTCTACCAGAAACCCTCTCTAATCAAAACTAAGCTCATAGGTAAAGAATTTGCAATTGGTATTGTCACTGATGTAGTGAAGGGTTTAGATGTTGACTGGGCATCTTTTGCCCACATAACTAATCGAAACCAGCGTAGCGCATGGCAAAAAAAAATGAAGGCCGCCTTGGAGCTGAAAGCTTCACTCACTGACAGGAATTTCAGTGAGGTACTTGAGGAAGAGGATATGGATACCCTGATGCAGGGTGATGTGGTTGTGAAAGGGGAGCCTGGCGAGCTGCCATGCGGAGGGGTGGGTTCAGGTTTTGGTGGACAGAGCTCGTCATGGATCGAGAAAAAAAAACGGGAGAGCCATGACCTTCAACGCTTGGTTGAGGCAGAGCTGCAGGCTGTGAAGATTGACATTCAATCTGCTGTGAAGGAGGTTCAGCGGCTAGACTCTAAGGTGGAGGGCGTCCGGATAATGCTGCTCTCCATGGACGCGACGTGCAAGGAGTACAAAAGGAAGGTTGAGGAATGTTCGGAGCTGCAAGAGTTGCCGATGATGAAGATGACCCTTGACTTCTACGAGGCTACTCTGAAGAAGACCGAGGGTGAGTACAAGGCCATTGTTGCTAACCAGGGCCTCCAATCTACTCTGCATGAGAAGTTGGTGCGGAGGGAGGCATTCCTCGTAAGTCAGCAATCCTTGCTGGCCAAGCAATTATCCAATTTGCGAAGTGGACGGCCTGGTTTGGCTTTGCACCCCCACCCCATGTGCAACTCACTTGAGATTGAGCTTGCAGATAGTGATTCTATAAAATTAACAAATTGTGTTTTGTGTGATTGCCCATTTGCTTACAATGACATTCTAGTGTGTAGCTGTCGGCATGTCTACCATCCATGGTGTGTTGTGTCCTGGTTTAGTACATCAGTTAAATGTGTAGAAAAATCTTGTACAGTAGTTCACCCAGACTGGTTCAAAAGTTTTGGCTTTGGGGAACTTCCAATTAGTCTTGAAGAGAAGGCTGATGCCCTGGATTGCGACCTCCAAAGAAAGCTGGCTCTTGTAGAAAGATCTGCTGCTGCCAAGCGTACTGGTGCAGACATTGGTATGCCCCATCCACTTGAGCATGTTGTTTTTGTTTGTCATTTGATGTACACAATGTCAAGTTTGGGTTTAGGGTCTGATATGTAATGTATGTTCATATACTTGTAGTACACAGGCTATGGGACTTGTAGTATATTGAAGTGTTTATAAGGCTTTAACATAGTACACTAGTTACACTTTCATTTAGTACACTTAGTACATTTTTAATGTACTACTGTGTCTATTAACATACAGATCAATAGTAGTTTGCCAGTATGCTTTGGGTTCTCAAAAGTATTTACACATACTATGTATACGTGTTACACTCAGAAAATATTGTTAGACTATGTTATTACACCATTCACTGCCATCTTGTAGTGTTTTATAGACTTGGTGGAGTATATAAGTGTACATGTAGTCCCTAATTAGAGGTACATCCACCCACTCTCTGTATTTACATGTACTTGGAAGTGTAATATGGTACTTTTCTGATTCTGGTCAAGTGGTGTTTTGTTGGTGAATTTTTTCGGGTATTTTGTTTTGCAGGGTCCTCTCAACAGCCACCCCTTGGTCAGGCCTCAGTGTGCACAGGGACGTACAGCTTGGGAGAGACTAGTCAAGCACAGGCTCCACCAAGTAGGTCAAAGGGTTCGGAAACGCCGCCCTCTCGAGTTACATCTGCCAAACTTGGAGTAACTACGCCTCCGAAGTCGCCTTCGAAGTCGTTATTCATGAATTTGGTTCTAGGGATTAACAAGACACCAGCTGCTCCGCTTGTAACAACTGGAGCGACCCCTTCAGAGGTGATTCACCTCTGATCCTTATCTTACTTGCAATTACCAACATGCATGGATTTATGTAGTATAAGTTGTCCACTACACATTGTTGATAAAAGGATGGGGTTTATGGTATGTGCAGGTTGTTCGCGACACAACTGTGAGCAGCCCGGGTTTAAACCAAGAACACGGATCTCAGGATTCAAGTGCTCACGATGAGCCCGAGAAAGACGAGGTCAATGACAGTGCTTTGGGGAAGGATCCAGAAATTGAACGTCCAGCTGACACCCAGCAAGCTGAACTGTCCAAGGATGATGAGGTGGCCAAATTGAAGGCCACAATTGCTGAGCTCACCAATCAACAAATGAGTAAGGGAGTAGTACGTAGACCACCAACATTTGAGGAAGAGCATCCTAAGACCATAGTAGCCTCACTGAAGAATAGGAGTGTACCGAGTGTTGACAATAGTGGCAACCCTACCTCTAGAACCACAAGGAACAAAACAAAATTTGAGAAGGTTAGGACCCGAGCAGATGGGCCTTCGGAAACGTTGGAGGTCATGGGAAGTGGGTCGAAGAAAACAAAGAAGAAGAAGAAGTAGAATATCATGTATTCCAAAGTTTTGATATGATCTGTTTGAATTTGACAAACTTAATATTGAAGCTGTCTTTTTGGATTTCAGCAGTTCAAATGATTTAGATTACCTCATTTCAGTATCACCCTAACTGAACAAACTTTAATTAAATTACTTGGGTTGCTAGCTAACCAAGTGCTAATTTGTTTACTTTGTTACTTATAGTTAATTATTTTCTGCATGAGCTGCTAGTAACCCACAGTTACCTCTAACTCTTAGCCCATGAGTTGACCACAAGTATTCCCATGAGTTGAAACAAGGTGCCATTTGATGTGGCTAGATTATCTGCTTCTCAAATACAAATGGCCCTTGCACTTAACCTAATACATTAACATTATTGCCTGTCATAAAGAAGTGCAATCCAGAGCAAAAGGTTTAAGGTAGAGGGACCAGTAGTCGCCCAGGTCCAGGCAATAGTCTTCCGTACATGTCTGCAAAACTTGAGTGCTTCTGATTGGTACAGAAACGTTCTCATTTCAAAATTCAAGTGCTCATGTTAACCAAGACTCTGATAGGTTAGCGGCCCCCCTAGGACTGAACACTCAGAAAATTAATAGGCCATTATAAACTTACTCATAAAATTTTATTTTTTTTGGAATGGCTTTGCACTAGCTTTGCAATCCATCCAAAGATTATAAATTTTTTCCACCACTGTCCCAAGTGGGCAAATATGAAAAGTGGGCGACTACTGGTCCCTCTACCTTACACAACCCAATAGGTGAACCTGCACCCACACTAAACACGTCACACATCACACATTCACTAACATAGTAGTATAATCCAAACACAGATTCTCCACAAGGCATTTTAGAGAAAAAGATTCACAGCAGAAGACGACCCAAGACATGGTCCAAGCATGAATTCCCCACAAAAAATCAGATGCGATTGCTTGGCACAAAACATTACCCTTGCACTTAACCTACCAAAGTAACATCATCATCTATCTCAAATGCACACAAAATATAACGAAGGGGGAAGTTTAAAAACTCCCCCATAATATTATAGAGCCTCTAGGCTTGTAGTGATTACATCAATTGTCTCACTTAACAATTGGTAAACGGGCTCATCACCCTTTATTCTATGGGCAGCTGGGACCATCTGAAATCTGCATGCAAGCACTAATGATGCATCGATATAAGCTACTCTAGAATTCCTCAAGTACACGTAGGAATTAGGGCTATTCCCCCATTTCTGATAGTAGGTTCCTGCAATGACATATTCGCCAACCTCAAACTGCCCACCCCAAATACATGTAAACTTCTCGCGTACAATCTGTTTTTTCCTCTGGCATTGTAGAATGTAGAAGTCCACCCCTTCTGCATTACCTTCAATCGCTGGGACCGCAAAATTATCGCCAACGTCGACCAAGTCCCCTAGTGTCTCGTCTGTGACATAATCCCATGGCTCGTCATCTCCATCTTCAGCCTGCGCTGAAATCATCCGCTCCCTTACAAATGATACATCAGTTGGAACTAGTTTAATAACTCTCCAAGGCTGGACATGGGCCGTCTTCTCGCAAGCTGCCCAATCACCTTCCATGCATGGGACACAAAAGCAAGACAAATGCCTTACCATTAGCAAGGTAGGATCCGAGATAGACACTCCTTGAATTGAGTGCAATTTTCTAGAACCGACGATGGTGTCACACCCGTGAAGGTGCCGACGATCTACATCATCTGGCTGAATAAGGTGAAAGTACCTATAAGACACTCTTTTGTTTCCACCCAACGAACCTTCCACGATGCCCTCCATAGTCTCCTTCAAGAAGTCAACCGCATCTTTTGCATCTTGTAGCTTCCGCCAGGGGTTGTGCAGTTGCTCAGTACGCAAAGCTCGCTTCACAACAACACCTGCTCCATCCCACTCGCCTTTCCCATGGCCTGTGCCAAAAAAATTCCAAGACATAACACACCCACCAGTAAGACCCGGATATCGGCTAACAAAATACATGGGCCTTGAACCTTTAAATTGCCCGGCACAACCATCACTCCAAACCCAATGACGAGCCACATTGACACCTTGACCCTTCAACCACTCCCAGTGCAGCAAGAAGCAATGTTGTACAAATAAGGTGTCATGTGTCTTATCATCTGACACATAGAAGTGACTCTCCTTCACAATGGTATTAGTCAATGCATCCATTCGGTATGTTATGTGAACAAGAATTGTAATCTGGGACGAATGCCAATGCATGGACTGAATCTCATTTTGGATTTCAAACGAATAGTTTTCGGCAAAATCAACATGGGAGAGGATAGCATCAGCAGGTAACTCTTTCATACTAACCCTACACTGGACATCTTGCCACCTTGCAACGAAGTTGTGACTAACAAACTCCTGCAACTTTGGCTTCAAATATTCAAAAAAATCAACACAGGAGGTTTCCATGAAGACTTCTCTTATTCGTTTTCTGGGTTCCCCATCATCGTTAACTCCAACCACTTCGTAGCTGGAACACCGCCACTTCATATTGAGCGCTGGAGTTGATACCTCCAGAGGGCACATCAGAAGAGTATGTGCACCGCAATTGGGGCATGAACCCATCAAACAGTCAATTTTATGGAACTCCTCTGATTCCCCTTTTGGACATACAATCTGCTCCCAGAATTTAGTAACTCCCTCACATTTGGTCAAATGCGCACAACAAGTATCAACAGATAAGTTGTAACACACTTGACATGAACAAGTACAAGAAATGGTAGAGTGTACCCCCTTCACAGCATCCCTCATTGTGTTGACTGCCTCCCGTAGCATGTCTATCTCAACATGGTACTTGCAGCAACATACATTTCGGTCTTTACACTTTTTGACAAAAAATGGCTTCAGGCACTCGAACGCACGCATGGAAATTGTAGCTTCTGGGTGAGACTGAACAAAACGCTCATAGAATGAAGCCTACACAATATATTTGTGTCACTGGTACTCTACATATGTACTGCCACATACTACAGATGGAGTACTGGCAAGGGATATATGGGAAAAAATATAGAACCCAAAAGTAGTCCAAGGACTTTTGAGGAGTACACATTACAAAGCCAATGTATATAGTGTATACTTAGAGATTTCAAAAGTATATTGTAGTAATCTTACAATGCAACTATGTATTAGTAATTCATACTCAAAGTACTTCAGGCAAGGACTACTGAAGATACTGACATATACTAATGTATACTAAGATGATGCTGACAAATACTAATTTATACTTAGACGAGGCTGACATATACTAACGTATACCAAGATGAGGCTGATTTATACTAGTGTATACTAAGATGTGGCTGACATATACTAATGTATACTAAGATGAGGTATACCCAACATATATGAGATATGTCTAAACACCAGAATTAGAGTACTATGAAGGTAGTTCTCGTACAATATTGAGTGTGACAAGGTTTTAGCAATACCTCCTATCAAACAATATGTACAAACAATATGTAGGCCAAAGTAAACAGGAGCCCTAAAAAACGATTAGTTCTGTGTACATGTACGTTTGAAACTATGTGTACTAACTGGAACAGGGCACAGCCTTACACCCCAACACGTTTTATTAAAACTGCTCAAAAATTTATGAGAGAACTCAAAACGCCAATTTGAAGAAAACTTCAGATACCATACCTGACTTTCCAGTAGAAGGTGGGTAGCGTGAACATCGTACACTTTGGGCCCCAACCTCTTTCTGGTAACATCTTTCTTATTGGGACTCACACGAGTTTCCGAAGACCACCAAGCGATCACAAGATCCCTAGTCCCGCTGAGAACACCATCTCTCCTTCTCCTCTGAGGCAATTTGAAAATGGAGGATCCATTTGATGCTAGTGTCCGCCATCTATGAATGGCAGAGGAAATATTGCCGGGCCTTGTCCCCAACACTCTAGACAAGGCTCGGACGCCAGGGACGTCGCTACTCACTGCGGCTTCTAGCAATGTCGTCTTCCTTACTAACTTCTGTGCGGAGGTCACGGGGGGATCACACCCCCTTACATTTTGTAACCATGTGCGATAATGGGGTATTTGATGGGGGGGTATTTATGCACCTCTTGGTATTTTTTCCCTCCCTATTTGTAGATATAAAGCTACTTTGACGTATTTTTTAGCACCCTATATTTATTTGTAATTTTTTAGAGAGACCAATTTTTGGCATCATATTTTTTTTATAAATCGTACAAGTACCAAATAATGAACGGAATACTATAACATTGCAAAATCAACTATGTGATCAACAAACGTTCCACACCATCCATCTTATCATTTAATCGGTTTCAATTAGTTATGCCAATGCTAAAGCATTCAAAGTGCCATTCAAAACACAACCAATAACACTTGGAGTTTAGTTAAAAGATTACCAATGAACATGGAGATAACAAAATGTACAAGCTAACATAAACAAGTTATAAACATGCATAGAACAAAACAAGGATTATAATCAATTGTTATAAGACATGAAATTTTGCATAATTATCTATTTCAAAACAAAAGATTGCATTCAATTGAAAAAAAAAATACAAAATTGAAAACATTTACTTTAATTGTGTTCACAAACACATTCAACCTTGTACCAAATATTTACAATGTGAAGGGTTAGCATATAACTATGCACCCTCCAATGCATGTCAAGGTACATATCGATATCCTCTACAATGTCATGATAAGACAAAATATTTTGGAGAGGTTTAACACCAATGATGACAAATAACTAAAACTAATTGTTGGCATGAGGCGGGCAACCTTCGAAGTCTCCAACCACTCCATCACGTATCCTCCAAGGCAAAGCGCAATCCTCCGAGTCTACCATGGTGAGGTGCCAAATGTTGTAGCGCATCATCGATCATCTACAAAAGGTTGTTGTAGCAAAAAGGCAATGAATAGAATGTTGGCATATTAGACACTACTAGCAAGACAAGTAAAACTAATAACAAAAATTTATGAGGAATGAACTATATTCCAATCTTAATTCTCATAATTTCATGGCTTGAAAACTAGGTTTTTTGAGTTAGAGAATTGAACATGCTCATTCAAAAATCTATACAAGACCAAACAACAAGAAAATGTGCAAATTCAAGATTTAGGAAAGCATAAAACACTATATTCGTTAAATTGAGACTTTCTCTAGTCTCAAATTAATATATGGATCAAACAACATTCCGTGTTCCGAAACTATATTGCGAACAATCTCAAATATATTATATGTTCTAATATCCCAAATCTATTATGTGTGGACATAAGCACATATGGTAGAGCACTCAACACCAACTTCATCAACAAAAACACTTTGGGTAGAGCACTCCAAACTAGTTTCATCCAATAAACATATAAAATGGTTTATATTATTAGCATGGTCAATAAAATATAGACATTGCAACATACAAAGTGCATGCAATAAATGCATTTTTCTTCAATGGACAATTTAGTCCCAAACTTAATAAAAAAATGAACTTCACATTTGTATTGAAATATAGTAAATGAATATTCATCCAACCCCAAACAATATAGCATTCGCAAGTTCTACCCAAACTTTGCCCCAAGTTTGAGGAGCACACATATGAGTAATATATATTCGTCGAATTACATATTACACTATAATCATGCTAACACAATCCTACCAACTTCTCATTTAACGTGGGTTGCTTCTTCTGCGATCCGAGCAAGGTTGTCTTTTGCAAAAGTTATGTACTTTTGAGGGATGGACACCGATCCACTATGATTTTTCCGTGGTTTCCATGCTATGAATATGGAATCTGTATCTATCCAAGATGGACCATGCTCAGAATCCACCTTCCACCGAAAGTTAGGGTTTGTATCCCAGCCTGTATAATGCCGAACAACATCTTCATTCCGTGATGTCGGTCGGTAGTACTCTACTTGTATTTGTCGAAAATGAGGGCTGGAAATTACAAAATTTGGTTTGGACAAAGCTCTTGCCACCCACACTGGCTTTGCATATGTCTCATCTCCAGGACGCAAAATGAGCATATAACCTTCATGACAATCCACTGCAATGCGGAAAGATGGTGGCGGACGACTACTAGCAGGCCCCACGTAATGGTCGTCCACATCAAACTCCTCTCGAACCTCTCCATTTCCCAAAAGACTAGCCTCCGAAGCTTGTACATTGACACGTGTTTGTGGCCAAAACCCATGCCTTAAAGTAAGGGGTGTATCTTCATGAAGGTTTGCCAAAGCGCCACGAACACGTGTCCAATATTGTATCCAACTTCCGTAACGAAGCCAACACGATCCACCAACATCCGCTACCCTCAAACTCTCCCAATATTGTATGAAGCCTGATATGCCTTTACAAATGTCCTCCAAATTCTTCATGGGTATTGGTTTGCAAGGCTTAGGCTCTCCGTCAGGCAACATCGTCCTTCCTTCCCCATCAACACGCCATACAAGGAGACCCTCCGGCGGGCTCCAGTCTTGTGATGTGCACAACAACTTGTATTGCATGGCGGGGACACCATCGTCACGCACGTAGAACCGAAATTGTTGTGCCTTCGTATGCCCGATCAATCGGTGAGCTCCGCTTCGAATATACGGTTCTATAAATGCCTTGAAATCTGGAACCTCCTCAATCATATGTGGGATGACGGGAATGTTCTCCAAATCCATGTACGACTTCATCAACAATGGGATTGTTGGAAAATCCTCCTCGCGCAACTTCATGCTCCACCGCCCAAAGGACGCATCAATATCATCGTGCGTGTGGCCTACCAATAGAAAGGACACAAAAACCTCCTTGAAAATGCCTTTCGCAACCAACAACGACCAATATGCAAAAACATATCTACTTTTATTGTCCTTCGCACAATTGTCCAATTGGACACGCAGAGTTGGGGGCAAATTCTTGGCAATCACATCTTCACTTGGTGGCTCCGGCAATGAGTGCACGCATACATCTCTTCCATCCAAGACCGCTTCATATAGAGGTGTTGATCCCGAGTTTTCAAATAGCAATCTTGATGAATAGGACGGCGGTTTCTCCAAATCACGTAAAAGCTTTGCAAATGACCCTATCGTGTGGTTTGAATCCCCCGGATACAAATCAAGAGCATAATGAGCATACTTGACATCTCCATGCCCATGTGCAATCATTCCTGCAAAGGCAACCCAATGGTTTAATATTCAACTATAACACCAAAAAATTCACATGGTGTACATGTATGGCCCCAAGTACAAACCTAAACGCACAAATTTGTGTTTAGGTAATGCAATGCAATTGTTATCAAAATCACCTGTAACCGAAACAGGAAGCTTAAAAAGGCCGTCCGTGGCTTTTATTCGATTTGCAAAACATGGTGAGGCTGTTTTGGCATGGTCCATTTTGTCATGGATGATTGTAAGGACTTCCAAAGGCCTGGAGATGGACAAAGCTCTATTTGTGTAGTAATCATTACGGTGTGCCTCTTGCATGTTCACATGCTTGAAATAGTTCATTTGATGTGCGGCATAGGACTCTGTCCCCATCGTGTGTGCATCTCGAAGGCGTTTCAACTTCTCGCATTTGGAACAACGGGCAAATTTGTCGCCTCGTCTTTTTGTGATGTATTCGCTAAAGTGAGATTTTTTGATAGCACTCAGTTTCGACAACGAAATAGGGTCCAACCCGGCCTTCTCGCCAACTGCGTTTACGTCCAACAATATGTCTTTCCATTTCGTGCCTGTAGGAAGAACCTTCTCCACAACCTTTTCACCGGTTGTGAGTGTCCGTGTTTTGTGCGGCATTGCATCGGCAAGGGGGACAATGATGGTTGCCAGAGTGGCTGTTGCTTGTCTCGTTGCTTCTCTTGGTTTCTTTAAGCCCGTGTTCCCATGGTGACGGGCACGGCGGCCTTCATTGGCATACGCGGCTTGTCTATAAAATTCCGCTTTCGACACACCGTGAATGGTGTACCATGCCGTACAACACACGTCTATGCTCTCAAGGGTGATGACCTTGCGACCCGCTCCGTTCACATGTATCGCCCTATGGACATCAAGTTTTTTGGTGGATCTTAGACGGAAATCTCCAAGCCACATTTCTTCACGGATGGCCTTCAATTTATCTCTTGGGAACAATTGGCAACAACGATGTACACAACAATCCTTCGTAGCAACTTCTCTAATAGACTCCTCACAGAGCAACCTTTGACGTTTACACTTATTTGCAGACGGAGTAGGACGTGTCAATGTTTCGTACTTCCGAAGGCCTTTGCGTGGCCGAATGTTTGCTTGGAGCTCCTGTTGGATTTGGACGTGTCGTCGCTCATGGTCGCGCAAACTAACCCCCTCAATTGTCACATTCCTCAACGGCCACCTTCGCAACGAGAACCTATGAGTTGGATTGACTTCCGAATGTACAAGTGATTCTAATATAACAACTCCAACGTCCTCGGTGCCAAGGGAGTGTTCATCAATGCAATCTTGTGGATGTGTGTTACGACAAATACCCTCCGCCACAGCAACTCCACTGTCATTAACAAGTACCACATCCAAATTCACCCATGAAGCTCGTGAAAGCCCCGCACATTCCACAATGGGGCAAAAAGGGTCAGATGGCGAAGGACTCCCCAAATGACCTTCATCTGCACTGTCATCAAAACTATCCTCCCCGACAATGTCTAGCTCATCCCCAGACAGAGATTGGGTGCTGCCCATGTCTTCAGAGAAGGAATCCCCTCTTCCACCAACTCCCTCCATTGCGCCTACACAAATGCACATGAAACCTCAACAAACATGGACACAACGTAAGGGTCCAAAAAAATCAAATATTGGAAAATGCAAAACATCACGATAAATGGGGACACTGAGGATCAAGACATTTGCAACACAAATGCAATGTGAGCTCCCAATACTATGCGCCAGTCCACAAAATGTTCCACAAAATATTTTGGGTGGGAGTTTGGGTCGGCCGACCTAAACCCTGTGGCACCAGGGATTGAGGGCCATCCACACCTTGCCCGTGGGATAGGGTCGGGTTCCGGTCGACCGACTCAAACCTTGTACAATGATGGGTTGAGGGCCATTTAGAATTCCATCACGCTGTGGGGAAAATTTTGGGTCGACCGACCCAATCTTTGACGGGGTTAATCCACCCACACTGGATAGGGGTTTGGGTCGGTCGACCCAAACTTTCACAGGCTAAATCCATCCACACTGGGAAGGGGTTTGGGTCGACCGACCCAAACTTTCACAGGGTAAACCCACCACACTCGGAAGGGGTTTGGGTCGGTCGACCCAAACTTTCACAGGGTAAGTCCACCCACACTGGGAAAGGGTTTGGGTCGGTCGACCCAAACTTTCACAGTGTAAATCCACCCACACTGGGATGAGGTTTGGGTCGCTCGACCCAAACATTACATATGATGGGATAAGGTTCCTACTCTGTCCGTCCAAACCTTCTGAGTACCTTGGGTAAGGGCCATTAACAATTCGTTCACGATGTGCGAAAAAGTTTGGGTCGACCGACCCAAACCTTCTGAAAGGTTTTACGATAAACGCCCATAGTGGGGTAGGGGTTTGGGTCGACCGACCCAAATCTCAGAAGGGTCAGACTAGACCCCCCCCCCCAACACTAGTGAGGGGGTTTGGGTCGACCGACCCAAACCTCACAAGGGTCAGACTAGACCCCCCCCCCCCCCCAAACACTAGTGAAGGGGTTTGGGTCGACCGACCCAAACCTCACAAGGGTCAGACTAGACCCCCCCCCAACACTAGTGAAGGGGTTTGGGTCGACCGACCCAAACCTCACAAGGGTCAGACTAGACCCCCCCCCAACACTAGTGAAGGGGTTTGGGTCGATCGACCCAAACCTCACAAGGGTCAGGCTAGACCCCCCCCCCCAACACTAGTGAAGGGGTTTGGGTCGACCGACCCAAACCTCACAAGGGTGAGACTAGAACCCGCCCACACTAGTGGAGGGGTTTGGGTCGATCGACCCAAACCTCAGAATGGTCAGACTAGAACCCGCCCACACTAGTGGAGGGGTTTGGGTCGACCGACCCAAACCTCACAAGGGTCAGACTGAAACCCGCCAACACTAGTGTCGACCGACGTATAATACAGCGTATAATGCGGCGTATAATGCAACGGATATTGAGAGGTGTGTGGAATTTCATCTCATTGCAAAGTTCACTGCGGACTTGCATGCTGTGAATAGGTCCTCATGAACAACAGCGTGAACGAACCTCGAAGTACAGCTCCGACTAAGAGTTCTCTCTACGAATTCAGGAGTGGAAGAAGAGCAAAAAAGAACCAACTTTTGGGGGGTGCGCCCCTTTATACTATCCACCTCCACTTGCCCGACTTCCTCATTGGATGCCTTTCCCGCCTTCTTATTTCAAACCTCCTGACATAATTCCCCGTTTTCTGTTTATTGTAGAAAATGCGCATCTTTCAATGCCCCTCTCATACCCCAGCCGTCATATGTCTTAGTCTATAATATTTAATATTTTTTTGGTTTTGTGTGTATATGACATACGACATTGGGAGGAAGGGTGGCGGCCACATTAATTTTTTCAAGTGTCACAACGGTATATTTTAACCAATATGTATACCCAACCACAACTCCATTCAATGCTTTCAAGTGCAAACCTATTTAGGTGGGGTTGGGGCCATTTGGAGGTTGCAATTATGAGAGAGTTTCCAAGGCTTGAGGCCATTGTCATGATGAATAAAATTATTTATTTGTCTCCCCTAAACCCTAAACCCTAGAACATTGCGGCTCTGTTATCTCGCATGGAAGTGTAGCAATGATAAACGTATGTGGACGTTGTTAAGGGGATACTAACTAGCAATGTCGCTTTTTGGTTCAATCTTTTAATGTTATTTCAATCCATCCTCAAGTTCACTTCAAGTTTACTAATGTGTGTGACCAAAACATCCAAAGTTGGACCCTAAACCCTTATAACATCCACAACATGAAATACGTATTGACAAAATACAAAACCAATTAGTATATCATGTTTAAACGTCCCAAATAACATATTAACATGATCAAGATTGTATTTACTATAACCTTCCTATTAGACTCTTCTTCATATTATGCAAACAATATCTGTTATATCTTTCTCCATTATCCAATACATGTGGAGGGAACAATGAATAAGAACATGATTGCGTGAATGGCTTCATTTGATGTTGTGCTTCTCTTATTTACTTTTGCATCACATTCCATATATTAAATACATCATGAACCATGGTTTATTGGCAACTATGTGATTCCCTAAAGTGAGCAAAACATCCAAAGTTGAACCCCTTACCCCTAATAACATCCACAACATTTCATGTTATTTGAATAAACACAAGACCATTCACTATATCACGTTTAAACGTCCGTAATAACAAATAAACATAATCAAGATCGTCTTTTCTATTACCTTCCAGTAAAAACCTATTCTCACCAGTAAGTCAATGTTATATGTTAATATTGGATAGATTAATATGTTATAAACCTAACTCCTAAACCCTAAACCCTAAACCCTAAATACAAAAATTCGTAGTTGTTCACTGCTACCTCCACATACAAACAACATGAACTTTATCTTGCGCCATTATGTAATATACGTGGAGGGAACATTCAATAACAACATGATTGCGTCAAAGGGCTTCATTTGATGTTGTGGTTCTCCGATTTACTTTTATATCACATTCGAAGTACATATATCACGATCCATGGTTTATTGGCGACTATGTGATTCATTCAAGTGAGTATGTAAGGGATTTACTAAAAACTTGAGCATGTTAGCATTTCGACATAAGGATCATGCAATTCCAAACCCTGAGAAAATGCTCTTGGGGAAGGTATACATTTAGCAAACACATTCAAATATCCTAAATTTCCGAATTTCATGTTGGGGGACGGGGGTTATATTTTTTATTCATTGCATATTGTGTGAGTTCTTGGCATCATTGGTAAAGTCTAAATGTCAACGATTACATCGTTAAATGTCACGCAATTGTATTATTTTTCTAACTTGCTCAAACAAAAGAGAAACCAATGATTTCAACTTGTTTGGGAAATTTAGGTTATGGTGTCATGTGAGTAGGGGTTAAGTCTTAGTTTTAGCATAACGTTGCGTTGTAAAAATGCATTAGTTGTATAAATGGTTTCATTTTGTAGAATACCGCATTTGATGTGCACCTTATGGGGCATTCCCACTTGACATTAGTTAGAAGTAGTATTAGTCTAAATGCGGTTTTAGTTATCTAGGTTTCACACATATGGCTCTTTTTAGTGCCGAGCCTAGGTGGCAAATGATGTGGCATGGCTTAAAAGTGGAGGTTTTAAGCCTCAACCACCGACGCTCCCATCGGTACCTAAACATTAGGCAAGAATATAGGAATTTTAAAAGTGTCGCCTCCCACCCTTGTGATTGGTTGCTTTTTAGTCTTAGCTATGAGGGCACGAGGAGCTTCATTAACAAAAACCGATGGTAAGATAGGTGAGTAGTAAGGCATTTGGGGATGGGACAAAAACTACCCAACATTCATTGCTTGGTAGATAAAACCATGAACATGTGTGAAAGCTACTTAACTAAAACCTACTTGAAAATCTCCGGAGCAAGTTCTTGTAGGTGCATTGGGATAGTTGGATGCCTCCGCTATAACCGAGGGAGCTTTACCCGGTCTTTATAAAATAGTGAGGGTCTTAACTAAAGTCAAGTGGGAATGCCCCATTAGGGTACTCCAAAGTGTCTTGAAAATACTAATGCCCGCTAAGGGTTTACAGTTTGGCTTTAGGATTTAGGGTTCCCCGTAATCCTAATTCCGTTGGTGCCCTAATCCCGTTGGCACCCTATTCGTGCGGTTGGGGGCCAATTCCCGAGGCATACAAAACCCCAGCCGTCACAACTTTTCGCTCTTTCTCTCTCTCTCCGCGCCAAGCATTCGCTCCGCGCCTCTTGTGGAAGCGCCGCCTCTCCTGAAGCGCCGCTTTCGCGAAGCGCCGTGGCGATTCAGGGTGGCGATTTTCTTCTCTTCCCTCCCTTCTTGTTGCTTTGGCGCCTACTGATTCTTCTCCTTCCCTCCCTTCTCTTGCTGTAGAAGTTAGGAAGTGTTTGCAATAGAACAGAAACCTAAGGAGAGAGTTTTAGAGTGCGTGAGAGTTAGTAGAGTGATTGTTGTAGAGTGAAGTAAGTAGAAGATTGTTGAAGGGTTTTCCAACATTCTAAGCTTGCGGGTTTTGGAGGCTGTATTGTAGTTGGAGAGTTTGTGAGATTTAGGAGTTCTATAAGATAATCAGGAGGTGTTTGAGAGATACAAAAGTCATTTGAGAGAGTCAGTCATTGTTTTGAGAGATTCACTTGTTCTTAGGGATTCAGAGGTTGTTTGAAACACTCAATTGTTGTTTGAGAGATATCTAAGTCATTTGAGAGAGTCAGTTATTGTTTTGAGAGATTCACTTGTTCTTAGAGATTCAGAGGTTGTTTGAAGTATTGAATTGTTGTTTGAGAGATTCAAAAGAGATCTAGGAGTTGTATGAGAGATTGTGGATTTGTGTGAGAGGTTACATTCAACTGTTTCTGTGTTATTGGAAGAAGAACACCTGTTCTAAAGCAACTGTTTACAACAACTGCTACATACAACAAAGGTATTTTCTTTTATTATATGCAATAAGTGTTTGTCAATTGAAGGTATTGTAGCATACACAACGCATAAGCATTGTATATGCTACGTGCCAACTTTTAAAAATTACATTAAAATAGGAAAGTTTGGGGAGACGACCCAAACACGGCCACAGGTTTGGGTCGGTCGACCCAAACACAGCCTCTTGTTTGGGTCGACCGACCCAAACACAGCCTCTTGTTTGGGTCGACCGACCCAAACACAAAACAAAGCATCATGTTTGGGTCGACCGACCCAAACACAGCCTCTTGTTTGGGTCGACCGACCCAAACACAAAACAAAGCATCATGTTTGGGCCGAACGACCCAAACACAGCCTCTTGTTTGGGTCGACCGACCCAAACACAAAACAAAGCATCATGTTTGGGCCGAACGACCCAAACAACGTCTTCTAATTATAAACTCATAAAGAAATCCATGATTTTTGCATCAATATAAAATTCACATCCACTAAAAAATAATAATCAAGGAATGTATCAAGGAAAAGTATCAAGTAATCCTGCATGTCACAAACAATATAAAATGCAAATCCACCCAATAATCAAAACATTCTTATTATCAATACAAATGATGCTGAAATATATAAATATACAATCCACCTAAACCTATTCATGTCGTAGATGTTTGGGTCGAACGACCGAAACTAACATTGCACATTATTTTCTTACAGATGGCTCCAAAGAAAAGACCCGGCGAAAGGTGGTTCATGCCTGCGCCGGACATGTTGTGGCAGGAGCACGAAACCCCGCAGGATGACTCCTATTCCCCTAAGGACGGGCTTGTCCTCGCGTGGTCTATACAAGTGGTTAAGGGTTCGCAATACAAAATGATTTTTGTTGTGAAGGTTGGGACCGTGGAGAAGCACACATGGGCTACTCTTACGGGGTGGGAGGTGGCATCGGTTCAGTCTCTTGGAGACTACGTGGATGTCATCCTCGAGAACAACGCTGTCCAGAACGCGCATATGTTTATGCACCAGTTCTCCGAACCCTTTGACGCTATCTATGCAAAAGAAACATGTGTAGAACCAGACGTCATCAAACCGGAGTCCATATTCATCGATAACAGTACATCGAACACAAAGGTGTCGAGCAGATTCACGAAACTAAAGCATGCAATCAGCGTGCTCAACAAAGCCCTGCAGAGCAAAACCAAGTCTCAGCAACCCGTGAGGCGGAAAGCAACCACAGAGGAAGGAGCAGGGTCGTCAAGATCTCAATCGGTGAGGAAGCCGCGACCAGTACCGGCTGACTCGCGGAGGACCACTCCCTCCCAAACACCTGCGGATAGCGAGACGCCTACACCTTCTGGGAGCCGTCAAACAACTCCATCCAAGAGGGGGAGAGAGTCATCTGTGATGACTGACGAGCCAGTTTCACCGGAGTTGCGCATGCCGAAGCCCGGCGAAGAGGTGGATGCAGGGGAGCTGCAGAAAATCGTGAACAATTTCACGACGAAATGCTCCCACTGTTTTTTCATGGGCAGGGATTTTAAGTTCGACGTGAACATCAGCCAGTGCCATCTAGCGCCACCGGAGAAGTGTGTCCGGGCAAAGGAGGACGCCTACGTTGACTGGATAATCGCGCAGATCGTTTG
The DNA here is from genome assembly GCA_950295325.1 of Polytrichum commune. NCBI lineage: Eukaryota > Viridiplantae > Streptophyta > Polytrichopsida > Polytrichales > Polytrichaceae > Polytrichum > Polytrichum commune. The sequence continues at coordinate 50,896,826 of OX485807.1, forward strand.
CGAGCAGTTTAAAGACGACAGGCAAACGATAGTAGTGATGCCACAGGGTCTCAAGAAAATGCCTACACCTGAAATGTGGCCCACAATTCAGAAGGGCGATTTTTGGCTCATAGACGGCCAGCACAGCGTGGAGGCATCCAAGAAAATCCAACTCATGAATGAGTGGGATGATCCGAACAATCAGAAGGAAAAACTGAAGGTTTGGAAGGCACTAGTGGTGTGGTCTGACGACGAGACCAAGCTCAGCGACATCTCCCGGTACTTCAATATGGGAAATAAGAAGAGGGCCTACCAAGCTTCCTGGATAAGGAATATCATGGCCTCGCGGGAGGTGTGGGAGTTCTATGGTAGGCCTCCCAAGGAGAGGGAGAATGCGAAGGACAAGAATCCCAAATGGGAGGTGAGTATTGTTTAGGTCGACCGACCCAAACTCCTGATGCAGCCTTGTTTATTTAGTTTGGGTCGACCGACCCAAACTCCTGATGCAGCTAGTTTATTTAGTTTGGGTCGACCGACCCAAACTCCTGATGCAGCTAGTTTATTTAGTTTGGGTCGATCGACCCAAACTGTTGTTGCAGATGTTGGTCATGATATGGGTTGGAAATCACATGTACATATCTAACACGCATTCAAATGTTCTGTTTTGTGGACGTGCAGGATTTCAAATACCAAATGATCAACAAATTCTCCTCCATTGATAATTCGAGCCACAAGCAGAAGAAATACAGCGACCTCAAGGGGGAGATTTACTTGATTACAGCATCTGACTCAGTTTGGAGGAAGTGGAAAACCGTGTTTGAAAAGCACGAGACGGGGGATTTGATCGACCCCGACACTGGCATTTTCTTCAGCCAAACCTCGCGCTTCAAGCAGATGAAGCCTCTCGTGAGAGAGTTCTTTAGAACTCTTCAAGGGCTGTCAGAGACGGAGGTGGAGAAGGCGGCATCTCACATCCTGCACGTGGCACCCACGGCGAAGAGGTGTTGGGTGCACCCGAAGATTGTCTTCCAAAAGCCCAAATCCTTCGTTCCTTCATGCTACACCATGAAGGAATGGACGGATAACAGGAAAAAGAAGACGACTATCGTGCAGGAGCTGCATAAACTAGTGCCAGAGAGGAATATTGTCGTGGACGGCGAGGTCCATGAGGCTAACTGGAGAGCATTCAAAGCTGAATATAAGTTCACCAGTGCCTCCATGGCGGCTCTAATAAGGGAAGCGGGGGACAACTTCTTGCGGGCCAAGATGGTGAAGGGTGGGAAGAACCGGGCGCTTCCGGATCACACAGCGCGTGCGTTCTCGAACTTCATCAAGGAGAAGAAGATTGTCCAGTTTGAAGGGGAAGCGTACTTCAACCTTGTCACCGCCGACCCGTTGAAAATTCAGGGCTGGCCAGGTCAAGACGCCAGAATGGCGATAAGGACGAAAGCAAGGGACCGCTTTCCTTTTGGGATGATTGATTTCAGGAATATTCCTGGAAGCTCATTTGAGGGCACGATGAGCACCCTCTTCTATGACCCCTTCCTATCTAAGTTCGTCGATTATGCAAGCCCTAAGTTCAGGGAGGTAGATATCTGGCTTTGGATAGTCGAGGATAGGAGGGCGGAGCAGGTGTACGAGCTTGTCCGGAAACTGCAGCCGGAGTATGCAGTCTCCAAGTCTCACTACATCGCCGCACCGGCGGAGGGAGCTTACACGACGTTGAGGGACAAGAAGACCAAGTTCGTCAACGTCTTGTGTTTGTACTTCGTGTACAAAGCGGAGTTGCTGAAGGTGCCGAACCACCCTATATCCCGGATGGACAAACTCTTCCAAGTTCCAGAAGGGTTGGGTGTCAACAAGTGCCTCTACGACGAGGCTAAATACGCGAACTATCCTTTAGATGAGCTGCGGATGGAATTTTACGTGAGAATGATGAGGACGCTGACGAGGAGAGGGGATTGCATCTTCAACGTCTTCGGAGGCTCTAAACCTATCTATGTTGCCATGGTAAGCGACTTTCTATAACTCGTGCGCAGTTTGGGTCGATCGACCCAAACTAGGCTCTGTGTTGGTTTGGGTCGATCGACCCAAACTAGGCTCTTTGTTGGTTTGGGTCGATCGACCCAAACTAGTCTCTTTGTTGGTTTGGGTCGATCGACCCAAACTACACATTGTACTTGGTCTTGTTTATGTCCCTCGCCTAATTCTAATGTCTATATAACTTGGATTGTGTAGATGTCGGGGCTGAGTATATACTCCTACATAGAGGATGGCGATCTGCCATTTTACAGGACGCAGAGATCGTTGGCGAAGACGATGGACATCCTCGATTGGATCCCGGGTAGCTACGTCGACGAGGTTGTTCAGGGGGGCGAAAACCCTCTTGATAGGGTGAGGCGGATCAACCCGGAAGAAATGGCCATGAGGGCCACAACCCAAGAACCCGAACCTCTTGTCGGGTTGCATCCGGGCAATCCGTCCCGCACAGAAGGTGGCGATGTCGAGGAGGAGGAGGAAGAAGAGGAGCACGAGGAGGCGGAGAAGGAAGGCGACGTGGAGGAAGGGGCAACGGGCTTCACGCAAGAATCCGAAGCCCCTCAACGGAAGAAGGCGATGCGGGCGGCAACCCCGCAGAGTAAGCTCGTGCCCGTCCTGACGGTGGACGATGCACGGGACATGTACTCCAGGGACGCGACCGCCACGTTCAGGGAGAGGAGGAAGATGAAGGGGAAGAAGCTGTATGGCGACTACTCCGTGGAGGAGACCATTGCCATAAGCAGCGAGGACGACGATGACATTGAGCTCGCCAAACGGCTAAGATCAGATCCCCCGTCCCCGACAGCGTTCGCTGGCATGGTTAGGGTGAAGCCCGAGGTCCTGACTGTGGAGGAGGCGAACGAGAAGATGAGGAGGGACGAGGAGCAGCGAGTCCGCCTGCAGAAGGCTGCCGCGGAAGAACCCTCAATGCGGAACGAGGTAGCAGAGCTAAGGGCTCTCGTGTTGGAGTAGGAACGACAGAGGGCGATGGCCCAACCTCCGTCCCACGCCGAATTGATATCACAAGTGATACAAGGAATGTGGGCGCAAGGTTTGGTGGTGGCTCCCTCCAGCTCCTTCCCGCACTTGCCCCCCGGCTTCCCTCCGCAGAGCATCCCTCAGCAGCCTGTGCCGCAATCGTCTTTCAGCTTCCAGCACTTGATTCGGCCCCACCAAGTTCCGTACGCGCCGGTCCAGCAAGTGGATGACCCCAACATCTGGCGCGTCTCTGGAGCCTCCTCCCCTTTGGGCCCTCCACCACTTCGGCCCCCGATAGTCATGGCGCCCCCTCACCAATCGGACGACCCCAGGATGTTTGGGTCGACCGACCCAAACCCACCATCCACTGGAGTGTCCGAAAGGCCCTCTCCAGATGCAGGACAGTTTGGGTCGCCCGACCCAAACCCCGTTGCAGTGCAGTCCTCCCTTGACCAACATGGGTGTCAACTAGACACGGCCATGCTAGATGTTGAAGGCTTGCAAGGGCCTGGTGATACCTCTACTCCTAACCAAATCGATGAACCCATGCATGATGCAAATGCGGAGATTGGTTTAGGACAAGGGCCTGATGCCGATCGTTTGCAGGAGAAGGTTCCTGACGTCGTCGGAGAAGGCGGTGGCGAGAGAGGCGGGGCAGCGGGGACGGTGGAGGCTTCCACATCGTCGAGACATGACCAGGGCGAGGTAATACACTGAGCCCTCCCCAGTTTGAGTCGACCGACCCAAACTTGCTGGGTCATTGTCTTGTTGGCGTGGTCGTGTCCCCCTTGCTAGGAGGAAATGCACACCCCCTGCCCCCCATGCTCTACACTTGCTCCCCCTCCCCCCAACGTGCCCCCCCGCGATCCCCTTCGTCTCACCTGCACTCGACTATGCTCGACCTTGGCGGCGCGCAACCAATTTTGTAGATGTAGAATTAGGATAGTGTGAATGCCCTCGTTCACCGCAGTCCCCCCCCCCCAATCAAATTGTACATAGAGATTTGTAAAAATAAAATTATTATTTTTGGCGCCCATATGTTTGCATCCGTGTCCCAATGTATGTTGTTCCCCTTGTATGTTTTTGTTGCCACCAATGGTCCAATTCTTCTTGTGTTTGCACAAAATTTCCGTTCTGCTTGAGATGGACATAACATAACATAGTCCTCGTCCGCCTTCTCTCGCTCGTCGCCGCAAGGTTCGGAGCATAGCGTCGCAGCTCCCCACCGATCCTCTCCGAGGAGTGTGGAGGACAGCGCGGTGGTCCCCCCGATTTTGCCCTCGCCACCTTCGCCTCCCAAGACCCGGTTCCTGGTGCTAGACCTCAACGGGGTCCTTGTCCAGTGCGTGCATTGTCCGAGGGTCCCCACGGTGCCTTTCTGCAAGCCCGAGGACGCCAACTACGATGGTCCCCCCGCGTACATCAAAAGCAAGCTAGTGTACCTCCGCCCGTGGCTTCGGCGCTTCCTGCAGGTCGCCCTATCCAAATGGTGGGTGATCGTGTGGAGCTCCATGAAGTCCGAGAACACCCAGGCCGTCGTGGAGTTCATCTTCAAGGGACTCCAACCCCCGTGCTTGGTCCTAGGACAGGACTCTTGTAGAACGTTATACACCCCCGAGGGCAGGGTTGTGAAAAAGCCCAACAACCCCGCCGTAAACCAATTTCTTAAGGTCTTGAAGCCAGTCGTATGGGACCAGCGTCCGACCATGGTCGGCTGTCCCTACGACGTTCGCCCCACCCGTGACAACACGTTGATGGTGGACGACAGCGCTTCCAAAAACATTTTGAACCCGACCTCGAACTTCATAGTTTGCCCCACGTGGACGGTCGAGAAGGTCCGAGACCGCTTTTTGTTAGACCTACTTAAATACATTCAAACGCTCGTGGGGAGCGGACTACCCGTGCCCCGGTTCCTTAGTTGTAATCCGATAGGCGAAAGATACATGGATCCGAAGGACTATATGTACAGAGAGTTGTACGCTCACGCGAAATATAATAAACTCATTTGAGATACTACATGGTGTGCCATTGTGTGTGATATATTATGCCTCAATTGTATATCGATTTTCACATGCTCCCCCCTCCCCCCCTGTGAGGCCAAACCCCCCACCCTTAAGCGTCCGTAGTCCGAGTAGTGGGTTTGGGCTCACATTCCTCCGCGGTATTGGATTTGGACTTGGATGAGTCCATAGTGCAAGGTTCACCCTTCAAGTGGTCTTGGATTTAACTGGAATTTCACTTTTAACAACTCAATGTACGATTTCAATACGTATGTGGAGAATGCACAAATTAACTATGTTATTTTAACCTCCTTATGCTCGGGTGCTATTTTGTCTTTGTTTGCTTCTAACGTCCATCCGGCTGCTTTAGCTACACAAGCCCTTAAGGATATCCCTCTCCTAAATGGAGTCCGTGCCGTTGACTCTATACTACCACTTGAACTATCACTTGTGTATTCCGTATCGCTACTATAAGAGGTCTCACTTGGTGTCTCCATACCGTACATAAGCCTTTAAGTATTAAGAAATACTTATGTGACTTATGTCAATCTCTCCCTCGCACCTTTGGTCTTTGCTTCCTTTGTCTTGCCATCGCAAGAGTGCTCCACATTCTCCATTAAGTTGTGCACGTGGTTTATTTTTAAAGAGAGGATGCAAGTGTTAAAAAAAAACACTATTCTCTATAGTCAATCTCAAATACATTTACTTGTGAAAGCCACACATAACACTAACTAGCATAATGTAACTAACTACTTGTCTATGAGCTAATTAGGTAGGCTATCTACTAAGCTCCTTCATGAACCCATCTCTTTACTTTCTAATTACATAAACCTAGCTCCTTCATAAACCCAGCTCCTTCATAAACCCAGCTTCTTAGCTTCTAACTAAACAAACCCAGCTCCTTCATAAACCCAGCTCCTTCATGAACCCAGCTCCTTAGCTTCTAACTAAACAAACCCAGGTCCTTCATAAACCCAGCTCTTTACTTTCTAACTAAACAAACCCAGCTCCTTCATAAACCCAGCTCCTTCATGAACCCACAACTTTGTAGTTGTAATCCCCAACTACCTCACTAATTATTCAAGCCCTTAACTAATCTTCCTACCTAATTTCCCTAATTCTACTAACAACCCCTTTCTAATCACACAATTCTTCTCTAATCCTAAAATCCTAAAATCCTAGAGAGGAGAGGGGGAGAGAGAATTTCCTAACTTCACTAAGACTAACTAATCCACACAAGTATATTTTTGCACTCATCACAACATCAAGTGCTCAACTCTTAAACATGGAACTTGCAACCACGTGTATTCAAAACATGAACTTTAAGTACCACAAATTGGAATCATGAATTAACTTTAAAATCCTTCACGTCAACACTAATTCTACCAAGAGGTCAAGCCCTCTTCAAGGCTAACAAGCCTTGGCTCTCAAACTAAAAACTAAGCACACACATGTGCTCCAATATGGCTTCCCACACCCACACTTATAACTCGTGGGGTGCCTTGGAGCACAAAGGAAAGAGAGGATGAGTGAGGGAAGAATGAGGGATTATATAGTAAGCTTGAGGGGGTGAGCACCCTCAAGGCTCACGATAAGCCCTTGAGATTTCCTCCTACTTAGTAGGCGCCAATCCTATCTTCTAAGTCTTCCTCCCTCAAATGATCAACAAGGATCCTAATTCGAACATTTAACTAGCCTTGGCTTTCTACCTACCACACTTTACCAAACTTGGGATGCTTCAACCCAAACTTAGCCTCCTTCGCTTTCCGCCGCCATAACTTTCTCCCCTTACTTTCCCAAATCGTCGCTCACCACTTAATTCAAACCACGATGCTTAACTCGTGATTTGATTGGTGCTTTGAGAATTTGCTTATCCTCCACCTTGCATTCTTCCTTGGGCCTTCCCCATTAAGTGGCCATGATGAGGTGGTCCACTTGTGCGCTCCATGTGATCCTCCATTCATCCCAATTCGAATGCACTTGCCTCTTGAGTCACTTTGGTTGTCTCCATCCATTTGTACTAGCCTACTCACTAACTACTCAATCCAAGTTCTCCTTACCTATCCTCATTCACTCAAATCCTTCCGAAGGTAAAAACACAATAACAACTCACATCCTAGCCTCTTACAACATGGTACTTCTAAGACTAACATTTCACTCTTTTTATATTTTTGTGAAGTAACATGCTACTTCAAAGTGCATCAACTAACGTTTCAAGGGTCTAAGACTAAATGTGGGCACCCTTTTGGGCTCACACCCCCTCCCCTTGGGTTTTGTTTTGTTTCCTTTTTTGCGCCAGCGTTTGGAGCCCTCGATTGAGATCGTCAGCGAATCAAACTTGGGGAGCTTCTTCTACGAGACCGTCTACGATGCCGCGTCCACCATCGACTACTCCAAGGAGCCTATCGACGCCGGCGTCGTCGATAGCCCCCCACCCAAGCAAATCTTCCGGCCATCTCCGTCCCCGTCGCCGCTCAAGGGCATAAATCGCAAATGCGTCCGGACGTCCCCGTCTCGGCCCGGCGGCAGTAGTACACCTCAACGGCGGCTGCGGATGGACGCTCGGCCTACGAAGAGTGGCACCCTTCCTATTCCTTTGCGGGACGCATTGCCCCTCCTCGCCGACTCCGACGGGAACGCCCCCGGTGACAAGGTGAACCCCCCCCCCCAAACATGGTTAACCGCGCATTACAATCATCCGGCACTTAAAAAATGAACGTGTGACACGTTTGGGTCTTCCTCCCTAAACTAACACGTGTGTTCTTGCATTGACGCGTTGCAGGTTGCTCCCACCCGTAAACCTATGCGGGCTAGTGCGTCCGTCGAGTTGGAGCGTTTCTACTCCATGACCAGAAATGCAAGACAGTCCACTTCATCGTATTCGAATTCTTCGTCGTATAATTCGGGCGGCCGACGGAATCCAAAATGTGTTTTTGATGGCGGTCACCCCAAGAATGGCTATAGTCGCGGGGCGGAGATTTTCAGGAATGTTGAAGCAATGCGAGCAAAAGAAGCCGCAGCAAAAGAAAAAGAGGCAAAAGAAAAAGAGGCAAAAGAAAAAAAAAAGCAAAAGAAAATGAAGCAAAAGAAAAAGAGGTAGTCTCCGAGGCTAGATAGGCCATAGTAGGCGTAGGGTTGTGGGCCATAGGCAAGAACATTTTGGGTCGCACTATCCAATGGATGTGTGGTGTTAGCATGCTATGCATTTTACATGCCACACTTTGTATGTTTTTTTTGCAATAATATAAGTGTCACATGATTTCCCCTTCCATATGGTCTAAGGTTTGGATTGCCCTACCTAAACCATCACAAATATGAGTTTGGAATATTTTGTATGTTATATTATATTGGTTCACATATTTCCCCTTCAATATGATCTATGGTTTGGATTGCCCTACCTAAACCATATTCATACAAGTTTTTGTGCGATAATATGAATGTTTTAAGATTTCCCCTTCAACTTGGCCTAAGGTTTGGATTGCCCACCCTAAACAATCCCAAATATGAGTTATTAATGGGGATCTTGTTCTAAACACCCGCTTCAAAGTGTTCGCATCTTACAACTTTCTCCAATATGTGTTCCATTTATCCTTGTTCTTATTTTTGTGAATGTCTCAAAATGCCCAAAAAGTCTCAATTTAACGAATATAGTGTTATAATACCTAGCTTCCTCCGAAATTGGATTGAAAGTCAACTCATCATCTTCATGCATTTGAAAAGTTTAGTACATGTTTATCACTTCAACCATCCAATGCTCATTAATAAACAACATCTTTGAATGAAGCAAGAAAATTTCATAGATTAAATAACACCTACTAACTTAGAAAAAAAATTCCACAACAATCATGCATGATTTGTACACTAGAAAGAACATTAGTCATTTTGTGATATGGGTATGGAGTAACAAACAATATCTTACATCACTATTAATTTCATGTTGACTTTTCAACAAATTCATTCAAAGAGTTCCCATCAACCGGATCAAGCTCAAAGACATCCCTCTCTACATCAAATGACATAGTCACTGTGCAAATTATGCTATCTATATCAACCCAAATAGAATCTGAGTGGTCATATTTGAATTTGAAGTGTCCGGGGACTTTTCTAAAATAATTAAGATAGACCATAAAACTAGATCCAACAATATTTGTTTTTTACCTTTGTTTACCTCCCGATTAAGAAGGTCAATAGGATGCCTGCAACTTCCCCACCTTGTACCTACCTTTCGTCTCATTTTCTGAACTCGTCCTATACACCATGTGCCCCGGTCAACTCCATTAAGGACACATGTAGGTTGCAGATTTTTGGAAAGTTTTCCCCTAGTCCTCCTAACAACTGATTTAACTGTAGATGAGATAGTTGTCGTACTTCTCTGCATAAAATACACTCCACAATCCATCCCAAGAGCCAACAACATTTTTTCTGTAGAAGATGAGGCATTGATATAATCATCAGCATTATTAAAATAGATTGAATTTTTCACTTTAGTTAGTCTATCCTTAGACAAAAAAGGATTAACATTCAATTGTGATACTAATGTGGACTTATAAATATTATGACCACCATATTCAACAAAAGGTATTACCTTATCTATGGGAAGTGCAGTGCTAACTTGAGGCTCCTCCAAGTTCAACATCTCTGACATTGCATTCCGTGTCTCAGATTCTAAAACAAGTAGATTTGAGGCCCCATCTTCAACAATGTCTACTTCTCCTTCAATATAAGGGTTAGAATTACTATTCACGCTATCATGATCTAGAGCATTCGCTTCAAGATCAACACGAAGAACCTCACCATCACCATCTTCCCCCCTCAACGGTGTTTTTGCAGGAACATATGCAAAATTTTGCGGGTCAACTTTTTCCAACAACCAAGGTGTCATAAACCATACCTTATTTGCACAATGAACTAAAGGTGACATGTTCAAAACTCTAAGCACAGATTGGGCTTCTTTCAAACCTTCTTGTAAGGCAGCTGTGACATCATCATCAGTGGCAATTAATGTGTAATCTGATAAATTGCAAGCAATTTCTCCCTCAACAAGCGGATGTAGGTCAGCCCAAACATTCTTCATTTTATTATGGACCCTACCAAATTTCAACCCATTATCCTTGTATTCAGTTGATGTTAAACGATTCAATATGTTTGCAGCATTTACAAGTTGTTGAAAATCATATGCTCTTTCATGCCCTTCCATTCCTCCAACCTTAGAAAAAAAAAATTCACATGAATCACTTCCAGTGAGATGGAGGGGAACCGCCAATTCAGGATATTTTTCTCGAAAGTGACAAATTAACAACACTACAAAGTGACATGACATTTGAACATCTAAAAAACATTGTTGCGATACAAAATTAATGGCAAGAGTAAGTTTTTTTGAATTCCCACCAATTGAATGATTTCCAAATTGAAACCATAGTTTCCAAATGCGAAAGAAAAAAGACACTTTAGAAGCTAGAACTATCCTTGACCTCAAATCAAGACTAGGGGATAAAAAAATATCAATGTAGTTAGAACAAACCTCCAAATACAATTCCGTGCCAAGAGTGCGCTCTTGGTGAACCTCCTTCGACATCCGCATACTAATGTTTTTCATTCAAATTTGGACAGAATTTACACAATTCTTCATCCAAGTAGTCAAACCCATAATTATTCTATTGGTTCTACTACACACATTTGGGGGGATCCAATATCTATAACCCTATTTTTTTTCTACTGATTACTAAAATGGAGGAATTATTCACCGCCCTATTTTATATATAATCGTGTAGGGGACATATTTCCAAGGCTATGGTAGATCTAACGAAGTTATAAATTTTACCCTCAACGAATTAAATTGACCCTATTTTTTATCTCACGTGGTTTCTAAAATTCCGCTAGTCACCTCCCCGTGGCGGAGGTTGGGTTCTTCAATAGTTGTAACTCTTTCTTATAAGACTGAATAAATGAATGAGTAGCCTTCGCCTCCAATTCAGAGTTATAATACTCCGGCAAGTGTGGAGCAATGCTATTGCTCCTGAGAACGGATTCCAAAACAACCTTTCGAAATAGCGGCCCATCACAGTCGCACTCCAACTCAACTACAATGAGAGAACAAATCTTGGTAGATACTCTAAGGACATCACGACGACCTGGGATCGCCAAATCCCCACTCTCTCTCAATAACGCCAACTGATCTGACTTTTGTTTCAGAAGGCTCTTCCTTGCTCTACATTGACGCTGGCGTTCTGCAGCATTCTCCCTTGCCAACAGAAGAGAAGCAGTAGGTTCAGCCCTTGACCCTAAGTTTGCTCTCTGGGCAAGTCCAGGCCGTTTAACACCCGACGATGATCTTGAGCTCTACAATTGCCCATCTTGCAAGCACGATGCCACACTGGATCCGCCGTTGTCGATTACAAAACCAGCAACCAGTAGACACATCGGTCGGCAAACCGCAAGTCCATCTCGAGCGGCACATGCATCAAAGTCTGAAAACCCTAACAAAGAACAACATCCCCATTGTAACTCCTGCATTCGGCCACCACCCGTCAACCCTAACGTCAAAACAGACCGCGGTCCCAGATGGAAACCCTTAGACCCACGCGGTATCCATTTTTAGCCGACTTGGCCTTAGCCTGGCAATAGCATTGCCAGGACTGCCAAGAATATAGCAGGATCGGTGATGTCACGCGGCCGTCCACCATTGGCCGAATGACCTTGACAGAGTATGTTAAAGTACTATGGTAGTATATAAAGTATATGCACCCTGCCTTTTGGCATTTATTTTTAAGTTCGCATATCTGCAAGGAAAAAGCATTTGAGGCACGAAAATGCAGGAAGCCCACGTAGTGTTCTCCATGATGTGCACGGGCAGAAGTGTCTAAACCCAAAAAAGTTTTGATACCCTATGTTTTAAGCACGTACAAAAAAAACCCCATTATCTTTCATTAACCGGCGAGATGACTGCAAATGTAGGAATTTTTTTACAAAATATGATTCATAGATATATATTACACATGTCACAAAAGAGTCATAGAAAAATACAACCCTTAACCCACATAATGAAGTACTTTTGGCCCAAAAATATACTGTGTGACAGGAAACCACTGGTATATAAATATACTTACCACGGCCAAACCATGAGGAGTTTCTTGATAAAAACTAGATGAGTTATTGCTCATCTATATCTACAACCATATTATTACCTTTTATCCCTCAAAGAGATGCTACTTTGAAATCTACACCCAATTGAATGCAACATTCCTCTGAAAATGTACGTTGTGACAACATTTTTGTACTAGTGTAGCGTGCTTTCACCCTTATAGGACTTGTAAAGAGGTCATATGACTTATTTGGGCCACATCAATAGCAATTTCATTATTGAAGTGTACATCGAAGGTGAATTATTTCTTTTTTTCCATCCTAGTACCTTGGTTAAGTATCATGTGTCCATACATATATTTTTTATGTCTAATTTTAATACCAAACGTTCGTTTTTCATGTAGCCATGTTATTGTGTATTGTTGGCCATGTTTGGTGTCGTATGTAAAGCTATATAATTGGTATGCAATACCATTTTAGTTCCATTCGTACACAATTGAACGATAATTGTGAGGAAAAAAATTGGAATCATTTCAATTAATTTTTGTTGTCCTTTTCATTCCTTGATCCTAAGGTCAACAATTTTGATGGTACCCATGGATGTCTGTTAAGGAATCAAAATGATATCTTAGATACCCCTTTTCCTTGTAAATTAACTTTGTCAGTGTAGTCAATATGAAATATGCCTGGGTACGCAACTCCCGTATTATATGGTCCTGATTATAATCACTTATAATGCGTTTTAGTCCAATATTGAGTGATACAATTTGTTTAATGTAGGAAACCCTTGTAGCCCTTCTAACAAGGAATCCAAAAATGTAATTATATAACACTATATTCGTTAATCGGAGACTTTGGAAAGTCTCAAAATCAAATTCACCCATAGTTTGGGATGCCAATATTGTGAGCATACATTATAATGGGAACATTGGGAACATTGGGAAAATGATAGTTCATAAGTTTGTACGCAAAGAATATTCACATTACTAAATATAGTAAATTTAAATATCGTGATCAAAACATGAACTTCACATGGAAAATAACAATCAAATCTCCCAAAAAATGGTTTTATGTCATTATAGAGTCTAGGATGCGCATCCCATATGGAAAGGTCTTATTGAATTAGATGGCATATCCCAAACTTATTTAAAATAAGTTTGAATGTAGCCACAATACAACCAAGTCTATACAATGCCCCTATTTTCACACTAATTCCAACCTATGTTATGTCCACCGAAAGATGTATCCACAAACACACCCACCACGATTGTCCCGTCAATATTGTCAGCCGATCGGGAAGAGAGTTCACATTCATTATCTAAAGACGATGCATATGTCGACAACACAAAGGCACTATCTACTACATCCACTACCATCACACCTAAAAAACAACCATGGAATGGACAACCGCATAACCGATGCTATGCAAATAAGAGTGGACACACTATATGTGAGTATATATGACCTGAAATACATACATTTTCCAACTAAAGAGACAATAATGACTAGCAAACCAAAGACACGCTCGCATTGTGGACATTAAAAAGTAGGTGTTGGGATACCATTGGAGAACCTCATAAATAAACACGAACATGTGTTCCAAAACAATCCATGGTCAGGTGCAAATAATCCTTATTTTTCCATTCCAATAAACATGGGCATCACATGGTGTTATTTATTATCTTTAGAAGGCGTTGAAATGATTTGTTAAGTAACCATGGACATGGTTCTACATCAATACAAGACATGATTTTCACATATGTTCACGAACGCGCGGTCGTAAAGCACATCCCATTTCATGATCAAATGTGCATGGGACAAACAACACATGATGTTAAAGATCACACGATACATATATTCACATTGGTGTCAAAGAACATTATACATGCATATGAAAAAAACTGAATGATATGGATTTAAAAAATATTAGTCGCATACACAGTCGACACGATGTATGCCGTCGATTATAGGCCCAAAATACAAAAAAATACGACTTGGGATATACGAATGGGCGTTCGTATACCTCCCTATACATATTCCAGGAGGGTATCTTTATGAACGGCCGCGCGTATGTCACATGTTGTATTTTTTATGGCAAATAAAATTTAGACTGTAATAATTGTGGTATTTTACGGATGTACTTTCGCAAAACGTATGCCATCATACGGGTATTTGGGGCAATTGGATTGGTATACTCCATACGAATGGCCGTTCCTAAAGCTTTGGTAGGTATCTTTATGAATGCCCATTCGTATATCATCATGACAGACTTGTATCATATATCATCATCATATTTGGGTCGATGCATAGATGTGTCTATGTATGGATGTTGTTTGGATATATAGACCATATTCACAGGTGGTATTTACAAACGACCGTTCATAAGGCTTTGGGTCATATCTTTACGAACGTGCGTTCGTATATCACCATGACATATTATTTGGGTCTATGCATAGATGTATGTCCATCTATGGATGTTCCTAGACACATAGACCATACTCATAGGTGGTATTTACGAACGCACGTTCGTATATCACTATGATATATTATTTGGGTCTATGCATAGATGTATGTCTATCTATGGATATTGCTAGATACATAGACCATACTCACAGGTGATATTTACGAACGCACGTTCGTAAACTCTTAGCCATCACATGTGATTGAATCATTAATACAAATGCGTTCATTTGTGATTTACGAACGCGCATTTGTAAACTCTCAATCACCATATATGTTTCAACCAATACTACAAATGCGTTGATTTGTGATTTACGAACGTGCGTTTGTAAACTCTCAACCATCATCTATGTTTGAACCAATACTACAAATGCATTGATTTGTGATTTGTGATTTATATTTGTACCATAAGTTGGTTGAAGGCTTGAAGCTTAGAAACATTGGATCTGGATTCGGTTTGCGAAAACCACCTTTGACCAAAAATGTTAGCTAGTCATAAGGACCCGAAAACTCCACTATAGGTTGTAGAAGGTTACAAATGCCAGCTCTAAGCTTATATTATGGAAACAACATCTAAAAGTTGGCCATTCAGACCAAAAACGTGAGCTCGTAGGTAGTGTCCAAGACATATTTTTTAGCCTTAAACGGAAGTTTAAGGCGATCATACGTCAAAGGAGTTTTCTAGAGATGCACTAGGTTGGGAGGTGTTTTTGCAAGGCTTGGAAATGACTAGCAACAAAAGAGTTAATGTAGCAAGGAAGGACTGCAAACACCCATTAACAATGGGCTTTCATATATACGTACTATGCAGCATTTGGTTGCTGCGCAGAAGTTTACGAAAATGTGGGCCGATGTTTACGAATGCCCGTTCGTAAATGTGCATCGAGGTTTACGAACGCCCGTTCGTAAATGTGGGCCGAGGTTTACGAACGCACGTTCGTAACTGTGCAACACTTGGTTGCTACGCAGAAGCTTACGAAAATGTGGGCCGATGTTTACGAACGCCTGTTCGTAAATGTGGGCCAAGATAAATGTGCGCCGATGTTTACGAACGCACGTTCGTAACTATGCAGCACTTGGTTGCTGCAAAGAAGTGTACGAAAATGTGGGCCGAGGTTTACGAATGTCCGTTCGTAAATGTGCGCTGACGTTTACGAACGCACGTTCGTAACTATGCAGCACTTGGTTGCTGCGCAGAAGTGTACGAAAATGTGGGCCGAGGTTTACGAACGCCCGTTCGTAAATGTGCGCTGACGTTTACGAACGCACGTTCGTAACTATGCAGCACTTGGTTGCTGCGCAGAAGTGTACGAAAATGTGCGCCGACGTTTACGAACGCGCGTTCGTAAAACTCCGGAATACGCGGCGGTATATGCGGTGGATATACATTGTACGTACATGAAGTGTGTAGTGTGGACGCATAGAAATGTGATATGCGCGCACTCCTACAAGTCTCTAGAGCAGTCTCTAGAGCATGCCGCAAAAAAGAGCTATGGTGTGGGGGGGAAGACCTTTAAGTACTGCTCTAGGGCGATTCAAAATCCCTTGGATGCTCTTTAAAAAGCGGATTCCCGCTGCCTACCTTAACCTAACAATATGTCATTCTATCCATGCGAAACATGTATGACGCTATGTATGGAACATGTATGGCATGCATGCAACATATTGAAAATATTAATGTCGCTCGCACACCTTAGGTGTTACCAAGGCCTCAGGATAAAAACATAAATACTATAATAGTCAAATGTTATTGAAATATGATGATGCTTAACATTAAATAAATGATTTGTGACCAAGTTATGAAATCCAAGTTTTTTGGGCAATTGATACCTATATGTTACCAAGGTCTAAGTGATATATATATATACACATACATACAATGAGGTAGGAGTGGGTCAAAATTAGTTGTGGAGGCCCCTAAAATTGTATATATTATATGATTCACATCAAAACATGTCCAGAATATGCTCACTAAGTGTGTGGACACCAATAAAAAGTCGGATTAATTTGGAATGGCTTGTAAGGTAAAGGAAGGATATGATATGAAACCATACCTAAATATAATGTAGGTCTTAATTTAAGTGCAAACCTAGATGTGGAAAGATTGAATTAATCCGGAATGTGTGGCAAGATTGAAATTAATTTGGAATGGTACATAAGGTAGAGTAAGCATATGAATTCAAAACATACCTAGGTCGAGTCACACTAATTGCATGTTTTTGCATCCTACGAGAAGTAGGTGCATAACTAAAAGTATTCATTTAAAGTTGAGTCTTAAGACATGCATGTTAGAATAAGATTAAGTATGGACTGTGTGATCAAAATGCACTCAACATTATTAAGGTGAAAGAGGAAGAATTCCAAACTTCACTTTTGACGTAAACCAAAGTTGTATCCCAAATCCAATTTTAAATCTTGAAATGACAATCGGCATGATTCTCAATAGTTGTTATTAACCGGATGAAGCAATATCCAATCCAAACAACATTGGTAGACCAGTTGGACATGCCCACATACCACAACATGGCCACATATTTTGAATATTGGTAAGATTAAAAGATTTAGGGATGTAGGGTTTAGGATTTGGGGTTAGGGTTTGTGAAAGTTGTGCATGCCCGACAGTTAATACAATAGATTACACACACAAACGATATTGACTACTCAATAGCCCATATTGCACTCACTTAATTATGTAGAATGCACATTTTATACTTACCAAACATCCGATCACATGGCTCAAATACACTTAGTTCAAGTTGAAGTTAAAGTTCAATGCACTATACAAATGTTAGTTCAAGTTGACACCTAATTATATGAATTGATGACATGTTCGAAATTGAATTTCCCTCCACCTCTACTAAAATTAAGTTCACCCCGTCCCCCCAATCTCAAATTGTGTATTTTATGAAGCTAATAATTATTAGAGGAACTAATGAACAACTTGAAAGATATTTCATTTTTGAAAACATTATATTTCAAAACACCATATGAGCATCCTTGGGGTTGGATTCTTCATCAAATTTCTACTAAATGATGTGCATTGTTCACTACAAATTTATACTCCCTATGTACCTAATGTTTACAAAAGAACCAAATGTATAGGGACTAATAGAATGGGGAGAAAAAATTCATTTGTATTTATACTAAGCTATTCAAATCAATATGATAAACACCTATACTACATATACATAATACAAAACATGAATTAAACATGCCTTTATTACTTACAAATTCTACTTTTATTTTCATGCACGAGAGTCATCGAACGCTTTTCCATCCTAACAAGTATGGACAAGGTAGTCATATGACTGCCTCTATAATATGACAACAATTCATGTATCGTAACTTGGATGAAACTAACACATTTCAATGGTAACAAATTCCCTCCCCACCCTTATCCCATCCCATCCCATCCCATCCCATCCCCTCCCCTCCCCACACCCCATCCCACCACATCCCAACCCTTCTCACGTGGAGGAGGCCACGTAGCAACGATAGGGAAACCCTAGCGGCGTTGGCTACCTCCCCGCACCCCTTCTTCTCCTTTCATTGTCATTTGGAGCATAGAAAGGAGAAGCGGAACGCTGAGCACATGCGGAGCGGAGCTCTTGTCATTTCTTACACATATCTTTTTTTTGTTTTGTTGGCGCGCATGTTTGAGAGCCGCAGATTTCTTTTGAGAGTTGCAAGTTTGCTAGTAGAGAGCTTGAGAGCTACAAACTTGAAAGTTGCATACACATAAGAGTTGTTGCAAGGGTTTGTATGTAACGTGCGAGGGCTTAAGAGTGTGAGGGAGGAATGACTAATGTGAGGGTGCAGTAGATTGAATTTACAATTCTGAGGTTTTCGAAGTTTTTCACTAAATGAGGAAGCACAAGTTTTGGATGTATACCAATTCAACGTGCATAGTGTAATCCTCCTGAACTCACTTCCTTCACATTTTGAAATTTTTTTCATTGTTGAATTCCATGTGTTTTTTTCCATGTATGTTGAGCTTTGGCATGTTTTGTTTGCAAGCTTCCCCATGTTTTTCGATTTAGTGTTCTCTTACAACCTGAAACTCAATTATGTTTTCATTCGGTTGTTTCAATTTTTATCGTTCTCAAGTTTTATCTTCACTAGCAGTATGTAAAGGCACCAATTCAAGGTTGATAGGTATCAATCACAAACCAAAAGTGGCAAGACGCAATGGACAAATCACTGATACATATCAACCACTCCATTATAGACCAATTCATATTTGTATTTGTTTATATATGAATATAAAAAACATATGTATATGCGTAAATACCGGAGCATGTTTACGAACGGGCGTTCGTAAACTTCAGCGCAACAACCAAGTGCTGCACAGTTACGAACGTGCGTTCGTAAACGTCGGCTCACGTTTACGAACGGGCGTTCGTAAATCTCGGCCCACATTTACGAACGTGCGTTCGTAAACCTCGGCCCACATTTTCGTAAAATTCTGCGCAGCAACAAAGTGCTGCATAGTTAGTAAATGTGCGCCGACTTTTACGAACGGGCGTTCGTAAACCTCGGCCCACATTTTCGTAAAATTCTGCGCAGCAGCAAAGTGCTGCATAGTTAGTAAATGTGCGCCGACTTTTACGAACGGGCGTTCGTAAACCTCGGCCCACATTTACGAACGGGCGTTCGTAAATCTCCGCCACATTTACGAACGGGCGTTCGTAAACCTTGGCCCACATTTTCGTAAACTTCTGCTCATCAACCAAGTGTTGCACTGTTACGAATGTGCGTTCGTAAACCTCGACGAGTATTTACAAATGCGCGTTTGTAAACCTTGGCAAACAACAAAGGTTGCATATTTACGAACATGCAATTGTGAACTTCGGCGTAATAACCAAGGGCTGCATGTTTACGAATGCACGCTCATAAACCTTGGCTACATACAATGAAAATGTGCACCACCCCCCTGCTACAATAATCAATAGCGAATAGGAGTACGTATATATGAAAGCCCATTGTTAATGGGTGTTTGCAGTCCTTCCTTGCTACATTAACTCTTTTGTTGCTAGTCATTTCCAAGCCTTGTAAAAACACCTCCCAACCTAGTGCATCTCTAGAAAACTCCTTTGACGTATGATCGCCTTAAACTTATGTTTAAGGCTAAAAAATATGTCTTGGACACTACCTACGAGCTCACGTTTTTGGTCTGAATGGCCAACTTTTAGATGTTGTTTCCATAATATAAGCTTAGAGCTGGCATCTCTAACCTTCTACAACCTATAGTGGAGTTTTCGGGTCCTTATGACTAGCTGACGTTTTTGGTCAAAGGTGGTTTTCGCAAACCGAATCCAGATCCAACGTTTCTAAGCTTCAACCAACCTATGGTACAGTTTTCAAGTCATTCTAACTACTTGCTCTAGACGTCTCCTATGAGTGTCACGTTCGCGCATACCCACCCTTTCTACTTTCTAATGCATTCTTTGTTCCCACATGACAAGTTGTCCAATGCACATTTTCAATAACACCTTCAACACCTTTGTCTTGCCAACACTAACGACTATGTTATCTTAGAAGGAGAGCAGTAATAGGAGAATGCCAACAATGAATCTACTCTTCAAATCCCTCTTTCAACACTTTGTTGCTTGTTTTCCAAGACTGTTGTCCGTCTGGACTGCCTCACATTTCTAGGTCTAAACTTACAAGCATACACACCTTCTCTAAGAGTCTAAGCTATCTTCACATATGTGTTCTAAGAGAGCCAAAAGGTTCTAGGACAATCTTTATATACCTCAAAACAACTACCTACTAGGTGGGTCAACTTGGTAGGTTACCACCCTGTCAAAACACTGCAACTAGTTGTCCTCACGCGTTTTTGCCCTTTGTCCAATACATGACCAACTGGCACACTGAGGTCATAAAAAATGATCAACTAGTCACAGAAATGCAATGCTATTTAATAACTTTGGACCAACAAGTCATTATCTGACCAACTAAATTATTAACACCAAATAATTACTACTACTGAATAAATTGCTCAGTAGTAAAACAGTAAAAAACCAATTAGTGGACGTTTTAACAACTAATTGCATTAGGGACAAATTTGACGTCAACTAGTAAACTAGCATTCTTTTGCCCTTTCGACAATTCGCGACCAACTAGTCAGTTTTTGATGGGTTGGTTTACTATGAACATTTTATGTTCTTAAAACACGGTGCTAACTTCTACCTTAACTTCTATCTTATCTATGTTTGTGCAAATAAACGAAACCACTATACATATTTGCAAACACACATTCGTAAAAATACGTAATGTTGATTTACACATTACACATTACACTGATTTACGAACGGTTGTTCGTAAATATGCTACCAAAATCTACTTTAACAATTGAATGTGGATATACTTTATATTGTGCATAAAGTATGGTCTTGGAGAACACGGTGCCCATTTTCAAGTTCCTCATCTATGATCTCCCAAGCCCTTGCCTCGTTCTCGGCCAAGAAGTATGCGATGAGCTAATTGACGAGAATGGTGTGCCAATGCCCAAGTTTGGTGGTCGAGGCGGAGGGCAACATTTCCTCAAGGTCTTGAGGTCCAGGTTGTGGCTAGAAGCCCCCCTATTGGAGGGAGTCCCCCACGGGAGCTGGCCAACTCCGGAGAACACCCTCCTCATCGACGACAACACCGCCAAGAGCCTTCTTTGTCCCCTCCTATTCTTTCACCGTTGCTCTCATTTTCTTGCATCTGCATGTTATGCACTTTACGAGCGCCCATCCCAAACCGCCCCTCCTTAATTTACCCACTCCACTCTGTCTATGATATTGTTTCACAGGTCGCTCCACGCTCGTTTGGTGGCCGACCCTCCTTGACTTCTTCATTGGAGACGCACACAACTCAAGGTTGCATCTTCCGAGTCCGATCGTTGTTTGGCCCTCCGGAGAAGTGCAAGACATTCTCTCTTGCAGATGCCTTTGTATTCCACTACAATACCACTTCGTACAATTCGGGAGCGCGTTTGGACATATTGAAGAACGACACATATTCGAGGCCAGTCAACAAACTTGGCTATAGTTGCGGGCCAGAGATTTTCAAAGCTATAGAGGCCATTGGAGCATTACAGAGAGAAGCCACCGTAAAAGATAAGGACATGGCCACGAGAAAAAATATAGTGGGACGTACTAGTGGGACTATAAACGCCTAGACTCCCTAAATGTGTGTAGGGGTAGAGCATAGTGCTTGGTTATCCATTCTATTTGAAGGTCTTCAAGACATTAATGGTATTTCCATTATGTTTGTATTTCAAACCCGTTGAATAGATTCAATTTCCAATCATTCTCCACATCTTCTTTTCCATTAGCAACAATTTGTCATTTTATACACATATGTTTTCATGTATGGTTCATTTTTTTGTTCACTTTGATGCATTTATGTTGATGATTATATCCAATGTTATACATATGGTATTTTAATGTTGTTAACATTGGCTCAAATTTGAAAACCACGTCCTTGAATAGTCTCAAAATCATCAAAAAGTCTCCGATTACCGAATATAGTGTTATATATAGGAAATGAATATATTTTGAAGCATATAATTGCATTAAAAACCTAATTATATGATTTTTTTTAATACATGTACCATAGGTCAAACTACCCAACTTTTTGGACTTTTTAATAAAATTTTAACATTGTGAATGAATTATAATTTTAATGGGAGGCAACTATTCATGGCTTATAATTTTAATGGGAGGCTTAATAAATATGCAACCCAACTTTTTTTTCATCTCATTTATTTAATTTGGTCTTTACCCAACTTTTTTTTCATCTCATTTTATTTAATTTGGTCTTCACCCAACTTTTTGATCATTTTAATTTGATAAAATTTGATATAATTTTTACAAAAGCCTTCCTCTAAGCCGTTTTAAGTACGATGCCCCCTGCGTATAATATGGGAGTTGTGTACCCAGGGAAATATGAAATGTAGGTATGATCCAAAATATGCTTCACAATACAAATCTAGGCACACCAATTTTGTAAAGTTATCTAATTTAGTTCTTTAACCGTTAGACACCCAAAAGTAGTACCCCAACCGTGAATGCCCCCATCAAAGAATTCAAACCACATCCTTGCATACATTATGTTGTTATCATTGTCCTTATTGTAGTGTTGATTTTTTGTTATTCATAATGTCACATGCTACATAATTTAAGGGAGGGTAAAGTGTGATCATATGTAGCATTAAGTACAAAATATCTCCACTTTGACCATTCATAGTAGTAGTGTCAGACGCATGCAAGAACGATTTAAGAAGAGTACCAACTTTGGCTAATCACAATGGCTAATCCGGGATCTCTCAGCTCAACAAGCCAATATAAAAATGATCCACAAATGGAGTACAACACCTTCATCTAATAGAACACCCTTGCTTCTAATAAGGCTTTTTGTATGTTGATTCTCACCTAGCAATCCAACATCAATAGACCCCCCTAGTGAAGAGTAAAAGGATCATTTCTTTAAACAACTTTGCAAACTTTTGTAAGTTACATATGAAATTTTTATTTTTTGAATTATTCTGGGTAGACTCTATATAAATTTGGTAATCTATTCAAGTTTTTTGAAAAATTTCCAAGCTATCAAACCTACATGAAATGGCAAAAGTTTCTTAAAGTGTTGCTTTTTGACTCAACTACCATATACATTGTATGTTGTCCACTTGTGCATGCTCTTCCCCATGCCGGCGTGGTGCTCACCACCTTAATCCACCCAACTATGGTGGGGGGTCCTTGGACCTTGTTATATGGGTACCTCAAAGCCCTTTGGGGGGATACCATGTCCGGTATCTTCAAGGCACTAGTGGCTAGCTAGGAACTAGTATAGTGTGTCACTATAGTGCCCATCCTCGAAAGGGGAGAGTAGTATTGCCCCAATGTCCCCTTGTCCGGTGGGCATCGGGTCATTGACATTACGAATGGACACTTTATTCACGCCGGCCCCTTTCAAAAGGCACCGGAGTTTCTATCATCTATCTATCTATCTATCTGCATGCTCTTCGTATTGGACCGAGGAAGCCTTGAAACTATGAACCGGAGGATCCTTAGTGCTTGCGGTAGTGTTACTTGTCGTTCCAAAGATGATATTGATTGTTATACAGTGTGAGATAACGTAGCCAAGGGCATGATGGTTGTAGGGATTTAGTGGTACTGGTGCCGGTGCTAGGCCCGTTAGAAGTGATCACAACAGACAATTAAAACTAGAAACATTGGACACATTCATGCGAGTGTCATTATGCGGTCTTCCAATCGAAAATATGGATTGGACTAGAATTTTTGACACTTGGAAATTCACAAAAAAAACTCGAAGACGTTGCCTTTGGAGTTGGATGATGATTAAGTGCATTATGTAGGGAATCTAAATATTTTTAGTGCATCATTTTAATGCATGTACTTCCTCAATATAGTGAGACATCATATTATTTTCATATTCAATACATAACGGCCAATATCAAGTTTTTTTTAGTGAAGTGCTGCAATAAAGTTTGAAAGTTTGAGTGAAGTGTGATTATTTTGAAGCCATTCACATTGAAATGCATAAGCACACTTCAAACTTGAACACTAGGTGAAGTATGTTGTCGTTTGTTGATAAAGTGAGGACTCTGTTGGGTGCGGATGTTTCAATTATTAACTTATACAAGAGAGTCTCTGAATCCTCTGGGGAAACACCAAAAGCGCCTCTTTGAAGTTGACGGTGACCTTCACTGGGCGAGGTGGCGGGAGTTGCTCAAACCACATGTACTTACTCAGTGATTTGCACGCTATGGACAAAGGTCAACAGCTTCTTTAGCAATCACCCAGCTACTCATGGAAGGAGTTTGAATTCAAAGTTCAGGAAGCCTGAAACCTCATAATTCTGATAGGTCAAGATAGTTGCAAATCTAATTGATAAGCATGAATCAACTCTTGTAAATATGGCTGTAGTCTCAGAACTCGTACAGAACGCATGACAAACTTGGCACATGAATATTACGTTTATTAACACAAAATTGACAAGACTTTTACGACACTGATGAATTCTTCTGGAAATGTTTCATGATCACTGTAATATGGGACATTTCCCACATGGATCAGAGAGGACATGAGATTATTTTTGAAGGCTGTGGTATCCGATTAAATCGCTGGTTATCCCTAGACAATTATAGATGACACTAAAGCATGTACATGTGTGAGTATACTGGATTTGTATTGAACCTCAAGAATGAACTTCTTGTTCACGCTGTTACTTTACATTACATCGCTAAACTAGCTTGCTTGTGATACAATGTGTACTCTCAATGATTCTATTCAGACTCCTGTGGCACAATGTGTACCGTGATAATGCTTTTGTTGTACACTGATTATGGTACAATGCGCACCACGCAATTTCTGTATCCCATATTCTGCAATGAGTAAGATTAGGATGTTTCTGAGAGGTTGATAATCTTTGTCAACAGTTCCAACTTCCCGGTGCTAGTTGAACCTCCGGCAGTTGAGCCGGATTTGTCCTGCAGTGCCAGTGAGTACATTCACGTTCCCCATAGCAATCATGGCTTGGGCGAATTTGGGTCCGAATGTGCTAAAATGTGTGTGTGCCGCAACCAGAGTCCGGGTTTCTGCATCCTCCTGCAAGATTTGGTCTGTCTTCAGAAGACCCTTCTTGGCTTGCAGATTCTTGTAGTAAACCTCGTCGAGTTTAGTGGGCGTTGTAGGATCGAGGTTCAGGACGTTGGTGCTTTGTGCTGGGCACTGGGCTTGCAACGAGGCTGCGTATTTGGGGTCGAGGGTTGCATCTTGAGGAGACGTCAGCCTGCTGGCGATGGAGCCACAATGCGCCACCCCAACACTGTGTGCACCTGTGATTTCCAGAAAACTTGGAAAATTTAATTTTCTGTCGGAACTTTGTTTGTAGAAAAGAAAAGAAAATGAACTTCAACTGCTTTGCTGGTGATGTGAATGAGGGCCCGCTCTAAGCACCTATCACTTAGCGGATGGGCTAATCCCATTGGAGTCTACGAATTTGGGTACTGCCTGTCCATCGATAGGTGGAGGCTTCATCCTAAATTTAGAGGTTGTGTGCACACCTCTTGATCATACAAATGAAAGAAAAAAAATCAGAAAACGATGTTAATTTCATTGAGAAGGCTCAAACATTTCATATTTGCAGAAAATCCAATATGCATATATTACCATACTAGCAGTGACCCTTTTAAATATCTAATTTTGTTAGAAGTTATATAAAATGCGAACATTGGAGCCATATGGATGAAAATTTGAAAGATTAAAACTTTGTCTTAGGAGCAACGAACTGTATGATGTGAAGTTGTGTTTGTCATTTTTAGAGGACATTGTTTGTACTTTTGAACTTGTGATAACATTTCTGAGAAATTTTGAAGGAGGTCTATAAAATGCATTCATCCAAATAAACTAATATTTTGTCACCTCCAGTGATGAGTTACCCTCACTCCTATGGCAATTGTGTCAAATAGACTAGAATAGTTTTTTTCAAGAAAGAGTTCAATGCATACCCGAGAGAGTAACCATTTGCTCTGTGGACAATCCTACATTGGCAAATAAAGACTTGAGTGTGGCTACATCCGCAGTCGGAGAAGGCAAATGAGCAAGTGGCTCTGTGCTGGAGGACACGAGCCCATCCCTACGTCCAGTGAATACTTTCCAAGTAATCTTTCCTCCGGACATCTGCATCAATCCAGATTACCCACAATTGAGTACAACTTCCAGCTCTCTATCAATAGGAATTCCAATCCAAAGAACCTTATATTGGTTTAAAGCAACTCAAGGACCTTTTAGCATTGACTAAAGCGACAACGATGATAGTTGGGATTGATGCCATAATTAGGCGTGTAGGCTAGGCTAGAAAAATCGAGAGATTACTTCCAGTTTAGATTGAAGTCATCTCAGAATGCACATAATCTTTGGGAATACAATGGCGTTGTCCCCAGGCCTACCAAATAGGACGGGGACAATAGATGAATGTTATGATTTGAAAGTCGTTGCACTAGGAGAAATGTTGTGCATATATGGTGCTCATCCAATTGGAGTGTACCTTCAACAACTCTCATATGGTTTGTTTATCCACTCGAAGCACATTTTATCCATAACCTATAGTTTACATTCATGAACAAATCACATCCCATAACAAGTAAGAGTCAATGGATGTTTCGTTGCTATTACAACTCATCATCCATTCTCCTCTTGTCCATTATGTAGTCCATTACTATCGCCTTATTTAGACTTGGCTTGCAACCGTTTGTTTATTGCCAAAACTAGTTTATGATAGCAAACTTGGTACTACACATTATTCAACTGTTATTCACCGTTTCATTCTTATATTACCAATAGATTGATTTACCCCAAGTTTATCAGGTTGAATATGCCAATGCAATGCTTTGTTGAGACAATAAATAACACATAATTCTAAATAGAATTTGGCTTAAATCCGGCCCCACCAAACGTACAAATTCAGCTGGATAATGGTATCTACGTCGCCTTGGGAAAGTCACTTTTTTTTGGTTTGGTTTGGTTTGTCTGTTGCAATTGGTTGTGAAATGCTAAGTTGGTTGAGCATGGTAGGGAAGTGATATATCTGGACCCACCTTGTTCACGCAGATTTGCGCAGCGAGAGCCAAGATGTCGGCACATGAGACAACCCCAGGACACTCCTTCTCTATGGCTACCTTGGCAGCATCTATAACTTCAAAGCCACGAAGTGTGAGGTTTGGAATGGCGTCCTTCTCCGAAGGTGAGTCGATGAGTACCGATCCGTCGCATCCCTGCAGAAACATCAACATAAAACAACTATGTCACCAACATGCATTTGGAATTCGATTTGCGTGAGCAGACCGCAATTGGAAGGTGGCAAGTAGCAGCTCAAAAGGTGCATAGATGATGATGCCACCACTTCGATATCTCCAAATTCATCATGTTTTGTCCACTTTACCACATGTCTTTTCTTCGAGGTGGTTAACTGAACAAAGTTCCCTGTGCAACTGAGGTATGAAATAACAGGAATGAAACTGTGAGTTCTATAAACACGAGGAGGATCCAACCCTCTCTTTGAACAAATGGGGAGTTGTGTACCCAAGGTGGCAACTATTTGTAGCACTCACGGGGTCACCGTGTTTAGAATTGGGTTTGGAGCTGCTAACCCATTCCTAAGCATAAGCATTGTTTTGGAGTTGGTTGCGCAGTATAATCACTCTTCAGACTATGAATTCTCAGAAATCTTACGAACTTTCTTAGAAGTGAAAACTAATACCCAGGGGGGCTGGATGGTGATTCCTGTTCTAGAAGAAAGTGCTTCTAATTGGCCCTGAAAATGACATTTGAAAGTGTGGGCCTTTTCTAAATTAGACAATTTGAATCGTATCAATGGGTTCCTCTGAATTCCCTCTTTCCAAGCATGTTGCTCCTCTTTGTGAAAGGAACAAATCCTCAATGCATTAGAAGTATTAGAAGTGGTTTAGAAACAAGCATTTGAAAGGCGAGAGTTGCCGCCCCGGGGCTCATGTATGGCACTACTCACTCGAACGAAACAGTCGTGGAAGTGCAACCGAAGAACACTCGGAGCGCTCCCGCTGTTTTTGGTCAATGCGGCGCTCACCGCAGCTGCCACCACCGTCTCCGCATTGGGGCAGCTGGACTTGTAAAAATCTGCGACCAGCTGGGCCTCCACAATGTTGATGCTACAAATCACGGCAGCCAGGACCATCAGCAGAAGAAGACTTGACATGAATACGCTCCTCGAGCAGTTACAACTCCATACTTGGATCCCCATATTCTTAACGATTCCCTGGAGAGTTGCCGATCAGCCCTTTTCACTCCCTCTGCAATTTGTATGTCCGCGGGAACTGGTCTACAATTGGTGTATGAACCCTCTATAGCTGACGATAGATACTAGATGAAATCTGATTCACAAGCTCAGCTTGCAGGGCTGATTCTTTCAACTTCTGTCAAGCTCTGATATCAACTGATGTCAACCCACTATTGATGGCGGCTCCGAGAGCGTGTTATTCTGCATGGTCCCTGGGTCAGTTGGTTCCAGGAACCTGAATATGGAATGTTGTTGACTCTGACGACATTGCAGCTTGAACGATGCTCTTTCGTCAACTGTAGGCCTTTTGCACGAGGTGGTCTAGCTCCGGCTCTCGATTTGCGCGTTCGCTTGCTGGACTGTGCAAATTCTCACACTCTCAGCTATTTGGACCTGCGGGCTCATTTTGGATTTAGCAATCATTCAGGGCCCACCCGGAAGGGGTGTTGTCTGCGCACAACCTATATGCTGTAAGTCCCTAGACACGACACAAAGATGCCATAATGGATACTTTAATGATATGTGAGCCAAACCACAGTCTGCTTTCTACAGCAGAGAGAGAAAAAGAGATGCTGCAGCAGAACTGAGCTTAATACTTTAATCTCTGTCAACCATGATCAAGGTAAGGGTCAGACCTTGACAGGGAGTGAGAGTACATGTAATGAGCGTAAGATACTCCTAGGTAGTAAGCGCGAGATAAGAGTCGTCAGTATGAACGATCTAGTCCTTTAAGAAGAGGAAAGCGAAAGCATGGTATATATGTTCTACTACCCTGTAAGATCGATTAAGGCAAGTAAATATTCACAAGGTATTTTCTAAGTAATAATTTATGGCGAGTTACGTCAGCGCACTGGGCTGACGGTGCACAAGTTAAGTTGCCTCACGGGTAGCAAAGAGAAGATGGAAGCCACTTTTTTCTTTTCCTACACAAGATGTACGGAGTGGTTGGTTGTGTTTTGAGCCCATCTTCAACTGCGGCAAACTATGATTTTGTTGGAGGGGGCGGAGCCTTTGTTCTGGTTACTGACAAAACGAAGTCCTTCGTGTTAAGCGGCCTCCATCTCAGCCATCGATCTTTTAACTCAATCCCCACCCACTTTGTCCACTGTGTCACTTATTTCGGGTCCACCTCATGGGGACCCAATGATTGTTTCCATGAACCTCAGCTGTTGCTCCACATCGGGCCTCCATTGCTCCTGTATCAATCGCATGCTGCCTCACCATTCTCTTTTCCTCCTTCCAAACATTACGCAGGCAACCAACTTTTGTGCCCGCCTGCTATTCTGTACTAAGTTACCTTCTGTTGCGTGGAATTCTTTTGGATATTTTGTTTTCTTTATATTTCTTGGTAGAATACTTGCTCATCAAATGGTCATACAGGTCCCTCTAATAATGTTCTTATAGGGCCTTGCCTAGAATGGGTAGCATATGTTTGAGCACGTAGTCCACTCCTTTAACACACATGATGTCTTTATGGTGTCCATTCTTAGATCCACACCTAACCACATACCACTCAAATATAGGTGTCCGTGTTATTGATATATATGTTGGTTTAGGCACGTTTACCTTGTATCTGGTTTGAAATTTGAATTCCGATCAGCAAGGTTTGTGTATGCAGCAACTATTGCTTGTCAACAAAAACATCATTAATAATTAACACTATGTTGCCTCAATGAGTATATTGTTATGAAAGTGAAAATATGGTGTCCAAGCTGTTTGAAACATTCATGTGATCAGAGGTCTATCAGCATCATCTATTCTCAGTTGCCATGGGAGGGCCATGTCAATGAGAAATTGAAATTCTCCATTCTAGATTCAAATGAAATGAGTATCTCATTAAACATTCTAATGATGTTTTCTGATTGTTCAAACTTGTGCAAGATCTTTAGAGTCATATTTCCAATAGCAACTAACGTGCATTTGATAGATGTCAACAGCCTCATTAGGCCTCCACTTGATTGAGATTTTTTGAGATGGATGATGCCAAGTGTTTACATTGTGTACCTTGATAATGAATGGATAGTTCTTACATTCATCCAAGCATTTGGACAGATGAATTCTGTAGGTTCATTAAGAACATTCTAGAGAGGATGGTTTTGGAAGAATAGCTAACACGTAGATAGTATTACCATGAGAAATGTCACTTAGGCTTTATCTTGTAAATGTAGGTATTAGGAATAAGAGCTAAAGCTCTGGTAGATACTGGTTTGCATTGTACACAGATCAAAAGTACACCAGGCATAGGAATGATAGGAATTAGTATTCCGTAGGGTGTATGGATACAAAATAGAAATTTTCTTCAACCAGCAGAGTTATTTGCACATATATACTTGTGTAATTCATCCAATTTGCATCAGGATATGGGCCCAGTGCAATTAAAATAACTTTGCAATTGTTCTCTAAATTGTTTTAAACAATGGATAGAAGGGACTCTGGAGTCTCTTAAAGTATTCGATGGTGACAAATTCGCCGTATGGAAATATCACATGGAGATAAGTTTCGAAGACAAGGAAATTATGCCAATCATGAATGGCACAATTCCTAAACCACCGGAAACTGCAACAGAAGCGGAAAAGATTGCATGGCAAAAAGCAAATGTCCAAGCACGGCCAATGATAAGTTCATCAGTCTCACTGCCTATTCTTGAAAATCTTGTGAACTATTCTACTGCAACATGCATACTCATTTCATTTGATCTGGAATGGAGACTTTCAATTCCTCAATGACATGGCCCTTCCATGGCAATTGAGAATAGATGATGCTAATAGACCTCTGATCACATGAATGTTTCAAACAGCTTGGACACCATATTTTCACTTTCATAACAATATACTCATTGAGGCAACATAGTGTTAATTATTAATGATGTTTTTGTTGACAAGCAATAGTTGTTGCATACACAAACCTTGCTGATCGGAATTCACACTTAAACCCAGATACAAGGTAAACGTGCCTAAACCAACATATATATCAATAACACGGACACCTATATTTGAGTGGTATGTGGTTAGGTGTGGATCTAAGAATGGACACCATAAAGACATCATGTGTGTTAAAGGAGTGGACTACGTGCTCAAACTTATGCTACCCATTCTAGGCAAGGCTCAATAAGAACATTATTAGAGATGACCATTTGATGAGCAAGTATTCTACCAAGAAATATAAAGCAAACAAAATATCCAAAAGAATTCCACGCAACAGAAGGTAACTTAGTACAGAATAGCAGGCGGGCACAAAAGTTGGTTGCCTGCGTAATGTTTGGAAGGAGGAAATGAGAATGGTGAGGCAGCATGCGATTGATACAGGAGCAATGGAGGCCCGATGTGGAGCAACAGCTGAGGTTCATGGAAACAATCATTGGGTCCCCATGAGGTGGACCCGAAATAAGTGACACAGTGGACAAAGTGGGTGGGGATCAAGTTAAAAGATCGATGGCTGAGATGGAGGCCGCTTAACACGAAGGACTTCGTTCTGTCAGTAACCAGAACAAAGGCTCCGCCCCCTCCAACAAAATCATAGTTTGCACAGAGATTAGAGTATTAAGCTCAGTTCTGCTGCAGCATCTCTTTTTCTCTCTCTGCTGTAGAAAGCAGACTGTGGTTTGGCTCACATATCATTAAAGTATCCATTATGGCATCTTTGTGTCGTGTCTAGGGACTTACAACATATCGGTTGTGCGCAGACAACACCCCTTCCGGGTGGGCCCTGAATGATTCCTAAATCCAAAATGAGCCTGCAGGTCCAAATAGCTGAGTGTGAGAATTTGCACAGTCCAGCAAGCGCACGCGCAAATCGAGAGCCGGAGCTAGCTAGACCACCTCGTGCAAAAAGGCCTACAGTTGACGAAAGATATTGTTACCTAGACCCAGACCAACTCACGTAATACGCACAACTCATGTGGTTAACTCCTACTCTCTATCTTCATTACAGAAAATCATACAAGAGTGCTTAGGGCATCGCCACCCATTCCCCCCAACGCCAACGGGGGGAGGGTCTAGATGGCGTGGGCCGGGGCAGCTCCCGTGCTCTTTGCCAGCGGGCCCGGGCAGCGGCCCGCCAACCGCACACGTGGCGGACTGCGGAGGGGGGTCACTGACAAGGCCCCCTTCCTTGTGCTTTCCACCATCCTCCACCCCCTTCCCTACACCCCCTTCCTCTCCGCCCCTTCTAATGTCACATTGTTTTAGTGATGTTAAATGTCCAACACCAATTCCCATGAGTTTGTCATGGATTTTTCCCATTCCTAACAAAACCTGAGTGTCGAAAATCTGGGAACCTTGGCTAGCCATAAATTTCAAAACATCTTTAGCATATTTTTAGGCCTCGAGATATGAGAGTCGTGCAACATTTTATAATGTTGTGACTAATGTGACTAATACCTCAGCAGGGTATTAGTCACATTAGTCACATCATTATACAATCATCTCTAATCTTATTGTATTGTATATGAATTTGCATGTGAAACATTCCTATCATTACCATGACCAAAATCAACACACTCCAACATGCACTAGACCATTTTAACGATTTCTCAATTTCTAATTGAATTTAAAGCAAATAAAAAATAAAAAATTCATTACAATATGTCACAATATCAAATGACCGTAAAAATTTGCACAATTGAACCTTCTGTAATGTGGCAACTATACCAAAAATTGTAACAAAGTTAAGCCTCACGGTGTGAGAGTTGTGCAAGATTTTATAACGTTGTGACTAATGTGACTAATACCTCGGTAGGATATTGGTTACATTAGTCACATCATTATATAATCTTATAAAATATTATTTTATTTTATATTAAATTGCACGCAAAGCATTCTTATCTTGACAATGACAAAAACCAACACATACCTATAGGTGTTTGGCCGTTCTATTATTATCTTAATTTAAGCTAAATTTGAGGTTATTTAAAAACTACCATGATAGCGTTCAATTATTTAGTAATTGAAATCATTTAAAATATTAAATTAAATAACTATGAGTTACGTTATACTTAACATTTGTATATATGATGTTTTTGCTTTATGCTCTTTTACTTTGATATATTGCTTTTATATTTAATATACATTTATATTGGACCTTTTGTTGGCCCCCCTTCCGGTGATCCCATTCCACCACCTTGTTCCCTCCGACCAGCCATTGACAAAACCTCCAATAGTGTCAAACTGAAAAAGTCAAGTTTTGGAGGGTGGAAAAATTGCACACCAAGCTGCCGTCCAAGGCAGCTGGGATGGCATGACCGGCAGTGGGTTTAGGGTTGCCGGGAGGGCGGTGGCTGCTGTACCGGGACCCGCCCCAGCCACCTGCCATTGGCGTGGCCGTTGGGGGGAACGGTGGCGATGGCCTTACAACAATAACTTCCCACCTCAAGTGATCGACCCTAAGTATCAGAAAGAAGATGTCAACTAACTACATGAACTAACTACCCTAAGAACTAACTATGTTCTAGATGGTTCTACGTTCTTCTATCTTCTAGATGGTTCCTTCTACGTTTTCCTACAATGCTCAATCAACAACTGACTAAACTAATGGTGCCAATACTCCCACTCATTGTCGGAGAACGTTCAATTGCATAAACCGGTAAAATCTCCCACTTCCAAAGGAACTTTTTGGCCGATATTGAGTGCATCTCTGAGCTTTTTAAAAATGTCTGGAGTGAGAGCCTTGGTCAGGATGTCAGCAAGTTGAAGCCGAGTTGGCACATAAAAGAGAGTGATCTCTCCGCGGGATTGAAATTCACGAATAAGATGGTAAAGTACATCAATATGCTTAGTCCTCTTGTGAAATTTAGGATTCTGCACCAGTCGTATTGCAGATTGGTTATTAGAAAACAAAGGGGTGGGCTTGGATTGAGCAAACCCTATATCAGCGAGAAGTCAACGAGCCCACACAATCTCTTTGTTGGTTAGGGAAGTAGCAACATATTCGGACTCCATCGTGGAAGTAGCGGTGCATGGTTGCTTGCGACTCAGCCACAAAACAGGTCCATTATTAAGAAAAAGAATGGAACCACTACGATTCTTACGGTCATTGAGATCACCAGCATAATCTGCATCGGTGTAAGCGAGCAAGATTTGATTTCCTGTGGAAACAGAAGAGTAACATAGGGCATAGTTAGTGGTACCACGAAGGTACTTAAGAATCCGTTTGATTGCAGTGCAGTGGATTTCACGGGAATTTGTGGCATATTGAGCCACCACAGACACCGCTTGTGCAATGTCAGGTCACGAGTGTGTTGCCAAATAGAGAAGAGAGCCAACAATTTCCTAATAAGGAAAATTAGGGATCGTTGAATTACGATCATCGAGAGGAGGAGAGCTGAGATGAACATGAGGATCACTGGGAGTGGACACAGTATTAACATTATGAAAACTATACTTAACAAGGAGGGTTTCAGTAAAGCGTTGTTGATCCACAAACAGACGATAATTAGGAAGATCCCTGGTAATATGCATACCAACGTAGATATCAGCATCTCCCACTGTTACCTCGAACTTTGTTTTCAAGTGAGAAATCATTGTGCGAAGGAGAGACTGATCGCTACACATGACCAGGCCATCATCAACCCAGAGCGCAAGAATGAGTCGAGGGGCTTGAGTAGAATAAAAAATACACGGATCAACTGTGCTCTGGATGAGAGCATACTCCTTTCAGAAATCGGAAAAAAATCTTGTTCCATCCACGGGCAGATTGTTTGAGTCCATAGAGCCCTTTGAGGATACGACAAACTTTACCACGACAACCTGGAAAACGGTTGTAGAAATATTCTTCGAAACCAATGGGAAGATCCATGAAAATGAGCTCTTCAATTGTTGAATTGAGATAAGCAGTCTTGATATCAAACTGGATCATAAACAAACCTTCAGCGCCGGCAATGAACAAAATAATGCGAATGCTCTCTGCCCGAGCAGTGGGGACGAAAATTTTGGTGTAATCCATCCCATGAGTCTGAGTGAAACCCTTAGCAACGAGCCGAGCTTTGAAACGTTCAATGGTGCCATCAGATTTCACTTTGATCCAAAATGCCCACTTAATTTTCACAGTAGTGCGGCCGGGGGGAAGTGTTTCAAATGACCACGTCTCATTCTTCAAGAGAGATTCAATTTCCTCCATCATCGCTTGGTGCCACTCAATGTTGTGTTCAGATTTGATGGCTTGATTATATGTCTGGGGCTCAGGAGGTAAAGGGGCAACCCTAGGACTGTGAGTATTCTTGGTAGCGGCGACTAATGTTGTCGATGCTGAAGAAGGAAGAGATGAATGCACCGGCACGGTATTGCGATAAAGATCTTCGACAGCTCGAGTGCGTAACACGGGATGAATATCATCAGACGCTGGAGACGGGGAAGAGGGTGTTGAAAAAGAAAGAGGACTCCCAGCTGAGAAATAATCAGGCAGACAAGTGTCGGAGGAAGAAAACGGTGAAGGTTGTCCTGAAGAATTATAAGAAGGATCTCCCACTGATGAGGAAGACGGTGAGGCCTCTGGTGGAGAAACAGATGTAGAAACAGAAGAAGAAACATTCTCAAATAACGTCTCTCATGACCACTATTTTCTGCTTCTGAGGACACCATAGCCGATAGGCCTTGGATGTCGTACAATACCCCACGAAAATACACTCACGAGCTTTGCTATCCAGTTTACGCCGAAGAGACTTGGGTATATGCGCACAGCACAAACTACCAGAAATTCGAAAATAGCTCACATCAGGTTTATGTCCATACCATTTAGTATACGGAGTATCCCCATGCAATGTACGGTTGGACACGCGATTAAAAACGTATACAGCAGTGTTGATCGCCTCACCCCAAAATTGAAGAGGCATGGAGTGATGGTACAACATGCTTCGAGCACTTTCAACCACGGTTTTGTTGTCACGTTCAACAACAGAGTTTTGCTCAAGGGTATAGGGAGCGGTGAATTCGTGACAAATGCCTTTGTGATGGATAAAATCTTGAAAATCTTTAGCCAGAAACTCACACCCGTTGTCAGTCCGTAGTTTAGTCATAGAGTGACCGGTCTCTTTCTTTGCCAATTTATAAAGAGTCATGAACTTGCAGAGAACTTCAGTGCGGTCAGTCATAAAAAAAACGAAACGGAAGCTGTTATGATCATCCTTAAACGTGATGAAATAAGAATGGCCACCATGAGAAATCACTTGAAAGGGTCCTAATATGTCACAATGGAAAAATAAACCTGGCTTCGAAACGCGTTTACGCTCGTCATTCACGGGGAAAGTTCCACGATGATGCTTACCATGTGCGTAGCCAGCACAAAGAAACGAGTCAACCTTCAAAACTCCGGTAAACTTGCAACACGTTCTTGAGTACTCATTTGGTGGAGAGTGCGAAAATTCACATGGCCCAAGCGTGAGTGCCACTTCTGAAGTACCCGAGTAGCAACTGGTTGAGAAGAGGTGTTAACGAGATTGGCTGCACTCTGAGATTTGGTAGCAACAATGTGAAGACGCCAGAGACCGTGGAACTTGGAACCAATCATCAGTAGATAACCATTGCCATCGTCTGTGATTATCTTGCACTGGTCACGAACATGAACTATAGCAACACGTTTTTCGATGAGTCGTCCTGTAGAGATAAGGTTGCACCGCAGTTGAGGAACGTATAAAACGTTTTTGAGCTTGAACGAAGTGACTATGCCATTGATTGTGGCTTGAACGTGAATGTCGACAATTCCTCTGACATAGAGAATGTGGTTGTCGGCAACTGTGACTGTCCAACATTGATCATCAATAGACTGAAAATTTGTAAACCAATGAAGTTTATCAGTCATGTGCTCAGTGGCACCGGAGTTTGCAAACCAAAAGGAATCTGCATTGGAGGAGGAAGAATCTTGAGATAGAGTGACACAATACGCATCGTTGGAGACAGAAGAGGATTCAGACCCGGGTACGCAACTCCCGTATTACATGGTCCTGATTATAATCACTTATAATGTGTTTTAGTCCAATATTGAGTGATACAATTTGTTTCAATGTAGGAAACCCTTGTAGCCCTTCTAACAAGGAATCCAAAAATGTAATTATATATAGGAAATGAATATATTTTGAAGCATATAATTGCATTAAAAACCTAATTATATGAATTTTTTTAATACAAGTACCATAGGTCAAACTACCCAACTTTTTGGACTTTTTAATAAAATTTTAACATTGTGAATGAATTATAATTTTAATGGGAGGCTTAATAAATATGCAACCCAACTTTTTTTTCATCTCATTTATTTAATTTGGTCTTCACCCAACTTTTTTTTCATCTCATTTTATTTAATTTGGTCTTTACCCAACTTTTTTTTCATCTCATTTATTTAATTTGGTCTTCACCCAACTTTTTTTTCATCTCATTTTATTTAATTTGGTCTTCACCCAACTTCTTGATCATTTTAATTTGATATAATTTGATATAATTTTTACAAAAGCCGTCCTCTAAGCCGTTTTAAATACGATGCCCCCTGCATATAATGTGGGAGTTGCGTACCCGGGGATTCAGATGCAGATGATTTGATGGAACTGGCCGTCACATGCACATGACTCTTTTTGCCCTTATGTGAGTGCGTGTGTTGATGACGCCGTGAAGAACGCGTAGTGTGCTTGCGTTTTGAAGAATCAGTACCTGAAGAACTGTCAGTATTGTTAGGACAGTCTTTGCCAAAGTGGCCACGCTTGCCGCATTGGTAACAACGTGCATGCCTCTTATGTCGGGCAATCTTCTCAGCACGCTCCTTCTTATGTTCTACAGTCCGAGATGAGTGAGAACGGGAGGTGTCGGAGGGAGCGCCTTTGGTGAAGAAGGCTTTCTCATTGGGCGCCTCTAGCTGTTGTGCGCTATCTCATAATTTATTTTGGAACTTGATGAGCCTGGATTGGAGACCAAGAAGGGTTTGACTACCGAGAGGAAAATTGTCCCATGCTAATAACAACGGATCAAATGAAGAAGGCAGACCACAGATGATCTTGTTGATTAACTGTTGTTCGGTGATTGCTTGGCCAAGGTCGGTTAACTGCGTGGCTAACTGCTGCAAAGAACTAATGAACACAGCGATAGACTCTCCTTCATTGAGCTTGCTACTGTAATACTTTGCCTAAAGACTAATAATGCACTCTTCAGAATGCTGATCGTGATAAGCCTGAAGCTGTGTCCACATAGTATGCGATGTGGAGCAGTTGATGACCTCTTGTTTATGAAATGAATCAAGAGTGCCAAGAATGGCAACAATGGCATGTTTATCCTTTTTCTCCCATAGAATTTGCTCAGCAGGATCTATAAGAGAAGATTTCTTAAGTGTACCATCGACAATAGAGTACATATCGCGAGATTGGAAAATAAAGCGCATATGCATCTTCCATAACAAAAAATTGGAACCATTGTACTTATCGACTATGTGAAACTCCCGTATTTCACCAACATCTGACATCATGAGTGATCGGTTAACCTCTTGGTTGAATTGACAACACAGACAATTCACAACCTCAGTAACTCAAGGAATATTCAACGCTCTTGTTTTCTGGAGTCTGCAGCGAAACAACAAACACTGTGGCCCCATAACCTATTGTTACCTAGAACCAGACCAACTCACGTAATACGCACAACTCATGTGGTTAACTCCTACTCTCTATCTTCATTACAGAAAATCATACAAGAGTGCTTACAACAATAACTTCCCACCTCAAGTGGTCGACCCTAAGTATCAGAAAGAAGATGTCAACTAACTACATGAACTAACTACCCTAAGAACTAACTATGTTCTAGATGGTTCTACGTTCTTCTATCTTCTAGATGGTTCCTTCTACGTTCTCCTACAATGCTCAATCAACAACTGACTAAACTAATGGTGCCAATAAAAGAGCATCGTTCAAGCTGCAATGTCGTCAGAGTCAACAACATTCCATATTCAGGTTCCTGGAACCAACTGACCCAGGGACCATGCAGTATAACACACTCTCGGAGCCGCCATCATTAGTGGGTTGACATCAGTTGATATCAGAGCTTGACAGAAGTTGAAAGAATCAGCCCTGCAAGCTGAGCTTGTGAATCAGATTTCATCTAGTATCTATCGTCAGCTATAGAGGGTTCATACACCAATTGTAGACCAGTTCCCGCGGACAGACAAGTTGCAGAGGGAGTGAAAAGGGCTGATCGGCAACTCTCCAGGGAATCGTTAAGAATATGGGGATCCAAGTATGGAGTTGTAACTGCTCGAGGAGCGTATTCATGTCAAGTCTTCTTCTGCTGATGGTCCTGGCTGCCGTGATTTGTAGCATCAACATTGTGGAGGCCCAGCTGGTCGCAGATTTTTACAAGTCCAGCTGCCCCAATGCGGAGACGGTGGTGGCAGCTGTGGTGAGCGCCGCATTGACCAAAACCAGCGGGAGCGCTCCGGGTGTTCTTCGGTTGCACTTCCACGACTGTTTCGTTCGAGTGAGTAGTGCCATACATGAGCCCCGGGGCGGAAACTCTCGCCTTTCAAATGCTTGTTTCTAAACCACTTCTAATACTTCTAATGCATTGAGGATTTGTTCCTTTCACAAAGAGGAGCAACATGCTTGGAAAGAGGGAATTCAGAGGAACCTATTGATACAATTCAAATTGTCTAATTTAGAAAAGGTCCACACTTTCAAATGTCATTTTCAGGACCAATTAGAAGCACTTTCTTTTAAAACACGAAACACCATCCAGCCCCCCTGGGTAAAAAATTTCACTTCTAAGAAAGTTCGTAAGATTTCTGAGAATTCATAGTCTGAGAAGAGTGATTGTACTGCGCAACCAACTCCAAAACAATGCTTATGCTTAGGAATGGTTTAGCAGCTCCAAACCAAATTCTAAACACGGTGACCCCGTGAGTGCTACAAATAGTTGCCACCTTGGGTATACAACTCCCCATTTGTTCAAAGAGAGGGTTGGATCCTCCTCGTGCTTATTAAACTCACGGTTTCATTCCTGTTATTTTAACCTCAGTTGCACAGGGAACTTTGTTCAGTTTATCACCTCGAAGAAAAGACATGTGGTAAAGTGGACAAAACATGATGAATTTGGAGATATCGAAGTGGTGGCATCATCATCTATGCACCTTTTGAGCTGCTACTTGCCACCTTCCAATTGCGGTCTGCTCACGCAAATCTAATTCCAAATGCATGTTGGTGACATAATTGTTTTTTGTTGATCTTTCTGCAGGGATGCGACGGATCGGTACTCATCGACTCACCTTCAGAGAAGGACGCCATTCCAAACCTCACACTTCGTGGCTTTAAAGTTATAGATGCAGCCAAGGCAGCAATAGATAAGGAGTGTCCTGGGGTCGTCTCATGTGCCGACATCTTGGCTCTCGCTGCGCAAATCTGCGTGAACAACGTGGGTCTAGATATATCACTTCCCTACCATGCTCAACCAACCTAGCATTTCACAACCAATTGCAACAGACAAACCAAACCAAACCAAAAAAAAAGGTGACTTTCCCAAAGCAACGTAGATACCATTATCCAGCTGAATTTGTACGTTTGGTGGGGCCGGATATAAGCCAAATTCTATTTAGAATTATGTGTTATTTATTGTCTCAACAAAGCATTGCATTGGCATATTCAACCTGATAAACTTGGGGTAAATCAATCTATTGGTAATATAAGAATGAAACGGTGAATAACAGTTGAATAATGTGTAGTACCAAGTTTGCTATCATAAACGAGTTTTGGCAATAAACAAACGGTTGCAAGCCAAGTCTAAATAAGGCGATAGTAATGGACTACATAATGGACAAGAGGAGAATGGATGATGAGTTGTAATAGCAACGAAACATCCATTGACTCTTACTTGTTATGGGATGTGATTAAGCGGTTTGTTCATGAATGTAAACTATAGGTTATGGATAAAATGTGCTTAGAGTGGATAAACAAACCATATGAGAGTTGTTGAAGGTACACTCCAATTGGATGAGCGACCAAATATGCACAACATTTCTCCTAGTGCAACGACTTTCAAATCATAACATTCATCTAATATTGTCCCCGTCCTATTTGGTAGGCCTGGGGACAACGCCACATTATTCCCAAAGATTATGTGCATTCTGAGATGACTTCAATCTGAACTGGAAGTAACCTCTCAAAATTTCTAGCCCAGCCTACACGCCTAATTATGGCATCAATCCCAACTATCATCGTTGTTGTTTTAGTCAATGCTAGAAGGTGCTTTGGTTGCTTTAAACCAATATAAGGTTCTTTGGATTGGAAGTTCTATTGATAGGGAGCTGGAAGTTGTACTCAATTGTGGGTATTCTGGACTGATGCAGATGTCTGGAGGAAAGATTACTTGGAAAGTATTCACTAGACGTAGGGATGGGCTCGTGTCCTCCAGCACATAGCAACTTGCTCACCTACCTTCTCCGAATGCGGATGTAGCCACACTCAAGTCTTTATTTGCCAATGTAGGATTGTCCACAGAGCAAATGGTTACTCTCTTGGGTATGCATTGAACTCTTTCTTGAAAAAACTATTCTAGTCTATTTGACACAATTGCCATAGGAGTGAGGGTAACTCATCACTGGAGGTGACAAAATATTAGTTTATTTGGATGAATGCATTTTTTTGACCTCCTTAAAAATTTCTCATAAATGTTATCACAAGTTCAAAAGTACAAACAATATCCTCTAAAAATGACAAACACAACTTCACATCATACAGTTCGTTGCTCCTAAGACAAAGTTTTAATCTTTCAAATTTTCATCCATATGGCTCCAATGTTCGCATTTTATATAACTTCTAACAAAATTAGATATTTAAAAGGGTCACTGCTATGGTAATATGCATATTGGATTTTCTGCAAATATGAAATGTTTGAGCCTTCTCAATGAAATTAACATCGGTTTCTTATTTTTTTTCTTTCATTTGTATGATCAAGAGGTGTGCACACAACCTCTAAATTTAGGATGAAGCCTCCACCTATCGATGGACAGGCAGTACCCAAATTCGTAGACTCCAATGGGATTAGCCCATTCGCTAAGTGATAGGTGCTTAGAGCGGGCCCTCATTCACATCACCAGCAAAGCAGTTGAAGTTTATTTTCTTTTCTTTTCTACAAACAAAGTTCCGACAGAAAATTAATTTTTCCAAGTTTTCTGGAAATCACAGGTGCACACAGTGTTGGGGTGGCGCATTGTGGCACCATCGCCAGCAGGCTGACGTCTCCTCGAGATGCAACCCTCGACCCCAAATACGCAGCCTCGTTGCAAGCCCAGTGCCCAGCACAAAGCGCCAACGTCCTGAACCTCGATCCTACAACGCCCACTAAACTAGACGAGGTTTACTACAAGAATCTGCAAGCCAAGAAGGGTCTTCTGAAGTCAGACCAAAACTTGCAGGAGGATGCAGAAACCCGGACTCTGGTTGCGGCACACACATTTTAGCACATTCGGATCCAAATTCGCCCAAGCCATGATTGCTATGGGGAACATGAATGTACTCACTGGCACTGCAGGACAAATCCGGCTCAACTGCCAGAGGTTCAACTAGCACCGGGAAGTTGGACCTGTTGTCAAAGATTATCAACCTCTTAGAAACATCCTAATCTTACTCATTGTAGAGTATGGGATACAGAAATTGCGTGGTACGCATTGTACCATAATCACTGTAAAACAAAAGGATTATTACGGTACAATTGTGCCATATGAGTCTGAATAGAATCATTGAGGGTACACATTGTACCACAAGCAAGCTAGTTTAGCGATTAATGTAAAGTAACAGCTTGAACAAGAACTTCATCCTTGAGGTTCAATACAAATCCAGTCAACTCACACATGTACATGCTTTAGTGTCATCAATAATTGTCTAGGGATAACCAGCAGTGTAATCGGATACCACAGCCTTCAAAGTCATCACATGTCCTCTCTGATCCATGTGGGAAATGTCCCATAGTACAGTGATCATGAAACATTTCCAGAAGAATTCATCAGTGTCATAAAAGTCTTGTCAATTTGTGTTAATAAACGTAATATTCATGTGCCAAGTTTGTCATGCGTTCTGTACGAGTTCTGAGACTACAGCCATATTTACAAGTGTTGATTCATGCTTATCAATTAGATTTGCAACTATCTTGACCTATCAGAATTATGAGTTTTCAGGCTTCCTGAACTTTAAATTCAAATTCCTTCCATGAGTAGCTGGGTGATTGCTAAAGAAGCTGTTGACCTTTGTCGATAGAATGCCTCCAACTGCTAGATGTACTGTAGGGTCGTTTGTGTGAAAGAAGTTCTGGAGGGTTTCAGAATTTCCTTCGGTGTCTGCCTACCAGTAGTGCCTAAGCTAGTAATATGAAATCATCCAAATCCTGTAAGGAACTACATTGAAACCAAAACTGCAAATTCACAATTATAAATATAAGGGTTTTTCATTATTCTGCAAAAACCAGTTCTTCGTGTGCACAAAAAATTGATTCTTTTGCATTGCTTGTGTACCATCTCTCTGCAGAGAAACCCTTTTCCAACCCAACCTACAGTAATCCTACATGAAAACCGGTCCTAGGAACGCTAAGATCACCCTCTATTTCATCACTCCATAGCTACTCCTTTAACTGGCATTAGTTACTTGGGGACTGTTTGACTTGTGTGCACTGTCCAAACAGAGCACAAATGATATGTTTTGAGTCCATAATACTGTATCTTTGAAGTCTCAAGCAGACACTTTTCTGTATATTGACTGGCTCTCCAAATGTACAACACAAACCTTGGATCACCAGAAAACTACACCACATCGTCCAAGAAGACAGAAGCACCTAACTTCCAGTTATAGGCGCCTAATGTACCAAGGACTTATCTAATCTACCGCTAAGACAATACAAGGAAGATGTATCACTCCTTCACTTGGTTTTTAACTATGAAGGATCCCAGAAGAGATACTCACATAAGCTCCTGCTTGGCTTCTGTTTTGAAACAAATCGCTGATCAGCAAGAGCCAGAGTTTCAGATCTCAGGTGTCATCTACAGCTGTCTTGTGAATTCTAGCCTCCAACTCCTCCAACTCCTCCAAATCAAGCTCATCGTCATCATCAGCAAGTAACTGCTCGTCATTTTCACTGAAAACAGATCTGTCCCAGCTTTGCTTCTCTGGAGCCTGCAACGAACAACCTCTGCGTCAGTTGCTCATACTACTAAGGTAAGCAAGCCTTAAACAGACTTTTAGATCTGCACCCACTTCTCATAGGACATGAAATGCGCAATTAGAGCAACATGATTACAAGTCCAAATCACACCCATAGCCATTTTCCTCCTAATTTTCTTATTCTTTGTCAAAGTGATGATTCTCTTGAACATTGAATGATCATATAGGTCCGCCCATGAGTTGACAATTGAGTCTAAAATGGTTAACAAATTTTGCACAACAAGTCCAATTTTTTTGAACATGTGTCTTTTCAAAGTCCGCTCTTACAACTCCATCTGTCCACACACCACTCAAATATAGGTGTCCATTTAAGATGAGTAACCAAATTTTGCTCACTTACCCTAAGTACATACACTTCATCCCCAGATTACTGCCCGATT
Organism: Polytrichum commune; assembly: GCA_950295325.1. Taxonomy (NCBI): domain Eukaryota; kingdom Viridiplantae; phylum Streptophyta; class Polytrichopsida; order Polytrichales; family Polytrichaceae; genus Polytrichum; species Polytrichum commune. Next base: position 50,941,729 of record OX485807.1, read on the forward strand.
TGGAAACTGAATATAGAAAATGTTACATAGAGACCTTGCTCCACAACTCGATCCAGTAGGTGCAGTCTATGATGATTATTCACATGGACAATGTGGCCTACAGACAGACTGTCCTCTACACAAATGAAAAACCAACAAATGGATGGATTTAGTATCACCACCTCCTGTGAAGGAGCTGAAGTCTGAACAGAGGCAGGCTCTTCATCTTCCCGATCATAGACATCAATAGCTTCCACATCATCCACAAACAAGCTTGCATCGGACAGAAAGAGCTCTCGTCCACTGTTCCACAAAACATCCAGAATACGTAAATTCCAGTCACCCAGCATCAATCTCGTAGGCAACTACGCCTGTACTTGTGAACATAGCATGTATTTGTGGCAGGGACATTGATTCAAAAATCATGAAATAGCCACAAAAATACAAACCTCATTCTGTCATTCTTGGCTCTTTCAGCTCTTTTGGTAGCGAGTTCTGCTTCTTTAATTTCTGCCTTTTGCCTCTTCCACTCTTCAAAAAGTTCCGTTGTGATTTGAGTTGATGTTTTGGTCATATGCCTCTGCAAACACATCAGTAAGCTTCTGCATACTAAGAACTCTGAGATTCAAAAATTAATGTGCAGTAGCAGACCTACTACCCACATGCCATGGTTAAATCAAGTATGAAGAACTGAACTTTCTTTCCCTGTATCAATTGAGACATTGATATAACTCTCAAGCAAGATGCTGCCTGCAACTTACCATCGAAGTGAAAAACATAACCCACATCCTTCTGGGCACAAACCTGGTTTTCAATTTCTTCCTCAATAGACATCTTCTCGCCCTCTTCTTCAAGCAACGCTTTCATCTGTGATTTTAACACATAACCTGGTGGCAATGCATGTCGATAATGACACTCTTTACCACCATTAGGGCACGACCAAAACCATCCATACTGCTTCTTTTCGACTGCATCCAAAAAGTGCTTGCACACCTGCGAACCAGAATCTCTAGGGCTCAGTCATTGAGGTATTCTGCACTTAGCAAAGGACGTCCCAACTGCCATCAAATCTTCATATTTGATTATTTAATCTGAAGTGCATATGAACATTAATGACTCATTGACAACACCACATTGTAATAGAGTTGTCCTTCCTGACTGACCACCATGATGTATTTAGGAATGTGTGAGTAACATCTAACGATTGAAGAGGATCCATTTCATATAATTTAAAGAATCTCTTCACTTGCTTTGTGAAGAACCAAATCAGATACAAAAGCGATCCTTATACAAATTCCTGCTCCGCACTGCAGCTCTTAGAAATATCCAAAATGAGTGGAGAAATTTACGATTTCAGTCGGTTTGTTGTGGATATACTCATTCCCCTTGGATTCCACAACCTTTTCTAGGGTTTCCTGGTCCCAATCCTCCATGTTTTCTGCAATTCGTAATAAGCAAAGCGAGTAAGAGAATCATCATACCACCATACCTAAAGCATCCAAAACTCACTATTCTCCAAAGACACCCATGCATTGTGGAGTAACCTACCATCACGTTGATCACTGTAAATATCGATCTTCTCTCCCTTCCTCTCCACGCTAAGATCGTGTGAATACTTGCACTTGAAACCCTTGGCACACTGCCCATGTCGAAAGAATTCGCACACGACAGACTTAGGGTCCACACCTGGCATGAATCAAAAATATCAATATAACATCCAGTACACTTTGATGAAATCCAGCCACATATGCAACAAGATACTAACTCTGCTAAAGGAGCTCAAATGTCCACAACTCGTCTTTTAGAAAACATCAGCACACGCACAAAACTGGCAATTTTGAGTGGGCGAAAGAATCAGAGAGCATACCCACAGGAACCTTGGGCTGACTGATGGCAACTTTAAACAGCTCATTCAACTCCTTCTCCCTCGCACTCTCCTCTTCCTTCTTTTTCTGCGAAAATTCATAACATTTGGATTCAGAATGGGAAGAACACCCTAAAATACATCAGGAAGCAGCTGAGCCACACAAGAACTCTATATATGTCACAAGGTCAGGATCCAAAAATTCAGCAAAGACCTGACATAACTTGGAATCTCCCTCCAAAACAATCATCACCACATGCATTCATCAACCATGCGTTCGCTCTTCCAAGTTACTATAAGGTAGAACCACCACACCTTGAAATCTACAATATAAGGACATAATAATTTTCAATTATCTCCACCACCTTAACATCAGGTCCCCTTTTGGTTTTCAGTCATCTACCAATGAAAACTCTGCACCCCTATATGATTTGCATACAAAGTTCATATCATATAGAGGACTCTTCGGCACGTTGGAATCCCCCTTTTAATTGCTAACATTGAGAAACATCTAAACTTCATCAATCTCATAATAACAGTACATATACACACTCAGCGCTTTAAAGTGGCAGTTTTACCACCACCTACCCTACCACATCCAGATGGATGTGTAGACGAAAAAGAAAGGAAGAAAGAAGGAAAGAAAGGAAGATTTAAGGAACCTTTAGGGCAGCCTTGGCAGTCTCCCCACTCTTGGGACCTGCTTGCACCGATTGATGCAAGCTCTGGACATACTTCTGGACATTTTTACTCTTGTTCTTATTCTTGAGCCCGAATGTTTTATCCTCCACCACTTTCTGCTTCTTCGCTATGTCTGCCTTCGATTTCTCCTTTGAAGCCTTCGGAGCTGCCTTGGGAGGCATCTTGTCGAACTCTACTCTAACCAAACCCTACCCTCTAAAGCCCTCCTCTCTTCGTCCTGCCACCGTCAAAAATGTTAGAAAATTTAAGAAAAATCAGCACGAATGCGATGTTTTCTACTAAATCTATTAGGCACCCGATGCTTTCAATTTGCTCTAGAAGCTAATTGCGATGCGAAGCAGCCATGCGGCACTGGTGCTACGAGAAATGCTGCGAGGAGAGTTAGGGTTAGCCTTTTGGGACGAAGGTAGTCGTGAAATGTACCCATTTAGAACATCTGGCGAGGTTTGCTCATTGGAAGAAAGGGATCAAAAAGGCAAAGTCTGAATCTAAGATTCTTGAACATTCTAGAGAGAACGCTAGCGGGAAGGGATGAATGGTCGGGTGGATGGATGGATGAATACTGGTGCTTGTGACAAATGGTGAGTACGTTCATCCATTATGGATTGATAGTTTTTGAAAAAGTCCACCTTCAAAAGTTTCATTCGTTTCTCCAATTGATTGGTGTGGCTTTTCATAGTACATTAAGGGTTGTTTACACCATGGACCATGAAGGCATCCCAAGGCCCTGTAAAATATGTGACTGGTAGTTGAACTTGTTCCAAGACCCCTTCAGTTTACACCAAGGAAAAATGTTAGTGACCATGGAGTTCAAGGTTTTCAAAAGACGTATTTTAAGGCCTACATTGTTCCCTGACATGGTCCAATGGGTTTTGTGGTGGGAAAGGCAAAATAGGTGCCCTAGTAGAAAAAGGCAAAGGCCCACGGCAAAGAAATGTTGTTATTATATTTTTTTATTGAATGTTTTTTGGGCATATATTAAAAAAAATCAACACATTCACTTATGGTGCATGATCATTCCTCTTGGTCCACATTTGGTTTACACCTAGTGAGGGGACCAAAGGCTTTGTAAATTGATTTTTAAAGAAATTGGACCATGAAAGTTGGACCATAAAGTTGGGCCATCTTCCATGGTCCAACTTCATGGTCTATGGTGTAAACCAGCCCTAAATGGGCCATAGTAATTTTCTAAAGCCCAAGCTAATTCTCATAATACAAAAATGTAATGCAAGGCACATTCATTTTCAACCCACACTAAATTTCTGGTAAAATATTAAAATGGGCCACACTAATATTTTCTAGAAAATTAATGTGATTTTGTGCTACTTTTTTCAATGAACTAAAAGTTAATGTGTTAATTAGAAGTCTTTATAAAGACTTAGGGGAAGACTTGGGATTTGGACCCACGTTAATATCACTTTGACTAGAAATTAGTGTGGCTCATGTTGATTATTTCCACGATAATCTTTCACCCACAAAAATAGGACTATTAAGTGTAGTTCATGAAGAATTTGGATTTTTCTACAATAATTACGAGCACTCATACCAAAGAGTCTATACATACTGGTTAATATGGTCTACATTATAATTTTTGTATTATGGTGGTAAATTTTCTTATATGATTCATGTAAAAATATCAAGATCATTGTAACATTCTCGATGAGTTCAAAAATATTTTTGGTCATTTAGCATAGTAAGAATCATTAATTATTATCCACACTTTCGGCCATGGGTTGTCTAGTCCTTAAATGCTTGAGAAGCCAAAAATGGTTGTGAAGGTTTTTCAAAGTAACTCTCTTTCTCAAAATCTTTTGGTATTTATCAAAATATTTGTGGAATTATAATTTCCATTAATAAATAATAAATAATAAAACAACTAAAGTTGTCATCACCCTATCCGCATGTGACACAAAGGATGACCAATGTTTATTCTACATTCATTCTCGTAATTTATAGAATAACACCGTGAGTAGTTGTTTGCCCACTTTAGGGGCTCGAACTTCATGGCATATCAAGTAACTGACACTTTTTTCCTTTTTCTTTTAAAAAAATCCACTTACATTTTGAACTTCCCAATGACTAATAAGTTTACAAAGATGAGGTGAAGCTTGAGCCCAATTCAAGGTAGCAAAAATATCGGTATCGGTATTGACAATTGTATGCAATAGTGTAACGGATTCATAACACCCATGTAAGTCAAAGGTGAAAATGTTGGAGGCTCGTGGCTGTAGTTTTAAAAAACATTTTATTAGTTAAATTGACCTTAAAATATAATCAAGTTGGGATGAATCACAAACTTATAGGGGCTAAGGATGTTTTTTCACATACCCACAACACGGGGGCCACGAATCCCAAGCCGCACTTTAAGTTTGTATACACTCCCATATTTTCAAATTGAATGTCTAAATTTCTTAAACATGAAGTGGTGACAACACACATAAAGACCATTGTTAGTGTGTTCAATGAGGCGACATCGCATGAAGACATCGATACAAATTGGACCATATCAAATCTCCTAAGAGGGGTGAGTAAGGATTCACATTCATAAGAGTTTCCGACTTCTACAAGAAGTCTAATGGGTTTTAGGGTTTGTGATCGCGCACAGAGAATGGGGACGACAAATAATCTTACACTACACTAAAACTTAAACAATTAAGGTTACTTTTCAAACCTCTCGAGCGTTGGATTTAGCATATTTCAATAGCAGTTTGGGAAATCTCATTCTTTGATTCGAGCGTCATTGAATTGAGCTTTTTTGTTTTGCAGCATGGGGGAACCAAAATCAGGTGAACCATGGCCGACTTTGCTCAAGTATGGAAACGCATCTGTTTTGCCAGACGAGAAAGGTGCTGGGCCTTCGAAACCACCAGCCAAGGTTCGTTCTTAGAGATGCAGCATCCTGAAATTTTGACGAAACTCGATGCAATTTTCTTGGAATATAGTATCTCGATTGTCAACCTGATTGATTGATTCTTACCCACTTATTCAGATACTTAGTGAAGATTTTCAATCTGCGATTATGCAAACCTTTACTTGACCCGATCTTAACCCTCAGTTGTATATTAAGGCTTGGAATCTGAATGAAAGAATAGCTGCAGATATTGTTCAATATGCATCAAAGTCTTGGCTGTGAGACTTCATAATGCAATGTTCATTGTAACCAGAATGATAGTCAAGTTTTTTGTTAAATTGTGTTTGAAAATTACCATTTACATGGATTACTTCTGTACGCAACATTTGTTGAAGAAAATCTTGTAGTTAGATAAATTTCAGTGATAAAATCCGGCAGACTTGCAGAAATTAATGCTACTTTATTTAGGGTTTGCACTTAAGACTTTCACTTAAATTGCAGGGAGCCAAAACTCCTCAACCGCCAACAGATCAAAGACCAAGTGTATCTCAAGTTGAAGATATCCTTGACTCCATCTTACCACCCCGGTAAAGACATCAAACATTTCAGAATGCAATTTCTTTTTCCATCCAGTGCAAAGTTGTTTGGGTTTCATGAATTTTGATTATTCACCAATGTTGTGTTTGTAGACAATGGACACATGGAGATCAAATTTGGATCCAGCGGGTTTCAAGTGCACCGGCCACCCGCCTCGATGTCATCAATCTTCAAGTATTGAGAAAGAAATCTTTAGTCCTTCTTATCCATACATTATGGATTTTGGGAAATTGCATGTTGTTGGACAAATACAAGAGTAGACCATTTAAAATAATACATTCATACATTTTTGTGTGAAATTGTGAAGGAAAAATTGGATCAACAACTGGAATATCGGCAAGCTCGAGAAGTGGGGATCTGCCCCATTCGCGAGGAGCTCTATGCTCAAGTAGGCACAATCCCATTTCATTCTCTGTCACATTTGTTGACACTTTCAGTTTGAGATGAATTTGGGTGAACCCTTGGGATTCGGACCTTCATGATTTTTATACTTTTTTTGATGACTCTAAAAGTAATCCTGCAGTGTATGGATGAGCTAATTAGACAAATCACAATCAATTGTGCGGAGCGAGGACTTCTTCTGCTTCGTGTTCGAGATGAGCTTCGCATGGCAAGAAGATTCCCAACACCCCACTCAAGCACATGATGTTTTACTGTGCAAAGTGCAATTCCTAAAACAGCTTAATGTTAATACTTGTGCAATTTAACATATTTTTCATTAAATAATGGATGTTAGTAATTAGTATTCTGAAAGGTTTTGATGATAGATAGGCTATGGTGAATTTTTGCCTTGGACACAGACAATTGCTGCATACCAGACACTGTATGAGAGCAGCATTGCATTTGGACTGAGGAAAGCTCTGCAGACAGAATATGGAAAAGCCCAAATGGAATTACGAACTCAACAAGTAAGTATATTTTACTTCCTCAAGAAATGACATGAAATTGATTTTAAAGTCCGGGAAGCCAAAAGGTATGCGTGACTAAAAGTACATCAAGGTGGTGTCAAACATGTTAATTTCCTAGAGTAAGGGGAGTGCAGTACATGGCCTATGGAGATAGAGGCTAGTATCAATTTCATGGTCCAATTGGAAGAAAAGCTTGAGATTCCCTAAGTCTACATTCTCAAATGAAGGGAACTTATCTCCATGAAGTTGTAACAGGACACTCCAACACAAAGTATATCTCATTTTCAACTACATTGTAAGAGCAAAAGTGGTATAATTTGTTATGTCTAGAGATTGGCAGTCAACCACCAATCAGTTCCAATGGCAACCAAAATCCGTTTTGTTTCAGGTGTGACACTTTTTTATATTAATGAATTAGGTGGAAATTAGATCATGATTTTAGTTTGTGACGGAAGTGATGTCCAACATCTTGGAGCATTGTAATGTGACAGTTGGAGACAGAGCTTAAAGAATTGGACCGACTAGTTGCTGAATGGAAGGTACAAATGTCTCTTCTTCCTTAATTAAAAAAAATGCAAATAACTTAGATAGCTAAGCTGTAAGGGCATTCATATGCCCTATCAAGATTAGGAGCTTGCTTATATCTTTGGATTTTGTGGATGCAAACCGTATAAAAAACTGGTTAACGTTCATTGATTCCTCCAGAATAAGTGCGAGGTCAACGAAAGACGGGAAGCAGAGCGCAAACTGTATGAGGATAAGAGACATGCTGAGGAAGTTGCATATTTCAGCAGATCCAACAAACAACTGAAAGCCCAGCTTGAAGCATTCTTGGCTCCAGCTAAAAAATAGGATGTATGTATATCAGTTTCTTGTGTTTCCTAGTATTGATGTAGTAGTATTAGCAATGAATTTAAGCCATTCATTGAAAAGTACACTTGCATTGGGCTAATGCACATCAAAGAGCAACTTTGATGCCATTGGAAGTCAGTCTCACATCAGTACAAATTTGTTAATATCCAACAATTCAGTGATTCCAGAACAAAGCAATCGTGTTGAAAGGCATATAAATTGTTTGCAAACTAAATGTCACAAATCACACACATCTCAAGATGTAGAGTATCCACTGTGTTGGGAATAATTACATTCTATCTTCCTGCATTGCCTTAATAAAAAAAAACTCTCCCAATCTACCATCCTTTCAAGAATTCAAGAAGAATTCCAGGATTTATGTCTTTCAGCTTAGTTTACAGATATTAGAGCATCACAATATTTTGGAAAAGACCAACTTGTCAATGGCCCCATTCCTAAACAAGTTCAAGCATGATTGAACATGATGAACGTATCCATCGAGATACAGCATTCAACTCGCATTTCAATGCCAAAGGAAACATTTCATTGCTCCTGTGAGGTGCATTTCAAAACCAATTCTTCTATTTCAAGAAGGGTAAACGAGATTGACATTGGAGACCCGGTAGCATCAAGAGCACCCACTCTCTGAATTATCCAAATATCATGTACATTGTCCGCTCTGACTCGTACACAGCCAGAATGTTGAACGTATGCCTTAATTCCCAATGACAATACCTTGTTCTGAATGTCTCCTCCAAAATCTCCTAACCTAAGGAAAAAACTGCTGGAAGAAGGAAGGGAGGAGTATGACCTAATCTTCATGAAATGCATCCATGAGGTACAATTTACTGAAACTTTGCCCGGCAAACCTGTCCCAACCAATCAACCACATATCAAACGTGAGACTATGTTCAGAGCTACTGTCTCTCAGTACCACCTACATAAAGAATAACAAAAGATGACACTAACAAATATATGTCAAGCTAGCATATGGATAACAACATTTGCAATATGACAACTTGAAGACATGTTGAAATTATGATCAATAATAGACATGTCTAGACCACATTGTTGCATATAGTTTATTGAAAGCAAGCCAAAAGAATAGTATTATTACAGGTTCTGAATCCCTGCAATGCATAAGTATTACTCGGGTTCTTATCAGATGGATTGCTTCCATACCCATTCACTTGGCTGCAATAATTCGAGATCTGATTGGTGATCAAGTAACTGTCCAGTCGCGAAGGCTCAGGGATGACTTTGAAAACAATATTATTGGGGTCCTCCTCGGGGAGTGGTTCCTCTCCAGCTGCCCTACGGGCTACATTCTCAGCTCTGCAATAACATCAGATGTGTATAAGCCACATGGATGAAGGAAATTTGTAGCTCTTCTTTTGAAACATCCATCTTTCAAAACATTTAGCATATTGTTCATTGATGTGAAAAATCTTCCAAATTCAGGAGCATATGAATACTTCACAACAAAATTTAAGGTTCCACTGGATACAAGTTAGGTTGCAATCCTAAATTGATGAATGTCAATCAACTACACTGATATGTGCTATTAGGTTGCCTTTGTGAATAGGTTGCCTTTTTAACCATGTAAATTACCTTCATTAGATCACAAAAACTTGTTTTTTTTTAAATCCTGCATTTTGTTACTGTGGTAACAATTTTTCAAAATAGTGCAGAATAGCAATAAATTAGCATGGGGCAACCTGATTGCACATATCAGTGTAGCTTAGTTTGGGACCAAGTCGATCCAATTGAGTAAGATAGAAGAAAAGGTCTGTTACCACACAATATATTCCTCTGAAAACATGATTGTAGATCAGTACTACAGTATTACTGTTGATGTTCTTGTTACCTTCGTTTCTGAAGCCATGTTTGTTGCTGTACTTGCTGCCTTGACAAGTTGCGATAGTAGTATTGGAACTGCACAATTCCAGAAGTAAATCTAATTGACATCTTACTTCATTTTGTTGTTTGATGTTGCTCTGATGTATATATACTCCACTCTGTTCTTATTATCTAAATTCTAAAAGTGTACTCAACTAGGCCTTATGTCAAGTTGTAAACACAGTTCAGACAGCTAAGATTTTGACCACCAATCCTTGCAACATCATTCCAATATACTAAATATAACAAAGCATTAATATGATAGTAAATCTACAATGTCTGAAAACACACCAAGTGACCACTAGCTTGTCAGAAATACATCATACCTTCTGTTGTTCCATGGAAAGATCATCCATGCACTCGATCAGAAATTCCAGGTTTTTCTCCATGAAAGGGTTTGTGGACAAGACTAGTCTATCAAAGTCGCACTGCAAAATAGACCATAAAATATATAAGTATCACCAACAATTCAGCTCAAAAATCACAGATCTATTCTAGATGGGTTTCTATGGCAGGAAAATTCTCGTCTGATTGACCAATCTGTTGACTAGACAGATGGTTCAACAAGTAACTGCACATGCTACTACAATTGCCTTAGTCTGAAGTAGCCTGCAGCATATGCAATGCAGGGATAATATACTTGAAATGGGGGCCTCACTATTACTGATGCAGCCCATGACTTATATAGATAGTACCAGGAGAAGAGAAGGGTAAGAAGAAAAACCTGAGTAGCAGGAGCTTCGGGTTCCAGTTCTGTCATCAAAGAACTCACAAGAGCAGAATTGGAGATTTTCACCTGAAGCAGACGAAAAAACAACTTCACTGAGAATGTTCAAGAAAATCTAATAAGCCCTGAACACCTTATAGATTGCTTTAAAATGTCATGAATTCAAGGAGACATTCAAGTGTCTTACTGGAATCTCCTCAAAAATATCCTTCCAGGTCATATTCTTTTCCCTCAACCTGTAACAGAAAAGAACATGCCAAGTCAGGTGGACAAAAACAGCCTGAAAAATTCTGGTAATCTAGCACTTGATCAAACTGGGTAAAAAATAGGCGACTATCGATTCTAATTAAGAATGCAATACGCATTAATAAATTTTAAAAACTTACTTCTCTCCAGTGAAATTTTGATTGCGATAAAGATCCATAAAGGAGTCAGTGAGTTTCAAGGCCTTCAGTGCCAACACCCCTTGGCTAGAACGAAGAGGATCGTAGATAATACAAACACATCTCTTTATATTCTCCTGCACAATAGGTCAAGCAAATGCAACAATCAGATGACATACACATATGTCATGACTCGTACTTCAATGTAACAAAGGGTTCACATACTGTTACTGCAGTTATTTGGTAAATTGAATCCTTAAAATATCCATTGTGAACAAAATACTTCCAACTTATATTGAACCCACCTGATAATTCAGAAATGTCTCAATGAGCTCCACAGTCTGGAATGATCCCATGTAGGTCGACTGGTACCTTCAGATGCAGACAAGATGCAAGTTGTGAATTATGGTCAGTCCAGATGTCAGCTTCGCACTTCCATCAAAGTGAACTCCACGGTTTGGTAGAGTGCTTTTGATATAACGTCTATACTTTGCCTCCCTGACAACACTTTTATCACCCTAAGGAAGAGACAAGTTACTCCAACTCTGTTAAATCAGATCACTTCCATCTGATGCAAGTTAATAATCCTGAAAGATAAGTTAGGAAATGAATACCAGCCAACGGTATTATTGTCAACATTCACTTCCCGTAGACACCGCATCATCTCCAGCTGGTAATTTGCACCATCTGCTTCCACCTCATCCTCCTCTTCCCCTCCTCGACTCTACACCCAATACATATGCATGCAGCAGGTCAATACAACTGTGAGCTGATCCTGTTCAGATCTACTATGTGAAAATTTGAAAGTCAGAATGACTGAATTTGCTTGGAGGCACACACCTTCAGCAACATGCCCCCACTTTGCATTTCAGACCTTGTGATTGCCCAGATTACTATTTAGTGTAGCCATAAAGTGTGTTCCATGAGCTAGTCAGCGAAGTGCTGATAAATTACAAATATTTCCACAACTCTCTGCACAATTTCGGGGCACCTCCCAGGACTAGAATGATTGTGATGGATCTGAGGAAATAACACGTGAAATTGAAATGAAAATTCAGAAAATCCCTCCAAAAGAATCTTCTGATAAAGATGTTTGCAACATCGAGGCTTCTACTATATGTACGGGTCAAGTCATCATCATCCAGCTGAAGCTATGGACCTAGGTATTTCAACGGACAAAAACAAAAGAACCGCCCACTACACTCTTTCATCTCTTTAGAGTGCGTACTAAAATAATGCGGGCGGGGTATGTGTCGCTCAAAGAGCAATAAGCTTCGAAATATGTTAATAGAAGAAATATGTTAATAGAAGATGATTGGTTCCACTGCTCGGGGAGAACCGGCGGTTAGTTACAGATGAACCGGTTGAGTTTGAGAAATAACCGGTTGAAATTCGAGACTTCAGGAGAATTACCGATCATTTTAGAGGAATCTATAGAATATACCTCAAATGAATAAAGCAAAACTGGAATATGTCAACATGTAACCGGTTGGATTTAGAATCACTAGGATCTTGACCGACTATGCCCAAAAACTTCCCGGGCAGTGATTGGTTCAGTAAAAAAAAAATTGAAGTAAATGAGGCCCACACTGAGAGAAGAGTTTAGCTCTGTAAATGGGCAACATACCGGGAATGGAAAACAGTTGGTGACTTCCAGAATGCTGCCGATGTCAAGACCAAGCAACTGACCCGTAACAAGTGCGGGCATGCACTCCTTGCAGTGTTTAATAATCTTCAACGCCACCTGAACACATAAAAGTGTCAAAGCTATGGCAATTCTGAACCATGTCCCATGTACATAATGTGCATAATGTCAATTTATAACTTATGACATCCTCGACACCACATTTGTAGTTTCGTCGAAAAGAATATCAGGCCACGTACCAAGCCATCGACCTGCACCACCCGCAACGGCACCACAGTCTCTTCGGTGGCTGCCGCCTGCGCGAACGACCGCATCGGAGCTGCCATGGCAACACACGAATAAATCAGCTACAATTCACACGTTGGAAAACCTCGACCAGAACGCGATTGTCTTGCTCCTAACCCTCGCGTCAAGTCCTAAAGGTTGTGATTAATCACAAAACGGCAGTTTTCTCCGAACATATGACTGAGGGGTGTTCAAGTATGCCATGACCGCCAAGAAAAAGCTAAAATTCATACATTATTGCAGTACCACGATGGAAAACTGGGACAAAACACGATCGTCCCACTTGAAGCCCTCGGGCCAAACCCTAAAGAGACGAGAGATGCTTTTGACGTATCAAAATGCGGCAATTTTTGCAGAGAAGTCGGATTACGCGATTTACCGTCTGCCATGATCGCGCTGTGGATGCGAGGTAGCGGAGATTGAATACAAGAGGATGTGATTGTGCCCCCAGTGAGGCAGCATGTGCACCTGGAGTGCAACTCTGCGAAAGGTCTCCTGCTCTGCCTTCGCAGCAATTAGGGCTTCGTCTGGACCCCGCTGTTTCGCCGGGTGGGGGTATCTGAAGTGTCTTCTACCCGGTGAAACGTAGGGTCCAATATTGTTAATATGTTAAAATAATTCCATCATATCATTTATACATTTTGGCAACCTTCGGCAAGGGCGAGTCGATGATTAATAGTGCTTGCCACACTAAAATATTAATGCATACTAAATGTTTGATTTTGAACATGACAGTTAGTTTCATAATTTTAATTGAACATGAGGACAACTTAACCCCTAAAGCACCATTAGGTCATATATGGGTTTTTGCAAATTTCTATTAGGTCCAACGGAGGAGATAGAATCGAAACCCTAACCCTAGAGAAAGTGAAGTGGCTGCTTCACACGCCTACATTTCGGGAAAGGTCCATAAGCCTCCTCCTCAAATATTTTTTCTTGATTGCAAATAATGATTTATTAAACTCAAAGAGTGGTCATGCAAGATTTCACCTTTTGGCCAAAAAATGGATCATTTGGTGGTTAAAAAAAATTCACCTCTAAAAACTATGACATTGTTTAGGATTTTTGGATATTTTGGTGGTGTTCAAATTCCAATACTTGGAAAATGTGTCTTCAAAGGAAATTAAAAAGCAACACATATTTGACATGTGCCAAAACAAGCCTAGGGAACTATAGTGGATATGAAACTCCAAAAGTGGATTTTTTTGTTTTGTACATGAGCTAAATTCATATGCAAGGGTCTGGGAGGGCAAAAAGACACCTCAAAAACAAAAATGCAACCATGCAAGAAGGCAACACAAGCCCAAACTTTAATTTGGACACCCCTTGGCCAACTATTTCATCGTTGGGTTCTCACAGCCTAATCTTGATGGTCAAAGTGCTCATGAATGTTGTAAGAATAAAATAGATGTGCCCTCAATATACACTAAATATTGTATCTAGTGTCACCAATTATATTTGTCTTGCTCAATACTAATTGTAAATAACTCATGTAACCATGTAACCGTGTCACCAACACTAAATGTAAGTTTAACATTATTTGTCATTTCTTTCAAAAAAATTGGGCATTATAGATTTACAATGTTGCAAAGTTTGTCACTTACTAAGTGCTATTTCATCCAAATCTCAATCATTCATGACAATGTTTTATTACATAAATGTTAGGATGCATAATATACCAAACTTTGTTCTAATAATTGGCATGTATTACATCCAATTTTCAATCATCCATGATCCTACTTGTCAGGGATTGTTAAATCGACCACACTCTGGTTAAACACAACCGCATTCAATATGTAAAGTGTTAATTTGGCTTTGGCTTGTCATTCAAGTTGAGCGATTTTATTGTTTCTAATACAAAGCTAACACCTTGCTCCTCTTCATGTGTGCAATGAGAAATTAAATTTTGACAATTCATGTGACCACATGACACGTCTATGTGGTCATTTTAACAAACTATGTGGTTGATTTAACAATTCTCTACTTGTAAGCTTATTCATAAGAAGTGGCATAAAATACAATATGACACTAAATACGATATTTAGTGTACCACACTTGAGAATCCATGACAATGGCTTAGACCATAGATTGAGCAATGTTCAACTAGATGAGTTTATGGATCATCACAAAAGAACAAAAAGAAGGTAGATTTACCAAGTTAGAACACAAAGTGTAGTAAATAGTCATATTAGTGTGGGTGGAAACTAGTGTGAAAATAATTAGCACGGGCTACACTAATTTTCTAGTTGGGGTAGAATTAACGTGGGCCCAAGACCAAAGTCTTCACGAAGACTTTCAACCAACACATCAAATATTAGTTATAGGACAAAAAGTAGCACTAAATAGAATATCATCCACATTATTTTTCTAGATAACCTATGAATGTGGTCCTCATTAATATCCTACTAGAAATGTAGCATGGGTTAAAATAAATGTGGCCTACATTAATTCTCATGATGAAAATTAGGGTCGGCTCACACATGGTCCCGAGTCACTTGAGGTCAATCTATGCAATCTCAACCGTTGAAAGCATGGAGGTCGGGACTTACCGCTTCACACGGGGTCCCAAGTACCAAGTCCCAACGATGACATGGATGCCTACATGACAATACTTTTTGGAGGTGAGGCTTGGGACTTGTGTTGTGAGTTGGGCCAAGCAAAAAGCTAGACCCAACTCCCAACCCAAGTCCTGCGAATATTTATGCATAAAACAATCAAGATCTGAATTTAATGATAATTAACCATATTTTAGTGGTTACTTGAGGCTCACAAGTTGGGACTTGCTAACATGAGTGGGACTTGGGACCATGTGTGACCCAGCCCTTAGTGTGAGCTCTAGAAAATTACATTGGCACACAGTAATAGGACTATTTAGTGTAGTAACAGCATGGCTTCTCAATTTCTTGCTGTAATTGAACATTTTACATATTAATATAACTCTGTTTGATGCATAGTGATTATCAACCATTACTGTCTTGCTGCACACAATTACTGACTGTGCCATCAACATGATAAACTTCCAAACCTGGTATAACTCCAGCTGATGTTCCTCCTAGAGTGTTCATACTGATTCAGAAAGTATGAATCTCCAATTTATGGACATGATGATGGGAAGAGGGAGATGTAAATTTGCCTACAGCCCTGACATCATAGTGTGAAGACCACTGTATGCATGTTGATATTTCACTTAAATTGAGGATAGTTGAAGCCTACATCGTTGGAGCAGCTGGAAGGAAGAGAATGACCTGAGTGTACAAATTCGTAAATGAAGTAGAGTTACCTACAAATTGTTGACTTGTCTTGGTTTTCCAGATTCTTGACAGATGTTCATACATGAGGAACAGGATCTATGACAGGTTGTAAGCTTACTAGACACAAGGTCCTACACAAACATGTAAACAAATCACCCATAATAGCCAATTTGTTAAAGAAAATAGGAAATCAAGTACAGTATAGCATGCTAACACCAATACCGTAAAATCTTGCACCATAAGTACGAATCGATTCTGAGAAAGTCCACCACATGAACATCAGGTTCCTGTGTAGTTTTTGCTCACCTACTAATAAAACTTTGCACCTTAATAATTTAGCATACATAATTCAAATAAGACAGACTTTTGGTACATTGGAATTCCTTGTCAATTTTGAAGACAAATAGAAGAAGCTTAACTTCATGGCCAAAAACCAAATTAAGCCACAGGCACCCAATAAAGAGAGCAGGGAACTCTCTTGAAAATTCCATGTCAAATGCCCATGAGAAATATTTAACAATAGTTCTCTGATAATAGTATCTATGCTCAGCACTTAAAGTGATGGTTTAAGCAACATCTACGCTAATATGTAGATTAGCAGCAGGCTACTAGCAGTGAGCGCTTCTCTCCAAGTAGAATACCTCCAGTCGCTTCAATCCGGACCATGCTCAAAGAAAGTAATGGTGTACACTGCTGTTGTCTCAGTAGACACTCAAAATGAGGGGAACTTGATATACTGGACTTGGAAACACTTTTGTAACTGGAAGACCCAGCAAATTGACCCGAACAAGCTGCCAATTGCAGCTGTTACTTGTTCCTGTATATTTCATAAAAATTGTACATTTCTCTCAACCTTGCAGACATATTTGATATGTCATGAATGAATAAGAACTGAGAAAGCTACCGCATGTGAAGTCAAATTATCAGAGATATCTGGCCATTGGGATAGGAGGGAACAAGACCAGAATCATGACCACTCTAGAGGAGGCCTGATCACTCTAAAACCTAAACAAAAATTCTTGTTAGTGACTAATCATTTGATGATAAACAGAAACCACCTGGAAAGAGTTACAGCTGTGAGGCAGTGTTACAATAAGGTGTATGGAGACACACAAGCCTTGTGGTGGTCAGGCACATGAATGCCAATGCTGTACCTACTAAAAGTCCAAAATACGTATTCTTGGGGTCGACTTTCAAGGCTCGCCGAACAAGGCTGCCACTGAGCATCGGAAAGAGAGCTCCACAAGCTAACACGTTCCAACTCTCAAGTCCTTGAGAGGTCAGTCCACAAAGTGCTGCACAAATGGCACCTAGAGGACCCATCATACTAGTGAGAGCTGCTCCTACAAACGAAGCCTCTTTGCTGCTAGTTCCACCATATATAATGCTTCCCACACCCACACCTCGCGGTAATCCATGGAGAGCAATAGGTAACACTAGATAGTGGCTGTACCCTTGAGGTGCAGCAACACCCATGGCCAGCCCTTCAGCAAAAGTCTGGAACCAAATCATAAATGAAGCAAGGAATGCCCTTCTTGCCATAGGATTCATCAAGCTTACTGAACTAGGAGCAATAATCTCAGTCTTCAGTAACTTGGTTCTAGATTCCACAAAGTTCCGCAAACCATAATGCAGGAGAGCCCCAGTGCAGGTCAGACCAACTATGAAGAAGAAGCTCATCCTTCCACTTAACAGTAACTGGACAGGTCTCCATATAGCCAACAAACACGCAACTCCTGTCCCAATGCCGGTGGCCATTCTCACCGGCAGGTTGACACCACTCACAAGGAGGGCATGTACCAAGGCACCTATAAACGGTCCAACCCCGAAACTGAGGTAAGCCAACAGCAGATTGATATTCTCCAAAGCAGGAGCTCCATCTGTACTCTCCAAAAGTGCACTGAGTGCCTCCATGAAGGCAACAGCAAGAGTGGCAGCAGATGCCACTTGAGAATGGCTTGCGTCTCGAAAACTGTCAGGCATCACCTCTGCCATTACCATCCAGATCATGCAGCCTGCACCAAAGCCCATACAGAAAGGCAAAAACTTTTGGAAAGCTTCTGCACAGATGAAAGCAGGGACTGCAACAATTGGCTGTGGTAGAGATGTGAAGATACTCCACAGCATTGCATGCTTGGCCGACAGACCTTGTTGTGACAAGACCATACTCACTGCCAATCCTTCAGGGATGTTGTGGACAGCTATTGCAATAGTCACCATCAACCCCTGAGAGAATCCTTTTGGACCTGCAAACGACACTCCGACTCCTGAGCCTTCGCCAAACGAATGCAGAGTCATGATGGATACAACTAATATCATTTTGCGCACATCTGCTCCCTTCACATCCAGCATGCTAACTTCTCCATAGCTTTGCAACATCCTCTGACTCGCCAAAATAAATAATCCACCCGCCAAAATGCCCATTACTACCCAGCTTCCACCACCAAATCTTTGACCCTCTTGGATGAGATCAAAGCTTGCTGCAATCATGACTCCTGCAGCAACCCCATTACAAATTCCTGCCCACCGTGGCTCTAGCTGCACAAAGAAGAAGGGCACAGCGCCAAGCCCAGTTGCAACCGCCATGCCAAGTGTGAGCAACCCCACAGTTAAAACCGGAACTTTCGGTGTTGCTGATTCATCTATAACATCTGTTTGATTCTGCACCTCTTCGAACACTGCCATGTTGGCCATTTTCACATTTCTCGGCAGAGTATCTGGCAAGGAGATCCCTTCCACAGGTCTTATGACGCATTGGAGTGCTTGCAATAGTACAGCTGCAAAGATGATGAGCTTGAAAGTCTGCCACAAGGGGCTGGGTGCCCTCCCAAAAGTATAATTCAAGGTGTCCATTGAATTTCGCAGCATTGCTGCTCCTCCTATTTACCCCTTTGAGGAGACTTCAATCATGAACACTCCACGAAGAAATTTACTAAATACCGCATTCACAAAATGATATGCATGTATTGCCTCTCTCTGGACCTGAACCAAAAATCTTCATCTGCATCAAGGACAATATTCATGCGAGCTACTGACCTAATCTTCATTCTTGGATATCAACACATTGGAATTGACCAAATCCAAGAATCAAGGTCCTTGAATACATGCATGAATGTGAAGCATTGTCAAGTGGCAAGCTCTCAATAGCAGACACCTTGGACAAAGCCTTCTCCCGTCTACCAAACTGGCAACGCATTTAGATACATTGTTGGAGAAGGGCACCATGTTGCCTAGGGAATGCTGGAATGTGCCCCAGACTAAGTATTGGACACAGTGCTCCACAAGTAGTGCAGGCCTTCCATGAGGCCTTCATGGTGGCTGGTTGTGCTTGCAGGTTTGATTTTGGATACATTGATGAGGCTGAATGGCAGGAAGCCAAGGCTACCTTGTTCATGTTCGTTAATCTCATATATGCTGAACACCTGAACCTCCTCTGCATTGCAAACAATGTAACGTTTGACAATCAGCTTTGCAGAAATGTGTCACAGAGAATCCTTAGGAACTCCCATCTTTATGGTTGAAACAGCCATTCAAGTTCTCTTGACATCAAACATAATGTGCATCAGAAAAGATTATGTCCTCCACCCAAAGTTTCTTACAGTGAACCAAAGTTTCAAGGGCACTCACCTAACTCAGAAGTATGTCATATGGTCAATAAAATGTCTACAAAGTTCTAAATGATGTGTATGATCTTTGAGACTATTCCCTAATTAAAAAATTAGGTTAGCTAATGGCATTAGGTGGATCCAACCGCACGGCCACCCAATAGCCATTAACTCTATATCTATTAAATAATTTCCTTTTCAGTCTAAACCCGCCAACAAGAACTTCCTCGAATAATATTTTTGTGTGTGCTCTGGGTAGTACTCTGGTATGGTCGATTCTGAATCTAACTAGGAGATGGCAAAGTGCATAGATTGCACTTTTCTGAAGAAAACAACCCCAGGAAAGTATGCAGTGTGCACCTCACAAATATTTCAAAAGTCGAGCAACACCTCCAGATTGAAAGCTAAAAGGGGGATCAGAATAATTGTTGGACTTGAACAGAGAAGGTGGCAAACAACTGACATGGGTCCAGAAGAGTTTTGATTACAACAAACGCTGAATAACAGAAAGAAATCACCATAACTAGTAACCTTGATTGGAAAAGAGCCATACTTTGTTGACTCGAACCATGTGCTGAACATCGTTATTATTTCCTTCTAAACCACATCGAGAGCTTCTCCAACAAAAACAATTTGCTGATCTCTGAGCATGTCTCTATCATGGTCGATGGTAACCCTGGTTTTAGAGAGAAAAATGCACAGATGGGGGTTTTCCTGGTTCAATCAAACCATTGTTCTATAGCTTCTCAAACAAGGGCAGCAAGTATTCTTCAACTCAGTTCCACATATGCAAAGAGGAATTGACATAAACATTGCAACCATGATTGATTCCAGAAGACCAATGGAAGCCTGATGACACTCCACGGGTGAGGCTATGGAGCTTTTTCTAAGAACCCATAAAAGTATGAGATGGGTTAACCTCCACATCGAATATTTCCTCAAATTGAGATTGAAAGCTAGAATAAGATTTTGATTTTTTTAGAAGTCGGAATGGAGCAACTCCACGAGTACTGGAACACGATACAATATGGATTGCAAAACATCTTCACAACTTCCTTGACAGGGGAAAAAAAGAGTATCCGCCCAAGAAAGTATGACACAGATTAACCTCCACCACAGAAAAACATTCCAAACCCCCCAGCACCTCAAAATTCAAAACCAACATTGCCCAAAAGAATCAATCTCATCAAGAGTTTACTTTCCAAGATGAACACGCATCACACCACTCCTCAATTGTAGGCAACCATATATATCTCAAGTCTTTTGCTCTTTAGGCGACCATCCTTTCCTTTTTTTCAATTATGCCATCACATGATGGTACATGGATTCATATATGTAAGCACTTACAAGTCTTCATTTTTGTAGCAAAGGGAGTCCAAAAGGGCAGCGTGCCTGGATGTTGTAGGAGGGCTCCCATTCCTGAATCATCAAAATTTGCAACTTCTCAGCATAACCTTAGCATCACACAGCAACCTCAAAACCCTAAACATTTCAATAGCTTTCCTGATTGATAGTTAACACCGAATCGATCAAGGCGGATAAATTCCCTAGAAGTAAGGAATTCCAAAAACTCAAACAACCTCCGAAACCTCCACAAAGTGTTTGTCGATCACACAATTACAAAGCTAGAAACTCTATTATTCACATGTGTTTCAAACCCTAGAAAGCTAGAACTAACTGAGCAATCTCTCTCCAAAAACCCCTGACGAATCAATCGTCACTCACTTGCCTTGGATAGTTCCCCGAGGCAGAGATGATGATGATGATATTGATGATGTCCCAGCAATCGTCGTCTCCTATTGCCACTATCTCTGAAGAGGAGCTTGAACGAACCGGAAATGAAGAGAAGAAATATTGCTCACTCTAGGAATTTCTATCTGAGCCCGGTCATCTCGCAAAGCTGATGAGAACTGTAGTATAGGAGCTCCTACACCAAATGAAACGACGACGGATATGCTTTAGCTTAATTCCTTGGGTGCTGATTGAAGGTGCGTTTACACACAAACTACGGCGATCATGGTTAGAGTTGTGGTTCGGACCCAACTACACTAATAAATAGTCCTAGGATTGTGGGTGGATATTTAATGTGGGCCACACTAACTGCCTACACTAAACGTTGTATTTATTAGTGTCATATGGTGTTTTATGTCAACTGTGGTAACTTTTCTGGCAACCTTTCTCATGAATAAGTTCACAAGTATTGTCATTGCAACTTACTGTAGTTCATCCAATTGTCGTTTATTGAAACAAAGTTTGGTATGTTTTGCATCCTAACATTTTGTACTGCAATATTGTCATGGATATCTATAATGCCCAAAACAATTTACAAGGAATGATGAATGAAGTTAGGTTTACATTTAGTGTTGGTGACACTGCACATGTGGTTTACAATTAGTATTGAGCAAGACTAATAGAATTGGTGACACTAGATACAATATTTAGTGTAGTCAAAGTGGAAAGAATGTGGTCTAAAGACCCCGGGATTTATCCTCAGTCTTCTTAAAGAATTTTGATCAATGAACAGGGAGACTTGATCGCTAGTTATAGATGAACCGGTTGAGTTTAAGAAATAATCGGTTCAAATTCAAGACTTCAGGAAAATTGCCGATCCATTTAGAATAGTTTACAAAATATCCCTTAAATTATTAAAGAAAAACTGAAAGATGTCAACATGTAACATGTTGGTTTGGAAACACTAGGATTTGGACCGGTTATGCTCATAAATCTTCCCATGGACATTGCCTTTGATGGACACCTTGAGTAGCAAAGAATCGCCACATCAATTTCATAGAAAACCAGCTAATTTGGCATGCACTAATCATAAAGTAGAAATTTAGTGTGGGTTGTAGAGAAATAATGTGGTCACTACTTTGTGTAGTTCTT
Organism: Polytrichum commune; assembly: GCA_950295325.1. Classification (NCBI taxonomy): domain Eukaryota; kingdom Viridiplantae; phylum Streptophyta; class Polytrichopsida; order Polytrichales; family Polytrichaceae; genus Polytrichum; species Polytrichum commune. The sequence goes on from OX485807.1 coordinate 50,964,160, forward strand.
ATTGCTTTCGTCTACACATCATAACTACTATAAGTTGAAGAGTGGCTACATGTCAGCATGACGAGTTCAAGTAAAGTTTTTGTTTTCCCCCCACAGCGGGTTTAACAAAAGAATGACATGTTGGTTGTATAGAGGGAATTATCACATACAAGTGCACCTCACATTCATCCAACATGTAAGCCCTAAAATAGTATATAGCCTATACATTTTTTTGGTTTTAGTTGGTTTGACATTGAAAATCGGCTCTAAAGACCCGGAATTAGTCTGAAGCAATGAATCGACCATAAACCTATAGGAGGCAGAGTCTTTATGTTGGATACATAGATGAGATAATTCCATGTCGCCATATGAAAGGGCTATTTGGGCGCTTATTGATTAAGTTTACTAGCACATGAAGCTGCTAAATCACTTATAACACACAAGTGTAGAGAGGGAACTGTCGAATACAGGCGCGCCTCTCATCCATCCAACATAAAAACTTGACCCCTGTAGATTTGTTGCCAATTCATCTCAAACGACTTCACTTACAATAATATAACATCTTACATGCTAAAATTCCGGAATCGAATCAACTCCAAAAAAATAACCTCCGGACTGCATATCATTTCACGGCTTTTATGTTACAGTATACATATGGGAGGCCATTCTCATAATAACTTCATACTAGTAGAATCTCGGATTCTAGCACATAAGGTTACACCAACTTTTAGTTGAGGCTGGTGGACATAACTAACTTACTTTTAAATCAGGCCCGTGACTCAAGGCGAATTAACATATATGACTCATGATTTGTAGGCCTGCTCATTAACAACAATAAATCCTCTACCTAAGATCATTCCAAAATGGATGAAGATGGATGACATTGACCAAATGCTCCGTAGAGGGACTTAATTTGCGAGCAAAGGCTCGTTTATGGGTGGAGGAAGGATGAACTGGTAGAAAAGTGGATGATAATTTGGATGAATGTTGGAGAGGAGGCCCGCTCTCTGGTGACTAGACAAGGGGTGGATGAATTATGTCGCTGTTGATTTATAGACCTGATCATGAAGTGTGTGGGTTTTCATCCCTTTCCTTGCTGACTCAACAGCAGCAAGAAAAGCCTCCTTTTGTGTAAACTTATCATGGAACTCGAAAAATGTGAGCTAAAAATGTCCCCATTTGCATTGCCGTCTTTGGGATTGTGCACGAACATGGATGAAATTAATGTAAGGCGATAAATAGGTTCCGCACTTTGGGGGTCGAAGTTGTTTATGCACTTAGGGCATGTTTACACTACACTAAAAAAGGATGTTTAGTGTTTGATACACTAAGTACGAACGCATACACTAAATATCAATACCCCTATGAAAGTAAGTAACATTGATTGTAAACTCAAACACTAAATATCAACTATGGTAATATGCGGAAGTTACATGTTTGAATTTAGCGTTAGTAAGGATATGAAAAAACAAACTAACAATGATAAAAGGTGGCAGTAGGAAAGGTAGTGGCATATTTATGTCTAACATTATTTGTTAAGAAATTGAAAATTAGTGTTGAGCAGGTTAAGGTGGTAACAACATTAAATATAATCAAACACCAAATATCCTTTTTAGTGTGGTTATCAATGGCCATGATCATTGTTTTGTTGATGTCTTTCATAAGTTAAGAAGTCAATGACAATCCCACTTCGTTTTACACAAGACCTACTCAGAACAAACTTTGTGAAGGAATTATAAGTATGGTGGGCGTTTAGGGTTTTACTAAACCCTAAACCCTAGGGCATTGGATGTATGCTAGAGGGGAAGGAACCTATAATGACGTACCCCCTACTATCCATTAAAAAGGGGGTTACGTTGCATACTCAAGCAACATGAACTTGAGATTGAGATCAAGCTCATGTTAGATTGAATAACTATAATTACATTCCTATGTATAGCATATGATATAAAGTAGTATCCCGGTCTAAGGGTGCTTTACACTAAGCCCCATATTGAAAGGCTTTCAAAAAGTGATGTGGATTTCTCTTGATTGTAGTCTTTGGACCATCAATAATGACCATGAGAAATCCTACATCATTTTTCCTTGTGGCTCTTGGTCACATGTGTACACTATTAGGTACGAAGGGTTAGCTTGACTTGTCCATAACACCATAAATGTCATATCCACCAATTATCTACATGGCATTCCGTGTTAGCATTAGCCATCATCTTTGAAGTGATTCCCATAGGGAAGATCCATAAATAAAGATGTTTACTCATTCTCAAGTTTGCTACTTGTCATCCGTGCATTGGTTGAGACTGTCACGAACCCCATGTGAAAATGGCATCCCAACATTAGTAAAGTTGGTATAGAGTACCCACTATATCATATTCTTTACATTTTGACATGTTGTGTGAGAGAGAATCGAGGGTAAGAGAATCTAACTACAGAGTGTAAATGTTTTACAAAAGTTATGACCAGATAGATAACAAACTTCATGGTAAAAAATGGGAAATTTATGAAACAATTGCAAGTTTGTTTTTGGCAATGATTGCCACAAAATATGGCAAAGTTGACATCAATCTAGCATACCTAGTCCATTCGACCTTGTCAAATGCAAGTGACGTTGACCACTTTAGACCTACATAATCAATTGTGCTTCTGGAAAATTGAATAGAATATATCATGGTTTCATGCACAAAATGGAATGACGAGTTTCAAACTAGTGTGCACCATTCTACACAAATGATAAGGGTATGTAGTACTTTAATGAGCGAATATGGTAATCAACAAGTATATACACTGAAATAGAAGGCTCAAACCTTGGGAATAAAAACGTGAAGAATATCAATAAACTTACACAATTCAACCGAAGATTATAATTTGTCTATACATGTTGCAAGCCTTTCCACCATTCATTCCATAAATAGTCAACCAAGCCACATCTGCTACATCAATCCAACATCGTAGAGATACAATCATCAATGCATCAAGTGTATTCAACCTCTACCGATATCATAAGACACTCTTCATTATAAAGTAGATGTGCTTAATTCAATTACTTCTCTTAATTGGACACTTATATTTGAGTGGTATGTGGTTATATGTGGCTCTAACACCATATACCAAAAAGACATTTGTTGAAAAGAGATTGGACCACGTGCTCAAACATATATACTAATCATTAAAGGCTCAATTGTCAACATGATTGGGGGCGACCAATGTCACACTTAATGAACACGAGAATCTTCAGTTTGATAATAAAATAAGATATCCATATGAGCTTAAAAAACCATGAGGAAAGTGACTATGACCTCGATTTGGATTCGTTAATCATCTCGTGCTAGTTGCATGTCTTATATCCTATGAGAAGTGGGCTTGTCGGAAAAAGTAACCATTTAAGACCTTGTTTAGTCGCATGCAACCCTATTGCACAAAGTGTTGTGCTTGCATGTATAGCAATTACTTTTAGTTCATCAACTTCTCGTTACGCACATTTCACATCCTAATTTTTTTGTTATGAAACATTATCATGGATGATTGCAATTTTGATGGAAAATCACAAGTAATTCAAAGCGAATCTAAAACACCTAAAATTTCTTACAAGGAATGACAAGTAGTGTTTACATATAGTGTTGGCGACACTACACGGAGGGTTTACAATTAGTTTTGAGCAAGACAAAATAGAATCGGTGACGTGCACTAACTACAATACTTAGTGTAGTGCTTTTGGACGGGTATTCAAATTTTTGGACAAAATCTTGACGTGTGAGAGACACTCACGTGCATGGAAATTGGCTTGAAGTGAGACTTTCAAGATGGGTTAGGATACATACTATATACACCTAGATGGCGGGCTCCATTAAGTCAACAATCCCAAATTAATCCTTCTTCAAGCACGGTAGCCCGCCTTCTTGACTCAAACTACATTACCGTGTGGTGTAGAAGTCCTTAACCTCGAAGGACATTGGAGTCTCAATATAATATACAACCAAACACACACAACATATATGGGCCTTATGAAGTTTATAAATCACATTTCACATATCTGTGGATTTGAAATCCGTGTTTTAAACATTGTCATGTGTCAAGGAGAAGCCAAATTTATTAATCATACTTGACATTGATGATCAAAATACAAAGTACGTATTTGCATTCAACATTACTTTGGCTATTATTTGATTTTGAATCTTCACTAACATCAGGATATTCGTTGAATTAAAATATGTGCATGCAGGAATGATGCATATTAGATAGGGTCGCTTTTGACAAATTGGCTTAAAAGGGAAATATGAAACTTAGATACACATTGTTATGCATAAAGAGGCTACTTATCTTTATTTCTTGAATCATTGACACCATGTTAGTAGATTCAATGGTACTTTGAGGTATTTTTCCAAGGACCTATAGGCAAATTTAATTAACACCATGCACTTATTTATAGATTTCCTTTGGTTTGTAAATTAAACTATTTATCAAAATATTGAAATTTTGACATAAATTGATGTTAATCTATACCGAAATGACAATGGTACATTAACAATACACGCAAATAAGATTGAATGGATCCTAGTCGCAACGCTGACTTGAATCTCTCATTGACCACCCCAAACTTGCCAACATCTACAGTCAATGATTTATAGTCAATTGAGGCAACTTCTCATCCAATTCAAAGCCATTCATTGAACCTCACAAAAATTCTTCGTTGCTCCAAATATAACACACCTTACTTTATTAATAAAGATCCAATACTACTTATATTTTCACCTATCATGTTTTAGATATAATATTGTATGTGTCATTTCATCCAAGCTACAGTAATCCCAAATTTTGTCTAAATTGTTTGCTCTCTTTAATTAAAAGTAACCTATATTTGACAGTCCCCTCCTTGTGCTTGGAGGTTGACTTTTGGAAGTGCAATGTTGTGGTGGGGTCTTAGACTACCTATTGTTTTTGGATTATCCTTATAATCCATCAACATGGTTGTCCCTCAACATGGTCCCACTTTCACTCTACATTAAGTACGAGGGGCTATCAATTGCATTAGTGACTTTATGTAAACCATGGTGTAGCCTTTGGATGATTTTCGAGAGCCCTTAGATTTTCATGGTCACAATTCTTGGTATGTGTGTAAAGCGGCCTTATTGAATGATTGTAAAGCCCCCCCTCGGTCATGATGTTGACTATTGAACCTAGAACAAATAAGAAGTTTTGTACATGTACTCCAATACCTTTTAAACACACGTGCCTTGTTGGTGTTTGTTCTTAGATCCACACCTCACCGCACACCACTCAAATATATGATAGACATACATATTTCCGATAGCCCTTCCAATATATTAATACATAAAGTCCCTTAGAGCCATGAAGTTCCACACATGTAGTCGTCGTTTTCTAACGCGACGGGAAAAAAATGTGAAGAATCACACATGTAGCCTTCACATTTGGCGTGATGAGAAAAGTAAGTGAAAAGGGCACGGGTTTGGGTTCCTTGAAAAGAGCAAGGACATTGTTGTACTCAAGTCTTTATCTCCTAGTTATCAGAAATAGGTCGCCCTATTTTATGCATACATGGTTGGGAGACAAAATATTTCCTTTGAACATTTACGTCAATTTCAAGACTTCATAACATTATTCCAATCCATAACAATGTTTTGTGGGCCTAACAATTTTTTTACAGAATATTCCTCACATTAAATATTCTGCAGAATAATATCAGTCCCACATATCATTGTTATGAATATGAATAATGTTATTTTGAAAAAACATTATGTTTCTTTTTGTTAAACATTTTGATATCAATTTCCAGACCTTTGGAAAACCACTCCAATACATATCACACTTGTATATATCATACATTTCTGGGAAATTGCTTACAGGTAATGGAAATGGGTCTGTCCGCTCTGAGATGAGTAACCGAATTAGGCCCGCTTACCTTTATTTCTCCACAATGCAGCTTACGGAGAAGCCCCGACCCTTTGATAATGTAACGAAGTAGTCTACGTGTCACCAAAGTGCCACATAACTCCACGATTTCCACGCACCTTCGCGGCATCTTCTCATCTCCACCACTTGGCACGCGACTGAGGTGGCAACACAACACAACACCGACCAATCCGCGCCTTCCACCTCCGCCGCCTCTCGCCGCCCGCCTTATATATATAACTGCTTGCTTGCATCGCCCCCAATCGATCATATTACGCTTCGTATACTTGCACAAATATTTATCACAGGATTTTGCTTCCCACCGACTCCCCTGTAGCGACGAGATTAGAGTTTGGTGTTCGTGTACAAATTGCTTGAAGAGAAGCCTGAAATATAGCTGAGATCGATCGACCGATCAGTTGCAAGGAGCCTCAGTGTTAATTTGCTCCGAGCGAGATGGCAGGAAGGAAGGGTTACGCATACCCGCAACAGGGGTACCCACCTCAAGGTAAGGAAGAAATCTACTCAAGTCTGCTTTTGTATTGGCCGCCTCAAGTGAGTTTGTGGACTTTGTTGGATTTGAGGGTGGTGGTACTACAGAGATGCGAGAGAGACTCATGTTGGGAAGCGGATTAGAAATTTCTTACCGATGGTTGTGGCAATCTGTGGAATTTTGTGCTAGTTTGTTTTGAAATATCGTTGGCGTCGGCCGTGATATGTATATCATTACAAACGAACATCTGCGGTTGATTCACGCAACCAAGACCTCAGAGGTCACCAAAGCACGAGCACAGAAAAGAAGCTCATTTTGCAAGAATTTTGAAAGTTACGAGATGCGAGGAGACTCCAGATCAGTGCGATTAGGAGGGGGTTAGATGCTTCGTTCTGGTACTTGTGGTAGTTATCACCAGTTTTGTGTGCAGAAGGCTTGTGCTAGTTCCGAATCTAATCTTGTTTGGGTTGGAAATTTGGCAGGATATCCTCAGGCGTATTATGGGCAAGGGGCTCCGGTGTACCAACAACGCCCTAGACGTCATAATGGTGGATTTCTAAGAGGATGGTGAGTCCTTTGTTAACTGTCCATGGTTTTGCCCATGAATTCTTTGCTCTTACTATGTCATAAAACTCATGAAATGAAGTTTGTTGGTGGTTGTAAGTTTCTTCCACCATTTATGTATCGATGCTCATCAGTTTTGTGTGTGGGTTTTGTGTATGTTGCAGCCTGGCGATGCTTTGCTGTTGCTGTCTAGTGGACGAATGCTGTTGCGATCCGACGATGTTCATTAACTAGACGGTGGCGTTTTAGATTGAACCTTTTCTTTTGGTTACTTTTGGATAACTACAGTAGAGGATTAAATGTGATTCAACATCAATAAATTGATAGCGTTCTCATCCTTTTGCGAGGTTTTGAGGGCCATGTATGGAAATTTGAGAAATTCAACTTTGAGAGAACGATAACTATTTTACAAATCACAGGTTCTTATTTTCGAGCATATGCACACTACTAAAAAATCTTGTATACATTCTACTGAACCATATAACTTTTTAAGGGAGCTGGATATGTCTGAATCTGTAATGCATCTCCTTATGGTAACTGCTTACTGTGGATAACCTTGTCTGCCAAGTTTTGAAAACTAGATACTGTAGAATGACATTGAAATTGACCAATGCTTCTAACACTTAAGTCACCAAATCACGATAGTAGAATGTATCTTTTATGTATATATATACATATATTCTAGCACATTGCACATGATGTCTTCTTCAGTAAATAGAGACGTGTCCAGGCACAGACCATCTGCATATATTTCTAACTCAGCTTAACAAATAAGCTTGTTGTTTTGAGATAAGTTCTTCTATTGATTGTAGATAACTTTTCTAACCAAACAAAATAAAATATTCTGAGCTCCTAATTTGCTGCTCAAACATGACTTCCTGTCCAATTATCTATCATACTACACCGGCAAACATTCTTGCAATGCCCTGTCACTTGGTGTACGTGTAGGGAAGCAGCACATGCATTTATTCCCTGTCAATGTAAAGGTTTATTTGAACAATTTCAAAAGGCCTCCCAATTCCCATCAGGAAACTTGTGTTCAATCATGCCCACATATAAGTTTTATTGAGCTTGTGAACTGTCTTTCTCATTCCTTGCAATGGGCACATTCCAACTTTGCACTGCAAGTAGTGGTGGTAACCTTGCATTTTGCATGTGAATTTCGGTTTCATTCATAAAACAAAGATAAGTACAATGTATTGAGAGAAGTTTTATGTTTACGTAACAAATGGTTTGTCGGAGAGCATAAAGGTTATCAAATCTTGTCACACTTTTCCATCCATGAAAGCCCAATATCATCCATAATTTCTAGATTATGTTCATGAGCTGGTCACTAACAATTAATAGTCAACTTGAGTAAGTTTGAGGTGAAGGACTAGCCGCACAGTTGGCTCTTCATCCACTCTCACGTTGCTACACCATATATTGTACTTAGTGTCATAAGGTATTATATGTCACTGTGATAATCTTTTTAAAGACACTTCTCAGGAATAGGTTTACAAGTATTGTCATCCAAACTTACTTTTAGTTCAATCAAATGCCAATTATTAAAAACAAAGTTGGTACATTTTTTGCATCCTAACAATTCTATAATGAAATTTAGTCACAGATGATTAAATATGGACGAAAAATCAGTCAGTTACAATAATTGCAACATTATTAATCTATAATGCCCTTTTTTCTACAAGGCATGACAAATACTCTTAGGTTTACATTAGTGTTGGTGATTCTACACAGGTGGTTTACAATTAGTATTGAGCAAGACAGATAGAATTCGCGACACTAAATACAATATTTAGTGTAGTTATGTAGATCATAAGCTACCTACGCGATGTGAGTGTTTTGGCACTGTGCTTTTGAAAACTGATAACAAGTTGCCAAGAAACTTGACCTTGCCGATTTTGGTGTGTGGGTGGTGAAGCAACAATGACGATTGTGAAGTCATTTTGCTGCATGGAAAACCTCAACATTTACGAGGATTGTTGTGCAACCTACTTTCATCTACAGAAATGAAGAAGAAACAGAAGCAAATGTTAGCTAATGATATCACCTGGGTCTCCAAATGAGGCTTTTGGTGGGCTTTTGTCATAGACAAGAAAAATGTTCTTGGCTTCTAGAAAAGAAAAGAAAAGATAATGCCTGTACTATGTGTACCGGCGTGAATGTGAGCCCGTTAACCCTATATTGATCTCGGGGATCCGAGATGCAATATTGGGTGTTATTCCTCCTATAGGAGGTGGGCTCTGGTGTTGTGCAAAGTTATTTCTACCTTATGGTGGAGGGATAGGGGTTGGTTGTTGTCAAGTTTTCTTTTATTCAAGACCAGGTATGTAAGGTATTTAATGGCATTTTGGTGTATGTTTTTCATGAGGGTTTTGATGTGAGTTTTGGGGATTTTTAGGTTGGTTAATTGTTCAATCGAGTTTTCGTGTATAGCTCCTCTTACTCCGGCGGTGATGATGATGAGGGGGTTGGTTTTCCATCCGTTGGCTTTTAGTGTGGTAATTAGTGGGTCATATTTGGTGTGTTTGTGTGTGCGGGCTTGCTCTGGGAATCTATCGTGGCAGTAGGTGAATTCGATGAGTTGTACGGTGTGGTTTGGGGAGGGTAGTATTGGGGGTTGTGTTTGGTTGGGAGCTCCGATAATGCACACTATGTATGGTCTTAATTTGGCTTGACATTGACATGGTCTTTGCGTACATATACATTGGAGGAGCCAATAGGGGATTATTTGGTCTTGGGGTTGGTTGGGTAGGTTACCCGCATTGGTCAGGGTAAAGAACCGGGTGTTTTTATTGGCTTGTAAGGTTTGGGCAATGAGGTGGGCTGCTTTATTGTGTCTTGCGATTCGTAGGCCTTTTAAGTATGGGTGTTCGCATGTGGATAATAGGTGTGGCCATGTGTCCCTATCATTGGTGTGACATAGTGTGCAGTTGGGGTTTTGGTATTTAAGGGGCCAAAATATGTTTTTCCTGTGATTGCCCATGTATTGGGCGTATCTAAATTTTAGAGTTTGGGTAATTTGTGTGTCGGGTACTTTGTCATTTTTCCAAAGTTGGTTAGAGAGCTTTTGATTGATTTCTTCATTTGCAAGCCACTTGGCTACGTATGGGAATTTTCGTTTGGCTAGTGTGGCTTCCCGGTTTTCGTGGTCTTTCATTTAGAATGTATGTAGGTTGCGGATGGCTACTCTTGGCTTCTACAAGATCTCTCTCACCAATTTTGTTAGTGGAATTTGATCTCCTCCTCAACCTTCGTGCAATGGCCAGGGATTCACACCCACCTCTTTGAGTTGAGCATGTAGGTTTTTTTTTTTTCTCCAAAATTATTTGACTATGGAATTAGCATCAAAGGTCCCAAATGAAGAACTTATTTGAAATGGATTAACCACAAATTTATGGGTTTCATAATTTTATTAGACCTTCTTGATCTTGGTGATGTTGGTGGAGGCCCAACTCAAAGAGGTGGGTATTTGGCCCTGGCCTTGTGCATCATTGCCTTTCGCACAACCTCTCTCAAGGAGCAAATCTTAGTATTCTTCCACTATGCACCTTACATTGTGTGACCCTATTGTGGGAATTCCAAGATTTTATTTCATGGTCTTAGACAAAGTCAAACTACCCATTCTTTTTCTACTTAATAAGTGATCAGGTAGGCCCTTTCAATTATGTTATTTATTGAACTTACAGTCATTAAAATAATTTGAGTACATAGTTGTCCAATCTCATTGTAGCACTTGTCTTTTTGGTGTCCATTGTTCGTGCTTGACTACCACTTGACAAGAGTAATATGGGTGTCTAATTAAGTGGAGTGGGTCCAAAATACCCCTTAACCATGCTTTTGCACTCATGATTGGACCCAAGCTTGAAAATTTGTTTAAAGGAGGAGTGTTTTCTTGAGGGGGACCATCGAGATTTGGCATGAAATGAGGATACATTCATTAGCTCCACTTCATTTTTCATACCTTGGACCCATACCCTAGGTATGACTCCAAAGAAATGGACACTAAAAAAAACATGTGTTTAGCATAGACTAGACTACGTGCTCAAAATATGATCACCATTCTAGGCTCAATAGTCAACATGATTGGGTGGACTTATATGACTATTTAATGAACGTAATAATCTCACATTGATAATGAATAAGATATTCACATGAGCTCCATAAATTATGTGGAAAGCGATTACAACCCCGACTTGCGTTTGCTAATTACCTTGTACTAGTTGTGTGTTATTCCATACCCTATGAGAAATGGGCTACTCAAAAAAATTAATTGTCCAAGGCCCACCCACCTTAGAGAACCACGTCACTTACAATAGCACCTATAGCCATTGTGATATACCTTGATTAAGGGGTTTCTTTATTGATTTTGCAAGAAAGAAAGACAAACCATATTGTGCCGTACTTAGCATGTGAGCAGATGATGCTTGGAGTCATACAACTCCAAAGAAAGAAATGAGTTAGACAACCCAAGAAAGAATGATCCTCAAGGGCTAGACAACTCATGAAGGAATTGTGCACATGAGTTAGACACATCCTGATGGAAGATCTTGGCATTAGAGTTAAACAACTCCAACTAGAAGATATCATGGTCAAAGTTAGACAATTCCTAGCAAATGAATGTTCTTTATTGGAGCTAGACAATTCTCAATGAATAAATGAAACTAGTTGGAAGTAGACAATTCCAACTAGAAGAATGAATAAATCAATATAGTTGGATTAAGCTAGTTCCAACTAAAAGAATTAATGAATGAATCAAGTTGGAATTAGACAATTTCAACTAGATGAATGTGATTAAGCCAAAACATAAAAGAGTCCTAGTAGAATCAAAGATAGAAATTTGATAAACTTTTACTATATGAGTATTAGAAAGTAAAAGTAGAGACTTTGGCATGAGAAGAAGCTTGGGGGAGGAGAGAGAGGATAATTTGGCTTTCTCTTGCTATGGTAGTGTGGTTTGAGTTCATTATTAGGTAATCACAATATCGTTACTGAGTTGTAAAGCCGTTAGAATGTACAAAGTTTGAAAGTATATAATACTAGTGACTCATGTACATTCATGATCGTATTACTTTTGTTGTAAAAATAAAACGTGACACCTATGGTACAATGTTGGATCACATGGACCTTTTTTGTGGGATATTGACAACATGTACCCATGAAGTTGCATACCTGATCGCTCATCCAATCTAGCAGAAGCGTTATCATAACTCGTCACAATCTTACATCCATGAAGACACGATATCATCCATTTTTCCTCATATTATGTCTATGAGCTGATCGATTATGACTGATAACCAGTGGATGACTTGCCGCTCCTCTCCCATGGCTCGTCATCCACTCTCCTTTCATTGGTTATTTAGTCCTTAACCACCTACCTACCAACCAACCTACCTTTGGCCCAAGGCCTTCACATGCTGCTGATGGCCCAACAACCCCGCCGCTTTTCAATCCTTAAGTTATTTACCTCCGAGGACTGCGAACACTGGCCTCCTTTCTTGCCCTCCTCCTTCTCCTGAAATTCCATTCCCCGCACAAAACATCTGCAACTTCAAGACCCTGCATCTGTTGCCGAATATTTTGACCAGCAAATTTGGTGGGTAGCTCTGATTTAGATACATACACTTTCGCAGATTTCTTAAATACTTGTAGTCATGTCAATTTCCAGCCCCTCTTAATTCACGAATTCATTTGCAGCTTAATCCATCTTCTCAACTCACATGGCACGGACAACCATTGAAACACGGGATGCAGATCACAGCTTTTGAGCGACCTACTTCTTCAAAGTGAACGGGCCAACGATTTTCATAATTCAATCTGGCTATCTTTTTTTTTTGGGCTGGTCATCTTAATTGAGCAGCTGTCATGACCCTTCGTCAACTGGGAATCCTTCATATGGACAATGTCGAGCATCCGGCAAGCAGTTTAGTTTTTGTACATGTAAAGCTACTTACCCAGCCTTATAGCGTTGCGCAGGATGCAGCATTTGGGATTCAGAGATGATGAATTGGACTTTAACACTCAAAATTTAAGCCTTCTGGTCCGAGTGTATGAACGTGGAATTCGGTAGTGTGAAGAGCAATGTGCTCAACAGTTTTTCAAGCATGGCGAGTTGAAACATTCTTCGTTCTGAAATCCCAACTGGGATGTAGAAGCGATGTTGAAATCAGTCTATTTGTATTTCCATATACAATGACGTTGAAGGAGTTATAGCAGGTTTTTGTTTTTCTTGGTAATGTTGGTGTATATATGATCGCAGGGTTTGGGGTTGCAGGGGCTAATTGAGAACACAAGACAAAGTTGAAGCATGCAGGCCAACCCCGGCAATTGCTTGCCAAGAATTTCATGTCGGACCAATGTCGGAGCAGTTTAATGGACTCTTGGATTAATTCCAAATTTTGCATATCACACTTGGAATCACAAGTGAGAATGAATACACCTACTTGGCTGATTAGTTTGAAACAGGCAAAGCGACCCATTTGATTGATGCACACGAACTATGACCCAGTGGGCGGTGAACATCGGTGCATCTGCAAGGAATCCAATTACAGCAACTTTACAGAACTCGGTCAAGAATCCTAATCCCTTGGCAGGTCTCGGCCTGAACAACATGGCAAAGAGAACAAAAAGTTTCCTGGTGAGCAACGCTTGCTTGAGATTTCATTACCTAGTGCTTACTCACACAGTGGGAAGGTGGCCAACTTGAAATGATGACCAACAAGTAATCAATGTATGTGGGGGTGACCTTGTCAAGTTGGTTATTATTATTGAATGATAAGCTTCACTCTGGTTTTTTTTTAGAATGACAGGCAAGGTCATTCCAAGTTGGTCATCATGAAACGAGGTTCTTTGAATTTGGTCTTACGATGGGCATTTCCAGCTCCACACACAATCATGGCCGTCTTGTCGTATTGGGATTTATCTCATCCAATTAGCAAGTACTAATCACTGATACTGTTATCTTAAGTTTCAAGATTGAAGTTGAGGTGAAAAAGTGATAGGCGGTCAACGTGACTATTGTGAACTTTTTCTTTTTAGACATTCACAAATATTAGGCCTTCTTAACCTTGTGAACAACTGAACTTAGCATGTTGTTTGTATTTTGAGCACAAAGTTTAATATTATCGTAACACATGTTTTTTTTGTTCTTTCTGAACTTAGCTACATATTGTACCACTCAAACACAAATGTCCAATTAAGAAGAGGGATGAGGATCACATAGCCCTCATACTTTACTCGCATAAGGAGGCGACGGCCAACTTATTGAAAATGGTAGACCAACATGCAAGTAATGTTTGTGCGGCGACCATCTCAAGTTGAGCTATTTCCATTTCGGAGGTGACGGTGAGGTCATTTCAAACGTTTGTCATCATCAAATGAGCTTCTTCAAATTTTGGGTTTGACCAATTCAACCAAAAGCGAGAACAAACAAAATCCTTCACAACCCAATATTCCTCACCAGATGTTGGAGACTGGCAAGCCCTCTCTTCCTCCCTCCAATGTGAGTCATACACCTAATAAGTTAGGTGTTCCACAGAATTAATCTATGGACCCTGTTGAAGATTCTCGGAACTAATAATGATATTCGGAGACACAGGACTCACAAAAGGAGGCTACGAATGTCACGTGTGGCCCTCCGCTCCTCCTCGCTCCCTACCCACCACGTTGCAGCCCCCGATTCGATTGTACCTTCATCTCCAGAAAGCCTGGATTTAAAACCAACTCGTAGATCTACAGGATAATATCTAATTGATTGATAGATTCTGTCCTCATTCTCGTAGATGGTCTACAGAGTCTTTCTTCCTGTCCACCACCACCCACAGTGGTCTCTCAGAGCCCACTCGTAGATCTCCGGTTTCAAATATCTCGTCTTTCGTAGATCCTTTCCGCGTTCTTGTGGACGATCCATAGGAGTTTTTCTCTCACCTTCCTTGGGCTCCCTCCCTGTTAAGTAACTTAGTTGTTGCGAACGGCGCTCCGGGCTACTGGCTCCGGGCTCGATTGGGATTGTTCGGAAGGTTCAATCGATGTGGTAGCGATCATCTTCTTTGAAGGTGTGAGGAATTTGGGGCGCGTGTTTGGGCATCCCATCAATTTCACCATGGCGCTCTCGCAGGCGGCAGCCACATTGGGGGGGATGCAACTGGAGAGGGTGGTGGTAGCTGGACCCTCATCCTCACGCACCATTGCGAACAGAATTTCGAACAGTAACGCAAGCCTTTGCGTAGCCTCTCGGCGGATTGAGAGTTTGGGTGAGAGGAGTAGTGTGGGAACTAGCCACCGGTTTCGTTGGGGGCGATTGCCTGGCGATGGGGCCAACGGATCATCGTCGTTGGGGGTGGTGTGGCCAAGAAGAAGATTGGGGGCTGACGCCGCACCTAGAGCGTTCACGGAGGCCGACAATGCTGGATCGGCTCCCACATTCTCTGAGGTTGTTTTTACAGTTTGGGTTGGTTGTGGGTTTGTGGGGGTTGAATTGCAAGAGTTGAGGTGTCTGAGTGTGTTGGAATTACATCGTTCTGATGGAGGTTAGATGTGGTTGTGATGACACAGGGAGGAGTGGAGGAGGATCCCCAGAC
Source organism: Polytrichum commune (assembly GCA_950295325.1). NCBI lineage: Eukaryota > Viridiplantae > Streptophyta > Polytrichopsida > Polytrichales > Polytrichaceae > Polytrichum > Polytrichum commune. The sequence goes on from OX485807.1 coordinate 50,979,682, forward strand.
AGTGGGGTTGAAGAATTGGGACACCATCACCGCACGGCTTGCTGATTCCGCAACTCTGGCATTCCTCCTGTTGCAGCTGCCTCAAATTATATTGAACACGCAGAATCTGATGGCTGGCAACCAAGGTGCCCTCTTTGCGATTCCGTGGATGGTATGTTTCCTCACTCTCTCCCACCACAGCCGTTGTTGTTGTCCACAGTCTTTTCTGAAGCTATTTTGCTGTTTTTGGATTCAATCAAGTCTTTCTGGAGGTGTTTTGCCATGGGATAAGTTGCTACATTCTTCGGGAAGGTGCTTTGCCAGGGAAAGGTTGCCACATTTGATTTTATTATGGGTTAAATTAAGTTTTTAGGAAGGTATTTGCCAGGGAAATGTTGCAAATTTTGTATTGAATTCAATCGAGTCTCTTTGACGGTATTTTACCAAGGAGAGGTTGTTACATTTGTTTTTGGTTTCAATCAAGGGTTTCTGAAGGTGTTTTTTTCCTGGGAAAGGTTGTCACATTTGGGTTTTGGATTAAATCAAGTCCCTCTGAAGGTATTTTTCCTAGTAAAGGTTGTCACATTTGGTTTTTGAATTTAATCAAGTCCCTCTGAAGGTATGTTTTCCGGTGAAGGTTGCCACACTCTTTTTGTGTGTGGATTCAACCAAGTCTCTGTGAAGGTATGTTGCCTGGTAAAGGTTGTCACATTTTTTTTTGGGTGTGGATTCAATCAAGTCTCTCTGAAGGTATCTTGCATGGTAAGGTTGCCATATTTTTTTTGGGTGTGGGTTTACGTACGTTTCTCTGAAGTATGTTGTTTGGTAAAGTTTCCACATTCTGTTTTCGGTGTGGAGTCAACCTAGTCTCTGAAGGTATATTGTCAGCGAAAGGTTGCCGTATTTTGATTGGGATTCAATCAAGTCTTTTAAAGCTATTTTGCCAGGGAAAGATTGACAGATTCTTTTTGTGGGGGCTCAATCAAGGTCTCTCTGAAGGTATTTTCCCAGGGAAGGGTTGTCACATTATCATTTTTGGATTTCATCCAGTAGCACTCAGCAGGACCAATATTGTGGCTGCGGTGCTGCAGGGACAACTCACAGGGCTGTTGGGTAACTTGTCCCTTCTGTCATACTTTGCCGGGAAGAAAGAGCGAGGTGCAATGGTGGTGCAAGCGGTAGGTGTGGTGTCCACACTGGTCGTTCTATCGCAGTTGGCCTTGGCAGGTGCAATGCCGGTCCCAGCCTTTGCTGTAACGGCCAGTGCGGTGGCTGTGGGCCTCCTGCTAAACTTCCTCAGCTACAACAACATGCTGGCCCCGGCACTCTGGTCGCTATGGGGAGACGTCGTCACCGTCGGTGGTCTCACTGTACTCCCCCAGGTGTGTCATTCATTCTTTTTTTTTCACGGGCTCAAGTTATTCAGATTCACGTCGGCAGTTAACTTGACCTATTCGACCCTTTTTGTGTTATTGGAGCACTAAAGTACGAATTACACACGGCATTTGGGTAGTGGAAGTATTCATATGTCCTGCTTGCAACCACATAATTACAATTGTAGTAAGCTGTCTGTTTGCTCACCATAAGGTTGGGCAAAGAACACAGAAAATTATCAAGTCATCACCTGCCACATAAGGATCTTCAGATTCTCCAGTGTTTAATTTGATCCGAACTTCTCACACACCCATGGTAGTAGAGATCTTATCATTGACAACATGAAAGGGTATGAAACAGCCCTGTCAAAGCTGGCATTGAGGGTAACTTTGCAAAATATGAGTCCACGACCTAGTAGCAATACGTTCAAGCATTTTTAAATATAAAAATATAAAAATAAATAAACATATAATGTATATATATTTGTTCACATCAATTGGGAGTCCATGTTGGAGCTGCAATGGACCTGGTTGAGGGATAGGCATCTTACCATTGACAATATGAAAGGGTATGAAATAGCCCTTTCTAACATGTCACTGAGGTTAATTTTGCAAAACATGAGTCCATGACCTAGAAGCAATACGTTTAGCAAGGTTTCAGATATACATGTTTTAGTTCACATCAGATCCTTGGAGTTAATGTTGGAGCTGAAATGGAATCGTGTGGATTTTCCAGGTTATGTGGTCCACATTTGTGCCGTATATCCCACCCTCCAACCTGCCTGGCACTATATCTGGTGGTTTGGCTGTCACCCTGGTTATGCTGGTACGGTATTTGCTACCTCTCTGTCTTGACATCAAATCACTCTTAACTATGATCACCCTGTTTACCATGTCTTTCTCCTTCGTAGCTCTAAAATACTCTATCTGCATAGAGGTTCTTCATATCATGGTCTATTTTGGAAAATACTGTTTTGAGGTGCTTGCATGAATATTATAAGCCAAGTTGCAAGGGATTGACAGGCTCGACTTAACAAACTGCCGCCAGCTGGAATAAAGCTTTTGGGGTCTGTCTCAGCCTGGACTGCAACTCTTCTCTTCATGTGGGCTCCAGTTGCACAAGCGGTATGTATCTTAATCGTGTTATCTTTCAGATATGCCACTTGTTATGTGTATGAGGAAGGATCAGAGTTGCACATAGGTTTACCATATTTGCAGAATGGTCTCTGAAACTTACAAATACGTGACATGTGGATAATGTGGTGTTGGGGAACAGTGGTCGAATTACTTGAATCCTGCCAACATAAAGGGTCTATCAGTGTTCACTGTGTTGCTGGCTATGGCCGGGAACGGTTTGTTACTGCCACGCGCTCTATTTACTCGCGATCTTATGTGGTATGCTTTTCCACAAATTTTTGAGAATGTGGTCAAAGCTTTCTATTTTGACTGAATTCAGGTCTTATTTGACTTGTTAGTTCTGGTGACTTTGAATCTCTGACATGAATAAGGAAACTCGTCTCAAATGTACGACTAGAGTATAGGTCTGCGTTTGAGGTGTTCAAATGAGGACTCAGTGGAAGGGGTAGAGTGCTGCTGCTGTATCCAAATTTTAAGTTTTTATGTACTTGTGATGCGAGTGCAGGTTCACAGGATCATCATGGGGAACTTTACTTCAAGGCTGGGGAATTCTGGTCACCATGCTTGTGTAAGAATGGCACTCAACCTCTTCATGGTTACTGTGTGTGTGTCTCCATTCTGCTCCAGTGCCATTTACACGCTAGGTTATAATTCTGGTACTTTGCAATGTGTTACGCAAAGGTATTTCTATTGCTATTTTTGAAAACTGCTTCTCTTGTTCCCTGAGCCTTCCTACATGTATGATCCTTTGTTGTTGGTGCTCATGGGAATTTTACCCAAGTCACAGTCAATTTGTTACTAGTGCAGCCTTTAGGTCTTATTTCCCACTAATATGTAATATATTGCGGTTTTTGCTTTCAATTTGTTCTTGCAGGTTCAAGTGCATCAATGATGCGGTCTTCTATGGTGTCAGTGGTGTGCTGGCACTTTGGCTAGGTAAGTTTTTCAAAAGATTTGGGCTAATCTGTTACTCCTAATTGTGATGGAAGTAGTGAGTGAAGTTTGTGTTGTCAGGAAGTCTTGAATGCTACAGCAGGATAGGTTGTTATTCATGCTCACATATTGAATCATTTGTGCAGGTTATATGTTCATCAACGATGCCAAAGCATACTCACTGGGATCCCCACTACAACCACTTGTGGAACTTGTTACTGGCAGGCGGTCTAGATAATTGTAATCGGGGACTTCTCTACATCCACATTGACTTCTCCCCAAATATTGCATACACAACTTAGTACATGTGATAGCTTGCCCTAGTAGTTGGTATCAAAAAATATGTCACAATGAAATTTTCATATAGGCACACAAAGGTGGTGCCTCTGATACATCTGAAGGTGGAGGCCTGTGATGAAAAAAGTGTTGTCATTTTTAGTGTACCATTTTAGGGACGATGGCCTACTTATCCAAGGAAGGTATTTGAGGAAGGACTACTGTTATTAGCTAATCATGAGGTTAGATGAACTGAGAAAGTCAAGTATTGTGATCAAGGGTTGGTGGATACCCTTCTCTTTGTTAGTATGTTTATAGTCGGTAAAAGGTTTCCAGATTTCTTTATCCAAGTGGTTTTGGAGAATTGCAAGTGAAATGAGATCAGGAGTTGGGACAAGTGAACTTTAGAGGACTAAAGCTTCTTTCCAGGGCAATTCTGAAGGGGTTGCAAATCCATGCACTATTTGCGTTATACCCTGTACCCTGTGATGAAATCTTCTAACTTGGCTTCACCACATGTTATTGTGGTTGCCTATCGCCACTGGCTGACTTCTGCCGTTCAAAATGTATAATGACTTCAATAGATATTGTTCACCTTGTCAAACATCTATTTCAAATTGAGTGACTAGCATTATTTAGTTGATGCACAAAATTTCTTAATTTCACCGCCCTATTGTACATGAATATATGGATTGAGGACAAGCAAGTGCATAAGATTGACAAACCGGATCCTTATGTTTAAACTCCCAACAGTCACCCATGCAATATATGGATTTGCTATGAACATCAACCTCACCATGGATGGGAGGAGCTTTGGGTATGCATGCTTGTAACTACTCTTGAGACAAACCTCTTACATCAAGGATATGGGTTCTTGAGGGGTCACTTGGTAGATATTAGAAAAACACGTGGGATGTAATAGTACACAATCATTTTATCCTTGGATTCTACCAATAAGATTTACACATCAAAACTTGCATTCCATTAGTAAATCTACAATGAAACATTTGCAAAAACTAGATTGAAATTAGATTTCCCCTTATTTACTTATGGTTATCATAAGTGCATATTTGTTGATTTCTTAATTGGGTACATAGGTCCTCCCAATTGTGTTCACTTGAGTGTAGAGTAGTTATTAATATTTGAAGACATAGTCCAATCTCTTTTAAACATGTATTTTTATGAAGTTTGCTCTTTGATCTTCACCGAACCACATACCAATTAAATCAATTAACCAAATAAACCAATTAAGGTTTGATCAAGAAAATGAGCCACTCAAGACCCATCTACCTTATAGGCAAGTTGTAAATAGCAACCCATAACACATGTAAATACCGGACTCAGTCCAAATTCCATTTAATGTAGAGTATGCAAACTTTCAATTCCACATTCAAGGAACGAGAATGTGTACATCCTCCAACGCGTCCTCCCACTACCCTACAAATTTTCTATTGACGATCTTGATGAACAAAGCTATCAGGACTCTTTGAATGCCAATATGCATCCACCATGCCAGTAAGGGCAAATGAATTGATGTGACAAAGTGAGAGTGTTGTAGAGGGTTAATGGTCTAATAGTCCGCAAGAACGCAATGTCGGAGGTGGCTTAATACCGGAAGGTTGTTGAAGGCTCATGTTACTATCTCATGTTATTGCTCATTGCTCGCATGTTACCGCTCACCGCTCACTATTAGCTTCCCTCAAATTAAAGGTTCCCTATAATTACTTAATTCTCTAAAACAACCTATATGTTTGTACCCTATCATTACTTATATTTCTTATACAAATGCAATTTATTATAATTTATGTTTTTTTCAACTAGTAAAAAGTAATCATGTGCATACATACCATTGCATACATACAAAATTCATATTCATACAAACTATTGCAAACATAGTTCTTGAAGTCTTGATTTTTCAAAGGACTTCAAACAAAACACAACCACATCACACTTGCATATCATACGCAACCATATATTGACAACTGAACTATCATGCACAATATGCATTAGTGTAGGTGTAGTTACCAAAATAAAATCAAATGATTGTGTGCTAAAAAAACACAACACCTACTCCGTTGGAGTTTGTGCACGAGCACAAAGAAAATCCTTATGGGTACAAGAAATATGACAACCTTACAATCTTACAACCTCTTGTGAATTTATAACCCCCTAGCTCCCAATTCCCAATCATACTAAACATAAAACCTAGGATCGTAAACTTCAACCCTCGTATTAGTTCTAGGAAAAGCAATGGCCCATATTTATACCAATCTACTTTACTTATAATGAGACTGTCTATTTTAATGGACCCTTCATCATTTGAAATTCCTTTATAAATTTTATTATGAATGAATTCAATCTTCATTATGTTATGTCACATGTTGTTGTGAAATGCATTGAATGACCTACCCATGGCCATTGTCATCACAAGAAACCCAAATTAAACAACATTTGGGGGGGCCATGACATCCCATGTGAACATTTTGGGAACAACATCGAGCAAAAAATAGAACAAGCATTTCTTCACCATCATAATTTGTTGTGTGACATGGCTTGCATGGTATATAATAGCAGGTAATTCGTACATCTAGGTTAGGTTACTTGGTTCTAGTAAGTTATGTAAATGCTCACATAATCCGAGTTAGAACTCCCTCACTAAATCCCAAGTTAGAACCTCTCCTTGTTGTATGTGAGCCTTACAATGAGAAATTGTCCCTTTGTTTTCAAAAACATAAAAAATCTTGGGAACGCTATTTAATAACATCACCAATCACTCATCTAAAAACAAGAAGGGCTATCAAAACTAGTCACATTTTTTCATCCATGGAGACATGAATGATGATATCATCTATATTTCTTAGATTTTGTTCATGAGCTGATCGATGGATGTATGCTAACCATCTCAAGAAGGTGAATGACTTGCTACTCGTATCATTGACTCGTCATCCATACCGATTGGACATGGAAACACTATGATATTGACCAATTATGCCTAAAAAATTCATCAGACACTAATTCAATCTTTATTAAACATGCGTCTTATGGTGTTGGTCCTTTGATTCTCACCTCAACACACACCAATAAAATATAGGGGTCCGATTAAGAAAAGTAACCAAATTACACCCGCATACCTTAGGGCCACTTCACACATGAGACTGAGAGCCCGTGACCATTACACTTCAAGCACTCCCATTGGTGGAAAACGCGGGGCCACTCCAAATTCGCTTCAGACTACATTTGAGGGATTAACGACGTGATTAACAAAGTATATGAATGCAAGATGGATGTATAGTCTACATGGATTCCTACATGACATTGAATAGATCATGTTTCATGGTCACTTGGATGATTTTCAAAAACCACCTCTTGGAGGTAGGCCTAACACAAAACCGGGAGACCATTGCACTCCGAATGCTCACAACCATTGATTTATTCTATTTTATCATATGTGAGGACCCGATCACATATGAATAGACATTCATTGAAATAATATTTGGTTGAGGACCCGGTTACATATGACTTCACACTACATTGAGGGTCCGTTACCACACTATATGATTTTGGAGGTGTCTTGGGACGGCCTTTGGACACTTTCTTTTGGGCTCTCACAATTGCATGGTCACGGCTCTTGGCTCGTGTGTGGAGTGGCCCTTTGTCTGTGTATATTTAAAAGTGGGCCTAGGCCTAGTGCCATGATCCGTTCTTAGACCCAGGCCCACACTAGTTATAAGAAAATAGGATGGGACCCAGCAACAAAGCCCAAAAGCCCAAAAGTCCAAAACCCTAATGGTGTCGTCCTGTTCTCACCTTCGTCGAACTCTGAAACCTTTGAAAGGAGAAATCGGTGTTAAGAGCAGATAATCTGCCGAAGCTGCAAGAATCCACAGTTCTGTACTATTCGCACTTACAGTAGCTGCTGCGCTCTGCATTCTTCCTTCGTGTACCGATAATTCTTTTTTTCTGCGGGAAATTTTTTAGGGTTGAGTCAGGGTTTAAGGTTTCCCCGAGCGTCTTTCGCTTGTTGCCAATCCTCCCCTAAACACACCAGGTACTTATTTGAGCGACCTAGGATAATCGAATTTCGTTTCTTGCCCTGCATATTGTTATGCTCAAAGCTTCTGTGTTAGAGTTATGGTTAAAGTCGCTAGGGTTCTAGTTAGGGTTTAAGCTTTATACCAAGCTCTTCTTGAGCGAGCTGACAATTGCCCTTTTAGAAAGGGCATCGAATTTCGCTACCTGTCTTGCGTAGCGTTTTGCGTTGGTTCTACTCGCAGGTATATTTTAAAGAATTTTGTGAAATTTAGGAATTAAGAAATTCGCCGAAGAATTGGTGAGGTTTCGATAAGGTCTCGGGCATACGACAATTTATTCCTGGGTTGCGGCCAGTTCAATTGGGAGCCAAGCAAGGGAAACTAACGTTCTGTTGGCATTGGATTCTGCGTAAGAGAGTTGTCAGATTAATTTAGAGGTTTTTGGTCCTCCGCCTCTCTCGAGTTTGCCCGACGTTGGCTGCGATGGCGGACTCCGACGACGCATTGGACGACGTCTCTATGGACTCCGACGATGCCTCGATGAACATGTCGGATGAAGACTTTGATGAGTCTATCCCCTTGTAAGCATACCACTGTCGCTGAAAACTGTGCTTTTGAGCTGGTTTTTTGTTGCTTTTTGTGCATCAGTGTTTGCAGGTAACTTCCTTTGTGAGGCTTGCAATTCTGAGCAATAATTTCGTTCTGGAATTTGCTAGGAACGAGGATGGGCGGCTCCGGATGCGAGCTGATATCAACATGGAAGGGCCCGAATACTCAGGAAGAAAGAGCAGCCGTTTGGCTGCCTTCGAAAGCAACGGCGAGGAGCTACCAGTCAATCAAAGTTTGATGGACGCAAATGGCAAGAGTTTTAATTTTGAGTATGAAGACGAAGATGACGATGATCTTTTGGTATGTACATACCTTCTCTAGGCTTGTTTTCTAATGAGTTCTACAGTCAGGATTTGGGCCTTGAGCTGCAAATGATGTAAACTAATCTCAGAATCTGTTTCTTTTCTATGTTAAGGAATGTCCTTACATGGTGTGGGTTGAAGTTAGGGCGTCGGGTGGGGAACGAAGAAGATGATCAACTAGAAGCTCTCAATCAAGAGTACGAGGAACTTCGTAAACAAGAAGAGTGAGTATCTGATTTCTTTGTTCCTCTTTTATCCCATCAGAAGTGTAGTATCTAGTCTTTACATGCTTGAGTTGACAATGTCTCACTCAATTCTGATCTGGCCAAATTACATTGAGTTTGTGCAATTTGTTGATTTGTCCAGAGCAATGGGAGTGGCAGTGGTGCAAACTTGTGATGAATTGATTCTGTTAGCTAGTGCGTTTCTTTTTCATGCATTGCCTGTTGCATGTAATTCCTTATCTGCATCCAGAGTGTCTTGTTGTTGGCATTCTGTTCTCTCTATATAAGCAATTGATTGAAATAATCCACTTGTTGGTTAAGGAGGACTATCCCTAATTTCTATCATATTTTTCCACTCTGCGTTTGCAGGTAGTCCTATATTGTGTTTGATACAGTTTGCTTCTTTTGTTTGAAAATATTATGGCCAATGATTTAGCTGGTCCTTCCTTGCATGACTTGCTTATCAGGGATCCATCGACAGTTATCTAACTTTAGTCTTGTGATCTTTTGAATGGGATTAGGGAGCTGGTAAACAAACTGAAAGGGAAAAAATCAGAAGATCAGGGGAAGGGAGACGCTGTACGCCATCAGAAGGTGAGGGAATTGTATAATTTGTTACTCCCTCTTGTAAGTTGTTGAGGTATCTAAGATTCTTGTGGAAGTATGGCAGCATCTCATTGACTCATAATTTTGTGTATACAGGTGCTATGGGACAGAGCTTTAGAAATTCGAATTTCGATCCAGAAGTTGGTCACTGGAGTGCACCGTTTTCCAGTGGTAGGTCTACTTAGGAAGCTCACTTATTTGTCATTTAATATGTTTCTGCCTATACTGCATATACAGCTGATTTATGGACCTGCAAGTTAGGTACCCAGCTCAAAGAATCAGAATGATATCTCAGCTACAATAGATTTGCCTCCTCAACATTTTCCCAAATTATTCTGCACCTGGACCTGGATGTGTGAGATACAGTCTCTTCAATTATGCATCATAAATTCTCATTTGGAAGACCAAGCTTACATGTTTTTGGGGCTATTTGTGACTGCAGATGCAAGGCAAGGATGCCTCCTCAGAAGCTTACAATGAATGTGAGAAGGCACGTAGGATGGTAACTGAGGCTGCAGCTACTGCTCTTAATAGTTTTCTAGAATTAAAACAGGTACTATTTTCTGCACTAAGTTGAGTTGTTGTGAACTGATTATTTATGTGTCTAGATCTGTTGTTTTGTCTGTTTACATCAACTTATGTCTGCTCCTGTATCATCTTCTTCAGCTTCCTAGGGTGCTTTTTGAAGGTTATTCTGATGGAATCATGGCAAACAGGTGTTGGTAGAGCAAAATGAAGCAGTAGTAGGAAGTGATTCTGCAGGTGTGGATGGTATGTCTAAACCACGTGTATCATATCTTACAATTGCTGCAATATTTTTCATGCTTTTTGCATTCTTTTGACATGAGATGAGCTATCATGTTTGCAACGGAGGATGATTGTAAAAGCTTGAAATTCTCAATATCATGTGAACTTGAATGCATTTTTTGCCTACTGTAGTCAAGGTGGGACTAGATGTATGTATGCTTTATGGTCTTTAAAAAGGTTCAAATCGTCTCAGATGTATTGCGAAAGCGAAAAGGAGATTATGAGGACAGTGTGACAGAAGATAAAAATTCAGAGAGCTTGTGTGATACCCTTTGGGAACGCATGACTAGTCTTTATTCAAGGTACAAAGTGATTTGCTCAGACACCTACATGCTGCTGGTAAAGAGTTCCAGGGCAAATTTATTTCCTTTTGGTCTCACTTGGGATTCTACATCAGAATAGGGATCATAATATTTGATCATTTGTTGTTTTATCTGTTCAGGATTTAGGGTCTTATGTTGCTATCAATATTTATAAAATTTTGTAAATCAAGGTTTTCTGATAGTATTGCTCAATTTACTTATAGCTGTAAAAGAAGTGATGAAGCTTACCATGTAGATTTTTCGTCTCATAATTGGCTCCAACTTTTCTGATGGGTCCTATTCAATAACAGGATAACTCCATTTCGAAATTCTTCAGTGGATAGATGGCAAAGGAAAACACAACTTGCAACAGGTGCAGGTGCACTTAAAGGCAAGCTTCAAGCTTTTAATCAGGTAAGGCTCGTTGACCACCCCCTCTGTTAGTAGCCTCTGTTGGATTGTTAGTAGCTTTTGTGATATATTTGTTGAGTGCTTTGTTTATGAGGCTTTTGTTGTGATGGTACAGAGCATAAGCCAACAGCTGACTACAGTCATGAGAGACCCCAGCCAGCTTATTGAGAATATCCGCTTGCGGCAGGCAGCTAACCAGGTGTTTTGCCAATCTACATACATGCTTCTCATTATGCTTGTTGTAAACATGAGAAACATAATTTTTGTGCTTAAATGTTCAATAAGTTGATGTTTTCTAGTATGAATTTCTCTCTTATTTCCACAATGTATTGCATGCCTGGCTATTATTATATATAAATAGTAATAATATTTGAAGTGATAGAATATTTGGACTGTTCTTTATGTGGCTCTCTTATTACTTTGTTTGTCTGCTTCATGTAGTTTTATTGCTAAATACTGAATTCCAAAAGTTCAAGCTGTTTTGTGTTCGACATGAATGCATATCATCCTTTGTTGTGCGAGTACCCTTTATCACAATGTTTTCCCAGCCAATGCAGACTCTGGTGGAGGATGGTGTACCTGTGGCAAATCATGCTGGCAAAGATGGAAATTCTGAGGTTAAGCTCCACCTGACTCCTTGGAAAGCATGAGACTGGGGTTTATGATATACATTTCAAAGGCAACAATGTCGTCTTGTGAAATAGTTGAATTGTGAAGGGAGTACCCTAGCACTGACCTTGGCTGTGGATCCTAAATGCTGGGATGTGAAGGGCAGGGTGAATCTAAAAGGAATTTGATTACAAGGTGTTCTGATCTTCTTGTTAACATGTAATTTTGAAATGCTTTTTGTCATATTTATTCCTTGAGCTGGGCTTCTTGATGTTGCACACATTACATGTAGAATTTCTAAGTCTTCCAATTTCTTGATATGCCCAATCATATTTCTTGGGTATGACAGGCAGATGCAAGCAATCCGGAGTTGGTTGATGATTCTGACTTCTACCAGCAGCTGCTACTTGAATTTTTGGAGTCATCTGGTGCAAGTGGGATAGGTAAGGGACTGCCAGATATAATATGTAACATGGCCTTTCTCAGATGCTTGTTTGGTGTTTGCACTTGGTTAGATAAACATCACACAAAGTTTTCAAGAGTCCTGTGAATCATGGCACTGTAGGAAATGCAACTGCAAGTGATCTGGATAGCAGTGAACAATATGCTGATATCTATTCTGTGGGAACTGGTTTGGATCAGTAATCCAACATTGCTGCAAAATTCATAACTTACGTTGTATTTGTAATTGTTCTCTTCCACTGAAAAGAAGATTTTTCATCACTTGACCATCAACATAGCATGTAACAAGGACATCCTGGGCATCTTCACCGCTGACGTATGAATTTTACTATATCCAGGGGGACTTCAAAATGCTAGGAAGCGCACAAAGAAGAGAAAGATTGTTGATCGACGTGCTTCTAAAGGAAGGAAAATCAGGTTCTTGTCCTTTCTCCGTCTAGATCTTTTGGGTATCAATGTTTTTTCACTAAATGTTAGTGGGCTTAAACTTAATACTGGTTGTAGGTTTAAAAAAAAAATAAAAAAAATCTTAGGGTTTGCATGGCTTTGAGGGTTTATTAGCATTGGGCAGAAATTGTTTCTGACTTTCGATACCTCTCCCTGACTGCCCCTTTCATGTTCTTAAAGAGTCCCTTCAATAGAACATATGTAAAACTGGTTCATCAGGAATCCTCCTCACTATTGAACTACTTGGATCCATCCGATTAGATTTTTCGTTGGTGTTTTCCTATGCCACATAGGACATGTGGAAGCTGGAGGCACAAAAGATAAAAGCATCTCTAGGTCTGGCATCTAGATACATTGACAAAGACTACTATGACTACTATCACCTTTGTTATCTTAGCAAAAATCCCACCTCTTCCTGTACCATGTGTGCAGTGAACTTCATGTTGCTCACATTCTAGTTTTCCTGGTTAGTGGGCTGCCATAGAAGCTGCCTTCAAGTTTTTCCCTGGTTTGGATAGTCAGCAGGAACTTTAGGACTAAGGTTCATCGTTTCTACAGGTACAATGTGCATGAGCCGTTGGTTAACTTTATGGCTCCTGAACCAATGGTACTACCACCAATGGCTTCAAAACTCTTCTCAAACCTCTTTGGTCAGCGGACAATTGCTCCAGTCTCCTGAAAGTGTATGGAGACAATGGGCCTGGAGACAACAGGTTGAGCAGTAGGTTCTTATGTCGTGGAGTATCTCAATGTGCAGACCTTGATTAAGTGATGGGTTTTGCAATTATAGGATGGCTGGACATTCAACTTCACAATGTATTTCTTTGTTTATTCAATTTCTTTTCAAAGGGAACTAAGCAATCCAAGTTACAAAAGTTGCAGTCACAATCATTTTTCTGTAATTGATTTCTGTACTATGCTTGAAGATCAATTGTTGTGGAGGAACTCAGACCTCTGTACCCAGGAGGTGTGGAGGTTGTGTATGTTGAGGCTCTGAGTTGTTATGAGAATTGGGTGATGAGTAAGTTCATCTAGTAGTGGGAATGCTTTTCTCAATGTGCTCGATGACTTACTACTATTTATTCAACGCAAACTTCTTATATATCATACTGCGTGACAATACCAGTTCAAACATCTCACTCAGGTCCATCTTCAGCTCATCAAATACAAGAGGCAAAATTTTATGGTGGCAACAAACCACCCATTGTGAAGGCACTACAAAAAAGAATCACCATGGAACTCGAAAGTGTTCCCCATGGTATAACTGCTACACTCCAAAGTAGGATACCTCAACTTGTGAATTGATACGTACCATGTTGCTATGTGTGGATCTCTTCTTCACTAACTAGAACTAGGTCTTCGACACTACCACTAAGGATTATAATTCTAACAAAAATGAGATATGGCCATACAGAGATCTTGCTGCTCTACTGGCCACATGATTTGGTTTGTTCAAACTGGATTTATAACCATCGCTGGTCGTGCTGGCACTGCTGTTCCTGCAGACATTGGCCTAACAGCTGCAGACTTGTAAGTGTACCACCGGGCACACCACACAAAGAGAACTGTGTTTGTGAAACTAAGGATGGTGAGAAGCCAGTAGAAGTAGTCCATGTGACTTTGATTTAGGTTGTTGCCAATCCATCCGCCATTAGAATCGTAGGTCAATTCAGTGATAATAGACACTAGGAGACTGCTCACAAAACTTCCGACAGCAACAGTGCTGAGGTACAGAGCATTTCCCAGGCTGCGCATGGAGTCAGGCGCTTGGTCAAGAAAGAATTCCATTTGGCCCACACTGATGAACACCTCACAAATGCCTGTTAGCATGTACTGTGGAAGCAACCAGAATATGGACATGGGCACTTGATCACTATTAAGGGCCCCGTTTGCCCTGGCCACCTTCAGTCGCCGCATTTCTACAATTGCAGCAACTGCAATGGAGAGGGTGGACAGGATCTGACCCACACCAATGCGCTGGAGCAATGTGAGTCCCCTCACATCGCCTGTCAGGCTTCGCATAAACGGCACGAAGAACTTATCGTATAAAGGTAAGAAGATGCAGATGGTGGCGGTGATGAACAAGGGCATGGATGCAGCCGGAATCTCAAAGTTGGGCCCCATGTGTCGGTCCATCGTGGTGCCTTGGTTCAAGAACAGAGTGCCCACTTGGGCAAACACAGCTGAAAACATAAGGTTGGTCCACCAGATTGGGAGCATTCGAACTAATAATTTCACTTCCTCAACCTGAGTGACAGTGCATACTTGCCAAGGGCTAGGATTATAAGCTGCATTCATTCTTCCCATATTACCAGCCTCTGCAACTGGAGCAATCGCTGCTTTGTCCAGGAATCTACATAGCAACCATGTTCCAGAAGAAATTTAGCACAGTGCCAATATAAATTTGCGACCTTCACGGAGCACCACTACTTAAATATTTGATAAATTGCTTGTACGTAGTCCAAGGTATTTGTGACAGTCACTGGTACATATAGATGCTGTACTGAGAAAAAAGCATTGGACACACTACTAGGATCTTTTCGACACAGCCCATTCGAAACACTATCATCTTACTTGTCAAAGACATTACATTCCATGTCAAACATCAGCCTTGTTCATGAGATTCGTGGGCTTAGGAATTTGTTCGCATTTGTGCCCAAGTAATTCTCTTGGGATGCTTCTCATGTCCACATTCATCCTGAATATTAGTGGCAAGGGAGGGAAAAGTGCCCAGGTGACATGACACACTATTTTAAGAAAGAGAGATACTACTCAACATGGTTGAGAATGTTATAGATTTGACACATATTTGACACAAAATATGATATTTTCGATGGGTATTATGTGACACATGATGTCAAATGGCGGATGCTAAATACCCCCCCACGAACTTTTCGGGGGGGGGGGGGGGGGGAATTCTGTCAGGGACAACCCCCGACATTTTTTCTGCACCCGACCGAAAACTGCTGCCCGCCCGCCCGATTTCGAAAAAACTAGTGTACTTGCATTTTTGAAGGCTACTTGTCCACAAATCCCATATTGAGTGCACTTCATTTTCAAGGTCTCAAATCCAATATATATGTTCACTTCCATTGAGTAAATAAGCAATTGACTAGATTTCATTTTCAAAGTGAAACCGACAATAAAGCATGTAATTAACTTGGAAGTCAAAAATATTACAAAATCCTCATTACCACTGAGGTTATAATTTTTGTCACTTACAATTGAAAGGGACTTTGTCATTCTAAAATGAAACTAAAATTTATGTTTTTTTTTCATATTTTATAATGTATTCTAATATATACTATATTATATCTAATATATCTAATATCTAATATATATTTAATACCTTCTACAATCACAAAGTTTTCATACGCATTTAAACTAGTTAAGTAAGATTGAATGCAACTAAGTCTAATAATTTCTGATTAATCCTAATTAATCCTATTCAAGCCCAATTAAATCAGAAAATATGCGTACCAAATTAATTGACCCTAATTAATTATAAAATGTACTTACTGGAATTAGTCATGATTTAAATGGAATTAACTCCAGTAAATAGAATTTATGATTAATTAGGCTTAATTATTTTGGTAAGCATATATTCTGATTTAATTGGGCTTAATTAGGATTAATCAGAATATATTAGACTTAGTTGCATTCAATCTTACTTAACTAGTTTAAATGTATATGAAAACTTTGTGATAGTAGAAGGTATTAACTATATTATATGAAAATATGAAAATATGAGAACAAAACATAAATTTTAGTTTCATATTGGAATGACAAAGTCCCTTTCAATTGTAAGTGACAAAAATTATAACCTCAGTGGTAATGAAGATTTTGTAATATTTTTGACTTCCAAGTCAATTACATGCTTTATTGGCGGTATCACTTTGAAAATGAAATCTAGTCAATTGCTTATTTACTCAATGAAAGTGAACATACATATTGGATTTGAGACCTTGAAAATGAAGTGCACTCAATATGGGATTTGTGGACAAGTAGCCTTCAAAAATGCAAGTACACTAGTTTTTTCAAAATTGGGCGGGCGGGCAGCAGTTTTCGGTCGGGGGCTGCCCTGACAGAATATTCCCCTCCGAAAAGTTCGTGGGGGGGGGGGGGCATTTAGCGTCCGCCATGTCAAATGGGCTGT
Source organism: Polytrichum commune (assembly GCA_950295325.1). Taxonomy (NCBI): domain Eukaryota; kingdom Viridiplantae; phylum Streptophyta; class Polytrichopsida; order Polytrichales; family Polytrichaceae; genus Polytrichum; species Polytrichum commune. The sequence continues at coordinate 50,996,346 of OX485807.1, forward strand.
GTCGAAAAGACCTCCTTTTCCTACTAGTGAACATAATTGTAGAAGTTGACAACTCTTCATGTCAAGGTGTATCCCAAAGAGAGAGCTTTTAGCATTCAGATCAAAGCAATGTCACTGATAGATTAGGTATGATACGGTAGTGTGGGAAACTTACTGCAAGCTTGGAGTATGCGGAAGTCGAGGTTTGCAAGTCGAGAATGGAGCAGCCTCTTTTTTGATATCGTTGAGTGCAACTTCGTACAACATGTCACTGTTGGAGGGCACAGGATGGTTCCACTTCCGAACAGCGGAGAAAATTACTTGGGCCACACGGGTGAGTGGGCTGCCTGATGGAATCTGGTGCCTGTAAACAGGGGTCCCGAAAAGGTATGCTAAAGTAGCCAAGCCTGTGATTGCAGTAGGAATGCCATACCCCCATGACCAACCCACGTTGTCCTGCACATACACCAGGATGCTTACAGACAGCATGGTGCCGAAGCTGATGCTCACGAACCACCAATTTGGGAAAGACATCTTGCGCCTGGCCTCTCGTGCATCGCCATTGTCGAACTGGTCACCCGCAAACGCAGTGACGCACGATTTGATGCCCCCTGCGCCTAGTGCCATCAAATACAGGGCGAAGTAGAAGAAGCAGATCTGGCCTTTTGTAGCTCTCTGACATGTGCTGTTGGATAGAGTGGTTGTGTCACACTCGGGAGGTTTCAAGGATGGGAGGGAGACCGACATTGTTACAAAAACCAGAGCCTGCATGGAGACACACAGTTCCATGGGATCCAGCTGATCTTATGAAAAACCCCGAAGAAACTAAGCATCTACAGATCATTTCCTAAACTCATGGTTGAAACGAGTACTGCAAATTTGAAGCTCAAACCTCAGTTTCTTGAGGCATATATCAAATTTGATGAACTAATCAACATTGGCTTTGCTGATCTTTACTGCAGTGTCTATATGTTCTTGCTGATTTCTTGCATGTCCTGCTCCATGTGCTAATTACCCTCAGCAACTCAACGAACTGCATAGACCTTCTTTTTCTGTTTTGGCTACACCAATTTGTTGGTAATTTACATTTTCTGAAGTTCTTGTAGATTTCTTAGTGACATAGAACTAAGGCCCAGTTAATATAGGAATTATTCATCAGTTACTGCCCTTATAAATAGGTCACCAAGCTTAAATTCCACCGACGTGGTCATCGGAGTTATAAGTACACTTATCTTGCAATGTCCTTATAGCATAAAAAAAGATCATATTCGGTGAGATGAAGATAGTCGTACCAAGAAATAGCCACATGAGAACAATGATATTGTCCAGTATCTCCCCAAATATGCATCTGCCACAAACGCACCGATGAGAGGTGTCATGAAAGTTGTGCCTCCCCAATTGTTCACGTTCTTGGCAGAAGTGGAGACATCTTCGTGAAGAACCGTTGTAAGGTAAATAACCAGATTCGACGAGATTGCGTAGAAAGCCACCCTCTCGCACACCTCACACCCTACGAAAAAACAGACATCAACTCACGTCAGATTTCAGTGCACTGTGAACATGCACATTGGCAAAAGTATTATTTTGTTTCCACGTCAACTCCTCGCGGAATCCAGGATCAGTTCAAAGCAAGCAAGGGAAACGTGCTAGAGAGAGAGAGAGAGAGAGAGAGAGAGAGAGAGACCATCCGTGAAATTGTAGACCCACAAGGATTTGACCTGAACAAGGTCACTTTGTTGTAATTTAAAGATTCAAATAAGGATGGCAGTAGTCTACAGTTTACCAGCAGTTGGTATCGACATACAGGAAGCATAGGTCAAAGGTTATCATCGACTTGCTGCCAGAGGAGGGTGCACTGAGAGGTGAAAGCTGGGTGAATTCCTGATAAGCTACTGCTGATTGTGGAAATTTGTAAGAAGGATTTGGTTAGGTTGGAGTGTGTTTGATTGCAGGTTACCCACCTAAAATAAACCAACATGCTTCCAGGTGGTTGTAACTTGTCATGATAAGCTGGCGATTTGCTTATATGTTACTGCTACTGGAATTTTGTAAGATTCCTTTTGTTGCGTTGGTGGAGTATGTTGAACTCCAATCTACCCACCCAAATTTAAGTAACATGCTTTCCAGTTGTTTATTAATAAGGATACTGCGGGTTGTGGAATTTTGTAAGGAGAATTCTATTGAGTTGGAGGAGTGTGTTGGATTGCAGATTACTCACCAAAAATTAGGCAACAGGCTTTCCAGTTGCCGGAGCTGGCCTTCAACGACGGGCGCCCTTGCATGTCCACCGCGCCATCACTAACCTGCAGCAAAGTTGTGTCATCCGCCTTCCTCACGTCCTGCTGCACCGACGGTGTCGTCTTCTTCGCAGACCGCCAGTCTGCGGTACTTCTCGATCGAGTCTGTAGGTTATCGTAGCCTGACTCAAGACGAGATCCAGCTGGTGGTGCTTGCTCCTGCAAGGCCATCTACCTGGGATCTACCTGCACCGCAGCAATAAGTTGGTTCCAGTGTAGATTACGCATGACACATTTGATCATCGTCTCCGAAGTCCAGTGATTTCAATGCAACCTGGCAAATAGCACCCCTCGACTGATGCCCTCATCACAGTTTTTTGAGAACCATAGGAGCTTTTAAGGGCATCATACAACGTGTTCATGTCCCTGGCCATCATTTGAACTGTGGCCATGTACAACCAAGCGGATGGAAGTTGCCGAATTTCTTGAACCAGTTTGCCAGGGAAGTTGAAGGACTTTCCTTGGTTTCATTATCATCAGTTCCAGTGTTCGGATTCAAAAGCTTGGAGTTCCGGCGAGCAGATCATCGAATGTAGTATGGTTTGTGTATTCGATGTAGGGTGGATGCAATCTGTAGGGTTACGTGACATGAGGTTTGAGATTGCGAGGTGAGGCGAACAGCCAAGAACTACCTGCAGAGATGGGAGATAGAGAGAGATGCACAGGGAGCTGTGTTGTTGATGAGGAGGGGAAGAAAGAGGAGATGAGGAGAAATGCTTGGAGGGGCAATGGTGGGCGAGAGTGGTGGTGAGGCAGGGGTGGGTAAAGTTGAAGGCGGTAAACTGGTGCAATGGGTAGGTGATGATCATGGCTGTAAGGTCGTATATGGAGAATGTTGCTGCTCCGGAGGCCAAACAGTGCGACGCTTGCACACCCCCCGGATGCATAGCTCGATGCTCATGCTCCATGCGGCAACTATTCCTAAGAGCATCAAATATAATACCGGACCAGCACAACAATTGTGTCCACCTTTTGGGACGGTTAGGGTTTTGGAGTCTGCCTTGTGCCAGATGGTCAAGACTCACGCATATATCCCAGCAATCGCTTCCCGGCTACAGGCTACCTCCACAATAGATCTCCATTCCTCTGATTGCAGCCTAATTAATCCGCCTCTTCCGGTCGACAATCACCTTTGCCCGCCATCAATGGTGTCGGAAGGCGAGTTCTGTATGTTGTACAGACCTAAGGCACAACAATTCACAGCCCTCCACTCGTGGCAAGAAATGCAGCAATTCAGATGCCTTCCACCCTACATGATTCAAACTGATGATGCAGCTTTTCAAATTGATGCACTTGTCGTGAATTGCGTCATTGGCACGCGGTTAAGCAGGATGTGACCAGATTTTAAAATGTGACGTCGGACTGTGAGTTAGACGATTGAGATACCTGAAATTGTCCTTCCACTTTCACAACGGCGTGCTTCACGTGTTGCTTGCAGTAGTGGGAAGCGCATTGACCTCGCCCCATTCCGAGTGATACCTAATGTATTTTCAAATTGACTTGACTGCAATGTATTGTCTTGCCGTGGGTCCCAGGGATACTTGTGAAAACTACGTCGAATGGGCTTGAAACCTCCATTTTGTCGTAGTGATTGTGACATGTAGATATTTAGATTAAGGATTCTCGCACTCACTCTATGTCTAGTGAATCTAAGAGAAAAGTGGTAGCAGATTGGGAGGTTATTCATGTGAGAATCGATCGATGGCGCACCTGCTAGCGGCTGAGAAATTTGCACATTCCAAGAATTAGCCAATATTCCAGCCAATTAGCCAACATGTGTGCATTGACCTGCTTGTATCTTGTGTAAAGAAGTCATCCGGCGATTACCCAACAATGTGAGAAACAATGTGTTGCCTTCACATGTGGCAGGTGAAGATTTTGTCTTCGGCGACGGATCAGTCAACATGAATTGGAGCATTTCCTCGAGTCTTGTGCGCCAGGCCATTTTAAGTAATAGAGTCAGCATGAATGTGATGCTTTCTCCCCAGAATCTAAGCACTTGTGGAGGAGCACTTCTGTCTGCTCGCGAAAAGCTTCGACGAAGACAATTGTTCACCTCCACCATTTGCCCTAGAAATGCCCCGTCTCTCTTTCCAGCGAGGCCTTTCTTACAGGACCACATGAAATATCGCCTCCTTCGTGCTTTCCACGGGAGCCATGTGAACTACCAGGCCGCCACGCCTCAGCCGAAGGCTGTCCCTCTGTCCAGGCTGAAAGATAACTTCATAGATGGAACAAGCAGCGTGTTCTTGGAGGAGCTTCAACGAAAGTGGGAGGCGGATCCAAACAGTGTGGATGTCACGTGGCAAGTCTTCTTCAAAAATTTCACCGGAACATCGGCGTCGTCTTCCCCTGGCATAAGCCTCGCAGGAGGTTCAAATCAAGTAAGATCTGTTCTCAAGTCGGAAACATGCACATCCGTAAGTGACTACATTTAATGAATCCTTTAATCCTGTTGGCTGTGCGGGATGATGATTCATAGCCGAATTTTGTGACTGCATGGAATTTAGGAGAGCTTGCTCTCCTGCATTTTGGTTAAGGCATACCGATTTGTTGTCAAGTCCGGAAATATGCACATCCATGAGTCACTGAATTTACTGCATCTTTCACCCTATTCGCTGCGCGGCATGCTAATTCATGGCCGAATTTTTTGTGCGCATAGAATATAGGAGATCTTGCTCATCTTGTGTTAGGTAGGGCGGACCAGATTGTTTTGTTGTAAGATCTGGAAATATGCACATCCTCGGGTCACTGAATTTACTGAATCCTTTCATCCTGACGACTGTCCGACATGCTAATTCATGGCCGCTTTTTGTGTGTGCATGAAATTTAGGAGATTTTGTTTGACCTCGTGACGGTTAGGGCAGACCAATTTGTTGTCAAGTCCGGAAATGCACATCCTTGAGTCACTGCATTGACTGAATCCTTCCAACCTGTTGACTGTGCGAAATACTATTTCATGTCCTAATTTTGTGTCTGCATGGAATTTAGGAGAGCTTGCACGTCCTCATATTGGTTAGGGCACACCAATTTGTTATGAAGTCCGGAAATGTGCACATCCGCGGGTCACTGAATTTACTGAATCCTTTCATCCTGTTGGCTGCGCGGCATGGTAATTAGTGGTCCAATTTTGTGTTTGCATGGAATTTAGGAGAGCTTGCGCGTCCTCATGTTGGTTAGAGCATACCAATTTGTGGTCAAGTCCGGAAATGTACATCCCTGAATCACTGCATTTAATGAATCCTTCCTACCTGTTGGCTGTGCGGCATTCATGGTCGAATATTGTATCTGGATGGAATTTAGGAGAGCTTGCGCGTCCTCATGTTGGTAAGGGCATACCAGTTTGTTGTCAACTCCGGAAATACGCAAATCCGTGAGTCACTGTATATACTTTCTCTGTGCGGCATGCTAATTCATGGCCGAATTTTGTATTTGCATGGATTTTAGGAGAGCTTGCGTGTCCTCATGTTGGTAAGGGCATACCAAGTGAACGGCCACATGAAGGCGAAGCTGGACCCTCTGGGATTGGAAAACCGTGCCGTCCCTGCTGAACTCGACCCTCAGAGCTATGGCTTCTCTCAGGGCGACATGGACAGGGAATTTGTGGTTGGCGTCGACGGAATAACAGGGGTATTAGGTACTGGAGATAGACCGCAAACATTGAAATCGATTCTCTCACGGCTTGAGAAGGCCTACTGCGACACAGTTGGCTACGAATACATGCACATCCCTGATCGGGAGAAATGCAACTGGCTGAGAGAAAAAATTGAAAACCAGGTGAGCAGTGTGCTCATCATACAAATTCCTTGAATCTCCAATCTTGGCCGCCCACTTACTTTGTTGTTGGCGAGTGAGCACAAATTAGACTAGTTAAGGATAGCATCGGGTACAGGTCAAAGGGTGATTGACTCTGGTAGAAATTTCGTTGTGTGTAATTTCTGAATGCAGAGTGAATTCTTCTCTGACGTCCCCGTAGAACAGTACAGGTGATCGAGTACACCCCAACTCAGCGTGCAGAGTTCCTTGATCGACTCATGTGGGGAACCAATTTCGAGAACTTCTTGTCTCAGAAATGGACAGCAGCAAAGCGGTTTGGATTGGAGGGATGCGAGACTTTGATTCCAGGAATGAAGGTATGGGCTGACGAAAAACTACTAAATTGTCACTTAGTTTGAATGTGATGGTGCTGCTGGAGTGGCAAATTCATACCCATTCAAAGGTCGCTTGTGATGTGGAATGAGGGGATATTGAGATCACCTCAGTCTAAATGTGATGATGCTCCTGGGGAGACGGATTCATAAGCCATTCATAGTTCACATTTGATAAGGAATGGCGAGAGATTGATGTCACCTCCGTTTGAAGTGATGATCCTACTGGAGTGGCGAATTCATAACCCATTCAAAGTTCATATGTGATGAGCAACGGTGGAACAGTGAAATCACCTCAGTTTGAATGTGATGCTACTGCTGGAGTGACGAATTCATAACTCATTCATAGTTCACATGTGATGAGGAATGGTGGAACATTAAAATCACCTCAGTTTGAATTTGATGATGCTGCTGGAGTGACGAATTCAAAACCCATTCATGATTCACATCTGATGAGGAATGGTGGAAAATTAAAATCACATTAGTTTGAATGTGATGATGCTGTTGGAGTGACTGAATCGTAACCCTTTCACATGAGAAATGGTGGGAGATTGGTCACACCTCAGTTTGAATGTGAGGACGATGCTGGCGGAGTGACAAATTCAGAACCCATTCATAATGGAAGACTCGAAAACCCTTGGGCATTAGGATTGAAAAGTGCGATTGGTGTGAGAATGCAGGAACTGATAGACACAGCTGCAGACCATGGGGTGGAGAGCATAGTGATAGGCATGCCGCACCGAGGGCGGCTGAATGTTCTGGGAAACGTGGTGCGGAAGCCCCTGCGCCATATCTTCAGCGAATTCCGTGCGGGCATCAAGCCTGTGCAGGTGGACGAAGGAGGTTACACGGGGAGTGGCGATGTGAAGTACCATTTGGGCACATCCTACGACAGGCCGACGCGAAGTGGGAAGAACATTCATCTGTCGCTGGTGGCCAACCCTAGCCATCTGGAGGCTGTGGCTCCCGTGGTGATTGGCAAAACTCGTGCGAAGCAGTACTACTCGCATGACAAAGACCGCGTCAAGCACATGGCCGTGCTCATGCATGGAGATGGTAGCTTCTCCGGCCAGGGAGTCGTCTACGAAACTTTCCATCTCAGCGACCTCCCCAACTACACCACCGGCGGCAGCGTCCACATTGTTGTCAATAACCAGGTAAACATATCACATATTCTTGTCCTGCACCATCACAATTCGGCTTCCTCCTCTTCATCCAGTTGCATAGTTCTTCTCGCCATCACAACAACCTAATCAGTTCTTGTTCATCATCTGCTGGTACTATTGCTCCTGGATCATAGTCCTACTTTCCTCCTCCTCACACAGTTGCCTAGTTCTTCTCGTAATCACAATCACCTAGTCAGTTTTCCAGTTTTCCTTCGTCCTTTTCTCCGGTATCAGCTGTTGGCACCAAAGGAGTGCCAGCTTTGCCACCTTCTTCTCTAGCTCTTGCATGAAGACTCAGTATATCAAATTCTCGTTAGAGGCATAACTGGAGGTGGGACTGCAAAAACTTGCACATGGGTGCCTTCTACCGAAAGAGTTCCAACGGAAAAAGCCTACATCTGTTGCCCAATCCACTCAGAACTCCTTTTCTAGCATTTTCAACTTCTTTGCTTATAGACTCACTTGATGGCTTTCTGTGGGATGAATGTCGCCGAGATTGTGCTGATAGCATTCCCAACTTCTTCCAGCACTTCTCATTTTAGCTCCAACAAAAACTTGCAATTATCAATGGAATTCCTGCATCAATGTGAATGGACTATATAGGGATATGCATTAACAGGTACAATGTCTCTATGATAATCTCAATCCTAACAATGCTTCCCAATGGCAAGTATTTTCTGTCACCGGCCCGCCGGGCTTCTCAAAGGTTTGTGTGCCCCTGTCTACAGGTTGCGTTCACAACAGATCCCAAGTTCAGTCGATCCTCACCATACTGTACAGACGTAGCAAAGGCTTTGTGTGCACCAATTTTTCATGTGAACGGGGACGACGTGGAGGCAGTCATCCGTGTGTGCGACCTGGCTGCTCAGTGGCGTTGCCGTTTCCATTCTGATGTTGTCGTCGACATCGTCTGCTACCGCAGGTACATAGCAAATAGCTCCAGACATTGTTACTGATTTGTTAGCATACTGTAAACCTAAGGAAGACGCACAAACTTTTCCAAGTGCAGAAACTAAATTTGAGTTGTTCCGCCTTGTTTACTGATACCAACGTCCTCTCGTATGGATGATATGGTCTTACAGATTTGGACACAATGAGATTGATGAGCCCTCCTTCACACAACCTACCATGTATCAAGTAAGACACCTGTTGATCTCTTCTTGCATTATAGAGTTATTCTTTTGCTCATAAACAGCAGAAGTTTCTCCATACATTAGAACCATTGGAGTTCCTAAGGTTATACTGAAACATTTGTGACAAGATCATGTGGTACTGATCACTGTGCAAAACAATTTTCTGATTTAGGTGATTAGGAGTCATCCAACTTCCCTTGCTATTTATGAGAAGAAACTTGTTGACAATGGGCTTCTGAGGAAAGAAGAAATTGCCAAGCTGAAGGCAAAAGTAATGTCCATATTGAATGAAGAATTTGAGAGTAGTAAAGACTATGTTCCGAGCAAGCGAGATTGGCTTGCAGCATTTTGGGCAGGATTCAAAGGTCCAGAGCAGTTGTCAAAAGTACGCAATACAGGGTATGAGGCTTTTGGTTTTGCATATGTGAGAGATATCATTATGATACAATAAGCCTATGACGTGGTGGTTAGAATTGTCATCTCTAGGATTGTGTCAAGAGGTTGAGACTGACCAGGTTGTTGACGTTGTGATGCCTAAATCATTCTTTTGACAGGGTGAAATTGGAAATACTGAAAGAAGTTGGGAAAGCTATCACCACACTTCCGGCCACATTCAGCCCACACAAAGCCATAAAGCGAGTCTATGAGCAAAGAGGCCAAATGATAGAGACAGGAGACGGAGTGGATTGGGCAACCGCTGAAGCTTTAGCCTTTGGAACTCTTTTGGTAGAAGGCAACCATGTGCGTCTCAGCGGACAGGATGTGGAGCGAGGAACTTTCAGCCACCGCCATGCCGTTGTTCATGACCAAAAGAATGGGCAGATTTACTGTCCTTTGCATCACGTGTTGAGAAGCCAAGAATCTGAAATGTTCACAGTTTGCAATAGGTGAACAAAAGCAAACATACACAGACATCTGACTTATCTATATCTATATATATGTATATATAGATATCTGACACGTATGGTGTTTGTAGTTTTGCAAAATGTATGGTAAATACAAAGAACATGACTTCGTGGTATTGAGTTATAATGCAATGTCCTTTGTGCAGTCTCTTAAATCCTCTAATGAAGTACCTTGTGTACCAGCTCTTTGTCCGAATTTGGTGTGCTTGGATTCGAGCTTGGATACTCTATGGAGAATCCAAATTCAATGATCCTTTGGGAAGCCCAATTTGGTGATTTCTCCAACACAGCACAAGTTATATTTGACCAGTTCATTAGTAGTGGTGAGTCAAAGTGGCTACGGCAAAGTGGGTTGACTGTGTTGCTTCCACATGGATACGATGGCCAAGGTCCTGAGCATTCAAGTGCTCGATTGGAACGCTACCTTCAGGTCTTACCTGCATCAGCCCTTTTTCCAATGCAGTCACTTTCTGTTAAGGCTTTCAAGACACAACTTCATGATGAAGAGCATTGAACCTGTGTAGATTCAGTCTTACAGTAATAGCCCATAGATCTGAATCGAACTTGATTTGTAGTAATCAAAGGCTTACCGGTTTCTGCTCTTTTGAAATCGATGCATAAGTTCTCTGCACAACTGTTCCATGTCTAAGAGATAGTAATTTATCAGGTGGGAGTTATTGTGAAGGACACACGTAGAAACTAAGAAAATGCAGGTACCATGTGAAATTAGATGAGTGATGACAACCCATTCATCATACCCAAAGCGGATGCTAATCTAAGCCGACAGACTCAAGAAATAAACTGGCAAGTTGTCAATGTGACCACACCTGCCAACTACTTCCATGTTCTCCGGCGACAGGTAATTTCTTATTTCCAAGTATGCTTGCATGTTATATCAGAAAATACCCTTTGTAATTTGCATTTCTTTAAATACTTCTCTGTAATATTGCAAGCATGTTGAGTAGAGTAAAACACATTTCCATGGATGTGAGGATTTGAATGTATTGAATGTAAACAATGTGAGCAGATTCATCGAGATTTTCGAAAACCACTGATTGTCATGTCGCCTAAAAATTTGTTAAGGCATCAACAATGTCGGTCCACTTTATCCGAATTTGATGACGTGGAAGGTGATAAACAAGGCACAAGATTCAAGAGATTAATTAAAGACAGTGCTGACCACAAAGATAAGGAGGATAATATTCGTCGTCTGGTACTCTGTTCAGGCAAGGTAAGAACTCAAACAACGATGCGTCCTGGAAGAATGTGGTAGCAATCAGGATGGCATTGGTCTGTTGAAGTAATCTCGCTGTTAACATGAAGAAACTCACGATAGATTCTTATGAACATTGCAGATTTATTATGAACTTGATGAAGAAAGACAACGGCTGAAATGTGAAGATGTGGCAATATGTAGAGTTGAACAGATATGCCCTTTCCCATATGACCTTGTCCAACGTGAAATCAATCGGTACCCAAGTATGTCCTGCACCTGGAGTCCCTGTTATTAACTGAACTACAAGTCATTGAGATTTCAAATTGAGTTGATGATGACTGCCTTGTCTGTTCCTTCTGAAGCTGATGAATTTTGTGGAATGGAAACAGAGGCGGAGGTTGTTTGGTGTCAGGAGGAGCCCATGAATATGGGGGGTTTTTCGTATGTAGCACCTCGCTTGGCAACTGCAATGAGGGCATGCAACCATGGTAAAAGTGAAGATATCAAGTATGCTGGACGAGCTCCATCTGCAGCAACTGCAACAGGGTTTGGCAGCATCCACACTCAAGAGCAGAAAGGACTTGTCCAGAAAGCACTTCAGTCGAACCCAATTTCAGAAGTGTCATGAATATCATTGAAATATTTTCCAGATTTTTGGAATATTGATCTAAGTTACAAATAATAATGAACTGCCACATGGTACATATATAAGAGCTTTTTTGTGATGTGGGGTGTTTGGCTTGTTGTATCCATCGCACTTGTAAAACACATACAAAATTTCCGAGCAATGACAAGCATATGACATACAGATTTCAACATGATTCTACCACTTGTACTAATAGCCCAACTAGAGGATGTGTGTTTCCTAGTTATTTGACCCGATTAAACAGACGATTCAGTATGTGAGTAGGTAGTAGGGCTGGGTGTGCTGACATATAGCCCAAGCACATGAAGTGGTAGCTGGCAGGGGGCGCAGCCTGCCAGCCTTGCCGGAATGGATGAAAAACATCTGTCCAGTCCTTCTTCTTTTTTTCTTTTTTTTTTCGGTCGGTGCCCGACATTTGTGGGGCAGCCCACCCTAAACCTGTATGCGGTTAGCTCGGAGATGGCTGGCTGCGAGCATAATTTGAGTGTTTAGGGTATGTTTTCAAGGAATTTTTTTTTTGTTGTGGTGATGTTTGGTTATATTATCTACTCCCTCTGTTTCACAATAAAACCATGGTTTCTGCATAAACTCCGTGCCAGAATAAAACCATGGTTTCGTTACGGACCTCCTCCGGGCATGACAGAGACGTCGGCAACTTTTCGGCAACTCCCAATTTTGGTTAAAAAGCGCATTGTGGTTCAAATCCGGTCATTGTTCTTAATCCCGCACTGAAATAGAAACCACAATTTTATTTTGAAACAAAGGGAGTAGTGTTTTGGGTTGTGGGTTTAGGGAAGGGGTCTTGTAAGGGTAGTGGAATGGACACACATGACAAGATGTGGGCACTTATTTCATCGTTTTTTCTTTTTAATGGAGTGACATTACGGTGTATGTCAAGGAAGAGAAAGAGAGTTCCTTTGGGAAGTTCTTCAATTTTGGAAGAACGTCCTTTCGTGGTGAAGGTATTCCCAATTATTATAGCCATTCTCTCATTGTTTGAGCCGCAACCTGGACGTGTGTGGTGGAAGGAGCCTCGACAATCAACACAATGGGACATCATTGAAGGCTTGGTATGGCACACTTCACCAGAAATGAGAGATAGAAAATACCTAGAAGCATATCGTATGTCTTATGCATCTTTTATGTATTTGGTCTCCGAGCTTGAGCCTTATTTGCAATCTACTTCTATTCATTTTGTACGTGCTCCTTTAGAAATTAGAAAAGCTGTCGGTATAGTGTTATATCGTCTTGCTCATGGAATCACTGCAGAAATTATAGCGGATAGATTTAATGTAGGTGCTTCAACAGTACGTAAGTATATGAGAATTGTTTTGGATGCTTTAGTATCTAGAGACAAGTTATTTGGGAAGTATATTTCGGTGCCTTCAGGTGCTCGTTTAGATAGGATTATAGCAGGATATGTTTATAGTTGTGGATTACCGAATGTGTGCGGGAGTATAGATGGAAGTCACATTCCTCTTCAACGAAGGCCCGACAAACGTCAAACTGCTGTAGTGGCAGATTTCTGGTGTAGAAGAAAAAGTTTTAGCTCCGTAGTTCTACAAGCCGTTTGTGACATGAACAAGGTGTTCTGGAATGTATGTTGTTCGGCACCTGGTGGAACTGCGGATGGAGGTCAATTTAAGATCTCACAGATCTATGAGCAGATTCGACAAAGAGAAATATTGGCTACACCAGTTGTCATCGTAGATGGAACACATATCAAGCCTTTTTACTATGTGATGCAGGGTATCCTAGCAGAACCTACTTGCTTCGAAATTACAAACCGGCAGATGGAGATGTAGACAAAATAAGGTTTGATAGACAAATAAACGGTGGTAGAGTAAGCATTGATAATGCTTTTGGATTATTAAAAATGCGATGACACATTCTGAATTCTGTAAATTCTAGGGTAGATATTGCACCGTCTATAGTTGTAGGTTGTTGTGTTTTATACAACTTTTGCCAGCTCATGAAGGAACCACTTCTGAGAATGGATTTGGTTCCACTACACATGGTGAGAGGCCGACGACCAATTATTAGAGAAGGTCGTGCAGCTAAAGAGGCTGGAGAAATGATGCGTGATGTTTTGTTCAATAATTGGTTGAATGTGCAAGAGAATGCATCAACCTCTTGAACTGTTTGAAACTTGATTAATATGAGCATTTTTTGTAATAATTTAGACAAACTCTTTGAATGACATATCATTGGTAGTGCTCAATACCACAGATTATACTTGTATGTATGAAGACAAAACATATATATAAGAGTATAATCTTGAATAACAATAGCTATAGATGTAAAAACAAACATACAAATAAAACATTGCCAATGACACCAAATTATCATGGTGTTGAATTCCGCGCACTACGGAGGTTGTTGCTAAACAACTCTGCAATTTTGAGTTGCATCGCAGCAGCTTCACGCCGAGCCGCCATATCAAGTCGCCTTGTCTCTATCTCCATGTCCATCTGCTTCATTGCAATGGCCTTATTAGTTTCCATTTGGATATTGTGCATCCGTTCTTGGGCCTCCATCTTGTGTCGTTCCACTTGGAAAGAACCTTCAGCAAACTTAGTGATTGCATCTGCCATATATGCTGCATTCCCAATGAGTGCACGCTTACGAGAATTTGGTTTTCCATCCACCCCTGGCTTCATGCATGAAGCGGTCTTGGGAGAAACATTCTTCTCCGAGGCAACTGTTGTGGGAGTACTAAAAGAGTGCTCTCCACTAGCGGTAGACATTGGCGTTTTAGGAATTCCCCCTTCTTCCAAAACAACAGTATCCTCTTTATCTTTTGACAATAACACACTAGTTCTCATATCTACCCCACCAGGAACTCCTTCTCCTTTTGCTGATCCAGTGAGTATCTCGGACATTCGCTCAAACCATTGCCACGAAGATCCTTCTCCACCTGTGGCCTCCTCTGGAGATTTCTTTTGAAGTCTCCATTCAGCCTTGAGCTTCTCAATCTTCCCCTTGATATGCTCTTCCTTACGACGCACAGCAAGTGGCATTTGTCTATGGTGCTCAGTACGTATGTGTGTCCAGTGTTTAGGTTTTAAATTACCTTTGTCTATGCGAATCCACTCCTCTTGATACAAGTCCAAAATGTTGTTGATGGCATCGTCGCTCCACCGCCCGCCAACGGTAGCTTCGTCATCTACCAATGTAGAAGCAACAACAACCTTCTTTTTTTGCACCCTCTTTGGTTTAGAATTGGGTTGTATACGTCGTGGTTTCGGAGTTGTCACTGAAACCACTGGAGGAACTGGTTCGATCCGCTCCACGTGTGCTACGTTAGCACTACTTCCTTCCATCATAAACTCCATGAATGACCCTGGCAATTAAAAAATGTGAAGAAATCTTATCCTAGACAAAAGGCATGATGAGTACAATCTATTTGTCATGAACATATAAGCATAAACTAGATCTAGAGAACTTCCACATCGAAGAAAAAAAATTTGAATAAATTCAAAAACTCACCTTGTGGGAAGCGAAAGAACTTGGCTGCGAAAATGAGAGCTCTCGGCCCCTGGAATCTGCAGAGAAACACAGAGGGGCAGCAAAAAAAAAATTTTACCTGCCCGTTGAATTTGTCCCGGAGTGGCTGCCCGCACCCTGGGCAGTGGATGTGACGCGCCTCCTGCCCAGGCAGCTCGCGCGAGGCCTCCCTCCCGAGCCCCCAAAGAAGCGCCGCTTCTCTGTGCAGGGGGACGGGGGCGCAGCCTGGGCGGAGGACATTTGCTTCATGTGCGAGGGTCAATAGGGTGCTAATTATCATGATGGAACAGATATAAAAGCCCAGAAATAAGCCATACTAAGTACCTCACGGAGCTCTCTGAGAATGGATCTAAATAGGAACTAACAGCTGGACTACTAGAGGAACACTATCTAAGAAGATGAATGTAGAAAACAAAGGCTGGGGTGAAACAACCCATTCACTGGTTCTTTTGAGGCAGGGTTGCAATCATCCAACAAGGAACCAATGTATGGGTTGGTTCGCCCCCCCTGAATACCAACACCCCCTCATACACAGAGGCCAATCATTTTGACTGGATCAGTGCAACACACTTTATACAAGAAGAGACTTGGTTAAATGTTGGGTGCAAGATAGTAACCCCATCGTTAGTCACCCCATGAGTAGGCTCTCAGCTGAGCATATGAAAAATGCAAGGGTGTTGGCAGTAACTGTCGAAACTAAGGTAGAAATCACTACCTTGGAACTGAACTGTTCGAAGGTGAGATGGAACTCACAGGTATATGTACACGTTGATCTAGACCTAATTACTGGAAGAAACCCTAAGGTAAATAAAATCTAACTACGGTAACAATCCTCGCCGGCAGATGGTTTCAACACCCCCTCTTGCACACAAGGCTCCTATTGAGCTAATTTACAAGTGTCAAGCCAACTGAGGCTTTTCAGTGTGAGTAGTGATGGACTTGAGATTGAAGGAGATCACTTAGGTGCAGTTGTTGTCTTTGCTGATATGGACGATCTTGGTCATGTTGAAGCGGGGTATCTCACAGTTGATAGATGCGATTGAGAGTAGAGTTTTTGATAGAGGTGAGCAGTCCTTGAGTGGGGGAGTCCGAGGAAGAACAGTTGAGGCAGCGACAGTGTTGCCCCCTCTGAGCGACGAATTAGTCCTCACCCGAATCTGGCCCCTTCTCCATCGGAAGGTGAATGTATCGCTTTTATGGAGGTTCATAAGGGTGAACCGTGCTTGGAGGAAGGGCGTAGCCATGACCTTAGAATGGGCAGCCTTGGAGATGGTCCGGGTCGACACTCCAGGTTACGTTCGATACCTCGAGGATCGTTGTGAGCATCGTCCTTCATTGCGGGAACGGGTGGAAGATGAGTTGAAATCAATTTCAGTGTTGCTGTCGGAGTGCCTCGCGGATTACACATCTCAGTCTGAAAGGATTCGGTCGAAGACTGATAGTTACGAGAAGGATGAGGGAGACTGGAGTTCAACTGAGGGTTCAGGTGATGCCGTCTGTGCTTGTATGTGGATAAGATTCCCTTGTTCTGGGAATGTTCGCAACTATAGCGAGAGTACCTGTGATCAGAATGAGGGAAAAGGGTTTGAAGAGGTATGTGTTTCTTCCTCTGGGAGTTCAATGAGGGCGTATTTCCCTCGTCACTTGATGAGAGTCTGACGATAGTCAGTCAGGCTGTTTCGGAGGTGAAGTTTCCTTCTGCAGTCTTCGAATTTGATTCTCCCGAGCGATTTGGTGAGAAGATCGGCCGGTTGTTCTTGAGATGGAATGAACTCCACTTTGATAGTGTTATTTTCTACCTTCTGACGAGTAAAGTGGTAATCAATCTCAATGTGTTTGGATTTTTCATGAAAAACTGGATTGTAACTGAGTTTGATGTTGCTTTGGTTGTCGCAGAAGTGATGGGTAGGCTTGTTGTCTAGGATTTTAAGTTCTCCCAACAGTCTTCTAATTCATATGGCTTCACATGAACATTGAGCAAGAGCTCTATATTCTAATTCACAAGAGGACCTAGAAGTACTAGACTGTTTCTTAGAATTCCAAGAAACATGAGAATTTTCAAGGAAGAATATGTATGCTCCTACAGAAATTCTATCATCAATATCCTGGCCATAGTCTGCGTCGGTGTACCCATGAAGACGATTCTCCTCCCATTATTTGAAAAACAAACCTAAGTCTGGGTAACGGCGCACATAGCGTAAGACATGCTTGACCGCTTGTAAATGAGCTTCTTGGGGATTTTGCATAAACCTGCTAACTAGACTGACAACATGAATGATGTCAGGTCGAGTTTTAGTGAGAAACAGTAGCTTACCTACAAGCATCCTGTAGATGGTGGCATTAATAGGCAGTGTAGCAAAATCCTTGGACAGGGTGAGGCCCTCGGGAAGAGGGGTGTGGGATGGAGTGCAGTGCTCCATGTTGAAGAGATGGAGAATGTTGAGAGCATACTCCGTTTGATGCATGCGAAGACCAGTAGAATCTCGGTCGAATTGAACACCGAGGTACCTCTGAATGGGGCGAGGTCGTTGGTCTTGAATGTGCAATGAAGGTGATTCTTGAGCTAGGTGATGAGACGGAGGTTGCTTCCTGTGACAAGGATGTCATCGACATAGACTAGGAGAGCAATTGTATCATTACCTACGTGAGCGAAGTAAAGGTTAGGGTCAGAGTGGGATTGGATAAGTCGCCAGGCAAGAAGGGCAGCATGAAAGCTGCATACCAGGCGTGTGGGCTTTGTCGAAGTCCGTAGAGGGATTTGTGAAGTTTACACACAAAGTGTTCAGCTCCTCTCTGGATGAAGCCAAGGGGTTGATGCATGTAAACGTCCTCCTTTAGAATGCCATTCAGAAAGGCAGTTAGGACATCAAGCTGGTGGATGGGCCAATTGAGGTGAATAGCAATGGCAATGAGAATTTGGATAGTCTCCCAGCGAACCATAGGGGCAAAAGTATCAAGAAAATCGATGTCATCCTTCTGTTCAAAACCTCGAGCAACTAATCTTGCTTTATATCGAGGAAGACTGTTGTTGCTACCTGTCTTCACCTTGTAGACCCAACGGGAAGAGATTGCTTTCTTGTCAGGAGGAAGTTCGACCAGGGTGTGAGCCCAAAATCGAGGCTACACATGTTCTTAAACCTTACAAGTTCATTAATATGTAGGCTTTGATTTTCCATCAAGTATTAATAACCTAAAAAGAGTGGGACTGGAGTTAGGTTGCAATCTAAACAATGGGATTGGGTGTTGGTGTCTATGAGTGTGTGAGAATAGGAGGGGTTACCATGAGAGCAATCTTGTGGAAATTATTAGGCTTTGGAACTTAGGTTAAGTGACCCAGGTCCTTTTAGTGATTAGAAGGAGGATTGTTAATCTTTGGTTTAGGTAGGAATTAGTTGTTAATTAAGGAGGGGACTCTGATTAAGGACCGGATGAGATCCGGATATCCCGACTGGGGAGAAGGGGGTCCAGGGGGCTCTCGGCATCTCTCTTTGGAATCGGTGCTTTGTATGTTGGGGGGTTCTGGGTTTAGCGGCAGAGAAGAGTAGGGGAGAGGTGCCGCACCGTGGTTGTGATGTTGCGGGTCGCTGCAAGCCGGCCAATGGGGTTGGGTCCCTGAGTGGGTTCGGATTGAATGAGGCGGAGGAGGGCCCAAGGCTGTAAGAGGAAGGCCATGGCTGCGGCGGCGGCAGGCTAAAATTCATAGTACTCAATGGTGGGAAGAACATTCAACTCCGATCTGGGTGAGCTAGAATGTGCAGAGAGGGAGGGCAGCTGCAAATCCCTTACATTCTGTCATCAATCTCAGAGGTCAACAGTTGGATTCATGAGGATCAGGAGCCTGATCGGAGGGGCTGATCGGTGGCGGAAGACGGCATTGTCAACTCAACAGGGGATTCACCCCGAATAGAGCTCCTTCAGAGGGTGAGTGGGTAAGGAAGGATGAATGTGGGAGGCATTGGTTGAATCCCAGGTTCAAAAACGCAGTGGCACAGGGGAGACTGTGACAACGCATTTAGAATTCCGAATTTAGTTGCTCCTGCATTGAAGGACATCGAGGTAGAAGTGGTTCGGATTTTGATCCAGGTACTCTGTTTTCTTTTTGGAGAGAGGCTGATCACGGCATAATAGGCAGGGAAGGCTTGAGGCTTGACAAGCCCGAGATTAGCAGCCATTGCTAGCAGAATCTCTCACTGTGAAGGAGAAGGAGGGAATGTGGTCACCGCTACTGGGAGCTGAGGGACGAGCGGGGCTGAGTACCGAGGAGGTCTTCGGGGAAGCGACACCTGGCACTGGAGGAGGACGGAATCGAGAGACTGAATAACGGGGGGGGGGGAGTAATTGGGCATGCCAAGCCCCTAGTCCAGGGCATTCCAGAGGCAAAGGGGTCAGTTGGCCGAGGATTAACAAGGAGCAGTTAGGAGGGAAGTACGGTCCTGGAATTATTAATGGATTAATACGGGGGGTTAGTGGCTCAGGGAGGTCAATTGCATAAGTGTAAGGGTTGGTGTTAAGTAGGATTTAGGTTAGTAAGTTAGTTGCCTTGTGATTGGAAATTAGAGTTTGGTGGTTAGGTGTTCATTGAACCATTATGTGTGGCAATGAAAATAAAGGAGAATAGTATTTTTAAATACTTATCCCTTTGTGTTTCTTGAATAAAGTTGTGTGTATTAAACATCCCTAGTGTGGGTTGTGAGGAGTGGAATCTTAAGGCCAAGGGCGCTAAGCAGGCGTGTGTGACCCATGAGCTCTCACCCGGAATAAGACGCATAAGGGTGGGGGTTTGTGGCTGACACAAGGTCCAAGTGTTATTGTTGCGTATAGAATCAATTTCTTCTTGCATGGCAGCTTTCCAGTGAGGGTTAGTATGGACTTGTTGAAAAGTGAGTTGTTCAGGTTGTAGTTCAGGGATAGAGGCACGATGGTCGAGCTCGACATGAGCCGCAAAGTCGTAGAGATGTCGAGGGAAGCGTTTGATGCGGTCGGACCGCCGAGGGGGATTGGTTACTAGAATTGGTAAGGAGGGCGGGGAAGCAATTTCCTCGGGGATAGGTGAAGAAGTATCAGCACCGCTGAGAGTAGGTGAGGATAATCGCGGTATGTCTGGCAGGGGAGTAGATGCTTGAGGACTTGGTGGGCTGTCCTGTGGGTCAGGAGTAGAATTTTGTGGCTGCAGGTTGAGAAGAGTCTGGGATTCTTCAATCCGAGTTGGTGCAGGTGTATTATCTGCTGGGAGAGTAGATTGAGTTTCCGGTGTCTGTGCCAGAGTGAAAAGACTGTCCTCGTCAATGACAATATCTCTGGAAACAAAAATCTTTATGGTGGAGGGGCGATAACACCTGTAAGCTTTAGCTGCAGGGTTGTCTATCGCAACGTCCTGCCACCGTCATGACGTCATGACGTGTCGTGTCGGGGCGGACCCCTCCGTCACGACATAATAGGGTCCACGTAGGGTCATACTAGGGGAAAGCTAGTAGGGTGGGTAAAATACTTACCTTCTTGCCAAGGTGGCATCCAATGTGGCAGAAAAATCCGACGTGGATGTGCATATTTCCCTTGCCAGGTAAATCATTTTGCCTTTGTGTTTATCATTCTGTTAAAATCAAAGTAGTAAAATATGACAAATGAGGGTGTGGGGGGGAGGGGAACGGAGCGGACGGGGACGGGAACGGGGGCGGGAACGGATGCGGACGGGGGGAACGCCGGATGGAGGGCCGGATGGGGGCCGGATGGGGTACCGGATGGGGTACGGATGGGGGCCGGATTGGGGTTTGGATTGGGGGGGACTGGGTTCGGATGGGGGGAGGGGGTTTGGATTAGGGGGGGCCGGGTTCGGATGGGGGGGGGAGGGGGGTCGGATAGGGGGGGGAGGGGGTTCGGATTGGGGGGGGGGGCGGATGGAGGCCGGATGAGGGCCGGATGAGGGCCGGATGGGGGGCCGGATGGGGGAGGGGAACGCAGGGAGTGGGGGGGACGGGCGCTAGTAATTTTTTTCCCACTTTACCTCTACTTTGCTGACATGGCACCATACGTGGACATCATAAATCCTACGTGTCCTGATTGGGGTAATGTAATTACACAAAAAAATACGGTAAAATTCAAGTTCGTCAGGATAAAGACGGCATCCGGCATAATGTCGTGACAGATACGTGTCGTGACGCCACGACATTATGTCGGGATTAGCCTCCGTCACGACACAATAGACAACCCTGTTTAGCTGCTTCATCAAAGCTAAGAAGAATGCATTTTTCGGAGCGGGGGTCTAATTTGGTCCTAGAGGGTTTTGGGATGTGAGCAAAAACAGGAGACCCAAAAATTCGAAGGTGAGTAATAGATGGTTTCTTACCGGAAAAGAGTTCATTCAGTGTCTTGTCAGGGTGGCGTTTTGTTGAGCGTAGGTTAAGTATATCACCAGCAGCTTTTACTGCTTCTCCCTCGGGGGGGCAGTGTGTTAAAAAGTTAAGGATATAGGTGCGAACAACCATTATTTTATAGGGGGGTATTACTTTCAAATTTTTTTTTCACATGCTATCATTATGTAAATTTCTACTTTGGGTTAATAGAAAAATGGCTTGCATTACTTATAATTCCAAATTACCTATTATTCCATACCCTATAGTACTTTAAAGATGTTCAGTATCATTTTTGATACCCTATATTACTCTTAAGTCCATTTATAATTTTTTGCCCCCATGTTTTTAAAATACCCTATCATTTGTTCGCACGTATATTGCTACTCCAACCAATGACTTACCCCCCCCCCCCGAGGCTTCCCCCCATAGATGTCCAGGGAGGGCTTTGTCCAGCAGGATACACCTCGTAATGTCAAGTAGGGACCTGTTTCGCCTTTCAGCAATGTCGTTTCGTTGTGGCGTGTGTGGAGGAGTAAGCTCACGAGCAATTCCTTTTGAGGAGCAGAAATCCTGAAAGGCTTTAGAAGTATATTCACCGCCATTATCCGTTCGAAGAGTGTGGATAGTTTGCCCTGTCGAGTTTGACATGAGCTGTATGAAATGTCGGAATTTTTTGAGGACTTGACTCTTCTGAAAGATAAAGTAAATCCACAGTTTTCAAGAGAAGTGGTCCACGAAGGTGACGAAGTATCTGGCGCCTCCTGTGGAATTGGAATTAAAGGGGCCACAAACATCTCAATGAACCAATTCTAGGATTCTTGATGCATGATGTGTAGCCTCTTTCGGTATCTTGGTCCTGGCATGTTTGCCGAGCTGACATCCACTGCAGGTTTTTGTCGAAAAATGAAGATAGGGTATGCCTCTGACCGCCTCGGAGGCAATCATTCTTTGCATGCCTCTTACATGGAAGTGTCCAAAACCCCTTGTGCCAGAGGTCGGCTTGTGAGCGGAGGTGGAGTGAGTTGATTTCTGGCCTTACATCGGTCGAGTGAGCTTGCAACCTGTACAGTCCCTTATGGTTTTCTCTAATAGCAAAAGCTTCAACTCTTAGAGTAACATCATTGATCACGAAGCAACCTTGAGATTTGAACACAAGGGTCTTTCGTTGGTCAATTAGAGACCCTACGCTTAGCAAGTTCTTAGTGATTCCAGGCGTATAAAGAACCGATGAAATGTTTTTTTATTTTCCCAGATAGGACATGGATGTCGACATCTCCGACTCCGGTCACAATATGGTTCTAACCCCCTGCGGATCGGACTTGAGCGCCGCTAGTTGGGCGAATCGAGGAGAAGATAGTTGAATCACCCGACACATGGTGAGTAGCACCAGAGTCAAGATACCAAACAGTGTTTTGATGTGGTGTTTCTACCATATTAAGCTCTACCAAGCAAGCATCTACCACTTGGTCTGCCAGGAGATTGTCCGGGTCATGTTCGAAGCCTTTAGGTGATTCTTCGAGATTGTTCATCTATCCGTTGAAATTTCGATGGCGCCGCTCAAGGAGTCTGTGCTCATAATCTTTTATCCTATCTAAGATGGATCTAAGATCACAATCCCTCTCAAAATGTCCGTCTATCCCGCAGAAGTTATACTGATTGCTACGCTGTCTATCTGGTCCTCTAGATGTGTACCGAGGTTGATACGCCGTTGTGTTGCTCGTACCTTTTTGTGTTGTGTCGAAGTGTGAGATCTGGTTATGCGGTCTCGGTGCTGAGGGTCCTCCCAAGTCTGTCGAGGTAGAGAATCTATGTGCCGAAGGTCCTCCCGAGTCGATTTGCCTTCGGTGATGCCTAGGGTTCGCTGTGAAATGGTTGTGTCTTGGAGCAGGCTGCGATCTTCTCGCAGTGGTTCGATCTCGGTGAAGAAAGAAGGCTTCACCATCCTCCTGGTGTTGATACTCCATTTTTGTCGAAGTCTCCTCATATATGAGCTTCGCCTCTAGCTACTCATAAGTCGGTAGTTTCTGGGCCGCAATCTGCATATTCTTTTGAAAATCTCATATTCCTTGGGCAGATTCTTCAGCATGTAGTAGACAATGATGTCTTCAGGAATGTTCACTTCTACTTCTTCCAGGAGATTCGCAATTTCTTTAACCTCCGTGAGATGAGCATCCATGGATATGGATTTGGTCTTTCGCAGAGAAAAGAACTTCTCTATGAGCATCACGCGGCGAGGGCCACTATCATATTCATATCTGGTCTTTAATCCAGTCCAACATTCATGTGGATCACTGTATCTTCGAAGGAGCTTGAGTGCGTTGTTTTTGGCGCTGCTGTTGATGATGCTCATCACTTGTTGTCGGGCCATCTTCTCCCCCTCGCCATGGTTTTGCTGGGCGATGTAAGGCAGTAGTGGAAGCGTCCGTCTTTCTACAACAAATTCTTCATTCGGTATGCCCATACCCCAAAGTTTCCTCCTCCATCAAGATGGTAAGATTCAGGCAAGCCGCTGTCTCCGGCCATGGTGGTATGCTGTCGGGCACTGCGAGTCTGCAGACTGCTCTCGGTATCCGTCTCGATGGTAGATATGAATAATGCTGCTAACTTTTCTCAATGTGCTTAGGATCTATTGGGACTTGCTAACACTCTCTATCCTACTCTGATACCATGTCGAAACTAAGGTAGAAATCACTACCTTGGAACTGAACTATTCGAAGGTGAGATGGAACTCACAGGTATATGTACACGTTGATCTAGACCTAATTACTGGAAGAAACCCTAAGGTAAATAAAATCTAACTAACAATCCTTGTGGGCAGATGGTTTCAACAGTAACAATTGGAATCGGATGTGGACAATGAACAGTCTTTCGATAGCTGCATAATTCTTGGGATCATTTTGTGAGGGCACCAAAGGAAAAGGAGCTTATGATCCTCAAGAGATTATCCGAAATCCTTGTGGCCAAAGTTATTGAGTTGGGAAGACCAGAATGAGCAAGTGAGGTTGATACAATCAATAGATTGCCCAATGGCTCATCATCTATCTTTGCAGGAGGTCAAAGCAGAGTGCCGCTCAAAAAACCTTGTAAGTACCAAGTTGAGAAATGAAGGAAAGTTCCCTTAGAGATCAAGAGTCGTTGGTCAGTTGTGTCCATTTCTTCAAAACAGAGCCCCTCACAAATTCTTTCGAAGGCTTTCCTCCCTGGAGGCTCCGTAGAAATATCTGGGAGTCGGTGTTCAGAGGCGATACGTTCCACCTCAATTATTCCAGCTAGAACTTGCTCTTTGCAGAAGTGATATTACACCTCACCGTGTTTGGAAGTTGAGTGAAACACATGGTTTTGGGACATCTTCATAGAGGACATACTATCGCAACAAATGGAGGTAGGTCCATCTAGTA
Source organism: Polytrichum commune (assembly GCA_950295325.1). NCBI lineage: Eukaryota > Viridiplantae > Streptophyta > Polytrichopsida > Polytrichales > Polytrichaceae > Polytrichum > Polytrichum commune. The sequence continues at coordinate 51,021,091 of OX485807.1, forward strand.
CAATCCCTGATTCATCGTGAGGCATTGAAGCCATATTGCTTCCTTCATTCCTATTGTGAGCGCACAATATTCTGCTTCTGCTCCAGCTCATGCAATTATCACTGTTGATTGCCTTTTGGAGCTCCATGTTGAGGGGCTCAATCCAAGGCGACACCCATATCCACCAGTAGAGCGTCTCCCACTATATTCTCCTGCCCAATCTGAATCAGTGAAGCCATCCATCGTATTCTCATCCCCAAACCTGAAGAGAATGCCTAGCTTTCAAGTTCCTTTTTAGATATCAAAAGATGTGATTCACAGCTTCTTGATGGGTCTTCTTCGGTTTCATCATGTACCTGCTTGCAACCCCCACAGAAGAAGAGATACATGGGTGAGTGTTGGTGAGATATAGTACTTTTCCTACCATCATTTGGTAATGGTAATAGCCACCTCCTCTTCGTCATCGTATTCTGACAACCTGAATCCCTCAACCATTGGGGTGGGACTTGGCTCGCATTCAGAGAATCCGAATTCAACTGGGAGGTCATCAATATACTCGTTTTGGTACATGAATATTCCCTTATTGTTGTAGAGAAACTAGATTCTAAGGTAGGAGTCCATAGTTCCCGGTTGTGACATCTCAAAAGCTATCAGCTAGCTGTTGCTTCACCCACTCAATGTTGTTCTTGTCGTTCCCTGTAATTAGAAGGTCATCAACGTAGATGACTATACACTCATGACAATTTTGTTGTTCTCCTTGGAATACAAGACATTGTTGTCAACGTCACTGCGAGTTGACCCTTGTTCACGCATAAAACCATCAATTATGGAATACCAAACTTGGGGTGCTTGCTGAAGCTCATGGAGAGCCTTCAACAATCTGCAGACCAAATGTTGTTTTCATCGTTCTGCGTAACCTTCCAACTGCAACCTATGAACAACTTGCACTAAATCTCCATCAAGGAAGGATGTTTTGACATCTAGATGGAAAGGAGGCCCTCCTTCGTGTGCAGCCAAAGCAATGAGCGATCTTAGTTTCCATGCAGGTCGCTTGCCCACCAGATTCTAGAGAAATGTAGATTTCACATGCTAAGATCTACATTTACGTTAGAATCTCATGGGCGAGTGGCCTACATGGAAACTAATCCTTAGAGTACCCCACTTCACCAGCAGAGCGTTTAACATTTCATCAAAGTCTATCCCTATTATTTTGCTCGAAGCCCCTAGCACATAATCTAGCTTTATATTTAGGGTGAGTTGGATTAATTCCCTCGTTTACTTTAAACACCCACTTTGTTGAAGTTGGACGTTTACACTGGAGGCAGAATTTCAAGTCTTGATGTGTTGTTCTTTCATAGAGATTATTTCATCTCTTCCTCCATTGCACTCCTCTAGTTGATGTATTTAACTAGGATTTAAGTATAGTTGGATTTATGCATGGATTTTGGACAATTCCAACCATCAATATGACGTACACTAGATCGCAAAACTACACAAATATGGTGGTAGGTGAACATGGAATACAAACGTTTAAATTTGTGGTTGTGTTGTTGCTTTAATTTTACCCCCACAAGTGCACATCCCTCATTATTTTTCAACATGTGATTTGTCCGGACATACTTAAATGTCAATTTTGCTTGCTTCAAAGTAACTCTTTAGTTCTTGACATTCTCTTACAAAATATTCTTAACATAATCTTCAAAGATTGGACTATGATTTTATTGCACATATTATCACAATTTCTTGAAATCTAATGATTCTAAATCAATTTTAAAAAATCACAAAAATTACTACATATTGCTACCGTAATGATATGATCTTAAAATCATTTGCAGCAACTTTTCTTCTAGATACAATAAAAAAATGAGCTCTAGAAAGCTTACTTTTAAGATGATATAATGAAACCACAATACGCTCCATGAAGTTAAGGGTCAAGTGAACAAACATTCCATCGAAGAGCACATCATTACTAACTAGAATTTTACTTTCTTCTGGGAGGTAACAACAGTAACCTTTATTGTTCTAGTCATATCCCATGAATGTGTACTATTATGATTTGAGTTCTAGTTTACTCCTTTTGTGTCTCCCAATTTGTAACATAACATTACTCAATTGATGAGTTGTGTTCATGGACCCCGCAATAGATTCAAGAATAAAGTCTCCGGTTGTTGGAATCCCGCTGCTTCAAACCGAATCGAAAATCACGGCAACTGAACACAACTCATCAGTTGAGCAATGTTATGACATACACATCACAGCCAAATACTTTGAGATTGAGAGAGGAGAGGTCAAGAACAATACCATTTGAACCTATTGGAGATAGTTTGTCATGCTTAGTGTAGTTCAGCTCATAGAAAGGTTGGTGTGTGAGCAACAAGAGACACGGTCCTTGCTCTTTCCACAACTGTGGCGTATGGGGTTGAGTGAGTTCTTTGTGGATCCCGCTGTCAAGACAAAATTTGATAGCTAGCTTGGAAAGAAATTCTCCACCTCTATCTGTTCGTAAACCCTTGATCTTCAATTCTGTTTCTTTCTTGATTCGTGCTTTAAATTGTTAGAGATGAGCGATCTGCAGCTTCGCTTTTCGCACAAGGGGCATATAATTATTTGTACATGAGGAACCGGTAAGAAACCAATTTATTAGTATGTGATTTCAACAACAAAGTGGGAATGTTATTTATAATTTGTGCCATCAGTGAATAAGATACTCATTAGTACGTGTTACTAAGAAAGAAAGACGAGAATGTGTTAAAAGCCTTTTTATTTGCATATGGTGTAGAATTAAATGTTTGCATCTGCATGTAGGAATAACCTCTATTAAACATCGTGAATTGTCAGCGACCGCACCTATATCTGAAGATTGAGAGTCACACTGCTCAGTGAAAGTGCAAGTACAAGGCCCTGGCCGCACCTGCCAACACAGCACAAGTGATCAATCATTCACATGTAGCAAAAAATTATCTTAACCCTGGTTTCCAAAACCAAAAAATGAAATGCTTCGAACTCTATAGATTTGGCTTTCGACTATTATGGCAGCCTGAGCACTTTGGCGCTTAAGCAGAAACATCCGTAAAATGACGAAAACAGAATGCCAGATAAAACACTCACCTTCCTAAAAGTGAAAGAAACTCATCTTCTACCACGATCCAGTACCTAACCATTCACATTATCGATCTGCAGACAAACGCCCGTGTCTCAGGCTCATTACCAGCTGAACTATAAATGACAGAGGGTTTATAAAACACAACAATTATTAGCAAAATTAGAGTGAAGATAATGAAAGACTATACCCACACATGATTAGAATTGAATACATGTTTTATTGGAGATGACTTGGTAGACTGTCATTATCATCACAAAACCAACAGTATGGTTCTCCCACAGAATTAGTGTTTGAGATTTGACAGTTACTCAATAGTTTCACCGCGTTGTGCCAAGATCTATGGACTACAACACCATATCTCTTGAACATTCTTGGATGTCCTGCAATTGGTCTTCATAAAGCTTCTAACCATTCAAGATCCACATCACCTACAAAGTAATCTTGCTCATCAAGTGGACTTTCAGCAATCTCCTTCCTCTTTGACCGCTCTGATACAGGATCATCTTCAAGATACTTCTGTAAAGTTACATGCATTCTTTACAATAGCAATAGCAAAAACCTGCTTACTTTTCGTCCAATTTTCTGCTCGAGCTAAAACAACATCCCATTTTTCAAGGAAGGGTGGAACGCATCCTGGTTTTCCAAATGAAAACAGCCGGTCTCTTGGTGATATATCCTCTAGCTCATATGCCACATAGATTGCTTCATGTTGTCCATAAACAGGGATTGGTATGAACTTGAATAATATTTGTTCCATTGGTCTAACATCATGATCACTCCATTGTTGCAACCCAACTTCTTTTACCAACCGCATGCCTGTTAATTCATCCTCCAAAGCAAGAGACACAGAACTTGGGCTTGGTATAATTACGTAGTACTCTGCTCTGAAAAAAGATTGTTTACACCCTTGAAATTCGTGCACAAAAAACTGTTTCAATTTAGCTTTCCAAGTCCAAGAGTGACTTTGAACTTTAGATTCCGGTTGAATAACTACTGAATCGTTCAAACGGTATACAATACCATTCAACAATAGTGAGGAAAACTTTTGAATGGAAGTACTAAAAAAAGGAAGAAGCTCATCAATGAAGCCACCATGAAGGCTCCAATACGATTTCAAATATGTATCTGTGGATTCTTGAATTTTAGAATCCACTCCTCTTACGTCCCACCAAAATCCCCTTTCTCTTCATGATGTTGAGGCAAAAACCAGGTTTCATTGTAGGAATTAGTTTCCAAAGACTTCTGGCAGCATCTTGAGATGGCACCACAATCACACAAGATTCATGCCATTCTCTACACACAGTGCTCGTATTCATGAGCTCCAAACGTAAAGAACTACTTGAAGGTTGAAGGAATTTATGTACCTCTGCCAGGGCCCTAGATGCCGGGGTCAAACCGTCTTGATCAAGTTGGACAGTTTTGAGTGTTTTGGTGAACATAACTCTTGAGAAATACTCACTATAAGTCACTTCATTGTTCAATTGATTGGTTGGGATACTCACCACATTTGAAACCTCCCTTTCAATTGGATAGCACCAGAATACATCATGACAACCATGTCTTCTGATGTCATCAAACAACTCTCCACTTCCTGCAAATAAACAATTTAAAAGTAAATTAAATAAATAAATAAGCTTATATGAAGCTTCAATGAACTAATGTTAAAGTCAATAATTGTAGATTTATGCTCATTTCATGTCAAGAAAACTAGAAAACAAAAAAAAAATGTACCAGCAACATGCTCCAATGGGGAGGAATTTGGTCGAGCACTTTCTTCCATACGGATACACCATGCAGATAAAAGTGCACTAGCATGTGCCATGGCTTTTACCGTCCACCCATACTTTCGGCTGTGACTATAAAACAAACGTCCAATTTCATTTAAAACCATTCCTAGGGCTCCTAAGGTGGAATTAATATCAAGATTTAAGTGGTCAAGTATATGTGGTAAACACCACATCACAAAAATTTGATACTCTTCAGCCTTGTAATAACCAAGAGAAGATATACTTTTGGGCCATCTTGCACCAACATCTAAGGGACGTATCTTTCTCATAGTTGTCATTGCTTCATCCACGTTTTTGGACAGTCCCCTCTCTTCTGCGTACTTCACCAGAAGATGAACATATTTTTTGAATACACACAAAGATAAAATGTGCATGATATCATACACAAGATCGTGAAGGACATCGAAACCATACAAATCATACAAACGCCACAAACATGAGGCACTAGAAATACCCACTTCTCTGGCTATTAGGTTTTTCTCCTTTCCTTCTGGCAATTCTCTCCAAACTTGAATGGACTCCAAAGTAGCTACAGCAGTCCGTGAACTTGAAGGATACCTGCCTTGCCTTCTACTATCAAAATACTCCATTAATCCCTTGTTAGTGACTGGAATTCCACGCCATCTACAACTTAATTTATGACGTCTACAACCACCATAACCACCAAGTTTTAGACATCCAACTTTGCATTGAGTTGGGTGATCTCCAGTCCAAATTCCGAGCATGCCTCTTAGTTTGATCACAACGGCAATCCCCAAAGAAGGAATATGTTCACTGATATCCTCTGCTGGATAAGCGTAGACTACATCAATTCCATTCAAAAATATTTCTTCCATATCAGCAAAAAGTGGTTTCAGGAAAGAAGCCAATACCCCATCTCTATGTTTGATTAATTTCTCAGAACTAGAAGGGATAAACAGAACTGGAATAGATCCAACTGGATTTTCTTTACCAGCATTCAAAACTGACAAATATACTGCCCAACAACTCTTGAGGCTAGTCTGTGCAACTGAAAATCCATCCCATTGGAGCATAAAGAAAACATTCCTTGGATCACCCTACAAAAAAGAAAAAAGAAATAGTAAGAAACATAAGTACTACAAAAACAATTTCAAACAAATAGTCCTATCTAGAAGGAATACAAATAATATATATAAAAACTAAGTTCCAGAGAATACCTTCAACATTATCTTCGGCTGACAAATTCGAGAAGAACAATCAGAACATGGAAATTCATACCGTTGTAACACTTCATCCCAATTTTCAAGCAAGATTTTGCTCTTAGAGGGAAAAACTTTGTACGCATGCCTACATTCAGGATTTTGACAAATAACAGGAGCCTCCCACTCTGTTTCAGGATTGAAAAAATCCTGGATTTCACGGAACTTACTACCATCAAAATTTTCTTCAATTTTTTCAGGGTCAAAAGAAACATCCCTTCCCAGCCAACGGACCCTGTTTCTCCAACTATGTAGAAGCTTGAAACAAACAATCTTTGTAGAAACTAATACTCCCAACAACTTCCCCAACGGAAGTTGCTCAAACGCTAACATGTTTTTGCGCTTCATCTTACAAATAGGGCACTTCTCATAACAAAAAAGCACAATCTCTTTTGAATTTAGAGCGACCCCTTGGCAGACAGACACATGGCAGAATACCAGGTCCTTCATAAACATCTTCTAAACTTGGGTTCAGGAGTTATGGTGGATGGGGAGCTTCTTTTGAACCAGTACAAAGTCTCCACCGCTGAGCCTCCACTAATCCCAAATATGAATACATTTTTTTGAGACTACTCCAGGAATAAGGCACATCATGCTCTCCTAATTCACCTTTCCCATCGGGACCAGCGAGAGTTAATAGTTTCCCCAACGACAAACCGGTGTGATCTAGTTTTCCACTAATATGCAAATTTGGCTACTTTTCAAGATACCCAAATAATGGCTCCAACATTTGGCCTTGTAATCCAGTTGGTATGTGAGCCTCATCCCACATTCTTTGCAACTCTATAATCTGACAAGAAATAGCATGTTCTAAATAGAGAGCTTCTGAAATTGGCGAAACATCTTCAAGAACTACATCATCGTCATCTACCATATACTCTACATCTTCAGCAAAAACCTCATTGTCTTCTACCAAACGGACTCATTGTCCTCCTCAAACGGACTCGGAAACGCAGCAATGTGAATGAGTTCCGACTTGGAAGCTTGGGTGTTCCTCGTCATTCAGCATTTTGCACAATGTTGATTAGCTATTGTTTGTTCTCTTTATTGCTGTTTCCAAGGGCGGCTTACTCTTTTTGATGCTCAATTGATGATTCTTTTACATCAGGTTTCCTTCGGCAGCAAACGGCATATATAACACCTCTACTTCTGCTAAGTGATTATCGTTTGTTGCGAGCTACTTGCCATTTGTATTCAAGACGAGACAACCAACTAACAATTGGTTACGAATTCTTTGAAAAGCAAGGCAAGGACACTTGACATCTAACCTAATCCTTGATCTAAGGCACACGAAGAATACATATTTCACTCACTGTGATCACGTATGTGAGTCTTGTTCGAGCACCAGGCATTCAAGAAACTTGTCTGTTTCAAGGTTCTCTTTCTTTTTGTAGCAATTCTTTGCAGAACAAGATCAACAGCAAAGATCAAGGTAAGAGACTTAACATTTTTCTCTATTCTTGACTTAATAGGTGTTAGCCTGTATATTTCTTTTGCTTTAATATTATATAGGTCATGAGTGTTGAAGTTTCTATTAAGGAATTTGATTGATTGCAGAAGATGAGCAGCGATGATGAGGTCCATGTTCGATCAAGAACCTTGTGTGAACTTGATCGAACTCTTGAGCCTGAAAAGCTGATCAAGCATGGGAAGGTGCAACTAAATAGAGGAAAAACTCCTCTTGGCAAGCCAAATCTTGGACGGCTTAACCAAAGGAAGTTCCTAGTTCCTTTGAAAGTCTCATGTTGGGCTTGTAAATCTGAGCTAGGAAATCCCAGTGCCTTGTTTTGTGGAGAGTGTGGTAGGAAGCAAGTAGGTTCAGAAGCTGGACTAGGTTTTGCAAGTGAGTCACATTTTCATGAAGACCTAGTGAATACCATTGGAATTTCAGAAGTGTCATTCTATAACAAGGCTGACGAATCTATGGTTTTCAAAGTGAACCTAGTTGGTACTTCAAAAAACCAAGTGAGGGTGGCAAATTTGTTGACAGCATTCAAGACTGATTTGGTGATTCTGGAGGATGGTAGCATCCTTGAATCAGACGAGGAAGGTTTCAGTGTCGATACATTCAACGTAGGTGCTTCTTTTGGAATCACCATTGTGGCTCAGAAGCATAAGAATTATGAGATTCTCGAGGCTTCATCTTCACATACGGGTAAGTTTTTTTATTATCAATTTTTTTGTAGCATTACTTTTTGTTTTCATTACAAAAACTCAATGGTTTGTATTTTACAATGTTAACATTTTTTATGTGCAAATCAGTGAAACAAATCCTAAACAAAACTGACAAAGTACTTGACAAAGCAGATATTGGAAAAGGTAAGAATTTGCTTTCATTTTGTTTAATTATCTTTTAAATGATAAATTTTAAAGTGCAAGGATCTTTATGTTATTTGGTAGTGTTTGATTTTATTTTTTATTATTCAATTTGTCTTAATTTATTTTTCTACTTTGCAAGCCTAGAAGAGATGGAGGTGCTCTCTGAATATGAGAAGTTGAGGAATGAAAGGGTCGCATCTAACCAGAAAAGGATGCTAGAATTACTACCTGGAATTGCTAATGCTCGTCCTTCTGGGAAAATAAAGGTGAATTGTCCAACTCTTCTATCGGTGAAGAGGGTGTTGCCTGTTGCTCCGGTAGTTTCTGCAAAACCAATGAAGAATTTGTTACCTACTGCAAGCATTGTGGGGAATTTCAACCAAGAAGATTTGTACAAGCGGATTTTCAAGCAACGCCCTAAAGGCACGAAGGGAAACCTTCTTTGGGGTAGGGATTATATGAGGGAGCATTTTTCTTTACAATGGAAAACTTACAATCAAAATGTTAAGATTGTACGTTCTTGGTTTTCTAACATAGATGATCCAGTTGCTCTAGTTTTTATGCGGAGCAATCTTCGAAATCAAAAGGTTATGGTCGAGGAGGTAAAGGAGTTCATCAAAGTAAGGGAACTTGCCCTTGCGTCTCTTTTGTTCATGTCAAACGGCACAGTTTTGCATGTTCGTTGGCAGGTGGATGACATTTACGAGTGGTTCAAGGGCTATAAACACTACTGCATGGGCAAGAGCAAGGATCAAATTCACATGTAAAATTCTATTTCGAATTTAACTTTTTTTTCAGGTTAATGTTTAGTTTTTATGTAGTTTGTTTATTTTATAAGTTCATCATAATTAGCTTTGATATGTTTGAAGCATTTTTTTTGGTTCAATTTTGATAGGGATGAGGACGCAGTGGAAGCATTGGTTTTGGCAAATGATAGTGAAGCTGAGGAGCCTCTTGATAATAGAGGCAACTTTGAACTAGAAGAAAGTGACATGTTGGGATTTGATGATGTTGTCAATTTCCCGGTTTCCAATAAACAAACCAACAATGAACTTGACGAAGTAAGTATTTATTTTGAAACTTGATGTTCTTGGTGACTCATTTATATGAGGTTTGTTTAAAATTGTTATTTAGTGACTTGTGTATGTTTGAGCAAAAATAATTTAATGGAGATGGTGTTGTGCAATGTGTGATGAAAGAGAAGCGGAAAAAAGCTGCATCATTCAAGGCTGTGGAGAGCATTAGTGCTGAAGGAGGCAAGATTACAAAGCAAAAAACGTGGAAAGGTGAAGTTGAAGAGCTTATGGAATCTACACTGTTGGAAGCAAAGACATCAACCATACAGGGAATCTAATGAAGACCCTTTCTAAGACCTCAAAGAAGACTTTGGCAATGGTGCTCATGGATCTTGGAAAGGTGCATGAAGTATTACCAAACATATCTGCTTTTGCTTCAAAAACATTTCCTCAACTAGGAATTAAAACGAAAAAGAATGAACCAGATCAAGGGAAGAAGAGACTAGAGCATCTTGACATAGTGGTTACATGGGCTTTGAAGGAATTTAAGGTTGGAATCATAAATCCTCCCCCTTTGAAGAATGGGATTCAACAATTGTATCTAAAGAACATCAAGAAGCTTTCTTAAAAAGGTATGTTTCTCACTGATGAGATGATTTTTTATTCTTTTAATGAATTCTCATTGTATTTATTTTTCTTAATTAATATTTTCTAAAATCAACAAGATGAGTAGACAAGTTACTAACGTCAAATTCTTCTATTTTGTTTTTTTTTTTAAATGGTATGTCAGTTGAGGACTTGAGGAGATTGGAAGTTTAAGAGTTGGAGCTTGAGGAGCCCAAGAGCCACGTTGTACTGTGTTGTTCAGGCATTTTTGTAACAATAGTTTTGTTTGTAATTGCAATAGGAAGGTAGTTGTGTGTAGTGAATTTCAATTCCAATTTAGGATGATTCATTCTTAGTTAGAAAATTTACACTCAATGTGATCAGTCTTTGCTGAATTAGTGGTTTTAGATCATGGAAGAATTGTGGTAGAAATTCAAAGACAATAAAATATGAACTGAACCAAAATATTTCGGTGGTTGCACAATTTTGGTATATATTGGCATTTGAAATTCGAAATTGGCAAAACATTATTCGTTGGTATTTTTGTAGAGATTTACATATGATTAAAAAAAACGTTTTATCCCACGTAAATACAGAATTTTTTTTTGTAAAAGTGGTTGTAATTATCTTATGATAAAACAATGTTATTTACTTGGTTGTTCCTGAGAAAGTGTTGATATGAGAAAGTCAAGTGCTAAAGTTTCATTATTCATGGATAGAGTAGTATTAACTGATTAGTGTTAAGTACCGGGTAATACAGAGTGTAATGTTGTTAAATTTTACATATGCTAACAGGTTCTAGGCCCCTTGTGTCGCTTTTAGAAAGAAAAGAATCCCGAGTCAGTTTTGAGTAGTCATCCTTGTCAGGAAGGATTTGGAATCACTTAAAGAGGGCGGAAAGCGTCCGCTTAAATCTGCATGAAGCAGTTCAAGTCGGTTGGTTAAGGTTCTAAGGCTTGCTCGAGGAGTTCTCTCCAGGGTTTGCTTACCACATTTGCAAGGTGGACACCAAAGGGAGTCTTGGAGGCCTTCCTCACATGGGAAACTGGGGTGGTTTCCTTGGTGAAAAGCGGGGCTACGAGATTGTGATGCCGTTGTTGTAGGTTGGAGATAAAGTTGTTTTGCAGCAATTCCAACAAAAACATTTGGCATGCTTCATGCACAAGTATTAAGTTTCGCTCATATTCGTCATGCAGTCGATTTTGCACAATGCACAGAGTAGCCTTAGACTATGAAGACATTTTTTGGAGCGGTTTATTAGTTTCACCAACAAAGGAATCAACTGACTCCACCTAAAGATATTGTTGTGATAAATATAATGAAATTCCCTTAGAATCCATACACTTCTAACAGTAAGCAATAGTCTACATTACCATATTTGCTTACAATAGGAGAGCTATCACATTTTGAACAGTCGGCACCACAAAGTACTCACCCACAAATTCAAAAATTTGATTGCCAGCAACTCAAAACCTAAACACGTATATAACTACACATACATTAAAATGGTTAGTGCAAATATTTTATTGTTTTCCTTATTAAATGCTAACCATAGGACACTATCAGTATATGATAAGTTGGTACTAACATGGAACAAACCTGATTAGCTACAAATCTAAAAAGAAAAATAAGTAGCTTACTGCTTCTTTGAACAAGACTAATGATTCAAAATAAGACATTAACATTGAGGAGGAAGAAGAAGTTGCAGATGAGTACATGTAGTACTACCACATCTGCTAGAATAACATCTGATATATCGTAAGAGGGTCTACACTGTTGCCAAACCCCACACTTCCTATTTTACAATTTGTTCGAGTAAATACTCATGAGAAAGATGTTAATAGCAAAATGAATTCAATTAAGCAGTGACACAAAAAAAAGTGTTTGCAAAAAACACACCTACATTCTTAAATTATTAGGAGGTAAATAAGCTACTCTCTATGCAGTTGGAACCAAAGGCCGACGATTGAGTGCTTCAAAGCACTGAAATCGTCGAAGTGCCCTTTAAATTCCAAATCTAGAGCATTGAATTCTTACTTCACATCAACTTCAAATGATAGGCATGTTGAACTACTTATAAATAATATGCATAGCCCTAAACATAAGCACATATGTTAAATTCTCCACCTAATTGCATCATAATATATTATTTTTGCGCTTTATAATTCATAGTGACACTAGAATATTTTTCTCAAGCTACCTCAATTGATTGTAGATTAATTAAACACTTCCATTATGGTGGTAGTTTTGCACTTGCTACCGCTTGTAGGGGGATCCAACTGCACTTCTCTACATTCCATATTTTAATAATATGTAGATCTAGTAGAGGGATCTACTACCATCTTCCACAACGCATAAAACTCCATTCTTGTTAATATGTTACTTTTCAAGTGCACAACATTTCTGCCTCTAGAAGTATGTATTTTTTTCGTCTACCAACCACAATCTAGAGTACAAATTATGGGTTAATGAATACCATAGATTGAATGTTAAACAATTCTTCATCACAGTGTATTCATCCTTCATCTTCATCTCCAACCACCAAATAATGCCTTAACCTCATTCTACAAGTATCCATCACATTGCATTTTTCTTCGATATTGATGTTTTTGTTGAGATCCCTACCTACATCATGTAGACCAAGTCCACCCATGGTAGGCAACATCACCATAAGTCTTGGAGTGACTCATAACAAAACATCACATATTCTTTTATGAAATTATGACTTCTACACACATTTGGGGATAATGGTGAAGTGTGCAAAAAGCCTACAACATAGCCATAATGTATGTGGAACTATTGATTGACTATCTCCACTTAGTGTGGATGCACTTTGCTAAGTACAAACATTTTCTTGTGACAACAAAGTTAGGCAAAGGTGTAAATGATGACTGACATGTTGGGCTCCTCATTTCTACCTCACAAAACATGTTATCATGCAATGACTTCCACCAAATAATTCATCTTGCACTGCTAAGAATATGGGTTTCTAGGGTTTCCTCAAACTTCAACTTTTGGACAAAGGACATGGAAAATGAATCCCTACAACTCTCGGATTACAATATGACCTAAACCCTACAATAAGCACAATGGGCGCAGTATTGCTCACAACACAATGTGGTAGTTGATGATCAAAATTTCTAAGTAGGCAACCCTTTGATGCCCACAACAAAACTTCAATCAACCCATTGCTATAGTTGCACCACATGTGTTTCATATTGATCTACAATTATAGCCGGTTCTCATTTAATTAAGAGAGAGTCTTCACGCACATTAACTCTCCACAAACTTGGATTTGTTCTTAGAAATCCCATTTGCTTCATCACAATTCACTCTCCAAGGACTTTAGTGTACACTACTAGGTGTTGGTGTAGCTAATGTCTCAAATACAAGGGCGAGATGTCCCAAAATCACATCTAGACTAATATAGATGGTGGTATTGCTAGAATGGCATTTTGTTGACATTAAGCTTACAAGTGCATGAAGTATAAAAGTTGGGACTTACCATTTCACACAAGGCCCCAAGTCCTAAGTCCCAAGTATGACATGGATGCCTACATGGTAAAAATATTTGGAGGTGAGGCTCGGAACTTGGAGAGTTGGGTCAAAAGAATGTTAAACCCAACTCTCAACACAAATCTTGCAACTAATTTTTCATAAAGTAGTAAAGATCTGACTTTAATGATAATTAACCATATTTTAATGATTTCTTGAGGCTCAAAAGTTGGGACTTGCCTCCATGTTGGGACTTGCTAACATGAGTGGGACTTGGGACCCCATGTGAATCAACCCTTAGTGTAAACCCATCCTTATTTTATGGAGTGTTGTTCTCCCTCTTTAGTATGTTTGGGAAACACAAAAAGTCGTATTATCAAGGTGTTGTCCTCTCATTAATACGACAAATGATGTAAAGTTGTCGTATTACGGAGGGTTGACAAAAACATAAGTAATATGAGCTTATATATATATACACACACACACACACACACATACAACGAGTTTAAGCAATATGTATATGGTATGAAATAATAACTTATAACTCCAAAAAATACAAATATTCTCAAGAACTCTTGAAATAAGATTCCAAAGATCTTTGGTGTTGCCTACCCAAGTTAGCAACTGTCATCTTATCTAAATTTCCTACTAACTTTTCAAAACTAATAATTTCATTAACACCAAAATACAAAGAGTTTTAAAATAAGAAACTAGATAACAATGATGCATGACATTTAGCAACATACTAGGCAGTAGGCCACTCTAACCCTAACCATGTTCATTATGCACTAGTAACCCTAATTCTCATTAAGTTCCCAATGGTGAGTGAAGCTCCCAGGTAGTTCCCAAATGAAAATGGATGTATTTTAGATGTACAGAACATAGATGAAATTTTTTTAGCATTAACTACCTCTTTGATATGACAAAACAAAGATTCTAAATGTTGCATTACGGAGTGTCGTAGTCAAACAAAAGAGGGAGTTTTGAACTAAAATATTTGGTCGTGCAAAAATGTGTCATAATATCGAGGGTGTCATATTAACGAGGTTAGACTGTATATATTAGGGAGCATAAATGGGGTTGGGGATTCGTGGCACTCATGTATTTTCATTAGTGAGTTCATTCACCTTTGCGGATGAGATGAACCACTTTAGACACTACCTTACATCTTCGGCTCCTTGTCTCAAAGGTTTCAAAAATACCAAGTTTTAGTAGTTCTAAATAATCCTAGTCTAATCTAATACTTAAGGCAATAATACAAAGGGGGTTAGACATTAAAAAAATAAAAATAAAAAACATCATGCGTTGCCAACCTATCATAACTAGTCCGGTTATTTTAAAGAAATTAATATGGGCGGATGTTAAATACCCCCTCACAAACTTTCGGTGGTGTGAGATCCGGGTTGGAGCAACCCTCTAAAGAAATTTTTGAACCCGACCGAAAATTGTTGCCCATCCCGCCCGACTTCAAAAAAACATTGCCTTTGCATTCTTGAAGGCCACTTGACTACAAATCCCATATTGGGTGCACTTCACCTTCAAGGTCTAAAATCCAATATATAGGTGCATTTCCAATTAGTAAATAAGCAATTGATTGGGATTTCAATCCGGAAGTGAAATCATCAATGAAGCACGTAATTAACTTGGACTCTTGGAGGTCAAAAAAATTACAAAGTCCTCATTAATATTGAAGTTATAATTGTGTGACTTACCATTTAAATTTATCTTTGTCATTCTAATGATAGCTTAGTGCAAGTGTTCATAAGATAACCAAAATGAGACAATGAGGATGAAATATAAAACATATAACCAAAAATATTATATAAAAATCAAATGTATTTATTAGGTAATATAATATGAGGTATAAATAAATGATTTTTTATTTGAAATTAGACTTATGGGACAACGTTATGGATGTGATATACTCAGAAAATTATAAGTTTCTGACTATAGCCTATCCAAATTATTGTAATATTTTATCCTCATCATATATTGTATTATCTTTAAAATCACATGGTGTATATTAATTATTTTCAAATAAAGTTCATTATATAATAATAATAATAATAATAATAATATTGAATTTATTTTTTGAGTTCACCAATATACCATAAGGTGATATATATCATTTCGACATATTACAAATCTTTGAGCAATCACACCCATGTAAAATAAATGAATTATGAACAACAACAAAAAGTCTATGACAACACATCATAATTATATGTTGCATACGTTGATATCTTGCGATATTTATCAAAATAACCATGTGGAATTCAAATCCACATCATGGCCTTGGAAACAACTCATGGGAGGTTAGAAAATAAGCTTAGAGCATCGCAGGCCACATCATTGCCCCTTGCCAACTAATTGATATTTACAAAATAACCAGTAGTTCACAATAGCTATGAGGGAGAAAATAAATCTTAATGTCACTTCAGAGGCGTTTCACTAAAGTAAGCTCCATCCGAGCTTCTTGATGGACTCATCCAAATTTAGTTACCGGATGACTTTACTTGAATGCCACGAATCCCTGGCCGCATAAATGGTCCACCTTACCAGACCGAGCTCGTAGGTTCGGCCGCCTACGACCGAGTCCAGACCTAGAGACAAGGCTCCAGACCTGTTTAGGGTTTGGTGCTCAAGCCCTGGCTCTCCTCTCCTTTCCGTCTCTTTGTTTGCTCTGTGCA
This sequence comes from Polytrichum commune, assembly GCA_950295325.1. NCBI lineage: Eukaryota > Viridiplantae > Streptophyta > Polytrichopsida > Polytrichales > Polytrichaceae > Polytrichum > Polytrichum commune. The sequence continues at coordinate 51,037,306 of OX485807.1, forward strand.
GGCGAGGCCAGTTTCGCTACGCCTGAGACACCATGCCGGCCGGTCATGGGTTGCGGTCCCGCACCAGAGACTTGTTCTCCAGGCCCTTTAGGCAGAAAGGTTACATCGCCCTGACCACTTACCTTCGCAACTTCAAGATCGGTGACTATGTGGACATCAAGGTGAACGGAGCCGTGCACAAGGGCATGCCCCACAAGTTCTACCATGGTCGTACCGGCATCGTATGGAACGTGACAAAGCGCGCCGTGGGTGTCGTAATGAACAAGCAGGTAGGGGGTTTTTCCTGAGTGTGAAAGTAATTCTTTTTGTTTTAATTGCAATGTAGCTCCATGTTTTGCAGTGGTGGCAATGTGAGATGTGGGAGAGGGCTTATGGCAATCGTTGTCCACGAGGAAAGGAAATTAGGTCTGGAATGAGTATGGAGGTGTGTAGGTTTCTTTTATTGGTATTGATTTGATACGGAGTATTGCTCTTGGTGAAAAGAGCCCGGGACTGGAACATTCTACAAGTGTCTTATCGTGCAGACAATAAGTATGTGCCACTCAATTATCACGGTATTTTTAAGCTCGGAATCAAAACATCTCAACACTCCGATTCCTAGTGCAATCTAAAATCTGAGTATCTGGAACTATTGCTTGTATGCAGCTTAGGTCTAAGTATTTTTGTGGACCAAACTTTGGATATTAATTGGCGACGGGCAAGCAATTATGTCCGTGAATATGTAAAAAAACCATCTTACCCAAGCATTGAATGTTTGAATGTATATAGGTTGGAAACAGGATCATCCAGAAACGACTTCATGTGCGCATCGAGCACGTGCAGCCCTCTAGATGCAGGGAAGAGTTTTTGGAGCGTCGCAAGAGCAATGACATCATGAAGGCTGAAGCAAAGGCCAGGGGTGAAACCGTGGACCTTAAGAGACAGCCTGCAGGCCCCAAGGGTGGCTTTGTGTTGGACTCTTCCACACTGGAGACTGTGACCCCCATTCCTTACGATGTCGTAAACGACCTCAAGGGAGGATATTAAGTTTTTTCTCAGGCATAGCACACATGATGCTTGATCCTTGGGTACTTGGGCTGAAATCTGCGAGGGAGTTAAGAGTTAGGTTTTCTGAGTTCTGGATGCCTAAACTTGAGCGACCTACAGTACCTTGCCTGCACTTGCAATTTGTGTGGGTGATGGTGATAATTCTTTTTCGGGTTGGATGTAATAGTTGATGCCCGGCGGTTTGAAGATCGACAGGTTACAACTTACACAAGGTGGTTGGTTCAAATTCCGATCCAGTGGAGACGCTTGTGGTCAATTTGGTGCTACTAGGGTTTTTCAATGCTCGATAAGTTGTTTGACGCACCACTTTGAACATTGTACTATAATTCCAAGCATGGACATGAGCCACTCCAGAATAGATTTTGACTGGTGGATTGAATTGGCAATTGCGTCATTTGGTTAGTGATTACAAATCACACATATAGGTTCAAGTTTTAGAATCATATGAGAGTTTGAAGCGATTGCATAGGTGTTTAATAATAGACCGTGAACCTAGAATGACATATATATGCCGAGCACGTAATCCAATCTCACCGCAATACATTAACTTTTTTATGTCCGTTCTTATATTATCTCTACTCAAGTAAGCCTCTGTTCACTTGCATTTTGCGACAAGGCCTAGCTAGTTTATGTTGTGTAGTCATTTGAGAGACTTCCAATTTGAGACACAGACAACCTACTTACAACTGTCGAGGGAGTCTTTGGGCAAAATAGACACTACTGTATCTTGATGACATTGTCTTCTATTATTTGGCAAAAGCCTACATGTGTAATACACTTCGATAGGACATCTACAATGACTTTGGATCAAGTTCAACATCGGAAGTTCTTTCACTAAGCTTAGGCGTCGGAAAGAAAGTAAAAAATTGTTGGTAGAGCTTTGAGATTGTGGAAGGCTAATAACCTCAAAAGAGATCTGCTTTCAATTTGCAGTTTATGTACCTATCATCAATTTCCTTCTCACCAAGAACTGTCTTTGATGCTGTCGATATATATAGCCGCTCTGAAGTACGAGCTTCGATGCACATCGTTGCCACCTTGATGACTTGTGTTAATCCCTTCACATGTTTATTTGTCTTGAAGATTAGCATTAGTCACGTCACAAAATTTATCGTCTTCATGACACTCGGATGGCTCAAACCAAAGTAACTCGCACCTTAAGGAATAATTGATTAACTATTCATAAATATAATATCACATGCACTTGTATGTAGTACTGTTACTGAGGGCTAAAGGAAACACAGTAATGGAAGCCCATGTTGGTAATGAAGTGTACATGTGTGGATCACATACCCATTACACATTCTTTTGATACGTTTGCAAGACGAACTTTGAGGTCTTGCAGTCTACCTATCTTGAATTTTTTACTGCAGACTTGCAATTTGCAGTAGATAATAGCCGAAGATAAACTGAGCGTTTCCTCAAGCAGAGAGTTGCACACGGATGGTACATTTTATCTCGCAGTATTCATTCGTGCAATTTTTCATCAAATGATCCTATTCAGCCTTCTCTCATTATATCAAGGTTTCACATTGTACTGAAGTGCCACAAAAGACAATCGGTAAACATGTTGAGCAAACGAGTCATTATGCACATTTTTGTGCAACAAAATTCAAATTACCAAAAATATGATTTCTGAAAAGGAGGTTGTATCATTGAGTCATTGTAATGAATAGATTCTTGTTCAATCTTCTTTGGGCTCCTTGATAACTGAGGCTCTGGTTTGAACTCTAATGCATTTGCACAATTCATGCATCACAGGACATTCAATAGACGATGCAATTTTCTTTAAGTACTTCCAAGCAACCTATAACTTCAACACTGCCAATGTTTGCATTGGTCACAGAAGTCTAAAATCCTTAGGTCACATTATCTGGCTCTCAACATATCAAAACTGTCTTACATAGAAGCTAACATTTCAACTTTCAACAAGGTTTTTTCCCACCTCCACCATGACCACCACCTGCAGCTGGTGCAGCTCCACCTGTCGTTGGTCTGACCATTCCAACAATTTACAAGCTTTGTGAGGTGGAGTCTTGAACTTGTAATGTTTCTTCATAGGAACATGTGTTAATTAACATATTAAAAAGTTATGAACTAGGTAATAGATGGGAGGTGCCCTGCCACTCGCTGTAGTAGGCTTGAACCTGCCAAGCCACAGTAGCGGGTGAGGTAGATAATGGGTGCCTACTCCAGCCGATGGCAGGGCGACACATACCCATTACCTGACATAGTGGTCAGGCCATGGCAGGGTCATCCATTACAGGTAATAATGTGCCTCCCCGTACCCGATCAGGATGAACACGTCAGCAAAACGACTACAACATGAATGTATGAGATTGGTTTTGGGAAGAGAAGGATCTTACAAGCCTACATAGACCTTGAATGCATCATAGATGCCCCATTGTGCTCCAGTAAGTGTTCCCACCATAACAATTCGTAAGGGTAACCCACGGGTAAATAAAGCAACCATTCCCAAGTCACTTATAGCCTACACAAAATAGAAACAGTATGTACATTGCTGTTGTTATTCCATACTGAAATCAGCATTTCAAGAACATAAACTATGAAATTAATATTCTTCAGAAACAAGATGTTAAGCAAGTCAAATGGTTGAGATATTTAAAGCTTTCTGCTGAGTGAAGATAATCAAACCTGGCCAATACTTGCACCCTTTGCATTGTTGAGATAAGAAACCAGATTATCTGCAGGGTGGGACACAACAGCACAAAGCACTCCTGCAATGTATCCAGCAGCAAAACTCACTCCTAATTGAGTTGCTTTTGAGCATTTTTCTTTTGGCACTGGGACCGCATGCTTGTACAAGGCTTCTACTGTAGCCTCAAAGCATGAAAATTTCATCATCGTGTCTGTTTATAGAACAAGATAATTACAGGTCATTATTTATATACAGCAGCTATATATTATATATTTTCATGACTTCAATCATAAGTTGTGAAACAAATTTAAATACAATGATTATGTTGTTCTGGTATATATCCATCTTTTGACGTTCAAGGTTTCTCAGGAAATCATTGATGTCTACATTGATTTGAAACCACCATAGAACTGAATACCATCATCAACATCCTTTCTTTCTCTTTTTGGAGAAATCCTCATTTATATCAATTTTCATCTCAAGAATTTAGAAGAAACATCATCAATATTGCTACATGCTGATTTTTATCCAGCAGGCCACAAACTGCCAATACCATAAACTACTCTTTAGTAATGACGAATGTAGTAGATCCAAGTTGCAGGACTTGTTTTCCTTTGGACCCATATCTTAAAGAAAGTATGACCCAAAAGCTCTTCATTTACCATATTCTGGACATCTTTACAATTGAGTAAATCTGGATATCAAACATATTCAAGACCCATAGTTAGGACAATGGTACAGCACTTTCATGTGTCTGGACGAGGACTTGTAATGGAAACCTACCAGGTAAAATTAGTGCAGATAATTTAATTGAATGATTCTGATAAATGAGATTATGGAGCTCATAAAGAAATATAGACATTCTACCCATATTGACAAACTTAAAGACGTCAATAATGGATGTAGACTCAATCTGACACCTGAAAGGCACTAAAGATTAAATCTATTGTGTAAAAATTTCCAGTATATAGTTTTTCATTAATTCATTATCGGCACCAAGGTAACCCTAAAAATGAAACACTGTAAGGAAGATAGAGGTGTCTTAACATAACATGATGCCTCATGATCATCCACCTAGACAACCTTTTCTTATACTAAAGATAAGAGATGACTACCAAGAGGTAACAGGCAAGATCAAAAGACTTTCCATTTGAGGATTGTCCAAATAAGCCAGTATGATATTTAATCTATATTAAGTTTCATTCACAGTAACTTTCCATAATTTACTGAGAGGAGTACTACGTAGGGAAGAGAGCAAACATGGAATTTGACGGCCCCATAGCGGCACAAGTCCTGCATACAGCCTGTTACCAAGACAAGAAAGAAGATTTTCCAGGAATGTGAAACATGCTCTAAATGAATTCCAAAATAATACTGATAAACCTATTTTTCTTATTGATTGTTCCTTGCCAGTCCTTTCATGTGGTAATTGCGTGCAGAATACTTAAATTCCAAGGACAAACTCTGTTGTCTGTCATGAAAATGTGCATCAAAGTCTACGGGATTGCTCGTAACTAATTTACTTCTAGATTACAGACTGTTCCATGCTGTTTTATTACAACTTCCAATGACTCGCATCTGTACCTATGTGAATTGCAAAGTGCACATTTCCAAGAGGCAGGGGCACTTACCCTCCAAAGCCTTCCGCGGCAACGAACTTGGACATGCCATCAGTGAGCCCCTTGGCGTAGCCAGGCTTCGTCTGCACACGCACTTTGACTGCCTCGAATGGGCAGAGTGCAATGTCCGCAATAAACTCCGCGGACGCAGAACCTGCTAAGTACACGACCGTCTTGTAGTCTGTGGCAAAGGGCTCACCCGCGAGGTCGCCATAGAATTTCTTGAAGTACTCGTACAACCCAAACTTGCAGGCCCCTTGAAGACTGTAGCCCACCATTGTGGGTCCCCATCCCTTGTACAGCCCCTTCGCCCCTTGCTCTGCCATGATCAGCTTGAAGCCACCTCCTATGGACTTGTACTTCCCCGGGTCGATCTGCGGGCAAGGTGAACATATACATGAGATTATTGAGACAACCCATTTTTCACATAGCACAACTCTTTTGTCAAAGTGTCACCTAGCAGAACTCTGGTGACCTGCATGGTGGAGGAAATCATCTCCAAGAAGTAACCAGAGAATATCCGAGGAATTTTCCAAGAATAATCAGCATTGGAGTGGAACTTGTGCACTTGCAGAGATCGCAGAGAGATGGTTGAGGGAGGGAAATGTGTGTGGGACAACCCATTCTTCACATAAGCACAACTCTTTTGTAAAAACGATCACCTAGCAAAGCTCTAGTCCTGCATGGTGGAGGAAACGATCACCAAGGAGTCATTGGAGATTATCAGAGGAATAATCAACATTGGAGAGGAATTTGTGCACTTGCAGAGATTGCGGAGAGATGCTTGAGGGAGGGATATGTGGTGTGAAAATGATGATGAAGTCACAAATTTGATGATGAGAAAAAGGATATGGGGTGCCGGGATGGAGATAGATACATGAGATGCGCAACAATAGATGATGCACCTGCATATTACACTTCACGATATCTAAAGGTGTCACTCCAGTGTGTGTGATACCACAACTCAAAATGCCGCCAACTGTACAGGCAGCGTAAAACTCCGCCGAGTACATGGGGATCTTGCCAGGCTCGCTGGCGGCCGGGATCATGAACTTCCCCGACCCATATGGTGATGCATTGCCCCCGGTGGCGTTGTTGCATCTTTCCCTCCTGCTCTCTTCAAAGCACGTCCCCAATCGGAATCGCCTCAAAACGTCTTGCACATGACCTAACCCAGGTTGTGCACCCCTGCTGTTGCTGTTCCTGCTGCTGCTGCTACTTGTGGTGCTGGTCCCTGCTAAGGCAACCACGGCTCCTCGGCTGCTGTACAGGTATTCAGGCAGCAGCCTCTGGCGTGGAGCTCCCATGGTGCATCAGGACTTGCTGCTGCAATTGCGTGTAGCCCCGGCAACGCCAGGGTCCTGCTGCAGCTAAGAGGTCGCCCTGGCAGTTGCCAGCCCCTGCACCTCTTCAACCTGGAAAAAGAAGAGATCGAGGCAAATCATGCAGTGTAAACAAAGAAATCTGGCCCCCGCAGTTTCGGATCAGCTGAAACAAACCTGCAAAAGAAGGCAGACACCTTATTATATGGGGCCAGCTACGATTCCATAAGAGAGAAATGTCCAACGGTGCTGCAGCTACAGGTGATCAAATCATTACACCCCTATCAGTATCAACACCAAACATGTAATTGGTCATTTCAATGCATCGACAGGAGGCATCTGTCCCAGAACCTTTCAGTTACTAACCCACTCCACACCAGAGCCGCCGATACAAACCTACAAAAGGAGACACTTTATTACCATATGGGGCGAACTACAACTCTACAGTAGAAAATATCCAGCGGTGCTGCAGCTACAGGTGATCAAAACATTACCCATCAGTGCCAGCACCGAACATGTAATTGGTCAGTTCAAGGCATCAACAGGAGGCACCTGTACCAGGAAGTACTAACTTAACCCACTTGACACCAGAGCCGCTCAGAGAAAAGCATGTAATTCCACCTCAGAAATTACAGCAGCCACATATTAGAAGACATGTCATTACATGGATGATGGTCATGAGGTCTGCCTAAGCTGGTGCAAGTCAAGATGTGTATAACATGCAGAAAGAGGGGCTAAACTGACTGACTTCGGAGGCTGTAACTGCTGTGGCTCCATAAACCGAGTGGACAGTGCAACAACCCACAAGTGCATGACCGGTAGGTTTGGATAGTATGAAGTTTCTGTAAGCCCTGTCCATCTAAGGTCGAATCCTGTGCATACGACGGTATTTAAAAGGTGGGAAAGGTTAGCCGGATCATCATGAGTGATATTCCCAAGTTCATGAGCTTAGGTGATAACTACCATCAAAAACCTTGCAAACATGTCACATTGGGTGACGCTAATGTAAGGGGTAACAAAGGCAGCTCTGTCCATGACTCACTTTTGACCTCACAATATTCTCATCCAAATCTGTCAATGGCCCATGGTCCATACTTGCTTTAGGAAATGATTTGTCACTCTTGAGTAGGATGTTCGATATTTTGCGCACTCCTTGATAGTAAAATCAGAAAACAAAGGCATGTTCTTATAGACCATGCAGTAACTACTACCCTCCAAAAAATTGTCCCACTCTACCTGATACCGTCTTGCTGACCACATAGATCACCTGATTGTTAGTTGGCCTTTTCTGCATGACACAAAGATAAAAGAACACAAAGCAAGATGGAGACAGAAAAAAGTAATACACAGAAAGGTAGGAACAATCCTATTGAAGAACATACATTTCAATTTACACATAGCAATTGAGTAGAATGCTTACAATCTCAGTACACATATGATACACAGCAGCAGAAAAGATCAGGGCTCTTTCTTATGCAAAAATGACTCCTTGTTTAAAGAGTAAACTCGTAGCTCCATCCAGAAGCTAATTACAACTGGCAGTTCTGCATCCTAATCTCCAATTTTGCAACAGTAAATCCTGTTGGAAGCTCTGCAGTTACTTCTTTCCATTAACTCCACACTCATGCCCAAATAAGGCAATTAGTGACCTGCAGCTTCAATATCACGTAGTCGCAGAGTTACTGCCCTTTTATGTGCATCAAGTCCCTCAACTTCTGCCATTTTGGCAACATAAGGTCCTAGCCTTTGCAGGCCCTCTGATGACAAGGATTGAACGGTCATGTACTTGACAAAGGAATCCAGAGACACGCCTCCATACATGCGAGAATAACCATATGTTGGCAAGACATGGTTGGTTCCACTGGCATAGTCGCCAACGCTCTCAGGTGTCCATCTTCCCAGAAATACAGATCCTACCAAACACAAGGGCAGCTAGTCAGTACCCCTGATTTAAAACTTGAATAATGCATGACTTATGGGAGCACCACAATAGGTTCCTAGTGCATGTCAGTTGCAGGTACAAATTCAGAGAGCTATAAATACTGGGTGCAGGATGAGTCAAGACTGAAGAGGTATTTCCTGTCTGGTGTGAAATTCTTCTACAATCTTTCCTATGACATGACTTTAGTTCTCTAAAACTTGGCTAATCTGATGCTTTTCTCACCTCTGTTCCTTGTTGTCCAGATATGACTACAAAGTGGCTCATTGCTACATCCTCCAAGTGGAGCAACCAAAACATCAATCGACATCTTGCTTTGTATTGATACACATTCTCAAGCTGGCTGTCAAAAATAATCATCAAATCTTAGTATTATATGTTACCTGCATTGTCAAGATGGTCCAACCAGTTCTCTGCATCCTCCACGTTAACAATCAAGTGCTCAGGAGCATAAAGGTTTGAAAATTCGCAAGCCTGCATTATCCACAATTCTTGTAAGGACTTCAGTATCACTCCTATCAATATATGAGTTGCATGGCAAGATTTCTGCAAATTTGCCTCAATTGCACTGTTGTTCGCTTCCAATCAGGATAAATGCAAGAGGAAGAAATCACCAAGGGCATTTATCGAACCTCAGCCATATCTTTCACAATAACAATGTAGCTGTGTGAAAGAGCTTTTGTGGCAATCGAATCTCTGGGAAGCTCTCTGCACTGTCTCTCAACCTCCTGCCCTAAACCAACTGTATCCACTTCATCCCCTACTGCCACAAGAACCACTTGGCTGTCTGGGCCATGTTCTGCCTGCACAATCGGACACAAGTAGACCGGCTTGGAATCAGCAAAACTTGATACACGGTGTGATTGTCATTTAAAAACGTTGACCACAGGAATACATATACTGAGCACCAGAAAACCTAGAAAGCAGAAAACACCTAAACAGATATATCAGAACATCGGGATAGAATTCAACATTGAACTACAAGAGACAGCTTTGATATTATGATGACCATACAAATTCCCCCTTGCATTCACTCAATAAAAGTCTTAAGCAAAGCTCAATTCAGGATACGTCGTCTACCTGTGAGAGTAGATCAGCGGCTACATGAACATGGGAGGCGAGCTTGTCAGCAATTACTAGTACTTCAGAAGGGCCAGCAGGCATATCAATGGATACCATCGCTTCACTATTCTGTAAATTAAAAATGAAAAAACGATGACACTCAATATAGATTTTCTTTCATGACATATAACTTTCAGAACTTCACTGTCCTACCTACTCACAGCATGCAAGCTGTAGATCTGCTGTAACATTCATCACAACGTCAAGAAAAGACATTGGGATTCAATTTCTGATTATCTAACAAAAAAGACTAATTGATACATGTCTGGTGGCAGGTAAATCATACTTGCAGCGTCATCTTTGCTGCTGTCACATATTGATTTCCAGGTCCAAGAATTTTATCAACCTGCTCAAAAATTTTGCACGAATAAAAATGTGAACCTAGACTTCAACTCTATTTGTGTAAGATATCCCTTCACTTTGCCAGTTGAGCTCAGATTAAGTTACCATGCCTGCTGATAGCTGAACAATAGGTTTTTAAGCGAACGAAAAGAGGTATATAATTGTGATGATCAACATTTTTCCAAAAGTACTTGACACTAGGCCTGACCCCTTTTGTTACTACTGACATTTCAGACTTCTTGCATTTCTGACTCATGTTCACATACCTTTGGACAAGTCTCAGTGCCCCAAGCCATTGCTGCCACAGCCTGCATGCCCATACCAAAGAGAAAGGAAATCACATTCATTAAGATAGAACTAACCTGGAACTTATAAGATAGAGGGTCTACTATTGAGGTTATACCAGTCTTACTTCTGTTGACTACTACTAACAATTCTCAAGGTGTGGAAGGATTGTGCTCGAAACACTGTCCTCATCAGACACTGCAGCAAATTTAGCTCTGAAACACCATCTACAAAATGACATATAAAGTAGACATAATAAAACCTGGTTCCACAAGAAATCAATCAACTAATTGGAAGTGTTTTGACAAATTATAGACCAAAAGTGGTATACGTAAGTCTGTTAACATGCCTGAGCTCCACCAGCTTTCAAGATGTGTGTCACACCTGACTTCTTCGCACAGTAAAGTACTTCCTGCCAGCACATTGGACAGGATGAGGCGATTAATTACTTGCAGAACAACTATGCCCAAAATGAACAATTACTGATCACCAAAACATACATGTGTTTTTTTAGAAGCATTATCTCATGCGCAGAACCTATCCTACAACCAATTTGACAACAGAGACTTACTGGGCAAAAGGAGCCATCTTTTCTTGGTGGTGTTGCAATAACCACAGTCTTGCACCCTGCAATTTGTGCTGGCTGGACAAACACCAGACCATAAAACTTAGACTGTATTTTACTGGTCCTTGGCACTTGAAGTCAACATACGTATAAATAAACTTTAAATGCTTAAAAAAGCAGCAATATGCATAATTCAAGAACAAACGAATATAAAATCTGCCATAATTAGCCCCAGCAGGTGCTGGCAGCTAGTGACTTACAGATAGCAGACAACAGAAGCTAGATTAAATCACTCCACAGCATGAGGGGAGAAGACGTTTAGATTATCTCTTGACTGGTTTATTAAGGACCAGAAAATTGTCTTTTATATTCTACTTTCTGATGGTTTTGAAGGATATTAGTTGTACCACAGCTAGCATAAGTGCAGTTGATGGGAGGACTGCTGTGCCTCCAGGTACATAGAGGCCAACAGCACCGATAGCCCTCGCTACCCTCCTGCAGGTCACGCCCTTTTGAGACAGTAAAAAACCCACAAAATGAGCACCAGCTTTCCAGATATCGCTGTAGTAGACCTCCAGAAGGAGGCATAGTACTTTTTAGAATTCTAGCTCATCTAGTCCACTATGTACAGGCTGAATTATCACATGACACAAAGATCACAGGGAAAAAGATTGCAATATGTATTCATCTGTGTAGATAGACACAAAGCTATGTGAAATTGCATCAAGACAAAAAAATAGAAAGCTACAGAATCGCCCGTACTGGCATAGTCTCGACTTGCAGCTGTTGAGTCTTCTTCTGCGCAGCATGGAAGCGGTATATATTGTCGTAGGCTACATCAAATGCTGCCTTTACTTCAGGATCAAGCTGTGCCAAAAACAGCCCTCAATCAGAAACATAGCTCATAATCCAAGCCCCAACAAAGAGGTCATTGGCCTGTTGTCATATGTGCATGGATTAAGTGAACCAAGTAACCATATGCTCAGAACACATCTGAGAAATGATGAACAGCCTGTGTTTAGAAAGATTTCCTTGCTTTCCGAATGGAGCATAGTGATTTACCATGTGGTCTGAATACAAAAGACAAGCTCAACATTCTCCTTTGAGAATTGCATTTTTGAGAGAGGTTCTTGACGCTTTGCAATCAAAGACCAGGACCCACTAAAAAAACATTCTTGCACGTTGATGAAGGACACCACCAATGTACTAGGACAAGGAATTTGGCAGTACCTCAGGATCAGGCAGATCTGACACTTTTTGAACAATCGTATCAAGGCTAACTCCATCAAACCGGCTTGTGTATCTGCAAGTAAAGTCTCATCAACATCAAGATAGCCCAAGATGTATTACAGCCTGTCTCAATATAAACTACAATATCACATTCTGTCATCCTAAAGAGGGTACCAAACCTATTGCTACAAATACCCAAAGCATGCACTTATACTAAATGAGTGGAAGCATAGATATTACTATATTCCAAAACTCACTCTTTTACAGCCAGATCTCCACGCCTTCGAACTTCCTCCACAATTGGTGCAACCTGGAGCCCCACAAATCCAGAATAAAAGCTTCAGCTGGTATGGAATTAATAAAATTTACAATTAGAGGCTGGTCCCTTCTGCTAGAACCTGCCCTATGATTAAGATGATCATAATCCAACTACTTTCTTGAGGCCCAAAAGATACATGAAATTGGTTTCTAGAGGATCTATATAGCTTATGACATGAGGTTTAAGAAAGGGGAAGCTGATTGAAGTACGGATAGTGGTACACTTGAAACAAGTGACTGTACACAAATTTTCAAAGCAGGATATCTCTTATCTCCTGCAATGAAATCATGAGATTAACAATGAGAACAACCTCGCAGTCAGACTTTGTGTTCATAAGGAAATTGACGCTTTTAAAACTCTTCAAGAATTTCAAAACAATCAAATGCCCTAGTTCAAAAGCACTTGAGTTCAACCAAGCAATTTCTGAACAAACTGGAGAGTGTGACTACCGTCTCGAATATGGAAGAGAAGTCAATGCGAGGGCGAGCTCGAAGCTCTTGAACTTGGTCAGCATTGAGCTCAGATAACCTATGTACTTTAATTCCTACTGAATTGGCCACCTCTTCCGTAGCTGCTGCCACATGCATTTCATGGATCCGTGAGAAATGACTTGCAAGAAACATAGAAATGAAAGTCCACGACAACTCACGGGCAGTTTCTATGAAGGAGCTCAGCCTACACAGCATTCCTACCAACAAGATAGCCATGGATCTAAAGCCTGCTCTTTGCACTTCAGAAACCTCTACTAAGCGGCTTCCAGGATTTTGCTATACTGCAACAACTACATGTTCATACTTCTGAGAACTAAATCCTCAATTATGCACACAAAAGCCCTGGAAGCGTTCTCAATTCCCACCAGGAGAAAACACTCCCAGAGTCGATGACAGGAGGCAAAACTAACCTGCAACCTGCGCCATTGCTGAACCAGACGCTCTAACTCTCTCTCTTCCTGCACACATAGAACACTCTGTAAGAAACTTGAAACTAGAGAAAAGGATAATCCGAACAAGACCAAGTGGCTCCAGCATCATCATCGATTCTGCTCCAGATTATATTCATGCATTAGTCAGCAAAACTTCAAATTTCCACAAAATTCCAAAACAACATACGACATCCCATCATTTTACAAAATCCAAAGCATCTGTTCCTGTCATGAGGAGGGAAAAATTCAACCTTCTTCACTCGCCAACTGAAACTCCCAGTCATCTACATCAACTGCTCAGCTACTTGCACAAATGCTATTAGCCCGAGTACGTTGCAATTTCGCTAAATGAACATCAAATTCACAACAGTACTTTCATGTGAATTCCAGGGCAGTAGGATGATCTAAGACCGTAATTCAGACCAAAACCTAGCTTCCACCGCAGAGTTCCACACCACCCGGAAACCAATCACAAGAGATTGCCCTGCCTAGATGATGCACGCCTCAGGTTCCGAAATGCACAACCACTTGCCCATGCTTTAGAAGATGGAGTTTAAAATGCGTGGAAAGAGGACACTCACCGACCGCAGCTACACTCCTACCGCTGGCTGCTAAACCTCGCGAACTCCAGAAGCCGGAGCTCTTAAACCCTAGTGAAGCGGGAGCTGGATCCCATTGAGCTGCGGAGCTCCGAGTGGAATGGGAGGCCGGAGCAGCGAGAGGCGTGGAGAGGAAGGCTGCTGCCGTGGCCGCTCTGGTCACCATAGCCGATGTGTGAGCTGCAATTCGCGCTGCGATAGGGCGTCTCCGAAGTTCGGAAAACAACGAATTCCCACGAAGAATCTCAACTTCTTCGCAGAGTGTAGAGAGAGAGAGGAGAGAGAAGAGAGAAGAGAGAAAAGAGATTAGTAGATGTGAAGGAGATATGATACTTTTCAACATCTTCGGAGGAGACCATGATAGAATAAGGTAGGTGGGTCTTAAGTGGATCATTTTCTTAATCGGACCCTATACTTATCGGTATATGGGTTCAATGAGGATCAAAGAGCAAACATCATAAAGACACGTGCTTAAAAGAGATTGCACTATGTCTTTAAGTATTAATAACTATTCTACACTCAACAATGAACAAATTCAGAGGATTCATACATCTCGTTAAGAACTCAACAAACATGCACCTTTGATATTCATAACTAAATCGGGGGAAGTCTGATTTTCAATTTCATTTACAATATGTTTCATCGTAGATTTGCTAATGCAACACACCTTTTGTTGTGTAAATCGAATTGGTATAAGTTGGAGAACATGAAAAATGAACTCAATAACACTCACATACCTTAGAAGCTTTTGGGGTGTTGAAGCATCTCCACACACTAGCCTTCAAAGAGGCCTCTACATCATTTGCTATTTGTCTTGCTCACACTAATTGTAAATTGCCCGTGGCACCAACACTAAACGTGTATCTAACATTAGTTATCATTCCTTACTTTATAGATTTACAATGTTGCAATTACTATCACTCATTAATTGATTCTTCATCCAAATATTAATCATCCATGACAGGTTTTCATCAAAAGATTGTTAGGATGCATCATATATCACACTTGGTTTCAACAATTGGCATTTGGATGAACCCTAAGTAAGTTGGGATGAAATTACTTGTAAACTTGTTCATAAGAAGTGTTACTTATTGAATCATGAGAGAAGAGCCCCTAACAGTTAAAGCTCTTCAAGCAAAACTCACCAAACACGCCGCAAATTTTCACAAAAAGTTTACCACACTAACATAAAATACCCTATGACTCTAAATACAATTGGTGAAATGTCAAAATGTAGTTTTCACACACAATTCAAGCGAGTCTCAAATCAATTTTAAAATATCACTTGGCAAATTTTGAAAATAGAATAATTTCATTGACATTCAATTTTAAGACGGGCATTGGTCTTAGAGAAACACTCACCTAAGCTAGGCTTATACTTTGTCAGCATGAGCATTGTGCCATGAATTGCTCGATGAAATTGCCATGGAACTCTGGTTTTGCAGATTGTCTATTGTAAGGGAGAGAGCGGGAAAGCAACAACGCATCAATTCGAATGAGGATAAGTTATCGATGCTTCCATTTTTTGAATTTTTTGAATCTCATCGTCTTTTTTGTAATCATGTCAACTTTTGTTCGTAGTACATCGACCAAGCTTTCGAGGACTTTGGTGCCACAATGAATCGATTCATTGAAGATAGTGTAACATGATCATGAGTCTAGATCTATGATTAGAGCGGAATTATGGTCATTCACCACACTCTCACAATAATAAATAAAGACTTTCCAAATGAACCCGCACATATCTTCACAGACTACCTTAATGGTTTATATGTGATAAAAAACCAAATAAAACACCCCACACTACCCAACAACCATCCTGGTAAAACCATCTTAGAAGAAATAGTTAACTTCCTTATACAAAGAACTCAACCCACAACATTATACAAAGTAAGAGCACATGCAAACATCAAAGGAAACGAGGAAGTCGACACACTTTCTAAAGAAGGTACGTCAAAATAACACTATAATGCCTCACAACCACATGAATGTGCCCACTCAACACCGTACTACTACCAAAGAGACAAATGGCCATCAATGGGAACAACTCCCAACAAAGGACCTGTTAGATTCCTAAAAAAACATATCATGAAATACGATAAGAATATAAATCTAGAACTAATCCCTATACTATATCCCAACATAGATAAATGGATAGCCGACGAGAAAATAGATAATGAGCTATCAACTAAATTTTAAACAAACAAAAACATAACCAGCTCTCAAAAAAACGTGCCTTCTAAAATTGAGACACGGTCAATACATGGGGAATGCTTGGAAACAATTGTTATTTGGTAGGGAAGCCTTTTCCATCAATCACATGCCCTATATGTAACTCCCCAAACCTTGATACATGGCTACATGTACTTCTAAAGTGCAAACAACACCACATACATGCCTTCCGAACCGGAAGACACAATAAAGTAGTATGGGAATTAAGAAAACTTATAGTGGCATCAAAAAAAAATAAAGATGTTATGTCCTCATGAATGCAAACACATTCAATAATGACCCCCAAAAAATATTGTCCCTCCATGGCTATTACATTGCACATGTGGCCAACAAAGATGCCATTGCAATGCCATATTCAAACTAGACCTTCTATGTGTGAAAGGACTACCATAATAGTCTCCACCACTAACGGAACCTAATGATAACCTAACAATACAATTCATTGAATTTACATATTGTAATGATAGAATACCAGATGAAACTATTATCCAAAAATAAAAAATATATAAACCACTAATAGACATTGTTATCAACAGAGACTAGAAGGTAGATCCACTAGTAGTCATCACAACCTGTGCTAGGGCAGCCACACACATTCATTCTATGGAAAGTATTGAAACAACGTTCAAAATACCTAAGCTAAACATCAAATACACATTTGAGGCAATCAACAACATCGCCATACAACATGCTATGTCCATAATTCTACACAAAAGGAGGATAGAAAACAATGAACCACAACCAATAAACACACAACTACTATAGCGACCCCAAATATCCACCAACCAATAAATAATTAGGATTACAAAAGAATAATTGCCAATATTGGCTAAGAAACTGTCACAACTTACGGTAGGGCAAGTGGCTATAAGATACAACTTTCTAGCCAAGTCACTCACATCATAATACAGTGCCCATACAAAGCCGTCAGGGATCAAACTTGTATCATTAAACATGTGATGAACCACTGAGAAGTCTTAAGACTCGGCGGCCACCTCACGAAGAAAAGTGATCATGTACGCCTACAACACCACAACCACACTAACCCCACTACTACAAAGATCACCCAGTCACTCAGTTCCCATAGTTACTATAGTGCCCACCCCGAGAGGGGTTAGTAATCATGCACCACTGATATTATGTCCAGTGAACATAATACCAAGGGTGGGTCGAACATGCATTTCAATCCTCGGGGGGGGGGGGTTACTAGCAAAAATCGTAGAAACAACGTGCGATAAAAAATAAGGCCTAATATATTCATTGTAGATAAATTTTGCAAAAAATGTACATATAATGTAGGGGGTTTTAAATAATCAAACATGCTTAAATGTAGAATAGCATCACATATAATGGCCTCTTTTATCTAGTCGGTACATGTAAGATAATGTTGAAACAATTACTAGGGGTAACGGGTCTAGGGTAGGTATTGTACTAGTGGATGAAAGTAAGTATTTTTGTTTGAGAAAGTTTGGATGAATGACTTCGTAGGTTGGCTAGTTTGAACGTTATTGAACCAACGTATCCAATGTGAAGTTAATGTTCTCTACCTATGTGCCGGGAGGGATAATTTTAGCGCGTTATTTGAATTACAATCTTCTTTCCAATTTTCTTTGGAAATATAAGTAAAATAGGGTATTTAAAAATGATTCCCCCAAAAGAATTATAATTATTGATACGGTGTATTAAAATACAAGAATCGACCTTTATTTTGAAAAATACCATACCTTATAATATTTTCTGCAAGATAAATAGCCCCCCCCCCCGATAAATACGTCTTGAGTGCACGTGTATGCATCAATATAAGAGTGAGTGACCCCCCCCCACCCCCAAGTTTCAATAACATTGATCCCACTAAGGTCAACATTTCTTCTTCTCTCTCTAGATCTACGAACGGGAAGATCCTACTATTGGTTATAGATTGGCCAAACGAGTTTTAGAAATCACCGGTTCAATTCAAGACTTTAGGTCAATTGTTGATCATTTTAGAATAATATATGGAGTATATTTAAAATCGCTAAAGAAAGCCCAAATTAAATCAACATGTAATTGGTTGGACTTGGAAACATTGGGATCTTGATCGATTTTGTCCAAAATCTCCCCTTTCGCTAGTCTAGGTACAAAGTTTTAACTTCATATGATGGACCAATAAATGGTTGGAGAAATCATGAATGTAGAAATGCTTATAAATGTAATACATGAAAATGTGATTTGTGATACTTATTCAAAAACAAAATTTAGTGATAAGTATGTGCAAAGGTTCAAGGTTGCAAGGGGAGGGGATAGGGACGGTGAAGGTCCATGCAAGATTGAAGAAGACTCACTTTGGAGGTAGACTCGTTATCCTCACTTTAGCTAAGGCTTTGCAACTCACAATTCTTCAAACACAACTTCCCATTGCTTGAAAAAACATCTATTGCACTCCACTTTCTCAAACCTATTTCAAATCATTTAAGATTATATATACACTACCACCTTTACATGTCCAAACCATAAGAATCATCTCCCCATCACTTCTTAATGCTTCAAAGTAATTATCCTTGAGCCTACTCTCAACCCTATCATAAACCCCATGTCTCCTTTCAATATCCACAATGTTTTTGTTTGAAACAATAATACGTGCAATAGCGTGTGCATGCACGCACATATGAAGAATTGAGGTTAAAAAAAACAATATGAGGCTCTAGAATGATTAAATGCTCATCTTAAATGGACACTTAGATTTGAGTGGTGTGTAGTTAGGCATGGATCTAAGAGCAAACACCATAAAAACTCGTGTTAAAGAGATTGGACTACATGCTCGAATATTGCAAACCATCATAGGTTCAATATCACCATAACTAAGGGGTTCTAAATGATTAGTTAATGAAAAAGATAAATTTCACTTTGATAATGAATATAATTTACATACGAGCTTCTAAAATATGATAAAATGACTAGGATCACATTGGAATCCAAGTTCAAGAAACTAGGGATCCAAAACACTCCTTAATGAACCCTACTTTTGGACTCAAGATTGTAGCTTAACTTGAAGTTTGATTTTTCAAATCAGATGGAGTATTTTCTTGAGTCTAGACCCCTAGAAAATTAGTTAGAAAGTGATGCCATATTTCAAACTTTGAAAACATTGGACCATACCGTAGGAAAAACTCCTTGGGTCTAAAGTTTTGTTTTCGATCGATAGAATTGCTCAATTTTGGAGTTTCTTTGCTCTTGGACTCTAATCTAAATCTACCCCTTACTTTACATAAGTATGTAGTTTTGGAAAAACAAGAGAAGGCCGGCACAGCTAGATCCCGCCAGGGTTCGAATCTCCACACAAACCCAAACTCTCCCTCCCTCCATTCCCTCTTCCGGAGGTCTCACTCTTTGAAGCTTTTTTATGGGTTTAGGATCGATCGCTAGGGTTTTACGGATTGCATTCACTCTTTCCGGTTCCACATCCCTCCATTCTTACTCAAATCAGCCTGGCTGCACTATGTTCTTCTTCCCACTCGAAAGAGCTTTCTGGATCACTCTGCTCTCTTCCTGTGGTTTCGTTAGGGTTTAGTCTTAAGTTATTCATTGCTTAGCAAATAGCATTGCATCATCACCTTGGTGTTTCACAAAATCTCAATCGAGGACTTGCCTGGATTGCTCTCTAGTCTGGCGTTTTTGTTTCTGCGTTCGTGTAAGTGCACTAACCTCTTTACAAATCGCACTTAAAATGAGCTTTCTGGATCACTCTGCTCTTCTTTTAGTGTAATTTTTGTTAGGTTTAAGTCTTAAGATACCCGCCATTTAGCAGACACCATCGCATCACCTTCGTGTTACAGAAAATTGCATTCAAGGAGCTGCTTGGATTGCTCTCTGCTCTGTTTTTTGTGCAATTTTGTTGCGGACAGGCACAATAGTGCACCACCTTCTTCACAAATTGCACTCAAAATAGTTCTCTGGATTACTCCGCTCTTCTTTTCCTGTTACTTTATTTTTAGGGTCAAGTCTTTAAGATATTCACCACTTAGCATATATCATTGCTTCACCCTCAGTGTTTCAGAGAATCCTGCTCGAGGAGCTGCCTGGATTGCTCTCTGGTCTGTTTTTTGTGCAATTTTGTGACGGGCATGCACAACATTGGACCACCTTCTTCACAAATTGCCCTCGAAAGAGTTTTCTGGATTGCTCTGCTCTTCGTTTCCTGTAACTTTGTTAAGATTTAGTCCTCAAGATACTCGCCACGTAGCGGAAAGCATTGCATCACCTTTGTGTTTCTGAAAACCGCACTTGAGGAGTTGCTTGGATTACTCTCTGGTTTGGTTTTTGTGCAATTTTGTTACGGGCAGGCGCAACATTGGACCACCTTCTTCACAAATTGCACTCAAAAGAGTTTTGCACTTTGTTACATGTAATTTTTTTTGTTAGGGTTTAGTCTTTAAAATATTGTCCGTTTAGGATTCATCATTGCATCACCTTGGTGTTTCAGAAAATTGCACTTGAGGAGCTGCCTGGATTGTACTTCGGTCTGGCATTCGTATTTCAGCTTTTGTGCAATTTTGGAACCGGCAGGGCAATTGGTGTGGCTTCTGAGGCACGGGGGCGTGCTTCAGAGTGGTCACCATGGCGGGAAGGGACACAGACATGAGGAGCTGGGCAGACCTGCTGCACAATTCGTCACAGCTCCTGCATTCGTACACTCCTTCGGCTCCACTCCCTCCCATTCAGGTACTTACCTCTCCACGAACTATGAGTGCTGATTGTTTTTTTGAGGTGCAGATGCTGCAGAACATTCTTTAAAGTGTCCTGGGGTTTGTATATGTGTTGGATTGTGTGTGTGCTCTCACATGATTCAGTGATGGTTTCCACTCTTTGTTTCCTGTGCACACTGAGCTATTTCAATCATGTTTCTCTCTGCCATAGCAGTCGCATGAGTGTCTGAGTGATATGCAGGGCGTGATTTTTTAAGGTAAAAATATATGCTTGATTGTTGGATGTATTGTATGGACTTGAAGATTGAGCGCTCAGTTGACAGGGTGCAAGTTCCTTTGAAGGTCATAAGCAAAAAGAGTCCAGACTGGAGGACCTGAATCCGGATTATGCTTACAGGAATTTTTGTTGGACAATTGTAGAGAAGTCTGGAACAGCTAGAGACGTTGTCTCGGCAGCTGAAAGCTCGCACGTCCCGTTATGAAGCTCCAGGCGAGGCCATTGCTGCAACTC
This sequence comes from Polytrichum commune, assembly GCA_950295325.1. Classification (NCBI taxonomy): domain Eukaryota; kingdom Viridiplantae; phylum Streptophyta; class Polytrichopsida; order Polytrichales; family Polytrichaceae; genus Polytrichum; species Polytrichum commune. Next base: position 51,058,701 of record OX485807.1, read on the forward strand.
GGTATGTGTACTTATAAATTTCACAGGGTTTTCACTAGGGCTCGGCACCATTGCATATGATCAACATTGTGTTTTCATTTTCTTGAACTGTCACCCAAAGGGGTATTTTTTAGAGTGCAATGGAGTAGAATGAATGGTAAAACCTAGTGATGTTACAGGTTGTTTGGGATTAGAATCTAAAAAATGCATGGGCAGTGGAACCTGCATTAGTTTGTTTGTCTGGCGCTGAAATGTGTTGAAGTGCAAAAGCCCTCATGCCAGCAACTCTCCATTCTGTGAGTGTCATTGACAACTTCTTGCAGTCCCTTCTGATAATTCAAGGAAAGGATCCTGTAAACATGAGATTGCCCACTGGTTCTGTATTTGGTCTCAACTATAAGTTAAGTGTGGAAGATGCCTTTCAGAGCAGCTCTACCTCTGTAATGCTAGTTTCATCTTCAATGAAGATATCTGAAGAAAATATCAGTGAGCAACCTTATCACTCCCCACTTTGAGGAAGGTTCTTATTGGTTGTAGGCATCAAATGTGGAGTATCCCTAAGCACTTGAGTGTGCCTATTTGCAGGTTACTAGCCCGAGAAGGTATAAGTGCGGACCAGTTGACTCGCGATCTGAAATCTTTTGAGCTTAAGGTGCAGTCTCTTTCATTAAAGCAGATGTATGCTCGTACTATTTATGGATAAATTGGTCAGTCTATCATGAATTAGTTATATATTCTAGTCTTTAACACAGTGGCAAACTTGGCAAGGAATGTTTTAGAGGTTTTATCTCTATAATCTACCAATATCAAAGCATGCAATGAAGACACAAGGAACTTGTAGGTTGAGCACGTTTCCAGATACGATTGTTGATCAACATCTCTGTGATCTTTTTCCAGAAGAAACTTGCTGTTCTTCTGTTCTGTGTTTAAATTGTTATAATCCGCATTTGACTTGAACTGAGCCTATGTTTCTGCAGACATCATTTGAGGATGTGTTTCCAGTGGAAGCAACAAGTGTGGAAGAGTATTTGCAGCAAGTAAGTATTACTCAAGTTTTATTTCTTGTTCCCAGTCTACAATCTGTTTGGTTACTTCAACAGCATGCATGAATCACAAATGCTGCAGAAGTAGCAAAATATTAGTGAATGTACTCTAGAGAGTTGACAAACTGACAAAAGTAATGTAGGATTTACTGTTGCATCCTGGTGTGTGGAGCAGTCTTTTCAATGAGGTAGAGCATTTAAGATTCTGGTAAAAGGTTCATATTTGAAGAGTTTCTTGACAAAGAAAGTGTGGCCTAGGGTCCATCATGAGCCTACCCCTTTGTGTTTGCTTGGACTCCTTCCTTCTCTGATTTTGTGTGTAAATTGGCACCTTCACATTAGTTTGAAGTTTGACTCTTACATTCTTGCCTTGAAGTTGATACTGCATCAAATCATGTTCTAATATTTGAATAGGATAGGTTCATGAAATGGCCATGGTGACAGCTGTTCAAGAAGCACAACGTGACAACCTTCGCAGTTTTGATACTTATATGATGAAAGTGGTAGAGGTAAGTGAGCATCCATCCTTTCTTTTCTTCACAGAGTGGTAGGTGCTTTCTTTCTGGGGATCTATTTGTCGTTATTCCTATAAGTGTTAGCTCCAGTAGACAATGTGCTTTTTGGAATATCAGAAGTAGGAATTTAAATCTTGAATCTAATTCTGGAGCATGACTTACAGGATGACTGGAACAAAGAAAAACGTGAGTTTTTGAACAACTTGAGTCGATTGCCACATGCCCCAAGTAGTGTAGGAGGGCCTACATCATCTACCAATGCGATTCAACCTTATCAAGGATCCACAGCGATTACTACCAGGCCACAGGATATTACTCGAGGATCTGAATCTATGCCTGCCACGCAGCAAGATATGGTTGCAAGGAAAGCTGCAGCATATGCCAATGTTGTTATGAGATTGAATGAATCGAGAGAGCGGAGTCTCCCTTTCAAAGTAAGATCAATTGAACTAAACTATCATGAAAGAGTTAGCATCTGTTACCTGTGTGCTCTTCTGTGAGCAATGCAGTTGATTTGTGTGTTACATAGGAAGGGTTAATCGGAGGTTCTAGACATTGGGATATTCTCAGAGATGCTAGTTAAACTTTGTATTATTCTGTGTTTGTCCATTTCACGAACTAATTAAGTATTGCTTTTATGTTGTAGGTTGCAACAGCTATGAGATCAGCTTATGAAAGTGTTGCATGGGAAGCTATGACATCCAAGTCCGTGAGCTTAGCGAAGATCTGGCTTCTGCTCCAGGTACTTCCCCCCTGACACATCTGGTGTGGGAGTCATTGAATCTGCTGCTATTACAAACCTGTACCATATTGATTTTCTCACTAAAAGTGAAGAGTAAACTGCTGTGTGAATCACATTTTGTGTGGAGTCTTTCTGTTTTCAGTGCTCTGTGCATGTGTGTCTCGTGAAATCAGCTACAGTGGACTAACTCAGCTGACTGATTTAGAATTCAACTCTGAGTTAGAAAATAGATTTGTGAGATTCTTTTCACTGGTTATTTACAATGGCTTTTTGGGGTTTGTACAAGACAGTCTCTTCTGGGGGAAGACGTCGATATGGCTCCAACAGTCAGTAAAAGAACTTCAATGATTGCGGGTGCAAGGAGGCACTTGGAAGCGGGACATGAGAAATATATCTTGGACACCATTCACAGCCACCCAGCCCAGGTATGTTATCAATTGAATTGTAGTATTGGAGACCTTGTCTTTGCATCTATTGTCCAGTTTGTTCAGAATTTTGAAAACAACTTTTATCAATATTATTGACATTGTCTTTATGGTCAAGAAGGGCTCTGTAGACATTAGCTGTGGACAAATCAACATATAATTACTGCTCAGCATAATTATAGGAATATCTTCCTTATGCCTGGTTCTTTGGACAGGCTGCACTTGGGGGTTCCACAGGAAATCTGCAGAGGGTGCGAGCTTTTCTACGAGTATGTCATGCCTCCTATATATTATCCTTGACATTCCCTTATTTCTTTGCATCTCTGGTGTTTTAGTACTCCTGACTAGCTCCTCTAAGTAAGGAGCTCAGAACCTCTAGAATAGAGAGGTCTTCTTAGGCCGTGTCTTATGCAAATTCAAGAGTTAGAGCTGAATTTCTGAGTTGTCGCCTTTGATGTACGTTGTTTTTTTTTGGGGCAACAATACTATCTGATGAATGTGGTATACAAATGAGTTTGCAGGTGCGATTACAAGATCAAGGGGCTGTACTGGATTTTGATGCAACAGATTTACAGAGACAACCACCTTTGGACACAACATGGCATCAAGTACATGGCTTACCTCTCTGCATCCATAAAAACAAAGAGCATTCAGGAATAGATGTTTATCACTATAAATTCTACTCCTTTTTGCGTCATACTTGTAGCCCTTTCTGTGGCTATTTAGTACCTCAACTTTTTGGGGCAAAAAACATTTTGTTGAGAATACTTTCTTTGTGCAAGAGCTTGACATGAGGTCTGTGATGGGTTTTGTGTCTGATGTGCAGATTTTCTATTGTCTACGATCAGGTTATTATGATGAGGCTATCTTGGTGGCCCAGCAGTCCAGGCTAAGTCGCACATTTGCCCCTCAGGTAGATATGCAACTTTCATGGAAGCTCAAATGCTTAAGTTGGATTGAGTGATTCAGCATTGTGATCTGAGGCTTGATTTATTCTGAGTTTGTGGTGCAGTTGGCAGAATGGGTTGCAAAGGGAGGTTCGGTATCACCAAATACAGCAGCGGCTGTTCTGGAAGAGTGTGAGCGAATGGCCAGATCGGGTGATAGGGCAGGGAGGGCAGGATATGATAAAAAGAAAATGCTTCTCCATACAATTGTCTGTGGCAGCAGGCAACAAGCAGACAGCCTCCTCCGTGATATGCCATCACTGTTCAGCACTATCGAAGATTTTCTATGGTTTAGGCTAGCAATGATTGGAAACTCTTCTCAATCTCAGTCCTCAGCTGATGGGTTAATGACCTATACTCTTGAAGATCTTCAAAACTACCTGATTAAATTTCAGCCTTCACACTACACAAAGAATGGCAAAGACCCCTTGGTATACCCGTATGTACTACTGCTTAGTCTGCAATTCCATGCTGCGATAGTATACTTAATGAAGGAGGACAGTCATGTTGACAGTGTACACATTGCAATCACGGTGGCAGACCATGGTTGTTTGAATGAGGGAGTTGGTGGCCTAAAAAAGTTGGGCACAATGGATCCTGCTTCCGAGGCTGCCAGTATCATCAGGCATTATGCATTAATGTATGTGAGGCAGGGAAACATAGCTTTAGCCTTAGAGTATTACGCTCAGGCTGCAGCAGCAGTTGGGGGTGGAGCAGTTGCTTGGAGTGGCCATGGCAGCAGTGACCAGCAACGACAGCACAAGTCACTGCTCAAGCAATTGATTACAGGTGAGTTTGTAGAGGTTTAAAGATGATTCCCCTATTTTTAGAAACCACAGGTGTTAGGGGTTCATGAGGAGGCTACTTGAATTTGGAGTAAGACCTGCAGTTTTACTCCTGAGTCTATGAAAAGCAGATTCTGTGCATTGAGGGAAGTGTCTATTTTTGTTAACTTAACTCTTACTTGAATTTGTGTGGCTTGCCTTAGAGCTTCTGCTACGGGATGGAGGAATCCCTTTGCTGCTTGGTGCTAGAGGATATGGCTCAGAAGGCTCCCTACGACGCTTCATACCAGACCCACAAAATCAGAAGACTCTGCTAATGGATGCTGCTCGGCAATGTCAGGAATCTGGCTTCTATGACAAGGTAATGTAAACTGGTAATGTATCAAATTGTAGCAGTTTATTTTAATTTTAATTTTAATTTATTAATTAGGTTTGGTTTGTTTGGTGGTTTTTTTTATGATTAAATAAAAAAACTTATATGCATTATTTTTTATGTCAAACATCAATGACCTAGTCTGCTTCAAACTGCAGGCGGTGGAGCTACTGAAACGTATTGGGGAGTTTTCTGCAGCCCTAGAGATAGTCAACCAGTGTTTGTCAGATACAATTGCTGCCATGGCCAGTGGTCGCAGTGATGGGGACACCAAATCATCAGGGCTCATCCTTGCTGGCAACGAGATACTGGATGCATATAAAGTTGTTGGAGTTGGCAGGTCAGTATAGTAGCCTTATCAAAAGACTGTTGTTTGCCTTGTTTCTCACTATGTTGCATTGTAGGGAATGCAAGTCTTGGGTTTGCCGGAGCTGACAAAGTTGGAACAAATGTTTGTCTGCTTTTTGGATGCAGTTTGCAAAATTCGGAGCAAGTTACAGAACAACAGACAGCATTTAGGCAGTTGGGATCAATAGTCTCATTTTACAGATATATCAGGGCTGGGAGGTATAGTGATGCCTTGATGGAACTCTCCAAGTTGGCCTTCCTGCCACTAAGCACTCGAACACCAGAGAGCAGTGCTGAAGCTTTGCGCTACACTTCTCTTTCTGTACAGGTGATGTCTATATTCGGCACCTCTCTATGCCACTCAATGCATTGCAAGAATGCTTGTTATATATTTTAGAGCTACCATTTCACCAAAGTGACAGAAGTGTCGGTTTGTGGTGTTTTGAGTTTAGCACTGCTTCTCTGTTACAAGATCAAGTAACAATGACACTAACTGAGACATCCTGTCACATAATGACCAGGCATGTGTTCCAGACCTACTAAGAGAGGCGCTTACGTGCCTGGATCAAGTTAATGATGCAGATGGCACTGTTCGCAGATTAAAAACTAAGGTGTGTATATTCTCTTGGATTCCAACTTTGCTTAGTGTTGTGCAATGGGTTGAAACCTCAGTGTGTGTGCATATTCTTGGACAGGGCAGGGCCCTTTTCTCAAATTGTTATTTATTCATGGTTCTTCATCTGACAAGCAAACTCTATAAAGATTTATATTATTCTTTGTCAAATATGAGGTGCTGTGGCAGAGACTACTACTTAGCATACTATGAGTCTGGGGCAAGGTCAGCTTCTATTACTAATCTAAAAGGTGCGAGTGCAGATTGCAAATTTCATCGCAAACTCATTACCAAGGAATCTGCCCCAAGAGTTATATGATCGAGTGGCACAAATCATATGAAAGGTGCTTCCTAGCAAAGTAAGGATTGTACCTCATTAAGTGACTCTGTATCAGATATTAGGAGCTCAAAAAGGAAAGTAGTTTAGGATTTTTCTGAGCAGATTGTGCAACAATTTTGAGTACTCTGAATTACAGTTGAATTGATTGTAGATTACACTCATTCAGGCTATTTGCAGTCCTGTCTCTACCTGAAAACCAATCATCTCTTATCCTGCAACTTATGAGATAATTTGCTCATAAGTTCAACACTCCAGTGTTTTCCAAACCTCGAAGGTTGAACTTTTGTCTGTTCAAGACAAATACGCAGTGATGGAGAATTGTCGCATCTGTATCTTTTACTTGCTATCTATTGAAGTCTGCTAGACTCAGGTGATGTGGGATACATGCTGTGAAGTAGAAACCTGGCCTTAGGGTTCTTAGTTGAATGTAACCTTCAAATTATGCTGAACGAAGGATTTGTGAAAATTCTAAGGGCTTGGTTGTGCTCACTTGCAGAAAGAAAATGCTCCTCCTTACAATTATCTGTGGCAGTAGAGTTATTTGTAAAGTAATGCAGATGAAACCATGGGTTCAGTCCCAAAGTCTGAGTTAATGAGAATTCACACAAAGTTACCTAGTTTTCTTAATGCATAAATTACCACACGCAAAAGAGTGGTGACAGGTTACTTAAAACGGGCTTGCTGGCTTGGCCTACTAGGATGGGTGGGCCAAGCTTGCCTTGCATAGGCCAATCTGGGATTTAGGACAGCGTGTCCCATGCACATACCCTATTTTTTAATCTTGAAAATCTTTCAAAGTTGAGATGCGGAAAGAAGAGGTCCCAAAAGTTTCACCCAACTTTCAAAATAGGCTACGTACATGATGAGCAAATGAGCCTTTAATAGAAAATTTTCTTAAAGGAGGATTAAATTGACAAGTTTCATCTTTATAAGAATCTTTTGTTGTGGCCACCTACATCCACATGTCTTGAAATTGTGCTCTCACAACTAGACATGTGGATGTGCTCTCACAATTCATGTAAAGTGCTCTCACAATTGTCTAGTTGATGGGCTAGTTATGTATTAACTTAAACACTGGGCATCGAGGAATTTTGTTTATTTGTGGTGAGGCAACCATGCCGTCTTACCTTATAAAGCTCAAATAGCCGATAATAACAAGACTCATTTTCCTAGCCTTGCGAGTGTAATCTAACATGGCCATCACTAATCCTAAGCCCCATAAGAGTACTTGTACATTGCATTAAACTTATGGTCCACGGTCCTTTTCTCCCATATCATAACAATGCAATTTGGGGTTTTAAAATTGTTTGTAAGGGCTTTTTGTTGCCATAACATTATGTAGCTGCATTGGTTGTGTTTCATTTTATATTTAACATTTGACATGGGCCTCCACTATCTTGCCTTCATGGGAAGAAACTTAGAAAATAGGGAGAAACTGACTCTGGTACGAATAATGAATAGTGTTGGTTTGAATAGTAAGAATATTATGAATAGTATCAATATTTTAAAATGATGGGTCTGTTATTAATATTTCTTATAGGGAATACTACTGGGATGAACAATATTTCCTACAAATATTCTTGGGATGAACAATACTTCTTGGGTATAATGTCGGGTATATAACTCCATCCAAATCTCCAAGTTTAGCCTAAATGTATGAATAGTAAATGAATCTTCCAAATTTGTTTGAGGGGCCCACTTAATATAATTGACATATTCAGGCTCATGAAATTAACCTACATGGCTAAATAATATTATGGCATGACATGCATTGTAACAATTATTTTATCCAATGTAATGCACTAGTTCTAGTGTATTCCATAGGTAAGACCCCCCTTAGCCTCCGGCTCGTAGGAATGACTTGCATGTGGGAGGCACTAGGGCGGACCATTACCCTTTACATACTTGCATAGAACTCTCTATTTTCAATACATACACTAGATAGTATGATCAAAGGTGTAATTCCAAGTCTTGCCTACATTAAGTTTGACTCTATGTCTATGAAAAGCGGTTACCCACAAGCTGTGATCCTTTCCTCTACTCCTATTATTCGAATGCAATGTTTGATTTCTTGTCAAATTTGCATCAATCACCCATATCTACATGTTATAGTTATTTGTTTAATCACAATCTCTTGTGTTAAATCAAAGACCTTTGTAAGATACGACTTACATTTGTTTTGGTGATAAACACGATTATGTGTTGTGGATTCCATCCTCATTATCACCACCTTTTGTCCCCCTCTTGTCCGATGTAGGGTTTTGAGAAACGATTATGTAGGTTTGCACTTCTATACATTATTGTCAAACTACAATCTCACAACAATTTGGTCATGTTTGACACCTCTTGCAAGAAATGTTTAGAGTTGTTGTATGATAAATGCATCACATATAGCAAAATGCAACAATATAGGCTTTGAGTTTTAACTACTTCATATTTGTTGCCAAGTTTCCCAATCAAAGTTGTAGACTTTACATTAATACATTGGCGATCATATTTATTCAACTTGTCAAAATAGTTATGTTTATTGTAAGGCAAATATACAATCAATGTCATTTTTGCAAAAAAATCATGGTTTCATAGAATTGAGTTGTCCATTATCGTTACCTTGGATCATGTGAGACAAGTTTATAATGTTGTTGGTCTTATGGAGGTTGACCACAATCACCAACATTTGACATTTAAATTCCCCCAATAGAGTTGCATGGACAGTGTACAAATAATAATTCCTCGACATGTATGTGAAAACCCTAAATCAAAGCACCATAGAAATAGGAAATATAGGGTTATGAGTATACTTGAAACATATGACATTGCAAACAAATCTAATCTATCTTCAACGAAAAGCAAGCGTGCAATGCAAAAATTCCGGACAATCCCTCATGCAATGTACCCGAGATCTAACGATCATAATTGGCGTTCGTGGGACAATGTTGGCAACGAGTCGATAAATTCTCAAGTTAAAGAATCTATTGAAAAAGGTCAGTACATGGACTCTTGGCTCCAAATAATATGTTGGTATCATACATGGATGTGAATCTTGGTTTCTTTAGATATAGAAAATGATAGATTATCATTGTTGCATTGAAATGTTAGACATGCTTAGATAAAGCTTGGTTTCCTCACTTACATTTATTCTAAAGTTGCTACCTCTGTGTTTAGTGGAGACATTTATAGCACATTTTTTTCCCTTATGTGATGTGTTGTACTTGTTACCAAGCAATTTTTTTGATGCGAGTAATTGATTTGCAATAAATTTTAATTCATTGTAGGTGAGGTCAATAATGAAAGATTTATCTCAAAGAAGGATCTACCGCAATTGAAGTCATTGGGATTTGTGTCTTCCATTTCAACCAAGAATCATTGCAAATTTGAGAATCAAATATTGTCAAAGTCCAATGTTGATGTTTCCAAACATGTGGTTGAAGGCTCCAATAACATGGCATCACAATCGACACATGATATTTATCGAGACATGAACTCAAGCGTTATAAGTAGTGTTAGTGGAACAAATATGGCAAAATGTGTGATCCATAATGTTGGGAGGGGGTGGTCAAAAAATCCTGAGGTGTGTCAACAAACTTATGATTGGCCGTCGATGAGTAATAGAGAAGGTGTTTCATTGGAAGGTGAATCTCGCAGATCTAGTGCCGATGGTGCAAGGCATTGGAAAAGAGAGCATGTGGTTGTGCATGAAGGGAGTATCATGTTCAATGAGCATGACCATGCACATCAACAAACATATTCATCATCACATTCTAAGTTGGATAATCTTAGTCAAGATGAAACTGGGCAAAAAATGAAAGCAAATCACAAGGAGGTGGAGAGATATGAACTTGGTGTTGATGGAAATTACAATCGCAAAGTGTGTGTTAGATTGCAAGGTGCGAAGAGTGAGCATACAAGCCCTACAAGAAACTTCGATGTTGGTTTGGACCATGAAACAAAAGTCAACTTGTTGCGGTATTCATCAACACCTCGTAGAGTGGAGGTTGCAAAGTGCAATGTGGATGTAACTAAATGCAAAGGTTGTCATGGTATGAGGAACGACAATTGTGGTGACGCACATGAGATGAATGCAATGGGAGCATACAGGTCGCGAGGCGTTGAAGGCGTGAAAGAAGATTGTGAAAATTTCCGAGTCCAAATGAGGCTTTTGAAAGAGAAAGCAAATGATTCGAGGATGCGAGAAGTGGAGGTTGAAGGAAATTTTGCAGAACATATAGGAAGTGCTTTGCGGAAGGATTTGAGGACACCGCATGATGTTGCAAAGAATATGATTCAACATGTTGAAGGAATTCAAGACGCCAATGGATCCACTATTAAGAGTAACCCTTTGAATCGAACCAAGAAAGTACAAACAAACTTGCAGTCTCAAACAACAGTTTGTAAGATGCTTGCACATCCATCACAATCAAGCATGTCAAGTGACTCTAATTCTTCTTCCGAGTCATCAACTTCTTCATTGTCCTCACTTCCTTTATCACATTACATTCAAAAACTTAAACGGTTAGCTCCAAATTCTCAATGTCATGTGACTTCATGCGCAACCTATGATACCAAAATGAACCCAAATATTCACCAAACACACAATATTGTCACACCTTCCAATTCATCAAATGATTCATCCACTCAACAAGTTGTCAAACATGACAAATATAAGTCTCCCCAAAGTACAACATGTCAAACTTTGACAAAAACCAATCACCTATCAAATGATTTGAAGAAAGAAAAGTTAGGTATTTCGGCATGTCAAAATGTGAGCATTTGTCATATGTCTCCACCAAAGTCAATGACATGCATAAGACGGCATGATGAGGAACTAGGTAATGTAGTTGTAGCAAAGTGTGGACCCATGTTTGCACCAAATTTACAAAATGAAGAAGAAGACGGGGCTTCAAACTACAAGAAACAAAGATCCACAACTTTGATACCTTCCAACGACAATCGTCCACGACACTCAACATATTGCATCAATGAGGCAAGCCCTATACGTAATTCAAATAAAGTCTTAATGAGATGGACTTGGGTGCATAATCACAAAAAATGCTTGATTAAAAATAATGACATGATCATCAATATGGTGAATAAAATGTACTTCATGCCATGAAAATGAGCCTTACAAAATTTTGCAGGCCAAAGAGTTGGATGTTTATGAAGACAAAATGATGAATGTGCAAAAAATGTTTAGTGAATTGAAAACCTTGATTGAAGGATTCAACTACCGAATTGAAAGAGAGAGTAGGAGTTGGAAGGACCGTATGGAAGGATTGGAAAAAGAGATTGAAACCTCAAAAGATGAGACATGTCAAAGATTTGCAAACACCAAACTCAACATTCAAAACGACATCAAAGTCAAACTTGCAGAAATTTTGTCCATGATTGAAAGTGACAAAGAGGATCAACATCAATTGGTATTTTAAATGTTCTTACCATCATTACATTCATTATTTGTAAACATATATCTGTCATATATATATATATATATATATATATATATATATATATATATATATATATATATATATATATATATATATATATATCTGTGTGTGTGTGTGTGTGTGTGTGTGTGATATATTAACTTAAATAGTCATTTCATTGAAATATAGGTGACAATGTATTTTCATAAATATCTAACCAATGAATGAATGAATTTATTCGTGTTCTTGGTCATGTCTGGTAGGTTATGGAATTGTTTGAGAAACAGTTGGAAAGACCGCCTTTGCAAAGAAATGATGCGGATGTCCAAGTGTTGAAGAGTGAGATAGGGCATTTGTGGGAAGAGGTAAAAGTTCTAGCAAAAAACAAAGAGGAGATTCAATGCCAAGTGAACCATCTTGCACAACTGGAGGACTTTAAGCCAAAGACGAATCTTGACTCGAACTCAAGACAAAATGAGCAAAACATGTTGAAGGTGACATTTTGATGTTCAATGTACAATCATAAAACACCACATAGATGAATTCAAAGATTGGTTATAGTATTATTTGTTGATATTCTAAATACGGATTGTGGCTTTATTCCAAATCAACATAATCTCAAATTGTAGATTGGTTTTACTTTAAACTCTCATGTCATCTTAATTATTTTCTTCTATATGATGTGTTGATATGTATATTATAACTCGCGATTACTTCAAAAATATGAAAATTGATTCTTAGAATGAATTAAAATTTTGCATAACATACAACTGCAGATGGAGATTGAGAACGTTCGAAGGCTTGTTGAGAAAATGCAAGAAGATAATGCCGATTTGGAAAGAGAACGAGCTATCATCCAAATGGAAGGTGTTCGTGAAAGGATGCTAATTATGGAACGTGTTGAAAGCTTATCGCAATTGTACCTTGGGGGCCTTGAAGAGGTTCGAACCAACGTTTCCAATGTGAAAACAAGTTGCCGTGATCGTGTAGATGACCTTGAAGGCCAATGGAGCGAATTTAAACATCAATATGATCTTTCAGTTGGAAAATGCTCATCTACCGTTTCTCGACAAGTACAAAACTCTACACTTGCTAGTATATCCATACTTCAATATCATGAAAATTCAAGATATGTAATACTTGGCGCCATTTACAAAGTTTTGAACAGTCCCATAACATTCCATACATAAATAACATATTTGATTGCATTCATGAGGAGGCAGGTTTTTATCGAAGAGCTTGAAAATGTTAGAACGGAATTGGGGGAGATAGTAGACACCGAGCGAAACTACCTTCATGAGACATTGGAGAGGGAGAATGAATCCTTACAGCGCCAATTCTTAAGCATTTGTGCAACTAACAAAAATGAAATAATGAACTCCGTGAAAGTGGAACTTCAAAGACGCCTTCAAATTGCACAAGACAAAGTTCTATTGATGACGGATGCGTTGAAACAAGAGATGGAAGGATTGAAGCTCGAGCTTGGAGAATCACATGTAAACCTACATTGTTTATTTAATGTATCTAGAGACATGGTCTATCAATACAAACCAGATTCTAAGCCCAAAACTAGTAAGGTTTCAAATGAGTGTATCAAAACATGTAGACATAGAATCAACGTATGATTTTTTGAAGTGGCAGCTGATAATTGCATAAGGATAGCACTTATTGTATCAAATATGTCTTGAGTGATTGCAATATTATAGTTTCTAAATGACATCATATTTCATTCATAAACGTGTCTAATTTTTACTTATTTTGGTATGTACAGGTTGGGGCACAAAACTTGACAAAAATTGTCTCTCTTGTTGGAAAAGAAAGGGAAGTTGCAGCTCAGGCAGCTACAGAAGCTACCATGTTTGCATCAAAAGCTAAAGACATCCTTAATGAAATGCTTGAATCCTTCAACATTGAGACAACGAATGTGCGAAAACTAAGCGTTCAACTTCAAGTTAGGGAAATCGATCCTCCTGCTTTGTAAATAAAATTTTCATCAATCCTCAATCCTCAATCCTCAATCCTAGTCCTTCATGTCTTTCTGTTGTAACACGATTCAATAAAACTAATAGCTGTCAAAAATTGAAGAGTATTATAGAAATTGATGTTGTCATCATAAACACATAATTCATGTAATTTTTTAGCTCATGTATGGAAACTTGTTAAGAGTAGAGGACCTGCCTTACATAAGTTTAATGAATGATAGTTGTATTGAGCATAGGTTATGGACAATCTAAGCATGAAAAAGTACCCTTTCTTCTTACAAATCTTTGTACCCATTTGAAAATCCCATGAGTGGCTTCCAATTTGCATGATTGGGAATGATGAAACTTTCATCATACAACAATTTCCTGATTTTATTAATCATGTCTTGATTGTCAGATAAACACAATAAATGGACATAATGACATTAGGGAAAACAAATCCTTCATTTCAATGGTATTGTCAATAGTGAGTAATGTGAGGTTCTAAATACATGATGTTCTACATGAACTTTCTTGGGTAACTTAGGAGAATCTTGCATTCGAGAGGGACATGATGGGAGTTGCAACATTGGAAGCTCAAAGAGCGAGTCAAGTTATTGCACAAGAGAAGGAGCAAACGATGTTGATGATGGAAGAGGCTCGTGCACAAAACCATGAGCTTCAGCAGTTGTGGAAGGTCAGGACTGCGAGTCTTGAGGATGCGGTCCTTAATGTCCAGAAGGAAAGGGACATCACCTCCCAAGCGGCTACACAAGCCAATTCATGTGCATCAAGTGCTAGCCAAGTTGTGGCCAATAAGGTTGAGAAGATATAATTATGTCAAATGAGTTTGAACTTGCAAAGTGCTGAGAAAATTATTACAATCATGATGGTATCAATATATTTGGTTTTGACCTATGAAGCAATCATGAATTAATGTGTCTTGAACTGCATGGTTTTGCCACGATTTAATGGATATAGGCTCTATTACACATATTGACAGAGAACTTACATGAATTGCCACATACAAACAAACTGCAAGTAACTATGACATGGATTCGCATATTATAAGAAGGTTCTATCTCTGATTGGGAACCTTAAAGTTGTACAACATTTGTGGTATACATAAGAATTCAAGGGTAAATGTCGCTGCCATATTGATGAATACATCCTATTTGTCTTATCATAAAAATGCGCAATTTATTATCATAAAGTTAATGATTGTGGAATTGTGTTCAAAAACCTCAAATTTGTAGGAAGGGTTGGAGCATGCGAGGGAAGACCTTGAAAGAGAACGGTCGAGTGTGAACAAACACACTCAAGAAGCCCAAGATCGTTTCAGTGAAGAGCTTGAGCTGGCTATCGAGGGTTGGAAACGGGACATGAATGTGGAAATCGCGAAAGCAAAGGATGTTACGAAAGCACTTGAGGACGAAAAACGGCGAGCATGTTTTGCATTGGAACAAACATCTTTGTTCACCTCGAGCCACCAAACTATCTCTCAATATCATTCTCAACTTACGGATGACATGAATGACCACATCATGAAGGTGATTTTTTAAATTTTTTTAAATTTTTTTTTTTGATTTCCATTTGAGCACTTGATATTGGAATATCACACTTTTGTTGGAACATTTTTACGTTGAAACTTGTCCTTAGTGATTAGTCTTGACAATTTAGGATATTTTTAATGTCAACTTAGTTGTATTGTGTTTACTATACTGATTATCCCAATTAGTGTGGGAGGACAATTGTGCACGGGGGAAATTAGTGAAAGTGATACCAAATTTCTTTATACCATGAAATTGATTAGTGCCACCAAAAAAATTTAGGAATCACTGTTCATCCCTACACTATTCATTGACAAGCACATCTTTGCTTATACTTTTTTTTACCACTCTACAAGCACCTTAGAGCATGCACTAATTTTCTTGAAAGTATGGTAAATGAACATGTATGCATGAATTTAGAATGACCCAGTAAAAATTTCAACCCTCACTAATTTTGAGACTTTGACAAACTAGTGCATGTTTCGGGAATGGCTACCACACATACTAATTGAGATAATTAGTGCAGTCGATGGTCTTACTCGCATATGGAAATTATTATTATTATTATTATTATTATCATAAATTTTTACATAAATAAAATTAGTCAATTGTAATTTTCTTAAAAAGCGTCTCTGTGTACATGTTAACCATCGACAAATGCAACCAAAGATGAGAGAATAACAAAAGAAATATATAGTCAAGTGGCTCTTTGGTTGTATCAGACGGAAGTTGCGTTGAATACTCTCTCCCAAGCCATCAAACAATTGCAAGAATCCCAAGCCGCTACTTCAATCGAACCCAACGAGAAGTTTGAGCTCATGGTACTTAGACAAGAGGACATTGAGCAACAACAAAAAGATTGGGCGATTGAGCTCGACCATGTTCATGAGGTGCATGGCATCAATTTTTACATACCTTCCAAATCCCCAAACTTTGTACGGTCGTGAAAGTCAAAATTTTGCAAGAATTATGTCATGTTATCATATAAGAATGTGGATGATGTTACATTCTAGACATTTAAAAAAAAAAATATCCTAATTCATGTAATTTTGGCAGCATGATAACTTGAAACTATAGACAACACTATTAGCAAGTTTTCACAGTAATTTATCATCAACTCATAATTGAACAAGCAACCCAATAGGTCGTCAATTTGGGTCAAACTTACAGCTTTCAAAATGTCACCTATGAGGACACTTTCTTTGAATGTGGGTTTCATAAATTCACACGCAATATTATGATGCTTTCATACAGAGAAGAATAAAAACTAACACTAACTCCAGATTATGAATCATAGTCTTTTACGTTGAATGAAGTGGATGTTGCATACAAAGATTCAATATAATGATAATGAATGATGTGAACCGAAACACCACGTGTGAGTTTGTAAAAGACTTGTAGAATTTGGTTGTTTCTGTGTAACTAAACTATTGGCCTTCCATTCTAGTATAATAAACATGAATACAACATAACTCAAAGTGCTCGGACACAAAATAGGAAAACAAATGTGCACAAATTCTATGTAATAATAATAATAATAATAATAATAATAATAGATCATGATTGTCTTTAGATTGTGCAAAATTTGGAGAAAACAACAACACATTTGGTCGATGTTGAGGACCGGATGAAGATGATAGAAGGCATACAAATAGACATGGTCCACTCGTTTGAGGAAGTACGAAGCAACACATGTGATTTAGAGAAGACGGCATCCATCTGGCTACCAAAGTATGAAGAAGCTGCACAAATAGTGAATGAGCTGTCATCTAGAGTGGAGCAAATGGATGAACAAGTCCAAGCTCTTTGTGTTGGTGGTGAAAGTAGCCCGTTGTTGCAAGCCATGGCTCGTGTTGTAGAGTCAAAGGTGCAAGGGCTAGAGGATGTGGCGGTTGTGAGTGCCAACTTAAAGGATCTATTTGAGAGGGTTGAAAATGGAGACCACGAGCATTGTCAGGTTTGAAATAATGCACATTAAGACTCAAAGTATAAGATTATCACTAACAAAAAGATTATCTCTCAAAATTTTACAATGTAAATTTGTATTTTATCCTCTTTTGGTGGGTGGGTGGGTGGGGGGGGGGTCGGAGGGGAGGATAATTTCCTTTTGAAATTTGAAACCACAAGATCATTTTTCATCCTTAAATTCTAAGTTTGTGTGCACTTGTCACATGGGCGTCAAGCATTCTCCCAACATTTTAGAATAACTTATAACATAACATGGAGATTAGATATGAAAAAAAAATAAAAAAAATCCATACAACGTAAAATTTAGTAGCTCATATCGAGAAATTATTTGACGCAATTGGGAAAGAGATGACTCTCTACTACTTCTTTAGATGCTAGCATACTAGGTGCCATAAAACTTGTGATGACCTAAATTTGTTATATTAGGAACCTACTAATTGAAAGATGATTTGATGAATCACAGGCATTTGCAATCCTGGAGGATCGTATAAACATGTTAGAGAAATTAGTTGGACATGACCCTCATGGGTGGTCCATGAAATTGAATTACATGGATGATTGTTCAAGCCAGGAAAATGGCAAGCCTAATGGGACCAAATTACAACCAATTGCCAACTTAAGTGAATGTGTGGAAGCTTTGCAAAGGTTCACATCAACCATATCAAAATCATCAATTACATATTTATTTCATTAACATACTCATTTTATTCTGACTAAGACTACAAAAAGATGATAAAAATAAGTCTTGTTTTCTCAACACTAATGTGAAGATAATCTTGGATCCCGGGTACGCAACTCCCATATTATACACAGGGGGCATCGTACTTAAAACGACTTAGAGGACGGCTTTTGTAAAAATTATATCAAATTATATCAAATTAAAATGATCAAAAAGTTGGGTGAAGACCAAATTAAATAAAATGAGATGAAAAAAAAGTTGGGTTGCATATTTATTAAGCCTCCCGTTAAAATTATAAGCCACGAATAGTTGCCTCCCATTAAAATTATAATTCATTCACAATGTTAAAATTTTATTAAAAAGCCCAAAAAGTTGGGTAGTTTGACCTATGGTACCTGTATTAAAAAAAAAATCATATATTTAGGTTTTTAATGCAATTATATGCTTCAAAATATATTCATTTCCTATATATAATTACATTTTTGGATTGCTTGTTAGAAGGGCTGCAAGGGTTTCCTACATTAAAACAAATTGTATCACTCAATATTGGACTAGAACGCATTATAAGTGATTATAATCATGACCATATAATACGGGAGTTGCGTACCCAGGTCTTGGATGCCCAAAATAAAAAATGTATATTCTCATTATCTAATTTTAATGTATATTGCCTAATCAATCCCTACCTTTCTCTTGCTTGGTAGATGTTAATGGTAATTTTTGTTGCAGGGTTGGTTCCTAGTTCCCAACCATGACTCCTACTCGTTTCCTCTATGGCCAATCTTGCATCCTCTAACTCCGATTGCATTCTAATCCGACCCATATATTGGTTTCTTCCCAATCTCTTGCAAAGAACCCAACCCTAGCACCTAGTTAGGTCTAAACAAATTTCAACCAGGACTTGGATTATCTGAATCTTTGTTATGAAAACCATGATTACATGATTGGATGACCAAATAATAAGGTACTCAACTACTTTCTCTTTGCTCATTCACCTTCACTTGTTGAGTGTTTATAGATTTTCATACTCTTTGCATATGCAAAACTCGCATAGAAAGATTGAATGACCAACAAAAGAATTCATATCATGTTCATTAGGAGGATGGAAGTGATAGCAACAAAGCGCAACAATGACATGGTTGTGGATAACTCAGATTCAACAATCAACGCTCGATTCGTTGACTTGGAGAGCCGCATAGAACATGTCGCATCTGCAACCTTCACAAATCTACGGTGAATCATTGCTATCTATAAGTCTATTAACTGTACATTCACATATGTATGGCTCCAACTTTGGTTTCCATGTTGTGGTAGTTGAACATTGCACAATCAATGCATTTAATCGGTTTACAAAGTCTTCCACCTTTAAGAATGTTTGAACGTTGGAAAGCATCATTATGGTATTGAAACTTGGCACAATACATGTTTGCATATGATGGTGGCAGTACAGTCTACTATTCAAATACCTGAAATCGAACATCCATCATTCTAATCAAGCAAAATAAATGGACTATATGAATGTCAACTTCTTGAATAAGATGTCTATATTTTCACATGTATGTTATTGGGTTGTTTTAGTGTTGGATTGGTTTTGGGGTCTATGACACAAACTAAACCTCTAATCACAAAATATCGTGGTATTGTTGCAAACAGTCTACTAGATCACAAAGTAGAGCATGTGGCCGTGGGGGTGCAATCGGCACTCGAAGGAGCCACCATGGCTGAGGGCAAGTGTGGCGCTCTCGGAGCGGAACTAGTGAAGGTGTTTCGGATGCTGACATCTCGGAAGCAAAATGGAAGCTCACGTAGAAAACACGACAATTGTAATAAAGGCTCCACTCCCTCCACCGCTAATGGTGATGGTGGACATGAAGCAAGAAATCATGACTCGTCTGTGATCCATAGCAATAATCTTGATCACCGCCATGACTCTTCCCAAAGTCAATTCTTTGGTTCCACTGGCATTGATCAAATTATGCCTACAAAATCGATTTCAGATCCAGGGCAAGCACAAGCTACAATGACACGGAATACAACAAGCTCTTCACATAAAAAGAGAGCACCAGGGCCCCATGGAAACAAGGTTGCAGTGGTTGCAAAAGAAACATGTCAACCTATAACTTCCACTACACCTCAAAAGTCAGAGTCCAAAACGCCGCAATTGGAGAAAGATCGCAACAATGGAGTTGGCAGCTTTATTGTTGACAATAATTTTAACGAAAGCAATGAAGGAGTTACTACCATGTCAAAAGAGTCCAAGTGGAGCCGCAACCGAAATATACCTCAAGAACACACTGAGTTGTGTATTTTAGAGGAACAGAAGAAAGGAGGTGAGCCTCGAGAAAAACGGCATGAAGGGCCTGCGAAAAATTGTCAGCGGACGAATATTCGATTAGAGGCTGGTCGGATACATGTAAATGTGAGCCACCGTTCGGCATTTGTGAACCATTCTGAGAAGCGGAGTGGAGATTTGATTGCGGTGCAATCTTGATAAAGAATGATCATTGTGTCATGAAATTCAAGCAAAATAGCCCATTATCAAAAGGCATTGATAGTAACATGTGGGTGAAAGTCTCTTCATTTATGCTTGTTTCATCAAGAAGCCAACGTTTCATCGAATTCTCTCATCGAGTCTAATGTATAAGACACACGACAAAATACTTTCTATCCAACAAGCGATTGACAAATACATGTTCATTTCATCATGTAATTCTCCACCTTTACCTTGTCTTTTTGTTGTCTTTGGTTATTTTACACGATAAATTGTTTTGATAAATCATTATTAACATTAATTTGTCCTTTGAATCTTGAGATTATTCCTCACATGTTTGCTTCATATCTTTATAGGAAACATGGTTTGGTACTAAAGGGAATCGCAAGGGTATTCACAATGACAACAACAAATTTGATTGCAAAGGAAAATGGAAGTGTAAGCATTTCTAACTCATATCCAATCAATAGAAGATCAATATTCCTAGATCACTTACATAATATTGTTGACCAAGTGTGATTTTTCTCATATGGAAACAATGAAAAAAACATTTTTTTGAATGTGAAAGTACTTTTACCTTGCAAAAAATGTGGTTTATATTCTTCATATTTTATTTCATCAATTACTTACTACAATTATGTTTATGGATATTTAGGTATAGGTGCTAAGAATGTATTTTGTACCCTCTAAAAGGTTGATCAATTTATCCTCAGATGACATTCACATGCCTATCATTTCCAACCCATCCATGCACTTATGTTATATTGGCATTGAGCATCATTTATAGTGGATCAATCTTACTTATTTTGTTATTTGGTAACGTTAATTTGGTTTAATTGTTCTAGAAGATTTATTTTGAGAATGTGGATAGAATTTTATACTTGTGAAGAAGGATAATAATAATAATAATATAATAATATATATATTTTAAAAACAAATTAAATTTTAGATAGATTTATTTGCTGATAGTTGTAGACTTGACTAAAATTTATAAATATTTTCTTGGGATCAGTGAAATCAAATTCGATCTATTTCAAGAACAATGACTCGGACATGGTGTGCCTCAAATCATCATCAACTTGAGCATAATCCTAGGCAATGGCTGAGGTGCACTATTTTATTAAAATTGTGCATGTGATATGAGGTATGTTATACAACAACTATGGTAGATCTGGATCTTTGCTATCTTAGTCAACTTAATAACCTTGGAGATATGGAATTTTAGCATGACAATATCAAAATGAGGTAGTTGAAGTTGCTCTTGAACTTCATGTTAAAAGAGCTCCAATTTGTTGTGTACATTTAGCAATCAACACCTTCTTTGGTAAATTAGAATTACCACTCAAAGCCTTGATCACATAGTCATTTGTAAGTGTAGAGCATATTATGAAGGTTGACAATTAGAATCTAGTATATTGTAAGTGTAGAGCATATCCTAAAGGTTGACAATTGAAGTCTAGTATTGTAGTCATATGAAATTTGTATCTACTTCTTTGACCTTCAATTTCTAGTAATCTTCCTAAGTTTGTTGAAATATCTTTTACACACAAGGGGGGGGGGGGGGGCAAACCGGCTTTTCACTTGAAAATGTGATGCAATAAAGATAGGGTCCAATTGAGTATTTAATAGTATTTGAAAAATTCACGGTATTAGACACTCATTTTGAGAATATATTTGATACATAAGAATACTCACCAAATGTGTGGAATATCCCATGAATATGCACATTATGTCATATGCCCCTTTAAAAACACCATGTTATTTTGCACATATTCATATCCCTACAAAGGAGTTAACCCCCCCCCCTCCCCCAACATAGACATTGTATGACTTTCTATTGAAGGGCTTCCAAACTTATAGCCATTACAATGTTCTCCTTAGGGTTTATTATATGCTAAACCATTCGAGCACATCTATTCTCCACATAAAGTATCCTTGACAAGATGTTCTAGTCAACCCTCTTGTTGGCAATAAATGGCCATGTTAAAAGCAACTTTGACTACAAGAAAATTCGAAGACCATGTTTCCAGGTTCCCTTTGAAAAGATAGCTTACACCCATTTGAAGCCTTTTCACCCAACACCATCTGGTTCACCTTTATGTTCATAAGAAATTAGGCCACTCTTGCATTCCATCAAGTGCTCAGTCCATGTGGAAATGCATGTTTGAAGAGGGAGGGGGGACTACACGAGGATTGCATCAACATTGGTTGTAACAAGCTTAACTTCAATTGCTCTATTGCATCATTATTTATATTTGTGTTGATTTATTCAATCACATTCAAATCTTTTCATTAGCACCTAATGGCAAAGGGTCTAAATTGTGTGTCTTTGCAATCTTCGTTGGTTTGTAGCAAGTTCATAGAAGGCATATGATGGTGACCTACTATATGGCAATTTTCACCCCAACAGGGAAAGTAATCATTGTGGGAGATCAAACATGGAATGCCTTAATTACACAAAATAATCAAAGCACATAATTATGAAGCATTGTCATGGATCACTTGTATCATAGCCCACAACAACATGCAGTGCGAGATGCACATTACTTGGAAAATCCTCATTATTAATAAAAAAAACTTTCCATGCAATTATTAAGCTCTGTTGTGGACACAAACTTGTTGGGATGTTTGAACGTTTTTTTGAGTAAAGTTTGCAACTTTGGCATTGTTGAGTTGAGCATGTAGAATTAAATATTGATTTCTTTAGTTATGAGAGGTTTTAATTTCATTATGTTACATGTCCAAAACATCTCTAGGTGGAGCATGGCGAGTTTGAAATTGACTAAAACAAAACAAAATGATATCAAAAAATCCAAGTGAAATTAAAGTTAATTGCATGAGTTGGATAGTTTAAGCTAAAGGAAACTACTTCACAAACATAATAATACTGGGCCTTGGACAACCTCTCCCTTTCTAAACCAGGAGAGGGCGGGTTGGGTGGCAAACCATAGATCCTTGACACTTGAGATGAAACATCAAACCCCACCATTGGGTTGGTGAGAAGACCCCCATGCCACCAAGCCTCCTTCTCACCTGGTGGATAGAACATAGGCATTGCGTCCATCCTTGGCTCAGACTGTTAGGTTGTCAACGAGGTATTGGCAGGTCATTACCAACCTGGAAAAGGTTACAACCCTCTTTTGGCGATGGTGACCACAATTTCCTTGCACTACGTTATATCGGGATCTCAATTCGAGACTCAAAACATGTGCAGTCACATGCATTTTGCAAGAGCATGGCTTTTCATTGGACTTTCCCAAATTCGGCCTACAAGTTGTGGCTTGTGGAGGCAAAACTTGTTGGAATATATGTAAGTTTCGTTCTTCTTTCTCTTGCCACTTGAACTTTGTGTTTCCTCCTTGAAACCCTATTGACAAATCTAACCCTCATCATCCTTATAAGGTAGGACTCCCTTTACGCCTTGCAAATTTTCAGGCTCCCCCTTTACATGAATGCATTCAATTGTGGCCAAAGAGTAAAGCGGCTCCAAGCAAGGTGACTCTCATTCAAAAATCCATTGGTTGTGACAATTTTATTTTGCTTTTGGGTCATCATTGCATTTATAGCTAAACCCTTCCCTATCAATAGTACGTTATGGAAGTTGCTACAAGGACAAAACCCTTTATCATAGGTCAATTGCTTGTTGGTATGGCTAGGTGAGGGTGTATTTGTAATTTTGTAGTGCACAAGCTACAAGTCCTTAAGCTAATTTTGAACAAACCCCAAAATAATGGATGCATAATCCCTAGGTGATTACATGCCCCACGAAGCATCCTATATGGTTTGAGTAACGTTGTGAAATCACATACATGATGCTTCAATGATTGACAAGCGTGCTTTGACAAATCAAAACGAAAAGCTTTATTGGGAAACTAGAAGATCAAGGAGATTGTTGCATAAACATGTCGCAAGATGAATCATACTCTATAACATTTCGTATCCATCTACCTATTCATGCGCTTACAAAAGTGTTAAATAAGGTAATGTTAAAATAAAATTGTCAATTGAGATAAAGGTACAGTTTAAGGGGGAGGGGGTTATGGTTTTCCACTAGAAAAAGTGGTATGCAATGTCCGGGGAGAACCGGTAGTGTAATGGCGGCCGGTTGGTTTTGTGAAAAGTCCGGTTGAATTGGGAAAGTGGAAGATGTGAAACTGGTGTTTTAAATAAAATAAAACAACCAGAGCTAGCAACCATTTTGAGGAGGAGGATTTTTACTCGGATGAATTGTGAAATAGGCGGATTTCATCCGGTTTGATTCATCTAGGGCCGGATATCATCAGGTTCTAGGGTTTAGGTTATGTGTTCATTGTAAGTTTGTAGTGATTTGGCGAATGGCAGACAAGCGAAGCTTTTGCTTCATTATTGCATTTCATTGTTGATGGCTAGCGTTTAGAATGTATTATGAGTGTGTCTATGGAAGATCTTCGTGGTGATCTTGATAACATACTAATGGAAGCCATAGCTTTATGGAGGAACTCTACAAAGTTTAGAGGGTTGTTTTCACATCCACAAAGATACCTTTCAAGGCGTTTTCCTCTTAAAGGTGAAGATGATATTGCTGATTTTGACTCTAACAGTTGATGAATTTCATTTTTGTATATAATATGGTATGTTAGGTTACTCTTTTATATGAGGTTTTAAGACCTAGGTATGATAGAAGAGTAAATCCATGGCCATCAACCGGTTGATGGGTTATTTTAGGTTCAACTCCTGCTATGGATAAATTGTTGATCTTTGTTGTTGTTTCTTGTATTTAATGAATTGCTGATCATTGTTGTTGGATGTTGATATCATTACATATTATTGTTGTATGTTGATATGTACTTTGGACGTTGTTGTTGAATGGTGTATGTTATTTGTAGATATACTTTTGCTACATTGGAAAACCGGCTTACTTATCAATGCCCAAGTTTTTCGCTAGTTGTCATTACAATAAAGAGGAAATTAGCCGGCACTTGAAAAAAAATATAGGATATTGGCCGGTCCAAATTAAAGGCAACAAGTTCGCAACCGGTCAAATCCTGAAAAAACCAGTAAAAGTTGTGAAGGGGCGGATTTAACCTGGTTGAGGTCAAAAATCTCCCGAACCTTGGTGGTATGATAACATTTAGGATCATAATAAATGTCTTGAAGCAAAAAATATGTAGAAGTAAAATAGAAGAAATTGTCAAATGATGAATTGTAAGTATGTCCCACAAGCTTTAAATGACAATGGACTCAACCTTATAAGCGGAAATAAATCACAAGAACCCGAAGAACTTCCCCTAATTTCTTGGGGTAATCAACCATTGTGTGGACTGTCTCTAGATCCATATCATTAGCTTCAATGTCGTGAAACTTTGAAATGACGAAAGGTTTTCATTGAAGAAAAGAAAGAAAAAGGAACACTACACTGATTATCTCAATTAGTGTGTGTGGTATCAATTCCCTAAACACGCACTACTTTGCCACGACTCAAAATTGGCGAGGGTTGAACTTTTCACTACATGATACTAAACTCTTGAATTCATGTTTATTTATCATATATTTCAGGAAAATTAGTGCGTGCTCTAAAGTATTCGTAGAGTGATTAAAAAAATTATATGTAAAAGTGAATAGTGCCATGATTAATAATGCCAATAGTTTCAATAAATAATGTTGTTATGAATAGTAATTTTAATGAGTCGTGCTGGGATGAACAGTGCTTCCTAGATTTTTTGGTAGCATTAATTTCATAGGTTAAAGAAAGTTAGTATCACCTTCACTAATTTCCCACACTTATTATTAGCCCTCCCTCACTAATTGGGAATATTAGCCCTCCCTCACTGATAGCTTGGAAGTGTACTTCAATTTGGCCCAACACGTCAATAGGGTAAATAGGTGGTGGTGGGAGGGGGGGGGGGTCCTTGCTACGTTAAATATGTTATTTTTTGTCACTTACTCTTCGGAGTTACACATTGTTATATCTTTTTAATAATGATGTAATTTTGTACCAAGTAAATATTTTAATGTTCTATAATGTCCATACAACCAATTCGACCTTTGTTGATAAACCAAAAATGAGATGTACAATAAAAAATTATAATGTTGCCTAATTCCAAATAGTAAGTGACACTAAATATCATATTAGTGTATATATACAACTACGCATGTTTGTTATCGGGTTCTATGACAACTTGTGTGATGGTTACGGAATGTTACTCATGTTTTAAAATTTTTAAAATTTTGTCAATAAGGTTCTCTTCAAGTTTTTTCTCTAGTTCAAGTGGGATTGACATGCTTTTGTACCAGTTGGTTTTGGGAGTGGATTAGATTAATTGGGTCACAAAGTTGAGCACGAATGAGATGTCCACCACAATACATCATGTGCTAGACTATAACTTAATGTCAACTATAGCTTTTGTCATTTCTAGTCATGTCCCTCTAGAATTGGACTCTTAATAGAAATACACAATCTCTCATGTTTATGTGACCAAATTATGTCAAGTTTGAATAAAGTGTAACTTGTTCTCAAAGCTTTGAAGTATGTTGACTATAAAATTAATTTTTTTTGATGAAGGGCTTTGGAAAAAGTAAAAAATTCACGTAAAGTATGGCTATTTTTGTGCCATTCAATTTGATATGCATTTTGAGGACTTCAACCTTTCGGAACACTACACTGATTATCCCAATTAGCATGTGTTATTATTCGGAGTTACACAATGTTATAACTATTTGATGAGAATGTAGGCTTTTACCAAGCAAAGTCATTTATGGTCTATAATATTGGAACAACCTATTGAACTTTTGTTCATAAAAATTCAACTCTTGAGTAAGATGTTATTGCATTGTGTAACTTCGAATAATAACACACACTATAGTAGAGGCGCCCATTACCGATTAGAACCTCATCAACAATCTATAAGGTGGCATAATTTTGATCAGGCTAGGATTGTTTTTAGTAATTTTTTTTGTGGGTGGTTAAAATAAGGTTCGAGTTTTCGTGGTTTCTAAGGTTGCTTTCCATGTAGGCCGCTTCGCCCACCAAATTCTAGTGGAAATGTAGATCCCATCAAGTGGATCTCCATTTCCATTAGAATCTAGTGGGCAAAGCATCCTACATGAAAACTAACCCTAAGTCTAACATCTTTAGTTATGGTAGACTCTAGACATTGATAATGTGTTCGGACCAACTTTTGGCTTCAAAATTTCATTGCAAGTTCATTTAAAGGAATAAAAATACCAAAAAAATTGCAATCCTCTTGAGTTCTATCTTCCTACACAGGAAAAATTGCACCACCTTATACTTCTCTATATTTGGCACATAACCTCTTAAGGTGATCGGTTGTGGGCGCCTCTACTCTAATTGGGATGATCAGTGTCGTGCACCTCGGGCGGGTAACTGAGGGGTTGATCACACCGGCTAGTTCACACACCATCCGTTGGCATCCCCGTCTGTAATAATGTGAAAAATGATGGGCCAACATCTACTTCTCAACATAATCCCCAATAATTTCATAACTGGAACCGGATGAAAATTTTGGCGTGATCAGGGCATGAGAGGCTGGGGCAAACCAACCCGTACATTGGTTCCTTGGAGGCAAGGGTTTAGGCATCCAACAAGGAACGAGTGTATGGGTTCATTCGCCCAAATCGGCATGAGACCGGGCAGTGATGGCGGCTACTCTCAGGTAGGATAACATGCAGTAAAAATAGATATTGTCTTGTAGTCTGAAGATGATGCTAGGCAATCACTTATATTTGGATGTCAAGGACAATCCTCCCCTGAACCTGGGAATTGATTATTGGCAGCTGTGAATCTGTGGAGAATTATGGGATGGTATCCTGGCTGTTCTAAACTTCTTACTTGCAATATTGCAAATTTCCAAGTCTTTTCATTTGCTGCTTACCTTACTGCACCTCAAATCATAGGCTCGCCTATATTGAAACTTATTGGTGGTCCACTATCCCAATCTCTAATTTAAGTAAAAGATTATATCACTTTTGCTCTAGCAAATGTAACCTTTGAAAGTGAGATACATTTTGGGTTGGAGTGTCCTCTCTACAACTCTGTTAAGAGACACAATTCCTTCCGTGTTTTCAAAGTGTAATACTAGGCAATCTCAATTGAATCATCAAGTTTATATTAGCTTTTATCTCACGGAGGTCATTGCACTTCATTATCCTAGGGAGATAATGTCAAGGGTGCTTAAACCAACACCCTAAGCTTTTGCACATACATTTGGTTATGTGGTTCATAATATATATATATATATATATATATATACTCATATTAGCCTTTGGGTTAAACATAGGTATAAAGAAAAAAAAAAT
The DNA here is from genome assembly GCA_950295325.1 of Polytrichum commune. NCBI lineage: Eukaryota > Viridiplantae > Streptophyta > Polytrichopsida > Polytrichales > Polytrichaceae > Polytrichum > Polytrichum commune. Next base: position 51,087,178 of record OX485807.1, read on the forward strand.
AGCCTCAATTGATTATTTGATGAATACTCAAAGTCAGAATCACTAGCTTCTTTAAACCGATCCCTAGGCCCCGTGTATGATGGCCTTGCATATGATGAGGACCTTCACCTTCATTGCCTAGAAGGAACACAACATAGTTGGGTACTAGACCGAAGCTAGATCAAAGCCCAACATGGGCACCTCCATGATCCCACCTAGTTTAGTTGTAGAATTGTCCCCTTGCATCTTGAATACCGACCCCTTGTTACTCATAACCAACCCCCTTGGCCTTGTGAGCTTCAATTGTTCCCTCTTCATGAATAGAATGGCGCTAGAATAGGCATTGACAAGCCATCCTAAACCCACCTTGAATCGACTTCATATAAAGTGGATCTTGTTGCCTACCCTATATGGAGTGGAGGCTGGTATGCAACGGTGCCACTAATGGTACCTAAACCCGTCACTTTGTGGGCCTGGGCACTCCTTTCCATGGCAAATGGTTCAAGGTAGTAGAGTGTTGGTGATTGGGAGGCTTTTATAAGTGTTGCTTTTGGGTGAGGTGTTGGTTTTAGCACCTTCTACCTTAGCCTCTTTGTCACCATCTCAATATAAGTCTACTAGTCCCATACGCCTTTTGTCTTTCAAGATTTCAAAATCAATCTCATTTCATTGGAGCAAAAATCGAGAAGGTTGATTTGTAAACATATTAGAGCACTTAAAAATGGGAGAAGGAAAATCATAAGCAACTCCAAGTGAATTTATATGCAATGGAAGACGTGGTGGTGATGAGGATGCCATCGCCCCACTGTTCCCCACCATTATTGTCTAAATACTAGAAAGGTTTTCAAAGAAAAAGGGTTGAAGGTCAAGGATTCTTCCCCAAAACAAACATTTGACAAAAAGAAAGAGAAAGGAAATGTGGAAAGGTAAAGGGACTACAAGTGCAAAAGGTGGATATGGTGGGGGAAACATAGGGGAGGTGACATGTATGGAGCCAAGGTGGCAACATAGCAAGGGCATGAGACATGGTGGCGGGTCAGGGGGAAGGGGGGGGGGACTTATGAACACGAGTATGGCCATGGTGGTTATGCACAAACATGGGAGAACATATGGACATGGGCATATAGTTGCATGGGTGTATGGGGTTAGGTTGATCAATGATATCAATTCATATGCACAGGTTCAACATGCTAGAATGGCATGGGTCAAACTACACTGAATATTGTATTCGGTGTCACCAATTCTACTTGTCTTGCTCAAAAATACTTGTAAACCACCTACGTAATGTCACAAACACTAAATGTAAACCTAATGGTACTGTGGATTTACAATGTTCTAATTGTTGCCACATACTAACTGATTTTTCATCCAAGTTTCAATTACCTATGACAATATCTCATCACAAAAATGTTAAGATGCAGAACATAACAAACTTCGTAAGTGCATATTTCATTACAGAAATGTAAGTGGGGATGACAGTACTTGTAAACTTTATTCACAAGAAGTGTCCTTAGGAAAGTTACCAAAGTAACATAGAATACCATATGACATAGTTCAAGCCCAGTCATTCCTGAATCTGCATCCGGCAACGAAGAGTGGCCTCCATGCAGGATGCAGACGCAAACCCACGTAAAACTGCCACTCATCCTGCATTGCCTTCCTTCAATACTAACTCTTGAATCTCCTCTAAAATGATCCGTAATTTTTCTGAAGTCATATACTTCAACCAGTTATTTATCTCTCAAGCTCGTCCGGTTCATGTGTAACTAGGAATCTTCCTGAAAGTCTGAAACCTCAAATGGTTATTTCTCAAGCTCGTCCGGTTCATGTGTAACTAGTAATCTTCCTGAAAGTCTGAAACCTCAACCGGTTATTTCTCAAGCTCGTCCGGTTCATGTGTAACTAGTAATCTACCTGAAAGTCTGAAACCTCAACCGGTTATTTTTTAAGCTCGTCCGGTTCATGTGTAACTAGGAATCTTCCTGAAAGTCTGAAACCTCAACCGGTTATTTCTCAAGCTCGTCCGGTTCATGTGTAACTAGTAGTCTTCCTGAAAGTCTGAAACCTTAACCGGTTATTTTATCAAGCTCGTCCGGTTCATGTGTAACTAGTAATCTTCCCGAATGTCTGAAACCTCAACCAGTTATTTATCTCTCAAGCTCGTCCGGTTCATGTGTAACTAGTAGTCTTCCTGAAAGTCTGAAACCTCAACCGGTTATTTCTCAAGCTCGTCCGGTTCATGTGTAACTAGTAGTCTTCCTGAAAGTCTGAAACCTTAACCGGTTATTTTATCAAGCTCGTCCGGTTCATGTGTAACTAGAAATCTTCCCGAATGTCTGAAACCTCAACCAGTTATTTATCTCTCAAGCTCGTCCGGTTCATGTGTAACTAGTAGTCTTCCTGAAAGTCTGAAACCTCAACCGGTTATTTCTCAAGCTCGTCCGGTTCATGTGTAACTAGTAGTCTTCCTGAAAGTCTGAAACCTCAACCGGTTATTTCTCAAGCTCGTCCGGTTCATGTGTAACTAGTAGTCTTCCTGAAAGTCTGAAACCTTAACCGGTTATTTTATCAAGCTCGTCCGGTTCATGTGTAACTAGTAATCTTCCTGAATGTCTGAAACCTCAACCAGTTATTTATCTCTTAAGCTCGTCCGGTTCATGTGTAACTAGTAGTCTTCCTGAAAGTCTGAAACCTCAACCAGTTATTTATCTCTCAAACTCGTCCTGTTCAATGTGTGATGGGTAATTTTTCTGAAGTCATGAACTTCAACCGGCTATTTATTTCTCAAGCTCGTCCGGTTCATATGTGATGGGTAATTTTCCTGAAGTCTCCTCCATATATCAACCACACCTCCATCTCCTCCATATACCGGCATGAGTGAATAAAATATTTAGTGCTATAGTGTTCGCAGGTACATAGTAGTCAGCAAGTTGCAAGTTGCGACAGATTAGAAATAGGATGTGGTGAGTATGCAAGAGTTGATTTCGCCTCACTCTGTGGAGCTCGCGAATGCGGGAAGTTGAAGGCGGACGTTACAGACCCTCCACGAATGTTTGGGGGGGAAGAGGAAGATTTGGGCAGGGCAGCCATTCAGAAAGAAATCCAGATTTTTTGGACCCGACCGAAAACTTCTGCCCGCCCGCCCGATTTCAAAAAAATCATTGTCTTTGCATTTTTGAAGGCTTCATCCACAAATTCCATATTGAGTGCACTTCACCTTCAAAGTTCAAAATCCGATACATATGTTCACTTTCATTGAGTAAATAAGCAATTGATTGATATTTCATTTTCGAAGTGAAACCGTCAATGAAGCATGTAATTAACTTGGAAGTCAAGAATATTACAAAACCCTCATTAGCACTATGGTTATAATTTTTATGACTTACCATTGAAACTTGGGTCTTTTTTGTTATTAAAATGAAACTAAATTTTATTTTTTTATTTTTAGTACGTTAAATATGATAGTCTAGTTAATACCTTCTACTTTCATATGTATTTTTACAATGCATATGAATACTTTGTGAAAGTAGAAGGTATTAACTAGACTATCATATTTAACGTACTAAAAATAAAAAAATAAAATTTAGTTTCATTTTAAGAACTAAAAATACCCTTTTAGTGGTAAGTCATAAAAATTATAACCATAGTGCTAACGAGGGTTTTGTAATATTCTTGACTTCCAAGTTAATTACATGTTTCATTGACGGTTTCACTTCGAAAATGAAATATCAGTCAATTGTTTATTTACTCAATGAAAGTGAACATATGTATCGGATTTTGAATATTGAAAATGAAGTGCACTCAATATGGGATTTGTGGATAAGTGGCCTTCAAAAATGCAAGGGCAATGGTTTTTCCGAAATCGGGCGGGCGAGCAGAAGTTTTCGGTCGGGTCCAGAAAATTTAGATTTCTTTCCGGGGCCTGCCCCTGCCCGAATCTACCTCCCCCGAAAAGTTCGTTGGGGTGTAAAACGTCAGCCGAAGTGAAACACTGCTCAAGCTTGGGCTGCCGATTGTCGTTGCTTATAATTAGGCGCTGAACCCGCTCTGCACTATAAATTGTCGTGAATAATCGGCTGGATGCGGGTGTAGTAGGTGACAGGTCTATTTCAATGGATCGACCAACCTGGGACATGCGAAAGACTGTGACTTTATATCGCATGGAAGCACCTCTCTCGATCCTGTTCATGGACGTGAATGGACTCAGGTTGATTCTGGACTGTGACTGTATGATCGTCCTGCAGGTCCGAAGATGCATTTCAGCTTCCGGAACGTCAGTGGCAGTTGACAGGTTGAATGAGGTTCTCGTAAAGGATTGAATGCGCCTTTCACGAATTCTCACTGCTGCAGAAAACTGAAACAAAGGAAATATGATGCATGGCAACTCATTAGAGGGGATTGAGATGGTGCAGTATAACTCTTCTTGGTGAGACTAGAAGGTATGTGTATATCTTGGGAGCGAAAATGGAACGTGGGAATGTTGACAGTCTCTTTTTTCCGATAAAGCTCCTGAAGCTTTAGTGCTTGAGGTTAACGTGAAGACTAAGTCGGAAGCGGAGTATGCGTATACCAACACTGCTGGTGAGCATCTGACATTAATTCCCTACATATTACCTTGCCACGCCCTCCTTTGATGTTTAATCTGCGTCAAGTGATGCGAAGTGGCTTTGTAGAGGAATATATACAGGAACTGCTCGCAACTGCGGATCTAACTTAGTATTAGGTTCTAACATGACGAAGAGCTAGAAAGCATTTAAGTAGGATCTGAGGAAACGGGATCACATCTTGTCCAGGCTCATGGAGCGGTGAGACTAATGCCGTGAGACTTAATACTTTCACCATGTTCCAGGAGTGGCTTAAACCCAAAGCCTCACCCTGGATCCCATGAGAATTCCGAGGTTAAGCCGTCTAATGCCGGAATAGTACTCGGATGGGTGGTTATTATGTATGGTTCGCGCAATCGTAGTGAAGGTATCCAGATGAATCAGATATTCTGAATCAATCATGTAGGAATTCTAGGGGCTTGTCCTTAGAGGAGATAGTTGTCAGCCGGATTGTCCGCGTCTGTTCAAGATGTTTCCTTCTTTGAAAGGAGGGGTTGAGACTTCGGGACCCCTAATTTTTGTAATGCCCATTACGGTATTAAATATAGGCTTAGACCTAAAAAATGAAGCAACAACATCATTCACGCAGGTGGTAACATTGGAATTTTTTAATTTTTTTAATTTTTTTAATTTTTTGGCTATTCTTTCTTTCTCACAATGTTCTAGTAGTAATCATCTGTCACGTCACGGACTTCAAAGCTCAAAATGGTTGCAAGTGCAGAACTAGGTAGCAGGTACGTTGTTAGGGGTGGGCAATTGCATGGAGGGAACTTAGAAAGGACTTATTTTAGGAATTGTGAACCTGCCCATCGATGGAGTTGATTGAGTAAATGCACTTGAAAGGGGCCGGCAAAACAACGTTCCATCTTATACTTGTTATGTTGTTTGGGCATTGTTTCCTATTTAGTTTTATCTTAATCTCGGGGTTCTGGCTATTGAGGTGCAGGACACTCAACCCACGGACTTTATAAAAACGATGGCTCCTGATCAATACCGCAAGCGAGCTTGTTTAAAGACGACGTTGGAAGGTAGTAGCTTGGCAGCGCAATTGCTCCAGTCGACATTCCTTTGCTTCTTACTCAGCTGCTTCACCTTCGTGTGGTGCCAGGATACGAACTTCACATTTTCCAGATTCGATGCTGGTTCTGTAACACTTGTTGCGGATGCTAGATTTGTAGGCGGAAGTATTCGTGTGGCGAACATCTCTTCTGAATCTATCTACAGTCAATCAAACTCTGCTGGAAGGGCACTGTATCCGCAACAAGTACAGATCCGGAACACGACTACAAAAACTGTAGCCTCGTTCGAAACGTCATTTACATTCTCCATCAACACTTACGTAGGGAATTATGGTCTTGGCCGGCCATCGGGTATCGCGTGGGGTTTTTTCCCTGACAAGACCAGTATCGGAGACTATGGAGAGTATCTCGGTCTTATGAATGCAACAAATGACAACTTTCTGACCAACCACATATTCGCCATAGAAGTGGACACGGCGTTCTCCCAATTCCTTAACTACGTGGACATAAGTGGCTGCCATCTCGGTGTTGACATCACAACTCTGAACTCCAAACCTGTGTTCGATATGGCGAGTCCTCCTGGCAACAACAATAGCTTGTGCATCGAGAATAGAGGAGTGTATACGCTCAATGTAGCTTATAATGGGTTAAATAAGGTGCTTTCGGTGGAGCTGCTAGACTCTGGAAGTGTATCACAGGGACATATCAATGCTACAATCGACCTTTACTCAACTTTGAGTGACACCATGTATGTTGGCTTTTCTGCCTCTGGGACCTACTATTACCCTCAAACGTACTCAATTTTCTCCTGGAATTTTTCTTCTACGTTTGCACAGCCAACTCTGCCTCCTGCTGCGCCAATCCCTTCTCCAGCCTTGTCTCCTCGACCTTCCTCTCCAGGACCCTCCTCTCCTGGACCTTCCTTAATTCCTACAGCGTCGCCACCTTTTACCACTAATTCAGGGGATACACCAGGAATTGCACCTAGTACTGGAGGAAACTGCACGGGGAATTCGACAACATGCTCGTCTGTGGCGAAAAGCAACATGATAATCATTTATGGTGCGGCTGCAGGTGGAGCGGGGGCCCTGCTGCTCTTGTTAGGGTTAGGGTTAGGATGCTTGTGTGTGAGGAGGAGCTCCAAGGGAACGAACAAACTTGACCAAGAAGGAGCTATTCCAGGAGGTGTTGCAGTAGTTGGACCTCGGAGATTCACATACAAGGAGCTAGGCTCGGCCACGAAGAATTTCAGTTCCTCAGAGCTTCTGGGAAAAGGGGGTTCAGGAAGTGTGTACCGAGGGGTGCTTCGTGATTCGGGGGCCATGGTGGCGGTGAAGGTGATTCAGGCTGAGAGGTCACGGGAAATGGCTGAAAAAGAATTTCAAGCGGAGGTATCCATCATCAACCAGATCCGGCACCGGAATCTTGTGCAATTACAAGGTTGGTGCAACGAGAAGGGAATGCTGTGCTTGGTGTATGAATATCTTCCTAATGGAAGCCTGGACAGTCTTTTGCGGAAGGAGATGCAAGCCCCGAACACGGTTCTTCCTTGGGGCACAAGATTCAACATCTTGACTGGCGTCGCCGCGGCTTTGGCGTACCTCCATGAAGAAATTGGACAATGCATTTTGCACCGAGACTTGAAGCCCGGGAATATATTGCTCGATACGAATTACAATGCATGTCTAGCGGATTTTGGACTTGCAAGGCTAATTGACCATGATCAAGTTGCACCAACCACAATGCTGGCTGGGACAATGGGGTACATGGCACCGGAACTGCCACACACAGGGAGGGCCACCACACAAACGGATGCCTACAGCTTTGGTGTTCTAGTTGTTGAAATGATCTGCGGGAGGAGACCCACGGATATCGATAGGGAGACGCAAATGCCTCTTCTTGACTGTGTTTGGACTGCCCATGCTGGAGATGACATTCTCTGTATTGTGGATCCTAAAATCAGGGATGATCCTAAGCAATATGAAATCGAAAGGACTCTGCTGCTTGGCCTTCTGTGTTGTCACCCTGACCCACAGTGGAGGCCCAGCATGCGCAATGTGCGCCAAATCCTGACTGGAGATAGCCCTCTCCCTCCTGTTCCCTTCGAGAAGCCCACTGTCAAGTACTCATCCTACTCACAGTATGGTCCCTATGCAGAGCTTGACATTGCTGACGACGATGATGAGCCGCTCACTACCTCCAGCAGCAAATATAGCACCAAAGATTGTAGCTTCTCAGCTGAATCTAAATCAATTCTAAATTGAAACGGTGATCATTTCGATGTCATAATTAAAAGGAGTTCGACGACATCGTGCAGAAGTGAAACGACTTTCACGTCGGCAATCTGTAGACTACACCAATCATCATCGAGGGTTGCCCTTCGCTTGGTGGCTTGACCATATGGTCGGCTCTTTTGGTTTTTGTTGGCTCTTTCTTTACGTGGCGGTATGGCACGCTTGAGGGGCTCCGCCTCCCCTCCAAGTGGGTGTGTCTTCCTTTCTTCGATTCATGCTTGACAGAAGGTTATTCGCCTTCTGTCTCAGACAAAAGGAAAAGAAAAGACAACCATGGGATGACTCTGGAGGTCTGGTGTCAGGTGCTTCTCGACTTGCTATTACTTCCAGAGGATAGATAAATTGATTTTCTTGGACAAATCAACATCAAACAATTTAAAAGTGATGTACCTATTTAGACAGAAGTTCCAGCATAATCTGTTGACTCTGGTGGTTGCACTTTCCCAGGTTGAAAATATAGATAATTAGTTTCTGAATACATGGTCAAGAATGATCTCTTGATCTCCTGATCTCCTGATTGCTGATAAGAAAGACACCAGACATGTGTCCTAGTGATGTTATCCCATTCGCTTCTTAAGAACATCACCACACGCAATCATATACCTTTTGAAGCTCTCTTGTCTCCTACTGCCCAGTTGCAGTGAAGTGTCCTCCCACACGAAGAAAATATTTGCTAACTGTTTGTATCCAGCTAGATCAGTAGAATCACACACACACACACACACACACACACACATATATATATATATATATATATGCACATGTCTGTTGAATCTTAGACCTCTGCGAGGTGCATTCTCTCAAAGGAAAACCCTACATGTTTAACGATTGGAGATTATGTCCTAACCCATAGGTCCAATGACGGTTTTGTCTTTCAAAAGAATAGACCGAACCACCAACTTAAGAAATTTGCAGAACAAGATTTAGAAACAAAGTTATGTTTCTTCTCTGGAGCAGGTGCTACAATACCACCCCGATAATTGGAGTCCCATCAGAATTGTTTCCTTCACAGGAGACAATTTCAAGAGAAAGCGAGCGGGAGACATGGCAAAATCACCCGCGCTTCACTTAAAGGACATCGGGTTTCGGGTTCTGGACCTCACTGGAATGAAATGTTTAATTACATTGGAATAATCCAAAATATCCGCAAAAAAAAATCAAGCCTCAAACATCCAAGACGGTGGTTTTGGAAGCCAGCATTGAAATATGCCAAGTTGGTTGACTGTGCATATAATTGGGGTGGTACAGCACTAAGGATTAAAGATTGCCCACAACGTCAAGAGGTGATACTTTACAGATGCGCCAACGTGAAGTTTGTATTATTTTTTCAGGGAGTGAGATATCATGGCTCGCATAAGCTGTTAATCAAAGATTGTCCACATGTTGTTGATATTTCTGATCGAAAGAATGAAGAGTGTTTCCGAGCTTAAAAAACTACAAGTCATAAATTGTCCAGTGTGGAATCAGGGAGAGGTTTAGCCATGATGATAAGAACATCACTGTCTTGCATTTGCTAGGCATTTCAATACCATGACCGCACATCGCACTTCAAGGATTAAATGGGCTGTTTGTCGAGATGAGGGCAGCTTGAATGCCAATATTACATGAAACCATGGGAATGCAAGTTTGGACTCACCTGCAGATACCATCACCCCAAAGGGCTACTCCCTCACCAACTTGTTATTTAAGCCCCATTGGTCCCCCGTTGCGACCAATAAGTCCTCAAAGCTTGTCTGCTTCCATTACTGGCTTACGAATTGCAGTCAGTTCTTGGTTAGGACGCTTATTATGGCTCTCTATTTCTTTCATCTATGTCGTTGCCTGCAATGTATCCTGACCTTAACTTCGTGCATTTCAAGGTTCATCAGAACCCTGCGCACACAGCAACACACCGTCTTAATGATTTTGGTCGGGCTCTTCATCGAATTGGCGTTAAAACGTGGTGTTAAAAAGGCTAAAATCCGGAGCCAACCAACAAGCGGCTTCACCCACATCGGAAGATTTCAGTTGGAAAGCTTTTGCTACCTGTGAATTGCTGTCCAGAGCTGACCTTGTTTGTAAAGCGCACTTCTCTCTTCACTTGACCTCTGCCTCACTTCTCTACTTTCCTGTGATCAAATCTCTCTAATCAATCTCTCTCGCCGCATTTTATACTAATGAAAAGGGGCTGCCATTCTCTTGGGACGCGATTTTAACATCAATGAAGAAAACACCATCCAAAGGTCGGGTGAGGTCAAAGAAAGATGAAATCTAAGTCTCTTTGAGATTTCCTCATCTCGTGTTGATGAACCTCCGTGAGTCTTACGCGGTGGGAAATTTTAAATTTTTAAAATTCCTGTCCCACATTTCATAACCATAATGTAACCACTTATCCTACAACTTGTACCTATCAAGAAACTTGTCATAGGTACAGTTTCTACTACTTGCACAAGTATGGGTCACAGTTACTAATTAAAGCATGAAGAGGCCTTAAGTTTGAGCTCTACTATGAAACGAGTGCAGCTTTTCGGAGGACGATCCCCCAGGCGCCATGGCATCGTGCAGTGTGACGCTCACAGCCTTCACATTGTTTCGCAAGGCAATGCCTCCCTCATCTTGAAATAAAAGCTTGACAGCTCCCTCCACCTGCTCCTTCTCTACCACCCCAGATTCTCCACCCTTTGCAGACTCCCACAGCAACATTAATTGAGAACGTCGACGAAAGAAGTCCGGTTCATCATCTGCTCGGCTTGCAAGGGCCAGGCAATCATGGGTACACTCATACACATGGCTCTCCATGGCGGAGATCCACCCAACGTGAGACGAAAATACCTCCAACAGCAGGGTGAGCTCAAATTTCGAGCTGCGGAGCTCAACTGGACTTGAGCTCAAGTTCCTTGAGTACTGTGGAAGGCCCGGGGCGGCAACTCTTCTTTCCAAAACAGCTCCTTATTCCCTTCTAATGCATCTAAGAGTTTACAAATTTTTATTGTGTAAAGACAAACAACAGGTGCACAAAGAGGACATTGAGAGGAATCTAACGACATCATAAACATTCAAATCAGAAAAAAATTGGGCTTCCAAAAATGAATTTTAGAACTTACCATAAGTAGTTTTTCCTTATGTAGGGATCATCGTTCAGACCCCCCAATTTTATGTTTTCTTTATTAAAAAATATTAAAAAGAATCGAATTCTTTTGATTTTTTTTTTGAAGAGCAACTTCTAGGGGGACTTAGGGTACGGTTGAGGGTGTAGGGTCTGAGGGCCACAATGGGGCTTGGGCTTGCAGTAGTGTTGGTGTTGGTGACCTGTGTGTGAGCGGGGAATGTGCAACTGCTTGAGTAATAGATTATGTCCCTAATGAGTCTAGATTATGTAGCAATAGATGAGTCCATGATTGAAGCATGAACAACCACGACAATGCACCTTTTGCCTAAATCAACTCATGAAGCGAACATGAGATCTTTTAAGCTCTCATGATTCATTACCTCTAAACATGATGTAGTTGTTCCCGAGCCGTTTCTCTTGTAAAACTTTAGAGTTGACTTCACAAGTGTATCTTCTTATGTACCTTCACAATTCATGTTCGTCAATCTATTTCTCTTCATTTAGGTTTAAGTGTCTTGCAAGTCTTAGTTAAGCCAACCTTCACATATAAACATTAAATCATATTGTAGGTGATTATGATGTCTCTAGCTCATCTGTACTCTTCATATTGGTATAAAGGAGGTTGGAGATGACGATCTAATCTCACCAATCTGCAATTGCATGTCTATTCCATTTCATATATTACATAAAAATTAGTTTGTACCTTTGGATTTGCAAATGAATATCAAATGCATTTCCACTCTTGACCAACGTTGTAATAATCCATCAAACTCCAATGCTTGATAATGTCGAAGTCCAAACTTTATGTCTATTCTACCTACTAGTTGAATGATTATAGATGTATATTGAACTCCCATAAAACTTAGGTAATAACTTCAAATGGTTTGTGCTTGTCTAAGTTTCAAGTTGTTCTCATGATGAGCAATTTCTCATTTATAACTTATTACAGTTAACATGTGTAGCTCTTTACTTCAAATATCTTATTATGACTATAAATTTTTGTACTCTAAATTTAAGCTTCGATTCCTCTTCTTGAACTGGTGACCCTGCTCCTTATACAGGTGTTTGCCACCCCGAGGTGGAAGGCGGCGTTGCCTCGGATCCAAAGGCGATGGAGAGAACGGAGGAGATGGACTGGAAAATCGACTTTTAGATGCAGTCGTAGTGCTGCTGGTTTGAGTGTGGTTGCTGTTTAATCTTCAGTACCGCGGTCGAGTCTTTGATGCCTTCCAGAAAAATTGGGCCCACTGTTAAGATCCGGCGCACCTGCAAGAAGCGGCCACCAAAGTTTTGAACTTTAGGTTCAGATTCTACATGAAAGGTGTGAAATTTTGAGATGCCTTCCTTCCGATCTGCCTAATGATAATATCCCTTGCAGCAACTCATCTTGTCAATGTGTGCAATAAAAGTTATCATCTAACCCGTGTTTTTCCGCAGAAATCAGTGTTGGCCATACGTATTACTACCGAGTGTCAAAAGAAAAGGACAAGTATGGCTGAGGACCTATAATAGAATTTGAAAGTATGCAACGGTAGCAAGTCTTATCACAACAATACCTAGTCTGCCGCCATGATTGTCCTATTGCCACATTACAAAACCCATCCCTAAGTATCTATTACCGAGTCTGGTTGTTTTTGTTTCAAAATTCCCAGTCCAGATAGTAGCCGGTCGCATCGCAGTAACACTGGGCTTAGCTGATTGACTGAACAGCTTGAACCACATATCAATTGTCCAAAAATCATGCACGACGAAGCTGAAATCAACCGAATTCAATCCGTATACAACCCCGCAAGATACAAAAGGGAGATAGGAGAATGAAGGTCGACATTGAGGTAGATATTAGAGTAATCCTTCAATCCAACCAAAGATTTGGTCAGACTTGGTTGTTTTGGGTACAAAACTTTCCATGTTACGATAAGTTTTTGTGCAATGCTTGGAGTCAGTGTGAAGGCAGGAACAAAGAACAAGCTCTATCAGTTCTTTGGGGGACCAAACTCATTTTTTAACCTCTTGGCAAACCAAAATGTGTTTGGCCCTCAATAAACCAACATGGAAAGTTCTTCAATCCAACCTCCACACCGACTCCAAGCATGAACCAAACACTTCTAGAAAATGAGAGGTTTTGTATCCAAAACAACCAACTCCAAACCAAAACCAGGGTTGAGTTAACCAATATTAACTCTATTAGGCCTACTCTAAGCCAACGGGAGTTTTCCACATCATCAACAAAGTCGTCCAAAAATCATAAACAACCTCTCCACATCAATAACAAAGAAGTCCAAAAATCAATAATAAACTTTGCGGTGATAGAAGATAGGTCTTGACCTACATACTCTTAGCATTCATGGCAAGTAGGTCCCGTAAGCCTTTAATTATTGCAGCTTCAAACTCATAAGCACTATTTACAGGAATCCCAGCCATAACATTATTCGGCCGTGGGCTAGGTTGGGTAGGGCCAGAAATATGTCATGTATCTATATTTATACATTACGGATGCTTGTCTGTAAGTAGATTCAACTTGAGAAACGATTGAGATTTGGGTGAAGCACTATCGACACTAATGCATTTTGACAACGTTAATGTCAACTTATTGAACACAACAATGCCACAAATATGACACTTTCTTTTAGTGAAAACTAAGAATGTCACAAAGTTGACAAACGAATATGACATTAAATCCATTGGATTCTAGTAACGCATCATTGAATATTATTAAAATGGAACGGCTGAATAATTTGTATGGCACCTTCACACAAACGTCGTGAGTTAGCAAGCCACTCATGGATTGCTAACCCTGGCATGACAAAAGGTTTTTCATTCACTTGGACCAGAATTCGACCTTCCACATACATAGGATTGAGGCATGAGGTAAGTCATCGAAAGATGTGAAGAAACCGTATTGGGGTTTTTGATACTTTGCTCCGCTCGTGCCTGCCTTAACCCACAATGCATGGTCATGACAATCCCTCTCAATTGATTCATTAGCTCTAATAGTACCATTCCCATGCCAAGATGATTTAGCCAAATGAGGGGGGTTAATAATTTGAAAGGGATCCATATTGGGACAAAAGTGAAGTATTCCCTGACCACATGGCTCAAGTGCAGCCTAGTAATTGTACAAGTGCAAAGGAAAAGTCCCCTTGAAGAAGGTTGCTCTCTTATATGTAACCGCTTTTCATTTTTTCCTACGTGTAACATGTAGTGAGAAAGATTTTCTTAAATTTGCAATGAGGTGTATGACATGTAAAAGTAGCATTTTGAGGATAGATGCTCAAAATAAGAGGCGAAGACCTATGTAAAATGTTACATGCCTTCCAAGGCTGACTGTCCTACCTAAACATTTCAATGGAAATTATCATAAAAGGCAATTTCTTACAACTAAAATTAATTTGGAATATTCTGCAAAAACAATTATATTCAAGTTTGTCTAAGCATATTTTTGGCAATCTTAGATTTGAAACAACCCAAGAAATATGGCAATACATATGTTGTATTGCCATATTAGCATCCCTCCTTGTCTTACATACCTACTCAAAGTGGGAATTAAAATCAATCTAGAACTTCTTGTGAGGAACTAAATAGAACTATCATGTGGAATTTAAGGTAACTATGTGGATGCAGTGTGAAAGCATCTATCCACCCAAAAGACTCAGTACCCATATTAAAAGAGTATTGCACCTTTGCAGTGGAGAATTTTTTTGAATTTCAACTCGATCCTCCATGGATTGTCCGTTTACCGAGGATGCCATGTGATCTCTGGAATTGGGTCGAGTTTTAGGATTTGCTAGAATGGACAAGCTTCCCAAGAAGGGTTTGCAAGAGGAGGAATTTTCTAAGACGAACGTACAAAAGATGGCCCAACAATGATAAACTACAGACGGTACACTTTGCAACACATTGAAGGGACGATCAATGAACTGGTTAGAGGTCAGTAGATAAGAATACGTGGAGTCAACCTAAATGAGACAAGTATGTCAAGTTTTTTCTGAGACTTCATTCCTAAATACATCCTCTACCAGGCCATGGCTTGCAACCATGGCCAACATCCGCTAATAAAAAACAAGGTCTTTCCCACACAACCCATCTTACATAATTTCACATAGGACCCATCAAAAAGATCACATTTTGACACAAAATGTGTGTCAAATCAACTATCGAGCATTTTGGCACAAAATGTGATGTTTTAGACAGGTCCGAGATGATAGCTCGTATCCCGAATGGGTTGCTTCAATAAGACTCGTCAAAGAATTAATTCCAGAGCCGGAACCATGAAATCTTCGAGCTCCAGAGGGGAGAGGGTTCCAACTCGGGGGGTGCACTGTACTAAACATGTACGAGTATACGTGAGTGCACAGGAGGGGTATTGATTTGGACCTTGCCATATTACGTATACATATGGTATACATGTTATAATTTATAGTTACGTACATATATGGAAGGCCTTTAAAAAGTATACAATAATTGTACTTGTATGGTATTGTTACTATACTACATATCATAAGTTTTCATATTGGATGCGGAGGAAGTTTTGTAATCGTTGGGTGGAGTATAGGGATCCAATGACTTGATGGACCGTCCATCAAACGTGGAGATTGGTTTATGTTGGTATCAAAAAGGGGCTAACAACAAGTGGACATATGATCTTACTGATCATTTGATGATAGACTTAGAGACAATAATTGCATTGGCTACAATGACATATATTGGTGAATCAAATGTTTATGAGTTACATCCGGGAGATGAAAAAAATTTCAACGACTTTGCTGATGAAAGCTAGGATATTTTGCTATACATATTATAGGGGTTGATTATTGTTCAAAAGTATATTTGTATACTTATGTTAATGACTATATATGAATGGATGTTTTTTTGTGTATACATATATTGTCACTTGTATATTTATTGTTGCAATTGTATGTGTATTACTTCATTTCACAAAAAATAACTTGTATATAGGGGGTTTTTAGAGTACAGTCTAACCTTGATAATGTCACCCTTGTTAATGGGACACCTTGATACTGTCACCTAAAAGTTTGAAACCGATTTTCTTAGTGTAAAACTCCCTCGTTATTATCCCTATCACCCTTGTTAATGTCACTATTTTTTTCCAAAATCCGTAGTGTAAATGTGATAATATCAAATATGGATGGATTGTATGTGATGGTTGGATGGACATATTGTAGTAGCCAAAAGGGTCATGAGCCACCCCTGTGATAAATGCAATGTTATTCAAAGGGTCATGAGCCGCCTCTGTGCACCAACCCTGCTGTCTATACACGGCACTCAAAGGTGTTGTCTTTGACGGCGCTGCCAAGACTTCTTGGCCTCTATGCACCCCACCTTCCGTCACATGTGTTCACCTATGTGTCTTTGAGGGTTTCAGCTTGTGTGAAGTAATTTAGGATGTTAAGTTCTACGGTTTAGCTGAGCTGGTACAGAGTAGTGTCGACTTAAGCTAAATTAGTTCAATTGGTTTGCAATGTAGAAATCTCAAGATATGTGGCACGGTCTTCACTGTTTCTATAGTCAATAGTCGCATAGGAGAATCTAGTAAGATCATAAGTGTTAGCCGCTCATCCTAAGTGGGCATTCAATTAGGAACAATCTTCTAGATTAGTTAGTCAAGCTCATAAGTAGAAACAATCTTCTAGGTAGGTTAGTCAAGCTCATAAGTAGAAACAATCTTCTAGGTAGGTTAGTCAAGCTCATAAGTAGAAACAGTCTCCTAGGTAGGTTAGTCAAGCTCATGGTTGAGCTCACTTGTATATAATGAACCATTGTTCATTTGGAATTTAAATGCACACTTTCTATCATAGGCTTGTGTTTCTTCATGCAGTGCAGGTGTTCTTCGTTGTGTTGTTGTTTTTGTTGTTGTTGCTACATTGGAAGCTAGTGATTGGCTGATCTCAATGACACATTGTGATGTGCTCATGTTGTTATTCACAATTTTGAATTATATTTTACATTCAAAAACATTGAAGTCTTGTGTTTGTTTTTTTTTTTTTTTTTACATTGTAATTTCATTTTGATTTTCTACCTTTTTTTTTTTGATAATATCACATTATGCACAAATCTTCAAAATGTGACATTATCAAATATGTCACACCTTGTTTATATCACACTTTATGGTGAAACGGATGGTGTGATATTATCAAGGTTAGACTGTATGCAGTGAACGCACGTGATTCTAGGTTTTAATGAAAGGTGCACCCCCCGAGGGTTCCAAAAATGAATCTACTCATGGTCAAGTGCAAGACAATTCACTTGAACTGCAACAAATATTTGATTTTTATATTCAAGGTGGAAGCAACATCTTCTCAACAAAAACAATAATAAAAATAAAAAATAAAAAATAAAAATAAAAATTCCTTTACGGTTTCTGCAGAGCTGAGGCTCTAATTCATCCATACCCCAATTGGAGCGAAATCAGGCTTGAAGACATGGGCCTGCTTGGGAGCTTCTGTTCAGTTAGTGCAAAACCCACAGCTAGTGAAGGAAAGAAAAGGTCATAAGCAACAAAAAAAAGTTAATTAGAAGATGACATATGGCCAAATTAAGTAAGGTGCTTGAGATTTGTGGGTCATCAACTTCTTTAGCATCTCTCATTAACATGTGTACCTTAATTGGTACTCCAAACACTGGAAGGCTAAGGGGCTGTTTACACCATGGACCGTGAAGTCGTTCGTCCCCAGGCTCGGTAAAATTTGTGATGATTGGTTGTCGAACTCGTCCCGGGACCAGTTCGATTTACACCAAGGGGAAAAAATGTCGAAGTGATCGTGGAGTTCAAGGTCCCCAAAAGACATGTTTGAAGGCCTAGTACATTATCCAATGGCATGGTCCAACAGGTTTTGCAGTGGGAGAGGCAAAAGAGGTGCTCTGGTATAATAAGGCAGGTGCCCATGGTAGAGAAATGTTGTTCTTTAAAAAAAATGGATTTTAATTGGAGGAAGAAAAGATGAAGACAAGAGAAGACAAGAGAATGGTCCAAACCGGATTTTTTTCCTTTTCAAAATTGCCCTTTTTGGGCATATATTAAAAAAAAAATCATCACATTCATTTTTTTGTTTCACATTCGGTTTACACCTAGTAAGGGGCCCAAAGGCTTTGTAAATTGTTTTCTTTAAGAATTGGGCCATCAAGTCGGACCATGAAAAAAGGTCTCATCCCCCATGGTCCAACTTGGTCCATGGTGTACACCGGCCCTAAGCCTCTTGAGGGAAATTGGCCTTAAGGCTACCAATTACGAGACAAGTAGCATCATTGGGCAACTTGTGCAACTTAATTATGTCATAATGGTCGTCAGTGACGCCTTACTCGAACAAGTACACTAAATAGGATATTTCGTGTTTGATACACTAAATACGAACGCATACACTAAATTCCAATAACCCATGTAAGCAAGCAATATGAAATGTAAACTCAAACACTAATTATGAACTACCGTAATATGTGGAAGTCACATATTTGAATTTAGTGTTAGTAAAGATATGAAAAAAGAGAATATAATAAGGGAGGTGCCAGTATGGAAGGTTGCAACACATTTATGTCTAACACTAATTGTCAAGGAATTGAAAATTAGTGTTGAGCAGGGTAGGGTGATTACAACACTAAATGTAATCAAACACTAAATATCCTACTTAGTGTAGTGTGTTTGGGTGAGCATTGGCCACGTTGGTTAAATTTACGGGGCCTAAATTGTGGTTGGCCCGTCGGGTCCCCAAAAAATGTTCACCGTTTAAACCACCATGGAAATGGGTCTAGGTGGCATGGCACCGAGTGCCAGCTGGGTTTAGGGGCCATTTGTCGGGCTAATATGTTACCAAATGGGGGAACGGTTATCACTGCTAACGGGAACGGTAAGTGGTGTATGAGTTTCCTTATGGTACACAATATTTTTAGATTTGGAGTACTTTGATGCTTGAGTAGGTTGTGGGCGTTGCAAGGTTGTCTATCGCGACGTCATGACGGTGTCGTGCCGTCATGTCAGGTCGTGTCGTGACGGACCCCTCCGTCACGACACAATAGGGTCCACGTAGGGTCAACATAGGGGGAATGGACTAGGGTGGGTAAAATACTTACCTTCTTGCCAAGGTGGCGTCCTATGTGGCAGAAAACACCGACGTGGATGTGCATATTTCCCTTGCCAAGTAAACCATTTTGCCATTGTGTTTAGGGTTCTGTTAAAATCAAAGTAGAAAAATATGACTAAGGAGGGTGTGGGGCGGACGGGAGAGGGGGGTGGTGCGGACGGCGGAGGGGGGTGGTGCGGACGGCGGAGGGGGGTGGTGCGGACGGCGGAGGGGGGTGGAGCGGACGGACGGGGGGTGGTGCGGACGGGGGAGGGGGGTGGTGCGGACGGGGGAGGGGGGTGGTGCGGACGGACGGGGGGTGGAGCGGACGGGGGAGGGGGGTGGTGCGGACGGACGGGGGGTGGAGCGGACGGGGGTGGGGCGGACGGAGGGGGGTGGAGCGGACGGGGGAGGGGGGTGGAGCGGACGGGGGTGGGGCGGACGGAGGGGGGTGGAGCGGATGGGGGAGGGGGTGGAGCGGACGGGGGTGGAGCGGACGGGGGAGGGGGTGGAGCGGACGGGGGTGGGGCGGAAGGGGGTTGGGAACGGGGGGGAGAACGCTGGAGCGGACGGGGGAACGCGGGGGCGGACGGGGGGAACGCGGAGGGCTCCGTCCGCCCCAAGTTCCCTCACGTCCGCCCCACGTTCCCCCGCCGTGCATTCACGTTCCCACACGTTTCCTAACGTCCGCACCCGTTCCCTACCGCGTTCCCCCCAGTCCGCACCCGTTCCCTCCCGTCCACGCCCGTTCCCCCCCAGTCCGCACCCGTTCCCTTCCCGTCCGCCCCGCGTTCCCTTCCCGTCCCTTCCCGTCCGCCCCACGTTCCCTCCCGTCCGCCCCATGTTCCCTCCCGTCCGCGCTACGTTCCCCTCCCGTCCGCCCGCGTTCCCCTCCAGTCCGCCCCACGTTCCCCTCCTGTCCGCCCCATGTTCCCGTACGTTCCCTCCCGTCCACGCTCCGTTCCCTTC
This sequence comes from Polytrichum commune, assembly GCA_950295325.1. Lineage (NCBI taxonomy): Eukaryota > Viridiplantae > Streptophyta > Polytrichopsida > Polytrichales > Polytrichaceae > Polytrichum > Polytrichum commune. The sequence continues at coordinate 51,107,203 of OX485807.1, forward strand.
CGTCCGCCCGAGTTCCCCTACGTCCGCCCCATGTTCCCGTACGTTCCCTCCCGTCCGCGCTCCGTTCCCTTCCGTCCGCCCCCTCGTTCCCTCCGTCCGCCCCCGCGTTCCCACGTTCCCCATACGTCCTTTTCGTGCCCCATGTCAAATCCGACCGGGATCCCATAATGATTGTGCTCCCCTTTGCCTATATAAAGCCGTGGGGTTTTAGTTCCCCTCACTTTCCTCTCCTCCCACCACAAAGGGACCCGAGACCTTGTTGCCGTCCCAAGGACAGCGGCACCGCGCGGGTCTCAGGGGGTTTGGGAGGGCAGGGCAAATTGTGGGGGAACCCTCGCAATTTTTTTTCCAGATTCACGCACTCATTTCTACATTCACTCACTCCTTTTTACATTCACTCACTCACGCGGTTTTTTTCACGATGGAGGGGGAGGACATTGCTCCTTACCAAGACGAGGATACGAGGCTGCACCGTGCTTGGCTCCAAAGCACTCCACTTGCGCATACTGGAGAGGGTACGGGAAGCGAGGCCGGAAGTGGAAGCACTGCAGCACGTCCCCCACGTCCAGATCCTTTTCGGTTTGACGAAGAGTTCTTTGCAGTTGGCCATTCAGGAGGCAACCAAACACGTGGAAGCCGTGGAACACGTGGGAGTCGGGGAAACAGTGGACATAGAGGGAGAACAGGAAGGGGACCAAGCTCAGGCAGTTCCACCGATATAAATGCAGCCACTCATGGAGAGTCCGTGCCACCACGATCTCCGACACGGCGGACATCAAGACCGGAGAGCCCTGCACGTGATGTACCTCAGGGTTCGGAGCATGGTGAAAGACGGGGACAAAAACGCCCAGCAATTTCGGAAGGGACGGAGGAGGGGTCCGGGGTTTCAGGTTCGCAATCGAGGAAAAGGAAAAATAGAGGCAAACGCGACCCGCGGATCGATGAGGCTCGAAACCATTGTAGGGTCGTGCTGTTGGAGTGGTTTAGAAATAACAGCATGGTTTATTTGGAAAAAAAATACCTCAATGATGGTACAAAGGGGTTGGATTTGGTGAGGAACGATTTGATTCTTATTCTCACGGAAGCCACGGCTGGAGCGGAGTTTGAAGATGCTAGGGGCATGAGCGATTGGGGCACCTGGATTGAACAACAAACCGTGGAAGCAATCTACAATCCAACAATGGCATATGATGTTGTGCATCCTAGCGAGGGAAGTAGTAGTGGCAGGAAGTCCGAGCTGTACATGAAGCTAGAGAATTGGAAAAGAGGCGTAATAGCAGCAAAAGGAACATCCGCCCGCAACCTTCCCATTTTTATTGACAGGCAGATGGCAGACAACATTGCCACTCAGGGCCGGCAGGGTGTCATATGGTTGCCTAGGAATGCGGAGATCAAAGCCTTGGATAAGGAAATCTTCCAAGGGACCTTCGGAGTGGTGCGGAGAGTCGCAATTCATGGAGCATCATTCATCCCTAGCTGGATAGAGTGGGCTGGGAAGACCATGAAGGCCACGAATAGTTTGGAGAATCGAAAGGAACGTTCAGTTGAAGCATTGGCGTGTCCAGTAGATCATCCTGGGGTAATCAAGCTACAATACCTCAATATGAAAACATACGAATCCTATTCGATGTGGTGGAATGGAGGCTCCTTGAAAAACATGAGGATCTATGACTTCAGCGTTCCGGAAACCCACGAGCGCACAATCCTTCACATGCCTGGGGCAGACTTTGAAGCACGGAAACGGTTGGTTGTATATCGAAGGCATCGAGCTTATTTGGCATGGGCTCTAATGTGCATTGTGGATGTAGTGCACAAGCATGACGTGTTGCACAATGACCTTAATCCCAACAATGTCATGCTGCATTTCCCACAAGATCGTGAGAACACGGTTTACATTGGTGTGTGTGATTGGGGCATGGCATCCTGGGGAGGTGAAGACGCACCCTCCAACTATGGAAAAGATTCAGTGGATGAGATAAACAAGCACAAAGCAAAATACAACTGTGCTGGTCCAGAATTATTCCATGTACGAGGGCAGCGTGGAACATCCACCTCTCCGGTGAGGATGGCTCGGAAACATAGGCACACATTTCTATCGGAGTCCTTCTCAGTGGGTGCTTTGGCAAAGAAGATTTATGCCAGGGATGCGACTTCCCCCTTGTTTCAGCTAAACAGTGATCCAAATGGCTTGAATATGCGGTTTGAGTTAGCATTGGATTCATTGACAAAGACCAATCCAGCGGAAAGGTCAACCATCACACACGTAGTGAACATTTTGAAGTCCCCTCCATACAACATGGTTAACCCGACAATGTGCTTCCGTGACACTGCAAAATAGTTTTTTTTTGTTTTTTTTGCAACAATTTTGAATCATACCAATTTTGTAACCGTTGGAGATGTAAATAAAACCATCATTTTTTCATACAAAACTTGTATATTGTATGAGGTTTATGGATCTTAGTGCAATGTTCATACTATTCCATGAGGCCTTTGCTCCATAATCGAGAAGAAGTCTATGGGAGGCTAACCAAGGTTCTCGCCTCTCGTGAGGCCACATCCTTCTTTCATATCGTTGTTATCACATCCATGTGCTAAGTTCAAGTTAACTATAGTTGTTTGTGATATGTCTTGAAAAAATGCAGTTACCTATATTTATTCTAATTTTGGTATGCCACAAAATGTAGTAAACTATAGTTATATCTAATTAACTAAAGTTGAGCACAATATTGCAATAGTTATATCGGTTGTACACGTGATCCAAAACATCTCTAAATGTTATCTTTCTTCTACTCCCCACATATTGCACACTATAAATGTTAAACGTGTTAACAGTTAACAAAATGGTACTCCCTTCTTTGTAAATCTGACTCTATAAACGTTAACGGATGAAATACAACCATAATATGGATGATAAAAACTACACATCCAGTTACATTGATTCATATTCACTCGTGATTTGTAAACTTGACACTACAACAGATTGGGTATTTTGTGACTAGGGAAATATGACTGGGGATGACTGGTGACTACATGCAGTCACATTTTGGCAGGCCTCGACCTTTGTTGGGTACGAAATTCAAAAATATGACTCGCAGTCATATTTTTGTGTCGTATTCGGCAAATGTACTGTATACGGCGTATGGGAACGACGAGTGTCTTTATAGGGAACGACGGGGAACGTCTATGGTGGACGCCCAGTCATGTGTGGCAGTCACATTTTTCTGCGAGTCATATTCTTCAGTCACATTCTGACTAGGACCATTTTTTTCCTTCTTTTGGGCAGCCCTTGATAATTCAGGCTGCCCTAGATGGGCCTCTTGTGTTTTTGCCCCGTGACTCATTATCTAGTATTATGGTGTGGAGTATTTATTTAATAATGACAGATATTGGTCAAAATTAAGTACTTTGTGTGTTATAGTATGAACGGCAATGAGAATTGGGAATGTCCCATGTTTATTTATTGAATAATTAATTGATTGATGTTTTAGGGAGTATAGGGGGGAAATTGGGGAGGAAGTTTGATTTTTACTATTGCCAAGAGACTAATTGAACATGTATATAATTGAAATTAAATATATAAAAAACCTAAGTTTCATTTATACAACTTCTTGCACGAACGGGAAGTCAATCGCCGTCCGATACGCAGTGCTCGGAGTCATCTACCGATGCGTCATCCGGTCCCTCTAGACATTCTAGTGCCTTGGCAACCACTCCTGGCCCTACTTCCACTGCATCGCCCAATATGGGTGTTTTCGGTACAATATCGTCCTGAAACGCCGTCACTTGTAATCCGGGAAAATCAGAAGTCCTACCTAGTGCTATGCACTGTACTTCATCCGTTCTTTGTTGTTTGGAGAATACCCGAACCCCTCTCGGTTCCTTGCGCAAAACAACTTCCCATCCACACTTCGCTACATCAGGTGCAAAAAAAACTTGTTCGATGTGGAGAGGAAATGCAAATGATTGTGCTGAGAACGGGATCAATCTGTCAAAGTTTACACTGGTGAAACCATAGTCGTCGCGCTTCATCGTCGCCCCATCTCCCTTAATGTTTGCAACGATCCAATTGCAATAGAGGACCACCACCTCGAAGAATCCATAGTCCACAGATAGGATTTCCTCCACCCAACCCACATACTCCAACTCCGCTGCCTTTGGATTTGTGTCCTTCAGGCCCAAGCGACATACTTGTCGAAATGTTGCGGCCACCCCAGAGTCCATCGTTGTCAATTGCGCCTGTGCGCTTCGGACACGGATGTGGTTTCCAAACGCATACATGGATCGATACGACTTCGCTGCATCCGATGGAGGTAACATCAAGGCCCTAACGTCTTCGTGTACCTCCTCCGTGCCTTCTTCTATGGTGCGCATCACTGCTTTTGGAAACCAAATGTGGAAATCCTCGTCGCGCAGCTCCGCTGGGTACATTACCCGCGCCTTCCGCTTCTTGCGCCTGTATTCGTGCCGCTCACATTCCCGCCGTGACATGTCATCCTCGTGTTTCTTGCATTTTGGATACAACCCAACACATCATTACCCGTGACTTGCTGAAATCACTAAGGGTAGTCATATTTGCATACAACAGTAGTCGTACTGTGTCGCGATAACTACAACGAAATGCATATTTTACGACTATATTTTGTGATTGTACTCAGTCATAAATCCCAAAATATGATTGACTGCAGTCATATTTTTTTGTCACAAAAGATGTGTTTTGTTATAGTTCGTATGGTCTGCACTGTTGTTCTAAGAGAGGTGGTGCATTTAAGGTTCTTCCACTAAAATGTGAACTCACCTCCTCCACTCCTCCAGTGGTGCCGCATTGTTCACCACGAACTCATGTATCCATTGTCGAAGGTCGGATGGGAGATGACGCGCGCGCCTGCCCGCCACCTTCGAGGATCTCATCATACATTAATGGGTCTTCTTTGTCATCCCACACTCTTCGAGTGGTGACTGTATATTCTTGTATATACTCCGTACAGAATCCCAATGCCTCTACTATGGCGTAGCCTTCAGCCATGCAACCCTCTGGGCGAGTACGGTTTCGGACATACCCTTTTAGAGTCTTCAGGTACCTCTCAATATGATACATCCAACGTGTATGTACGGGTCCACAAATTTCCACTTCCTCCACGAGATGCAGGACCAAATGGCTCATGATGTCAAAAAATGATGGCGGGAATTCTTTTTCCAACATGCATAGTGCTATGGCCGCTTCACACCTCATCTCTTGTATTGTTGCAGGATCAATGTACTTAGCACACACCCTCCTGAATATACGGCTCAACATTATTATTGATGTCCGCACTTCCTTTTCCATTGTGCAGCGCACACATAGTGCCAACACTTGCTGCATGAGGACATGGTAGTCGTGGGATTTCAGGCCTTTAATTTGTCCATCCACGTTTACGCGCTTCTTCAACTGTCCCACATAGTGAGTGGGGGTTCGCAGTGCACGAACTTGCTCCACAAAGACTTCACGCTCTTCTTTCGTCATAACGTACGAGGATCGAGGTAGAATCACGCTACCGGGTTTTGTTCCTGCTACGGGCCAAAGATGCGGGCGTATACCCGCCTCCTTCATGTCCAGACGAACTCCAAGTGTATCCTTCTCTCCAAATATGGTTTTCATCACATTCTCAGCGATGTTTTTCTCACAGTGCATAACATCCAACGTGTGTCGAATTAGAAGATCCTGCACAATGACTCGACCCAGTGAGAAATGCTCCGGAGCGAATCACAATATCACTACGTGCAATCATGTGACTGTACATGACTACGTCCACTCACATAATACTCATAAACAATATTACTATATGCAATCATGTGACTACGTCCACTCCCTTAATTCTCATAATAAGAAACACGTACTTTCCAGTATGGAAGGTCATATAGACATGTCCTCCTCTTCACTCCATGTTCGTGTACGGGGTCTGTCGTCTGCCCAGTTTGGTTTCTGTAGTGTTTTTTCGTCCACTCTTCTCGCTCGTTCGCATATCGTAATTGCTCTCGACCACTCATCCTTCTTGGCGGTGGTCTCATCTCCGGCTGCCCGTCAAAATTGGACCTTTGTCGTCTCCATTGGTGGGTCATTGGCAGTTGTCGTCTATGCCCAAGGTAAACATTTTTTTTCAGCGCTTTGGAACGCCGTGTTGCCACGTTGGGGCCACACACGGGGCAAGCCCTATGTCCTTTTGTTACTTGCCCCGAAATCAAACCGTACGCCAGGAAGTCATTCACCGTCCACAAAAGCATGCCATGTAGCTTAAATGTTTTCTCTTTGGGGTTTCCTTGCGATCCGTCCAAGCAATCGATCCCTTTCCAAAGCTCTTGGAGCTCCTCAATCAACGGTGCCATGTACACATCCACGTTCCTGTCCCTTACACTCTCTTTTCCTGGTATGATTAGCGCAAGCATCATGAAGAAGTTTTTGGTCACTAACCAAGGGGGGAGATTGTAGTTTAGCATGACCACGGGCCAAGTAGAGTGGCTGAGACTTTGGTTCCTAAATGGATTTACGCCATCCAGTGCAAGGCCAAGCCTAACGTTCCGTTCATCTTCCGCAAACCATGGCCACCTATTATTTACGTGGTCCCAAGCCTTCGAGTCCACCACGGACCTCATCACCTTGTCCTTACTTTTCCCACCTACATGCCACTTCATTAGGCCCGCGATCCGTGTGCAGCTATACATCCTTCGCAAACGAGGAATCAAGGGAAAATGTCTCAAAACTTTGACTGGAATTGTACCGGAGTTCTCTACAAAGCGCGATTTGTGGCATGTTGGGCACTCCGTTGCATTCTCCAATTCTTTCCGAAACAAACAACATCCATCTCTACACACATGTATTGAGTTGTAGGACAACCCCAACTTCATCAACAAGCCTTTCGCCTCGTTAAATGATTTCGGTATTGTATTGTCCTTGGGTAAAATTGTCTCCTTCAACAACTTCAACAACTCATCCACAAAGTTGTTTGGTACAGCGAATGTGGTGCAACACAATAGTATCAAGAGTGTCGATGTGAGACGGTTCGAGGGGCTTCCCTCATACAGTGGAGTTCCAGCTTCGCATAAGAGCTTCTGGTGGTCTACCCAAGTGGGGTCCTCACTGTTCATCGTACTCCCTCTTGTTTCCATGGGGTCATTCGTTTCTTCCCTTTCCCCCTCGCTACCTTCACTGTCCTTCGTTGTGAAACCATCCTCCCCTTCATCGTCTTCAACCAATGCATCCCCGAGTCCCTCATGTATGGTGGCTTCGGTTTCATGTCCATCAAATTTGAGGTCATCGTACTTGCCAAAGCACTCTGCCACCATACGTAGAACCTCAACTTCTCCTTCTTGTCCATCGTTTGTGTTAGGGTATGTCTGGTTTCTTTGCCCAATCCGGGGTGCATGGGAGAACAAGTCAATCGGGTTGTACTCGTCCTGCAGATAGTGATAAATTTGTTCGCACGTTATATATTTTCGCTTTGGCAGAAACATACGACAAGGACTCATAACAATGACGATCATAGAACACGGATTGTATATAACGTGCACATATTATATACAAATGTATAAAAACGACAAGGAGCAATCACAAGTAACATTGTATCACATGGATGAGTCATAAATTTGTGACTTCTGTGTTACATGATTCTGTCATAAAATGAACAATGTATCTACGAGGGGCAATCATGAAACGCCGAATATAACATGAACTTGTAACATGCGTGGGGGGGGGGGGATGTTCATCGATTATGAAGACAAGAGTGTGTTAGGTAAAAGAAATTTCATGCATCATACAAATACAAGCATTGGATGTAAAAAATTGGTCATGTTCCACGTACACATGTATACCGTGGTCTGGACATGTATACAAAATTTTGTCAAAACAAAATATGACTTCGTGTAGTCATGTTAGTGAACACATGGCACACTTTAGTCATTCCGAATGTGGACTAATGGGTGTCAGCCTACAATGTGGTGTGCGGGTTCAAAGAATAATGTGCATACAACTCTTCTCCGACCATAATGTCCTTTGTGGCCATGGTGATTACATACCCCCATTCCTGTTTGTTCCAGGGTTTTGGCAACATGCGAAATTCCCACACCACATTTCCTATTTCTTTGCGTCCTATGGAACTATTTATGAAGCCTGCGACATTCCCTTTCATTACATCTCCATCGATGTACAAGTCCGGCTCAACTTGCATCGCATATGACTTCACTCGAGGATGTGCCTTCTTCAAGGCACTGTATTCTCCCTTGGTGTATTGTGGTCCTACGAATGGAAGCAGTTCCTCTCCCTCTTTGGCGGGTTGAAGTGCAAAGAGACCCCAACCCATGAATGGGAAGTTGGACACCCTTACTTCCCATTCTCTATTCCAGTATGAAAACTTTATAAGTTTTGGGATGGGCCCGTCACACCACTGTCCGTCATACACGTTTGACCCCCATGACTACAAGGCTCGTACTCTTGCAGACGCAGTGTTTGGCATTGACTGTGAAGGCATTTCGTGTCCTCCTAGAAACTTTCTCAGGGATGTCTTGCAAGCAGCTTTTACAATGGGTCTCCATCGGGCCTACAAAATTCATGTACACAAAGATGAAAACTCGCTCAAAGCAGGACCACCCGCTGACGCTCATTCACAAGTCGTTTCATGGAATGACTCACCAAGATAGAGGTTGTAAACACGGGGTCCCTTTTTTTGCTGCGAAGATGCTTTCGAATTGTGGCTCGATCGAGGACTTTCCCTCCTGCACACTCCATGCAGGGGCATGGGTACTTGGATAGCCGCATTGCATCTGCTTGGACCTCTTCTTCTTGCCATAACTGTAGATGCTTCAAGCTTTCGACCTCCCCTCCTGCCATCCTGTGGTGTGCATGGCATACGCGCTGGGTCAATTTGTGATATGGGAATACCTTACAAGGAGGAAGTGCTCGTATGCACGCAGTCACCTATCTATGTGGCTTAATACGGTCTAAGGGAAGTCAAATATATCGAGGCAGTCATATAACACAGGGGAGTCATATAAGACATGACAGTCATATGACACAGGGTAGTCATATGACTGGCTGTCATAGAACACACGGGGGTCATATAACACATGTCAGTCATATAAGACATGACAGTCATATGACACAAGGTAGTCATATGACTGGTTGTCATAGAACACACGGGGGTCATATAACACATGTCAGTCATATAAGACATGACAGTCATCAGCCCATGACTAGAAGGCGTGAAAATACTCTAACCGAAGCCGTGAAGCAACTTGAAGGAATATTATGAAACATCATGAACCCAATCCACTTTGTATGAATCTTCTTTTACAACATTCATGAACGTGTTTGATAAATCGTGGCATATGATTGTATGATATGACCATTGTGCACAATATGTATCTTCTTGGTCATTGAGTGTACACAATTATATATGGGAGCTCACACATAGTGAGCTAAAGTTTCCTATTTTCAAAGCCGAGCAAACACCAAGCATTACTTTCATTTGATTTAATTATAGTCATGAGAAATGCATAACATTTGTTGATTTCTTAACTAAATACGCGGGTTCTCCCAATTGTGTTCATTGTTCAATGTAGAGTAGTTCTTTGAATTTTGAAGACGTATTCCAATCTTTTCTAAACATATTTCTTTATGATATTTTCTTTTTGATGATCCTCACCGAACCAATTATCAATCATATCTAGGGGTCCGATTAAAGAAGGGAGCCACTTAAGCCCATCTACCTTACATACTTAGAAAAGGTGGTACCAAGGGACCATTTCAACATCAACAGTTCTTTTCGCTCCTAAATGAAAACTCGTCCTAGAAGTGCAAAGCAGACTCAATGAACACCGACCTGAAGGATGGGTTTCATTTGTTAACAAAACACTTGAATATTAAGAAGGTACCAAATACAATCTCAAAGGGTGAATAGGTATTATATTAAGCAATAATTGACCACTATTATGTCCGTATAATGTCAAGTGATCCAATGTGGATGAAGGGGATTTAGTTTAAAAAAGGTCCCCGTTAAGGTTGAGGGTCGATTTATTCCAACTAGACTCCATAAGATTAATTTAGGGACTTTGATGTGTAATTTGATGTCAATTTCATAATGGATGAGTTTACATAGACACCACGAATCCCTCGTCAAGTTCATGCCTTATAAAGTAAATTAGGGAGAAGAGCTAGAATCCCCTTACAAAAAATGAATATTTGACCTACTGGACAATTCTTCATTTGATAGAGATAAACTTATATTGGTATAAAAGATCACATGGATAAGTGTGGACCTATGATATATACCGTAAATATATCGTAATCGATTCCAGGGGAGTCATATACCCCGGTTATAAGTAAGTGTCATGAAGCCCATATATACTTTTTTGGTAAAAGTAATTTCGAATGTTGAGAATGTAAAAGTAATTTCAAATGTTGAGAATGTAAAAGTAATTTCAAATGTTGAGGATGTAAAAGTAAAGAGAATGTTGGGCTTTAATTTGGTTGATGGATGAACTCATCCATCCACGACAATGTTTGATGACTTTTTCATAGCCCAATAATTGTTACTATAAAAAAATGTAAAATTTCACTATTTACGTGCAAATCAAAGTTGCTGATCTATTTTAAAGAGGTCTATTTTTATAATTTACCTCTCTCTCTCTCTCTCTCTCTCTCTCCCTCCCTCCCTCTCTCTCCCTCCCTCCCTCCCCCTCTCTCTCTCTCTCTCTCTCTCCCTCCCTCTCTCTCCCTCCCTCCCTCCCCCTCTCTCTCTCTCTCTCTCTCCCTCCCTCTCTCTCCCTCCCTCCCTCCCCCTCCCCCTCTCTCTCTCTCTCTCTCTCTCCCTCCTTCCCTCTCTCTCTGTCCCTCCCCCCCTCCCTGTCCCTGCCTCGCCCTCCTCGTCCCCTCCCCCGCAAGCGCTCCCTCGGCCGCAGTCCCTCACTCGTGCCTCCTACCCTCCCCCGCCCTCCCTCCCTCCCCCGCCCTCCATCCCCTCGCTCTCCTCCTCCCTCATCTGTCACAACTTTGAGGATTCAGATTTAATTTATAGCTGATTCAGGTGAGAGGCAGATTCAGTGTCGAAGACATGGTTTAGGGATCGCGAAATTTGATGTGGTTTAGGGTGGCAGACTCTTTGGATTTCGGTGGCAGACTCGAAGGATTCGGCACCTGCCTCGAAATCTCCGCAGCCTCGATACATTTGGCTCATTCAGGTGAGGTGGTGGGTGATAGGGTTTTGTGAGAGTTGTGTTGGGTGAGGTGGTGGGTGGTGGGTGGTGGGTGGTGGGTGAGAGTGCATGTATCTAGAGAGCTGGTTGTGTGAGGTGGTGGGTGGTGGGTGGTGGGTGCCGAGAGGGAGTGGGTTTCGAGAGAGGGAGTGGATTTTGCGGCAGCAGGTGGGTTTCGGGAGACAGGTATACATTGGCCATTTCTGAGTTTAAATCGACACCAGATTCGGTGTCGGAGCTGCTGGCTGGTGGGTGCAGCTTCCTCCACCCCCCGACTTCGGTGGTGGGTGCACCTCGGCACCACATTTGAATTTATTTCGGGAGGTAACGTGGCAGCAGGGTTTTCAGAGGCAGACCTCTCTCCTAAACTTTTCAGGGTTTTCCCTCTCTCCACCACTTCCACTCACCCTCCAAGGTTGTGCACTCTCCCATCTCCAAGGAGAGTAATTTTAGTTTAAATATTTCATAATACTTCAAAAACTTCAAAACTTGTGCTTTGAAAGACGACATCTAAATTGAAAAATGATGAACCCTATTTCGGACACAAAATCGGGTCTCTATGTATTATTCTACATGTCACGAATGAAAGTTATTCTAATCCGGTCACTTATCTTAGTCAAACACCTAAATATCATGCTAAAACCCCGCATACACAATCGAATACCTGTGGAGAAAGTTGACCTCACCTATATTCGCAACTCCCTTGGCATTTGTTGAGTAGGAGCTGGTTGTTCAATCCCTTATCCGCTAACCTGTAGCATCCACAAAACATCGATGAGGACTGGTAGGGAATACAAAACAAACATCAAAAATGTAAACAACCTGTTTGTATTCTAGTGAACACTAATGTGGATTATGGTTTTGCAGAATCATGGAGGAAGAAATTCCGGAGTATGAGAGGATACGGAAGAAAAACATCGAGGCCAACAACCAGAAGCTGAGGGAACTCGGTCTGACACCAATTGGGACCTCTCATTTCAAGAGGCCTGAGGACCCCGGGTATGTAACCCCAAACCCTAATACAACGGACCTGCTACCGCTAGCTTTGCTTATGAAGTTTGAATCTTTTATGAATCTTTGTAGTCATAAATTGCATACAACTTGCTGAAGACATGATTGTTTGCAGTCATAGTTCATAGTATTATGACTCCCTGCAGTCATACTTTAAGGTCTGTATGACACAGTCCAGTCACATTTTTGTGAGTGTGAGTCTTCCCAGTCCTAAACATATTGTAACTTCTTCGAACATCCATGTTGTTGTGCATCATATGTGGCTTCTATTGGTTGTCTATGATCGTGCATTTATGATCATGTGTATGAACAATGTTTTTGTTTGACATCACATAATGAATGAATAATTCCATACTACCCAACAGTCCAGAGTTACCAAATTTGAAAGGGAATTGAAACCATAATGCATAGGCTAAATATTTCGGATGTCATATTGAGTAACAATGTAGTGAGGGCTAACTAAGCTGCCCACATGCATGATTGGTTGGTGCCCGTGATGATAATGAAAGTTTGAATCATTGGAACTCAATTATTGCTAGCTAGAGCACGTGTATGTGTTTGTTACATATTCCTTTCGTAAGATGAATTCACAAAGGTTCAAACTCAATTTTATGTGTTGACAATGTGTATGTGTACGTGTATGTGTTGTGTATGTGTATGTGTATGTGTATGTGTTGACAACATGTATGTGTGGTGTATGTGTTGTGTATGTGTTGACAATGTGTATGTGTTGTCAACTCTGCAATAGATTCATAACATTCAATTTCAATTTTTATTTTCAACCATCCTCAATCCATGTTGTGAACAATTTCATGATTATGACTCCTCCCAGTCAAAAAAATGTGGAGACCACATGACTCATTTGAGTCATGTTTCAGCATTGGCAGTCGTTTACCTTACAATTTTTGTGGGATGTAATGTCCGTCTAATAACTCACGCTCGTACTGAACAGTGTGGTTCCCGCGACTTCCACCAAAAATGCCGAAATGAACAATGTACTTGTCAATTTGATAACAAAAATAGCTAATCTGCCTGATGGCATGCAAGTGGAAGTTTTTCGCACAATTGCTAGTTTCCCGGCAATTACATTGCCGGTTTTGGAAATGACTTCGAATGAGGTTGCGCGTGTTTTTGAGAGCAGCCGTGGCATGCCTGTGGGAGAGCCGGGCCCATCTGTAGAGCAGGGTGGTGGCTGGGGTGTGACCACTAGAGCGAAAGGAAAAAAAACAACTTCCTGAAACGGACCTCGATGATGACGAGGACGAAGAGGACGAAGAGGAGACTTCCGAGGACGAGCGGCCCAGACCAAGGAGGCGGAAGGTAAAAACATAAATCTCCGTAGTTTCTTGCACTTGGAAACGCATTTAGTCGTTCGCGTTACTTGGGTCTCATTCCAAACACATATAGAAAAAATGTTGATAACATATGTCCGTATATGCATATCACTCCAGGAGGTCATAATCTGACCCCGAACATGATACTTAGTGCAGTCATGTAATATGACTATAGGTAGTCATATGACTTTGTCCAGTCATATTATACAATAATATCCTTCCACTCGGCCATGTAGTGTGACTCGATGCAATCATGTAACTTACTACAGTCATGTAGGGTGACTCCACGGTTTCATATAGCATACTGTACGACTGGGTGTGTAGGGTAATGCAAATGAACCCAGGTCATGGCCGTTGCAATCTAGCAGAAAGAAGGGCAAGGCGGTCGAGGATGAGGATATCCTGCTGTCCCAAGACATGCAAGATACTCTCCGGGCTTGTGAGATGGACGCCGACGAAGCATCGGCGGACAGCGAGGAGGCAGACATAGGCGTAGGGTATCGTAACGAGCTCCTTGACGAGCTGGAGCTCCGGGAAGTAAGCATTTTGCGGCGTATGGCTCAAAAAGGAGCCGATCCGACGGAACTTCGGGAGAAGGTGCGTTGCCTTGGCCGGACGGCAGAGGTTGAAGGCGGCGACGGAAGTGCGCGGCTTCGACAGTCGAAGTTGAAGAACCTTAGGCAGTCCTTGAAGAAGAGTGACGAGCTGCACAGTTCCAGTGGTGGTCAGCGTTTGTGGGTCGAGGTCGACGAGGCCGGGTGCCCGACAGGGATACACAGGCCTGACTGGCTGACGCGACTACGCGGGTACTCTCGCGACCTCGACTGGAGCGTCGACAACTTCAGGGCACACCCACGGCCCTTGTTGTTGGCAATTAAAGACAAGATGGCCGCACAGTTCGAGTACCGTGGTGGACTCGGAGACGTGCCTGAAGCTATTTTTTTCCAGATTTTGCGGCAGCAGATGCGCACTCGCAGGTCGAATATGAAGAAACTCATAGAGAGTTGTGGCCCGCTCCCACCGTATGTGAAGAAGGCGCACATCGACAACTTCAAGAGGTTAATTGCCTGGACGGACAAAATCGCGGAAGCCACGCGCATGAAAGCCGCACGGCAGACCGTGCAGACCTTGTCGTATTCTGGAAGGTCCGAAGGGGAGGTGCGCTCTAGACTGGTAAGTGATTTTGTGTGCAAGTCATTCAAACATAAATATGTGACAACCTGCAGTCATATAATTCAGTCATATAATGAATGATATCACTTTACATAGTCACACCGGAAGTCCATAGATAGTCACACGCTGCCTGAATATGACTTCACATAGTCATATTTAGAGACATATGACTTCACCTAGTCATTTGTTGAGTAATATGACTTCACCTAGTCATTTGTTGAGTAATATGACTTCACCTAGTCATATTGTGAGTCATATGACTTCACCTAGCCATACGTTGAGTAATATGACTTCAGCTAGTCATATTCTAAGTAATATGACTTTCCATAGTCATATTTAGTATGTTTACGTATTTTTCATGGATCCACAGTTGCTCCTTTCACAGGCCGCAGATTTAGAGCGGCCCCCCACGCAGCTGGAGGTGGAAACCGAGCTAGCAACACCCGGGAAATCAGGACGGGGCCGGTCATCGTCATCCAGAGGGCCACTCCCAAATGCAAGAGCGGGAGATAGAGCCCTCTTTGTTACGCGGACAGAGCTGCACGACTTCCAGGATAGCATGAAGGGGGAGATGGAAGATGTGAAGGCTATGATGAAGCAGCTTCTGCTGGAGGTGCAGAAGCGAATGACGGCCACGGACATGGAACCGCCAGCCACGGCGGAAGCGGGAGTCGACGTGATCCAAGTAACCGCCGAAAAGGTTGCGTCTGTATACCCTCTAGTACTCCAGTCGAATACATGTATGGAACACCTTTGCTTCAGCAATGTTGTATGTCTTGCATTAGGATCGTTCACTAATACACGCCTCATGTGGATCATTAGAACATGCAGGCAACTGGGAGGTCGGCGGAATCCGGGCATACTGGGTCGACCGCGGCATCGGAGCCCCTGCGTAACACCCTAGCAGATATGGGTTGCCAACCCATCATTGAAAAGAAGAAACCCATAGCCAAGAAGAGGAAGGGCGAAGCGGAGAAGCTATTGGCGGAACACGATGCACGGCCTACCCGGCGTGCAATGGCTCGACAGAAAGAGGTTGGCATTCATGTCATATGCACATTATACTTGTCCGATAGTTATACTTACGTGTAAGCTTTGTGTCTTTGATGTGGCCTCAACATTGGACAGTCATATGATTATGTCACATGATATGACTGAAGGCAGTCATATCACATGACTCTAGGCAGTCATGTTATACGCCTATAGGCGGTCATAGTATATGACTCAATGCAGTCATAAACATGACAAGTGGCAGTCATATAACATGACATGAGGTTATCACAAGCAGTCGTGTATGACAGGGCCGAATCATACTCTAACGCTAGAGTGTTATTGGGTCGTGGCCTCCCAGGTTATGACGGTTGGAGCGAGTGAAGATCAACCCGTGGACTTGCAAGAGGACGAGGACCATGAGGCGCCTGCGACGAAGAGGCCGGCAAAACGGGCACATAAAGGAGGCAGTCCACAGAAGAAGAAGAAGAAGAAGAAGGCGGCAATGCTCCGAAGATTCAGCCGTTACCCCCGAAGGTCCCCTCGGTAAGAGTGTCGGACTCCGGGCGTAGGAAAATTATAGTGTTGAATGTTGTAGGACTTCTTTGCGATATCAGACCTCTGCACGATAAGAGAGAGTGGGGCCCGGATCTAGTCATCCACCACGCAAAGGACCTGAATGTAAAAATTTAAAAAAAAACCGACTGCGACAAGTTTTTGTCGATGTTGTTCTCTAATTTTGATGTCGGGATATGGTCCCCCGTAGAGCAGAACGTACTAGAGGTTGTAGGCGCATTTCTTGCATCGGGAACGACAGCTCAATGGAGCTTTCTGTGGGGGAGGACTTACCCCCTCCAGAACCCAATAAGAGACCTCCGCAATCTATTTGATATGATTCCGGACCCCACGCACGGCTCAACACGGTGTCTCCAAATCGATTGGGATACAACGGCGACGGCGCGTTCCCCCCCCTCAAATGTCCTAAACTTTCCGCGCTGGGATCCCCTAAACCCCAACGATGACTTCCTGGGCAGAATCTGCGGGCCATTCGAAGGATTGGCCCGCAAGCAATCCGACATTGAATATTGCTTGGCGTATCTGACTAAGGAGGTCCATCTAGCGTTGGTACCTGCGAACCTGGTAGGTTCATCGACACAGGTAAGCTGCTCTTGGATATTTTTTGTTTCTATTTGGTTCTAACTCCAATCGCAAACAAGGAAAATGCTGATAACACATGTCCGCATAGGTATGTCACTCCACGAAGCAATATGAGGACCTTAGGCGAATGTGTTACTTTTTGTGGTCATTCTAATATGACTATGTCCAGTCATATGACTATGGTCAGTTATAGGCAATATGACTATGTCCAGTCATATGACTATGGTCAGTCATAGGCAATATGACTATGTCCAATCATATGACTATGGTCAGTCATAGGCAATATGACTATGTTCAGTCACATGAATATGGCTAGTCATGGGTTATATGACTATGTCCAGTCATATGACTATGTTCAGTTATAGGTCACAATTATATTACTCATTGTTGTCATATCTGATGACTGCGGTACGGTATATGAGTATATCCTATCATATTATGCAATCATGGCCTATTGTGAGGTCATATATTGAGTATTGAAGCTCCAGTAACTCCACGCGGATTGTTTTGATTGTTGATAATTACTTTTTCTGCTGCAGACACAAGCAGAAGAGGTCACCGCCGTATTGTCGGAGACGGCTAATGCGATGGTGGAGGACGCACCCTTGCCGTTGGCCACGGGGTCCAATGTCGCATTGTTTGACCTGGACGAGGAGAACAAGGCCAAGGCGAACGTAGTGGCGCAAGGCATCATCGTGAGCCTTGCAGGAGGCTCACTCCACGGGCGCCTCATTGAGGAGGGCAACGTATCAGTTAGCGTGTCCTCGATCGAGCCGGGAGCAGAGTCCGTGTTGCTGTACGAGGGCAACAACGACGACGATCCTCCGATGTTGCGTCTGGGCGATGCACTGAAGTCCATCACCAAGTGGCCAGTGGAAGCACTGAAGGCTATCCCGCTGGAACCTCAACAAGCCACTTAGATTTCGGTAGTTTACGCATTTAGGGGTCATGTAGGAAAGATGAACACATTTGGATATGCTTGGAGACATGGACTACATAAAGTCGTTCAAGTTATTGAAATTTATGTACTCAATTTGTGTGCTCAATTTCTTACTTGGCTCAGTCATGTAGCGCATGACTTGAATATGTCGTCATTGCTTGGGATGTGGCACGAAATGTGACTGACAATCAGAATTACAAGTAATACGAATCTAACTCAATACAGTTATCACAACGCACAAAGAACTACGCAATGTGACTCTCCATCTACGCGAATATCACTCCATCATGTCACATTGTGCAGAACATGTTACTAAGAATATGACTACAGAACGTTATATAACAATGTCATCCCCGCAGAAAATGTGACTAACGCCCCAAAAAACATGACTACAAGCAGTCAAAAAACTAGCAGTCACATTCCACGTGGCTTGCCACGTCGGCAAAATTATGACACATGGAAGTCATATTACACGTCAGCAGAGAACATGATCACATGGAGTCACATTCCACGTCGGTTTGGTATTTTTTCTGCCCGGGCAGGTCAAAAAAGGGCACTGACTCCAAGGCTAGTCAAGGTATGTCCCACGTGCAGTGGGGATCGTAGAAACTGTCCTTTTATACGCCTCCACAACCGTATATATTCATATGACTCATGTCCGAAGCGACTCGTCGGTAATGACTAGACCCAGTCACCGCGCGCGTCATCCTCATCCGGAGCCTTGTCAGTCATATTTTGGGATTTTATGACTTAAGGCAGTCATAAATTTCAGTCACAAAATACCCAATCTGTTGTAGTGTGATATTGAATAAAGTTTTGATTGGGTGTGCAATTTTATGAATGGTATTCTCTCACAAGGAATCTTCACAATTGCTTATATTTATATTTATATAATTCACAATCATTTTTTTTTGGAAGTTTGGACATATTCTTGGCCGTCCAAGTTGAGAGGCCGTGCGATTGAGTGGCCCAACTTTGTTGATAGTCCAAAGAAATGAACTGAAAATAGCCAAGAAAATATAGTAAGGGTAGCCTTAGTTGGGCATAGTGTGAAGCCTCCAAAGGCCAAGCGCAAAGTCCAAACCTTTGGCCATGAACTCCCACGGCCTCTCGGCTTGGATGGCCCAAGTGTGAAGCCTCCAAAGGCCAATCCCAAAGTCCAAACTCAAAGGAGCATGCCACTTTATTCCTTGCTCAAAATAACCCCTCCAATCTAACGGCCAAGATCTTGTCAATGATTGATTATTTTAATGGAAAAAAAGTTCGGCCTGTCGACGGAAGTTTGGGTTGAGCATTTTGCTATATCCAATCTTTGCTCGAGAGGCCGAACTCTTGGCGCCATAACTTCCTAAAAGTGTTGCCACCTAGGCTCTTTTGGAGGCCACGTCCTTTGGACTTCGGCCTCTAGTGTGAAGGCCGAGAGGACGGACTTTGGGCATTTCAGCATTTTCATTGGTCCAAATGTTGAACCTCTTAAAGTTTGGCCATATTGTGAACCGGCCCTTATATTTGCAATACATGTCTTATTCTTTTTTTGGCACAAATTGAAAATACAACCAACCCAGCCGAAACAGCGCAGCCTAAGTGGAAATCTAGAAATAATGCTCATTTGAGGCCTATCTTTCCAAGTAGGGACTAAGTTGCTACGGGTCACAATAAGACCTTTGACCCCCCAAATCAAATCAAATTTGTTAAGAATGTCATGGTAGGCCACGTCCGGGGCTTTTTCCAAGTCCCTAAGCATTTGTTTCCATTCAATCCTCCCATACTCTGATTTGTAATACATGTCATAAAAGCTAATGCAATTATTGTTTTGAAGTCTACCATCAAATGATATGTAAGATCGTATGTTCACTTGTGGTTGGTTCTTTTTATGTACCAGTTTAAGCCAATACTAAAATAAAATAAACCTTATTCTATAAAATCTAATGACACTACCATACAAGTTAGTAGAGATGTTGTATATTTTTTTAAATTATTTTATATATTTACATAACTACAACTTATAATTTTGTGAAGAATAATACATAATACAACAAAGTTCAAATCAATACCTCTTTTGTGCACTCACATATACTCATACGGATTTAGTATAGTGCACCCCCCCCAAATGATCACTAATGTGGGCCACATTAAATTTAAGCCCACACCAAATCCCTAGTTTAATATCAATGTGGACCATATTAATTTGCTTTTCTAGAATGTTCTAATTTGTGTAAGGTGTTGGTAAGATATCTTTATGAAGCCTATAGGAACTCGGGGGATGCACTCTACATTATGTTTGAGAATCACGTGCGTTCATGACCCCTTCTAAAAACCCCAATGTATACCATAAGTTATATGTCTAAGTAGAGATTGTGCCAACTTGAAGTAGTCCTCGCGATTTGCGAACGTTTAACTTTCGTTGTACTAGGCATCGTAAAAAAAAGCGGGTGGGTTCGTTGGAAAGCTGGGAACCTAAACCCTCAAACCATGTATGGAAACACTTCTACATGAGTGAGAGAACAAAACAACGGCACATATGTGGTAGCAATTTGGAATGACGTAGGGTTTAGGGTTTAGGGGTTTAGGGTTTAGGGTTTATGAACCACAAAGGTTGAAGCACAAATATGTGAATTGTCGAATGAAAGGGCAAGGGGATGCGTGTGGGTTGTGAAACCATACGAACCACTAAGGTTGAAGCTCAAATATGTGAATTGTTGAATGAAGATGGCATTCAGATGCCTAATATGCGTTGTGAAACCATATGGACCACAAAGGTTGAAGCACAAATATGTACTTTGTTGAATTAATATGACATTCGAATGCGTGTGGGTTGTGAAACTATACGAACCACTAAGGTTGAAGCTCAAATATGTGAATTGTTGAATGAAAGGACAACCCATCAAATATAGAAGCTTCAAAGAGGTTTCCAATGCAGGTGTCGGGGGACTTTTTTAAAAAGTGCAACTAACTTTTTGACTTCACCAACTTTCTTTTTATTCCTATTGTGTTGTCTTTATCCTACCAACGAGAATTGGATCCTCTACATCTTGGATTACATCAAATATTGTATATTTCATAAAGTCTTTTGAGCTCAATATATAAGTAGAGCATTTAGACTCATACATATAACGAGGGTAGAGTATCATGGATAGGATGGGAGAGAAGAGAGACATGTTTGAGGGTCTAAGATGTGATGAGGAGATAGAAAATTTAGGTAAACCCGATATTCCATTCAATCCATCAACCGAGTGTGAGAAAGATGAGAGATGTGCTAGGGATCGATTTCGTGATGAGTATGTCATGACTCCCTTCTCACAATCTACACAAGCTTGGAAGATGAGGGCGGAGGAGGACCAACGACGATATGCGGACAACTTTGAGATCGATGCGGTGGAGAATGACAACACACAATGCGTGGGTGGAGATCTAAATGATCTGATTGATTTGTGTGCGGATATTTTGGAGAAGCCCGGGGATGTGGATGTGGAGGAGACTTCAATCGACATTGAAGATGTCAAGGTAGCGGAAGAATTTTCAAGGACTTTGCATTTTCGTAAGAAGAGGAGAGGATTATCGCCTCATCGGCTACCATTGAAGGAACGGATGAAAGACTGAACGATTAGCTATGTTGATTTACTTCGACCGAATCCTCTCCCAAAAATGGACCTCGACGGAAGTCACAAGCATCTACGAGGTTGCCATGACGGAAGTCAAGTTGACGGAATGAAGTGGAATATTAAATCGTGCATGGTTTGTTCATGTATGTGATTTATAAAGGGCATTTGTACCGTCGTTGCAATAATAAAGTCATTACTTGTACATCGTTGTCTCCATAGGGGTGATAATTTGTTGGTCATCATACTACATTGGTTACTTTGTTGCTTGAGGGATCCTTCATTAGTTTTGTGTGGATAAGTACACCGGTAATGATATTTATTGTCACATATATTATTTGCAAAGGGCCTAAGTTAGATGGGGTGCGGATGGGGGACGCGGGAATGTGCAGTAGAAATATTATTGCATATTCATGTAGAGGACTTCATTACCTATCCATGGATACCAAGAAATCATTTTTTGGACTTCATATGAATTTTTGAGAGCCAAAAAACCGAGACTATGTCCAAACTTCCAAAAAAAATTAAAAAGTGCAGATTCAAAGGAACTCGGGAGCGGACGTATGGGAACGCTAAAGCGGACGCAGGGGAACTCTAAAGCGGACGTAGGGGAACATGGGGCGGACTTATAGGAACGTTGGAGCGGACGTAAGGGAACATGGAGCGGACGTAAGGTGAGTGTCAAAGTTCAATGTCCTAAGGTGAATTTACCCTCTAATGTTTTAATGAGCTACTCGGTTATAGGTTCCTTTTAAGTTCTTAGCAAATCCCCAAAAAGGTTGAGGACGTACCTTCGCCGCGCTCCTTCCTCAAAAATGAATTTGCGTAATTGACAATGCAATTCATTCCAAGGAATAGTTGAAATACAATGAATTCAAATGTAACCCAAAGAGAGAATACTTACCGAGTTTCGGGTGCTCCTTCCCTTCTCTCAAGTTTGTGTCTCCAATTTTTCCTAGTTGCCTCCAAGTCTCCTAGTCGCCTCCAAGTCTTGTAACTACCTTCCGCTTCGCTCCCGGCGGACGCACCAATTATGTGAGGCCAAACCCCCCACCCTTAAGCGTCCGTAGTCCGAGTAGTGGGTTTGGGCTCACATTCCTCCGCGGTATTGGATTTGGACTTGGATGAGTCCATAGTGCAAGGTTCACCCTTCAAGTGGTCTTGGATTTAACTGGAATTTCACTTTTAACAACTCAATGTACGATTTCAATACGTATGTGGAGAATGCACAAGTTAACTATGTTATTTTAACCTCCTTATGCTCGGGTGCTATTTTGTCTTTGTTTGCTTCTAACGTCCATCCGGCTGCTTTAGCTACACAAGCCCTTAAGGATATCCCTCTCCTAAATGGAGTCCGTGCCGTTGACTCTATACTACCACTTGAACTATCACTTGTGTATTCCGTATCGCTACTATAAGAGGTCTCACTTGGTGTCTCCGTACCGTACATAAGCCTTTAAGTATTAAGAAATACTTATGTGACTTATGTCAATCTCTCCCTCGCACCTTTGGTCTTTGCTTCCTTTGTCTTGCCATCGCGAGAGTGCTCCACATTCTCCATTAAGTTGTGTACGTGGTTTATTTTTAAAGAGAGGATGCAAGTGTTAAAAAAAACACTATTATCTATAGTCAATCTCAAATACATTTACTTGTGAAAGCCACACATAACACTAACTAGCATAATGTAACTAACTACTTGTCTATGAGCTAATTAGGTAGGCTATCTACTAAGCTCCTTCATGAACCCATCTCTTTACTTTCTAATTACATAAACCTAGCTCCTTCATAAACCCAGCTCCTTCATAAACCCAGCTTCTTAGCTTCTAACTAAACAAACCCAGCTCCTTCATAAACCCAGCTCCTTCATGAACCCAGCTCCTTAGCTTCTAACTAAACAAACCCAGGTCCTTCATAAACCTAGCTCTTTACTTTCTAACTAAACAAACCCAGCTCCTTCATAAACCCAGCTCCTTCATGAACCCAACTTCTTAGCTTCTAACTAAACAAACCCAGCTCCTTCATAAACCCAGCTCCTTCATGAACCCAGCTCCTTAGCTTCTAACTAAACAAACCCAGGTCCTTCATAAACCCAGCTCTTTACTTTCTAACTAAACAAACCCAGCTCCTTCATAAACCCAGCTCCTTCATGAACCCACAACTTTGTAGTTGTAATCCCCAACTACCTCACTAATTATTCAAGCCCTTAACTAATCTTCCTACCTAATTTCCCTAATTCTACTAACAACCCCTTTCTAATCACACAATTCTTCTCTAATCCTAAAATCCTAAAATCCTAGAGAGGAGAGGGGGAGAGAGAATTTCCTAACTTCACTAAGACTAACTAATCCACACAAGTATATTTTTGCACTCATCACAACATCAAGTGCTCAACTCTTAAACATGGAACTTGCAACCACGTGTATTCAAAACATGAACTTAAAGTACCACAAATTGGAATCATGAATTAACTTTAAAATCCTTCACGTCAACACTAATTCTACCAAGAGGTCAAGCCCTCTTCAAGGCTAACAAGCCTTGGCTCTCAAACTAAAAACTAAGCACACACATGTGCTCCAATATGGCTTCCCACACCCACACTTATAACTCGTGGGGTGCCTTGGAGCACAAAGGAAAGAGAGGATGAGTGAGGGAAGAATGAGGGATTATATAGTAAGCTTGAGGGGGTGAGCACCCTCAAGGCTCACGATAAGCCCTTGAGATTTCCTCCTACTTAGTAGGCGCCAATCCTATCTTCTAAGCCTTCCTCCCTCAAATGATCAACAAGGATCCTAATTCGAGCATTTAACTAGCCTTGGCTTTCTACCTACCACACTTTACCAAACTTGGGATGCTTCAACCCAAACTTAGCCTCCTTCGCTTTCCGCCGCCATAACTTTCTCCCCTTACTTTCCCAAATCGTCGCTCACCACTTAATTCAAACCACGATGCTTAACTCGTGATTTGATTGGTGCTTTGAGAATTTGCTTATCCTCCACCTTGCATTCTTCCTTGGGCCTTCCCCATTAAGTGGCCATGATGAGGTGGTCCACTTGTGCGCTCCATGTGATCCTCCATTCATCCCAATTCGAATGCACTTGCCTCTTGAGTCACTTTGGTTGTCTCCATCTATTTGTACTAGCCTACTCACTAACTACTCAATCCAAGTTCTCCTTACCTATCCTCATTCACTCAAATCCTTCCGAAGGTAAAAACACAATAACAACTCACATCCTAGCCTCTTACAACATGGTACTTCTAAGACTAACATTTCACTCTTTTTATATTTTTGTGAAGTAACATGCTACTTCAAAGTGCATCAACTAACGTTTCAAGGGTCTAAGACTAAATGTGGGCACCCTTTTGGGCTCACATACTTGTACATCGTTGTCTCCATAGGGGTGATAATTTGTTGGTCATCATACTACATTGGTTACTTTGTTGCTTGAGGGGTCCTTCATTAGTTTTGTGTGGATAAGTACACCGGTAATGATATTTATTGTCACATATATTATTTGCAAAGGGCCTAAGTTAGATGGGGTGCGGATGGGGGGACGCGGGAATGTGCAGTAGAAATATTATTGCATATTCATGTAGAGGACTTCATTACCTATCCATGGATACCAAGAAATCATTTTTTGGACTTCATATGAATTTTTGAGAGCCAAAAAACCGAGACTATGTCCAAACTTCCAAAAAAAATTAAAAAGTGCAGATTCAAAGGAACTCGGGAGCGGACGTATGGGAACGCTAAAGCGGACGCAGGGGAACTCTAAAGCGGACGTAGGGGAACATGGGGCGGACTTATAGGAACGTTGGAGCGGACGTAAGGGAACATGGAGCGGACGGGGGGGAGCGGACGGGGGGGAGCGGAAGGGGGGGGGGGGGGGGTTGGAGCGGACGGGGGGAACGCGGGAGCGGACTGAGGGGAGCGGACGTAGGGAACGAGGGGGCGGACGTTTGGGAACGGGCGGGAACGGGTGCGGACTGGGGGGAACGGGAGCGGACGGGAGGGAACGGGTGCGGACTGGGGGGAACGCGGGGGGCGGACGTAGGGGACGTTTGGGAACGGATGCGGACGTTTGGGAACGGGTGCGGACTGGGGGGAACGCGGGGGGCGGACGTAGGGGAACGGGTGCGGACTGGGGGGGAACGGGCACGGACGGGAGGGAACGGGTGCGGACTGGGGGGAACGCGGGGGGCGGACATAGGGGAACGGGTGCGGACTGGCAGGGAACGGGCGCGGACGGGAGGGAACAGGTGCGGACTGGGGGAACGCGGGCGTGGACTGGTAGGGAACGGGTGCGGACTGGAGGGGAACGCGGGGGGCGGACGGGGGCGGGAACGGGTGCGGACTGGGAGGGGAACGGGCGCGGACTGGGAGGGGAACGCGGGGGGCGGACGTAGGGGAACGAGTGCGGACGTAGGGGAACGAGTGCGGACGGGGGTGGGAACGGGTGCGGACTGGGAGGGGAACGGGTGCGGACTGGGAGGGGAACGGGCGCGGACGGGAGGGAACGGGTGCGAACAGGGTGGGAACGGGGAGCGGATGGAGGGGTATATAAGTGGAGGGGACCACTTACATACCCCACTCCACTCCTTGTGGGCGCCCGGACGACCCTCCTCTACTACAGAGTGCGGGGTTTAGTGGGGTGCTCGGAGGAGTTAAGGATCCCTTTTTTGGGATCCTTTTATATTTTTTTTACTGACCTGTTTGTGGGTGTGATCCACGTGGACCCGTTCCCTTGTGACGTGGCATATTGCCTTTTTGGCATATTCCTTGTGACGCGCCCAGTCAACTGGCCTCTGCGTGAGCGCTGGTAGTGGGGTGCTCGAAGGGTGTGCTGAATTTTTGTACTTTAATTTTTAACGACATTTTTGAACTAATTCCACAGCAACACTATTTTGAAGTGTATGCTTGGATGTTTTGTAGCACTATTATGAAGTGCAATTAGTAATTTAAAAATTAGAGTTCTAGATTAAAATTTGAAACTACAATTTGGGTGGATCCGGCAAGTGAAGGATTTCCAGACATGGCAAGTGGAGGATCTGGAGACATGGCAAGTGGGGGATCAGGTTGCCACAGATCACATGTACGCAAGGCCGCTGGGTTGGAGTGGGATGTTTATGATGACAACACTCAAAAAGCCAGGGCAGGTTGGGAGAATGTACCACAACCGTGGTCAGTGAAGACTGCAATGCAGTACGTGGGCTTCCCTCACTTTGATCGGTTGTGGCCAAGACCTTGTCACGAGCGACACTGCAAGGCCATCAGTGCGAGTTATATGCAGCTTGATGACGTGGAGGCAAAATGGAGATTCCTAACGATACTTAGAAGTATCTCCAATTTGGATAGATGGCCCAAGAGTGCAATTCCAAAGTCGGTGGCGTGTATGATGTATGCGGAGCACGTGTTGCGAGTTAGGGTGGATTGGTCAAGTTTGGCTACCCTGCATGGTCAAAAATTTGGGGGTATTGGAATTGCATTCACTAAATGCACAGTTCCAGATATTCCATACACTCCCGTTCCGGAGTGGTTCAGGAGGAATCCTCGACTAGTGGACGAGCCTGGGGCCCCAATTCCAGAGGGTCGGGAACCAAAAAAACCACGTAATCGTAAACGACCAGCCAATGACGTGGAGATGGCCATCGAGGAGGCGTTTGAGCATATGGATGAGGGCATGGAGGCAAATGTCGAGGTCAACAACCTGATCAACGACGTGGTTAACGAGGTCCTAGACGAGATAAACCTTGGTGAACATGGAGTGGACCCGACGGAGAGCAGAATGGAGGAATTGCGTAAGCAACATGCGTTGGAAATTCGTGAGTATAAAACGATGATTTTCGAGTTGGAAAATCGAGTTGCAACACTTACGATGGGGGAGGCTAGCAGTTCAAGTAGTACACCAATTAACCTTCAGTCTTTGGAAGCAGAGAGGGACGCAGCTTTACAGGAGGCCAAGATTGCAAAGTCACAAGCTCTGGAGGTATGTATGAGGAATGAAGTAATGCGAGGAAGATGGAGGCTTTGCAAAAGGAGGTGGTGGACATGCAACAACAACTTCAAGTGGTCAATGAAGTGGTTGTTGATCACGAAGCCAAGATTGGCGGACTGGAGGAGCAGAATGCAAGGTTGAAGAAATTTCTGTTGGATGCGATTGTGGAGCGCAAAAATATGAGGACAAGCACATTGCTTGCTATGGCCAAGGCTCATCAATTTGAAGCTGAGTTTGAGAGCATCCAGAAAGAATGGAACCGCAATCAGAGAATGCGGAATATGATGCTCACGTCATGGCCAGAAGATGAGCAAATGTACCCTAGTAGGTGGGATAGGGATAATGAGTGGACATTGCCAAGCGGGAGCATCGATTGGCGTCAAGTGACCGACCCAGATCACCATTGGGATGTGACCCAAGTGCATGAATATCCATTCCGCATGAGGGGTGAGTTGTTATGGCCAAATCCACATACAATGGTCTTCGACGGAACCGCATGTGCGATTTGCCAATGTCCATTTGGCCCAGAGGAATGTTATCAAGTTGGATCATATGGGGTCCAATTCCATCCACAATGTCTAATAGGGAATATGATCAAGAAACGCCAATGTCCTCATTGCAGATCACCCTTCCACCCTCGTTTGTACCTCCAATTTGGCCTTCGGGATTACATGCCTAACGACTGGGTATTAAAGCCATGGGACTTTCCCTTCAATCTTCAAGAGTTTGATGGGGAGAATGTTGAGTGGAGTTGGTTATACAATTGTGCCAAGGTTGAGCTATGGCACGAGAACAGAGATGTCGACTGGACACGGAATGCACGTCAAATTTTGTATGTTGCAGACGAGTTGTATCCCAACAAGCCCTCCGATCATGGCTTGAAAAGATTTTTGTACCCAACTCTTGAATGGCATTAGGATTCAACCAACAGACAATTAAAGAGAGGCATTCATCCTCCTTGGTACAATGCAGCAGGTCTCGAATCAGTATCGGAGCATGATTTGGAAGAAAATGCAGATGACATGCCTACGGAATGGGATCCGAGATATGAATTGCAGTTAGAGGTGGGGTACCACAAGAACAGGCTGCAGTTGGCTGCAATTGATGCACTCTTGCATAGAGTTGCGGATGATGTGGTATTGAGATGGCTAAATGGTGGGCCTAGACCACGTAATGCCGTTCCATTGTCTCCTGGTAGTCGTCCATACCTCACCCGTGGAACAACGCGAAGTATGGAAGCGGGGGAATCATCACGAGCACGACGAGGATCTACTTCAGCTAGAATAGACCTCGATTCAGAGTCGGATTAGGCATTTTTGTACCATGTTTAGGAAGTTGTATAGGAACGGATGAAGACTTTGGACACAATGAATATATTTCATGTTCAAAGTATATGTAATATAAAGAGGATTTACCGACAAGTTGTCATTTCTAAGATCGTGTAAAAGATAATATATGGATGCCACATGTTTTAATGTTATTTGAAACTTTTAAAAACTTACTTGAATATTAGTAATTCATATGATAGTCTAACCAAAAGTACTATTGACTACATAGTCAATATTGAATACCACATAAAGATATAATTATATAAAACGGATAGAAAGGTCCTCAAAAAGAGGATGTCACCAACGAAGCATGT
Source organism: Polytrichum commune (assembly GCA_950295325.1). Lineage (NCBI taxonomy): Eukaryota > Viridiplantae > Streptophyta > Polytrichopsida > Polytrichales > Polytrichaceae > Polytrichum > Polytrichum commune. The sequence continues at coordinate 51,136,263 of OX485807.1, forward strand.
ACAATCGAGCAATAGGGGATTGCAATATTTATAAAAGCATATTCTTTAAGAAGCTCAATAAATAAACATAAAACTCCATTCACAGTAAGAATTATACAAAATAGTAATTAATAAAGGCATAACATGTTATTGGAGATTAATTGCAATGCTAAGTTGACAACCATATTGTATTTTCAAAATTTTAAAAAACATGCAATAAATAATTTTATTACTATAATAAAATATTACAACTTCGAAGGTAACGTTCGCTTTGTGGTCTAAATATCTTACCGAAGGCCCTAAGGTTGTAACTTGTATCAATTTTGACGTAAGTAATAAATTATGGGAGTACGTGGGAGCACCGAAATACCACATTTGTGCAAAACCATTACGTTCGAATCCGTACTGTGGGATCATTTGCTTCGACACATCTTGGGTCCTCTTCAGACTCGTCTGTGCTGCAATCATCATCCGTTTGGGGAGTCGCGCTCCGAAGATGCAACTCTCGGTCACGTTGTGAGAAAATTATCTTCTTGGTCGGCCGGGAGCCCTCTGCATCCTGTATGCCATTTTCATCTAGATGTGGTCTACCCTCATCTTCATTGTAGTCTTCAGCAGTAAACGGAAGCGATCTTCCCTGATACCTCTTCCTAGTACGTCTGACACCTCTCGTAGTTCTCTGACGCCCTCCATCCGTACCACGACTTGAGTGCACTTCATCTCTACTTCCATCTATAAAAACATCCCCCGTTGTACTTCCGCCTCCAACTCCAAGGCCACATGTTCCATTGGATTGACTGTGTGGAAGTGAAACTGATGCGGATGGAATTGCAATTGGTATGTTCTCAACAACATGTCGACGAACAGAATGACGACGTGGCGCCTCTGTAGTAACATTTCTTGAAACATTGTGTATAGCAACCAAAGTAGCACCCACCGCAGTTGCACGTGAAACACCCAATCTAGAAGTATTGGCAATACTTCGAGTGAGAGGACGACGTTGACCTTGTGCATGCACTTGCACCGTAGAGGTTGATGCAGTTCTTTGAAGAGCACGGAATCGAGTTGTAGGTATTTCAGGAACATTGGGCATTTGATCTTCTATACGATGGTTGGATATGAGGGAGGCGTCCATGGATTCAGAATGTACTCGGGCTGGAAATGGATCCTGTTGAACGTGCGTTGGCTCATTTGCGGGTAGTACATTGTCACCTTCACCAAAAGAAAGATAATCGCTCCGAGGTTGCAAGGAATCTACTTCAATTCCTACATTCTCACTTGCCCCCATAGCAACATTATGGGCAGGGCGAAACCCTTGTCCAATGTGGAGAGTTTCAAAAGGCGGTCCTCCAATAGATCCCTCATGATCGTCATGCATTCCGTCGTTATGTTGGGGGACATCCGGTTCATCAAAATCAAACACCCCAAGGTTTCCATCACTACCATTGCCATCCTCATCTTCTGAATCATGATTCTCGGAATCGAGGTCATCCAAATCAAAGTCGATGTCATCAACATTGTTGTCAGCATCATTTCCGGCACTATCATTTGGATCCACGTCATCTTCGTTGTCATCTTCTTCGTTGTCATCTTCTTCGTCAAGGTCATCGTCAGAATGGACCTCATTCAATTCGTACCATTGCGCAAGTCTTGGGCCCCTCCGATGTCGAATGAGCCTACTATTGGTATATATGTAGACGAGGTCCTCGGCACGACTATGCTTCAAGCGATTGCGACTCTTGTTGTGAACATATGAGTACATACTCCAATTGCGTTCACATGCGGATGCGGAACATACTTGTGCAAGGATACGTCTTGCTATTGTTTGGAAGGCTTTAGCTCCACCTCCCATTGCATCCCACCATTCATGGAGAGGTGCGGCATGCACGCTCGGGTCAGTAGAATCAGCAAAAGGCCCTCGATTTTCAAGGAAATCTTGGTACTGGTGGAGGATTTGGACATAAGTGTCCTCATCTTGAGCAAGCCTGCGAAGAACTCGATTTAGGATTGTCCTCGAATTCTCATCCTCATGGAGTGGGGCCCAACCACGTAGAAGCGGATTTAACATCGCTCCAGCCCAATGTAGATCATTCAACATCAACCTCCATCTATTTTGAAACGTTAGCATAGCATTTGCAGCAAGCTCAGGGCTTAAGCGAAATGGAGGTTTACTGAATCCACGAATATGGGTTTGTAAATCATGCATGACCCTCCAAGCCATTCCCATTGCAGGCGCCTTGCCATCAAATACACGAAGAGCTTTAACAACCGGGATCACCATATACAAGAAATTTTCGCACGTGTTCCAGAATCCATCAGAACGTATAAAGCTTCGCACAGCAGAGCCCTTCATGTAAGAGGTGCGAGATCTCCTCCTCATATCACGCATTAGAGTAGGCCAATCCTCATCAACCACCATTCTTTCCAAAGCATTGCGTACTTGAAGAAGACGATCTATCATGATGAAGTTCGTTGCAAAACGGGTCTCTACAGGTAGGCGGAGTGAGAGATTTGGTGACAACCTCCGGAATATAGCTTGAAAAGCATGATGGTTTTTGATAAAAACACAAATATGGCGCGCCTTTTTTACCAACTTTTTCACCCATTCCTCCTTCCCCCAATCTTCTAAGAGGAGATCTAGGCAATGCGCAGCACATCCTTGAAAATATAGATCGGGATTTGCTTGAATCAAGTCGCGAGCAGCGGAGGCCATAACTGGGGCATTGTCGGTGCAAATCTGGACCACATTATGTCGACCAACCTTTTCCACAAATGGTTGAATTTGAGCAGCAACGTATACATGATCCTTGTGATTTCCCGTGGTATCAATGGTACCCAAGAAAACATCTCCCTTTGTGCCGCATTGGAGAACGTTTAGGAGAGGTCGGTTTTGCACGTTGTCCCATCCATCACAACATATTGTAACACCGTATTTTTCAACGGAATTCCCCATCTTCTCCTTCACTTGCCTATCTAGGTCAACCTTTTTATCAGTTAACAACTTCGTACGGATGGCATTGTACGATGGTGGTGTGTAGGCTGGCATTCGATGACGGGCAGTTTCACGCACAGCATGAACAAATGCAGGATGTCTCACAATGTTGAAAGGAATGTTAGCTTCATAAAAAGTCGTTGCCCATGCTCTATCAAGGAGTTGTTTTGTTGACACATTGAACCCCTCCGTTATGTTGAGTTGACGTAGTTCACGAGGAGGTGTGCCATATATCACAACATCAGAATGTTGAGTGGATTGGGACATAAGCAAAGGCTCTGTTTCACTAATTACGGAGTCCGCTATAATAGGCTCCAGAGGTACAATATCTGGCACCGGAGAGTCCTCATTTACAATGCCTACATGTAAGGGCACAATGCCTCCGCAATGTTCAAACAAGACCCTAATATGCGGGGGTACCATCCTACATGTGGAAACATCACAAGCACCCCCTACAGGAGGTCTATAACCAAGGTGGGCCAACATTCTATTTCCTCGGTAAGATATGACGAACGGGCAAAACCTACATTTAACCTGCCTTTGTGATTTACCGGGAACCATCCCCTTATCCTCGTACCAATGATCCCATGCATCATTTCGGCGTGGCATGACTTCAACAAAACCTGCAAATACAAACAAGTTAGAGCAAGTAACTTTGATCGCATACTAGGTCCTGTTCAAGAGTGCCACAAGGGCAACCCTAATTCACAGTCACTAGATTGGACAAAGTATCCTCTGCATTTGGGTCTCATGCATTCAATCCTCACTCCTCAAAGGAGAATCAAAAGACTTGAGACACACTATGTCAGTGGAGGCAAAAATGGCACCTTGAACCCTCAATTTATAGTATTCGAATCGGACGGGGGAGCGGACGGAAGGGGGGGGGGGAGCGGACGGGGAGCGGACGGAGGGGGGGGGAAGCGGACAAGGGAGCGGACGGGGGAGCGGACGGACGGGGGGGAGCGGACGGGGGGGCGGACGGGGAAGCGGACGGAGGGGGGGGGGAGCGGACAAGGGAGCGGGCGGGGGAGCGGACGGACGGGGGGGGGGGGGGGGGCGAACGGGAGAGGGGGGAGCGGACGGGGTTGGGAACGGGAGCGGACGGGGGGGAACGGTGGCGAACGGGGATTGTGAACGGGAGCGGACGGGGGGGAACGGGGGCGAACGGGGGTTGGGAACCGAGGCGGACGGGGGGGCGGACAGGCTCTAGTAAATTTTTCCCCACTTTACCTTTACTTTGCTGACATGTCATCACACGTGGACATTGTAAATCATACGTGTCAGAAATGGGTTAATGTAATTACACAAAAAAATCGGTAAAATTCAAGTCCGTCAGGATAAAGACAGCATCCGGCATAATGTCGTGACGGATACGTGTTGTGACGGCACGACATTATGTCGGGATTACCCTCCGTCACGACACAATAGACAACCCTGGGGCGTTGCTTTCTTTTGGGTGCGAGGTGCTTTTTGTGTGTGTTTTGTGATGCTTGAAATGACTTCTTAACCTTTCCTAAATTCGTGTTTTTGAAACAAAGTTGGTTTCCTATGCTACAGTTGACGTGTCATTTGGAGGTGATCGTATGTTTTATTTCCATTGGGACCCCTTGCTAATTAATGTAACTGCCAATATATATATATATATATGTTCTCTTTGCTCAGTTTTTGAACTTCACGCCTACTATGGGGTCAAGTGACCTATAAGAGGAGTTTTTATAATGACCACTGTAAATTGATTCTCTTAAAAATCTGTTTTCAATCATTTTTCCCAAAGCCACAATGCACTCGCCTCAAACTTGAAGTCCATAGATACCATTAAATCTTCGTTGCCCACCAAGTACTTGGAGAGAGACAACACTCTAACATCTTTTGACTCTCAATTCTTTAGGGTGGAACAAGTATTTCATTAAAATTAAGAAATCTAAATTTTATTTTGAAAATAATCAATGATGATTATTGATAAGTTAATTAGGAAATTAATAATAAAAGCCCCAAAACATTCTAATAAACAAGAATGGGACCATGGACACTCCTAATGCCCAAATTGTTCTTGGCTTCAAGTAAAAAAACAAGTATTTATAAGAAAACAAAAGAAGTAGTGAAGTATATTACAAACTTCACGATAGATTATTATAACAAGTTCAATCTTCAAGAGCATTGGGAGGTCTCCCCATCTATACCATTGGAAATCGAATACACTTAACAAAATATATAAATGAAGAACATGTAGAGGGTAAAAATGGGATTTGGGAAATACAACTCTGTTCATACAATCTCAAATACAAGTTGTGCATTAAAATGAAATGAATTTGATTTTAAAGCCTAGGAAGCTAAAAAGACTAATGGGACTGAAAGTACATCAAGATCATGGTTTCAAACCATCTAATTCTCTAGGATGGATGGATGGATGCTCTTGAATTTGCTACAATGATTTGCCTTAGGTAGTAGGTAGCATAGGAGTTACACTTTGATAGCTTGGTGGGTTGCAAGTCCATGCACTTCTTTGGAGATATCTTGGGTTTCAAAATGTGGTGTCTAACAGTGCCACACTCATAGACATTTGATATGGAAAGAGAACAAAGATTAGAGAGTGTCAATGTACTCAAATAGTGTGAAAGAATACATTACAGAATTGATGGATTGGGAGACCTTCCGGTCCATGGTAGTATCAGTAAGGAAAAAATAAAAAATGAATAGAGAGGGATTGGGAAGTACTCACTCAATGTGTTCCAATATGTTGTTGAGTTTGGCAAGCAGTTGCCAATCACAAACGGCCCAAACCATTTATATTAATGTGGAATTGGGGGTTGTCCATCAATTATGTGATTCCCCAAATACATATGAACATTTGGTGTGTGTATAAGTTTCTCAATGTAAAGAAAATAAAGGGTGGGGATTTTATCTATAACTCTAGGACTGCGCTAAGTGTGGGGGAAGTAGCAACACTTTAAGGCCTTGTTCTTGATGTGTTTGCTAGGTTGATCATTGTCACCTAAAGTTCCTCACCCTTGATTTCGTCCTAGTCCGAGTGCGGAATTCTGGACTAACACGTAATTACCCCCTTGCACCCGTTGTCCTAGCCTCCTTTGTCTCGCCATCTTTCATTAAGGGGTCCTCCACCCTCTCCATTGATTGTGCACTTGATTTATTTCAACCAAAAGAGTGTGAGTGTTTAAAAACACTTACCCCAATGGTCAATCACCAATACATTCAAAAGTTACATATACCCCTTCCTACCTAATGAATCCAACACTTTAAATCTAAACATCATAAGTCTAAAAACTATAAGAATGAATACTATAAATCCAAATACTATAATTCCAATACTAAAAATCTAGATGCTAGAGCTAGATACTTGTTCATGAATGCCTTGAGTCTAAACCACATCTAATAATGTAAGATTAATTGATCTTGATTCTTCACCTTATAACCTCGCACATCTTCAAAACTAATTGATCTTGACTTTTCACCTTATAACCTCGCACACCTACGTGCCTCTCTCTTATTCCACACACACACAAGCTCACCTACTTCAATAATGTAACTTTGTAAGTCCAACAAAACTAAATGCTCCAATGTTTCACAAACATAACTTTGCAAGTCTAAATAATTATAGGTGTGGATAATATAAATCCAAGTACTACAATTTGAAGACTATAAATTAAACTCTAAACTCTTCCAAACTACACTACTCCTAACAAGAGGTCAAACCTACTTAAAGGCCAACTAGTCTTGGCTCTTCACCTTAAAATCATGCACACACACGTGCTCCTATCTTGCTTCCCACACACCCACACTTATAACACGTGGGGTGCCAAAGAGCATGAAGGAAAGAGGAAGAGAGAGGGAAGAATGAGGGCTTATATAGTGAGTTGAGAGGGAGTAGGTGAGCACCCTCAAGATAAGCCTTCGTAATCCTCCCCTACTTTGTAGGCTCTCATCTTATCTTCTAAGCCCTTTGTCCCTCAAACGAACAACCTAGATCCTAATTCAAACTTTTAACTCAAGGAACTACCCTTGGTTCTCCACCTACTACGCTCCCCAACTAAGGAGCTTCCTCATACTACTAATCTTCTAATCAATCCATTCCACACAAGCCTAATGCTTAAACATAACTTCCTTCAAGCTTCACTCTTTTTATATTTTTGTGAATAATCAATAAACATTAAAACATCACTTCTAATGGTCTCAAAAGACTTAAGAACACATGTGAGCACCATTTTGGGCTCACAATCATTGACAAACAAGATATTGTCCTCCTTGGAACCAAATTAGATTTTTGTGGTGCCTAAAGAAGACTTCTTTCTCTTCAAGGAGGAAAGATACATCTCTACTAATGAACCCATTCGTATTTGTGCACTTCGATTTGCCCCATATAAATGCTAGTTTACAAATGACGTTCTCTAAAAATAAGCGTCTAAGCACATAGTGAAGGACAACATCTTCCATGCATGACCACACAACGATTATGTGAGAGTAGTGACATAAATTCCCGTAACCTTGGATGAACTTTGAGGGCCCATAGCTTAATATCCCTTCCAAGATTATCGTGTTCATTAAAATGTGTAATGGCCTTTTGTCTCACCCTTGGTGAAGAGCGACTACAAAGTTGATCATTGATGATGAGAGTGACCAACTTGAAGGACCTTGGTTGGGGTTGGTACTTAGGCCACACAAGGGTGATATAAACCTTAGAATCTTGTGAAGAAAATGCATCAGGAGAGCTCCCGATCCGAGAAACACATTTGTTGGGGAAATGTGGAACAAACAACATATAAATTAGTACTTCAAACTATTTGCATAGGTTTCAAACATATATTATGGGCAATTTTTTTTCTATGGGCAACATGTATGGGCAACCAAATTTCCTCAAGCAGACAAGAATTTTTTAATACTACCTCTCTTGCCCGTACACGATAAAAACATCTTATAGTATTATGAAAAACAATCCGTGGTTATAGGGCACCCTATGTCCACATACATACAACCCACATTTCATGAGCATGCTCACATGAGCCAACTCATAAAATAGTCTTTCTCCACATAGTGGATCTAGACAATCAAGAAGGGTGAAATGACACCTAAGCACGATGAACTAAGCCAACAAAATGTGACCCAAAATTCTTATTTTATGTTTTAGAGTTAGTTTGAAAGTAAGAGAAGTTGGTACCAAGTCCCCATAACATATCAAACTTGTCCATTTAACTTCTTCACATGTGTACGGCCCTCCACTAAAGGTGAACTAAGATACTAAAATTATCATTGAGAAGGTTTATAATTTGTTCGGGACTCAAAATCTTTTCAAAAGGTACTTTTAGCTTTTCAGTCCCCAAAAAATAAAGCATGTCAGTATCATCATCCACCATAGGTCCACATGGCCTTCCACCACATGGCCATTTGAAAGGTATAAAGTGTCCATTCTTTTGCCACTACCACAGTCCACCACCACTGCCATGATTGCGACCACCACTGCCATGATTGCCACCACCACCACGTGGCCATTTGAAAGGTATAAAGTGTCCATTCTTTTGCCAATACCACAGTCCACCACCACTGCCATGATTGCCACCACCACCACTTTGTCCATCGTATATAGATTTTTGAGATCCTCATTATATAGTAATAGATTCTTTAACCTTTCTGTAGTGTACAATTGCCCTAGAATGATTACATCTACCAAAATATCCAAGGATTGACAACAAACACCCATGATGGTTCACAAGGCATTGGTGACATGTGCCACACATCCTCTCCGATAATTCAAGTCATTGGCCCCCACAAAATTCGGCATATTCACAAAACTTGTCCATTACACCTCAAATCCATAAATAAAATATTTTGGTCGTCAACCAACATTTATTTAGGTGTGGCTTGTGAACAAATAACAACCAGATTGGTTTATTTATGCATTTTCTTAGCATGAGTTGCCATCGACAAGATGCAATGGATTGTTGCAATGAACTAATTTTCTTCTAGTAATCGTAGGTTGCCTTGCAGGTATTGAACACTTTTGCCATTTCAAGATACACTCAATAATAGTATGCCACATTACAAATAGGTATAATGTGGGCATAGCAATTACCTTCGTCCGAAAGTGGAGGAGGTTGCACAACGTATCGCAGTTGTCCCTCGGGGGGGGGGGGGGCAGTGTGTTAAAAAGTTAAGGATATAGGTGCGAACAACCACTATTTTATAGGGGGGTATTACTTTCAATTTTTTTTTTTTTTTTCACATGCTATCATTATGTAAATTTCTACTTTGGGTTAATAGAAAAATGGCTTGCATTACTTATAATTCCAAATTACCTATTATTCCATACCCTATAGTACTTTAAAGATGTCCAATGCCATTTTTTATACCCTATATTACTCTTAAGTCCATTTATAATTTTTAGCCCCCATGTTTTTAAAATACCCTATCATTTGTTCGCACGTATATTGCTACTCCAACCAATGACTACCCCCCCCCCAAGAGTTGTCCTTGACCCCTTCGTACGTAGCCTAACTTAAGGCGGGCCTCCTTTGCGAGTGCATTGTAGGTGAATGTACGTCTTTGCTATACTAAGTCTAAGTTAGATGAAGCGAGTGTGTGAAAAACATGTGTGCTTGGGCAACATCACAATATTATCACCACTTATCACCGCCTCCTCCAAGTAGTAGTATTTATTTGACATCCTCATAGCCCCCCCTCCCAGTCGATTTCTTAGTAGTCTGCTTTGTGCATCACATGAGTTGCATAAACTAGTTTTGATCGAAGGCTAGTAATCAAGGTCTGAATTGATCCATCCACAGCCATGTCTGACGTGAACACGGCCGATCATGGAGCTCCAGTTGGCAACCCTTTCCTTTCCAACCATTTGTTTCTAAATCCCTTTCTTATGCTTTGAAATGAGTAAGTTACTGATGGGTAGTTAATCTCACAAATTGGAGGGGCGACTTGCTTGGAAAAAAGAAACACATTGACAGATTGCCCGTGCACCATTGATACGATCTATGTCTGCATTAGAAAAGGTTTGCAATTTTGAGTCAACTGTTGTTTTCAGATGTATTTAGAAGGAGCCATCCCCCTCAACACATATTTCTCACTTGTAGGGAACTGTGTAAAGTGTCTTAAAAGTTGTGGTTGTGAGTAGAAGACTTAAAGTTTATGTCTTAGAATCATCTAAATAGTGCTTACATTTAAGAAGGTTTTAGTAGAGCTTCAAACCCAGTTCTAAAGAGGGACCTTCAACCCTTGTGGGTGCTACAGGTCTAGGATGCCGAGACTCCCGCCGCGCCGTTCGAGGATTCAGCTGCGATTGCCAAAATGGGCGACACATAATTCGACGCTCTCGAGGCAGCGGCTCACGTGACATACCCATACATGAAGATGGAGCACGAGGAGAGTCTCCTTGAGTTCCTTAATATGCATGTAAGTGGGTGTGAGTCCAAATTGATGCCCACATTGGTTGTTAACACTTGTAAAACATTACAAGTGGTGTTTTGGTGATTTATGATTATTCACAAAAATATAAAAAGAGTGAAGCTTGAAGAAAACTTAGTTTGAAGCATTAGGCTTTTGTGGAGTGGATTTAAGTAGGAGAAGGACAAACCTTGGTAAAGTGTGGTAGGTAGAAAGCCAAAGTTAATTAAATGTTTGAATTCGGATCCTTGTTGATCATTTGAGGGAGGAAAGCTTAGGAGATAGGATTAGAGCCTACAAAGTAGGAGGAGATCTCGAGGGCTTATCGTGAGCCTTGAGAGTGCTTACCCCCTCAAACTCACTATATAATCCCTCATTCTTCCCTCACTCATCCTCTCTTCCCTTCGTGCTCCAAGGCACCCCACGTGTTATAAGTGTGGGTGTGTTGGAAGCAAAATTGGGGCACATGTGTGTGCTTAGTTTTTAGTTGGAGAGCCAAGGCTAGTTGGCCTTGAAGAGGGTTTGACCTCTTGTTAGAATTAGTTTTGGTGTGAATAATTTTAAGATATTTTATGGCTTCAAGTTGTAGTACTTGAGTTCATATTTCTTGGGTATTTCTTGAGTAGTCTAGGTTGTAAGGGACATAATTTCTGAGCAGAAGAAGATACTTCGTTGAAATTTAGAGGGTTAGTAAACTACTTGTTTATATGAACATGGTTAAAATCTGAGGATGTTTGGAGTACTGGAGCAGCAGTTATGACATTCTGAACTTCGCCTACATTTTCGAGCTGAAATGGGCAAAATTCCTGGAAAAAGATTTGGAAACGCATAAAATTTTGAGGGATACTTTGTTCTTAGGTTTCCTAGTTGTGGTACAAATTTCAAGTCATTCCAAGTAGATGAGAAAGAGATATATCATTCTGAAGTATTTTCAAGAGTTACAGACTAAAAAGGCCATAACGTTTTGGCAGAAAATGAAAATAGTTTGAAATTTCGGGGGATCATAAAAAATTAGTTTTTGTGATTGCTCCCAAAATTTGAAGTTCTTTGGAGCTTGTGAGAGGAAGTTATGACATTCTGAACTTCGCCTACATTTTCGAGCTGAAATGGGCATAACTCCTAGACAAAGGCTTGGAAACACATAAAATTTTGAAGGATGCTTTGTTCTTAGGTTTCCTAGTTGTGGTACAAATTTCAAGTCATTCCGAGTAGATGAGAAGAAGATATATCATTCTGAAGTGTTTTCAAGAGTTGCAGACTAAAAAGGCCATAACGTTTTGGCAGAAAATGAAAATAGTTTGAAATTTCAGGGGGTCATAAACAATTAGTTTTTGTGATTGCTCCCAAAATTTGAAGTTCTTTGGAGCCTATGAAAGGAAGTTATGACATTCTGAAATCTGGGTAGACTGACACACTAAAATGGTCATAACTATCGGACAGAAAATGGGATAGGCTTACAAATTGGTGAGATGTTTTTTGCTTTGTCTTCCTAGTTACAGATAAAATTTCAGGACATTCTGAGAAGTAATGGGAAAATTACACTATTAGCTAGTAAAGTCTAGGGGAACAAAGGAAGTTTGCTTGGTTCCATTAGGGATAATCATTAGTTCATTAAACCAATATAGTGGTTGAAGCGTGAGGAGAAAATTATAATAAGTGATAAGTATTTATCAATACTTAAACTTGTGTAATTCATGGAATCAATAAGCGAGAACTCATGTAGTAGTGTGGAGTCGACGGCAAGGACTCGCTTCACAAGAGGGATATCTTTGAAGGCATGCGTGGCCAAAGCGGCCGGGTGGACTTTAGAAAAGTACAAGGATGTGACATTACCCGAGATTAAGGAGTGTAAGAAGACATAATATAGACTTGGCTACGTTGTGTATATTCCAACGATAGAGTGGAATCATACATTGTGTTACAAAGAGAGAAATCTCTACATGTCATTATAAACTTCTTCATTCGGGCTAGGACGAAATTGAAGGGTGGAGGCTTTTTGGTGATAGTGGGGGCCATTTATTCCAAAAAGAATTCCCCCACATTGCAACCCTGGTCTTCCTTTCGAACGTAGATAGACCTTAAACAAAGCACAGTTGATTTTTGAGCGAACCACTCTCGCCGACGTCAGGTGTTCTCGAGATGTAAGCATATGCGGATTTGATCTCCATGATCACTTGGAGATGATTCTGATGTACAAGAAAACGTAGAAAACTGGTTCTGCCGATTGAAAAATTCTAACCTGCCAAACGCAATATGCATCAATCACTGCGACGTTGCTGTATCTGAGGACCTTCTAGACTGCTGTTGATAAGTTATTCTGTGCATGGCAGATCAACAATGCGGGTGACCCTTTCAATGAAGGAACCAACAGAAGCTATAGCAAGTTCGAGGAGCGGGCGTTGCTGTGGAATGCAAAATCTACCCATGACGATGGAACCCCAGGCAAGCCCGGGGTCGATGAGATGGATTCCTATTAATTGGGGTCACTGCTTCTCCGGCACAGATAGCTCCGATTGGACTTACAACCTTCACCCATGACTACCTGGCAGGCAAAGTGTTGTTGCATGACAAAAATATGAAGCATGTGCATACGAATGGAACAGTGGACTTCCATTTGTACCACAGGAGCTTGTTTGTTGTCTAAGGGCCACTTCACACACGAGCCAAGAGCCGTGACCATGAAAATGTGAGAGCCCGAATAAAAGTGTCCAAAGGCTATCCCAAGACACCTCCAACATCATGTAGTGTGGTCATGGACCCTCAAGCTTACTGTGAAGCCATATGTAACCAACTCCTCAACCAAATGTTATTTCAATGAATTTATATTCATGTCGGTCCTCACACATGATAAAATAGAATAAATCAATGCTTGTGAGTGTTTGGAGTAATATGGTCTCCTAGTTTTGTGTTAGGCCTATCTCCCAGAGGTGATTTTTGAGAGTAGTCCAAGTGACCATGAAACATGATCCATTTGATGCCATGTAGGAATCCATGTAGACTTTACATCCATCTTGCATTCACATACTCATGTTGGTCCCTCAAGCGTAGTGTGAAGCAAACTTGACCGCTCAGCCTTTTCAACCAATGAGAGTGCTTGAAGTGTAATGGACACGGGCACTCAGTCTCGTGTGTGAAAGTGGCCCTAATATTCTGTCATTGAGCATAGGTCTGTAAAGCACTTTATGGCGAGGAGCTATGAAACGTCACCCTGACACGTGTAATGAAATCTCATTCCCGAATTTCAGAACGACGTAGTAAACACGGAAGCAAGGTCGAGGCAAGCTCCCCGCCGCAAATGCATCTAGGAACCCAAGATGAACCACATGATATTCTCCCCTGTACTGTATCTTATTATGAACCATTAAATGCTCAAGGAGCTAAAAAGTGGTTGCCAGCAATCTATAGTTTACACTTGTCCTCCCATATGACATGTTCCACCTGGGCTTACCTGATCTTTCTGCTGTTGAACTTTGTGTCTAGAGGTGAGTCTTTTCCAAAGTGTAGGGCGCGTCAAGCTCTATCCCGAATTTCCTGAACAGCTAAACCCTTCCGATCTTGCAACCTCACATCCGGTGATAAGTGTAAACTGTGAGCCATTCGCTTTTTGATCGTGTTATCTTGAAGCTGGCGAGCTGAATTCACATGCTTCCAAAACTGTTTATGAGTTTGTGGTGTTGTTCATCTCTTGCTCCTTGCAGCCGGAGTGGTAGTCAATTGAAGAGTGCTCGTGATGCGGAATGATGGCAACCAGGTACGTAGTCATCATCCCACGCTTGCCAATTGAGTTCTGAACCTTGTTATGTGCATTTACTGTTCTTTGATGTTAAGAGGAACAGAGCCTCTCCGATGGTGGGTTATGTGATGAAACTCATGGTGCAGGGTGGACCAAGTGGCGGAACCTAAACACACAATTTTTTTGAGTCACAGTGGTGCTCAAAAGGACTTTGTTGAGCAGCTCTGCATCGATCTTGAGAGGGTGTCGTACAACCCCTTCTTTGATAGAAGGCCTGCAAGCTTGGAAAAGGGCGCCACTTTTCCAGGCCCTCTTTTTGATGCCATTCGAAAATGTCGGTTGTTTGTTCTTGTGCTGTCTGAAGAATTTTTTACTGAAACAAAATGGCCAATGATGGAGCTCGCTGCAGCTGTAGCAGCCCAGAGTGAAAACCCCAACCTCAAGTTACTCCCTCTTTTTTTCAAAATTTCTGTTCCAGAATTCAAGGCGGAGGAGAGGCGTGCCTTTTGGTTTGACCGTTGGACGGATTGGGCGTCCGTGATTTTGAGAATCGATGTAACGAAGTGGAAGGAAGCTTTGAAGGTGGTGGAGGTGTGGAATGGCATCCTGTTTACGGCGGGCATGGGGGAAGTCGCGTACAGGAAGCTCATTGTTGAAACTGTTTGCAGAATTTGCCCGAACAGCGTGTTTGATGTTTCTCGTGTCGTGGGGAGGGAAAGATTCTTCCAGGTATTTACAGTATGCATCTTTTGCACAGCTAGACTCCTCTTACATTGAAGTGACACACCGCAAGTATACATCATCTTGGTATAGCAAAAATAGGATGTTGTTTGGAATAAGCTAAACTTGTGGCTTTTTGGTTTTCCTACCTCAAGGTTTGGTCTTTTCTCTCCTGGTTTCCTTGTGTCAAAAGTGACATGTTAGGACACATACTATTCAACCACGGGTAGATCACTCTAAGGCATTTTCGTGCACCACGTGCGGCTGGGGGTTATTTGTTTTGGGGCTATTTACCTTCAAGGGCTGAATTAAAGCCTCCCTATAATTACTTAAATTTAAAAAATGGCCCATTTGTTTGCACCCTTTCATTACTTATATTGTCCAAGTCACTGCAATTTTTTGTACTCTATATTCCTTTTAAGTAATAAACGGGCGTGGGGAAGACGACCCCAACGACGGCGCGTTCCCTTTTCATTCATTTTTGGAGAGACGGAAATCCCAATAATCATCCATCCCCGTGAGTCCTAAACCCATTTACACACCATACTAAACATACCTTCTAGGATCCTTATCTTCAACCCCTATATTAATTTTACAAAAAAATAATGGTCCACATTTTATGTCCATCTAACTTACTTATAATGGGATTGTCTACATTTAATGGCCCCTTCATTATTTGGAATTCCTTTATAATTTTTATTTCATATGATTTTAATCCTCTCTATATTATGCCGCACGTCGTTTTTAAAATGCACTAAGTGACCTACCCGTGTATTCAACAAATTTCTTGAGTCTTTCCGTTGTCTCTAGAGATGTAGCAGAAACTTAAGGGAAGGATCTACTATGAGGAACTGATATAGACAGGCAGTGCGGATGTCATGCATGGAAGGTGGCTCCTTCCCATGCAGATAGATTAATTTGGATAGTCCTTGGTGAAAGTGCTCACCACCATTTGACTCTTGCCGCACGTGTGATTTGTTTTCTATTTCATTGTAGTAGTTTGAATGTTTCTTTTTTATTAGCATTGTATTGAGAATGTCACTTTTAGAAGCTTTGGATGACTATCTCCCCTTATTCCTAGTCTAGTATGGATTAACTGAACCGGTTACCATTATCTATCTCTCCTTGAATAACTATCTCTCTTATTCTTATTATTGGTTTACTGGTTACCCTCATTTGTAAGTGTCGTTTGAGCATCAATAATTACAAGGATAGCATGCTCTTATAAGGAACATACGCTCTTGTCACTATTGAAAACACAGCTTGAAATTGTCGGAAATGAACCAACGACAGAATGAGGTTCATTGCTCATTCCATGATGCATTTGGCAATCTGTGTTGTTGCATCCCTGGTTATGGTAGGAGATGGTAACCAGAGCATTGTGAGCATTCTTCTGGAATTCCTTAGAATCAAAGCCAAAAGTCAACCATCTGCCTTGTATCTTCTTGAAACCATGAGGAGCATCCAATCGTGGGACATAGCTGACCGGTGTTTGACAACATGTGGTCTCTGACAGATTGTTTCTCTTAAGTTTGCCGAACTAAAACCCAATGTGAAACGTGAACTACAACGTGAGACGCAATGGAACCTGAAAGCTCCTCATATTGGTTTGTTTGGCATGGGCGGTCTCGGGAAGACAACTTTATGTAAGGTCATGTGCAACCATTACTTTGCGGAATTTGGAGGAAATGTCATTCACATCGACCTGAACTTGAATACCATTGTGGAGCATCAAAAAAGGGTGATTGCCAAATTAACTGGAGCAACTCAAACAATAATTGATCCCGATGAGGTGAGAAATGACTTGAGGTTTTATTAACAAAGCCACTCCTAGGGTAAGGAGGAATTTGTGATTTTGGGCGCCTTCTCATTTTTGTCCATAGATTCTGGTTTGTAAAGCAGGCATAGAATGCATTATTGCTATCAAGGATTGGCTTACCGATGAAACACCTAATAGTGGGATTTGGGGATTGGGATGAATGAGAATCTTGAGTGGCAAAAGATGATGTTTCTTACTTGTAAGGAAGGTTATGTGAAGATGACCCCATATTCTTAGAGAGGCGAACTTGAAGTATAGTGTCACATGAAGCACTACTAACAATGACCACATCAAATTTTCTTAGGGACATCCGTTGCTGAAAAATATCCTCGCCATGCACAAGGTTTTTCTTGCTCTGGACAATGTGACAGATGCTCCGGGAATTTTGGAGGAAGTGCGGTGGTATTTATCGGTCTCCTATGGTGAGGGAAGTATGATATTGGTAACCTCACGCAGTCTTGAAGTTCTGCATTCTGAGCTCCAAATTGAAAAAAACCATTGCTTTGAGGTCCCAGATCTAAATGAAACAGAGGCAATTTCTTTATTCCTTCAAGCAGGTCCGTCAAACAAGCATCTGGAATTTTCTTCTTATAGTGGTGATGAGCAACTCCGAGTTGTGGAGGGTGTTCGGAAGGCGCTTTTCTCAAGGAAAGTGAGACCAGGCGAACAATTTAACCCATTGGCACTCAAGGCACTTGCGTTTAGGTTGGGTAAACTCATCGATGAACCAGAGCAATGGCGGAATACCCTAGCAAATTTTGATTTGAAATTTACCCCACACAAGGTTCACCCTATCTTCTCAATCTTGGGATCCTCCTTTGAGGATTTACCAGAGGAAGAGAAACTCATCTTTATGGATGTAGCCCTTTTCAAGCCATCTTGTGCGATTGTCAAGCAGGATATTTGCAAATGGTTAAGCCTTGTGCACCAGTTGTCATACAATGACATTGCAGAACATGTGAGTTCTCCAATGAAGTTTCAAACAGAGAATTCGTGATTCAATTGATTTTGAGCATGTCATGAAATAGATGGACTTTGACTAGTGTATGTGTTTCTGGTTGTGCAGCTGAGGAGTTTAAGAACAAAGCCCCTCTTAGAAGAGGGTTCAGGTGATGAAGAGACAAAGCCCGTAAATATGGACGAAGGTGAAAGCACATCTGTTGGAGGCTTGCAAGAGATGGAAATGTACTCAGGCTCTGAGGTTGTGGTGCATGACTTGTATGTTGAGTTTGCAAAGCAGGAGTGTAAGGGGGGTTCTCTTGACAAGATTGAGTGTTTTGCTCATGAAGACTGCGATGATGTCCCACGTCAAATGAAAGGACTTCCATCAGGAGGTGTATTTTGGCCTTTGAAGAGGATTTCCCTTATTCGCGGGAGGTTGCAGAGTCTGAGTGTATGCAAGTTTGGTAAATATTACAAGAATGTGGCGGTGTTGAAGTTGGAATACCTTACAGCATTGAAGGACTTGAACATGGAGGGTATGATTTGTTTGGCGAGCGTCGACATTTTCCATTGCGATGAGCTCCGTAACATACGTGGATTGGATACACTAACGAGTTTGGTATGGTTACGAGTGGCAAGGTGTGAGAAGTTGGAAGTTCTTCCCAATCTGCAAGATTTACCTGTGTTGGAGCATGTTGAGGTCCGAAATACAAGCAAAGAACTATGTCCAATCATCTCCAACTGCCCACAGTTGCATGAGGTAAGATTGAGCGGTCACTACGCTGTCAAAGATCTCTCCAATATTCAAGCATTGGATGCCCTACGAAAGGTGATGATTGAGTGGTGTCCTAAACTTTGTACACTGCCAATGCTCCAAGGATTTTCGCAGATACATGAGTTGTATGTATTGGACTGTCTTGAACTTGGTGGAGTGATGGAGATTGGGGGTCTGGTAGCTTTGAGAAAGCTACAAATAAGAGGGATCAACGTAACAGAGTTGGGTGGTGTTGGCTTGATGAGAGACTTGTGCCATCTCATATGTGAGCATTGTCCCCTTCTACATAAGTTATCTGACAAGATTGGTGCATTGACAAAATTAATGTTGTTAAGGTTATCAAAGTGTCCCAAACTTGATGGGGTGTTAGCAGTGGGAAGTCTACTAGCTCTTGAGAAGCTGCATTTGACGGACATTGCAATCACAAACCTAAATGGAGTTGGCAAGTTGAGATGCTTGTGCGAACTTGTTTCGTGTTCAAAGCCCATCCGAATCCCCAAATTGAAGTGTCAGTTGTCAGATGTGGGTGGATTGACGGAATTGACAAAATTGACAAAATTATGCATACGGGATGATTGTAAGAGTTTCAGCATTGAAGATTTTAGACCTTTGCAACGCATCAGGAACTTTCTACAAGGTGAGGTGCATTGCAAATTGGTGACGTGAATAATGTGATGGAAATTATGACACAACAGGCTATGGTCATTGCAGATGAAAGACGAGTACGGTCTTTTATTATGGTGCAAAGCGCATTTGATGTGGTTGAAGAAACTGAACTTGGCAATGACATCATTGTTAATGCCAATAAAATTCCACATGTGACTGTAAGGGACCTGGAATACCAAACAATGCTACGGTTCTTCTATGGAATTAGTCTTTACCATGTGAATGAGTGCATCTCGGGCATAGGAAGTCCCATGAGGATTGTTCCCTTTACAGAAGACATTTTCCAAAGCCCAAGTAAACCTGACCTGAGTACAATGCATTTCAAGAACATCACTGAAATGTATATGGATGACCTTGAGATTGGGCATTTGCAACTCATTGGGATGAAATGTTTGTCAAAATTATATATCCGTAGATGCAAGAGATTGTTGAGGCCAGTTATACTTGAGGCCATGATGGCATTGGAAGACGTCGAAATGGAAGAGTGTGAATATTTGGATGATGATTATATTACTCTTAGGATGCGAGAGTGCGCACAGCTTCAGAAGGTTACAGTTATGGAATGCAACAAGCCGAGGAGTATAGTTGTTTCTAAATTTGGGAGTAGTCATGACTTTCAGAACCTGCCTATTGAAGACATCTCCAACGTTCAAGGCTCGACAAGTCCTTGGGTGAGTATTGGTTGGTGTGACAATATCCTTGATATTGATTCTTATGGAAGGAAAATTGGGTTGTTGATCTTTAAGTTGTATATTGTGGGCGTTGTTCCTGAACCTGAAAGGGGTGTGATAGAAATTATGAGAGGATATATTGATTCCATTGGCAGTATAAATGATCCATGCCAAGTACATTGTTGGACATGTGTAGTATTGCAAAGAACATCTACTTTGCCAGAAGAAAATTTTATGAATAAATTTGACGCTATTCTAGGGGAGTCTTCTATTCCCAATATTGCCATGAAATTTGCGAAGCAAGAATTTGAAACAACGCTATGTTTCTTCTATGGAGTACTTTGTGAGCAAGTCCTGCAATTCCTCCCTCACAATTGGAGGCCCATCAGAATTGTTTCCATGACCGGAGACAATTTTCAAATCCTAAATCAAGAGGACGTGAATTTGCAACTTGGCGGGATCACCAAACTTTGCTTAAATGGCGAAAAGGTTGACTCTAAGATCTTGTCAAATTTGGAATTTCTGATTAGATCGGACATCCGGAATGTAACATCAAGACTCATCGGCATCTACTTGGACAGCATGAGAGCATTGGAATACGTGACGTTGGCGGACCAAGTGGCGGAACCTAAACACACAATTTTTTGAGTCACAGTGGTGCTCAAAAGGACTTTGTTGAGCAGCTCTGCGTCAATCTTGAGAGGGTGTCGTACAACCCCTTCTTTGATAGAAGGCCTGCGAGCTTGGAAAAGGGCGCCACTTTTCCAGGCCCTCTTTTTGATGCCATTCGAAAATGTCGGTTGTTTGTTCTTGTGCTGTCCGAAGAATTTTTTAGTGAAACAAAATGGCCAATGATGGAGCTCGCTGCAGCTGTAGCAGCCCAGAGTGAAAACCCCAACCTCAAGTTACTCCCTCTCTTTTTCAAAATTTTTGTTCCAGAATTCAAGGTGAAGAAGAGGCGTGCCGTTTGGTTTGAACGTTGGACGGATTGGGCGTCCGAGACTTCAAGAATCGATGTAACGAAGTGGAAGGAAGCTTTGAAGGTGGTGGAGGTGTGGAATGGCATCCTGTTTACGGCGGGCATGGGGGAAGTCGCGTACATGAAGCTCATTGTTGAAACTGTTTGCAGAATTTGCCCGAACAGCGTGTTTGATGTTTCTCGTGTCGTGGGGAGGGAAAGATTCTTCTAGGTATTTATGCATCTTCTGCGCATGCTAGACTCCTCTTACATTGAAGTGACACACCGCAAGTATACATCATCTTGGTATAGCAAAAATAGGATGTTGTTTGGAATAAGCTAAACTTGTGGCTTTTTGGTTTTCCTACCTCAAGGTTTGGTCTTTTCTCTCCTAGTTTCCTTGTGTCAAAACTGAGATTGTAGGACACATACTATTCAACAATTTTCTTGAGTCTTTCCGTTGCCTCTAGACATGTAGCAGAAACTCAAGGGAAGGATCTACTCTGAGAAACTGATAGAGTCAGGCAGTGGGGATGTCATGCATGGAAGGTGGCTCCTTCCCAAGCAGATAGATTAATTTGGATAGTCCATGGTGAAAGTGCTCGCCACCATTTGACTCTTGCCGCATGTGTGATTTGTTTTCTATTTCATTGTAGTAGTTTCAATGTTTCTTTTTTATTAGCATTCTATTGAGAATGTCACTTTTAGAAGCTTTGGATGACTATCTCCCCTTATTCATAGTCTGTGGATTAACTGAACCGGTTACCATTATCTATAAAAGCTTTCAATAACTATCTCTCTTATTCTCATTATTGGTTTACCAGTTACCCTCATCTGTAAGTGTCGTTTGAGCATCGATACTTACAAGGATAGCATGCTCTCATAAGCAACATACGCTTTTGTCACTATTGAAAACACAGCTTGAAATTGTCGGAAATGAACCAAGTACAGAATGAGGTTCATTGCTTACTCCATGATGCATTTGGCAATCTGTGTTGTTGCATGCATGGTTATGGTAGGAGATGGTAACCAGAGCATTGTGAGCATTCTTCTGGAATTCCTTGGAATCAAAGACAGAAGTCATCGATCTGCCTAGTATCTTCTTGAAACCATGAGGAGCATCCAATCGTGGGACATAGCTGACCGGTGTTTGACAACATTTGGTCTGTGACAGATTGTTTCTGATAAGTTTGCCGGACTAAAACGTGAAACCCAATGGGGCCTCAAAGCTACTCGTATTGGTTTGTTTGGCATGAGAGGTCTCGGGAAGACAACTTTGTGTAAGGTCATGTGTGACCATTACTTTGCGGAATTTGGAGGAAATATCATTCACATCGACCTGAACTTGAATACCATTGTGGAATATCAAAGAAGGGTGATTGCAAAATTAACTGGAGCAACTCAACGAATAACTGATCCCGATGAGGTGAGAAATGACTTGAGGTTTTATTAACAAATCCACTCCTAGGGTGAGGAATTTATGATTTTGAGCGCCTTCTGATTTTTCTCCATAGATTCTGGTTTGTAAAGCAGGCATAGAATGCATTATTGTTATCAAGGAATGGCATACCGATGAAATTATACCTAATAGTGGGATTTGGGGATTGGGATGAATGAGAATCTTAAGTGGCAAAAGATGATATTTCTTACTTGTAAGTAACGTTATGTGAAGATGACCCCATATTCTTAGAGGCGAACTTGAAGTATGGTGTCAGATGAAGCACTACTAACAATGTCCACATCAAATTTTCTTAGGGACATCTGCAGCTGGAAAATATCCTCGCCTTGTCCAAGGTTTTTCTTGCTCTGGACAATGTGACAGATGCTCCGGGAATTTTGGAGGAAGTGCGGTGGTATTTATCGGTCTCCTATGGTGAGGGAAGTATGATATTGGTAACCTCACGCAGTCTTGAAGTTCTGCATTCTGAGCTCCAAATTGAAAAAAACCATTGCTTGGAGGTCCCAGATCTAAATGAAACAGAGGCAATTTCTTTATTCCTTCGAGCAGATCCCTCAAACAAGCATCTGGAATTTTCTTCTTATAGTGGTGATGAGCAAGATCGAGTTGTGAAGGGTGTTCGGAAGGCGCTTTTCTCAAGGAAAGTGAGACCATGCGAACAATGTAACCCATTGGCACTCAAGGCACTTGCGTCTAGGTTGAGTAAACTCATCAATAAACCAGAGCAATGGCGGAAGACCTTAGCAAATTTTGATTTGAAATTTACCCCACACAAGGTTCACCCTATCTTCTCAATCTTGAGATCCTCCTTTGAGGTTTTACCAAAGGAAGAGAAACTCATCTTTATGGATGTAGCCCTTTTCAAGCCATCTTGTGCGATTGTCAAGGAGGATATTTGCAAATGGTTAAGCCTTGTGCACCTGTTGCTATACGAAGACATTGAAGAGCATGTGAGTTTCACCAATGAAGTTTGAAACAGAGAATTTGTGATTCAATTGATTTTGAGCATGTCATGAAAAGGATGGACTTTGAATAGTGTATGTGTTTCTGGTTGTGCAGCTGAGGAGTTTAAGAACAAAGTCCCTCTTAGAAGAGAGTTTAGGTGCTGAAGAGACAAAGCCCGTAAATATGGACGAAGGTGCAAGCACATCTATTGGAGGCCTGCAAGAGATGGAAATGTACTCTGGCTCTGAGGTTGTGGTGCATGACTTGTATGTTGAGTTTGTAAAGCTGGAGTGTAAGAGGGATTCTCTCGACAAGATTGAGTGTTTTGCTCATGAAGACTGCGATTATGTCCCACGTCAAATGCAAGGATTTCCGTCTGGAGGTCCATTTTGGCCTTTGAAGAGGATTGCCCATTTTCGCGGGAGGTTGCAGAATCTGAGTGAATGCAGGTTTGGTGAATATTACAAAAATGTGGCGGTGTTGAAGTTGGAATACCTTACAGCACTGATGGACTTGAACATGGAGGGTATGATTTGTTTGGCCAGTGTCGACATTTTCCATTGCGATGAGCTCTGTAACATACGTGGATTGGATAAACTAACGAGGTTGGCATGGTTACGAGTGGCAAGGTGTGAGAAGTTGGAAGTTCTTCCCGATCTGCAAAATCTACATGTATTGGAGCATGTTGAGGTCCGAAATACAAGCAAAGAACTATGTCAAATCATCTCCAACTGCCCATTGTTGCATGAGCTAAGATTGAGCGGTCAATACACTGTCAAAGATCTCTCCAATATTCAAGCATTGGATGCCCTACAAAAGGTGGTGATCGAGTGGTGTCCTAAAATTTGTACACTGCCAGTGCTCCAAGATTTTTTGCAGCTGCATGAGTTGTATGTATTGGATTGTCGTGAACTTGGTGGAGTAATGGAGATTGGGGGTCTAGTAGCTTTGAGAAAGCTACATTTAAGAGGGATCGACATAACAGAATTGGGTGGTGTTGGCTTGATGAGAGACTTGTGCCATCTCATATGTGAGCATTGTCCCCTTCTACATAAGTTATCTGACAAGATTGGTGCATTGACAAAATTAACGTTGTTAAGGTTATCAAAGTGTCCTAAACTTGATGGGGTGTTGGCAGTGGGAAGTCTACTTGCTCTTGAGAAGCTGCATTTGACGGACATTGCAATCATAGAGTTAAATGGGGTTGGCAAGTTGAGATGCTTGTGCGAAGTTGTTTGGTGTTCAGATCCCATCCGAATCCCCAAATTGAGCTGTCAGTTGTCGGATGTGGGTGGATTGACGGAATTGACAAAATTGCGACAATTATGCATACAAGCCTATTGTAAGAGTTTCAACATTGTAGATTTTACACCTTTGCAACACATCAGGAACTTTCTACAAGGTGAGGTGCATTGCGACATTGGTGACGTGAATCATGTGATGGAAATTATGACACAACAGGCTATGATCGTTTTGGATGATACACAACAGGCTATGGTCAGTGCAGTTGAAAGAAGAGTGTTGTCTTTTCTGGTGGTGCAAAGCGCAGTCAATGTGGTTGAAGAAACTGAACTTGACAATGACATCATTGTTAATGCCAATAAGGTTCCACATGTGACTGTCAGGGACGTGGAATCCCAAACAACACTACGGTTCTTCTTTGGAGTTAGTCTCGACCATGTGAATGAGTGCATCGCATGGATAGGAAGTCCCATGAGGATTGTTTCCTTTACAAAAAACATTTTCCAAGGCCAAGGTAAACCTGACCCGAGTACAACGCATTTCAGGAACATTTCTGAATTGTATTTGGATGACCTTGAGATTGGGCATTTGCAACTCATTGGGATGAAATGTTTGTCAAAATTATACATCCGTAGATGCAAGAGATTGATGAGGCCAGTTATACTTGAGGCCATGATGGCATTGGAAGACATCAAAATGGAAGAGTGTGAATTTTTGGATGATGATCGTATTGCTCTTAGGATACGAGAGTGCGCACAGCTTCGGAAGGTCACAGTTATGGAATGCAACAAGCCGAGGACTATAGTTGTTTCTAAATTTGGGAGTAGTCATGACTTTCAGAACTTGCCTATTGAAGACATCTCCAACGTTCAAGGCTCGACAAGTCCTTGGGTGAGTATTGGGTGGTGTGACAATATCCTCGATGATGATCCTTTTGGAAGGAAAATTGGGTTGTTGATCTTTAAGTTGTATATTGTGGGCGATGTTCCTGAACCTGAAAGGGATGTGATGGATGTGATTGATGGAGTTTATGACAGATCATATTGGTTCCATTGGCACTACAAGTGGTACAGGGCAATTATGTTGTTGGACATGCATAGTATTGCAAAGTACATCTACTTTGCCAGAAGAAAATTTTATGAATAATTTTTACGATATTCCAGGGTGGTCTTCTATTCCCAATATTGCCATGAAATTTGCGAAGCAAGAATTTGAAACAATGCTATGTTTCTTCTATGGAGTACTTTGTGAGCAAGTCCTGCAATTCCTCCCTGACAATTGGAGGCCCATCAGAGTTGTCTTCTTCACAGGGGACAAGTTTCAAATCCTAAACCAAGAGGATGTGAATTTGCAACTTGGTAGGATCACCACACTTTGCTTAAATGGCGTGGAGTTTGACAATAATCTCCAAAGATTAGAATGTGTAACTAGATTGGATATCCGGAATGTAACATCAGGGCCCATCTACTTAGGTATGATGATGGCATTGGAATACGTGAAGGTGGAGGATGTAGTATTCAATAGGGGTGGCGCAGCACTAGTGATTGAACATTGCCCAGGACTTCGAGAGGTGGTACAGTCTAACCTTGATAATGTCACCCTTGTTAATAGAACACCTTAATATTGTCACCTAAAAGTTTGAAACCGATTTTCATAGTGTAAAACTCCCTCGTTATTATCCCTATCACCCTTGGTAATGTCACTATTTTTTTCCAAAATCCGTAGTGTAAATGTGATAATACCAAGTATGGATGGATTGTATGTGATGGTTGGATGGACAAATTGTAGTAGCCGAAAGGGTCATGCGCCGCCCCTGTGATAAATGCAATGCTATTCTCTGGAACTTGATCGTGCACCAACCCTGAACGGTGTTGTCTATACACGGCACTCGAAGGTGTTGTCTTTTCACAACGCTGTCAAGACTTCTCGGCCTCTATGCACCCCACCTTCTGTCACATGTGTTCAACAGTGTGTCTTTTCACGGTGTTCACGCATGTGGGCACAAGAAGAAGAAGAAGAAACCAAGGAATTTTGCTTCACGGAGCTAAAGATCTTTTGAATTTTATGGCTAGCCAAGGTTCTCAAATTTTCAACACTCTGGAGTTGTTAGGAATGAAAAAGATCCATGACAAACTCATTAGAATTGGTGTTGCACATTTAACATCAACAAAACAATGTGGCATTAGAAGCTTTTTTGTCTCTAGTGCGAGGTCTTTACCTAATCTTAATGACACATTATGATGTGCTCTTGTTGTTATTCACAATTTTGAATTAGATTTTACATTCAAAAACATTGAAGTCTCGTATTTGTTATTTTATTTTTTACATTGTAATTTTATTTTGATTTTCTACCTATTTTTTTGATAATATCACAGTATGCACAAATCTTCAAAATGTGACATTATCAAATATGTCACACCTTGTTTATATCACTCTTTTTGGTGAAACGGATGGTGTGACATTATCAAGGTTAGACTGTACTTGAAAAATGCGTCAGTGTGGACTTCGTGTGGTATACATATAGGAACAGCCTGCAGAAGCTATTTATTAAAGATTATCCAGATCTTCTTGACTTTTGTGATGACCCATGGAAAATTTACCCCCAGGTTGAAGTGCTAGTCATAAATTGTCCACTGTGGGATCGTTCTACTAAGCGAGGACGGAGATCACTACCTTAATTACAAATGGGAGGCGTTTTGATACCGCTCCTGCGCATTATGGAAATGTATTTATTTTCAAGGCTGGATATAGTAACACGAAAGCATATCCAGCCACTCAAACTTCAAGCTATAATAGAGTTATCCGTAAAGTAAGCTTGTGTTTTGACAGATTATGAGTGCACTATTCACACAAACCCATGGAAATGCAAAGTAAGGTTCTTGAATTCCGGGGCATAATACACAAGGCTTGGGTTTAGGGTCAGAGCTGGTCTGCTTGTTTTTTGATGAGAGAATGGGGGTCCGCCTATTCGTGGTTGAGGCCGTCATGCGTGCCTTGGTGGTGCTTGCCACCAAGGTAGGTGGGGGCCGGGGAGATGCTTGCCACCAAGGCGGGGTGGGGCCGTGGGCCTCATGTCTTTTTTCGGGGAGGCCGGCTTTAGGGTGGTGTCGGGCCTAGTGGCTAGGCAACTAGGTAGGCCTACTTACTAACTAACTATTTGGTTACCCTTACTCTACTTACTAAATAACTAGTTGGTTGGTAACCCGTACTTTACTTACTAAATAACTAGTTGGTCTGACAAAGCGACCCTAAATTCCCGGGGCGCGCTCGCAACACAGGAGCAAATTTTTTTTTCCACCATTTCCGGTCCCTCAAAAGATTTGTGCCTGTGTTTTTTTATAGCTATAGACACCTGCTCCACTTTTAGGGCATGTCACACAATTTTCTCAAATCCAGGCCCAAAACCCTCTCTTCAGCTCACTTTACGGATAACTCTATTGTCATTGAAACGTGTGAAGCTTGCAGAGTGTAGTCTGCAAGGTACTGTATTGGCCTGCACACCAGAGAGATCGCAATTGCCTGCTGTCAAAATTTTGTTGTGTGTATTTCGTAGCGGAGACAGATATATATGATGGCTTGAAGAAGTTGTTTGTTGAGGATTCTCTAAACATGCATCAAATGATTGAATGTTATTATCACCTTCCATATCTCCCTAGTCTTGAGGAATTACTATGTCAAACCCTGTCCAAAAGTGAAGACAAATTTTGCTCACTCCCTTCAAGAACTAGCGGATCTACATTGGATAAAACTGCCTGGCCCTGACCTCCTGTCGCATCCAGATGATGATATGTCAAGATTGATAGAGGTTACCTTTTGCAATTGTTCTACAACGTCTTATGCTTCCAACATCGACCGAGTTTCATGGTTAGAGGAGGTCAACATCCTGCAAGGTACCGCACGATTATGAGGAAGATGGAAGGGTTGGAAGGACTAGATTCCTCCCATCTCTTAAAATTTAAGAAAAGAAAGGTCAACAAATGACAGCATTCACACCGTTACGAGGAGGTAAAGGCTAGCCCATGTCTCCATGCAGTGCACAACAGCAAGGATCTGATAAAAGGTATAGAGTTCATTAAGCACCCTTGCATGATTCTAGTCAACCTTGTAAGGTTTCTAATAGGGTGCAACTTGGCAAATCAATATGGAACTCCTTGTGTTAGAGTGCATTTCAAAATCCTCACAAGAGTCAATTTGGTTGTGATATTTACAGTTGGGGCTCTGAGCATAGTTCTATGCAGTCTTTTCCTTCCGGAAGGTCAATCCAACAGATGAAATCAAGCTGGACATTGTTTCTCAACTTGTTGTCAATTATGACGACCTAGGTCGTGTTTCTCTTTTGTTGTAAAGAATCCCATGAGTTTTGCGGACAAGGAGCTAACATGCCCTTGACATGATGTAGCAACTATTGGACCGAACTGGTTTCGGAAGCTCTTATTGTGCATGGATGTTGAAGATGTCAAATTGGCTATAACAGATGCAATTGTGCCCAACAACCAATGCAACAGCTCTATCTCTGGAAAATGTAGCCCATGCTTCCCTCGTCATCGTGTTCAACCAGGAGCAAATAAAATGGTGGATTGGTTGTTGTTTCCGCCCCCAACACTACTTGGTGAGTTATCTAATCTTGGATATCATGGGACCTTGTTGTATGGGTACCTCAAAGCCCTTTGGGGGGATACCATGTCCGGTATCTTCAAGGCACTAGTGGCTAGTTAGGAACTAGTATAGTGTGTCACTATAGTGCCCATCCTCGAAAGGGGAGAGTAGTATTGCCCCAATGTCCCCTTGTCCAGTGGGCATCGGGTCATTGACATTATGAACGGACACTTTATTCACGCCGGCCCCTTGCTAAAAAGGGACCGGAGTTTCTATCTATCTATCTGGATATCATGGCTCTCTCACCTTGGCTGTGTCCAGCACTTGTTGTCCGTGTCTGCTGCTCAATCTTGGTATAATTTATGAAGTTGCTTATGGTGCTATGGTGCTATTCAAATTAGCTTTGATGAAGTTATATTTCGGACTAATGAACCTGATGCTAATTCCCAAATTGGGGAATGCTTGGGAAACAATCAAGAACATTCGAACAACTCCCTTTTGTTTTGTGGCGCTCTTCATGTTGGTGATGCACTCATGTGTGGGTCCGCTTGCAGTGTCAGTTGGCAAACTGGAATCACCAACTCAGACAAGTTTTGATAGTTCGCACTTTGTCAGTTTCTATCCTCTGTTTATGTTGACCTACTTTGGTTCAACAAAAGTGATACTGTGATCCATATCTCACCCAAACATGAAGCAACCTTTAAGTATAGTTAAAGCTTAAGTTGGAAAACTTTGTCTATTTCTTTCCGCATTTTGCTTATTCCCACATCATCATCTCACTGGCACATGTTGGTCAAATCAGATAATTTGGTAGTCTACAATTGGGACGCGGTTTTGCCGTTACATGAAGAAAATGTTATCTAAAGGTCAAGTTGAAGAAAGATAGAGGGCGAGTCCCAACCCTTCAAAATGTCAAGCTGCGGAGCTCAATCGGAGAAAACCAACCTCGCTCCTTGGTTCTTCCCATAAACCCCTTCGAGAAGGTTATTTATGAAGACATTGGGCACTGATCTCACAGCCCAAGAAGATTCTGGTTAGTCGCCAGTGAATTAGTCTGATGAGTATTGTACGTGGAAGGAGGCGTCACTACGGATCCGACGGCAATGAAGAGAACAGAGGAGATCATGGTTTTCAGAAAAGTTGTGTCCAATGTTAAGATCATGGGCACCTATGGGAAGTGGCCACAAAGATTTGATAATTAGGTTCAGACTCTACAGGATAGAATCATGTGAATCTTGAAATGCATTCTCTTTGATTCTGTCCCAGAAAGGTAGATAGTGCAATTTACAATCCCCAGAGGTGTCAACATGGTCGTGTTATTTACATTTGTGGCAAGCTGAGCATAGTCTTGTCCAGCCCCAGCAACAGACTGGAAAGGCAGATCCAACATATAACAAGAAGCTGAACAATGCATCCTCATCTTGTTGTTGATTATGACAATCAAGGATGCAATTCTCCTTTGTTGTAGAAATTTCTTGAGAATCTTGTGAACCCGTACGTGAAATGCCCATGATGTCATGGTGTGGCTAATAATGGACCGAATCGCGAGTTGGTGTGGATGTTGAAGATGTTAACCTGCAACAGGAGACCAGAAGAGTCTGATCATTCAATTCGTCTGCGTGAGAAATGCGAATTTTTGCAATGCACACGTTCAGATCGTTTCCAGTAAATGATCTTGTTACTCGCAGTTACTCATCTTGTCAATGTGTGCATAACTTATCATCTAATCTTAGATCTTTTTCCAGCAATTAGCGTGGGCCATACTAATTGTACTTGAACAATCACCAATAGAATCTTTTTGTCCGGGTGGCTATTGTGTAGGGTTGGGTGTTTTGTTTGTGTGTTTAGTAGGTATAGCTCATTAAGACAATCTGTGAAGATGTGTGCTGGTTCGTTTCGATATGTGGTAGTGAGGAGGCGGAGGGTATGGTGTATAGCCATTAGTTCAGCTCTTAGTATATTTTGGAGTCCAGGTAGTCTTTCTGCGATTTGGAGGTTTTTGAAAGGGTTATATATGCCATATCCTGCTTTTTCTCGTTTCCAATGTCCTCGGGTTATTTCTTTGGGTGGGATGAATGATCCGTCTGTGTAATAGCAGAACTGTGGTTGATATTTGAGGGGGAGGCATATGTCTTGGTTTGTGATGATGGGGACATTAGTAACTTGGGTCGTAGGTGGGGGCGGGTATGTGAGTTGGGACCATTTCTTGGGCCTAGTACATTATCTACTGGCATGGTCCAACGGGTTCTGCGGTGGGAGAGGTAAAAGAGGTGCTCTGGTAGAATAAGGCAAGTGCACATGGTAGAGAAATGTTGTTAAAAAAATGGTTTTAATTGGAGGAAGAAAAGATGACGACAAGAGAAGACAAGAGAATGGTCAAACCGGATTTTTTTCCTTTTCAAAATTGCCCTTTCTGGGCATATATAAAAAAAAAAATCATCACATTCATTTTTTTGTTTCACATTCGGTTTACACCTAGTAAGGGGCCCAAAGGCTTTGTAAATTGTTTTCTTTAAGAATTGGGCCATCAAGTCAGACCATGAAAACAGGTCTCATCTCCCATGGTCCAACTTCATGGTCCATGGTGTACACCGGCCCTAAGCCTCTTGAGCGAAATTGGCCTTGAGGCTACCAATTACGAGACAAGTAGCATCATTGGGCAACTTGTGCAACTTAATTATTTCATAATGGTCGTTAGTGACGCTTTACTCAAACACGGACACTAAATAGGATATTTCGTGTTTGATACACTAAATACGAACGCATACACTAAATTCCAATAACCCATGTAAGCAAGCAATATGAAATGTAAACTCAAACACTAATTATGAACTACGGTAATATGTGGAAGTCACATATTTGAATTGAGTGTTAGTAAAGATATGAAAAAAGAGGATATAATAAGGGACGTGCCAGTATGGAAGGTTGCAGCACATTTATGTCTAACACTAATTGTCAAGGAATTGAAAATTAGTGTTGAGCAGGGTAGGGTGATTACAACACTAAATGTAATCAAACACTAAATATCCTACTTAGTGTAGTGTGTTTGGGTGAGCATTGGCCACGTTGGTTAAATTTACGGGGCCTAAATTGTGGTTGGCCCGTCGGGTCCCCAAAAAATGTTCACCGTTTAAGCCACCATGGAAATGGGTCTAGGTGGCATGGCACCGAGTGCCAGCTGGGTTTAGGGGCCATTTGTCGGGCTAATATGTTACCAAATGGGGGAACGGTTATCACTGCTAACGGGAACGGTAAGTGGTGTATGAGTTTCCTTATGGTACACAATATTTTTAGATTTGGAGTACTTTGATGCTTGAGTAGGTTGTGGGTGTTGCTTTCTTTTGGGTGCGAGGTGCTTTTTGTGTGTGTTTTGTGATGCTTGAAATGGCTTCTTAGCCTTTTCTAAATTCGTATTCTTGAAATAAAGTTGGTTTCCTATGCTATAGTGGACGTATCATTTGGAGGTGATCGTTTGTTTTGTTCCATTGGGACCCCTTGCTAATTAATGTAACTGCAAATATACAGACATACATATATAGATTATATGATCACTTTGCTCAGTTTTTGAACTTCACACCTACTATGGGGACAAGTGACCTATAAGGGCATCGCCAGTGGATCTAGGTAAAGCTCACTGCAAACCAAAACCTATCTTTTGACTGACCTAAAATTAGAAACTGAAATTACCATCATTGGAAGCACACCTAAATAAACGTGAGATATTTCTCAAGAAAAAAGAATTGTAAAAATTTGACGTAGGTGAAATCCCTCATTGAAAACACCACATTTTCAAAATTTAGAGGGAGTGCACCAAATCTTGCTTAAAAATGGAAAGATCCTCCCACACTCCCTCCAAATTTTGAAAATGTGGTGTTTTCAATGAGGGATTTCACCTACGTCAAATTTTTACAATTCTTTTTTCTTGAGAAATATCTCACGTTTATTTAGGTGTGCTTCTAATGATGGTAATTTCAGTTTCTAATTTTAGGTCAGTCAAAAGATAGGTTTTGGTTTGCAGTGAGCTTTACCTAGATCCACTGGCGATGCCCTAAGAGGAGTTTTCATGATGACCACTGTAAATTGATTCTCTTAAAAATCTGTTTTCAATCATTTTTCCCAAAGCCACAATGCACTCGCCTCAAACTTGAAGTCCATAGATACCATAAATCTTCGTTGCTCACCAAGTACTTGGAGAGAGACAACACTCTAACATCTTTTGACTCTCAATTCTTTAGGGTGGAACAAGTATTTCATTAAAATTAAGGAGTCTAAATTTTATTTTGAAAATAATCAATGATGATTATTGATAAGTTAATTAGGAAATTAATAATAAAAGCCCCACAACATTCTAATAAACAAGAATGGGACCATGAACACTCCTAATGCCCAAATTATTCTTGGCTTCAAGTAAAAAAAAAGTATTTATAAGAAAAAGAAGAAGTAGTGAAGTATATTACAAACTTCACAATTATAGATTATTATAACAAGTTCAATCTCCAAGAGCATTGGGAGGTCTCCCCATCTATACCATTGGAAATCGAATACACTCAACAAAATATATAAATGAAGAACATGTAGAGGGTAAAAATGGGATTTGGGAAATACAACTCTGTTCATACAATCTCAAATACAAGTTGTGCATTAAAATGAAATGAATTTGATTTTAAAGCCTAGGAAGCTAAAAAGGCTAATGGGACTGAAAGTACATCAAGATCATGGTTTCAAACCATCTAATTCTCTAGGATGGATGGATGGATGCTCTTGAATTTGCTACAATGATTTGCCTTATGCGGTAGGTAGCATAGGAGTTACACTTTGATAGCTTGGTGGGTTGCAAGTCCACGCACTTCTTTGGAGATATCTTGGTTTTCAAATGTGGTGCCTAACAGTGCCACACTCATAGACATTTGATATGGAAAGAGAACAAAGATTAGAGTGTGTCAATACACTCAAATAGTGTGAAAGAATACATTACATAATTGATGGATCGGGAGACCTCCCGGTCCATGGTAGTATCAGCAAGGAAAAAATAAAAAATGAATAGAGAGGGATTGGGAAGTACTCACTCAATGTGTTCCAATATTCTGTTGAGTTTGGCAAGCAGTTGCCAATCACAAACGGCCCAAACCATTTATATTAACGTGGAATTGGGGGTTGTCCATCAGTTATGTGATTCCCCAAATACATATGAACATTTGGTGTGTGTATAAGTTTCTCAATGTAAAGAAAACAAAGGGTGGGGATTTTAACTATAACTCTAGGACTGCGCTAAGTGTGGGGGAAGTAGCAACACTCTGAGGCCTTGTTCTTGATGTGTTTGCTAGGTTGATCATTGACAAACAAGATATTGTCCTCCTTGGAACCAAATTAGATTTTTGTGGTGCCTAAAGAAGACTTCTTTCTCTTCAAGGAGGAAAGATACATCTCTACTAATGAACCCATTCGTATTTGTGCACTTCCGATTTGCCCCATATAAATGCTAGTTTACAAATGACGTTCTCTAGAAATAAGCGTCTAAGCACATAGTGAAGGACAACATCTTCCATGCATGACCACACAACGATTATGTGAGAGTAGTGACATAAATTCCCGTAACCTTGGATGAACTTTGAGGGCCCGTAGCTTAATATCCCTTCCAAGATTATCGTGTTCATTAAAATGTGTAATGGCCTTTTGTCTCACCCTTGGTGAAGAGCGACTACAAAGTTGATCATTGATGATGAGAGTGACCAACTTGAAGGACCTTGGTTGGGGTTGGTACTTAGGCCACACAAGGGTGATATAAACCTTAGAATCTTGTGAAGAAAATGCATCAGGAGAGCTCCCGATCCGAGAAACACATTTGTTGGGGAAATGTGGAACAAACAACATATAAATTAGTACTTCAAACTATTTGCATAGGTTTCAAACATATATTATGGGCAATTTTTTTTCTATGGGCAACATGTATGGGCAACCAAATTTCCTCAAGCATACAAGAATTTTTTTAATACTACCTCTCTTGCCCGTACACGATAAAAACATTTGATAGTATTATGAAAAACAATCTGTGGTTATAGGGCACCCTATGTCCACGGACATACAACCCATATTTCATGAGCATGCTCACATGAGCCAACTCATAAAAGAGTCTTTCTCCACATAGTGGATCTAGACAATCAAGAAGGGTGAAATGACACCTAAGCACGATGAACTAAGCCAACAAAATGTGACCCAAAATTCTTATTTTATGTTTTAGAGTTAGTTTGAAAGTAAGAGAAGTTGGTACCAAGTCCCCATAACATATCAAACTTGTCCATTTAACTTCTTCAAATGTGTACGGTGTCGGGTAGAGAGGGGTCCGCCTTGGGAAAGCACTGGACTTCTGGCTGCAACTAGATTTTATCGGACCCGTCGAATCTTCTGGTCTTCAATCAAGTCTTTAGGTCTTCTAGTCTTCAATTTCTTCAATTTCTTCTAATCTTCAACCTCTTTCCCGTCGACCTATCCTGTTGCGGCTCTATATGGGTAAAGGGTAAGGGTAGTGTGATAAGAAACCACGGGCTTCGGACGGGTAAAACGGGACGTCAGAACACGAGTTGACGTCCGAAAGATTGGCTCCTAAACTTTCAAACCCACGGTAACCAGCAATCGCGCCTCACCAGTGGGAACGACAGAAAACAACCTTGTGGGTGATCAATCCCACTTCGTTGTCACAAACAACCTTGTGGGTCATTAATCCC
This sequence comes from Polytrichum commune, assembly GCA_950295325.1. NCBI lineage: Eukaryota > Viridiplantae > Streptophyta > Polytrichopsida > Polytrichales > Polytrichaceae > Polytrichum > Polytrichum commune. Next base: position 51,171,883 of record OX485807.1, read on the forward strand.
ACTTCGTTGTCACACAGGAAACAAATTACGATGCAGAAATGAAATGCAACTAGCCTCCAAAACCGGCTTGGAATCACACACACAAGAAAAAGACAGCGTGCCACAAGCAACCACACATTCGAGTCTTGAAGCCTTCAATTCTTCAATCTGTCCGTCTTCTATGGTCGGTCGAAGTCTCAGCTCTTCTTTTAAGAACCAACAGACTTCCTACACTCAAACAAGCACAAATCTTGATTGCTAACTTCCAAAACAACAAGTGAGATCTCTCATGAATCACAAATCCCTCGTATTTTATTTCATATTCATCTCAAAACAACTCACACCGTGAGCTTCGAATCCACTTCTCTTTACTTTTATCCTTTGGTAAAGGTAACTAAGAGTAAACTATGAGTAAATAAAAAGGTAAGCAACTTCTATCCACTTCTATCCTTAGGTAATGATAACTAAAATAAACTATGAGTAAATAAAAAGATAATCTACTTATATTCTTTATTATTTTTCTCCAAGACCAAGAATCACAATGCAATATTAAATACGTACACATCTATATAGTGTACGTATTTACATTACAACAACGGCCCTCCACTAAAGGTGTACTAAGATACTAAAATTATTATTGAGAAGGTTTATAATTTGTTCGGGACTCAAAATCTTTTCGAAAGGTACTTTTAGCTTTTTAGTCCCCAAAAAATAAAGCATGTCAGTATCATCATCCACCATAGGTCCACATGGCCTTCCACCACATGGCCATTTGAATGGTATAAAGTGTCCATTCTTTTGCCACTACCAGAGTCCACCACCACTGCCATGATTGCCACCACCACCACTTGGCCATTTGAAAGGTATAAAGTGTTCATTCTTTTGCCACTACCACAGTCCACCACCATGGCCATGATTGCCACCACCACCACTTTGTCCATCGTATATAGATTTTTGAGATCCTCGTTATATAGTAATAGATTCTATAACCTTTCTCTAGTGTACAATTGCCCTAGAATGATTACATCTACCAAAATATCCAAGGATTGACAACAAACACCCATGATGGTTCACAAGGCATTGGTGACATGTGCCACACATCCTCTCCGATAATTCAAGTCATTGGGCCCCACAAAATTCGGCATATTCACAAAACTTGTCCATTACACCTCAAATCCATAAATAAAATATTTTGGTCGTCAACCAACATTTATTTGGGTGTGGCTTGTGAACAAATAACAACCAGATTGGTTTATTTATGCATTTTCTTAGCATGAGTTGCCATCGACAAGATGCAATGGATTGTTGCAATGAACTAATTTTCTTCTAGTAATCGTAGGTTGCCTTGCAGGTATTGAACACTTTTGCCATTTCAAGATACACTCAATAATAGTATGCCACATTACAAATAGGTATAATGTGGGCATAGCAATTACCTTCGTCTGACAGTAGAGGAGGTTGCACAACGTATCGAAGTTGTCCTTGACCCCTTTGTACGTGTACTAACTTAAGGCGGGCCTCCTTTGCGAGTGCATTGTAGGTGAATGTCTTTGCTACACTAAGTCTAAGTTAGATGAAGCGAGTGTGTGAAAAACATGTGTGCTTAGGCAACATCACAATATTATCACCACTTATCACCGCCTCCTCCAAGTAGTCTTATTTTGTTGACATCCTCATAGCCCCCCTCCCAGTCGATTTCTTAGCAGTCTGCTTTGTGCATCACATGAGATGCATAATCAAGTTTGGTGGAGTGTGCATCACATGAGTTCCATAAACTAGTTTGATCGAAGCCTAGTAATCAACGTCTGAATTGATCCATCCACAACCATGTCGGACGTGAACATGGCTGATCATGGAGCCCCAGTTGGCAACTCTTTCCTTTCCAACCATTTGTTTCTAAATCCCTTTCTTATGCTTTGAAAAGAGTAAGTTACTGATGGGTAGTTAATCTCGCAAATTGGAGGAGCGACATGCTTGGAACGAAGGAACACATTGACAGATTGCCCGTGCACCATAGATACGATCTGCGTCTGCATTAGAAAAGGTTTGCAGTTTTGAGTCAACTGTTGTTTTCAGATGTATTTAGAAGGAGCCATCCCCCTCAACACATATTTCTCACTTGTAGGGAACTGTGTAAAGTGTCTTAAAAGTCGTGGTTGTGAGTAGAAGACTTAAAGTTTATGTCTTAGAATCATCTAAATAGTGCTTACATTTAAGAAGGTTTTAGTAGAGCTTCAAACCCAGTTCTAAAGATGGACCTTCAGCCCTTGTGGGTGCTACAGGTCCAGGATGCCGAGACTCCCGCCGCGCCGTTCGAGGATTCAGCTGCGACTGCCAAAATGGGCGACATATAATTCGACGCTCTCGAGGCCGCGGCTCACGTGACATACCCAAACATGAAGATGGAGCACAAGGAGAGTCTCCCTGAGTTCCTTAACATGCATGTAAGTGGGGGCCGTTTCTTCCAAAAAGAATTCCCCCACATTGCAACCCTGGTCTTCCTTTCGAACGTAGATAGACCTTAAACAAAGCATAGCTGATTTTTGAGCGAACCACTCTCGCCGACGTCAGAACGTCAGGTGTTCTCGAGATGTAAGCATATGCGGATTTGATCTCCATGATCACTTGGAGATGATTCTGATGTACGAGAAAACGTAGAAAACTGGTTCTGCCGATTGAAAAATTCTAACCTGCCAAACACAATATGCATCAATCACTGCAACATTGCTGTATCTGAGGACCTTCTAGACTGCTGTTGATAAGTTATTCTGTGCATGGCAGATCAACAATGTTGGTGACCCTTTCAATGAGGAGCGGGCAGTGCTGGACTACTTTGCGTTGCTGTGGAATGCAAAATCTACCCATGACGATGGAACCCCAGGCAAGCCCGGGGTCGATCAGATGGATTCCTATTAATTGGGGTCACTGCTTCTCCGGCACGGATAGCTCCGATTGGACTTACAACCTTCACCCATGACTACCTGGCAGGCAAAGTGTTGTTGCATGACAAAAATATGAAGCATGTGTATACGAATGGAACAGTGGACTTCCATTTGTACCACAGGAGCTTGTTTGTTGTCTAAGGGCCACTTCACACACGAGCCAAGAGCCGTGACCATGAAAATGTGAGAGCCCGAAAAAAAGTGTCCAAAGGCTATCCCAAGACACCTCCAACATCATGTAGTGTGGTCATGGACCCTCCAGCTTAGTGTGAAGACATATGTGACCAACTCCTTAACCAAATGTTATTTCAATGAATTTATATTCATGCCGGTCCTCACACATGATAAAATAGAATATTAAATCAATGCTTGTGAGTGTTTGGAGTAATATGGTCTTCTAATTTTGTGTTAGGCCTATCTTCCAGAGGTGATTTTTGAGAGTAGTCCAAGTGAACATGAAACATGATCCATTTGATGCCATGTAGGAATCCATGTAGACTTTACATCCATCTTGCATTCACATACTCATGTTGGTCCCTCAAGCGTAGTGTGAAGCAAACTTGACCGCTCAGCCTTTTCAACCAATGAGAGTGCTTGAAGTGTAATGGACACGGGCACTCAGTCTCGTGTGTGAAAGTGACCCTAATTTTCTGTCATTGAGGACTACATAGGTCTGTAAAGCACTTTATGGTGAGGAGCTACGAAACATCACCCTGACACGTGTAATGAAATCTCATTCCCGAATTTCAGAATGACGTAGTAAAACACGGAAGCAAGGTCGAGCCAAGCTCCCCGCCTCAAATGCATCTAGCAACCCAAGATGAACCACATGATATTCTCCCTTGTACTGTATCTTATTATTAACCCCTAAATGCTCAAGGACCTAAAAAGTGGTTGCCAGCAATCTATAATTTACACTTGTCCTCCCATATGACATGCTCCACCATGGCTTACCTGATCTTTCTGCTGTTGAATTTTGTGTCTGGAGGTGAGTCGTTTCCAAAGTGTAGGGCGCGTCAAGCTCTATCCCGAATTTCCTGTACAGCTCAACCCTTCCGATCTTGCAACCTCACATCTGGTGAGAAGTGTAAACTGTCAGCTATTCGCTTTTTGATCGTGATATCTTTGAAGCTGGCGAGCTGAATTCACATGCTTCCATAACTGTTTATGAGTTTATGGTGTCGTTCATCTCTTGCTCCTTGCAGCGGGCGTGGTAGTCAATTGAAGAGTGCTCGTGATGCGGAACGATGGCAACCAGGTACGTAGTGATCATCCCACACTCGCCAGTTCAGTCCTCAACCTTCTGATGTGCATTTACTGTTCTTTGATGTTAAGAGGAACAAAGCCTCTCCGATGGTGGCTTATGTGATGAAACTCATGGTGCAGGGTGGACCAAGTGGCGGAACCTAAAACACAGTTTTTCTGAATCACAGTGGTGCTCAGAAGGACTTTGTCGAGCAGCTCTGCGTCGATCTTGAGAGGGTGTCGTACATCCCCTTCTTTGATAAAAAGCCTGCGAGCTTGGAAAAGGGCGCCCTTTTTCCAGACCCTCTTTTTGATGCCATTCGAAAATGCCGGCTGTTTGTTCTTGTGCTGTCCGAAGATTTTTTTACTAGCACAAAATGGCCAATGATGGAGCTCGCTGCAGCTGTAGTAGCAGCCCATAGTGAAAATCCCAACCTCAAGTTACTCCCTCTCTTTTTCAAAATTTTTGTTCCAGAATTCAAGGTGAAGAAGAGGCGTGCCGTTTGGTTTGAACGTTGGACGGATTGGGCGTCCGAGACTTCGAGAATCGATGTAACGAAGTGGAAGGAAGCTTTGAAGGTGGTGGAGGTGTGGAATGGCATCCAGTTTACGGCGGGCATGGGGGAAGTCGCGTACATGAAGCTCATTGTTGAAACTGTTTGCAGAATTTGCCCGAACAGCGTGTTTGATGTTTCTGGTGTCGTGGGGAGGGAAAGATTCCGTTAGGTATTTATGCATCTTCTGCACATCCTAGACTCCTCTTACATCGCAAGTATACATCATCCTGTTATAGCAAAACTAGGATGTTGTCTGGAATAAGCCAAACTTGTGGCATTTTCGTTTTCCTACCTCAAGGTTTGGTCTTTTCTCTCATGGTTTCCTTGCGTCAAAACTGAGATGTTAGGACACATACTATTCAACAATTTTCTTGAGTCTTACCGTTGCCTCTAGAGATGTAGCAGAAACTCAAGGGAAGGATCTACTCTGTGGAACTGATATGGTCAGGCAGTGGCGATGTCATGGAAGGAAGGTGGCTCCTTCCCAAGCAGATAGATTAATTTGGATAGTCCTTGGTGAAAGTGCTCGCCACCATTTGGCTCTTGCCGCATGTGTGATTTGTTTTCAATTTCATTGTAGTAGTTTCAATGTTTCTTTTTGATTAGCATTGTATTGAGAATGTCACTTTTAGAAGCTTTGGATGACTATCTCCCCTGATTCGTAGTCTATAGATTAACTGAACCGGTTACCATTGTCTATAAAAGCTTTCAATAACTATCTCTCTTTTTCTTGTTATTGGTTTACTGGTTACCCTCATCTGTGAGTGTTGTTTGAGCATCGATACTTACAAGGATAGCATGCTCTTATAAGCAACTTTCGCTCTTGTCATTATTGAAAACACAACTTGGAATTGTCGGAAATGAACCAAGCACAAAATGAGGTTCATTGCTTATTCTATGATGCATTTGCCAATCTGTGTTGTTGCATGCTTGGTTATGGTAGGAGATGGTAACCAGAGCATTGTGAGCATTCTTCTGGAATTCCTTGGAATCAAAGACAAAAGTCAACCATCTGCTTTGTATCTTCTTGAAACCATGAGGAGCATCCAATCGTGGGACATAGCTGACCGGTGTTTGACAACATGTGGTCTCTGACAGATTGTTTCTAATAAGTTCGCCGACCTAAAACCCAATTTGAAACGTGAACTAAAACGTGAAACCCAATGCGGCCTCAAAGCTCCTCATATTGGTTTGTTTGGCATGGGCGGTCTCGGGAAGACAACTTTATGTAAGGTCATGTGCAACCATTACTTTGCGGAATTTGGAGGAAATGTCATTCACATCGACCTGAACTTGAATACCATTGTGGAACATCACAGAAGGGTGATTGCAAAATTAGGTGGAGCAACTAAAAAAAAAACTGATACCGATCAGGTGAGAAATGACTTGAGGTTTTATTTACATAGCCACTCCTAGGGTAAGGAGGATTTTGGGATTTTGAGTGCCTTCTGATTTTTCTCCATAGATTCTGGTTTGTAAAGCAGGCATAGATTGCATTATTGTTATCAAGGAATGGCTTACCGATGAATTACCTAACAGTGGGATTTGGGGATTGGGATGAATGAAATTCTTAAGTGGTAAAAGATGATATTTCTTACTTGTAAGGTTATGTATAGATGACCCCATCTTCTTAGAGAGGCAAACTTGAAGGATGGTGTCAGATGAAGCACTACTAACAATGACCACTTCAAATTTTCTTAGGGACATCTGCGGCTGAAAACTCTACTCTCCATGCACAAGGTTTTTCTTGCTCTGGACAATGTGACAGATGCTCCAGAGATTTTGGAGGAAGTGTTGTGGTATTTATCGGTCTCCTATGGTGTGGGTAGTATGATATTGGTAACCTCACGCAGTCTTGAAGTTCTTCTTTCTAAGCTCCGAATTGCAAAAAACCATTGCTTGGAGGTCCCTGATCTAAATGAAACAGAGGCAATTTCTTTATTCCTTCAAGCAGATCCATCAAACAAGCATGTGGAATTGTCTTCTTATAGTGGTGATGAGCAAAATCGAGTTGTGGAGGGTGTTCAGAAGGCGTTTTTCTCAAGGAAAGTGAGACCAGGCGAACAATTTCACCCATTGGCACTGAAGGCACTTGCGTCTAGGTTGGGTATACTCATTGATAAACAGAGCAATGGCGCAAGACCCTAGCAAATTTGGATTTGAAATTTACCTAACACAAGGATCACCCTATCTTCTCAATCTTGGGATCCTCCTTTGAGATGTGACCAGAGGAAGAGAAACTCATCTTTATGGATGTAGCCCTTTTCAAGCCATCTCGTGCCATTGGCAAGGAGGATATTTGCAAATGGTTAAGCCTTGTGCACCAGTTGCCATACGAAGACATTGAAGAGCATGTGAGTTTTACCAATGAAGTTTGAAACAGAGAATTTGTGATTCAATTGATTTTGAGCATGTCATGAAATGGATGGACTTTGAATAGTGTATGTGTTTGTGGTTGTGCAGCTCAGGAGTTTAAGAACAAAGTCCCTCTTAGAAGCGGGTTCAGGTGATGAAGAGATAAAGCCCGTAAATATGGACGAAGGTGCAAGCACATCTATTGGAGGCCTGCAAGAGATGGAAATGTACTCAGGCTCTGAGGTTGTGGTGCATGACTTGTATATTGAATTTGCAAAGCTGGAGTGTAAGGGGGGTTCTCTTGACAAGATTGAGTGTTTTGCTCATGAAGACTGCGATGATGTCCCACGTCAAATGCAAGGATTTCCGTCAGGAGGTCAACATTGGCCCTTGAAGAGGATTGCCCTTATTCGCGGGAAGTTGCAGAGTCTAAGTGAATGCAGGTTTGGTGAATATTACAAGAATGTGGTGGTGTTGAAGTTGGAATACCTTACAACATTGATTGACTTGAACATGGAGGGTATGATTTGGTTGGCCAGCGTGGACATTTTCCATTGCGATGAGCTCCGTAACATACATGGATTGGATAAACTAACGAGGTTGGTATGGTTACGAGTGGCAAGGTGTGAGAAGTTAGAAGTTCTTCCCAATCTGCAAGATTTACGTAAATTGAAGCATCCTGAGGTCCGAAATACAAGCCAAGAACTATGTCCAATCATCTCCAACTGCCCACATTTGCATGAGCTAAGATTGAGCGGGCACGAGGTTGTCAAAGATCTATCGAATATTCAAGCATTGGGTGCCCTACGAAAGGTGATGATCGAGTGGTGTCCTAAACTTTGTACATTGCCAATGCTCCAAGGATTTTCGCGGCTGCATGAGTTGTATGTATTGGACTGTCCTGAACTTGGTGGGGTGATGGAGATTGGGGGTCTAGTAGCTTTGAGAAAGCTACAAATAAGAGGGATCGACATAACAGAGTTGGGTGGTGTTGGCTTGATGAGAGACTTGTGCCATCTCATATGTGAGCATTGTCCCCTTCTACATAAGTTATCTGACAAGATTGGTGCATTGACAAAATTAACGTTGTTAAGGTTATCAAAGTGTCCCAAACTTGATGGGGTGTTAGCAGTGGGAAGCCTAGTAGCTCTTGAGAAGCTGCATTTGACGGACATTGCAATCACAGAGTTAAATGGGGTTTGCAAGTTGAGATGCTTGTGCGAACTTGTTTGGTGTTCAGATCCCATCTGAATCCCCAAATTGAGATGTCAGCTGTCGGATGTGGGTGGATTGACAGAATTGACCAAATTGACAAAATTATGCATAGGGGATGATTGTAAGAGTTTCAGCATTGAAGATTTGAGAGCTTTGCAACGCATCAGGAACTTTCTACAAGGTGAGGTGCATTGCGACATTGGTGACGTGAATCATGTGATGGAAATTATGACACAAGAGGCTAGTATGGTCAAATTGGACGAAAGACGAGTACGGTCTTTTATTATGGTGCAAAGCGCATTTGATGTGGTTGAAGAAACTGAACTTGGCAATGACACCATTGATAATGCCAATATGATTCCACATCTGACTGTAAGGGACCTGGAATTCCAACAAACGCTACGGTTCTTCTATGGAGTTAGTCTTTACCATGTGAGTGAGTGCATCCCAGGCACAGGAAGTCCCATGAGGATTGTTCCGTTTACAGAAGACATTTTCCAAGGCCCAAGTAGACCTGACTTGAGTACAATGCATTTCAAGAACATCGCTAAATTGTATTTGGATGACCTTGAGAATGGGCATTTGCAACTCATTGGGATGAAATGTTTGTCAAAATTATACATCCGCAGATGCAAGAGATTGGTGAGGCCAGTCATACTTGAGGCCATGATGGCATTGGAAGATGTTGAAATGTTAGAGTGTGAATATTTGGATGATGATTGTAGTGCTCTTAGGATTCGAGAGTGCGCACAGCTTCGGTGTGTTACAATTATGGGATGCGGCGAGCTGAGGCCTATTTTTGTTTCTGAAGTTGGGAGTAATCATGACTTTCAAAACCTGCCTATTTTAGACATCTCCAACATTCAAATCCGTCCTGGGGTGGGTATTGAGTGGTGTCACAACATGCACGTAAAGGTGAATATTAGTAGCCGTAATAATTACTATTATGCCACTTTTAATACGTATGAGAGGAACCCTTGGTTGTGGATCTTTGAGTTGTATATTTTGGGCGTTGTTCCTGCACTTGACAGTGATGTGATGATGTTTATACCAGATCATTTTGGTTCCCTTGGCATTACAAGTGATACCTGGCAATTATCTTGTTGGACATGCATAGTATTGCAAAGTACATCTACTTTGCCAGAAGAAAATTTCGTAAATAAATTTGATGCTATCCTAGGGGGGTTTTCTATTCACAATATTGCCATGAGATTTGCGAAGCAAGAATTTGAAACAGCATTATGTTTCTTCTATGGAGTACGTTGTAAGCAAGTCCTGCAATTCCTCCCTGACGATTGGAATCCCATCAGAGTTTTTTCCTTCACAGGGGACAAGTTTCAAATCCAAAACCAAGAGGACGTGAATTTGCGACTTGGCGGGATCACCACACTTTGCTTAAATGGTGTAGAGTTTTACAAGGGCTTCTCAGGCTTGAAATGTCTAAGTAGATTGGTTGTCCGGAATACAAAATCAGGGACAATCCCCATTTGGCACATGGAATCATTGGAATACATCAAGTTGGTGGACGTATCATACGAAAGGGGTGGTGCAGCACTAAGGACTGAACGTTGCCAACGACTTCGAGAGGTGGTACTTGAAAAATGCTTCAATGTGTGCACGGTGTTCGATATACAAAGCATTTATACAGATAGAGATTACAACCTACAGAAGCTATTTATCAAAGATTGTCCAGATCTTGTTGACATTTATAATGGCTTAGGCATTGATTGTATCCCCGAGCTTGAAGAAGTGCAAGTCATAAATTGTCCACTGTGGGGCAGAGTCCGGGGAGTTCTGTAGAGAAAACGGCTAATTGCCGAGCTTTCTGGACGTGGCTCGGATTTTTCAATTATTACCCGGAAGTGGGTCTAGAGAGTGCAAAATTTTCGGTTGATAGCTCCCATTTTCTAATGTATTTAGGCAATTAGTCGACATTTTTTTTTTCATTCATGCAATTTCCGAAAGGTCTAAAGTGGGGTCGCTTTTATATTTTGGTGGTGAATGTGTCATTGTCATTTATTCTTTTTTTTTTCAAGTGTTTAGGGTTAAACAATGTGGGCATTCACTCTCCATTTTTTTCGTCTAAATAGTATCCTTAGCAGGAGTTGAACCACGGGTAGATCACTCCATTGTCAAGTTGAACACCACGTGCGGCCAAAAAAAATCTTCTTTTGGTAAGTTGCACCACCAAAATGGGTCAAAATTTTATCAAATTTTTTTCATGAGTAGATATACACAGTCTCTATGACACAGTTAAAAGTGATAACTAAATTTGATGATTTGTTTTTTTCATAAAACATACCATTTCTAACTAGAATGACACATAATTGAACTAAAACAATTACTAAAAAAATAAAGATGACTAAAATTTTCAAAAAAGTATGCAAAAGATACTATCAATGGTTATGTATATGTAGAAAAAATATCATAAATTTTAAAATTATATATGACATGTAATATAGGGGTAGCAAACTTTGTCCGCACGTGGTGTCAACTTGACAATGAAGTGACCTCCCCGTGAGTTGAACTTTTCAAAGCCTCTACCATATTAGGGCTAAGGAGTTGAACTTGGCAAAGCCCCTATCATATTAGGGCTAAGGAGTTGAACTTGGCAAAGCCCTACCATATTAGGGCTAAGGAGTTGGACTTGGCAAAGCACCTACCATATTAGAGCTAAGGATTTAGCCTTCGGAAAATACAAGCACCACAAAAGGGTCCAAGTATTATCCGGAGGCTAGTTAGTATTGAAAAATCACGAAATTTGCATATCATTGCCGTTAGTATCAATTGCCCCAAACGAACAAGACACATCACACACACTCACTGTACTAGGAGAATTCAAATAAGAAGAGGGATTAGCATACAAAAAAACGGTACTTACTGTCCTTCATCCAAAGTGGGATAGCGTCACCATTTATGTCATCTACCTCCTCATCTGGCCCTTCCAAGGCAATTTGCAGCATTGCATCGAGACTCTTACTACCCAACTTATATCTAACTTTGGTCTTGATCAAATTTTGCACACTGAAAGCACGCTCAATTCTAGAACTCAAAAACTCATAATGCAAACGAAAATGCAAGCTCCAGCGCTGCGGAATGGAAGTTGTGGCGGGAAGCAAGTAACTCTAAACCTCAAGCCAACAAGGCATAGTCTCCAATTATGCATAGTATTGAAAAAATTACGTAATATATATATATTTGGTCGGTTGTCCGCCGTGAAAATAAATTTTCAATCGGTAATTTGCCGTGGATACTCTAGGGCAGCTTGCCTTAATGCCGACATTTTTTTTCTTCTAATCAGCCCATTTCTGTAAACCTTGATTGTCTTCCGGAACCCCTTCCTGAACTTTCCAATTGCATTTGGAAATTCTCAAAATCGACCGGCTAGCTTGTAACTAACTGCCGGCACTACCCGTTCATTGGTGTGGGGTGGTTCTACATGAGGCACTAAGCCATAACGAAGATGGAGATCACTATTTTACAAATGGGAGGCATTTTGATACTGCTCCCGCAAGTCATGGAAATGGATTTATTTTCAAGGCTGGATATAGTAACACGAAAGCATATCCAGCTACTCAAACTTCAAGCTATGTCATCACTGAAACGTGGGAAGCTGGCAGAGTGTAGTCTGCAAGGTATTGGCCTGCACACCAGATAGATCGCAATCCCCTGCTGTCAAAAGTTTGTTGTGTGTGGATGTTGAACCTGTCAACCTGCAACAGGAGACCATAAAAGTTTGATCCTTCCATTCCTCTGCGTGAGAAATGCATTTTTTTGCAATGCACGTGTTCCGATCGTTTCCACTAAATGATCTTGTTACTCGCAGTTACTCATCTTGTCAATGTGTGCAAAAGTAATCATCTACTCTTTGATTTTCCCAAGCAATGAGCGTGGGCCACACTATTTCCTACATACAGAGTGTGGAAAGAAAAGAACAGGTATGGTGGACAACATGTAATGAGAAAATGAAAATCACGAACAAAAACTTATGCAAATAAATTTGCACAACCTACATTAGGATGGTTGCGAGTGATGCCAGAATTTTGGCCTGTTCGCTTGATATGTTCAATTACATCTAATGCGGACAAGTGGCCTATGAGAGTAACTCTTATGGTCACTAGCAAATGATTCTCTCAAACATGATCGGCTTCCAAAGATTTTTGGGCCGAAGTCGCATGCTGATCCCGTTCTCATGTCCATGTAAACCTACTATAAATTTTCACTATCCACTAATTGTTGGGAGAGAGACAACCTTCTAATTTCTTTGACTCTCAATTCTTCAAGGTCAAAAGTGATTTAGAGGGTTACCTCTTTGCCAGTAATAATTGGTGGGCAATGAGAATATGAACTTTATTGGACGGGGATGAGCATGCGACCGTGCACCCAAGAGACCTAGAATTGACTATTTTTCAATGCCATAGGTGCTTCTCCAATGCAAAGGTCCATATTAAAGATTGAAATGTAATACTCAAAGAGTTTGAGTCATCTATGAATCTCACTACAAGAATTCAAAAGGATATTCACCTTAATTTCTAGATTCCTATATGAAATAATCCCAAAGTATGTTTTCCATTTTTTTAATACGTCTTTCTTAAATGAAATTATTGAATTATTGCACCAAGGTTACATGTTTAAGGTTGCAGTTCCTATGAAACATGTATGTGGACCCTTTTCTTGTTTTAACTTGTGTAATAAAAATGTACAATATTTTCATCAAAATTCATGAATATATTATAGATTTTATAATCGATGTTTGTAGACGATCTTGAGGACATGTTTGAAAGCTTAGGGCTTTCTAAACACCCACACTAACAACATACAACAATAAAGTCCTAAATCACCTTCATAAATATGTTTTTGCATATGCTCTTCTTGTTAAACGTCTATTATATGATGCAACACATGGTTCCGAATACTCATCTTTTTCCTTTTTTCAGTTCTTTTCTACATCTATTCTATACCATGATGATGTTAGCATTATGGCGTATGTGGTGGATAGGGCGTTCGCTTAATGAATAGGATTTTGGACATGCATAGGGTTCATCCACCTACAACATGCTCAAACCACGGAAGTACTTAAAGGGACTCCAAAACTCCCCAAAAAATGGACACTCTAAGTTGCATTTACCCATCACATGTACCAAATATATATTCTATTAGGTTATAATCTTTCTAAATGATCTTTAAAATGCCCTATTATCAAAATATCCGCCCATTATTCTTCTTATTATGCCCATTATTAGGACTTTTTGATCATTGAATGTTGGAAATATCTTGAATAGGTAAGTTCTTAAAGTTCATTCAAGTTTGGCATTTCACGAGCGGGAAGTTCCTGAAATGCCTAACTTCTTGACTAGGCCTAAGCCTAATTTGGTGCCCACATCAGTATCTCGATAAATGAGGCAAGTTTGAAAATTACATCAAATTAATCAAACTGATTAAGAGTAATTAAATAAATAAAATATTACTGGAACTAATTATGATGTAATTGAAATTTTCGGATTGATGGGCTTAATTACACTTTTTTAGTTATCATTATGCTTAATCAGGTGTAATGCACTCACTTGCACTTAACTAGGTAGTCTGGGCTTAATTAGTTTGAATGAGTATGATTACTTGTAGAAATTTAGGCCTTGCACTTAATTGCGCTTGATTATGCTTAATTATTTTGATGGGTTTGATTATGTTGAATGTGTATGAATACTTGTGAAAGGAGAAGACATTAGTTGAAATAATTGAAAAAGAATTAACTAAAATCAACACATTATTTCAAGTTCAATTGTAAACTGACAAAGGCACTTTGAAATGGTAAAGGACAAAATATTATAACCTTGATGATAGTGAGGATTTTTTTAATGTTCCTAATTTCGAAGTTGAATACATGTTTCATTGACAATTTCATTTCAAAAGTGACATCCTAGTCAATTTCTTATTTACTAAGTGGAAGTATGTGTATATATATATAGGATATTGGACCTTGGAGGTGAGGTGCACTTATTATGGGTCTTGTGGACAAATGGCCTCCAAGAATACAAGTGCAACTTTTTGAAAGTCGGGTGGGGCAGGTAGCGTTTTTGCAGTCAACTTCTAAAATTTTCTAAAATTTTCGTCGAGAGAATAGCCTGAGGGTTCGAAGGTCGTGGGGCCCAACCCTTATCCCAGTGGAGATCCCTCCCCCTAAAAGTTCAAAGGGGGTGATTCAATGTTTGCCATCCACTTCTAGTTACAATGTTTGTTACTTAGACTAGTTATATAATTTCTCTCTCCTAGTGAAACTTCCTCTCATTTAGAAACTATAACAAACTCCACTACCAAAGGCTCCAAGCATGCAGGGTTCAATTTCCCAAATGGCACAATTTGCCTACTCTCACATCAAAATTGGAGGAAGTCGCCAAATTTTATTTATTTTGTGTCGGTGTCAAAAATTGCCAAACCATATTTCTAAAGTGCTCAAGATATTTTGTCAAACTCCTAAATTGATGTTGCATGCTAACGCATGCACATACCTTAACATAGCCATTGTGGTTATGATCTCTTTCTTTGTACAGTAATCATACATTAATGCCTGCAGGTTAAGTGCAACATGTGAAGCTATAATTGAGGTTAACCTTTAATAAGCATCCGAGAGTCCCAAATTGAGCCTCTCCATGCACAAAAACATGTATTTGACTTACATGTTTTCATTAAGAGTGAATTATGGCAAAAGTTAGTACCCTATCAAAAAATTAACTCATTCTTCGAGTGCAATTTGCAAATTGGTTAAATGCCTTAATTTTTAATTATGATTTTTTTTTTATGCAAATTGAGTATCCTTGGATATTCATACATTCATACATACAAACATTGTATATTGATCATCAATGTCACATATGAGTATGTTTTAATCATATCCTTTGGACATCAGTGGTGAACTATTGTTAGCCCCACACAAGGACTCCGACCCAAGTTGCTCCAAAAGTGTACTAGAAGGTCCAAATGCATTAGAACTATATATTGAGTCCCCCAAAGAGGGATCGAACTGTGGGTTTGATCCTTCTTTGAGAAAACTTTTTGTTAAGAGCTCCTTAGCTCGTTGTATGTTGGAGCCTATTTTGAAAATTGGTGCAATTTTTGGCTCCTCCTCTTCCCACCTCTCAAACTTTGAGAGAATTATAGGATCTAAAATAAGGCATGTGCATGGGACCTGCCATCCTAGATCCCCATTGACTAATGCAAGTTTACCTTGGCCCACCCATCATAGTAGGACAAGCTAGAAACTCTCTTTTTACTAGCCTGCGACCACTCTTTGAGTATGATAATTTAAGCATTAAGAAAACTTGGGTGACTTTGTGTTAATTCTCATGAACTCAAGGTTTTGGTACTAAACCCATAGTTTCATCTCCTACTCTTTCCAAATAACTTCATAATCCTTAAGAAACACATCATGTACACAATCTTCCCTTAAACTTGCATAATTTCTTGCTAGGTTTCTATGCACTTATATTGCAGCTTTTATATCAAGTGTCTTTAATTCGATTCATATGATTTTCTTCCAATATTCCTTTACTTGATGTTTGATTTTATATCATGTCCATACACATTGGAGCTCCAATGTGAAACCATAAATGTCTCTTGGAAAATGTCAATAAATTTCCACATCTACAGCTGAAGGTTCATAAAGAACTCGTTGGTTGAAGTGGTGGAACTCCGGTCCCATGACAAGGGCCTCGCTTCATTTCCCACCTCCCGACCTTGAGTAGATACCCCCATCAAATCATTCCTTATCCGAGCCTCTCTTTGAGCACATGAGTTCAACTTCAAATTGTTATCCTTATCTTTAAAGTTTCGTTATTGTGGTCGGAATTCAAACCCAGTATTTGAATATCTAATATAAACATTGGTTTTAGGTCGCCTACAAGCCACTTCAAACACTCATGACTTTTGCATACATTATCCAAATACTATACTTGTCGGTGTTTTGGAATCCTTTCAGTGTCCTGAAAAAACAGGTTGTATTTCTTGTCTCAATCATATGCTTGATGCTCATTCCATTGAGTATCAAGTGTGTTGGACATACAATGTAACAATCAATGTTTCACCCTCCTTACAAAATGAATAAAAATAAAAGTAGCGTTGATGTTTATTTTACATCGACGTGAATGGAAGCCCATTCTACCATGCCTTGCTCATGTTTTGCCAAGCGTCAAGGTGGGGTTACTTCCTTCCTTTTGGGAGGTGTCAAGCTCCATGGGGGGTTTTAAAGTTAAGTCAGGGGGAGGGGTGTTCGGTATCTTGTATGAGGGGGGTTCAAGAACTTGTGTGTTGTCTAAGGGCCACTTCACACACCAGCCAAGAGCCATGACCATGAAATTGTGAGAGCCTGAAAGAGAGTGTCCAAAGACTGTCCCAAGACACCTACATCATGTAGTGTGATCACAGATGCTCAAGTGTAGTGTCAAGCCATATGTGACCGGGTCCTCAACCATATGCTATTTCAATGAAATTCTATTAATGTGGGTCCTCACACATGATAAAATAGAATAAATCAATGGTTGTGAACTTTCGGAGTGCCATGCATGGTTTCCCAGTATCATGGTAGGCCTACCTCCAAGAGGTGGTTTCTGAAAATATTCCAAGTGACCATGAAACA
The DNA here is from genome assembly GCA_950295325.1 of Polytrichum commune. NCBI lineage: Eukaryota > Viridiplantae > Streptophyta > Polytrichopsida > Polytrichales > Polytrichaceae > Polytrichum > Polytrichum commune. The sequence goes on from OX485807.1 coordinate 51,188,805, forward strand.
TGATCCATTTGATGCCATGTAGGAATGCATGCAGACTTTACATCCATCTTGCATGCATATACTCAGTTGGTCCATCAAGCGTAGTAAGAAATGAACTTGGAGTGGCTCCGCCTTTTCCACCAATGAGTGTGCTTGAAGTGTAATGGTCACGGTCTTTGAGAGCCGGTTTACACTATGGACCATGAAGTCAAACCACGGAAGAGGTTCTTTTTCAATGGTCCCAGTTCATGGTCCAACTTCCATGGTCGGACTTCTTAAAAATTTAGTTCTGAAAGCCTTGGGTCCCTCGCTAGGTGTAAACCGAATGTGGACCAAGAAGAATGACCATGCATCAAAAGTGAATGTGCTGATATTTTTTAATACATGCCCTAAAAGAGCAATTTAATAAAAAAAAATCAAGTTTGACCATTCTCTTGTCTTCTCTTGCAATGGGCTCCACTTGTCTTCACTTCTTGTTAAATGTGTCAAAGATGTGGCTTGCAAATTTTCTCACAACAACTTTTACAAAAAATAAGCATTTTAATTTGTACATGTTAAATGTAATTTACATGTGACATGTACCTTGTGTCTTCACTACACTAAATAGGATATTTAGTGTTTTTTTTAATTTAATGTTCTTAACCACCGTACCTTGCTCAACATCAATTTTCAATTCTTTGATAATTAGTGTTAGAAGATTTGCTAGAACATATGTTGGAATTCTCCTTTTAGCATTTTTATTTTTATTTTTTCATATCATTACTAACATTAAATTAAAAAATGAAACTTCCACATATTACCTTAGTTGATATTTAGTGTTTAAGTTTACATTTAATGTTACTTACTTTCATAAGGTTATTGATATTTAGTGAAAGCATTCTTATTTAGTGTATCAAACACTAAATATCCTATTTAGTGTAGTAGAGAACTATGCGAAAAGAACCACAATCATTTTCCCATTGTGGTTCTTTTGACCACCTTGATCTACAGTCGCTACACAACTACAAATTTGTCTTTTTCATTTTGCAACTGCAATTTTTAAACAGTTTGGGGTGTATAAAATACCGTTGGAAAGTTATTTTCAAGACCTTTCCAACGGTATATTATAATCCCCCAAATTCCAAACATTTGAGTTGGTAGACCTAAAAAAACAATTCTGCACTCAAATTCTTGAGTTCTAGATGTCCCACCTTGTTTGATGGTACATGTGGGAGCAAGTTTAAGGGGTAGGGCATGGAAGAAATGGTTTATCTCATGGGTTATGATATGATCTAGGCACATAGAGGTTGGACTAGCTTCTCAAGATTCATTACATTATATAGATGTTGGAAAGTGAGACTTGCCTAGTGGGAAGAGTTGTATATAAAGCTCCTAAAAACTTTTTGGTTAAAAATAATAATATTATAACAACATTTCTCTGCCACGGCCCTTGCCTTTTCCTTCCAGACCACCTCTCTTGCCTCTCTCACCGCAAAACCCGTTGGACCATGTTTGTGCATTTATTAGGCCTTGGAAATTGAATTTTGGGAACCTCGACCTCCATGGTCCCTCTGCCATTTTTTCCTTAATGTAAACCGTAGTGGTCCCGGGACGAGTTTAGCAGCCAATCAATGCTCTTACAACACCCTGGTCTGACTGCGTGGTCAATAGTGTAAACCGGCCTTGATTCTCGTGTGTGAAGTGGCCCTACTTTTCAGTTGTTGAGGACTACATAGGTATGTATAGTCTAACCTTGTTAATATGACACCCCTTTATGTGACGCCCTCGATCTCACGACACATTTTTGTGAGACCTAACTTTTTAGTTCAAAACTCGCTCTTTAATACAACTACGACACTCAATATCGCGACATTTAGAATCTTTGTTTTATCACATTAAAGAGGTAGTTAATGCTAAAATCCTTTTCATCTATGTTATGTACATCTATAATACACCCATTTTCACTTGGGAACTACTTGGGAACTTCACTTATCATTGGGAACTTAATGATAATTAGGGTTACTAGTGTAGACTGGACATGGTTAGGGTTAGAGTGGCCTCGTGCCTAGTATTTTGCCGTGAATTGAGTATTGATGAGTTGGTGGATGCTACTTTGGGAACCAATTATGCACAAGACTTTGATCTTAATATTGATCTACATTCAATAGATGTGGATGATGTTGCTCCACTTACATGAAAACTTAATGATGCTAAACATCATGCATCATTGTTGTCTACTTTCTTATTAGAGGACTCTTTATATTTTGGTGTTAATGAAATGATTAGTTTTCAAAAGTTAGTAAGGAATTTTGAAAAGATGACAATCGCTAACTTGGGTGGGCAACACCACAGATCTTTGAACTCCTATTTCAAGAGTCTTTGAGAATATTTGTATTTGTTTGGAGTTATGCGTTATTATTCCATACCAACTATATTGCTTAAGCTCGTTGTATATATTTTTAAGCTCATACAATACTTATGTTTTCGTATTCCCTTAATAATACGGGTTGGGGATTCTTGGCACTCATGTATTTTCATTAGTGTAAGTTCATTCATCTTTGCGGATGAGATGAACCACTTTAGACACTATCTTACGTCTTCAGCTCCTTGTCTCAAGGGTTTCAAAAATACCAAGTTTTAGTAGTTCTAAATAATCCCAATCTAATCTAATACTTATGGCAATAATATATAAGGTGTTAGACATAAAAAAAATGCCTCATATAGAAGCAAGTGGGTGCATCATGCATTGCCAATCTATCATTACTAGTCTGGTTATTTTAAAGAAATTAATATGGGCAAACGTTAAATATCCCCTCACAAACGGTTGGCCATCCCGCCTAATTTCAAAAAAAACATTGCCCTTGCATTCTTGAAGGTTGCTTGACTACCAATCCCACATTGAATGCACTTCACCTTCAAGGTCTAAAATCCAATATATATACGTGCACTTCCAATTAGTAAATAAGCAATTGATTGGGATTTCATTCCGGAAGTGAAACCATCAATCAAGCACGTAATTAACTTGGAGGTCAAAAAAATGACAAAATCCTCATTAATATTGAGGTTATAATTTTGTGACTTACCATTTTCCATTATCTTTGTCATTCTAATAGTAAATTAGTACAAGTGTTCATAAGATGACCAAAATGAAACAATGAAGATAGAATATAGAACATATAACAAAAATATTATATAGAAATCAATTTTATTTTTTAGATAATATAATATGAGGTATAAATAAATGGTATGTTATTTGGCATTAGACTTGTGGGATAACGCTATGGATTGGGTATACTCAGAAAATCATAAGTTTCTAACTATAGCCTCTCTGAATTATTGTAATATTTTATCCTCATCACATATTGTATAATCTTTAAAATCACATGATGTGTATTAATTATTATAAAATAAAATTTATAATAAAAAAAATAAAAATATTGAATTGATTTTTGAGTTCACCAATCTAGCATGAGGTGATATATATTATTTTGACATATTACAAATGTTTGAGCAATCAAACCCGTGCAAAATAAATGAATTATGAACAAAAAGAAATGTCTATGACAACACATCATAATTATATGTTGCACACGTTGATATCTTGCGATATTTATCAAAAGAACCATGTGGAATTCAAATTCACATCATGGCCTTGGAAACAATTCATGTGAGGTTAGAAAATAGGCTTAGAGTATCCAAGGCCACATCATTGCCCCTTGCCAACTAATTGATATTTACAAAATAGCTAGTAATTCACAATAGCTATAAATGAGAAAATAGGTCTTACATGCCAACTCGGAGGTGTTTCACTAAAGTTAGCTCCATCCGAGCTTCTTGATGGACTCATCCAATTTTTGTTACCATATGACTTTACTTGAGTGCCACAAATCCCCAGCCAATAATACGACTACTTTACGCCATTTGGCATATTCATGAGAACACGACACCTTGATAATACGACTTCTTTGTGTTTCCCAAACGTGTCATACTAAAGAGGGAGAGCAGTAATATACTTCATGGCCAGGTGCTACGAAACATCACCCTGACACGTGTAATGAAATCTCATTCCCGAATCTAAGAATGACGTAGTAAACACGGAAGCAAGGTCCAGCCTAGGTCCCCACCTCAAATGCATGTAGCAACCCAAGATGAACCACATGATATTCTCCCTTACTATACTGTATCTTATTATTAACCCCTCAATGCCCAAGGAGCTAAAAGGTGCTTGCGAGCAATCTATAGTTTCCACTCGCCCTGCGATTGACATGTTCCACCTGCGCTTACATCACCTTCCTCGCACTTGCTATTGAATTTTGTGTCTGCATCGAGGTGAGTCGATTCCAAAGTGTAGGGCGCGTCAAGCTCTATCTCGAAATTCCTAAACAGCTAAACCCTTCCGATCTTGCAACCTCACATCTGGTCAGAAGTGTAAATTGTGAGCCATAATTCGCTTTTTGATCGTGATAACTTTCAAGCTAGCGAGCTGATTTCACATGCTTCCAGAACTGTTTATGAGTTTGTGGTGTTGTTCATCTCTTGCTCCTTGTAGCGGGCGTGGTAGTCAATTGAAGAGTGCTCGTGATGCGGAACGATGGCAACTAGGTACGTAGTGATCGTCCCACGCTTGCCAGTTTAGTCTTGAACCTTGTGATGCACATTTACTGTTCTTTGATGTTAAGAGGAACATAACCTCTACGATGGTGGCTTACGTGATGATACTCATGGTGCAGGGCGGACCAAGTGGCGGAACCCAAACACACAATTTTTTTGAGTCACAGTGGTGCTCAGAAGGACTTTGTTGAGCAACTCTGCGTTGATCTTGAGAGGGTGTCGTACAACCCCTTCTTTGATAGAAGGCCTGCGAGCTTGGAAAAGGGCGCCACTTTTCCAGGCCCCCTTTTTGATGCCATTGAAAAATGTCGGTTGTTTGTTGTTGTGCTGTTCGAAGAACTTTTTACTAGCACAAAATGGCCAATGATGGAGCTCGCTGCAGCTGTAGCAGCCCAGAGTGAAAACCCCAACCTCAAGTTACTCCCTCTCTTTTTCAAAATTTCTGTTCCAGAATTCAAGGCGGAGGAGAGGCGTGCCAATTGGTTTGAACGTTGGACGGATTGGGCGACCGAGACTTCGAGAATCGATGTAACGAAGTGGAAGGAAGCTTTGCAGGTGGTGGAGGTATGGAATGGCATCCAGTTTACGGTGGGCATGGGCGAAGTCGCGTACAGGAAGCTCATTGTTGAAACTGTTTGCAGAATTTGCCCGAACATCGTGTTTGATGTTCCTCGTGTCGTCGGGAGGGAAAGATTTTGCCAGGTATTTATGCATCTTCTGCGCATGCTAGACTCCTCTTACATGGAAGTGACACACCGCAAGTATACATCATCCCGTTATAGCAAAAATAGGATGTTGTCTAGAATAAGCTAAACTTGTGGCTTTTTGGTTTTCCTACCTCAAGGTTTGGTCTTTTCTCTCCTGGTTTCCTTATGTCAAAAGTGAGATTGTAGGACACATACTATTCAACAATTTTCTTGAGTCTTTCCGTTGCCTCTAGAGATGTAGCACAAACTCAAGGGAAGGATCTACTCTGAGGAACTGATATGGTCACGCAGTGGGGATGTCATGCATGGAAGGTGGCTCCTTCCCAAGCAGATAGATTAATTTGGATAGTCCTTGGTGAAAGTGCTCGCCACCATTTGCCTCTTGCCGCATATGTGATTTGTTTTCTATTTCATTGTAGTAGTTTGAATGTTTCTTTTTGATAGCATTGTATTGAGAATGTCACTTTTAGAAGCTTTGGATGACTATCTCCCCTGATTCCTAGTCTATGGATTAACTGGGCCAGTTACCGTTATTTATAAAAGTTTTAAATATCTATCTCTCTTATTCTCATTATTGGTTTACTGTAAGTGTTGTTTGAGCATCGATACTTACAAGGATAGCATGCTCTTATAAGCAACTTACGCTTTTGTCACTATTGAGATTACAACTTGAAATTGTCGGAAATGAACCAACTACAGAAAGACGTTCATTGCTTATTCCATGATGCATTTGGCAATCTGTGTTGTTGCATGCCTGGTTATGGTAGGAGATGGTAACCAGAGCATTGTGAGCATTCTACTAGAATTCCTTAGAATCAAAGACAAAAGTCATCGATCTGCCTAGTATCTTCTTGAAACCATGAGGAGCATCCAATCCTGGGACATAGCTGACCGGTGTTTGACAACATGTGGTCTCTGACAGATTGTTTCTGATAAGTTTGATGAACTTAAACGTCAAACCCAATGGGGCCTCGAAGCTCCTCATATTGGTTTGTTTGGCATGGGAGGTCTTGGGAAGACAACTTTATGTAAGGTCATGTGCAACCATTACTTTGCGGAATTTGGAGGAAATGTCATTCACATCGACCCGAACTTGAATACCACTGTGGACCATCAAAAAAGGGTGATTGAGAAATTAACCGGAGCAACTCAAACAATTATTGATCCCGATGAGGTGAGAAATGACTTGAGGTTTTATTAACAAAGCCACTCCTAGGGTAAGGAGGAATTTATGATTTTGAGCGCCTTCTGATTTTTCTCCATAGATTCTGGTTTGTAAAGAAGGCCTAGATTGCATTATTGTTATCAAGGTACGGCTTACCAATGAAATACCTAATAGTGGGATTTGGGGATTGGGATAAATGAGAATCTGAAGTGGCAAAAGATGATATTTCTTACTCGTAAGGAAGGTTATGTGAAGATGACCCCATATTCTTAGAGAGGCGAACTTGAAGTATAGTGTCACATGAAGCACAACTAACAATGACCACTTCAAATTTTCTTAGGGACATCTGCGGCTGAAAAATATCCTCTCCATGCACAAGGTTTTTCTTGCTCTGGACAATGTGACAGATGCTCCGGAAATTTTGGAGGAAGTGCGGTGGTATTTATCGGTCTCCTATGGCGAGGGAAGTATGATATTGGTAACCTCACGCAGTCTTGAAGTTCTTCTTTCTGAGCTCCAAATTGGAAAAAACCATTGCTTGGAGGTCCCAGATCTAAATGAAACGGAGGCAATTTCTTTATTCCTTCAAGCAGCTCCATCAAACAAGCATGTGGAATTGTCTTCTTATAGTGGTGATGAGCAACTCCGAGTTGTGGAGGGTGTTCACAGGGCACTTTTCCCAAGGACATTAAGATCAGGTGAACAATTTCACCCATTGGCACTCAAGACACTTGCGTCTAGATTGGGTAAACTCATTGATAAACCAGAGCAATGGCGGAAGACCCTAGCAAATTTGGATTTGAAATATACCCAACACAAGGATCACCCTATCTTCTCAATCTTGGGATCCTCCTTTGAGATGTTACCAGAGGAAGAGAAACTCATCTTTATGGATGTAGCCCTTTTCAAGCCATCTTGTGCGATTGTCAAGGAGGATATTTGCAAATGGTTAAGCCTTGTGCACCGGTTGCCATACGAAGACATTGAAGAACATGTGAGTTCTACCAATGAAGTTTGAAACAGAGAATTTGTGGTTCAATTGATTTTGAGCATGTCCTGAAATGGATGGACTTGAATAGTGTATGTTTTTCTGGTTGTGCAGCTCAGCAGTTTAAGAACAAAGTCCCTCTTAGAAGAGGGTTCAGGCATTGAAGAGACAAAGCCCATAAATATGGATGAAGGTGCAAGCATATCTATTGGAGGCCTGCAAGAGATGGATATGTACTCAGGCTCTGAGGTTGTGGTGCATGACTTGTATGTTGAGTTTGCAAAGCTGGAGTGTAAGGGGGGTTCTCTTAACAATATTCAGTGTTTTGCTCATGAAGACTGCAATGATGTCCCACGTCAAATGCAAGGATTTCCATCAGGTCCATGTTGGTCTTTGAAGAGGATTTCCCTTATTTGCGGGAGGTTGCAGAGTCTGAGTGAATGCAGGATTGGTGAATATTACAAGAATGTGGTGGTGTTGAAGTTGGAATACCTTATAGCACTGATGGACTTGAACATGGAGGGTATGATTTGTTTGGCCAGCGTCGACATTTTGTGTTGCTATGAGCTCCGTAACATACATGGATTGCATACACTAAAGAGGTTGGCATGGTTACGAGTGGCAAGGTGTGAGAAGTTGGAAGTTCTTCCCAATCTGCAAGATTTACATGTATTGAAGCATGTTGAGGTCAGAAATACAAGCACAGAACTATGTCCAATCATCTCCAACTGCCCACAGTTGCATGAGCTAAGATTGAGCAGTCACTACGTTGTCAAAGATCTCTCCAATATTCAAGCATTGGAAGCCCTACGAAAGGTGATGATCGAGTGGTGTCCTAAACTTTGTACATTGCCAATACTCCAAGATTTTTCGCGGCTGCATGAGTTGTATGTATTGGACTGTCCTGAACTTGGTGGAGTGATGGAGATTGGGGGTCTGGTAGCTTTGAGAAAGCTACATTTAAGATGGATCCACATAATAGAGTTGGGTGGTGTTGGCTTGATGAGAGACTTGTGCCATCTCATATGTGAGCATTGTCCCGTTCTACATAAGTTATCTGACAAGATTGGTGCATTGACAAAATTAACGTTGTTAAGGTTATCAAAGTGTCCTAAACTTGATGGGGTGTTGGCAGTGGGAAGCCTACTAGCTCTTGAGAAGCTGCATTTGACGGACATTGCAATCACAGAGTTAAATGGGGTTGGCAAGTTGAGATGCTTGTGCGAACTTGTTTGGTGTACAGATCCCATCCGAATCCCCAAATTGAGATGTCAGCTGTCGGATGTGGGTGGATTGACAAAATTGACAAAATTGCAACAATTATGCATACTAGCCTATTGTAAGAGCTTCAGGTTTGTAGATTTTAGACCTTTGCAACGCATCAGGAACTTTCTACAAGGTGAGGTGCATTGCGACATTGGTGATGTGAATCATGTGATGGAAATTTTGACACAACAGGCTATGGTCGTTGTCGATGATACACAACAGGCTATGCTTGTTGCAGTTGAAAGAAGAATGTTGTCTTTTCTGAATCAGATGGTGCAATGCGCATTGGATGTGGTTGAAGAAACTGAACTTGGCAATGACATCATTGTTAATGCCAATAAGATTCCACATGTGACTGTCAGGGACGTGGAATTCCAAACAACACTACGGTTCTTCTATGGAGTTAGTCTCGACCATGTGAATAAGTGCGTCGCAGGCATAGGAAGTCCCATGAGGATTGTTTCCTTTACAAAAACATTTTCCAAGGCCCAGGTAAACCTGACCTGAGTACAACTCATTTCAGGAACATTGCTGAATTGTATTTGGATGACCTTGAGATTGGGCATTTGCAACTCATTGGGACGAAAAGTTTGTCAAAATTATACATCCGTAGATGCAAGAGATTGGTGAGGCCAGTTACACTTGAGGCCATGATGGCATTGGAAGACGTCGAAATGGAAGAGTGTGAATATTTGGATGATAATTGTATTGCTCTTAGGATTCGAGATTGCGCACAGCTTCGGAAGGTCACAGTTATGGAATGCAACAAGCCGAGGACTATAGTTGTTTCTAAATTTGGGAGTAGTCATGACTCTCAGAACCTGCCTATTGAAGACATCTCCAACGTTCAAGCGACAAGTCCTTGGGTGAGTATTGGGTGGTGTGACAATATCCTCGATGTTGATTCTTATGGAAGGAAAATTGGGTTGTTGATCTTTAAGTTGTATATTGTGGGCGTTGTTCCTGAACCTAAAAGGGGTGTGATGGAAACTATGACACGATATATTGATTCCATTGGCATTACAAATGATCCAAGCCAATTACGTTGTTGGACATGTGTAGTATTGCAAAGTACATCTACTTTGCCAGAAGAAGATTTTATGAATAAATTCGATGCTATTCTAGGGGGGTCTTCTATTCCCAATATTACTATGAAATTTGCGAAGCAAGAATTTGAAACAACACTATGTTTCTTCTATGGAGTACTTTGTGAGCAAGTCCTGCAATTCCTCCCTGACAATTGGAGGCCCATAAGAGTTGTCTCCTTCACAGGGGACAAGTTTCAAATCCTAAACCAAGAGGATGTGAATTTGCAACTTGGCGGGATCACCACACTTTGCTTAAATGGCATGGAGTTTGACAATGTGCTCCAAAGATTAGAATGTGTAACTAGATTTTATATCTGGAATGTAACATCAAGACCCATCTACTTGAATATCATGATGGCATTGGAATACGTAAAGTTGGTGAATGTAGTATTCAAAGGGGGTGGCCCAGCACTATTGATTGAACATTGCCCACGACTTCGAGAGGTGGTACTTGAAAAATGCGTCAATGTGGTCTTCGTGTGGAATAGGGCCAGTGAGTGCCTGCAGAAGCTATTTATTAAAGATTGTCCAGATCTTCTTGACTTTTGTGATGATGACCCATGGGGATTTTACCCCAAGCTTGAAGTGCAAGTCATAAATTGTCCACTGTGGCATCGTTCTATTGAGCAAAGACAGAGATCACTACTTTACAAATGGGAGGCGCTTTGATACCGCTCCCGCGCATTATGGAAATGGATTTATTTTCAAGGCTGGATATAGTAACACGAAAGCATATCCAGCCACTCAAACTGCAAGCTATATTGTCATTGAAACGTGTGAAGCTGGCAGAGTGTAGTCTGCAAGGTATTGGCCTGCACACCAGAGAGATCGCAAATGCCTGCTGTCAAAATTTTGTTGTGTGTATTTCGTAGCGGAGACAGATATGATGGCTTGAAGAAGTTGTTCATTGAGGATTCTCTAAACATGCATCAAATGATTGAATGTTATTATAACCTTCCATATCTCCCCAGTCTTGAGGAATCACTATGTCAAACCCTGTCCAAAAGTGAAGACAAATTTTGCTCACTCCCTTCAAGAACTAGAGGATCTACATTGGATAAAACTGCCTGGCCCTGACCTCATGTCGCATCCAGATAATGCTATGTCAAGATTGACAGAGGTTACCTTTTGCAATTGTTCTACAACGTCTTATGCTTCCAACATTGACCGAGTTTCCTGGTTAGAGGAGGTCGATATCCTGCAAGGTACCGCACGATTATGAGGAAGATTGAAGGGTTGGAAGGACTAGATTCCTCCATCTCTTAAAATTTAAGAAAAGAAAGGTCAATGAATGACAGTATTCAGACTGTTACGAGGAGGTAAAGGCCAGCCCATGTCTCCATCCAGTGCACCCCAGCAAGGATCTGACAAAGGTATGGAGTTCATTAATCACCCTTGCAGGATTCTAGGCAACCCTGTAAGGTTTCTAATAGGGTGCAACTTGGCAAATCAATATGAAACTCCTTGTGTTAGAGTGCATTTCAAAATCCTCACAAGAGTCAATTTGGTTGTGATATTTACAGTTGGGGCTCTGAGCGTAGTTCTATGCAGTCTTTGCCTTCAGGAAGGCCAATCCAACAGATGAAATTAAGCTGGACATTGTTTCTCAACTTGTTGTCAATTATTACGATCTAGGTCGTGTTTCTCTTTTGTTGTAAAGAATCCCATGAGTTTTGCGGACAAGGAGCTAACATGAACTTGACATGATGTAGTGACTATTGGACCGAACTGGTTTCGGAAGCTCTTATTGTGCATGGATGTTGAAGATGTCAAATTGGCTCTAATAGATGCAATTGTGCCCAACAACCAATGCAACAGCTCTATCTCTGGAGAATGTAGCCCATGCTTCCCTCATCATCGTGTTCAACCAGGAGCAAATAAAATGGTGGATTGGTTGTTGTTTCCGCCCCCAACGCTACTTGGTGAGTTATCTAATCTTGGATATCATGGTTCTCTCACCTTGGCTGTGTCTAGCACTTGTTGTCCGTGCCTGCTGCTCAATCTTGGTATAATTTCCGAAGTTGCGGAGGGTGCTATGGTGCTATTCAAATTAGCTTTGATGAAGTTATATTTCGGACTAATGAACCTGATGCTAATGCCCAAATTGGGGGATGCTTGGGAAACAATCAAGAACATTCGAACAACTCCCTTTTGTTTTGTGGCGCTCTTCATGTTGGTGATGCACTCATGTGTGGGTCCGCTTGCACTGTCAGTTGGCAAACTGGAATCACCAACTCAGACAAGTTTTGATGGTTCGCACTTTGTCAGTTTTTATCCTCTATTTATGTTGACCTACTTTGGCTCAACAAAAGTGATCCATATCTCATCCAAACATGAAGCAACCTTTAACTATTGTTAAAGTTGAATTTGGAAAACTTTGTCTATTTCTTTCCGCATTTTGCTTATACCCACATCATCATCTCACTGGCACATGTTGGTCAAACCACATATTTTGGTAGTCTACAATTGGTTTTGCCGTTACATGAAGAAAATGTTATCTACAGGACAAGTTGAAGAAAGATGGAGGGCGAGTCCCAACCCTTCAATATGTCAAGCTGCGGAGCCCAATCGGAGAAAACCAAACCTCGCTCCTTGGTTCTTCCCATAAACCCCTTCGAGAAGGTTATTCATGGAGACATTGGGCACTGATCTCACAGCCCAAGAAGATTCTGGTTAGTCGCCAGTGAATTAGTTTGATGAGTATTGTGGAAGGAGGCGTCAGTACGGATCCGATGGCAATGAAGAGAACAGAGGAGATCATGGTTTTCAGAAAAGTTGGGTCCAATGTTAAGATCATGGGCACCTATGGGAAGTGGCCACAAAATTTGATGATTAGGTTCAGACTCTACAGGATAGAATCATGTGAATCTTGAAATGCATTCTCTTTGATTCTGTCCCAGAAAGGTAGATAGTGCAATTTACAATCCCCAGAGGTGTCAACATGGTCGTGTTATTTACATTTGTGGCGAGCTAAGCATAGTCTTGTCCAGCCCCAGCAACAGACTGGAAAGGCAGGTCCAACATACAACAAGAAGCTGAACAATGCATCCTCATCAAGGATGCAATTCTCCTTTGTTGTAGAAATTTCTTGAGAATTTTGTGAACCTGCTTGTGAAATGCCCACGATGTCATGGTGTGGCTAATAATGGACCGAATCGTGATTTGGTGTGGATGTTGAAGATGTCAACCTGCAACAGGAGACCATAAGAGTTTGATCAGTCGATTCCTCTGCGTGAGAAATGTGAATTTTTGCAATGCACACGTTCCGATCGTTTCCACTAAGTGATCTTGTTACTCGCAGTTACTCATCTTGTCAATGTGTGCATAACTTATCATCTAATCTTTGATCTTTTTCCAGCAATTAGCGTGGGCCATACTAATTGTACTTGAACAATCACCAACAGAAGTGACCAGGAATACTGACCTTCAAAAGACCCCCGCACACAATGCCAAGGGTACTCCATGTGACTTACAAGTTCTCTGAAACGCTCTTCTAAAATTCCTCTGTTCTAAACAGATGGAGCGGACTCTCCCAAGTACTCTACTCTCTTATCGATAATATTCTGCAAAATCAACTGTTTCCATTTTTTATTGTTGATAGTTTGTTAAAGCCAGATGACATCACAATTGACAACAAAATTTCAGGCGATTTACAACATCAAACCTCTTGGCTTTGGACAGGCATAACTTAGCACAAGCTGCAAGCTTTTGATGATGCTGATCACTCCTAAGCAAGGCTTGGCAAGGTGTAATCCCTGGCAAGCATCACAGGCCTGCGAGTTAGTCTTCATCAACGATGAAACCCTAAAATTTGCAGAGCATGGGTGGTCATGAAGAAGAAACAAGAGAGTGGAGCTTGCTATTCCTGATTATTTGTAACAATTTAACCCTCCATATTACAACGACTGATTATAAGATGCACTTCCTGTCGACTGAACTTTCTAGTTAATTCACATCCATACTACAACTACGATGCTTGTAATATAGCTTTTTTTAAGGCCCAATTTGTCATATAATAGAGGTAATTATTGTGCATAAATGGTGGGACGTACATTTATTTCAAGGTTCCTAGGTGATTAGTTCTTTGGGACATGCAAGGGAACCTTGGGGAATGTGATAAGTATGGAGGAACCATGGGGAACGTTGGGGGAACGTTGTGAGCATATTTCTTCATTACAAATGCTCTTTCATACTTATGTACACCCTAACCTCTATAATATCACCCCCCTTGATGTCACTCTCTCTCTTATATCCCAAACCCCTAGGGAATGGATGTTCTCAATGTAAATCTCCCTCCTTGTGGTCACATTTCCCTCCTATACATCATGGGTTTTGACATTAAAATAATTCACCAAAGAATTCCAACCTCATGCTCACACGCATTACATTGTCATAATTGCAATGTTGACTTTGTGTTACTCCATAATATCACACGATACACTAATTCTCTATAATACCTTGTGTCCATGTTAACACTACATACCTCTTCAATATCACATGTCGCCATAGGCGTTATATTAGGGAGGATAGAGTGTATCTTCATTATGTATACACAATGACATTTTACATTGAAACAAGGCAATTTCTTGAAAAACCTCAATAGCAGGACATTTGACGCCCAAATGTCTTATTACCAAGAATACGACATTCAGATGATACAACACTTTCTCGGGCTACCAAACATGTCTTAAAGAAGAGGGAGAGCACTAACTCTGAAAGTGGAAGTCATAGATGGCCTATTCTACACTACTATGTGCAATTAGGTTGACCTCACCGTTTCTGAAAATAGGTTGACACTTTACCCAAAAAAATTACCTTGGCTCAAAACCACATCACAAGAACAGTGATCGGGGAGATTTTTGCGCATAATCGGTTGAGATCCTAGTGTTTGCAAGTCCAACCGGTTACATGTTGACATCCTTCGGTTTTTCTATATTAATTTGAAGTATATATCCATAAATTCCTCTAAAGTCATCTGTAATCCTCCTAAAGTCTTGAACTTCAACCGGTTATACCTCAAACTCAACCGCTTCATCTGCAACCAACTGCCGGTTCTCCCCGATCATACCAAACGAACTTATAACTTCGTTTATTCATACGCATAGCGACCACAGCAGAATCCATCTCTTGTGTACTGTTATTGTGGTAACAAATATCCAAAATAGTGCGGACTGTGGATAAATTAGCTTGGGACGACTGTATTGCACATATCAGTGTAGTTCCTTTCACATACTTATGCACATTTCAGACTTGGATGATTTTAGAATCCTTGAATAAGTCACACGTCACGAGAGATACACTGACATTATTCTGCTTTCACATGATTCATCAAGACTCCAGATTCCTTTGAGCAAATCAACAAACTGAAAATTGCAAGTAATCATACCACCATTCAATCGAGAGGGTTTGTGTGGGCCATGAACAAAGAGTTCAAGTTGTTTACATTGATCATCATAGTCATCATCACAGCAAGTCTAAGCTTTCAATCTGCCGCACTCTCGAAGGCATCATCTCTCAAAATTCGAAGCAAACTTCGCGCCAGCTGAGGTTAAGGTTTGTCAGCAATCGAGAAACTACAAACAGACTCCTTTTTTCCTGTCTCATCTCAGGAAATTATTATTCTCCAGGCACTCATTGGTTTCTAAATTTTCTAAGACTGAAAACTAGGTAGGCCAGTGGCAGAGGATGGTATAATACTAGGGAGGGAGAGAAGAAAAAAAGCGTGGTTTTATTGGAGGTCGGTGGTTGTGCCTGCCTGTTGCTAAATTGCTAATGAATGTGTTGTGGGGCTAGTATAATGATCTCAGGGTTTGATCTTCAATTTTAATGTCCCGAACTGAAAAACAAACCCATCCCAGAAAGAATCGGAATAGGTATACCTAAAGTGGTAGTGTACAAGGATTTACTGACAGACTCGGTATAATTCTTCGATCATGGAACTAACTTAGCTACTTACAGATCTTTGTTTTTGCAACACCGAGGAAACTCTCGGTGCAAAGTGCAACATTGTCCTTCAAACATGTGGACCTCCTGCTCTCAGGGCCTTTTATGTGTGGAAGCAATGGTCATCTCTCCGGTCCCTGTAATTTGATTACCTGTAAGTCACAACACAGATTGATCATTCCATTCCTCTGCGTGAGGAAATGCAAATTTTTGCAATGCACGTGTTCCAATGGTTTCCACTAAATGATCTTGAAACTCGCAGTTACTTATCTTGTCAATGTGTGCAAAAGTTATCATCTAATCATTGATTTTTCCCAGCAATGAACGTGGGCCACACTAATTCCTACATATAGAGTGTGGGAAGAAAAGAAAAGGTATGGCGGACGACCTGTAATGAGAAAATGAAAATCACGAACAAAAACTTATGCAAATAAATATGCACAACCTACATTAGGATGGCTGCGAGTGATGCCAAAATTGTGGCCTGTTGGCTTGATATGTTCAAATACATCTAATGCGGACAAGTGCCCTATGAGAGTAACTCTTATGGTCATTAGCAAATGATTCTCTCAAACATGATCGGCTTCCAAAGATTTTTGGGCTGAAGTCGCATGCTGATCTCGTTCTCATGTCCATGTAAACCTACTATAAATTTTCACTGTCCACTAATTGTTGGGAGAGAGACAACCTTCTAATTTCTTTGACTCTCAATTCTTCAAGGTCGAAAGTGATTTAGAGGGTTACCTCTCTGCCAGTAATAATTGGTGGGCAATGGGAATATGAACCTTATTGGACGGGGATGAGCATGCAGCCGTGCACCCAAGAGACCTACAATTGACTATTTTTCAATGCCATAGGTGTTTCTCCAATGCTTCCCGTAAAAATCCATATGAAAGATTGAAATGTAATACTCAAAGAGTTTGAGTCATCTATGAATCTCACTACAAGAATTCAAAAGGATATTCACCTTAATTTCTAGATTCCTATATGAAATAATCCCAAAGTATGTTTTCCATTTTTTTAATATGTCTTTCTTAAATGCAATTATTGAATTATTGCACCAAGGTTACATGTTTAAGGTTGCAGTTCCTATGAAACATGTATGTGGACCCTTTTTTGTTTCAACTTGTGTAATAAAAATGTACAATATTTTCTTCAAAATTCATGAATATATTATGGATTTTATAATCGATGTTTGTAGACAATATTGAGGACATGTTTGAAAGCTTAGGGCTTTCTAAACACCCACACTAACAACATACAACAATAAAGTCCTAAATCACCTTCATAAATATGTTTTTGCATATGCCCTTCTTGTTAAACGTCTATTATATGATGCAACACATGGTTCCGAATACTCATCTTTTTCCTTTTTTCAATACTTTTCTACATCTATTCTATACCATGATGATGTTAGCATTATGGCGTATGTGGTGGATAGGGCATTCGCTTAATGAATAGGATTTTGGACATGCATAGGGTTCATCCACCTACAACATGCTCAAACCACGGAAGTACTTAAAGGGACTCCAAAACTCCCAAAAAAATGGACACTCTAAGTTGCATTTACCCATCACATGTACCAAATATATATTCTATTAGGTTATAATCTTTCTAAATGATCTTTAAAATACCCTATTATCAAAATATCCGCCCCATGACTTTTTGACCATTGAATGTTGGAAATATCTTGAATAGGTAAGTTCTTAAAGTTCATTCAAGTTTGGCATTTCACGTACGGGAAGTTCCTGAAATGCCTAACTTCCTCACTAGGCCTAAGCCTAATTTGGTGCCCACATCAGTATCTCGATAAATGTGGCAAGTTTGAAAATTACATCAAATTAATCAAACTGATTAAGAGTAATTAAATAAATAAAATATTACTGGAACTAATTATGATGTAATTGAAAATTTCAGCTTGATAGGCTTAATTACACTATTTTATTTATCATTATGCTTAATCAGGTGTAATGCACTCACTTGCACTTAGCTAGGTAGTCTGGGCTTAAGTAGTTTGAATGAGTATGATTACTTGTAGAAATTTAGGCCTTGCACTTAATTGCGCTTGATTATGCTTAATTATTTGAATGGGTTTGATTAAGTTGAATGTGTATGAATACTTGTGAAAGGAGAAGACATTAATTGAAATAATTGAAAAATAATCAACTAAAATCAATACATTATCTCAAGTTTGATTTTAAATTGACAAAGGCACTTTGAAATGGTAAAGCACAAAATATTATAACCTTCATGCTAATGAGGATTTTTTTAATATTCCTTGTTATGAAGTTGAATACATGTTTCATTGACAATTTCATTTAAGAAGTTAAATCCTAGTCAATTTCTTATTTACTAAGTGGAAGTGTGTGTGTGTGTGTGTTTATATATATATATATATATATATATGATTTTGGACCTTGGAGGTGAGGTGCACTTAATATGGGTCTTGTGGACAAATGGCCTTCAAGACTACAAGTGCAACTTTTTTGAAAGTCGGGTGGGGCAGGTAGCATTTTTGTAGTCAACTTCTAAAATTTTCTAAAATTTTCATCGAGGGAATAGCCCAAGGTTCTCTCTCCTAGTGAAATATCCTCTCATCTAGAAACTATAACAAACTCCACTACCAAAAGCTTCAAGCATGCAGGGTTCAATTTCCCAAATGGCACAATTTGCCTACTCTCACATCAAAATTGGAGGAAGTCACCATATTTTATTTATTTTGCGTCGGTGTCAAAAATCGCCAAACCATATTTCTAAAGCACTCAAGATATTTTTCAAACTCTTAAATTTATGTTGCATGCTAACGCATGCACATACCTTAACATAGCCATTGTGGTTATCATATTTTTCTTTCTACAATAACCATACACTAATGTGTGTAGGTTAAGTGCAAGCATGTGAAGCTATAATTGAGGTTAACCTTTAGTAAGCATCCGAGAGGGCGAAACTGAGCCTCTTCATGCATAAAAACATGTATTTGAGTCACATGTCTTCATTTCGAGTTGATTATGGCAAAAGTTAGTATCCCTATCAAAAAATTAACTCGTTCTTCGAGTGCACTTTCCAAATTGGTTAAATGCCTTAATGTTTATTTATGAAATACTAAATATGAAAATTGAGTATCCTTGGATATACATACATTCATACATACAAACATTGTATTTTGATCATCAATGTCACGTATAAGTATGTTTAATCATATCCTTTGGACATCAGTGGTGAACTATTATTAGCCCCAACAAGGACTTCCACTACCCCCAAGTTGCTCCAAAAGTGTATTAGAAGGTCCAAATGCATTACACTTATCTATAAAGTCCCTCAAAAAGGGATCGAACCGTACATGGGTTTGATCCTTCTTTGAGAAAATATTTTATTAAGAGCTCCTTAGCTCGTTGTATGTTGAAGCCTAATTTTAAAATTGGTGCAAATTTTGGCTCCTCCTCTTCAATTCCCACCTTCCAAACTTTGAGAGAATTATAAGATCTAAAATAAGGCATGTGCATGGGACCTGCCATCCTAAATCCCCATTGACTAATGCAAGGTTACCTTGGCCCACCCATCATAATAAGACAAGCTAGAAACTCTCTTTTTGATAGCATGCCACCACTCTTTGAGTATGGTAATTTAAACATTAAGAAAAATTGGGGGACTTTGTGTTAATTCTCATGAACTCAAGGTTTTGGTACTAAACCCATGATTTCATCTCCTACTCTTTCCAAATAACTTCATTATCTTTAAGAAACACATCATGTGCACAATCTTACCTTAAACTTGCATAATTTCTTGCTAGGTTTCTATGCACTTGTATTGCAACTTTCATATCAAGTGTCTTTAATTCAATTCATATGATTTTCTTGTAATATTCCTTTTACTTGATGTTTGATTTTATATCATGTCAATACACAATGGAGCTCCAATGTGAAACCATAAATGTCTCTTGGAAAATGTCAATAAATTTCCACATCTCCAGCTGAAGGCTCATAAAGAACTCGTTGGTTGAAGTGGTGGAACTCCGGTCCCATGACAAGGGCTTCACTTCAATTCCCACCTCCCGACCTTGAGTAGATACCCCCATCAAATCATTCCTTATCCGAGCCTCTCTTTGAGCACATGAGTTCAACTTCAATTTTTTATCCTTATCTTTAAAGTTTGGTTATTGTGGTCGGAATTCAAACCGAGTATTCGAATATCTGATATAAATAATGGTTTTAGGTCGCCTACAAGCCACTTCAAGCACTCTTAACTTTTGCTTACATTATTGGACTACTGTGTTTGCCAATGTTTTTGGAATCCTCTCAGTAGTGTCGTGAAAAGAAAAAGAATTTGCATTTCTTGTCTCAATCATATGCTTAATGCTTATTCCATCGATTTTTCAAGTGTGTTGGACATACATTGTAACAATCAAGGTTTCACACTCCCCCTTGGTAAGTGCTACAAAAAAATGAATAAAATAAAAGTAATGTCGACATTTATTTTACATTGACGTGAATGGAAGCCCATACTACCATGCCTTGATCATGTTTTTACCAAGCTTTAAACGAGAGTTCCCCTCCTTCCTTTTGGGAGGTGTCAAGCTCCATGGGGAGTATCAAAGAAGTCAAGGTCTAGGGTGTTTTGTCTCTTGCATGGGGGAGGGGGGGGGGGGGGGGGGTTCGCATGAGCTTGTTTGTTGTCTAAGGGCCACTTCACACACGAGCCAAGAGCCATGCCCATGAAATTGTGAGATCCCGAAAGAAAATGTCCAAAGGCCGCCGCAAGACACCTCCAGAATCACGTAGTGTGGTCACGGACCCTCAAGTGTAGTGTGAAGCCATAATGCGTCAATGGACCCTCAACCAAATGCTATTTCAATGAATTTCTATTCATGCGGGTCCTCACACATGATAGAATAAACTAATCAACGGTTGTGAACGTTTGGAGTGCCGCCATGGTCTCCCAGTTTTGCGGTAGGTCTACCTCCAAGAGGTGGTTTTTGAATATGGAGCAAGTGACCATGAAACATGGTCCATTTGATGCCATGTAGGAATCCATGTACACTTCACATGCATCTTCGTGCATTCACATACTCCGTTGGCCCTCAAGGGTAGTGTCACGGGTAGATCACTTAGTGCATTTTAAAAACGACGTGCGGCATAATATAGAGAGGATTAAAATCATTTGAAATAAAAATTATAAAGGAATTCCAAATAATGAAGGGGCCATTAAATGTAGACAATCCCATTATAAGTAAGTTAGATGAACATAAAACGTGGGCCATTATTTTTTTGTAAAATTAATATAAGGATCCTAGAAGGTATGTTTAGTATGGTATGTAAATGGGTTTAGGACTCATGGGGATGGATGATAATTGGGATTTCCGTCTGTCCAAAATTACTTAAAAGGAATATAGAGTACAAAAAATTGCAGTGACTTGGACAATATAAGTAATGGAAGGGTGCAAACAAATGGGCCATTTTTGAAATTTAAGTAATTATAGGGAGGCTTTAATTCAACCATTGAAGGTAAATAGCCCCAAAACAAAAAGCCCCCAGCCGCACGTGGTGCACAAAAATGCCTTAGAGTGATCTGCACGTGGGTAGTGTGAAGCGAACTTGGACCGGCTCCGCCTTTTCCACCAATGAGAGTGCTGGAAGTCCAATGGTAACGGGCTCTCTGTCTCATGTGTGAAGTGGCCCTAATTTTCTGTCGTTGAGGACTACAAAGGTATGCAATGGACTTTACGGCGAGGTGCTCCAAAACATCACCCTGATAAGAGTCTTTTTTTCAAGAGCCAACTCGGCTTCAAACCAAGCACATGTTGCTTCTTCAGCCAATCAATACATATATTTTGCTGCGCTCATTCTTGCTTTAAAGCACCATCCGAATCTTCAGATGATTTTCAAGTTTTTATTTAAAACAAGGGACCAAAAGAACTATTTGATCATTATTGAACAGAAGACTCTGAAAAGAATTAGAATCCGAGCCTATGGCCGGACTTGAACTGGAAACCTTTCCCATTTATTATAAATATGTAATTTTTCTATTGCGATTCCCGAATTTAAGACCGACTTAGTACGAACATAGAAGCAAGGTTGAGTCACGCTGGCGACCCCATGTCACTAGGGCGTTCCATGGCCCTGAGCGCAGATTCAATCTGGGCCATGGAGGCGCCCTGGGCCCATCGATGGTCCAGGTTGGGCCATGTAGATACCCCGGGCTGCCTCCAGGGCAACGGGGTAAAGGGGGGGCGGAGGGCCCACATAACAGGCCCCAAGCTGGGGGCCACTTCGCACACAAGGCTAAGCCATGTTCGCACTTGGAAACAATGGGATCTTGACCAATTATGCCCAAAAACCTCCCCAAACGCTGGGCATTGCAAATCCAAGTGCATGATGAGTGTGCGTGTAAAGACCGGCAAAAGACTCCGCTGCAATTCAATGCAAAAGACTCGTGCTTCAAATGATGTTATTTGTGTTACTCTTAGTGTATAATTAGTATTAAGCAAGACAAATAGAATTGGTGACACTAAGTACCTTATTTAGTGAAGGACAATAAGGGGGTCCATTTCGCACTCAACTTTGACACAAAGTGTTTTCATGTCAAAATCTAGAAGGTGGTATTGACACATGTGCTACTTAGTAGAGCAAATTCGAGTGAATTGGGCACCCATCTTAGTCGACAAGTAAGGGAGAAGAAGGCTTGCAAATAAAATGAGAATGTGTATTTACGTATTTATTAAGACTAAGATTTCTTAACTCACAAATATTAAGATAGAATACAAAGATCAAAGATCATACAAAATACAAACAAAATAGTCTCAGTTATTTTCAAAGAGCTCAAATCACCTAGTGGGTGGTGTTAGGCAATTCCAAACTTTTGATGAGCTTGGAAATAAGAAAGCAATTTTTGAAAATGTGATTACTCGTGCTTGAGAAGATGTTATTTGTCGTTTTGAAATGTAGGTGATTGTATACTAAAAGACTGTGGACATGATGTGTGCAAGCATTTGGCATCATAGTGGAGACATTAAACTGGATGTGCACCAACGATTTATTCCAGCATTGGCCAAAAAGTCCAAAATTATCTAAAGATTAATTTACTGTTTTAGTGAAGGTTTGGCCCATGCATCTTTGGCAACCATCAACTAAGATATGGTGGTAGCATCGGCCAATGTGCTAGATGCCAACTGCAATCGTCACGGATGGAAGTTTGGTCAATGCAGGTGAGCAGACTGCTTTGAATGGTCCCAACTCTCTAAGCATATTCTAATTGAACAAGGCGAAGAAACTAAGGAACCAATCACAGATAATTGAGACTTGAATGAAATCCATGCCAATTATCAAAACAAAGTTTTGGTATATTTTGCATCCAAGGAATGATGTGATGAAATGTTATCATGGAGGATTCATATTTAGATGAAAAATATCAGTCCTCCGTTCACTTTCACACATCGCATTGTTAAGCTTGTCATGAGAGGCATTTCTTGCAGATCTTGTGTATCAATGAACATATTACTTAAGATCTAAGGTCTTCAAAAATTTGTGTGTCAATTTTGCACATATAGTTCAACAATCATTTTTTCAACACAATGACACGATGGTCTACCAATGATCATGCCCACATGACACCGTCTAACTATCTAATTATCATTACGGGTGGGATATTACAGTAGTGATCTCAAATGTTTTCTGGTCTTATATGTAGAAAGAGCCACTCACAATTTTGTGACAGTAGGTTGAAAATTTGTGTCCTTCGCATGATGAGCAGTTGTCCATAGTCAACAATGCACAGTTGTTGTGAAGTGTCTTTCACAAAATGTATCCATTGCTTCAGATGTAGTAATGGATCAATCAACCAATGGTCTGTATTTCTCCTGTCATCCTCTAAAATAAAATTTGACTCTAGTCTTGGTTCAATTTCAATGCGGAATTGGACCAAAAAGTGTTTATCCTTCAAAACTTGTACAAATTAATTCATAGGACCTAAACTTTAGGAAAAACTTAGAGATGCAATACAGTAGGTATAATGACATTTTAGTACATATATAGCATGGAAGGATACATCTTTAATTGTAGATTTGATGTTTTTAAAGTGTTGCCTAATTTATTAAGGTATGATGTGAGCCCAAAATGGTGCCTACATGTGTTCTTAACCCTTTGAAACTATTCGAAGTTATGTTTTGATATTTTATGATTATTCACAAAAATATAAAAAGAGTGAGGCTTGAGTGAAGTTATGTTTAGACCTTAGGTTGATTAGAAGTTTAGCGGTGTGAAGAAAGTTCTTTAGTTAGGTGAGCATAGTGTGTGGTGAACCAAGGGTGGCTCCTTGAGTTAAATGTTTGAATTAAGATCTAGGTTGTTGATTTAAGAGTTGAAGGCTTAAAGGATAGGATGAGAGCCTACAAAGTAGGAAAGGATCAAAAGGTTTATCTTGAGCCTTGGGGGTGCTCACCTACTCCCTTTTACCTCACTATATAACCTTCACTCTCCCCTCTCTCTCTTTTTCTCTTTCCTTCGTGCTCCGTTGACACCCCATGTGTTATAAGTGTGGGTGTGTGGGGAGTAAGATAGGTGCACGTGTGTGTGCAAGGCTTTAAAGTGAAGAGCCAAGACCAATTAGTCTTGAAGTTAGCTTTACATTGTTTAGATGTCGCATTTTGATTTAAGGCATTTAGAGACAAGTGTTTAGTTCATAGTGGTTAGTTTATAGTATTTAGAATTATAGTAGGTAGATTTATGGTGTTAGATTTATAATATTAGATTAGTTAAGTTTAGCATTTGGTAGGAAGCTAGGTGTATCCACAGCTGTGATAGTAGAGAGCTGGGTGTATCCACCGCTGTGATATTAGGGAGCTGGGTGTATCCACAGCTGTGATATTAGGGAGCTGGGTGTATCCACAGCTGTGATAGTAGGGAGCTGGGTGTATCCACCGCTGTGATATTAGGGAGTTGGGTGTATCCACAGCTGTGATAGTAGAGAGATGGGTGTATCCACAGCTGTGATAGTAGAGGGTTGGGTGTATCCACAGCTGTGATAGTAGGGAGCTGGGTGTATCCACCGCTGTGATATTAGAGAGCTGGGTGTATCCACAACTGTGATATTAGGGAGCTGGGTGTATCCACAGCTGTGATATTAGTGAGCTAGGTGTACCCACAGCGGTTGGCTGTATCCACAGCTGTGATAGTAGAGAGCTGGGTGTATCCACAGCTGTGATAGAAGAAGGTTGGGTGTATCCACAACTGTGATAGCAGGGAGCTGGGTGTATCCACAACTGTGATATTAGGAAGCTGGGTGTATCCACAACTGTGATAATAAAGAGCTGGGTGTATCCACAACTGTGATAGTAGAGAGTTGGGTGTATCCACAACTGTGATAGTAGAGAGTTGGGTGTATCCACAGCTGTGATAGTAGAGGGTTGGGTGTATCCACAGCTATGATAGCAGGGAGCTAGGTGTATCCACAACTGTGATAGGAGAGAGCTGGGTGTATCCACAACTGTGATAGGAGAGAGCTGGGTGTATCCACAACTGTGATATTAGGGAGCTGGGTGTACCCGCAGCTGTGACATTAGGTGGTTGGGCTAATCAAATTAGGAACGACATTGACGGGTGAACTTGGGAGTGAATGGCGAAGAATTGCGGAAGATGATGTAACGCTAAGTGATGAGAGTGATGAGTATTTTTTAACATTTGTGTACTCATCACATGGAGTCAACAAGTCACAGCTTCAGCGAGGTGACGAACACTAGTGAAGAATCAACGGCCAAAACTAAGGTTTTAAGAGGGAAGTCCTTAAGAGCATGTGTAGCTAAGGCTGTGGGATGGACCCTTGAGGCGGCCAATGCTATACCCAGTCAAGAAAATTGCATTAATAAAACATCATGACTTAAGAGAAGTTGGGGGTTCATTGAGATGGGTCTTATATCTCATGTTGCTACTTTTGGTGTGACACATGTGAGTCTCAAAACCATCACCCGGACTAAGACGCTTAAGGGTGGTGGGTTTGGCCTCACATATGACAAAATTAGAATTTGTAGGCTTAGTTGGCGACATAATGCGCACTACATTGGTGAATGCATTATTTGTAGTGATGGAGAAAATTTTCACCTTGTGGTGGATGAAAAATGTAGATGACATGTTTGTGTTGCTTCCCATGTGCTTCCACACTCCTCCGGTTTGGTGTTTTGAGGGTTTGCACATCCGTTCATTGCTTTCATGCTTGGGTGCTTTGAGGATAAGGTGCAATAATTTCTTCAATGTTGCTTCAAGGTTCAAGAGTGTTTGGTGCTCTCCTTTGATTTTTATTTGTTAAAATTGCTCTTGGAGCAGTTTCATGCTAGATTTCCACACCTACTTGGCAATTGCACCACCATAATTATCCACATCTTAATATAGTTAACTTTCCACCTATGGAAAGAAAGAAAAACTTATATTGTGACTTATCCGTTAGTGTAGAGGAGAAAGTTGATTTGGGTGGCACATAGTGATGCTACAAACATAAACAAATATTTTATGTCTCTTTGTATTTACAAAATGATAGTTGTACATCATCTTTTCATTCATCCATTGAAAAATCCCTTATAGCATGAATCATACTAGGCATGTTGGCAGGAAAGATTCAAAAGCACCATTTGAATGGTGCTAATGCAAATACCATCCTTTAATAATACTAGTGGTAATATCTTGTGACTCACCATCCCTATGCCCATTATTGAACTCATTTTCTAACAATTGCACTTCCACCTCTAGAATGGGTCCTACTACATGGAGTGACATCACATGACACAATAGAATAAACATGTAGAACATATTTGCAGGTGACATTCTTTAACTTGAAATCACTATAGTAAAATTTGTGTAGTGCAATTTTTTCATTTTCCAGACACTATCGTCAACACCATGCAATCCCTCTACAATAAAAACAAATACACCTTGAATTTTAATAGAAATATGGGCAAGTCAACACCAATATGCATGTGAACAGTCTCAACTCAAACATTGAAATTATATGACCAAATAGAGTCTCTTGTCCCTAGCATACACATGAGAAAAGGAAATGATTGGAGGGGTGCTATATCTTGTATCCAACCCTTGAAATAATCGCAGTCGCCGATTGAGATTTGGTGACGAGGTTTGTAGGATTAGGGCTTCATAAAAGACATGGTGATAACCCTCAGCCCTAGAGTAACTCACCCAACCCCACTATGCGCACCCACTAGGCTACTGAATCCCATGGCCTCAGTACCTACTAATTTGGTCGTTGGTCCTAGAGTAAGGCTCCAAACATTTTCCACGTCTCGGATTCCAAAACCTTTTCCAAGAAGGTAGCCAACTACAGAGGGGAAATGAAGGTCTTTCTCCTCCCATCCCCACTCCTTCCATGTTTGCCAACCTTTGTAACCCCAAAATTCTCCGAAAAGATGATACATTATCTTATGTCTCTTAAAGTCCAACCCGTATGAGCTATAAAAGTCGTGGTATGAGGGACCCGCCACCAATACTGGTTTCAACGCCTGCAATCCTTCAAGCATATGAATGTCCTTCTCATGTAACTCTACTCCAGTGGAACTTAGGACCAACACCTTTAGGTTTGTCAATTCACTCATGTCTGACAACCGACATAGCGATTCACTCCCCCACAATTCGATATCTGTCAGTGCACGTAAATCTCCAAGGCCTTGCAAACTAGTCAGTTGCATGTTGTTGAGGTCACCTTCAACCCTCAGCCTTAGACGGTGTAACCCGCTGTTGACTGGTTTACACAGACATTACTCTTATCCAAATTAGCCCTCTTTATGTTTCCATTCGAAAGGTGGACTGATGCATATTAGTTTAATATGGTATTCTCGTGGAGTGAATCTCCGAGGAGTAGGTGCCCTAGGTTTTCAAGTTAATGTTCCCCTAAATCCTAATGTCAAGGTTAAGTGTTCTTAGAGGAAAACCATTCCTATGTCTACTATCTAGGAGAGTATTCCAAACTCTTTCATGGTTTGAATAACTTATAATGATTCTTCTTCCATTCAATATTCCAAGAATGTCTCACTAAGAGAGTTATGGATTCCAAGCATACTCCTTCACTAATGTAAGTTTATTCACTTAGAGAATATTCAAGTACAAGAGTTCCTCATTCATGCATTAATTTCTCAATGTAACATCAATCTCTTTATATCAAAGTGTTTGAACAATATTCCAGGTATGTTCTAATTCTCTCGTACATTCTATATCTTTTGCGTACTTATCCAAAGATTTTGTCTTGATAGTGGTGATAATTTCAGAGTCTTGAGTTTTAAGCTTAGTTGGATGATACTTGATGAATCCGTATTGTCGATTCCAACTTGTCTTGTCACTTTGATTCACTCGTATCTCTTGAGGAATTCAAGTGTTAGAGATTTCCAATTTCCTTTTTGACTAAAGTTTCTGGGTCTTCAAAGATTATGTGAGAACTTAAATCTTCTAAGGTTTATGAAAACCCTTAGTCTTTTGATGTTCTTCAATTCTTCATTTTTGAAGGCTTTTATGAAAACCTTGAATTGTCTAAGGTTCGTTAGAATCCTTAGTCTTCTTGTCTTCAATTTTTTTAGTCTTCGAAATTCTCTTTAAGAATTTTCTTCAATTTCCTTCATCTTCGAGTCTTCAAAATCATCTCTTCGAATGCCCTTCGGTCTTCAAATGCCTCCGGCCTTCAAAAGAATTTCTTCAAATGCCCTTTGGTCTTCAAATGCCTTTGGCCTTCAAAATAATCTCTTCGAATGCCCTTCGGTCTTCAAATGCCTCCAGCCTTCAAAAGAATTTCTTCAAATGGAATTTGGTCTTCAAATGCCTCTGGCCTTCAAATGAATTTCTTCAAATGCCCTTTGGTCTTCAAAATAATTTCTTCAAATGCCCTTTGGTCTTCAAATGCCTTCGGCCTTCAAAATAATCTCTTCGAATGCCCTTTGGTCTTCAAAAGAATTTCTTCAAATGCTCTTTGGTCTTCAAATGCCTTTGGCCTTCACAAGAATTTCTTCAAATGCCCTTTGGTCTTCAAATGCCTTCGGCCTTCAAAATAATCTCTCCGAATGCCCTTCGGTCTTCAAATGCCTCCGGAAGTCTTCGAGAAAATTCGCTCCTAGTAACTCTTCGTGACGCTCACGTCAAATGGTTCGTGCTTGAATGAGGTGCTTTAGGTGTCCTAAGCCCCCTCCTTATATAGGGTCTAGGATCTACTAGTTTCTTGATTAGGCGGTTATGCCTCTTTACCCTATTACCAAATGTTCAATCTGTCTATTTTTAGCACGGTAAGTTTGTATTTACTAAATTTGGTACAACATATCTATTTACAATAATTTCCACGTGCTATAATTAAATGTTCTTGTGGACTTGATTTGGTGCAATTACTAATTACCTAGATGTGCCATGTGGTTCGGTTGGCTCCCGCGTATTCCATCCATCCATAATTCATGCATTCATTCAAGGTAGATAAAGAAGTTTGTGTTCATCCAAGGAGATGATCATCCCTTGGGCATGTCCCTTCATCCACACCTCTAAAGTAACTAAATGTTCACTTGTTTAGCCTACTCACTAATGTGGCCGTTCCGGGCTACCAGCTCCCGGGCTATTCTACTAAGGCGTTCCCGAAGTACTAGGTCGCGTTCCCGAGGCTTGGGGTCCGTTCCCTATGCTTAAGCCCTAACCTAACTGTCCATTCGAAGCCGCCTCGCTGCCTCCTTCGACTGTTCTTTCTCTCCCCCCCCCCCCCTCGTCCTTAAATTCCCGGCCTAGCGGGTCTTCAGCCGGTGCATCCGCCGGTCCGGGTCTCAAGAGCCTTGCCCGCTTCCATGGTCTGGCCTCGCTCCGGCACGTCACTCCTCGGCCATTCCTCCTTGGTACTCTATGTTTGCAGCTGGCTGGCTGCCTCTTCCTGCCAACCTTGTTGGGTGTACACTTGTTGCCAGAGGCGTTGATAACTTCTAATTGCTCCAACCCACTGAGGTTCGGTATCTCTGTTATTCCCAAGCCATAAATATCCAACTTACGAAGACACTCAAGCCCAGTAAGAGTAGGAAGCTTGGACAATCGATTGCAATTACTTAAACATAATGATTTCAAACCAACCAAGCCGTCCAATCCAGGAACGTCATCTATATCCAACCAACTACATTCTAATGTATGAAGGCGCTTCAAAGCAGTAAGACTTGGCATCTTCGAAAGTTTCTGGTTCACTGCCAAGACCGATGATAGTAAACCAACCAAACAGTCTAGTCCACAAACTTCAACCAATTCCCTACACCCATTTATAAAGAGCGATTGTAGGCTGCTGGGCCCTAATCTCACAATTTCCAACGCCTCAATGTAGGTAAGCTCCACTTTTTGCAGAGATGTACAGCTCCTCAAATCCAAGTCTGAAGTGTGAACATCCTTGAGCTTGAGCATTACCAAGTTGGTGCACAAAGCAAGGACATGCCGCTCAAACACAACATCAACATCCATTCCCAGAACTTTAAGTGTTGCTGGTAGTTGTCCTACATAAGCTCCACGATGGAAACAACCACCAACCATCTTGAAATAAGTCAAGGATTTCAACCCTTCCAAGCCCTCAATTGAAAGCGTGGATGGAGAATAACCACCTCATGCTTGCACAGGTAAGCCTCTCAACCGAATGAGGTCTTTGCAATTCAAAACTCCAGATAATTCGTACTCAAAATCTAGCTTCAAGACCACAAGGTTCATGCAATATTTCCATTCGATCGTTGTTAGACTCGTAATCCCGGATTTCTTCATATATTCAGAAGTCCCTGAAATACAAACTCGTGTCAACTTCTTCGAACTACTTCTTGGCTCCTCCTCCAGCTCTATAGGACGTGCATCCCTAGCATACACCCATCTCCGCTCCTCCATGTCCAAGGCCATTAATTTCCCTTGCGTTTTCAATCTTGCAAACTCAAGATATAGATCATGTATGCTTACTTTCCCAGACCTCATCTCGGCATTGTCAGCCCTAAACCTACACCGTTAAGCGTCGTAGTCCAGGTGAAGGTTTATGGCTCACACGTAATTGAGGGACCTCACTCAACCATTGGTAATTTCCATCAGTTACTCCACAGACTGAACTCCACACACACAACTTTAATTAAAAAAAAGAAGGGCAAGATTACAAGCACTCATAAGTGCTTTTCTCCTTCGTTGGTATTTCATGCACCCTTAATCTTTGAGCCACCCTCTCTAGACTAAAACTCTTACCCTCATTACAATGTCCATAGCGGTCATGATGTTACCCGCCTTACAAAGACATTCTAGCCTCATCCTCTAAACCTACTAATCCCACTAACTCCCCTTCACCCACAATTCAATCAACAACCAGCCGATCAATGACAGGGCCCCATTCCGAGGCTCTGGTCCACCTCCACCTGCCGCTCTTTGCTGGTATCTAGCTGGTTAGCCGGTCGGGCAACCCCCGGTCATCAGCTGGCTCCACAGTAAGGGCTCAGCTCTCCATTACCTCAACCGCATCCCACCTCGTGGTTGCATGCTGCCTCCTTACGGCAGCATTGCTGGTTCGCCTCACCCCTTGCCCCCGATCCTAACAGTCGCCCTGAGGCAGCTGCCTTTGGAAGTCAGATCCCAATAAGCCACATTCGGCCTTCTCCTACCCCTCCCCGCCTGCCGCTCCTGAGAGTGACGGCAATAACCATCCTCTCTAAATCCTAAGGCGGCCGAGCGGCTGGATGCAGCTGCTACGATTACTCTCCTTCCTGATGTGCAGAAATTGCCTGCAACATTCCTGAATCCTGGCCTCCTCCTCTACACAATGCAGTAGAGATGCCGAGCCCGAATTTTTCCTTCTCCCCTGTTTCATCAATCTTGCAATATGTTGCTTCACACTGCAGCTGCGGCTGCTTGGTGCTGGGCATTCCATCCATCACCACCTTCCAATAACCTACTTCCCTGCCCATTCACCATGCCAAGCTCCCCCATCCCAGCATTGTTGCTCCCAAGAGTTTGAGACCAGGAGCCTCGGTTCTCCATTTTCCAATCGGTGACAGATTGAGCGGTTGGTTCCCTCACTACAAACATCATCTTCCCTTCAGTGACAACAGTAGCAACAACATTTCAAAGAGGAATTTAACATCCTGGCAGGGCTTCGCCTGGACCGTGCCTTCGGTGCGGTGGTGATATGTGTCTTCCGCTGCCCCCTCCCGAGAAGCCTCTCGGGACTCCTCCTTGGTCCGAGGATCCAGGGTCTGATCCACACTTGGAACAAGGCCCCTCCTCTTAAACGGACATCGACAAGTCTTATTCTAGACGGTCAAACCCCAGCTTTGCTTTAGTTTAACTCAAGGTCCTTATTACTCCACTAACCAACCCCCAAGCTAACCATTTTCCTTCTCACAACACAAAAGCACTTGCAATCTATTACTAACTTCTAACTTAATTCTTTCACGCTTCTAACACTGGTAACTCACTACCAAGTCTCTAAATTAACTCAAGCCCGTGCAAAGAAAACATAACTCTTTTTATCTTTATGAACATTCACGATAACCACCAATATAAGTTTTCATGTTTTTTTGTGAGATTAAGGACACATGTGGGCACAGTTTTGGGTTCACAGACATGCATGCTCCAACAAGACACTATCCACCAAATGCCGCAACTGCAATTCCATCACAAAACAATCACAATTTAATCCAT
Organism: Polytrichum commune; assembly: GCA_950295325.1. Taxonomy (NCBI): domain Eukaryota; kingdom Viridiplantae; phylum Streptophyta; class Polytrichopsida; order Polytrichales; family Polytrichaceae; genus Polytrichum; species Polytrichum commune. Next base: position 51,221,180 of record OX485807.1, read on the forward strand.
CATACATGGTGTGAGCCCAAAATGGTGCCCACATGTGTTCTTAAGTCTTTGAGACCATTAGAAGTTATGTTTTAACGGTTATTGATTATTCACAAAAATATAAAAAGAATGAAGTGTGGTGTGGATTAAGTTTAGACATTAGGGGGTGTTGTGTGATTGTCTCAAGGTTTAAGTTCAATGAGGTAATGCCTTGACTAGGTGAGTATGGAATAAGGTGAGGCGAGAGGGGATCCGCGGGTTAAATACCCACATTAGGATCCACCTTGTTGGTTTAGGAACGGAAGAGCCTTGTGGATGGGATGAGTCCCTACTTAGAAGGAGAAGGTTAAGGGGTTGTGATTGGAGGCTCTAATCCTCTCACCCTATCCTTATCTCATTCTCTCTCTTCCTCTTTGCTACTTAAGACTTCCCTCTTTCATTTCTTCTTTCTCTCTTTCCTTCGTGCTCCTTGGCACCCCACGTGTTATAAGTGTGGGTGTGTGGGAAGCAAGATAGGAGCACGTGTGTGTGCATGATTTTAAGGTGAAGAGCCAAGACTAGTTGGCCTTTAAGCAGGCTTGACCTCTTGTTAGGAGTAGTGTAGTTTGGAAAAGTTTAGAGTTTAATTTATAGTCTTCAAATTGTAGTGCTTGGATTTATATTATCCACTCCTATAATTATTTAGACTTGCAAAGTTATGTTTGTGAAATATTGGAGCATTTAGTTTTGTTGGACTTACAAAGTTACATTATTGAAGTAGGTGAGGTTGTGTATGTGTGGAGTAAGAGAGAGGCACGTGTGTGTGCAAGGTTATAAGGTGAAGAATCAAGATCAATTAGTCTTGAAGGTTAGCTTTACATTATTAGATGTGGTTTAAAATCAAAGCATTTACGATTAAGTGACTAGCTCTAGTATTTAGATTTTTAGTAAGTGGAATTATAGGGTTTGGATTTATGGTATTCATTCTTATAGTTTAGACTTACGAGGCTTAGATTTTTAGTGTGGGATTTATATTAAGCAAAAGCACTTGATGGTGATTAATATTGGGAGGAGTTAAGGCCGAAGCCACTGGGTTACTGGTGCTGGGAGAAGGCCGAAGCCACTGGGTCACTGGTGCTGGGTCTAAGGCCGAAGCCACTGGGTTACTGGTGCTGGGAGAAGGCCGAAAGCGGCTGGAGCTGGATTTAAGCTGGGGCTTAGGCATAGAGCAGCTGGAGCTGGGATTTAATTTGGGTTAACCCGGTTTTAAGCCTAGGTTAGATAGGTTCAACTCTTAATTAGTTAGGCTAGCTAATTAGGTTGTGGGTGAGGCTAAGCCTTTGCAGGATTGCAATCAATCAATCAAGGCCTAGCAACTTAGTTGCTTTGCAAAAATTAATCTAGACCATACTAGAATTATTTTAGGCCATCTTAGCTCTTAGGTAAGTGTTGGATTCATTAGGTAGGAAGGGATGTGTGTAACTTTTGAATGTATTGGTGATTGACCATTGAGGTAAGTGTTTTTAAACATTCGCACTCTTTTGGTTGAAATAAATCAAGTGCACAATCAATGGAGAGGGTGGAGGACCCCCTAATGAAAGATGGCGAGACAAAGGAGGCTAGGACAACGGGTGCAAGGGGGATGTCTTTAAAGGCATGCGTGGCCAAGGCGTCCGGGTGGACTTTGGAGAAAGCTAAGGATGTAACCTTACCCGAAATCAAAGGTAATGAAATGACATAATGTGGGTTAAGTTGTAAGCTCATCAAGAGTTGCGGGGTTATGTATATTCCAACGGTGTATTGGAATGATACATTGAACTACCAAGGAAGGAGTTATTACGTGTCAGTCAAACATTCCACACTCGGGCTAAGAACGAAATCAAGGGTGAGGAACTTTGGGTGACACATGAACATGAAATTTCCATGCAAACCCTTCAAATCATTGAATCCAAAATCTCTAGAAACTTCTTATTCTCATACTTAACCATATTCACACTTTCATCATAGTTCAACCTATCTCCCCAACGATTATGGTGTTTTACAAACGTAAGCTTGGGAATTGTCCATTTTGCATGTTCTCCAAGGATTGCTCGTCCATCTCGAAGGAGCAGCAATCCAAGAAAGATTAAGACAATTAATACAAAACAATTCAAACTTATATTAAGATCTTAAGATGAATTAAGATTTTATTATATTGATATTCATGTTTGGACTTGAGGCATCAAAGAGGGGGATTGACTACATACCCAATTTTCAATCACTTCCTTCTACTTATTGTGAACAAAACACAACCACTCCATCAAATCCGGCTTGAATTTGTAAGTTCTTGATGGGGAAAACATAGCAAAATCCATAAATAACTCTTGCTCCCCTTTAGGCAATCGGTCGAAATTATTTTTGAGAATGTTGAACAAAGGATTTTTTTGGTTCTTGCAAATAACTCGAGTCTTTGAGTTTTTGTAAGTCCTTCTTCCAAACCGAAGGTTCTTTACCTCCATATTGTAAGAAAACACCCAAGGCTTTCAATGATAATGGATGATAATGCGAACCTTGACCTTCGCCCTTGCCAAAGTAAGAACTTTTGATACACTCCTCAATAGCATCCACATCTTCCGTATTTTCAAATTTTTTTCCATTTGCTGCATGGTACAAAAACATATTCCTTGCATCATCCTTGTCAAGTTTTGGCTTCTCAAGACATGCACTTTCATCCACTTTAAGACTTATGAAAGTCTTTCTGAACCGGGATGTTATAATCACCCAACTTCCCTCAACAAAAGGTGCTCGAAGAAATAATTTCCCTTGTTGCAATGAATCAAAATCATCCCAAACGTTGTCTATAGTTAAGAAGCTTTTTTTCTTCCAAATCTGGAATATCAAAAGGACATCTTCACACTGCAAATACACCCAAATCATGAGTGGAAGGCACAATTAAAGGCATTGGGTTTCAAAGCATTGTACATCTTCTCCTAGAATTAAAATAGATGTCAATAGAATGCTAAGAACATTGGGAGTTGCATCCTTAGTTGCCTTCATTTGCGTATAATCTTGAGGTAAGCAATAGTTGTCTTACTAACTCATGAAGCTCCCAAGCTTAACATTGGATTCATGAAAATGTTTATGACTTTAAAGAACAAATACCTTGTCCTCCCCCACTTCTCGGGGGGGGGGGGTAGTCATTGGTTGGAGTAGCAATATACGTGCGAACAAATGATAGGGTATTTTAATTAAAAACATGGGGTCTAAAAATTATAAATGGACTTAAGAGTAATATAGGGTATCAAAAATGGCACTGGACATCTTTAAAGTACTATAGGGTATGAAATAATAGGTAATTTGGAATTATAAGTAATGCAAGCCATTTTTCTATTAACCCAAAGTAGAAATTTACATAATGATAGCATGTGAAAAAAGAAGAGAATTGAAAGTAATACCCCCCTATAAAATAGTGGTTGTTCGCACCTATATCCTTAACTTTTTAACACACTGCCCCCCCGAGCCCCACTTCTTGAACAACCTCCGCACTTGTATTTGTCAATGTGGTCAATACCTTCTTTACTAACTCATGTTCACTTTGCTTTCCCAATTCCACGTGGCATACCTTCCCATCAAATTCTCCATCCATTTCGTTACACATCATCTTGCAAATTTGAGTCTTTCCCATTCCGCCCACACCATACAAGCCAATCACACGAACGCGTGGAATCTCGGTGGAATTTGGAGTGTTTCCAAAATGGTCTCGTATAACCTATGGAAGTCACATCATAATTAATGTCCGCCAAATTAGACCTCCATGTTAGTTTGAAGGGCTTAAACTAGAAGTATTTTAGTGACATTGAGTTATAATGCTCACAACGGAAGAAACAACAAATGCGATTCATACAAAATTTAGTTAGTGGTTCCAAAACTTGGTATTTATCATGTTATATTGAACAAACAAATTCGTGTTGAAGACCAACATCGTGATTAAAGATTGTGAACTAGGTTCCAATATTGTTGCAAAGTCAAGAGTGATTGATCCAAATTGTAGCATTGAGACATCATACATCATCCCCTCATCGGAAGGTCAACTTACAAACTAGAATCTTTGAAATAACATTTTCGAACCAATCCCCGAAAATAAGTGTTCCAAGTGAAGGAAAAAATTACATGCATGGAATGATTGACAATTATATGTTTTGTGTTGATAATCTCTTTTATTTCATTCTATGCAAGTGAATTAAACTCATTTTGAACTTATAGTCATCGTAGCTTAGATTTGGAATGTACATGTACATTAATAGTTGAGGTCTAACTAACAAATTATGGCTGACATGGATCCACCAAGAATCGACCTTTGAAAATATCATCAATGATATTACTTGGCATAATTTTGAACGCCCTTGAACATGTGATTCATCATATTTAATGTTTGATGGAATTGACTTGCAAATACTTGAAACAATGTCTTTTCGACAAGCAACAACTTCTTTTGAGTGTCACTCATACACCAAACCATTGAAAGCACTAAACCACCTGATAGATTCTTTCCATTCAGCCACTTCAATTCGTTTATCGCCTTTGGCCATCGTCTCCCACTTCTTGAACCATTCCTCTTGTCTATCACTATCAGAAAATTCTCCCACATTGAGCCCCAAAAATAAAGGAAGAATCTCCAAAGTTGGATCTTTCTTAGTTGCTTGCATAAAGCCATTGAATTCAATCATTGGCCACTTTGATGTAAAGTACTCCTCAGAAACCACCACCACCATCATTTTGCATTGTGCTACAACAACTTTGATAAGGTCTGGAAACCTCTCTCCCTTGGGCAAGCTTGAAGGTCGTTTGTCAAAAAATGGATTGCGATGGCGGCTCTCCAGGTCCACACACAATTGCTCTACAAATTATTTTTGCACTCCACTATGGCTCAAGAAAATTTCATGATGTCAGAGCAATATTGGGTCCTCGTACTCGAGATGAATTGACACGTGTTGGCAAACGAAAGGCATTTCAAAATTTACGAGGTGCAAAATACATTGAAGCCACATAAGGACAACTACATGACAATATAATGAAAGCATAGGAAAATACGAAAACTCCTTCTCAATCGTACAACCAACTTGATGGATTTACTTGTCTATTTCTATTTATTTTTTGTTAGATGTAGCCATCTTGAAACTGAATGTTTATTCAAAAAGTGGTGTAAAAACCTGCAAAACCAACCATGTCAATTGGTAAATGACTAGACTACAATCTTGTACATAGACCAAACAACACAACTCTACAAATGTGCATCATAAACAAATAAACTATATTTAAGAGATACATTATCAACAAGTTTCGATTGATCAAGTCACGTAGTTTTGCAAGGATCAAAGCTCAACAAGACGGCTTGCACAACCATTCAAACATTGCAAACTTTGCTTGCTCTACTGCATAGAGATTTCCAGGTAGGTTGCCCTGAAACCAAAAAGGTAGAGACAGTTGGGGTCCCCTCTGTACCACTCTACCCAAGAGTGAATCAAATAAGACCATACCAATATTTTTCAAAGACAACCGTCCCCTGGAATTAGCCACACTTCAGAACCATGCAGTAGAATAAAACTTCACACTCATTGTTGACAGCTTCAAGAAAATTTCAGATATGAAATCAAACTGCGGGTATACCGAGATACACTCAAAGTAATCCAACGTAAGCTAATGCAGTTTGGGAATGCCTGGAGCCCCTGAGACAAATTAACATAGCATATTCGTGCAGCTTAAGGGGTACCCAGGCTATTCTAAGTCCTCATCAAAGGTCTTGAGAGAACCGAGAACAACCTGTGAAAGCAGAACAGGGATGACTCCTCTGCTATTGAAATTTGATTTTTCCTTTACTGCGCAAGAAGGTTGTCACGAAATTAGTGATTGGGATGTGCAGCTCCCACACCATAGCCGTGTCTGTAAATTCAAACTTTCAGTACTTGCCCTTCACAAGGTACAACAAATGAAGTGTTACGCCGATCTTCATAGTCGGAGCCGATGGTAGATATATATTGATGAAATAGGTTTTAAGGATAGAGTTTCAAACAAACAGAACACAGTGTGCTCATGTTGGTCGGGGGCCCTAGGTTGATCGAGACTACATCATCATCACTCATACCCCTCCAAGGAACATGTATTTGGTTGCGCCTGTCTTCCCATCTCAAGCTTCTAAGTTGACACTCATGCAATGATCGGGGAGATCCCGCAGCTAGTTGTAAATTAGTCGAGTAAAATTGCAAAATTACTGATTTTTTTGGGGAGATTTCGGCCATATAACCGAGTTAAATATGAAGAGTATAGGAAATCAACCGACCAATATGAGATAATGTAGGAAATTTAACCCCTCCGGCTCATAAAATGGCGGAAATGAGTTGGGTCTCCCGAGGGTATAGGCGGATATTGGCTAGTCTTCCGAGGGTATGGGCGGATATTGAATGAGGGAGGTTCTCAGCCATGTAGGTTACATGAAACTTAACGACGCTTTTGCTTCATTATTGCATTTCATTATTGACGGCTAGCGTTTAGAATGTATTATGAGTGTGTCTATGGAAGATCTTTGTGGTGATCTTGATAATGTACTAATGGAAGCCATAGCTTTATGAAGGAACTCTACAAAGTTTAGATGGTTGTTTTCACATCCACAAAGATACCTTTTAGGGTGTTTTCCTCTTGAAGGTGAAGATGATATTGTTGATTTTGACTCTAACAGTTGGTGAATTTCATTTTTGTATATAGTATGGTATGTTAGGTTACTCTTTTATCATGTTGTGGCCTCAAATATAATATGAGGTTTTAAGACCTAGGTATGATAGAAGAGTTTATCCATGGCCATCAACCGGTTGATGGCTTATTTTAGGTTCAACTCCTGCTACGGATAAATTGTTGATCATTCTTGTTGGATGTTGATATCATTACATATTATTGTTGTATGTTGATATGTTCTTTGGACATTGTTGTTGAATGGTGTATGTTGTTTGTAGATATAATTGAAAAACCAACTTACTTATCAATGCCCGAGTTTTTGGTTGGTTGTTATTACAATGAAGAGGAAATTAACTGGCACTTGAAAGAAAATATAGGATATTGGCCGATCCAAATTAATGACAACAAATTTGCAACCAATCAAATCCTAAAAAAACCGGTAGAAATTATGAAGGGACGGATTTTAGTTGGTTGAGCTCAAAAATCTCCCAAACCCTGCACTCACATGCTTAAGAAATGGTAATTGATTGTGCACATAAGACCCGGGTACGCAACTCCCATATTATACGCAGGGGGCATCGTACTGAAAACGGTTTAGAGGACGGCTTTTGTAAAAATTATATCAAATTATATCAAATTAAAATGATCAAAAAGTTGGGTGAAGACCAAATTATATAAAATGAGATGAAATAAAAGTTGGGTAAAGACCAAATTAAATAAAATGAGATGAAAAAAAAGTTGGGTGAAGACCAAATTAAATAAATGAGATGAAAAAAAGTTGGGTTGCATATTTATTAAGCCTCCCATTAAAATTATAATTCATTCACAATGTTAAAATTTTATTAAAAAGTCCAAAAAGTTGGGTAGTTTGACCTATGGTACATGTATTTTTTTAAATCATATAATTAGGTTTTTAATGCAATTATATGCTTCAAAATATATTCATTTCCTATATATAATTACATTTTTGGATTCCTTGTTAGAAGGGCTACAAGGGTTTCCTACATTAAAACAAATTGTATCACTCAATATTGGACTAAAACGCATTATAAGTGATTATAATCAGGACCATATAATACGGGAGTTACGTACCCGGGACATAAGAATGATAAGCAAGTACTACTCTTGTGGAACCTGGAATTTAACAGACTAACATTGATTAATATCCCTCGCTTACCAACCTCGTAGTACACTATTACTATTAGCCAAGCACAAACACTAAATTGTCGGTCCAGGACTTCGTGCACTCACACTTCCGGTTGGTATTTCTCAGCGCTTACAAACGAGAGCTTGTCACATTTGTTCCAACCTGTATACATGACACAACACAGACCAATACTTTCAAGCCTTCCCTAGTCTCAGTTGTTTGGACAGATCTCTTTTCCGACTATGGCAACTCTAGCCACCCATGACACTTAGATGCTTGAGAAATCAAAGGCGGTTGTGCATATAAGATAGATAACCAAATACTACTCTTGTGGGCCCTAGAATTTAAGAGACTCACCTTGCCTACAACTCAAATCCGGTGCAGATTTATGAAGGGAGTCAGACATCGAAGCCCCCTCCAATATCGATGGTTACATAATTCACCCAACGCATCCCATCGATTAGCATCCCGCGCATCCCAACCTCGTGATACAATATGTACATATATCAAGTTAGACCAAGCCGTGGTAGCTTTGAGCCTTTAAGATATGAATGACAAAGGTGATTTGTGCAAGCTTTACATGATTGAACAATTCCTAAGGAATATGTCAACATAAACTATAAATATCACGAGAGTAAGATGACGTCGGCTGAGGGGATGTTGTGAATGAGAGAGAGTTCACTCTAGGCTTAGCTTGTCTGTAAATCGGCTTGTACACTATCATAGAATAATTGGTTGGTGTATTACCGTGTTTTGTGCCAAGTCTAAGAGAATTAGTCCCTATACTCTATTTCTATACTCCATATATAATTTACATCCCTCGCATCCCAACCTCCTAGTACACTATGTACATTGGACGAGGTACACTAAGGGCATTTCTTAATCATAGAACCTAGGAACCATGGATTGCATGAGTGATACCTAATAAAAGGAGCTTCTATTCACTACACTAAATAATGTATGAACTGTCACCAATTTTATTTGTCTTGCTCGAGACTCAATGTAAACCCCCGTGTAGTGTTGGCCATCACTCGATGTGAACCTAACATTATTTGTCATTCCTTTTAAAAGCATTTGGACATGAGAAGTTTACAATGTTTCATTTCTTGTCACTTACTAAGTGATTTTTCATCCAAATTTCAATCATCCACGACAATATTTCATTACAAAACTGGTAGGATGCATAATATATGCCAAACTTCATGTCAATAATTGGCAACTGGATGAACTGAAAGTAACTTGGGGTGACCATACTTGTAAACTCGTTCATACAAAGTGTCACTAGAAAATTTACCACATCAACATAAAATATCATATTATGACACTAATAACAATATTTAGTGTAATCATAATAGTGCATATTGAAGTAAGAGGTTTGGGCATTTCTTGAGCAATTCTATCCTTACTTTCAAGTTTAGTCACTTCTTAGTACATCCTCTTGTTCAAAGGCCATTTCATTACCCTACATATTTGTGTATCTTTCAATACCCAAGAGGGTGGGTGGGACCATCCCTCAAGGAAAATCTTTCTTTAACTATCTTCCCAAATTTGGCACTTTCCCATATAGGTTTGCCTCCTACCACTAAAACATTTATAACCTCAATCATCAATCTAGGAAGGTGATATTTACCGCTAGTACGTTCCTGACCCTATATACACTTAGGTAAAATGTTGTGCTAAATATATAAATTTCAACATGTTCAAGCTCAAAAACGTGTGCAAGACAAAATCAATGGAGCTTCCAAAGTCTACCTTAAATCCATAGGCGTTGTATTCTTAATTTTCTTGTAGAATACATAAGCAACATACACATAATTTTTTAAAGAAAGATGAGATACAAAACTTAAGAGTGCTACCAAATTTGTGAAGGTCTGCCTCACATGTGCCCATGCCACCAACCAAATCCACAAGGAGGGTTAGGAAAGTACACGAGATAAACATTAGCAGGACCCAATTGTTATCTTTGTCACACAGTCATGTACAACATAAACATCCATTTTGTATCACTAAGTACACATATTGCCATTGAGTAGTCCACCTGTTTTTTAGATATTTGAACCACGCGAGACTGAGCTTTATAGCAGGTTACACACTCCTTCCACCTTTACTAGTACTCACTCCTTAACCTAGTAATCTCAAGGGTTACTTAGGGTAAACAACCGTTGTTGCTTAAACTATGAGAGAAGACTCTCATGGTTTCCCCTGGAACGGGCATCACAAGAATTATAAGACTCTTAAAGATTATTACCTCCTCCCAAATGTGAACACCTTGAACATGTTTGGACAAGCCAATGTCATGCATATGTCTCCCCAAGAGTAAGCCCATGATTCTCACAAGGTTGGGGTGGAAATATCTAGTTCATTGATACCCTGACTATGATTGTGTGGGTCATATATAGTGGTAGAGTATGAGCCCAAAATGGTTGCTCATATTTGTTTTATGTTTAGAACTTATTTAGAATTGCATTTGAGGTCATTATTGAAATATCAAAAAGTATAAAAAGAGTGAGGCTTGGTGTGGATTTATGTTTTAGGCCTTAAGCTTATTTTGTGTGGTTAATTAGAAGCTTAGTAGCATTAGGGAGTGTTTTGGTTAAGTGAGTAGTGGTTGATGAAGCACGGGGAAGGGCCTTGGGTTTAAACGTTTGATTTAGATCATGTTCGTGTTGGTTTAGGGGGTGAGGGTTTAAGTGGATAGGATAAGGTCCTACTAAGTAGGAGAGGGTTAAGGGGTTTGTGGTTTTGGGTGCCCTCTTCTTTTCTCTCCTCTCTTCCTTTCTCTTCTCTCTCCTCTCCTCTCCTCTCCTCTCTCTCTCTCTCTTCTCTAGGAAGTTGAGTTCTTAGAGCTCGGAAAAATGTGGGAATTAGGTAGGGGACTTAGTGGAATTAATGGAATTAGGAAGGGGAATTAGGTAGAGGACTTAGTGGAATTAGTTAGGAGCTGCTGTGATTAGTTGCTACTGCTGGAGTTAAGGAGCTTTCGGACTGCTGGGATTAGTGTTACTGTTGGAGCTAAGGTCTCTCAGACTGCTGGGATTAGTGCTACTGCTGGAGCTAAGGCTTTCGGACTGCTGGGATTAGTGCTACTGCTGGAGCTAAGGTGCTCTCGGATTGCTGGGATTAGTGCTACTGCTGGAGCTAAGGCTCTCGGAGTGCTGGGATTAGTGCTACTGCTGGAGCTAAGGTCTCTCCGACTGCTGGGATTAGTGCTACTGCTGGAGCTAAGGCTCTCGGACTGCTGGGATTAATGCTACTGCTGGAGCTAAGGAGCTCTCGGACTGCTGGGATTAGTGCTACTTCTGGAGCTAAGGAGCTCATCGGCTACTGATGCACGGCCGAGACCCGGAGGGAAGACCGGGTATGAGACGGTTATAGAATACCGGGTACGAGCCGGGTATGGGCCGGGTAGGGCCAATGGCCAAGGGCTAAGGGCCTAAGGGGGATTTTGCTCCACAATTAGAAGGTGGTCTAGGGGGGTGAGCTTTTGGTAGTGAGTGAGGGTGGTGTGTAAATTAGTGTAGGGAGAAGGGGATAGATAGGGAAGAGCATTTTTCAATGCTTGTACTCTCATTATGGAATAAATTGGTGTGCAAGAATTTATGGGAATTGAAATGGAGTTTTACTAGTTGGTAAGAGGGAGCTATGTGAACATGAATGTGATACCCATTCCCTCACCCGGACTAGGACGCTTAAGGGTGGGCGGTTTGGCCTCACACTATGGCATGACAAAAATGAAGTATTTTCTGGCCACATGGCTTGAGTGCAAATTTGTGACTGCATAGTGGAAAGAAGCAGTCCTCTTGAAGAAGATTGCTCTTTAGTATGTGTGCACACCACCCCCTTCCATTCTCAAGTATTGAAGTGTTGAGGTGACTAACCTACTTGAGAGTCATTATGGGCAACTAACCACAAATGGCATTTTTTTCCTTCTCTTTCTTGTATGCACACCGAATTCAAAGCCAACCCAACCATACCCATACCCAACCAATCCTCCTCTTCAATTTAACTCTAAGTTAGTGGATAGAAATGTATGTGTATAGAACATCCAACATTTGACATGTATGTGTATAAAACATGCCCAAAAACAATGGTTGAAACTTTAATAGTTGAGCACTTTGGAGTTCATCACAAAGGCCATAAACCATCTATGACTTTAGGTCGTCAATGGAATTAAAATATTTAAAATTTCTACAATTGATAAGATACTGAATGCAAATCAAACCCTGACACACGCATGCACGCACGCGCATGCACAACTATAGAACTATATTTACGTATTTGTCAGAAATTGTATTGACCATAATAAAATCACTTTCAACTCTCATCTTTTGGTAGGTCATAAACCTACATGTGCTCTAAAGACTTAAAGAGTTTCAACCCAAAGCTCTATAGTCTTGTCCTATGAAGAATTAAATTTTAATTTGAATTTTTAGAATGCTCACATAAAATTCACCAAGTCATTTGAAGACACCATCAATTGTTGTGGATAGATTTGATCTTTAAAGTGACATCAACAAGTTTTCTTCAACAACAAAAGTTTACGAGTATGGCCTTGCAACCTTCACTTCATAGCAAATGAACAATGTGGGTTAGTAAGGCTAATCGTAAATTTAAGAAAGCCACCAACGGCCACAAGTTAGTAAAAGTAGACGATACAATGCAACCTTGGCAATGGAGAGGTGGCCAAAGATTCGTGGTGTTTACCGAACTCAACCATTAGTAAAGTGAAAATACATCGACCTATTCTATAGCCAATTAATGACTAGTTTTAGATGACGTGACTCTAAAAATGATATCAAAGCACTCGAAATCATTTTTAAAGCGTTTATGGTATTTAATGTCACATACACTATTGGCAAACTCTTTAAACTAGATGTGTGGAGATCTGGTAGTGTCACATACTTTAAATGTCAACATGACAGGGTTGCACATGAGAAATTCATCAGCCGACACGTTTACATCCGTCCGACAGATGTTCATCCATCCAGTTCTCCTCCGTCTCTCTCCTCCTGCGAGGAAGACGCAGGGCAAAATAGGGAGAGGCTGAGAGCAGACGCGCCGAGCCAAGGTGCCATCTCTCCCATAGGCTCCAAGTTTCAATGATCCAGGGATGCGCCGAGCCTACCGCCGAGCAGATGCGCCGAGCCTACCGACACTGCCCTTGTTTAGTAGTCCTTTTTGGTGCTTTTGTTCTGCCTCCGTCCAGGCTGAATTGTTGGACATCTTGCAGGTGTGAGAACCATGCATATCTGTGGACAAAAACCCGTCTGATGTAAGAGATCCTCCACGGTGACTTCTTTATTATCTGTCTCTCTCTCTCTCTCCAAACTTTTGTTTCTTCTCCTCCCTTGGACTTGCCTCCCAGCAGCAGCGACTGCCCCACTTCTGGCTCTCAATGAGCTCGGCCGAATTTTTCAAGTAAGTGCCTGCGTCGACCTGCTCAAGTGAGTTTCATTCAATGCGTTGTCACGGAAGGAGGTGGCTGGATTTGCTAGGTGTGTAAGAGTGTGGTATGTCCGGGGGTTGGATTTCGGGTTCCCAAAGTGTGAAAAAGTATCTGCATTGCAGATTTTCTTCTTCTGAAACTTCAGTGTTTCTACTTTGATCGAGATTCAGCGAACATCATGTGTGCAAGAGGTTTAGGTGTTCGGTGACGGTGGTTGTCCAGGTCTAAATTTAATGATGATGATGCTATAGCTCACAGTCAGTCTGGCACGAGGAACGTATTGTTTGAAGGCAAGTTTGTAAAGTTACAAACTGATTATTGACTAGCTAAGCCAGCTCGGAGGAACCGGAGTCAGAGTCAGATTCTAGCATTGCCTGCTCTTTGTTTCCATCAGGATGAGGTAATACATATCCACCACGTTCAGAGAAAATGTGTTGTGGCCCACTAGATTTTTTACGAATTCTTTCAAAAAACGAGGTGCGTAATATCTTTCCAGGAAACTGCGTTCAAAAGTGGGCACTGAGTGGAAACGATTACCCTCAAACCTAGGATGCAATAATATAAGTGGTACCTTCATTGTTACACTGTCGTCTTCGTGAAACAGTTTAGGAACAGTGGTCGTCATGTTTCAACTTTTTTGCCTAAATCGTTGCAAAGCTCCATAAAATTTCTTCAAGGTACAACCTGCAAACTTTGAGAAAATTCCTATTTGCATCTCCAGTGCACATGTTTAGGGGATTCTGCAATTGTGATAATCCTCTCTCAAAAGTCACTCGTCATTGAACCTCAATGATATCTTTGCTAGTGCAACATGTAAGCCGGGTCAAAATTCTTTCCACCATTTTCTATTGCATCACAATAGATGCGGATGCCAGTGGGCACAAAACTTGAGTTCGTTGTTTTCATCTTCAATTATGGCCTTCCAACACTATTACCCATGTCAAATATTAGCACGATAGCAGCCGTTGATGGACATTATGTCCTGGTTTAAACCATATGATGGTTTCTTCTGTCTGGCATCTGTTGCAGTCATTGTATGACTCCTCTGTTTCTAACTTATTGACCGCAGTGAGCCACTGAAGTCATTTGACATCTTATCACTTAGTATGCTACACTACTCATCATATCATCCTTGTAGTTCATGGAGACATTTATGGGAACAAATTGTTTGTTGGAAAAACCCTCATTGGATAGTCCTTCATTGCAGTTAGGGGGCTGAGAGGTGAAGTATTCAACTTATTAATGCACACATGCTGGAATTCAGAAGTTTAGTCTTTGTGCAACAGAAGAGTTATTCTTGGAGGTCTATGGTTGTGAAGCGACGTGGATGCAATTGCATGTTTTATAATTCAAAGTCTATCAATTTGAAGAGCAACTCAAAAGGAGCATATCTAGGGTAGTTATGGAAGGTGTAGAAAAGTCAAATTGACGCATATCCACCTCAGCAAGTTCCTCTTCCAACTGTATTTGACTTGACAAACAAGGGACCATAGTTACTATATGCAATCTGGTGTAAATACTTGGGTTTAGGGTCCTCCTCGCGTGCCACAGCTTGGTGTAAATACTCTCCCGAGTCCTCCTCACGTGCCACAGCTCCAGAGCAATACAAACGGGCCTTGTAGACCACACCAAAGTGAAGCCACTGTTGCCCTTCAATCTTTTCCCTCAAGTACGCATGCTTTCACCTTCTGATTCACCCTTAGCCTCCACGTTGATCCTCACATGCTCTCGGTGCGTGTGCTCAATTGGTGGTTGAAGCTCCTGCAATGAGAACACAAATGTGGGTTGTGGTAGCCTATATAGTAGAGACCAACGGATGAGTTTAAGTAGGTGTACCGGATGAAGGGTTAGGGTTTACTTACACACACTGTATTACTCCTTTCCATTTCTTAACCTCTCCATGCTCTTCTTGTTTTCGGAGTGCATGTGTATTCCTGGCTAAGGGCGATTGTGATGTGACGGTAAGTCGTCTACTCTCTGTGGAAAACCCTTCCTCTTCGACACTTGAATGGTTGCAGGGTTGCACTCGCAAACCCTGATTGTCTACCATAGCCATCCACCGCGAATCTTGAAGTGTTTGAGTTTTGAATCTGTAAGAGTAACAATGTCTGATCGCATATTGGAGGCTTTTTGGTGGTAGTTGAGACCGAGACCAAATCTTCATTGAAGAAGCAGAAGAGGAGATGATGGCTGAATCTCTTTCTGTAAGGGTTTGATTCGAAATGTAGCTCTTTAAATGAAACTCTGTATTGAGTTCTTGGTTTCAAGTTCCAAGAAAACCCGCATCTGTGTTTTGGGCTTGACAAAAAAGAAGTTGTTGATGTTGAGGTTTACTCACGTTTTGTGTTGCAAAAGTTGAATAGCAAGATCTGACAAATGTCTTGGAGCCAACTGGCCAAGGTTTAGCAGTGTTCATCGTCATTTTGATGAATCCATCACTCTTTTGTGGTGCCTTGGATCTTTCCGAGTCAATCATCTCATTAAATAATGTGATGTGTTTGGAGTGATAATGAGAAGCAAGGATTTCTCAAACTTATTGGCCGCTACTTGAGGTGCCTACCAATCTCTCTATGCATCATTCCCTATTCAGACCAAGGAATTTCTATGAATTTAATTGTTTGCTCTCTACAATGAGTTCAAGTGCATGTAATCCCTCTTTATACGTATTGGAGTGTACAGCCGGGCTGGGGATTCGTGGCACTCAAGTAAAATCATCCATCCAAGATATCGTGGATGAAGTGGCTCCAATAAAAAAAGCCCCCCTATGGGGTTGAGGGCCGATTCATTCGAATGTGACGTCACTAGACTAATTCGGGGCCTTTGACTCTATTTCCGGAATCAAATTGCCCAAAAATAGCCATTTAGATGATTCTTGTGTTTTTTTCATCCGCACGGATGATTTTACTTGAGTGCCACGAATCCCCGGCCGTACAGCCGGTTACATCGGAGTTGTAGGTGATGGATTTATTGGACCTACTGTATTCTCAGAGTAATAATGAACCTTGCACTGATTTGGTGTTTATTGCAAAGTTTAATAGCAGTCTCTGGTTGGGTTGCAGTAGCGTTGTCATATTTGATGAAATATTGTGTGCACGTCATTCATGTAACTGAAGTATTGATAGTTTGACCTGTGACACGTCGTTATTTATCTTTGATACCTTACTACTGTCTTGACAGTGGAACAAGTGACACCATCCAATGGGAGAAGATCAAGCCTCCTACCGATGAGGTTGTAGTTCCTTACGACAATTTGGCTGAATTTTCAGATGGTAATAACCTTGACTACCTTGCAACAAATCTAATTTTGAATACGACCTTATGTTCTTGGAAAATTATGAAATCGATAAATTCCTACGTGAAGTTTCTTCTCTTAGTTCATTCCAAGCACGGAAGTCCAGGTTCTATTTGGTTTCCAATGCTGAAATTTGACAATCAGCCCCACCGTGAAGATTTGGTAGTCTGGTAGTTTGGAAAATCAGTCTGGTTGTTCAAATGGCCTTTTGGGTTTATAGCCATAAACTCTCGCAATATTGTAGATTCAGCATTCGATATGTTGTTGTTGTTGTTTATACATTGTAATTTGTCGATGTCTTAAAAAACTTTTATGGTATATGTGTTTCCATTTCATATTTAAATGCATCGAATAGGCTATTGGAGGGTTGTTTCTAACCAACTCGTTGACCTTGGTCAATGCAGAGCAAACCAAAGTTATGATAGTAAATGATAGTAACCAAATGTCAGAGATGTCACTACACTCAAATCTCTTCCATGTCAAGATGCACATGCACATCTGTTTTTGCTTCTCAGAACTTGCAGATTTGTATGCACATGCACTAGTATCTATCCACCTCAATACATATGGCAAGACCTGAAATGTAAATGAACAGAAAGATCAAATTATATTGAAATGCATACTCGGTGCAGTTCCTGGTCATAAGGTATGTAAGGTTAAAAAAGTTGGAACATGGAGTCAAGGTGTGTATCGGAGTTCTTATTGCAATATCGTCAATTTTTGGTTGTATATGTGGTTGCAGGAAATTTTTGGTGGATTGAGGTGTTTAGGTCAGGATCAGGTGCTTTCCCAGGTATGGATATCTCTTCTTATAAGTCTTCTCATACGATTGCATGATAATTGTAAGTAAGGAAATTGTGAATATGAATATTAATACGCCACACCTGCAGACTGATGTGCACATCTGTGAGCATACTTTCAATTCATGCTATGCGAAAGATCCTGAAGTCGTCAGTGACAACGCTGCGTTAATACATTGCTACCCCAAAGAGTTTTCTTTTCACGTGTCCAAGTGTTCTATTACACGCTGTCACTGCAGTCTAAATCTTTGTGGAGGAATGCTGTTTTTGCTAGGTTTTTAGACCACAACCCAAAGTCTTAACTCTTTTAGGAGCTGATTGCAATCATCACCCACAAAGTTTGATGTATTTTGTCTTTTCAAAGAAATGCCTGTTCCTTTGCTATCTAAATATGTAACAGTCAGTAGGCAATCCTTTCAAGTATTTTGTGTCTTTGCAGTTCCAAAGAGTCTTTTTTCTTGTTGGTTAAGTTGTTCTATTTCTTGTGGTTTACTTACAACCCATGCTTCTAAAGGAGTTATGTTTCTGGCCTATCAAATTATAGCATTCTCAAGTGGATCATTGATACTGGAGACTCTTGTAGTGCATCATTGCCTTGATGTTGTTGGCGTGCCCTAAATTTGCTTGGATCAGTCACCAACTTACACAACAGATCTCATTGAACTAGAAATTTCTTAGAGCCCTCTGATATATTTCTTTCCAATTTCTGTTTTATTTTTTGTAGATCAAACTGTTTGAACATCAAATGGTGGCGACTTGCATTTTGAGACGACTTTGACAAAAGGGATAACAGAAACTTAAATGTTGTTGGCAGGCCTAGCAGCGTACTTCTTCACAGAAAACATTGCTCGAGGTTGGCGTGTTGCTGAATCTCTGGAATATGGCATCGTTGGCTTGAATGAGGGCCTTGTTTCAAGCGAGGTATTGAAGTCCGCATTTGTATCCAATATATGACTCTTCTACTTCATGAGCAATTTCAAAGTTCCATTGTATTTGCTCACGTATTTTCCGTCATCAGAACTATACAAGTATCTACATACACAATAGCTGATATTATGAGGAAAATGGCCATGGGCATGATTTGGGTTAGGTGATCATCTCGCACTAAATCAATTGCGTGTTTCAATTCCTAGATTGAGAACTTTGGGTGCAGGGAAAAAAGTGTCCGTTTAAGGCCGCCTACCTTCTATCCAAATCTTTACTCATGTGTGAGTTGGTCGTAATGCAATGGATACTCTACAGGTGGCTCCATTTGCAGGCAACCCGGGTAGCTGCCCGGCCCAATCTGGGCCGTCGATGGGCCCGGGGTGCCTCCATGGCCCAGATTGAATTTGCGACTGGGGCCATGGAGCGCCCCACCTGAACATGTAGCAACCCCAAACCACATAATATTCTCCCTTATATCGTATCTTATTATTAACCTCTCAATGCCCAAGGAGCTAAAAGGTGCTTGCGAGCAATCTATAGTTTCCACTCGTCCAGCCATATGACATGTTCCACTTGGGCTTACCTCACCTTCCTCGCACCTGCTGTTGAATTTTGTGTCTGGATCGAGGTGAGTCGATTCCAGAGTGTAGGGCGTCAAGCTCTATCCCGAATTTCTTGAACAGCTAAACCCTTCCGATCTTGCAACCTCACAACTGGTGAGAAGTGTAAACTGTGAGCCATTCGCTTTTTGATCGTGATATCTTTGAAGCTGGCGAGCTGAATTCACATGCTTCCAGAACTGTTTATGAGTTTGTGGTGTCGTTCATCTCTTGCTCCTTGCAGCCGGTGTGGTAGTCAATTGAAGAGTGCTCGTGATGCGGAATGATGGCAACTAGGTACGTAGTGATCATCCCACGCTTGCCAGTTGAGTTTTGAACCTTGTTATGTGCATTTACTGTTCTTTGATGTGAAGAGGAACAGAGCCTCTACGATGGTGGCTTACGTGATGAAACTGATGGTGCAGGGCGGACCAAGTTTCGGAACCTAAACACACAGTTTTTTTGAGTCACAGTGGTGCTCAAAAGGACTTTGTTGAGCAGCTATGCGTCGATCTTGAGAGGGTGTCGTACAACCCCTTCTTTGATAAAAGGCTTGCGAGCTTGGAAAAGGGCGCCCCTTTTCCAGGCCCTCTTTTTGATGCCATTCGTAAATGTCGGTTGTTTATTCTTGTGCTGTCCGAAGACTTTTTTACTGAAACAAAATGGCCAATGATGGAGCTCGCTGCAGCTGTAGCAGCCCAGAGTGAAAATCCCAACCTCAAGTTACTCCCTCTCTTTTTCAAAATTTTTGTTCCAGAATTCAAGGTGAAGAAGAGGCATGCCGTTTGGTTTGAACGTTGGACGCATTGGGCGTCCGTGATTTCGAGAATCGATGTAACGAAGTGGAAGGAAGCTTTGAAGGTGGTGGAGGTGTGGAATGGCATCCAGTTTACGGCGGGCATGGGGGAAGTCGCGTACAGGAAGCTCATTGTTGAAACTGTTTGCAGAATTTGCCCGAACAGCGTGTTTGATGTTTCTCGTGTCGTGGGGAGGGAAAGATTTTGCCAGGTATTTATGCATCTTTTGCGCATGCTAGACTCCTCTTACATTGAAGTGACAAATCGCAAGTATACATCCACCTGTCCTAGCAAAAATAGGATGTTGTCTGGAATAAGCTAAACTTGTGGCTTTTTGTTTTTCCTACCTCAAGGTTTGGTCTTTTCTGTCCTGGTTTCCTTGTGTCAAAAGTGACATGTTAGGGCACATATTATGGAACAATTTTCTTGAGTCTTTCTGTTGCCTCTAGAGATGTAGCAGAAACTCAAGGGAAGGATCTACTCTGTGGAACTGATATGGTCAGGCAGTGGGGATGTCATGCATGGAAGGTGGCTCCTTCCCAAGCAGATAGATTAATCTGGATAGTCCTTGGTGAAAGTGCTCGCCACCATTTGGCTCTTGCGGCATATGTGATTTGTTTTCTATTTCATTGTAGTAGTTTGAATGTTTCTTTTTTATTAGCATTGTATTGAGAAAGTCACTTTTAGAAGCTTTGGATGACTATCTCCCCTGACTCGTAGTCTATGGATTAACTGAACCGGAAACCATTATTTATAAAAGCTTTGAATAACTATCTCTCTTATTCTTATTATTGGTTTACTGTAAGTTTTGTTTGAGCATCGATACTTACAAGGATAGCATGCTCTTATAAGCAACTTATGCTCTTGTCACTATTAAGAGAATAGCTTGAAATTGTCGGAAATGAACCAAGGATAGAATGAGGTACATTGCTTATTCCATGATGCATTTGGCAATCTGTGTTGTTGCATGCCTGGTTATGGTAGGAGATGGGAACCAGAGCATTGTGAGCATTCTACTAGAATTCCTTAGAATCAAAGACAAAAGTCATCGATCTGCCTAGTATCTTCTTGAAACCATGAGGAGCATCCAATCCTGGGACATAGCTGACCGGTTGACAACATGTGGTCTCTGACAGATTGTTTCTCATAAGTTTGCCAAACTAAAACCCAATTTGAAACGTGAACTAAAACGTGAAACCCAATGGGGCCTCAAAGCTCCTCATATTGGTTTGTTTGGCATGGGCGGTCTTGGGAAGACAACTTTATGTAAGGTCATGTGCAACCATTACTTTGCGGAATTTGGAGGAAATGTCATTCACATGGACCTGAACTTGAATACCATTGTGGACCATCAAAGAAGGGTGATTGCCAAATTAACTGGAGCAACTCAAACAATAATTGATCCCGATGAGGTGAGAAATGACTTGAGGTTTTATTAACAAAGCCACTCCTAGGGTAAGGAGGAATTTATGATTTTGAGCGCCTTCTGATTTTTCTCCATAGATACTGGTTTGTAAAGCAGGCATGGAATGCATTATTGTTATCAAGGATTGGCTTACCGATGAAATATCTAATAGTGGGATTTGGGGATTGGGATGAATGAGAATCTTAAGTTGCAAAAGATGATATTTCTTATTTGTAAGGAAGGTTATGTGAAGATGACCCCATTTTCTTAGAGAGGCAAACTTGAAGTATGGTGTCAGATGAAGCACCACTAACAATGACCTCTTCAAATTTTCTTAGGGACATCTGCGGTTGAAAAATATCCTCTCCATGCACAAGGTTTTTCTTGCTCTGGACAATGTGACAGATGCCCCAGAAATTTTGGAGGAAGTGTTGTGGTATTTATCGGTCTCCTATGGCGTGGGAAGTATGATATTGGTAACCTCACGCAGTCTTCAAGTTCTTCTTTCTAAGCTCCGAATTGCAAAAAACCATTGCTTGGAGGTCCCAGATCTAAACGAAACAGAGGCAATTTCTTTATTCCTTCGAGCAGATCCATCAAACAAGCATCTGGAATTTTCTTCTTATAGTGATGATGAGAAACTCCGAGTTGTGGAGGGTGTTCGGAAGGCGTTTTCCCCAAGGACATCAAGATCAGACGAGCAATATCACCCATTGGCACTGAAGACACTTGCGTCTAGGTTGGGTAAACTCATCGATAAACCAGAGCAATGGCGGAATACCCTAGCAAATTTGGATTTGAAATTTACACCACACAAGGTTCACCCTATCGTCTCAATCTTGGGATCCTCCTTTGAGATGTTACCAGATGTACAAAAACTCATCTTTATGGATGTAGCCCTTTTCAAGCCATCTTGTGCGATTGTCAAGGAGGATATTTGCAAATGGTTAAGCCTTGTGCACGGGTTGCCATACAAAGGCATTGAAGAACATGTGAGTTTTACCAATGAAGTTTGAAACAGAGAATTTGTGATTCAATTGATTTTGAGCATGACATGAAATGTATGGGCTTTGAATAGTGTATGTCTGTCTGGTTGTGCAGCTCAGCAGTTTAAGAACAAAGTCCCTCTTAGAAGCATGTTTAGGTGATGAAGAGACAAAGGCCATAAATATGGACGAAGGTGCAAGCACATCTATTGGAGGCCTGCAAGAGATGGAAATGTATTCAGGTTCTGAGGTTGTGGTGCACGACTTGTATGTTGACTTTGCAAAGCTGGAGTGTAAGAGGGGTTCTCTTGACGAGATTGAGTGTTTTGCTCATGAAGACTGCGATGATGTCCCACGTCAAATGCAAGGATCTCCATCAAGAGGTCGATTTTGGCCTTTGAAGAGGATTGCCCTTATTCGCGGAAGGTTGCCGAGTCTGAGTGTATGCAAGTTTGGTAAATATTACAAGAATGTGGCGGTGTTGAAGTTGGAATACCTTACAGCACTGAAGGACTTGAACATGGAGGGTATGATTTGTTTGGCCAGCGTCGACATTTTCCATTGCGATAAGCTCCGTAACATACATGGATTGCAAACACTAAAGAGGTTGGTATGGTTACGAGTGGCAAGGTGTGAGAAGTTGGAAGTTCTTCCCAATCTGCAAGAATTACGTGTATTGGAGCATGTTGAGGTCCGAAATACAAGCCAAGAACTATGTCCAATCATCTCCAACTGCCCACAGTTGCATGAGCTAAGATTGAGCAGTCACTACGCTGTCAAAGATCTCTCCAATATTCAAGCATTGGATGCCCTACGAAAGGTGGTGATCGAGTGGTGTCCTAAACTTTGTACACTGCCAATGCTCCAAGGATTTTCGCGGCTGCAAGAGTTGTATGTATTGGACTGTCCTGAACTTGGTGGAGTGATGGAGATTGGGGGTCTAGTAGCTTTGAGAAAGCTACATTTAAGAGGGATCAACATAACAGAGTTGGGTGGTGTTGGCTTGATGAGAGACTTGTGCCATCTCATATGTGAGCATTGTCCCCTTCTACATAAGTTGTCTGACAAGATTGGTGCATTGACAAAATTAACGTTGTTAAGGTTATCAAAGTGTCGTAAACTTGATGGGGTGTTGGCAGTGGGAAGCCTACTAGCTCTTGAGAAGCTGCATTTGACGGACATTGCAATCACAGAGTTAAATGGGGTTGGCAAGTTGAGGTGCTTGTGCGAACTTGTTTGGTGTTCAGATCCCAAATTGAGCTGTCAGTTGTCGGATGTGGGTGGATTGACGGAATTGACAAAATTGCGACAATTATGCATACAAGCCTATTGTAAGAGTTTCAGCATTGTAGATTTTACACCTTTGCAACACATCAGGAACTTTCTACAAGGTGAGGTGCATTGCAACATTGGTGACGTGAATCATGTGATGGAAATTATGACACAACAGGCTATGATTGTTTTGGATGATACACAACAGGCTATGGTCAGTGCAGTTGAAAGAAGAGTGTTGTCTTTTCTGATGGTGCAAAGCGCAGTCAATGTGGTTGAAGAAACTGAACTTGACAATGACATCATTGTTAATGCCAATAAGGTTCCACATGTGACTGTCAGGGACGTGGAATCCCAAACAACACTACGGTTCTTCTATGGAGTTAGTCTCGACCATGTGAATGAGTGCATCGCAGGCATAGGAAGAACCGTGAGGATTGTTTCCTTTACAGAAAACATTTTCCAAGGCCGAGGTAAACCTGACCTGAGTACAACGCATTTCAGGAACATTTCTGAATTGTATTTGGATGACCTTGAGATTGGGCATTTGCAACTCATTGGGATGAAATGTTTGTCAAAATTATACATCCGTAGATGCAAGAGATTGATGAGGCCAGTTATACTTGAGGCCATGATGGCATTGGAAGACATCAAAATGGAAGAGTGTGAATTTTTGGATGATGATCGTATTGCTCTTAGGATACGAGAGTGCGCACAGCTTCAGAAGGTCACAGTTATGGAATGCAACAAGCCGAGGAGTATAGTTGTTTCTAAATTTGGGAGTAGTCATGACTTTCAGAACTTGCCTATTGAAGACATCTCCAACGTTCAAGGCTCGACAAGTCCTTGGGTGAGTATTGGGTGGTGTGACAATATCCTCGATGTTGATTCTTATGGAACGAAAATTGGGTTGTTGATCTTTAAGTTGTACATTGTGGGCGTTGTTCCTGAACATGAAAGGCATTCGATGGAAATTATGACACGATATATTGATTCCATTGGCATTACAAATGATCCAAGCCAATTACGTTGTTGGACATGTGTAGTATTGCAAAGTACATCTACTTTGCCAGAAGAAGATTTTATGAATGAATTCGACGCTATTCTAGGGGGGTCTTCTATTCCCAATATTGCCATGAAATTTGCGAAGCAAGAATTTGAAACAACACTATGTTTCTTCTATGGAGTACTTTGTGAGCAAGTCCTGCAATTTCTCCCTGACAATTGGAGGCCCATCATAGTTGTCTCCTTCACAGGGGACAAGTTTCAAATCCTAAACCAAGAGGATGTGAATTTGCAACTTGGCGAGATCACCACACTTTGCTTAAATGGCGTGGAGTTTGACGATGTGCTCCAAAGATTAGAATGTGTAACTAGATTGGATATCCGGAATGTAACATCAAGATCCATCAACAAAGGCTTCATGATGGAATTGGAATACGTAAAGTTGGTGGACGTAGTATTCAATAGGGGTGACGCAGCACTAGGGATTGAACTTTTCTCAGAGCTTCGAGTGGTGGTACTTGAAAAATGCTTCAATGTGAACATGGTGTTCGAAAGAATAAGCTCTATTGGAAGAAATGACAGCCTGCAGAAGCTATTTATCAAAGATTGTGCAGATCTTGTTGACATTCATGATGGCTTAACTACAGATTTTT
The DNA here is from genome assembly GCA_950295325.1 of Polytrichum commune. NCBI lineage: Eukaryota > Viridiplantae > Streptophyta > Polytrichopsida > Polytrichales > Polytrichaceae > Polytrichum > Polytrichum commune. Next base: position 51,246,172 of record OX485807.1, read on the forward strand.
TCCCTGAGCTTGAAGAAGTGCAAGTCATAAATTGTCCACTGTGGAGTGGTTCTACCAGAGGTACTAAGCCATCACGAAGACGGAGTTCACTATCTTACAAATGGACGGACCTGTAGTAGTCATGGAGGCACTAAGTCATCACGAAGATGGAGATCACTATCTTACAAATGGAAGGCGTTTTGATACTGCTCCCGCAAGTCATGGAAATGGTTTCAAAGCTGGATATAGTAACACGAAAGCATATCCAGCCACTCAAACCTCAAGCTATGCCATCATTGAAACGTGTGAAGCTGGCAGAGTGTAGTCTGCAAGGTATTGGCCTGCACACCAGAGAGATCGCAATCGCCTGCTGTCAAAAATTTGTTGTGTGTATTTTGTAGCGGAGACAGATATGATGGCTTGAAGAAGTTGTTCGTTGAGGATTGTCTAAACATGAATCAAATGATTGAATATTATTATAACCTTCCATATCTCCCCAGTCTTGAGGAGTTACTATGTCAAACCCTGTCCAAAAGTGAAGACAAATTTTTCTCACTCCCTTCAAAAACTAGCGGATCTACATTGGATAGAACTGCCTGGCCCTGACCTCCTGTCACATTCAGATGATTCTATGTCAAGATTGACAGAGGTTACCTTTTGCAATTGTTCTACGATGTCTTACGCTTCCAACATCGGCCGAGTTTCATGGTTAGAGGAGATCAATATCTTGCAAGGTACCGCACGATTATGAGGAAGATGGAAGGGTTGGAAGGACTAGATTCCTCCATCTCAAAAAATTTAAGTAAAGAAAGGTCAACAAATGACAACATTCACACCGTTACAAGGAGATAAAGGCCAACCCACGACTCCATCTAGTGCACACCAGCAAGGATCTGACAAAGGTATAGAGTTCATTAATCACCCTTGCAGGATTCTAGGCCACCTTGTAAGGTTTCTAATAGGGTGCAACTTGGCAGATCAATATTGAACTCCTTGTGTTAGAGTGCATTTCAAAATCCTCACAAGAGTCAATTTGGTTGTGATATTTACAATTGGGGCTCTGAGCATAGTTCTATGCAGTCTTTGCTTTCCGGAAGGCTGATCCAACAGATGAAATAAAGGTGGACGTTGTATCTCATCTTGTTGTCAATTATGACGATCTAGGTCGCGATTCTCTTTTGTTGTAAAAAATCCCATGAGTTTTGCGAACTAGGAGCTAACATGCCCTTGACATGATGCAGCGACTATTGGACCGAACTGGTTTTGGAAGCTCTTATTGTGCATGGATGTTGAATATGTCAAATTGGCTCTAACAGATGCAATTGTACCCAACAACAATTGCAACAGCTCTATCTATGGAGAATGTAGCCCATGCTTCCATTGTCATCGTGTTCTACCAGGAGCAGATAAAATGGTGGATTGGTTGTTGTGTCAGCCCCCAACGCTGCTTGGTGAGTTATCTAATCTTGGATATCATGGTTCTCTCACCTTGGCTGTGTCCAGCACTTGTCCGTGTCTGCTGCTCAATCTTGGTATAATTTCCGGAGTTGCTGATGGTGCTATGGTGCTATTCAAATTAGCTTTGATGAAGTGATATTTCGAACTAATGAACCTGATGCTAATTCCCAAATGGGAGAATGTTTGGGAAACAATCAAGAACCTTCGAACAACTCCCTTTTGTTTTGTGGCGCTCTTCATGTTGGTGATGCACTCATGTGTGGGTCCGCTTGCATTGTCAGTTGGCAAATTGGAATCACCAACTCAGACAAGTTTTGATGGTTCGCACTTTGTCAGTTTCTATCCTCTGTTTATGTTGACCTACTTTGGCTCAACAAAAGTGATCCATATCTCACCCAAACATGAAGCAAACTTTAACTATTGTTAAAGTTGAATTTGGAAAACTTTGTCTATTTCTTTCCGCATTTTGCTTATCGAGGAGGAGGCTTATAGCCTCTTCCCGAAATGCCGCCCTCTGGGGCGGCCACGTCACCTCAAATTTTTTTAGGGGGTTAGGGTTCGCCGTAGTGCGTGGCCGACAATCTTCGACCTCTTACGGCAATCTTGCAGGCATGGTTACGATTCTTGCTGGTGGGGTAGGAGTGGTGGGGTTTGTTCCTCAAAGAATTTGAATCAAACTTTTGTTGGGTTTGCATTGTGTTGCAGCAGATTGGGAGAGGTTTTATGTAATTTACTTCGGGGGAAAGGGAGGGAGTTGGAAAGAATTTTGAAATTGGTGGGGGAGTTCTGGCCTTCAGGGTACTTCTTCCGATCCCGAGAGACCTGGGAAATTCTTATTTAATTTTTCTCGTCAGTGCAATTTTTTGTGAGTGGCGAAAATGCTCCGAAGTGCGAGAAGTGGCGGTGTTGAGGATGGTCAGTTCAATGGCATTGCAAGAAGGTGTGCGCAACTCACATGTATGGTGGCAGCCTATGGTGATCGTCACGTTTGTGAGTGTTCCCCTCAAAGATGCACAGGAGGGAAGATGTGAGAATTCGCATTGCAGTCTGCACATATGAGTGGTGTAAATTTGTTCATAAAGTGAGTATACATACTGTTTCCGAGAGATTTTTTATTTGTATTGGTGAGTTGTGAGATCATAGCAATATAGAGATATAGCAATATAGCTTAGAGATGTGTTCGCCATGCAGATGCGGGAAGATAATAGAAAGGACGTGTATTTATCTGAGGTCGAGGTTGTAAGTGTTGAAGATGTCGTCCACGTTCTCCTCCTGGTGAGAAATGTTTCATTCCCTGAGTATCTCCGAGTCTGAATCAGTTTGTCATTTACACTGACTAGTTTTCTAACCTGGAAAATAGCATTATTAAGGGCCTTGATCGAATTCCCTGATCCAACAACAATTATATTTTCATTCTCCGTTGCTTTAATGTGTATGCAGGGAGCTGCCAACAGAAAAATGGTGGTTACTAATATGAACAGAGAGAGTAGTCGCTCACATTGTGTGTTTACCTACATTGTTGAAAGCAAGGTTAGCATCCCCTTCGTGGATTCATTGGTAAACAAGTTCTCAACAAGGTCACGTCAGGTTTAAAACTTTAGGTTTTTAACTCGTCTATCTGCAGACACAGAAACTCAAGAGTATTACCCATGTTCATGCTGATGATATCTGGGCATTTCAGATTTTCCATGACACTCCTCTGGACTGTGCAGAGGGAATTTGACTCAGTGACGAATACCCGGTATGGACGATTGAATCTGGTGGATCTTGCAGGTTCGGAAGGGTAAAGTCCTGTACACATCTTCATTGAAACTCAACAGAGATCAGTTTTCCTTAATATTTGTTCTGATAGATACAATTTTGAATCAAGCAATGATGGGCTACCAACATGTTCTTTGCAGACAAAAGAACTCAGGTGCTGAAGGTGAACAGTTGAAGGAGGCAGCCACTATCAACAAGTCGCTCTCAACTCTTGGGTATGTGGAACTTTTGGAACAGTTCACGCTTGTAAATAAAACTCCTTCTCAGGAATAAGCAGTTTGTGATAGTGGTAACAGTATTCCATATTTCTAATGAGTAGTCTGTGTCGACCCTGCAGACTTGTTATCATGATCCTGGTGGATGTTGCAAATGGCAAGCAGCGTCATATGCCCTACCGTGACTCAAAGCTTACATATTTGCTCCAGGTATGATTAAGCTTGGCACAAGTGCCCGCCTATTTTTGTACTCGCTTTGCCTATCTTTTAGCCTATCCGAGATTTAATGAACGAGGCAGCAGTCAATTGTGGTCCACCAAGCCTGAGGATTTAATCATGACATTTGTTTCCCTACCTTGGGTGCAGGATTCCTTAGGAGGTAACTCCAAGACAACCATGATTGCCAATATTGACCTATTCATTGACATTAGTTCTGGTTGGTACAGGTTGTAGATTTTGAAGCTGAAGATATTGAATTCAGAATGAGACCACGAGGTGGCTGGAAACGTGTTATGATTCAACTTGTTGATGACCTTTTTACCAAACGATCTGCCTTCAAAGTGTTGTCTGAGTTGTCAGGAAGGAAGTGTCAGTCTTGTTAAATCTGGTAGTAGTGTGTATATATTGTCCCTTTACAAGGGAAATCATTCAATAGGAATACAAACTTGTAGGGAGAACTTTACTCGGAGCTGAATCAGGGCTCTTTTGGTCATTAAAGAATCATGAACACAAACTTCAACACACATCCTCAAAGGGTTATTTAGGGGAAAAATCGACACATCAAAGTTTTCTTGGGACAAGTATTAGCTAAATTATGGGACTGGAGTATACTATGTGCCATCTGAGAGATTCTCTTATCCCAGGCAATTGGACATCAACACTAGGTTGTCCTCCCAACTGCATTATTATGTAAAGTGAAATGGACTTGGTCGACAATTTATCCTACACTTGTGATGATGTGTGTTGTTTGTAAAACATTTCAGTTCATTATGCTTTCTCGACTGTCCCTGCATGAAACCTACCTGTTTGTGAATAAACCAGGTAATCTACCTGCATACACAAGTCCAAAATATTTGGAGAGGGGGAATTATTGCATACAAGCGTACATCTCATCCATCCAACATCAAAACTTGACCCCCTATAGGTTTGTTGTTGATTCATCTCATATCACTTGAACTAGACTAGTTTGGGAAAGAAACTTAGATAATAAGGAGAAATTAATATTGGTATGAATAGCATGAATGTTGTGAATAGTTTTGTTGTGAGTATATTATTTATAGTAAATAGTGCTGGTACTTTCAGTGAATAGTGCCGGGATGAACAATTCTTCCTAGATCTTATGGTGGCACTAATTTCATAGCATGAAGAAATTTAGTATCACCTTCATTAATTTCGGACACTCTCTATTATCCCACCCTCACTAAATAAGATAAATAGTGTAGTCAAGTGTTTGAGTTTTATAGCAAGCCTATGTTTATTTTACAAATAAAAATTGCAGAAACACCCTACCACGGTAATTAATCTTCTTTTTACATGCTGGAAGGTTTCAGATTTCGGGTTTGGTGTGCATGAGATTCAAATGGAGTTATCTTTGTGATCCTCAAATACGTAACGTGTATTGTGTTCTTGATTTGATCATTTCATCTTGCTCGAAGTCTTGGTAGATTCTCTTTTCTTTGTTGATGCTATCGATTACCTCCTTCGTGTAGTTCCAATGACCATCATCATTTTGCTATATCTGATTGTGTTTTTAATGCACACTAGGGCCACCTCAAACTGTAAGTGGGATACCCCAAAGGAGTTACATTAACTTACACTAATCATAAGTTAGCTCGAAATGGAACCTTGTTGTGAACAATCTACGTCCCGTTTTTTGGATGAGGAAATGTGAAGATCACAAAGCCAACATGTAATTATACCTCAAAGATATCAATTTAAGTTTTTTTTTGGTTATTTTTCCCCCCCGTTACTGAGCAGATCATGATTGAGTTTGGTCTTAGCTTCACACCCGCATACGAATGAACCGCCTCTCCTACGAGAGCCTCCTCCTCCCACTAACAGAGGGGCCTTGGCCCCGAGTGGCTCGTTCCCACATCATCATCTCACTGGCACATGTTGGTCAAACCAGATATTTTGGTAGTCTACAATTGGGATGCAGTTTTGCCGTTACATGAAGAAAATGTTATCTAAAGATCAAGTTGAAGAAAGATGGAGGGTGAGTCCCAACCATTCAAAATGTCAAGCTGCGGAGCTCAATCGGAGAAAACCAAACCTCGCTCCTTGGTTCTTCCCATAAACCCCTTCGAGAAGGTTATTCATGGAGACATTGGGCACTGATCTCACAGCCCAAGAAGATTCTGGTTACTCGCCAGTGAATTAGTTTGATGAGTATTGTGGAAGGAGGCGTCACTACGGATCCGACGGTAATGAAGAGAACAGAGGAGATCATGGTTTTCAGAAAAGTTGGGTCCAATGTTAAGATCATGGGCACCTATGGGAAGTGGCCACAAAAATTTGATGATTAGGTTCAAACTCTACAGGTTAGAATCATGTGAATCTTGAAATGCATTCTCTTTGATTCTGTCCCAGAAAGGTAGATAGTGCAATTTACAATCCCCAGAGGTGTCAACATGGTGGTGTTATTTACATTTTTGGCGAGCTGAGCATAGTCTTGTCCAGCCCCAGCAACAGACTGGAAAGGCAGATCCAATGTACAACAAGAAGCTGAACAATGCATCCTCATCTTGTTGTGGATTATGACGATCAAGGATGCAATTCTCCTTTGTTGTAGAAATTTCTTGAGAATCTTGTGAACCCGCACGTGAAATGCCCATGATGTCATGGTGTGGCTAATAATGGACCGAATCACGAGTTGGTGTGGATGTTGAAGATGTCAACCTGCAACAGGAGACCATAAGACTTTGATCATTAGATTCCTCTGCGTGAGAAATGCGAATTTTTGCAATGCACACGTTCCAATCGTTTCCAGTAAATGATCTTGTTACTCGCAGTTACTCATCTTGTCAATGTGTGCTAACTTATCATCTAATCTTTGATCTTTTTCCAGCAATTAGCGTGGGCCATACTAATTGTACTTGAACAATCACCAACAGAAATGACCAGGAATACTGACCTTCAAAAGACCCCCACACACAATGCCAAGGGTACTCCATGTGACTTGCAAGTTCTCTGAAACGCTCTTCTAAAATTCCTCTGTTCTAAACAGATGGAGCGGACTCTCCCAAGTACTCTACTCTCTTATCGATAATATTCTGCAAAATCAACTGTTTCCATTTTTTATTGTTAATAGTTTGTTAAAGCCAGATGACATCACAATTGACAACAAAATTTCAGGCAATTTACAACATCAAACCTCTTGGCTTTGGACAGGCATAACTTAGTACAAGCTACAATTTTGATGATGCTGATCACTCCTAAGCAAGGCTTGGCAAGGTGTAATCCCTGGCAAGCACCACAGGCCTGCGAATTAGTCTTCATCAATGATGAAACCCTAAAATTTGCAGAGCATGGGTGGTCATGAAGAAGAAAGGAAACAAGAGAGTGGAGCTTGCTATTCCTGATTATTTATTACAATTTAACCCTCCATATTACAACGACTGATTATAAGATGCACTTCCTGTCGACCGAACTTTCTAGTTAATTCACATCCATACTACAACTAATATAGCTTTTTTTAAGGCCCAATTTGTCATATAATAGAGGTAATTATTGTGCATAAATGGTAGGACGTACATGTATTTCAAGGTTCCTATGTGATTAGTTCTTTGGGACATGCAAGGGAACCTTGGGGAATGTCGTAAGTATGGAGGAACCATGGGGAACGTTGGAGGAACGTTGTGAGCATATTTCTTCATTACAAATGTTCTTTTGTACTTATGTACACCCTAACCTCTGTAATATCACCCCCCTTGATGTCACTCTCTTTCTTATATCCCAAACCCCTAGGGAATGGATGTTCTCAGTGTAAATCTCCCTCCTGTGGTCACATTTCCCTCCTATATATCATGGGTTTTGACATTAAAATAATTCACCAAAGAATTCCAACCTCATGCTCACACGCATTACACTGTCATAATTGCAATGTTGACTTTGTGTTACTCCATAATATCACACGATACACTAATTCTCTATAATACCTTGTGTCCATGTTAACACTACATACCTCTTTAATATCACATGTCGCCATAGGCGTTATATTAGGGAGGTTAGAGTGTATCTTCATTATGTATACACAATGACATTTTACATTGAAACAAGGCAATTTCTTGAAAAACCTCAATAGCAGGACATTTGACGCCCAAATGTCTTATTACCAAGAATACGACATTCAGATGATACAACACTTTCTCGGGCTACCAAACATGTCTTAAAGAAGAGGGAGAACACTAACTCTGAAAGTGGAAGTCATAGATGGCCTATTCTACACTACTATGTGCAATTAGGTTGACCTCACCGTTTGTGAAAATAGGTTGACTCTTTACCCAAAAAAATTACCTTGGCTCAAAACCACATCACAAGAACAGTGATCGGGGAGATTTTTGCGCATAATCGGTTGAGATCCTAGTATTTGCAAGTCCAAGCGGTTACATGTTGACATCCTTTGGTTTTTCTATATTAATTTGAGGTATATATCCATAAATTCCTCTAAAGTCATCGGTAATCCTCCTGAAGTCTTGAACTTCAACCGGTTATACCTCAAACTCACCCGCTTCATCTGCAACCAACTGCCGGTTCTCCCCGATCATAGCAAAAGAACTTATAACTTCGTTTATTCATACGCATAGCGACCACAGCAGAAACCATCTCTTGTGTACTGTTATTGTGGTAACAAATATCCAAAATAGTGCGGGCTGTGGATAAATTAGCTTGGGTCGACTGTATTGCACATATCAGTGTAGTTCCTTTCACATACTTATGCACATTTCAGACTTGGATAATTTTAGAATCCTTGAATAAGTCACACGTCACGAGAGATACACTGACATTATTCTGCTTTCACATGATTCATCAAGACTCCAGATTCCTTTGAGCAAATCAACAAACTGAAAATTGCAAGTAATCATGCCACCATTTAATCGAGAGGGTTTGTGTGGGCCATGAACAAAGAGTTCAAGTTGTTTACATTGATCATCATAGTCATCATCACAGCAAGTCTAAGCGTTCAATCTGCCGCACTCTCAAAGGCATCATCTCTCAAAATTCGAAGCAAACTTCGCGCCAGCTGAGGTTAAGGTTTGTCAGCAATCGAGAAACTACAAACAGACTCCTTTTTTCCTGTCTCGTCTCAGGAAATTATTATTCTCCAGGCACTCATTGGTTTCTAAATTTTCTAAGACTGAAAACTAGGTAGGCCAGTGGCAGAGGATGGTATAATACTAGGGAGGAAGAGAGAAGAAAAAAAGCGTGCTTTTATTGGAGGTCGGTGGTTGTGCCTGCCTGTTGCTAAATTGCTAATGAATGTGTTGTGGGGCTAGTATAATGATCTCAGGGTTTGATCTTCAACTTTAATGTCCCGAACTGAAAAACAAACCCATCCCAGAAAGAATCGGAATAGGTATACCTAAAGTGGTAGTGTACAAGGATTTACTGACAGACTCGGTATAATTCTTCGATCATGGAACTAACTTAGCTACTTACAGATCTTTGTTTTTGCAACACCGAGGAAACTCTCGGTGCAAAATGCAACATTGTCCTTCAAACATGTGGACCTCCTGCTCTCAGGGCCTTTTATGTGTGGAAGCAATGGTAATCTCTCCGGTCCCTGTAATTTGAATACCTGTAAGTCACAACACAGATTGATCATTCCATTCCTCTGCGTGAGGAAATGCGAATTTTTGCAATGCACGTGTTCCAATCGTTTCCACTAAATGATCTTGAAACTCGCAGTTACTTATCTTGTCAATGTGTGCAAAAGTTATCATCTAATCATTGATTTTTCCCAGCAATGAACGTGGGCCACACTAATTCCTACATATAGAGTGTGGAAAGAAAAGAAAAGGTATGGTGGACGACCTGTAATGAGAAAATGAAAATCACGAACAAAAACTTATGCAAATAAATATGCACAACCTACATTAGGATGGCTGCAAGTGATGCCAAAATTGTGGCATGTTCGCTTGATATGTTCAAATACATCTAATGCGGACAAGTGGCCTATGAGAGTAACTCTTATGGTCACTAGCAAATGATTCTCTCAAACATGATCGGCTTCCAAAGATTTTTGGGCCGAAGTCGCATGCTGATCTCGTTCTCATGTCCATGTAAACCTACTATAAATTTTCACTGTCCACTAATTGTTGGGAGAGAGACAACCTTCTAATTTCTTTGACTCTCAATTCTTCAAGGTCGAAAGTGATTTAGAGGGTTACCTCTCTGCCAGTAATAATTGGTGGGCAGTGAGAATATGAACCTTATTGGACGGGGATGAGCATGCAGCCGTGCACCCAAGAGACCTACAATTGACTATTTTGCAATGCCATAGGTGTTTCTCCAATGCTTCCCGTAAAAATCCATATGAAAGATTGAAATGTAATACTCAAAGAGTTTGAGTCATCTATGAATCTCACTACAAGAATTCAAAAGGATATTCACCTTAATTTCTAGATTCCTATATGAAATAATCCCAAAGTATGTTTTCCATTTTTTTAATATGTCTTTCTTAAATGCAATTATTGAATTATTGCACCAAGGTTACATGTTTAAGGTTGCAGTTCCTATGGAACATGTATGTGGACCCTTTTTTTGTTTTAACTTGTGTAATAAAAATGTACAATATTTTCTTCAAAATTCATGAATATATTATGGATTTTATAATCGATGTTTGTAGACAATCTTGAGGACATGTTTGAAAGCTTAGGGCTTTCTAAACACCCACACTAACAACATACAACAATAAAGTCCTAAATCACCTTCATAAATATGTTTTTGCATATGCTCTTCTTGTTAACCCGGGGGGTGCACTTCATTGTCAAGTTGAACACCACGTGCGATAAAACAAAATCTACTTTTTACATAAAGCATCACCAAAATGGTTCAAAATTTTATGGATTTTTTTTCATGAGTAGATATACATGGTATCTATTACATAGTAAAACTTTGTAACCAAATTTGATGATTTGTTTTTTTCATAAAACATACCGTTTCTAACTAGAATGACGCAACATTGAACTAAACAAATCACTACAAAAAATGAAGATGACTAAAAATTTCAAAAAAATATACAAAAGGTATTATCAATGGTTATGTGTATGTAGAAAAAATATCATAATTTTAAAAATGATCTATGGCATGTAATATAGCGTAGCAAACTTTTATCGCACGTGGCTATGAAATGTAAGGGGGTGTGATCGCCCCATGCTTGTTAAACGTCTATTATATGATGCAACACATGATTCCGAATACTCATCATTTTCCTTTTTTCAATACTTTTCTACATCTATTCTATACCATGATGATGTTAGCATTATGGCGTATGTGGTGGATAGGGCGTTCGCTTAATGAATAGGATTTTGGACATGCATAGGGTTCATCCACCTACAACATGCTCAAACCACGGAAGTACTTAAAGGGACTCCAAAACTCCCAAAAAAATGGACACTCTAAGTTGCATTTACCCATCACATGTACCAAATATATATTCTATTAGGTTATAATCTTTCTAAATGATCTTTAAAATACCCTATTATCAAAATATCCGCCCCATGACTTTTTGACCATTGAATGTTGGAAATATCTTGAATAGGTAAGTTCTTAAAGTTCATTCAAGTTTGGCATTTCACGAGCGGGAAGTTCCTGAAATGCCTAACTTCCTCACTAGGCCTAAGCCTAATTTGGTGCCCACACCAGTATCTCGATAAATGTGGCAAGTTTGAAAATTACATCAAATTAATCAAACTGATTAAGAGTAATTAAACAAATAAAATATTACTGGAACTAATTATGATGTAATTGAAATTTTCGGCTTGATGGGCTTAATTACACTTTTTTAGTTATCATTATGCTTAATCAGGTGTAATGCACTCACTTGCACTTAGCCAGGTAATCTGGGATTAATTAGTTTGAATGAGTATGATTACTTGTAGAAATTTAGGCCCTGCACTTAATTGCGCTTGATTATGCTTAATTATTTGAATGGGTTTGATTACGTTGAATGTGTATGAATACTTGTGAAAGGAGACGACATTAATTGAAATAATTGAAAAAGAATTAACTCAAATCAATACATTATCTCAAGTTTGATTTTAAATTGACAAAGGCACTTTGAAATGGTAAAGCACATAATATTATAACCTTCATGCTAATGAGGATTTTTTTAATATTCCTAATTATGAAGTTGAATACATGTTTCATTGACAATTTCATTTAAGAAGTGAAATCCTAGTCAATTTCTTATTTACTAAGTGGAAGTGTGTGTGTGTGTGTGTGTCTATATATATATATATATATATATATATATATATGATTTTGGACCTTGGAGGTGAGGTGCACTTAATATGGGTCTTGTGGACAAATGGCCTTCAAGACTACAAGTGCAACTTTTTTGAAAGTCGGGTGGGGCAGGTAGCGTTTTTGTAGTCAACTTCTAAAATTTTCTAAAATTTTCATCAAGAGAATAGCCCAAGGTTCTCTCTCCTAGTGAAATATCCTCTCATCTAGAAACTATAACAAACTCCACTACCAAAGGCTTCAAGCATGCAGGGTTCAATTTCCCAAATGGCACAATTTGCCTACTCTCACATCAAAATTGGAGGAAGTCACCATATTTTATTTATTTTGCGTCGGTGTCAAAAATCGCCAAACCATATTTCTAAAGGACTCAAGATATTTTTCAAACTCTTAAATTTATGTTGCATGCTAACGCATGCACATACCTTAACATAGACATTGTGGTTATGATATTTTTCTTTCTACAATAACCATACACTAATGCGTGCAGGTTAAGTGCAAGCATGTGAAGCTATAATTGAGGTTAACCTTTAGTAAGCATCCGAGAGGGTGAAACTGAGCCTCTTCATGCATAAAAACATGTATTTGAGTCACATGTCTTCATTTCGAGTTGATTATGGCAAAAGTCAGTAGGAATCCATGTACACTTCACATCCATCTTCGTGCATTCACATACTCCGTTGGCCCTCAAGGGCAGTGTGAAGCGAACTTGGACCGGCTCTGCCTTTTCCACCAATGAGAGTGCTGGAAGTCCAATGGTCACGGGCTCTCTATCTCCTGTGTAAAGTGACCCTATTTTTCTGTTGTTGAGGACTACATAGGTATGCAATGGACTTTACGGCGAGGTGCTCCAAAACATCACCCTCATAAGAGTCTCTTTTTCAAGAGCCAACTCGGCTTCAAACCAAGCACATGTTGCTTCTTCAGCCAATCAATACATATATTTTGCTGCGCTCATTCTTGCTTTAAAGCACCATCCGAATCTTCAGATGATTTTCAAGTTTTTATTTAAAACAAGGGACCAAAAGAACGATTTAACCATTATTAAACATAAGACTCTAAAAAGAATTAGAATCCGAGCCTACGGCCGGACTTGAACCAGAGACCTTTCCCATTTATTATGAATATGTAATTTTTCTATTGTGATTCCCGAATTTAAGACCGACTTAGTACGAACATAGAAGCAAAGTTGAGTCAGGTTGGCCACCCCATGTCACTGGGGCGCTCCATGGCCTTAGGCGCAGATTCAATCTGGGCCATGGAGGCGCCCCGGGCCCATCGACGGCCCAGATTGGGCCGGGCAGGTACCCCGGGTTGCCTCCAGGGCAACGGGGTAAAGGGGGGGCGGAGGGCCCACGGAACAGGCCCCATGCGAGGGGCCACTTCACACACAAGGTTGAGCCCTGTTCGCACTTGGACCATTGTTCCCCTCGTTAGTATGACACATTTGGAAAACATCAAAAAAGTCGTATTATTAAGGTGTCATCTTTTCATTAATATGTTAAATGGCATAAAATTGTCGTATTATCGGGGTCTTGTCTTCTCATTAATATGATAGATGTTGTAAACTTATCATATTATTAAGGAAATACAAAAACATAAGTAAGATGAGAGTTAGTACATATACAACGAATTTTTTAGTAAGTTTTTGCTATGACTCAAAATAACAAACCCAGGGAACTAAGTCTCCAGGAAGACTGAGATAGTGTCTATAAGGGTTAATGTCACATTGGATTAAGGATTACAATAACAACTTATGATCATTCTTTCTTTCTTCCTTCTTTATTCAACACAATATTCATTAAAATGAGAGTTTTCCAGTGAATTGAGAGTACATAAAGCAAATTATTTATCCAAGAATGAAATGAAAACCACTGGAAAGTTGTAGAGTACAAGTAAAAAAATAACATTTGATTTTCCGTTGTAAATTCCGCCGTAGTTTCCATTAAAATGAGAGTATGTTAAGCTGGGAAATTGACTCATTTAGGTCGACTCAACCTAAATTGACTAACATAATTGTCCTCATTTAGGTCGACTCAACCTAAATTGACAAAATATTGTCCTCATTTAGGTCGACTCAACCTAAATTGACAAAATATTGTCCTCATTTAGGTCGACTCAACCTAAATTGATAACATAATGTCCTCATTTAGGTCGGCTCAACCTAAATTGACAAAATATTGTCCTCATTTAGGTCGACTCAACCTAAATTGACAACATAATGTCCTCATTTAGGTCGGCTCAACCTAAATTGACAAAATATTGTCCTCATTTAGGTCGACTCAACCTAAATTGACAACATAATGTCCTCATTTAGGTCGGCTCAACCTAAATTGACAAAATATTGTCCTCATTTAGGTCGACTCAACCTAAATGAGTCGATTTCCCAGCTTAACATACTCTCATTTTAATGGAAACTACACGTCTGAAGTACAATTCAATATTTATCAACCTAACATGACTTTTAGGTTGATAAATGGCCAATATTATTTTGAGAGGATCCCACTCTCTCAAAATATTGAATATCATGTTATTCCACTTATTCTTCACTCTTATGGTTCCCTTGTGCTTCTCAGTCGTGAGTGATTCCGTCCTATCTTTGGGAATTTTCTATCACTCTAAGGCCTTGACTTAATTTAGTCGTGAAGTTTAAAAGTTTGGCGATAATCTTTGTATCCTCCCTGCCGGGCGCCATATTCTTGTAAATGCCATCTCTCTCTCTTGCAAGTAATTATTATTGTCTCATGTGTGGGTTGATTAATTAATTCTCCATTGATGTGTGTATTGCTTCTCAAAGAAAGACATGCTATAATTAAGTTAACTCACACTTTAGCCAAAACGAGTTCAGAACTATAGCCACCATTTTCATACGAGAATATAGTATGACGTCTCAAGCCTGTATTCACCACTTTATAATATGTAGATTTGTTTACGCAAGCACATTATCTCGTACAATTTCATAGGCAATAAACAAATTTATATAGCCATACGACAAGGTGCTCTTACCTTGCTTGGCAATTAATCTCACTCCTTTCTCTCCATTATTTATATACTGCTCAAATTCATATATTGCTCTAAAAGAATTGTACTTCCGAGCTCTCGTAATAATCAAATATCCCTCTCTCTTGGCGATATTCTCCTCTCTCTCTCCACACGACTATTCTCCCTAACTCATCCTATCAGTTACTTAGAATATAGCATGTTTTTCACTCAGCTTTCTGTTACAATCTTTGCTCATTATCTACCATCTCCATCTCGGTGGTATCTCTGCAAAGTTAAGTTCCGATTCGATTGCGGTTCCTTGAGTTAATACACAACCTCTCATCTCTAATTATCAAGACATGCAACTTATTGAAATTTCGCCCAACCCTGGCTATAGCTAAAGTTGTGCATAATAATCAATTTCAGTTTCTCCCACACGTTGGCTATACACTCATGGTATCCTCAACTTCTCAATCTCTATGGATCATTCATCTGCTTTGTGCAACAAATCCACTCACCAACACTCTGTTATTCCTTATGATTATCGCCTAACAGCTCACTTAATAATCGTTATATTCTTAGGTACACTCATATTTATTACTGAGACCAAACTTCATATGTCTTCTCTTCCACCCGAGATCATCACATTCCATTTACCAAAACTCACAATCTGCTTACTCGTTAATCAATGTTTTTTAACAAAGCTACCAGGCTATATCCTGGTTAGCAAATTGTCTTTCCCTAAAAGGCATCGCCTATAGCCTATGCTCCTATCACGGGACTTCATAGCTACGCTCTACCCGAAGTTCTTGCGCTTAGCCTATAGCCTGCGTTACTCCCTCTAGCTCTCATAGCTATAATCAGATTTTCTATTCAAAATGATATGTTTCTCTCGTGAGAGAGAGACTCCTTATAGCCAACCTCTCTCGGTAACTGCCGGCAGGCTGCCAACTACTGGTAACTGCATATAGCTTCTATTCACACTGTATTTAACTTTAAAACGTCTTTTGAATAATTTTACTAGTGGTAAACCTCATGCCTCTAGTAAGAATGAACTATAGCCAAAAAATTCGCACTACAAATTTAAGCGATATAAATAGTTAAGGCCACGTGAATTTTTTTTTCTTTTCTAATTCTCATTGTTCGGTGTCCAATTACTTTGTTTTATTGCAATGGAGAATCCATATCACACAATGGATATCATTTAATATAATGTTATAATCATCATAAGTAACATTAAATGTTATCGTTATAATCTTAGAATAGGTTGTAGGTTGAGGTTAGAACTAGATATGAAATTGATTAGTGGAGTTTAGAGCCACAATAGTAAAAAACTAAGGTCCAACCTCCGGAGGTACGACAACGCATATTTAATTCCCTTCCAAAAATCTAAGTACTCACATTATACACCTATCATCCGGGTTCGGCTTGGGCACCTGCAAGTGCAAGCCACCTTCACCAAAGGGCTTATGTGATATTTTTAGGCTCCCTCGGAAGGGGGTGGCCCAAAAGCACCACATCATGTGAACAACATAAGTTCCTGTATATGATAATGGACCCAAATCACTGGCACTAGAATATCCAACTTTAAAACAAACAATGGGTCTTCAAAGGTGCATTTAATGATACAAATGTACATGTGCTATGAAGAGCTAGACCAATTTATAGGCCGGACGCTAAAGAAGCCCTATCGAGCTCTGTGCGCCTAAGAATCCGCATTCCCTGGCCCACGTGTCAGTGCCCAAACCATAACTTTCTGGACGTGCCCACGCTGTTGCCCGCACCTTGCCAGACCGGATGGAACCTTGGACGGAGTTAGCTCCAACGACGTTAGTCATCCTTCGAGCCATGGATCCTCTTCCGAGCATTGGGAACGTTCCCTATCTCCTTCCCATCGGTTTTCAACCACATTTGCTAATGTGTTATGCAAACGATATCTGCGGATGTGTTATGCATCAAAATCTCTGGAATGTGTTATATGCCAGTCCCAAATCCAAAAATGTGTTATGCACTAAATCCAAATTTACAAATGTGTCATCTGTCATATTCATGTTTACGAATGTGTCATGCACTAGATCCAAATTTACAAACGTGTCATGCACCAGATCCATATTTATAAATATGTCATGCGTCATATTCATATTTACAAATATGTCATGCGTCATATTCATATTTACAAATGTGTCATGCACAACATCCAGATTTACAAATGTGTCATGCATCATATTCAAATGTGTCATGCACTTGATCCAAATTTGTGAATGTGTCATACATCATATTCAAAATTACAAATGTGCTATGCACTACATCCAGGTGGAGGACGTTAAGTACCCCCCCCACGAACTTTTGGGGGGGGGAATATTCTGTTAGGGGCAGCTGCCCGTCAGTTTTTCTGCACTCGACCGAAAATTGTTGCCCGCCCGCCCGACTTCGAAAAAACTATTGTACTTGTATTTTTGAAGGCTACTTGTCCACAAATCCCATATTGAGTGCACTTCATTTTCAAGGTCTCAAATCCAATATATATGTTCACTTTCATTGAGTAAATAAGCAATTGACTGGATTTCATTTTCAAGTTGAAACCGCCAATAAAGCACGTAATAAACTTGGAAGTCAAAAATATTACAAAATCCTCATTAGCATTGAGGTTATAATTTTTGTCACTTACAATTGAAAGGGACTTTGTCATTCTAAAGTGAAACTCAAATTGATGATTTTTTTAATAGTTTAATATTATATTTCTTTAAAAAAAAAGGTGATATGGAATGAGAAATGCGGAGCCTAGGTAGCCGAATAAGAGGAGCAAGGTGAAAATTTCACACTACTTTGTGGTTCATGAGGAGCAACCACATTGACTTACGCATACTTACCAACACCAACAATGAACCTCAAAACCAACATTCTATACCATGCTCATAAATTTGGGGCTTCAAATGAGCACCAAGGTGAAGGCATTCCCAATGAATGGGGAGAGCTAGTTACAGATGAACCAGTTGCGTTTGAGAAATAACCGGTTGAAGTTCAAGGCTCCAGGAAAATTACGGATGCGTTTTGAGGGAATCCATAATGGAATGTACCTCGAATTAACACAAGAACAACTGCAAGATCACAACATGTAACCAGTTGGACTTGGAAACAATGGGATCTTGACCAATTATGCCCAAAAACCTCCCCAGATGCTGGGCATTGCAAATCCAAGTGCATGGTGAGTGTGCGTGTAAAGACCGGCAAAAGACTCCACTGCAATTCAATGCAAAAGACTCGTGCTTCAAATGATGTTATTTGTGTTACTCTTAGTATATAATTAGTATTAAGCAAGACAAATAGAATTGGTGACACTAAGTACGTTCTTTAGTGAAGGACAATAAGGGGGTCCATTTCGCACTCCACTTTGACACGAAGTGTTTTCATGTCAATATCTAGAAGGTGGTATTGACACATGTGTTGCTTAGTAGAGCAAATTCGAGTGAATTGGGCACCCATCTTAGTCGACAAGTAAGGGAGAAGAAGGCTTGCAAATAAAATGAGAATGTGTATTTACGTATTTATTAAGACTAATATTTCTTAACTCACAAATATTAAGATAGAATACAAAGATCAAAGATCATACAAAATACAAACAAAATAGTCTCAGTTATTTGCAAAGAGCTCAAAACACCTAGTGGGTGGTGTTAGGTAATTCCAAACTTTTGATGAGCTTGGAAATAAGCAAGCAATTTTTGAAAATGTGAACACTCGTGCTTGATAAGATGTTATTTGCCATTTTGAAATGTAGGTGATTGTATACTAAAAGACCGTGGACATGATGTGTGCAAGCATTTGGCATCATAGTGGAGACATTGAACTAGATGTGCACCAACGATTTATTCCAGCATTGGCCAAAAAGTCCAAAATTATCTAAAGATTAATTTATTGTTTTAGTGAAGGCTTGGCCCATGCATCTTTGGCAACCATCAACTAAGATATGGTGGTAGCATCGGCCAATGTGCTAGATGCCAAGTGCAATCGTCACGGATGGAAGTTTGGTCAATGAAGGTGAGCAAACTGCTTTGAATGGTCCCAACTCTCTAAGCATATTCTAATTGAACAAGGTGAAGAAACTCACGGGCAGATCACTTAGCGCATGACTCTAGTCTTGATTCAATTTCAATGCGGGGTTGGACCAAAAAGCGTTTATCCTTCAAAACTTGTACAAATTAATTCATAGGACCTAAACTTTAGGAAACACTTGGAGATGCAATACGGTAGGTGTAATGACATTTTAGTACATAATATATAGCATGGAAGGATACATCTTTAATTGTAGATTTGATGTTTTAAAAGTGTTGCCTAATTCATTAAGGTATGACAAAATTGGAATTTGTAGGCTTAGTTGGCGACATAATGCACACTACATTGGTGAATGCATTATCTGTAGTGATGGAGAAAATTTTCACCTTGTGGTGGATGAAAAATGTAGATGACATGTTTGTGTTGCTTCCCATGTGCTTCCACACTCCTCAGGTTTGGTGGTTTGAGGGTTTGCACATCCGTTTGTTGCTTTCATGGTTGGGTGCTTTGAGGATCAGGTGCAATAATTTCTTTGAGGTTGTTTCAAGGTTCAAGGGTGCTTGGTGCTCTCCTTTGATTTTTATTTGTTAAAATTGCTCTTGGAGCAGTTTCATGCTAGATTTCCACACCTACTTGGCAATTGCACCACCATAATTATCCACATCTTAATATAGTTAACTTTCCACCTATGGAAAGAAAAAAAAAACTTATATTGTGACTTGTCCGTTAGTGTAGAGGAGAAAGTTGATTTGGGTGGCACTTAGTGATGCTACAAACATAAACAAATATTTTATGTCTCTTTGTATTTACAAAATGATAGTTGCACATCATCTTTTCATTCATCCATTGAAAAATTTCTTATAGCATGAATCATACTAGGCATGTTGGCAAGAAAGATTCAAAAGCACCATTTGAATGGTGCTAATGCAAATACCATCCTTTAATAATACTAGTGGTAATTTCTTGTGACTCACCATCCCTATGCCCATTATTGAACTCATTTTACCACAATTGCACTTCCACCTCTAGAATGGGTCCTACTACATGGAGTGACATCACATGACACAATAGAATAAACATGTAGAACATATTTGCAGGTGACATTCTTTAACTTGAAATCACTATAGTAAAATTCGTGTAGTGCAATTTTTTCATTTTCCAGACACTATCGTCAACATCATGCAATCCCTCTACAATAAAAACAAATACACCTTGCATTTTAATAAAAATATGGGCAAGTCAACACCAATATGCATGTGAACAGTCTCAACTCAAACATTGAAATTATATGACCAAATAGAGTCTCTTGTCCCTAGCATACACATGAGAAAAGGAAATGATTGGAGGGGGTGCTATATCTTGTATCCAACCCTTGAAATAATCGCAGTCGCCGATTGAGATTTGGTGATGAGGTTTGTAGGATTAGGGCTTCAGAAAAGACATGGTGATAACCCTCAGCCCTAGAGTAACTCACCCAACCCCACTATACGCACCCACTAGGCTACTAAATCCCATGGCCTTAGTACAAACTAATTTGGTCGTTGGTCCTAGAGTAAGGCTCCAAATATTTTCCACGTCTCGGATTCCAAAAGCTTTGCCAAGAAGGTAACCAACTACAGAGGGGAAATGAAGATCTTTCTCCTCCCATCTCCACTCCTTCCATGTTTGCCAACCTTTGTAACCCCAAAATTCTCCGGAAAGATGATACATTATCTTATGTCTCTTACAGTCCAACCCGTATGAGCTATAGAAGTCGTGGTATGAGGGACCCGCCACCAATACCGGTTCCAACGCCTGCAATCCTTCAAGCATATGAATGTCCTCCTCATGTAACTCTACTCCAGTGGAACTTAGGACCAACACCTTTAGGTTTGTCAATTCACTCATGTCTGACAACCGGCATAGCCATTCACACTCCCACAAATAGATATTTGTCAGTGCACGTAAATCTCCAAGGCCTTGCAAACTAGTCAGTTTGCATGTTGCCAGAGGCGTTGATAACTTCTAATTGCTCCAACCCACTGAGGTTCGATATCTCTGTTATTCCCAAGCCATAAATATCCAACTTACGAAGACACTGAAGCCCAGTAAGAGTAGGAAGCTTGGACAATCGTTCGCAATAACTTAAACATAATGATTTCAAACCAACCAAGCCGTCCAATCCAGGACCTTCGTCTGTATCCAACCAACTACATTCCAGTGTATGAAGGCGCTTCAAACACTATAAGAAACCCGCGTTTTTGGGGTCGTTTTAGAGAAACGAGTGATGTCTTCTGAGATGTCACTATGTTTGGCAATTAACGCCCATAGAATTGTAGATTTTATTGGACGTTGCGTGAAACATGACAGATCATGGGGCACGACATGGCGATGTCAGGGAGGATAACCATGTTTTTGTGGATGTCATTTAATATATGCTGACGTCCTGCGTCAGGGCGTCTGTAAGGCCGCTAACGCCACGTCATCCCCAGAGGTCTATCCACGGCATGTATGTAGTTGCGGCGGGCAGACTCAAAGTGCTGCCCGGGAAAAAAAAGGTTAGAGAATGGGCAACTACGTGTGGTTGGCTATAAAAGACAAACTTCTTTGCAAAAATTCAAGGGAATGCCACATAAATTTCTCACGGTTCTTGAATATGGTTCTTGGCATGCGTGTTATTCTCCCGAGTTCCGTTGAAATATTTGGGGCGGATGAACCAAAAAACACAAGGGTTATAGAGTCATTCTCTAATTGCCACAAGGTAGACATGTTCGAGCACAATTAAATACCATAGGTTCATAGCGTGTTCAACACATGTTAGCCGAATAATTAATTAAAGTGGAAAATGGCCTTCGGCTAAACATAGAAAAAATATAAAATTTCAACTTTTGCTACAAAATGAATGTTTTCTCAGTCAATTGTTTATAATTTGGTTTGTCATATGTTGATTTTGATTTCAAAGGTTTTCAACAACATTAAATGATAATTTCCAAAAAAATTGAACTCCTCTTTTTTGAAATCTTTGGTGTCGGACCCGCTATGAACCTCCGGTACATGAACACAACGGACGTCATTTACAAGTTGGTTGTATTGCCATACTGTGCAATCGTTGTTTTTAATTCCATGATTTATATATTTGTGAATTTAGACACAAGGTTTATCATTTAAATTCAAACAAGGGAAGACTTTTGCAAGCATGGCAAAATACGGCACCTCATTGCAGACACAATTCCAAAAATACATGCTGATAAACGTTCGAGTACCCATGCGGAATCTCGTGGCCACATGCCATATATAGACGAGCAACTCCTAATGGAAAAGATGTGTGCCTAGAAAATTCTGACCATCAGTTTGTTTGAACACAAAGGACATTTCTGCGGACACCCAAGTAGACATCAGCTTTGACAGTGGGTTCCTCTCCAGCAAGGCATCCCTTGCTACACAATCTTATACATTGCATGCCATGTGTAATGTGACGTTGCTGTAGGTGCTTTGGGGCGTAGCCACTTCACTGTGTTCCTTCGTTTTCTTCTTCCCCACGAACATCCAACGAGGCCGGGATGTGCATGCCGCCGTCCGTTGCAAGCTCCCTAGTGGGCTCTACATCTTCCATTTGTGGTTGTAAACCCAAAAAGTCAGCATCGTGGCCCACATCGATTATGCGCGGTAAACATTGGTTGGTTTGTAGTTGCCCACGTCTACCCCTCACGTCCGTGCGACATACAACCTTCCATCCTGGCCGAGTCGGGTCATTGGAGAAGAAAACCTGTTGACAATGCAATGGAAATGCAAATGAGTTTGAATGCAGTTTGCCATCCATGCGGTTGAAATTGGCAACGGTGAAACCATATTGATCCCGTGTGATGTTAGGATGTCCAGGATCTGCACTTGGGCGAACCCAATCGCACACTAGCACGGTGGTGCAATGGTTTCGGTAGTCTAGCTCCAAGATCTCTTCGATGTAGCCCACATACTCCTCGGTTGTCTCTATGGGTCGCCCATTTCTTAAGCCCCATGGTATTTGTCGTGTAAAAGAGGCCACCACACATGAATCGCGCGTGACGAGGCCACCCTCAGCACCTCGGACACGGAAGTGCATGCCAAACGCATACATTTTCCGGTGTGAGATTGCATATCGCTCAGGAGGTTGCGCATATTGCACAACATCGACGTCCACATCTTCGCTGGAGGAACGCTGACGTGACAGCCGCGACGTCAACCACGTTGCAAAGGGAGGAAGATCGTGTAGTTCCAACGGGTACCGCACTGCCAACGACGGATGCCGACGGCGACACATTTTCCGGAAGGCCTCCCTCTCTTTCCAACGCGAAACTCTAGCTGCCATATACTCCCTGCCCAAGGTTGGGTGCCATTAAATTCTGGTTAGAAATGGCCCTTGCATGTATATAAAAGTGATGCAAATGCTTAGTGCCAGTCATCTGCAAAATCACATGTGACGCGTATATCTCAAATAGAATGTCAATTGGGACATCATGTCGAACACACCCTCATGCACGGCTGCATGTCACAGTTGACATGCCACAGGTATATTGCATGGGGTGACAGCATACATCAGCGAGGCTTCAAGTAAAGAAAGTCTGGGTTCCACTAACTCTCTGCAACGCTCCAATGAAGACGCATTGTCCAACACAAAAGCGTGCGCGTAGTTGCGGAACTCGTCGGACATCTTCCGCTTTTGTTGTGAGTTGCAACGCAGA
This sequence comes from Polytrichum commune, assembly GCA_950295325.1. NCBI lineage: Eukaryota > Viridiplantae > Streptophyta > Polytrichopsida > Polytrichales > Polytrichaceae > Polytrichum > Polytrichum commune. The sequence continues at coordinate 51,269,780 of OX485807.1, forward strand.
ATCTCATCGTTCATGATTGCATCCTCTTCAGTGTCCCATACACGATGTGTAGTTCCTTTGTACTGATGCATGTACTCCGTGCAAAATCCAAGCATGTCGTCCATTTGATAACCTTCCGCTATGCTCCCCTCCGGATGTGCAAATGTTCGAACGTAATCTTTCAATGTTTTCATGTACCGTTCTATGGGATACATCCAACGACAATGCACTGGACCGCACGTGTACAATTGCTCCACCAAATGCACGGGAAGATGCGTCATGACATTCATAAATGTCGGGGGAAACTCCTTCTCCATGACGCACGTCGCCATCACCACATCCACCATCGTACCCTCTTTGTCGCTTCTCTTCACCTCCTTAACGCATAGTCTCTGAAACACTCTACTCATTTTGATTATAGCAACGCGCACGCTTTCATCCAAAAGGTTACGTACAGCCACTGGGAGAATCTGGAAGACATGTACTTAGAAAGTCAGAGAAAGATTGTGTCGCGCCCCCTTGGACATCACCCACAACACCTAGGAGCGTCATGAAGAACATGGACTGCTGGAACAGTTTGATGATAACGTCACCCAGGATGGTGACGCGTCAACCATGTTTGCAATGAGGTCGCGCAAGACATCATGCGGGGTGTGCCTATACTCCTATGACACATTGATACATTGTATTACAACATTGACATTCCCGAGGGTGTCAATCTTGACTTGCCTGTTGCATGAGAACGTGGTAGTCGTGCGTTTTCATGTACTACAATTTCCCATCCGCTAGGCGCTTGTGAATGCTACCCACGTAATTTGTGGGAGTGCGAATATTGGAGACGATTCCAACAAACTCCACGCGTTCATTTGGCCTAAAAACATAGGGAGCGTGCGGCATATAGTACCCATCTTGTTGCCGCCGTGGGGGTTGCAACCATATCTCTTCGCGTATTCCCAGGTCCTCCGCGTCGACCCTGCTTCCAGGACTATCATTCATTCCAAACAGAGTCTTCAACAAGTTCTCGCACAAATTCTTCTCGCAATGCATAACATCGAGGATGTGACGCTCTAGCAGATGCTGCACAAGACACATGAGCAATTTCAGACACATTTCCAGCAAGTTCATGGACACCTGCATGTCTGGTCTATCCGTTTGAGCAAAGGTAGTAATCGTCATAGCCTTCTGGGTCAGGTTAGACGTCTTTGTAGACATCATTACAAACGATGTGACTGAGACAGACGTCGCTATGTCCACTTCAACATCATGCGCACATGATGGGCAATCATGGATTCTTATACGGGCATCACCTGCCAATAATCCAGCTCGAAGAACGCACCAAGTCTTTTGACACCTGTGACATGCACAGGATCGTTGGGTCCGTTCTCTCTCCCGCCCATCTGCAGGTATGAATCGCGCCAAGCTGCATATCGAATGATATCATCCCCCGACAGCGGTTTTGGCCTAGGACGTTGCTCTTCCTCCCCATTGAATCTCCTATTCCGGCGATACGGGTGGTGACGGGGCAAGTAACGGCGAATGCCCCCGTAAACAATTTTGGTGCCCCTAATGCTCCGATTTGGAAGCATGTCCCCCGTTTTCGCCATCCTCGCATCGGTGTTTGGTCCACAACAAGGGCACCCCTTGTAGCCCTTACAAGTAAGACCAGAAATGAGGCCGAATGCGGGAAAATCGGAAATGGTCCACATAAGTATGGCACGCAAAGTGAAAATGCGATTCCCTTGTGGTTGGGAGAAATCTAAAGCATCAGCACCATGCCAAAGGTCTTGTAGCTCCTTCAAAAGTGGTCGTATAAACACATCAATGTTTGAAGAGGACGGCGACTTCTTACCGGAAATCAATATGCACAACGAGATAAAAAACTTTTTGGTCACCAACCATGGCTCGAAATTGTAAATCAATATCAACACCGGCCACGTCAACCAGTTGGTGTTGTTTAGTTTAAAAGGATTCACTCCGTCCAGCGCAAGAGCCAGTCTCATGTTCCTATCGTCACACCCAAAGTTGCCAAACGCGACGTCTGTGTTGATGTGCTTCCATGCAGGGCTGTCAACCACAGAACGCATGATGTCATCACTGCTGACGTGCTTGGTGTGGCCTGTCAATAGACGCGCTATCTCAGACGAGCGCCACATCCGTTTCAACCTAGGAATTAGGGGAAAGTGCCGGATTACTTTTGCTGGAATGTTGTTGCTGCCATCCAGCCATCGTTGCGCCGTGCACTTGGGACATGAATCATGATTTGCATATTCTTCGTCATATAGAATACAACCATTGGGGCATGCATGGATATTGTTGTAGGTCAAACCAAATCGACGGATGCTCTTCCGAGCCGCATAGTGAGTTTTGGGCAACTTGTTGGGCATCGGTAACAAGTCTCCGGACAAAAAACGGAACAACTCATCGGTAAATGTATTGCTCACACGGAACACCGAGCACATGTTCATTATGATGATCGTAGCGGACACAATGCTCATTTTCGAACCCGGGTACACTGGAGTGGTGGCCTCCGTGTACAAACCATCCAATTCATCTTCAATGTCAACGTCTTCCTCGTTCTCCACATGCAAGCATCCTTCGGCTTCGGCCTCTTCGTGGAGTGCATCCCCTCTGCCCAATGCCTCTGCCCAATGCCTCTAGCACCTGACGTTCAACTTCGTGGAATTCATCCAGGAGAGGTGGGTGAAGTACCCCGTCGTCGGTGTCCACATGTTGAGTTGCTGTGTCCGCATGGATGTCTTCTACAACGTCATTGTCACAACAGACGTCCTCTACCCAAATTCCAGCCGCTGGGTAGCCTTCTGGGGAGTCACCGCCTAGTAAAGACTTATGCAGGAATGGATCACGTCCTACCGCAGCGTGGTGTTCTCGTATAACTTGGATGGTTTTCCTACGTCCACCCTTGCAGTCTTTGCATGGGCACCTAAATGTGTGCACATTGTTCTCTGTAGCCACACGGAGCTCCGTGTGAAGTATAATGTCCCCAACAGGCACATGACGTAGTGTGCGTCCATCTTCCGTCAAACGAATGGTTGCACCGCGACGCACAGCCGAACCCATGAATGTCCACACTGTATTTGGAGATGTTGCGAGGAAGGCCTTGCACAAGCCTCCACTAACCTGGCCGATGTTCCAAACCAAACATCTGAATTTTCAGGGTCTTCGCATGGTGACGTTTGGCTTGAGGTACACTTCAAACATTAAGAATGCGCAGCCATACTGCCACCATTGACTTCAAGGCTGTCTGAAATGCAACATTCTTCCAACTATTAGTGTGGCAGTTTGTAAATGCGCACACTACGAGGAAAAAAACCAAGGTGCATGTCGCAGAGAATGTCCACGTGGGCATTAATGTCGACGTGTTGCTATCAAAGATGACATCTGGTCTAACACCCCAATGAAGGCACCCACAGGACATGGCAGTGTGTGGACGACGTCATGCGCAAGGTGGCGCAATTCGCTCAAAAGTTGAACTTTTGTGTGCACACATATCGAATTTAGCGCACACCTGAGCAACCACAGACCATTTCCATATATTAGAACATCTGAATACTCAATGAAGAACAAACAATGTGGGAATTACGCACATGTCACATTAGATGTCCACTAGGACATCGGAGCAGACAGGCAATTCTACTCCGAAAGTAAAAAAAACATGTAAGTAACCATTTCCCACGTGTCCCACAACCTAACCTTCACTGTGCAAGGCCCTAAAGTGACCGAAAAGGGTCGAACACATCCTCTAAACCCTAAGCGCAGCGGTGACCCTTCTCCGGCCCATTAGAGACGCAACACTGACGTCGATGGCGATGTCGCGTGCAGCACGCAAGCGTGCTAGGGTTGTCCATATTTCCAACCTTTGCCCACAAACGCCCACAGTGGATGCCGATGACTCAGAGGCAGCTGCAGTGCTCTCGAATTTGGTAGCACATTGCGGTGAGGAGAACGCAATGCCGAAGTCCACAAAACTTGACACATTTGCACTTCCACAACGCACACACTGTCGCCGCTCCTCACGCTTGCTGCAATTCTTTAGGAGTGAAAACTACTTGACAGGTTCTCCTTCGAGTCACATTGTGCACAAACCATGTGCAAATCAGGTGAATCTTCCAAAACATGTGTGTGCTTCAAATTGTAGGTGGTGTAGAGCGTCGAATTTTGAGTGGTTTTGAATTTCTGTGCGCTCTTTTCGAGGATGGCTGCTCCTCGAGAAAGCCCGCCTCTGCGATGGGTGGACACGGGGACTAAGCCGGGTATGGATCCCACGGCCATAGGGTACGGTAGCGGCCATAGGGTCCGGTAGCGGTCTCGGGTATAGGGTACGGTAGCGGCCATAGGGTCCAGTACCGGTCTCGGGTATAGGGTAGGGTAGCGGCCACAGGGTTGCGCCATGTGCGCCCATAGGGTCTGCCCCCTGTGGCCATAGGGGCCATTTCTCGGCCATAGGGTTCCCGAATCTGTGCCCATAGGGCTTCGGAGGCGGCCATGGGTCATGCCTGTCTTCGCATTTCTGAGCGAGCTCTCACCCGCGTCGAGTCTGTGTTTGCTGTGTCCCTGTCGACATTTCGGTGTTGCTGTCCGTCGTAGAAGATGGTGCGCTCACGTGAGGCACACGGGAAGCGCAAGGCGAGCTCTCCTGCAGATTTGCCACCCTCCGAGGTGGATGTTGCAGCGCTAAGGCAACACCGGCGAGCTGCTGGGGAGAGGAGGTCGAAGGCCAGGGAGGACCTCAGGCGAGTGCACAGCTCCAAGACGAGGGAGCTATCAAGGCATGGGTCGCCTCTTCCGAAGCGGGGCCGCATAATTGAGGTGAGTACCTCTGAGGAGGTAGGAGAGGAGTCGGAGCGCAGCCGCGGGCAAAGCGATCGGGAGCAATCTTGGAGGTTTGCCTTTCTTTCGCCTTCTTTTTTTCACTTGATGTTGCAGGCATGTGTCTCCGACGCCAGTGATGGCGTTTCTGAGGATGTCCAGACGAACATGTAGATGTCAGTTGAGACGCTAAACCCTAAAGTATGTTCAGCCGTCGAAGAGGGTGGTAATTGGGTACGGTTGCAATGCACAATGTCTACTTAGTTTCAGGCCTGTGGACACCTAATAAGGTTCATCTGTAGCGTCAATGTGACGTCCAATTGTTAGGACCCCCAGTCTGGGACTTAAAGGCGAGGTGGGCGAAGTAGATTCGAAAAGATAAACGTCGAAATCGCCATTCCAGTGGTTTTATGTTCGCTCATTTGTCAGGGTTGCCGAATCATACAGGGGCAGTTTTAGTGTAGGACGTCGAGGTCCAGCAATTGGTTGCTTGTGCCTAATGGAAAGAAACATCTGTTGCAACCTAGAAATTATGAATACCCTAAGCGTTGCCCCTCACTAAGTGCCCGCATAGGTTTGGGGATTTGCTTGTGAATACACCCATGTATTCAGCGTCGAAGCTGCCGAAAAGGGTCGTCGAATTTTCCTCATATGTCGCTAAATTTATGCTGAATTTTGCAGTATTTCACTCTTGTATGTGTTTCTTCGTATGTGAGTCTTATCTGAGATGTACAATGTCTATGAAATGCTTGCTGGATCCCTCATTAGGGTTGATCATTCACCTGGGTTCATGTATTAGCATGGTTTCATAAGTGATGGCCAATCTTCCTGTACTCTCAACCCTGAACTGGTTATACAACAACCTGCATCCGTTCATCTGAGACCAGTAATCTTCCCGAACTCTGGACCCTGAACTGGTTAATTATGTCTCAAACTCAACTAGTTCATCTGTTCTCGTATAATCTTCTAAACTCCCAACCCTCAATTGTCATATTTCTGAAACACAACCAGTTCACTTGTGATGGGTAAATATCCTGAACTCTCATATATATGACACATAGGGATAGCAACTGGTCTAAATGTGGCTGGTCATGCGCAATGGGTAGTCGCATATGTAAGTAACTAGGGTTTCCACTATTGTGGTCTGGGTTGTTGTAGCCGAGGATACGCAACCCACTCGGGCACTGAAGAAGACTCTGATAAGGAGAACAGTGATGGAATTGAAACATCACAGCCGCTACCAACACGTAAGGCAGGGGGGAGCACGGCCATGAAGAAACGTGTGGAGCTGGATGCGCAAGGGCAGCCTTTTGGTGCCATGAAGGTTGTCCTTTGCGGAGACATCAAGAAGTATGCAAAGGACCTGGATCCCACGACGGGATGGGCAGGCCAACCACGGCACGAGAGGAAGCGATTATTCAAACGCCTATACACATGTAAGGTTTGCACATGAATTTTTTGGCATGCATGTGTCGCGCTAATTTGCGGTGTGAAAATGAATCTGACATTTTAAGTGCAACCAAACATCCTTCTGGACATGTGCAACAGGGTGCATGTCTATGTAGGCACACGTGACATTCTTGCTAACGTCAGTGTGGACATGAATTTAGCCTAGGCTGTCATGTTGACAATGTGTGACTGGATGCCGCACAAGACGTCTTTGTGTTTTTCTGGACATGTGTACCGAAACGCTCGCCCGTCGCTGGAGACGTCCAACGCGACGTCGATGAAGACAATTTTTTGTCTTTCGGTGACATACTGGTTTGTAACCTTTGCCACGTGGGTGTAGAGTGGGCATCCATCGCTGGTCGCATGTGAGGTGTTGTTGATTGCATTGTCGTGTGTGTCTGGCATGCAGATTGGGAGATGTGCGGGCATTGTGACAAAGTGTGCGAGAAGTGGATGCGGCCTATTATAACAAAGGTACTCATCAACACCCGCTGGAGGTTAAACCAGCTCATAGACAACAATGCGGGTAAACCAGCCGATGTGGATGCAAAGCATTGGAAGACACTTGTAGGTATGCGCGCTACCAAGGCTGCGCATTTGAAGTCTCAGCACATGCGGTCAATCTCAAAAGGGAAAGGGTCGACCACAGCTCAGATGAAAGTGATCGAAAGGGAGGTTGTGTCCCGTCTAGTAAGAGTGGAACTATGTCTATGTTGACAGAAATGCCAATGTTGCAATTCTCTTTATCTATCTGTGACGGCTCATATCCCCTACAATGTCAATGTCGACAACAGATGTCTGCCTTAGCGTTTACTTAGACGTCTTCCGAGCTGGCAATGTAACTTTAGAGGTTTGAGTTGTGCATGGATGTTAATCCGATCACTTCCTAGGCCGTCACGGGACCTGCACTTGTTGGAAAAAATATGTGTCGACGTCTTCATTGATTTCTCAATGACTTTAATGTTTGTTGCAGACGATGTTGAAGAACAGGGCACCGTACGATGCGGAGGTTGACGCCGAGGTTGCCAAAGAGTACCAACGCATACAGGACGAAAAACGCAAAGTGCGTCCCGATCATGGCTCTGAAATCGAGGCGATGCGCACTCGAGTGACGGATTTGGAGGGCAGCGTCACACGCCTTGGAGAGAATGTGGCAGCCTCACACAAGCGCATGGAGGACATGATGCGGATGATTCTTCAGAATCAGAGTCAGAAACACCCGGCCAACATTGACAGCATGACGGAGCCTTCATCGTTTGCGAAGATGCTCGATATTTCTGCATTGACGTCAACGACGGAGGACTTGGTGATGGCGGCACAGAAACAAGCTCCCACCCCAGTTTTGAACGCCGTGGGCGGTGCGGACATGTGCTTGGCGTCCGCAGTTCATGTTCCGAGCGACGTGGCTGAGGATGCTGCGACAGATGCCGTCACAGACGTTCAAGGAGTGCAAACCAACTCTAAAACCATTATTGCGTCTATAATGGAGGACATTCTCGAAGAGGGGAAAAAACGACGCAGACACCTGCAATTGATGACCATGTAGAGCCTACCAACGAGGAAGTGCCAGTGCAAGCTATGGAGGACGTCGAGGAAGGACACCCCAAGATATCCGGCAATGCGAACGTGCCTGAAGAGATTGCATCTCTGGAGCAGGTAACATCAAGTAAGACCCACCCATATTAGACATACAGGAAACTCTCTCCTCGTTTCCAAAAAAAAATTACCTTCATGTACTCGTCGGGCATGTTCTTCGTCATGTCATCTGCGTTGTCGACATGTTCATTAGGCTGGACGTTTGCCTTGACAGACTGCAATTATTGCAGAACATAAGGGACATCATTTGAAACCTTCGAGTACTGATGCGGAATGTTATGGCAGGATGAGGTGCCCCTACCGGAGGAGTCAGGTGGCCGACCCCGCCGTGTGGGTAGAAGCGCACAAGCGAAATCCTCAATGGCCAAACTCGGTGCACCAAAAGCGGTTGGTTTGCCTAAACCTCCCCAAAATCTTGCGAAGGTGAGGGAACTAGTGTTTGTATGCCTACATTGCTCGCTTGATCGCAGGAGGAGAGTGGAGCACTCGCATATAGTTACTTCTCACATGTGAGTCCATTTCATGTTCGGATGACCACTAATAGAATTCATGTTGTTTTGTGAATGGCGGTGGAATGGGGCAGGTGGGGACTAGTACGAAGGCACAGACACAAAAGAAGAAATGAGTGAACGTTCTCAATAACGATGCGGCTCTCCATTCGAGTGCTCATGAATTATCCACTTAGTCATGGAGGAGTAGACTCGCCTATATAGACATGGATGCCTCGATCATGCACAATGTTTAAGTTTTTGGGCAACTAGCGATTGATGTGTATATGCAGCCTTTTCGTTGCTTCATGTTGTATCAATGAATACGTTGCATTTACGGATTTGGAAAACATTGGTCTACATTTGGTCCACGCGTTCTTTGTGTCTGTTCCGACTGTCTGGTGGAACACTTGACGTTGGTGTTTGTTCCCGTAGATGGCATAAGTAACGTGCATGTGACATTTGGTTGTGCTAATAGCCAAACAACTTGATGTCAGTAATGTGTTTGAGAATTTGAGGCAATCAGCCACGTCAAGGCGGATGTGAAGGGTATATTTGATTCTTGTATCAAATAACGTTTGTATTAGTATTAGTTGTGGGATTTAGATGGTAATATGTTTTATTATGAAGATTTAGTGATAGAAATTAGCTTAGAGGAAAACGGGCCTAAGTAACGGACCCTAATGACTTATTTACGGATTATTTAGGAGGGCTAAGCTAATCTAGACAAGAAGCATGAGAGACTTAGTTGACTTACACAATTATTGGATCAAGGGATATTCCTTTTGATCCAAAGGCCATCTCTAGAGGATCCAAGGTAAAAGCACTTACGACGATTGGACAAAGCGGTGGTGGGTTGACTTTGATAGTTATAGTTAAAATCTTATATTGACTTAGTATAGATTCTCTCGACGGTAGAAGGTTCCATTGACAAGTCTCCTTCGACACTAATAAGTCAACGGATGGATGAAAAGTTGAGAGACCCAAAACTTTAAGGATGGAATCCTAGGCGAATGGACGGTGAGAATTTCTCCACCGAATCAACCGAGGCCCAAGTCAACGAAGAGGCTCAACCCCCACCCCCTCGAGGCGACCCTTTACAAGGGGGTTCGACTTCAACTCCATCATCACTTCGACAATCCTTCTCTTTGTTACTTCCGGCTTACCTCGTCCACGTTCCGACCTTCGGAGGGTTCGAACCTCCGAAGGCTAACCCTTTCAACTTCTCTCTCCCAATCTTCATCTTGCTCTCGGCCCACTTTTATTTTGAGCGAAGGACATAGTATTTAGTTTCCATAGTATAGTGTGCTACTATGGAGTGATAGTTTAGCGTGATAGGAGACGAGAAAGTATTCTCTTTCTTACAAATAAAAAAAAAATTTATTACTTGTGTGTTTATTCTTCGCCTTGAGTTTGTGGAATCTTTATCCCGTGTCTTCAAGTTATTAGTCTTTAAATTCTTGAGTGTTAGAAGATCTTGAGTGGATAGGGGAATGACAGAAAATCTTATGCTAGAAATGAGTAGTTTGAAGCTTTCGGTCCGTTAAACACAGCTGACTTTAAGGCCTCATCACGGTTTGATAGAGTATTTACTTCTTTAGAATCTTATATGCACGAGTAGGTCTTGAAGTCGTCTTTCTAGTCTAAGTGGTTTTAATTCATTCGAAAATTTAAATATTAAGTTATAAGCGTTTCCGTGAGGCAACTTTAGGATCTCATTCCTCTTACCTTCTCTATAGAATCTATTTTAGACTTATAAGGGATTACGATAGAGTTTTATCCACATTGTTTTGCGTTTTTGTACCTATAGTACACTAGAGGGGTCTAAGTTGCCCATTCCATGGCAACTATGCTTAGGTTGGACTTAGACGTATAGTAAGACTATCTAGACTCATTTTTGCTCACTAAAGACTTACTAATCTAAATCTTATTTTATTTGTGACTCAAGAGTAGGTGCAAGAACATCTTTGGCTTGGAAACCCGAAGGGTGCTTATTTTACGTCACAGCGGGCTAAGCTTGAAAACGACATCATCACTCACAAACAAGCTATGGTTTTGGGCAGAGGACATCCCCATAATTCGTAATGCCCAATATGATGTCACACATAACATCCCACTGTCACAAAGGCTGTCCAAGAAAACTAGACGTCACCCCGAAAACACCCAAAAAATAAATTCATCCGTCGAGGAAGATGTCTCATGTGACATTTTCGTGTCGCAAACACGTTAGTAACACCACACATCGCCACGTAATGCAATGTCCACATCAGCAACAGCGAATGCCACGTCAGTTTTTAATCGCATTCCACGTCATTTCAAGAGGGTCCACGCGACACCCCACGTCAGCGAGGGGACGAAATAAAAAACGCGCCGTCGTGGCACTGCCCGCAAAAAACATGCTTGCGTGGCATCCAGGTGGCGTCCACGTGTCTGTAAGTGGACACTATGGAACACCATGTTTTGTGTGACGTCACATAAAAACGTGCTGAAATTTGCCATGTTTTCACATGTCTAAGACGCGTTTTTCTCTTGTCTGACATGACGGATTTTAGGTGACGTCCCGGAGAAGAACTTCCATGTCAAAGTGAACGCGCACTCACGTTTTTTTTTACGTCCCAAAAAACAGGGTTTTCTTATAGTGAAAGCAGTAAAACTCGGCAACTTTGAAAGTTTCTAGTTCACTGCCCGTACACTATAATTGTCGCAACCCTTGCTAGCCCTCTTAGCAATCTTGCCAATTTTCAATTCTAGCAAAGGTTACGAGCGCTAACCCTTCGCATACCGCCATGCTAATGGTTGGCTCCTCTTACCCCGGACCATATAATTCAAAGGAGGGGAACCAACCCTCCTACTTTGCTTTCGGGACTCACCCCTTAATCGGTAACCCATTTCTTTCATGTGGACTTCCATCCATGGAAGTCCCATCTTATGTTGATCATCGCATTGCCAGAGCAACACTACAACAACCCGAACCATACTAGGCAACTATGGCCTCACAATGGGCCAAAGCCCATGGAGGCCGTGCCGTTCGGCCTCGGGTGGGTGAGGCCACACCACCTCACCCATATAAGCCTCTAGGACTCTACGCGGGGCCCCTACCCCACCGTCAACCAACCTCTTGTCTCTCTACCAAGAGTTGGGGCCAAGTGGACATTCTCCTTTAGCTGCTGGGCCTAGAAGCCCCCAGCAGCTTCAGACCATCATAACTTCCTTGTATGATGTCTGATCATAACAACCAACCACTTCATCTTCATCTACGCTTCACGTAGATGCCGATGGACTCCTCACTTGCCCCATTCGGGCAAGTCTTGAGGAAGTTATGCTTGTTTGAACCTTGGCAGTCCCGGGAATCACTCCCAGGCACTGCTGTACCAGGGCGCTGTCCCGGGACAGCGCCCCACTCAAATGGCCATAACTCCTAGCTCACACCTCCGATTGAGGTGTTCTTGAGCATTCTAGAATCACCACGCCATGAGCTACGCATAACTCATGGCCTTACCCTTATGCCTCCTAGTCTTCGTGGGTGGGAGGCGTTCCCAACGCCCGGGGCCCTCACCCACACTAGGATCACTTGGGCCCTCTCACCAACGGCGCCACAAGTCCCGGGTGTCACTCCGGGGTCCCCCTTGTGCCCATGGTGTTTCGGGCACTCCTCGTGGAGAGGTGGGCGACACTCACCCCCACCAAACGGAGTCGATGCCCTCATCGACTATACTCGTAGTCGGCACACCAATTCTCAAGTTGCCATCCTCTATGGTGCGGCATTGTGTTTACCTTAGGGCGCGACCCCCACAATGCATCTTCAAATTTGGCATAGTCCCAAAGGTGTCGTTCCTAGGTGGTCCGTTAGCGACCTTGGATCTCTCCTCCAAGGACCTAACCTATACTGGACCCACCTACTTTGGGACTCACTTGGGTTGCCCCTCCTTTGGGGCCTCCCCCGTTAGGCTCCACTAGCCTAACATGACACATCTAGGCGAGACCTCAACGCTTCCACTAAGTTGTCTCGGTTGCAACTCCGAGATGGCTTTCCATTGTTAAGCCACGCCTCGATCGCACGGGGTGATGCCAAGTCCCGCCCGACTCGGTTTCCACTTTGCTCTTTCGAGACATGGGTTCATGACTCCCATGCGCCAACTCTCGTTAGCTCGCGGGTAGCACTTTTATAAGCACGCGCCATCACCTTGTCCCCGCCCGGACAAGCCCACAACTAAGAAGTTTCTTGGTTTTATCCAAGGCCCCTCCAAGCCATGGCCCCCAATTACTCGGCTTACCCAACCTAGTTTGGCATGTCTATTCCCCCTCTTCCACTAACCAAGCACAAGTACAAGACTAGGACCTCATCTCATACTTTCCTCTTTGCACCACTAAAGTTTGGACTTTATTTCCTCAAGCCAAAGAACAAGTTCATGTTGTGGAGCAATTAGCCTCGAAGCTAAGTGTGCTACTAGCGTCTCTCCCCCACTAAAGGAGATTGATGTCCTCATCAATGCCTACGCTTCATTTTATTGGAATGTCTAGCCTTAGTTTCTTCAAAGTGCTTCACCAATTCATTGGTGTTCACCATGTCTCTTGCCGCCACCCAAACGGTTTCTTTCTCATGGTATCCTCACCATTTCACCAAGTACTCCTTTGTACATTTTCTTTCATTTTCACTTGGGCTTCCTACACTTGAGGATGCCCTCCTACCTCATGTTCCAAATGACCTCCACAAGGTTGGGACGTGGCCTTATCACTTGCTTGTGATCGGGCCACAAGGTGTCGTCCTAAAATGACTTTCGTAATGAGACATGAAATGTCGGATGCACTTTGATCTCCGGCGGTAATTCCAACTTATACATGTCCTTGAACACTTGTTCCACAATGGAAAACGAAGCTCCAATTTTGGACATGAACTTTTGGAGTAAGGCCTTTGGGCAAGGTGAAGTTGTCCACATTCAACAACACCTTATTGGCCCACCTCATACTCCACTTCGCGTCTTCCGGCATTGATTTGCACTCCGTAGCACCTTCGGGCTTTCTCCACCAACAACTTGGTCATCTCCAAGACTTGTTTACCATCCTTGGCCAAGTCCTCACCATCTTGGTTGAACTCTAGTGTTGAATGTGCCCCCTCGAGAGCTAGGTTAATAGGTTGGAGCGCATCCACTCCATAAGCCATCACGAAATACCACCCCTTGGTAGCCAAGTGGACATTCTCCTTTAGCTGCTGGGCCTAGAACCCCCCCAGCAGCTTCAGACCATCATAACTTCCTTGTATGATGTCTGATTGTCGTAGCACGGTGGTAACGTATTCAGTTAATTAGCCTAATTAACGCGTAAAACGTCAAAACCGCACCGAGTTCGTTCCCACGAAGAACCTGCGGTTGTTTACAATACAAGAGAGAGAGAGAGGAAATCTTTGACTAACACACACACACACAAGAAACACCAGAAACTAAGATAGCACAAAGCGAATTAAGAAATCCGGGATATTACGGAAATTATAGCACGGAAATTTCCGCTTTCCCGGTAGTGGACCGAGGTAGGGAACACAACACAAAGTATGGACAAGCTCCCACCCTAGAGTAATAACAACAATAGACTCAGCGTCCCGAATCCATAGTATAACAACTATATACACCCCATTCTAAGATTCCTTATTACGGGTCATGACTTCCGGGATAAGGTTTCCGCGATGGAGGTAGCGGATCTGACCTGTATTTCCACTATCCGCTAGATTTTCGACCGTGTCCCAAGGACCATAATTCTAGGGGTTTAGGCTAAAATGCTCAGAGAGACTTGGTAGTTGTTCATCAGGATTTCACCCTCTGGGTTGATTTCTTAGGGTTGTCTTCCTATCTCCACTTCCTCCTTCTAACTACTACTCCCTTAGACTAGTGTTATGATGGGGGCAACCCTCCCTCGGGAAGGTGTCCCACTCAAGTATCCGACGTGTGCCACCCCCTTTGACGGGGAAAAAGGTGGAGGAAGTTTTGGGTCTACAAAACCAGCCTGATCCGCTTTCCGTGATGGCATAGTTTCCTCTATACCACACGCGGAAACCGAATCCTCCCTCGAGAAAGGTGGAAACACAACATCTTCGCTCCTATCCTCACAATGGATAGCTGGTGCTGTTCCACAGGTCACACAAGATAGAATCGAAGGTTTGTTGATTTCCTTGACGGCGGGGCTAATATTGTCGCGCACCTCTCCATGAGGAGTGCCCGAAACACCATGGGCACAAGGGGGACCCCGGAGTGACACCCGGGACTTGTGGCGCCGTTGGTGAGAGGGCCCAAGTGATCCTAGTGTGGGTGAGGGCCCCGGGCGTTGGGAACGCCTCCCACCCACGAAGACTAGGAGGCACAAGGGTAAGGCCATGAGCTATGCGTAGCTCATGGCGTGGTGATTCTAGAATGCTCAAGAACACCTCAATCGGAGGTGTGAGCTAGGAGTTATGGCCATTTGAGTGGGGCGCTGTCCCGGGACAGCGCCCTGGTACAGCAGTGCCTGAGAGTGATTCCCGAGACTGCCAAGGTTCAAACAGGCATAACTTCCTCACCACTTGTCCAAATGGGGCAAGTGAGGAGTCCATCGGCATCTACGTGAAGCGTAGATGAAGATGAAGTGGTCAAGTGTTAGCATCAGACATCATACAAGGAAGTTATGATGGTCTGAAGCTGTGGGGGCTTCTAGGCCCAGCGGCTAAGGGAAAATGTCCACTTGGCCCCAACTCTTGGTTGAGAGACAAGAGGTTGGTTGACGGTGGGGTAGGGGCCCCGCGTAGAGTCCTAGAGGCTTATATGGGTGAGGTGGTGTGGCCTCACCCACCCGAGGCCAAACGGCACGGCCTCCATGGGCATTGGCCCAATGTGAGGCCATAGTTGCCTAGTATGGTTCGGGTTGTTGTAGTGTTGCTTCGGCAACGCGATGATCAACATGGGATTGGACTTCCATGGATGGAAGTCCACATCTAGGAATGGGTTACCGATGAAGGGGTGAGTCCCGAAAGCAAAGTAGGAGGGTTGGTTCCCTCCTATGAGCTATATGGTCCGGGGTAAGAGGAGCTAACCATTAGCATGGCGGTATGCGAAGGGTTAGCGCTCGTAAACTTTGCTAGAAAGGAAAATTGGCAAGATTGCTAAGGGGGCTAGCAAGGGTTGCGACACTTGGTATCAGAGCAAGGTTCCAAGTTTTGAGCTCGCACTTTGAGGAAAACATGGCTATCAAAAATGCGGGTTATGATGGTGAGCCCGGGGTTTCCAAAAGGTTGTGAGGCTCAAATTGGAACAAGGATCATGTGCAATTGGAATTTGACCATACCATTGGTTCTAATGACAATTGTGGGCATGAGGGTGGATTTGGTAAGGAAAATGGAGGAGTGCTTTGAAAAGGGCTCCCGCAAACCTCAAAAAACATTTGGGGCCTAGAATACCGAATGCACCCAAAACCTTGGGGGGCATTAATGTTGGATTGAAATTCCAATTCGAAATGCTTGGAAGGTATTGATGTTGGAATGAATTTGGTGCTAATGAGGCACCCGGGGCCTCTTAAGGCCTATGTGCGCTATTCAAACGCACAAATGAAGGATACACCTAAAACGGACGAGCTTTCTAAGAAATGCATCCTTTTAGGTGGGGTTTTAAAAGCGGGTGGTGGATGCCTTGTTTAAGTCCCTAAGGCTTCTTGAGGACATGGTGGGGACCATCAAGTTTGCAAGAGCATTGAAGCCGATGGTCCCAAAGAGAAGTTTGGCGGCGCATCACCACAAGTGGCTTTAGCCAAAGTAGGTCCCAAAGAAATGAGTGCAAATTGTTTGGTCCATTTTACTTAGGCAAAACATGTTGGTGCCGCGGACGGAATGTTGAAAGGTGGTTTTATGCTTCCAAAGCAAATCATACTTGTGCCGCGGACGGAATGTTGGGAGGTGGGTTTGTCCTACCAAGGCAATTCATGTTCATGCCGCGGACGGAGTGTGGGAAGGTGGCTTTGTGCTACCAAGGCAAAACATGTTTGTTTTGCGGACAAATTATTAGAAATTGGTTTTGTGGCACCAAACCAATTTGTCCCGCGGACGAAATGTTTAAAGTTGGCTTTGCGGACCAAGCCAAGCCAAATTGCCGAGGACCAAATGTTGGACGATGGCTTTGTGGCCAAGGCTAGTAGCCTTAAGCCGAGGCCAAGTATTTTGTACCTTGAGGCTCAAATGAATGGGAGGCTTGTCTCATGGGTTGACAAAGAGTTAAGGCATTCTTTCATGACCCCAAAGCTCACAAGGGAGTTGGGGTTTGCCGATTGGTAGAGTGGTGAAGCCCACCAAGGTGCGGTTTGGAAAGGGCGAACCGCATGAGACAAAGGAGGCCGCGATGCATGTAAACTTTCAATGTGGGACATTGGAATTTTGTCAAAATTTCACACCATGTGAAATAGATGAAATGCATGTCATTGTGAAGGCCGCCTTCTTTGAAACTCACATGATAGATGTGAGGTGCAAGCCGGTGTGCTTGCCGTGCATTATGATGTGTCATAATGGCAAAGAATTGAGGTTCAAATTGACAAGGACTCCTATGGTAGGAGGACCCAAGTTGAATTTGGTCTTAATGGACCAAATGAAATATGGTAAACATAATGGTCGTGGTTCAATTGGAGCAACTCCAAGGAACTCATGGGGAGGCTAGGAAATATGGGCCTCCCCCAAACCATACTTGTGGGATGTTGGTGAGATACAAGGATGTATTCACCAATGTGTTGCTCAAAATGTTACCGCCAAGGAGTGAATTGCAACTTTGCTCAAGAAGAAATTGAGTTCTTGAGGCATGTGGTGACAAAAGAAGTTGGTGGACAAACATGAAGAATTTCAAGGCAATCCAAGAGGAGAATTGGCCCTTGACTCAAAAAAAGCTTAGGTCATTGGTTGGCCTAGCCAACTACTACCACCACTTCATTCTAGATTTATTTTAAGGTTGCTAGGGCCTTACTCGACTTATTGAGGAAATGGCTATCCCAAGAGTGGGATGAGCCTTGTCACCAAGCCCTTGGGAAGCTCAAGAGCAAGTTCCCTTCACAAGATGTGGTTAAGTTTCCGGGTTTTCATAAGCATTTTGAGGTGCACATGGAGACGAAGGACTTTATCATTGGCGGATGTTGATCCAAGATGGATGACCATTGCTTATGGGAGCATTAAGCTCCATGGTTGTAGAAGCTTGTCCAACTTGTGCAAGAAATGGCTATCCCAAGAGTGGGATGAGCCTTGCCACAAAGTCTTTGAGGAGCTTAAGAGCAAGTTCTCTTCGCCGCCCGTGCTCAAGTTCGCGGAATTTGACAAACCTTTTGAGGTGCATACGGGGGCAAGCGACTTTATCATTGGCGGATGTTGATCCAAGATGGATGCCCATTGCATATGGGACCATTAAGCTTAAAGGTGGTCGAACCTTGTGCGACTTGTGAACGAAATGGCTATCTCAAGAGTGGGATGAGCCTTGTCCCAAAGTCTTTGGGGAACTTAAGACAAAGTCCTCTTTACCACCCGTGTTCAAGTTCGCGGAGCTTGAAAAACCTTTTGAGGTGCATACGGGGGGCGAGTGACTTTACCATTGGCGGATGTTGATGCTAGATGGATGGCCATTGCATATGAGAGCATGAAGCTCAATGGTTGTCCCACCTTGTGCGACTTGTGGAAGAAATGGCTATCCCAAGAGTGGGATGATGTTTGTCACGAGTCTTTGGGGAGCTTAAGACCAAGTTCTCTTCGCCGCCCGTGCTCAGGTTCGCGGAGCTTGACAAACCTTTTGAGGTGCATACGGGGGTGAGTGATTTTGCCAATGGTGGATTATGTGTAAGATGGATGGCCATTGCATATGCGAGCATGAAGCTCGATGGTTGTCAAAGAAGACAACCAACTCATAACAAAGAACTTCTTTGCCGTAGTGCATTGCTTGAAGATGTGGCGACATTATTTAAGGTCGCATAAAGCAAAGGTCTACATGGACAATGTGTCCTAAAAGTATTTTGACATACAAGCGCAAGTGACCGCCAAGTCATTGCGTTGGCATGATAGCTTGGCGCTTATGAAGGTGGATTTGATCCACAAACCGGACTGTGCAAATGTGGTGCCGGAAGCGCTAAGTAGACGGGAAGAGTTCCAAGCAATGAGAACCATCCAAACCTTGTGGCTAATGTGTGCCGGCGAAGGAAACTTG
Source organism: Polytrichum commune (assembly GCA_950295325.1). NCBI lineage: Eukaryota > Viridiplantae > Streptophyta > Polytrichopsida > Polytrichales > Polytrichaceae > Polytrichum > Polytrichum commune. The sequence continues at coordinate 51,288,300 of OX485807.1, forward strand.
TGATGCAAGATACGGGAGGGGTAAATTAACTACCCCGAGGCACAAAAGCTTTTAGGTGAGCTTCGCAAGAGCAAGGTGCTTAAAGAGGTTAAGTTGGTGGACGGATTGTTCAAGTGCAAGCAAAGTTGGGTGTATGTGCCACAAGGCAAGTTGAGGCTATCGGTTTTGAAGGAGGAATATGATAGTCCTATTGCCGGCCATAGAGGAGAAAAAGAAAAAACCGCCATAGAATGGTGTCATGGAGTTACCATTGGCGGTGCATAAAATGAAGATATAGCCCACTTTGTGAAGGCTTGAATTAAAGTGCCAAGTGAACCGAGCCTCTTACCAAAAGCAAGGCGGTTTCTTGCAACCGTGCCTATCCCGTCGGCGCCATGGCATAGTATGTGCATGGACTTGATCACAAGTTTGCCGGAGTCACATGGGTATGATGCCATCTTGTTGATGGTAGAGCGGTTTGCCAAGTTGGCACACATGGTGCCGATTGTGGGAACCGCCACCGCGTTGGAGACCGCATAGCCTTTTCTCAAAGGATGGTTGAGGCACCACGGGTTGCCAAGAGTGATTGTGTGGGATCAAGATCCGAAGTTCACAAGTGCATTTTCAATGCATTTCTCTAAGGAGGTCGGAATGAAACTAAGGTTTAACACGGCCTTGCATTCCCAAATGAATGGGAAAGCGGAGCATGTGAATGGAGTCTTGAAGCAATACTTGAGGAACTTGGTGGGGGCGGACCAAGGAGATTGGGCGGTCTATGTGGGTCGAGCGGAGTGTAATTGCAATGTAGCCACGCACTTGGCTACCAAGGGGTGGTCTTTCGTGGTGGCTTATGGAGTGGATGCGCTCCAACCTATTAACCTAGCTCTCGAGGGGGCACATTCAACACTAGAGTTCAACCAAGATGGTGAGGACTTGGCCAAGGATGGTGAACAAGTCTTGGAGATGACCAAGTTGTTGGTGGAGAAAGCCCGAAGGTGCTACGGAGTGCAAATCAATGCCGGAAGACGCGAAGTGGAGTATGAGGTGGGCCAATCAGGTGTTGTTGAATGTGGACAACTTCACCTTGCCCAAAGGCCTTACTCCAAAAGTTCATGTCCAAAATTGGAGCTTCGTTTTCCATGGTGGAACAAGTGTTCAAGGACATGTATAAGTTGGAATTAATTACCGCCCGAGATCAAAGTGCATCCGACATTTCATGTCTCATTACGAAAGTCATTTTAGGACGACACCTTGTGGCCCGATCACAAGCAAGTGATTAGGCCACGTCCCGACCTTGTGGAGGTCATTTGTATATGAGGTAGGAGGGCATCCTCAAGTGTAGGAAGTCCAAGTGAAAATGAAAGAAAATGTACAAAGGAGTACTTGGTGAAATGGTGAGGATGCCATGAGAAAGAAACCGCTTGGGTGGCGGCAAGAGACATGGTGAACACCAATGAATTGGTGAAGCACTTTGAAGAAACTAAGGCTAAGGATTCCAATAAAATGAAGCGTAGGCATTGATGAGGACATCAATCTCCTTTAGTGGGGGAGAGACGCTAGTAGCACACTTAGCTTCGAGGCTAATTGCTCCACAACATGAACTTGTTCTTTGGCTTGAGGGAATAAAGTCCAAACTTTAGTGGTGCAAAGAGAAATGTATGAGATGAGGTCCTAGTCTTGTACTTGTGCTTGGTTAATGGAAGAGGGGGAATAGATATGCCAAACTAGGTTGGGTAAGCCGAGTAATTGGGGGCCATGGCTTGGAGGGGCCTTGGATAAAACCAAGAAACTTCTTAATTGTGGGCTTGTCCGGGCGGGGACAAGGTGATGGCGCGTGCTCATAAAAGTGCTACCCGCGAGCTAACGAGAGTCGGCGCATGGGAGTCATGAACCCATGTCTCGAAAGAGCAAAGTGGGAACCGAGTCGGGCGGGACTTGGCATCACCCCCGTGCGATCGAGGCGTGGCTTAACAATGGAAAGCCATCTCGGAGTTGCAACCGAGACAACTTAGTGGAAGCGTTGAGGTCTCGCCTAGATGTGTCACGTTAGGCTAGTGGAGCCTAACGGGGGAGGCCCCAAAGGAGGGGCAACCCAAGTGAGTCCCAAAGTAGGTGGGTCTAGTATAGGTTAGGTCCTTGGATGAGAGATCCAAGGTCGCTAACGGACCACCTAGGAACGACACCTTTGGGACTATGCCAAATTTGAAGATGCATTGTGGGGGTCGCGCCCTAAGGTAAACACAATGCCGCACCATAGAGGATGGCAACTTGAGAATTGGTGTGCCGACTACGAGTATAGTCGATGAGGGCATCGACTCCGTTTGGTGGGGGTGAGTGTCGCGCACCTCTCCATGAGGAGTGCCCGAAACACCATGGGCACAAGGGGGACCCCGGAGTGACACCCGGGACTTGTGGCGCCGTTGGTGAGAGGGCCCAAGTGATCCTAGTGTGGGTGAGGGCCCCGGGCGTTGGGAACGCCTCCCACCCACGAAGACTAGGAGGCACAAGGGTAAGGCCATGAGCTATGCGTAGCTCATGGCGTGGTGATTCTAGAATGCTCAAGAACACCTCAATCGGAGGTGTGAGCTAGGAGTTATGGCCATTTGAGTGGGGCGCTGTCCCGGGACAGCGCCCTGGTACAGCAGTGCCTGAGAGTGATTCCCGAGACTGCCAAGGTTCAAACAGGCATAACTTCCTCACCACTTGTCCAAATGGGGCAAGTGAGGAGTCCATCGGCATCTACGTGAAGCGTAGATGAAGATGAAGTGGTCAAGTGTTAGCATCAGACATCATACAAGGAAGTTATGATGGTCTGAAGCTGTGGGGGCTTCTAGGCCCAGCGGCTAAGGGAAAATGTCCACTTGGCCCCAACTCTTGGTTGAGAGACAAGAGGTTGGTTGACGGTGGGGTAGGGGCCCCGCGTAGAGTCCTAGAGGCTTATATGGGTGAGGTGGTGTGGCCTCACCCACCCGAGGCCAAACGGCACGGCCTCCATGGGCATTGGCCCAATGTGAGGCCATAGTTGCCTAGTATGGTTCGGGTTGTTGTAGTGTTGCTTCGGCAACGCGATGATCAACATGGGATTGGACTTCCATGGATGGAAGTCCACATCTAGGAATGGGTTACCGATGAAGGGGTGAGTCCCGAAAGCAAAGTAGGAGGGTTGGTTCCCTCCTATGAGCTATATGGTCCGGGGTAAGAGGAGCTAACCATTAGCATGGCGGTATGCGAAGGGTTAGCGCTCGTAACCTTTGCTAGAAAGGAAAATTGGCAAGATTGCTAAGGGGGCTAGCAAGGGTTGCGACAAATATAGGGATGGGGCTACCACGCCTACCATCCGCAGTGGGAACCTGTCGTGCACCTCTCCATGAGGAGTGCCCGAAACACCATGGGCACAAGGGGGACCCCGGAGTGACACCCGGACTTGTGGCGCCATTGGTGAGAGGGCCCAAGTGATCCTAGTGTGGGCGAGGGCCCCGGGCGTTGGGAACGCCTCCCACCCACGAAGACTAGGAGGCACAAGGGTAAGGCCATGAGCTATGCGTAGCTCATGGCGTGGTGATTCTAGAATGCTCAAGAACACCTCAATCGGAGGTGTGAGCTAGGAGTTATGGCCATTTGAGTGGGGCGCTGTCCTGGGACAGCGCCCTGGTACAGCAGTGCCTGGGAGTGATTCCCGGGACAGCCAAGGTTCAAACAGGCATAACGTCGTCAGTACTTGCCTGAATGGGGTAAGTGAAGAGTTCATCGGCATCTACGTGAAACGTAGATGTGGATGGAGTGGTTTCTTGTTATCATCGCACATAATACAAGGAAGTTATGATGGTCTGAAGCTGCTGGGGGCTTCTAGGCCCAGCGGCTAAGGGAAAGTGTCCACTTGGCCCCAACTCTTGGTAGAGAGACAAGAGGTTGGTTGACGGTGGGGTAGAGGTCCCGCGTAGAGTCCTAGAGGCTTATATGGGTGAGGTGGTGTGGCCTCACCCACCCGAGGCCGAACGGCACGGTCTCCATGGGCTTTGGCCCATTGTGAGGCCATAGTTGCCTAGTATGGTTCGGGTTGTTGTAGTGTTGCTCCGGCAACACGATGATCAACATAACATTGGACTTCCATGGATGGAAGTCCACATCTAAGGGTTGGTTACCGATTAAAGGGGTGAGTCCCGAAATCAAAGTAAGAGGGTTGGTTCCCCTCCTATGAAATAATGGTCCGGGGTTAGAGGAGCTAACCATTAGCATGGCGGTATGCGAAGGGTTAGCGACTCGTAACCTTTGCTAGAATTGAAAATTGGCAAGATGGTCAAGGGGGAGCTAGCAAGGGTTGCGACACGTGGTATCAGAGCAGGGTTCCAAATTTTGAGCTCACACTTTGAGGGAAACATGGCTATCAAAAATACGGGTTGTGATGGTGAGCCCGGGGTTTCCAAAAGGTTGTGAGGCTCAAATTGGAACAAGGATCATATGCAAATGGAGTTTGACCATACCATTGATTTTAATGGTAATGGTGGGCATGAGGGTGGATTCGGTGAGGAAAATGGAGGTGTCCTTTGAAGGGGCTCCCGCAAACCTCAAATAGTATTTGGGGCCTAGAATACCGAATGCATCCAAAACCTTGGAGGGTATTAATGTTGGATTGAAATTTCAATTCGAAATGCTTGGAAGGTATTGATGTTGGAATGAACTTGGTGCTAATGAGGCACCCGGGGCCTCTTAAGGCCTATGTGCGCTATTCAAACGCACAAATGAAGGATACACCTAAAACGGACGAGCTTTCTAAGAAATGCATCCTTTTAGGTGGGGTTTTAAAAGCGGGTGGTGGATGCCTTGTTTAAGTCCCCAAGGCTTCTTGAGGACATGGTGGGGATCATCAAGTTTGCAAGATCATTGAATCCGATGTCCCGAAGAAAAGTTTGGCGGCGCATCACCACAAGTGGCTTTAGCCAAAGTAGGTCCCAAAGAAATGAGTGCAAATTGTTTGGTCCATTTTACTTAGGCAAAACATGTTGGTGCCGCTAACGGAATGTTGAAAGGTGGCTTTATGCTTCCAAGGCAAATCATACTCATGCCGCGGACGGAATGTTGGGAGGTGGGTTTGTCCTACCAAGGCAATTCATGTTCGTGCCGCAGACGGAGTGTGGGAAGGTGGCTTTGTGCTATCAAGGGAAAACATGTTTGTTTTGCGGATAAACTATTAGAAATTGCTTTTGTGGCACTAAACCAATTCGTCCCACGGACGGAATGTTAAAAGTTGGCTTTGCGGACCGAGCCAAAACATATTGTTGCGGTGGACCGAGAATTAGATGGTGGCTTTGTGGCCAAGGCTAGTAGCCTTAAGCCAAGGCCAAGTCATGTATACCTTGAGGCTCAAATGAATGGGAGATATGTCTCATGAGTTGTCAAAGAGGCAACGGACTCTTTCATGAGCCCAAAGCTCACAAGGGGGTTGGGGCTTGCCGACGGGTAGAGCCGGCCACGGGTAGATCACTCCATTGTCAAGTTGAACATCACGTGCGACCAAAAAAAATCTTCTTTTGGTAAGTTGCACCACCAAAATGGGTCAAAATTTTATCAAATTTTTCTCATGAGTAGATATACACAGTACCTATGACATACTTAAAAATGGTAACGAAATTTGATGATTTGTTTTTTTCATAAAACATACCGTTTCTAACTAGAATGACACAGAATTGAACTAAAAAAATTACTAAAAAAAATAAAGATGACTAAAAATTTCAGAAAACTATTCAAAAGTTACTATCAATGGTTATGTATATGTAGAAAAAAAATCATAAATTTTAAAATTATATATGGCATGTAATATAGGGGTAGCAAACTTTGTCCGCACGTGGTGTTCAATTTGACAAGGAGTGATCTACCCGTGGAGCCGGCAAGCCCACCAAGGTACGGTTTGCAAAGGGCGAACCGCATGAAGCAAAGGAGGCGGCGATGCATGTAACCTTTTGATGTGGGACATTAGATTTTTTTCAAGATTTCACTCTATGTGAAATAAATGAGGTGCATGTCATTGGAAAGGTCACCTTCTTTGAAACTCACATGATAGATGTGAGGTGCAAGCCAATGTGCTTGCGGTGCATTATGATGTGTCATAATGGCAAAGAGATGAAGTTCAAATTGATAAGGACTCCTATGGTAGGAGGACCCAAGTTGAATTTGGTCTTAATGAACCAAATGAAAAAAGGCCAACATAATGGTCGTGGTTCAATTGGAGCAACTCCAAGGAACGTACGGGGAGGCTAGGAAAGATGGGCCTCCCCTAAACCACTTTGGTGGGATGTTGGTGAGATACAATGATGTATTCACCAATGTGTTGCCCAAAAGTTACCGCCAAAGAGTGAAAAATAACTTTGCTCAACAAGAGATTGAGTTCTAGAGGTATGTGGTGACAAAGGAAGTTGGTGACAAACATGAAGAATATCAAGGCCATCCAAAAGGAGAATTGGTCCTTGACTCAAGAAAAGGGCTTAGGTCATTTGGTGGCCTAGCCAACTACTACCACCACTTCATTCGAGGTTTTTCTAAGGTTGCTAGGACCTTAGTCGATTTGTTGAAAAGATGGCTATCCCAAGGGTGGGATGAACCTTGCCACCAAGTCCTTGAGGAGCTTAAGACCAAGTTCTCTACGCCGCTCGTGCTCAAGTTCGCGGACTTTGACAAACCTTTTGAGGTGCATACGGGGGCGAGTCACTTTACCATTGGCGGATGTTGATGCAAGACGTATGGCCATTGCATATGGGAGCATGAAGGTCGATGATTGTCCGACCTTGTCCAACTTGTGAAAGAAATGGCTATCCCAAGAATGGGATGAGCCTTGTCATCAAGTCCTTGGGGAGCTTAAGACTAAGTTCTCTTCGCCGCCCGTGCTTAAGTTCGCCGAGTTTGACAAACCTTTTAAGGTGCATACGGGGGCGAGTGACTTTGCCAATGGCGGATTGTTGATGTAAGCTTGATGGCCATTGCATATGAGAGCATGAAGCTTGGTGGTTGTCAAAAAAGACAACTAATTGATGACAAAGAACTTCTTTGCGGTAGTGCATTGCTTGAAGATGTGGCGACACTAGTTGGGGTCGCACAAAGTAAAGGTCTACAAGGACAATGTGTCCTAAAAGTATTTTGACATACAAGCACAAGTGAGCGCCAAGTCATTGCGTTGGCATGATAGCTTGGCGCTTATGAAGGTGGATCTGATCCACAAACCGGACCATGGAAATGTGGTGCCGGATGCGCTAAGTAGACGGGAAGAGTTCCAAACAATGAGAACCATCCAAACCTTGTGGCTAATGTGTGCCGGCGGAAGAAACTTGTGATGCAAGATACGGGAGGGGTAAATTAACTACCCCGAGGCACAAAAGCTTTTAGGTGAGCTTCGCAAGAGCAAGGTGCTCAAAGAGGTTAAGTTGGTAGACGGATTGTTCAAGTGTAAGCAAAGTCGGGTGTATGTGCCTCAAGGCAAGTTGAGGCTATCGGTTTTGAAGGAAGAATGTGATAGTCCTATTGCCTGTCGCAACCCTTGCTAGTCCCCCTTGACATTGCGCGACATTGCCGGCCATAGAGGAGAAAGAAAAAAACCGCCATAGAATGGCATCAAGGAGGTTCCATTGGCGGTGCATAAAGGAGCATATAACCCACTTTGTGAAGGCTTGAATTAAAGTGCCAAGTGAACCGAGCCTCTTACCAAAAGCAAGGCGGTTTCTTGCAACCGTTGCCTATCCCGCCGGGGCCATGACATAGTATGTGCATGGACTTGATCATAAGTTTGCCGGAGTCACATGGGTATGATGCCATCTTGTTGATGGTAGAGCGGTTTGCCAAGTTGGCACACATGGTGCCGATTGTGGGAACCGCCACCGCGTTGAAGACCGCATAGCCTTTTCTCAAAGGATGGTTGAGGCACCACGGGTTGCCAAGAGTGATTGTGTGGGATCAAGATCCAAAGTTCACAAGTGCATTTTCAATGCATTTCTCTAAGGAGGTCGGAATGAAACTAAGGTTTAACACGGCCTTGCATTCCCAAATGAATGGGAAAGCGGAGCATGTGAATGGAGTCTTGAAGCAATACTTGAGGAACTTGGTGGGGGCGGACCAAGGAGATTGGGCGGACTATGTGGGTCGAGCGGAGTGTAATTGCAATGTAGCCACGCACTTGGCTACCAAGGGGTGGTCTTTCGTGGTGGCTTATGGAGTGGATGCGCTCCAACCTATTAACCTAGCTCTCGAGGGGGCACATTCAACACTAGAGTTCAACCAAGATGGTGAGGACTTGGCCAAGGATACATGGTAAACAAGTCTTGGAGATGACCAAGTTGTTGGTGGAGAAAGCCCGAAGGTGCTACGGAGTGCAAATCAATGCCGGAAGACGCGAAGTGGAGTATGAGGTGGGCCAATGAGGTGTTGTTGTTGAGTGTGGACAACTTCACCTTGCCCAATTGCCTTACTCCAAAAATTCATGTCCAAAATTGGAGCTTCGTTTTCCATTGTGGAACAAGTGTTCAAGGACATGTATAAGTTGGAATTACCGCCGGAGATCAAAGTGCATCCGACATTTCATGTCTCATTCCTAAAGCCATTCAAGGAGGACACCTTGTGGCCCGATCACAAGCAAGTGATTAGGCCACGTCCCGACCTTGTGGAGGTCATTTGGAACATGAGGTAGGAGGGCATCCTCAAGTGTAGGAAGCCCAAGTGAAAATGAAAGAAAATGTACAAAGGAGTACTTGGTGAAATGGTGAGGATACCATGAGAAGAAGCCGTTTGGGTAGCGGCAAGAGACATGATGAACGCCAAGGAATTCGTAAAGCACTTTGAAGAAACTAAGGCTAGACATTCCAATAAAATGAAGCGTAGGCATTGATGAGGACATCAATCTCCTTTAGTGGGGGAGAGACGCTAGTAGCACACTTAGCTTCGAGGCTAATTACTCCACAACATGAACTTGTTCTTTGGCTTGAGGCAATCATGTCCAAACTTTAGTGGTGCAAAGAGAAAAGTATGAGATGAGGTCCTAGTCTTGTACTTGTGCTTGGTTAATGGAAGAGGGGGAATAGATATGCCAAACTAGGTTGGGTAAGCCGAGTAATTGGGGGCCATGGCTTGGAGGGGCCTTGGATAAAAGCAAGAAACTTCTTAGTTGTGGGCTTGTCCGGGCAGGGACAAGGTGATGGCGCGTGCTCATAAAAGTGCTACCCGCGAGCTAACGAGAGTTGGCGCATGGGAGTCATGAACCCATGTCTCGAAAGAGCAAAGTGGGAACCGAGTCGGGCGGGACTTGGCATCACCCCCGTGCGATCGAGGCGTGGCTTAACAATGGAAAGCCATCTCGGATTTGCAACCGAGCCAACTTAGTGGAAGCGTTGAGGTATCGCCTAGATGTGTCATGTTAGGCTAGTGGAGCCTAACGGGGGAGGCCCCAAAGGAGGGGCAACCCAAGTGAGTCCCAAAGTAGGTGGGTCTAGTGTAGATTGGGTCCTTGGAGGAGAGATCCAAGGTCGCTAACGGACCACCTAGGAACGACACCTTTGGGACTATGCCAAATTTGAAGATGCATTGTGGTGGTCACGCCCTAAGGTAAACACAATGCCGCACCATAGAGGATGGCAACTTGAGAATTGGTGTGCCGACTACGAGTATAGTCGATGAGGGCATCGACTCCGTTTGGTGGGGGTGAGTGTCGTGCACCTCTCCATGAGGAGTGCCCGAAACACCATGGGCACAAGGGGGACCCCGGAGTGACACCCGGGACTTGTGGCGCCGTTGGTGAGAGGGCCCAAGTGATCCTAGTGTGGGTGAGGGCCCCGGGCGTTGGGAACGCCTCCCACCCACGAAGACTAGGAGGCACAAGGGTAAGGCCATGAGCTATGCGTAGCTCATGGCGTGGTGATTCTAGAATGCTCAAGAACACCTCAATCAGAGGTGTGAGCTAGGAGTTATGGCCATTTGAGTGGGGCGCTGTCCCGGGACAGCGCCCTGATACAGCAGTGCCTGGGAGTGATTCCCGGGACTGCCAAGGTTCAAACAGGCATAACGTCGTCAGTACTTGCCTGAATGGGGCAAGTGAAGAGTTCATCGGCATCTACGTGAAACGTAGATGAGGATGGAGTGGTTTCTTGTTAGCATCGCACATAATACAAGGAAGGTATGATGGTCTGAAGCTGCTGGGGGCTTCTAGGCCCAGCGGCTAAGGGAAAGTGTCCACTTGGCCCCAACTCTTGGTAGAGAGACAAGAGGTTGGTTGACGGTGGGGTAGAGGTCCCGCGTAGAGTCCTAGAGGCTTATATGGGTGAGGTGGTGTGGCCTCACCCACCCGAGGCCGAACGGCACGGCCTCCATGGGCTTTGGCCCATTGTGAGGCCATAGTTGCCTAGTATGGTTCGGGTTGTTGTAGTGTTGCTCCGGCAACGCGATGATCAACATAACATTGGACTTCCATGGATGGAAGTCCACATCTAAGGGTTGGTTACCGATTAAAGGGGTGAGTCCCGAAATCAAAGTAGGAGGGTTGGTTCCCCTCCTATGAACTAATGGTCCGGGGTTAGAGGAGCTAACCATTAGCATGGCGGTATGCGAAGGGTTAGCGACTCGTAACCTTTGCTAGAATCGAAAATTGGCAAGATGGTCAAGGGGGAGCTAGCAAGGGTTGCGACAGAACCAAGCGCCAGTCGCGGCAGGTGCATGAGTGTTCTAGACCATTCCGTTACTGCTGATCGGTGTGATCCACCTCCAAGTCACGGCAAGTGGAAGGCGTAAACCAGAACTCTCCCCCTACTATTGGACATGTCTATCCACTGCTGCTCATTGTCGGTTCCTAGTTGGACGGAGTAAGTGGGGAAGAACCTACCGTGTGTGTGGAACTTCCCTTGCCCAACAACCCCACGGTGGGGTTCTTTCCCCTTGCTCGGCCAATCCTTTCCTCCTTTCCGCGCTTAAGATTCCTCCGCCCATCACCTGCTCACACATGGGCGTTTTAACCACACGCACCTCGGGGTATTACTGACCCCTTGTCCTATCACGGAATACTAACCTACACAATGATAGGGAATGGCGGAAAACTCGGAAACCTCAAGTACGGAAAAGAGGGACCACTTGCATTACACATGTATTCAAGACTCAACTCGAACCGAAGGTGGAGTAAAGCATAAGGTATGAATTGAACAAAAGAACACTTGCATTGCAAAATGATGAGAGAAACACCGAAGTGTTCTCCCTTAAAAACCAAACTAACACCCACATGTCATGGTTTCCATGCTGGAAATCGCGGGCCACGTGGCAGTCTTGACAATCCGCCTCATGGAGAGGTCAAAACCCAAACAAAGAAAATGACGAGGCGCACAACTCGGGGCCAACTAACTACTTGCCCAAAACAAACCAAAATGGAATCCTAACTAAAATCTACTCCTTATCCTTCCGCTTCTTCAACTTGGCTTCCTTCTTATTCTGCTTCCGCTCCTCGCGGCGGTCCGCGCCGTCCGTTGCCAAAAATGGAGCACGTGGTGGCGCCACTTGCACATCGTGAGCATTCGGCGCGGAAATCACTCCCACGCGGTCCACCGTTTCCGCAACGTCCGGTGCCAGTGGGGCGGATAGTTGGTTGTCCGGCGGAAATTCCGGAGCAAGAATGGCAAGTGGCGGCGGATCCCGGACAACCACTTGGAAGTCCGTAGCAAGGGTTGGAGTTAAGACATCGGCCACGTGGCAATCACCCAAGGTTTCCTCTCCAACCGCGGAGGAAACTGGAATGGCATTGGGAACTAACACCTCCGTGGTGGAAACCGGGAGGGTCGTGATCGCCGTGATGTCCTCCACCTGGTCCACCTCTTCCGCATGTTGGTTCCCACCTTCCACCGCGGCACCTTGAATTTCCACCATGTCATGAGGGGTCAAGTCGGAGTAGCCAGATGAAGACTCCCTCTATTGGAAGATAGTGTTAGGTTGCAACGGTGACATTGTCCCATATGGGTTGTCTACGCTGGTCCTAACCCATACATATAAATAAAGGCATAAGGGGAGGAACTAATCACTCTCTCCATTGTATGCAATCCTTGTGTGTTGTGTTCTACCTTTCTACGCTGATGTCTTTGCTTTCTCCTCTCATTTCCCAATAGGTTATGGGCCCACTTTGCTTTAGAGCTTAGAGATCAACTTAGGAGGAGGTAGGAGAGAGCCGGATCTGATCGGAGGCGATTTGGAGGTGTTTCAAGCTTTTGGTGGAGTTTTGGAGTTTTGGAGCACTTTTGGAGCGCCTTGGAGCATTCTTGGACACTTGGACCAGCGTGGAGGACACCTTAGGTTGAGGTTCATTGTATCTTGAGTGTTTATGTGAGATCGATTCGCATTTTGAGGGTTTGAGGTGATTAGAGTTCCAAAAGGCTTAGTTGTGGCTTTTTGATGGTTATATAGTTATTAAGCTTAGTTTTGGAATGGAAAGGTGCTGACTTGAGAGATCCATCCATTCAAGACTAACTTTGAGGTGTTTTGAGTTCCAAAAGGCTTAGTTGTGGCTTTTTGATGGTTATCTAGTTATTTGGCTTAGTTTTGAAGTGGAAAGGTGCTGACTTGAGAGATCCATCCATTCAAGACTAACTTTGAGGTGTTTTGAATTCCAAAAGGCTTAGTTTTGGCTTTTTGATGGTTATATAGTTATTTGGCTTAGTTTTGGAGTGGAAAGGTGCTGACTTGAGAGATCCATCCATTCAAGACTAACTTTGAGGTGTTTTGAGTTCCAAAAGGCTTAGTTTTGGCTTTTTGATGGTTATATAGTTATTTGGCTTAGCTTTGGAGTGGAAAGGTGTTGACTTGAGTGTGTGAGAACCTTGAATTAATTCCAAAGTTTAAAATCAAATTCTAAATTTTTCGAGGGTTTTTTAGCCGTCGTGGTACATCAAGTGAGTGGGAGCTTGCATTTGAGTTGCAAAATGGGTTCTAGTGAGGGCGATGGCCACATCACGCTCGACAAGTTCGGCGGCGACAACTTCAACCTCTACAAGTTCAAGTTGGAGATGGTGATGTCCACCAAAGACCTTTGGGAGATCGTGGAGGGTTCGGAGTTGCCGCCACCGTCCACGGCGAGCGACGAGGTCAAGAAGGCGTACGAGCGTCGATGCAAGAAAGCCTTCGCCATCATTGCCACGAGTTTGGTGGACAAGGAGTTGGCGCACATCAAAGGGTGTAAAGGACCGGCGGAAGCGTGGAAGACGTTGTGCAACATCCACGAAACCAAAAGCTTGTCCAACATCTTGTTCATTAGGCGGAAGTTTTTCACCATCAAGATGGACGAAGGCGCCGACATCCTCGACCACATCAACAAGGTAAAATCTCTCGCCGACCAACTCACATGCTTGGAGGTGCCAATGAAGGACGAGGATGTGGTCATGACCTTGCTCGATAGCCTACCGCCTTCATTCGACCATTTGATCACGGCGTTGGAGACGCGCCCCATGAAGGAGCTCACGTTGGATTTCATCACCGCACGTCTCATGCACGAGGTGTCCAAGAGGAAGGAGAAGGAGCCTCAAGGAGACGATGCGGCCATGTTGTCCCGCCAACCTCGCACGTTCCACAACAACGAGAGGCGAGGTGACGGCCCGAGGTGCTACAATTGTGGTAAGTTGGGTCACCTTGCTCGCAATTGTCGATTGAAACGCAAGGTGAATGCCAACATCGCGAGATCGAGCGATGATTTTGCATTTGTTGCGAGAGATGGGGCATCTAAAACCTCCACCACTAGATGGATAGTTGATTCGGGGGCCTCGAACCACATGACACCGCATAAGCAATTTTTCGACACGTACGAATCCATTTCGGGCCGTAAAGTGTTTATGGGTGACAATGGCATCGTAGAGGTCTTAGGCAAAGGGTCCATTCTAGTGGAAACACGTGTGAAGGGTCGTGCACGGAGCATTAGAATGCACGACGTGCTTCACGTGCCCGACTTGCATTCCAACTTGCTTTCGGTGAGCAAACTCATATCGCGGGGTTTTAAAGTGCATTTCAACACGTTGGGATGCGTGGTGAGGGCGAGCAACGGCGAGATCTTGGCCGTGGCGTCGTTGGAGTCCAATTTGTACCAATTGGACACGAAGGTGATGCATGAGGCCGAAACGAGTTCTTTGGCGCATTCGGAGGCCAACTCGCATCCTTTGGAGCTTTGACACAAGAGGTTGGGGCATCTCAACTCCAATAGCGTAAAATCGCTCCAAACCATGGTGAGCGGCATGGACGTGCAAGCGGTGCCGAACGACGTGCATTCGTTCGCGTGCGAAGGATGCGTCCAAGGCAAGCAAGCGAGGCGTCCGTTTCCCACGGAGGGAGGCACCCGCGCCACCAAGATCTTGGAGCTCGTGCATTCCGACGTGTGCGGGCCGATGAAAACGCCGTCCATCGGAGGGGCAAGGTATTTTCTCACCTTCATTGACGATTTTTCGCGCAAGATTTGGGTGTATGTGCTCAAATCCAAGAGCGAGGTGTTGGCAAGGTTCAAAGAATGGAAAACCTTGGTGGAGAGGCAATCGGAACACGTAGTGAAGGTCCTTAGGACGGATAACGGCGGGGAATACATTTCTAAGGCATTCGACGATTTTTTAAGCAAACATGGCATCGCACGCCAAAATTCTTCACCTTACACGCCGCAACAAAACGGGATGGCCGAACGGGCCAATCGCACCATCGTGGAGATGGCGCGGTCCATGATTCATGCCCAACGCCTCGGCCACAAATTTTGGGCGGAGGCGGTGTGCAATGCGGTGTACGTGCGCAACCGGTGTCCCACGAAGGCCGTGGAAGGTAAGACGCCCGAGGAAGCGTGGAGCGGAAGGATGCCGCACGTGTCCCACATGCGCGTATTCGGTTGCGTGGCTTATGCGAAGGTGCCGGATCAAAGGCGAACGAAGTTGGACGCGAAGGGCGTCAAGTGTTTGTTCCTCGGATATTGCGAAGGCACGAAGGCGTACCGGCTCATTTGCTTGGAGACTAAGAAAATCATCAAGAGTCCGGACGTGGTGTTTTTCGAGGACAAAACGCATTTGGAGGATTGTCCAAGTGGGAGCATTGACGAAACACCGGCGGTCAAGGTAAACATATCCGCCAAATCGGACGTGGACGAGTCGGAGGCCAACGGCGACGATCCTTGGGAGGCGCACGAGGAGCCCGACATCGAGGAGGAGGAGGATGCGGAGGCCAATATTCCGGCCACGAAATCCACCCGTAGCGCGGAGGCATCGAAACTTGACTACGGTAAGAAACCCGCAACCAAAGCACCTCCACCACCGCAACATAGAAATGAAACCATGGGCCATTCTAGGTATCCGGATAGGGCACGCAAACCGCTCGGGGAATGGTGGAAGAACCACATTCCGCCGCCCCAAGACAAAGAGCATGCAAACATGGCAACCATCGGGGAACCTAGAAATGTGAGAGAGGCCATTCAATCGAGTGATGCGAGCGAGTGGGAGTTGGCTATGCAAGAGGAGTTCGAATCTCTCATTGCCAACGGCACGTGGGAGTTAACTCCGTTGCCGAAGGGCCACAAGGCCGTGAAGTGCAAATGGGTGTTTAAAACGAAAAAAGATGCGAGAGGCGTGGTGGTTCGTTTCAAAGCAAGGTTAGTAGCAAAGGGGTGCTCGCAAGTGGAAGGCGTAGACTTTAGCGAAACCTTTGCACCGGTGGCCAAATTCAACACCATTCGAGTCATACTCGCATTGGCGGCGGCCATGGGCTTGGAGATATATCAAATGGACGTCAAGACCGCATTCTTGAACGGCGAATTGGACGTGGTCATCTACATGGAGCAACCGGAGGGGTTCGTGCAAAAAGGCCGAGAGCATCTCGT
The DNA here is from genome assembly GCA_950295325.1 of Polytrichum commune. Lineage (NCBI taxonomy): Eukaryota > Viridiplantae > Streptophyta > Polytrichopsida > Polytrichales > Polytrichaceae > Polytrichum > Polytrichum commune. Next base: position 51,304,114 of record OX485807.1, read on the forward strand.
ATGCAAGTTGAGGAAATCGCTCTACGGATTGAAGCAATCCGGACGAGCATGGTACGAATGCATTCACGTGTTCTTCGTGAATAGAGGTTTTACGAGGAGCCATGCGGATCACTCGTTGTATGTTCTACAAACTTGCGACTACATTGTGATTGTAATCATATATGTAGATGACCTCATCATCTTGGTAAGCAATGTGGACGTGATCAACGAATTGAAATCTAGCCTCGAGAAGGAGTTCGAGATGAGCGACCTCGGCGAATTGCATTTCTTCCTCGGAGTCCATTTCGAGCGGGATAGGAGGACGCGCACCATCACCATGCATCAACGAAGCTACATCGAAACCATTTTGGAGCGATTCGGCATGAGTGATTGCAAGCCCATCTCAACCCCGCTCGACACCAAGACCTCATTGGCCAATCTTTCGGAGGAGGAATACGATGAGCATTCACACGAAATGAAGGACATTCCGTATCAAGAAGCGGTGGTGTCGCAACCCTTGCTAGCCCCCCTTGACAATCTTGCCAATTTTCAATTCTAGCAAAGGTTACGAGCGCTAACCATTCGCATTCCGCCATGCTAATGGTTAGCTCCTCCTACCCCGGACCTTATAGTTCATAGGAGGGAACCAACCCTCCTACTTTGTTTTCGGGACTCACCCCTTAATCGGTAACCCATTCCTAGATGTGGACTTCCATTCATGAAAGTCCAATCCCATGTTGATCATCGCATTGCCGGAGCAACACTACAACAACCCGAACCATACTAGGCAACTATGGCTTCACAATGGGCCAATGCCCATGGAGGCCTTGCCGTTCGGCCTCGGGTGGGTGAGGCCACACCACCTCACCCATATAAGCCTCTAGGACTTCACGCGGGGCCCCTACCCCACCGTCAACCAACCTCTTGTCTCTCTACCAAGAGTTGGGGCCAAGTGGACATTTTCCTTTAGCTGCTGGGCCTAGAACCCCCCAGCAGCTTCAGACCATCATAACTTCCTTGTATGATGTCTGATCATAACAACCAACCACTCCATCCTCATCTACGCTTCACGTAGATGCCGATGGACTCCTCACTTGCCCCATTCGGGCAAGTACTGAGGAAGTTATGCCTGTTTGAACCTTGGCAGTCCCGGGAATCACTCCCAGGCACTGCTGTACCAGGGCGCTGTCCCGGGACAGCGCCCCACTCAAATGGCCATAACTCCTAGCTCACACCTCCGATTGAGGTGTTCTTGAGCATTCTAGAATCACCACGCCATGAGCTACGCATAGCTCATGGCCTTACCCTCATGCCTCCTAGTCTCTGTGGGTGGGAGGCGTTCCCAACGCCCGGGGCCCTCACCCACACTAGGATCACTTGGGCCCTCTCACCAACGGCGCCACAAGTCCCGGGTGTCACTCCGGGGTCCCCCTTGTGCCCATGGTGTTTCGGGCACTCCTCATGGAGAGGTGCGCGACAGGTGGGGTCGTTGATGTACGCAATGGTGGCCACAAGACCGGACCTCGCATTTGCGGTAAGCGTGGTAAGCCGGTATATGTCGAAACCGGGTCCAATGCATTGGACGGCGGTCAAACGGATCATGCGGTACTTGAAGGGCACCTTAGATATGAAGTTGCGCATCGGAGGCAATCATATTAACGTCAAAGTGTATTCGGATGCAGATTGGGCCGGCGATGTGGAAAACCGTAGGTCCACGTCCGGGTACGTATTCTTTGTTGGAGAGGGAGCCGTTTCGTGGAATAGCAAACGGCAACAAACGGTGGCACAATCAACAATGGAGGCGGAGTACATGGCCATGAACCGATGCACGAGGGAGGCCATTTGGATAAGGCAATTAATGGAGGATGTAGGTTGTGTACAAGAGGAGGCCACGACCATCATGTGCGACAACCAAGGTTCTATGGCATTAGCTAAGAACCCAACCAACCATGATAGGTCGAAGCATATAGATGTGCAACACCATTTCATTAGAGAAAAGATTGAAAACAAAATTGTAGAGTTAGAATATTGTCCAACGCAATATATGGTAGCGGACATTCTAACAAAGGCTTTAGCGAGAGATAGGCATGAGGGTTTAAGTGAAATAATGGGGTTGGAGAACAATGCCACCTCGCAAAGTGGGAGTATTGGAAGATAGTGTTAGGTTGCAACGGTGACATTGTCCCATATGGGTTGTCTACGCTGGTCCTAACCCATACATATAAATAAAAGCATAAGGGGAGGAGCTAATCACTCTCTCCATTGTATGCAATCCTTGTGTGTTGTGTTCTACCTTTCTACGCTGATGTCTTTGCTTTCTCCTCTCATTTCCCAATACCCTCTCCTCCGATGACGCAACTACCACGGAAAACAACTCCTTGCAACTAGCAATGAAGGCCTTCATTGCTTTCAGGGTTGCGTCCATCTTACTCCCTTGATCCATGATGAAGGTAACCATCTTCGACCCGGAAACGTGGCCCGCGTTCTTCAATTCCGCGTCGAACATCTTGGCTTTCCAACACACGTTCCCCGGGATTTGCACCATATCACCCAGTTTTTATACCGTAAGAGTGGTATCCTGTCGCGCACCTCTCCATGGGGAATGCCCGAAACACCATGGGCACAAGGGGGACCCCGGAGTGACACCCGGGACTTGTGGCGCCGTTGGTGAGAGGGCCCAAGTGATCCTAGTGTGGGTGAGGGCCCTGGGCGTTGGGAACGCCTCCCACCCACGGACACTAGGAGGCACAAGGGTAAGGCCATGAGCTATGCGTAGCTCATGGCGTGGTGATTCTAGAATGCTCAAGAACACCTCAATTGGAGGTGTGAGCTAGGAGTTATGGCCATTTGAGTGGGGCGTTGTCCCGGGACAGCGCCCTGGTACAGCAGTGCCTGGGAGTGATTCCCGGGACTGCCAAGGTTCAAACAGGCATAACTTCCTCACCACTTGCCCTAATGGGGCAAGTGAGGAGTCCATCGGCATCTACGTGAAGCGTAGATGAAGATGGAGTGGTCAAGTGCTGCATCAGACATCACAAAAGGAAGTTATGATGGTCTGAAGCTGTGGGGGCTTCTAGGCCCAGCGGCTAAGGGAAAATGTCCACTTGGCCCCAACTCTTGGTAGAGAGACAAGAGGTTGGTTGACGGTGGGGTAGGGGCCCCGCGTGAAGTCCTAGAGGCTTATATGGGTGAGGTGGTGTGGCCTCACCCACCCGAGGCCAAACGGCACGGCCTCCATGGGCATTGGCCCAATGTGAGGCCATAGTTGCCTAGTATGGTTCGGGTTGTTGTAGTGTTGCTCCGGCAACGCGATGATCAACATAGGATTGGACTTCCATGGATGGAAGTCCACATCCAAGAAATGGGTTACCGATTAAGGGGTGAGTCCCGAAAGCAAAGTAAGAGGGTTGGTTCCCTCCTATGAACTATAAGGTCCGGGGTAGGAGGAGCTAACCATTAGCATGGCGGAATGCGAATGGTTAGTGCTCGTAACCTTTGCTAGAATTGAAAATTGGCAAGATTGTCAAAGGGGGGCTAGCAAGGGTTGCAACACTTGGTATCAGAGCAGGGTTCCAAATTTTGAGCTCGCACTTTGAGGGAAACATGGGTATCAAAAATGCAGGTTATGATGGTGAGCCCGGGGTTTCCAAAAGGTTGTGAGGCTCAAATTGGAACAAGGATCATATGCAAATGGAGTTTGACCATACCATTGATTTTAATGGTAATGGTGGGCATGAGGGTGGATTCGGTGAGGAAAATGGAGGTGTCCTTTGAAGGGGCTCCCGCAAACCTCAAATAGTATTTGGGGCCTAGAATACCGAATGCACCCAAAACCTTGGAGGGTATTAATGTTGGATTGAAATTTCAATTCGAAATGCTTGGAAGGTATTGATGTTGGAATGAACTTGGTGCTAATGAGGCACCCGGGGCCTCTTAAGGCCTATGTGCGCTATTCAAACGCACAAATGAAGGATACACCTAAAACGGACGAGCTTTCTAAGAAATGCATCCTTTTAGGTGGGGTTTTAAAAGCGGGTGGTGGATGCCTTGTTTAAGTCCCCAAGGCTTCTTGAGGACATGGTGGGGATCATCAAGTTTGCAAGAGCATTGAAGCCGATGGTCCCAAAGAGAAGTTGGACAGCGCATCACCACAAAGTGGGTTTTAGCCGATATTGGTCCCAAAGAAATGGGCGAAAGTAGTTTGGCCCATTATACCAAGGCAAAACATAGTCGTGCCGCGGACGGAATGTTGGGAGGTGGGTTGATCCTACCAAGGCAATTCATGTTCGTGCCGCGGACAAAGTGTGAAAGGTGGCTTTGTGCTACCAAGGCAAATCATGTTTGTTCCGCGGACAAACTATTAGAAATTGGTTTTGTAGCACCAAACCAATTTGTCCCGCGAACGGAATGTTTAAAGTTGGGTTTGCGGACCAAGCCAAGCCAAGTTGCCGAGGACGGAATGTTGGACGATGGCTTTGTGGCCAAGGCTAGTAGCCTTAAGCCGAGGCCAAGTCTCATGTGTTGACAAAGAGGCAAGCCATTCCTTCTTGAGCCCAAAACTCACAAGGGAGTTGGGGCTTGCCGATTGATAGAGCGGGCAAGCCCACCAAGGTGCGGTTTGGAAAGGGCGATCCGCATGAGACAAAGGAGGCCGCGATGCATGTAACCTTTCAACGTGGGACATTGGATTTTTGTCAAAATTTCACACCATGTGAAATAGATGAAATGCATGTCATTGTGAAGGCCGCCTTCTTTGAAACACACATGATAGATGTGAAGTGCAAGCCGGTGTGCTTGCGGTGCATTATGATGTGTCATAATGGCAAAGAATTGAAGTTCAAATTAACAATGACTCCTATGGTAGGAGGACCTAAGTTGAATTTGGTCTTAATGGACCGAATGAAAAAAAAGAAAACATAATGGTCGTAGTTCAATTGGAGCAACTCCAAGGAACGTATGGGGAGGCTAGGAAAGATGGGCCTCCTCCAAACAACATTGGTGTGATGTTGGTGAGATACAAGGATGTATTCACCAATGTGTTGCCCAAAAAAATTACCGCCAAAGAGTGAAAAATAACTTTGCTCAACGAGAGATTGAGTTCTTGAGGTATGTGGTGACAAAGGAAGTTGGTGGACGAACATGAAGAATGTCAAGGCAATCCAAAAGGAGAATTGGCCCTTGATTCAAAAGGGCTTAGGTCATTTGTTGGCCTAGCCAATTAGTACCACAACTTCATTCGAGAGTTTTCTAAGGTTGCTAGGACCTTATTCAACTTATTGAGGAAAATGGCTATCCCAAGAGTGGGATGAGCCTTGTCACCAAGCCTTTGGGGGGCTTAAAAATCAAATTCTCTTCGCCGCCCGTGCTTAAGTTCGCGGACTTTGACAAACCTTTTGAGGTGCATACGGGGGCGAATGACTTTGCCATTGGCGGATGGTTAACGTAAGATGGATGGCCAATGCATATGAGAGCGTTAAGCTCGATGGTTATCCGACTTTATCCGACTTGTGGAAGAATTGGCTATCCCAAGAGTGGGATGAGCCTTGCCACCAAGTCTTTGGGGAGCTTGAGAGCAAGTGTTCTTAGACACCCGTGCTCAAGTTCGCGGAGCTTGACAAACCTTTTGAGGTGCATACGGGGGCGAGTAACTTTGCCAATGGTGGATTATGTGTAATTAGATGGCCATTGCATATGCGAGCATGAAGCTCGATGGTTGTCAAAGAAGACAACCAACTCATGACAAAGAACTTCTTTGCCGTAGTGCATTGCTGGAAGATGTGGCGACACTATTTGGGGTCGCACAAAGCAAAGGTCTATGTGGACAATGTGTCCTAAAAGAATTTTGACATTCAAGCGCAAGTGAGCACCAAGTCATTGCGGTGGCATGATAGTTTGGCGCTTATGAAGGTGGATTTGATCTACAAACCGGATCGTGGAAATGTGGTGCCGGATGCGCGAAGTAGACCGGAAGAGTTCCAAGCAATGAGAACCATCCAAACCTTGTGGCTAATGTGTGCCGGCGAAGGAAACTTGTGATGCAAGGTACGGGAGGGGTAAATTAACTACCCCGAGGCACAAATGCTTTTAGGTGAGCTTCGCAAGAGCAAGGTGCTCAAAGAGGTTAAGTTGGTGGACGGATTGTTCAAGTGCAAGCAAAGTTGGGTGTATGTGCCACAAGGCAAGTTGAGGCTATCGGTTTTGAAGGAGGAATATGATAGTCCTATTCCCGGCCATAAAGGAGGAAGAAACAACCGCCATAGAATGGTGTCAAAGAGATACCGTTGGCGGTGCATAAAGGAGGATATAGCCCACTTTGTGAAGGCGTGAATAAAGTGCCAAGTGAACCGAGCCTCTTACCAAAAGCAAGGCGGTTTCTTGCAACCGTTGCCTATCCCGCCGGGGCCATGACATAGTATGTGCATGGACTTGATCATAAGTTTGCCGGAGTCACATGGGTATGATGCCATCTTGTTGATGGTAGAGCGGTTTGCCAAGTTGGCACACATGGTGCCGATTGTGGGAACCGCCACCGCGTTGGAGACCGCATAGCCTTTTCTCAAAGGATGGTTGAGGCACCACGGGTTGCCAAGAGTGATTGTGTGGGATCAAGATCCAAAGTTCACAAGTGCATTTTCAATGCATTTCTCTAAGGAGGTCGGAATGAAACTAAGGTTTAACACGGCCTTGCATTCCCAAATGAATGGGAAAGCAGAGCATGTGAATGGAGTCTTGAAGCAATACTTGAGGAACTTGGTGGGGGCGGACCAAGGAGATTGGGCGGACTATGTGGGTCGAGCGGAGTGTAATTGCAATGTAGCCACGCACTTGGCTACCAAGGGGTGGTCTTTCGTGGTGGCTTATGGAGTGGATGCGCTCCAACCTATTAACCTAGCTCTCGAGGGGGCACATTCAACACTAGAGTTCAACCAAGATGGTGAGGATTTGGCCAAGGATGCATGGTAAACAAGTCTTGGAGATGACCAAGTTGTTGGTGGAGAAAGCCCGAAGGTGCTACGGAGTGCAAATCAATGCCGGAAGACGCGAAGTGGAGAATGAGGTGGGCCAAAAGGTGTTGTTGAATGTAAACAACTTCACTTAGCCGAAAGGCCTCACTCCAAAGTTCATGTCCAAAATTGGAACTCCGCTTCCCGTTGTGGAACAAGTGTTCAAGGACATGTATAAGTTGGAATTACCGTTGGAGATCAAAGTGCATCCGACATTTCATGTCCCATTCCTAAAGCCATTTAAGGACGACAGCTTGTGGCCCGATCACAAGCAAGTGATTAGGCCACCTCCCGACCTTGTGGACGTCATTTAGAACATGAGGTAGGAGGGCATCCTCAAGTGTAGGAAGCCCAAATGAAAAGGAAAGAAAATGTACAAAGGAGTACTTGGTGAAATGGTGAGGATACCATGAGAAAGAAGCCGTTTGGGTAGCGGCAAGAGACATGATGAACGGCAAGGAATTGGTAAAGCACTTTGAAGAAACTAAGTGTCGCAACCCTTGCTAGCCCCCCTTGACAATCTTGCCAATTTTCAATTCTAGCAAAGGTTACGAGCGCTAACCATTCGCATTCCGCCATGCTAATGATTAGCTCCTCCTACCCCGGACCTTATAGTTCATAGGAGGGAACCAACCCTCCTACTTTGCTTCCGGGAGTCACCCCTTAATCGGTAACCCATTCCTAGATGTGGACTTCCATCCATGGAAGTCCAATCCCATGTTGATCATCGCATTGCCGGAGCAACACTACAACAACCCGAAGCATACTAGGCAACTATGGCCTCACAATGGGCCAATGCCCACGGAGGCCTTGCCGTTCGGCCTCGGGTGGGTGAGGCCACACCACCTCACCCATATAAGCCTCTCGGACTTCACGGGGGGCCCCTACCCCACCGTCAACCAACCTCTTGTCTCTCTACCAAGAGTTGGGGCCAAGTGGACATTTTCCTTTAGCTGCTGGGCCTAGAACCCCCCAGCACCTTCAGACCATCATAACTTCCTTGTATGATGACTGATAATAACAACCAACCACTCCATCTTCATCTACGCTTCACGTAGATGCCGATGGACTCCTCACTTGCCCCATTCGGGCAAGTCTTGAGGAAGTTATGCTTGTTTGAACCTTGGCAGTCCCGGGAATCACTCCCAGGCACTGCTGTACCAGGGCGCTGTCCCGGGACAGCGCCCCACTCAAATGGCCATAACTCCTAGCTCACACCTCCGATTGAGGTGTTCTTGAGCTTTCTAGAATCACCACGCCATGAGCTACGCATAACTCATGGCCTTACCCTTGTGCCTCCTAGTCTTTGTGAGTGGGAGGCGTTCCCAACGCCCGGGGCCCTCACCCACACTAGGATCACTTGGGCCCTCTCACCAACGGCGCCACAAGTCCCGGGTGTCACTCCGGGGTCCCCCTTGTGCCCATGGTGTTTTCGGCACTCCTCATGGAGAGGTGGGCGACACTCACCCCCACCAAACGGAGTTGATGCCCTCATCGACTATACTCGTAGTCGGCACACCAATTCTCAAGTTGCATCCTCTATGGTGCGGCATTGTGTTTACCTTAGGGCGCGACCCCCACAATGCATCTTCAAATTTGGCATAGTCCCAAAGGTGTCGTTCCTAGGTGGTCCATTAGTGACCTTGGATCTCTCCTCCAAGGACCTAACCTATACTAGACCCACCTACTTTGGGACTCACTTGGGTTGCCCCTCCTTTGGGGCCTCCCCCGTTAGGCTCCGCTAGCCTAACATGACACATCTAGGCGAGACCTCAACGCTTCCACTAAGTTGTCTCGGTTGCAACTCCGAGATGGCTTTCCATTGTTAAGCCACGCCTCGATCGCACGGGGGTGATGCCAAGTCCCGCCCGACTCGGTTTCCACTTTGCTCTTTCGAGACATGGGTTCATGACTCCCATGCGCCAACTCTCGTTAGCTCGCGGGTAGCACTTTTATGAGCACGCGCCATCACCTTGTCCACGCCCGGACAAACCCACAACTAAGAAGTTTCTTGGTTTTATCCAAGGCCCCTCCAAGCATGGCCCCCAATTACTCGGCTTACCCAACCTAGTTTGGCATATCTATTCCCCCTCTTCCATTAACCAAGCACAAGTACAAGACTAGGACCTCATCTCATACTTTCCTCTTTGGACCACTAAAGTTTGGATTTTATTCCCTCAAGCCAAAGAACAAGTTCATGTTGTGGAGTAATTAGCCTCGAAGCGAAGTGTGCTACTAGCGTCTCTCCCCCACTAAAGGAGTTGATGTCCTCATCAATGCCTATGCTTCATTTTATTGGAATGTCTAGCCTTAGTTTCTTCAAAGTCCTTTACGAATTCCTTGGCGTTCATCATGTCTCTTGCCGCTACCCAAACGGCTTCTTTCTCATGGTGTCGCGACCCTTGCTAGTTTTTCTCCACTTAGCTCAATCGCTTTCCAACTCTAGCAAGTGTCCCGAGCGCTAACCTGCACATCCCACGCACATGCATGGTTAGCTTTCAAAACCGCGGACCTTCAATCCCATATTTGGTCACCAAACCCTCCTACACATGCATTCGGGACGCTTTCCCCTTAGTAGGTAACCCATCGCTAAGGTGGACTTCCATCCATGGAAGTCCACTCCCTACTTGGTCATAGTGTTGCTAGGACAACACTACAACCACCCGGAGCACATTGCCAAGTATGCTCCGGGGGGGTCGGTCGGCAAAGCCGCCTCACCCATATAAGCCTCTAGGACTTTTGGCGGGGCCCCTCCCCCACCGTCAACATCCCTTTTGTCTCTCTACCAAGAGTTGGGGCCAAGTAGACATTTTCCCTTAGCCGCTGGGTCTAGAAGCCTCCCTGCAGCTTCAGACCTTCATAACTTCCACGTGCGGTCTCTGAATCTAACAACCAACCACTCTATCGTCATCTACATTTCACGTAGATCCCTATGGACACCTCACTTGCCCTATTCGGGCAAGTATTGAGGAAGTTATGCCTGTTTAAACCTTTGCAGTCCCGGGAGCCACTCCCAGGCCCCTGCTGTTCCAGGGCGCTGTCCCGGGACAGCATCCCACTCAAAGTGCCATATCTCCTAGCTCACACCTCAGATTGAGGTGTTCTTTAGCATTCTAGAATCGGGACGCCATAAGCTACTCATAGCTTATGGCTTTACCCTCATGACTCCTAGTCTTTGTGGGTGGGAGGCGTTCTAAACGCCCGGGGCCCTCACCCACATTAGGATCACTTGGTCCCTCTCACCAATGGCGTCACAAGTCCCGGGTGTCACTCCGGGGTCCCCCTTGTGCCCATGGTGTTGCGGGCACTCCTCATGGAGAGGTGCGCGACACTCACCCCCACCAAATGGAGTCGATGCCCTCATCGACTATACTTATAGTCGGGCACACCAATTCTCAAGTTGCCATCCTCTCTTGGTGTGGCATTGTGTTTTCTTTAGGGCGCTACCCCCACAATGCATCTTCAAATTTGGCAAAGTCTCAAAGGTGTCGATCCTAGGTGGTCCGTTTAGGAAAACCCCGGACATCTTGTCCAAGGACCTAAACTACACTAGACTCACCTACTTTGAGACTTACTTGGGTGACCCTTCCTTTGGGGCCACCCAAGTTAGGCTCCACTAGCCTAACTCTATCATTTTGACACAACTAGGTTGGACCTCAACGCTTCTACTAAGTTGCCTCGGTTGCCACTCCGAGATGGCTTTCCTTTGTTAAGCCACGTCTCGATCGCACGGGGGTGATGCCAAGTCCCGCCCGACTTGGCTCCCACTTTGCTCTTTCGAGACATGGGTTCATGACGCCCATGCGCCAACTCGCATTGGCTCGTGGGTTGCACTTTTATAAGCACGCGCCATCACCTTGCCCCCGCCCGGACAAGACCATGGCTAAGAGGTTTTTGGTTTTATCCAAGACCCCTCTAAGCCATGGTCCCCATTACTCGGCCTACCCAACCTAGTTTAGCATATATATTCCTCCCTCTTCCACTAACCAAGCACAAGTACAAGACTAGGACCTCATCTTATACTTTTCTCTTTGCACCACTAAAGTTGAACTTTATTGCCTTAAGCGAAAATGAACAAGTACATAATGTGGAGGACATTGCCTCCAAGTTAAGGGTGCTACTAACATCTCTCCCCCACTAAAGGAGATTGATGTCCTCATCAATGCCTACGTTTCCTTTTGTTGGACCCTCTAGCCCTAGTTTCTTCAAAGCGCTTCACTATCTCCTTGGCATTCACCATGTCCCTTGCCGCTACCCAAGTGGCTTCTTTCTCATGAAACCCCCGCCACTTCACCAAATACTCCTTTCCTTTTCGCTTGTGGTTCCTACACTTGAGGATGCCTTCTACCTCGTACTCCAAATGATCTCCTACAAGGTCGGGAGGTGGCCTAATCACTTGCTTACGATTAGGCCATAAGGTGTCTTCCTTGAACGGCTTTAATAGTGAGACATGGAATGTCGGATGCACTTTGATCTCGGGCGGCAACTCCAACTTATAAACATCTTTGAAAACTCGTTCAACAATCGGAAACGGACCCGCAAATTTTGACATGAACTTTGGAGTGAGGCCTTCGGGCATTGTGAAGTTTTTCACATTCAACAACACCTTTTGGCCCACCTCATACTCCACTTCGCGTCTTCCGGCATTGACTTGTTTTTCATAGCGTTTTTGGGCTTTCTCCAACAACAACTTGGTCTTCTCCAAAACTTGTTCACGCTTTTTGGCTAAGTCCTCACCATCTTGGTTGAACTCTAGTGTTGAATGTGCCCCCTCGAGAGCTAGGTCGGTAGGTTGGAGCGGATCCACTCCGTAAGCCACCTTAAACGGCGATTGCTTGGTCGCCGAGTGCGTAGCCGAATTGTAGCTAAACTCCGCGAGACCCACATAGTCCGCCCAATCTCGTTGGTCCGCACTCACAAAGTTCCTCAAGTATTGGTTCAAGACTCCATTCACACGCTCCGTTTGGCCATCCGTTTGGGGATGGAAGGCCGTGCTAAAGGTTAGTTTTGTTCCAACCTTCCGAAAGAAATGCCTCCAAAATGCGCTTGTGAACTTTGGATCTCGATCCGAGACGATTACTCTCGGCAACCCGTGATGCCTCCACCATGCATTGAGAAAGAGCTTTGCGGTCTCCAACGCGGTTGCCGTTCCCACGGTCGGCACCATGTGTGCCAACTTACTAAACCGATCCACCATCACGAAGATGGCATCATAACCTTGTGACTCCGGTAAACTCGTAATAAAGTCCATGGAAACGCTATGCCATGGCCCCGGCGGGATAGGCAACGGTTGCAATAAGCCGGCTTGCTTTTGATAAGAGGCTCGGTTTAATTGGCATTTGACACAAGTCTTCACAAAGTGGGCGATTTCTTCTTTCATGCGCGGCCAATAATACCTCCTTGACACCGCCGCTATGGTGGCTTTTTCTCCTCTATGGCCGGCGATGGGACTATCATGTTCCTCCTCCAAAACCAATAGCCTCAACTTGCCTTGTGGCACATACACCCGACTTTGCTTATACTTGAGCAATCCGTCCACCAACTTGATCTCCTTAAGCGCCTTGCCTTTGCGAAGCTCGCCTAGAAACACTTGTGCTTCGGGATCGTTGACGTACCCCTCCCTTAACTTACGATGCAAGTCACATTCACCTTTGTACATTAGCCACAAGCTTTGACTTGTGCCCATTTCTTGGAACTCTTCACGTCTACTTAACGCGTCCGGCACCACATTATCACGGCCCGGTTTGTGGATCAACTCCACGTTCATAAGCGCCAAGGTATCGTGCCACCGCAATTGCTTGGCGCTCACTTGCGTTTGTGTCTCGAAATACTTCAACGACACGTTGTCCGTGTACACCTTGGTCTTGTGCAACCCCAAATAATGTTGCCACGTCTTCAAGCAATGTACTACGGCGAAGAGCTCCTTTTCATGAGTTGGCCATCGTCTTTGACAACCATCGAGTTTCTTGCTCTCATAAGCAATGGGCCGTCCATCTTGCATCAACACTCCGCCAATTGCAAAATCGCTCGCATCCGTATGCACCTCAAAAGGCTTGTCAAACTCCGGGAACTTTAGTACGGGCGGCGAAGACAATTTGCTCTTGAGCTCCCAAAAAGCTTGGTGACAAGGTTCGTCCCATTCTTGGGATACCCCTTTCTTCAACAAGTCGGACAAAGGCCTAGCAACCTTAGAAAAATCTCGAATGAAGCGGCGGTAGTAATTGGCTAGGCCAAGGAACGACCTAAGCCCTTTTTGAGTCGATGGCCGCTTCCATTCTTGAATCGCCTTTACCTTCTTCATGTCCGGCTTAATTCCATCCTTGGTCACTACATGGCCTAAGAACTCAATTTCATTTTGAGCAAAATCGCTCTTCTCCCCATTAGCATACAACTTGTTGTCCCTTAGTTTTCGAAGCACCACCTCAAGGTGCCGTGCATGCTCCTCCGCCGTCTTGGAATACACCAAGATGTCGTCGATATAGATTATTACGAAATCGTCGGTTTCCTCTCGAAAGATGGTATTCATAAGGGTTGTGAATGTCGAGGGCGCATTACACAACCCGAAAGGCATCACCAAAAACTCGTAAGACCCATACCTTGTGCGGCACGCCGTCTTTTCAACATCTTCATTCGCGATTCGAATTTGATAATACCCGGATTTTAAGTCAATACGACTAAAATACTTAGCTCCTGCCAATCGGTCGAAAAGATCATCAATCCGAGGTAGCGGGTAGTTGTTTTTGATAGTCACCTTATTCAAGGCCCTATAATCGATACACATGCGTAGCTTGCCATCTTTTTTATCCACAAAGAGCACCGGGGCCCCATATGGTGATTTACTCGGCCTAATGTAACCTCTTGATAGCAAGTCATTGAGTTGCTTCTTCAATTCTAGCAACTCTTTTTGGTTCAATCGATAAGGTGCCTTGGACGGTGGCTCGGACCCCGGGATCACCTCGATCTTGTGATCGACTTCTCTCGTTGGCGGTAACTCTTGGGGCAACTCGTCGGCGAATACATCCTTGTACCTCCCTAATACATCGCGAATGTGCTTTGGAGGAGGCCCATCGGTTTTAGCCTCCTCGTGAGTTCTTTGGTGTTGCTCCATTCGGACCACCACAACCATTTGTACTTTGGACATTCGGTCTATCAAGACCAAATTCAACTTGCCTCCTCCCGCCATAGGAGTCCTCGTCAACTTTAAAGTCATTTCCTTGCCATTACGACAAACTACAAGCCGCACCGGCTTGCGCCTCACATCCACCGTGTGAGTCTCGAAGAAGGTGTCCCCCAAAATGAGGTCCACCTCATCCATTTCACAAAGTGTGAAATTCTCCTTAAACTCCAACGTCCCACACTTTAAGTTCACGTTCAACGCTACCTCCTTCGTCTCATGCGGCTCGCCCTTTGCGAACCGCTCGTTAATGGGCTTGCCCGCTCTACCCGTTGGCAAGCCCAATTCCTTCGCAAGTTTCGGGCTCATGAAGGAGTGCGTTGCCCCTGTATCAACCAAGCATGAGACATTCCGACCATTGATTTCGGCTTCAAGGAACAAAAGACTTGGCCTTGGCTTAAGGCTACTAGCCTTGGCCACAAAGCCACCTTCTAGCATTTGGTCGGCGGTACAACCACGATTTGTCTTGACACTCACCTTGTTGTCGGGGCACGCCGCTTGAAAATGACCAAGTTTGCCACATTTGTGGCACCGCTTGTCCTTCATGTCGCCTCCTTTAATTCCTACATTGGGTGGTTTTCCTCCTTGGTAGCCACCCTTGGTGGAATTTGTCCCGTCGGGTTGTCCTTTGAAATGGTTGGATGGCCCAAATTTCTTGCGCTCTTTGCCTCGAAACATATTTCGACTCGAGCCGCTTTGTTGTGCGGGGCCGTCGGCTTCAATTCTCTCCGCAATCTTAATGATCCCCGCCACGTCCTCGGGAAGCTTTGGAAACTTGAACAAGGCGTCTACCACCCACTTTTGTAAGCCACCTAAGAAAATGCATCTCTTGGCAAATTCATCCATCTTAGGTGTAGCATTCATTTGGGCGTTAAAATCGCGCACATAGGCCTTAAGGGACCCCGTGTGCCTCATTTGCACCAAGTTCATTCCCTCCCGCAATTCTTGGTACTCCGGCGTGAACCTATCAACAAGCAATTCCTTGAAGCCGATCCAAGTCAAGTTTGCCACCAACTCGGGCTCTTGTTCTTTTTTGCTCGTCCACCATTGGAGCGCATGGTCTTTCAAAAAGGTCACCGCTATGGAGACCTTGTCGTCTTCATCGGGCCTTTGGACATCGTAGTAGTTGTCCATTTCCAATAAAAATTCTTTGACCTTTCTTGCCTTACCAAGCCCCGAAAAGGTACTTGGCATATTTACCTTGGCCAACTTCTTTGTTGAAGAAGAAGGCCTAGCCCCTTGCATCATAAGGAGCTCGATCATTTTGTCTTGGCGAGCTCTCTCGTCCTTGACACGCTTGAGCTCTTGATTCACGGAGTCCATGAACTCAAGCATTTTGAGTTGAAATTTTAATCCAACATCACCACCTTCCAAGCTTTCGGGCGCATTTGGAAGTCTAGCCCCCGAATTTTCTTCGAGGTTTTCGGGACCCCTTTCTAGGGTGTCGCGCACCTCTCCATGAGGAGTGCCCGACACACCATGGGCACAAGGGGGACCCCGGAGTGACACCCGGGACTTGTGGCGCCGTTGGTGAGAGGGCCCAAGTGATCCTAGTGTGGGTGAGGGCCCCGGGCGTTGGGAACGCCTCCCACCCACGGAGAATAGGAGGCACAAGGGTAAGGCCATGAGCTATGCGTAGCTCATGGCGTGGTGATTCTAGAATGCTCAAGAACACCTCAATCCGAGGTGTGAGCTAGGAGTTATGGCCATTTGAGTGGGGCGCTGTCCCGGGACAGCGCCCTGGTACAGCAGTGCCTGGGAGTGATTCCCGGGACTGCCAAGGTTCAAACAGGCATAACTTCCTTAGCACTTGCCCGAATGGGGCAAGTGAGGAGTCCATCGGCATCTACGTGAAGCGTAGATGAAGATGGAGTGGTTGGTTGCTGGAATCAGACATCATACAAGGAAGTTATGATGGTCTGAAGCTGCTGGGGGCTTCTAGGCCCAGCGGCTAAGGGAAAATGTCCACTTGGCCCCAACTCTTGGTAGAGAGACAAGAGGTTGGTTGACGGTGGGGTAGGGGCCCCGCGTGAAGTCCTAGAGGCTTATATGGGTGAGGTGGTGTGGCCTCACCCACCCGAGGCCGAACGGCAAGGCCTCCATGGGCTTTGGCCTATTGTGAGGCCATAGTTGCCGAGTATGCTTCGGGTTGTTGTAGTGTTGCTCCGGCAACGCGATGATCAACATAGGATTGGACTTCCATGGATGGAAGTCCACATTGCGGAAATGGGTTACCGATTAAGGGGTGAGTCCCGAAAGCAAAGTAGGAGGGTTGGTTCCTTCCTATGAACTATTGGTCCGGGGTAAGAGGAGCTATCCATTAGCATGGCGGAATGCGAAGGGTTAGCGACTCGTAACCTTTGCTAGAATTGAAAATTAGCAAGATTATTAAGGGACCTAGCAAGGGTTGCGACACGTGGTATCAGAGCAGGGTTCCAATATTTGAGCTAGCACTTTGAGGTAGACATGGCTATCAAAAATACGGGTTGTGATGGTAAGCCCGGGGTTTCCAAAAGGTTGTGAGGCTCAAATTGGAACAAGGATCATGTGCAAATGGAATTTGACCATACCATTAGTTCTAACGACAATGGTGGGCATGATGGTGGATTGAGTAAGGAAAATGGTGGAGTCCTTTGAAAGGGCTCCCGCACACCTCAAAAAAGCATTTGGGGCCTAGAATACCAAATGCACCCAAAAACCTTGGAGGGTACTAATGTTGGATTGAAATTTCAATTCGAGATGCTTCGAAGGTTCGGATGTTGAAATGAACTTGATGCTAATGAGGCACCCGGGGCCTCTTAAGGCCTATGTGCGCTATTCAAACGCACAAATGAAGGATACACCTAAAACGGACGAGCTTTCTAAGAAATGCATCCTTTTAGGTGGGGTTTTAAAAGCGGGTGGTGGATGCCTTGTTTAAGTCCCCAAGGCTTCTTGAGGACATGGTGGGGATCATAAAGTTTGCAAGATCATTGAATCCGATGGTCCCAAAGAAAAGTTTGGCGGCACATCACCACAAATGGCTTTAGCCAAAGTTGGTCCCAAAGAAATGAGTGCAAATTGTTTGGTTCATTTTACTTAGGCAAAATATGTTGGTGCCGCTAACGGAATGTTGAAAGGTGGCTTTATGCTTCCAAGGCAAATCATACTCATGCCGCGGACGGAATGTTGGGAGGTGGGTTTGTCCTACCAAGGCAATTCATGTTCGTGCCGCGGACGGAGTGTGAGAAGGTGGCTTGGTGCTACCAAGGCAAAACATGTTTGTTTTGCGGACAAATTATTAGAAATTGGTTTTGTGGCACCAAATCAATTTGTCCCGCGGACGAAATGTTTAAAGTTGGCTTTGCGGACCAAGCCAAGCCAAGTTGCCGAAGACCAAATGTTGGACGATGGCTTTGTGGCCAAGGCTAGTAGCCTTAAGCCGAGGCCAAGTCTTTTGTACCTTGAGGCTCAAATGAATGGGAGGCTTGTCTCATGGGTTGACAAAGAGTTAAGGCATTCTTTCATGACCCCAAAGCTCACAAGGGAGTTGGGATTTGCCGATTGGTAGAGTGGTGAAGCCCACCAAGGTGCGGTTTGGAAAGGGCGAACCGCATGAGACAAAGGAGGCCGCGATGCATGTAACCTTTCAATGTGGGACATTGAAATTTTGTCAAAATTTCACACCATGTGAAATAGATGAAATGCATGTCATTGTGAAGGCTGCCTTCTTTGAAACTCACATGATATATGTGAGGTGCAAGCCGGTGTGCTTGCCGTGCATTATGATGTGTCATAATGGCAAAGAATTGAGGTTCAAATTGACAAGGACTCCTATGGTAGGAGGACCCAAGTTGAATTTGGTCTTAATGGACCAAATGAAATATGGTAAACATAATGGTCGTGGTTCAATTGAAGCAACTCCAAGGAACTCATGGGGAGGCTAGGAAAGATGGGCCTCCCCCAAACCATACTTGTAGGATGTTGGTGAGATACAAGGATGTATTCACCAATGTGTTGCTCAAAATGTTACCGCCAAGAAGTGAATTGCAACTTTGCTCAAGAAGAAATTGAGTTCTTGAGGCATGTGGTGACAAAGGAAGTGGGTGGACAAACATGAAGAATTTCAAGGCAATCCAAGAGGAGAATTGGTCCTTGACTCAAAAAAAAAAAAAAAACTTAGGTCATTGGTTGGCCTAGCCAACTACTACCACCACTTCATTCTAGATTTGTTTTAAGGTTGCTAGGGCCTTACTCGACTTATTGAGGAAATGGCTATTCCAAGAGTGGGATGAGCCTTGTCACCAAGCCCTTGGGAAGCTCAAGAGCAAGTTCCCTTCACAAGATGTGGTTAAGTTTCCGGGTTTTCATAAGCATTTTGAGGTGCACATGGAGACGAAGGACTTTATCATTGGCGGATGTTGATCCAAGATGGATGACCATTGCTTATGAGAGCATTAAGCTCCATGGTTGTCGAACCTTGTCCGGCTTGTGCAAGAAATGGCTATCCCAATAGTGGGATGAGCCGTGCTACCAAGCCATTGGGAAGCTTAAGAGAAAGTTGTCTTTGCCGCCCGCGCTCAAGCTTGCGGAGTTTGCCAAACCTTTTGAGGTGCATACGGGGGCGAGTCACTTTACCATTGGCGGATGTTGATGTTAAAAAAAAAATAAAAAAATG
Source organism: Polytrichum commune (assembly GCA_950295325.1). Taxonomy (NCBI): domain Eukaryota; kingdom Viridiplantae; phylum Streptophyta; class Polytrichopsida; order Polytrichales; family Polytrichaceae; genus Polytrichum; species Polytrichum commune. Next base: position 51,322,928 of record OX485807.1, read on the forward strand.
GCCATTGCATATGGGAGCATGAAGCTCGATGGTTGTCCGACTTGTGAAAGAAATGGCTATCCTAAGAGTGGGACTAGCCTTGTCACCAAGTCTTTGGGGAGCTTAAGAGCAAGTTCTCTTCGTCGCCCGTGCTCAAGTTCGTGGAGCTTGACAAACCTTTTGAGGTGCTTACGGGGGCGAGTAACTTTGCCAATGATGGATTGTTAATGTAAGATGGATGGCCTTTGCATATGGGGGCTTGAGGCTCGATGGTTGTCAAAGAAGACAACCAACTCATGACAAAGAACTTCTTTGCCGTAGTGCATTGCTTGAAGATGTGGCGACATTATTTGGGGTCGCACAAAGCAAAGGTCTACATGGACAATGTGTCCTAAAAGTATGTTAACATATACAAGCGCAAGTGAGTGCCAAGTCATTGCGGTGGCATGATAGTTTGGCGCTTATGAAGGTGGATTTGGTCCACAAACCGGACCATGGAAATGTGGTGCCGGATGTGCTAAGTAGACGGGAAGAGTTCCAAGCAATGAGAACCATCCAAACCTTGTGGCTAATGTGTGCCGGCGAAGGAAACTTGTGATGCAAGATACGGGAGGGGTAAATTAACTACCCCGAGGCACAAAAACCTTTAGGTGAGCTTCGCAAGAGCAAGGTGCTGAAAGAGGTTAAGTTGGTGGACGGATTGTTCAAGTGCAAGCAAAGTTGGGTGTATGTGCCACAAGGCAAGTTGAGGCTATCGGTTTTGAAGGAGGAATATGATAGTCCTATTGCCGGCCATAGAGGAGAAAAAGAAAACCACCATAGAATGGTGTCAAAGAGGTACCATTGGCGGTGCATAAAGTAGGATATAACCCACTTTGTGAAGGCGTGAATAAAGTGCCAAGTGAACCGAGCCTCTTACCAAAAGCAAGGCGGTTTCTTGCAACCGTTGCCTATCCCGTCGGCGCCATGGCATAGTATGTGCATGGACTTGATCACAAGTTTGCCGGAGTCACATGGATATGATGCCATCTTGTTGATGGTTGAGCGGTTTGCCAAGTTGGCACACATGGTGCCGATTGTGGGAACCGCCACCGCGTTGGAGACCGCATAGCCTTTTCTCAAAGGATGGTTGAGGCACCACGGGTTGCCAAGAGTGATTGTGTGGGATCAAGATCCAAAGTTCACAAGTGCATTTTCAATGCATTTCTCTAAGGAAATCGGAATGAAACTAAGGTTTAGAACGACCTTGCATTCCCAAATGGATGGGAAAGCGGAGCGTGTGAATGGAGTCTTGAAGCAATACTTGAGGAACTTAGTGGGGGCGGACCAAGGAGATTGGGCGGACTATGTGGGTCGAGCGGAGTGTAATTGCAATGTAGCCACGCACTTGGCTACCAAGGGGTGGTCTTTCGTGGTGGCTTATGGAGTGGATGCGCTCCAACCTATTAACCTAGCTCTCGAGGGGGCACATTCAACACTAGAGTTCAACCAAGATGGTGAGGACTTGGCCAAGGATGGTAAACAAGTCTTGGAGATGACCAAGTTGTTGGTGGAGAAAGCCCGAAGGTGCTACGGAGTGCAAATCAATGCCGGAAGACGCGAAGTGGAGTATGAGGTGGGCCAATAAGGTGTTGTTGAATGTGGACAACTTCACCTTGCCCAAAGGCCTTACTCCAAAAGTTCATGTCCAAAATTGGAGCTTCGTTTTCCATTGTGGAACAAGTGTTCAAGGACATGTATAAGTTGGAATTAATTACCGCCCGAGATCAAAGTGCATCCGACATTTCATGTCTCATTACGAAAGTCATTTTAGGACGACACCTTGTGGCCCGATCACAAGCAAGTGATTAGACCACGTCCCGACCTTGTGGAGGTCATTTGGAACATGAGGTAGGAGGGCATCCTCAAGTGTAGGAAGCCCAAGTGAAAATGAAAGAAAATGTACAAAGGAATACTTGGTGAAATGATGAAGATACCATGAGAAAGAAACCGCTTGGGTGGCGGCAAGAGACATGGTGAACACCAATGAATTGGTGAAGCACTTTGAAGAAACTAAGGCTAAGGATTCCAATAAAATGAAGCGTAGGCATTGATGAGGACATCAATCTCCTTTAGTGGGGGAGAGACGCTAGTAGCACACTTAGCTTCGAGGTTAATTATGCCACAACATGCACTTGTTCTTTGGATTGAGGGAATAAAGTCCAAACTTTAGTGGTGCAAAGAGAAAAGTATGAGATGAGGTCCTAGTCTTGTACTTGTGCTTGGTTAATGGAAGAGGGGGAATAGACATGCCAAACTAGGTTGGGTAAGCCGAGTAATTGGGGCCATGGCTTGGAGGGGCCTTGGATAAAACCAAGAAACTTCTTAGTTGTGGGCTTGTCCGGGCGGGAACAAGGTGATGGCGCGTGCTCATAAAAGTGCTACCCACGAGCTAATGAGAGTTGGCGCATGGGAGTCATGAACCCATGTCTCGAAAGAGCAAAGTGGGAATTGAGTCGGGCGGGACTTGGCATCACCCCCGTGCGATCGAGGCGTGGCTTAACAATGGAAAGCCATCTCGGAGTTGCAACCGAGACAACTTAGTGGAAGCGTTGAGGTCTCGCCTAGATGTGTCACGTTAGGCTAGTGGAGCCTAACGGGGGAGGCCCCAAAGGAGGGGCAACCCAAGTGAGTCCCAAAGTAGGTGGGTCTAGTGTAGGTTAGGTCCTTGGAGGAGAGATCCAAGGTCGCTAACGGACCACCTAGGAACGACACCTTTGGGACTATGCCAAATTTGAAGATGCATTGTGGGGGTCGCGCCCTAAGGTAAACACAATGCCGCACCATAGAGGATGGCAACTTGAGAATTGGTGTGCCGACTACGAGTATAGTCGATGAGGGCATCGACTCCGTTTGGTGGGGGTGAGTGTCGCGCACCTCTCCATGAGGAGTGCCCGAAACACCATGGGCACAAGGGGGACCCCGGAGTGACACCCGGGACTTGTGGCGCCGTTGGTGAGAGGGCCCAAGTGATCCTAGTGTGGGTGAGGGCCCCGGGCGTTGGGAACGCCTCCCACCCACGGAGAATAGGAGGCACAAGGGTAAGGCCATGAGCTATGCGTAGCTCATGGCGTGGTGATTCTAGAATGCTCAAGAACACCTCAATCCGAGGTGTGAGCTAGGAGTTATGGCCATTTGAGTGGGGCGCTGTCCCGGGACAGCGCCCTGGTACAGCAGTGCCTGGGAGTGATTCCCGGGACTGCCAAGGTTCAAACAGGCATAACTTCCTTAGCACTTGCCCGAATGGGGCAAGTGAGGAGTCCATCGGCATCTACGTGAAGCGTAGATGAAGATGGAGTGGTTGGTTGCTGGAATCAGACATCATACAAGGAAGTTATGATGGTCTGAAGCTGCTGGGGGCTTCTAGGCCCAGCGGCTAAGGGAAAATGTCCACTTGGCCCCAACTCTTGGTAGAGAGACAAGAGGTTGGTTGACGGTGGGGTAGGGGCCCCGCGTGAAGTCCTAGAGGCTTATATGGGTGAGGTGGTGTGGCCTCACCCACCCGAGGCCGAACGGCAAGGCCTCCATGGGCTTTGGCCTATTGTGAGGCCATAGTTGCCGAGTATGCTTCGGGTTGTTGTAGTGTTGCTCCGGCAACGCGATGATCAACATAGGATTGGACTTCCATGGATGGAAGTCCACATTGCGGAAATGGGTTACCGATTAAGGGGTGAGTCCCGAAAGCAAAGTAGGAGGGTTGGTTCCTTCCTATGAACTATTGGTCCGGGGTAAGAGGAGCTATCCATTAGCATGGCGGAATGCGAAGGGTTAGCGACTCGTAACCTTTGCTAGAATTGAAAATTAGCAAGATTATTAAGGGACCTAGCAAGGGTTGCGACATAGGGACTCCTCCACTTCCTCACCGGTTGCACCATCATCCCCACCATTGTTAATAGACTCAATGGCGGGGTCAACATCCTCTTCAACATGATCTTTGTTCCGTTTTGAGCGTCGCAACTTTTTAGAAGTCCCCGCCTCACCATCGTTACCCGCACGTTTGGTAGCCATCTCTCCTTCAAAGTGCTAGCTCAAAGACGAAACCCTGCTCTGATACCACGTGTCGCGACCCTTGCTAGTTTTTCTCCACTTAGCTCAATCGCTTTCCAACTCTAGCAAGTGTCCCGAGCGCTAACCTGCACATCCCACGCACATGCATGGTTAGCTTTCAAAACCGCGGACCTTCAATCCCATATTTGGTCACCAAACCCTCCTACACATGCATTCGGGACTCTTTCCCCTTAGTAGGTAACCCATCGCTAAGGTGGACTTCCATCCATGGAAGTCCACTCCCTACTTGGTCATAGTGTTGCTAGGACAACACTACAACCACCCGGAGCACATTGCCAAGTATGCTCCGGGGGGGTCGGTCGGCAAAGCCGCCTCACCCATATAAGCCTCTAGGACTTTTGGCGGGGCCCCTCCCCCACCGTCAACATCCCTTTTGTCTCTCTACCAAGAGTTGGGGCCAAGTAGACATTTTCCCTTAGCCGCTGGGTCTAGAAGCCTCCCTGCAGCTTCAGACCTTCATAACTTCCACGTGCGGTCTCTGAATCTAACAACCAACCACTCTATCGTCATCTACATTTCACGTAGATCCCTATGGACACCTCACTTGCCCTATTCGGGCAAGTATTGAGGAAGTTATGCCTGTTTAAACCTTTGCAGTCCCGGGAGCCACTCCCAGGCCCCTGCTGTTCCAGGGCGCTGTCCCGGGACAGCATCCCACTCAAAGTGCCATATCTCCTAGCTCACACCTCAGATTGAGGTGTTCTTTAGCATTCTAGAATCGGGACGCCATAAGCTACTCATAGCTTATGGCTTTACCCTCATGACTCCTAGTCTTTGTGGGTGGGAGGCGTTCTAAACGCCCGGGGCCCTCACCCACATTAGGATCACTTGGTCCCTCTCACCAATGGCGTCACAAGTCCCGGGTGTCACTCCGGGGTCCCCCTTGTGCCCATGGTGTTGCGGGCACTCCTCATGGAGAGGTGCGCGACAAAGTTGGTGGACAAACATGAAGAATGTCAAGGCAATCCAAAAGGAAAATTGGCCCTTGATTCAAAAAGGGCTTAGGTCATTTGTTGGCCTAGCCAATTAGTACCACCACTTCATTCGAAAGTTTTCTAAGGTTGCTAGGACCTTATTCAACTTATTGAGGAAAATGGCTATCCCAAGTGTGGGATGAGCCTTGTCACCAAGCCTTTGGGGAGCTCAAAAACAAGTTCTCTTCGCCGCCCGTGCTTAAGTTCGCGGACTTTGACAAACCTTTTGAGGTGCATACGGGGGCGAGTAACTTTAGCATTGGCGGATGTTGAGGCAAAATGGATGGCCATTGCATATAAGAGCATGAAGCTCGATGGTTGTCCGACCTTGTCCAACTTATGCAAGAAATGGCTATCCCAAAAGTGGGATGAGCCTTGCCACCAAGTCTTTGGGGAGCTTAAGAGCAAGTGTTCTTAGACGCCCGTGCTCAAGTTCGCGGAGCTTGACAAACCTTTTGAGGTGCATACGGGGGTGAATGACTTTGCCAATGGTGGATTATGTGTAATTGGATGGCCATTGCATATGGGAGCATGAAGCTCGATGGTTGTCAAAGAAGACAACCAACTCATGACAAAGAACTTCTTTGTCGTAGTGCATTGCTTGAAGATGTGGCGACACTATTTGGGGTCGCACAAAGCAAATGTCGCGCACCTCTCCATGAGGAGTGCCCGAAACACCATGGGCACAAGGGGGACCCCGGAGTGACACCCGGGACTTGTGGCGCCGTTGGTGAGAGGGCCCAAGTGATCCTAGTGTGGGTGAGGGCCCCGGGCGTTGGGAACGCCTCCCACCCACGAAGACTAGGAGGCACAAGGGTAAGGCCATGAGCTATGCGTAGCTCATGGCGTGGTGATTCTAGAAAGCTCAAGAACACCTCAATCGGAGGTGTGAGCTAGGAGTTATGGCCATTTGAGTGGGGCGCTGTCCCGGGACAGCGCCCTGGTACAGCAGTGCCTGGGAGTGATTCCCGGGACTGCCAAGGTTCAAACAGGCATAACTTCCTCAATACTTGCCCGAATGGGGCAAGTGAGGAGTCCATCGGCATCTACGTGAAGCGTAGATGAAGATGGAGTGGTTGGTTGTTATGATCAGACATCATACAAGGAAGTTATGATGGTCTGAAGCTGCTGGGGGGTTCTAGGCCCAGCAGCTAAAGGAAAATGTCCACTTGGCCCCAACTCTTGGTAGAGAGACAAGAGGTTGGTTGACGGTGGGGTAGGGGCCCCGCGTGAAGTCCTAGAGGCTTATATGGGTGAGGTGGTGTGGCCTCACCCACCCGAGGCCGAACGGCACGGCCTCCATGGGCTTTGGCCCATTGTGAGGCCATAGTTGCCTAGTATGCTTCGGGTTGTTGTAGTGTTGCTCCGGCAACGCGATGATCAACATAAGATTGGACTTCCATGGATGGAAGTCCACATCTAAGGTTTGGTTACCGATTAAAGGGGTGAGTCCCGAAATCAAAGTAGGAGGGTTGGTTCCCCTCCTATGAACTAATGGTCCGGGGTTAGAGGAGCTAACCATTAGCATGGCGGTATGCGAAGGGTTAGCGACTCGTAACCTTTGCTAGAATTGAAAATTGGCAAGATGGTCAAGGGGGGGCTAGCAAGGGTTGCGACAGCAAAGGTCTACATGGACAATGTGTCCTAAAAGAATTTTGACATTCAAGCGCAAGTGAGCGCCAAGGCATTGCGGTGGCATGATAGTTTGGCGCTTATGAAGGTGGATTTGATCCACAAACCGGACCATGGAAATGTGGTGCCGGATGCGTGAAGTACACCGGAAGAGTTCCAAGTAATGAGAACCATCCAAACCTTGTGGCTAATGTGTGCCGGCAAAGGAAACTTGTGATGCAAGATACGGGAGGGGTGAATTAACTACCCCAAAGCACAAAAGCTTTAAGGTGAGCTTCGCAAGAGCAAGGTGCTCAAAGAGGTTAAGTTGGTGGACGGATTGTTCAAGTGCAAGCAAAGTTGGGTGTATGTCCCACAAACCAAGTTGAGGCTATCGGTTTTGAAGAAGGAATATGATAGTCTTGTTGCCGGCCATAGAGAAGAAAGAAAAAACCGCCATAGAATGGTGTCAAAGAGGTACCATTGGCGGTGCATAAAGGAGGATATAGCCCACTTTGTGAAGGCGTGAATAAAGTGCCAAGTGAACCGAGCCTCTTACCAAAAGCAAGACGGTTTCTTGCAACCGTGCCTATCCCGTCGGCGCCATGGCATAGTATGTGCATGGACTTGATCACAAGTTTGCCGGAGTCACATGGGTATGATGCCATTTTATTGATGGTAGAGCGGTTTGCCAAGTTGGCACACATGGTGCCGATTGTGGGAACCGCCACCGCGTTGGAGACCGCATAGCCTTTTCTCAAAGGATGGTTGAGGCACCACGGGTTGCCATGTTGCAACCCTGCTAGCCCCCCTTGACAATCTTGCCAATTTTCAATTCTAGCAAAGGTTACGAGTGCTAACCATTCGCATTCCGCCATGCTAATGATTAGCTCCTCTTACCCCGGACCTTATAGTTCATAGGAGGGAACCAACCCTCCTACTTTGCTTTCGGGACTCACCCCTTAATCGGTAACCCATTCCTAGATGTGGACTTCCATCCATGGAAGTCCAATCCCATGTTGATCATCGCATTGCCGGAGCAACACTACAACAACCCGAACCATACTAGGCAACTATGGCCTCACAATGGGCCAAAGCCCATGGAGGCCTTGCCGTTCGGCCTCGGGTGGGTGAGGCCACACCACCTCACCCATATAAGCCTCTAGGACTTCACGCGGGGCCCCTACCCCACCGTCAACCAACCTCTTGTCTCTCTACCAAGAGTTGGGGCTAAGTGGACATTTTCCCTTAGCCACTGGGCCTAGAAGCCCCCACAGCTTCAGACCATCATAACTTCCTTGTATGATGTCTGATGCTAACACTTGACCACTCCATCTTTATTAACGCTTCACGTAGATGCCGATGGACTCCTCACTTGCCCCATTCGGGCAAGTGGTGAGGAAGTTATGCCTGTTTGAACCTTGGCAGTCCCGGGAATCACTCCCAGGCACTGCTGTACCAGGGCGCTGTCCCGGGACAACGCCCCACTCAAATGGCCATAACTCCTAGCTCACACCTCCAATTGAGGTGATCTTGAGCATTCTAGAATCACCACGCTATGAGCTACGCATAGCTCATGGCCTTACCCTTGTGCCTCCTAGTCTCCGTGGGTGGGAGGCGTTCCCAACGCCCGGGGCCCTCACCCACACTAGGATCACTTGGGCCCTCTCACCAACGGCGCCACCAGTCCCGGGTGTCACTCCGGGGTCCCCCTTGTGCCCATGGTGTTTCGGGCACTCCTCATGGAGAGGTGCGCGACATGCCAAGAGTGATTGTGTGGGATCAAGATCCAAAGTTCACAAGTGCATTTTCAATGCATTTCTCTAAGGAGGTAAGAATAAAACTAAGGTTTAGCACGGCCTTGCATTCCCAAATGAATGGGAAAGCGGAGCGTGTGAATGGAGTCTTGAAGCAATACTTGAGGAACTTGGTGGGGGCGGACCAAGGAGATTGGGCGGACTATGCGGGTCGAGCGGAGTGTAATTGCAATGTAGCCACGCACTTGGCTACCAAGGGGTGGTCATTCGTGGTAGCTTATGGAGTGGATGCGCTCCAACCTATTAACCTAGCTCTCGAGGGGGCACATTTAACACTAGAGTTCAACCTAGATGGTGAGGACTTGGCCAAGGATGGTAAACAAGTCTTGGAGATGACCAAGTTGTTGGTGGAGAAAGCCCGAAGGTGCTACGGAGTGCAAGTCAATGCCGGAAGACGCGAAGTGGAGAATGAGGTGGGCCAAAAGGTGTTGTTGAATGTAAACAACTTCACTTAGCCGAAAGGCCTCACTCCAAAGTTCATGTCCAAAATTGGAACTCCGTTTCCCATTGTGGAACAAATGTTCAAGGACATGTATAAGTTGGAATTACCGCCGGAGATCAAAGTGCATCCGACATTTCATGTCTCATTCCTAAAGCCATTTAAGGACAACACCTTGTGGCCCGATCACAAGCAAGTGATTGGGCCACCTCCCGACCTTGTGGAGGTCATTTGGAACATGAGGTAGGAGGGCATCCTCAAGTGTAGGAAGCCCAAGTGAAAAGGAAAGAAAATGTACAAAGGAGTAGTTGGTGAAATGATGAGGATACCATGAGAAAGAAGCCGTTTGGGTAGCGCCAAGAGACATGATGAACGCCAAGGAATTGGTAAGGCACTTTGAAGAAACTAAGGCTAGACATTCCAATAAAATGAAGCGTAGGCATTGATGAGGACATCAATCTCCTTTAGTGAGGGGGAGAGACGTACGCTACTAGCGTACGTAACTTCGAGGTTAATTATTCCACAACATGAACTTGATCTTTGGGTTGAGGGAATAAAGTCCAAACTTTAGTGGTGCAAAGAGAAAAGTATGAGATGAGGTCCTAGTCTTGTACTTGTGCTTGGTTAATGGAAGAGGGGGAATAGACATGCCAAACTAGGTTGGGTAAGCCGAGTAATTGGGGGCCATGGCTTGGAGGGGCCTTGGATAAAACCAAGAAACTTCTTAGTTGTGGGCTTGTCCGGGCGGGGACAAGGTGATGGCGCGTGCTCATAAAAGTGCTACCCGCGAGCTAACGAGAGTTGGCGCATGGGAGTCATGAACCCATGTCTCGAGAGAGCAAAGTGGGAACCGAGTCGGGCGGGACTTGGCATCACTCCCGTGCGATCGAGGCGTGGCTTAACAATGGAAAGCCATCTCGGAGTTGCAACCGAGACAACTTAGTGGAAGCGTTGAGGTCTCGCCTAGATGTGTCACGTTAGGCTAGTGGAGCCTAACGGGGGAGGCCCCAAAGGAGGGGCAACCCAAGTGAGTCCCAAAGTAGGTGGGTCTAGTGTAGGTTAGGTCCTTGGAGGAGAGATCCAAGGTCGCTAACGGACCACCTAGGAACGACACCTTTGGGACTATGCCAAATTTGAAGATGCATTGTGGGGGTCGCGCCCTAAGGTAAACACAATGCCGCACCATAGAGGATGGCAACTTGAGAATTGGTGTGCCGACTACGAGTATAGTCGATGAGGGCATCGACTCCGTTTGGTGGGGGTGAGTGTCGCGCACCTCTCCATGAGGTGTGCCCGAAACACCATGGGCACAAAGGGGACCCCGGAGTGACACCCGGGACTTGTGGCGCCATTGGTGAGAGGGCCCAAGTGATCCTAGTGCGGGTGAGGGCCCCGGGCGTTGGGAACGCCTCCCACCCACAAAGACTAGGAGGCACAAGGGTAAGGCCATGAGCTATGCGTAGCTCATGGCGTGGTGATTCTAGAAAGCTCAAGAACACCTCAATCGGAGGTGTGAGCTAGGAGTTATGGGCATTTGAGTGGGGCTGTCCCGGGACAGCGCCCTGGTACAGCAGTGCCTGGGAGTGATTCCCAGGACTGCCAAGGTTCAAACAGGCATAACTTCCTCAAGACTTGCTCGAATGGGGCAAGTGAGGAGTCCATCGGCATCTACGTGAAGCGTAGATGAGGACGGAGTGGTTGGTGGTTATGATCAGACATCATACAGGGAAGTTATGATGGTCTGAAGCTGCTGGGGGGTTCTAGGCCCAGCAGCTAAAGGAAAATGTCCACTTGGCCCCAACTCTTGGTAGAGAGACAAGAGGTTGGTTGACGGTGGGGTAGGGGCCCCGCATGAAGTCCTAGAGGCTTATATGGGTGAGGTGGTGTGGCCTCATAACGTCCTCATAACTTGCCCAAATGGGGCAAGTGAGGAGTCCATCGGCATCTACGTGAAACGTAGATGAAGATGGAGGGGTTGGTTGCTAGCCTCGAACATCATACAAGGAAGTTATGATGGTCTGAAGCTGCTAGAGGCTTCTTAGCCCAGCGGCTAAGGGAGAATGTCCACTTGGCCCCAACTCTTGGTGGAGAGACAAGAGGTTGGTTGACGGTGGGGTAGGGGCCCCGTGTAAAGTCCTAGAGGCTTATATGGGTGAGGTGGTGTGGCCTCACCCACCCGAGGCCGAACGGCACGGCCTCCATGGGCATTGGCCCATTGTGAGGCCATAGTTGCCTAGTATGGTTTGGGTTGTTGTAGTGTTGCTCCGGCAATGCGATGAGCAACATAGGATTGGACTTCCATGGATGGAAGTCCACATCTAAGGAATGGTTACCGATTAAGGGGTGAGTCCCAAAAGCAAAGTAGGAGGGTTGGTTCCCTCCTATGAACTATAAGGTCCGTGGTAGGAGGAGCTAATCATTGGCATGGCGGAATGCGAATGGTTAGCGCTCGTAACCTTTGCTAAAATTGAAAATTGGCAAGATTGTCAAGGGGGCTTAGCAAGGGTTGCGACACGTGGTATCAGAGCAGGGTTCCAATTTTTGAGCTAGCACTTTGAGGGAAGCATGGCTATGAAATAAGCGGGTTATGATGGTGACCCGGGGTTTCCAAAAGGTTGTGAGGCTCAAATTGGAACAAAGATCATGTGTAAATGGAATTTGACCATACCATTGATTCTAATGACAATGGTGGGCATGATGGTGGATTCGGTAAGGAAAATGGTGGAGTCCTTTGAAAGGGGTCCCGCACACCTCAAAAAGCATTTGGGGCCTAGAATACCGAATGCACCCAAAACCTTGGAGGGCATTAATGTTGGATTGAAATTCCAATTCCAAATGCTTGGAAGGTATTGATGTTGGAATGAATTTGGTGGAAATGAGGCGTCCGGGCCTCTTAAGGCGTATATGCGCGCATTTCACACCCGAATGAATTGTACATCTTAGATGAACGAGCTTTCTAAGAAATGCATCGTTTTAGGTGGGTTTCAAAAGCGGGTGGTGAATACCAAGTTCAAATTTCCAAAGTTTATTGAGGTTGTGGCGGGGATCATCAAAATTGCCATGAGCATCAAGGCCGATGACCCCATTAAGCAATTTGGCGGTGCGTTACAACAATGGACGTTGAGGGGAGATAGGTACCCCGCCAAATAATACTTGTGCCGCGAACCGAATGTAAGACGATGACATTGTGGCCAAGGCTAGTAGCCTTAAGCCGAGGCCAAGTCTTTTGTACCTTGAGGCTCAAATGAATGGGAGAAATGTCTCATGTATTGACAAAGAACTACCACTCCTTCTTGAGCCCAAAACTCATAAGGGAGTTGGGGCTTGCCGATGGGTAGAGCGGGCAAGCCCACCAAGGTGCGGTTTGGAAAGGGCAAACCGCATGAGACAAAGGAGGTCGCGATGCATGTAACCTTTCAATGTGGGACATTGGATTTTTGTCAAAATTTCACACCATGTGAAATAGATGAAATGCATGTCATTGTGAAGGCCGCCTTCTTTGAAACTCACATGATAGATGTGAGGTGCAAGCCGGTGTGCTTGCGGTGCATTATGATGTGTCATAATGGCAAAGAATTGAAGTTCAAATTAACAAGGACTCCTATGGTAGGAGGACCTAAGTTGAATTTGGTCTTAATGGACCGAATGAAAAAAAAAAAAACATAATGGTCGTGGTTCAATTGGAGCAACTCCAAGGAACGTATGGGGAGGCTAGGAAAGATGGGCCTCCCCCACACCACATTGGTGGGACGTTGGTGAGATACAAGGATGTATTCACCAATGTGTTGCCCAAAAAGTTACCGCCAAGGAGTGAAAAATAACTTTGCTCAACGAGAGATTGAGTTCTTGAGGTATGTGGTGACAAAGGGCATTGGTGGATGAGCATGAAGAATGTCAAAGCAATCCAAAAGGAGAATTGGCCCTTCATTCAAAAAAAGCTTAGGTCATTTGTTGGCCTAGCCAACTACTACCACCACTTCATTCGAGAGTTTTCGAAGGTTGCTAGGACCTTATTCAACTTATTGAGGGAAATGGCTATCCCAAGAGTGGGATGAGCCTTGTCACCAAGCCTTTGGGGAGCTCAAGAGCAAGTTCTCTTCACAAGATGTGGTTAAGTTTCCGGGTTTTCATAAGCATTTTGAGGTGCACATGGAGGCGAAGGATTTTACCATTGGTGGATGTTGATCCAAGATGGATGACCATTGCTTGTGGGAGCATTAAGCTCCATGGTTGTTGAACCTTGTCCGGCTTGTGCAAGAAATGGTTATCCCAAGAGTGGGATGAGCCTTGCCACAAAGCCTTTGGGGAGCTTAAGAGAAAGTTTTCTTCGCCGCCCGTGCTCAAGTTCGCGTAGCTTGACTATCATTTTGAGGTGCATATGGGGGCGAGTGACTTTACCATTGGCGGATGTTGAGGCAAAATGGATGGCCATTGCATATAAGAGCATGAAGCTCGATGGTTGTCCGACCTTGTCCAACTTGTGCAAGAAATGGCTATCCCAAGAGTGGGATGAGCCATGCCACCAAGTCTTTGAGGAGCTTAAGAGCAAGTTCTCTTCGCCGCCCGTGCTCAAGTTCGCGGAGTTTGACAAACCTTTTGAGGTGCATACGGGGGCGAGTAACTTTACCATTGGCGGATGTGATCCAATATGGATGCCCATTGCATATGGGAGCATTAAGCTTAATGGTTGTCGAACCTTGTGTGACTTGTGAAAGAAAGGGCTATCCCAAGAGTGGGATGAGCCTTGTCACCAAGTCTTTGGGGAGCTTAAGAGCAAGTTCTCTTCGCCGCCCGTACTCAAGTTCGTGGAGTTTGACAAACCTTTTGAGGTGCATACGGGGGCGAGTGACTTACCATTGGCGGATGTTGAGGCAAGATGGAAGGCCATTGCATATGAGAGCATGAAGCTCGATGGTTGTCCCACCTTGTGCGACTTGTGGAAGAAATGGCTATCCCAAAAGTGGGATGATGTTTGTCACGAGTCTTTGGGGAGCTTAAGACCAAGTTCTCTTTGCCGCCCGTGCTCAAATTCGCGGAGCTTGACAAACCTTTTGAGGTGCATACGGGGGTGAATGACTTTGCCAATGGCGGATTATGTGTAATTGGATGGCCATTGCATATGGGAGCATGAAGCTCGATGGTTGTCAAAGAAGACAACCAACTCATGACAAAGAACTTCTTTGTCGTAGTGCATTGCTTGAAGATGTGGCGATACTATTTGGGGTCGCACAAAGCAAAGGTCTACATGGACAATGTGTCCTAAAAGAATTTTGACATACAAGCGCAAGTGAGCGCCAAGTCACTGCGGTGGCATGATAGTTTGGCGCTTATGAAGGTGGATTTGATCCACAAACCGGACCGTGGAAATGTGGTGCCGGATGCGCGAAGTAGACCGGAAGAGTTCCAAGCAATGAGAACCATCCAAACCTTGTGGCTAATGTGTGCCGGCGAAGGAAACTTGTGATGCAAGATACGGGAGGGGTAAATTAACTACCCCAAAGCACAAAAGCTTTTAGGTGAGCTTCACAAGAGCAAGGTGCTCAAAGAGGTTAAGTTGGTGGACGGATTGTTCAAGTGCAAGCAAAGTTGGGTGTATGTGCCACAAGGCAAGTTGAGGCTATCGGTTTTGAAGAAGAAATATGATAGTCACATTGCCGGCCAAAGAGAAGAAAGAAAAAACCGCCATAGAATGGTGTCATGAGGGTACCATTGGCGGTGCATAAAGGAGGATATAGCCCACTTTGTGAAGGCTTGGATGAAGTGCCAAGTGAACCGAGTCTCTAACCAAAACCAAGGTGGTTTCTTGCAACCGTTGCCTATCCCGTTGGCGCCATGGCATGGTATGTGCATGGACTTGATCACAAGTTTGCCGGAGTCACATGGGTACGATGCCATCTTGTTGATGGTAGAGCGGTTTGCCAAGTTGGCACACATGGTGCCGATTGTGGGAACCGCCACCGCGTTGGAGACCGCATAGCCTTTTCTCAAAGGATGGTTGAGGCACCACGGGTTGCCAAGAGTGATTGTGTGGGATCAAGATCCAAAGTTCACAAGTGCATTTTCAATGCATTTCTCTAAGGAGGTCGGAATGAAACTAAGGTTAGCACGACCTTGCATTCCCAAATGAATGGGAAATCGGAGCGTGTGAATGGAGTCTTGAAGCAATACTTGAGGAACTTGGTGGGGGCGGACCAAGGAGATTGGGCGGACTATGTGGGTCGAGCGGAGTGTAATTGTAATGTAGCCACGCACTTGGCTACCAAGGGGTGGTCTTTGATGGTGGCTTATGGAGTGGATGCGCTCCAACCTATTAACCTAGCTCTCGAGGGGGCACATTCAACACTAGAGTTCAACCAAGATGGTGAGGACTTGGCCAAGAAGCGTGAACAAGTTTTGGAGATGACCAAGTTGTTGGTGGAGAAAGTCCGAAGGTGCTACGGAGTGCAAGTCAATGCCGGAAGACGCGAAGTGGAGAATGAGGTGGGCCAAAAGGTGTTGTTGAATGTGAACAACTTCACTTAGCCGGAAGGCCTCACTCCAAAGTTCATGTCCAAAATTGGAGCTCCGTTTCCCATTGTGGAACAAGTGGTCAAGGACATATATAAGTTGGAATTACCGCCGGAGATCAAAGTGCATCCGACATTTCATGTCTCATTAAGAAAGTCATTTTAGGACGACACCTTGTGGCCCGATCACAAGCAAGTGATTAGGCCATGTCCCGACCTTGTGAAGGTCATTTGGAACATGAGGTAAGAGGGCATCCTCAAGTGTAGGAAGCCCAAGTGAAAAGGAAAGAAAAAGTACAAAGGAGTACTTGGTGAAATGGTGAGGATACCATGAGAAAGAAACCGCTTTGGTGGCGGCAAGAGACATGGTGAACACCAATGAATTGGTGAAGCACTTTGAAGAAACTAAGGCTAGACATTCCAATAAAATGAAGCGTAGGCATTGATGAGGACATCAATCTCCTTTAGTGGGGGAGAGACTCTAGTAGCAAACATAGCTTCGAGGTTAATTGCTCGACAACATGCACTTGTTGTTTGGCTGAGGGAATAAAGTCCAAACTTTAGTGGTGCAAAGAGAAAAGTATGAGATGAGGTCCTAGTCTTGTACTTGTGCTTGGTTAATGGAAGAGGGGGAATAGACATGCCAAACTAGGTTGGGTAAGCCGAGTAATTGGGGCCACGGCTTGGAGGGGCCTTGGATAAAACCGAGAAACTTCTTAGTTGTGGGCTTGTCCGGGCGGGGACAAGGTGATGGCGCGTGCTTATAAAAGTGCTACCCTCGAGCTAACGAGAGTTGGCGCATGGGAGTCATGAACCCATGTCTCGAAAGAGCAAAGTGGGAACCGAGTCGGGCGGGACTTGGCATCACCCCCGTGCGATCGAGGCGTGGCTTAACAATGGAAAGCCATCTCGGAGTTGCAACCGAGACAACTTAGTGGAAGCGTTGAGGTCTCGCCTAGATGTGTCATGTTAGGCTAGTGGAGCCTAACGGGGGAGGCCCAAAGGAGGGGCAACCCATGTGAGTCCCAAAGTAGGTGGGTCTAGTGTAGGTTAGGTCCTTGGAGGAGAAATCCACGGTCGCTAACGGACCACCTAGGAACGACACCTTTGGGACTATGCCAAATTTGAAGATGCATTGTGGGGGTCGCGCCCTAAGGTAAACACAATGCCGCACCATAGAGGATGGCAACTTGAGAATTGGTGTGCCGACTACGAGTATAGTCGATGAGGGCATCGACTCCGTTTGGTGGGGGTGAGTGTCGCGCACCTCTCCATGAGGAGTGCCCGAAACACCATGGGCACAAGGGGGACCCCGGAGTGACACCCGGGACTTGTGGCGCCGTTGGTGAGAGGGCCCAAGTGATCCTAGTGTGGGTGAGGGCCCCGGGCGTTGAGAACGCCTCTCACCCACGGAGACTAGGAGGCACGAGGGTAAGGCCATGAGCTATGCGTAGCTCATGGCGTGGTGATTCTAGAATGCTCAAGAACACCTCAATCGGAGGTGTGAGCTAGGAGTTATGGCCATTTGAGTGGGGCGCTGTCCCGGGACAGCGCCCTGGTGCAGCAGTGCCTGGGAGTGACTCCCGGTACTGCCAAGGTTCAAAGAGGCATAACGTCCTCATAACTTGCCCAAATGGGGCAAGTGAGGAGTCCATCGGCATCTACGTGAAACGTAGATGAAGATGGAGTGGTTGGTTGTTATGATCAGACATCATACAAGGAAGTTATGATGGTCTGAAGCTGCTGGGGGGTTCTAGGCCCAGCAGCTAAAGGAAAATGTCCACTTGGCCCCAACTCTTGGTAGAGAGACAAGAGGTTGGTTGACGGTGGGGTAGGGGCCCCGCGTGAAGTCCTAGAGGCTTATATGGGTGAGGTGGTGTGGCCTCACCCACCCGAGGCCGAACGGCAAGGCCTCCATGGGCTTTGGCCTATTGTGAGGCCATAGTTGCCTAGTATGGTTCGGGTTGTTGTAGTGTTGCTCCGGCAACGCGATGATCAACATAGGATTGGACTTCCATGGATGGAAGTCCACATCTAGGAATGGGCTACCGATTAAGGGGTGAGTCCCGAAAGCAAAGTAGGAGGGTTGGTTCCCTCCTATGAGCTATGTGGTCCGGGGTAGGAGGAGCTAACCATTAGCATGGCGGAATGCGAATGGTTAGCGCTCGTAGCCTTTGCTAGAATTGAAAATTGGCAAGATTGTCAAGGGGGGCTAGCAAGGGTTGCGACACAATGCCACCCCAGTTTCCGCCGCGATTGGGGAGGAAACCTTGGGTGATTGTTAGCGCTCGTAGCCTTTGCTAGAATTGAAAATTGGCAAGATTGTCAAGGGGGGCTAGCAAGGGTTGCGACACAATGCCACCCCAGTTTCCGCCGCGGTTGGGGAGGAAACCTTGGGTGATTGCCACGTGGCCGATGTCTCAACTCCAACCCTTGCCACGGACTTCCAAGTGGTTGTCCGGGATCCGCTGTCGCAACCCTTGCTAGCCCCCCCTTGACCATCTTGCCAATTTTCAATTCTAGCAAAGGTTACGAGTGGCTAACCCTTCGCATACCGCCATGCTAATGGTTAGCTCCTCTAACCCCGGACCAATAGTTCATAGGAGGGAACCAACCCTCGTACTTTGCTTTCGGGACTCACCCCTTAATCGGTAACCCATTTCCCCAATGTGGACTTCCATCCATGGAAGTCCAATCCTATGTTGATCATCGCGTTGCCGGAGCAACACTACAACAACCCGAACCATACTAGGCAACTATGGCCTCACAATAGGCCAAAGCCCATGGAGGCCTTGCCGTTCGGCCTCGGGTGGGTGAGGCCACACCACCTCACCCATATAAGCCTCTAGGACTTCACGCGGGGCCCCTACCCCACCGTCAACCAACCTCTTGTCTCTCTACCAAGAGTTGGGGCCAAGTGGACATTTTCCTTTAGCTGCTGGGCCTAGAACCCCCCAGCAGCTTCAGACCATCATAACTTCCTTGTATGATGTCTGATCATAACAACCAACCACTCCATCTTCATCTACGTTTCACGTAGATGCCGATGGACTCCTCACTTGCCCCATTTGGGCAAGTTATGAGGACGTTATGCCTCTTTGAACCTTGGCAGTACCGGGAGTCACTCCCAGGCACTGCTGCACCAGGGCGCTGTCCCGGGACAGCGCCCCACTCAAATGGCCATAACTCCTAGCTCACACCTCCGATTGAGGTGTTCTTGAGCATTCTAGAATCACCACGCTATGAGCTACGCATAGCTCATGGCCTTACCCTCATGCTTCCTAGTCTCAGTGGGTGGGAGGCGTTCCCAACGCCCGGGGCCCTCACCCACACTAGGATCACTTGGGCCCTCTCACCAATGGCGCCACAAGTCCCGGGTGTCACTCCGGGGTCCCCCTTGTGCCCATGGTGTTTCGGGCACTCCTCATGGAGAGGTGCGCGACATCCGCCGCCACTTGCCATTCTTGCTCCGGAATTTCCGCCGGACAACCAACTATCCGCCCCACTGGCACCGGACGTTGCGGAAACGGTGGACCGCGTGGGAGTGATTTCCGCGCCGAATGCTCACGATGTGCAAGTGGCGCCACCACGTGCTCCATTTTTGGCAACGGACGGCGCGGACCGCCGCGAGGAGCGGAAGCACAATAAGAAGGAAGCCAAGTTGAAGAAGCGGAAGGATAAGGAGTAGATTTTAGTTAGGATTCCATTTTGGTTTGTTTTGGGCAAGTAGTTAGTTGGCCCCGAGTTGTGCGCCTCGTCATTTTCTTTGTTTGGGTTTTGACCTCTCCATGAGGCGGATTGTCAAGACTGCCACGTGGCCCGCGATTTCCAGCATGGAAATCATGACATGTGGGTGTTAGTTTGGTTTTTAAGGGAGAACACTTCGGTGTTTCTCTCATCATTTTGCAATGCAAGTGTTCTTTTGTTCAATTCATACCTTATGCTTTACTCCACCTTCGGTTCGAGTTGAGTCTTGAATACATGTGTAATGCAAGTGGTCCCTCTTTTCCGTACTTGAGGTTTCCGAGTTTTCCGCCATTCCCTATCATTGTGTAGGTTAGTATTCCGTGATAGGACAGGGGGTCAGTAATACCCCGAGGTGCGTGTGGTTAAAACGCCCATGTGTGAGCAGGTGATGGGCGGAGGAATCTTAAGCGCGGAAAGGAGGAAAGGATTGGCCGAGCAAGGGGAAAGAACCCCACCGTGGGGTTGTTGGGCAAGGGAAGTTCCACACACACTGTCGCGCACCTCTCCATGAGGAGTGGCCGAAACACCATGGGCACAAGGGGGACCCCGGAGTGACACCCGGGACTTGTGGCGCCGTTGGTGAGAGGGCCCAAGTGATCCTAGTGTGGGTGAGGGCCCCGGGCGTTGGGAACGCCTCCCACCCACGAAGACTAGGAGGCACAAGGGTAAGGCCATGAGCTATGCGTAGCTCATGGCGTGGTGATTCTAGAATGCTCAAGAACACCTCAATCGGAGGTGTGAGCTAGGAGTTATGGCCATTTGAGTGGGGCGCTGTCCCGGGACAGCGCCCTGGTACAGCAGTGCCTGGGAGGGATTCCCGGGACTGCCAAGGTTCAAACAGGCATAACTTCCCCAAGACTTGCTCGAATGGAGCAAGTGAGGAGTCCATCGGCATCTACGTGAAGCGTAGATGAGGATGGAGTGGTTGGTTGTTATGATCAGACATCATACAAGGAAGTTATGATGGTCTGAAGCTGCTGGGGGGTTCTAGGCCCAGCAGCTAAAGGAAATTGTCCACTTGGCCCCAACTCTTGGTAGGGAGACAAGAGGTTGGTTGACGGTGGGGTAGGGGCCCCGCGTAGAGTCCTAGAGGCTTATATGGGTGAGGTGGTGTGGCCTCACCCACCCGAGGCCGAACGGCACGGCCTCCATAGGCATTGGCCTAATGTGAGGCCATAGTTGCCTAGTATGGTTCGGGTTGTTGTAGTGTTGCTCCGGCAACGCGATGATCAACATAAGATTGGACTTCCATGAATGGAAGTCCACATCTAAGGATTGGTTACCGATTAAAGGGGTTGGTTAGCGATTAAGGGGTGAGTCCCGAAAGCAAAGTAGGAGGGTTGGTTCCCTCCTATGAACTATTGGTCCGGGGTAAGAGGAGCTATCCATTAGCATGGCGGAATGCGAATGGTTAGCGCTCGTAACCTTTGGTAGAAATGAAAATTGGCAAGATTGTCAAGGGGGCCTAGCAAGGGTTGCGACACTTGGTATCAGAGCAGGGTTCCAATATTTGAGCTAGCACTTTGAGGTAGACATGGCTATCAAAAATGCGGGTTATGATGGTGAGCCCGTGGTTTCCGAAAGGTTGTGAGGCTTAAATTGGAATAAAGATCATGTGCAAGTGGAGTTTGACCATACCATTGGTTCTAATGACAATGGTGGGCACTAAGGTGGATTCGGTAAGGAAAATGAAGGAGTGCTTTGAAAAGGGCTCCCACAAACTTCCAAAAGTATTTGGGGCCTAGAATACCGAATGCACCTAAAACCTTGGAGGGTATTAATTTTGGATTGAAATTCCAATTTGAAATGCCTAAAAGGTGGATATGTTGGAATTGGTGCAAATGAGGCACCCGGGGCTTCTTAAGGCCTATGTGCGCTATTCAAACGCACAAATGAAGGATACACCTAAAACGGACGAGCTTTCTAAGAAATGCATCCTTTTAGGTGGGGTTTTAAAAGCGGGTGGTGGATGCCTTGTTTAAGTCCCCAAGGCTTCTTGAGGACATGGTGGGGACCATCAAATTTGCAAGAGCATTAAAGCCGATGGTCCCAAAGAGAAGTTTGGCGGCGCATCACCACAAGTGGCTTTAGCCAAATTAGGTCCCAAAGAAATGAGTGCAAATTGTTTGGTCCATTTTACTTAGGCAAAACATGTTGGTGCCGCGGACGGAATGTTGGGAGGTGGGTTTGTCCTACCAAGGCAATTCATGTTTGTGCCGCGGACGGAGTGTGGGAAGGTGGCTTTGTGCTACCAAGGCAAAACATGTTTGTTTTGCGGACAAACTATTAGAAATTGGTTTTGTGGCACCAAACCAATTGGTTCCGTGGACGAAATGTTTAAAGTTGGCTTTGCGGACCAAGCCAAGCCAAGTTGCCGAGGACCGAATGTAAGACGATGGCATTGTGGCCATGTCGCGCACCTCTCCATGAGGAGTGCCCGAAACACCATGGGCACAAGGGGGACCCCGGAGTGACACCCGGGACTTGTGGCGCCGTTGGTGAGAGGACCCAAGTGATCCTAGTGTGGGTGAGGGCCCCGGGCGTTGGGAACGCCTCCCACCCACGAAGATTAGGAGGCACAAGGGTAAGGCCATGAGTTATGCGTAGCTCATGGCGTGGTGATTCTAGAAAGCTCAAGAACACCTCAATCGGAGGTGTGAGCTAGGAGTTATGGCCATTTGAGTGGGGCGCTGTCCCGGGACAGCGCCCTGCTACAGCAGTGCCTGGGAGTGATTCCCGGGACTGCCAAGGTTCAAACAGGCATAACTTCCTCAAGACTTGCCCGAATGGGGCAAGTGAGGAGTCCATCGGCATCTACGTGAAGCGTAGATGAAGATGAAGTGGTTGGTTGTTATGATCAGACATCATACAAGGAAGTTATGATGGTCTGAAGCTGCTGGGGGGTTCTATGCCCAGCAGCTAAAGGAAAATGTCCACTTGGCCCCAACTCTTGGTAGAGAGACAAGAGGTTGGTTGACGGTGGGGTAGGGGCCCCGCGTGAAGTCCTAGAGGCTTATATGGGTGAGGTGGTGTGGCCTCACCCACCCGAGGCCGAACGGCACGGCCTCCATGGGCATTGGCCCTATGTGAGGCCATAGTTGCCTAGTATGGTTCGGGTTGTTGTAGTGTTGCTCCGGCAATGCGATGATCAACATGGGATTGGACTTCCATGGATGGAAGTCCACATCTAGGAATGGGTTACCGATTAAGGGGTGAGTCCCGAAAGCAAAGTAGGAGGGTTGGTTCCCTCCTATGAACTATAAGGTCCGGGGTAGGAGGAGCTAACCATTAGCATGGCGGAATGCGAATGGTTAGCGCTCGTAACCTTTGCTAGAATTGAAAATTGGCAAGATTGCTAAGGGGGTTAGCAAGGGTTGCGACACTTGGTATCAGAGCAGGGTTCCAAGTTTTGAGCTCGCACTTTGAGGGAAACATGGGTATCAAAAATGCGGGTTATGATGGTGAGCCCGGGGTTTCCAAAAGGTTGTGAGGCTCAAATTGGAACAAAGATCATGTGTAAAGGGAATTTGACCATACCATTGGTTCTAATGACAATGGTGGGCATGATGGTGGATTCGGTAAGGAAATTGGTGGAGTCCTTTGAAAGGGCTCCCGCACACCTCAAAAAAGCATTTGGGGCCTAGAATACCGAATGCACCCAAAACCTTGGAGGGCATTAATGTTGGATTGAAATTCCAATTCGAAATGCTTGGAAGGTATTGATGTTGGAATGAATTTGGTGGAAATGAGGCGTGCGGGCCTCTTAAGGCGTATATGCGCGAATTTCACACCCAAATGAATTGTGCATCTTAGATGAACGAGTTTTCTAAGAAGTACATCGTTTTAGATGGGGTTTCAAAAGCGGGTGGTGAATACCAAGTTCAAATTTCCAAAAGTTTATTGAGGTTGTGGCGGGGATCATCAAAATTGCAACGAGCCTTAAGGCCGATGACCCCAATAAGAAATTTGGTGGTGCCTTACAACAATGGACGTTGAGGGGAGATAGGTACCACGCCAAATAATACTTATGCCGCGGACCGAATGTAAGACGATGGCATTGTGGCCAAGGCTAGTAGCCTTAAGCCGAGCCCAAGTCTTTTGTACTTTGAGGCTCAAATGAATGGGACAAATGTCTCATGGGTTGATAAAGAGGCTACCAATCCTTCTTGAGCCCAAAGCTCGCAAGGGAGTTGGGGCTTGCCGATTGATAGAGCGGGCAAGCCCACCAAGGTGCGGTTTGGAAAGGGCGAACCGCATGAAACAAAGGAGGCCGCGATGCATGTAACTTTTCAATGTGGGACATTGGATTTTTGTCAAAATTTCACACCATGTGAAATAGATGAAATGCATGTCATTGTGAAGGCTGCCTTCTTTGAAACTCACATGATAGATGTGAGGTGCAAGCCGGTGTGCTTGCGGTGCATTATGATGTGTCATAATGGCAAAGAATTGAAGTTCAAATTGACAAGGACTCCTATGGTAGGAGGACCTAAGTTGAATTTGGTCTTAATGGACCAAATGAAAAATACAAAGCATAATGGTCGTGGTTCAATTGGAGCAACTCCAAGGAACGTATGGGGAGGCTAGGAAAGATGGGCCTCCCCCAAACAACATTGGTGTGATGTTGGTGAGATACAAGGATGTATTCACCAATATGTTGCCCAAAAAAATTGCCGCCAAGGAGTGAAAAATAACTTTGCTCAACGAAAGATTGAGTTCTTGAGGTATGTGGTGACAAAGGAAGTTGGTGGACGAACATGAAGAATGTCAAGGCAATCCAAAAGGAGAATTGGCCCTTGATTCAAAAGGGCTTAGGTCATTTGTTGGCCTAGCCAATTAGTACCACAACTTCATTCGAGAGTTTTCTAAGGTTGCTAGGACCTTATTCAACTTATTGAGGAAAATGGCTATCCCAAGAGTGGGATGAGCCTTGTCACCAAGCCTTTGGGGGGCTCAAAAACAAGTTCTCTTCGCCGCCCGTGCTTAAGTCCGCGGACTTTAACAAACCTTTTGAGGTGCATATGGGGGCGAGTAATTTTACCATTGGCGGATGTTGATCCGAGATGGATGCCCATTGCATATGGGAGCATTAAGCTTAATAGTTGTCAAACCTAGTGCGATTTGTGAAAGAAAGGGCTATCCCAAGAGTGGGATGAGCCTCGTCCCCAAGTTTTTGGGGAGCTTAATACAAAGTTGTCTTTGCCACCCGTGTTCAAGTTCGCGGAGCTTGACAAACCTTTTGAGGTGCATACGGGGGGGCGAGTGACTTTGCCATTGGCGGATGGTTAACGTAAGATGGATGGCCATTGCATATGAGAGCGTTAAGCTTGATGGTTATCCGACCTTATCCGACTTGTGGAAGAATTGGCTATCCCAAGAGTGGGATGAGCCTTGCCACCAAGTCTTTCAAGAGCTTAAGACCAAGTTCCTCTTTACCACCCGTGTTCAAGTTCGCGGAGCTTGAAAAACCTTTTGAGGTGCATACGGGGGGCGAGTGACTTTACCATTGGCGGATGTTGATCCAAGATGGATGCCCATTGCATATGGGAGCATTAAGCTTAAAGGTTGTCAAACCTTGTGCGACTTGTGAAAGAAATGGCTATCTTAAGAGTGGGATGAGCCTTGCCCCCAAAGTCTTTGGGGAGCTTAATACAAAGTTGTCTTTGCCACCCGTGTTCAAGTTCGCGGAGCTTGACAAACCTTTTGAGGTGAATACGGGGTGGCGAGTGACTTTGCCATTGGCGGATGGTTAATGTAAGATGGATGACCATTGCATATGAGAGCATTAAGCTTGATGGTTATCCGACCTTATCCGACTTGTGAAAGAAATGGCTATCCCAAGAGTGGGATGAGCCTTGCCACCAAGTCTTTAGGGAGCTTGAGAGCAAGTGTTCTTAGACGCCCGTGCTCAAGTTCGCGGAGCTTGACAAACCTTTTGAGGTGCATACGGGGGTGATTAACTTTGCCAATGGCGGATTGTTGATGTAAGATGGATGGCCATTGCATATGGGAGCATGAAGCTCGATGGTTGTCAAAGAAGACAACCAACTCATGACAAAGAACTTCTTTGTCGTAGTGCATTGCTTGAAGATGTGGCGACACTATTTGGGGTCGTACAAAGCAAAGGTCTACATGGACAATGTGTCCTAAAAGAATTTTGACATTCAAGCGCAAGTAAGCGCCAAGTCATTGCGGTGGCATGATAGTTTGGCGCTTATGAAGGTGGATTTGATCCACAAACCGGACCGTGGAAATGTGGTGCCGGATGCGCGAAGTAGACCGGATGAGTTCCAAGCAATGAGAACCATCCAACCCTTGTGGCTAATGTGTGCCGGCGAAGGAAACTTGTGATGCAAGATACGGGAGGGGTAAATTAACTACCCCAAAAGCACAAAAACTTTTAGGTGAACTTCGCAAGAGCAAGGTGCTCAAAGAGGTTAAGTTGGCGGACGGATTGTTCAAGTGCAAGCAAAGTTGGGTGTATGTGCCACAAGGCAAGTTGAGGCTATCGGTTTTGAAGGAGGAATTTGATAGTCCTATTGCCGGCCTTAGAGGAGAAAGAAAAAACCGCCATAGAATGGTGTCATGGAGGTACCATTGGCGGTGCATAAAGGAAGATATAGCCCACTTTGTGAAGGCTTGAATCAAAGTGCAAAGTGAACCGAGCCTCTTACGAAAAGCAAGGCGGTTTCTTGCAACCGTTGCCTATCCCGTCGGCGCCATGGCATAGTATGTGCATGGACTTGATCACAAGTTTGCCGGAGTCACATGGGTATGATGCCATCTTGTTGATGGTAGAGTGGTTTGCCAAGTTGGCACACATGGTGCCGATTGTGGGAACCGCCACCGCGTTGGAGACCGCATAGCCTTTTCTCAAAGGATGGTTGAGGCACCACGGGTTGCCAAGAGTGATTGTGTGGGATCAAGATCCAAAGTTCACAAGTGCATTTTCAATGCATTTCTCTAAGGAGGTTGTATTGAAACTAAGGTTTAGCACGGCCGTATATTCCCAAATGGATGGGAAAACAAAGCGTGTGAATGGAGACTTGAAGCAATACTTGAGGAACTTGGTGGGGGCGGACCAAGGAGATTGGGCGGACTATGTGGATCGAGCGGAGTGTAATTGCAATGTAGCCACGCACTTGGCTACCAAGGGGTGGTCTTTGGTGGTGGCTTATGGAGTGGATGCGCTCCAACCTATTAACCTAGCTCTCGAGGGGGCACATTCAACACTAGAGTTCAACCAAGATGGTGAGGACTTGGCCAAGGAGCAAAAAAAACAAGTCTTGGAGATGACCAAGTTGTTGGTGCAGAAAGCCCGAAGGTGGTACGAAGTGCGAATCAATGCCGGAAGACGCAAAGTGGAGAATGAGGTGGGCCAAAAGGTGTTGTTGAATGTGAACAACTTCACTTAGCCGGAAGGCCTCGCTCCAAAAGTTCATGTCCAAAATTGGAGCTTCGTTTTCCATTGTGGAACAAGTGTTCAAGGACATGTATAAGTTGGAATTACCGCCGGACATCAAAGTGCATCCGACATTTCATGTCTCATTACGAAAGTCATTTTAGGACGACACCTTGTGGCCCGATCACAAGCAAGTGATTAGGCCACGTCCCGACCTTGTGGAGGTCATTTGGAACATGAGGTAAGAGGGCATCCTCAAGTGTAGGAAGCCCAAGTGAAAATGAAAGAAAATGTACAAAGGAGTACTTGGTGAAATGGTGAGGATACCATGAGAAAGAAGCCGTTTGGGTAGCAGCAAGAGACATGATGAACGCCAAGGAATTGGTAAAGCACTTTGAAGAAACTAAGGCTAGACATTCCAATAAAATGAAGCGTAGGCATTGATGAGGACATCAATCTCCTTTAGTGGGGGAGAGACGCTAGTAGCACACTTAGCTTCGAGGCTAATTGCTCCACAACATGAACTTGTTCTTTGGCTTGAGGGAATAAAGTCCAAACTTTAGTGGTGCAAAGAGAAAAGTACGAGATGAGGTCCTAGTCTTGTACTTGTGCTTGGTTAGTGGAAGAGGGGGAATAGACATGCCAAACTAGGTTGGGTAAGCCGAGTAATTGGGGCCATGGCTAGGAGGGGCCTTGGATAAAACCAAAAAACTTCTTAGCCGTGGGCTTGTCCGGGCGGGGACAAGGTGATGGCGCGTGCTCATAAAAGTGCTACCCGCGAGCTAACGAAATTTGGCGCATGGGAGTCATGAACCCATGTCTCGAAAGAGCAAAGTGGGAACCGAGTCGGGCGGGACTTGGCATCACCCCCGTGCGATCGAGGCGTGGCTTAACAATGGAAAGCCATCTCGGAGTTGCAACCGAGACAACTTAGTTGAAGCATTGAGGTCTCGCCTAGATGTGTCACGTTAGGCTAGTGGAGCCTAACGGGGGAGGCCCCAAAGGAGGGGCAACCCAAGTGAGTCCCAAAGTAGGTGGGTCTAGTGTAGGTTAGGTCCTTGGATGAGAGATCCAAGGTCGCTAACGGACCACCTAGGAACGACACCTTTGGGACTATGCCAAATTTGAAGATGCATTGTGGGGGTCGCGCCCTAAGGTAAACACAATGCCGCACCATAGAGGATGGCACCTTGAGAATTGGTGTGCCGACTACGAGTATAGTCGATGAGGGCATCGACTCCGTTTGGTGGGGGTGAGTGTCGCGCACCTCTCCATGAGGAGTGCCCGAAACACCATGGGCACAAGGGGGACCCCGGAGTGACACCCGGGACTTGTGGCGCCGTTGGTGAGAGGACCCAAGTGATCCTAGTGTGGGTGAGGGCCCCGGGCGTTGGGAACGCCTCCCACCCACGAAGATTAGGAGGCACAAGGGTAAGGCCATGAGTTATGCGTAGCTCATGGCGTGGTGATTCTAGAAAGCTCAAGAACACCTCAATCGGAGGTGTGAGCTAGGAGTTATGGCCATTTGAGTGGGGCGCTGTCCCGGGACAGCGCCCTGCTACAGCAGTGCCTGGGAGTGATTCCCGGGACTGCCAAGGTTCAAACAGGCATAACTTCCTCAAGACTTGCCCGAATGGGGCAAGTGAGGAGTCCATCGGCATCTACGTGAAGCGTAGATGAAGATGAAGTGGTTGGTTGTTATGATCAGACATCATACAAGGAAGTTATGATGGTCTGAAGCTGCTGGGGGGTTCTATGCCCAGCAGCTAAAGGAAAATGTCCACTTGGCCCCAACTCTTGGTAGAGAGACAAGAGGTTGGTTGACGGTGGGGTAGGGGCCCCGCGTGAAGTCCTAGAGGCTTATATGGGTGAGGTGGTGTGGCCTCACCCACCCGAGGCCGAACGGCACGGCCTCCATGGGCATTGGCCCTATGTGAGGCCATAGTTGCCTAGTATGGTTCGGGTTGTTGTAGTGTTGCTCCGGCAATGCGATGATCAACATGGGATTGGACTTCCATGGATGGAAGTCCACATCTAGGAATGGGTTACCGATTAAGGGGTGAGTCCCGAAAGCAAAGTAGGAGGGTTGGTTCCCTCCTATGAACTATAAGGTCCGGGGTAGGAGGAGCTAACCATTAGCATGGCGGAATGCGAATGGTTAGCGCTCGTAACCTTTGCTAGAATTGAAAATTGGCAAGATTGCTAAGGGGGTTAGCAAGGGTTGCGACAGGCCAAGGCTAGTAGCCTTAAGCTGAGGCCAAGTCTTTTGTACCTTGAGGCTCAATGAATGGGAGAAATGTCTCATGTGTTGATAAAGAGGCTACCACTCCTTCTTGAGCCCAAAATTCACAAGGGAGTTGGGGCTTGCCGATTGATAGAGAAAACAAGCCCACCAAGGTGCGGTTTGGAAAGGGCGAACCGCATGAGACAAAGGAGGCAGTGATACATGTAACCTTTCAATGTGGGACATTGGATTTTGTCAAAATTTCACACCAAGTGAAATAGATAAAATGCATGTCATTGTGTAGGCCGCCTTCTTTGAAACTCACATGATAGATGTGAGGTGCAAGCCGGTGTGCTTGCGGTGCATTATGATGTGTCATAATGGCAAAGAATTGAAGTTCAAATTAAAAATGACTCCTATGGTAGGAGGACCTAAGTTGAATTTGGTCTTAATGGACCGAATTTATAAAAAAATAAAAAACATAATGGTCGTGGTTCAATTGGAGCAACTCCAAGGAACGTATGGGGAGGCTAGGAAAGATGGGCCTCCCCCAAACAACATTGGTGTGATGTTGGTGAAATACAAGGATGTATTCACCAATGTGTTGCCCAAAAAAAAAATTACCGCCAAGAAGTGAAAAATAACTTTGCTCAACGAGAGATTGAGCTCTTGAGGTATGTGGTGATAAATGAAGTTGGTGGACGAACATGAAGAATGTCAAGGCAATCCAAAAGGAGAATTGGCCCTTGATTCAAAAGGACTTAGGTCATTTGTTGGCCTAGCCAATTAGTACCACAACTTCATTCGAGAGTTTTCTAAGGTTGCTAGGACCTTACTCGACTTATTGAGGAAATGGCTATTCCAAGAGTGGGATGAGCCTTGTCACCAAGCCCTTGGAAAGCTCAAGAGCAAGTTCCCTTCACAAGATGTGGTTAAATTTCCGGGTTTTCATAAGCATTTTGAGGTGCACATGGAGACGAAGGACTTTATCATTGGCGGATGTTGATCCAAGATGGATGACCATTGCTTATGAGAGCATTAAGCTCCATGGTTGTCGAACCTTGTCCGGCTTGTGCAAGAAATGGCTATCCCAAGAGTGGGATGAGCCGTGCCACCAAGCCATTGAGGAGCTTAAGACGAAGTTTTCTTCGCCGCCCGTGCTCAAGTTCGCGGAGTTTGACATACCTTTTGAGGTGCATACGGGGGCGAGAGACTTTATTTGGCGGATGTGGATGTAAAAAAAAAAGATGGCCATTGCATATGAGAGCATGAAGCTCGATGGTTGTCCCACCTTGTGCGACTTATGGAAGAAATGGCTATCCCAAGAGTGGGATGATGTTTGTCACGAGTCTTTGGGGAGTTTAACACCAAGTTCTATTCGCCGCCCGTGCTCAAGTTCATGGAGTTTGACAAACCTTTTGAGGTGCATACGGGGGCGAGTAACTTTGCCAATGCCAATGATGGATTGTTAATGTAAGATAGATGGCCTTTGCATATGGGGGCTTGAGGCTCGATGGTTGTCAAAGAAGACAACCAACTCATGATAAAGAACTTCTTTGCCGTAGTGCATTGCTTGAAGATGTGGCGACATTATTTGGGGTCGCACAAAGCAAAGGTCTACATGGACAATGTGTCCTAAAAGTATTTTAACGTATACAAGCACAAGTGAGCGCCAAGTCATTGCGGTGGCATGATAGTCTGGCGCTTATGAAGGTGGATTTGGTCCACAAACCGGACCATGGAAATGTGGTGCCGGATGCGCTAAGTAGACCGGATGAGTTCCAAGCAATGAGAACCATCCAAACCTTGTGGCTAATGTGTGCCGGCGAAGGAAACTTGTGATGCAAGATACGGGAGGGGTAAATTAACTACCCCGAGGCACAAAAGCTTTTAGGTGAGCTTCGCAAGAGCAAGGTGCTCAAAGAGGTTAAGTTGGTGGACGGATTGTTCAACTGTAAGCAAAGTCGGGTGTATGTGCCTCAAGGCAAGTTGAGGCTATCGGTTTTGAAGGAAAAATGTGATAGTCCTATTGCCGGCCATAGAGGAGAAAGAAAAAACCGCCATAGAATGGTGTCAAAGAGGTACCATTGGTGGTGCATAAAGGAGGATATAACCCACTTTGTGAAGGCGTGAATAAAGTGCCAAGTGAACCGAGCCTCTTACCAAAAGCAAGGCGGTTTCTTGCAACCGTTGCCTATCCCGTCGGCGCCATGGCATAGTATGTGCATGGACTTGATCACAAGTTTGCCGGAGTCACATGGGTATGATGCCATCTTGTTGATGGTAGAGCGGTTTGCCAAGTTGGCACACATGGTGCCGATTGTGGGAACCGCCACCGCGTTGGAGACCGCATAGCCTTTTCTCAAAGGATGGTTGAGGCACCACGGGTTGCCAAGAGTGATTGTGTGGGATCAAGATCCAAAGTTCACAAGTGCATTTTCAATGCATTTCTCTAAGGAGGTCGGAATGAAACTAAGGTTTAGCACGGCCTTGCATTCCCAAATGAATGGGAAAGCGGAGCATGTGAATGGAGTCTTGAAGCAATACTTGAGGAACTTGGTGGGGGCGGACCAAGGAGATTGGGCGGACTATGTGGGTCGAGCGGAGTGTAATTGCAATGTAGCCACGCACTTGGCTACCAAGGGGTGGTCTTTCGTGGTGGCTTATGGAGTGGATGCGCTCCAACCTATTAACCTAGCTCTCGAGGGGGCACATTCAACACTAGAGTTCAACCAAGATGGTGAGGACTTGGCCAAGGATGGTAAACAAGTCTTGGAGATGACCAAGTTGTTGGTGGAGAAAGCCCGAAGGTGCTACGGAGTGCAAATCAATGCCGGAAGACGCGAAGTGGAGTATGAGGTGGGCCAATAAGGTGTTGTTGTCGCGCACCTCTCCATGAGGAGTGCCCGAAACACCATGGGCACAAGGGGGACCCCGGAGTGACACCCGGGACTTGTGGCGCCATTGGTGAGAGGGCCCAAGTGATCCTAGTGTGGGTGAGGGCCCCGGGCGTTGGGAACGCCTCCCACCCACAGAGACTAGGAGGCATGAGGGTAAGGCCATGAGCTATGCGTAGCTCATGGCGTGGTGATTCTAGAATGCTCAAGATCACCTCAATCGGAGGTGTGAGCTAGGAGTTATGGCCATTTGAGTGGGGCGCTGTCCCGGGACAGCGCCCTGGTACAGCAGTGCCTGGGAGGGATTCCCGGGACTGCCAAGGTTCAAACAGGCATAACTTCCTCAATACTTGCCCGAATGGGGCAAGTGAGGAGTCCATCGGCATCTACGTGAAGCGTAGATGAGGATGGAGTGGTTGGTTGTTATGATCAGACATCATACAAGGAAGTTATGATGGTCTGAAGCTGCTGGGGGGGTTCTAGGCCCAGCAGCTAAAGGAAAATGTCCACTTGGCCCCAACTCTTGGTAGAGAGACAAGAGGTTGGTTGACGGTGGGGTAGGGGCCCCGCGTGAAGTCCTAGAGGCTTATATGGGTGAGGTGGTGTGGCCTCACCCACCCGAGGCCGAACGGCAAGGCCTCCATGGGCTTTGGCCTATTGTGAGGCCATAGTTGCCTAGTATGCTTCGGGTTGTTGTAGTGTTGCTCCGGCAATGCGATGATCAACATAGGATTGGACTTCCATGGATGGAAGTCCACATTGGGGAAATGGGTTACCAATTAAGGGGTGAGTCCCGAAAGCAAAGTAGGAGGGTTGGTTCCCTCCTATGAACTATTGGTCCGGGGTAAGAGGAGCTATCCATTAGCATGGCGGAATGCGAATGGTTAGCGCTCGTAACCTTTGCTAGAATTGAAAATTGGCAAGATTGTCAAGGGGGCTTAGCACGGGTTGCGACAGTTGTTGAATGTGGACAACTTCACCTTGCCCAAAGGCCTTACTTCAAAAGTTCATGTCCAAAATTGGAGCTTCGTTTTCCATTGTGGAACAAGTGTTCAAGGACATGTATAAGTTGGAATTACCGCCGGAGATCAAAGTGCATCCGACATTTCATGTCTCAATACGAAAGTCATTTTAGGACGACACCTTGTGGCCCAATCACAAGCAAGTGATTAGGCCACCTCCCGACCTTATGGAGGTCATTTGGAACATGAGGTAGGAGGGCACCCTCAAGTGTAGGAAGCCCAAGTGAAAATGAAAAAAAATGTACAAAATAGTACTTGGTGAAATGGTGAGGATACCATGAAAAAGAAACCGCTTGGGTGGCGGCAAGAGACATGGTGAACACCAATGAATAGGTGAAGCACTTTGAAGAAACTAAGGCTAAGGATTCCAATAAAAAGAAGCGTAGGCATTGATGAGGACATCAATCTCCTTTAGTGGGGGAGAGACGCTAGTAGCACACTTAGCTTCGAGGTTAATTACTCCACAACATGAACTTGTTCTTTGGCTTGAGGGAATAAAGTCCAAACTTTAGTGGTGCAAAGAGAAAAGTATGAGATGAGGTCCTAGTCTTGTACTTGTGCTTGGTTAATGGAAGAGGGGGAATAGACATGCCAAACTAGGTTGGGTAAGCCGAGTAATTGGGGGCCATGGCTTGGAGGGGCCTTGGATAAAACCAAGAAACTTCTTAGTTGTGGGCTTGTCCGGGCGGGGGCAAGGTGATGGCGCGTGCTCATAAAAGTGCTACCCGCGAGCTAACGAGAGTTGGCGCATGGGAGTCATGAACCCATGTCTCGAAAGAGCAAAGTGGGAACCGAGTCGGGCGGGACTTGGCATCACCCCCGTGCGATCGAGGCGTGGCTTAACAATGGAAAGCCATCTCGGAGTTGCAACCGAGACAACTTAGTGGAAGCGTTGAGGTCTCGCCTACATGTGTCACGTTAGGCTAGTGGAGCCTAACGGGGGGGGAGGCCCCAAAAGAGGGGCAACCCATGTGAGTCCCGAAGTAGGTGGGTCTAGTATAGGTTAGGTCCTTGGAGGAGTTCCAAGGTCGCTAACGGACCACCTAGTAACGACACCTTTGGGACTATGCCAAATTTGAAGATGCATTGTGGGGGTCGCGCCCTAAGGTAAACACAATGCCGCACCATAGAGGATGGCAACTTGAGAATTGGTGTGCCGACTACGAGTATAGTCGATGAGGGCATCGACTCCGTTTGGTGGGGGTGAGTGTCGCGCACCTCTCCATGAGGAGTGGCCGAAACACCATGGGCACAAGGGGGACCCCGGAGTGACACCCGGGACTTGTGGCGCCGTTGGTGAGAGGGCCCAAGTGATCCTAGTGTGGGTGAGGGCCCCGGGCGTTGGGAACGCCTCCCACCCACGAAGACTAGGAGGCACAAGGGTAAGGCCATGAGCTATGCGTAGCTCATGGCGTGGTGATTCTAGAATGCTCAAGAACACCTCAATCGGAGGTGTGAGCTAGGAGTTATGGCCATTTGAGTGGGGCGCTGTCCCGGGACAGCGCCCTGGTACAGCAGTGCCTGGGAGGGATTCCCGGGACTGCCAAGGTTCAAACAGGCATAACTTCCCCAAGACTTGCTCGAATGGAGCAAGTGAGGAGTCCATCGGCATCTACGTGAAGCGTAGATGAGGATGGAGTGGTTGGTTGTTATGATCAGACATCATACAAGGAAGTTATGATGGTCTGAAGCTGCTGGGGGGTTCTAGGCCCAGCAGCTAAAGGAAATTGTCCACTTGGCCCCAACTCTTGGTAGGGAGACAAGAGGTTGGTTGACGGTGGGGTAGGGGCCCCGCGTAGAGTCCTAGAGGCTTATATGGGTGAGGTGGTGTGGCCTCACCCACCCGAGGCCGAACGGCACGGCCTCCATAGGCATTGGCCTAATGTGAGGCCATAGTTGCCTAGTATGGTTCGGGTTGTTGTAGTGTTGCTCCGGCAACGCGATGATCAACATAAGATTGGACTTCCATGAATGGAAGTCCACATCTAAGGATTGGTTACCGATTAAAGGGGTTGGTTAGCGATTAAGGGGTGAGTCCCGAAAGCAAAGTAGGAGGGTTGGTTCCCTCCTATGAACTATTGGTCCGGGGTAAGAGGAGCTATCCATTAGCATGGCGGAATGCGAATGGTTAGCGCTCGTAACCTTTGGTAGAAATGAAAATTGGCAAGATTGTCAAGGGGGCCTAGCAAGGGTTGCGACACACACGGTAGGTTCTTCCCCACTTACTCCGTCCAACTAGGAACCGACAATGAGCAGCAGTGGATAGACATGTCCAATAGTAGGGGGAGAGTTCTGGTTTACGCCTTCCGCTTGCCGTGACCTGGAGGTGGATCACACCGATCAGCAGTAACGGAATGGTCTAGAACACTCATGCACCTGCCGCGACTGGCGCTTGGTTCCCACTGCGGATGGTAGGCGTGGTAGCCCCATCCCTATATTAGCCCCGCCGTCACGGAAATCAACAAACCTTCGATTCTATCTTGTGTGACCTGTGGAACAGCACCAGCTACCCATTGTGAGGATAGGAGCGAAGATGTTGTGTTTCCACCTTTCTCGAGGGAGGATTCGGTTTCCGCGTGTGGTATAGAGGAAACTATGCCATCACGGAAAGCGGATCAGGCTGGTTTTGTAGACCCAAAACTTCCTCCACCTTTTCCCCCGTCAAAGGGGGTGGCACACGTCGGATACTTGAGTGGGACACCTTCCCGAGGGAGGGTTGCCCCCATCATAACACTAGTCTAAGGGAGTAGTAGTTAGAAGGAGGAAGTGGAGATAGGAAGACAACCCTAAGAAATCAACCCAGAGGGTGAAATCCTGATGAACAACTACCAAGTCTCTCTGAGCATTTTAGCCTAAACCCCTAGAATTATGGTCCTTGGGACACGGTCGAAAATCTAGCGGATAGTGGAAATACAGGTCAGATCCGCTACCTCCATCGCGGAAACCTTATTCCGGAAGTCATGACCCGTAATAAGGAATCTTAGAATGGGGTGTATATAGTTGTTATACTATGGATTCGGGACTCTAGGGTGGGAGCTTGTCCATACTTTGTGTTGTGTTCCCTACCTCGGTCCACTACCGGGAAGGCGGAAATTTCCGTGCTATAATTTCCGTAATATCCCGGATTTCTTAATCCGCTTTGTGCTATCTTAGTTTCTGGTGTTTCTTGTGTGTGAGTGTGTTAGTGAAAGATTTCCTCCCTTTGTATTGTGAACGACCGCAGGTTCTTCGTGCGAACGAACTCGGCGCGGTTTTGACGTTTTACGCGTTAATTAGGTTAATTAACTGAATACGTTACCACCGTGCTACGACATGTGTCATACTAATGAGGGGAACAGTGGTCCAAGTCCGAACAGGGCTCAACCTTGTGTGTGAAGTGGCCCCCATCCTGGGGCCCCATGTCACTGGGGCGCTCCATGGCCCCAGGCGCAGATTCAATCTGGGTCATTGTCGCGCACCTCTCCATGAGGAGTGCCCGAAACACCATGGGCACAAGGGGGACCCCGGAGTGACACCCGGGACTTGTGGCGCCGTTGGTGAGAGGGCCCAAGTGATCCTAGTGTGGGTGAGGGCCCTGGGCGTTGGGAACGCCTCCCACCCACGAAGACTAGGAGGCATGAGGGTAAAGCCATGAGCTATGCGTAGCGCATGGCGTGGTGATTCTAGAATGCTCAAGAACACCTCAATCGGAGGTGTGAGCTAGGAGTTATGGCCATTTGAGTGGGGCGCTGTCCCGGGACAGCGCCCGGGTACAGCAGTGCTTGGGAGTGATTCCCGGGAGTGCCAAGGTTCAAACAGGCATAACTTGCTCAAGACTTGCTCAAATGGGGCAAGTGAGGAGTCCATCGGCATCTACGTGAAGCGTAGATGAGGATGGAGTGGTTGGTTGTTATGATCAGACATCATACAAGGAAGTTATGATGGTCTGAAGCTGCTTGGGGGGTTCTAGGCCCAGCAGCTAAAGGAAAATGTCCACTTGGCCCCAACTCTTGGTAGAGGGACAAGAGGTTGGTTGACGGTGGGGTAGGGGCCCCGCGTGAAGTCCTAGAGGCTTATATGGGTGAGGTGGTGTGGCCTCACCCACCCGAGGCCGAACGGCAAGGCCTCCATGGGCTTTGGCCTATTGTGAGGCCATAGTTGCCTAGTATGGTTCGGGTTGTTGTAGTGTTGCTCCGGCAACGCGATGATCAACATAGGATTGAACTTCCATGGATGGAAGTCCACATTGGGGAAATGGGTTACCGATTAAGGGGTGAGTCCCGAAAGCAAAGTAGGAGGGTTGGTTCCCCTCCTTTGAATTAATGGTCCGGGGTAAGAGGAGCTAACCATTAGCATGGCGGTATGCGAAGGGTTAGCGCTCGTAACCTTTGCTAAAATTGAAAATTGGCAAGATTGTCAAGGGGGCTTAGCAAGGGTTGCGACAGTCATGGAGGCGCCCCGGGCCCATCGACGGCTCAGATTGGGCAGGGCAGCTACCCCGGGCTGCCTCCAGGGCGGCGGGGTAAGGGGGGGGTTAGAGGGCCCACGGACCAGGCCCCAAGCTGGGGGCCACTTCACACACAAGGCTGAGCCTCTGTTCCCCTCGTTAGTATGACACATTTGGAAAACATCAAAAAATTCGTATTATTAAGGTGTCATCTTTTCATTAATATTTTAAACGGCATAAAATTGTCGTATTATCGGGGTCTTGTCTTCTCATTAATATGATAGATGTTGTAAACTTATCATATTATTGAGGGAATACAAAAACATAAGTAAGATGAGAGTTAAAACATATATAACGAATTTAAGCAATATAAATGGTATGGAATAATATCTCATAGCTCCAAAAAAATACAATTCCAATAATGCAAGGAATTCAATTACATAAGCATATTAAATGATATTGAATAATTGGATTATATTGATGCTACAAGGTCAAACAAATCTAATGTATTCATTTGGTAAGGTTATCCCAGATATGGATTCGCCATTGTGTTCTACAAGAAGGGTGTAGGATTGTGCATCTTTCCCATCTTTTGAGAAGTTGTAGTTGACTAGTTTTCCCGGTTGCCAAATATCCGCATTCTCGTTGTAAAGCTCCACCAACTGCCCAACAAAAGAACCATCCATCCCAAAGGAACCAGTTTGAGACTTGCCTCATACAATTGCATTCCCACAATTATGGCAGTCCTTAGTTTGCTCCCCTTCGCATAACAAATTGTGATTTCCACAAACACGACATTTTTGCTTATACAATTTAGGAAATAGCATCCGCGTCCGCTTCCGAGCCATTGATTGTCGTCGCCGAGCCTCCATTGTTGTTTCAGGTCGTGCCAATGCAGTGTTTCTAATTATTGGTGGTCCTACATACTATAAGATTCGAAACAATAAAATCATGTTATTAAATAATAATTTCAATTTATTTAATAATAATTTCAATAAATCATAGTGTAGTATGAGTATCTGATGCTTGTGACGGGTTCGTGTCCCCACTTGAACCAACTAGATCCTTGTTTTTGGGATTCCATGGCCTCCCATGTCCAAACTTAGTCTTCGATACATTGGCTTGAATTGAAGCAATATTACTACCAACACGAGGTAAAGAAATACGTCCAATAACTAATTGAGGGTTGAAGGCAAATTGAAGGTTTTTGATAGAGAAACATATGCCTCGCTCAAAGTTTGTTTGAAGAAAAATCACCGTTGGGATGGCTGTTTAAGTTTTAGGACAATGACGATAAATGTAGGATTTGGCAAAAGATTGAGCCTTTGCACGAGCTCTTTTGCATACCTTGACGTAACGAACCTCTATGCAATCCATTTGTAACTCAGATCACGTTGGTCACAATAATGCTTTGTCCATTATGGTGATGATTCAGTTGACAATGTGGGGGTTTGGGTAAACCCTACTCTTAGATC
This sequence comes from Polytrichum commune, assembly GCA_950295325.1. Lineage (NCBI taxonomy): Eukaryota > Viridiplantae > Streptophyta > Polytrichopsida > Polytrichales > Polytrichaceae > Polytrichum > Polytrichum commune. The sequence goes on from OX485807.1 coordinate 51,361,554, forward strand.
TTGATGTTTGTATTTTTTTTTGTCATAAATCGCTTGTCTAATTGATGAATCATTGGACACTAAGGTATGGGATAGGATTACAAATGTTTGTTTTGTTTTGCATACCCTAAACCCACATGCACAAACTTGTAGGGAACCACATGACTTCTGCATAGTTGCAATGGTTGAGATTTTTTTGGTGTTTGGGTTAGATTTTTACAAGGTGGGTATTGTATTTGTGAACACAGGCTCACTCTTGTTGTGTTTCCACCCTAAGCTTTTTTTTTATGCATGAAGGTTATGTTCTATGGGTTGTAAAATTGCAAATTTTGAAGCAAATTTTAAAATACACTATGCTTAAGTATCCTTGTGTTCTTCATCACTTGCAATTGTATAATATCATTTAGGTTATGGTCTTGGAATGATATGCATCATGTTATTACACTTGTTCTTATGTGACGTGGTTAACAATACACATATTTTGCACAAGTTAAGATTTGTTTTGGTAACCACAAATCTTTCATTTGCATGATAAGTTTTTGTATTTGGTTTTTGCAATGGTATATACACTTTATGTTTTTTTGTGGCCATGCTTTTTCCACCACTTTTGCATTAAATACACTTATAATTAATTTTTAAAAACTAAAAAGCATTTAGACTACAAAAATTTGCAACGACATGGGCAATATAAGTAATGGTAGGGTGCAAAAAAGGCCATTTAAGAGAATTAAGTGAATATAGGGAGCTTTTAATTTGTGCCTTGGAAGTAAATAACCCTTAAAAAAATACCCCTCCACCGCACATATTGCACAAAAATCTTACATAGTGACCTACTCAAGGTCTCAACTTGACACTAGGATGATTTGAGGTAAACTTTTCATAGTGCGAAAATCCCCTTCAAATTGACTTTAATGTACAATGTACAGTTCACAATGCCTGAATTGAAGCTAGTCTTGTTGTTGGGACTGTGATTTGAATGCCATCAACGTTCACAATTCCCTAAAGTTTGTCACATACTCTAGGCCAATAGTAAATAATCCAATCTCACTAGTGGCACCGCCTACATCTGTGATAGATATTTTTGTATGCTCAATTCCTAAGTCATTTGATTTGAAATTTTATAAATGGGAGGAGATCTAGAGTGTTTTGTTTGATTAAATTTTAGGGAAAATAGCCATCTCAACTCAAAATGAGCTGAATTTTGAGGTCTTGCATAGGGCAAAAATCCCCTTCAATAAAAGATACTGTATTATTCATACATTGGCAACTAATGTGCCCAATGAACTACAACATTGCATATTATTGGGTGCATCTTATGTGCAAAGAGTTGTTCATGCTTTGAATGATCCTTTCCCAAACTTTCTAGTATTCAATGCAACCAAACTTTTCAACCCTCGTAATTATCCAAATGATGGTAGTGACCGAGAGGATATTCTTGAAGTTTCAATACAATGGAGAAGAAAGTGACATGTGTAAGGGAGAAAACCTGGAATTTACGGAAACACTTCGACTTGAGTGTGAGAACAAAACAACATTTGAGGTTTTTGCGCATATGTGGTAGCAATTTGGAATGGCACACAAATTGGCCTAAAATTATGCAACTTTGGCAGGAAGTTATATTCATTCCATCAAGTATAGCTATTTGTGAGAGAAGATTTTCCAAACAAAATGCAATCAAAAGCCACTTGCTCAATAGGTTGAACGTGAAGACCCTCGATGCTTTTATGCGGGTCTTTCTTTGTGAGCTTGTGAGCCCAAAATGGTGCCCACATGTGTTCTTAACTCTTGTAAACCATTACAAGTGATGTTTTAGTGCTTTATGATTATTCACAAAAAATATAAAAAGAGTGAAGCTTGAAAGAAGCTATGTTTAAGCATTAGGCTTGTTTGGAGTGGATTGATTAAACTTTAGTAGTGTGAAAAAGCTCCTTAGTTGGTGAGCGTAGTAGGTGGAGAACCAAGGGTAGTTCCTTGAGTTAAATGCTTGAATTGATATATATGTTGTTCGTTTGAGGACAAAGGCTTAGAAGATAGGATGAGAGCCTACAAAGTAGGGAAGGGATTACGAAGGCTTATCTTGAGCCTTGAGGGTGCTCACCTCCTCAACTCACTATATAAACCCTCATTCTTCCCTCTCTCTTCCTCTTTCTTTCGTGCTCCTTGGCACCCCACGTGTTATAAGTGTGGGTGTGTGGGAAGCAAGATAGGGGCACGTGTGTGTGCATGGTCTTAAGGTGGAGAGCCAAGACTAGTTAAGCCTTGAAATGAGCTTAACCTCTTGTTAGGATTAGCTTTGGGTTGGAGAATTTAGAATTTAATTCATAGTTTTCAATTTGTAGTACTTGGAGTTATATTATCAAGACTTATAGTTACTTGGACGTGCAAAGTTTAAATCTATGATATATGTGTGGATTTAATTTATTGTTTAGTATTCAGCTGAGGGCCGAGTAATAAGACAGAAGGTGCTGGAGAGGCCAACTTTTGGTTTTGTTCTGTTAAGCTGCAGGGAGTCTGCTGGAATTATTTAATAGGCTAGCGGTTGAAGTTAACCTCTGGTTCAGTCTAGGCTGGGTTATCAGGAAGCCTTCTGTATTGGCTAGCTTGTTAAGTTAGTAGAGTTTAATCTTTTATTTAGTCAGGCTTAAGCTGCAGGGAGGCTGCTGGAATTATTTAATAAGCTAGCGGTTGAAGTTAACCTCTGGTTCAGTCTAGGCTGGGTTATCAGGAAGCCTTCTATATTAGCTAGTTGTTAAGTCAGTAGAGTTTAATCCTTTGTTTAGTCAGGCTTAAGCTGCCGGGAGGCTGCTGGAATTATTAATAGGCTAGTGGTTGAAGTTAATCTCTGGTTCAGTCTAGGCCATGTTATCAGGAAGCCTTCTGTATTGGCTAGCTTGTTAAGTTAGTAGAGTTAATCTTTGTTTAGTCAGGCCTAAACTACCGAGAGGCTGTTGGAATTATTTATCGGGCTAGCGGTTGAAGTTAATATTTGTTTCGGTCTAGGCTGAGTTAGTGGGAAGCCTTCTGTATTAACTAGTTGTTAGTCAGTTGAGTTCAATCTTTGATTTAGTCGAATTTAAGCTACTGGAAGTTGCCCGGTTTAGTTGGACGATTAATCAGCTGAGTTTAATCTTTAGTTAGTCTTGAGAGTTAAGTTGCTGGGTTAGTATATCGAGTCGGACTACGTGGTTCAACTAATCAGTTAACAATTCCATTAAAGGGTTGAACTTGGAAGGAAGTGGTGAAGGCTTGTGAAGAGGAGGCTAAGATAAGTTATACAAGTATTTTTCAATACTTAAGCTTATGTGCCTCATGGAATCAACATGTCATAGCCTCAGCGAGGTGTCATGCACTAGTGAGGAGTCAATAGCTAGGACTAGAGTTGTACGAGGTAAATCCTTGAAGGCGTGTGTGGCCAAGGCGGCGGGGTGGACTTTGGAAAAAGCCAAGAATGTAACCTTACCCGAGGTTCCCATTAATAAAATGACATGACTTGGATTAAGTTGGAGGTTCACCAAGAGTTGTGTGTTTTACGAATATCCCAACTGTGTATTGGAATCACATTTTGAACTACCGAGGAGGGAGTTGTTACGTGTCAATCCAAAGTTCCACACTCGGGCTAGGACGAAATCAAGGGTGATGGGCTTTGGGTGACAGAGCTTGAAGTAGATGCAATGGATTGGTCTACCATCTTCAACATTTGGAGAAACATGTGAGACCAAAGAATACTTACACTCGATTGATAGTTTTTTTTTGTTACAAACTAAGATTGTATCTTGATTACTCAAAATATTATTTTTTCTAAAAGTTGTGTGACCCAAAATTGAGGTGACATCTAAGAATAAGATGTATATGTCAATTGACATTCATTTTTGTTTTTGAAAACGTCATGTGACACTTTGGATTTGAAGTTGAACGTCAATTTAAATTTGTCAAACATACACACTGCTTGTGAGTGTTTAGTCCTCCAGCTATCAGATTCTCAACCCCAATCAGGAGAACCCTAATAAAAAAACATGAAGTCCAGTGTCACTCAGGTGAATAAATAAATCTAGCGTTACCACCATCACACCCCTCTAAATTCATACATCATTAACACTTATTTCACATTGACTAAATCACATTAAACTACATCAACATTGAATCAGTGCCTACATACTCTGACAATTAGGCGCAATGATGCAAGTGTTTGGCAGATTTCAGCTCCACCCCTAACACCTAAAATCTCGTTGTTGTTCTCATCATCTCAAAATTAGACAGAGAACCAAAGAAGAGAGAGAGAGAGAGATGAAGAAGTTTCTCTTGTCTGCAAAGTTATGATACTTTTGATCTTGAGGGATTTTGGGAGTGACAAGCATTAGCACCACAAATAGGCAGGCCGCAGTGATCCATACTGCCGCCCTCTGGCCTCTCCCTTGCATCATCCTCATCCTTTTGAACTTCCAACCTAATTCAGCAAACCCTTGCTCCAAAATTTCCAACAAAACAGTTCAAGCTCCTCCTCAACACAAAATCGATTGTTCTGATGTTTTGCTCATCATCTCCACTAAACTTAGCACATCAAACGTACACATCCGGAGACTGATACCTAAGTTGCAAATTGCAAATATCCAATAAAAAATCTGCCAAATACTAAGTTGAGTTCAACTCTTCAATCCAACAATCACGACACATATTGCTCCGACCCATTGAATTAGTACTGCACAACCCACAAATTCATATACTGTCGGCACTAATTAATTGGTTTTCCACTCTTCGTGAAAAAGCCTTGAGTGGGTGGGACCGTGAGGATTCATGCGTGTCAGGCGAAACCTTGTGTATTTCGGCAGAAGTTGCTCATACGGTAGGACTTGCCGGTAAGTTGAGTGCTAGTAAGGTAGATGGCTTTTAAATAGTTACTTTGACGATGAGCTCGCTTCTTCTTGGATATGAACACATGTTTAAGGTAGATTTACAGAAAACGGTGAAAATAAGTTGATTCAGCCAGAAAGAGTGGCTTGAAATTTGTGCAATAGTTTTCAGAGATAGGGTAGAAGAATTGATGAGGAATGCAAGTTGTTTCATAATTTTATTTTTTTGTAAATGATTAGTTACATTTTTTCAAAGAGGCAAGTAAGTCAAACTTCTTATTTGTACACTAGAGTCAGCTGAATTTGAGCATCAAGATATCCTACTATGGATACGAATGCACACAAAAATGGCACCCAAAACTAATCGCAAGTCGTGTGAAACATCATCTATCCAACCAACTACTGCATCCCACCTATCATTACATCCTTTTTGGTCCCCCCCCTTTCTAAAATTAGTCATTTTGGGTCAACACAAGAACCATTATACGTCTAGTGTAGTGCACCAATAATGGTCAATCACATGTTTTCGGTTTTCCTACCTTAGTGCAAGATGGTTAGGAAAGCCAAATCAAGGTTGTAGCAACTTTCTTGAGTCATTTTCAGAGCTCATATGAATTTTTTTAATTCATTATCAAAGTGAAGATTATTTTGCTTATTAAAAGGTCATATAGATCTCTCAATTATGTTGATTGTTGAGTTTACAATGGTTAGCATATTTTGAGCACGCAATGTAATTTTTATTTCCATGCTTGTCCCACTCAACACATGTATATATATATTAACATAATAAGAAAAGTAATTGAATAAGGGTTGCCTACTTTACAATGACAATTTATTTGCCTCAACCTAACGATGAGGTCATTATTGTGGCCACGCTACTACTAAGAGGATTATAGAAGACATTCTTGTACTTTATACATGGCTTCAATAGTAACCTCATCCACCGAGGGTGGAAAGTAGACCCATTCATAGTCATCACGGTTGGAGCTAGAAGTACTATGAGAACAACTCCCTCAACTACACAACTAGAAGAAACATTTAATTTGTCTGAAACCTCCATCAAAAACACATTCAAAACAATAAACACCCATGCCATACATTATGCTGGATCAATTCTCCTACACAAAAGATGTATAGAAAACAACCAATCAATACCAACAAAATAAGACTCCAATATTGTATTATAGACACACACACACACACACACAAAACAAAACAACAATTAAGGACCCGATTGATATTTAAATAACAACTATCCAAACCTTCAACTTAGAGTTATTTTCACTAGGTAGTATGTTTTACTGATCACTACAGTGTCTATTCTCGACAGAGGATAGTAGTAGTGTCCCAATGAAATTTTGTCTGGTGGACATTTGGTCAGAAACATTACGAACATACACTTTATTCACGCCAACCTTGCAAGAGGTCGGGAGTTCTTATATGGCTTGAAAGATGTAATGTCTCATCATAGAAATAAGGGCTCCGGGATGCTCCACCCAATCGTTGACGACAAATGATATATTTAATTACAATTTATGATTTGTAATTTCAAATATGTATTGATTTATATTTGGATATTGAGGAATGTTAGGAAGATCTTATTGTTCTTTGGCTTGAATGATACCAGGTAGTGGTAAAGAAATTAAACTGATAAACAAGGTCTCGATATGATGACTTAGTACCAAAACACATTAGCAAGGGCATGGAGTGGTATGAGCAAGATGGAGGAATAGTCTCGGGGGGGCAGTGTGTTAAAAAGTTAAGGATATAGGTGTGAACAACCACTATTTTAAAGGAGGGTATTACTTTCAATTCTCTTTTTTTTTTCACATGCTATCATTATGTAAATTTCTACTTTGGGTTAATAGAAAAATGGCTTGCATTACTTATAATTCCAAATTACCTATTATTCCATACCCTATAGTACTTTAAAGATGTCCAGTGCCATTTTTGATACCCTATATTACTCTTAAGTCCATTTATAATTTTTAGCCCCCATGTTTTTAAATTACCCTATCATTTGTTCGCATGTATATTGCTACTCCAACCAATGACTACCCCCCCGAGGGAATAGTGTAAGCCAAGGGAAGACCTAGTAAGAGAACTTTACTACCAGGGTAGGGCATAGGAGATTAATAAAGTATTAGCAAATAGTACAATCTAACTATAGGGGGGTTTTGGAATGGTAAACTAAATATGACATTTAGTGTCACTTATAATTTGGAATTACACAATGCAATATCTATTTATGCAAAATTGGTTGTTTGAACAAACATCAAATTGGTTGTTTGAACCTTATTAAACAATGAAAAATGTACTTGGTAGAAAATTTCATCAATAGTAAAAAGGTATAGCATTGTGTAATTCCAAATAATAAGTGACACTAAATATCAAATTTAATGTAGTACTAGGAGGTACTACCTCCTACTAGACTTACAATACTACCAAAATCGTTAGGGTAAGGTAGTCGTATAAGGAGGGGACGCCAATTATTGACAAGGAGGAATTTTAAGCTAAGTGACGAGGAAGGGGGTCAATACTAGTAGAAAGAAAAGAGCCGATAGCAATTTCAAGTACGAGTTACACGTAAGATATTTTTGTAGAATTGTTGGCTGTAGTAGTGGTGACGGTAATTGGTTATATACTATGACTAGTAGCTCAGTAGCCCATCACGGTGGAAGAAGAGGAGCCGGTAGAAGTAAAAGAAGAATGGGTGGTATAGGCAATGTTACCGTTACTATTGTAGAACGGGTAGGTGATAGAAGGACAATCGTACAGAAGGAGGTCGGTCCTACCCATACAATACATTCACTTACCCATATGATCCTCCATTGATACACATTCTTCAAAAATCTTCAACACAATCATCTAAAATGGTAACTTAACCAAAATTCTCATACAAAATTGGGTTACACCTAATAATGGGTTTTGCCACTCCTTCCTTGTTCCATTAACTAGTTTGCCGCTAGTCACGTCTAAGCATGCAAAAACACCTCTCAAACTAGTCCTTCATCCTTAGAAAGTTGCTTTGATGTATAATCTCTAAAAAAATTTGTTGAAGGCTTGAAAATATGCTCTGGACACTACCTACCAACTCCCGTTTTTGGTCCGATCTGCCAACTTCTGAGGACCGATGTAAGCTTGGATCTGGCATCTCTAACCTTCTACCAACCTATGGTAGAGTTTTCGGGTCATTCTAACCACTTTCATGTTTCCGACTAGCTCACGTTTTTTTGTCAGATCCGCCAACTTCTGAAGGTGGTTTTCGCATACCAAGTCCAAATCTGACCTCTCTAACATTCTACCAACTTATGATACATTTTTCATGTCATTCTAACTACTTCCTCTAGACGTCCTCTCATGAGCGTCACGTCCGTGCATACCCACCCATTATACTTTCTAATGCATTCTTTGGTACTACATCACAAGTTGTCCGATGCACCTTTTCAATATCACATTCAACACCTACGTCTTGTCAACACTAAGGACTAAGTTAGCTTACAAGAAGAGCAATAATGGGATAATACCCACAATGAATCTATTATTCAAATCCCTCTTTCAACACTTTATTGCTTGGTTTTTTCAGAATTGTGGTCCATCCGGAGTGCCATACATTTCAAGGACGCTACCCATCCAAATCCAAAACTTACAAGCATACACACCTTCTCTAAGAGTCTAAGCTATCTTCGCATATGTGTACTAAGAGAACCAAAAGGCTTTAGGACAATACTTATATACTTCAAAACAACTACTTACTAGGTGGATCAACTTGGTAGGTTGCCACCCTGTCAAAACACTGCAACTAGCTTATATGACGTGTTTTTGCCCAATGTCCAATTCATAACCAGTTGGCACACTGAGGTCATAAAAAACGGTCAACTAGTAAAAGGTTCGCAATGCCAATTTAATAACTTTGGACCTACAAGTCATTTTCTGACCAACTAAGTTACTAACACCAAATAATTATTATAATTGAATAAATTGTTCAATAATAAAACAATATAAACCAACTAGTGGACGTTCTAACAATTAATTGCATTAGGGACATATTTGACGTCAACTAGTAAATTGGCATTTTTTGCCCTTTCGACAATTTGTGACCAACTACAGTAGTCAGTTTTTGATGGGTTGGTTTATTATGGACATTTAGGTTCTTAAAACATAGTGTTAAATTCTACCTTTACAACACCCAACTTTTTTCACTCTCCTCTTAAATATTTTCATCCACCCTATCTCAACTTCAAGTCTTAGCCACACCTTCAACAACGTTTATTCTTCATTAGAACCTTCTTTCTTATCCTTATCTGATTCTTTATTTCAACTAACCCTTATCCCTTCCTATATACTTCTACTTCTAAGGCTATTTCAATACAGGTAACTTCTAACTATTGTTAACAAAGATCCATGGCCTCCTTCTCTTACTCAAGAAAATAAGTATCTTCAATTGTGGCGACTAACCCAATTTTTTTTAAATAAAAAACTATTTAAAAAACATATAGCCCACTATCTTTCTTGTGGTTGCACAACTTCAGACATACGAATTCACAAACTGATGATACAAAAAGGGAGATTTGAAATTATATTGCAACATGCAAAGGCAATCAATTTATCATAGACACACAAACATAGGCTAAGTTACGAAATGGAAATTGAGATTGCACAAAATTGTCAATTTCCACATCTTGGTGTTCAAACTAATGCTTAACCCTCACTTTGATGATGCCACTTTGATGACCCTTATTGACATATTCAACTCAACGGCCAAGAGGACATACAAACATGGTGATAGTTTTTGACTCATTCATGCTCATTGCCCAAGACTTGGCATGTCAAATGAAGGTGATGCATGCAGTTGAGAAGTGGTGGAATACACATGCAAGTCTTGTACTAGGGTATATTTTACATGGTGTTTGCATTCTTTTATGGTTGTTGCAAATAGGACAACGTTCTAGTTTATTGGATCCCCTAATTGTTAGCACTACACTAAATATTGTATTTAGTGTCACCAATTCTAGTTGTCTTGCTCAATACTAATTATAAACCCTGGTGTAGTGTCACCAACATTAAATGTTAACCTAACATTATTTATCATTCTTCTTAATGAAATTTGGGGGTTATAAATTTACAGTGTTGCAAATATTGTCATTTACTAAGTGATATCTCATCCATGACAATATTCATCACAAATTTGCTAGGATGCAAATTATGCCAAACTTTGTTTCAATAATTGGCATGGATTTCATGCATTAAGGTAGAAATTCCATAAACCATGAAAATAAGGTGATTCGTAGTGAAAATTTGGTCTTGAAATCTTGAGATAATTTTCCAAGATAGAAGAAAAGGAATCATGAAGAATGCAAGTTGTTGCATATTTTTATTCCTTGTTAAAAAAAATTCTACAATTTTTCAAAGTGGAAAGTTTGTCAAACCCCCTACTTGTTCACTAGATTCTCCTTAAACCAAACACAATAATGCTCATTTCCACATGGAACATCACCTAAACTAGTTAACTCATGAGTACATTAAATTGTGATGGATGGTAATCAAACATGACCAAATGTTTTGGTGATCAAGAAGTATATCTTATGAGAGATTATTCTCGATCAAGAAGAATGTCGTACGAGAGTAATCAATCACCCCATGTAGACCGAAAGCTTCGTTGCACCCAAATTTGGTTGAATGTACATGCATTTCAAGTTACCATCCTCGCAATTCTTCGTTTCAAAAAATATCACCTCACTATTATGATGGAAGTACACTGTACATGTAGAGGGTAGTTCACGTGTTGGGTATTTCTACCTTGTGCGCAACCCATAGAATAATAGATGACAAGAGAAGGTAGGGTTTTGGCCAATGAATGAACTCGTCCATCATCTATGACAATATTGGTTCACTCATTCATAAGAATGGTGTCATCAAAAAAAGTTATCACATTGACATAAAATACCATATGACACAAAATACAATATTGAGTTTAGTACAACTCTTTGTGACAAAGATTTCAACATACAAACTAAAACCAAGAGATCTATGGCAAGACAAAAATGAAATATTTTCTAGGCACATGGCTTAAGTGCAAATTTGTGACTGCATAGTGGAAAGAAGAAGTCCTCTTGAAGAAGATTGCTCTTTAGTATGTGTGCACACCACCACCTTCCATCCTCAAGTATTAAAGTGTTGAGGTGACTAACCTACTTGAGAGTCATTATGGGCAACTAACCACAAATGGCATTTTTTTCCTTCTCTTTCTTGCATGCACACCGAATTCAAAGCCAACCCAACCATACCCATACCCAACCAATCCTCCTCTTCAATTTAACTCTAAGTTAGTGGATAGAAATGTATGTGTATAGAACATCCAACATTTGACATGTATGTGTATAAAACATGCCCAAAAACAATGGTTGAAACTTTAATAGTTGAGCACTTTGGAGCTCATCACAAAGGCCATAAACCATCTATGACTTTAGGTCGTCAATGGAATTAAAATATTTAAAAGTTCTACAATTGATAAGATATTGAATGCAAATCAAACCCTGACACACGCATGCACAACTATAGAACTATATTTACGTATTTGTCAGAAATTGTATTGACCATAATAAAATCACTTTCAACTCTCATCTTTTGGTAGGTCATAAACCTACATGTGCTCTAAAGACTTAAAGAGTTTCAACCCAAAGCTCTATAGTCTTGTCCTATGAAGAATTAAATTTTAACTTGAATTTTTAGAATGCTCACATAAAATTCATCAAGTCATTTGAAGGCACCATCAATTGTTGTGGATAGATTTGATCTTTAAAGTGACATCAACAAGTTTTCTTCAACAAAAAAGTTTACGAGTATGGCCTTGCAACCTTCACTTCATAGCAAATGAACAGTGTGGGTTAGTAAGGCTAATCGTAAATTTAAGAAAGCCACCAACGGCCACAAGTTAGTAAAAGTAGACGATACAATGCAACCTTGGCAATGGAGAGGTGGCCAAAGATTCGGCTAGGGTGAACCAGCAGCTACACTCGTACCTTCGGGGGATGAAGGCCTCGCGGATGACACTGAAAACTTCATCCTTCTTTATGGGGAAGCCCGCTTGACTACAAATCCCATATTGAGTGCACTTCGCCTTCAAGGTCTAAAATCCAATATATATGTGCACTTCCAAATAGTAAATAAGCAATTCATTGGGATTTTATTCCGGAAGTGAAACCATCAATGAAGCATGTAATCAACTTGGAGGTCAAATAAAATTACAAAATCCTCATTAACATTGAGGTTATAATTTTTTTGACTTACCATTTGAAATTCTCTTTGTCATTCTAAAATGACACTTAAATTTAGTGTGCTGATTTAGTATGTATATTTTATAATATTTTAATAACGCCGCCTACTTTCACAAGTATTCATAAATAAATAAATAAAATATTGGAATTAATTAATTAATTAAATGTAATTACTGGAATTAATTAATTAATTTAATTGCTGAAATGAATTACTGGAATGAATTGGTTCAGTTAATTAAACATTATAATTAATTATTCTTACTTTATTTGGTAAGCACACTTTTCTGATTTATTTGGGCTTAAATAGGATTCATCAGAATTAATTAGACTTAATGACATTAAATCACACTTAATTGCTTTGAATGTGTATGAATACTTGTGAAAGTAGGCGGCGTTATTGAAATATTATAAAATATACATACTAAATCAGCACACTAAATTTAAGTGTCATTTTAGAATGACAAAGAGAATTTCAAATGGTAAGTCAAAAAAATTATAACTTCAATGTTAATGAGGATTTTGTAATTTTATTTGACCTCCAAGTTGATTACATGCTTCATTTATGGTTTCACTTCCGGAATAAAATCCCAATGAATTGCTTATTTACTAATTGGAAGTGCACATATATATTGGATTTTAGACCTTGAAGGCGAAGTGCACTCAATATGGGATTTGTAGTCAAGCGGGCTTCCCCATAAAGAAGGATGAAGTTTTCAGTGTCATCCGCGAGGCCTTCATCCCCCGAAGGTACGAGTGTACCTGCTGGTTCACCCTAGCCCAAAGATTCGTGGTGTTTACCGAACTCAACCAATAGTAAGGTGAAAATACATCGACCTATTCTATAGCCAATTAATGACTAGTTTTAGATGACGTGACTCTAAAAATGATATCAAAGCACTCGAAATCAGTTTTAAATCGTTTATGGTATTTAATGTCACATACAGTATTGGCAAACTCTTTAAACTAGATGTGTGGAGATCTGGTAGTGTCACATACTTTAAATGTCAACATGACAGGGTTGCACATGAGAAATTCATCAGCCGACACGTTTACATCCGTCCGACAGATGTTCATTCATCCAGTTCTCCTCCTCCTCCTCCTCCTCTGACGCGGTCCTCCTCTGTCTCTCTCCTCCTGCGAGGAAGACGCAGGGCAAAATCGGGAGAACAGACGCGCAGAGCCAAGGAGCCATCTCTCCCATAGGCTCCAAGTTTCAATGATCCAGGGATGCGCCGAGCCTACCGACACTGCCCTTGTTTAGTAGTCCTTTTTGGTACTTTTGTTCTGCCTCCGTCCAGGCTGAATTGTTGGACATCTTGCAGGTGTGAGAACCATGCATATCTGTGGACAAAAATCCGTCTGATGTAAGAGATCCTCCACGGTGACTTCTTTATTATCTCTCTCTCTCTCTCCAAACTTTTGTTTCTCCTCCTCCCTTGGACTTGCCTCCCAGCAGCAGCGACTGCCCCACTTCTGGCTCTCAATGAGCTCGGCCGAATTTTTCAAGTAAGTGCCTACGTCGACCTGCTCAAGTGAGTTTCATTCAATGCGTTGTCACGGAAGGAGGTGGCTGGATTTGCTAGGTGTATAAGAGTGTGGTATGTCCGGGGGTTGGATTTCGGGTTCCCAAAGTGTGAAAAAGTATCTGCATTGCAGATTTTCTTCTTCTGAAACTTCAGTGTTTCTACTTTGATCGAGATTCAGCGAACATCATGTGTGCAAGAGGTTTAGGTGTTCGGTGACGGTGGTTGTCCAGGTCTAAATGTAATGATGATGATGCTATAGCTCACAGTCAGTCTGGCACGAGGAACGTATTGTTTGAAGGCAAGTTTGTAAAGTTACGAACTGATTATTGACTAGCTAAGCCAGCTCGGAGGAACCGGAGTCAGAGTCAGATTCTAGCATTGCCTGCTCTTTGTTTCCATCAGGAAGAGGTAATACATATCCACCACGTTCAGAAAATGTGTTGTGGCCCACTAGATTTTTTACGAATTCTTTCAAAAAACGAGGTGCGTAATCTCTTTCCAGGAAACTGCGTTCAAAAGTGGGCACTGAGTGGAAACGATTACCCTCAAACCTAGGATGCAATAATATAAGTGGTACCTTCATTGTTACACTGTCGTCTTCGTGAAACAGTTTAGGAACAGTGGTCGTCATGTTTCAACTTTTCTGCCTAAATCGTTGCAAAGCTCCATAAAATTTCTTCAAGGTACAACCTGCAAACTTTGAGAAAATTCCTATTTGCACCTCCAGTGCACATGTTTAGGGGATTCTGCAATTGTGATAATCCTCTCTCAAAAGTCACTCGTCATTGAACCTCAATGATATCTTTGCTAGTGCAACATGTAAGCCGGGTCAAAATTCTTTCCACCATTTTCTATTGCATCACAATAGATGCGGATGCCAGTGGGCACAAAACTTGAGTTCGTTGTTTTCATCTTCAATTATGGCCTTCCAACACTATTACCCATGTCAAATATTAGCACGATAGCAGCCGTTGATGGACATTATGTCCTGGTTTAAACCATATGATGGTTTCTTCTGTCTGGCATCTGTTGCAGTCATTGTATGACTCCTCTGTTTCTAACTTATTGACCGCAGTGAGCCACTGAAGTCATTTGACATCTTATCACTTAGTATGCTACACTACTCATCATATCATCCTTGTAGTTCATGGAGACATTTATGGTAACAGATTGTTTGTTGGAAAAACCCTCATTGGATAGTCTTTCATTGCAGTTAGGGGGCTGAGAGGTGAAGTATTCAACTTATTAATGCACACATGCTGGAATTCAGAAGTTTAGTCTTTGTGCAACAGAAGAGTTATTCTTGGAGGTCTATGGTTGTGAAGCGACGTGGATGCAATTGCATGTTTTATAATTCAAAGTCTATCAATTTGAAGAGCAACTCAGAAGGAGCATATCTAGGGTAGTTATGGAAGGTGTAGAAAAGTCAAATTGACGCATATCCACCTCAGCAAGTTCCTCTTCCAGCTGTATTTGACTTGACAAACAAGGGACCATAGTTACTATATGCAATCTGGTGTAAATACTTGGGTTTAGGGTCCTCCTCGCGTGCCACAGCTTGGTGTAAATACTCTCCCGAGTCCTCCTCGCGTGCCACAGCTCCAGAGCAATACAAACGGGCCTTGTAGACCACACCAAAGTGAAGCCACTGTTGCCCTTCAATCTTTTCCCTCAAGTACGCATGCTTTCACCTTCGGATTCACCCTTAGCCTCCACGTTGATCCTCACATGCTCTCGGTGTGTGTGCTCAATTGGTGGTTGAAGCTCCTGCAATGAGAACACAAATGTGGGTTGTGGTAGCGTATATAGTAGAGACCAACGGATGAGTTTAAGTAGGTGTACCGGATGAAGGGTTAGGGTTTACTTACACACACTGTATTACTCCTTTCCATTTCTTAACCTCTCCATGCTCTTCTTGTTTTCGGAGTGCATGTGTATTCCTGGCTAAGGGCGATTGTGCTGTGACGGTAAGTCGTCTACTCTCTGTGGAAATCCCTTCCTCTTCGACACTTGAATGGTTGCAGGGTTGCACTCGCAAACCCTGATCGTCTACCATAGCCATCCACCGTGAATCTTGAAGTGTTTGAGTTTTGAATCTGTAAGAGTAACAATGTCTGATCGCATATGGGAGGCCTTTTGGTGGTAGTTGAGACCGAGACCGGATCTTCTTTGAAGAAGCAGGAGAGGAGATGATGGCTGAATCTCTTTCTGTAAGGGTTTGATTCGAAATGTAGCTCTTTAAATGAAACTCTGTATTGAGTTCTTGGTTTCAAGTTCCAAGAAAACCCGCTTCTGTGTTCCGGGCTTGACAAAAAAGAAGTTGTTGATGTTGAGGTTTACTCACGTTTTGTGTTGCAAAAGTTGAATGGCAAGATCTGACAAATGTCTTGGAGCCAACTGGCCAGGGTTTAGCAGTGTTCATCATCATTTTGATGAATCCATCACTCTTTTCTGGTGCCTTGGATCTTTCTGAGTCAATCATCTCATTAAATAATGTGATGTGTTTGCAGTGATAATGAGAAGCAAGGATTTCTCAAACTTATTGGCCGCTACTTGAGGTGCCTACCAATCTCTCTATGCATCATTCCCTATTCAGACCAAGGAATTTCTATGAATTTAATTGTTTGCTCTCTACAATGAGTTCAAGTGCATGTAATCCCTCTTTATACGTATTGGAGTGTACAGCCGGTTACATCGGAGTGGTAGGTGATGGATTTATTGGACCTACTGTATTCTCAGAGTAATAATGAACCTTGCACTGATTTGGTGTTTATTGCAAAATTTAATAGCAGTCTCTGGTTGGGTTGCAGTAGCGTTGCCATATTTGATGAAATATTGTGCGCACGTCATTCATGTAACTGAAGTATTGATAGTTTGACCTGTGACACGTCGTTATTTATCTTTGATACCTTACTACGGTCTTGACAGTGGAACAAGTGACACCATCCAATGGGAGAAGCTCAAGCCTCCTACCGATGAGGTTGTAGTTCCTTACGACAATTTGGGTGAATTTTCAGACGGTAATAACCTTGACTACCTTGCAACAAATCTAATTTTGAATACGACCTTATGTTCTTGGAAAATTATGAAATCGATAAATTCCTACGTGAAGTTTCTTCTCTTAGTTCATTCCAACCACGGAAGTCCAGGTTCTATTTGATTTCCAATGCTGACATTTGACAATCAGCCCCACCGTGAAGATTTGGTAGTCTCGTAGTTTGGAAAATCAGTCTGGTTGTTCAAATGGCCTTTTGGGTTTATAGCCATAAACTCTCGCAATATTGTAGATTCAGCATTCGATATGCTGTTGTTGTTTATACATTGTAATTTGTCGATGTCTTAAAAAACTTTTATGGTATATGTGTTTCCATTTCATATTTAAATGCATTGAATAGGCTATTGGAGGGTTGTTTCTAACCAACTCGTTGACCTTGGTCAATGCAGAGCAAACCAAAGTTATGATAGTAAATGATAGTAACCAAATGTCAGAGACGTCACTACACTCAAATCTCTTCCATGTCAAGATGCACATGCACATCTGTTTCTGCTTCCCAGAACTTGCAGATTTGTATGCACATGCACTAGTATCTATCCACCTCAATACATATGGCAAGACCTGAAATGTAAATGAACAGAAAGATCAAATTATATTGAAATGCATACTCGGTGCAGTTCCTGGTCATAAGGTATGTAAGGATAAAAAAGTTGGAACATGGAGTCAAGGTGTGTATCGGAGTTCTTATTGCAATATCGTCAATTTTTGGTTGTATATGTGGTTGCAGGAAATTTTTGGTGGATTGAGGTGTTTAGGTCAGGATCAGGTGCTTTCCCAGGTATGGATATCTCTTCTTATAAGTCTTCTCATATGATTGCATGATAATTGTAAGTAAGGAAATTGTGAATATGAATATTAATACGCCACACCTGCAGACTGATGTGCACATCTGTGAGCATACTTTCAATTCATGCTATGCAAAAGATCCTGAAGTCGTCAGTGACAACGCTGCGTTAATACATTGCTACCCCAAAGAGTTTTCTTTTGACGTGTCCAAGTGTTCTATTACACGCTGTCACTGCAGTCTAAATCTCTGTGGAGGAATGCTGTTTTTGCTAGGTTTTTAGACCACAACCCAAAGTCTTAACTCTTTTAGGAGCTGATTGCAATCATCACCCACAAAGTTTGATGTATTTTGTCTTTTCAAAGAAATGCCTGCTCCTTTGCTATCTAAATATGTAACAGTCAGTAGGCAATCCTTTCAAGTATTTTGTGTCTTTGCAGTTCCAAAGAGTCTTTTTTCTTGTTGGTTAAGTTGTTCTATTTCTTGTGGTTTACTTACAACCCATGCTTCTAAAGGAGTTATGTTTCTGGCCTATCAAATTATAGCATTCTCAAGTGGATCATTGATACTGGAGACTCTTGTAGTGCATCATTGCCTTGATGTTGTTGGCGAGCCCTAAATTTGCTTGGATCAGTCACCAACTTACACAACAGATCTCATTGAACTAGAAATTTCTTAGAGCCCTCTGATATATTTCTTTCCAATTTCTGTTTTATTTTTTGTAGATCAAACTGTTTGAACATCAAATGGTGGCGACTTGCATTTTGAGACGACTTTGACAAAAGGGATAACAGAAACTTCAATGTTGTTGGCAGGCCTAGCAGCGTACTTTTTCTGTGCTCGAGGCTGGCGTGTTGCTGAATCTCTGGAATATGGCATCGTTGGCTTGAATGAGGGCCTTGTTTCAAGCGAGGTATTGAAGTCCGCATTTGTATCCAATATATGACTCTTCTACTTCATGAGCAATTTCAAAGTTCCATTGTATTTGCTCACGTATTTTCCGTCATCAGAACTATACAAGTATCTACATACACAATAGCTGGTATTATGAGGAAAATGGCCATGGGCATGATTTGGGTTAGGTGATCATCTCGCACTAAATCAATTGCGTGTTTCAATTCCTAGATTGAGAACTTTGGGTGCAGGGAAAAAAGTGTCCGTTTAAGGCCGCCTACCTTCTATCCAAATCTTTACTCATGTGTGAGTTGGTCGTAATGCAATGGATACTCTACAGGTGGCTCCATTTGGAGGCAGCCCGTGTAGCTGCCCGGCCCAATCTGGGCCGTCGATGGGCCCGGGGCGCCTCCATGGCCCAGATTGAATTTGCGCCTGGGGCCATGGAGCGCCCCACCTGAACATGTAGCAACCCTAAACCACATAATATTCTCCCTTATACCGTATCTTATTATTAACCTCTCAATGCCCAAGGAGCTAAAAGGTGCTTGCGAGCAATCTATAGTTTCCAATCGTCCTGCCATATGACATGTTCCACCTGGGCTTACCTCACCTTCCTCGCACATGCTGTTGAATTTTGTGTCTGGATCGAGGTGAGTCGATTCCAAAGTCTAGGGCGTGTCAAGCTCTATCCCGAATTTCCTAAACCCTTCCGATCTTGCAACCTCACAACCGGTGAGAAGTGTAAACTGTGAGCCATTCGCTTTTTGATCGTGATATCTTTGAAGCTGGCGAGCTGAATTCACATGCTTCCATAACTGTTTATGAGTTTGTGGTGTCGTTCATCTCTTGCTCCTTGCAGCCGGTGTGGTAGTCAATTGAAGAGTGCTCGTGATGCGGAATGATGGCAACCAGGTACGTAGTGATCATCCCACGCTTGCCAGTTGAGTTTTGAACCTTGTTATGTGCATTTACTGTTCTTTGATGTTAAGAGGAACAGAGCCTCTACGATGGTGGTTTACGTGATGAAACTGATGGTGCAGGGCGGACCAAGTGGCGGAACCTAAACACACAGTTTTTTTGAGTCACAATAGTGCTCAGAAGGACTTTGTTGAGCAGCTTTGCGTCGATCTTGAGAGGGTGTCGTACAACCCCTTCTTTGATAAAAGGCCTGCGAGCTTGGAAAAGGGTGCCCCTTTTCCAGGCCCTCTTTTTGATGCCATTCGAAAATGTCGGCTGTTTGTTGTTGTGCTGTCCGAAGACTTTTTTACTAGCACAAAATGGCCAATGATGGAGCTCGTTGCAGCTGTAGCAGCCCAGAGTGAAAACCCCAACCTCAAGTTACTCCCTCTCTTTTTCAAAATTTCTGTTCCAGAATTCAAGGCGGAGGAGAGGCGTGCCAATTGGTTTGAACGTTGGACGGATTGGGCGTCTGAGACTTCGAGAATCGATGTAACGAAGTGGAAAGAAGCTTTGAAGGTGGTGGAGGTGTGGAATGGCATCCCATTTACGGCGGGCATGGGGGAAGTCGCGTACAGGAAGCTCATTGTTGAAACTGTTTGCAGAATTTGCCCGAACAGCATGTTTGATGTTTCTCGTGTCGTCGGGAGGGAAAGATTCCGTCAGGTAGTTATGCATCTTTTGCGCATGCTAGACTCCTCTTACATTGAAGTGACACATCGCAAGTATACATCATCCTGTCCTAGCAAAAATAGGATGTTGTCTGGAATAAGCTAAACTTGTGGCTTTTTGTTTTTCCTACCTCAAGGTTTGGTCTTTTCTCTCCTGGTTTCCTTGTGTCAAAAGTCACATGTTAGGGCACATATTATTCAACAATTTTCTTGAGTCTTTCTGTTGCCTCTAGAGATGTAGCAGAAACTCAAGGGAAGGATCTACTCTGTGGAACTGATATGGTCAGGCAGTGGGGATGTCATGCATGGAAGGTGGCTCCTTCCCAAGCAGATAGATTAATCTGGATAGTCCTTGGTGAAAGTGCTCGCCACCATTTGGCTCTTGCGGCATATGTGATTTGTTTTCTATTTCATTGTAGTAGTTTGAATGTTTCTTTTTTATTAGCATTGTATTGAGAAAGTCACTTTTAGAAGCTTTGGATGACTATCTCCCCTGATTCCTAGTCTATGGATTAACTGAACCGGTTACCATTATTTATAAAAGCTTTGAATATCTATCTCTCTTATTCTTATTATTGGAAACCTGTAAGTGTTATTTGAGCATCGATACTTACAAGGATAGCATGCTCTTATAAGCAACTTACGCTCTTGTCACTATTGAGAGAATAGCTTGAAATTGTCGGAAATGAACCAAGGATAGAATGAGGTACATTGCTTATTCCATGATGCATTTGGCAATCTGTGTTGTTCCATGCCTGGTTATGGTAGGAGATGGGAACCAAAGCATTGTGAGCATTCTACTAGAATTCCTTAGAATCTAAGACAAAAGTCATCGATCTGCCTAGTATCTTCTTGAAACCATGAGGAGCATCCAATCCTGGGACATAGCTGACCGGTTGACAACATGTGGTCTCTGACAGATTGTTTCTGATAAGTTTGATGAACTTAAACGTGAAACCCAATGGGGCCTCAAAGCTCCTCATATTGGTTTGTTTGGCATGGGCGGTCTTGGGAAGACAACTTTATGTAAGGTCATGTGCAACCATTACTTTGCGGAATTTGGAGGAAATGTCATTCACATCGACCTGAACTTGAATACCATTGTGGACCATCAAAAAAGGGTGATTGCCAAATTAACCGGAGCAACTCAAACGATAATCGATCCCGATGAGGTGAGAAATGACTTGAGGTTTTATTAACAAAGCCACTCCTAGGGTAAGGAGGAATTTATGATTTTGAGCACCTTCTGATTTTTCTCCATAGATGCTGGTTTGTAAAGCAGGCATGGAATGCATTATTGTTATCAACGATTGGATTACCGATGAAATACCTAATAGTGGGATTTGGGGATTGGGATGAATGAGAATCTTAAGTTGCAAAAGATGATATTTCTTATTTGTAAGGAAGGTTATGTGAAGATGACCCCATTTTCTTAGAGAGGCAAACTTGAAGTATGGTGTCAGATGAAGCACCACTAACAATGACCTCTTCAAATTTTCTTAGGGACATCTGTGGCTGAAAAATGTCCTCTCCATGCACAAGGTTTTTCTTGCTCTGGACAATGTGACAGATGCCCCAGAAATTTTGGAGGAAGTGTTGTGGTATTTATCGGTCTCCTATGGCGTGCGAAGTATGATATTGGTAACCTCACGCAGTCTTGAAGTTCTTCTTTCTAAGCTCCGAATTGCAAAAAACCATTGCTTGGAGGTCCCAGATCTAAATGAAACGGAGGCAATTTCTTTATTCCTTCGAGGAGATCCATCAAACAAGCATCTGGAATTTTCTTCTTATAGTGATGATGAGAAACTCCGAGTTGTGGAGGGTGTTCGGAAGGCGCTTTTCCCAAGGACATCAAGATTAGACGAGCAATATCACCCATTGGCACTGAAGACACTTGCGTCTAGGTTGGGTAAACTCATCGATAAACCAGAGCAATGGCGGAAGACCCTAGCAAATTTGGATTTGAAATTTACCCCACACAAGGTTCACCCTATCTTCTCAATCTTGGGATCCTCCTTTGAGATGTTACCAGAGGAAGAGAAACTCATCTTTATGGATGTAGCCCTTTTCAAGCCATCTTGTGCGATTGTCAAGGAGGATATTTGCAAATGGTTAAGCCTTGTGCACCGGTTGCCATACGAAGGCATTGAAGAACATGTGAGTTTTACCAATGAAGTTTGAAACAGAGGATTTGTGATTCAATTGATTTTGAGCATGACATGAAATGGATGGGCTTTGAATAGTGTATGTTTTTCTGGTTGTGCAGCTCAGCAGTTTAAGAACAAAGTCCCTCTTAGAAGCAGGTTTAGGTGAAGAGACAAAGGCCATAAATATGGACGAAGGTGCAAGCACATCTATTGGAGGCCTGCAAGAGATGGAAATGTACTCAGGTTCTGAGGTTGTGGTGCACGACTTGTATGTTGAGTTTGCAAAGCTGGAGTGTAAGAGGGGTTCTCTTGACGAGATTGAGTGTTTTGCTCATGAAGACTGCGATGATGTCCCACGTCAAATGCAAGGATCTCCATCAAGAGGTCGATTTTGGCCTTTGAAGAGGATTGCCCTTATTCGCGGAAGGTTGCCGAGTCTGAGTGTATGCAAGTTTGGTAAATATTACAAGAATGTGGCGGTGTTGAAGTTGGAATACCTTACAGCACTGAAGGACTTGAACATGGAGGGTATGATTTGTTTGGCCAGCGTCGACATTTTCCATTGCGATGAGCTCCATAACATACGTGGATTGGATAAACTAACGAGGTTGGTATGGTTACGAGTGGCAAGGTGTGAGAAGTTGGAAGTTCTTCCCAATTTGCAAAATCTACATTTTTTGAAGCATGTTGAGGTCCGAAATACAAGCCAAGAACTATGTCCAATCATCTCCAACTGCCCACAGTTGCATGAGCTAAGATTGAGCAGTCACTACGCTGTCAAAGATCTCTCCAAAATTCAAGCATTGCATGCCCTACGAAAGGTGATGATCGAGTGGTGTCCTAAACTTTGTACACTGCCAATGCTCCAAGGATTTTCGCAGCTGCATGAGTTGTATGTATTGGACTGTCCTGAACTTGGTGGAGTGATGGAGATTGGGGGTCTGGTAGCTTTGAGAAAGCTACATTTAAGAGGGATCAACATAACAGAGTTGGGTGGTGTTGGCTTGATGAGAGACTTGTGCCATCTCATATGTGAGCATTGTCCCCTTCTACATAAGTTGTCTGACAAGATTGGTGCATTGACAAAATTAACGTTGTTAAGGTTATCAAAGTGTCCTAAACTTGATGGGGTGTTGGCAGTGGGAAGCCTACTAGCTCTTGAGAAGTTGCATTTGACGGACATTGCAATCACAGAGTTAAATGGGGTTGGCAAGTTGAGATGCTTGTGCGAACTTGTTTGGTGTACAGATCCCATCCGAATCCCCAAATTGAGTTGTCAGCTGTCGGATGTGGGTGGATTGACAAAATTGACAAAATTGCGACAATTATGCATACTTGCCTATTGTAAGAGCTTCAGCTTTGTAGATTTTAGACCTTTGCAACGCATCAGGAACTTTCTACAAGGTGAGGTGCATTGCGACATTGGTGATGTGAATCATGTGATGGAAATTTTGACACAACAGGCTATGGTCGTTGTCGATGATACACAACAGGCTATGGTTGTTGGAGTTGACAGAAGAATGTTGTCTTTTCTGATGGTGCAAAGCGCATTGGATGTGGTTGAAGAAATTGAACTTGGCAATGACATCATTGTTAATGCCAATAAGATTCCACATGTGACTGTCAGGGACATGGAATTCCAAACAATACTACGGTTCTTCTATGGAGTTAGTCTCGACCATGTGAATGAGTGCGTCGCAGGCATAGGAAGTCCCATGAGGATTGTTTCCTTTACAGAAAACATTTTCCAAGGCCCAAATAAACCTGACCTGAGTACAATGCATTTCAGGAACATTGCTGAATTGTATTTGGATGACCTTGAGATTGGGCATTTGCAACTCAGTGGGATGAAATGTTTGTCAAAATTATACATCCGTAGATGCAAGAGATTGGTGAGGCCAGTTACACTTGAGGCCATGATGGCATTGGAAGACGTCGAAATGGAAGAGTGTGAATATTTGGATGATAATTGTATTGCTCTTAGGATTCGAGATTGCGCACAGCTTCGGAAGGTCACAGTTATGGAATGCAACAAGCCGAGGACTATAGTTGTTTCTAAATTTGGGAGTAGTCATGACTCTCAGAACCTGCCTATTGAAGACATCTCCAACGTTCAAGCGACAAGTCCTTGGGTGAGTATTGGGTGGTGTGACAATATCCTCGAAGTTGATTCTTATGGAAGGAAAATTGGGTTGTGGATCTTTCAGTCGGATATTATGGGCGTTGTTCTTGAACCTGAAAGGGGTGTGATGGAAATTATGACACGATATATTGATTCCATTGGCATTACAAATGATCCAAGCCAATTACGTTGTTGGACATGTGTAGTATTGCAAAGTACATCTACTTTGCCAGAAGAAGATTTTATGAATAAATTCGATGCTATTCTAGGGGGGTCTTCTATTCCCAATATTACCATGAAATTTGCGAAGCAAGAATTTGAAACAACACTATATTTCTTCTATGGAGTACTTTGTGAGCAAGTCCTGCAATTCCTCCCTGACAATTGGAGGCCCATAAGAGTTGTCTCCTTCACAGGGGACAAGTTTCAAATCCTAAACCAAGAGGATGTGAATTTGCAACTTGGCGGGATCACCACACTTTGCTTAAATGGCATGGAGTTTGACAATGTGCTCCAAAGATTAGAATGTGTAACTAGATTTTATATCTGGAATGTAACATCAAGACCCATCTACTTGAATATCATGATGGCATTGGAATACGTAAAGTTGGTGAATGTAGTATTCAAAGGGGGTGGCCCAGCACTATTGATTGAACATTGCCCACGACTTCGAGAGGTGGTACTTGAAAAATGCGTCAATGTGGTCTTCGTGTGGAATAGGGCCAGTGAGTGCCTGCAGAAGCTATTTATTAAAGATTGTCCAGATCTTCTTGACTTTTGTGATGATGACCCATGGGGATTTTACCCCAAGCTTGAAGTGCAAGTCATAAATTGTCCACTGTGGCATCGTTCTATTGAGCAAAGACGGAGATCTAGATCACTACTTTATAAATGGGAGGCGCTTTGATACCGCTCCCGCGCATTATGGAAATGGATTTATTTTCAAGGCTGGATATAGTAACACGAAAGCATATCCAGCCACTCAAACTTCAAGCAATATTGTCATTGAAACGTGTGAAGCTGGCAGAGTGTAGTCTGCAAGGTATTGGCCTGCACACCAGAGAGATCGCAAATGCCTGCTGTCAAAATTTTGTTGTGTGTATTTCGTAGCGGAGACAGATATGATGGCTTGAAGAAGTTGTTCGTTGAGGATTCTCTAAACATGCATCAAATGATTGAATGTTATTATAACCTTCCATATCTCCCCAGTCTTGAGGAATGACTATGTCAAACCCTGTCCAAAAGTGAAGACAAATTTTGCTCACTCCCTTCAAGAACTAGAGGATCTACATTGGATAAAACTGCCTGGCCCTGACCTCATGTCGCATTCAGATAATGCTATGTCAAGATTGACAGAGGTTACCTTTTGCAATTGTTCTACAACGTCTTATGCTTCCAACATTGACCGAGTTTCCTGGTTAGAGGAGGTCGATATCCTGCAAGGTACCGCACAATTATGAGGAAGATTGAAGGGTTGGAAGGACTAGATTCCTCCATCTCTTAAATTTTAAGAAAAGAAAGGTCAATGAATGACAGTATTCAGACTGTTATGAGGAGGTAAAGGCCAGCCCATGTCTCCATCCAGTGCACCCCAGCAAGGATCTGACAAAGGTATGGAGTTCATTAATCACCCTTGCAGGATTCTAGGCAACCTTGTAAGGTTTCTAATAGGGTGCAACTTGGCAAATCAATATGAAACTCCTTGTGTTAGAGTGCATTTCAAAATCCTCACAAGAGTCAATTTGGTTGTGATATTTACAGTTGGGGCTCTGAGCATAGTTCTATGCAGTCTTTGCCTTCAGGAAGGCCAATCCAACAGATGAAATTAAGCTGGACATTGTTTCTCAACTTGTTGTCAATTATTACAATCTAGGTCGTGTTTCTCTTTTGTTGTAAAGAATCCCATGAGTTTTGCGGACAAGGAGCTAACATGAACTTGACATGATGTAGTGACTATTGGACCAAACTGGTTTCGGAAGCTCTTATTGTGCATGGATGTTGAAGATGTCAAATTGGCTCTAATAGATGCAATTGTGCCCAACAACCAATGCAACAGCTCTATCTCTGGAGAATGTAGCCCATGCCTCCCTCGTCATCGTGTTCAACCAGGAGCAAATAAAATGGTGGATAGGTTGTTGTTTCCGCCCCCAACGCTACTTGGTGAGTTATCTAATCTTGGATATCATGGTTCTCTCACCTTGGCTGTGTCAAGCACTTGTTGTCCGTGTCTGCTGCTCAATCTTGATATAATTTCCGAAGTTGCGGAGGGTGCTATGGTGCTATTCAAATTAGCTTTGATGAAGTTATATTTCGGACTAATGAACCTGATGCTAATTCCCAAATTGGGGAATGCTTGGGAAACAATCAAGAACATTCGAACAATTCCCTTTTGTTTTGTGGCGCTCTTCATGTTGGTGATGCACTCATGTGTGGGTCTGCTTGCACTGTCAGTTGGCAAACTGGAATCACCAACGCAGACAAGTTTTGATGGTTCGCACTTTGTCAGTTTCTATCCTCTGTTTATGTTGACCTACTTTGGCTCAACAAAAGTGATCCATATCTCATCCAAACATGAAGCAACCTTTAACTATTGTTAAAGTTGAATTTGGAAAACTTTGTCTATTTCTTTCCGCATTTTGCTTATACCCACATCATCATCTCACTGGCACATGTTGGTCAAACCACATATTTTGGTAGTCTACAATTGGGACGTGATTTTGCCGTTACATGAAGAAAATGTTATCTACAGGACAAGTTGAAGAAAGATGGAGGGCGAGTCCCAACCCTTCAATATGTCAAGCTGCAGAGCCCAATCGGAGAAAACCAAACCTCGCTCCTTGGTTCTTCCCTTAAACCCCTTCGAGAAGGTTATTCATGGAGACATTGGGCACTGATCTCACAGCCCAAGAAGATTCTGGTTAGTCGCCAGTGAATTAGTTTGATGAGTATTGTGGAAGGAGGCGTCACTACGGATCCGACGGCAATGAAGAGAACAGAGGAGATCATGGTTTTCAGAAAAGTTGGGTCCAATGTTAAGATCATGGGCACCTATGGGAAGTGGCCACAAAATTTGATGATTAGGTTCAGACTCTACAGGATAGAATCATGTGAATCTTGAAATGCATTCTCTTTGATTCTGTCCCAGAAAGGTAGATAGTGCAATTTACAATCCCCAGAGGTGTCAACATGGTGGTGTTATTTACATTTGTGGCGAGCTGAGCATAGTCTTGTCCAGCCCCAGCAACAGACTGGAAAGGCAGGTCCAACATACAACAAGAAGCTGAACAATCATCCTCATCTTGCTGTTGATTATGACGATCAAGGATGCAATTCTCCTTTGTTGTAGAAATTTCTTGAGAATTTTGTGAACCTGCTTGTGAAATGCCCACGATGTCATGGTGTGGCTAATAATGGACCGAATCGTGATTTGGTGTGGATGTTGAAGATGTCAACCTGCAACAGGAGACCATAAGAGTTTGATCAGTCGATTCCTCTGCGTGAGAAATGCGAATTTTTGCAATGCACACGTTCCGATCGTTTCCACTAAATGATCTTGTTACTCGCAGTTACTCATCTTGTCAATGTGTGCATAACTTATCATCTAATCTTTGATCTTTTTCCAGCAATTAGCGTGGGCCATACTAATTGTACTTGAACAATCACCAACATAAGTGATCAGGAATACTGACCTTCAAAAGACCCCCACACACAATGCCAAGGGTACTCCATGTGACTTACAAGGTCTCTGAAACGCTCTTCTAAAATTCCTCTGTTCTAAACAGATGGAGCGGACTCTCCCAAGTACTCTACTCTCTTATCGATAATATTCTGCAAAATCAACTGTTTCCATATTTTATTGTTGATAGTTTGTTAAAGCCAGATGACATCACAATTGACAACAAAATTTCAGGCGATTTACAACATCAAACCTCTTGGCTTTGGACAGGCATAACTTAGCACAAGCTGCAAGCTTTTGATGATGCTGATCACTCCTAAGCAAGGCTTGGCAAGGTGTAATCCCTGGCAAGCATCACAGGCCTGCGAATTAGTCTTCATCAACGATGAAACCCTAAAATTTGCAGAGCATGGGTGGTCATGAAGAAGAAAGGAAACAAGAGAGCGGAGCTTGCTATTCCCAAATATTTATTACGACTGATTATAAGATGCACTTCCTGTCGACCAAACTTTCTAGTTAATTCACGTCCATACTACAACTGCGATGCTTGTAATATGGCTTTTTTTAAGGCCCAATTTGTCATATAATAGAGGTAATTATTGTGCATAAATGGTGGGACATACATTTATTTCAAGGTTCCTAGGTGATTAGTTCTTTGGGACATGCAAGGGAACCTTGGGGAATGTCGTAAGTATGGAGGAACCATGGGGAACGTTGGGGGAACGTTGTGAGCATATTTCTTCATTACAAATGCTCTTTCGTACTTATGTACACCCTAACCTCTATAATATCACCCCCCTTGATGTCACTCTCTCTCTTATATCCCAAACCCCGAGGGAATGGATGTTCTCAGTGTAAATCTCCCTCCTTGTGGTCACATTTCCCTTCTATATATCATGGGTTTTGACATTAAAATAATTCACCAAAGAATTCCAACCTCATGCTCACACGCATTACACTGTCAATATTGCAATGTTGACTTTGTGTTACTCCATAATATCACACGATACACTAATTCTCTCTAATACCTTGTGTCCATGCTAACATTACATACCTCTTTAATATCACATGTCGCCATAGGCGTTATATTAGGGAGGTTAGAGTGTATCTTCATTATGTATACACAATGACTTTTTACATGGATACAAGGCAATTTCTTGAAAAACCTCAATAGCAGGACATTTGACACCCAAATGTCTTATTACCAAGAATACGACAGTCAGATGATACAA
Organism: Polytrichum commune; assembly: GCA_950295325.1. Taxonomy (NCBI): domain Eukaryota; kingdom Viridiplantae; phylum Streptophyta; class Polytrichopsida; order Polytrichales; family Polytrichaceae; genus Polytrichum; species Polytrichum commune. The sequence goes on from OX485807.1 coordinate 51,390,724, forward strand.
CACTTTCTTGCGCTACCAAACATGTCTTAAAGAAGAGGGAGAACACTAACTCTGAAAGTGGAAGTCATAGATGGCCTATCTACACTACTATGTGCAATTAAGTTGACCTCACCGTTTGTGAAAATAGGTTTGACTCTTTACCCAAAAAAATTACCTTGGCTCAAAACCACATCACAAGAACAGTGATCGGGGAGATTTTAGCGCATAATCGGTTGAGATCCTAGTGTTTGCAAGTCCGAGCGGTTACATGTTGACATCCTTCGATTTCTCTATATTAATTTGAAGTATATATCCATAAATTCCTCTAAAGTCATCGGTAATCCTCCTGAAGTCTTGAACTTCAACCGGTTATACCTCAAACTCAACCGCTTCATCTGCAACCTACTGCCGGTTCTCCCCGATCATAGCAAAAGAACTTATAACTTAGTTTATTCATACGCATAGCGACCACAGCAGAAACCATCTGTCGTGTACTGTTATTGTGGTAACAAATATCCAAAATAGTGCGGACTGTGGATAAATTAGCTTAGGTCGACTGTATTGCACATATCAGTGTAGTTCCTTTCACATACTTATGCACATTTCAGACTTGGATAATTTTAGAATCCTTGAATAAGTCACACGTCACGAGAGATACACTGACATTATTCTGCTTTCACATGATTCATCAAGACTCCAGATTCCTTTGAGCAAATCAACAAACTGAAAATTGCAAGTAATCATGCCACCATTCAATCGAGAGGGTTTGTGTGGGCCATGAACAAAGAGTTCAAGTTGTTTACATTGATCATCATAGTCATCATCACAGCAAGTCTAAGCTTTCAATCTGCCGCACTCTCGAAGGCATCATCTCTCAAAATTCGAAGCAAACTTCGCGCCAGCTGAGGTTAAGGTTTGTCAGCAATCGAGAAACTACAAACAGACTCCTTTTTTCCTGTCTCATCTCAGGAAATTATTATTCTCCAGGCACTCATTGGTTTCTAAATTTTCTAAGACTGAAAACTAGGTAGGCCAGTGGCAGAGGATGGTATAATACTAGGGAGGAAGAGAGAAGAAAAAAAGCGTGGTTTTATTGGAGGTCGGTGGTTGTGCCTGCCTGTTGCTAAATTGCTAATGAATGTGTTGTGGGGCTAGTATAATGATCTCAGGGTTTGATCTTCAATTTTAATGTCCCGAACTGAAAAACAAACCCATCCCAGAAAGAATTGGAATAGGTATACCTAAAGTGGTAGTGTACAAGGATTTACTGACAGACTCGGTATAATTCTTCGATCATGGAACTAACTTAGCTACTTACAGATCTTTGTTTTTGCAACACCGAGGAAACTCTCGGTGCAAAATGCAACATTGTCCTTCAAACATGTGGACCTCCTGCTCTCAGGGCCTTTTATGTGTGGAAGCAATGTGTGAGGCCAAATCCACCACCCTTAAGCGTCCTAGTCCGGGTGATGGCTTTGAGAATCACATGTATCTCTTACAACCTTGAACCATGTGCAAAGTAATTTTCATGTCCAAAAGAACACATATTGTTTCCACTCATTGTGCTTATTAATGTTAGCCTCTTGGCTTGTGGTAGAGTTGGCTTTCTCAAGAGTCCAACCCGCGGCTTTAGCCACACACGCCCTTAAGGACATTCCCCTCGCTCGTTTAATCTTCACTTCCTTTTTCTTGCCATTGCAAGAATCTTCCACATTCTCCATTAATAATGCAAGTGAGTTATTTTGACCAAGAGGTGCAAGTGTTGAAAAACACTTTTCTCAATGATTAAACACACTCATACAAACCCACACGTGGCACCAACTAGCCTAAATGAATCTAACTCCTTAGCCACCACTAAAAATGGCCTAAGGTGATTTAGTTTTTTATGTGCTAATACTTACTAATTGAGCTAGCCTTGCTAACCCCTAGATGGTCTAAAATGATTTGTTGCTAAGCAGCCCAGCTGCCTTCGGCCACAGTCTCGGTATGGTCTAACCCAGCCCAGCTGCCTTCGGCCACAGTCTCAGTGTGGTCTAACCTCCCACAGCCCAGCTGCCTTCGGCCACTCTCGGTGTGGTCTAACCCACCAGCAGCCCAGCTGCCTTCGCCCAGTCTCGGTGTGGTCTAACCCACCAGCAGCCTAGCTGCTTTCGCCCAGTCTCGGTGTGGTCTAACCCACCACCAGCCCAGCTGCCTTCGCCACAATCTCGGTGTGGTCTAACCCACCAGCAGCCCAGCTGCTTTCGCCCAGTCTCGGTGTGGTCTAACCCACCAGCAGCCCAGCTGCCTTCGCCACAGTCTCGGTGTGGTCTAACCCACCAGCAGCCCAGCTGCGTCTGAGTCCATGGAGTTACAATACCCGAATGGGTATCCCAACTACTAGTTGCACCTTAATCCAAACTCTCTCATTCCCTAATCACATGTTTTCTAGGTTTGTTTTCTTCTTTCTTTTTCCTTGCTCCTAAATAATGAACTAATCTAACACACTAATTTCACTAACTACTAACTAATCAACACGTGCAATTTTAAACTCTAAGAGCTCCCTCACTTGGGAGGCATTGAGAGAGAGAGCTTAACTAATTAACTTCACTAAGAACTAATGCCCCACACACGTGGCTCAAGCTCTTAAGAGCTTGCTCCCTTGAGAGCGCTTGATGGAGAGAGAGGAAAACGAGAGAAAAACACCTTAAGTAGCAAAGAGGGAGAGAGGGAGAGAGGGAGAGAGGGAGAGAGAGGTGAGGATAGGGTGAGAGGATTAGCATCCCCCAATCACAATCCTTTAACCCTCTCCTCCAAAGTAGGGACTAATCCCCATCCACCAAGCTTCCTTTTTCCTAAACTAACAAAGTGGATCCAAAAGTGGGCATTTAACCCATGGAGCTCACCTTGCCTCACCTTACCCCCTACTCACAATATCAAGGCATCCTCTTATTGAAATCAACCTTGAAATAATCACACAACACCACCTAATGCCTAAAGTTAAATCCACACCACACTTCACTCTTTTTATGTCTTGTGAATCATCATAACACATCAAAGTCAAACTAAAATTGGTCTCGAAGAGTTAATCACCCCATGTGGGCACCATTTTGGGCTCACACAATGGTAATCTCTCCAGTCCCTGTAATTTGATTACCTGTAAGTCACAACACAGACTGATCATTCCATTCCTCTGCGTGAGGAAATGCGAATTTTTGCAATGCACGTGTTCCAATCGTTTCCACTAAATGATCTTGAAACTCGCAGTTACTTATCTTGTCAATGTGTGCAAAAGTTATCATCTAATCATTGATTTTTCCCAGCAATGAATGTGGGCCACACTAATTCCTACATATAGAGTGTGGAAAGAAAAGAAAAGGTATGGCGGACGACCTGTAATGAGAAAATGAAAATCACGAACAAAAACTTATGCAAATAAATATGCACAACCTACATTAGGATGGCTGCGAGTGATGCCAAAATTGTGGCCTGTTCGCTTGATATGTTCAAATACATCTAATGCGGACAAGTGGCCTATGAGAGTAACTCTTATGGTCATTAGCAAATGATTCTCTCAAACATGATCGGCTTCCAAAGATTTTTGGGCCGAAGTCGCATGCTGATCTAGTTCTCATGTCCATGTAAACCTACTATAAATTTTCACTGTCCACTAATTGTTGGGAGAGAGACAACCTTCTAATTTCTTTGACTCTCAATTCTTCAAGGTCGAAAGTGATTTAGAGGGTTACCTCTCTGCCAATAATAATTGGTGGGCAATGGGAATATGAACCTTATTGGACGGGGATGAGCATGCAGCCGTGCACCCAAGAGACCTACAATTGACTATTTTTCAATGCCATAGGTGTTTCTCCAATGCTTCCCGTAAAAATCCATATGAAAGATTGAAATGTAATACTCAAAGAGTTTGAGTCATCTATGAATCTCACTACAAGAATTCAAAAGGATATTCACCTTAATTTCTAGATTCCTATATGAAATAATCCCAAAGTATGTTTTCCATTTTTTTAATATGTCTTTCTTAAATGCAATTATTGAATTATTGCATCAAGGTTACATGTTTAAGGTTGCAGTTCCTATGAAACATGTATGTGGACCCTTTTTTGTTTCAACTTGTGTAATAAAAATGTAAAATATTTTCTTCAAAATTTATGAATATATTATGGATTTTATAATCGATGTTTGTAGACAATCTTGAGGACATGTTTGAAAGCTTAGGGCTTTCTAAACACCCACACTAACAACATACAACAATAAAATCCTAAATCACCTTCATAAATATGTTTTTGCATATGCTCTTCTTGTTAAACGTCTATTATATGATGCAACACATGGTTCCGAATACTCATCTTTTTCCTTTTTTCAATACTTTTCTACATCTATTCTATACCATGATGATGTTAGCATTATGGCGTATGTGGTGGATAGGGCGTTCGCTTAATGAATAGGATTTTGGACATGCATAGGGTTCATCCACCTACAACATGCTCAAACCACGGAAGTACTTAAAGGGACTCCAAAACTCCCAAAAAAATGGACACTCTAAGTTGCATTTACCCATCACATGTACCAAATATATATTCTATTAGGTTATAATCTTTCTAAATGATCTTTAAAATACCCTATTATCAAAATATCCGCCCCATGACTTTTTGACCATTGAATGTTGGAAATATCTTGAATAGGTAAGTTCTTAAAGTTCATTCAAGTTTGGCATTTCACGTACGGGAAGTTCCTGAAATGCCTAACTTCCTGACTAGGCCTAAGCCTAATTTGGTGCCCACATCGGTATCTCGATAAATGTGGCAAGTTTGAAAATTACATCAAATTAATCAAACTGATTGAGAGTAATTAAATAAATAAAATATTACTTGAACTAATTATGATGTAATTGAAATTTTCGGATTGATGGGCTTAATTACACTTTTTTAGTTATCATTATGCTTAATCAGGTGTAATGCACTCACTTGCACTTAACTAGGTAGTCTGGGCTTAATTAGTTTGAATGAGTATGATTACTTGTAGAAATTTAGGCCTTGCACTTAATTGCGCTTGATTATGCTTAATTATTTTAATGGATTTGATTACGTTGAATGTGTATGAATACTTGTGAAAGGAGAACACATTAATTGAAATAGTTGAAAAAGAATTAACTAAAATCAACACATTATTTCAAGTTCAATTTTAACCTGACAAAGGCACTTTGAAATGGTAAAGCACAAAATATTATAACCTTGATGCTAATGAGGATTTTTTTAATATTCCTAATTTTGAAGTTGAATACATGTTTCATTGACAATTTCATTTCAAAAGTGAAATCCTAGTCAATTTCTTATTTACTAAGTGGAAGTGTGTGTGTGTGTGTGTCTATATATATATATATATATATATATATGATTTTGGACCTTGGAGGTGAGGTGCACTTAATATGGGTCTTGTGGACAAATGGCCTTCAAGACTACAAGTGCAACTTTTTTGAAAGTCGGGTGGGGCAGGTAGCGTTTTTGTAGTCAACTTCTAAATTTTCTAAAATTTTCATCGAGAGAATAGCCCAAGGTTCTCTCTCCTCGTGAAATATCCTCTCATCTAGAAACTATAACAAACTCCACTACCAAAGGCTTCAAGCATGCAGGGTTCAATTTCCCAAATGGCACAATTTGCCTACTCTCACATCAAAATTGGAGGAAGTCACCATATTTTATTTATTTTGCGTCTGTGTCAAAAATCGCCAAACCATATTTCTAATGCACTTAATATATTTTTTAAACTCTTAAATTTATGTTGCATGCTAACGCATGCACATACCTTAACATAGCCATTGTGGTTATGATATTTTTCTTTCTACAATAACCATACACTAATGTGTGCAAGTTAAGTGCAAGCATGTGAAGCTATAATTGAGGTTAACCTTTAGTAAGCATCCGAGAGGGCGAAACTGAGCCTCTTCATGCATAAAAACATGTATTTGAGTCACATGTCTTCATTTCGAGTTGATTATGGCAAAAGTTAGTATCCCTATCAAAAAATTAACTCGTTCTTCGAGTGCACTTTCCAAATTGGTTAAATGCCTTAATGTTTATTTATGAAATACTAAATATGAAAATTGAGTATCCTTGAATATACATACATTCATACATACAAACATTGTATTTTGATCATCAATGTCACGTATAAGTATGTTTAATCATATCCTTTGGACATCAGTGGTGAACTATTATTAGCCCCAACAAGGACTTCCACTACCCCCAAGTTGCTCCAAAAGTGTATTAGAAGGTCCAAATGCATTAGACTTATCTATAAAGTCCCTCAAAAAGGGATCAAACCGTGGGTTTGATCCTTCTTTGAGAAAATATTTTATTAAGAGCTCCTTAGCTCGTTGAATGTTGAAGCCTAATTTTAAAATTGGTGCAAATTTTGGCTCCTCCTCTTCCCACCTTCCAAACTTTGAGAGAATTATAAGATCTAAAATAAGGCATGTGCATGGGACCTGCCATCCTAAATCCCCATTGACTAATGCAAGGTTACCTTGGCCCACCCATCATAATAAGACAAGCTAGAAACTCTCTTTTTGATAGCATGCCACCACTCTTTGAGTATGGTAATTTAAACATTAAGAAAACTTGGTGACTTTGTGTTAATTCTCATGAACTCAAGGTTTTAGTACTAAACCCATGGTTTCATCTCCTACTCTTTCCAAATAACTTCATTATCTTTAAGAAACACATCATGTACACAATCTTACCTTAAACTTGCATAATTTTTTGCTAGGTTTCTATGCACTTGTGAGGCCAAACCGCCCACCCTTAAGCGTCCTAGTCCGGGTGAGGGAATGGGGATCACATTTATGTTTACATAACTCCCTCTTTCCAATTCGTAAAAATCCATCACATCTCCTCATTAATCATTGCACACCAATCCATTCCACGATAATATTACAAGCGTTGACAAACGCTCTTCTCTATTATCACAATCCTCACCTCGTGTTCTACTATCTTGCTAATGAACTAATTATCTAAAGTAACATTAAGTAACAACCCAATCAACTAACTATCATTTAATCCAATATAGCACTACGGCTTTTCCCCTTATTATCAATAAGGTTCCCCCTTAATCATCTACCCAAGTCACTAAAGGCCTAGCATTAAGCCTTGAAGTTGCCTTACTAAGTCACCTTACAAGTGTCGGCCGACTAAACTTATTAACCGGCAGCCCCAAAACAGTAGCTGCAGCTGCTCCAACATATTAACCAGCAGCCCAAAACAGTAGCTGCAGCTGCTCCAACCTTGCACCATCAACCCGTAACCGGCAGTTGCCCAATAAGCCTTGCAACCTTAATAATCTGATTTTCTGGGCTCCTCCTAATCAAATCTATCTTTTAAACTACCCCTAATCTAATCTATCCTCTTAGTCCCCCTACTCAAATCTATTCTCTAATTTCCCCCTAATCAAATCTATTCTCTAACTTCCCCCTAATCAAATCTATTCTCTAACACACTACACCACACACACACTCCCACACACACTCTCACACACACACTCACACACACACCTCTAAGAGGGAGAGAGAGAATGAGAGAGAGGAGGAAGGAAGGAGGGAGGGCACCCAAACCACAACCTCCTTAGCCTTCTCCTACTTAGTAGGACCTTATCCTATCCATTAACTCCTTACCCCCTAAACCAACAAGAACACGTTCTAATTCAAACAATTAACTCAAAGGCTCTTCCTCTTGCCTCCTCAAACACTACTCCTCTAATCAAAACACTCCCTAATGTCACTAAGCTTCACTTAACCACACAAAATGGCTTAAGGCCTAAACACAAATCCACACCAAGCCTCACTCTTTTTATACTTTTGATTGTTTCAATAACACTCCAAATGCAATTCTAAGTAGATTCTAAACATAAAACAAATATGAGCACTCATTTTGGGCTCATAGCACTTGTATTGCAGCTTTCATATCAAGTGTCTTTAATTCAATTCATATGATTTTCTTGTAATATTCCTTTTACTTGATGTTTGATTTTATATCATGTCAATACACATTGGAGCTCCAATGTGAAACCATAAATGTCTCTTGGAAAATGTCAATAAATTTCCACATCTCCAGCTGAAGGCTCATAAAGAACTCGTTGGTTGAAGTGGTGGAACTCTGGTCCCATGACAAGGGCCTCGCTTCATTTCCCATCTCCCGACCTTGAGTAGATACCCCCATCAAATCATTCCTTATCCGAGCCTCTCTTTGAGCACATGAGTTCAACTTCAAATTTTTATCCTTATCTTTAAAGTTTGGTTATTGTGGTCGGAATTCAAACCAAGTATTCGAATACCTGATATAAATAATGGTTTTAGGTCGCCTACAAGCCACTTCAAGCACTTTTGCTTACATTATTGGACTACTATGTTTGCCAATGTTTTTGGAATCTTCTCAGTAGTGTCGTGAAAAGAAAAAGAATTTGCATTTCTTGTCTCAATCATATGCTTAATGCTTATTCCATCGATTTTTCAAGTGTGTTGGACATACATTGTAACAATCAAGGTTTCACACTCCCCCTTGGTAAGTGCTACAAAAAAATGAATAAAATAAAAGTAATGTCGACATTTATTTTACATTGACGTGAATGGAAGCCCATACTACCATGCCTTGATCATGTTTTTACCAAGCTTTAAACGAGAGTTCCCCTCCTTCCTTTTGGGAGGTGTCAAGCTCCATGGGGAGTATCAAAGAAGTCAAGGTCTAGGGTGTTTTGTCTCTTGCATGGGGGAGGGGGGGGGGGGGTTCGCATGAGCTTGTTTGTTGTCTAAGGGCCACTTCACACACGAGCCAAGAGCCATGACCATGAAATTGTGAGATCCCGAAAGAAAATGTCCAAAGGCCGCCCCAAGACACCTCCAGAATCACGTAGTGTGGTCACGGACCCTCAAGTGTAGTGTGAAGCCATAATACGTGACCGGACCCTCAACCAAATGCTATGTCAATGAATTTCTATTCATGCGGGTCCTCACACATGATAGAATAAACTAATCAACGGTTGTGAATGTTCGGAGTGCCATGGTATCCCAATTTTGCGGTAGGTCTACCTCCAAGAGGTGGTTTTTGAATATGGAGCAAGTGACCATGAAACATGGTCCATTTGATGTCATGTAGGAATCCATGTACACTTCACATCCATCTTCTTGCATTCACATACTCCATTGGTCCCTCAAGGGTAGTGTGAAGCGAACTTAGACCGGCTCCGCCTTTTCCATCAATGAGAGTGCTGGAAGTCCAATGGTCACGGGCTCTCTGTCTCCTGTGTGAAGTGGCCCTAATTTTCTGTTGTTGAGGACTACAAAGGTATGCAATGGACTTTACGGCGAGGTGCTCCAAAACATCACCCTCATGAGAGTCTCTTTTTCAAGAGCCAACTCGGCTTCAAACCAAGCACATGTTGCTTCTTCAGCCAATCAATACATATATTTTGCTGAGCTCATTCTTGCTTTAAAGCACCATCCGAATCTTCAAATGGTTTTCAAGTTTTTATTTAAAACAAGGGACCAAAAGAACTATTTGATCATTATTGAACAGAAGACTCTGAAAAGAATTAGAATCCGAGCCTATGGCCGGACTTGAACCGGAAACCTATCCCATTTATTATAAATATGTAATTTTTCTATTGTGATTCCCGAATTTAAGACCGACTTAGTACGAACATAGAAGCAAGGTTGAGTCACGATGGCGACCCCATGTCACTGGGGCGCTCCATGGCCCTGAGCGCATATTCAATCTGGGCCATGGAGGCGCCCTGGGCCCATCGATGGTCCAGATTGGGCCATGCAGATACCCCGGGCTGCCTCCAGGGCAACGGGGTAAAGGGGGGGCGGAGGGCCCACATAACAGTCCCCAAGCTGGGGGCCACTTCGCACACAAGGCTAAGCCCTGTTCGCACTTGGAAACAATGGGATCTTGACCAATTATGCCCAAAAACCTCCCCAGACGTTGGGCATTGCAAATCCAAGTGCATGGTGAGTGTGCGTGTAAAGACCGGCAAAAGACTCCGCTGCAATTCAATGCAAAAGACTCGTGCTTCAAATGATGTTATTTGTGTTACTCTTAGTGTATAATTAGTATTAAGCCACGGGTAGATCACTCCATTGTCAAGTTGAACACCACGTGCAATCAAAAAAAATCTTCTTTTGGTAAGTTGCACCACCAAAATGGGTCAAAATTTTATCAAATTTTTTTCATGAGTAGATATACAGAGTACCTATGACATAGTCAAAAGCGGTAACTAAATTTGATGATTTGTTTTTTTCATAAAACATACCATTTCTAACTAGAATGACACAAAATTGAACTAAAAAAATTACTAAAAAAATTAAAGATGACTAAAAATTTCAAAAAATATATACAAAAGATACTATCAATGGTTATGTATATGTAGAAAAAATATCATAAATTTTAAAATTATATATGGCATGTAATATAGGGGTAGCAAACTTTGTCCGCACGTGGTGTCAACTTGACAATGAAGTGACCTCCCCGTGTATTAAGCAAGACAAATAGAATTGGTGACACTAAGTACCTTATTTAGTGAAGGACAATAAGGGGGTCCATTTCGCACTCAACTTTGACACGAAGTGTTTTCATGTCAAAATCTAGAAGGTGGTATTGACACATGTGCTACTTAGTAGAGCAAATTCGAGTGAATTGGGCACCCATCTTAGTCGACAAGTAAGGGAGAAGAAGGCTTGCAAATAAAATGAGAATAACACCATATTCATCATAATGGGAAAATTCCATGATTTTGGGAAAATACAGTTTAGGTTGAGTCGACCTAAAATGTACCCAGTGGGTACATTTTAGGTCGACTCCACCTAAACTGTCATCAAATTGGGAGACCGGAAATCTCCCAAAATAACGAATATGGTGTTGAATGTGTATTTACGTATTTATTAAGACTAAGATTTCTTAACTCACAAATATTAAGATAGAATACAAAGATCAAAGATCATACAAAATACAAACAAAATAGTCTCAGTTATTTTCAAAGAGCTCAAATCACCTAGTGGGTGGTGTTAGGCAATTCCAAACTTTTGATGAGCTTGGAAATAAGAAAGCAATTTTTGAAAATGTGATTACTCGTGCTTGAGAAGATGTTATTTGTCGTTTTGAAATGTAGGTGATTGTATACTAAAAGACCGTGGACATGATGTGTGCAAGCATTTGGCATCATAGTGGAGACATTAAACTGGATGTGCACCAACGATTTATTCCAGCATTGGCCAAAAAGTCCAAAATTATCTAAAGATTAATTTACTGTTTTAGTGAAGGTTTGGCCCATGCATCTTTGGCAACCATCAACTAAGATATGGTGGTAGCATCGGCCAATGTGCTAGATGCCAACTGCAATCGTCACGGATGGAAGTTTGGTCAATGCAGGTGAGCATACTGCTTTGAATGGTCCCAACTCTCTAAGCATATTCTAATTGAACAAGGTGAAGAAACTAAGGAACCAATCACAAATAATTGAGACTTGAATGAAATCCATGCCAATTATCAAAACAAAGTTTTGGTATATTTTGCATCCAAGGAATGATGTGATGAAATGTTATCATGGAGGATTCATATTTAGATGAAAAATATCAGTCCTCCGTTCACTTTCACACATCGCATTGTTAAGCTTGTCATGAGAGGCATTTCTTGCAGATCTTGTGTATCAATGAACATATTACTTAAGATCTAAGGTCTTCAAAAATTTATGTGTCAATTTTGCACATATAGTTCAACAATCATTTTTTCAACACAATGACACGATGGTCTACCAATGATCCTGCCCACATGACACCGTCTAACTATCTAATTATCATTACGGGTGGGATATTACAGTAGTGATCTCAAATGTCTTCTGGTCTTATATGTAGAAAGAGCCACTCACAATTTTGTGACAGTAGCTTGAAAATTTGTGTCCTTCACATGATGAGCAGTTGTCCATAGTCAACAATGCAAAGTTGTTGTGAAGTGTCTTTCACAAAATGTATCCATTGCTTCAGATGTACTAATGGATCAATCAACCAATGGTCTGTATTTCTCCTGTCATCCTCTGAAATAAAATTTGACTCTAGTCTTGGTTCAATTTCAATGCAGAATGGACCAAAAAGCGTTTATCCTTCAAAACTTGTACAAATTAATTCATAGGACCTAAACTTTAGGAAAAACTTAGAGATGCAATACGGTAGGTATAATGACATTTTAGTACATATATAGCATGGAAGGATACATCTTTAATTGTAGATTTGATGTTTTTAAAGTGTTGCCTAATTTATTAAGGTATGACAAAATTGGAATTTGTAGGCTTAGTTGGCGACATAATGCACACTACATTGGTGAATGCATTATTTGTAGTGATGGAGAAAATTTTCACCTTGTGGTGGATGAAAAATGTAGATGACATGTTTGTGTTGCTTCCCATGTGCTTCCACACTCCTCAGGTTTGGTGTTTTGAGGGTTTGCACATCCGTTCGTTGCTTTCATGGTTGGGTGCTTTGAGGATTAGGTGCAATAATTTCTTCAAGGTTGCTTCAAGGTTCAAGAGTGCTTGGTGCTCTCCTTTGATTTTTATTTGTTAAAATTGCTCTTAGAGCAGTTTCATGCTAGATTTCCACACCTACTTGGCAATTGCACCACCATAATTATCCACATCTTAATATAGTTAACTTTCCACCTATGGAAAGAAAAAAAACTTATATTGTGACTTATCCATTAGTGTAGAGGAGAAAGTTGATTTGGGTGGCACTTAGTGATGCTACAAACATAAACAAATATTTTATGTCTCTTTGTATTTACAAAATGATAGTTGTACATCATCTTTTCATTCATCCATTGAAAAACCCCTAATAGCATGAATCATACTAGGCATGTTGGCAGGATAGATTCAAAAGCACCATTTGAATGGTGCTAATGCAAATACCATCCTTTAATAATACTAGTGGTAATATCTTGTGACTCACCATCCCTATGCCCATTATTGAACTCATTTTCTAACAATTGCACTTCCACCTCTAGAATGGGTCCTACTACATGGAGTGACATCACATGACACAATAGAATATACATGTAGAACATATTTGCAGGTGACATTCTTTAACTTGAAATCACTATAGTAAAATTCGTGTAGTGCAATTTTTTCATTGTCCAGACACTATCGTCAACACCATGCAATCCCTCTACAATAGAAACAAATGCACCTTGCATTTTAATAGAAATATGGGCAAGTCAACACCAATATGCATGTGAATAGTCTCAACTCAAACATTGAAATTATATGACCAAATAGAGTCTCTTGTCCCTAGCATACACATGAGAAAAGGAAATGATTGGAGGGGGTGCTATATCTTGTATCCAACCCTTGAAATAATCGCAGTCGCCGATTAAGATTTGGTGACGAGGTTTGTAGGATTAGGGCTTCATAAAAGACATGGTGATAACCCTCAGCCCTAGAGTAACTCACCCAACCCCACTATGCGCACCCACTAGGCTACTGAATCCCATGGCCTCAGTACCTACTAATTTGGTCGTTGGTCCTAGAGTAAGGCTCCAAATATTTTCCACGTCTCGGATTCCAAAACCTTTTCCAAGAAGGTAGCCAACTACAGAGGGGAAATGAAGGTCTTTCTCCTCCCATCCCCACTCCTTCCATGTTTGCCAACCTTTGTAACCCCAAAATTCTCCGGAAAGATGATACATTATCTTATGTCTCTTAAAGTCCAACCCGTATGAGCTATAAAAGTCGTGGTATGAGGGACCCGCCACCAATACTGGTTTCAACGCCTGCAATCCTTCAAGCATATGAATGTCCTTCTCATGTAACTCTACTCCAATGGAACTTAGGACCAACACCTTTAGGTTTGTCAGTTTACTCATGTCTGACAACCGACATAGCGATTCACTCCCCCACAATTCGATATCTGTCAGTGCACGTAAATCTCCAAGGCCTTGCAAACTAGTCAGTTGCATGTTGTTAAGGTCACCTTCAACCCTCAGCCTTAGACGGTGTAACCCGTTGTTGACCGGTTTACACAGACATTACTCTTATCCAAATTAGCCCTCTTTATGTTTCCATTCGGAAGGTGGACTGATGCATATTAGTTTAATATGGTATTCTCGTGGAGTGAATCTCCGAGGAGTGGGTGCCCTAGGTTTTCAAGTTAATGTTCTCCTAGATCCTAATGTCAAGGTTAAGTGTTCTTAGAGGAAAACCATTCTTATGTTTACTATCTAGGAGAATATTCCAAACTCTTTCATGGTTTGAATAACTTATAATGATTTTTCTTCCATTCAATATTCCAAGAATGTCTCACTAAGAGAGTTATGGATTCTAAGCATACTCCTTCACTGTGAGCCCAAAATGGTACTCACATGTGTTCTTAACTCTTCGAAACCATTAGAAGTTATGTTTTGATGTTTTATGATTATTCACAAAAATATAAAAAGAATGAAGTTTGAATGAAGTTATGTTTAGAGCTTAGGCTCGTGTGAAGTAGTTGATTAAAAGTTTAGGGGTGTGAAGAAAATTCCTTAGTTAGGTGAGCATAGTGTATGATGAACCAAGGGTGGCTCCTTGAGTTAAATGTTTGAATTAGGATCTATGTTGTTAGTTTAAGAATTGAAGGCTTAAAGGATAGGATGAGAGCCTACAAAGTAGAAAATAATCAAAAGGTTTATTTTGGTCCTTGGGGGTGCTCACCTACTCCCTTGAAGGCTTAGAAGATAGGATGAGAGCCTACAAAGTAGCAAAGGATCAAAAGGCTTATCTTGAGCCTTGGGGGTGTTCACCTACTCCCTCTCAACTCATTATATAAACCCTCACTCTTCCCTCTTTCATCCTCTCTTTCCTTTGTGCTCCTTGGCACCCCACGTGTTATGAGTGTGGGTGTGTGGAAAGCAAGAAAGGAGCATATGTGTGTGCAAGATCTTGAGGTGAAGAACCAAGACTAATTAGCCTTGAAGTTAGTTGACACTTGTTAGGAGTAGTTTTTGGGTTGAGGTATTTAGAGCTTAGTTTGTTGTGTTCAACTTATAGAATTTAGACTTATATCATTTAAGTTTATAATCATGAGGGAATAAGCTTAGTAAGGATTTGAGTGTGGGGGTTGTGAATTAATGTAGGAGGAAGAGAATAAATATAGAGAAACATTTTTCAATGCTTGTACTCGTATTATGGAATAAATTGGTGTGCAAGAGTTGATGGGGAATGAGATGGATTTGTACAAACTTGGAAAGAGGGAGTTATGTGAACATGAATGTGATCCCCATTCCCTCACCCGGACTAGGACGCTTAAGGATGGGCGGTTTGGCCTCACATTCACTAATGTAAGTTTATTCACTTAGAGAATATTCAAGTATAAGAGTTCCTCATTCATGCATTAATTTCTCAATGTAACATCAATCTCTTTATATCAAAGTGTTTGAACAATATGCCAGGTATGTTCTAATTCTCTCGTACATTCTATATCTTTTGCGTACTTATCCAAAGATTTTGTCTTGATAGTGGTGATAATTTTAGAGTCTTGAGTTTTAAGCTTAGTTGGATGATACTTGATGAATCCGTATTGTCGATTCCAACTTGTCTTGTCACTTTGATTCACTCGTATCTCTTGAGGAATTCAAGTGTTAGAGATTTCCAATTTCCTTTTTGACTAAAGTTTCCGGGTCTTCAAAGATTATGTGAGAACTTAAATCTTCTAAGGTTTATGAAAACCCTTAGTCTTTTGATGTTCTTCAATTCTTCATCTTTGAAGGCTTTTATGAAAACCTTGAATTTTCTAAGGTTCGTTAGAATCCTTAGTCTTCTTGTCTTCAATTTTTTTAGTCTTCGAAATTCTCTTTAAGAATTTTCTTCAATTTCCTTCATCTTCGAGTCTTCAAAATCATCTCTTCAAATGCCCTTCGGTCTTCAAATGCCCTTTGGTCTTCAAATGCCTTCCGCCTTCAAAATAATCTCTTCAAATGCCCTTCGGTCTTCAAATGCCTCCAGCCTTCAAAATAATTTCTTCAAATGGAATTTGGTCTTCAAATGCCTTTGGCCTTCAAAATAATCTCTCTGAATGCCCTTCGGTCTTCAAATGCCTCTGGCCTTCAAATGAATTTCTTCAAATGCCCTTTGGTCTTCTAATGCCTTCGGCCTTCAAAATAATTTCTTCAAATGCCCTTTGGTCTTCAAATGCCTTCAACCTTCAAAATAATCTCTTCGAATGCCCTTTGGTCTTCAAATGCCTCTGGCCTTCAAAAGAATTTCTTCAAATGCCCTTTGGTCTTCAAATGCCTTCGGCCTTCAAAATAATCTCTTCGAATGCCCTTCGGTCTTCAAATGCCTCCGGAAGTCTTCGAGAAAATTCGCTCCTAGTAACTCTTCGTGACGCTCACGTCGAATGGTTCGTGCTTGAATGAGGTGCTTTAGGTGTCCTAAGCCCCCTCCTTATATAGGGTCTAGGATCTACTAATTTCTTGATTAGGCGGTGTTGAATCTATTGAGTAGCGATGGTGAGAAAGAAGCCAAGACATAGATCACTGTCTGGAACACACTTGTTCAAGGGAGAGTGTGAAGCACCCTGAGATATATACACAGGTTCGACCTTGTCGACAACTAAACTAAGTTAGCTATAAACCCTAATGAAAGTGTACATTAATCTACAGTAACTTCTATCTACCCTAACAAGTAACATGCCATGTGGGCATAGTGTCCAACACCCCCTCTTGCACACATGTCAACAAGTTAGCAGTTGAACACAAGAGACGAGCATCGGTGAGAGAAGCGAGAGATGGATCTGAGGTTGAGAGAAATAACATGGGTCCGATTGCTTTCGCTGCTGCTGTGGACAGTCCTGGTGATGATGAGGAAGGGAATAACGGCGTTGATAGAGGTTGTTGAAAAAAAAGTTTTCTAGGTGAATGAGCGATCGATGAGAGAAGAGGAAGGTCAGGAGGAAAAGGAGAGAAATCGACTTTGCTACCCCCTCTTAGCGACGAACTGGTGCTCTCGCATATCTGGCCGCTTCTTCACCAACGAGTAAATGTGTCGTTGTTGTGGCGCCTCAGAAGGGTTAATCATGCTTGGAAGAGAAGTGTAGGTGAAACTTTACAGTGGTCAGCCTTAGAGATTGTGAGAGTGGATTCTCCAGGCTTCGTGAGGTACCTCCGAGAGCGTGGCGAGCGTCGACCATCGCTGAGAGAGCGAGTGGAGAGCGAGATGAGATCAATTGTTGTGCTGCTGGCTGAAGACTTGGTAAGCGATTCGGCAGATTCGAAGTCGAGGATGAAGAACAAGAGGGTCGATGACGATGCAGAGAATTGGAGTCCAGCTGAGGAAACTTGGAGGGAGTCCAAGGTTGAAGAGTCAAATGGTCATTTTTGTACCTGTAGGAGAAGAGAGTCTACATATCCCGATGAATCCTGGGATGAGAGTAATGAGGAAAGTTTCTGCTACAGGGACAGAGATTTCGAAGCAAGTGCTTCATCCTCTGAGGGCTCTCTGAGGGTTTATTACCCTCGTCACTCAGCAAGAGTAGTGTGATTGAGATAGTCGTAAAGATGAAATTTCTTTCGACATTTCTCAAATTTAGTTTTTCCAAGTGGTTTGGTGAGGAGGTCAGCCGGTTGATCTATAGAGGATATGAATTCAACCCTGATTGTGTTGTTTTCAATTTGCTGTCGAGTAAAGTAAAGATCAATCTCAAAGTGCTTGGACTTCTCATGAAAAACAGGGTTATAACTCAATTTGATACTACTCTGATTGTCATAGAAAAGAAAGGTGGGTTTGTTATCTAAGATTTTCAGTGTTTTTAACAACCTGCGAATCCAAATCGCTTCACATGAGCATTGGGCAAGAGCCCTATATTCAAATTCACATGAGGATCTAGATGTACTTGATTGCTTCTTGAATTCCAAGAAATAGGAGAATTCCCAAGAAAAAATATGTAGGCCCCTACTGAGATGCGATCGTCAATATCTTGGCCATAGTCAGCATCAATGTAACTGTAGTTAGCTTTTTAGGGGTTGGGTTCACACTCTTAAAAACCCCAGGGAAGACTAAATGAGTGTCAGATTGATCTTTAGTTGTCACAATAAGATTGATTGATAGGTTAAAACGATTATGGAATGGTTTTGATGAACAATTAACTGAAGGATTATTCTTCCATGTATATTTCTTTATCACTTCTCACGACGAGTTAGAAAATAATGGTTAAGATACACAGTCATAATTATCTTCTTCACAAAGACATTTAAAACCTTTAATGTTCATAAATTAATTATATTATTTTGATGATTAACAAAACCTAATTACGAACGACGAGAACGGACCCTAAGCGAACGAGTCTGCAGCGTGCAAACCGGCCTAGAGTAATGAGTCAAATAGCGAGTCAAGAGTCTAGATTCCAAGTCACAAGTAGCGAGTCTAGTTACCAGTAACAATTCCAAGTGACGAGTCTGGGTGTGCCAAGGGAAGCGTCTAGACACATAAGCGACCTGTCAGGTTTAGGTTATATACCTGCCTTCCACGCTCATCCCAATCGATATGGGATAAGTTACGCCCAACTCTCTCTTACATCTTCTACTCCTACGTGCGTCTTCTTCTCGCGGCTGTTTCGCGGAACTAATTCCTTCACTCCTTCACAATCTGAGACACACTCCCAGCAGACTCCATCCCTGCGAACGATTACTTCTACGAATTCTCATAGGCAAGTGGAAACTCATAATCAAACCCCCTTTATCTGTGAAAGCAAAGGTCTCCCAACAGAAATGCTCACATTAACAACTCTCCCAGTTTTGAGAAGAGGACTCTATTCGTTGTGCACAAATAAATTACACTAAGAAGATGAATTTTCCCCGTGGAGAGTGCACAGCTCTAATTCAAACACATTGACATTTATGAAAGATCCACACTCCTTTCCCAGGACTATACTTCACACGATTTCATCACAGTGCTCTCGTAACAAGTACGAGGATAATTCTCTCCTTTCTCAGGAAGAATCCCTCACTTTCTGTTCGTTGTCTAAGTCAGATTCAAGATAATCTCTGAATCTTGATGCATGTATTAATTTGAGACAAGAGAAGTTCTCAGTTCGCCAAAGCTGGTGACATATCCTCTTTCACAGAGATATGCACTACTCTTGCTCTCAATTTACATGATCCACATAGACTCAGGTTAGGTAGTGGTAGCTCCTTTCTCAGGAGGTTCACAATCAGTTGAAACTTTGAAATTTCCTTCGCTTACTTAGTTGAATAAACCTCTCTCAGCCAAAGAGAATGATTTCCTGATCTACCCCCGGGTTGAATCGCTAATTTCCTTTCACAGGAAATTCCCGGAGTTTACATTCATACATAAATTCATTCACAATGTGACATTTAAGACGTCAAGTTCTCTCCTGATTATTCCCCAATAATATTTCAAGGTAGGGACAATTCTGTCTCTCCGTCCTCGATAAGATCACTGTAATTTCTCTCACCAATTTCACATACGGGGATGATACAGGTATTCACAGTGGAATTTCACATTCCATTTGTGAGACATTGACATGAATAATAATATTGAAATTAGGATACTCCACTATGTCGCGCAGTTTCAGTTCTGTCTTACAACCACATAGGCTAAGACACACATGAGAGAGTAAAAATGCACTGGTCCATACAAAGTTAGAATTCCTCAAATATTTTCCACTCAACCGAGATGTCACAATCAAATTCTATGACATGCTCTTTCTCATGAGTTTAAGATAACACTACCAAGTTTTTACTTCTTTTCACGGGAGTAGTGTAATTGAATTAATCACTGGATTCTTCCCGAACCAGGGATTTTCACTTGCTACACATCCACTTCATCTTGATGATTCAGAATCTTAAGAGACTATCCAAGAAATTATGGACTAATGTGTTCTCAGTACACACATAAGATTCTCACACAATAACATTCAAGAGTTTCACACCCTTGAATCTAATCCCACCCGAGTAACACAACATTCCACTTACACAGTCACAAACAACTTGTACAAATGATATATCCGAATGTACACTTTATATATTCAAAAGTATGATTTACAGTAAGTTCAAGGGTTTCACACCCTGGAGATAGGAGAGATGACAAAAACAGGTTCACTCTCTTCACGAGAGGAGGATCAAAAATTACACTACTCTTTGTCTTGTCCTCTTCCTCCTTCCTCTTATCTCTTTCTGTCTCAAAAGGTAGTGTCCTACCCTAGCTAAGATACCAAGTGCTTTCCTATTTGTCACATGTTAATTACATGTCTCCTGATATCTTCTAAACTATGGGCAGCAAGGAAAATTTCTCTATTACTTGCATGTTTCCACTTCCGAGTGACTAATTGCCTAACATTTCACTATTTTATTAGTCTCAAGTAAGATTTGTCGTTCATTTACCTTCCGAGACTAAAATTTAGGCATTCTGGCCAAAAAATAGCACCACAGTAACCTTGAAGGCGATTTTCCTCCCCTTGTTTAAAAAACAAGCCTAAGCCGGGAAATTTTCGAATGTACCTAAGAATGTGTTTGGCAACCTGAAGATGAGCTTCTTGTGGGTTCTGCATGAACCTACTGACAACGCTGACGGCATGAGTGATATCAGGGCGAGTCTTAGTAAGAAAGAGGAGTTTGCCTACTAGCATTCTATATAGAGTGGCATCGACTGAAGGGGTAGAAGAATTCTTTGACAAAGTCGTACCTTCAGGAAGAGGAGTAGAAACGGGGTTACAATTTTCCATGTTGAACTGTTGTAGAATGCTCTGGGCATACTCCGTTTGGTGCATGTAAAGCCCAGTGGAAGTTCGATCAAATTGAACACCAAGATAGCGTTGGATAGGGCCAAGATCATTGGTTTTGAAAGTTAGATGAAGATGGCGTTTTAGTTGAGAGATGAGTTGAGGATTACTTCCTGTGATAAGAATATCATCTACATAGACTAAAAGAGCTATGGTGTCAGGACCAACATGGGTAAAGTAAAGATTGGGATCAGAATAAGACTGGGTAAGATGCCAAGCAAGAAGAGCAATATGAAGTCGAGCGTACCAAGCGCGAGGACTTTGTCGAAGGCCATAGAGTGACTTGTGTAATTTGCAGACGAAATGTTCAGTCCCGGGTGTGACGAATCCGAGTGGTTGACGCATGTAAACTTCCTCTTGGAGAATGCCATTTAGAAAGGCTGTGAGGACGTCTAGCTGATGAAAGGGCCAGTTGAGATGGATTGCAACAGCAATGAGAATGCGGATTGTTTCCCATCGGACAACAGGAGCAAATGTGTCAAGAAAGTCGATGCCATCCTGTTGTTCAAAACCACGAGCCACAAGGCGGGCTTTGTAGCGTGTGGGACTGCCATTAACACTGGGTTTAATTTTGTATACCCATCTCGATGAAATAGCTCGCTTGCCAGGGGGAAGCGGAACAAGTGTCCAAGTATTGTTACTGCGAATGGATTCGAGTTCGGTTCGCATGGCCTTCTGCCAATGAGGAAGGAGATGAACTTGCTGAAAAGTGAGGTGATCGGTGTTGACTTCTGTCGAGTGATCATCGAGTTCGATGTGAGCGACAAAGTCTTGGAGGTGGCGTGGAAAACGCCTGATCCGATCGGATTGTCTGAGGGTATCAGAAATTTGAGGTGGTGGAAGAGTCGATGATGACACGGAATCTTGAGCTGGTTCCGATTGAACGGGTTCTGAGAGTGTCGGGGAAGGCGGAGCTGTTGGTTGAGGTGTGTGATGTGGACTTGGTTCCTGAGGATAATCTAAGGGAAAAGAAGATGACTAATGTTCAAGAAAAGTTCGATGTTCTTCTGTGTAAGTCGGTGCAGAGAGATTGTTGTCGGGGGGTACCTCCATTGAAGTAGAATTGTGATTTGCATGAGGAGGAGTATCTTCATCAATGAAGATATCCCTGGAGACATTTTCATACAAAAGGACTTCAAGACTTGAAGACTAAGGTTTTATCTTGATCTGCTAGGGATCCAACGCTCAAGAGATTTTTTGTTATACCAGGGGTGTACAGAACATTTGAAATGTTTATTTCTTCAGACATGAAGCGAACATCAATATTTCCAACTCCGGTGACAGAGTGATTCTGTCCACCGGCTGACCTAACCTGTGCACCGTTAGTTCGGTGAAGGGAAGAAAAGAATGGAAGGATCACCAGTTACATGGTGAGTGGCCCCTGAATCAAGGTACCAAGAGCTATTCTGCTTGGGTTTCTCTACCAAATTGAGCTCCACTAAGCAGGCATCTACTACCTGATCAGCAGATTCGAAATTTTCTTCCTTCTGCTCCTGATTGAAGAGATCCAGTGGTTCTTCGATGTGATGTGCTTGAGCGTTGAGTGTCCTGGTGCGCCGTTCCTGTAATCGGTGCTCATACTCCTTCATTCTATCAAGGATGGATTTCAGGTCGCATTCCCGTTCGAAGTGACCATCCAAGCCGCAGTAGTTGCACTTTTCGTTTCTGGGTCTCTCGGGTCCTCTCGGCCTGAATCTGATTTGCTGAGCTTGTGAGTTGCGAGCTTGTGTCGATCCAGGGTGTCCCGAGAAATGTCCGAACCTTGAGATGGTTCCTCCCGATTCCAGTGTTGGGTAACGCGATCCTCTGATCGGCGCTAGATCCAGGTACCGCGATCCTCCCGACTCCGGGTGGCGTCTGTAGCTATAGGAGTGTCTTTGTGGTGCCGAGACATGCTGGTGTCTTGATGCATTTGACTGTGGCCACCTCTGTCGATGCAGGAAGAAGGCCTCTCCCTCGTCTTTGTCTTGATTCTCTATCTTGATGGCAGTCTCTTCAGAGATCAGCTTGGCTTCAAGCTGTTCGTAGGTGGGAAGCGTCTGCCCCGAGATCTGCATCCGTTTAAAGATTTCATACTCCTTTGGTAGGTGTTTCAGTGTATAATACACTATTATATCCTCAGGGATATTGACATCCACCTCCTCCAAGAGATTAGCAATTTCTCTAGCCTCGGTTAAATGTGCATCCATCGAAATGGAGTCAGTTTTTCGAAGTGCAAAAAACTTATCAATGAGCATGACACGCCGGGGACCACTGTCTGATTCATACCTTCTCTTTAAGCCAGTCCAACATTCGTAAGGGTCGTGGTATCGGCGAAGAAGTTTGAGTGCGTTGTTCTTGGCGTTGCTGTTGATGATGTTCATCACCTGCTGCCTTGCCATCTTCTCTTCTTCGCTCATGGATTTGCTGGGCGGTGTGATGCAATATCAAAATCGTCCATCCTTCTGTAGGAGGTTCTTCATTCTGTAAGCCCATACCCCAAAGTTGTTTCCACCCTCAAGGTGGTAGGTTTCAGGAAGACCACTATCCCCTGTCATGACAATGCGACGGCCGTCACCTGTGTGTAAACTACTTTCTGTCTCTATGATCGACATCTCAGAATGATAGTAGAGAAGAGAGACTCGTCTATCCTACTCCACTCTACCATACCTGCTCTGATACCATGTTGAATCTATTGAGTAACGATGGTGAGAAAGAAGCCAAGACAGAGATCACTGTCTGGAACACACTTGTTCAAGGGAGAGTGTGAAGCACCTAGAGATATATACACAGGGTCGACCTTGTCGACAACTAAACTAAGTTAGCTATAAACCCTAATGAAAGTGTACAGTAATCTACAGTAACTTCTATCTACCCTAACAAGTAACATGCCATGTGGGCATAGTGTCCAACAGTTATGCCTCTTTACCCTATTACCAAATGTTCAGTCTGTCTGTTTTTAGCACGGTAAGTTTGTATTTACTAAATTTGGTACAACAGATCTATTTACAGTAATTTCCACGTGCTATAATTAAATGTTCTTGTGGACTTGATTTGGTGCAATTACTAATTACCTAGATGTGCCATGTGGTTCGGTTGGCTCCCGCGTATTCCATCCATCCATAATTCATGCATTCATTCAAGGTAGTTAAAGAAGTTTGTGTTCATCCAAGGAGACGATCATCCCTTGGGCATGTCCCTTCATCCACACCTCTAAAGTAACCAAATGTTCACTTGTTTAGCCTACTCACTAATGTGGCCGTTCCGGGCTACCAGCTCCTGGGCTATTCTACTAAGGCGTTCCCGAAGTACTAGGTCGCGTTCCCGAGGCTTGGGGTCCGTTCCCTATGCTTAAGCCCTAACCTAACTGTCCATTCGAAGCCGCCTCGCTGCCTCCTTCGACTGTTCTTTCTCCCCCCCCCCCCCCTCGTCCTTAAATTCCCGGCCTAGCGGGTCTTCAGCCGGTGCATCCGCCGGTCCGGGTCTCAAGAGCCTTGCCCGCTTCCATGGTCTGGCCTCGCTCCGGCACGTCACTCCTCGGCCATTCCTCCTCGGTACTCTATGTCTGCAGCTGGCTGGCTGCCTCTTCCTGCCATCCTTGTTGGGTGTACACCTGTTGCCAGAGGCGTTGATAACTTCTAATTGCTCCAACCCACTGAGGTTCGGTATCTCTGTTATTCCCAAGCCATAAATATCCAACTTACGAAGACACTGAAGCCCAGTAAGAGTAGGAAGCTTGGACAATCGATTGCAATTACTTAAACATAATGATTTCAAACCAACCAAGCCGTCCAATCCAGGAACGTCATCTATATCCAACCAACTACATTCTAGTGTATGAACATCCTTGAGCTTGAGCATTACCAAGTTGGTGCACAAAGCAAGGACATGCCGCTCAAACACAACAACAACATCCATTCCCAGAACTTTAAGTGTTGCTGGTAGTTGTCCTACATAAGCTCCACGATGGAAACAACCACCAACCATCTTGAAATAAGTCAAGGATTTCAGCCCTTCCAAGCCCTCAATTGAAAGCGTGGATGGAGAATAACCACCTCATGCTTGCACAGGTAAGCCTCTCAACCGAATGAGGTCTTTGAAATTCAAAACTCCAGATAATTCGTACTCAAAATCTAGCTTCAAGACCACAAGGTTCATGCAATATTTCCATTTGATCGTTGTTAGACTCGTAATCCCGGATTTCCTCATATATTCAGAAGTCCCTGAAATACAAACTCGTGTCAACTTCTTCGAACTACTTCTTGGCTCCTCCTCTAGCTCTATAGGACGTGCATCCCTAGCATACACCCATCTCCGCTCCTCCATGTCCAAGGCCATTAATTTCCCTTGCGTTTTCAATCTTGCAAACTCGAGATATAGATCATGTATGCTTACTTTCCCAGACCTCATCTCGGCATTGTCAGCCCTAAACCTACACCGTTAAGCGTCGTAGTCCAGGTGAAGGTTTATGGCTCACACGTAATTGAGGCACCTCACTCAACCATTGGTAATTTCCATCAGTTACTCCACAGACTGAATTCCACACACACAACTTTAATTAAAAAAAGGAAGGGCAAGATTACAAGCACTCATAAGTGCTTTTCTCCTTCGTTGGTATTTCATGCACCCTTAATCTTTGAGCCACCCTCTCTAGACTAAAACTCTTACCCTCATTACAATGTCCATAGCGGTCATGATGTTACCCGCCTTACAAAGACATTCTAGCCTCATCCTCTAAACCTACTAATCCCACTAACTCCCCTTCACCCACAATTCAATCAACAACCAGCTGATCAATGACAGGGCCCCATTCCGAGGCTCTGGTCCACCTCCACCTGCCGCTCTTTGCTGGTATCTAGCTGGTTAGCTGGTCGGGCAACCCCCGGTCATCAGCTGGCTCCACAGTAAGGGCTCAGCTCTCCATTACCTCAACCGCATCCCACCTCGTGGTTGCATGCTGCCTCCTTACGGCAGCATTGCTGGTTCGCCTCACCCCTTGCCCCCGATCCTAACAGTCGCCCTGAGGCAACTGCCTTTGGAAGTCAGATCCCAATAAGCCACATTCGGCCTTCTCCTACCCCTCCCCGCCTGCCGCTCCTGAGAGTGACGGCAATAACCATCCTCTGTAAATCCTAAGGCGGCCGAGCGGCTGGATGCAGCTGCTACGATTACTCTCCTTCCTGATGTGCAGAAATTGCCTGCAGCCTTCCTGAATCCTGGCCTCCTCCTCTACACAATGCAGTAGAGATGCCGAGCCCGGATTTTTCCTTCTCCCCTGTTTCATCAATCTTGCAATATGTTGCTTCATACTGCAGCTGCGGCTTCTTGGTGTTGGGCATTCCATCCATCACCACCTTCCAATAACCTACTTCCCTGCCCATTCACCATGCCAAGCTCCCCCATCCCAACATTGTTGCTCCCAAGAGTTTGAGACCATGAGCCTCGGTTCTCCATTTTCCAATCGGTGACAGATTGAGCGGTTGGTTCCCTCACTACAAACATCATCTTCCCTTCAGTGACAACAGTAGCAGCAACATTTCAAAGAGGAATTTAACATCCTGGCAGGGCTTCGCCTGGACCGTGCCTTCGGTGCGGTGGTGATATGTGTCTTCCGCTGCCCCCTCCCGAGAAGCCTCTCGGGACTCCTCCTTGGTCCGAGAATCCAGGGTCTGATCCATACTTGGAACAAGGCCCCTCCTCTTAAACGGACATCGACAAGTCTTATTCTAGACGGTCAAACCCCAGCTTTGCTTTAGTTTAACTCAAGGTCCTAATTACTCCACTAACCAACCCCCAAGCTAACCATTTTCCTTCTCACAACACAAAAGCACTAGCAATCTATTACTAACTTCTAACTTAATTCTTTCACGCTCTTAACACTGGTAACTCACTACCAAGTCTCTAAATTAACTCAAGCCCGTGCAAAGAAAACATAACTCTTTTTATCTTTATGAACATTCACGATAACCACCAATATAAGTTTTCATGTTTTTTTGTGAGATTAAGGACACATGTGGGCACAGTTTTGGGTTCACAAACATGCTCCAACAAGACACTATCCACCAAATGCCGCAACTGCAATTCCATCACAAAACAATCACAATTTAATCCATCATACATGGTGTGAGCCCAAAATGGTGCCCACATGTGTTCTTAAGTCTTTGAGACCATTAGAAGTTATGTTTTAACGGTTATTGATTATTCACAAAAATATAAAAAAAGTGAAGTGTGGTGTGGATTAAGTTTAGACATTAGGGGGTGTTGTGTGATTGTCTCAAGGTTTAAGTTCAATGAGGTAATGCCTTGACTAGGTGAGTATGGAATAAGGTGAGACGATAGGGGATCCGCGGGTTAAATATCCACATTAGGATCCACCTTGTTGGTTTAGGAACGGAAGAGCCTTATGGATGGGATGAGTCCCTACTTAGAAGGAGAAGGTTAAGGAGTTGTGATTGGAGGCTCTAATCCTCTCACTCTATCCTTACCTCATTCTCTCTCTTCGTCTTTGCTACTTAAGATTTTCTTCTTTCATTTCTTCTCTCTCTCTTTCCTTCGTGCTCCTTGGCACCCCACTTGTTATAAGTGTGGGTGTGTGGGAAGCAAGATAGGAGCACGTGTGTGTGCATGATTTTAAGGTGAAGAGCCAAGACTAGTTGGCCTTTAAGTAGGCTTGATCTCTTGTTAGGAGTAGTGTAGTTTGGAAAAGTTTAGAATTTAATTTATAGTCTTCAAATTGTAGTGCTTGGATTTATATTATCTACTCCTATAATTATTTAGACTTGCAAAGTTATATTTGTCAAACATTGGAGCATTTAGTTTTGTTGAACTTACAAAGTTACATTATTGAAGTAGGTGAGGTTGTGTATGTGTGGAGTAAGAGAGAGGCACGTGTGTGTGCAAGGTTATAAGGTGAAGAATCAAGATCAATTAGTCTTGAAGGTTAGTTTTACATTATTAGATGTGGTTTAGACTCAAAGCATTTACGATCAAGTGACTAGCTCTAGTATTTAGATTTTTAGTAAGTGGAATTATAGGGTTTGGATTTATGGTATTCATTCTTATAGTTTAGACTTATGAAGCTTAGATTTTTAGTGTGGGATTTATATTAAGCAAAAGCACTTGATGGTGATTAATATTGGGAGGGGTTAAGGCCGAAGCCACTAGGTTACTGGTGCTGGGTCTAAGGCCGAAGCCACTGGGTTACTGGTGTTGGGAGAAGGCCGAGAGCGGCTGGAGCTGGATTTAAGCTGGGGCTTAGGCATAGAGCAGCTGGAGCTGGGATTTAATCTGGGTTAACCCGGTTTTAAGCCTAGGTTGGATAGGTTAAACTCTTAATTAGTTAGGCTAGCTAATTAGGTTGTGGGTGAGGCTAAGCCTTTGCAGGATTGCAATCAATCAATCAAGGCCTAGCAACTTAGTTGCTTTGCAAAAATTAATCTAGACCATACTAGAATTATTTTAGGCCATCTTAGCTCTTAGGTAAGTGTTGGATTCATTAGGTAGGAATGGGTGTGTGTAACTTTTGAATGTATTGGTGATTGACCATTGAGGTAAGTGTTTTTAAACACTCGCACTCTTTTGGTTGAAATAAATCAAGTGCACAATCAATGGAGAGGGTGGAGGACCCCCTAATGAAAGATGGCGAGACAAAGGAAGCTAGGACAACGGGTGCAAGGGGGATGTCTTTAAAGGCATGCGTGGCCAAGGCGTCCGGGTGGACTTTGGACAAAGCTAAAGATGTAACCTTACCCGAAATCAAAGGTAATAAAATGACATAATGTGGGTTAAGTTGTAAGCTCATCAAGAG
Organism: Polytrichum commune; assembly: GCA_950295325.1. NCBI lineage: Eukaryota > Viridiplantae > Streptophyta > Polytrichopsida > Polytrichales > Polytrichaceae > Polytrichum > Polytrichum commune. The sequence continues at coordinate 51,419,295 of OX485807.1, forward strand.
TTGCGGGTGTTATGTATATTCCAACGGTGTATTGGAATGATACATTGAACTACCAAGAAAGGAGTTATTACGTGTCAGTCAAACATTCCACACTCGGGCTAAGAACGAAATCAAGGGTGAGAAACTTTGGGTGACACATGGACATGAAATTTCCATGCAAACCCTTCAAATCATTGAATCCAAAATCTCTAGAAATTTTTTGTTCTCATACTTAACCATATTCACACTTTCATCATAGTTCAACCTATCTCCCCAACGATTATGGTGTTTTACAAACGTAAGCTTGTGAATTGTCCATTTTGCATGTTCTCCAAGGATTGCTCGTCCATCTCGAAGGAGCAGCAATCCAAGAAAGATTAAGACAATTAATACAAAACAATTCAAACTTATATTAAGATCTTAAGATGAATTAAGATTTTATTATATTGATATTCATGTTTGGACTTGAGGCATCAAAGAGGGGGATTGACTACATACCCAATTTTCAATCACTTCCTTCTACTTATTGTGAACAAAACACAACCACTCCATCAAATCCGGCTTGAATTTGTAAGTTCTTGATGGGGAAAGCACAGCTAAATCCATAAATAACTCTTGCTCCCCTTTAGGCAATCGGTCGAAATTATTTTTGAGAATGTTGAACAAAGGATTTTTTGGTTCTTGCAAATAGCTCGAGTCTTTGAGTTTCTGTAAGTCCTTCTTCCAAACCGAAGGTTCTTTACCTCCATATTGTAAGAAAACACCCAAGGCTTTCAATGATAATGGATGATAATGCGAACCTTGACCTTCGCCCTTGCCAAAGTAAGAACGTTTGATACACTCCTCAATAGCATCCACATCTTCCGTATTTTCAAAAAAAATTCCATTTGCTGCATGGTACAAAAACATATTCCTTGCATCATCCTTGTCAAGTTTTGGCATCTCAAGACATGCACTTTCATCCACTTTAAGACTTATGAAAGTCTTTCTGAACCGGGATGTTATAATCACCCAACTTCCCTCAACAAAAGGTGCTCGAAGAAATAATTTCCCTTGTTGCAATGAATCAAAATCATCCCAAACGTTGTCTATAGTTAAGAAGCTTTTTTTCTTCCAAATCTGGAATATCAAAAGGACATCTTCACACTGCAAATACACCCAAATCATGAGTGGAAGGCACAATTAAAGGCATTGGGTTTCAAAGCATTGTACATCTTCTCCTAGAATTAAAATAGATGTCAATAGAATGCTAAGAACATTGGGAGTTGCATCCTTAGTTGCCTTCATTTGCGTATAATCTTGAGGTAAGCAATAGTTGTCTTACTAACTCATGAAGCTCCCAAGCTTAACATTGGATTCATGAAAATGTTTATGACTTTAAAGAACAAATACCTTGTCCTCCCCCACTTCTCGGGGGGGGGGGGTAGTCATTGGTTGGAGTAGCAATATACGTGCGAACAAATGATAGGGTATTTTAATTAAAAACATGGGGGCTAAAAATTATAAATGGACTTAAGAGTAATATAGGGTATCAAAAATGGCACTGGACATCTTTAAAGTACTATAGGGTATGAAATTATAGGTAATTTGGAATTATAAGTAATGCAAGCCATTTTTCTATTAACCCAAAGTAGAAATTTACATAATGATAGCATGTGAAAAAAGAAGAGAATTGAAAGTAATACCCCCCTATAAAATAGTGGTTGTTCGCACCTATATCCTTAACTTTTTAACACATTGCCCCCCCGAGAACCACTTCTTGAACAACCTCCGCACTTGTATTTGTCAATGTGGTCAATACCTTCTTTACTAACTCATGTTCACTTTGCTTTCCCAATTCCACGTGGCATACCTTCCCATCAAATTCTCCATCCATTTCGTTACACATCATCTTGCAAATTTGAGTCTTTCCCATTCCGCCCACACCATACAAGCCAATCACACGAACGCGTGGAATCTCGGTGGAATTTGGAGTGTTTCCAAAATGGTCTCGTATAACCTATGGAAGTCACATCATAATTAATGTCCGCCAAATTAGACCTCCATGTTAGTTTGAAGGGCTTAAACTAGAAGTATTTTAGTGACATTGAGTTATAATGCTCACAACGGAAGAAACAACAAATGCGATTCATACAAAATTTAGTTAGTGGTTCCAAAACTTGGTATTTATCATGTTATATTGAACAAACAAATTCGTGTTGAAGACCAACATCGTGATTAAAGATTGTGAACTAGGTTCCAATATTGTTGCAAAGTCAAGAGTGATTGATCCAAATTGTAGCATTGAGACATCATACATCATCCCCTCATCGGAAGGTCAACTTACAAACTAGAATCTTTGAAATAACATTTTCGAACCAATCCCCGAAAATAAGTGTTCCAAGTGAAGGAAAAAATTACATGCATGGAATGATTGACAATTATATGTTTTGTGTTGATAATCTCTTTTATTTCATTCTATGCAAGTGAATTAAACTCATTTTGAACTTATAGTCATCGTAGCTTAGATTTGGAATGTACATGTACATTAATAGTTGAGGTCTAACTAACAAATTATGGCTGACATGGATCCACCAAGAATCAACCTTTGAAAATATCATCAATGATATTACTTGGCATAATTTTGAACGCCCTTGAACATGTGATTCATCATATTTAATGTTTGATGGAATTGACTTGCAGATACTTGAAACAATGTCTTTTTGACAAGCAACAACTTCTTTTGAGTGTCACTCATACACCAAACCATTGAAAGCACTAAACCACCTGATAGATTATTTCCATTCAACCACTTCAATTCGTTTATCGCCTTTGGCCATTGTCTCCCACTTCTTGAACCATTCCTCTTGTCTATCACTATCAGAAAATTCTCCCACATTGAGCCCCAAAAATAAAGGAAGAATCTCCAAAGTTGGATCTTTCTTAGTTGCTTGCATAAAGCCATTGAATTCAATCATTGGCCACTTTGATGTAAAGTACTCCTTAGAAACCACCACCACCATCATTTTGCATTGTGCTACAACAACTTTGATAAGGTCTGGAAACCTCTCTCCCTTGGGCAAGCTTGAAGGTCGTTTGTCAAAAAATGGATAGCGATGGCGGCTCTCCAGGTCCACACACAATTGCTCTACAAATTATTTTTGCACTCCACTATGGCTCAAGAAAATTTCATGATGTCAGAGCAATATTGGGTCCTCGTACTCGAGATGAATTGACACGTGTTGGCAAACGAAAGGCATTTCAAAATTTACAAGGTGCAAAATACATTGAAGCCACATAAGGACAACTGCTTGACAATATAATGAAAGCATAGGAAAATACGAAAACTCCTTCTCAATCGTACAACCAACTTGATGGATTTACTTGTCTATTTCTATTTATTTTTTGTTAGATGTAGCCATCTTGAAACTGAATGTTTATTCAAAAAGTGGTGTAAAAACCTGCAAAACCAACCATGTCAATTGGTAAATGTCTAGACTACAATCTTGTACATAGACCAAACAACACAACTCTACAAATGTGCATCATAAACAAATAAGTTGTATTTAAGAGATACATTATCAACAAGTTTCGATTGATCAAGTCACGTAGTTTTGCAAGGATCAAAGCTCAACAAGACGGCTTGCACAACCATTCAAACATTGCAAACTTTGCTTGCTCTACTGCATAGAGATTTCCAGGTAGGTTGCCCCAAAACCAAAAAGGTAGAGACAGTTGGGGTCCCCTCTGTACCACTCTACCCAAGAGTGAATCAAATAAGACCAGACCAATATTTTTCAAAGACAACCGTCCCCTGGAATTAGCCACACTTCAGAACCATGCAGCAGAATAAAACTTCACACTCATTGTTGACAGCTTCAAGAAAATTTCAGATATGGAATCAAACTGCGGGCATACCGAGATACACTCAAAGTAATCCAACGTAAGCTAATGCAGTTTGGGAATGCCTGGAGCCCCTGAGACAAATTAACACAGCATATTCGTGCAGCTTAAGGGGTACCCAAGCTGTTCTAAGTCCTCATCAAAGGTCTTGAGAGAACCGAGAACAGCCTGTGAAAGCAGAATAGGGATGACTCCTCTGCTATTGAAATTTGATTTTTCCTTTACTGCGCAAGAAGGTTGTCACGAAATTAGTGATTGGGATGTGCAGCTCCCACACCATAGCCGTGTCTGTAAATTCAAACTTTCAGTACTTGCCCTTTCACAAGGTACAACAAATGAAGTGTTACGCCGATCTCCATAGTCGGAGCCGATGGTAGATATATATTGATGAAATAGGTTTTAAGGATAGAGTTTCAAACAAACAGAACACAGTGTGCTCATGTTGGTCGGGGGCCCTAGGTTGATCGAGACTACATCATCATCACTCATACCCCTCCAAGGAACATGTATTTGGTTGCGCCTGTCTTCCCATCTCAAGCTTCTAAGTTGACACTCATGCAATGATCGGGGAGATCCGGCAGCTAGTTGTAAATTAGTCGAGTAAAATTGCAAAATTACTGATTTTTTTTGGGAGATTTCGGCCGTATAACCGAGCTAAATATGAAGAGTATAGGAAATCAACCCACCAATATGAGATAATGTAGGAAATTTAACCCCTCCGGCTCATAAAATGGCATAAATGAGTTGGGTCTCCCAAGGGTATAGGCGGATATTGGCTAGTCTTCCGAGGGTATGGGTGGATATTGAATGAGGGAGGTTCTCAGCCATGTAGGTCACATGAAACTTAACGACGCTTTTGCTTCATTATTGCATTTCATTGTTGACGGCTAGCGTTTAGAATGTATTATGAGTGTGTCTATGGAAGATCTTTGTGGTGATCTTGATAATGTACTAATGGAAGCCATAGCTTTATGAAGGAACTCTACAAAGTTTAGATGGTTGTTTTCACATCCACAAAGATACCTTTTAGGGTGTTTTCCTCTTGAAGGTGAAGATGATATTGTTGATTTTGACTCTAACAGTTGGTGAATTTCATTTTTGTATATAGTATGGTATGTTAGGTTACTCTTTTATCATGTTGTGGCCTCAAATATAATATGAGGTTCTAAGACCTAGGTATGATAGAAGAGTTTATCCATGGCCATCAACCGGTTGATGGATTATTTTAGGTTCAACTCCTGCTACGGATAAATTGTTGATCATTCTTGTTGGATGTTGATATCATTACATATTATTGTTGTATGTTGATATGTTCTTTGGACATTGTTGTTGAATGGTGTATGTTGTTTGTAGATATAATTGGAAAACCAACTTACTTATCAATGCCCGAGTTTTTGGTCGGTTGTTATTACAATGAAGAGGAAATTAACTGGCACTTGAAAGAAAATATAGGATATTGGCCGATCCAAATTAATGACAACAAATTTGCAACCAATCAAATCCTATAAAAACCGGTAGAAATTATGAAGGGACGGATTTTAGTTGGTTGAGCTCAAAAATCTCCCAAACCCTGCACTCACATGCGTAAGAAATGGCAATTGATTGTGCACATAAGACCCGGGTACGCAACTCCCATATTATACGCAGGGGGCATCGTACTTAAAACGGCTTAGAGGACGGCTTTTGTAAAAATTATATCAAATTATATCAAATTAAAATGATCAAAAAGTTGGGTGAAGACCAAATTATATAAAATGAGATGAAAAAAAAGTTGGGTGAAGACCAAATTAAATAAATGAGATGAAAAAAAGTTGGGTTGCATATTTATTAAGCCTCCCATTAAAATTATAATTCATTCACAATGTTAAAATTTTATTAAAAAGTCCAAAAAGTTGGGTAGTTTGACCTATGGTACATGTATTTTAAAAAATCATATAATTAGGTTTTTAATGCAATTATATGCTTCAAAATATATTCATTTCCTATATATAATTACATTTTTGGATTCCTTGTTAGAGGGGCTACAAGGGTTTCCTACATTAAAACAAATTGTATCACTCAATATTGGACTAAAACGCATTATAAGTGATTATAATCAGGACCATATAATACGGGAGTTACGTACCCGGGACATAAGAATGATAAGCAAGTACTACTCTTGTGGAACCTAGAATTTAACAGACTAACATTGATTAATATCCCTCGCTTACCAACCTCGTAGTACACTATTACTATTAGCCAAGCACAAACACTAAATTGTCGGTCCAGGACTTCGTGCACTCACACTTCCGGTTGGTATTTCTCAGCGCTTACAAACGAGAGCTTGTCACATTTGTTCCAACCTGTATACATGACACAACACATACCAATACTTTCAAGCCTTCCCTAGTCTCAGTTGTTTGGACAGATCTCTTTTCCGACTATGGCAACTCTAGCCACCCATGACACTTAGATGCTTGAGAAATCAAAGGCGGTTGTGCATATAAGAAGAAGAAGAAGAAGAACTCCGGTCCCTATTAGGGGCCGGAGTGAATAAAGTGTCTATTCGTAGGACAACCGTGGCCGTACCCCAGGGTAGCGGCGTTGGGTGTAATACTACTTCACCCTTTGCAGGGAGTAGACACTATGTTAGTAACTAATGTTTTAACCGGTTAGACCGGGGGGGGGGTATGTAGGGTGTATGGGTTTAATTTAGAGTTTTGTGGGTTTTGCTACTTTGTTTGAGACTAGAAGCGTGCTTATTTGTTTGGAGTATAAGTGGTGGTTGGTTGTATGGTTGGTCGCCAAGTCATGGTTCCAAGGTTGGTTGGATGAGGACGTGCGTGTTGTATTAATACGGTCCGGGTTCGATTCGCGTTGAATCCGTCTGAGCGTGTTAGTGCAATACACTTTGACTTGGTGCTGCAAGTGAGTTAATCATAGGCAGGAAAGTTATGCCAGCCAGCCGGCTACTCCCCGCCTTTCTGAGCTATAGGTGGTAACTTCAATAACTAGTGGTTTGACCACTACCCCTTTCTAATTTTAATTATGATTTTGTAGGTCTGTGATGGGTTGTCTATTTTCTATTCGACTTTTGTGGATTAGTATTGAGTGTGCATATTGTATGGCAATTATGTTAAGTTGTTTGAATGTGTTCCTAATTTGTGATGTAGGGAGTTTAAGCTTTGTTTCAAGTTCGTTCATTGAGGGAATGTGCGTTGTGGCTCTAGCGCCCGATGCTAATACAATAAGTGGGGCTACGTTCCATCCTTTTGCGATAATATTATTTATGAGTGGTTGATATTTTGTAATTTTTTGATTTATGGTTTCAGTGGAGAATCTGTCATTACAGTATGTGAATTCTATGAATTGAACTGTAATTTCCGGTGTGGGTGCTTCTGGTGGTGGGGATTTATATGGGTGTCCTATTATGCATAATATGTCATGTTTGAGCCTAGCGTTGCAGTGACATCGTTGGGTGGTACATGTGCATGGAAGTAACCATGCTGGTACTGTGTTTTCTTGGGGGAGCTCATTATATGTACCTGCATTCATGAGTGTGTAGTATCTTGTTTTTTTGTTTGAGATGAGAAGTTTGCGTATTTCCCATACGGCTTTGTTATGCCTTTTGGTTATTAGTGCGTGAATGTGTTGTTGTTTACATTTGAGGAGTACATGTAACCATGTGTCTGCTTCTTGCGCGTTGCATATGGGGCACGTATGTGAGGGGTATGCATTTCTTCCGAAGAAGAGTTGTTTTCTAGCATGTCCCATGTATTGTCCGGTTCTAAATTTGATTAGGCATGTTTTTTGTTTGTCCGTGATAATCGGGTTGTGCCAAAAATCATTTGATAGTATTTTGTCAATATCTTTGTTGTCTAGCCACTTGTGGAGTTGATGTGTTTGGGTTGCTATGATGGATAGGTTAAGTTTTTTGTCATGTTTAGCGATGTATTTACCAAGGTGTCGGATGGGGCCTTTATCTGGTGTTTCTTGCATTGAATGCCACCAGTCTCTCTGTAGGTAGTATGGCGTAGGGTGTGCATGTTCATATGTGGTTGTAGCATCTCTATGTTCGAGTTCACAACCCATTTTGGCTAGTTTGTCCGCTTGTTCGTTACCACTGATGTTTGTGTGGGCTTTGACTTTATGGAGTGTAGTGGTTTGTGAGCGGGATTGCAACATTTCAATTATAGATTCGAGTATCTTTTTGTCCGGGTGGCTATTGTGTAGGGTTGGATGTTTTATTTGTGTGTTTAATAAGTATAGCACATTAAGGCAGTCTGTGAAGATGTGTGCCGGTTCGTTGCGATATGTGGTAATGAGGAGGCGGAGGGTATGGTGTATAGCCATTAGTTCGGCTCTTAGTATATTTTGGAGTCCGGGTAGTCTTTCTGTGATTTTGAGGTTTTTGAAAGGGTTGTATATACCATATCCGGCTTTTTCTCGTTTCCAATGTCCTTGGGTTGTTTCTTTGGGTGGTATGAATGATCCGTCTGTGTAATAGCAGAATTGTGGTTGATATTTAAGGGGAAGGCATATATCTTGGTTGGTGAAGGTGGAGACAGCAATAACTTGGGCCGTAGGTGGGGGAGGGTATATGAGTTGTGACCATTTCTTACTACGGTTTACTAGGGTATTTATGGGTGTGGGTGGTGCCGTTGTGTTAAATGTGGTGGGTAATTGTAAGGTATTGCTAATAATGTCCATTTGGTGCGCGTAATTTCCCGGGCCGAGTGACGTATTTTTGTGATGTATACATAGTATGCGGATGTCACGGCTTTCTATGCGTGGTTCAATTCGTAATTCGGGTGGTATAGTGGGTTCATCGTATATAATGGTGTCCGCTTTGAAGTGTGTTATGACATGTGAATCTGGGAAAGGGCCTATATGAGGTTGAAGGTTTTGGTACCAGTTCGGGTCGGTTGTTATGAGTATTGTAGTTGTATCTGGGTTATTTTGGGCTGCAAGTCTTGCCCAGTGTAGGGCTTGTTGGGCGTCTGCTTCCGTATGTGGATGGGCATACCCATTCCCTATCCATTTATGTTGGAATGTTGTTCCTATTGAACCGAATACTTTGTCTCGGGAAAATGGGGAGGAAAATTGTGTTAGCGTGGTAGGGCATGTTACAGGGGACGAAAAATAGGAGTGGGTGATGTGGAAGGAGTTGATGAGGTGTTCAATGATGGCATTAGGGAGGGTGTATTGTGCGAGTTTGAGAGGGTCATTTTTGGGCATTCTATATTTGTACCTTTGGTACAACCACGCCACTTCTTTTTCAAATGTTTGTATGGGGGGTTCTAAGTTGTGTACTTTAGTTAGTGCGACTTGGTATTGTTCCCATAACCATTGTAGTCTTTGTTCCGGGATGGTAACTAAGTGACGGCCATCGTTGTCGTAAATATGTGACGCGCCATGTTGGCTTTGGATGGTATGTTGTGTACATACGATGTCATTGTCAGGGTTGCATTCATTAATGTGGATATGACAGAGGGGTATATTCTGTGGGGGGGGAATGTATCTTGTATCTCTCAATTGGTCTTCATTAAAGTTTAATTGTAGGATGTTGGTGAAGTGTTTGTGTTGTTTTTGGGTGTAGTACCGTGTTAGGAGTAGTATGTTATGATTTATGGTATCTTGGTTGTTCCATGGGAATAGGTCTCTTTGTGGAAGCCATTTGTTATAATTTGTGCCGTTTAGAAGTTGCCATTGGCATAGATAGGATGTGTATTGTTTTGTAATTTTGTTTTTATCTTTGGAAGTGTGAGTACGGTCGTTTATTATAGAGTGTATTGGAAATTGGGTATGGTTTTTTTGGATATGTGGGGGGGGGGGGGTTTGGATACTCCGGGGGTGGAGGTGGCGGGGGTTGTGGGTTATGTCTATTAGTTCTTATGTGGGTATGATGGTTTTGTATTTTGTATGCGTTTTTTAGGGTATTTGGTATGGCGTGTGTTGGGCAATTGTTTGGGCATTGATTGTGGCATGTAGGTTCGCAAAAGAGTAGTCTTGCGTGATCTAGGGCGGCTTTAATTGTTTTAGTGGGGGGGGTATAATAGTGTTTAAAGTCATCATTCGTCATTAATTGTATGCCATTAGGATGTGTTATGTGTTTGAGTTCGGTTATGTTGTGTAATATTAATTTATGTAAGTATTGGAGGGAGGTAGTGAGGGTTAATGTTGGGGTATTTTGTGTTTGGCGTAGCCATTGTGTCTCTAGTGGTGTGGGTAGAAGAGGGAAATTTTCTAGTGTGCTTCTAAGGTGGGCGTTGCTAGTGGTTTTGAGGAGAAATAATGTTCTTGTGATTGGTGATCTTAGGCAATCATGTTGGGTTATGCGTGATATATTAAGTGAGCTGCCATGTTTGGCAAGTATGTGTTTGGTTAAACCATTATAGATTCTTCCTAGTCTACCTTTGTCATTTAGGGCGTTAATGAGTTGTTCACCTATACATGTTATATATGCGTTTTTTAGTGAGAAGGCTTCGGTGCCAAACATATTTTGTGGAAGTTGTGTAACGGCGTTTGATAGGCATTTCGGGAGACCACATATAGTTTTGTGGAGGGCAATTACTTTCTTATCTAATTTTTTGATGGCGGGGAGTGAATATGGTACGGCATAGAAACTATAGGCGATACCGGCTCTTATGACTGTGTCTACCATTTGAATTTTTTGTTTCATGGTAGCTGGGCATGTAGTTAGTAGTTTGCATTGTTTGATTAGTTTAGTGGTCGTAATGTGTGTTTGTGTTTTCCATTGTAGTGAGGGCACTAGATTAATTCCAAGGTAGACATATGGTTCATGTTGGCTTAGGATAGGTATGGATTGGTTTCGGAAGTTTATGTTAATATTTCTAAGGTGTGTTTTAAAGGCTTGGGGGTTTAGTTTTGATTTATTGGGGCAACCTGTGATAGCGCATTTTGGGATTCCGAGGTCCATACCGGCCCATTCACAATATTTATCTAATTTGTTTAGTTGGTGTTGGAGGGATGTTACATTGTTGGATATGGCCGCGAGATCATCGGCGTAGGCCGCGGAGCTTAATTTTATGTTGGAGGTATTGAAGGTATATCCGTTGTTTCCTTGTTGTAGCAATCTAAGAAGTGGTTCAAGAAAGATGATAAAAAGGTAAGGGCTCAAGGTGTCGCCTTGAATTGTTCCTCTTTGTATAGGTATTGGTTGTGTTTTTCCGAAATGTTCATCAATAAATGTTGTAGAGGATTGTGAATATATATTACCTACTAGGGCTACGGCATCTTGTGGGTAGCCAAGGTCTTGCATAATGGCAAGAAGTCTAGCATGGTCAATGGAGCCAAATGCATTTTTAAAGTCTATGTATAGGATATATATGTCTTGGTTGGTAAGTCGTGCATCTTCTAGTGCGGCGATGATAGTTTGTAGTTGTCTAGCGGTGCATCTTTCGGCTCTAAAACCCTCTTGACTATCGTGTAGAATTTGGTATTTTTCTCCTTATGAGGAGAGTATGCTCGTAAGTGTACTAGTAAATAATTTGTAGATAGTATTGGCAAGTGCGATAGGTCGGTGGTTGGTAAGTTGGTGGGGGTTTCCTTTTTTGTATAATAGGATTGTGAGGCTTGTTTTCCATGCTTCGGGAATTTGTTTTTGTTTGTAACAATGGGTGAAGAATAGTAAAAGTAGCGTATGGAATCTTGGCGGCATGTTTTTTAGTATGGTGTTAGGGATTTTATCGGGTCCGGGGGTTTTTCCATTGGCTAGGTTTTTGAGGCATATATCATATGTTTCTTGGTCTAGATATGTATGTAAGGGGATAAGGGTCTCACCTCTCTTTTCTATGGTATACCCATTTAGGTCATGCCATGGGTATTGTCTAACTCCGCAGACACATTGTTGAATATGATCGGGTTGGTAATGGCATGTTGGGACAGTTGGTCTATTACTGATGGATTATTGGGTGTGTATTTCTTGAGCGATGTCATGTGGGTTTGTAAGGATATTGTTAAATCTATCTATGAGGCAGTCGAGCGGGGGAGTTTCCGTGTTTTTGAAGACTTTTCTATTGATTTTTTTGGGACTTTTATCATAGAGTTGTTGATATTTGGATATGGTTTTTTTAATTTGTTTGTTGGTATAGTCGGTAGTGATTTTGCAGGCTTTGTTTTTGGCATTTTTGGCGATATTTGCTAAGGTTTCTATCCATGTGTCATTCGTGTGGGGGGGGTATTGTGGTGGGGGTATTGTGACGTGTCTATAGTTGTTAATTTCTTGTGTGATAATGGGGTGACTATGCCAGTTGGGGTTGTTTTTTATAATATATATAACTTTCCGGATTAGGTGATAAATAGAGAGGTGTTTTTTCCATTCTTTTTGGGATTTTTTTGGGAGATATCCACCTTGCTTGGTGATCCTATGTGGTAGTGTGGGGATGGGTGAGGCGTTACATGTCTCGAGGACTATGGAGGTAATATTGTCGGTAAGGATATTTAGTGAGTTGCAAGCTTGTTGCCATTGTCCATTTGTTAGGTGGTTATTTTGTAATAAGTGTATAAACTCATCTATTTGGTTGGAGTTGTTCTCAAAAAATTTGGTGTGAAAGTTTTCTAGTTTCTCTTGTGGGATGGGGTTGAGTATTCTTGGCGGCGGGTCTGAGTTTGTAGTGGGAGATTTAGCGATTAGCGTATTTGGGGGAATATGTAGTTATATGGGTAAATGGTCGGAGTTTAGCTGAATATTTTGGTTTGTAGTTGAGGTGTATTGGTGGTTTTGGGGGGTTTTTATGAAGAATCCATCTATTAAGCTGTTTTGTGTGTAATTATGTCCTCCTTGTCTTGAGAATGTTGTGTTTGTAGGGACGTATGATAGTTCAAGGCCGGTTGTAAATGAGCGCCAATTATGGTCTTCCATTTGTGGTGGTGTGGTTTGTTGGTCGTCTTGTCTACCAATTAGAGCTTTGTCCCTATTGAAGTCTCCGCAGAGGATATATGTGTGGTTAGGGTGTGCGGCTATTTTATTAGTTATAGTGGTTTGTATGATGGGGATAAGGGGAAGGTCCTCCTCGTGTGAGGGCATGTATAGATTGATTAGGATCCAGGGTTGTAAAGGTTGATTTGCTATTCGTGTTATTTGGAGGAACGGGGATATGTTGGCGGGGGTGGATATTTTGGAGAGGTTACCCGGGAATGCGTGTTTGTTATGAATTAGTAGGAGTAGGCCTCCTCTATAGCCTCTATATGTCATCCGTTGGCGTGCGATCCTTGTGATGTTATGCGTATTATTAAAGAAGAGTTTATATTGAGGGAATAGGCGTTGTATGTGTTTTGTAGATTCGGTGGCGGACAATTTGGTTTCTTGTATGGTGATGATTGACGGGGGTTGTTGGTGATGTGTGATTAGGTCTTGTAGGCATGGCATGGCGGTGTTGAGTGATGATACGTTCCAGGTTATGGCGTATGTATTTTGGCTAGTTAGTGGGGTTGAGTTATGTGAGGGTGTTGAGTTTTGAATTGGTGGGGGGTTAGGACGTGTGTATTCATTTATGGGCTCTTTAATTCTTAGTGCTTCTATTAATAGTTGTCTTGATAAGTATGGAAATGTTTCTTGTAAGTTTTGAATGTTGAGGGAATCATAATTTTGGTGTATGTAATCATATAGTTTGTTGTGTATTGTGTTAGGTGGGTTGATGGTATCTTTATATATGTTCCGAAATTGTGTATATGGATGTGGTGTGTTTATGTGCCTTTCGGTGGGTTGGTCAGTCTTGTCATTTTGTCTAATAGTTGAGTTGTCCAGTCTTGTGTGGGTTGTTGTTGTAGATACGTGTTGCATATTATAATTGAGGGGCTAATTGTTACAATCATTGCATAGATTATCCATGGGGGGGGGGGATGGTTACTATGTTGTTGTATATAATTGTATAGGTATGGGAGTGAGTTGATTGTTTGTGTGTGTAAGGGGTGCGTATTTTGGAAAAGAGGTTTGAATGTATTAGCTAAGTGTTGGTATTCCGGTTGAAGTTTGATTGTGCATGGGAGGAAATATGTAGTTTGGCGTCTTTTGTGTGAGGTGGGGTACGTTTGTAATAGATTAGGCATGGGGCCTGGATTAGGGTGGATATCCCCATATTGTAGTAGGAGTGTGGTAGGAAGTGGTCCCGAGTTGGATTCAATAAGTATGATTATGGAATTGTTCCAAGTGTAATATGTTATGGTTTTAATTTTTGGTTTTTTGTGGTGTGTGTTTGTTATGTAGTAAATGGTGCCTATATATATTATTGTATTAATGAGGATGGTTATATGAGTTATGTTTGTGTGAATTGTGTATAGGTTGTTGTTTATGTGTTGGTGGTGGTTGTGTGTATGTAAGGTGGTCTTTCTATGGTTATATTGTTGGGTTGTGTGTGTGTGTGTGTGGTGTATATGTTGTGATATTGTGTGGTCTATGAAAGTAATGGGGATTATGGGTGTATGTGGTGGATATTTTATAGTTGTTTGGGAGGTGTGGTAGTGTGCGTGTTTGTAGTGTATGGGTAGTGGTAAGTTTGGTGGTCTTAGTGTGTATGTGTGAGGTGTTTATTAGTGTGTGGTTATGGAGGGGGACGTTGTTGGGTTGTGGGTGGTTTGTGTGTGGTGTAAATGAGTTAGATAGTGTGCGCATATATATTTTGTTTTTATGTATATGTAAAGTGTTATGTTTTGAGTTCGTATATTGAGGTATGCCGTTGGTTTTAAGAACGTGTGTATTTATGTTTTTATTGGAGTTTTTTGTGATAGACATTCCTTTTTGTGGGAATTTGTGTGTTGGTGTGGGTGCTTGAGTGTGGTGGTGTATTTGTGAGACAAGTGGTTTGTGTCCGTGTAGGTGGCCTAGGCTAATTTTGAAGGGGTTAGGGGTGTGTTTTGTTGTGTGCATATGAGATGGCCCTTTTAGTTGGGCGTATTGAGCTTTGAGTATGGTAGTAGTAGGTGTAGAGTATTGTTTTGGTTTTTGTGTGCATTTTATAGGGTGTTTTTTGGAGGTATATGAGAGTGGGCCCGGGTGGGGTTGTATGTTTTCTACATATAGTATTTGCAAGCTAGTAAGTTGTGGGGGGGGGGGGGGGTTGGATGGTGATGAGTGGTTGAAGTGTACATATCTTATTTTACAATCGGTAACACGAGTATTGTTGTGATGGTGTATGTGACTATGTCCATTGTGTTGATGCATTGGGGGGAGTGTGGTGGGTAGTGTTGTGGATGTATGTATATTTAGTGTGGGTGCTATTTGTGGGGCTTCTTTTGGTGTGCAAATGAGTAATTTATTTTGTAGGGGTGTTAGGTTTAGGTGTCTTGGGTAAGAGGCGCTTGATTTTATGTGGGGTTCAAATATTTCTTCTAGTTGTTTATATTGGGGTGTGAGCGTGGATGTGTTTAGTGTGAGATATTGTGCTTGTCTTTGTGTGTGTTCTTGGGGTATGTTAGTGAGAGTTTTGAATATTGGACCCGGATTAGGTTCCACATCGCCGTGTTGGAGGAGTAGTGTGGAGTTGTTCCAAGTGTAGAATGTTATGTTTTTAATTTTTGGGTTTTTATGGTGCATGTGTGTTATGTAGTAGATGTGTCCTATGGGGGTTATTGTATTAATGGGGGGAATTGTGGGAGTTAGCTTGGGAGTATGAGTGTGTTTAGATAGCTTGAGGGTTTTTAAGGGGATAATGAGTGGATGGAGGTGTGGGTGGGTGTTTTTATGATGTGTGTGTATCATGTGATGTATCATAGGGGTTGTGGGTATCGGTTGTGGGTTTATATTATGGGTGTGATTTTGAGGAGCATATGTAGTGTGAGATGGATATTGTATTTGGTAAGTGGTAGGAAGGAAGCTTAGCCATAGTGTAAGGATAAGACTAAGTGTGATGAGTTTATTTAGGTGGTGGGGTGTTTGTAGGTGTTGGAAAGTTGGCACATTATGAGGTTGTTTTCGTATAGAGTTGTAGCAATGCTTTTGGTGGTAGATATTATGGAAGTATTGGGTGGGCACATAGGGGAACCAAATTGTGAGGTTGAACTCTTTATTATAAAAATAATATAAAATATAGCAAACAACAAGTAGGGGCCATTGAAGGTGATCTAGTGTATGTGAGCTATCCATTAAATGCGGGATGTCCTTGATGGTGCATTGTGGAGTTCCCATGGAAGCCCGGTGGAGCTTGGAGGGGGAGCGGGGGGGGGGGGGGGGGCGGTCGCATTTAATCCTTGTTGTATGATGTCCGGAGCGGCGGCGGCTAGTCCATTAACTAGCCCTTGCATGCGCATGTTAGATTGTTGAAATTCGTGGGCGATCGTCCCTAGAAGCGCTTGGAGGTGGGTCGTGTGGTGGACTATTGTGGCCGTGGTTGTCTCGATTTTCCGGTCCGTGTGCTCATTGATAGTTGTGGTGAGAGTACCAAACTTTTCGTCAAGTTTGTCTTCAAAATCCTTCATGGTCTTGGTGAGGTACCGTTCGGTGATGAGCGGGTTGGGGTTGGTCACATTGTTCATGGCTTGAACTTTGTCCGCGATGGCCTCTCTTACGGGTGCTTGAGCAAGTCAGATTGCCGTGTTGTTGGGGTCCGACCCATCAATACTACCCCTATGCGGTATGAAATCAACTCGCCGTCCAAGTATGATGGTTGATTTATGCAACCACTCCGTGTAAACCGCCGCGTTGAGGCATTGGATATGACACCAACCCGCTTGCCTATCGGTGTGGGGGAGATTGTTGGCGCCAAAGCTAATGCCTACAATGTTGTTCGCCCCAAAAGCTTGCCTTATGGATCGAGTGATGGACGTTTGTGTCTCACGTTGAGGGAGGTTGTTGGCTACTAGCGTCGTACTAATACGAAGCTCCGAGGGGTTGCCAACACCTCGATCCCGTGTGATGCTAACTTGTAAAATCTCTTGGTTGAAGATGAGTCCTTCTTTGAGTACTAAGTCTCGTGCCTCCTCCGTGGTTAAAGTAACAAATGCAAAGTTTTTATCTAACTCCGGCTTAGTGAGTCCCATGAACTCATGTTGCTTACCGGCGTAGTAACTTTCTCTAACTATGGTTTGAAGTATGTCAAATGCAAACTCATGGCGTAGAGATTCTCCCTTGATGTGTAAGCGGAGGTTGCGGGCTTTGGTGGCGAGCTCAAATCCTTTTTCGACCTTGCCAATCACCAACTCTCCATCCTCCATCTCCATGACGAACGCTCGGCTACCTTGGAGAAGGGCTAGGCCGTCTCGTTGTGGGTGTAGAAGGTGAATCTTGATGAACCCCGCCCAATTTTTAGTAATGGCATTGAGACCTATATCTATTGGGTTTGAGTAGGTTTTACCAAGGGGGATGTCCATTTGTCGTAGTCGTTCAAGGCAAGCTCCTCGTGCATCTTGTCTCGTTATGCCCTTAAAGCCGTAGTCAAAACGGATTGTAACTTGAAAGCCTTCGGATAATCCGGTGGTGGGGTCGACTTTCTCTAACTTTGGGAGTTGAGTGAAGTGGAGGTGATTTCCGGGAACCGCATCCGGACGCTCATGTGGATAGAGTGTTTGTGGCACTCGCGGGTAGGCTCTTCGAAGTGTCATGAAGTCGATGACTTCTCTTGGAGGCGTGCCTAGCTTAGCGAAATCTTCAGTGGTGCGGTGTTCCCGTAGTGCTTCTTGTCCTTTGTGGAGTGCAATGGCCTCATGAATTGGGAATCCGAGCCACATTTGAGACACCATCTCAATGCTAGGGATTGCTTCCTTGGACCTCATGTTGTGGGATTTGTTGGAATCCGAGTGAGTTGTGTGTTTTCCCTCTTCGCTTCTTCTTCGCTTGGCGCTATGATTGTCAATTGTAGTCACCTTCCTTGGGCTCTTGTGTGCGGTGGATGTGGGCGTTGTGGCGGCGGGATTGCTTGTGTCTAATCGATAGATTGCGGCTTGATTTGGCGCGGCGGTGAACTCCTCATTGGTCATTGAGAGTCGAAGAGAGCTTCCGCCGTGCTCGGGGGAGACGTCGGCTAGCTGCATGTCTATATCGTAATCATGAATTGGAGGGGGCAGCGCATGCATATCTAGGTGTTCATCCGGCCCTTCTTCCTCATCTTCTTCACTAAAGTCCCCTAGCAGCACTCTCCTGCTCCTGGTCTTGGGGGGGGTATGGGCGTCTGGTGTGGTTCTCTGGTCCTGTTGGGAGGTTGGTGTCGCTCTGGCGCTTGGGTCTGGTTCGAGTTTCTCCTCCACCGCTCCGCTGGGCGCCGCTAGGTGCCCTGGTTGCTGCTCCTCGCTGGTTGACGGCGCCTCCCTCTCCGCTGTCGGGCCCTCCTCTTCGGACCTCCTCGGGCGTCTGCAGCTGTGCGGCGTTCTGCTGTTGTGCATTGCTGGGGGTCTTCAGTGTGCTGTGCGGCGGTGGGTTGGAAGCGAGTCGGACGTCGTGGCTTCCTGGGCTGCTCAGATTGTGTGCTCCTGTCTGGGGCCCGTCTTGGTGGGATCGAAATGTTGTTGTGGGCTCTTCGGTTCGAATTGCGAGGCTTCGATCGGCTCCGCCTGCGCTTCGTGTCTTCTTGCTTCTAGTCCTGTTGTCTACTGCGGCCGACTTCATGGTGGTGTCTGTGTGGGAAGTCATTGTGGGGTGGATGAGGGTGAGAGAGAGTGAGGTGAGGAATTGTGTGTTGTACCGGGGTATTTGTGTGCAGGGTGGTGGGTGGTGGGTGGGTGAATTGTTGTTTTGAGGTGTGAGTGTATTTTTTGGGTGCTGCTAGGGTGTGATGGGTGTGAATCAGTGAGGCCAGGGGTGGTGCGTGCATTTTTAGTGTAGGATTAGGCTGTCTTGTGGGGGTTGGCTTGTGTCTCTTTGTGGTGAGGTGTGGAGGGAGTACGCTAAGTTGGGGATCTGCTTTGTCGTAGTTGAGATCGTGTCTAGGTCGGGCTCGGAGGGTGTTCTGGCGTTTTTTCGTTTGAGGGAGGCGATGCTGAATTGTGCGCTGTTCGTGGGCTAGTGGGAGCGAGAGGGGGTCAGGGGGTCGGCGTTCTTTGAGGTTAGGTCTGGGGTTTGCTGTTTTTGGGGTGAGTGATTGGGAGCGAGTGTGTGGGATTTGTGTGAGTGGGAGTGGCTGTGTGGAGATTGCATTATGTGGAGGGTGTTGTGATTGTGCGGGGAGTTCGAGTCTGGTGGTGTGGGCGCCTGCCGGCAGCGGGTGGTGACTTTGTGCGGAGAGGATCGAGCAGGTATTTTCGTGTGGAGGCAGGGGCCGGCAACATCGTTTCAGAGGTAAGCTGATAGGTATTGCAGAGTGGGATTTGTGGGTTGTGTTGTGATGTGTATTTGATTGATGATGAGTGCAAGTCTTTATACTTACGATTGTGTGCTTGTGTTTTGTGGGTGTTGCTGGCGCTGGAGAGATCGCGGTGTTTGAGGGTGGATGTCGCGCACCTCTCCATGAGGAGTGCCCGAAACACCATGGGCACAAGGGGGACCCCGGAGTGACACCCGGGACTTGTGGCGCCGTTGGTGAGAGGGCCCAAGTGATCCTAGTGTGGATGAGGTCCCCGGGCGTTGGGAACGCCTCCCATCCACGAAGACTAGGAGGCACAAGGGTAAGGCCATGAACTATGCGTAGCTCATGGCGTGGTGATTCGAGAATGCTCAAGAACACCTCAATCCGAGGTGTGAGCTAGGAGTTATGGCCATTTGAGTGGGGCGCTGTCCCGGGACAGCGCCCTAGTACAGCAGTGCCTGGGAGTGATTCCCGGGACTGCCAAGGTTCAAACAGGCATAACTTCCTCAAGACTTGCCCGAATGGGGCAAGTGAGGAGTCCATCGGCATCTACGTGAAGCGTAGATGAAGATGGAGTGGTTGGTTGCTGGAATCAGACATCATACAAGGAAGTTATGATGGTCTGAAGCTGCTGGGGGCTTCTAGGCCCAGCGGCTAAGGGAAAATGTCCACTTGGCCCCAACTCTTGGTAGAGAGACAAGAGGTTGGTTGACGGTGGGGTGGGGGCCCCGCGTGAAGTCCTAGAGGCTTATATGGGTGAGGTGGTGTGGCCTCACCCACCCGAGGCCGAACGGCACGGCCTCCATGGGCATTGGCCCAATGTGAGGCCATAGTTGCCTAGTATGGTTCGGGTTGTTGTAGTGTTGCTCCGGCAACGCGATGATCAACATGGGATTGGACTTCCATGGATGGAAGTCCACATCTAGGAATGGGTTACCGATTAAGGGGTGAGTCCCTAAAGCAAAGTAGGAGGGTTGGTTCCCTCCTATGAACTATAAGGTCCGGGGTAGGAGGAGCTAACCATTAGCATGGCGGAATGCGAATGGTTAGCGCTCGTAACCTTTGCTAGAATTGAAAATTGGCAAGATTGCTAAGGGGGTTAGCAAGGGTTGCGACAGTGGATCAGGCTGGTCGACTTCTTGGTGGGGTGTATGTGCTAGGAGTGAGGAGTAGTGTATGAGTGCGAGATGTAGTATTGCTGGATTGTGATTTGCGGGGATTAGTATAGGAGGAGGAAAGCATACAGGGTAGATTTCTGGTGGTGGTATTGATGGAAGGTAGTTTGGTAAGTAGCGAGTGTGGAGTATTGATGAGAGGACAGTGAGGTGTGTGGAGATACACAATATGTTGGTGCTAATGAGCACCCATTGAATAAACAGGGAAAGAACCCTTTTGTTGAAAGTTTGCAGCGGCCTTCTTCTTTCTTTCTCTCCTGCCTCCAGATCCGGTTTTGGGTCTTGTTTTTGCTCGTCTTTGGGCACCTTTTCTTGATGCAGACATGTTGTATTGTGTTGATGCCGGTTCTTGTAGCACTGGTTGCTTGTCGATGATGCGGGGGTTGCTCTCTGTCGCTCTCTGTAGTAGTTTGAAGGTATGCGGGGCCGTGATTGCGGCGAGGGGTTAGGTCTTCGGGGTGGCCAGTGCTGATCTGCACACAGATCTGGGAGTGTGCTTGGCCGCGGTTGCGGCGGGGGGTTAGGTTTTCGGAGATGATTTGCACACACATCTCCTAGTTGTCGTAGTGGTTGTTTGGATCTTGACTTCGGCGTTGGTTGCTGTTCGTTGTGGCCTTTGTGTCTCACCAAGGCCGAGCGCTGCTCAGCCGGTGCGCTCCGGGCTCTCCTCCTGGCTCTCCTCATGGCTCCACTTCTGTGCATATAAGATAGATAACCAAATACTACTCTTGTGGGCCCTAGAATTTAAGAGACTCACCTTGCCTACAACTCAAATCCGGTGCAGATTTATGAAGGGAGTCAGACATCGAAGCCCCCTCCAATATCAATGGTTACAGAATTCACCCAACGCATCCCATCGATTAGCATCCCGCGCATCCCAACCTCGTGATACAATATGTACATATATCAAGTTAGACCAAGCCGTGGTTACGTGGTAGCTTTGAGCCTTTAAGATATGAATGACAAAGGTGATTTGTGCAAGCTTTACATGATTGAACAATTCTAAGGAATATGTCAACATAAACTATAAATATCACGAGAGTAAGATGACGTCGGCCGAGGGGATGTTATGAATGAGAGAGAGTTCACTCTAGGCTTAGCTTGTCTGTAAATCGGCTTGTACACTATCATAGAATAATTGGTTGGTGTATTACCGTGTTTTGTGCCAAGTCTAAGAGAATTAGTCCCTATACTCTATTTCTATACTCCATATATAATTTACATCCCTCGCATCCCAACCTCCTAGTACACTATGTACATTGGACGAGGTAGTGTACACTAAGGGCATTTCTTAATCATAGAACCTAGGAACCATGGATTGCATGAGTGATACCTAATAAAAAGAGCTTCTATTCACTACACTAAATAATGTATGAACTGTCACCAATTTTATATGTCTTGCTCGAGACTCAATGTAAACCCCCGTGTAGTGTTGACCATCACTCGATGTGAACCTAACATTATTTGTCATTCCTTTTAAAAGCATTTGGACATGAGAAGTTTACATTGTTTCATTTCTTGTCACTTACTAAGTGATTTTTCATCCAAATTTCAATCATCCACGACAATATTTCATTACAAAATTGGTAGGATGCATAATATATGCCAAACTTCATGTCAATAATTGGCAACTGGATGAACTGAAAGTAACTTGGGGTGACCATACTTGTAAACTCGTTCATACAAAGTGTCACCAGAAATTTTACCACATCAACATAAAATATCATATTATGACACTAATAACAATATTTAGTGTAATCATAATAGTGCATATTGAAGTAAGAGGTTTGGGCATTTCTTGAGCAATTCTATCCTTACTTTCAAGTTTAGTCACTTCTTAGTACATCCTCTTGTTCAAAGGCCATTTCATTACCCTACATATTTGTGTATCTTTCAATACCCAAGAGGGTGGGTGGGACCATCCCTCAAGGAAAATCTTTCTTTAACTATCTTCCCAAATTTGGCACTTTCCCATATAGGTTTGCCTCCTACCACTAAAACATTTATAACCTCAATCATCAATCTAGGAAGGTGATATTTACCGCTAGTACGTTCCTGACCCTATATACACTTAGGTAAAATGTTGTGCTAAATATATAAATTTCAACATGTTCAAGCTCAAAAACGTGTGCAAGACAAAATCAATGGAGCTTCCAAAGTCTACCTTAAATCCATAGGCATTGTATTCTTAATTTTCTTGTAGAATACATAAGCAACATATACATAATTTTTTAAAGAAAGATGAGATACAAAACTTAAGAGTGCTACCAAATTTGTGAAGGTCTGCCTCACATGTGCCCATGCCACCAACCAAATCCACAAAGAGGGTTAGGAAAGTACACAAGGTAAACATTAGCAGGACCCAATTGTTATCTATGTCACACAGTCATGTACAACATAAACATCCATTTTGTATCACTAAGTACACATATTGCCATTGAGTATTCCACCTGTTTTTTAGATATTTGAGCCACGCGAGACTGAGCTTTATAGCAGGTTACACACTCCTTCCACCTTTACTAGTATTCACTCCTTAACCTAGTAATCTCAATGATTACTTAGGGTAAACAACCGTTGTTGCTTAAACTATGAGAGAAGACTCTCATGGTTTCCCTTGGAACGGGCATCACAAGAATTATAAGACTCTTAAAGATTATTACCTCCTCCCAAATGTGAACACCTTGAACATGTTTGGACAAGCCAATGTCATGCATATGTCTCCCCAAGAGTAAGCCCATGATTCTCACAAGGTTGGGGTGGAAATATCTAGTTCATTGATACCCTGACTATGATTGTGTGGGTCATATATAGTGGTAGAGTATGAGCCCAAAATGGTTGCTCATATTTGTTTTATGTTTAGAACTTATTTAGAATTGCATTTGAGGTCATTATTGAAATATCAAAAAGTATAAAAAGAGTGAGGCTTGGTGTGGATTTATGTTTTAGGCCTTAAGCCTATTTTGTGTGGTTAATTAGAAGCTTAGTAGCATTAGGGAGTGTTTTGGTTAAGTGAGTAGTGGTTGATGAAGCACGGGGAAGGGCCTTGGGTTTAAACGTTTGATTTAGAACATGTTCGTGTTGGTTTAGGGGGTGAGGGTTTAAGTGGATAGGATAAGGTCCTACTAAGTAGGAGAGGGTTAAGGGGTTTGTGGTTTTGGGTGCCCTCTTCTTTTCTCTCCTCTCTTCCTTTCTGTTCCTCTCCTCTCCTCTCCTCTCTCTCTTTCTCTCTTCTCTAGGAAGTTGAGTTCTTAGAGCTTGGAAAAATGTGGGAATTAGGTAGGGGACTTAGTGGAATTAATGGAATTAGGAAGGGGAATTAGGAAGGGGAATTAGGAAGGGGAATTAGGTAGAGGACTTAGTGGAATTAGTTAGGAACTGCTGTGATTAGTTGCTACTGCTGGAGCTAATTAGCTCTCGGACTGCTAGGATTAGTGCTACTGCTGGAGCTAAGGTCTCTCAGACTGTTGGGATTAGTGCTACTGCTGGAGCTAAGGTGCTGTCGGACTGCTGGGATTAGTGCTACTGCTGGAGCTAAGGTCTCTCCGACTGCTGGGATTAGTGCTATTGCTAGAGCTAGTGCTCTCAGACTGCTGGGATTAATGCTACTGCTGGAGCTAAGGAGCTCTCGGACTGCTGGGATTAGTGCTACTTCTGGAGCTAAGGAGCTCATCGGCTATTGATGCACGGCCGAGACCCGGAAGGAAGACCGGGTATGAGACGGTTATAGAAGACCGGGTACGAGCCGGGTATGGGCCGGGTAGGGCCAATGGCCAAGGGCTAAGGGCCTAAGGGGGATTTTGCTCCACAATTAGAAGGTGGTCTAGGGGGGGGTGAGCTTTTGGTAGTGAGTGAGGGTGGTGTGTAAATTAGTGTAGGGAGAAGGGGATAGATAGGGAAGAGCATTTTTCAATGCTTGTACTCTCATTATGGAATAAATTGGTGTGCAAGAATTTATGGGAATTGAAATGGAGTTTTACTAGTTGGTAAGAGGGAGCTATGTGAACATGAATGTGATACTCATTCCCTCACCCGGACTAGGACGCTTAAGGGTGGGCGGTTTGGCCTCAAACTATGGCATGACAAAAATGAAGTATTTTCTGGCCACATGGCTTAAGTGCAAATTTGTGACTGCATAGTGGGAAGAAGAAGTCCTCTTCAAGAAGATTGCTCTTTAGTATGTGTGCACACCGCCACCTTCCATTCTCAAGTATCGAAGTGTTGAGGTGACTAACCTACTTGAGAGTCATTATGGGCAACTAACCACAAATGGCATTTTTTTCCTTCTCTTTTTTGTATGCACACCGAATTCAAAGCCAACCCAACCATACCCATACCCAACCAATCCTCCTCTTCAATTTAACTCTAAGTTAGTGGATAGAAATGTATGTGTATAGAACATCCAACATTTGACATGTATGTGTATAAAACATGCCCAAAAACAATGGTTGAAATTTTAATAGTTGAGCACTTTGGAGCTCATCACAAAGGCCATAAACCATCTCTGACTTTAGGTCGTCAATGGAATTAAAATATTAAAAAGTTCTACAGTTGATAAGATACTGAATGCAAATCAAACCCTGACACACGCACACACGCATGCACACACGCGCATGCACAACTATAGAACTATATTTACGTATTTGTCAAAAATTGTATTGACCATAATAAAATCACTTTCAACTCTCATCTTTTGGTAGGTCATAAACCTACATGTGCTCTAAAGACTTAAAGAGTTTCAACCCAAAGCTCTATAGTCTTGTCCTATGAAGAATTAAATTTTAACTTGAATTTTTAGAATGCTCACATAAAATTCACCAAGTCATTTGAAGACACCATCAATTGTTGTGGATAGATTTGATCTTTAAAGTGACATCAACAAGTTTTCTTCAACAACAAAAGTTTACGAGTATGGCCTTGCAACCTTCACTTCATAGCAAATGAACAGTGTAGGTTAGTAAGGCTAATCGTAAATTTAAGAAAGCCACCAACGGCCACAAGTTAGTAAAAGTAGACGATACAATGCAACCTTGGCAATGGAGAGGTGACCAAAGATGCGTGGTGTTTACCGAACTCAACCATTAGTAAGGTGAAAATACATCGACCTATTCTATAGCCAATTAATGACTAGTTTTAGATGACGTGACTCTAAAAATGATACCAAAGCACTCGAAATCAGTTTTAAATCGTTTATGGTATTTAATGTCACATACACTATTGGCAAACTCTTTAAACTAGATGTGTGGAGATCTGGTAGTGTCACATACTTTAAATGTCAACATGACAGGGTTGCACATGAGAAATTCATCAGCCGACACGTTTACATCCGTCCGACAGATGTTCATCCATCCAGTTCTCCTCCTCCGTTTCTCTCCTCCTGCGAGGAAGACGCAGGGCAAACTCGGGAGAGCAGAGTCGCCGAGCCAAGCAGCGCGCTAGAAGCGAAACTTGAAGTGCCATCTCTCCCATAGGCTCCAAGTTTCAATGATCCAGGGAGCCGTTCAATTCTTTCTCTACACATCGATGGCTAAATTGCACCTTCAAAGCGATTTGAGCTAGGCTCTTGGTGATGCTTTGACTACTGCAGTAGGCTGCAGACAAGAGTTTGGAGGATTGGTGGGACGAGCGAAAGAGTGAGGCGATTTGAAACAAGGCCGGGGTGTCTGTCTTCTTGGAAAGCTTCTACTATCTCAGGTAGAATCAGCAACGGCGTCAGTGCGTGTGCCTACCGACACTGCCCTTGTTTAGTAGTCCTTTTTGGTGCTTTTGTTCTGCCTCCGTCCAGGCTGAATTGTTGGATATCTTACAGGTGTGAGAACCATGCATATCTGTGGACAAAAACCCGTCTGATGTAAGAGATCCTCCACGGTGACTTCTTTATTATCTCTCTCTCTCTCCAAACTTTTGTTACTTCTCCTCCCTTGGACTTGCCTCCCAGCAGCAGCGACTGCCCCACTTCTGGCTCTCAATGAGCTCGGCCGAATTTTTCAAGTAAGTGCCTGCGTCGACCTGCTCAAGTGAGTTTCATTCAATGCGTTGTCACGGAAGGAGGTGGCTGGATTTGCTAGGTGTATAAGAGTGTGGTATGTCCGGGGGTTGGATTTCGGGTTCCCAAAGTGTGAAAAAGTATCTGCATTGCAGATTTTCTTCTTCTGAAACTTCAGTGTTTCTACTTTGATCGAGATTCAGCGAACATCATGTGTGCTAGAGGTTTAGGTGTTCGGTGACGGTGGTTGTCCAGGTCTAAATCTAATGATGATGATGCTATAGCTCACAGTCAGTCTGGCACGAGGAACGTATTGTTTGAAGGCAAGTTTGTAAAGTTACAAACTGATTATTGACTAGCTAAGCCAGCTCGGAGGAACCGGAGTCAGAGTCAGATTCTAGCATTGCCTGCTCTTTGTTTCCATCAGGATGAGGTAATACATATCCACCACGTTCAGAAAATGTGTTGTGGCCCACTAGATTTTTTTACGAATTCTTTCAAAAAACGAGGTGCGTAATCTCTTTCCAGGAAACTGCGTTCAAAAGTGGGCACTGAGTGGAAACGATTACCCTCAAACCTAGGATGCAATAATATAAGTGGTACCTTCATTGTTACACTGTCGTCTTCGTGAAACAATTTAGGAACAGTGGTCGTCATGTTTCAACTTTTCTGCCTAAATCGTTGCAAAGCTCCATAAAATTTCTTCAAGGTACAACCTGCAAACTTTGAGAAAATTCCTATTTGCACCTCCAGTGCACATGTTTAGGGGATTCTGCAATTGTGATAATCCTCTCTCAAAAGTCACTCGTCATTGAACCTCAATGATATCTTTGCTAGTGCAACATGTAAGCCGGGTCAAAATTCTTTCCACCATTTTCTATTGCATCACAATAGATGCGGATGCCAGTGGGCACAAAACTTGAGTTCGTTGTTTTCATCTTCAATTATGGCCTTCCAACACTATTACCCATGTCAAATATTAGCACGATAGCAGCCGTTGATGGACATTATGTCCTGGTTTAGACCATATGATGGTTCCTTCTGTCTGGCATCTGTTGTAGTCATTGTATGACTCCTCTGTTTCTAACTTATTGACCGCAGTGAGCCACTGAAGTCATTTGACATCTTATCACTTAGTATGCTACACTACTCATCATATCATCCTTGTAGTTCATGGAGACATTTATGGTAACAGATTGTTTGTTGGAAAAACCCTCATTGGATAGTCTTTCATTGCAGTTAGGGGGCTGAGAGGTGAAGTATTCAACTTATTAATGCACACATGCTGGAATTCAGAAGTTTAGTCTTTGTGCAACATAAGAGTTATTCTTGGAGGTCTATGGTTGTGAAGCGACGTGGATGCAATTGCATGTTTAATAATTCAAAGTCTATCAATTTGAAGAGCAACTCAGAAGGTGATTCTTGTGCATCTCCATTAGTAAGTAGATTTCACAGAAGATGCAGAGGTTTAGGTTGGAGAGGCGAATTATTCATCTAATTGTGCACGTATTGAGAACCACGCCGTGGAATTTAACCATACTAGTTTACTGTTTTTGGAACAGGAGGAGCTAGTCTCAGAGGCCAAATGGTTGCTAAGGGATGCGGGTGTGCGTGCAATTTTTTGATATCAAAGGTTGTCAACTTAAAGAACAACTTGGAGGGTGTGTTCTTGAGCAGCCACACAAGTGAGTAGGTGTCTCAAAGTGCGTTTACACACAATCACCGTTTCCGTGGTTGATGGTTGTTCTTCATTCTCTTCGTCTCCATCTGTTTGTATTACTATGTGGTAGCAGGAGAAAACTACAAGGCCAAAGCATGGGAGAGGATTTCTAGGAGGCAATTTCTCTTGTACCACCTTTCCACCTGTACCCAAATTTTGTTTGTCTCCACTGCACGGATTGGAGCAATAGGAGGGACAATCTTTGAGTTCAAAATCCACTCTTCGATTACTCTTGTGGTGGTGTGGAAACGAAACGAAATTGGGGTTGTGTTTGAAAGTGGGGCCGAACCACAACTCAACGACCGTGGTGGTTTAGGGTTTGGTGGTGATGATCTTTACTTTTTGGTTGCCTGCGACAGATTCCTGAAGAACTCGCCGAGCATTACTTGAGCAGAAGTGGGTTCCACTACCCAGATATTTGTGTGTACGCGCCCCCTGCTTTCTGAAATTTATGTGTCTGTTTTTTTTGGTTTATTAATTTATTTGCTACAATGCGTGAAGGTTAAGCTGTCATTGGTATGGAATTATCTCTTGGTACTGTTGTTAGTTTTGAACTTTCAAAATTTTGATATACTAAGGTATGTGGGTGTTATTAGGTTTGTTTTTCATGTTCTTCAACTTCTAGCAATTGGATTTACACAAATGAACTTGTAAATTGCATTAGCAAATCTACAATGAAGCATCAGCAAAAATCAGATTGAAATCGGAGCTCCTCCGATTTAGTTATGGATATTGGAAGTGCATGTTTCTTGTTCTTTAACTGAATACATAGGACCACCCAATTTGTCTTCACTATTGAGTGTGGAGTAGTTAATAGAATTTGAAGACAAAGTCCCATCTCTTATAAACATGTGTCATTATGGAGTCTGATCTTTGATCCTCACCTAACCACAAACGCATCAAATATGTGAGTCTGATTTAGAAAACTAACTGAATAACACCCTCATACCTTATACATCTCATTTAGTGCGGCCCACACTAGGCATCATTGTTGACCATGTAATGATCTTCCAATTACTGGGTGGCAACCATAGGAGGCGACATGGGACACTTGCTGCTACATGAAAAGTCATGGAGGTCACCTTAGTTAACGTGGCACACCAATTTTGATGACACACTTAATCAGATTAGTGTAGTTCTGCGAGGATTTTTCTGTTTCTTGCTGTTCTTGCAGGTTTCTGAATGGAACTGGGCATGGGCAAAGAATTCTCAGGAGGTAGTAGGGAAGGTTTGCTTGATGCTTTCAGTTACTGTGACGTTGATCTGGGAATGCAGGTGGAATGAGCCGTGGTTTCTTGCACAGACTTGAATTGCGTTTTGGCAATTATGATGGTTTGGTCTCTATGGCTATTGATGATTTCCTCTCATAAATTTGATGGTAGTCAATGGTCACAGTGAATTTTTCGTCCACAGTAGATAACGTCAACTTAATGACTGTCATGCCTGAGAATATTCTGAAGGCTCTGTGACTTGTGAGTCTGTTTGTTGATTTGTTATTACAGATCGGCAGGTAAGTTAACTTAAATTGCAGCTCTATGGCGGAGGAATCGGAGGAACTTTGTCTCCAATCGTCCATTGTTCGGTTCAGAGCAGGTGAGCTGTGGTTTCTTGTATAGACTTGAAATTGTGTTTGTCAATGACAAAGGTTCATTCTTCGAGGCCATTGATGATTTCATCTCTTTCGTTGATAGTCAACCGTCACAGTGAAGTTTTGTGCACAGTAGGTAAACTTAGCTTTATCACTGCCATGACCAGAATTGATCAGAAGGTTCCGTGGGGTGTGAAGAGTCTGTTTGTTGTGGATTGCCTCCTGCTGATCGGTAGGTAAGTCTATTAATGGGTTTTTAGTGTCGGGATGTTGAAACGAGAGAAGGAAGGAAGGTGTGTATGTTGAAACGACGATTTCCTGGACTATCTTATCTTGGCGCTTTGCCAAAAGTTGCACCGAATTCTTTTTCCCCCTCGTTAGTGTCGGCAAGTTGACTTTTTGCATCACAAGTGAACGGTGGGTGGATGTGTACTAAGTTATTTCTGTAAGTTTCTTGAATTGTTGAGGAGAATATCGTGCTCTTCTGTCTCAATTTCTGGAAGTAGTACTCTGTCGGTATGACTTGTCTGTGGCCTTGCGTGCTTGCACGCTTTGATTCTTCTCTTTGGTTTATCGTGAGTAATTTGGTATAGGCAAAGATGTCCGACAGTGAATTGCCGAGAATGACAAGCAAGTTGTGGGGAGGATTAATTAGGCCTATTGCGTTGAATGCTAAACTTGCGACTTTAGGAATGTCTTTCTTGATCGTCGAACGGGAGAAAGAGCCTCTAGTGCACTAGAATTCTTATAATTGTGCTCCGGGATCGTGGGTACGTCAATCGGTGGTGTCAGCATGCACAGGCGAGTAATCTCGTGCAATGTCAATTATGGGTAATTGCACTCACTCAGAATCATGGGTACATTTGTTGCAGTTGTAGGTTGGACAACCCCGGGTATTGCTTTTTGTTGGTACGCAATCCTGTAAGGCATGCAGTTGTTAGTCAGTGACTTAGCTTATATTGATCAGTTTATAAGTCCTGAAATTTGTGTTGCACTATGAAATTTATGATGAGGCATCAACAAATTTGTCAGTATTTGGTTTAA
This sequence comes from Polytrichum commune, assembly GCA_950295325.1. NCBI lineage: Eukaryota > Viridiplantae > Streptophyta > Polytrichopsida > Polytrichales > Polytrichaceae > Polytrichum > Polytrichum commune. The sequence continues at coordinate 51,449,878 of OX485807.1, forward strand.
GGATGCAATCACAGTAGCAGTCTCAGGGAGAGACTCACTGAAACCGAATAAATCAGGGAACTAATCACTCTTATTGTTACAATACCCAGTTGGCTTCAGTACAAAGTCCAAACTATGTTCTAAGTAATTTTTGTTCTGTTAAATGGCTTTTAAAAGCCACATCACTTCACCGCCTTTTGTCATGTGCACCCAAATGGTTCAATGGACTTTCTTTAATACCCATATTAGTTGCAAATGTTGCAAATTAATATAAGGAAAGGTCTTTGTTTCGTTTAGTTTTGTCACGTCGGGGAGTTCCCACACCTCAGGGTTGTAATCACGCTTGTTACCATTCAAGGGTCCTTGATGAACAGGGTGCACAAGAGGTTTCACAGCTACCGGACCAAACAGGATGGAACTCTAATATTCAAGAAAATCTTGGCACTGGATTTCAATACAAAAAGGATAAATTGTTCAATTGGAGTATTTGGAGTACATAATCGTGGAAAAAAGTCCTGATGTAAGAGGATCATCCATTGTGACTTCTTTGTTAGTTCTAAACATATCCTGAAGCATACTTGTTGTGTGGTGATTTTTGCTGGAGTTTCTGGGAGAGACCTGCTATTGAAGGATCTGCAACAATTTATAAAGTGCTGAAGTATATGTAGGGAGTGGTCGATTGCATGTGATTTCTTTCCTTCATTAGATGATTGGCACAATGAATCCTGAGGTAAAACCCGCCGACAAGGCTTGGCGCTCTAAATTCTTTACAAGAGCTCATGTTCCAAATTTGTCCAGAGAATTTCTACTGTGCGTTCCTTTACCTTTAAGTGGACAACTTTACTTGACGTAGTAATTTTCATTACTTGACCTAGTGAACAACAACTGAATGCAGTTGAAAGGGCCAGAAGACAACATGTGCATAAAAAAAACAAGGCTTGACATGTGGCCTCCAGGGGGTAATCTATATAATCTTCCAGCATAAACTGAGTGTTTGTTAGGTAATCCGGATACCCTGAGAATGGTTCCATTTGAGGCTCAGGGTTACAATTGGATCTTGGTGGATGGGAGAAGGCTTCATGAATACTTACGACCAACACATCAAATATTAGTATATTGGACAAAAGTAGCAGAATAAAAATAATCACCCACATTGAGAGTGTAGGAAACATCTAATATGGCCAACGCTAATTTTTGTGCATAAATTTATTACGGGTTACAAATAAATGTGGCCCACAATACTAGGACTACTTAGAGTACATTGTATTGTCTAATTAGTGTGGGCTATACTTGGAATTACGTGTTGCTATAGCTTTTACTGAGAGCATCCTTTCTCACCCAAATAAAATAAGTAGTTAGTAAGCACACTTACCCGTATGATATAACTTTGTTGGTAAAAAAAATCCCGGCAAAAAGTTTTAGCAACACGTCACTCCAAATGGTAACCTACACTAATTAGAGAAATCAATGTACACTAAATTTGATATTTAGTGTTTGATTATATTTAGTGTTTTTACCACCCTATCATGCTATATCCTTACTAACACCAAATTCGTGCATATAACTTCCACATATTACCATAGTTGATATTTAGGGCTTGAGTATACATTTAATTTTGCTTGCTTTCTTAGGGTTAGTGATATTTAGTGTTTGCGTTTGTATTTAGTGTATCAAACACTAAATATCATATCTAGGGTAGTTATGGAAGGTGTAGAAAAGTCAAATTGACGCATATCCACCTCAGCAAGTTCCTCTTCCAGCTGTATTTGACTTGACAAACAAGGGACCATAGTTACTATATGCAATCTGGTGTAAATACTTGGGTTTAGGGGGGAGAGTCCTCCTCGCGTGCCACAGCTCCAGAGCAGTACAAACGGGCCTTGTAGACCACACCAAAGTGAAGCCACTGTTGCCCTTCAATCTTTTCCCTCAAGTATGCATGCTTTTACCTTCTGATTCACCCTTAGCCACCACGTTGATCCCCACATGCTCTCGGTGCGTGTGATCAATTGGTGGTTGAAGCTTCTGCAATGGGAACACAAATGTGGGTTGTGGTAGCATATATAGTAGATACCAACGGATGAGTTTAAGTAGGTGTACCGGATGAAGGGTTAGGGTTTACTTACACACGTTGTATTACTCCTTTCCATTTCTTAACCTCTCCATGCTCTTCTTGTTTTCGGAGTGCATGTGTATTCCTGGCTAAGGGCGATTGTGCTGTGACGGTAAGTCGTCTACTCTCTGTGGAAAACCCTTCCTCTTCGACACTTGAATGGTTGCAGGGTTGCACTAGCAAACCCTGATCGTCTACCATAGCCATCCACCGCGAATCTTGAAGTGTTTGAGTTTTGAATCTGTAAGAGTAACAATGTCTGATCGCATATTGGAGGCTTTTTGGTGGTAGTTGAGACCGAGACCGGATCTTCATTGAAGAAGCAGAAGAGGAGATGATGGCTGAATCTCGTTCTGTAAGGGTTTGATTCGAAATGTAGCTCTTTAAATGAAACTCTGTATTGAGTTCTTGGTTTCAAGTTCCAAGAAAACCCGCTTCTGTGTTCTGGGCTTGACAAAAAAGAAGTTGTTGATGTTGAGGTTTACTCACGTTTTGTGTTGCAAAAGTTGAATAGCAAGATCTGACAAATGTCTTGGAGCCAACTGGCCAGGGTTTAGCAGTGTTCATCATCATTTTGATGAATCCATCACTCTTTTCTGGTGCCTTGGATCTTTCTGAGTCAATCATCTCATTAAATACTGTGATGTGTTTGCAGTGATAATGAGAAGCAAGGATTTCTCAAACTTATTGGCCGCTACTTGAGGTGCCTACCGATCTCTCTATGCATCATTCCCTATTCAGACCAAGGAATTTCTATGAATTTAATTGTTTGCTCTCTACAATGAGTTCAAGTGCATGTAATCCCTCTTTATATGTATTGGAGTGTACAGCCGGTTACATCGGAGTGGTAGGTGATGGATTTATTGGACCTACTGTATTCTCAGAGTAATAATGAACCTTGCACTGATTTGGTGTTTATTGCAAAGTTTAATAGCAGTCTCTGGTTGGGTTGCAGTAGCGTTGTCATATTTGATGAAATATTGTGTGCACGTCATTCATGTAACTGAAGTATTGATAGTTTGACCTGTGACACGTCGTTATTTATCTTTGATACCTTACTACGGTCTTGACAGTGGAACAAGTGACACCATCCAATAGGAGAAGATCAAGCCTCCTACCGATGAGGTTGTAGTTCCTTACGACAATTTGGGTGAATTTTCAGACGGTAATAACCTTGACTACCTTGCAACAAATCTAATTTTGAATACGACCTTATGTTCCTGGAAAATTATGAAATCGATAAATTCCTACGTGAAGTTTCTTCTCTTAGTTCATTCCAAGCACGGAAGTCCAGGTTCTATTTGATTTCCAATGCTGACATTTGACAATCAGCCCCACCGTGAAGATTTGGTAGTCTCGTAGTTTGGAAAATCAGTCTGGTTGTTCAAATGGCCTTGTGGGTTTATAGCCATAAACTCTTGCAATATTGTAGATTCAGCATTCGATATGCTGTTGTTGTTTATACATTGTAATCTGTCGATGTCTTAAAAAACTTTTATGGTATATGTGTTTCCATTTCATATTTAAATGCATCGAATAGACTATTGGAGGGTTGTTTCTAACCAACTCGTTGACCTTGGTCAATGCAGAGCAAACCAAAGTTATGATAGTAAATGATAGTAACCAAATGTCAGAGACGTCACTACACTCAAATCTCTTCCATGTCAAGATGCACATGCACATCTGTTTTTGCTTCCCAGAACTTGCAGATTTGTATGCACATGCACTAGTATCTATCCACCTCAATACATATGGCAAGACCTGAAATGTAAATGAACAGAAAGATCAAATTATATTGAAATGAATACTCGGTGCAGTTCCTGGTCATAAGGTATGTAAGGATAAAAAAGTTGGAACATGGAGTCAAGGTGTGTATCGGAGTTCTTATTGCAATATCGTCAATTTTTGGTTGTATATGTGGTTGCAGGAAATTTTTGGTGGATTGAGGTGTTTAGGTCAGGATCAGGTGCTTTCCCAGGTATGGATATCTCTTCTTATAAGTCTTCTCATACGATTGCATGATAATTGTAAGTAAGGAAATTGTGAATATGAATATTAATACGCCACACCTGCAGACTGATGTGCACATCTGTGAGCATACTTTCAATTCATGCTATGCAAAAGATCCTAAAGTCGTCAGTGACAACGCTGCGTTAATACATTGCTACCCCAAAGAGTTTTCTTTTCACGTGTCCAAGTGTTCTATTACACGCTGTCACTACAGTCTAAATCTTTGTGGAGGAATGCTGTTTTTGCTAGGTTTTTAGACCACAACCCAAAGTCTTAACTCTTTTAGGAGCTGATTGCAATCATCACCCACAAAGTTTGATGTATTTTGTCTTTTCAAAGAAATGCCTGCTCCTTTGCTATCTAAATATGTAACAGTCAGTAGGCAATCCTTTCAAGTATTTTGTGTCTTTGCAGTTCCAAAGAGTCTTTTTTCTTGTTGGTTAAGTTGTTCTATTTCTTGTGGTTTACTTACAACCCATGCTTCTAAAGGAGTTATGTTTCTGGCCTATCAAATTATAGCATTCTCAAGTGGATCATTGATACTGGAGACTCTTGTAGTGCATCATTGCCTTGATGTTGTTGGCGTGCCCTAAATTTGCTTGGATCAGTCACCAACTTACACAACAGATCTCATTGAACTAGAAATTTCTTAGAGCCCTCTGATATATTTCTTTCCAATTTCTGTTTTATTTTTTGTAGATCAAACTGTTTGAACATCAAATGGTGGCGACTTGCATTTTGAGACGACTTTGACAAAAGGGATAACAGAAACTTAAATGTTGTTGGCAGGCCTAGCAGCGTACTTCTTCACAGCTTCACAGAAAACATTGCTCGAGGTTGGCGTGTTGCTGAATCTCTGGAATATGGCATCGTTGGCTTGAATGAGGGCCTTGTTTCAAGCGAGGTATTGAAGTCCGCATTTGTATCCAATATATGACTCTTCTACTTCATGAGCAATTTCAAAGTTCCATTGTATATGCTCACGTATTTTCCGTCATCAGAACTATACAAGTATCTACATACACAATAGATGATATTATGAGGAAAATGGCCATGGGCATGATTTGGGTTAGGTGATCATCTCGCACTAAATAAATTGCGTGTTTCAATTCCTAGATTGAGAACTTTGGGTGCAGGGAAAAAAGTGTCCGTTTAAGGCCGCCTACCTTCTATCCAAATCTTTACTCATGTGTGAGTTGGTCGTAATGCAATGGATACTCTACAGGTGTCTCCATTTGGAGACAGCCCGGGTAGCTGCCCGGCCAAATCTGGGCCGTCGATGGGCTCGGGGCGCCTCCATGGCCCAGATTGAATTTGCGCCTGGGGCCATGGAGCACATCTGAACATGTAGCAACCCTTAACCACATAATATTCTCTCTTATACCGTATCTTATTATTAACCTCTCAATGCCCAAGGAGCTAAAAGGTGCTTGCGAGCAATCTATAGTTTCCACTCGTCCTCCCATATGACATGTTCCACCTGGGCTTACCTCACCTTCCTTGCACCTGCTAATGAATTTTGTGTCTGGATCGAGGTGAGTCGATTCCAGAGTGTAGGGCGCGTCAAGCTCTATCCCGAATTTCCTAAACCCTTCCGATCTTGCAACCTCACAACTGGTGAGAAGTGTAAACTGTGAGCCATTCGCTTTTTGATCGTGATATCTTTGAAGCTGGCGAGCTGAATTCACATGCTTCCAGAATTGTTTATGAGTTTGTGGTGTCGTTCATCTCTTGCTCCTTGCAGCCGGCGTGGTAGTCAATTGAAGAGTGCTCGTGATGCGAAATGATGGCAACCAGGTACGCAGTGATCATCCCACGCCTGCCAGTTGAGTTTTGAACCTTGTTATGTGCATTTACTGTTCTTTGATGTTAAGAGGAACAGAGCCTCTACGATGGTGGCTTACGTGCTGAAACTTATGGTGCAGGGCGGACAAAGTGGTGGAACCTAAACATGAAGTTTTTTTGAGTCACAGTGGTGCTCAGAAGGACTTTGTTGAGCAGCTCTTCGTCGATCTTGAGAGGGTGTCGTACAACCCCTTCTTTGATAAAAGGCCTGCGAGCTTGGAAAAGGGTGCCCCTTTTCCAGGCCCCCTTTTTGATGCCATTGAAAAATGTCGGTTGTTTGTTCTTGTGCTGTCCGAAGACTTTTTTACTAGCACAAAATGGCCAATGATGGAGCTCGCTGCAGCTGTAGCAGCCCAGATTGAAAATCCCAACCTCAAGTTACTCCCTCTCTTTTTCAAAATTTCTGTTCCAGAATTCAAGGTGGAGAAGAAGCGTGCCAATTGGTTTGAACTTTGGACGGATTGGGCGTCCAAGACTTTGGACGAATTGGGCGTTTCGAGAATCGATGTAACGAAGTGGAAGGAAGCTTTGAAGGAGGTGGAGGTGTCGAATGGCATCCAGTTTACGGCGGGCATGGGGGAAGTCGAGTACAGGAAGCTCATTGTTGAAACTATTTGCAGAATTTGCCCGAACAACGTGTTTGATGTTTCTCGTGTCGTGGGGAGGGAAAGATTCTGCCAGGTATTTATGCATCTTTTGCGCATGCTAGACTCCTCTTACATTGAAGTGACACATCGCAAGTATACATCATCCTGTCCTAGCAAAAATAGGATGTTGTCTGGAATAAGCTAAACTTGTGGCTTTTTGGTTTTCCTACCTCAAGGTTTGGTCTTTTCCCTCCTGGTTTCCTTGTGTCAAAACTGAGATTGTAGGACACATACTATTCAACAATTTTCTTGAGTCATTCCGTTGCCTCTAGAGATGTAGCAGAAACTCAAGGGAAGGATCTACTCTGTGGAACTGATATGCTCACGCAGTGGGGATGTCATGGAAGGAAGGTGGCTCCCTCCCATGCAGATAGATTAATGTGGATAGTCCTTGGTGAAAGTGCTCGCCAACGTTTGGCTCTTGCCGCATGTGTGATTTGTTTTCTATTTCATTGTAGTAGTTTGCATGCCTGGTTATGTGTGGTTATGCCTGGTTATCTGTGTTGTTGCATGCCTGGTTATGGTAGGAGATGGTAACCAAAGCATTGTGAGGATTCTACTGGAATTCCTTGGAATCAAAGACAAAATTCATCGATCTGCCTAGTATCTTCTTGAAACCATGAGGAGCATCCAATCCTGGGACATAGCTGACCGGTGTTTCACAACATTTGGTCTGTGACAGATTGTTTCTCATAAGTTTGCCGAACTAAAACGTGAAACCCAACGGGGCCTCAAAGCTCCTCGTATTGGTTTGTTTGGCATGGGAGGTCTCGGGAAGACAACTTTGTGTAAGGTCATGTGTGACCATTACTTTGCGGAATTTGGAGGAAATATCATTCACATCGACCTGAACTTGAATACCATTGTGGAATATCAAAGAAGGGTGATTGCAAAATTAACTGGAGCAACTCAACCAATAACTGATACCGATGAGGTGAGAAATGACTTGAGGTTTTATTACGAAAGCCACTCCTAGGGTAAGGAGGAATTTGTGATTCTGGGCGCCTTCTCATTTTTTTCCTAGATTCTGGTTTGTAAAGCAGGCATGGAATGCATTATTGCTATCAAAGATTGGCTTACCGATGAAATACCTAATAGTGGGATTTGGGGATTGGGATGAATGAGAATCTTGGGTGGCAAAAGATGATATTTCTTACTTGTAAGGAAGGTTATGTGAAGATGACCCCATATTCTTAGAGAGGCGAACTTGAAGTATAGTGTCACATGAAGCACTACTAACAATGACCACTTCAAATTTTCTTAGGGACATCTGCGGCTCAAAAATATCCTTGCCATGTCCAAGGTTTTCCTTGCTCTGGACAATGTGACAGATGCTCTGGAAATTTTGGAGGAAGTGCGGTGGTATTTATCGGTCTCCTATGGTGAGGGAAGTATGATATTGGTAACCTCACGCAGTCTTGAAGTTCTGCATTCCGAGCTCCAAATTGAAGAAAACCATTACTTGGAGGTCCCAGATCTAAATGAAACAGAGGCAATTTCTTTATTCCTTCGAGCAGATCCATCAAACAAGCATCTGGAATTGTCTTCTTATAGTGATGATGAGCAACTCCGAGTTGTGGAGGGTGTTCGGAAGGCGCTTTTCCCAAGGACATCAAGATCAGACGAACAATATCACCCATTGGCACTCAAGGCACTTGCGTCTAGGTTGGGTAAACTCATTGATAAACCAGAGCAATGGCGCAAGACCCTAGCAAATTTGGATTTGAAATTTACCCAACACAAGGATCACCCTATCTTCTCAATCTTGGGATCCTCCTTTAAGGATTTACCAGAGGAAGAGAAACTCATCTTTATGGATGTAGCCCTTTTCAAGCCATCTTGTGCGATTGTGAAGGAGGATATTTGCAAATGGTTAAGCCTTGTGCACCAGTTGCCATACGAAGACATTGAAGAGCATGTGAGTTTCACCAATGATGTTTGAAACAAAGAATTTGTGATTCAATTGATTTTGAGCATGTCATGAAATGGATGGACTTTGAATAGTGTATGTGTTTGTGGTTGTGCAGCTCAGGAGTTTAAGAACAAAGTCCCTCTTAGAAGAGGGTTCAGGTGATGAAGAGACAAAGGCCGTAAATATGGACGAAGGTGCAAGCACATCTATTGGAGGCCTGCAAGAGAAGGAAATGTACTCGGGCTCTAAGGTTGTGGTGCATGACTTGTATGTTGAGTTTGCAAAGCTGGTGTGTACGAGGGGTTCTCTCGACAAGATTGAGTGTTTTGCTCATGAAGACTGCGATGATGTCGCACGTCAAATGCAACGATTTCTGTCACGAGGTGGATTTTGGCCTTTGAAGAGGATTGCCCTTATTCGTGGGAGGTTGCAGAGTCTAAATGAATGCAGGTTTGGTGAATATTACAAGAATGTGGTGGTGGTGAAGTTGGAATACCTTACAACATTGACTGACTTGAACATGGAGGGTATGATTTGGTTGGCCAGCGTCGATATTTTCCATTGCGATGAGCTCCGTAACGTACGTGGATTGGATACAATAACGAGGTTGGCATGGTTACGAGTGACAAGGTGTGAGAAGTTGGAAGTTCTTCCCAATCTGCAAGATTTACCAGTATTGGAGCATGTTGAGGTCCGAAATACAAGCCAAGAACTATGTCCAATCATCTCCAACTGCCCACAGTTGCATGAGCTAAGATTGAGCAGTCACTACGCTGTCAAAGATCTCTCCAATATTCAAGCATTGGATGCCCTACGAAAGGTGACGATTGAGTGGTGTCCTAAACTTTGTACACTGCCAGTGCTCCAAGATTTTTCGCAGCTGCATGAGTTGTATGTATTGGACTGTCCTGAACTTGGTGGAGTGATGGAGATTGGGGGTCTGGTAGCTTTGAGAAAGCTACATTTAAGAGGGATCGACATAACAGAGTTGGGTGGTGTTGGCTTGATGAGAGACTTGTGCCATCTCATATGTGAGGATTGTCCCCTTCTACATAAGTTATCTAACAAGATTGGTGCATTGAGAAAATTAACGTTGTTAAGGTTATCAGAGTGTCCGAAACTTGATGGGGTGTTGGCAGTGGGAAGCCTACTAGCTCTTGAGAAGCTGCATTTGACGGACATTGCAATCACAGAGTTAAATGGGGTTGGCAAGTTGAGATGCTTGTGCGAACTTGTTTGGTGTTCAGATCCCAAACGAATCCCCAAATTGAGCTGTCAGTTGTCAGATGTGGGTGGATTGACGGAATTGACAAAATTGACAAAATTATGCATAGGGATGATTGTAAGAGTTTCAGCATTGAAGATTTTACAGCTTTGCAACGCATCAGGACCTTTCTACAAGGTGAGGTGCATTGCAACATTGGTGTTGTGAATCATGTGATGGAAATTTTGACACAACATGCTATGGTCAGTGCGGACGAAAGACGAGTACGGTCTTTTATTATGGTGCAAAGCGCATTTGATGTGGTTGAAGAAAGCAAACTTGGCAATGACATCATTGTTAATGCCAATAATATTCCACATGTGACTGTAAGGGACCTGGAATTCCAAACGCTACGGTTCCTCTATGGAGTTAGTCTTTACCATGTGAGTGAGTGCATCTCGGGCATAGGAAGTCCCATGAGGATTGTTCCCTTTACAGAAGACATTTTCCAAGGCCTAAGTAAACCTGACCTGAGTACAATGCATTTCAAGAACATTGTTGAAATGTATATGGATGACCTTGAGATTGGGCATTTGCAACTCATTGGGATGAAATGTTTGTCAAAGTTATATATCCGTAGATGCAAGAGATTGTTGAGGCCAGTTATACTTGAGGCCATGATGGCATTGGAAGACGTCCAAATGGAAGAGTGTGAATATTTGGATGATGATTATATTACTCTTAGGATTCGACAGTGCGCACAGCTTCGGAAGGTCATAGTTATGGATTGCAACAAAGCGAGGAGTATAGTTGTTTCTAAATTTGGGAGTAGTCATGACTTTCAGAACCTGCCTATTGAAGACATCTCCAACGTTCAAGGCTCGACAAGTCCTTGGGTGAGTATTGGGTGGTGTTACAGTATCCTTGATGTTGATTCTTATGGAAGGAAAATTGGGTTGTTGATCTTTGAGTTGTATATTGTGGGCGTTGTTCCTGAACCTGAAAGGGGTGTGATGGAAATTATGACACGATATATTGATTCCATTGGCATTACAAATGGTCCAAGCCAATTACGTTGTTGGACATGTGTAGTATTGCAAAGTACATCTACTTTGTCAGAAGAAAATTTTATGAATAATTTCGATTCTATTCTAGGGGGGTCTTCTATTCCCAATATTGCCATGAAATTTGCGAAGCAAGAATTTGAAACAACGCTATATTTCGTCTATGGAGTACTTTCAGAGCAACTCTTTCAATTCCTCCCTGACAATTGGAGGCCCATTAGAATTGTTTGCCTCACCGGAGACAAGTTTCAAATCCTAAACCAAGAGGATGTGAATTTGCAACTTGGAAGGATCACCGAAGTTTGCTTAAATGGCGAGAAGGTTGACTCTAAGATGTTGTCAAATTTAGAATTTCTAAATAGCTTGGACATCCAGAATGTAACATTAAGAAGCATCAACTTGGATAGCAAGAGAGCATTGAAATACATGAAGTTGGCGGACCAAGTGACGAAACCTAAACACACAGTTTTTTTGAGTCACAGTGGTGCTCATAAGGACTTTGTCAAGCAGCTCTGCATCGATCTTGAGAGGGTGTCGAACATCCCCTTCTTTGATAAAAGGGGCCCCTTGGAAAAGGGCTTGGATGCCATTCGAAAATGTTGGTTGATTGTTCTTGTGCTGTCCGAAGACTTTTTTACGAAAACAAAATGGCCAATGATGGAGCTCGCTGCAGCTGTAGCAGCCCAGAGTGAAAACCCCAGCTTCAAGATACTCCCTCTGTTTTTCAAAATTTCTGTTATAGAATTTAAGGCGGAGGAGAGGCGTGCTAATTGGTTTGAACGTTGGACGCATTGGGCGTCCGAGACTCCGAGAATCGACGTAACGAAATGGAAGGAAGCTTTGATGATGGTGGGGGGTGGAGTGGCATCCAGTTTACGGCACGCATGGGGGAAGTCGCATACAGGAAGCTCATTGTTGAAACTATTTGCAGAATTTGCCCGAACGACGTGTTTGATGTTTCTCGTGTCGTGGGGAGGGAAAGATTTTGCCAAGTATTTATGCATCTTTTGCGCATGCTAGACTCCTCTTACATTGAAGTGACACATCGCAAGTATACATCATCCTGTCCTAGCAAAAATAGGATGTTGTCTGGAATAAGCTAAACTTGTGGCTTTTTGGTTTTCCTACCTCAAGGTTTGGTCTTTTCCCTCCTGGTTTCCTTGTGTCAAAACTGAGATTGTAGGACACATACTATTCAACAATTTTCTTGAGTCATTCCGTTGCCTCTAGAGATGTAGCAGAAACTCAAGGGAAGGATCTACTCTGTGGAACTGATATGCTCACGCAGTGGGGATGTCATGGAAGGAAGGTGGCTCCCTCCCATGCAGATAGATTAATGTGGATAGTCCTTGGTGAAAGTGCTCGCCAACGTTTGGCTCTTGCCGCATGTGTGATTTGTTTTCTATTTCATTGTAGTAGTTTGAACGTTTCTTTTTGATAGCATTGTATTGAGAATATCACGTTTAGAAGCTTTGGATGAATATCTCCCGTGATTCCTAGTCTGTGGATTAACTGAACCGGTTACCATTATCCATAAAAGCTTTCAATAACTATCTCTCTTATTCTTATTATTGGTTTACTGGTTACCCTCATTTGTAAGTGTCGTTTGAGCTTCGATACTTACAAGGATAGCATGCTCTTATAAGCAACATATACTCTTGTCACTATTGAGAACGCAGCTTGAAATGTCGGAATGAACCAAGTTCAAAATGAGGTTCATTGCTTATTCCATGATGCATCTGGCAATCTGTGTTGTTGCATGCCTGGTTATGGTAGGAGATGGTGACCAAAGCATTGTGAGGATTCTACTGGAATTCCTTGGAATCAAAGACAAAATTCATCGATCTGCCTAGTATCTTCTTGAAACCATGAGGAGCATCCAATCCTGGGACATAGCTGACCGGTGTTTCACAACATTTGGTCTGTGACAGATTGTTTCTCATAAGTTTGCCGAACTAAAACGTGAAACCCAACGGGGCCTCAAAGCTCCTCGTATTGGTTTGTTTGGCATGGGAGGTCTCGGGAAGACAACTTTGTGTAAGGTCATGTGTGACCATTACTTTGCGGAATTTGGAGGAAATATCATTCACATCGACCTGAACTTGAATACCATTGTGGAATATCAAAGAAGGGTGATTGCAAAATTAACTGGAGCAACTCAACCAATAACTCATCCGGATCAGGTGAGAAATGACTTGAGGTTTTATTAACAAATCCACTCCTAGGGTGAGGAATTTATGATTTTGAGCGCCTTCTGATTTTTCTCCATAGATTCTGGTTTGTGAAGCAGGCATAGAATGCATTATTGTTATGAAGGAATGGCTTACCCATGAAATTATACCTAATAGTGGGATTTGGGGATTGGGATGAATGAGAATCTTGAGTGGCAAAAGATGATATTTGTTACTTGTAAGTAAGGTTATGTGAAGATGACCCCATATTCTTAGAGAGGTGAACTTGAAGGATGGTGTCTGATGAAGCACTACTAACAATGACCACTTCAAATTTTCTTAGGGACATCTGTGGCTGAAAAATATCCTCTGCATGCACAAGGTTTTTCTTGCTCTGGACAATGTGACAGATGCTCTGGAAATTTTGGAGGAAGTGCGGTGGTATTTATCGGTCTCCTATGGTGAGGGAAGTATGATATTGGTAACCTCACGCAGTCTTGAAATTCTTCATTCTAAGCTCCGAATTGCAAAAAACCATTGCTTGGAGGTCCCAGATCTAAATGAAACAGAGGCAATTTCTTTATTCCTTCGAGCAGATCCATCAAACGAGAATATGGAATTTTCTTCTTATAGAGGTGATAAGCAACTCCGAGTTGTGGAGGGTGTTTGGAAGGCGTTTTTCCCAAGGACATCAAGATCAGACGAACAATATTACCCATTGGCACTGAAGACACTTGCGTGTAGGTTGGGTAAACTCATCGATAAACCAGAGCAATGGCGCAAGACCCTAGCAAATTTGGATTTGAAATTTACCCCACATAGGGTTGACCCTATTTTCTCAATCTTGGGATCCTCCTTTGAAGATTTACCAGAGGAAGAGAAACTCATCTTTATGGATGTAGCCCTTTTCAAGCCATCTTGTGCGATTGTGAAGGAGGATATTTGCAAATGGTTAAGCCTTGTGCACCAGTTGCCATACGAAGACATTGAAGAGCATGTGAGTTTCACCAATGATGTTTGAAACAAAGAATTTGTGATTCAATTGATTTTGAGCATGTCATGAAATGGATGGACTTTGAATAGTGTATGTGTTTGTGGTTGCGCAGCTCAGGAGTTTAAGAACAAAGTCCCTCTTAGAAGAGGGTTCAGGTGATGAAGAGACAAAGGCGGTAAATATGGACGAAGGTGCAAGCACATCTATTGGAGGCCTACAAGAGATGGAAATGTACTCGGGCTCTAAGGTTGTGGTGCATGACTTGTATGTTGAGTTTGCAAAGCTGGAGTGTAAGGGGGGTTCTCTCGACAAGATTGAGTGTTTTGCTCATGAAAACTGCGATGATGTCGCACGTCACATGCAAGGATTTCCATCAGGAGGTGGATTTTGGCCTTTGAAGAGGATTGCCCTTATTCGTGGGAGGTTGCAGAGTCTAAGTGAATGCAGGTTTGGTGAATATTACAAGAATGTGGTGGTGTTGAAGTTGGAATACCTTACAGCACTGATGGACTTGAACATGGAGGGTATGAATTGTTTGGCCAGCGTCGATATTTTCCATTGCGATGAGCTCCGTAACATACATGGATTGGGTACACTAAAGAGGTTGGCATGGTTACGAGTGACAAGGTGTGAGAAGTTGGAAGTTCTTCCCAATCTGCAAAATTTACATGTGTTGGAGCATGTTGAGGTCCGAAATACAAGCCAAGAACTATGTCCAATCATCTCCAACTGCCCACAGTTGCATGAGCTAAGATTGAGCAGTCACTACGCTGTCAAAGATCTCTCCAATATTCAAGCATTGGATGCCCTACGAAAGGTGACGATTGAGTGGTGTCCTAAACTTTGTACACTGCCAGTGCTCCAAGATTTTTCGCAGCTGCATGAGTTGTATGTATTGGACTGTCCTGAACTTGGTGGAGTGATGGAGATTGGGGGTCTGGTAGCTTTGAGAAAGCTACATTTAAGAGGGATCGACATAACAGAGTTGGGTGGTGTTGGCTTGATGAGAGACTTGTGCCATCTCATATGTGAGGATTGTCCCCTTCTACATAAGTTATCTAACAAGATTGGTGCATTGACAAAATTAACGTTGTTAAGGTTATCAGAGTGTCCTAGACTTGATGGGGTGTTGGCAGTGAGAAGCCTACTAGCTCTTGAGAAGCTGCATTTGACGGACATTGCAATCACATAGTTAAATGGAGTTGGCAAGTTGAGATGCTTGTGCGAACTTGTTTGGTGTTCAGATCCCATCCGAATCCCCAAATTGAGTTGTCAGATGTCAGATGTGGGTGGATTGACGGAATTGACAAAATTGACAAAATTCTGCATAGGGATGATTTTAAGAGTTTCAGCATTGAAGATTTGAGAGCTTTGCAGCGCATCAGGACCTTTCTACAAGGTGAGGTGCATTGCAACATTGGTGTTGTGAATCATGTGATGGAAATTTTGATACAACAGGCTATGGTCAGTGCGGACGAAAGACGAGTACGGTCTTTTATTATGGTGCAAAGCGCATTGGATGTGGTTGAAGAAACTGAACTTGGCAATGACGTCATTGTTCATGCCAATAAGATTCCACATGTGACTGCAAGGGACCTGGAATTCCAAACAACGCTACGGTTCTTGTATGGAGTTAGTCTTTACCATGTGAGTGAGTGCATCCCAGGCACAAGAAGTCCCATGAGGATTGTTCCCTTTACAGAAGATATTTTCCAAGGCTCAAGTAAACCTGACCTGAGTACAATGCATTTCAGCAACATCACTGAATTGTACATGGATGACCTTGAGATTGGGCATTTGCAACTCATTGGGACGAAATAGTTGTCTAAATTATACATCCATAGATGCGAGAGATTGGTGAGGCCAGTTATACTTGAGGCCATGATGGCATTGGAAGAAGTCGAAATGGAAGAGACGTCGAAGTGGAGTTTGGATGATGATCGTATTGCTCTTAGGATTCGAGATTGCGCACAGCTTCGGAAAGTCACAGTTATGGAATGGAACAAGCCGAGGAGTATAGTTGTTTCTAAATTTGGGAGTAGTCATGACTTTCAGAACCTGCCTATTGAAGACATCTTCAACGTTCAAGGCTCGACAAGTCCTTGGGTGAGTATTGGGTGGTGTTACAATATCCTTGATGTTGATTCTTATGAAAGGAAAATTGGGTTGTTGATCTTTGAGTTGTATATTGTGGGCGTTGTTCCTGAACCTGAAAGGGGTGTGATGGAAATTATGACACGATATATTGATTCCATTGGCATTACAAATGGTCCAAGCCAATTACGTTGTTGGACATGTGTAGTATTGCAAAGTACATCTAATTTGCCAAAAGAAAATTTTATGAATAATTTCGATGCTATTCTAGGGGGGTCTTCTATTCCCAATATTGCCATGAAATTTGCGAAGCAAGAATTTGAAACAACACTATGTTTCTTCTATGGAGTACTTTGTGAGCAAGTCCTGCAATTCCTCCCTGACAATTGGAGGCCCATCAAAGTTGTCTTCTTCACAGGGGACAAGTTTCAAATCCTAAACCAAGAGGATGTGAATTTGCAACTTGGAAGGATCACCACACTTTGCTTAAATGGCGTGGAGTTTGACAATAAACTCCAAAGATTAGAATGTGTAACTAGATTGGATATCCGGAATGTAACATCAGAGCCCATCTACTTGGGCATGATGATGGCATTGGAATACGTAAAGTTGGTTGATGTAGTACAGTCTAACCTTGATAATGTCACCCTTGTTAATAGAACACCTTGATATTGTCACCTAAAAGTTTGAAACCGATTTTCATAGTGTAAAACTCCCTCATTATTATCCCTATCACCCTTGATATTGTCACCTAAAAGTTTGAAACCGATTTTCATAGTGTAAAACTCCCTCGTTATTATCCCTATCACCCTTGATAATGTCACTATTTTTTTTCAAAATCCGTAGTGTAAATGTGATATATCAAGTATGGATGGATTGTATGGGTGGGCATGGGTTCGATATTATTGTTCATGGGTGAGCATGGGCTAAAGCAAAGCATATTGGGGGTCATTGAATGAGCTCTCATTCAATGCTTTCGGCATAGTGGGATGCCGTGTGTGATTTCGAGTTTGGTACATGTTTCGGAGTCCAAATTAAATGCTCAATTCTACATACTCGCAGTTGTCTGTAAGTTGAGGCCAAAGGTGGAAGTTCACAAACGCACATATACACTTCCTGATGATTTTTTCCTGCTGATTGTTCGACTCACAGCAACTTGGTGGTGGTGGTGGGTTTCTTCCCCTTATAATTTGCATTCCACAAATTTGAATGTTTGGTTCTAAGTTCTGTCCTTGCTCTTGCTTGTAAATATGTTGATATCAGTAATTTTCCTAAAGTCTTGACCTTCACCTGTTCATTGAGCACCAACCTTGATCGATGAACAAGTACTGGATGCGGGCATAGTGGGATGCCGTGTGTGATTTCGAGTTTGGTACATGTTTCGGAGTCCAAATTAAATGCTCAATTCTACATACTCGCAGTTGTCTGTAAGTTGAGGCCAAAGGTGGAAGTTCACAAACGCACATATACACTTCCTGATGATTTTTTCCTGCTGATTGTTCGACTCACAGCAACTTGGTGGTGGTGGTGGGTTTCTTCCCCTTATAATTTGCATTCCACAAATTTGAATGTTTGGTTCTAAGTTCTGTCCTTGCTCTTGCTTGTAAATATGTTGATATCAGTAATTTTCCTAAAGTCTTGACCTTCACCTGTTCATTGAGCACCAACCTTGATCGATGAACAAGTACTGCATGCGGGCATAGTGGGATGCCGTGTGTGATTTCGAGTTTGGTACATGTTTCGGAGTCCAAATTAAATGCTCAATTCTACATACTCGCAGTTGTCTGTAAGTTGAGGCCAAAGGTGGAAGTTCACAAACGCACATATACACTTCCTGATGATTTTTTCCTGCTGATTGTTCGACTCACAGCAACTTGGTGGTGGTGGTGGGTTTCTTCCCCTTATAATTTGCATTCCACAAATTTGAATGTTTGGTTCTAAGTTCTGTCCTTGCTCTTGCTTGTAAATATGTTGATATCAGTAATTTTCCTAAAGTCTTGACCTTCACCTGTTCATTGAGCACCAACCTTGATCGATGAACAAGTACTGCATGCGGGCATAGTGGGATGCCGTGTGTGATTTCGAGTTTGGTACATGTTTCGGAGTCCAAATTAAATGCTCAATTCTACATACTCGCAGTTGTCTGTAAGTTGAGGCCAAAGGTGGAAGTTCACAAACGCACATATACACTTCCTGATGATTTTTTCCTGCTGATTGTTCGACTCACAGCAACTTGGTGGTGGTGGTGGGTTTCTTCCCCTTATAATTTGCATTCCACAAATTTGAATGTTTGGTTCTAAGTTCTGTCCTTGCTCTTGCTTGTAAATATGTTGATATCAGTAATTTTCCTAAAGTCTTGACCTTCACCTGTTCATTGAGCACCAACCTTGATCGATGAACAAGTACTGCATGCGGGCATAGTGGGATGCCGTGTGTGATTTCGAGTTTGGTACATGTTTCGGAGTCCAAATTAAATGCTCAATTCTACATACTCGCAGTTGTCTGTAAGTTGAGGCCAAAGGTGGAAGTTCACAAACGCACATATACACTTCCTGATGATTTTTTCCTGCTGATTGTTCGACTCACAGCAACTTGGTGGTGGTGGTGGGTTTCTTCCCCTTATAATTTGCATTCCACAAATTTGAATGTTTGGTTCTAAGTTCTGTCCTTGCTCTTGCTTGTAAATATGTTGATATCAGTAATTTTCCTAAAGTCTTGACCTTCACCTGTTCATTGAGCACCAACCTTGATCGATGAACAAGTACTGCATGCGGGCATAGTGGGATGCCGTGTGTGATTTCGAGTTTGGTACATGTTTCGGAGTCCAAATTAAATGCTCAATTCTACATACTCGCAGTTGTCTGTAAGTTGAGGCCAAAGGTGGAAGTTCACAAACGCACATATACACTTCCTGATGATTTTTTCCTGCTGATTGTTCGACTCACAGCAACTTGGTGGTGGTGGTGGGTTTCTTCCCCTTATAATTTGCATTCCACAAATTTGAATGTTTGGTTCTAAGTTCTGTCCTTGCTCTTGCTTGTAAATATGTTGATATCAGTAATTTTCCTAAAGTCTTGACCTTCACCTGTTCATTGAGCACCAACCTTGATCGATGAACAAGTACTGCATGCGGGCATAGTGGGATGCCGTGTGTGATTTCGAGTTTGGTACATGTTTCGGAGTCCAAATTAAATGCTCAATTCTACATACTCGCAGTTGTCTGTAAGTTGAGGCCAAAGGTGGAAGTTCACAAACGCACATATACACTTCCTGATGATTTTTTCCTGCTGATTGTTCGACTCACAGCAACTTGGTGGTGGTGGTGGGTTTCTTCCCCTTATAATTTGCATTCCACAAATTTGAATGTTTGGTTCTAAGTTCTGTCCTTGCTCTTGCTTGTAAATATGTTGATATCAGTAATTTTCCTAAAGTCTTGACCTTCACCTGTTCATTGAGCACCAACCTTGATCGATGAACAAGTACTGCATGCGGGCATAGTGGGATGCCGTGTGTGATTTCGAGTTTGGTACATGTTTCGGAGTCCAAATTAAATGCTCAATTCTACATACTCGCAGTTGTCTGTAAGTTGAGGCCAAAGGTGGAAGTTCACAAACGCACATATACACTTCCTGATGATTTTTTCCTGCTGATTGTTCGACTCACAGCAACTTGGTGGTGGTGGTGGGTTTCTTCCCCTTATAATTTGCATTCCACAAATTTGAATGTTTGGTTCTAAGTTCTGTCCTTGCTCTTGCTTGTAAATATGTTGATATCAGTAATTTTCCTAAAGTCTTGACCTTCACCTGTTCATTGAGCACCAACCTTGATCGATGAACAAGTACTGCATGCGGGCATAGTGGGATGCCGTGTGTGATTTCGAGTTTGGTACATGTTTCGGAGTCCAAATTAAATGCTCAATTCTACATACTCGCAGTTGTCTGTAAGTTGAGGCCAAAGGTGGAAGTTCACAAACGCACATATACACTTCCTGATGATTTTTTCCTGCTGATTGTTCGACTCACAGCAACTTGGTGGTGGTGGTGGGTTTCTTCCCCTTATAATTTGCATTCCACAAATTTGAATGTTTGGTTCTAAGTTCTGTCCTTGCTCTTGCTTGTAAATATGTTGATATCAGTAATTTTCCTAAAGTCTTGACCTTCACCTGTTCATTGAGCACCAACCTTGATCGATGAACAAGTACTGCATGCGGGCATAGTGGGATGCCGTGTGTGATTTCGAGTTTGGTACATGTTTCGGAGTCCAAATTAAATGCTCAATTCTACATACTCGCAGTTGTCTGTAAGTTGAGGCCAAAGGTGGAAGTTCACAAACGCACGTATACACTTCCTGATGATTTTTTCCTGCTGATTGTTCGACTCACAGCAACTTGGTGGTGGTGGTGGGTTTCTTCCCCTTATAATTTGCATTCCACAAATTTGAATGTTTGGTTCTAAGTTCTGTCCTTGCTCTTGCTTGTAAATATGTTGATATCAGTAATTTTCCTAAAGTCTTGACCTTCACCTGTTCATTGAGCACCAACCTTGATCGATGAACAAGTACTGCATGCGGGCATAGTGGGATGCCGTGTGTGATTTCGAGTTTGGTACATGTTTCGGAGTCCAAATTAAATGCTCAATTCTACATACTCGCAGTTGTCTGTAAGTTGAGGCCAAAGGTGGAAGTTCACAAACGCACATATACACTTCCTGATGATTTTTTCCTGATGATTGTTCGACTCACAGCAACTTGGTGGTGGTGGTGGGTTTCTTCCCCTTATAATTTGCATTCCACAAATTTGAATGTTTGGTTCTAAGTTCTGTCCTTGCTCTTGCTTGTAAATATGTTGATATCAGTAATTTTCCTAAAGTCTTGACCTTCACCTGTTCATTGAGCACCAACCTTGATCGATGAACAAGTACTGCATGCGGGCATAGTGGGATGCCGTGTGTGATTTCGAGTTTGGTACATGTTTCGGAGTCCAAATTAAATGCTCAATTCTACATACTCGCAGTTGTCTGTAAGTTGAGGCCAAAGGTGGAAGTTCACAAACACACAAATACACTTCCTGCTGATTTGAGGGTTTGGGGTTTAGGGTTCTTGATTCCATGGAAGTGGACCCATTGATTGTTGATAGCAGTGATGATGAGTCTAAAGTAGTGAAGCTAAACGATGCACAAAAATATGCTAAAGATGTTTTGAATTTTAAGGGTAGCCAAGGTTCTCAGATTTTCAGCACTCATGAGTTATTAGAAATGGAGAAAATCCATGACAAACTCATTAGAATTGGTGTTGCACATTTAACATCAACAAAACAATGTGACATTAGAAGCTTCTTTGTCTCTAGTGAGAGGTCTTTACCTGATCTCAATGACACATTATGATGTGCTCTTGTTGTTATTCACAATTTTGAATTCGATTTTACATTCAAAAACATTGAAGTAACGTATTTGTTATTTTGAAACAAAATTGTAATTATATTTTGATTTTCTACATATTTTTTGATAATATCACATTATGCACAAAATGTGACATTATCAAGTATGTCACACCTTGTTTATATCACACTTTTTGGTGAAACGGAGGGTGTGACATTATCAAGGTTAGGGTGTATTCAATAGGGGTGGCGCAGCACTAGTGATTGAACATTGCCCATGACTTCGAGAGGTGGTACTTGAAAAATGCGTCAGTGTGGACGTCGTGTGCAATACGGATAGTAACAGCCTGCAGAAGCTATTTTTTAAAGATTGTCCAGATCTTCTTGACTTTTGTGATGACCCATGGAAAATTTACCCGCAGGTTGAAGTGCAAGTCATAAATTGTCCACTGTGGGATCGTTCTACTAAGCGAGGACGGAGATCACTACCTTAATTACAAATGGGAGGCGTTTTGATACCCCTAACATTACCCAACCCAAAGGTCTTAACTCCGGCGCGGAGTTCGATGCGGCTCCGGGGAGGTTCGGATGCCAGCTCCGGTGGGTCCATTTTTCTGGCCCTCCCCGTTTTGGCCCCTTGATGACTTTTTTTGGTTTTTTTTTTGCTAAATTTGGGTTCTATGGCCCCAAATTACTCTAGGAGGCCCCTTATGAGATCAAGTAAGGCCCCACCCAATCAAAAAAATAGGGGGCAATTTTTGCCCCAACCCACGCGAACCACCGGAGCTGGCATCCGAACCTCCCCGGAGCCGCATCGAACTCCGCCCCGGAGTTAAGACCTTTGGGTTGGGTAATGTTATCCTTTTGATACTGCTCCTGCGCATTATGGAAATGTATTTATTTTCAAGGCTGGATATAGTAACACGAAAGCATATCCAGCCACTCAAACTTCAAGCTATATTGTCATTGAAACGTGTGGAGCTGGCAGAGTGTAGTCTGCAAGGTATTGGCCTGCACACCAGAGAGATCGCAAATTGCTTGCTGTCAAAATTTTGTTGTGTGTATTTCGTAGTGGAGACAGATATGATGTCTTGAAGAAGTTGTTTGTTGAGGATTCTGTAAAAATGCATCAAATGATTGAATGTTATTATAACCTTCCATATCTCCCCAGTCTTGAGGAAATACTATGTCAAACCCTGTCCAAAAGTGAAGACAAATTTTGCTCACTCCCTTCAAGAACCAACGGATCTACATTGGATAAAATTGCCTGGCCCTGACCTCCTGTCTCATCCAGATGATGCTATGTCAAGATTGACAGAGGTTACCTTTTGCAATTGTTCTACAACGTCTTATGCTTCCAACATTGACCGAGTTTCATGATTAGAGGAGGTCCATATCCTGCAAGGTACCGCACAATTATGAGGAAGATGGAAGGGTTGGAAGGACTAGATTCCTCCATCTCTTAAAATTTAAGAAAAGAAAGGTCAATGAATGACAACATTCACACCGTTACGAGGCGGTAAAGGCTAGCCCATGTCTCCATCCAGTGCACCCCAGCAAGGATCTGACAAGGTATAGAGTTCATTAATCACCCTTGCAAGATTCTAGGCAACCTTGTAAGGTTTCTAATAGGGTGCAACTTGGCAAATCAATATGGAACTCCTTGTGTTAGAGTGCATTTCAAAATCCTCACAAGAGTCAATTTGGTTGTGATATTTACAGTTGGGGCTCTAAGCATAGTTCTATGCAGTCTTTTCCTTCAGGAAGGTCAATCCAACAGATGAAATCAAGCTGGACATTGTTTCTCAACTTGTTGTCAATTATGACGACCTAGGTCGTGTTTCTCTTTTGTTGTAAAGAATCCCATGAGTTTTGCGGACAAGGAGCTAACATGCCCTTGACATGATGTAGCGACTATTGGACCGAACTGGTTTCGGAAGCTCTTATTGTGCATGGATGTTGAAGATGTCAAATTGGCTCTAATAGATGCAATTGTGCCCAACAACCAATGCAACAGCTCTATCTCTGGAGAATGTAGCCCATGCTTCCCTCGTCATCGTGTTCAACCAGGAGCAAATAAAATGGTGGATTGGTTGTTGTTTCGGCCCCCAACACTACTTGGTGAGTTATCTAATCTTGGATATCATGGTTCTCTCACCTTGGCTGTGTCCAGCACTTGTTGTCAGTGTCTGCTGCTCAATCTTGGTATAATTTATGAAGTTGCGGATGGTGCTATGGTGCTATTCAAATTAGCTTTGATGAAGTTATATTTCGGACTAATGAACCTGATGCTAATTCCCAAATTGGGGAATGCTTGGGAAATAATCAAGAACATTCGAACAACTCCCTTTTGTATTGTGGCGCTCTTCATGTTGGTGATGCACTCATGTGTGGGTCCGCCTGCACTGTCAGTTGGCAAACTGGAATCACCAACTCAGACAAGTTTTGATGGTTCGCACTTTGTCAGTTCTATCCTCTGTTAATGTTGACCTACTTTGGTTCAACAAAAGTGATCCATATCTCACCCAAACATGAAGCAACCTTTAAGTATAGTTAAAGCTTAAGTTGGAAAACTTTGTCTATTTCTTTCCTCATTGTGGTTATTCCCACATCATCATCTCACTGGCACATGTTGGTCAAACCAAATATTCTGGTAGTCTACAATTGGGACGTGATTTTGCCGTTACATGAAGAAAATGTTATCTAAAGGTCAAGTTGAAGAAAGATGGAGGGCGAGTCCCAACCCTTCAAAATGTCAAGCTGCGGAGCCCAATCGGAGAAAACCAAACCTCGCTCCTTGGTTCTTCCCATAAACCCCTCCAAGAAGGTTATTTATGGAGACATTGGGCACTGATCTCACAGCCCAAGAAGATTCTGGTTAGTCGCCAGTGAATTAGTCTGATGAGTATTGTGGAAGGAGGCGTCACTACGGATCCGACGGCAATGAAGAGAACAGAGGAGATCATGGTTTTCAGAAAAGTTGGGTCCAATGTTAAGATCATGGGCACCTATGGGAAGTGGCCACAAAAATTTGATGATTAGGTTCAGACTCTACAGGATAGAATCATGTGAATCTTGAAATGCATTCTCTTTGATTCTGTCCCAGAAAGGTAGATAGTGCGATTTACAATCCCCAGAGGTGTCAACATGGTGGTGTTATTTACATTTGTGGCGAGCTGAGCATAGTCTTGTCCAGCCCCAGCAACAGACTGGAAAGGCAGATCCAATGTACGTACAACAAGAAGCTGAACAATGCATCCTCATCTTGTTGTGGATTATGACGATCAAGGATGCAATTCTCCTTTGTTGTAGAAATTTCTTGAGAATCTTGTGAACCCGCACGTGAAATGCCCATGATGTCATGGTGTGGCTAATAATGGACCGAATCGCGAGTTGGTGTGGATGTTGAAGATGTCAACATGCAACAGGAGACCATAAGACTTTGATCATTAGATTCCTCTGCGTAAGAAATGCAAATTTTTGCAATGCACACGTTCCGATCGTTTCCACTAAATGATCTCGTTACTCGCAGTTACTCATCTTGTCAATGTGTGCTAACTTATCATCTAATCTTTGATCTTTTTCCAGCAATTAGCGTGGGCCATACTAATTGTACTTGAACAATCACCAACAGAAATGACCAGGAATACTGACCTTCAAAAGACCCCCACACACAATGCCAAGGGTACTCCATGTGACTTACAAGTTCTCTGAAACGCTCTTCTCAAATACCTCTGTTCTAAACAGATGGAGCGGACTCTCAAGTACTCTACTCTCTTATCGAAAATATTCTGCAAAATCAACTGTTTCCATTTTTTATTGTTGATTGTTTGTTAAAGCCAGATGACATCACGATTGACAACAAAATTTCAGGCGATTTACAACATCAAACCTCTTGGCTTTGGACAGGCATAACTTAGTACAAGCTGCAAGCTTTTGATGATGCTGATCACTCCTAAGCAAGGCTTGGCAAGGTGTAATCCCTGGCAAGCACCACAGGCCTGCGAATTAGTCTTCATCAATGATGAAACCCTAAAATTTGCAGAGCATGGGTGGTCATGAAGAAGAAAGGAAACAAGAGAGCGGAGCTTGCTATTCCCGATTATTTATTACAATTTAACCCTCCATATTACAACGACTGATTATAAGATGCACTTCCTGTCGACCAAACTTTCTAGTTAATTCACGTCCATACTACAACTACGATGCTTGTAGTATGGCTTTTTTTAAGGCCCAATTTGTCATATAATAGAGGTAATTATTGTGCATAAATGGTGGGGCGTACATGTATTTCAAGGTTCCTATGTGATTAGTTCTTTGGGACATGCAAGGGAACCTTGGGGAATGTCGTAAGTATGGAGGAACCATGGGGAACGTTGGGGGAACGTTGTGAGCATATTTCTTCATTACAAATGTTCTTTCGTACTTATGTACACCCTAACCTCTGTAATAACACCCCCCTTTGATGTCACTCTCTCTTTTGATATCCCAAACTCCCAGGGACTGGATGTTCTCAGTGTAAATCTCCCTCCTTGTGGTCACATTTCCCTCCTATATATCATGGGTTTTGACATTAAAATAATTCACCAAAGAATTCCAACCTCATGCTCACACGCATTACACTGTCATAATTGCAATGTTGACTTTGTGTTACTCCATAATATCACACAATACACTAATTCTCTATAATACCTTGTGTCCATGTTAACACTACATACCTCTTTAATATCACATGTCGCCATAGGCGTTATACTAGGGAGGTTAGAGTGTATCTTCATTATGTATACACAATGACATTTTACATTGAAACAAGGCAATTTCTTGAAAAACCTCAATAGCAGGACATTTGACACCCAAATGTCTTATTACCAAGAATACGACATTCAGATGATACAACACTTTCTCGGGCTACCAAACATGTCTTAAAGAGGGAGAACACTAACTCTGAAAGTGGAAGTCATAGATGGCCTATTCTACACTACTATGTGCAATTAGGTTGACCTCACCGTTTCTGAAAATAGGTTGACTCTTTACCCAAAAAAATTACCTTGGCTCAAAACCACATCACAAGAACAGTGATCGGGGACATTTTTGCGCATAATCGGTTGAGATCCTAGTGTTTGCAAGTCCAACCGGTTACATGTTGACATCCTTCGGTTTTTCTATATTAATTTGAAGTATATATCCATAAATTCCTCTAAAGTCATCTGTAATCCTCCTAAAGTCTTGAACTTCAACCGGTTATACCTCAAACTCAACCGCTTCATCTGCAACCAACTGCCGGTTCTCCCCGATCATAGCAAAAGAACTTATAACTTCGTTTATTCATACGCATAGCGACTGCAGCAGAAACCATCTCTTGTGTACTGTTATTGTGGTAACAAATATCCAAAATAGTGCGGGCTGTGGATAAATTAGCTTGGGTCGACTGTATTGCACATATCAGTGTAGTTCCTTTCACATACTTATGCACATTTCAGACTTGGATGATTTTAGAATCCTTGAATAAGTCACACGTCACGAGAGATACACTGACATCATTCTGCTTTCACATGATTCATCAAGACTCCAGATTCCTTTGAGCAAATCAACAAACTGAAAATTGCAAGTAATCATGCCACCATTCAATCGAGAGGGTTTGTGTGGGCCATGAACAAAGAGTTCAAGTTGTTTACATTGATCATCATAGTCATCATCACAGCAAGTCTAAGCTTTCAATCTGCCGCACTCTCGAAGGCATCATCTCTCAAAATTCGAAGCAAACTTCGCGCCAGCTGAGGTTAAGGTTTATCAGCAATCGAGAAACTACAAACAGACTCCTTTTTTCCTGTCTCATCTCAGGAAATTATTATTCTCCAGGCACTCATTGGTTTCTAAATTTTCTAAGACTGAAAACTAGGTAGGCCAGTGGCAGAGGATGGTATAATACTAGGGAGGAAGAGAGAAGAAAAAAAGCGTGCTTTTATTGGAGGTCGGTGGTTGTGCCTGCCTGTTGCTAAATTGCTAATGAATGTGTTGTGGGGCTAGTATAATGATCTCAGGGTTTGATCTTCAATTTTAATGTCCCGAACTGAAAAACAAACCCATCCCAGAAAGAATCGGAATAGGTATACCTAAAGTGGTAGTGTACAAGGATTTACTGACAGACTCGGTATAATTCTTCGATCATGGAACTAACTTAGCTACTTACAGATCTTTGTTTTTGCAACACCGAGGAAACTCTCGGTGCAAAATGCAACATTGTCCTTCAAACATGTGGACCTCCTGCTCTCAGAGCCTTTTATGTGTGGAAGCAATGGTCATCTCTCCGGTCCCTGTAATTTGATTACCTGTAAGTCACAACACAGATTGAAGTAGTCACCTGTCGAAGAAAGAATCGTCGGTGACACAATGAGTTTGGATTGCAGCGGAGGAGGCTACGTTTAGGGGTGCCTCCATGTGCGGGACGATGAAGATTGGAGGTGCGAAATTTCGGAGAAGGCTCATCATCACCATCACCATCACCAACACCACCACCACCTCCCAGATTTAACAACAATCGATGTCGATCGTAATTCTGCAATAGCCCAAAGTTGCTGAGAGAGAAAGAAAGAGAAATCGTCAACTTAGGATGACGATCATCGTGGATGTCATCGTCTTTGTCTGGAGATTGATAAGAGTTGACCTAACCCTGGTGCCGGTGCCGAACAAAATCATGATGTCTCAAGAAACTTGGAAAGGGGATTGATTGATTGCCTGATAGATTCTCTCGCCATACCGAATGTGCTGGAATTGTTGATGTTGGAATGTGTGTAGAATCTGACATTACACAGGCAGAACCTGCATGGTACCTCGGTGAACGCCATAGTTCATGTGCTTCTCGCAAACCCATGCGACATCCTTGGACGGCTTGCCATCATCTGCAAGGTAGACGACCTTGAAGAGATTGAACAACGCGGCGACATTCTTCCCCTTCATGTAATTGATCAACCAATCTTCAGCCGCCATCATCTCCTCTGGAGTGAACCGGAAGCTACCGCTGAAATCCATCGTCTCCTCGATCTTCTCACTCTCAGGCTCACTACCGGTCACCAAGCCCATGAGTATCATCCTCTCAGATTCAGTCACCATGGATGTGAATCCACCGGCAGCAAGCTCCCCGGTTCGCATCAACATCGAAATGAGCTTCAACCCCCATAGCATGTGGGGGCGGACACTCTTCACCGACTTCTCGTCGCAGCGCATAATGCCACCGATCTGGTTGTCTATCATGTGGATGCCATCTCGGTGTTCACACATCAGGTGTAATTTTCTGGAGTAGGATCCCGGGATAAGCTTGGTGACCAATCTCTCACCCTTCACGGAGTCGCCTCCGGTGCTTAAGTATACAAGATGTGGGATCCTGTTGTCCTGTAACAGAAAAGGGAAGTTAATCACCTTGTAGAGGTTTCGAGAGATTTCTTGAAACATCCGCTTCTGCAAGGCGGTGATCTCTTCCACTCGGTTGTGCACTCTGTCTTGGATCAGCTGCCCGGTCATCTCTGCAGGTCGTGGAAGAAGCGACACAGTGCGAGACACCCGGTGTTTAGGGTTAGGGTGCAAGGAGCCTTGGCGTTGGAGGCTTTGTCCATCCTTGTTGTTGATGCTGTTGATGTTAACCTCGCCGTCGAGCTTCTCCAGGATGTTGAGACGGCGGTTAAGTACATCTTCCCAATTCTCCAGCCCTAGCATGTCTTTAGCTTTATCGACGCCTGCGGGTGGGAAGCCGGACATGCCTTTCTTCCAGTGATGCTCGTAGTTCAGTTTGCCTGTTGCGAGTACCTTTTGTTTCAGCTCCTCGACACCGAGACACTGGTCCTCTCTGTCGCGCCGGACCCAAAGTTCTTGGACGCATAGTGGTCGAAGAATGCCTTCGATGAGGACGACGCCTTGGCATCCCTCGGTTGGGGATGCACAAAACTCTCGGGTGGGTTTGAGGACGCAATCCTCCACTATGCTCCAGGTTTCCACGCTCTCCTTTGTGGATCGCACCATGATGTCGATCTGGCACTCGTTGCCATTGTACTCGATCAGAAACTCGAGGCCGCTGAACATGAAGGAGATGAAGTTCTTCTCGATCGTGTACTGCGTCTCCGAAACGGAAGCAAATCTCTTGTGAAGGAACACCTGCGTTAACATCGACAAGACAGATAACGTTAGCCATCGTGTGACGCCATCCTAATGTGCTCTTTGGCATCAACACTACTCGATCTACCCTATTGTGTAGCCAACATCGATCCTCATCAACGTTCACCCCAATCTCTCTCTCTCTCTCTCTCTCTCTCTCTCTCTACAGTGACTAAATTGGTAAAGTAGTCCAAATTCTGACAACAATGGCTACCCAAACTTGTTTTGCAAGATTTCAGAGGGATTTGGCCCAGGATTTGGAGCATCTAAGAATCCTTCAGATGAAAGTTTGCATTACATAGGAAAAGAGTCTTGGAGAGTTTTGGGGATTGAAGTAAAAGGGGAGAGAATGAATGTATCCGAGAGAGAGAGAGAGAGAGAGAGAGAGAACGTCCAAGAACCCTTCAAATGTCAAAACTTTGGATTTCAAGGACGCACATGGAGGGTTCTAGGGATCGAACAAAGAGAGGAGAGAATTAATTACCTGAAGTCTGGGGAAGAATCCAAGAGTCAAGCACGTGAGAACAGGATCCTCAACCTCGAGCCTCCATCCCAAGTAAAGAACCCGATCACTCATAATCCCAGACTCGTCACCAAGGGGCCATCCAAGCGCCCTCTCGCCATTAGCAGCCTCCTCACTCTCAAAGTTCAAAGTGGCAGGAATGTAAACCCCCGAGTTTTTATCACCGGGAGCTTGTTCGAAGCAGAGGTTCAATTTGATCATCAACTGCACCAAAT
This sequence comes from Polytrichum commune, assembly GCA_950295325.1. NCBI lineage: Eukaryota > Viridiplantae > Streptophyta > Polytrichopsida > Polytrichales > Polytrichaceae > Polytrichum > Polytrichum commune. Next base: position 51,480,168 of record OX485807.1, read on the forward strand.
CCTCCGGGATAACTCCTCTCACCTTCCGTCCCTTGAAGATGGGGTTCTTGTTCTTGCACAGAGAAGCTTCCAACACCTTCTTTAGGTTTTCCCTCTTCGTAAGCCCCTTCGAGTCGATGAGCGGATGCTTCAACACAAGCAAACTGCTGTCAAGGCTAAGAATTCTTCCCATAATTTCATGGCAGAACCAGTTAGGATCAACCACCATGAAATCAAGCCCATCAAAAAACAAAAGCTCCCCTGCATCATGCATAGCTCTTGCAACAGCCTTCTGTCTATCTTCTGCAACTTTCGCATCCTGCCCTTGCAATCTTCGCAACGCAGGCACTTTACTACACAGAAGGCTGAAATCTGCCCACTTGATCAAAGGCTTATCCGGATGCTGGACCTTCCATTCGCTGAGATTTGTTTGCATTTGTGTGCAAGCTTCAAAAACCTTAGGAACTCGGTCGAGAATATTCGAAATTCTTTTTTGAACAGCCTTCTGCACAGGCTCCACTGATTTCCTTGATCTAGCATCTGCAACATGAAACTCGGTGATGTTCACCACTCGTTGAAACATAACCCTGAGATGCTCCACGGGTTGTTTGCAATAAGCAATCAAATCAACCTTGGGGAACTTGTCCGAATGTGTGAAGATGACTGTCACGTGTGGCAACAAATGCATCGATTGTCTTGTATTTGATGCAATGAATCTTAGCCAGTACCGAAGCTCCTGGTCGATCACTCCAGGGTCTTTGAGTTCATACTTGCCTCCATCTTTGCGGCTGGAGATGTCACAGAGGAGTACGAAGGAGCATGCACTCCCCTGTGAGCTTAGGTTAGGGACAACTATGTCGTGGAAGGCATGAAACTCTTCGTGGCCTGCAAGATCCCAGATGGAAATTTGAATGTTGTCCTCCACGATCATTTGCACTTCGATTCCGGTTGTTTGTGATTCCTTCCTCCCTGCTTTGAAGATCTTGGTGTTGTTGATGGCCTCCTTGCAAGCTGCAGTGGTTTTGATGCGCATGGAAGTGGAGGTCCTCTTGATGTTGCTGTACACCATTGTCTTCCTGAACGTCGTCTTCCCTGCAAAATCCTCATTGCAACGAAGTTAATATTCATCAGCGAATCGATCATCAACAAATCTGGATACTCACAGTTTATTTATCAAGCACCATCCTGTACTATCACTAGCATTTCAAGAGGGTTAAGGTGGCGAAACCCTCCTCTACAATGATAGGCACCAGTTCAATCCCAGAAATGATGCCATGGGATCTGAAGCTCTGCAGACATTCAATCGTCATTTGGACCTAGGCAGAGTAATTGACGAAGGTGGTTGGCAGGTTGTTTGAATTTGTGAGCTTGTCGAGAAAGTGGGGGCAGTGTATTTGTGTGCTTATCGAGAACTGCTAGGAAGAGGGGGATGCTAAACCTCTCTCGGTGACTAGGATTTGAAACAGGGGGAGCTCTTTTTTCCTGGTGGCAATGCAGGTTACACATTCAAATTTAGCTCAAACCTGTGAAGCATTTTGATATCAAGTGGAAAATTATGTGATATCCTATCATTCAATTTCACTCCAAGTTCATAGATGGATCACTTTAGCAGTCTCTTGCTTGCTGGGAAGTTTACAAATCCACTCACAATGCTGCACAAGATGCTCTAATTTTCATAATTCTACCTGAGACTCGCAATTTCACAAATGGGCAACTAAGAAATTCAACCACGGTGCGTCACAAGATGCTCTGATTGTCATTAACCTGTCCTGTGAAATTGATTGGCTCATCTTGTGAAGCACTGCAACTTGGAACTTCCATCACAATGCTTCACAAGATACTCTAATATGATTGTGGTTAATCTCCCCTGTGAAATTGATTGGATCATCTTGTGGAAGCACAGATTGTGACTGAATTCCCAAAAGCACTCACTCAATTTGATCAAGATGCTTCATATAATGCTCTGATTGTGGTTTGACTTACCTTGTGAAAGCGGATTACCTTGTGACTTAGAATTTCAAACAAAATGCTTCACAAGACACGGAATCGAATTGTGATTAACCTGCCCTGCGAAATTGATTGGATCATCATCATCTTGTGAAAGCACAGACAGAGAGTGACTGAATTCCCCAACTCACTCACTCGAGAAGTGGAAGACAAAGAAGTATCAACTTGCCTGCGAAAGGAATGCCACAGAGGAAGACTCTCGCAGAGGCAGGAGTGACGGTACCCATGCCTTTGAAAACCTCCATAAACTTCTCGGCATTTCTTCGCAACTGCGCCTTGACCACCGCATCATGACCTTTTCTCGACAACGGAGTGCCCTCCACACCGAGCTCCTCCAGCCACGGATTGACCACCAACAGATCCAAAATGGTGGCCAAAACTTTCTCTCCCGCAACACCTTCGCACCCTCGGAGGTCCAGAAACCGCAAGGATTTGTTGTTCTTCAACGCATTCAAGATCAAAAGCACATCCTTAGGTTGCCACAACCGCACACTACATTGCAAATCAAGCCTCACAAGAGTGTTGTTAGTTTGCAACATGGTTGCCAACATAGGTGCGCCTTGCCTCCCTATGAAGCTATGGCGGATAATGAGCTCTTGGAATGTGGTGTTGGGCACTTCCTTCGTTGTAGGATCCATGGTGATGGTCTTTACAAGCTCCTTCAACCCATCGGTGTCCAGCGGGTTGTAGGATAAGTCCAAAACCTTGAGGTTCTTGTTGGTCATGAGAGCTAAGGCTAGGGTTTGCACACCAAGAGAGTCAATCTCACAGTTCTTCAGTGCAACTTCCTCAAGGGAAGAGTTCCGGCATAGAACAGATGCAACATGTTCGGCTCCTTTGTTCCCAATTTGGCCAACTCCTCTAGGCCCCATGCACCGAAACCCCTTGATCTCGAACTTCTGCAGAGTCTGGTTAGCCTGCTCTTGCCCCGAGAATGGCTTCATTAACATAGCCATGGCATCAGCCTCGATGCGAGCATAGAAGGTTAACGCTCTCAAAGTGCGGTTTCTTCGCAACGCAAGAGCAAGGTGATCCGCGACTTGGATCGTGACATCGATCAACCCGAGTTGAACTTCCCGAATACCGGTGTTCACCAAAAACATCTCGGAGATGTGCTTCACACATTCGGAGTTCAACGGTTGCTGGAATCTGTTGTCACTGTAAACACTCAACTTCTGCAACGAGCGATTGGCATGCAATGCGGTGCAAAGCTCCTCAACAATCACATCAGACTGCACATAGTCGATCTCCAAAGTGGCAGATGAGAGATGAGGGCAGGCTACCAGAGCTGCGATCACACGAGAGCAAATCTGGTGGTCGCTTGCTTCGGTACGCTCTGGGCCTGCAAATCGGTACAGAAGCCTCCGAACGAAGTTGCTGTCTGCGAGGGTTAGGCTGACGGAGCAATTGTCTTGGTCCGACTTGATGCGTGGGCAGTAGTGGATGTACAGGTCCACAATCTGCTCTGGTGGATTCTGAAGTGCCTTGATGAGTCCATCGATGTCTACTTCGGAGTATTTTTGTGGTTTCGGCCCAGATGGCGGCTCCTGCAACGGTAGCGGGTTGTAGAGAGCTAGAGCAGTCTGTGTCTTCGGAGGTAAGGCTAGTGTGTTGGGGTTAGGAGATGGTGCGGGCAGAGCCAGTGTGTCACTAGGGGAAATCGCCATCGCCACGACTTGATCAAAACAAAATTGCGATGATGGAGTATGGATTCTCACTCACTCACTCACTCCGCTCCTCTCCTCTCCTCTCCTCCCCTTTACCCTTGTGCAAATCTCGGAATCCACCCTATTGCAGCAGCACTTGGTATGGGGGCTACATTGGAGAAGCAGAGAGGCGATGATGATTCATGCAACAAGGTTGAGAGGATGAGGAGGAGGAAGCGGAAGAGAGAAGAATCATGTTGCTTCTGAGGAGAGGAGGCAGGGGGGAGGATGAATCATCCAGAGCAAACCAAAGTCTAATGGCGATCACATCATCCGAGGAGGGCGCATCGCTTGACTGTTGTTCCATCATCTGTTTTGATCGCTCCACCTCTCTAAAATGCCCACACATCCACAATAACTTTGACAATAACAAAATCTATGCCTCCCTATTGGATCCAGCACCAAATTCACCAAATCCTCTTCTAATGCTCGAATGTCACCAAGAATGCTCCTCCCTCCCTCCCTCTTCCCATCCGCGCTCAATCCCACGGAGAAGAAGTCCTCGCAAGCACCTACCTACTTACCACTTATCACCCTCAATCACTTGCCCCGTAGACCAATAAATGTAGCAAAGAATGCAACATGCTAGGGACTAACTTAACCCACCTGCAAGGCGGCAGAAAGGAGAAGAAGAAGGCCAAGGAAAGATATCAGAAAGCGCTGAAGCAGAAAACACAGTTGTAAACGGACACCTTGCGAAAGAGAGTAAGAGGGATTGCATGATTATTGATGAGGACAAACTTTTCCCCAAAAACCTCGCCCCTCCTCCGATGCCAGCAGATACCCGGAACAACTTCACCCGGTTCTTATCCAGATTCTCTCACCCCAACACCAACGCCAACACCAATACTGTAACTTTTAATAAGTGGATGATAATTAGTTATAAAGTTCATATGCTTTCGCCTCATGCATAATGCCGGCCCACATTCAGGCAGCAAGAAAGTCTACGCCGTGCTTGCTAGATCTAAGCTCTTAAGAAAAGTAATGAGTTCTCAGCCACCACTAGCCTCCTCCATGAGAGGAAATCGTCCGTGCTTTGGATTATTAAGGGCATCTGTCTGCCATGATTCGGTCAATGCCAATCAAACCAGGTAAGTACCCAACCCCGATGAACAAGTTTGACGATGAGGCCACATTATTAGCCAAATCATCACAAGTCATTGCTCCAATTATTGCAGTAGTGTGACCAAGCGCTTACTTCTTATGAGGCAATCTGCCCATCATAACCTTAGCCTAACTTATTACAACCGTCCCTCACACGCAGTACTGCATCCTCCACCTCCAGTCACCGGGAGAAGCGGATCTAGTTTGCTCATTCAGAATAGTACTAATTTACTGGGGCATTATTGAGCGACAATTTACAGCACCGACAGGCCAGGCTAAGTAAGGTAAGCCGGTATTATTCGGTTACTTTTCTTAATCGGACGCCTATATTTTTGGTTGGGGTGTGGTTCCGTGAGGATCAAAGATTAAACACTGTAAATAAAGTTACTTTTGTAGAAGAGATTGGACTACGTTTTCAGATTTCATTAACCACTTCACATTGGATAGTAAATACGATTGGGAGGATGTACATATGTATTCAGTTGAAAAATAGAACAACCATGTACTTCCGATAACCATAACTGGTCAGGGGAGGTCCGATTTTCATTCCGGTTTTTGCTTATGCTTCATCGTAGATTTGCTAATGCAACACAAGTGTCATTATGATGTAAATCTGACAATCATAGACCTGTATAAGCCTCTGAGATGAACTTCGACTGTGCTACGGCGGGACCCGCTTCCGGTTTCCAAGCCTTGCCCGCGGTTATAGTGCTGCTTTTAGCCATCCCGTTTGAAATGTCCGTCCCCTCCTGCCCGGCTCTCGGAAAGCTGATCCCCTCACGTTGATGATACTTTACCTGTCCGTTGCAACTGCTGATGAGAGTCCCGTTACAGTAACTTACTTCATCATGCATCAAATGTGACAACCAGATCCTCGTCATGTGGAAGCAGCAGATCATTATGTTGAAGCACTTCGAATTTTTTAAGTTGCCAAAGCAGCAGCAGGATTCAAATTCAAAATCGCCGCCGTGTGCAACAAAGCAGTTTTTCATCAACCATCTTCGAAACGAATTACTCTGCAGCAAAATAATGATATGGATCGAGAGCAACTCCTAGACTACTACTTGCGAAGATGAAGTTCATGATGATGATGATGATGATGATGTACTGTGCGGGAGATGTTGAAGTTAGGAATATCAATTACAAAGCCTATTCAGGAACTTCGACATCCTCGTGTGCAGTGGTGTTTCGTAAGTGTGGGCAATTTACATTCTAGCCTGGTCGGATCCGTCTTCGAAACTAATTAGTCTGCATTCAAAATATTTAAATGGATCAGAGCAACAACTTATGGATCTCTTGCAATCGTCGTCGTGTTGTGGAGGAGATCACATTGTTGAAGTAACTACCAAATCAAAGCAGATGGAATCTCGAAACCCTAATTCGTGTGCAAATCTAGGGATCATCAGCCATGGTCTCTCATTAGTCTGCCATAAAATGACATGGAGAGCAAGTTCCTCTATCAATATCGTGACGATGGTGTTGTGCAGGAGATGTGGAGGCAACTAGTTACCAAAGCAGAAGGAATTTTGGAATCGAAGAGAATGCGTGGGCTCTGCAGATAATATCCGTCAAGACCAAGACGCTTTAGAATCGTGATGACTATACTCTTCTGACTCACCGTTATAAGCAGCAGCTAGCGAAGAGGGCTTACACCCAACTGACGAAATTCCTAGCTCGTCGCGGGAAAACGGCCAAGGAAGCGTCGTGCAGCCATGAATTATTAAATTACTGTCTGCAATCGGCAGAATATCTGCCTGCAAAAAGACTATGCTACATATGACTGAGCGGAAGAATGGTGACATTGCAGCTGTTGGAACCTTACGTCTGGCATTTCCTTACAGAACTTGAGTGAAGGATTCTTGCTTTTGTTCTTTCGTTCAGGAAACGTCTTCAACCTTACCAGATTCGGATTTCGGAGCACACACGACGACCAACTGCATTGATTATGTGCACACTTATCCATTGCGCAGAGGCACAAGAGCCCGTCACCTCTGTCTACTATCTAGGAAATACGTAGATATTTCAGCTGGGGCAAGTCGTACATCTACCACAGCTGTAGATATTGGGACAGAGGCGATGACACTTTAGGGTCCTCTGGACAGTTAGAGCCAGTGTCCGTGGAGATTTTTGGGCATAATTGGTCAAGATCCTAGTGTTTCCAAGTCCAACTGGTTACATGTTGTGATCTTTCTTTATTAATTCGAGGTATATTCCATGGAATCCTCTAAAACAATCGGTGTTTTTTCTAAAGTCTTGAACTTCAACCTTAATACTCAAGGTTGGATTGAGGGCAGGCCTAAACTCTGAAGAATTTCAACCGATTGGATCATTCGGTTTCATCAAATCTGGTCCAAAGGCTTTATATCAGGCTTGGGCCCAAGCATTTACTCATCCTATGTAGCATCCTAGATGGAAAAAATTTGGAGCCAACTCTTTGGGTTGGCTTGAAAACCGGGCGCGGTTTTCAAGGGCGTGAATTCTCACCTTGTATGGTATATAACACGACATGTAGCGTAGCTATCTAGAAGCTTGGGTAGAAATTAATTAATTATAAAAGGTGCCTAAATTTTTGAGAAATTAATTTCGTTGAGTGTTCAAAAATAGAAATAACAAATAAAAAATAAATATTTCACAATAATGCAAGTGACATTCATTGAAATCCAACAAGGTAGCATCAATCAAAGAAAATTTTGTTGCTAAGCAAAACCTTGACATACAAGTAAAAGACAAACTTTAGGGTAAGGAATGTTGGTTAGGGAAGTGCTTAGGTTAATCGTAGCTGCCATAGATGAAATTAGGATGGATTATAGAAATGACTTTGGATGAATGTCTCACTTATTTTAGATTATTTCTTGAATTTGCTCAATTTTAGAGTATTATTCTATGGGTTTCCTAACTTACTTTTTCACTTTAATTAATTATTGGGCAAAAAGGTGCCCAAGTTGCTAAAGAGCTACGGTATACATAATGCATTTTTTGATACAAGTCGAGTACTGCTAATTGAGGACACTTTCTTTTTGGTACCATTCAAATCTATATACCAAGCAAGAGCCTTCGCACCACCTACGTAAACTTACCCAAACTGCATGAGTTTGGTATTAGGGTAGTTTTGACCCAAGTAATAACTTTAGTAGGCATAAAGAGATCATTCTCTCACCTTGTTATACCCACCAAACATTAATATTTGATTGGTGCTATAACAAAATTTAATATTGATTGGGTAGGTAGGTACTACAATGCCAATGATTGTCATAAATATTGTTTATTGATACAATGCAAAGTTCACCTATAAGTCAAACCAATCCAATGTTGGTGAGTACAAGCTCTAACCAATGAATGGGAAGAACCGACTGCTAGTTATAGATAAACCAATCGAGTTGAGAAATACTTTGGTTGAAGTTCAAGAGTGACTATGTACATGGCTTTGAGGCCAAATTGAGGACCGACCTAGTTCTCTATCATTAAGCCCTCGATCTACTCCAACTTTTGTAGTCATGATGATATTAATATGACAATCTTACCATGGGTTTCATTTTGCATATTATGTAGGCTACATATTGATAGAGGACACATTTGTAGTCATGGTGTGAAGATGCTTTTAGAGGCATGGCAATTGGACTTTTGTCTCATGTGCAAACAAATGAGAGAAAAAACTTCCATAAGGGTCATGAAGTGCATCACCTATGTCGAGTTTCTAGGAAAGAGACTAATGACACGTGACTGATGAAATTGGGCTTAAAATTCATGGTAGCCATGTTAGGGAGTAACTTCGGTAAAAACCTATCCCATGTGAGATTGTTAGTGTCATTTGATCCCAACTTGATCTCACTAGATTAATTTTGTGATGTCAATTGTGGGGTTGAATATTCTTTTCAAAGAAATCCCCATCCTTGTCCACAAAGCGGTACATCTGTCATTATCATACACATGGGGACATAGGTGATGAGCTTTTAGGGCCCATGTGTCCAAGGCAAGACAAAAGAAGGTAGTTAAGCATAACACCCTAGGTAAACGGTCATCAATAATCTACTCTCACTACGCTAATTTGGGTTTGTGATGCTAATTTCCGGATCGAATATGACTAGGAAAAAATTTCCAAACTAAGAAAAGTTCCTAAAGTTATGTGTTGTTTCCTTTAGTTTTTGAGACATGAAGTCAATAAGCCCACACCAAGAGTAGATTAAAACCAAGAAGACACGCCACTTAGAGGCGAAGGTTCCTAAGGTTCACACCTTCCACGAAAGTGGTGCATCTACCGCTATCCTAGATACATGGACAAGGAGAGAGGGAATTGTAACATACGAGCGTACATGTCATCCATCCATTATAAGAAACTTGACCCGTTATAAGTTCATGGCTGACTCATCTCAAATGACTCGGTCAACACTAATTTGGAGTCTTTAGAACCAATTCCGATGTCCAATCAACTAAAAACATTAACCTCCACAACATATACAACATATTTAGGACTTTTACATGGGATGCATGAGAGGTAAGCTCGTAGGCATGCAATCGTTCTCGGGATGAACTTTCAGGCCCGGTAAGAAGAATTTTTCCTCTAGAAGTGTGGGCCCAGTGGGACCCACCGCGGTCACACACGTGGATCGGCACCTTGAATTTCTGTGGAATTAATTCACCTCAGCACGGACCCCACCAGGAAGAGAAGAGAAGAGAAGAGAAGAGAATCGGTAACTACATAAGTAGTATACATTATTACAGTACATTACAACAAGAGGAATTAAAATTAAAATTTTAAGAGATGCCCGGAAATCCACGTGGCCTGCTTCGTTGGCAGGGGCATATATAATAATACCTGCTTCTCACGTGCAAAGAATGCGGGCAGCCTGCTGCTTGTGGCCTTGACTATATTACTCTGGTCACGGTCAGCTGGACTCCCAGCCGTCCGATCTTGGATCCGACGGCCCCTAAGCGCCCGCTCCCGCCACCTGGCCACTAATCCGGGAGGCATCATGTCGCCGCTCCAGGCGGATTACTTGTGGCTCCTCTAATTTGCATTGCCAATAAGCAGTGTGTAAAATAAGTACACTAATTATGGTATTTAGTGTCTCTTACTATTTGGAATTACGCAAATGATGTATCTATTAATTGTATATATTTTATTTTACCAACAAATGTTAAATTGGTTGCTTGGACATTATAGAAGATTAACAACTTTACTTGGTGAAAATTTACATTGTGTTGAGAGGCATTAGCACATATTATTGAAGAATGCTATGTTGCACTCAAAAAGAAGTAATTGGCCTTATAATCACCACATTATAATCACTACATAATTGGCCTAATTGCAATTATGTAGTTAGCTATGTTCTAAGTATTTACCCCCCGCCCCCCCCCAAAAAAAACCCTTCTTTATTGATGTTGTACATAATGTAGTTGGGTCTTAAGTGGCTCATTTTCTTAATAAGAACCATGTATTTGATTGGCATGTGTGGTATGGTGAGGATCAAAGAGAAAACATCATAAATACACATGTGTTAAAAGAGATTGGACTACGTCTTAATAACTACTCTATGCTCAATCTTTAACATAATTGGGAGGACCTATGTATCTAGTTAAGAAATCAACAAACATGCACTCTTGATAATCATAACTAAATAAGAGGAGGTCCCATTTGCAATCCGGTTTTTGCATATGGTTCATCGTAGATTTGCCAACACAACACGAGTTTTGTTATGTAAATCTACTTGGTAGAAGTTGGAGAACATGGAAAACAAACTAAATCACATCACATACCTTAGCAACCAAGGCCAAACACCCACCTCTTTGAGTTGGGTCCCCACCATTCTAACAAAGCAAAAAACATAGTCAAATATTTTTATAGTTTGTATACCATAATGACCACCAGAACCCACTTGCACATCATGTCCATGCTAAATTGGCCTCGCCTGACTCAATCATCACCACAACCTCCCCCCCCCCCCCCCCCTCGCCCACTACCTAAAAGTCCAATACACACTTTGTTGAATTCACCTTCTACCAAAACCAATACTCCACCCGAAGCAATTCAATAGGAGAAAGAAGAAGAAAAAGACAAGACCCTCAACACCAACTAGTAGTCAACACATTAGAAGATGTTATATGGTAAGTCATCCTTATTGTTCTTATGTCATCATAGGCAAACTCCGCATAGACACCATCACTAAAAAAAAATGAACAATCCTACAACCCCCCCCCCCCCAACGCGTGCAACAAATCCACTTAAATAGCCATCAATTGCCTCACCCTACTCATGCTCGACCAAAAAGATTGGAAAACCACCAACTCCCTAAGCTCCCCATCTAAAGATAACCACAAAGGCCACATACTGACAACCCCAAGGTTGGACCCTATAATAAGTTGCTTTCACTAAATCCAATAAGCCTAGTTTTAGGGATAGGCAACAAGAATTGAACCCAACACATGTTGTAATTAGTGAAGTCATTTTGTCAAAATAACACCCAATCATAGGGTGCTCTCACGAACACACAACCCACTAATATATCACCCTCCTCTCACAGTTGAATAACAAGAGGGACCACCTCCAATGCGAGGTAAAAACACTTGTCCTATAGCTATGTTTAATGAACCCGCTTCAGGTTCACATATGAGCATGTGGATGTGATCAAAGGTGGAGCATCCCTCATCCACACCAGCCCGGGCCTTGTGTCATGTCTCTCTCTCACACACACACTCTAGCATGTATATTATTTTATAAGTTGATTTGACCCCATAATTAGCATCATAAATCTTGAATTGTTCTAGAAAGACCCTCTTTAGACGAATTAACCACAAAATTATGGGAATCAACTTTTTGTGATACCTCCTTTACTTCAGTAATATTGTTGGGGTCCACCTCGAGGAGGTGGACGTCCAACCCTAATTGTACATAGCTGCCTAAATTACCATTGACTACACCAACCGGGGCTAGACACCCACCTCTTTGAATTGGGCCCCTACCACTGCACCGTTTATGGTATTTAGTGTCACATACATAATAGTGTCACTCATAATAGTGTCACTCATAATAGGAAACTTGACAACAAACAAACACCTAGTCACCCACCATAAGGTGGTAAGAACTTTGCACAACACCAGAGCCCACCTCCCTTAGGAGGCATAACACCCCATATTGCATCTCGGATCCCGAGATCAATATAGGGTTAACGGGCTCACATTCACGCCGGTACAAATTGTACGGGTGTTATCTTTTATTTTCTTTCTTTCTGTCACTCACCCTATTTTGAGGCATATGATAGGTTACATTGCTGATGAACAACTTCATCATAAGTATCACCTCATGACACTTGGCATTCAAGTGAACTTACTAATATCTCGGCATGAGTATGCTCAATAATGGTGTGAGGTGTATGCCTATGTTACATAATCGTCTACAAGTCAACTAAAGTGTACACAAATGACACTTGCCATTAGTATGCTCGAGGATATATTGCTCTTGCTTATGAAAATGTAAACACATGACACTTGCCATTAGCACGCTCCAGAAGATCTTTCCCTCATACATTAAAACACAAGACTATCATCAAAAGTATCGCAACGTGCTAGCCTAAATATCATAACGTAGATATTTTTCACTTTAAAGAAGTTACTTACATTGATGTATGGAATCATAAGGACAGTTAGAGGGCGTGACACTTTGAGACCTCTAGACATCTAGTTTGGGCCCTTCACAAACAATGTACATAACGCCATATACCATAAACAATGTACTACTAAAGGGAGTCTAGTAAAAACACGACCCTCATAGATTTGTGGTTTATTCATATAGAGTGAGTCCCCGTAGACTAATTCGGAAGTTTGGATACTAATTTTGGGATCAAGTTTCCCAAATATCGCATCTACATGCTATAATAAATTTGCATGCGTTTTCACCTTGGGTAATAGTGGTAGTGACCTAGCTCAAAGAGAGGGGTATCTAGCCTTGGCTAGCGTAAATACATACTTAGAGAGCCTCGACTTATAATTAATTAGTATGGGTGATAGCGGTAGGGACCAAACTCAAAGAGGTGAGCGTCTAGCCCTAGCCGACGACAACATATACTTAGAGAGCCCCGGCTTATCATTAATTAGTGTGGGTGATAGTGGTAGGGACTTAGCTCAAAGAGGTGGGCGTCTAGCCGTGGCCGACGACATCATATACTTAGAGAGCCTCGACTTATGATTAATTAATGAAGGTAATAGTGGTGGGGACCTAGCTCAAATAGGTGGACATCTACCCCCGGCTAACAACAACAAATACTTAGACAACCTCGGCCTATCATTAATTAGTGTGGGTGATAGCGGTAGGGACCAAGCTCAAAGAGGTGAGCGTCTAGCCCTGGCCGACGACAACATATACTTAGAGAGCCTCGACTTATGATTAATTAATGAAGGTAATAGTGGTGGGGACCTAGCTCAAATAGGTGGACATCTACCCCCGGCTAACAACAACAAATACTTAGACAACCTCGGCCTATCATTAATTAGTGTGGGTGATAGTGGTAGGGACCTAGCTCAAAGAGGTGGGCGTCTAGCCGTGGCCGACGACAACAAATACTTAGACAACCTCGGCCTATCATTAATTAGTGTGGGTGATGGTGGTAGGGACCTAGCTCAAAGAGGTGGGCATTTAGCCGTGGCCGACGACAGCAGATACTTAGAGAGCCTCGGCTTATCATTAATTAGTGCGGTGAGTAGCTGGCAATGCCCATTCATGTGGCAGCTGTCACCTGCAAGGCACTGGCTCAGCATCTGGCTGACTTGGAAAAGTGTGACGATGCTTACCTTGTATTGCAATTGCACTAATTGTCTCCACACTACCATTCATGATGAAATGTGGCCACTGCCACACCATATATCGATTTGCATACAAAAATAGGCTTTTAGAAGGTACTATGCAGTGGGCCTTTCTATGCCATGTGGTCACTCTTCTTTAATTATCAAACATCTATAATCGAGGGCTATATGGCAACGCTTCCTAGTTAAGAACAACCACCGAAAAGGCACGTGTTACGACGAGATTTGAAGTATGCGTTCATGAATGATGGTCACTTTTCGAGGGTTAGTAGTTGTTTGAATGTGGTCGCTTCTCTCTTCATTCGTTGTTTGTGTTAGCATCACGTTACATTATGCAACTTCATGTTGAACTTCCATGGCTATAAACACATAATCGTATGTAACATGGATGACGAAACAAATCACGGCCATGCTTCCAATCTTCAACCCTGCATGTCATGTGTAATTCTAGGTCGGTTATGGTTTTTGTTGGGAATAGACACTAACATGTCTAGAATTTTTCTTGAATGACATTGGGCGGACCACAAACATGAAGCTCAATAGAGTAGAGGTGCCCATAACTGATCGTTTAAGAGACCTTGAGCCCGATATGGAGAAGTATAAGGCGGTGCAAAATTTTCCCGTGTAGGAAGATGCACGGGTAGATCACCTATTGCATTTTAAAAACGACGTGCGGCATAATATAGAGAGGATTAAAATCATTTGAAATAAAAATTATAAAGGAATTCCAAATAATGAAGGGGCCATTAAATGTAGACAATCCCATTATAAGTAAGTTAGATGGACATAAAATGTGGGCCATTATTTTTTTGTAAATTTAATATAGGGGCTGAAGATAAGGATCCTAGAAGGTATGTTTAGTATGGAATGTATATGGGTTTAGGACTCACGGGGATGGATGATAATTGGGATTTCCGTTTGTCCAAAAATGGATGAAAAGGGAACGCGCCGTCGTTAAAAGGAATATAGAGTACAAAAAATCGTAGTGACTTGGACAGTATAAGTAATGGAAGGGTGCAAACAAATGGGCCATTTTTGAATTTTAAGTAATTATAGGGAGGCTTTAATTCAACCCTTGAAGGTAAATAGCCCCAAAACAAAAAAAACCCCAGCCGCACGTGGTGCACAAAAATGCCTTAGAGTGATCTACCCGTGGGAAGATGGAAATCATGAGGACTACAAATTTTTCGGAAATTTTATCCTTTAAATTGAAATTGCTAAAAACGTATGAAGCCAAAAGTTGGCCCGAACACATTACCAATGTCTAGAGTTTGCCATGACCGCTCATTTTGAGACGAATTCCTTCTTGCTTTTGCACTCAAAATTCCATGGTCATATCACCACCAAAGCCGGAGAATTAGGGTTGGTTTCCATGTAGGCTACTTCGACCACCAGATTCTTGTGGATTTGTAGATTACACTATAATTTGGTGGACGAAGTGGCTTACATGGAAACTAATCCTTATAAACTGTGAAATGTGGAACATTCGTTTAACCACCCACAAAAAGAAATTATCAAAATCAATCCATGCGTGATTGAAAATATGGCACCCTAGAGATTCATGATGGGCTCATGTTCAGGAATGGGTGCCTCTACTCTCATGTTATGCGGATTTTGAAGCTTTTAAAAGTTATGATGGCGTGTTGTCCATCTAGTGCACTATAAATTGTGTCGATTTGCACTTTAAAACATACTTTATGAGGTACTATGTAATCCTTACGTGTTCACTCTTCTTAATCATACAGCTACCATTTGAGTGGTATATGGCAAGGCTTATAGTTCATAACAACCACCAAAAAAGACACATGCTACGATGAGATTGGACTATGTACACGTGATACACCAACTTTCATAGGTTCATTAGTTACAATGTGGCCACCTATCCCTCCATTTTTTGTTTAAGCTACCATCTACTTTTGAGGCTGTCAAAGGTATGATAGCATGGTGTCCTTCTAGTAGTGCATTGTGTATTGTGTCAATTTGCATATGAAAATAAACTCTAGAAGGTACAATGTGGGCCTTATGTGGTCACTTTTCAACCATAAACTTGCATTTCAATTGTATATGGCAAGGCGCGTCCTTCCATTTATGATTAACATTGATCATTGTCCACTAATTATGTTATACATGGGTCCCTCTTTAGTAGAGGTTTTGACAAAGTCAATGTCATCGTATTTGCATGACCAAAATCTCCACAAAGATGCACTCTTCATCACAAGACAAAAGATCATATAACAGACACTTTAAACACTTGACACCCTTAATATGCATAAATTGTTTCACAAAAATTTCCAAGAATTTAGCAAATCTATAAGGAGGCTAATGTGCTCAAGTTCATCAAACTTTTACATCATGCAATTTATATATGTATTGTGAAAGTCAATTTGAAAGTGCTTACCTAACTTCCCCCCCTTCCCCAAATTGGACAATGTTAATTCTTAACATATTTTACTTCTTTCAACCAATGAGTCATGTTCTTAGTTCTTGTAATACTATCAACAATATTCACATTGAAACACACAACTTGAGTTTGGGACAAAATATAGGTTTTAGAAAGAATCCTACCTTAGTTGGTAGGCAATGAGGAAATATACATATATGGCGACACGGCCATGCCACATGACCTTATAAACCTCAAATAGCTGACGCTGGCAAGAAAATTGCCATGTGTTAGTGAGCAACTCTTAAACACAGTTTCATAGGTTTACATGATCGCTTAAAGAGAAGGAGAAAAAACCATTTTCTTTCTATATGACGTATGCTTTTTTAATGTAAGTTCCGCTTTAGAAACTCGAAATGACAATCTTCATGATTCGCAAAGTCGTTGATTGGATAAGACAATCGCCACATCACCATCCAACGGCCCAAATCATTTGCAAAGTTTGAAAGTGGCCACACCTCCTCCAAAGCTTGCTTTCGACGAAATTCGCCCGATCATCATGCAGGCAATGACAGCGGGCAGGCGGGCGGGCAGGCGACAACCAAGCCAGCAGTGTGGCCTGCCCTGGCTCGCACCTGCCCGAAAATGGGGGACTATGAATACCTGGCTTCTTGGGCCTTTTGGGACTTTGCGGGATCATTTTTGCATTCAATGTTTCTTTACAAGCGGCATCTTCGACTTAGGCTTGCGCTTTTAGACCCTCAATGACTCAGCTTAACTTAGGGCCGCTTTACACCTAGAGGCCGGGCCAATTCCCCTTGAGGTTGATTGCATGAAATTTCAGCCTCTTTTTGGTTGGAGGCTGGTCTCAACTACACATTATGATAAGATTTTAATGGGGGTCAATTTTTTCCATATGTAAAGGTCTTAGGGCCAAGAAGCTAAGCCAATTTAATAAATCTAGCATAATCCAACGGATCTAGCATAATCTAGCATAGAGCCGTTCATATTTCCACACAATCCAATGGATATGGTTCGCTTTAAAAAAACTCATATTTTATGAAAGAAAGTTCTTTTTTTTTATTGAATTTTAATATTGGCCCCGAGGCCAAGAATTGGCTTTCCATTTTGGATGCACCCAATTCAATAAGCTCGGGCCGTGTCATACCATACATTTTTTTATTAGAAAATTCATACCACCAAATCGGCCTGGCCTCTAGGTGTAAAGGGGTTGGGGCCAATTTCAACCTTTTGGCCAATCACAAGTGAGGGTTTCAAGCCTCTTACACAACGAATTGGCCCGGCCTCTAGGTGTAAAGTGACCCTTGTTAACCACACATGAGCAACATCTGTGCATGCACGAATCCATGTTCGAATCTTGTTTGTCACTACACCCTTTTGGTCTAATTAGTGTGGGTTGCCCATTCGGAGTAACGTTTTGCCTAGATTTATCGTTTTTTTACCCAAATAACATGAGTAGTTAGTATGCACACTGAAGAAATATGATATAACTCTAGTCGGTAAAATTTCATAATGTTGGTGAAAAGTTATAGTAACATGTAACTTCAAGTGGTAACCCACACTAAGTGGACAATTTAGTGTATACATGATCAGCACATTAAGGAGATACGTAGTGTTAACATGGATGCGTGATAATAGAGAATCAATGTAGCATATGACATTATGGAATAACACAAAGTCAACATTACAATAATGACAATGATGGCAACGTGATGTGTGCGAGAGTGTGCTTTGGACTCTTTGGTGGGTTGTTTTAATGTGACAACCCATGATATATGGAAGGTAAATGTGACAACAAGGAGAGAGATGTAAATTGAGCATATCCATTCCCTAGGATTTAAGATATAAGAGAGGGAGTGACATTACGAAGGTTCGGGTGTACATCTATCATAGCATAGCTAATAACATGGAGGTGGCATTTGGGGAGGGGCCAACGCACTTCTATTGAGCACCCCGTGAAGTTACATGGATGGAGGAAGAATTCACTTTATGGGTTTGGTCCATAGATTTCTTGTTCTTCACAAGAATATGCATACATGGGCCCACTATAGCACGTGTAGTTCTCCTACCATGTGTTGGATTCCAACCATAAGTTGTTTGCAAGTAATGTTCAAGGTCTTTGTTGACATAAGCTTGATCGGAAAGAGGGACGAAAAACCGGGTTAGAACAATCTTCGGCTTTCAAGAACCTTCCGAGAGTTGTGTAGTTTTACTTATTAGAACCTCACTTACGTTACAACCGATGTTGGACAAGTGTAACTTATATGTGAATGCATGGGTATGAATGAGCAACATCAATAAATGGTATCAAAGAACCTATTTGTGGGTATGAAATTTGCGGTACTAGTCAAACACTAATATCTGGTGGGTATGCCAAGATGAGAGAATCATTTGTATGTCCGTGGTATAATTTGGGTCATTCCACACCATAATAATACTAGGACGATTTTATCTAGGTATGAAAGTTCTTGAATATAACACAAACTTGAATGGTAGCATAAACAAGAATATTCTCAAACATCTATACCTTATTGATATCAAAAGAATGTGACATCTTTGTTATAGATGTTCAAATGGTAGTACAAATAATGATGCCTAGTCGAACACTACACTAAATATGATATTCAATGTCACATGGTCATTAATGTCTCTATGGTAACTTTTTGGATGACACTTCTTATGAATAAGTGAACAAATATTGTGATGGATGATGGATGAGTTCGTCCATTGGCCAAAAGCCTGCATTCACTTGTCCGCAACTTGTGATGAATTATTGTCATGGGTGACTAAAATTTGGATGAAAAATCACTTGGTACGTGACAATAATTACAACACTATAAATCTATAATCCCCCCCCCCAATTTTTTTTACAAGGAATGACAAATAATGTTGGGTTCACATTCAGTGTTGGCGACACTACACCGCGGTTTACAATTAGTTAGAATTGGTGACACTAAATATCATGTTTAGTGTAGTTATGTCCCTTACCCATAAGCAACCCTTATAGATACTTGATATATTAAAGGAACATGGGTTGTATGCGAGAACCCGAGGTCAAATTTGAACACACTTATGATCAACATTGTCAATATTCATATCTTATACAAAAGTGATGTTAAAACCCATGATCTTTCAGTTACTAGCAAGGCATAGCAAAACCCTATACAATCTACCAATAATAGTTGTGTTTGTATGCTTGAAAGAACTATTATAGGTGTAGTTATCATAATTCATGTGATTAATAGGTGAACCTAAACCCAATGTTGAAGGTAGAATCAAGGTGGACATGCCCAAATCCAATGTAGCAACAACCTTGACACCTATACTTGAGTTGTATGTGGTTAGTTGCGGATCTAAGAACGGACACAAAAGAAAATACATGTTTATAATAGATTGGACTACAAGCTCAACAATTACTAACTATTATAGACTTTGTGGGCTACATGACCATTTAATGAACATGAGAATCCTCGCTTTGATAACGATTAAGATATTTATACGAGCTCGGAAAACTTACGAGGCAAACAACCACATGCACGCTTAAGATTCGCTAATTATATTGCACTAATTGTGTGTTTCTCATCCTACAAGAAGTGGGTGCAAAGAGAAAAAATTGCATGAATACCACATGTCTACCTTATCAATTGGGAGGAGGAGAGGGGAACCATCGCTTACGAACGTACCTCTCATCCATCCAACATAAAAACTTGACCCTCTATAAGTTTGTGGCTAATTCATCTCAAATAACTTAGACCAAACTGATTTAGGATCTTGAAAGCCGCTTCTGGTGGCAAATCAACTAGAAAGAAGATCACCGGGGATGCATACTACATTGAAGACATTTCACATTGGATGAATGAGAGGTAAAATCTCTCTCTCTCTCTCTCTCTCTCTCTCTCTCTCTCTCTCTCTCTCTCTCTCAACTAGGTGATTTGGCAAGTGTTGCCAAGTGTAGGCATTGACGGTCCAAGACAACCCTAAACTATCGGATGATGGTGGAGGGATACCCAAATCCCAAGGAAGAGGTTGACAATTCGATTCTCGGCTGTGAAATCTCCTCTCTACTTGACGGAAAACTTGCCAGGTGGTCAAGTGGCTCTTGTGCTTTGGCACTAGCCTGTCGGCCTTCTGTCTCATAAAAATTAATTAAATAAAAAATAAAAATAAAAGAAAGAAGAAGAAGAAGTGGTATAGGCATAAAAAAAATGCATAGATCTAATAATGTTGGAGTTGGACATTCTCCAGGCACAAGATGCCCGTGAGACAGTTGCCTCATGAACATTTTGGCTGACAATTATCGGAGCTCTTTCATTGGAGGCAGGCCGTGCATGCATGCAGAGGCCCCAACCCAACAAGCTTTTGGTAACCTATTTGATTTGTGCTTCATGCCCCGATCACACCAAACTTTCCGTCCGCTTCCAACCATGAAATTGTTGGGGATTGTGTTTAAAAATAGATGTTGGTCCACCACATTTCACACTATTACAGCCGGAGATGCCGACGGATGGTGTTTGAACTAGATGGTGTGATCAGCCCCTCAGTGTCTGGAGAGTTTTTGGGGGCATAATTGGTCCCAAGCTAGTGTTTCCAAGTCCAATTGGGTTACATGTTGTGGGTGATGATCCTTTGGTGTTTCTTTATTGATTTGAAGTACCGTAGAGGGCTCTTTATTCCAACACAAAATAATAAGTTTTCCTCAAAATGTGTCACGTGTGGTGTTGTATTTTTTAATTCTAGAGGTCAGAGGCGGCATTGGAAAATACATTTAAAAATATTTCAAAACATTTTTAAAAATTTTAAATTGAAAATCATTGAAGACATCAATCCTTGAGGTCCTTTATGGTAAATCATTGTGGGAAACATTCCCCTCTTCCAAGATCGGTTCTTTGAGCTCTTCTCCGCCCAAGTATTGATCCAAGACTGCGCCTAGATCGTCCCCCGATGCGAAATTTGTATTATGGTATTGGTCAGTTCATGTGGCAGGGCTCACGGCTTCGACACTGCCGTTGAGTTTGACTATACTAATGCTATGTGGTAATATGGAACAATTAACGAATTTGCGCGTGTATATATTTGCCCTATTGGCTTGGACTGACTGTAGTAGTGAATTTATACTTAAAACCATAAAAAACACCTCAAATTTTGATGAGTATTTTTTAATGCATATTTTTAAATAAATTAAAAATAAATGCACCCCAAGTCACGCGTCATGCTCACATTCATCACGACCCACTTGTATCTCACGTGGAAACTGCATTCCAGCACATGTAAAGAAGAAATAAGGAGTTTTCTATGGTATATTCCATGGATTCTTCTAGAATGACATGTATTCTTCATGAAGTATTGAACTTCAATTAATTGATTCTCAAACTTGACCGGTTTGTCTATAACTACACCATTTTGTCTCATTAGTGTGGGTCGCACTAATTCCCAATAATCCACACTATTTTTATAATTAAAATGGCGTGGATTTTTTTATGTGCATATTTGGGTGGAGAAATGTAAATAAGATTTACCTTTGTGGTTGAGAACTCGAGGCCCAATGCAAATTGTGCCACAATCTCCACATGCCTTGACAACGAGCTTGATTTAACAAACCTGAAATGAAAGAAAATGTAACAAAAAATAATATCATACCAACATTCACAATTGAATAAAAAAAAGGTGCATTAATAAGTTTGCGATTGCTTCACTCACCATTTCAAGACAAATTGTAACGTGTGTAGTGCTAGATTCTTGTGCACTTTGCATCGCGATGGATTTCTAAATCACCTTCACAACATTCATCTTGGGGTCCTTACATGTTCATACCAAATGGGTTTAGAGCTTGGACTATTGAGAGCAAGGCTCCAAGTTCCCAAAGCTCAAAGGATCAATCTTAACCATGCTTGCTAAAACAATGAACCAAATTTTTGTTGACATGAATTCACAAATTACGTCTCAAGTCAATACATTCACCAAAGGATTCTTCTTTCACGACCTTCACTGCAACCTAAACGATTTGCGCTTCAAGATATATAAGGCCGGTTCAAGATTCATTAGAAGACACTGAGACTTTACAGAGCCACTTTATCCACTGTATAAAACGTTTCCTCCTCTTCGCTCCTCGTCCTCCGTTAAGCTTGGCCATGTCTATGCTCAAACCTAATGTTTGTGAAGAACCTTAACGCACGTGGATGAAGTTTTGGGGGATGACAATGTAAATTTCATCCAAAATGATGTTAACCAAGGCAAGTACTACTAAACAACTAACATGTCCCACCCACACTAATTAGACAAATTAATGTAGTGGTTCGTTTCTCACTGTTCATTGTTACACTTCTTCCCAATGTTATATATATTCATATATATAAAAACTGAAATCCTATGCAAAACAACCACATCATCTAAAACTACCAACAGTAAAAAAATTTACTGAGCCACTTTAAATTCCACACTGTTATAATTAAGGAGGGCTCTGATTGGCTTGGAGCCAGCAGGTGTCAAAAATCCAAATTGTCACAGAGAATTAGAACATCATCACAACCTTGCTACCAATTAAGTTTGGTGTGCACTCTTAATAATTTTGCAAATCTATGGAGTTTTTTTTTAAAAATAAATAAAAATCAAAGCTATTTAACCTTCCCGAAATAGGATTTTTTTCCCTCGAAAGTGTGTCGCTTTTAGGTTCAACTAGCTTAGTAACACTACAAGACTACACCAAATATTGTAGTTAATGTCACTAATTATAGTTGTCTTGCTCAACAATAATTGTAAATCGCCCGTGTCGTGTCACCAACTCTAAATGTGAACCTACCATTATTTCTCATTCCTTGTTAAAAAAGGTTTGGGCAGTAGAAAATTTCTATGATATAATTACTATCACTTACAAAGTGGGTTTCCATCCTAAACTTAATCAGCCATGACAACATTTCATAACATAGTCGTTAGAATGCAAAATATACCAAACTTTGGTTTCAACAATTGGCATGGAATGAACCAAAAGTAAGTTGGGATGGCAATACTTGTAAGCTTATACATATTGCGAAGTGTCCACTTATACAAAAGTGACATAGAATATCACATATTAAACCAGATACAATATTTAGTGTAGTAGATAGAAACATGGGCTCTCTTTTGATATGATGACATTGTTAAAAATAGGATGGTGCCAGCTAAGACCCCCTATCTGGGCAGGCTACAGTCCGGGCAGCTGGGGCAGCCCGGGCAGCTTGCCCCCCAGGAGAAAATATTCTTGCATCGTTAGGTTAGGCAATATTTTTAAATACCTAGTTTCATGGGACCCATCATCAAGTGGGCTAAAATAAGGAAGGTCCATTTAGTCTAAGGTTATGCATGGGCCGAATTTGGGCTCATTGGGTGTTAACTTGCGGAATCGTTGACCCCGTTTATAGGAGTACCTCAAAGTCACGGTTGTCACATGTTGGGCCTTCTATACGTATCTTAACTCCACAACTATCAAAATTGGTGTGTGTGTGTTTATTTTAGATAAATGTTGTAGTTTTTTTCTATAGCTTTATGTTTTGGTGCGCATAACGGTACACTAGTATAGTCATATTTAGTGTGGGTTACCGTCATAACATTAGTCAAATCCATAACAATGCTATGTAGGATTGACAATATTATGTGGAATATTATGTGGAATATTATGTAGCTTGGTGTACTTCTAGTCACATAAACCTTGTGGCATCTTGGACTTTGGAGCTTCACAAGTTGTTCTTTGTTGGGAATTGTGACTCTTTTCAAGTCTCTAAGCCTATAAGGTCAAGAGGGACCGACACAAGGTTCAACCTAGCGGCTCCCCTATCTCCTCTAGTACACTATTGATTTATTTGATTTAGTGTGGGTGCGAAATTGGTGTGGGTGCCAAGTTATTCGCGAAGGTTGCTTTTCATGCATTTTCCGTGTAATGTCATGTGCCCCATGCTTACTTCTATGGACGATGCCATTGGATGTTTGTGAGACGATTAACGTGGGGTTGGTGATGGTTTAGGGGGGCACACTACATAAACTAGCACAATATATAGTATAGTGGTCCCGGGAGTTGGTGGTTTTAGTCGTTCCATGCGGAGATTCACCCATGCTTATGTGGTTGGCAAAATAGGAATGCCGGACTTGCCTTCAACACACATGCAACTTAAGGCACGCCCAAGTGGACCATGACCAAGCCATCACCCTCGGCAATTGTGATTTTTGAAGGTGGGCCGTAAATAGGGTCCTCAAAAACCGTCTTTCAAACTACTACCCATGTCGAGATTAAGCCAAACACGACGACCGTTCAAAGGTTTTGGTTCTAAATAGATTTGGGAATCATCCTTTGTTGTTGTTGGTGGTGGTGTAGGTATATATACCAAATGTCAGATGGTCGTATACTCGATTTGGGTAAGGTCGATGGGTCTTAAATGGTTATTTTTCTTCTGACTAGCCTAACTCTCTTAGGATATGAAATCTGTGATTAGTACGAGATGATTAACAAACCCAAATCCAAGCCTTAACCACTTCCCTCATGAAATTTGGAACTTGTATGCATATCTTATTCAATATCAAAGTGAGGATTCTCACAATGGTTATGTAGGTCTCCCCACTTATGTTGAATGTTGAGCCTAGAATGGTTATCATATTTTGAGCACACAGTCCAATCTTTCAAACACATGTTTTTTTGGTATTTGTTCTTGGAGCAACACCTAACCACAAGCCACTCAAAAATAGGTGTGCAAATAACATAGGTAACCTTTTAAGTAACATAGGTAAAATAGGTAACATCGACCTTATAACCGGGCAAATGTGGCAACTATGTTCAATAACGAAGATTCGAGTAAAAATGGGCTGTGTTAAAGTCTACAAATCATCTAGAGCATTGTCGTTCATATGGACATGAGATGTGCCTCAAAGTAGGCCACCAACTCTATTGACGACTTCATCTATCACTATAGTTGTCATAGTACTAATTCTAACAATAATCCCAAATAAAGTAAATGAGTTTTCTATGCCTAATCTTCGTCTACATATAAATTGCAAATACGTAAAAAAAGAAGAAGATATAAATTAGTGTAGTTTCCCCACAAAGCATTATCTATAGTTGAATGTTGGTTCTATTGACAACTTGTTGCTAATTTGAGGTCTACAAGCCTTAAGTGGTTGTTTTTCTTAAGTGATATATGGCAAGTTTGGTAGCTAAGAATAGACCCCAACATAACATGTATTATGATGAGATCGGATTATGAGCTCATAATATGCTAACCATTCTAGGTTCAATGATCACTTCAATTATGTAAAAAATCGACTTAGTTCGAATTTCCCTCTTTGTTGTCACATGCCCTTCCCATATATCATAGATTTTGACATGTAAGTAATCCACCAAAGAATTCAAACCACACGTTTGCACACATCACGTTGACATTATTGTCATTGATGCGATCTTGGCTTTAAGTTATTCTATAATGTCACATGCTACACTAATTCTCTATTATCACACATTCATGTTAACACTACATACCTCCTTAATATCACGTGCAATATGGTTGCCACGAGCATGATGTTAGGGAGATAAGAGTGTATTTGAGTGGTATGTGGTTCGATGTGGCTCCCAAGAACGGATACCCAAAAAACATGTAATCTTAATAATATTACGCATTGGATTACGAGGTTCTTTGGTTTAAGGGCCGCTTTACACCTAGAGGCCGACCCAATTTGTTGTGTAAGAGGTTTGAAATCCTCACTTGTGATTGATCAAAAGGCTAAAATCGGTCCCAACTCCTTTACAGCTAGAGACCGGGCCAATTTGGTGGTATGAAAATTTTAATCAAAAAATGCATGATCTGACATGGCCCGAGCTCCTTGAATTGGGTGCACCCAAAATGGAGGGCCAATGTCAAATTTCAGTAATTTTTTTTTCTCAATAAAATATGAAAATTTTCAACGAACTACATCCATTGGATTATGTAGAAATTTGAATGGCTCTATGCTAGATTAAGCTAGATCCGTTGGATTATGCTAGATTGTTGTATCGGCCTTGCTTCTTGGCCTTAAGGCCTTTACATATGGAAAAATTGGACCCCGTTATAATCTTATTATAATGTGTAGTTGAGGCCGGCCTCCAACCCAAAAGGGGCTGAAATTTCATGCAATTGGCCTCAAGGGGAATCAACCCGGCCTCTAGGTGTAAAACGGCCCTAAGTGATGTTCACCACTGACATCTAACAACGGTCAAAATTCAACTGCCCCAAACTCAAATATATATATATATACACACACACACATTCAACAATCAACATTCTCCAATTGTAAAACACACAATCCAATGAATAGTTGTGTGATGCCCGTGCAACTTCCATAAAGCATGCATAATAGTGAAAGGATTGGACCGGACCAAGCAAGCATTCCGTTCGTACCGATTATTATTGGACACAATTGTGATAATTTGTGTACCCCACCTTGGATTGTACACGTGAATAGAAACTAACACACAAGTTGAGAAGATATGGAAAACAAGTTAAATGTGCAAGAGTGTTAGAGCTTGTAAGTACACAGGGAGAAAATACTTGTACATTTGTTGCAACTTGTCCATTGCAACTCATGGCGGGAAACGCATGTAGAAAAGGAATCGTTTTGGTTTTCAACTGGAGGTTTTTGGGAGCCGGTTCTCCCAAATCCGCAACCAAAAACCTCTGGTTGAGGACCGGATTTATTTGTTTGTGAATTTTAGTGGATGAGTTGCAACAAATAGTTGGAATGGACAAATTTTGTTTGTTTTCCCCCAGTGGTAGTCCATCTATGAATGAATGTAACCGACGACGGCCAATCCGACTTGAAATTGAGCCCGTTGGCCCTACCCTGCTCAAGAATCCTCTTGGTGTAGGGTGGGGTATAATGCCTACCCTACGGTGGGTGGGCTCTTGACTTCCTACCTACCTAGATTATTATCTTTATTATTTTTATTATTTTTTTCCATCAAGTATAGAGAAGATTTCACAATAGGAATTGAACTGCCGACTAGTACCTCTCCACTATCACATGGTAGTTTAGGGTCACATCGGACCTTAGTCCATCTATAATATATTTGAACAACATATCCAATGATAGAGAGAATTGACCGATAGTTACAGATGAAACCAACCGAGTCGGAGTAATAACCGGTTGAAGTTCAAGAATTCAAGAACATTGCCGGTCGTTCTAGAAGAATCTATGGAATATACCTCGAATTAATGAAGGAAACCCGGAAGATGTCGACATGTAACCGGTCGGACTTGGAAGCACTAGGGTGTCAATCGATTATGTCCAAAAATCTCCCCACCGGACAATGAATATATGTCTTGGAGCGTGTTCCACATGGCAGGCCTACCCACACACCCTTATGAAAAAACAAGCGTTCATGCAATCTTTCATTTCATTTTATTTCCTTTTTTTCCCCTCGGTTTTGGTATTAGTAAGTTTTCAAGGACAAGGGTGTGTCATGTTAGAAGTCAAACCAACATAATGTTTATCATTGGTTATCAATGTGTTGTAAGATCTTATTGACAAAAAGTAATTAGATGGTGAATATAGTTTCTATGTTGAATATGTTGGTCTCTCGACCAATGTGAGATTGACATGTGGTAGAGAAAACCCCCCAAAAAACTTGAGCCAATATTGTATTCTTGCCCTTGAGTACAAAGATGTACATAATCATAATACAAAAAGTCTATGAAAGCTTGGGGTTGGTTTTGGGTTACATCAATGATCGACGCTTTTAATATCGTGACTTGTTCATACACTATTTAAATATACTAGTATGATATGTGTTGGAACAGCCTTTGATTGTTAGCAGTAGTTAAGAACTTTGAATTTATTTCATGAATATAAATAATTATTCTCATAGGATGGCCATAGATGTTTCTATCAATGTTGGACTGGTATATAGGTGAGTGCATGGTATCAATAATGAACATCAATAATGATAGCAAAGAATCTACGTGTGGGTATCAAAATTATGATCCCATGCAAATATTGATGTGTGGTGGGTATGACAAGGTGAGAGAATCTTTGTGTACTCGAGTTATTATTTGGGTCACTACCAGTGCCCGGGAAGTTTTTGGGCATAGTAGGTCAAGATCCTAGTGATTCTAAATCCAACTTGGTTACATGTTGACATCTTCCAGTTTTTCTTTATTCACTTGAGGTATGTTCTATATATTCTTCTAACATGATAAGTAATTCTCTTGAAGTCTCAAAATTCAACTGGTTATTTCTCAAACTCAGCACAATTCATCTGTAACTAACTGCCAGTTCTCCCTGAGCCCTGGTCAATACCATTCTAAACTATATTGATAGTAGGTTGATTTTACCTAGGTATAAAAGTTCATGCATGATATATAGACCCAAATGGTATTGAAAACAAAAACACTCTCAAATAGCCATACCCATACCCGTGAAATAGTGTGAAATCCTCAATATAGATACCCAAATGGTATTAAAACAAAAAAGACAATACCAATCCAACATTGGTTTTTATGTTACGGACTACCCACCTTTATTGTTTCCTTGTGGTAGAGACGTAGAGACCGGAGATGCATGAGTCATGTGCACATATATGATTTTCCTAGCGTATGAGGATGCGATTTCATTTTCACACGAAGCTTTGATTCAATTGTGATGTTCATGAGGCTTTATGCTTATTTCATTTGTGTCACAAGATCATAACCATGGCTTTAATGCAATGACTGTAAATAGGTCATATTTCCTTATATATCAATAACGGCCTACCCACATTCTCAACCATTTGTCTTAGTAGACAACCACGGGACAACCACAAATGTATGTATTACTTGTTGAAGAAGGACGCACAATATTAAACCCAAGCGATGGGCTTAGAAGTGCAAAGAATCAAGCAACCTTGAGGTTGAATTTGTTAACATTTGGTGCGCCAATGAGGTATTTTATCAGGCAACTTTTGTCACTTTATGTGAGAGTTGACCCCCCTCCCTCCCTCCCTTAGCTACCTTGATGACTTTCCCTCACAAGATTTGAACTAGTGGTTAATAACTTGGTCATTAGTGTAACCTCATGACATTTGATGTTAGTGTGCTTAATGGTATTTTGATATTATTGTTCTTGGTAATATTATGAGGTCTAGACCTAGATCACACGATGGTCAACAAGTTGACCATAAGTGTAAACACACGACACCTGCCATTAAAATGCCTGATAATGTCATCCTCTTGCATCCCAAAACACAAAACTATCATCTTAAAACACTCCGATGTGTTGCGCTAAGTATCATACCTTGAATAACTAAGCACTTCAAAAAGTTCCTTACAAGTTGACATATGGTGTCACGTTGACAATTAGCGTGTCTAACACTACACTAAATTTTGTATTTAGTTTCACTTGCTATTTTGAGTTACATAATGTAAACCTTTTTACTATTGACGTAGTTTCTTGCCAAATAAAGATGATATTGTTCTACAATGTCCAAACAACCAATTCGACCTTTGTTGACAAAAACTATGATATACAATCAACAGTTATAGCATTGCGTGATTCCAAATAATAAGTGACACTAAACCCAAAATTTAGTGCGCTAGACCTCTATGTATCTACTATAGACCGTTCATCAATAGTGTCCGTGACACTAAATAGCATAAATGGTGCATGTAGTGGAATTCATGGGTCCCACGAAGTTTTATTTCACAATTGACTCGCACCAAAAGCCTGATGAGTCATCCTCATAAATAATCCGATGATCAAAAAGATGAAAAGGAAAAAGAAGAAGAAGAGGAGTTTGGCTTTGTAGATATTTATTGGTCCTTTTTAGCTTGAAAGGAGACCCAATGACCCATCATTCACAATGTGAGCTACACCTTTGTTGGCGCACATGACACTCGTTTTTGTACTACACGGACTTCCATTTACACTACGACCAAACAAAATAATTCCACACAATTTTTTTTCTTCCCTTGGATTCATTGCATGCAGGAAAGAATGAAAAATCTCCATAGCCACCAATCATGCCATGTATGGAAGTGATTTAATTGTGTAATAAGCACTCGTTCTTAATCAACACAAGTACTACTATGACTCCCCTCAATCTATGCTCGTAAATGCAAGTTAGATTTGAAAGAGTGAGGTATTTTATATCCGATAAATTGGTTTAAATAAACTTATTTGTTCTTGAAATTAATCTCATGGTTCCCAAATTTGTCTAACCCCAACTAAATCTTAAACCCTAAACCCTAAAATGATGTATGCATACTTAAAACCAACAATATGTATTATTATAAAAAATTGATTTTATGAGATGGAATGAAATTGATTATAAACTCCAAAAAATTAGTTGTTTATGAGATTGGAAGTACACCAAGATGGTGTCAAGAAGGCTGATGTAGTGACAAACAAACACCTCAGTGTAATGTCAACTTGATGGTCTAGTTGGAAGGAAGGTTGGAGACTACCTAATATTATATTTTGAAATAGGGAAGAGTACATTTATGAATTTGCTTGGATTCTTTCCAAATCTAAAAGAAGAATGTAAACCCACTTTTCATAATACGCCTCACAGGATTTGAGGGAATTCAATAAATTTACTAGAAGATAGATCCAAGTTTCAGCAGGGTAGTGAAATTATTTTAGCAAACGTACATCACCTCGCGATGGATCACACTTCTGTAGCACGAGGGTTCAGCATTAAATGTGGAGTGTAATAAGTTTAGTGGATTTTAATAATGATTAAGTACAACTTTAATGGCAGAGTGATTGCTATTTTCATTCTCTGCCAGCACAACTACAAACACATGAACAATCGTACAAAATAATTCAAACCAAATTTATGTACCACGTGTACAAGAAAACAATACAAAGTATTCAAAAGTAATAGTATTTTTTTCTGACCAGAAAGTTACACTGCACATTTCCCCGACTTATTTCGGCACTCAGGAAATGCAATAATCGAGGCCGAACTTCAAGTTTCTTGTGATGGAATAAAGAAATTGCACGAGAGAAGGTTCAATTTTCATGCCGTGGAGTAAGCGACAAAAAGAAGGATTGCGTCAGAGATTGCCACTTTTCTGCAGGAGATTCTTAGAGGATTTGGTGCATCATTCGTGCATACAAATTATGCAGAAAATAATGTCAAGTCACGAATTGCAAATAAATTTCTGACTTAAGTCCAATCCTTGATAACGTCAGGTTCCTCAAGCTTTGTGTGTGTAGTATGATTCTTCAACCTCAGAGAGGAATTTGGCTTCAATGTACTGGGAAACTAGGGTTTAGGGTTCAAGGCTGGCGCTTAGAAAATGCTCAGTTTCAGGTCTGCTGAAGTTGGTTGTGCATTCGAGGGTTAATTATTATCCCCAAAATTTAAGCCCAATTATCAGTTCTGGAAAGCTTACTTTCTTGAAGAGAAAAATTTGGTTCAGTTTTGTGGAAAATTAGCATTAGGATTTAGGGTTTAAGGCCGGCGCTTGGAAATTGCTCAGTTCCTAAATTCTCAATTTCGGTTCGGTCAAAGATGGGTATGCATTTGAGTGTGATTTTCCCCAATAATTGAAGCAAGATTCTCCCAGAATTTGAAAAAAGTGATGACATAAGTCTATCTACTCAATTTTCTTCTGTGGCATGCTATGACTGGTAGTTGAATTGTCCGGCGCACTTAAAATTGGAATTTCTGTCTCTGGGTTTGCACGAGTGGCCCATGATTGGGTGTGTCAGAAGCGTGGTCTTGCGTGCTTGGATTTCTCGTTGTTGAAATTTTGCAGGATCCGGATATATGATGGTCGTGCAATTCTGGGTTGATTTAATTTGGATATCACTGCTGTCAGGTCCGTGGCAGAGTCACGTCCTTCCTTGGGGAATGTATGGATTTCTTGAGTCAGAAATTCAGAGTCATCTGCTGTCAGTGGCATCATCACGAGGCGGCCGTGTGGAGAATTTGAGCGTCCAAATCCATGAGCCAGGAATTTTGGGAAGTTGAATCCAGGTACCTAGGAATTCTGAATCATAATTGAGCACGTTGAAAACACTCTTCTGAGCACAACTTGTCTATGTGTAAGTACGTACTTGGGGAGGTTCAGAATGTTTTGGGTCAAGTACATGAAGAGTATTGTGACCTAATGGAAGGATAAGGGTTTATTTCAAGCACGGAGAGAACTAGTCTGGAGTTTAGGGTTTAGGATTTTCAATCATGGCTCCAGGCCATACATCGCCGCCATTGCAATGTGTTTGGGAATTTAGATTACCTCCAAAATGCGAATTATAAATGAGCATGCTGAAAACACTTTTGAGCATAAGTTGTCTGAATCTAGGTGTACGTACACATGGGGAGTTTCAGAAGTTGTGGTGTCAGGTACATTGATAAATATGGTGACGTAATTGGAAGATTAGGGTTAATTTCAAGCACGGACAGAATTTAGTCTGGAGTTTCATGGTGGATTGCAACATGTTTGGAAATTTGCATTACCCCAAAATTTTGAATTTATAATTGAGCATGTTGAAAACATTTTTGGGCACAAGTTGTCTATGAATCAATGTGAATCTACTTGGGGAGTTTCAGAAACTGTGGTGTCAAGTACATTGATAAATATGGTGACGTAATTGGAAGATTAGGGTTAATTTCAAGCACTGACAGAACTTAGTCTGGAGTTTCATGGTGGATTGCAACATGTTTGGGAATTTGCATTACCTCGAAATTTTGAATTTATACTTGAGCATGTTGAAAACTTTTTTGCACAAGTTGTCTATGAATCAATGTGAATCTACTTGGGGAGTTTCAGAAACTGTGGTGTCAAGTACATTGATAAATATGGTGACGTAATTGGAAGATTAGGGTTAATTTCAAGCACTGACAGAACTTAGTCTGGAGTTTCATGGTGGATTGCAACATGTTTGGGAATTTGCATTACCTCGAAATTTTGAATTTATACTTGAGCATGTTGAAAACATTTTTGGGCACAAGTTGTCTATGAATCAATGTGAATCTACTTGGGGAGTTTCAGAAACTGTGGTGTCAAGTACATTGATAAATATGGTGACGTAATTGGAAGATTAGGGTTAATTTCAAGCACTGACAGAACTTAGTCTGGAGTTTCATGGTGGATTACAACATGTTTGGGACTTTGCATTACCTCGAAATTTTGAATTTATACTTGAGCATGTTGAAAACATTTTTGGGCACAAGTTGTCTATGAATCAATGTGAATCTACTTGGGGAGTTTCAGAAACTGTGGTGTCAAGTACATTGATAAATATGGTGACGTAATTGGAAGATTAGGGTTAATTTCAAGCACTGACAGAACTTAGTCTGGAGTTTCATGGTGGATTGCAACATGTTTGGGAATTTGCATTACCTCGAAATTTTGAATTTATACTTGAGCATGTTGAAAACATTTTTGGGCACAAGTTGTCTATGAATCAATGTGAATCTACTTGGGGAGTTTCAGAAACTGTGGTGTCAAGTACATTGATAAATATGGTGACGTAATTGGAAGATTAGGGTTAATTTCAAGCACTGACAGAACTTAGTCTGGAGTTTCATGGTGGATTACAACATGTTTGGGACTTTGCATTACCTCGAAATTTTGAATTTATACTTGAGCATGTTGAAAACATTTTTGGGCACAAGTTGTCTATGAATCAATGTGAATCTACTTGGGGAGTTTCAGAAACTGTGGTGTCAAGTACATTGATAAATATGGTGACGTAATTGGAAGATTAGGGTTAATTTCAAGCACGGACAGAATTTAGTTTGGAGTTTCATGGTGGATTGCAGCATGTTTGGGAATTTGTATTACCTTGAAATTTTGAATTTATACTTGAGCATGTTGAAAACATTTTTGGGCACAAGTTGTCTATGAATCGATGTGAATCTACTTGGGGAGTTCAGAAATTGTGGTGTCAAGTACATTGATGAGTATGGTGACCTAATTGAAAGATTAGGGTTACATTTCAAACAGAGAGAATTAGTCTAGAGTTCCATAGAAGCATTTTCATTCATTCCTGGTCATAACATCGCAGACATTGCAAAATTTTCACCATCTTCCTTTTCTGCCATGTGGATTGTTGCATTTTGTTGTTTGATGTTGTTTTTTTCCCCTTTTTTTCTCCCCCTCTGTTCTCTCAAGCTGATGATCCACACAAATTTGGAGATCAACATGCTCAAGGTCACACACTGGAGGCAAGAAGCAGGGTTGCATCCAACGAAGGCTCAACAAACTTCAAAATTCTGGCAAATTTCCAAATGAAGCTCGCGGAACATTTTTGCAGATGGGGTTTTGAATTCATCAACTTCAAATAACAGCACCTTGTCTTTTCGTATTCGAATTGATCTCAGGTGCTACTCCCTTCTCATAAGTTTATGTGTTTCTTGCGTACATAACAAATGCTCTATTTCCTTTCATTGTAAGTATTCACATCAAATATGGAATTCTTTGTTGAGGACAGAGCTGTGGTCCAGAAATTGTGAAATTGAAAACGCTTGAATTTGCATGGGTCTGAATTTGAGTAACAACCCCCATAGATCTGAATGCATTCTACAATTTATGAAAAAACCCCAGGGTTTTCTTCCCACACATTGCTTAATTTCTAGGATTATCCTGTGTACATAAGTTGCCGCAATCTTGTGATTTGAACATATCATTAGAATGTTTGCACTTACTTCACATGGTTCAATTTGATGCCTGATACTGCAGACTTCCTTTGGTTTGAATTCTAACCATCTGGTTTCTTGATTTCAGGCTTGTGAATCTGGAGATATTCGTCCATTGTGATTGAGGTGAGAACTTCAGGCTGGGGAACAAATTTGCGGATTGAACAACTTTGATCACTTGACTCAAAGAACAGTTATGGTGTCTATCTTGGAAGGTTATTTAGAGCATTTGTAGTTTGATGACCATGATGTCTTGCATTTACCATGGTCACCACTGTGCAATTTTTTTGATGTTTCAGAACAGGTCTCTCATGACAGGTTTGCTCCAAATCAAAGTAGTCCTGTCTGAAAATATTCACCTCACCAATGCAACCTCAAAATTCTTGATGACATCCTTAATAGGCCATTTGAAAGAGATTGCAATGGGTCGGTTTCATGAGTGTTATGAGTATCTATCTGCAGAAATTTGATGAGCGGATAGATGTGTGTTCATGGTGTGCTCATTCTTCATCTTTATTTCATCAGTTTGTTGTCTTCTTAATTTTTTTGGAAAAGGGCAATGCGATGGCAAGTTGAAAATTCTCCTCTTGCTTCGAAGAATGTTTTAGGCCAAATATAAAGCTGCCCTTCCTTTCTTGTGTATGTGATTCTTGATGAACTGAAAACGTTCCTCAATTTGATCATTGAAAGGTTTCTCTTCCCATTTCATTTTCTTCCTTAGCAGGTACAGATGTTTCGATAGCGGGCTACTTTCGATGACACAAATTGTCAATGAATGCCAGGAGAGTAAGTATATGCATGTTGGAGTTTTTCCGTTAGTAGCGTACTACCTTGTTTCAAGTGACCATCAATTTTGCATTCATATTCGTACAGTCATGTTCTCTCTTTGGGTGGATGGAGCAGCAGGAAGTCATGTCAAAAAACATCATATTCTAATTGTTCTGCTGCAAGGAAGAAATTCCGTGTTTACTGAATTCATTTCATGTGATTGATCTTTTTGCCTGACTGTTTCAGAGGTTATTGTGCTTGCAGATCGATTCGTATAAATGTGTAGTTTGCGGTGTTTTCAGTGCTGTAATTCATTTCTGCATCACCATTGCCATTTCTTTCAAGTTATCCTCTGATCCAACGCGACTTTTGGTCGGGAGTTGGTTGTTTTGCATACGACACCTTGAAGCATGTTCAGAGGTAGAGGGGAGATTTGAACCAAGTTTCACATTCAATATCGGTTCATTGAGGGTTCAAGCTCATTTCGGCATGCAATCCAGAGGTGCTAAAGTGAGTTTAATTGGCCGTCGCAAAATCGGTTGCTCTTCATTCAAATTCAAACACTACCTTTTGAGAACGAACCGTCACAAGTGGAAAGATATAATTGATATTGTATGCAAAACAACCAATGGAGATTCATAGGGGACCAACTCCTGAGGAAAAGTCCCATTGAAATTAAAGACAACTCTAATATGCACCAATCGATGCGCAATTGATACACAACCATGAAGTGGATATTCAGTACACTGGAATGAGCCTCACACTAGTCTATCGACATTCCACACTATTTTGAATATTTGTTATCACAGCAACAAAATACATGAACTATGTTTGTACTGTGGTTGCTGCATGGATTGTTATCCTTAAAGACATTTGGTTTTGATTCAAAGTAATTTGCATGGGTAATGAGGGAACCTGATTGCACATGTGAGTATAGTTTGTAAATAGATGAGTTGCATGAGAAAATGTGTTGAGATCCACTACAAGCATATGAGGTTT
Source organism: Polytrichum commune (assembly GCA_950295325.1). Taxonomy (NCBI): domain Eukaryota; kingdom Viridiplantae; phylum Streptophyta; class Polytrichopsida; order Polytrichales; family Polytrichaceae; genus Polytrichum; species Polytrichum commune. The sequence continues at coordinate 51,516,541 of OX485807.1, forward strand.
TCCTCAGACAACGTTGGTAGAGTTACGTATTTCTTTCAGCGATGCAAGTCAATTGCCAATGAGTGAGAACACAAAGGGGTTGCATAGTAAATGTTGTTTGTACTTTCACTGAAAGTAAACATGAAGTTTAAATTAAAATTGACTTGCGTGTGTCAACCCCCAAATTAATACTCCAAGAAAGGAAAATTTGTAGCACAAAGAGTTTGAATGATTTTTGACTTTGGCAAAGAGACTATTGTGTAAACATGAACTTGTGTTTGTCAAACTTTTGAGATGATTTATTTAGGTGCCCTCAAAAGTTTGCCATGAGATTCATTTTCATATAACCGTCTTTTGGCCAAAGTCAAACGCTTCACCTTCAACATATCGCCAAAATTGAGGGTTCCAACACCACTTGAACATTCCTCAACCATTGCGATTTGTCAAAGTGGGGCGGCACTCCATGCTATTAAACCATAACATTTCAAGAGACTTCAAGGCTAACAACTGCAAGGTCAACCAAAATTAACATTGAATTTCTATCTTCAAATCTCGACCATCACATACTATTGGGCTTGCAACCAACCCACCTAAGACAAGCGATTTCGCAATCTTCGAACCTTCGAGGATCGTTGTGAATTCCACTCCACCTTTCGCAGCTCATGCCAACCTATTTCCATGCAACACAATATCAATCTTTGACCAGTGATGCCATGTCATGGTCCAATGTCATCCAACTTAGCCAAACATCAGTGGCTAAGTTGACAACTAGGTTTAAATTGCAAGCATAGTCAGGTGCCACCGTTATCGATTACGGGAACCGAGCGTTCTCGGGTTTCGTTACATGTCGGTGATTGGAATTAGGGTAGCCTACATCATGAGTATAGGTCGAAGAGAATATCCACTTCAAAAATATAGAATAATCTAGTTATTATGAAAAAACTATGAATTGCTTTTTGTTTCTATTTCTCCACATGCGAAATGAATTCTTTTTCTCTCTCACATACCTAAATCCGCAAATATGCCGGTTGGGAATGGGTCGGCTACCTTAACTTTCACTTGGATGGGACATGGAAACCATGATCATTTCTCCACACAAAAGTGCCACCCCAGAATACTTCAAATTTAGACTTGGAGTGAAATCGAATATAGACCTAAAAATTGCTGCTCCTTGTGTCCGACATCTCACCTTTTCCAACCGCAAAAGTGTGACCAGGAAAGGACTTCAAGAACTGAAACTTTTATGGAGTTCCTTTTAGTACAGCTCACTCCCCGACCCCAATTATTTGGTTCATGCTCCTATTTTTCGCCCTGGGCTAGATCACATTTGCCCAGGGCTGGGCCTTGCCCCATGCACGCCTCCTTCACTGCCCAGATGAAGCCCATGCTCCCTGCCTGCTTCGCTCGGCTTCGAAAAAATAGAATTTCTCTTGCATTTTTGAGGGCCGCTTGTCTATATAACCCATATTGAGTGAACTGCATTTCCAAGGTCCAAAATCCAATATGTACGTTCATTTTCATGCAGTAAATAAGCAACCAATTGGGATTTCATTTTCAAAGTGAAACCGTCAATGAAGCATGTACTTAACTTGGAAGTCAAAAATGTTACAAAACCTTGATTAGCACTGAGGTTATAATTTTTGTGACTTAAGATTGAAAGGGTCTTTGTCATTCTAAACAAGTGTGATTGAATGTAATTAAGTCTAAGTAATCCTAATTGTTTGAGGCTTAACAATCTCATCTCCCCCGGTAGAGTAAATTTCTCGATCGGGTGTGATGAAACTTCTCTTTCAGCTTCTTCAGATGGCTTGGATAGTAGGGCAGGTTGAATGTCTGTCCTCGAATTTCGAGCCGCTACTCCTCTTCGGTGGTTCATGGAAAGACTCCAAATTCTCAAAATTCCGATGCCGAAATGTAGACTCACACACGTCTTAACCGACTTTCAATGCAACCAAAATGCTTTCATAATTTATCCAACTGCCTCCCTTCGGGCACACCACTACCCATTGTATTTAGTGTCACCAATTCTATTTGTCTTGCTCAATACTAATTGTAAACCGCCCATGTAGTGTCACCCACAGTAAATGCAAACCTAACATTATTTGTCATGGACAACATACTCTAAGAATCCCCTATATATAAGTTTTTTTTTTTTTTTTTTTTTTTTTTTTTTTTTTTGGTGTGTGTGTGTGTGTGTGTAAAATCAAGTAGTACATGTACAATTTTGATGATAACATACAAGTGATAATATGTATACATAATTTAATTCACATTTACAGATAGTCGTTAATCTAAGTATACAAATATGGTTTTGAGTAACAATCAACCCCCATCATATGTGTAATTCAAAATCCTAGCATTCCTCAATAGAGTTGTTGAAGACTTTTTCATCCCCTAGATACTCATAAGCATCTAAGTCTACAATTTTATGTCATAGAAGTTGATGCATTTATTGTTTATGTTTTTCGTCAAATGATTCGTAATCAAAGGTCCACTTGTTGTTGGTCCCTTTTTGATACCAACATAAGTCATCTCCATGTTTGATGGACAGTCCATGAAGTCAATTGGATCCCTACACTGCACCCAATGATTGTCAATTTTTTCTTGCATCTTATAAACCCTCCCAAGAAACCAAGTTTAGTTGGAATTGATTTTTTTTATTGGTCTACCATTATTTTGACAATTATAGTTCAAGTGTGTTCTCGACTTGACTTTCCTTGCGTGCATCATGTAGTTCTGACAACAATTAAAATTCAAAGTATCTTGAACAAAAGAAAGCCACTTGACCCATTTTATTCCACTTGTTAATAACTCTTTAATGATAGCCATAGCTTAATTAAGGGACAAAACGAGCACTTTTCTCTCATATTTAAAACCAAGAATTCAATCGATGAAAGACTTTATCTATACACACCTATTGTTGCTTCCACAATCAAGTACACAAAACCACTCATGTGACGAGCACCCAAAAGGAGGTAGGGGCAATGTGAAACACAAGAAATAGATAAGGAAAGGAGGAGTTTTGAGCACCTTTGCAAAGTCAACAAGCTTTTATGTTGGCCTTTGCAACAACGTCTAACTTCTAAGTCACCTAGTGCCTACAATCACCACCTGCATCAACCATCCGCATCCTCTTTGAGCAACCTCCACACAAAAAAACGAGGCTCGATCTTCTTGCAACCCTAAGCAAGAAGTGCCTTGTTCTCAACTCAACGACCCCTTCCAAAACCCTAATACTACCTCTCTCATATATGCATGAATGAGACAAAGAAATGGAAAAATATTCATCCTAGTTTCATCCAATATTAAATTACTTATCCCATAAAGTCTAGTGACACTACCATACATGTCACATATGTTATAAAATTTCTAGAGGTCCTTCATACATGTATATAACTACGAGTTGCAATTTGTCTAGCATATATGTATATATATAGTACAACAAAGTTCAAATTAATACCCCTATTGTGCACTCATACGTGTTATGAAAGATGCACCCCCAAAGACATTTTGTATTCACAATGTTGCAAATATTATTCTTACAAAGTGATTTTTCATCCAAATTTCAATCATTCATTACAATATTTCATTAAAAAGAAAATGTTAGGATGCAAAATATACCAAACTAAATGTAAGTTGGGATGGAAATATTTGTAAACTTATTCATAATAAGCATTGTTAGAAACTTCATCGCGATGACATAAAATACCATGTGACGCTACATTATACGATATTTAGTGTAGAGAGAACCTTCGAAAAGAGAATACAATTTGGAGTAGAATACAATTGGCAAACGAGTGGAGTCAACAAATTTGGTAATAATTCCAGGGATGCAGGAATTCAATTCAAGCGATTCTAAGCAGCACCAACTTTCTCGAGATTCGCAATCCCTTGTGTGTGCTTCAACAAGTATTCGATTGAATTTTTATTTTTTATTTTTTAAATTGTTGGGTTGTTGGATATCATTATTCAGTTGCTATTAGTTGTTCCATTCTAATGATATTCAGTGACAGTGTTTCGATCGAGTTCATCATGTTGAAGTTCAGGTAGCAATGTTGGTAAGAGAATGACCATGGTACACGTCTCAAATAATATCTGACTTATTCTTATGGCCGCTTCACACACGAGTCAAGAGCCGTGACCATGAAATTGTGAGTGCCCAAAAAAAAGTGTCCAAAGGTTGTCCCAACACACCTCCAAAATCATGTAGTGTGGTCACGGACCCTCAAGTGTAGTGTGAAGTCATATGTGACCGGGCCCTCAACCAAATGCTATTTGAATAAATGTTTATTCGTGCATGTCCTCACACGTGATAAAATAGAATAAAATCAATGATTGTGAGTGTTTGGAGTGCCATGGTCTCCCGGTTTTCTGTTAGACCTACTCCAAGAGGCAGTTTTTGAAAATAGTCCAAGTGACCATGAAACACGATCCATTGAATGCCATATAGGAATCCATGTAGACTTTACATCCATTTTGCAGTCACTTACTCCGTTGGTCCCTCAAGCATAGTGTGAAGCGAACTTGGACCAACTCCGCCTTTTCCACCAATGAGAGTGCTTGAAATGTAATGGTCACGGGCTCTTAGTCTCATGTGTGAAGTGGCCCTTAGCCCCACCCACTCTCCATACTTAGCTAGATAATGTTATGTTGTTGGTGAGCAAATTTTAAAAGTTTCTTCTTATCATTTGAGTATAGTGATGGGTGTAGGAACTCGGTTTTAATGTATTGGCACAACAACACACTTGGGATTGGCATCAATAGACTTCGATGGTGATAGTAAAGTATCAAGGATGAAGCCCATGACAAATTAATTTCTTGAATGTAATACTCTCACGATTTGATCACAAATACAAAAGAGAAAAAAATGTTCACTTTGACATTTTAAAATTTAAAATTTATTGCCTTCATAACATTACACAACTCCTTGGTTGCGTTTCGTGAGACTCGGTATTGGGTGAGCATAATTCTCCATAAATTATGGGATTCCTTGTGTACATGGAGCATTCAAACTATGTACTGTGAATTTTTGGAGAAACAATTGAAAATTATCAAAGTTTTTTTTGTTACAACCTCTTTCATTGGCTTCTTCATCTTCTAATGTAAGGTAAACAACTCTTATTCAATTACTTTTCTTATTAGGACATCTATGTTTGAGTGGCATGTGGTTTGGTGTGGCTCCATGAATGGATGCCAAACATAAATGTGTTAAAAAGAGATTGAACTTCGCACTCAAATTTTGATAACCATGCTAAGCTCAATAGTTGGGGGACTTGCATGATCATTTAATGAGCAAGAGAATCTTCATATTAATAAGGAAAATAAATAATAATAACATCTCCAGAAATTATGAGGAAAGTGGCTATGGCCTTGATTTGGATTAGCTAACCATCTTGTGGTAATTGTGTGTTTCAAATCCTAGGAGAAGTGAGCTAGTTGAAAAAAAAAAACCATTGAAGACTCATTTTCCTTGACTTCGGGATAGTAATTTGGCTAGCCTTCACCTTGAAATCCAAGTTGTACATAGCATAGGCCAAACTCATTAAATGAACCTTTTAGAAGTACACTACTACCCACAAGGCAAAGGTGGTACCACCAAAGAGACAACTCCAATGAGTGGAGTTGGTTAAAGTGCATATATATAACATCTCATGAATTAAAGGGACTTGGAAGAATAAGTTATTGCATCTTCTTTCAAGGATGGACCATGACATTACATATGTTCCTTGATTACATTTCATGGGACCATGTATCACATGAGCATTCCGTGATTCTTTATTCATGGGGAGCACTCAGGTCGTGTACTATGAATTTTTTGACAAGCAATCGTAAATTATAAGAGTGTTTTGATCGCATCCTCTTTCTTTGGAAAGAAACCATCATGTAGTTGCTTAGTAATGTTATGACACCTTGAACATGTAAACTTGCCCATCTTTCCAATGGCAAGCCCTAAGTTCCCACATAAAAAATTGGTCTAACTTAGATGCCTCCACTATGATTGGGTGGACCATAGCGGTAAGGTGGATAAATCTATGTCAGACACTCTGAAGATTTGGAATGTTCATGTAAAGAGTTGATACAATTTCAAGCAATCCTCTACACAATCTAATGCAATTGAGATGACAATTTTTTGACGTTATAATTTTCCGAGGTGAATAATTCACGTAATATCAAGTGAGTACACCCACCTAGTGTGTCTTTCATGGTTATACAAATGTTCCCAAACAATGACTTCAAATTTAATGACTTTGCTCATTTCCATTACAAAAGATTACTTATTAGTGTGTAACACTCATGTTAGATATTTGGACGTAAATGACCTTGGAAGTTGGCACAAGATTGACAAGTTGGTGGTGCAAAAATGTTTGGTGAGGTAGTGGTGGCAAATTGAATGCAAGCATGCTTTTGCAAAAAGTGGACACGAGGACATGGCATCTAAGACTTTATTGACAATGTAACGAGAATTAGATAGGAATTGAAGCCATGCACGGGTAACTAGATTATGATTGACAAATTGTCCATTGATAAAGAACACACTTGTGTTCTCAAAACAATGCATAGGTCCTACTAACATTATGTGAACAATGGTGATCCTTACAAACAAGGTAATCAATGTAAAGGAGGTTTGTGTGGAAAACCCACATTGATCAAGTTAGTTGAAGGTGAACAAAACACCTAAAATCGGTGAGAGTCCTCCCCCAAAATGAGGCTCCTATTGACAACTCCACATTCAAACATGTGAGATCTATCCTTTTCATGGTTGTTGATGGTTCCTCTTTGCAATTGAATTTTCAATTTGTGTCAAGAAAATTAAGAATTAAAATAAATAATAATAATAATAATAATGATATCCTTTCCTTTTGTACAGTTGAGCGTAATGTTTGGAGGTCATTGTCATCTAAAAGGTAGAATGTGCGGAACACCAAACGATCCTCCATTGAGATGTGAGGGCGGACATATTGAATGAAGATGGCATAATTATAATAGAAAACAATCCTTGTCAATTCTAATGATATGGTTCACCAATGGCATGTCCAAATAGGCATTTAGATCAATGTTTTTGAAAGCATCATGCAACCCAATCTAGTGTGGAGCTTGTAAGTTGTTACAATCACGTATTCAAACTATGGAACACTTTGAGCATTTCTAGAAACCTATTTTGAAGTAAATCTAGATATATTTTCAAAATCTAGACTTTTAGGTTGCTTCAATTTCCATGGGTGGATTCACCAATACACTTTTGATACACCTAAATGTCATGGGAGATCTCGGGGGGGGGGGGGCAGTGTGTTAAAAAGTTAAGGATATAGGTGCGAACAACCACTATTTTATTGGGGGGTATTACTTTCAATTCTCTTCTTTTTTCACATGCTATCATTATGTAAATTTCTACTTTGGGTTAATAGAAAAATGGCTTGCATTACTTATAATTCCAAATTACTTATTATTCCATACCCTATAGTACTTTAAAGATGTCCACTGCCATTTTTGATACCCTATATTACTCTTAAGTCCATTTATAATTTTTAGCCCCCATGTTTTTAAAATACCCTATCATTTGTTCACACGTATATTGCTACTCCAACCAATGACTACCCCTAGTACCCCCCCCCCCGAGTGGGAGATATGTGAATCCTTAATGATTACTTGGACATTATGATATTAAAATATGATAGAAAAGTCTAAAATCTAATGTTAAAATTATATATTTAAATGTTGAATAATGAAAATATGTTCAAATAATTGCTATAATATTATCATAATCATTTATGCATGTTCTACTGGAGGATTCTATTGGAGGATCCTACTGAACAATCCTATCATAAGATCCTATGATAGAACTCAACATGTTATAATTAGGGGATCGCTATTTCCACACCTTTTTTGGCTAGATTCACACCTTTTTGCCGGTTCGGTTGCCGTGTCACTAAGGCGCTATATATGAGATTCTTCATGGTGCATCCGGACCGTTGATCCACCAAGGCCCATCCAAGGGCCTCAATGATCCTAGGTGGCGTGGGGTGGGGGGCGGGGGTGGTGCTTGCCACCAAGGCGGGGTGGGGCCGTGGGCCTCATGTCTTTTTTGGGGAGGCCGGATTTAGGGTGGTGTCGGGCCTCGTGGCTAGGCCTACTTATTATATAACTAGTTGGTTACCCTTACTCTACTTACTAAATGACTAGTTGGTTACCCTTCCTCTACTTACTAAATGACTAGTTGGTTAGCCTTACTCTACTTACTAAATAACTAGTTGGTTAGCCTTACTCTACTCACTAAATAACTACACTAAATATGATATTTAGTGTTAGATACACTAAATACGAACACTACACTAACTCTCACTAACCCTATGAAAGTAAGTAACATTAAATGTAAATTCAAATTGGAGTTAAGCTTTGATGCGTTAAAGTATTGGAGAGGCTAACCAACTAGTTATTTAGTAAGTAGAGTAAGGCTAACCAACTAGTCATTTAGTAAGTAGAGTAAGGCTAACCAACTAGTCATTTAGTAAGTAGAGTAAAGCTAACCAACTAGTTATATAATAAGTAGGCCTAGCCACTGGGCCCGCCTAGCCACTAGGCCCGACACCACCCTAAATCCGGCCTCCCCCAAAAAGATATGAGGCCCACGGCCTCACCCCGCCTTGGTGGCAAGCACCACCCCCGCCCCCCACCCCACCGCCACCTAGGATCATTGAGGCCCTTGGATGGGCCTTGGTGGATCAACGGTCCGGATGCACCATGAAGAATCTCATGTATAGCGCCTCAGTGACACGGCAACCGAACCGGCAAAAAGGTGTGAATCTAGCCAAAAAGGTGTGGAAATAGAGATCCCCTATAATTATTGGTTTGGATTTAGTCTAGTTTTACTCAAATATTAGTTCAGAGATATGAAGTTTGAGTGATGGTTTCTACGACATTGTACCACATCTCCAAGAATTTTGAGACTACATCAACATTGATCGTGTCATTAGTCTAGAAGGGCACGAGGATTCGTGAATATTCATTTTCATCAAACTGTTACTAAAATCTCCAACAACAGAGTGCTCAATTTGCAGGCATACTCAGTTTGTTATGTTTTTATTTTGTTTTCTTTGAACTTGATTTCAAAGTTGAAATGTCAATCAGGAAAGCATGGAAATTAGGGTTATAGCACCACTTTGAACATTTTGATCTTAGAAACGCTACTTAACTAGGATATGCAAATTGGTAGAGAATTAGACATAAGAACCTTAAGTACAAGTCACCCACGATGCTTCTATAGTCGTCCACTTACAAGTTTGTAGAGCATAATTTGTGCTTTAACAACTACATTGTCATCCATTTATGTCCTCAAGGTTGCATATCGAGATATAAAGTTATAAACTAGTGTCATAAGTTGGTGAAGGCGACATAACAATAGTCAGCACATACCTTTAGTTCGGTGGGCCATGGAATCTTAGGAGAATAATCACATCTTGTAATTTTTTACACTCCGTCCTACAATGTCAACATGATGATTTAGGAAGACCCTTACTCTGCTGAGTAATGTTACGAAACTTGTAAGACACCCTTGACATTCATAAGGTAGGGAGCAATGTGGGAGAGGAAGCGGAGGAGGAGACAAGGAAAGAGTGATGGGATAGAGGCATTGGGTTAAGGGTTAGCTTGAAGATCAAGGCTAAGGCTAAACAATAGTCTAAGCTAGATTGAAAGGAGCCTAAGTTAAACAAAACCACTTGTTTTCTTCTGTAATTTGTGTCCCAAACTAGGGATACAAGTATTCTCAAGACTCACTTTGAGCAAGTATAGGGAATAAAGAATAGATGGTACCTTGACTTAATCGTTACGGTTACAATTACCAAGCATCTTAGGCTGAATTGGAAGCAATAAGTCTATATAGGCCAACCAAAGTGTTAGTAACGATGTGGGCTTAAAGACTAAGGTTAAGTCTAAGAAGCAAATCCAAGTTAGCCCAACTTGTTAGTCTAGACGTGTTTAAATTGGTGATCATGAAGGATGTGAACAACTCTGTTCTTGATAGCATTTTTATAAAGCATATTAGAGGATTATATATATATGTCATTATGTAGGACTTGCACCATATTAATTTTAAACCCATTGTAACACACTCCCCTCCCCTTCCTCCATGGTAAACACAAGTAGAGCTTTTCCTCCCTCCCTTAGACTCTAGTGAATTCACCAGTGTCTGGGGAGATTTTTGGGCATAATCAGTTAAAACCCTAGGATTTCCAAGTCCAAGCGGTTGCATGTTGACATCCTCCGCTTATTCTTTATTAGATTGAGGTGTGTTCTATGGATCCTCTAAAGTGATGGATGATTTCTTAAAGTCTTGAGCTTCAACCGTCTATTTTTTCAAACCAACCGCTTCATTTGTGACTAGCGGTGGTTTCTCCCCGTTCATTGGAACTCACGTGTTTCAAATAGCATCTAGAATGTAGGAAGTAGTAGAGCCTAGTGGATTCAAACGTGCTAATAAAGTAGACGTGCATATAATTCGGTTACTTGTCTTAATCAAACACCAACATTTGAGTGGTATGTCGTTAGGTGTGGCTCCAAGAACGGATACCAAAGATACATGTATTCAAAAGAGATCGGATGACGTGCTCAAAATAAGACTATCATATTCAACATAATGAAGGAGGCCTAAATATTACCCCTTAACGAGCATGAGAGTCCTCACCTTCATAATGAATAAGGTATTTATAAGAGCTCCGAAAATTACTTTAAAAGTGGTTGGCTACGGCCTACATTTGGGTTTGCTAACCATCTCATGCTAATTCACATGTTTCATATCCTAGAAGCAGTAGGCTAATTAGAAATAGTAACCATTCAAGATCCATCCACTCTTCCTCATTGAATATTTTACCAAGATAAAACTCAACAATTAGTGTCCACACAACAATGCATATAGCCATAGCGCCCTATCGGTTTAGGCACTCAACTTGTTGAAATTCAATCTATTTTCTCAATCCCACCCCACATTTTCGTATAGCCCAACCAACCAATCCACAACGCCACTCCCAAAAAGCCACTAATTTTTTGGAGTCGAAATTGATAAGGCACTAGGTACTAGGTGCGGTCACCCTCATTGTTGACTTCTCCCCAAAACTTTTGTTGTTTGGTAAAGATCTATCGAGAAATTGAAACATTGGTGCCACTTAGTTAAAGTGAAGTTGAGGCGGGTGCGGTCACCCAAGCCGATCGAGACCAAGCTCCATGGTTGGAGTTGGTTGCCGGCCTCGCCCTCGATTCCCGATGTGTGCAATTAGCCCCACACGGCTACTAAGGCTCTCGAGGACAAAATCAAAGACTCATTCTAACTCAAATTTCAATTTCCGAGTACGAGCTCCGACGCTCTTTGGGGATGATTTGCTTGGAGGGGAGACTCTTGAGTCATGTGTAGAAGAATTAAATCACGAGGGCGTAGTAGTAGCTAGTGAAGACAGACAGGTGGTTCGATCGATCGATCGAGCAATCAGTCGGTTGATGAATCGAAGGCTCGGTGATGGGTTGATTTTCAGTTTACTAAATTATTTCTGCTTCTCAATCTCATCTTCAAAGTCTACTTGCTGTTGAAGGAGTAGCTTGTCTGCGAGCTCTGACCTAATTAATTTCTCTCTCTCTCACTCTTTGCTGCAGGAAAGGCTTTCGCTCCATAAACCCATCTTGGGTTCCACATACGAACCTAAGTCTAGCTAGCGGTGAAGGCAATCTGATCGTTCAATCGATTTATTGAAGGCTCTTTGATGAATTGATTTCACATTGAATATGAATTGATGTTTCTCAATTTTGGTTTGAGAGTCTCTTTGTTTTGTCGGTTGACGACTGCACTAGTCTAGCGACCTAGGAAGGACTACTAGCCTCTCTCTCTCTCTCTCTCGGGTCTCTTGTTAATCTCTCTAGGTCTGCACAACAAATTTAGGTCTATAAACCCCATCTCAGGTTTACATATGAGCTAATGTTGTAGCGAACAAAGACATTCCAAATCGGTCAGTTGTGATTTGGTTGAGGGTTCGTCGATGAATTAAATTGAAGTTGAATATGATATATGTCGGCTCCTTAACTTCGTCTCAAAAAGCTCTCTTTGGATTGTCAGCTTCTGATTGAGGTGAGGTTCAATCCGGGAATACTATTCTCTCTACCCAACAACTTTTAGCATTATAAACCCGTGTTAGGTTTACATATGAGCTTAAGTTTGTGCCCTCTCATTCAAGCCAACTCTCAGTTGACATCTCATCTGTCTCTCTCTCTCGTTCGTTTCGCAGAATGTGATTACGTACCATCACATAGTCAAACGTACTCATAATCTCTCAGCTACTAACTCACACAAGTTTGTTTGAGTTAACATCAACAACTCTCAGAGTTGAATGCTTGTACGAATTTATCATTTCGATTGCAGAGCACTCGATTTGGTAGATTGTTTACTGCTTCAGCTACGGCATGTGAACGATTGGGAGTGGATCAATTTCCGAATTTCTCAGAGGGAGTGGATCAATTTCTCAGAATTTCTTGCAGATGTACTTCCAAGTCGACACATACTACTAGATCGACCTACTCGGAAAGCCACTGAATCGGAGGGTTTTATTCAGTTTGAGTGGACATCAATCATCAGAGTGAGACTTGCAAGCGCAGAGCACTCTACTCAATCTTGGGGTTTTCTTTTTTTCTACTTCAGGTGATTGATCTGAATGGTGGGGAGTGCATTCTCAATTTCGGAAATCGCGGAGCCATTGATTGTGTTGCGTCGAGTGTTGCCGAGGATGAAGGCGTTGCAGCGGATATTCAATTGTTGCGTGTCACTTGAGGTGATCGACGAGAATGGCCCCACGCATTACACCTCATCCGTGCACGCGACCAAGCGATTGACTGCGAGCGAGCAAGACTCAATTAGGTCGCAGGCAATGAAGCAGAAGGGGCTGGAGAGGCAAAAGGAGCAAGCGCTACTCACCATGGTTCCTCCTCCACATGCCACAAAGGGAGATTAATCTTTCTAGTCCACATCACCTTAGTTGGATCGTTAACCAAATCGCCTAGGAAATAGATAGATAGATCGATAGATAGATAGATCGATAGATAGATAGATAGATCGATATGGTGGTTGTTGAAGGAGCAAGTATGAATGAAGAGCCTCTTCTCATTTGCGGGCTACTACTCCCTTTTTGTGGGAGGGTTCTATTCAAGGCAGATTAGACAAATGTACATAAAGGGTGGTGCTGAGTTTTCCTCTTTGAAGACGAGACATGATGGTTGTGGAAATTGTTGAGAGGAGGATATTATCACCGGCAGTGCAGCGTTTTGGTCATGTGTCACGAAGGGAGAGTATTTTTCTAGCCCTAATGTTTAAGTTGTATTATAGAATGATCATCTAGAAATTAGACAGACATACAAATAGATAGATAGATAGATAGATTAGTTGCCAAAGGAGCAAGAATGAATGAAGAGCTTCTTTGCTTGCATGCTACTATTCCCTCTTGGGGGATGGATGATCTACCCTAGGTAGATTATTAGACAAATGTACATAAACGGCAAGACTAAGTTTTCTTGTTTGAGGACAGGGCAGTCATGATGGTTGTGTAAACCGTCAAGGGATGGACGTGATCATTGGCGGTGAGGCGATCGATGGTGGACGATTTGGTCACATTTCACGAAAGGGAGAATATTTTTTCTAGCCCCAGTATCTAAATTGAATTATAGATTGATCATCTAGAAATTAGATAAATGGTAGATAGAGAGAAATATGAATTGTGGTTGCCAAAGGCTCAAGCATGAATGAAGGGCCTCATTGTCTGCAAACTAATGCCCTATGGAGGACTTTGTCCAAGGGACTTTAGACAAATGTGCACAAAATGCAATGTTGGGGATGGTCACCGGCAATGATTATTTTGCGTGGATCTTGACTTTGTCGTATGGTCTCATGGGATGAAGTTTCATTACAACATTTCATGTTGGAAGATATTTGTCATTTTTTTCTTGAACACTGCATGAGTAACTTAACGGGTGTCGGAGTCATGATTCAACATGAATGGAAAGGTGGCAATACTCTTTACATCAAAGAGGATCTACTGTCGGTGTACATTGATATGCTTCTTAATGACATTTCCGCATGGTTTACATATGAGTCTAAGACTAGAAATCATGTTTCTCAAGGATAGTTTACACCATGAACCATGAAGACGTCCCAAAGCCCTGGAAAATCTATGATTGGATGTTGAACTCGTCATGGGACCACTTTGGTTCATTCGCATGCATGAACCCTCAATATATTGTCATTATCTGTATTATTTGCAATAGAGTTCTCAATTATTGTCGGATTATAAAATGCAATTTGGGAAAGCAAGTTGAGGATATTTGAAGCACAATCTAGATGTTGGGACTATGATGTTGTGATTAGTGTAGAACCTCGAAAACACAGTACACAAACACAGTAGAGAGTTAATAGTACATTCCGGCGCTAAAGTGAATTGTTACGGGTGTTTATTTAGCTTCTGAATATGAGGTTATAAACAACACAAGCAACATTGACTTAGGGCCACTTCACACACGAGCCAAGGGCCGTGACCATGAAATTGTGAGAGCCCACAAGAAAGTGTCTAAAGGCCGTCCCAAGACACCTCCAAAATCATGTAGTGTGGTCACGGACCCTCAAGTTTAGTGTGAAGTCATATGTGACCGGGCCCTCAACCAAATTCCATTTCAATGAATTTCTATTCATGCGGGTTCTCACTCATGATAAAGTAGAATAAATGAACGGTTGTGAGCGTTTGGAGTGCCATGGTCTCCTAGTTTTGTGTTAGGCCTACTTCCAAGAGGTGGTTTTTGAAAATAATCCAAGTGACCATGAAACATGATCCATTTGATGCCATGTAAGAATCCATGTGGACTTTACATCCATCTTGCATGCACATACTCCGTTGGTCCCTCAAGCGCAGTGTGAAGCGAACTTGGACCAACTCTGCCTTTTCCACCAATGAGAGTACTTGAAGTGTAATGGTCATGGGCTCTCAGTCTCGTCTGTGAAGTGGCCCTTACAATGGGTCATAAAGTAGGAAAATCTAGTATTTTAGTGGCCCTCATGTCAAGGGCCAGTCGGTGATGTGTAGTTTTTAGTTTCTAATAATCTTCAAGGGAGCCACATTGGCTACTGTCTTTGCAGTGAACAAACTAATTACACTCTTATAAACGCATTTTTTCCAAAGAATGTAAAAACAAAAAAGCACATGTTTATCCATAAACTTGCATATTCATCCAAAACATGGTGAGTTTATCCCTCTTTGTATGGCAATTTCATCCATGACAAAAACCAAGAATTTGCTAACAATTGTTTCCCTCTTAAATTCGAGATAAATATTGACTACTTGGAGTGCCCCCTAAAAAATATTGTGTCATGTCCATGTCAAAATTATAATATAGGAACTCTCAAAATTGTATAAAGCTTTGAAAGGAAATTTATACTTGTTATCTTTAATTGGTCATGTCAAAAGTGACTCCATCTATTGATTACCCGTTTATTAATTGAATTCCTCCAACCGGAACAATACATAAGGTAGAGGTGAATGACCAGTACCGGTGCACCAGATCAACTAAATATACATGCGGAAAAGATTATAAGGTATGGTATTTTCAAAATAAAGGTAAATGCTTGTAATTTAATACACCCTATCAATAATTATAAAATTTTGGGGAATTCATTTTAGAATATCCTATTTTACTTCTACTATCAAAGAAATTTGGAAAGAGGATTGCAATTCAAACAACATAGTGAAAATTTTCCTCATGGCATGTAGATAGAGAACATTAACGCCACATTGGATACGTTCGTTTGATAACGTTCAAGCCAACCAGCATGCGAAGTCATCCATCCAAGCTTTTTCAACACAAAATTGTCTCTTTTCATCCACTAGCACAGACCCTACCCTAGACCCGCTACCCTTAGTGATTGTTTCCACGACATTTTACATATACTGACTACATAAAAGAGGCCATTTTATGTGATGGTATTTTACATGTAAACATGTTTCATTATTCAAAAAACCCCTATATTATATGTACATTTTTTGCAAAATTTATCTACAATGAATATATTAGACCTTATTTTTTATCACACGTTGTTTCTACGATTTTCACCAGTGACCTCCCTGTGACAAACTTCCATTCTAAGCTAATGTTGTCAGAAGTGACTTAATCATAAATTAACTTGTTCTTCAAGTGCACTTTATTAAATCGGTTGAGTATCTTGTTGTTATTGAGAATTTCATATCAAATATGCAACATGGGTGCCCTTGGGATGCATGTACAATATACAATGTATATGATCATCAATGTCAAGTATGAATTTGACATTTAAGCAGATTTGGACAAACCACTTGTCCAAAAATAATAAAGGATCTGCACGTGTGAGGAAAATAAATCAATCAAACAATCAATCAAACAAACAATCAAACGATCAAACGATATCAACAAAAGCAATAACACAACTACCACAACTTGAAATGTTTGTATTCATTGTTCGTCAACCACCATAATTGTGTAGTTTTGCAATCTAATGTACGTCATATTGATGGTTGAAATTCTCCAAAGTTCATGCATAAATCAAATACACTTAAATCCTAGTTATGAGTATATATTTGTTTTCCTTTGACATAAGACAATGTGTAAATTAAATCTCAGACCCACAATCATATGGACATGATTTTTGAACTTGGCAAGGCTTATATATATTGTGTATATGGCTATGTATGAAGACCATAGTTCCTTGAAGAGTTAAGTAACCTTAATTCTTAGCAACATGGTACCTATTTAGCTCTAGTACCATGACTTGCCCTCCTTTAGCCAAGGCCAAAAACACAACCGCAATAGTGAGGTGGCGTGTTGTGGTAGCAAACGCTCTTAACAACACATTGGCACTTGTGTTCTCATTCTTCCACTTTAAGTTATAGGTAAGCATGTGCCAAACCAAAGATAAATTTGAGGAAGGTAAATCAAAGAGTCCAAGCTCACGGTCTATCACCTTCAAGAATTGAGGAAGATTTTCTATACAAAAAATCAAAAAATAATAAAGAAATCAACATACCTTATGATGGTCATTGCACCCAAATCATTGAGGATATTCCTTTTGGACAAAACTCAATGCTTATTCAATCTACATGTTATGTTTTAAAAAACGGAATTGAATGGCATTAATGTATGAACTTTGTGTTGGTTTAACTTCTTGCTTCAAACAATCTATCAATATCAACATCAAGCCCTTAATCATGTGTGACGTCAATGTTTACAAGTTTTTGACTTTATGAATAGAAATTGAATGAGGCATACTCAAACAACTTGCAAAAGTACCTTAATTTGAAGGTAGTTGATGGTCTTGACTTTTAAATGCTCGTGCAACCCAAAATGGGTCATCACATAATATTCCAATGCGGTTTGCGACCCACTAGGTGGTAATCTACGTGGATGGAAGGCATCTACTAGTGCAGGATTATGCCCATTATCACGTGTGTTAAAATAACATATAAAAGCCTCATACTCCAAGCATGTAGGATTTCTCTGTTTGGAATTGCTTGTTTTGGAAGGCGGTTCCATGAGTCGCCCCCCTAATGAAGGCCATGTTGATATGTCAATTTGACCTCGCAAATGTGGCCCAATTGACTTTCACATCAAAATATTTTGTAGTCTAGCTCAACTCCATATAAGTTAGAGTTGCTTGTTTTTGAAATATCCCAAAATGTCACCATGTGACCCTTCAACTTTGAAAGTGATGGACTTCATCTAAATTTCATTAAAAAATAAAAATAAAAATAACCATTTTTTTGGGAGCAACTCTTTTGTCAACCACATAATACATAATGATATTTTTGCCAACTAGCAAAAATTTGCAGCTTGACCAAAATAGTCATGAAACGAAGAAAATAATCCATTTATTTTCTCTAGTTGTCCCCCTAATGAAGGCCAATGCATGTTGATATGACAATTTGACCTAGAAAATGTGGTATGATTGACTTCAAATTTTCATAACATGAATATATGGTAGTCTAGTTCACACAGGTTGAAATTCATAAAAGTAGAGTTTTTTTTGTTACATGACTCAAATTTGAAGCATTGTGTCGCCCTTGCCCCAAAAATTGAATGTGAAGGCTTGAGCATTCAGGGGTTAGGAAACCATCGAACAAATAGCAAGGTAAAGTTCAAACTTCACAAAGTATTCATTTTCAAAGTATCATGTGCCTCAAACTGATAGTAAATGGAAAACAAATATGATTTATTGACAAAGATTTGAATTGTAATACCATCCTACATGGACAATTTCCAAAAACAAATTATGACAAA
Organism: Polytrichum commune; assembly: GCA_950295325.1. Taxonomy (NCBI): domain Eukaryota; kingdom Viridiplantae; phylum Streptophyta; class Polytrichopsida; order Polytrichales; family Polytrichaceae; genus Polytrichum; species Polytrichum commune. The sequence continues at coordinate 51,534,841 of OX485807.1, forward strand.
CTTCAAAATTGATGTTTATCCAATATTTCCTTTTTATTATTATTTTGCAAATTTTGATATTTAATGACATTATACAATCCCCAAGAAAGCCACCTCCTAAGTAGGACAATATTGTGTTTTTATATTCAAGTTAGCTATGTGTCCACTATCTACATATTTGATAAATATAATTATCAAGTTTCCCTTGAATTTCTTGTATTGCTTACAAGATATAAGTATCGGTTCATGAAAGAATACCTTGAATTTGAGTGTACTCTCATCCCTATTGACCAAGTTAGGGGGGGGGGGGGGGAGCGAAGCATGTGCTATCTATTACCAATTCAATTAGACGAACGTCCTTTGTAGTACTTGGTCACTTCCAACAACCCAAGCAATTAGGTCGTGGGTGTAATTTGGTTTGTTATTCACGTTCTCCAACTTATACCGATTATAGTTACACAACAAAACTCATGCTACATTAGCCACGGGGAGGTCACTCCATTGTCAAGTTATAAACCACGTGCGAACAAAGTTTGCTACCCCTATATTATATGCCATAAATAATTTTAAAAATGATGATATTTTTCTATATATGCATATCCATGGATAATATTTTTCATATTTTTTATATTTTTAGTCATCTCCATTTTTCTAGTAATTGTTTTAGTTCGATTCTGCGTCATTCTAGTTAGAAACGGTATGTTTTCTAGAAAAAATAAATTATCAATTTTGGTTACCAATTTTTATTATGTAATAGATACCATGTATATGTACTCATGGTTTTTTTTTGATAAAATTTTGACCCATTTTGTTGACGCAACTTAGAAAAAGTAGATTTTTTTTGTTCGCACGTGGTTTTCAACTTGACAATGGAGTGACCTCCCTGTGACATTAGCAAATCTATAATGAAAACATCTGCAAGAACTGGATTGATAATCAAACCCCCTTTGATTTAGTTATGGTTATCGGAAATATATGTTTGTCGATTACTTAACCGGATACATAGGTCCTCCCAATTGTGTTCACTATTGAGTGCATATTAGTTATTAATATTTGAACGCAGAGTCCAATCACTTCTAAACACGTGTCTTTACAATATTTTCTCTTTGATCCTCACCAAATACCAACCAAATCTAGGGGTCCGATTAAGAAATTGAGCCACTCAAGACCAACATGCCTTAAGTGACACTTGTAGGTCACGGTTAATCCCAAATCAATTACCTAGTCACCGCAACATGAGAGCCTAGCGCCAATTTCGGACACACCTATAATCAACACTTCAATACAGTCTAACCTCGTTAATACAACACTTGTTTATGCAACTTCCTCTATATGACAACACATCTTTGCGAGAACAAACTTATTGCTTCAAAACTCCCTCTTTTATGCAACTGTGACACTCGATAATGCGACGTTTAGAATCTCCGTTTTGTCATATTAAATAGGTAGTTAATGCTAAAATTCCTTTCATCTATGTTGTATACATCTAAAATACATCCATTTTTATTTGGGAACTACTTGGGAACTTCACTTATCAATGGGAATTTAATGAGAATTAGGGTTACCTGTTTATAATGTACATGGTTAGGGTTAGAGTGGCCTCTTGCCTATTATGTTGCCTTGTACATGGGTGGTATAGCATCACTAGTATCATGTGCACTCTCTTGCATTCTTGCAGTCTCCAATTTCGTTTTGTCTTAATGTTGATCTAGATTAAGTAGATGTGGATGATGTTGCTCCACCTACAATAAAGTTGAATGATGCTAAACGTAATGCATCATTGTTGTCTAGTTTCTTATTAGAGAACTCTTTATATTTTGGTGTTAATGAAATTATTAGTTTCCAAAAGTTAGTAGGGAATTCAAACATGATGACAATTGCTAACTTGGGCAGGCAACACTCGAGATCTTTGGACTCCTATTTCAAGAGTTCTTGAAAATATTTATATTTGTTTGGAGTTATAAATTATATTGCTTAAACTCGTTATATATATTTTAAAGCTCATGTTACTTATATTTTCATATTCCCTCAATAGCACGACAACTTTACACCATTTGTCATATTAATGAGAAGACGACACCTCGATAACACAACTTGTTTTTGTGTGTTTCCCAAACGTGTCATACTAAAGAGGGAGAACAGTAAGTAACTGCATCCTAAAGTGTTGCATTCTTCTTTCCATCACCAACAAGACCCAACAATAGATCAAGGCACTTCAATCATAGAAAACGTCCTCAAAACCCTTAATATTTTATTTATGGATGCGAGGTCATCATGGGCGTGGCGTGACCATATATAGATGTTATATTTAGCATCTTTGCAATGGAATCCAAATTTACAACTACTTTACCTACTACACAAGTGCATGCTTTTGGAGATGTGAACATGTGCACAACAAATTTACATAATAATGTGTTACAAGGCCATTCCATGATTCGGTCCACAAGGGCCACAAACATTCCATATATGAAGGCCTCCTAAATATATATATCGATCGAGATTTGACACCATGTCCAAACATCAAGTCAAAAGCACGCATGCGCCACGTTGACTTTTGTGAACGGGAACCAAAGTCAACTTTGAAGTCAAATGTTTGGTATTCGGTTCGTTTTTCATGTTCTAATAGAGTTATCCGTAAAGTGAGCTGAAGAGAGGGTTTTGGGCATGGATTTGAGAAAATTGTGTGACAGGCCCTAAAAGTGGAGCAGGTGTCTGTAGCTATAAAAAAACACAAGCACAAATCTTTTGAGGGACCGGAAATGGTGAAAAAAAAAATTTGCTCCTGTGTTGAGAGCGCGCCCCGGGAATTTAGCGTCGCTTTGTCAGAGGGTGCTAATTCTGTCGCCCTGTTTCGCTAATTCTGTTAGGGGTGCAGACAAGACTAAGTAAGTAGTGAAGCACGCCCAAAATCAGCAAGCACGCATGACGGCCTCAACCACGAATAGGCGGATTCTCTCATCCAAAAACAAGCAGACCAGCTCTGACCCTAAACCCTGGCCTTGTGTATTATGCCCCGGAATTCAAGAGCCTTACTTTGCGTTTCCATGGGTTTGTGTGAATAGTGCACTCAAAATCTGTCAAAACACCAGCTCACTTTACGGATAACTCTAATAAGCAATCCAAATTCCCCTAAGTTGACAATAAAAGGTTCTTTCCTTAAGACGACTTTTGAGAATTTGTGTAAGTTTCATATGAGTTTACTATTATATATTTATATGTTCTATAGATTTTGTGTAGATTCGCTAATCTATGGAATTTTTTCCAAGCTAATCAACCTTCTTGAAATAACAAAAGTTTCTCAAAGTGTCACTCTTTAAGGTCTCAGTACCTTACAACGTCCTCCGGTTAGATTTCCACACTAACACTCGTGTTGCGTTAGTGAATCATCGTGATAAAGCATCGTCGACATAAATCGGATCGAGAATTGGACCTCCTCTGATTTAGTTATGGTCATCAGAAGTGCATGGTTGTTGATTTCCTAATTGAATAAATAAGTCCTTCCAATTGCGTTCACTGTTTGAGTGTGGAGTAGTCGAAGACGTAATTCAAACACGTGTTTTTATGGTGTTTGTTCTTTGATCCTCGTCTAATCACTCACCAATCAAATATAATTGTACGATTAAGAAAACTAATTATATAACTCCCACCTATCTTATACTAAATAGTCTTCTTATTAGTGCAAGTGGCTAATTAGCTTGGAAACAATTGAGGTGGGCTACTCCACATTGCCTAGTTGGGGGGTGGAAATAACATGGGTCCAAGACACAGTGTTTACCCTGTCAATCTTCCTTGAGACTTCCAACCTACACCTTACATACAATAAAATAACATCATTACATCATCAAAAGTAGCATAAATTTAAACATTCGCCAACATCAACCTCTTAGAAAAATAATAATTACATGGTGTGACCCACACTAATTTAAAGCTAGAGATTTGGCATGGATCGAGAACTAATGTGAGCTCTAGAGAATTACAATGACCGGCACTAGTAGAACCGATTAGTGTACATTGATGCATTGGGCAACATTCAATCTTGGGCGTCCATTTAATTTGATGTGTGAAACCTAGACATGTAATGTTTGCATTGTACAAAGACTATGTAGATGTGGGGGTACTTTAAGAACTTTTTGCAAGGTCATGTCTCAAATAGGTGCATTCTAGGAAATGTAAGGAATGGGTGGATCCTATTTTGATTATTCTTACTTTGACTTTGAATAAAAAGCCCATGATTCTTACATTGTACTACACTATTTTGTCTAATTAGTGTGGGTTACCATCTGGAGTTACACATTGCTATGAGAGTATCATTTTTTACCCAAATAACATATGTAATCAGTATGCACACCGGAGAGTATGAAGTGACTCGGTAACAAATGGTGATGTTGGTAAAAAGTTATAGCAACACGTAACTATGAATGGTAACCCACACTAATTAGACAAAATAGTGTACTTTCCATAAATACTTTGTGAGGTCCTTCCTCCAGATCTCGTTACTTGAACATCTTTTAGGTTGCCGTCTCTTTTAGGATGCAATTTCTTTTTCTTTAACTTATTATGTAAAGTTGGGAGGCAGGCTCCTCTAGTGAGGCTTAATTGAACACATAGTTTGGAGGCTACATAGCTCTCTAGCAGCTTGGGCAAGAAAACAATTAATTTTAGAGGTGCCTAAATTTATGGGAAATTAATTACGTCTAGTGTCCACAACCAAACAAAAAAAACAAAAAACAAACATTTCAAAGAGTGCCTAAAATTAAAATAATGCTTAAACACCTTGACATACAAGTAAATGACAAACTTTAGGGTAAGGAATGTTGGTTAAGGGAAGTGTTTAGGTTAATCGTAGCCGCCGTAGATGAAATCAAGAAAACCATCCATAAATTATAGAAACGACTTGGATGAATGTCTGACTTATTTATAATAAAAAATTGAATGTGCCCAGATTTTGGAATTTTTTTTCGTACTTTAATTAATTATTAAGCATAAGGTGCCCAAGTTGTCAGAGAACTACAATATGATCTCAACTTACAAACCCAAAATATTTAAGATAAAAGCACCCAACTCGAATGATGATAATCCAACTCCAACACCTATTTTTGATCTCAAAGTGGGTATGTATGTATTTCTAAATGAATATGAATGGCATTATTCTAGGGATTCAAAAAAATTACAACTTGTTCGTTAAGAAAGACAATAAGACACCCATGTTTGTGTATTTGAGGCCGATTCTTCAAACATACCAAGGGTGTTGGTTCATATTCGATTGAAAGTGCACGAAACGAATGGGTTCATTTTACATAGGGTCACGTTTGACACAAACTGACTAAAAGTGAACTTACGTAGCTCAAATATACGTTTTGCGTGCACAAAGATGTCCACATTAGTAGGCCCTTTGGTTCTTGATAAACTACATTCAAATAAAATCAAAAGAAAAGATTTTGTCTTAACATTCTCGAGTTTCAAAAACTTCAACAGATTGTACAAAACTTAAACGATTTGCACGCATTCAATAGTAGCAGTAGTAGTAGTTTTTAACAATCTTTACGATCTAAGACATATAGCTAAGAAGTATCTAAACCCAAAATATATTATACAAGTTAACTATTGTGTCCAAGTTGTTTCCACCACATGGCGGGCTTTCCAATATCATAGTATATTAGGGTACCGACATTTTGACCTAAAAACCCACAACTACAACCTACATGTGCATTGGTCTAATACCCTAACTACCGACTTATTGCAATTGCATGTCAATATAGGTCTACTTACCTAACACATCTGCAAAAATGCACATGAACTTAGCTACTAACCTACCTATCCGCTCAATCACTCATCTTGCATGAGACATGCTACAATAGTGACATTGAATTACAAAGACCGGCAGCTAAAGTTATTCTTCACGACGTTATTGAAAAAACGAACCACTAGTAAGCTGAAATAATCAAAGCCACCGAATGAGATAATATGACATTTTTAAACATGGGCTAATTGTTCACTTTGGCATCTAGAATTTTATGATGTGAAAACGAGGATGGGGCTAACATAGTCGATTGAGAACCAAATGTTAATGTAACTTAATAAAAGTAGGTGTATTGCCATGAGTGGTGATGATGCTAGCTAGTAAGACATCTTCATTGGTATTATGTATGTTAAAAGTTCTTCTTAAATAAGGTATGATATCCTAGCCTATTACCATGATGTGACCTTAAACGAAGCTCTAAGGAATAATTTTAAAAAAAAAAGGTTTCCTAAGCGGATGAAGTATGACGTTCGACAGTGGACGATTTGCTTGAATGAAGGTTTTAGGTGAGAATGATTATGCAGATGGATGAAATATATCACAAAATGTATTAGAGGACGAAGAAGACCTGGGGGAGGGAGGATGGACTATATCTCAGTTCAAGGCACATTCTTCCACTAAGTTTAATAGTATGAAACATGTATCTATAAGATACTATCATAAGACACTCTAGGGAAACTTTAGAGATGTTGCCTATGAGGATGTTCTTAGCGAATTCGACTCGGCATGGTGTGTCAAAAGTCTTATTGTTATTCGCAGTAATCTGCCGGTTACTTGGAAGATTAGGCCTTGGATGGACATTATTTCTTGAGTCCCCTTTGTTTTGCGTTGGCTCTTCTTGGGTGGTTGTTCTTTTCCCCTTGCAATTGAAGTGTTTTCAATTTGTGCCCTAAAAACAAATAAAAAAATAAAGTAAGGGTAAGAGCAAGGATGGATGTGGTTCTTGAGTTTCTTTTGGTTTTCGTACTCAAGGCATTATTGAGGTGAAGTTGTTCTCCTGTGTCCACACAATGTCCATGATTCCCCATTATAAAGCTACACGGCCCTTTCTTTATAGCTATGTGACTATCTCGTGTAGTATGTCTCACTGTAAAATAAAGAGAACAAACGTAAAAAGGCCACAAGTTCCACCCACTAGGGCTTATCCATTGCCATGACTACTGCTATCAAATCATCACTGGTCAGGTCATTAATATAAGGCAAAGAAATACAAAAGATTTCAGTTCACAACACCTACCGTAGCTCTCTAGCAGCTTGGGCAAAAAATAATTAATTTTAAAGGTGTCTACAAAATTAATTTCGTTGAGTGTCCAAAAAAAACAGAAATAACATTCAAATAGTGTTTAAAATCACAGTAATGCAAGTGACTTGCACTAAAATTCAACAAGTGACATACAAGTAAAAGACAAGCTTTAGAGTAAGGAATGTTGATTAAGGGAAGTGTTTAGGCTAATTGTAGCCGCCGTAGATGTTTTTTGGGATGCCTAACTCACTTTTGCACTTTAAGTAATTATTGGGCAGAAAGGTGTCCAAGCTACTAGAGAGCTACGGTACCGAAAGGGGTGCAATATAAGTATTCCTCCCCAAATTTGTCGTTTTGTAATTTCAAGTAGGCTTTGTTGGATTGAATTGGGGTCTCTAACCTTGAATCAAGGGTCAAGTTGGCTGAAAGCAACAAAATAAACATCATAATTAATAATGGTTCTATATGTTTTTACCTTCTTCTCAATAGGTGTTAGAAAAGAGACGGAGGGGGAGGGACAAATCATGTCAACTGGGACCCCATTCCAACAAATTATGAATCTCATGTAAAGTAAGATTGGACTAAGTCCAAATCTAGAATTATGACATGTTGAATTCTATCATAGGAACCTACGACATGATTGTATGGTAAGATCCTCCAATATGAATGTGCATAGTTGATTATTATAGTCTTATATCAGTTATATTGATTGCATTTTCACTATTCAACATTTATTGGCCCATAGAATTGATGTGTGTGTGTGTGTGTGTGTGTGTGACCTTTATGTAGACAATCAATTAAGACATTTACTTGTTGTTAGAGGCCACGGTAGCCTAAACCAAAGTATGATTGATCCACCAACATGTGGTTTAAACCCCATTTGGTGCACCCTACCACAAATGGTCCACCCAATGATAGTGGAGGTATCCTTGAGGGTGGATTCTTCATTGAAAACCTAAATGACGTTCATGAATCACTATGAAATTAAACCTCCTATATACAAGAAGTTTATAATGAAAAATGAATGTATATGTACTAACGACATGCTAGAAAATGGACTCATGTATTTATACAAAGTTTTTCAGTTCAATGTGATAAATGCCTCCACTACATATGCAAAATGTAAATCATGAATTAACAACATTCAATTCAATATTTAGTGTCACCAATTCTAATTGTCTTGCTCTAATTGTAAAACGCAATATAGTGTCACCAACACTAAATGTGAACCCAAAATTACTTGTCATTCCTTGTAAAATAATTGGGGGATTATAGATTTACAGTGTTGCAATTATTGTCACTTCCCAAGTGATTTTTCATCCAACGTTCAATCATCCATGACAATATTTCATCACAAGTTGCTAACAAGAGAAGGTAGGGTTTTGGCCAATGAATGAACTCATCCGTCATCCATGACAAAATTTTGTTCACTTATTCATAAGAGGCGTCATCTGAAAGGTTACCATAGTGACATCAAATACCATATGACACCAAAGATCATTTATTTAGTGTATGCCTTTGTTACATGTAAAATCCATGTTAGTTTCTAATGAGAAATTTATTAAACATTTTTTTATTTCATAGCAGGCAACTCAACAATTACAACAAACAAATAAAGACAAGAGCACAATAACTTAGTCACATTCTGGAGAGCAAAATTTGAGGGAGCCCACAAATACTCCAAGAGCCTCTGGCTCGTCATGTGACCCAAATGCAAACCCCAAAAATAATGAATATGGGAGTCATCGAGGACCAGTGATCATGGACATTTTTGGGCATAATCGACTAAGATCCTAGTGTTTGCAAGTCCAACTGGTTACATGTTGACATCTTTCGGTTTTCCTTCTTTGAATTGGGGTATGTTCTATAAATTCCTCTAAAATGATCAATACTTATCCTGCAGCCTTGAACTTCAACCGGTTATTTCTCAAACTCAACCGGTTCATTTGTAACTAATTACCGGTTATCCCCAATCATAGTTGAGGACTATTACCATATGACCATCATGGATGAAAATGTGAATTAGATGAAACTAACACATCTACTGTCAATGCATCTAAATTTCTTTAAATGTTAGGGCCCCTATTTGTACATCTTATTTTACTTCAAAATACTCAATGACCTTATTAAATGTACACACTAGAGAAAATGAATACCTCTCCATTGGGTATACTACGTGCACTAATGCCTCAAATAATGCCCTTCTTACACTCACATTAGTTTGTATGAAGAGTCCACCCACCCTAGGATGTATCCAAGTGAACTGAACATTTTCAATCAACCATGTGGGAACCTAAGGGCTTACTGTTGGGGGGAAGATAGATGCCAACTGACTTGTCTGTTCTGGTTCAAGGTGTTCACCTTCAAAAAGAGGCAACAATCTTCACAGTCCCTTCGATTCTCACAACGCTTGATTCAAGATTACTTATAGACTCAAACCGACTTGAAAATGAAACAAAACCACAATCCACGGCGGCGACAACATCGGAATCATATTTCTTTCCTTTCTTTCCCACAACTTCATCCATTAGTCATCATCCAACTATTTTGGATAATGTAGTCTAGGAGTCCACAAATGTCATCCACCCGACAACTTGTCGTTTACGTGCTCTTTACGACTATGTAGCCCTATGGTTTTATCCTCCAAGGCTTTGAAACTCACAATCATATTATATCTCGTGCACTCTACATCTCCCATCATATTCTCGTGGAGGTCCCACGAGCGAGTCTCGATGTCTTTGCAAACCTAATTAAGTACTTCTCTTTCTTCTCTTTAAAACACGCACACACACATGCACATGTTAAATACCGAATCATGATGGCAAAGGACGAATCGTGCTAACTAACACCTACACATAGTAATCTATGAGAGTGTGAGGCCTATGGTTAGCAATTTAATAGACCTCGGTAGCATTGAAGTGCCCAATTCTTGTTTGTGCAGGTTAATTAATAAGGTTGATAATCCATCCATCCATCCATCCATCCATCCATCCATCCATCAACCTAACTAATTCCCTCGCATTATCATCTGTTTTGAAACGGTCTCATCCACTTCATCATCCGATCTTATATGGTAACGTGGCCAAAGAAGATGAAGCCCCAACAATTTGTCATCCATTTCATCTCTGTAGGCTATCCATGCTATTTCGTGTTTTCTTTGAGACTTTGACATTTCACATCCAAATCACACATCGTGCCCTCCTTGCACATTGATTTAAAAACGTGATGAATTTTTAATTTTCTGTTTATTTGCAAATTTATTACCTAGGGACTACCCAATTCCAATTGGTGTGACAAATCAGTGTGACCTTAACCGAGTATCTATCAACATGGATTATCACAGAGTTTTCATCATTCACTCATGTTCATTTATGGCATCAAAGAGGATGAAAAAGTCATTGCTCGAGCAATTCATCATCCATTCCATCTCCATGGTTATCAAGTCATACCCACAAAGACACACACACATTAATAACGGAACGCAACTATTATGATGGACTCAATCCTCAACATTTTTCAATCACATATACATGTTATATTTTAATTGTTCTTGTGCAAAAAGTGGCAAATTTTTTAAGTTCAAACCAAAGATAAGAAATCGAGGGTCTTGACCACATTATTAGACCATCAATCTACAAGAATCCTTAAGTTCACAAAATACAAAGTGCCATGTTAAAGAGTGTGTTATGTCGATTTATTATACATTTTTTATCCACCTTATGCCATCCTCTTTTTTAATTTGACATTGCCATTTCAAGTTAGGGTTCACAAATCGGACTAGAAAATATCATGACCCATGTCATGTAGCGAATAATTAACTTTGGTTATATATATAGTAATTTGGCATGCATAATATAGATGCCACGGGGGCAGAGTGCTCCAGTTGTAATATTCAACATTGAGTATGTGAATGGGATGATATGCTCAACACTGCCCCTACATCTATTTGAATTGCTCCTGACCCCACAACAACTCTCAGCAAGTAATGAATAATGTTACGTCCGCTACCGACGGTGGCTTAAACCCACAACCTTAACCTCGATCCCAAAAGAACTACAAAGGTTAGATATGAATAGCGCTTGGATGGATGACCTTCCTAGCACTTGAACTTTTGTGCGACCTATCACCTATGGATCCACCCAATCATAGTGGGGGTATCCAAGTGAACTGGATTTTAGCCAATCAATGTAATAACCTATGGGCTTGCTTTTGGGAGAGATAGGTGTTGACTGGCTTGTCTATGCCTATTCAAGATGCCCACCTTCAAAAGGAGGCAGTAGTCATCAGGAGGAGCCCTCTAATTTTCATAGTGAATGTTTCAGGATTACATATAGACTTGGATCAACTTGAATATGAAGCAACATCGGACTTTTCTTTCTTTCTTTCTTTCTTCCACTATTTGAAGCATCTTGTTTTGTTTTGTTTTGTTTTTATGTATTGAGATTTTTGTGGATGATAAAGTGATGTTTCAGAACAGAAAAGAGGTCGAAAAGAAATCTTTCAAAGCAGAAAGAAATCCGGGGCCCTAAAACACACCAGCATATGCTTACAGAGCCTGCCTACAACCGAAGCGAGAGTTGTCGATGTGTAAGGTGAATTCATCCTCTGTTTCCTCCGAACCTCCGAAATTCTCAACCAAATAGTTTCCCTCACGCTGTATTCATAGCCATCATTCCCATTTTACCAAACCCACAAACTGTCATCATCATCTTCGCTTTATCACAGGTACGTACTTGAGTACAGACAGCAATGGTAGATCACAAGATGCCACAAAGTCAAATCAATCTTCCACCATTTTTACGACAACTTACTTCAGTTTCTGATGGCGCGTGATGGCCATCTTAGTCTGGCCACATGATGATATAATGTAATTTCTATTCTAGGTTTTGCATATGCGGAGGTTTCGAGAGCCTTCCTGATTGATTGTCTGGGAAAATGAGTTAAGTTGAGTTAGTTGTTTTGAGTCCCTTGTGCCAGGTAATTAAAGCTATCGTAAAGAAACCACAAAGAAATCTTTCGAAACAGCACAAAGATTTCCTTAATAACACAGCAAATCATGCCGGAACATCATTCATCACCCCTCAAGAAATAAGAGTTGTCGATGTCGATGTCTTCACTGCTTGCAACTCCGACGACTTTGTATGTAACTCACCGCACTCAGATCACATCTGTCTTTCTTCTTCACAGTCTACTGAATCCTGGGTTGTATTGTATGGTATTGTATTGGATCACACATAGGTGCAGATAGTATCATCGTCAAGCATTCGAGCGAAATGGTGCGTCATTGGAGCTTCGACCACAGGATGGGATGAAATGAATTCAATGCAACGCGTTCGGCAAAAGTGTTTTTGAGACGAGCTTTATGATGTTTATCTATGTGATGTGCACATATTTGAGACCCTTCTAGGGTTTATGACATGTTTTAGATGGTGGGGTTGGAGAGGAGGATTGCTGTGGTTTTGTTTCTTTTGTTTAGGTTAGGGTAGGGCATCAGGGGCTGGAGAAGGCCGCAAGCGAAGGATTTATTGGAGGATGAATTCGGGGGATGAGCAACCGTATAGGCCTGTGAAGCGAGGGTTCATTGGGAAAGATAGCATCAGCAGCAACAACAACATCTCATCGCTTCAAGGCGAAGCTGAGAAGGATAAAGAGTATCATCACAACAATGTCAACAGTCCGACTTGCATTAATCTGCCAGTAAGCTCATTCGATGTGAAACCCTCGAGGTTATGGCGAGGGCATGGCGAAGATTGGACACCCCGCGGTTACATTCTTGCGGTGATTTCCTTCTTGTCAATCTTTGCTCTTTCGGGATCCTTTATGTTTGCTCACTCCATGGGAGGCTCCCCTGCTGTGGAGGAGAGCTTTGGGGCAGGCTACTCCAAGAATCTGGATGAGTCTTCTTCTCGGGTATGGAGGCAGGAACAGCATCAACATCAGCCATCATCAACATCAAGATCTCAGAGGACAGTTCTGACGGATGGGGATGAGGTAGGGATGATGGCGACGCCATTAGGGTGTAGTGAGAGAAGTGCAACGTTGAGAGTGTTTATGTACGATCTTCCTGCGGAGTTTCACTATGGGATGCTCTTGCAAACCCCATACCCTGAGGGTCAGATCTGGCCCTTGAATTTGTCTGACATACCTCCATACCTCGGTGGCCTTTACCAGCAACATAGTCCGGAGTATTGGCTAACTTCGGATTTGCTGACATCCAACATGGCAGACAGGCAGAATGAGTGCACAGCATTTCGAGTGAGCGATTGGAGGGCGGCTGATGTCATCTTTGTTCCGTTCTTTGCTTCTTTGAGCTACAATAAGTATACTAAGACGGATCACAGTAAGCTGGTGGGGAAAGGGCAGAGCAAACCGGAGGTTGGTAAGCCTGGGGGGGATAAGAATGCTGATATGCAAGAGCAGCTGTTGAAGTTTCTGAGGGGCCAGCCTGCGTGGCAAGAGTCTGGAGGATCTGACCATGTGATTGTCATTCACCATCCCAACAGTATGCATGTGATGAGGGACCATTTGAGGAATGCCATGTTTGTGGTTGCGGATTTTGGCCGCTATCCCGAGGAGGTTGCGAATATTGGGAAAGACATTGTGGCTCCTTACAAGCATGTCATTCAGTCGTTTGTTGATGATGCTTCCACTTTCAATCTCCGCAAGACTCTTCTCTTCTTCCAGGGTGCAATTGTCAGGAAGGAGGTCAGTTGCCACAGCCGAAAATTTGATTTCATGGCGATCTTGAATTTTTTGATGCTCTCTGCAGTTGTTGTGTCTTCTCTTTCAGACCATGGTCTCTGAAGAGGTGTTTTTTTCAGTGTTGGTCTGGTATTGTCTTATTTATTTATTATTTTGAACATTCGGGTATCTATAATGAAGATGTCACATTTTTTGATACCATTAGGGTATGGGTATATAATGTTATTTTTTTTCTCAATAGCATTCGGGTGTATACCCATGCAAGAACCTTCATACCTGGGAAAAACTGGCCTAGTATCAAGAATAGTATTGAACCAAATAATAACTCGGGTAAACAAAGATTCTCTCTCTTTGACATACCCACCAAATATCAATACTTGACTGGAGTTGCAATTTTGTTATGCATGGGTAAGTTCTTTGACACCATTACTGAAATTCATTATTGTTGTTCTTTGACAACATGCATTCACCTATATACCAGACCAACACTGGTATTGGTAGATGGTTGATCAAAATGTGCAATTGCACCTCAAAGTATTGGGTCCTTAACCCTCAATGACCTAAACGTCCAAAAAATGAGACTCAAATTTAAATGATCTATCTTCCTAAACAATAAGTATTACTTAGCAATTTCTTTCACAGACATAGTTGTTGAAATTGTCTATCACCTCCAAAGCTCGACCATAGTATTTTATATATAGTTGTCCTCTATGCCTCATGAAGTGCTCAAATCTGAGATAGTGCTTTAGCCCTCAGGCCTTTAAGGATTAAACTCTCCATTGATATCAATATGTATCCAAATTTTGACTGAGTGGTGTAAGGGGCATTCAGCTGGTGCTGTGGTTTATTACGGTAGAAGTTCTTGTGGGCAGATTTAATTGATCAAATTGTATTTGCTCAAGTTATATAAAAATAAAACATTTAAGGCTACATCAATTGAGTGGTATTAGGGTCTGATACCTGAGTAGAGCATTGAGAGAGATTTTTGAGCCTGATTTTTATTGGCAATCTGCAGGGAGGCATTATCCGGCAACAATTGTATGAGTTGTTGAAGAATGAAGCTGGCGTACATTTTGAAGCAGGGACGAGTGGCAGTGGAGGAATAAGAAGTGCGACAATGGGCATGCAGGGGTCCAAGTTCTGTCTCCATCTGGCTGGAGATACACCTTCTTCCAACCGTCTGTTTGATGCAATTGCAAGCCACTGCGTCCCTGTTATCATCAGTGACGATATCGAATTGCCATATGAAGATGATCTTGACTTCTCTGAGTTTTGTCTCTTCATCAAATCCTCAGATGCTCTCCAGAAGGATTTTGTCATCAATCTGTTGAGAAGCATAGGTAACGAGGAGTGGACAAGAATGTGGAAAAGGTTGCAAGAAGTGGACCAATACTTTAAGTACCAGCACCCTACAAAGCCAAATGATGCTGTGAATATGGTGTGGAAAGCTATAGCTCGCAAGGTCCCCTCCGTCAAATTGCTCCTTCACAAACAAAAGAGATATGACAGATCGCAGTCAATGTCGACCCACATAAAAGGCACCTGAGGTATACCACTTCTACCTTCATATGTTGATAAATCACTAAGCGGCTCCTATGTAGCACACTTTCTACAAAGATGTTGCATCATCATTTCTTAGAAGTGTTTTTATTGATTCATCACCTCTCTTTAGCACCTTAGTCTGTGGAGTAGTTTGGAAGGAAGCTTGCTTTGCCTTCTCTCTGATGAATATTAAGTTTCTTTACTTCCGTGTATAAAGTCTTCTCAGTAATTGATTTTAAACTTTACTTTGAGCCATTGTAAGTTTTGTCTATGGACTTCAAATAAGACAATACTTGGTGCATTGTAATCCTCTGTCATTTATTAATGAGTATTATTTTGTTTTTGTGAAACTACTAATAGTATCTATGCTCAGCACTTAAAAATGACTGTTTTAGCATCAATCCACCTTAGGTTATTGTCATTTTGGGTGCACTTGGTAGGTTAGGGTTGTTCTGATGTAGTGCTTATGTCCAGTCTTGCGCATCTATGCAACTGACAATGATGTAAGTTGTGAAAAATCACTGTAAGTATATGTCACTTGATACTGTACCTGTAGTGATACTCCTTAAAAGGCCTGATTTTGCATCAAGAATGACGTTGTGGCTTGCTTGGGTTCATGTGCAGGTTGTAACTTTCAGATGTGTCTATCTTGACCTTGTACATCTTTGTGGAGTATTGAGCATATCCATTCTCATGACTTGTCAAGCATAGTGCTTGCTTCCTAATTTGCACCTTCTAGCCAGACTACAGTGTTGAGATTGCCAAATATCAAAATGTTTGCAGGTGTCTGGAGCGAATTGCACATTCTTCCAACCATACCAACTTAATGCAGTCAGGAGTATTGGTCATGCTGGTGATGATGACATTAATTCCCTTCTCAAGCTATATTACTTTAGATAGTTCAGCATGAACATTTGTGTTCTTATTGCTGCAAATTACAGGTACTGAAAGGTTGGTGTATACATGCTGAATCACAAATTGGTAGCACAAATACCAAGGGGATCCTTTGTTGGATGTCAAAAGAGCTCCTTCACAGTGAACAGGGATTGTTGTAGAAATAGTCCATAGCAGCCTAGTGAAGGGGCCTTCTCTTGGATGTCAAAAGAGCTCCTTCAAAGTTTACAGGGATGGCTTGTAGAAGTAGTCAGTCCATAGTGAGCCGAAGAAGGTATGAAAATCAGTCCTTCATGGTGCTGCGTGTATTCTGTATTCAGAATGACAACCACCACATTGTATATGGAGGTTCCGAAGCACACCTTACAGAAAATATCACCCCTATACTGATTATGGGGTTTTATTCTTTTCACTCATCTTCTTAAGACCATCATGGTTACAATTGAGTTCTGATAGCATACTGTGGTAGCTTACTATGATAGCATCTTCGAAATACTTGTTTGGTTTGAACGTTTCATACCAGGAGTTCTCTTGATCAACATATAACATAGCATACCGATTTTTGTGCACCCATCTCTTAGATATTGGTAAATCTGCATAATAGTACAATCATGATTTGTAAGCATGATGACAACACCTAGTCGTTTGAATTGGGATTTACATGGAATAAATGACCTTGATAGTGTTGTGAAATTAACCTGGTTGTAAGCCAAACCTTGGTCACTGAGCTTCGCATATTGTTCACCCACAAAGCAGTAATATGTACCACAACGCCAGGCTTTTATTAATCATTCACAACCAACCATGCTCCACAAATATCAGGGTTTCATTGTTGATGAAGACTAATTCACAGGCCTGGGGTGCTCGCCAGAAATCCACGTTGCCAAGCTTTAGGAGTGATCAGCATCATCAAATCTTGCAGCATGTACCATGCCTGTCCAAAGCCAAGAGGTTTGATGTAAATCGCCTAATTTTTGTTGTTTTGAGGTCTCTGTGGACCACATTCAAACCTCTCATGCACATGGCTTCTGCTGCTTGTGCCTTGATATATATATCTAAGGGTAGATGGGACTTAAATGGTTATTTTTTCCAATTAGCCCACTTCTCCTAGGGTTTTAAACAGAGTTTGTACAAAATGACTAGCTAATGAAATTGGAGCTTGTAGTCATTTTCCTCGTAATTTCTGGAGCTAATTGGAATATGCCATTTGGTTTAAAAGTGAAGAAACTCATTATCCTCAAGTGATCATGTTAACTACTCAATTATATTGACCAGTGAACCTAGAATTAATCTAGAACAGTTAACAAACTTTGAGCATGCAGTCCTAACTCTTCTAAAGATGTGTCTTTTTGGTGACTGGTCTTCCTTAACACCAGAAACAATGGAAAAGGTTGGCTTGCTTGATGAGTGTCTTGGTAGTCAACATGAGGGGGAGTCTCCAGACTTAAGAGTCTTATGACAATCATACCCTTAGTTGACAATCGACTGCACTGCCCTTCCAGGAATTACTTTTGCCAATAAATTATGATGGTTTTTTGTTCAACACGGCTGTTGTAGAAGTCTCATTATATACTTGGTCTCCCATCATGGTTGCGGGCACGGAGTTCATCAGGGCTCTCCATTTTGAGAGTGGACACCATGTCTTCAAGCATTTGTTTCTAGTGACATATGGATAAAGAGACAGCTCTGCAAATTTGGAAGAAAGCATATGGTCTCAAGGTTTTGACATGATGTTGCTTCTACTTCGTACCATAAAGCAAACTCTCATGTGCACTTATTCTTCTGTTTCATGACATTGCACTCCATTGAATTGTCTTGCATCTGTCCAAGAGTATCGACTCCTCCCCTTTTTCCCACTGCAGCTCCCGCAATTGACGATTTTTCTGTTAACGATTCTTCGACACTTTCTCCGTATCCACGCTTCAATGTAGCTACCCTCATTGGAAAATATCAGGATGCTTGATACTTTGATTAGTACGAATTGATGCTATGTTCTTGTGAAGTGGGGTGCCATGTTGTTGTGATCACAAACTTTGATGTTGGCCATTTGTTACAAAATATCATCATCTTGCTTCAACAAAAAATCAACAATAAAAAATAAAAACAGTTGATCTTGCAGAATATTATTGATGAGAGAGTAGAGTACTGGAGAGAGTCCGTTCCATCTTTTTAGAACTGAGGAATTTGAGAAGAGCATTTCAGAGAACTTGCAAGTCACATGGAGTACCCTTGGCATTGTGTGCAGGGGGTCTTTTGAAAGTCAATATTCTTGGTCACTTCTATTGGTGATTGTTCAAGTACAAATGCATGCAGTTTTGAGCACTGCCAGGAACAATTTCAGTGTCAATGATATTCTGACAAAGGCGGGCTCATCAAGACGTCCAGCTGCCATTTGTTGATGGAGAAATTTCTGATACTAACATATTGTAAATCAAGAGCGTCTTCTGCATCACCTTGCCATTGCTGTACACAATGCACAACAGAAGATCCCTGTTAGCAGGTTCGAGGTCATAGAATTCCTTCAACAGAAATTAGTATTATTAGCGTTATCCGTAAAGTCCCTCAAAGCACTGAACAGGGAGAAATGCTAGTTACAGATGAACCTGTTGAGTTTGAGAAATAACTGGTTGGAGTTCAAGACTTCAGAAATCTACCAATCATGTAAGAAGACTATGGAATATACTTAAAATTAATTAAGAAAAACTGAAAGATCACAACATGTAACCAGTTGGACTTGGAAACACTAGGATTTTGACCGATTATGTCAAGGAATCTCCTCGGGCATTGCCTCAAAGAGGGACGAAACCGTGGGTTTATTGTGTTGATCGTTGCACCTCTAAGAATAGTTAATAGCGTTGAGCATGTAGTTCAATATCTTCTAAACACGTGTCTTTTTGGTGACTGTTCTTAGACCCACACCTAACCACACATCATTCAATATAGGCGTTTGATAAGGATTAGTAACCGAAATTGGGCCCCACTTATCTTAATGCCAAAAGAATAGAAAGATTGGCTTGTTTGATGAGCATCTTAGGTAGACAACATGAGAAATCTCATTCACCTCAAGTGATCCTATGGGTACCCCCAATTATATTCACTAGTGAACCTAGAATAAACCTAGAATAGTTTACAAATGTTGAGCATGTAGTTCAATCTCTTCTGAAGGTGTGTCTTTTTGGTGACCGATCTTCATTAATGCCGCAAACAATGGAAACAATGGCTTGATTGATGTCAAGTGTCGTAGGGAGTCAACATGAGGAGGACTCTTTCGACTTACGAGTTCCATGACAATCATGTACCCTTAGTTGCCAATCAATTGGACTGCCCTTTGAGGGATTACTTTTGCCAATAAATTATGATGCTTTTTGTTCAACGCGGTTGTTGTAGAAGTCTCATCATATACTCAATCTCCCATTATGGTTGCAGGCACGGAGTTCATCAGGGCTCCTCATTTTGAGAGTGGACACCATGTCTTCAAGCATTTGTTCCTAGTGAACTATGCACTCTCATGTGCACTTATTCTTTTGTTCCATGAAATCACACTCCATTGAATTGTCTTGCACCCGACCAAGAGTATCGTCTCTTCCCCTTTTTCCCACTACGGCTCCCGCAATTCACGATTTGCATTTGTTAAGGGGATTTTCTCTGTATCCATGCGTCAATGTAGCTGCCCTCATTGGAAAATATCAGGACTCTTTATACTTTGGTCAGTGTTATTTGATGCCAGTTCTTGTGACGTGGGGGCCATATTGCTGTGATCACAACCTTGGTTTACTTAGTGCAATGATATGAAATGAAATTGATTTTAAAGTCTAAGAAGTCGAAAAGGTTCATGGGATTGAAGTAGATCATGATGGTTTCAAATCCCAACTAATTCTCCAGAGTGGCGGAGTGCAGTAGCCTCCGTGAGGTAGAGGCTAATATAAACTTGGAGGGTCTGATTGGAAGAAAGACTTTAGGTTCCCTAGGACTACATTTTGAAATAGTGATGGAAACTTCTCTCCAATGGGCTTATATAGGGGACATTCCAACATGAAAGTGTGCCTCATTTTCAACTACATTATAGGAGCAAAAGTGGCATAGTCTAGTATCTCTAGAGATAGGGATACTCGTCCATCATCCAATTTCAATGGCAAGTCTATGGTTCAAGGTGCGGTAAGCGGCAATGATCATGTGTTGTGGTGGTGTCAATGGTTGCTTCAAGGTTTGAGAAAACCCTTGAGGTGGAGGTAATCTAGTTTCTTCCTTGAGAGATGGAAAGAGTTCCATTCTTTAGCAAGAAATACCCCCTTGATATCATTGTATATTATTTTAGATGTGGTTGGGTTGTCATGGGTGTCCCAGTGAGATAGACCCCATGATGTCTTCCACACGGTTGTCGATTTGTGCCAGGTGTTAAATCCATGTTCAGCCATGTGTCAGGAAAATGAGGCTACTTTACTGACTAACCAAGAGGGGGAAGATGTGGGCGAGCCGTTGTTGAAAGCATATAGTGAGCTTCAGAGCATGTAATTCTATGGGAAGTTCTCCAAATTCAGCCAACAAAATATGATAGGTTGCCGAAGAACGCACTCCGACGTGAGACATCATATGCATCTTTATGCCCTTCTTGAAAACCTTCCAATGAAAGTTTCTCAAGCCGCCTCCCCAAATTTCAGTACCATGTGTGAAAGTTAGAAGCACCAAAACCTTGATTAGATGGGATTTTAGTTCCCACTTAGTGATGTTTACCATCAATACAAAGTATCATAATCCTGATTCAACAAAAAGTCAACAATAAAAACTAAATACTTTTGGTTTTACAGAATATCATTGATGAGAGAGAGTAGAGTGTGCTTGAGACAGTCCCCGCTCCATCTCTTTAGAACAGAGGAATTTGAGTAGAGCACTTCAGAGAACTTGCAATCCACATGAAGTACCCGTGGCATTGCATGCGGAGATCTTGTGTAGGTCAAAATTCTTGGTCACTTTCGTTGGTAATTGTTCAACCACAAATGAGTGCGATTTTGAGCACTGCCAAAACAATTTCATTGCCAATGGTATCCTGATAAAGGTGTATCCTGATAAATGCCATTTGTTGATGGAGAATTTTCTGATACTCATATATACACAATACACAGCAGGTGATCTTAGTTAGCAGGTTTGATGTCATACGATTCATTCAGCAGAGATTAGTGATATTGTATACAAGTGTAATCAGGTGGATGTGTGTTATTCGGATAGTTTTCTCTCTACACCCGCTTCTGGTAATATATGAAGCACGCAATTAGTGCAAGATGATTAGCAGATCCAAATCCTGCTCATAGCCATGTGCCTCATAATTTTTGGAGCTCCGATGAAAATCTTTTTCATTATCATAACAACCTTTTTTGTGCTCATGAAGTGGTCATATAGGTTCCTCCGGTCATGTTTTCTATTAAACTTAGAATGGTTAGGATGTTTTGAGCACATAATCCACTCTCTTTCAAACACATGTCTTTTGGTGTTTGTTCTTGAATCCGCACCTTACCACATACCACTCGAATAATGGGTGTCCACATTATTGCTATGTTGGATTTAGACACATTCACCTTACCATAGAGTCGACTCAGGCTAAGGCTATAAGTTGCCTTCAAGATCAATCGGATTTTGGTGGGTCCATGAAGCCACAATGAGGAGGGAGGAAAGTTTAAGAGTCTTTTATAATCCTAGATTCAAATTGCTATAATGAATAAGAGTGAGATATACCAAGATAACAAAAAAAAACTTTGATAAGTATAGATCATGATGACAACAACAACAATCATACCCCATACCCTACCAGTGAAGAAATTTAGCATATTTTTTTGGTTTGGGTATGATCAGAGAAACAAAACCCCATGTAGAGATATAAAAATAAGAAGCATTTCATATTATTTTAAAGATTTTTCCACAATAACCAAATTATTGTGGAATGTTTTAGTGGATATTCTCTTCAACCTATATTCATGATATAGGTTACCCTTTTCTCCATCACCGGTCGGTAGCAAAATCAATAATCATGGCACCTAAATATGTTTCCAATGTAAACCTAGTTGTCAACTTAGCAATTGACATTTGGCTAAGTGGATTTCGACCATGACATGTCAACGTTGATCAGAGTTTGATATTGTGTTGCATAGAAAGAGGTTGCTGAAAGATGCAAACATGGGGCGGTGATCGAGAATGGATTGGCTACCTTAGGTCCTCCCAATTGTGTTCCGACTAATGAGTGTGGAATAGTTGATAAAATCTGAAGACGTGGTCCAATCTCTTTTGAACATGTGTCTTTATGGTATTTGCTCTTTGATCCTCACCTAACCATGCACCAATCGAATATAGGTGTCCAATTAAGAAAAGTAACCCAATAACACCCACTTACCTTAATAATTTGCACGCCTTTGGTTGGCATGCTTGTCTTGTGGCTAAGGTTGTGCTTAGGGGTTAGGCATTTGTGGCCAAGGACGACCATTGTTTTGTGACCTCACGTTTCAAGCATCACATATGTTGATCCTTTTATTGGGTTTGCATTGTGCATTGTTCCAATGTCCAAGGAGATTTTTTGGTCTAATTGGTCAAAATCCTAGTGTTTCCAAGTCCAACCGGTTACATGTTGTGATTTTTCGGTATTTCTTTATCAATTTGAGGCATTTCTCATAGATTCCTTTAAACAACCGGTAATTTTTCTAATGTCTTCAACTTCAACCGGTTATTTCTTAAACTTAACCAGTCTATAACTAGCAGCCCATTCTCCCCCTTTGGTCCCTTTTGGTGTTTTTTTAGTGATCCAATATGGTATGCTTCCTACATGGGAAAATTTTGCACCACCTTATACATCTCAAGATCTGGAGCAAAATCTCTTACATGAGCAGTTATGGGCGCCTCTACTCTAGTATGCGATGGTTAGCAAGTTTAGGGTGAGATCTGTGCATGCCACTAACCCACTAGACTTTGGTGGGAGTAAGGGCAATTTTAGATGAAATAAGATGGGGTAGTGTTTGTATGTTCCAACCCAATACTGTTATTTTAAGTGTTTAGTGAGCGCATGGAAGTCTAGTAGGCCCATCATCACAACCCTCCACATTCTAATAGGCAACCATATTGTGGTCGGTTGGATGCTTTATAAAATCTAAAATCTAGTGGGCGAGCAGCATTGCATGGAAACTCATCCTTAGTGCTCCAATCCAAAGTGAAGATTCCCTTACTTCTTAATTGATCATATAGGTCCACCCAAATATGTTGACCACTATTGAGCCTTGAATAAGTTAACAACTTTCGAGCAGTAGTCCAATCTCTTTTGAATACATATCTAAAAGTAGATGGGTCTTAAATGGTTACTTATTCCAACTAGCCCACTTCTCCTAGGATAAGAAACATGTGTTTACGGTATGTTACCCTGATATCGAGGGGGTGCCCTCTTACTGTGCTCTAGGGAACAAATTCCAAAATAAGGGTTCCCAAAGTTCCCAATGCAATAAACTAATGATGGTGGGGAGGGCGTCAGAATTAGGTGGAGCCCATCTTCATGAAGGAAATTGAGAAGCACTTACATGGGAGAAGTACCAAAAATAAAGAACACAATCTCTCCAAATATGACAAGCTAAATAATGATGGTTTCAAGGACAAGGAAATTCCTTCGTATTCCTTGGCTATGATTGGTTGACTAGGGCGTCGGATATAGGACACTTGGTGAGAGTATTTAGAGCCAAGTTAGTGATAAACCGAGAGATTGACAAGATTTGATTCTATGATAAGAGTTGTTCAAGTGTGAAATGAAACCTTTTGGAACTATTATAGCACACTCTAGTAGATTACTTTGAAAGTTCAATAATTCAAGAATGATGAATTCAATTCAAAAGTGCAGTTCCTCTCTATGGGAAAAAGTACCTAAATAGCAACAAAGATGTAAGATATATTTTGGAATGCAAAAACTCACCATTCCATATGTATGCTGTGCTTCCAGTAATCAACGCACACATGAGTTGCAATCGCTATAGAGCTGGGAACTCCGCTTCAGAAAATTAACTAGCCCAAATTAGAAAAGCAAAATCTGTGTGGCCTAAGCAGAAGGCACAACAAGAATGTCATTTGGCCTTGGCCTCCACAGTCATAAATACAGTTGCTCCTCAAGGCACATCCCTGAAACGGAATGTACTTGACAATTTTGACTAACCAACATATGTTACAAACTCACACCCCGATTTCCATTTCGTTTGCCAAGCTATGCACACTAGGCTCGGAAGAAGCACACTACATAATAGGCATGTCCCTTCCTGCACAGCACATGACAGGAAAGGCATTTCAACTCTCACAATCTTAAAATTATGTGAGCCTCTCTGATTTCTGTTGAGACTGAGAACTAGAGACATCTGGAGAGCTGAAGCTCAACCCCCCGTCAACAACTTGGCGTGAATTCTCAATCCCTTTGGGACTGCCTACTTAGATCAACAATTTTATTGAGAGTCCCATTTGTGTTCTAGGTGCGAAAAGGACTCGCTTTACTGTGCTGAGCTCCCCCTCTGCTAACCAATCTGGGACCCAGCTAGTTAGTTATCCACCAACACCAAAAAGGACGTCTGTTTTCTTTGCATCCAAGACATTTTACTCGGAGATAGCATTGCATCCCTTGTATTGTAGGAAGTACAAAAGCACCAGATAGAACATGGCTTCCAATCTTCTTCAGCAGCAAAGAGTGCCGAGTCCTTAGCGAAGTCCAGCAAGCACACCTTGAAAACTGTGCATGAATGATCTCTTCTGCCAGTGGTGATGAGGATATAAACTCCAGGAAAAAATTATCATTTTAGCTTCAGGTTGTCGCAAAGGTGACCAAGCTCGGGACGAGCTTGCATCCAAGCAGAGAATGCAGAATCTCCTGCAGATGAGCTGCCTTGAAGGGAAACCCTACTGATGAGGTACGACCTGAAGGCTATCAAATAGAAGTACCTCCTGTAGATCCCAACCCCAAAACTAAAGCAATGAGGAACAGTCCAGAATACATTCACACAGAAGAACGCATCTACCACCACTTTACAACAACCTCAGAGCTGACAGATGTTCCATATGAAGGATTACACCAACTACACAAATCATGAGATGTCTCAGATTTTTCAAGAATGCCACAAACAGATGGGGAGACCTATTTTGCAGAGGTAGAAGGGCCTCTTACCTTAGAGCATTTATGCCCATATCAAGGACAAAGGATCTACGTTCATCCTCTATATTTGTGAAGCTATCCACCTCACGCTTGTAAGCAAATATGTCATCACGCAAATTTCCAGCTCCACCACAACTGTATTCAAAAACGAATGTGTGTATTTAGTCACTAGACTTGCATTGGACTTTTGCCAATATTTAGCACAAGCTCTATAAAACCATATTTTGGTTTGCAGTCAGGAATACAAAGTGCTCACAAAGAAATGATTCCACTTGAGTCCTGATTTCCTAGGACCGTGGCCCTAAGTGTGTTGAGATCGGCCATCCACTGTTCCCCTACCAACTTCTAAAACATGAACCTCTATCAGAAAAAATAATACAGCAAGGTGGACAGTCTGGTAGGCAACCTCACAATCATATGCGGATTTTTAAGATTAGAAAGCAAGGTGTACAAACCTGTCAATGACAACATCGACCTCGGCTTTGCTAGCTGGACCGCTGGCCAAAACTCGCGTGAGGCTCAGAATGTCACGATAGTCACCCTGCATAAAGGCCTCTGTATCATCAAGAGGCCTTTGGACCTTTGGAGAACCTACCCACGGGGTTGGGCTGAACAAGGAAGGAGTCTTTGAGGATGACACTGCAAGGCTGTCAAGCTGTTCTTCAGCTTGCAACCTTAGGCATGTAATGGCCATGGCATAAGAAACGCCTCCAAATCCTGTGTGCGAAATGAAGCAGTACTCCGCGTCTGGACCAGCTCTGCACAAATGATCCACAACAGGCTCTCAAACTGCTCCCTGCCTCCTAAACCCTAAACCCGCTAACATACATCTTGCGTGAAAGACATTGAGAGAAGAGGACTGCCCTACAGTACCACCTCTCCCAAGGCATTACTATACAGTGATATCCCAAATGCCTGAAAAACATGCCATATCCAATAATGCAACATCACAACCTTAAAATAACAACAGAAGTTGACTCTTTAGGGAACATACTCATCCAAGCGTTGATGAATGGCATCAACATCAGACGTTAATGCAGCCCTCTCCCGTGTCAAAGGGATTCGTTTGTAGTCTATGTTGTACCCTTCTGCTCTCAAACTCGCATACATCTCAGCTGGAGTTTGTACATCATCAGGGCCAATAACCTCCCAGTACCCAATTATGTCCGACTGTTGAGTGATAGGGTTGTATTCTTCCCGATGGAGTAGCATCCTACCACCAGACCGCTCTACTTCTGACAGTATGTCCTCCTTCAACCTGCTTTCCATCTGTTCCACCTGACATACACACAATCAAGGTAGCTTTCTCATGAGGTTGTGACAGCCATGACAAATCAGATCCTTAAAATGCAACATTTATTAGACAACTGTTCCCAAAACTGTGATAGAATAGCCAATCTTACTAATCTTACTAAATTGCAATATATCTGAAATTACTGTGAGAATAATAGGAGTGACATACCACTGGACCTTTCACGCCCACGTGTTTGAGGGTGCTAACAGGCTGATCAACTTCCCGAAGGACAAAGGGATTCCCATGCACATACACCACTACTTCTTCACGTAAATCTGTCACAACAGCTTTACGTTGCTCTCCTAATCCTGGTTCAGCATACAGATGTCCAAGAACAGCTTTGGCCCCTTCTATTGTTGGAGTAGCCATGCTGTGAACAGGAAAACCTTCGACCTGTACAATTATGTATAGTTAGAGAATTTTCTGGAGTTCAAAAAATCCCATTACTTGGTTAAAGCCCTGATGTGTAACCTGTCATTTGTAAGATGCTAGAAGAATCTACACAGCTCCTACAGCACTACTTATCAGAAAACAATTCACCTTGTAATATGTATAAATGAGAACATCATACTTCTTATTGAACTGTTTCATCAGCCCAAATGGAACACAGCTAGATTTAAAATACCCTTTCACTACTGTGTACTGGCTTCATTGAGATCCACGAGGAAACATCCATGATAATGTAATCCCTATAAAGAACTTAGGTTAAAATGAACCTACCTAAACACAGTCTTGCTAACTTTGTGAGCAACCAGAATATGGACAATAACCAACTAACTACACATACCTTACAGACATGGGGTGCACCAGGAATTGGTGCATGGTCTGATGTAGTCTTCTGTCCTGGAAAGAAGTACATCTTTAAAATGGAACGTTTTCCCAGGACAGATCCGTTGCGTGACTTCACAACTGCTTCCATTACAGAGTCTTCTTGATTACTTTCTCCATGCGTTTTGAATTCCATCTCCTACAAAATCCAGATATGTCAATATTGCAGCTTTAGTGATAGTTTACACACCTCAAGTTGTCAGCCTCTAATGAACATCACAAACATGTTGTAACAAAGTGAAACACTGGCTTACATTGATAGTAAACACGCGAGTGGGTCTCAAACGCATGCTCCACTTCATTTGCCGCACTTCAGGATGACGATGGAGCCATTGCTTGAAGGTTGTCCCAGAGCCCCCTTGACAATAACCATCAAAAGAATCGCTACCCAAGTAAGCAGCAAAAGCAATAAGCATCAAATAACGCTCCAAATACTCCACACCACGATTCAATGCTGCACGACGGGCATGGTGCTCCAGATTTTGTTGGTTAAAAGCACGCCTGTAGTGAAGAACAGCTTGGCGCAAGTTTTGCATTGCAGCACAGTGATCGATCACTCCATCCAATGCCTCACGGCACTCAGCTCCATTTTCAAGAAGTCGTGTTATTTTGCGAACAATTGGGATGTCATCCATCACAAAACCTGCAATGCAGTTTTGATCCTCTAGTCTGTTTGCAGGGCTACCCACCTGCATATCACTGTTCACATCTTCCCCACTGCTTGATCCACTGTCTGTATCTAAAGTAGCTGTTGGAAAACCAGGCATCCTCAGAGGAGTGCCATTCTCACATCGCAGCAGCACCAGGCACGCAATAACCATCCCTGTTGTTGTGCGACCACGCCCCATCTGTCTCACACAAGAGCACATCTTTACCATCACATACAAGAGCAACAACCAGGACATCAAAAATGAAGTGGGAAAGTTTTCACATGTGATAGAAATCCAATTGGAGCCAGCAGCTCTATTAGGTCCTCCTTCATCTAAAACCCCAAGTGAGGAGAATTTATTGCAGACAAACTCATGGACTAGTTTGCTTCAGCTCATCAAAGCAGGATGGACAGAAGGAACAGACACCTAGAGGAGAGACCTTATAACAACATTATTCCTATAAAGTGCCTGTCATGCTGCTGACAGCCAATAGCTAGTTGATTTCAGTAGCTAACATTAATAATAAAGCAATGGCTACAACATTTCACATTGACAGTCATGTAGAAGCTTACTTGGCAATTGAATACGAAAGCAGTATCTTGTGGAGCATTAGCAATGCGAGAAGCCAGGGCACCAAAATCAGAGCTCTTAGGAGCTTTGCCATCAGTAATCGGTACTCTTGCATAATCAACACAATATCCCTCTGCTTTGAGGCACTCATAAACTTCCAATGGTGTCTGCACTGCACCAGGATAAACTTGTTCCCATGCGTCAAAAATTTGACCATCATCTGTCTCATGGTTAACCATGATAGCACCGGCATAGCGTTCAGCCTCCCTTAAAATGTCCACTTTCAGACGAGCTTCCATTTGTTCCACCCTCTCTCGGTCTATGCCCTGCATGTTCCAAAATAGCCTTGGGATCAGCTGAACCTTTTTTTTTTTTTTCACATGAACATAAATGTTACTGCTAACTCAAGAATCACTCCCAACCCATGATAACTGAGGCCACCACAACATATAAAATAATAACCCAAATTGCTGCATACATTGATTATGTAAGCAAATGTACTGTATGATTGAAGATATGTATCAAGGAGCATACTTCATATTCCAGCATGTTCTTGTAAGGACGTTCAACCTCCCGCAAGACAAAGGGCTTGCCCTTGATGTAGACTACAGGTTCTTCCCTCATGTTGTGCCACAAAACTGGCCGTCCACAGGATCCTTCACCAACTCTTTGAAGTACAGCACGAATACCCTCAATTGTTGGATTAGCTACCCCATATACAGGAAACCCTTGCACCTCCCTGAAATTGGGGGCACCATCCACATGCTCTGGCAGGTACATGCTTTGGCAACCAGGACAATGATCACTTTTTAAGACCGTCTGGCGTCCTAAGACCTCTCCGTTTCGTTTAGCCACAACATTCTCCAGCCTGTTAGGTCGACTATCACCAACTGATGGAGGCTTCTTGATAAGACCTACTGGGTTATTGCCATAGCCTAGTGCACCCATCGGATCCCGCCTCAGCAACCTGCAGCAAAATGTGGCATCCATATTAGCACTTCACATTTAGAACCTGAAGGAACTACAAGTAACACCTACCTTTCATTATCTAGTGGAATTGAATCTAAATAGATGAGGAGTAGCAAACCTGCGGAGGATGCTGTAGAGCTCCGGACGTGCTCGCATCCATTGCTCAAAGCCTCCCTGCCCTGGTTGGTGAGTTGCTCCCAATGAAGACTTGTCTGTATGTATATATACTGCAAAACAGATGAGAAAGTAGTATCTCTCCAGATACTCCACAAAGAAAGAGAGCCCAGCTTCTCGCTTTTTCTCATCAGCTTGCCTCTGGATACTGTTTCGGTAGCCAGCTATTGCCTCACGTAGATTCTGCAAATAACATTAATTAGTCTAGTTTGACTACAATTTGAGGATAGAACTTGAAACACTACTATTTGGGCTAGACTGTAGTTTAAATGAACATCAACTGGAATCAGTATCATAACAATCCCATACTTATATTGATACCTGCATTGCTGAGCAGCTGTCAATAACTTTATCAACTTGTCGCTTCCCTTCCACACCTCCCTGCCATGCCACACTTTTCAGTACAGAACTATAGAACTCATGGTGATGTGAACCTCAAAACACCTTCCAAAAACAACATAAAAGAGATTTATGAAATCTTATACAAAAGTCTAGATCTCTGTGAAGGACAGAAAGGACTTTGCATCCAATACTACCTGGCAACATAAAAGTTGCCAGATTAATCAAAGGAAAGCTGAAGGAAAACTTTCCAAAAAAAGCAATCAGGCTTCCAACATAGACATGCAATGATCCTACAAAGTCCTTGCTGAATACAACCAAGCATACATGGAGACATCAAGTCCCATAACAAGACCCTCTAGAATATCTCCCAATCCAAGATCTCATACCACAGTACTGACTGAAGAGAAATTGATAGAAAGGACCCATGTGATAGATAAAGATTTTTAAAAGTAAAGCCAAAACAGCAACTTAAAGTCTCACCTCCAACACACGAATCAGGCTGCGAATGACTGTATATTCTCCTCTTCTAAGTGCCTCTTCAGTATCAGGCACATCATACATATCATCATCTGGTGTCTCATGAATCTGTCCCATCGAACTAGACCTTGGCAGTCCTGCAACAATCCAAGAAAAGATATACTCAGTACCTAATTCACTGTAAGGTGCTTATCTCTTATATGTCCAACACATCCTGCTGCATGATATGTCAAGAACATCTTCCAAACCAGGTCCAGAAAATAACAGCCCCTTGCATATAAAAGGTTGATATCACAAGGACACTGAGCCACACCAGGAAATGCAAGATTGACCAACACATACCAGGCACGCTAAACTTATAATGACCAAAGGCTTTATCAATATAAGACCTGAAGCTCCAATGCGTCGAAGATGGATAAGAGTGGCCACAACCATGCCTGTAGTAGTGCGGCCACGGCCCATCTGACAATTGAATACCAGCTTGGTGTCCGTATCAACTTCAGAAAGCCGCTGCACCTGTTGATCAAAATGTATCAGGCAAATTTGTTCAAGAAGTAAATCAAATGACCTCTAGACTAGCCATTGACCCTCTCACCCCAAGCTATAGTTTAAACAAAGAACTCACCAAAGAGTCAAAGTCCCGTTCCTTAGGTGATTTCTCATCGGTAATAGGGATTCGCTCGTAGTCAACTAGGTAACCTTCTGCCTGCAGACTCTCATAAACCTGCACACTACCCGTCAGCTATGTGAGCAATTTGTAAAGCAACACAATGCACAATTATGCCAGTCTTGCAACAATCCAACACACACGGGATGCAAAACGATGTGAGCTGTACCTCTAACGGTGTTTGTACAGAGTTTGGACCAATAGGCTCCCATTGATCTATCATCTGGCCATCAGGGAGCTCATCACTCACCATCATCTTGTTTGCATACCTGTCAAAGAAATCAAGATGCTGACAATCAAAAACACTAACACTACTTTGTTTATGTCTCTCCAATCTAGGTTCAGACTGAAACAAAGGGCTGGATAACTGTAATCAATATCCCCTCCTTTTTATACCAGTCATACATGAGAATGCAGTAGTACAGTGACTTTTCCAGTTGCACAGATTGCTCCAGGTTTTTCAAGTGCACAAATGATA
Organism: Polytrichum commune; assembly: GCA_950295325.1. Lineage (NCBI taxonomy): Eukaryota > Viridiplantae > Streptophyta > Polytrichopsida > Polytrichales > Polytrichaceae > Polytrichum > Polytrichum commune. Next base: position 51,566,601 of record OX485807.1, read on the forward strand.
TAGATCCACTTCTATCAGAATCGTCATTTCTGGTCTGTTAGGGTAGAGTCACCAAATATATTACTAGACAGACCCGAACTCACCTTGCAGCTTCTTGCAGGACATCTTCCTTCAGCCGAGCTTCCATCTGCTCCACTCTCTGTCTGTTGATACCCTGGACATTAGAAATATTGCTTGGTTATCTTCAAAATTTGATCTGAACTAATTTCTGACTCAAGGCCTACTGCAGATTCTGGTAGTTCATTGACATCTAACTTTAGCTGTATCATCAAATATATTTCCATATCAGATCGTTAAATGGCCAATAACGTCCAGGAGAAGTGCACTGAAGTTCCTTAACTTTAGTCAAAAGACTACATAAGTCAATCCTTGAGGACCACCACAACAAAACAGTTCGAGAAATTGAATGCCTGGATGGAAACACTATTGTATAAGACACCTGCCCAGCTCCATTCTCACCTATTTAACAGAGGACAGACAGACGCCTGTATAATACAACACAGCAGTCTAGAAAATACAATATCAAAATCATTCAGCCATCATCCTTTGACTGCCTTCAGAGTATGCACTGAAGAAGCCATAACCTCTGCACCTGACCCTTTTACCTCTTGGATAATACATTGTTACCATAATGAGGCGCCACAGGTAAGCATTCGCAAAATGGACTCTTGCAGGAAGCCCCCAAGGCGTTCTTGTCCCTGGGAGGCCTGCGGCAGTGCCCGATCCCAGACACAAATAAGGGACAATTAGTTTGGACCACACAACTAAATATGTTTGTGATCCTTCTTCTTGTCTTCAAGTTCGACAAATAACAGAGAGAATGCGAAACAAACAAAATTGCAAGTACACCAACTTTGTGATGTTCATTTTCTCTAAGCCATCTAGCAGAAAGGTGTACTAATTGACTTTACCATATAGTATTATAACTGGATTGTTTGCAATTATGCTTAACGCAACACCAGTGGATCGGGAAACCATACAAAGCTATAAGTGTTGACAAAATTTCTGATTGGATACATATTGACCTAATCAGGAATCAGAATGCAATCCTACAAGGAAGACCATCTCACTATTACTAGCCAGAGAGACAAACCATCCAATCGCTAAGATCCAGCCGCACTACAACCTAATGGAATTGCAAGCCAATCGATGTCTTTACTAAAATAGTCCAATATTACCTACTACATGAAGGAAAAAAAGTCGTGTCCATGTGCAAGTAAAATAGGGTGCAAAGACAGCATAAAGGTGCTTGTATTCCTAAAATAACATTCGACTGCAATGTGGAGAGGACGAAGAAGAATTTATGTACAAGTAACAAGCCTTGTAAGCCAAGCCAGCAGTCCCCGAAACCGTAATACATGGAAAATTTTCTGAAAGATGGATTTTGGCAGAACATTGCCATTGCCCGAATTGTAACTAAATATCTAACCATTGCCAGAAGCATGTAGCCCTATACCCATTTTGCCGCAGGGATCTAAAGATTGCATCAATCACTCTTCATTTTCAAGGCCAGAGATCAACAGCTCCCCAGCAACTTCTCTTCATGAGCACTTTCAGAATCAGGAAGCTTACTGTGTACTCCAAATTTGTGAAAGGACGCTCCACCTCCCGAAGAACAAATGGACGGCCATTGACGTAAACAACCTACGTAACAAAAAAAACAGAAAACAAAATGCATTAGTCAGGAGCTACTTCAAACACTTTCTAAGTGCCTGCTGACAAGGTTCAAAGGCTGCCCTGCAGATTAAGAGGAGCTGCAAAAGACGTCCATAACAGAGAGAGAGAGAGAGAGAGAGAGAGATCCAGCAATCTGAATAGCTATAAGGAACGTACCGGCTCTTCACGAAGATTATGCCACAACACACGTTGGCAGCCATATTTACTAGCCCCAACTAGCTCTAAAACTCTCCGTATACCGTCCACCGTAGGAATGGCAACTCCGTAAACTGGCTTGTTTCCCACCTACACGTCAGCCATTCACAGATACAAACTAGTTATTCAATTGTGCAGGTACGTTGTTGAAGAGTTCAATAATTAGTTTGAAGCTTTGAATCGATATGTTTTACCACCAAGGATATTTGATTCATGAGAGATTAGGATATTAATGCACCTAGCTCGGGCCAAGGTGCAGGAGTTTATGATATTTTGGTGGATAAGATGGCGAGCCTTTTCTTGACGCTAATCGGCAATTTCAGAGTAACATAAAAGGAGGCAACTTAGCGTTGATGATTGTCCTTTGCATAATAAAGGCGAACTGATAGATACACAGACAAGAAGTTAATTAGTATCTACCTGTCTGTAGTTGGGAGCTCCCTCGACGTGAGGAAGTAATCGCTTATTTTGGCAACCAGGAAAGTGATCACTCTTCAAGATTGTTTTCTTGCCAAGCACTGAACCGCCCCGCGAGATGATCACATCTTCTGGTTCTCTAGATACGGCCATGTTGCATTGATTCTTCAATCAATCAATTCTCCAAGACAAAGGAAAAAATCTCCCCCTTCGCTAGCAGCTAAACTCGATCGAAACTCGAAGAGGCGAAAAGCCAATCCGGACCAGGAGGAAAGGAAAAGAGAAAGAAACGAAAAGAAAAACTCAAACTCAAACTCAAACTCTCTCGTCAGCAGTCAAAACTTCTTACAAGTCTTCAACCATCGGCAGCTGCTGCTGTTGTTCTGAAACGCTACATTTCATTCTCCTACACCCGGACGGACACCATCGCAACACAACAGCTCCCATTCCACCATAGCCTCCTCACCCCTCTTCAATGCCGCCACAAACTCCACCACGCACATCGTTCATCGTCCTAGAATGATTTCCTGTATCCTATTCCATTCTATTCTATCTTCACAATCTCTCCACCTCATCCCTCTCTGCCAATGCTTCTCAAACCCTATTACTCAATCCTCGGCCGCAAGAATCATCTCTTTCTCACAGACTATAGATGCCTCCTCGCCATTCCCGCAACCAATTCCACAAACCACAATTGCTCTCCACTAGAACAGGCACCGCTCACGAACTCCAATAAGAAACAAACTAAACTCTCATCGTCGAGAACCAGAACTCACATAGCCTGTCAGCCGCCGACAGCCGCGAGCTCAATCGTATCACCACCGCGCACTCCCGCAGGCAGCCGCAGCACAACAAGTAAAGAGAGCGAGAGAGGGGGGGGGGGGGGGGGGGGGGGACACAAATGCAAACTAGAGGCAGTAACAGGCAAGTGTGAAGGTAGAGGCACCAAGGACGACGGATGAAATAGAAGAGAGACTTGAAGACTCCGGCGATCACGAAGGAAGAACCAGTGCGAGCCTCTCTATAGACTCTCCTCTGTCCCAGAATCACTTCAACTCACTCAAATCGCGACGGATTTGGACGAAATTTGTGCCGAAATGAACGTAAGCAGGCGGCGAAGGCAGCGAAGACGGCGACAGAGCGTTGGGGGCGAGCTTTATAGCTCTGGCGATGGCGAAATCGGTGTGAGAAAGCGTGCGACCAGCTTGGAAGAAACCCCAGGACGCAGCAAACAACAAACAGGAGAGGTGAGAAGAGGCTGTACAAGCGCAGGAGGATGGATGGATGGATGAGACGGTAGATGAAGTGTGCATGAGGAGGACGTGGATGTGGGTGGGTGGATGGATGGGTGGATGGATGTACACCAAGATGGGCGGCCATAGGGTGGGTATATATGTATAAGCATATCCATGGCCATACCAATCTGCTTGCAAGGTGTCCCCCTATAAATGTGGGCCAAGGAAAATTGATAAGGTGCGGATGGCCCTAATCATGATGATGGCCACCCTCACCCTTTACCGCAACCCTCTGCACGGATATTGGGACCTTTTGCCAAAGGGGAAGGTATGTGGGTGTTATTCCGTCCGTTTTTCATCTTCTCCTTCTTCTCCCGATTAGGTTTCCCACAACGAGCCTTGTGTTTGCATTAGCACGTCTACGATGCCCCATTCGGAAAAATCCAAATCTACCGTCATGTGTTGTGGTTATCAAAAGTGCATGTTTGTTGGTTTCCCTCACTTATGTTCATAATTGAGTGTGGAGTAGTTGATGAAATTCGAGGAAGCGATCTGATTTCTTTTGAACGTGTGTTTTTATGGTGTTTGTTTTTTGATCCTTGCCTATATAGGTGTTTTATTAAGAGAAAAGTAACCAAATAGCACCCACGTACTTTTATGTGGGTGTTAAGTGGCTATTGTGGTTCTCTTTCATGTCCTCTGACTTCTACCGATTAGATCTACACAACGAAACGTGTGTTGCATTAGCAAATCTATGATGATGCATTAGCCCCAAAAATCGGATTGGAAACTGGAGTTTATGATGTCGTTATGATAATCAAAAGTTTTCTATGTGTTGACCAATTAATTAAACCAACGCCTAGGTCCCTCTGATTGTGTTGACTATTGAGTCAATAATGGTTGATATTTTTTGATCGTGTAGTCCAAGCTCTTTCAAACACATGTGTTTGATGGGTTCCCTTCTTAGATCCATACCTAACAACACATCACTCAACTATAGGTGCGGTGCACATAGCCTTATTCCATTGTTCATCTTATTTGGACACCTATATTTGAGTGATGTGTGGTCAAGTTAGATCTAAGAGTGGACACCCAACAAGACTTGTGTGTTCAAAGAGATCGGACATCATGCAACTTTAGCCAAACAACATAGCCTACGGTCAGCTGAGGCTACTTTCTACAAATTTGGGTTGAGCCTGTAGATCACGGACTCTAGATTCAAGAGGCGGCATAACTGGGGAGACCTGGGTTTTCTTTCAAAAAAACCAACCACGTGTGCACTTTTGATAATAAGGGAGGATCGGATTTATTGATGCTTCGTCGTAGATTTGCTAATACAACACAAGCTTTGTTGCGTAAAAATTATTCGTAGAAATTGGAAAACTCCAAATAACATCCACACACCTTTAGGCATTGCTTGATTAGTTCTTAATATTCTCTATCATCTTTTGATGAGCAAATATTACATAACTAAACTTTTGTTGCATTAGCAAAATTTTAATGCAACACAATTTGCAAAAATTGAATTGAGTATCATACGTTCATTATTCATATACAATGGTAATCAAAAGTGCATGTGTGATGATGCATTCTTCAAATGGACACCTAGGTCCCCCCCATTTGCATTGATTGTTGCGTCTAGCAAAGATAATGCATTTTGAGGACTTAGTCCAATATTTCTTCGTGTTGTTGGGTCCATTTTAGGTCCACACTTAACCACACAACACTCAAAGACAAGTGGGTGTTTTATCAAGAAAAAAGTAAGCGAATAAGGCTCATATGTACACTTAAAGGGGGCTTGGTAGGCAATTGGCCCCACCTTGCACCAAGGGGATTCTTGAACAGAGCAGGGCCAACATGCTCAAATTCACACCGGATTGCCCAACGTTGAATTTATTTTTCTTAAAGTGGGTTTGTGTTCCTACACATCACGGTGTCTTAGAAGGCGTAAGGCCGACGGACCTTAAAACATAAACTTCCTAAGTATTCACTTTCTCCTATAACATGTATAAGGTACTACACACAGGGTTATCCAGTAGTACAAATTGACTAGCATGTTCAAATTGAGGTTGTAACCAATGTTGGGACCAATGTATATGTGAATGTATGGGTATGAATAAGCAACATTGAGAATGGTATCAAAGAACCTACATGTGGGTATCAAATTTGTGATATTAGTCAAATATTGATATTCGGTGGGTATGTCAAGGTGTGAGAAACTCTGTATACCCGATTTTGTATTTTAGTCCATACCATTCTAATTTGTATTGATACGAAGGTGATTTTACATGGGTATGGAGATTATTTGCATGGTATATAAACCCAAATGCCATTGGGAAATTTTTTATCAAATATCCAATACATGTTGGCATAAAAAAAAGTGAAATCCTCTTCATAGATACTCGAATGGTATCATTCAGGTGTCTATATATCGAACCTGTGATTTTTTTGGTGAAAATTTGAAAAATGTCAACATTTTATTTTTGGGTACAAATTGAACAAATTCAATTGCAAGAGGAAACCAAAACAAAACAACAACACCGCAAGGGAAACCCGCAAGGGTATTAGGTAATGATACCCTTGATGTGTGTAAAAAATGTAACCAGCTGGACTAAAAAACACAAGGATCTCACCCAATTATGTCCAAAAAATGTCCACTAAATTGGGGATGTGTCAATCTGACAATGACGATGGGAATGCTTCAACTAATAGCCCACTCACACTCACTAGCGCGGGCCACCAGGGAACGGTGAGTACCAACACTAGTTACATCCAATGATCGGGGAGATTTTTGGGCATAATCGGTTGAGATTCTAGTGTTTGCAAGTCCAACTTGTTACATGTTGACATCCTTCAGTTTTCCTTTATTAAGTTGGGGTATATTCTATAAATTCCTATAGAATGATCAATAATTTTCCTGCAAACTTGAACTTGAACTAATTATTTCTCAAACTCAACCAGTTCACCTGTAACTAACTGCCGGTCCTCCCCGATCATAGGTTACATCCAGTGGCTCTCACTGGCCAAACCAACTCTAAAAGTGGCCCTTACTTATACTCACGGTTCACTGGTGGCCTTGCACTGGTGAGTGTGGGTGGGCTATAAGTTACAACGTTGTTATTGTTGTTGTTTGCGTGTATCCATCATACGTTATTGATTTAGGCATTTTCTTGCCGAAATCAATTTTCTGTTCATTCCACGTCACAAAGGAAAACACAAGTTCTAAGCAACCATCGTGTGACATGTGGCCCTTCCCTTGAGTTTAGATCGATCGATTGCGTGTTGAATCTGAGAAGGTACTACTAAATATGGTAATGATACATTATTATTCTATTTTAATTAGGCTAATTGATTTTTGTGTCTACTACTTGGGTAATCCACACTAAGAGCAAGCCCAGTCGTTCCTGGATCTGCATTTGCATCCGGGAATGAAAAGTGGCCTCCACCCAGAATGCAGATGCAGACCCAGGCAAAACTGCCACTCATTCTACCTTACTACCTCATAATTTCCTCTAAAATGATTTGTAGTTTTTTGCGGCCCTACCATATTGAGTTGTCTTTAGTTAAAAGCCGCCATGAAGTTGTTTGTCCTTAGCTGATAGCAGGCTCCCTGCATATCTTGCCGAAATGCAGGGAGTTATGCACTTCTTGTATTATTTTACATCCAATTTTAGGGTATAATAGGGTGACTGGACCAGTATCCTGCATTTGCATTTGCATCCGCATCGCGGATGAGAAAGCGCAAATGCAGATGCAGGTGCAGGGTCACTGGGCTTGCCCTAACATCTTGGTCATGTTGATTGTGAAAGTGCTAGTATGATGAACTTCACAATAATTTCCTCATCTAGAAACAAAATGCAATTAATTTGTGCTAGTTGGTGGTAAACTATGTTAGTTCCGTTTCATAGCGCACAAATTATTTTGTTTTGCATAAGTGAAAGCGTTTTTATCATAATATAAGTCGCATCGCTTGGACATGAAGAAAGAGCAGTGTAGCAAGAACTAACAAAAATTTATACATCTCCCTTAGAGTCAACTTCGGTTCTTTTAGGCAATTTCATTATTATTATTATTATTATTATAACATAATATCCAATATTATCATATTATTTTAGGTAGTAATAGTGGAGAATAATTTGTTCAATGCAAAGTCATCCACATATGTGGAGAGTGCAATTTGTAGTGTGTGTGTTTTTTTCTTTCTAACTAAGTGCAACTTTATTTGAGATATATAAGCCAAAGAACAAAATCAAGCAACCCTCTTGGTCTATAGCGTCAAATACGACACAAGGAGTTTAGATTAAAGTCCTTATCCCATAGTACATATGTTTTTGAAGCAATGTTCATGTGCCTTGGGAAACCGAATTTAAGTTTGGGTCCGATCTTGAAATTAGGGTTTAAGCCAATTAACAAAATTTTAGGGTTCACACTTTTCTCTTCTTTTTTCATTTGCGTGGGTCTAGCCCAATACTATAGGAAGTGAGGTTGGGTCATAGTTGGAACAGCGATTTTGATATATTTTAATATAAAAGATTGGATGAATTTCATTTGGTAAGGTGTACTTGGTTTTCGAGAATTCATTGTTAGTTTTAAAACTGCATGAGAATAACACACGATGTCTTGTAAATGTGATGGAGAGCGCACTTAGTTTGTTTCCAAAGGTGTTTTCATCCCCCTCGTTGTTGTTATGATTGCAACATTTTGCATGTGTTGTGTTCTTGGTAAAATAAGATCCAATCATTGAAGCGAACCCGGAGTACCAATACAATATATTAATGATACCAAATAATTTTTAAGTTCACAAATTAAACTAGAAAAATGATAAGCTTAAAAGTACATCAAGGCGGAGTCAAAATTATTGTTGGTTTCTTAGAGTAACGGAGTACAAAGGCTTAATATATAGAGTGAGTTATAGCCTGCCCACACTTACATGTACAGTACATGCCACCAATGAACGATTCTTACCAACACTAGTTACAGTACATCCAGTGGCTCTCAAGCCCCGATCACACCAAATTTTCCTTCCGGAGCCAACAGTGAAATTGTTGGGGACTATGTTCACAAATAGATGTTGACCCACCACTTTCCACATTATCACAATCACGAGATGTTGACAAATGGTGCCAGAAGTGGATGGTGTGATCAACCCCTCGCTGGTAAAACAAGCTCTACAAGAGACCACTGAAACTGTTGGTAGGAATCATTCACTAGTCGCCCACACCAGTGAGTGTGGGCATGCTATTAATGTAAGGCCATCCTAATTAGGCTTACGAGAAGTAAAGAAAGCTCTCAACATGGATACTAAATTTAGAAACTTCATCCGAATGCTCACGCGTTTGTTTCACATCCATGTTTATCATCCGGTTTCTTCATCCACCGTTGGCTGCCGCAATGTGAACCCCATACTGACTTGGAAAGAAAAATTTCTACGTTGTCGACTCAGATAGGAAACTTAGGAAGCTTGCCTTGCACTTACCAACACGTGAGGTAAGTAAGTGATGATGGCTTCAAGGCCTCGTAACCCGCATAGGGTGATTTATGAATCAAAAAATAAAGCAAATTGCTAAAAAACTTCACCGCACCAAAATAATAGCCAAATGCGCCCTATAAGTTACCCAGATCCCTAAGCATGTGAAAGAACGAGCGTTTTTAAAACGACTTGGAAGGAATACCAACAATGGTGTTAAGAACATATGTGACCGCTATTAAAATTGTTGTGAGCGAAGTATTGATGTTTGGTGGGTGACACGGGGTGAGAGAATTGTTGTATACCCGAGTTACTCTGTAGGTCAATACGATTTTGACAGTATGGAGGTTTTTAGGGTTTAGGTATGAAGGTTTTTGCATGATATATAGACTTGAATGGTGTTGAAAACAACGACACCCATTGAGTATCCACACCCTATTGCTCTCAAAGGGATAAATGTGAAATTCTCGTCAGAGTTACATGAACGGTATAAAGAAATAGAGGACAACATACCAACATTGGTCCCTACACAATGTTGCGTGAATGTAAGGGTAATTGATGGTGAGGCCCCAGGGCCTACACCAAAGAAAATAAAAGAAAGGAAGTCGACTCCGATGTTGCCACTGGTATGAATGACGGTGGTGCTTCATTTTCAAGTTGGTATATATCTATACGTAATCCTGAAATGCATTTTAAAAGAATTAGAGGGGCCGTGGCAACTACTTCTACCTCCATTTGAAGCTCTCTCTCTCTCTCTCTCTCTCTCTCTCTCTCTCTCTCCACATTGAATTTTGTATATTTGAACCAATTGCATCTTGGTCCTCGTATTTAGCATCAAAGGTCCAAGAGGCCCATTTGAGCCTCAAGATGTTGTATCGAGGTGTTTTGTGTGACTATTGTTATTTCTAGGTGACAATATTTAAAAACGACCTCGCCTATTAAAGTCAACATTTTCATTGACCGAAATCTTCATATTGAATAGGCTTAGATTCTTAACTCAACCATACACTAGTTATAACGACCATGGTCAATATGTAAGGTATCAACTAGGCTCTGCCTTGTCATCCAAGTTGGTCTCTCTCTCTCAACATTGAATTTTGTATACTTGAACCAATTGCACCTTGGTCCTTGTATTTAGCATTTGAAGGTCCAAGAGGCCCATTTGAGCCTCGAGATGTTGTATTGAGGTGTTTTGGGTGACTATTGTTATTTCTAGGTGACAATATTCAAAAATGACCCCACCTATTAAAGTCAATATGTTCATTGACCAAAATCTTCATATTGAATAGGCTTAGATTCTTAAATCAACCATACACTAGTTATAACGACCATGGTCAATATGTAAGGTATCAACATGGCTTTGCCTTGTCATCCAAGTTGGCCAAGTTTATTAATGCTAACACAAAGCTAATACCTTGATGCTTTTCATTTGTGCGATGGAAAATAGAAAATTGACATGTCATGTTACCACACAACGCACTTGTGTGGTTCTTTTAACAAACCATGTGGTCAATTTAACAATCCATTGTATTTAATTAACTCATGTAAATGACCTAGACTTAAATACATACCACATACATCTTATCACCACTACCATGTATCATGCATTCTCATTTCCTCTTTGTGGCGAATTATGATGAATGTAGTTTATGGTCTCATAGATCAAGTAATGTTTGATTTTCATACTTGTGTAAGGCTTGCAAAAACTAGGTTTCACATAGATCTATGTGTGTGTGTGTGTGTGTGTGTGTGTATATAGAGAGAGTTGTATTTTTCAGAGTTTTTTTCAAAGCTTGATCTTCCTCTTTTCAGAGGCCCTTTCCTTTCTATTCTTCATCATTATAAAGCAAGGGTGGGTGGGTGGGATTTTCATTCAACACAAATATGTTTTCTTATCAAGTCATAATACTTATCAATGTAACTATGCTTGTGTTGCTAAGTTTTGTATAACATGGAATAACTTGCATTCTCAAGGAGGAACATGTATCCTCACCATCATGCTTCCTTCAAATCAAATCAACTCAAATCATTTTGAAACCCTAGTTGTGAGGTATAAGTGGTCAGAATGTAATGATATGCTCATCACATGACTTTGTATATAGTAGCATAGTCTGGAATAGAATCTAACTATGCAATGCATTGGGCTTGGTAGTCAATGTAACTAATGTTACTAATGTTACCAATGTTACCAATGTTACCATCAAGTAATAGGTTGAGTATGTAAGATGTAAGCTTACATATATGTATCCATACTATCTCAACTACTTTGTAGTGTTTGTGTGCTAATCAAAATACTATTTCAAAGCAGTAAATAAGCTTTCATACTTATCACATAATAAGGTGGAAGAGTATTCAAACTTGAACAATGTACTATTGTTGGTGTAGAAAATGTGAAGAGCTAGCCTCACCTGCATCCATGCCAACCCAAACATACAAATGTGTGTTAGAAAGGCGTGTGTCAGGTGTCTTCAACTAAGCTCAGTTGCTATCCATGTCACACATTAACCTCACCTGTCAAGTCCATTGATAGTTTACAACATCGATACTCATTACAAATCAATGAGTATACTTACATGCTCTTTTGCCATGTTGTGTAACTTGATAGTAACAATCTTTAGTACACCAAATGTCAGTTTTTTCACCTCCCCTCCAACCTTGTTCTCACACTCAAAGTTAAGCGTTTTCCTTCACACATGTAAAGGAGTTTTCACATGGAAGAATGAGAAGCTTAAGTATTGGTGTGGTCAAGCAAAGAGGTTGTTTTAGGTCACAGAAACCCTAAAAACGCGCAGTATGGTAACTATTCTTTACCAAAGTATTTAAACCCATGGTTAAGTTTAGTTCAGCCTTTTAACTATGGTGTGGATTCCCTTTAGGTGTCTTAGCTCTATTGGAATGCTCATATTAGATTGTCAATAATGTTACTTTTTAATTTAAAGGCAAAATCAAGAGCAGAGAGAGAGAGAGAGAGAGTCTACTTTTGTTTTTTGTTTTTTTGACATATGAAACCAGATATGAGACACGTGGAATTTTTCAAATGCAAACCAAATTTTTAGGGGTCCAGGGTGTTGACTGGCGGGGGCCATATCTCTCACTAGTTTTGATATTTATGCACTAAGATTTAGTTGAAGTTTTGTTATATTCTCTATGCCATATCTACCGTTGGGACATATGAAGCTTCAGGTCCATAAATACCCCAATCAAGAGATTGGCATTTGATGCAACAATGCTCAATTTCCACGACATTGGACAATTTGTGGGAGTTGCATGTGGTTAATATTTCAATACCTTTCTAATGATGTTTTACTAAATTCTATACACCCAAACAAAATCTGGATCTCAAAAAAAAAAACCAATGTTAAATTTTTTTGGGCACCTCATAACGTAAAGACCACACTACCTAGCACAACAAACTTCAATGGTGAAATATGATGAGATACTCCTCACCTCCACGTTCTAACCATCTACACGGTTGGAATCTAAATTCACTTTCCAATTGTGCCAATACATATTATCAAAGTTTCAATATTCATATAGGAACTTCAAAGGTCATTTTGGGGTAACCGATGGGTAAACATCAAAGGTTAAGGATTGACGTCATACTCGTCCTCTCAAAACAAGTCGCACCTAGTAGTTGCTTCATGTTTTAATTGCAAAGTGAATGGGTGTCGTTGAGGTTGCGGTTCAATTAAGGCAAGGTGTACCTTATCCATCAATGCCATGTAGACTCCACGCAAGCTCCATGTCATTTTCAATCCTTTCGGTCACTTTGCAATTTTGCTTTGGCATAAAGTAAACTTGAACATTCACACAACCGTGGTCTCCTCCAATCACTTATACCAACTTTGTTAAGAACCATAACATTCTAGCAAAAAGGAATACAAAACACATAAGCAAGAGTACCACATCATGAAAAGATGGGAGTATTGTCTGATCACATGGCTCAAATTACACACTTGTGATTGCAAAGGAGTGTCTATCTGCCTGCACAGGCAGTGGACAGAGGAGATCAGGGGAGGAGGGTTACATCGGTTAGATCCGACGGTCGAGAAAGCACAAGCAACGTGGCCTCGCCAGAAGCCAGAAGCTGCTTTCATCGCCCATATACTTCTTCTCGATCACCCATGCGTAATCTTGTCCTAAATGACGAGTTGAGATCATTTGTCGTGCCTACTACGAGGATGCTCTTTTAATATTGGTATAGCATGTTAATTAACATGTAGAGAATGAAAATATAACAACGTGTATTTTCTTATGTCCAAATAAGATACACATTGTAGAACATAGAATAGAAGGAAGAAGACAAAAGAAAATCTGACATTGGTTGAGATTGATGTGAAATTGAGATGGCCCTAACTAAAATGAATTGTGTATGGGTTTATTGTAGATGGGCTTATGTTCATGTCATATAATGGGGTTTGGATAAATTCAACCCTCTATAGGTTTGTGTGTTACCATAGGAGTGAGTTGACTTCATCACTAGCGTGAAAAAATATTTATTCTATTTGGATGAAAACCATCTGTAGGTTTTCTTATAGAATTTTATCCTTGATTCATAAAACGCATCAGCAATAACCCAAGGGTATACTAAAGAGGATGGAGGTAACACTACATCGCACTTGATTTGTTTCTCTCACACCAAAATTTCAATCTTCAAAAACTTAGTTTTAAAAGTGTGTGATTTTAAATATTTTTATTTTATTAGTTAATTATTGACAAATTAATATCGTTCTTGCGGTATTCATCCCAACTTGATTCCACAAAACCAAATTGCAATCCCCAGATGCTAAATTTGACAACTACAAAAGGAACTTCCAAATCATGACAATTAATGGGTTGTTCATGATTTGCAAGGAATATAAAATTTCGTATCGAAATGCACACGTAAATGTATAGAGTTTCTTGCAAAAAATCTAGCTCAAATTAGTGAGAGTTGTTCCCAAGGTTCTTCTTTTGATTTGGGTGTAGCTTTTGACGAATTTGGGCCTCGTACATACTCAGGGGTCACTAATAGCACATCGGTTATAGTTACGGAACTTTGTGACATCAAGTTTTGTAAGCTCGACTCAAGCACGCCAAAATTTGCACTCTTCCTCAAACTAGTATATTGCACTAGAAAACAATCTACATCAACTTACAACCAAAGGTGCCATGGAAGGTGTTGATCCAAAACCAAAAGCATCGTTCCAAATGCACTTCCGAATATAAATCAAAGGCTCGGTTCATCTTCTAGTTGCATGACACACAATTCTTCTTCTCAATGTGGTTGAAAGGGAGACACTTTGTCAAATGATATGTAGGTGGGTGGGTGGATACGTAGGTAGATGTACCTTTGTGGGGTAACGTTTTGTGACACCTATCATGGGGGGTAAGTCAAAATGCATATAAATGTTGTATAGTTTTTTTTTCGGTTTTTTTTTGTTTTGGGATGTACGATCCTATAAGTCAGGGTCAAACACCTCAAATTAGTCCAACTGGACCCAATTGAAACGGATTGACAACAAACTTGGTAGGGTCCATGGTTTTTTTGAACGCCCATGTGAAGGTGTCGTGAACCAGAATTCCATTTTTTTGTGCGACTGTGATGGGTAGGTTAGTAGGTGGTTGTGAACTGTGGGTAATGGGGTGTTTTTGGTAGGCCAATGGGTTGTAGTCATGTTAGATCAATCAATTTACATGTTGGCAATCATGTCGGTAGATAGGTCTTGGTGCACACACACGCTTGTGCTAAGCAACAAGCATGTCATTGTTAAAACAAGCCGAGGGTAACACAACTCCGTCGCAATATAAGCAAAATCGAAGTCATCTTGCCACTAGCGTGAATCATGGTGTTGCTTCGTCTTCGAGGTGGTCTCAGTCTTTACGTAGTCCAGAAATTGATGTCATGAGAATTGGACAGGTCCTTGAGGTTATTGCCTCCTTTCAAACGTGAGCACTTTGAATGGGTAGCATGCACCTGTATCCAACCCCCAATCGACTATAACCTAAGTTCCCACATGGTTGGTTGAAAATATATAGTTTATAGGGATACCTCCACTTTTAGTGTTAGGCGGCTTAATCTTGGAGTTCTTGTGGAGTTTGGGTTAAGGCCTTGGGTCTAAGTGCCCTTGTGGCAATAGAGTGCACATGTAACTATTGTGTGAGAAAGAGGAAAAACATGGGCGGAAATTTGTTAGGGACCTTGTTTTGGATAGGCAATCACAAATATGTTCATATTTTATGTTCAAGCAAATGTACACTTTCCACCAGTTGAATGCAATGGAAGCACAAAATCCTTGAATAATAGAGGTTTTCCCATGTCTAAATTTCACTTTTCAAAAATAAAAGTTATCAACATGCTTTTAGAAAAAAGTTACTTGTGCAATTTATACATGGCTTGGCGTATAGGGCCTATAATGTCCCAAACATGATTCGAACTAAATTAATTGTTCTTAAATAATAGTTGCATGAAACTTGATACAAACACATTTGTCTCCTTTAACTATTCTACGTAGAATAGTAACTCTAGAGGTCCTAGATTATTATCATTTTCATTAAGAAGACCAACAATCACTTTCATACCATCCGTAACTCATCATTTTTGAACTCCCATCTTTTGGTGCATCCAACCTAAATACTCTCTACCCAAATTTTTTGTCATCTTGATTCATGAGAAAGTTCTTTAACTAAAAATCAAGAACTACTTACATGAAAATCATCAAAAGCATGGATGCGATTTTTGAATCAATGTCAACAATTTGCTTGACAAAATGTGCATTTTGTAACCTTACAATCCTCATATTCTAGCAAGAAAAAGAACGATAGGAAGTCCGGGTACCATCATGAAGATGGTCCATTAGCCATAGCGATAGCCAAAGAAATTTCCTTTATGGCAATGAAAGTGGGGAGATGTTGTAGTGCCTATCCATCGGTGGTGGACCCATTGACATAGAGAGGGTCATATTATAACCAACGAATAACACGTGTGAGCATTTGAAAAAGGCTTGAACTTTAAGGAGTCAAAATTTGCTGTCATATCGTACCCTAAAAAAAACAACAAAAACAAACAAAAAAACGTAAAATCCGTGTTCTATGCGGTCCCTCACCTCACCTTGTTGATGAGGTCCACCGCACGAAGAGGATAAGTTGGCATGGCCAGCCCATTGTGAATATGCCCTTAACTTACAATATCGATCTCCCCCAATTTGTGGTTGTGAGTGCCATTTGGCGGCCTCCTATTGGTCTCTACGACCGGACCAATGCCCTTCCGGATTCCCATCTTCTTTCATTAGTTATTTGTTTTCTAAATGGATATGTCGGGTAGATGCACCCGTAACCGTTCATTTAAGAGATTTTGCGCCAACTCTAGAGAAGTGCTAAGGCGGTGCAAATTTGTTCCATGTAGGAAGAATAGACATCAAGGGGACTGCTGGTTTTTTTGGGAGTTTTAATCCTGAAATCGAAATTACTATGATTTTATTGAAGCCAAAAGTTGGCTTGAACACATTACCAATGTCTAGAGCCTGCCATAACCGCTCATTTTGAGACGAATTCCTCCCCACTTTAGCATTCAAAACTGGGGATGTGTGTCATGGTACTATTGATTCCCCTCTTCTTTCATTAGTTATTTGTTTTCTAAATGGATATGTAGGGTAGATGCACCCATAACCATTCATTTAAGAGATTTTGCGCCAACTCTAGAGAAATACTAAGGCGGTGCAAATTTGTTCCATGTAGGAAGAATAGAAATAAGGAGGACTACCGGTTTTTTTGGGAGTTTTAATCCTGAAATCGAAATTACTATGAATTTTTGGAAGCCAAAAGTTGGCTCGAACACATTACCAATGTCTAGAGCCTGCCATAACCACTCATTTTGAGACGAATTCCTCCTCACTTTAGCATTCAAAACTAGGGACGTGTGTCATGGTATTGTTGATTCCTTGGTAATACCATAACCAAAGTTGGAGATATAGGGTTAGTTTCCAATCAAGCCACTTCGCCCACCAGATTCTATAGTAGGGGCGCCTATTCTCATCGGCAATTTATAGGGTACCAAAATTTCAATCATGTTGGGACTGCATATCTATTGAGTTTGGACTAAATTTCGATAAGGTTGGAACCAATAATGCATGACATATGTAGTGGTTTTGAGTGCTAAAGAGAGGAGGAACGAGCGGTTATGGCGGACTCTAGACATTGGTAATATGTTCGAGCCAACTTTTGGCTTCAAAAATTCATAATAAATTCAATCTAAGGAATGATATTACCAAAAAAATTGTAGTCCTCCTTATTGCATTTTTACACAAGAATAAAATATCACCACCCTATACTTCTCCAAATTTGACGCATACTCTCTTAAGTGATCGGATGTGGGTCCTCTACTCTAGCGGAGATGTAGATTCCACTTGATGACATATACATTTCCACTAAAATCTGGTGGACAAATAGCATGCGTGAAAACTAACCCTTGGAAACCGTGAAACGTTGAACCTTATTAAAACCATCCACACAAAGAACTTACCGAAATTAGTCCCAACTTGATTGAAATTATGGCATCCTATATATTCTTGATGGGGTTATGACTCTAGAAGTAGGTGATTTGACTCTAGTAGGTATGACAAATAGTTGTTTTTGAAATTTCACACTACTACACTAGATAGTTCTATAAGTTTGGGTGGAAAATTAATATGGAGAATAATTAACGTGGGTCACGCTAATTGTCTAGTCAAGTGGAAAGAATGTGGGTCCATGATCTTGGGACTTGTCCTCGATCTTCCTTGAAACTTTTGAGCCAACACCTACATAGTCACCTTACATCAAACGTAACATAAAAGTCTATATCTCTTTTAAACACTTGCAATTCAAGTTTTTTTTAAGCTCTTTGAACATCTTTTGATTTTATCATGTTTGTGACTACTTTTGAAAAGGGAAACTTTATTCATTGACACTAGTACCTTTCTTTATTGCCCATAATATTCTAGCAAAAAGGAATACAAAACACATAAGCAAGAGATCCACATCATGAAAAGATGGGAGTATTGTCCGATCACATGGCTCAAATTACACACTTGTGATTGCAAAGGAGGAACCATCTTGCTCTCTTACAAGTTATATGTGTGAACACAACTGCCTTCGTTCTCAAACTTCTAGGTGTTGCAATGACTAACCTTGTTGGGGATCTTTTTTTGTACTTGCTATGGACAATTATCCACATGTTGGTTCAAGTCCACATGCAAGCGACACTTCCTCTTAGTGGTTCACATTGGATAGTGTGAATTATTCTCTACTTCTAGGACTCAAGTTGCCCCCCTCCCTCCCCTACTTATCTCCTTTGATTTTGGTAACAGTGTAACCAAAAAAAAAAATCTCATCTCATAATACGTTCGTCAAATGATAATGAATGTAACGAAGTTGTATTATCCTATGACCCATCATGTGACAAATTGCGTGACTGTGTTACGAGTTATATCCAGCGTGGGTTAATCAAAACAAGCATATGAATGTTATCCAAGGATTTCTTTAGTCTTCAAGTAGCTATATGCTTACTATGTGACATCCACATTGATTTAGATTAACTTATATTAGGTATGCAACCATTCAAAATAGTCCCAAATTTTCCAAAGTCACGGAGATAGGTGAAGATGAAACTTGCAACTCAACAAAAACTACTACTATATGGTAAGTCAGAGCATGCTAAAACCTACTCCACACCCAAAACCTACACCGTAGTGAAATTCTGCACAATAAGTACATACTAATTATGAGAACGTTCCACCGCCTTGACATCAAAGTCTTGCGTTGGTTTTGGGTCATATACCAATCAAACTTTGAGTCCTTCTAACTTTTCCACACGGAATTCAAATAAGATTGTACTTTAGTGAATTGGAATCCATGTCAATTGTGAACAAGAATTTCTTAAACCTCTTCTTAATCATATGCTAGTACCTATGGTGAAAGCTTAAGGGACAATTCTAACACCATCTATACGTATGTTTGATATATGTCCATGGACGCAAGTACATATTGTTCAAGGAAGATTGATGAAGCTAGGATAATATAAGGTAGGTATGAGGCTCTATCGAAAACACTTTCAAGTCCACGGACTATTTTGGTTGTTGGATCATATTGAGATTCATTTTCCATCATTTAGCAATTGTAAATGACAATTTCATATTTAATCTGAAGAAAATTTTGAATCGGAGTTGACATGTTGAGTTACAAGAAATCAAAACTCTCTCTCTCTCTCTCTCTCTAACTATTAAATCTATGAGTATCCACATGTCTTTTAAGTGTTCATTTTTTATGTTGAGCCTAGCCACATACCACTTAAATTCAAGTGCCCAATTAAAATGGAGTGATCACATAAGGCCCATGTAGCTTATGTATACATGCAAGCCATGTAAGAAAGTGCAATTATGAATGCGAAAGTTAGTTGGTTTTGCATCGATGAAGTGAACGTTTAATCCCATATTACTTCAGAGTGACTCGTAGTATATACCCAAAATATTCCCAATGTCTCGACGCCACCATTGAGGTGAATATGAGACTTTACCTATAAAGGCCACCATGTGTTTCTTGAAGGTGACATGACTTATAATGAACAACTTCCCATGCTCAAACTTCAGTGAAAAGAAATGCCCGGAAGTTGTTATAAAGCATCCAAAGATTGCATTATGCATTTAAGACCTTTACATCAAACATGTCCATGTATGAATTTTGATTGTAAATACTTGTAAACGATGAAATATAAGGTAGTATCAATATAATGACATTGTGTTCCAAGGCTCAAACTAACCTAAAACGTAGTTTGAAGGATTGAGAAAAACACAACGATGTGTGAAAATAGTGATTTAACATACTCTATATTGCATATACATGTATACTATGATATATGAAACATGTTGTTGTATTTACACACTATTGTCAATGTATCTCTAGAATCATAGAAGATCACTAGAAGGATAAAGTTAGTCCGTTAAGGGTAATTTTAAGTAGAAAGGAATGAAAATGAAGTCAACACCGAGAACTTTCTCCAACTTCTATTGATTAGATTTACACAACAAAGCTTGTGTTGCATTACCAAATATAAGATGACGCATCAACAACTCTTAGAGTGATGAAACCACACATGGATGATTATAATACAAGATTTCATCTAACTTTGTACACATTTATCCAAAAGGTTTATATTTTCATCCATTTCATGATTTAAAGAATTTTTATGACTATCTCATCCACACATATTTGGAATATTTGTGGAATATTCGAATTCTAATTTTTAGGATTGAAAACTAGTGGTAGATGACCAAATTAAGAATCAGTAGACGGGGCTAGACTAGCATGCATGTCTACATATATGAGCTAGGGAAATATAAGTTGAGAAAGCAAATGTTAATATTTTAGGGGAGAAGAAGAGAAGTCTATGGGACTAGTTTGGGGTGGGTGCAATATAACACTCGCATTCACACTATAACATGCCAACAAAACTCGAAAGTTGGAAAGGTAAGTTGACGTGCCCCAACAATAGCCTCAACAAAACCTTTCAAAGTCCGCTTGGCTTTCAACCCAAATCTTCATGTGTAACAAACCCGGGGACCCACGAACCATCCTACGCAACTTGAAGGTGAACCCTTCCCTAAGAAAAACCGCAAGGCAACGTTTACACTTATGGAGATGCACTATGGACGCTTGATGTCAACCCTCAATTACGCCGATCATGGTAAACGTTGTGGGCCACGCTCTTAACAAGGAGTCCACAATAACATCGTGAATAGTTACATGTGTGTACGTTATTTATCAACTCATGCTATATAATATTGGAGGTACAAGAAACACATGATGATGTCTCTCTCAAACCTCGCTTGTTTTCCATAAACTAACAAGCTATTGTGTAGAGTTTCTTCACGCTCTTTCCATGCACACCAATATCGCCCATGTAGTCAATCAGTTGGATGCAATGACCATTTATACATATGATATATTTAGTCGAATCGAACTATACGAGATAACACACGTAGATTGCGTTTCTTCTACGGCGCAACCTTCTTGCGCGTGCCATTTCGTCAGTGACAGTAATCGCAACATTGTCAATCTATAGTCCCCCCAAAATTACAAGAGTGACAAATAACGTTGGGGTAACATTCAGTAGTGAGCAGGACAATTGGAATCGGTGACACTAAATATCATATCAATTAGTATTGCACATTATTTTCATGCGTGACAATGTATATTGTGGGCCACACTATAAAAATGTGAAGGGTAGATCACACTATAAATGTGCCTACAATATTTGCCGTAAACAATGTGCATGTAGCTTTTCACATGTCATTCAACTTGTTTCGGAACACTTATGCCAATTGTGGCTAAAATCTTTGATTCATGGACAAAGAGACATTGTTGGGATACCTTATTGCAAACTATATAGGTACCTTGTGAGTCACTATGTAGTACGGTGTTTGAGACTTGTGAAAAAACAAAAGCCTCGCCCACCATTGCTTCATTTTGCAGAAGATTACAAGGGAATATTCTCTTCGAATGGTGAAGATTGGGCTCTAAGAAAGACATATCTCTCTTGAGATTACATTAGTGTCACAAGTCTAAGAAACCCTATGGGATTTTCAAACTCCTCCTAATGGACCTTGCTTTCGGACTTCCGTGAATGGACCTAAGCTTGAAGATAGGTTTCTCAAACTAGGAGAAGTGCTTTCTTGAGTTAGAGGATTGCCAAGAGTTTGACAGGAAAGTGATGGCACATTGGAACCACTTCATTTCTTTCACGTACCTTGCACCCAAACCCTAGTATGTATAAACTCGTTGGGTCTGAATTCTTGCTCTTGACCAACAAAATAGGTCAACGCGTGTTGGATTTTCTTTGGTCTCGGACTAGAGTGTTAACCCGCCTTTCGTATACATACATAAACATGTGAGGTAAGAACGTATAAAATTGGGAAAGCATGAGTTAGTTTTGTTAGGGGAGAAGAAGAAGATCGATGGGAACATGTATATATTCATGTGTATATATAGATATACCATGTGTAATCTCAAAGGAAGGAAAGGGTAATTTGAAATTTTGGAAGCCAAAATGGGGCTAGTTGGCAACAATGACGTGGACGGGTGCCGTACCCGTGAAGTTTGGGGTGCCACCCGGGCGACGGTGGGGTTGTGAGCTTGTGGCCGGGAGGGTTCGGGGACGAGCGAGCAAGCTAGCATGCTATAGTAGTAGAAGCCGAGGCTCGGGGTGAAGAGCCGGCTCCCAAAAGCTGGGGGGAGATTTTGAGGGTCCTCGAATTCGGATGCTTTGTCGTCACTCGAGCGGCCCGAAGCCCCAAAAAGGTCGGGTGGAGTTATGGGACGCTACTTATTACTACCAACATATCTACTACCCTCCCTCACCCCCCACTCGCTTTGTCCATTTCATGTGGCCCATGCTTCTTTGTGGCCAACCCACGCTAAATGTCGTAACCAACTTTAGGCCCCTACTCCACTCCTAGCTCGGCCCCGGCCCGAGGCCGAAAGTTGGGACGACGGATATAAATAGTCTCACACACTTCCTTGCTTCCGTCGCCCGTCCGTCCCTTGCCCGGCCACTTATTCATCCATTCATCCATAGCTTGGCCTTTGGGGAAGGCCTCCACGTGGTGCCACCTAACTACTATCGGGAAGGATGCCGTCCAATTGGTGTAGCGAGGTTGAAAGTCTTGTGTCTATTGCCCACATGTTTTGGCCCACACGTTTTTTATGCTCCCGGTGTTTGGGAGCGATTGAGAAAGCAAACCATAAGGAGCCCGCGTATTGCTTAAGGTAGACGGGTCTTAAATGGTTACCGTCTCCCACTAGCCCGTTTCCCACTAGGATGTGAAACACACGACTAGTGCATGACGGTTATTTAGCGAGTCCATGTCGAGGCCATAGTCGTTTTCCTCATGGGTTTCGGAGCTCGTATGCATACTCTTTCGTTGTCGAAGTGAAGAGTTGCATTCTTCGCCATTCACTATGATGTGCCCATTCGGACGGTTTAGTTAAGAAGGGTGGATGGGGATGCAAAACTTGATAGTGGTTAGACATAACGTTT
This sequence comes from Polytrichum commune, assembly GCA_950295325.1. Taxonomy (NCBI): domain Eukaryota; kingdom Viridiplantae; phylum Streptophyta; class Polytrichopsida; order Polytrichales; family Polytrichaceae; genus Polytrichum; species Polytrichum commune. Next base: position 51,589,642 of record OX485807.1, read on the forward strand.
TGTATAGTTGATAGAAAAACTATGTGATTCTTTGTGAGGATGATACATATCGATATTTTTTTTTCTTCTTCATGTATTCTACTATAGATGTGCTCAAAATCCATGCAAAATTGGTAATCGTTTCTCACATTCAAACATCGTTTCCTTAAAGAATAGAGTTGTAAGAAAGTGACTACCAATTGCGTTTATGTACTTTTATACAGGGCTTGGAATTGTCACGGTATGCGGCGTCAGCGGCCACACCTTATCCATTGGGTTTCATCCATCTAGATTTGGATGGATGAATCTTAGTTGTGGAGAGGAAGGCTCCTAACTGAGGAGCCTCCTCCTCGGCTTGGCATTCTTGCCATGTCGAGGTGTGTTGTTTATGTGTGACTTGCTATGTTTTAGTGTTGTTTGTTAGTGGTGGTTGGTACTCGAGCTACAGTGACACACGATCGCTATTTACACGACATAATCTTTGGTGTCCATACATGAACATGAAGACTAATCCAAACATTCCTATTTCATAGAAAATGCACATTATAACATGATTAAGTACATTCATATATTTGAACATTTATCGTTGTTTTGTATACCATATAAAAATTTCAATCCTCCTTGCGTTTTTCTTCTTCTTCTGTCATTCATAAATGTAATCACATCTCATCCTTGCACTTTGAAACATCTTAAACTACATCTCAAAATACCCCAAGGAGCGTCAATTCAAGGGTAATTAGTCTTGATTCACAAAGATGTATTCAACTATAAATCATGGAGAGCGTGTATGGAGTTGACTGAATTATTCGGGATACTGATCTTTAAGTCAATATCAACGAGTTTGTTTGACAAAATCTTCACTCCCTAGCCTTGCGAGATTTGGATAATAGCAAAATGAACCAGTTGTGTTAGTGTGTGAAAGAACCTCGAGTTTTTAGGGTAAAGACTCTTGACTCAAGGGAGAGAGAATTGTGGCCTACAAACGTACCTCTCATCTATCCTTGTAATAAAAAACTTACCCCTAGAGGTTTGTGGTTGATTCAATTCAATTATGTCGTGTTATGTTCATTTTTATTTTGAGATACAAATTGAAAAATCAATTGCAAGAAAGGGTCAAAAGACAACCACCACGGGCAACCAACACCACCCAGGGGAAATAAGGAAATCAAGAAATAATACTCATCTAATTTGGGGTCTTTGAATCTACACTAATATTCTATTAGTGTGGTCCAGTGGAGAATCAAGGTGGACATAATTAATGTGGGCACACTAACAATTAAATACAATTAATAGGATCCATACTACTTGTAAACTAGAGATTTGTGGTGGGAGTGAAAATTAACGTGGCCTGCACAAAGTCTTCTTTTTTAAGTTAATGTGGCCCACACTTATTAACATACTTCTTAACGCACATCTGATGTCAAATTATGTGAAATCATTAATGTCCGACCTACATACTAGTTCGGTGCAATATTGTTCGACGAATGAAAGGTACACTCATATGCAACAACTCCCTCTTGCCCTCCACTCATAGAATGTGATGGAACCACGTTGGAGTCGAGTACAATAATCTCCCGCTTAAGTACGCACCCGTTTAAATACACATCCCAGTTAAGTGGGCAAATTTTTGACAAAAATTAGGAATCATACTTTATTGTTTGAACATGTCATGTAGAGACATTTGCTGTGAATGCATGAATTTTTTTTATGCTTGACATCAAATGTCAGTATGTTAACGTTTTGCTGAAACGTCTCAAACGATTGTTGCAATTCATCATACATTTGTTCAGCTTCCGTTTGAACATTGGAGCAAAGCAAACGGTCGTCGATGTCGAGGACAGTGTTGTGTAGAGCTTCAAAGCCTTTGAAGTCGATAGCACTTTCAAATTCAGCAAATGTCTCGATAGGTTGGATATCGTTGCGGGATGTTCTCTCGATTGTCCCAAACTTTTTGGATGGCGCCTTCATTGACTTCATACTCCTGCCCCAACGTTTGCTTGCCTGGAGCGTTCGGCTTGCTCAACGTTACAATGATTTTACATCGTTGGGCTTCGGTCAAGCGGGGTGCCTCAAGTTTCATCCGTTTCTCATTGCAATTCATTGAATCATAGGGTCTAGAAAGCGATATGAGTAAAGTACTTACCTACCAACTAAGTGTGCACCAACAACTCCAGTTCAAAGTGCATACTTAAGCGGGAGATTATTGTATAGGTCAAGCCTTACCTTAACTCATTGTGATTGTTTAGGGGGTCAATTGTGAAGTCATTGGCATAACATTACTAAGCAACTACATGATGAGGTTCATTTCCGAAAGAAAAAAATTACGGTTTAAAAAAATATGATCAGTTTACAATTTCTTGTCAAAAGGTTCATAGTACACAACCTCACTGCTCCCCATAAACAGGGGAATCCCATAATAAATGGAGAATCATACTCACGTGATACATAATCCTCCATGACGCAACCAAGGAGTCATGTAGGTAATGTTACGGAATGAACATACTTAATGAATGTTTTGGAGGTTGGCTACGTAGGGTCTTGTTAGGGAATGCTATGACATCATACTAGGATGTTTTATGTTATAGAAAAGCCATTGGGAAACAAACCGGAGTTGGAATATGGGGTAGATTCAAATTGTGGTTCCCCAAGTTGATATTTTGTTGCAACAAGCACATCCGGTAATAATATTCGATGATGAACTTGGATCACCTCGGATGAGGACATTGTCAATCATTACATAAAATGATTAAGGCCCATCCCCCACTCCAACTTGTTGCGGCTTCAACATCTAGGAGGGGTTGACATGATAGTCATGAGATGTAGCCCCCTTAGACATACATAGTGTAACTAAGGATGGGAATAAGTTGGTGTACCTCGTAGGTAACTTAGCCCAAGGGGATAACAAGTAGTAGTAGTATGTGCCACGACTACATGCAAACTTTAATAAGGTGTTGCTTAACCCGAGAAGATTTTTCAATTACAACCCATTTGACTTGATGTGACCTAATCACTCATTCCAAAACATCCACACTATCTTCTTCTACTACTACTACTACTAAGTTCTTGACTTGTCAAATTGTTTGATTGTTTATTTATTTGTGGATCACAATGTTTTGGAATCGATCACCGTATGAGTAGGCATATTGGTGTGGTTGGAAACGTACTCACAAGCAATGTGGGTTCGGACAAAATCCACATTTAGTGGTCACAACCCCTTTCGGGAGGTTTTGATTGTTTTCTATCTTTAATATTTGGTGTTGGCAAAACACATGCCACATCATGATGTGGGAATGAGAATGCATGCATATCTTTGGGCTCTAGGTTTCTCATTTTGACATGACCCGGTCCCAATTGCAATACAAATTATTGGTGCCTCATAGTTCTTGATTGAAACAAACGCACCAAACTCCATTTTGTTCTCGCATTAGAGTTATCCGCAAAGTCCCTCAAAGAGGGACGGGAATTGTGGCTTCGATCCTTTTTGGAAGGGATTTTTTTTCCTATCAAGAGTTCATTGGATTGTCATGTGTCAGAGCCTATTTTGAAAGTTGGGTGAAATTTTTAGGACAATTTCTTGTAATCTTTAAAAATTTGAGATATTTTAGGATTTATAATAGGGTATGCTAATGAGACCCACTGTACAAAATCATGTCTCAATCTATGCAAAACTAGATTGGCCCGCCCATCTTAATTGGACAAGCTAGAAAGTTGGATGTTAATAGAGTGACGCCATTCTTTGAGTATGGTAATTTAAGCTTTAGGTTAACTTGAGTGACTTGATGCTAAAGCTCTCACCCTCGCATTTTAGCCAACTCAACGGGAGTTTGATGCCATAGACTTCACAAATAGGTCCATTGACTGCCATATTTGGCCACGTTCACATGAATTGCTCAAGATAAAACTTTCCACTCTTATTGAGGACTCTCCTACAAATTATAATCTAAGGTGGATGGGTCTTAAACGGTTACTCTGTCTAGCTAGCCCACTTCTAAGATGAAATGAAATACATCATTAGCACGAGATGGTAAGCAACCTCCAAATCTTCGGGCACTAGGTTGGAACATATCCCACGGTTATGTTCTCAAGGCCCACCACATGAACGAACGCACACTGCTTCATAATGTTATGATACCACATACAATACCTCTCAGATATAAATGTTTGATTAAGATAAATATCAGAATTAGACACGCCTACCTTGTCATTTTACAAACAAACCAACAACATTTATAGTTGCTCAAAACATACGAACAAGTCATCGTCCTAATTAGTCTAGGGAAGTGTCAATAAACACACACACATGTCAATCGCAAAGCTTGCCACACCCCGTGTGTTATCCACTTCAAAATGTTGTGGCCCCACCCCAAACACCACATTCAATGTTCGGCTCTTAGAAGTCGAATATCCAAAAGGGAGGCGTTGAAGCCATTGGCAAGATACTTGCGACAATGCCTTCTACGACATTTGAATTCCGCACTTTAACGTTGGGCTCGCACTTATTAGTGTAAGATTTTTTGGTTGTCCCCGGTAGTCAACATTTTCAAGGAAGTTATTGGTTGGCTAGTTGGGGGTGGGGGTGGGGGGGGGGGGGCACCGATGTGTCTTAAGTTGGTTAAAATTAATGTGTTTGGTGGTTTGTGCGCGAGCTTCATGTGAGCCTCACACCTTCTAGTTTTGATGACATGTGCCAATTGAAATGAGGTGTGTGACCGACAATAAATGTTCCATTGAAACGGTCATCGATGCAACTACGGGAAACGCGGTTCCTTACAAATGGTTCTCTTCCATTGGACGGTTTTACAATCTACTCAATAGAAGATTTCCTATTCACATCCATAGATTTCCAACTTGTCGAGAGTGGAAGAGAACCAATGGTAAGGAATATCGGTTCCCGTAGTGATGTCCAAATGTCTTAGCTTTTGCATTTTATAAAATGAGTGGCTACACTAACTTACATTCCAAAATATTCGCATAAATTCGGGTGTAGTTGTGGGTCACGTACCTAGCACTTTGATATTCCAAGTGCCCACAATCACCATGACACCATATCCAAGTTCGCCATGCACCATGCACCATGTTACTATTTACATTCTTCTTGGCATAGAAAAGTGCCAATGCTTTAATATCGAGATATGAGCACAATGATTTAATCACATAAAGGACACCTGGAGCTACTTTATGTGATAAATTTGCATGCCTAAAATCTACCCTCATTGTAGCAAAAAATCTAGTGAACACCAATCCATGATCCTTGTAGAGGATGTCTCAATCTAAATGAATGTCGGGTCGTTATGTGTTGAGTTTTCTTCTTCAAGATTGTTACTCATGTCTCCTCTAGGAATAGCGCCAATATATGAAGTTTCTTCTAAATGTTGTCATAGAGATCTCTCTAGTGTGACAAATTATGATCACTCTCCCTCAAATTATGTCGCATGTCATTCCTACGTTGGTTGAGACCCACTTGAATGCCATGTGGAAATTATACATTTGGGTACTAGTAAGATGGGAGTAAGAGAAATATGTGTTTTATTTTTTGAGTGTTTGCATGTTGGATGCACAATGCAAAATGTCATTTGACCATTTGTTTGTTTTATCTAAGTTTAATGTTGGTAAATATATGCAAATTTATCCTAAAATTTGGAGTTTGGTCAAAATGGGGGAGCTATCATGGTTAATGTGTTGGCGGTATCATAGCTTGTGTACATGCCATTTGATGCGGAGTTGGCAGTGACCCGCCAAACAACATTGCTAGGTAGCATTTTGTTTTCTTTTTCTTTTTCTTTGAGGTTTGGTTCTAGTGGAAAAAAATCCACCTCATACTTTTTGGTGCAATTTGACCTCATGAAGTCCAAAAATAAAACATTAGCAGTGAGACCCAACAGAGCAACCCCTATGGCAATCTAAATTAACTTCATGACATTTGATGGAATGATTCAAAAAAATTGTTCAATTGAGTTTGATGTGCTCACTTAGTCATGAAATGACTTAAAATTGATTATAAAGTCTTGGAAGCCGGAAGGCTTGTACTACATCAAGATGGTGTCCAAAAGGCTAATTCCCTAGAGGAATGGAGTGTAGTGGCCTTAATATGATATAGGCCAATATCAATTTAGTGGTCCAATTGGAAGAAAGACTTGAGACTACCTAGTATTGCATTCTGAATTAGGGAGGGAACCTATCAATAACGGACCAACACACATTGTGCTTCTTTTCAACTGTATTTTTAGAACACAAATGGCATATTAATCTTTTATCCCTAGAAATTGGGATGGTCATCCATTGCCCATTTTTAATGGCAAGTCTATGATTTGATGCGTGGTATGCAACAATGATTTTGCATCAAGGTGGTGGCAATGGTTGCCTAAGTATGATTCACATTTCAAAGTTGAGAAAATCCTTGAGGTGAAGAGCAATTTCCAAGCTAGCCTTGGAAGAGTCTATGTGATCCTTTAAAGAGAAAGAGAATCTTCGCTTTGGCTTCCTAACGCTTTTGCATCTCAACTCCAATTCTGAAACTTGAAGCGACAATTTTCATGATTCTCAATCCCTAATCAAACGAGAAAAATTCTCCATCCAATCGAATGGGCCATTTATGTCCACAGAGTCGAAAGTACCCACAATAAGGCCACATACCTTAGAGGGTCTACATGTTTAAGCAATGTTGTTACATAAAAGCCCTCTAAGGTATGTGCCCCTATTGTGAAGTTTTGGAAGGGTCTATATTACCATCATTCAACCCCTAATTTCCCACACCTAATTTCTCTCAAATCTGCCCAAAAAATATGACCTCAATTTCAACAATTGTGGTTAAAGATCCAAAGTTTTTTTTTTGACAAATCCAAATGTATAGATGTTTGTAGGTTAGAGGTGACTACTCACATTCCAAATTTTAAACGTTGAAAGTATGTTATGTATTATATTATAATAGGAATGTCAACAGTGGTCTTAAGGGGCAACGATGTAAAAAAATTTCGGGTTTGATTTTTTGATCGAACCTCTGCTCAAATCATCTCTAAATGACAAAATGTTACCCTCAATCAAAAGAGGGGTCATATACCTACTCAAAACCAACTCACAAATCTTGAACCTATTATTTTGTGATTTTTTGGGAAGCTTTGCAATTTGAGGCAGCGGTGCCACAACTGTGCACGTTCCATATGGATTTACACCCACCAACACATGTCCAACTAAAAACTCCAATGGTGAATGTTTAGGATATGTTGTGTTTGAGTGTCATGCAAATTTTCAAATCAATTTGGAATCATTTGCACATAGGGATCAACAATGAACATATTTAGGATATTCTGCCCTTAAACCACAAAGATAACAGATGTCAAGTTTTGGTTCGTGGGTGGTTTCACTATAGACCAATTAAGAGCACACTCCCATATTTGAATTAATCCAAAAACAGCTAACTCTGTTGAATCAAAATTATCCATGTGGCATAACATAGCAAGCTTAAACACAAAGAAGAAGAGTAGTTGAAACACTCAAGAAACCATCCAAACTAGTGTCAAAGGGGTTAGAGCGTACTGCTGACGACCAAATTATGGTTGCATAGGACATTAGGAGTTAATGAAGACGAAAATCTTCACTTCCGCTTCTTATAACTTTTGCATCTCAACTCCGGTTCTAAAACTTGAAATGCCAATCTCCATGATTCACAATTGGTAACCGGATGAGAGGGCTCCTGATCTGATCCAATGCCTAGAATTTTAACGTGGTTCCTCATACCAGTTAATCGATTCGTGTGGCAATTAAGGATGGATGCATGGTGATAGATAAGACCATGTTTTTTCTTTTTTTTTCACATCGATTCATGCACGTTAACAACAGTAGCCATAGGTGGGTCGATGGAGGAGGAGACTTGAACACATGGGTTGCCATTTATTTGTTGTGAAAGTGATCAACAATATAGGTGTGGTTGAAATTCATGGAGAAGCAACCGCACAAGTTGATCCGTGTTTTACTTGTTTCGAATGAGAACACATGTATTTCCATTACAATCCACATGCTCGTGGCCAATGTGACTTCACTTGATCGCGTAGAAAGAATCGGTCCTGCCTTGATCTTTGTCTCTTTGCGACGACAATAGAATAAAATTTTGCACTCAAACACACACACACGAAGCTCACGTGAATCAGAGTTCACCAGACTCTTGAGCTCACGAAAATCAAAAACCACATTGAGAATGTGAGGCACACATATTACTACCGGAGTTTTAATGTGAGCTGGAGTTTGCCAAGAATGTGAAAATGTACTTGTGAGTGGGACTTCAATTTCTAGTGCGTACTTCATGTAACAGCAAGACCTAGAGTTCACGGTCGCCCATTCGCATGGCTGCAAAACAGAGATCCGATTCTGTCAGAGGTTGCAGGAAGTCACTCATTCAATGTGACGTTGGTCTGTGTGATCAATGAACAGGAGAACCGACTCCTGGTTACAGATGAACCAGTTGAGTTTGAGAAATAACTGATTGAAGTTGCAAGACTTCAGGAAAATTACCAATCATTTAAGAGGAATCTATGGAATAAACCTCAAATTAATGAAGAAAAACTGAAAGATCGCAACATGTAACTGGTTGGACTTGGAAACAACTAGGATTTTGACCGATTATGCCCAATAATTGCCCCGGCCACTGTGTGTGATGAAGATAAGGTACACATACCAAGGTATTTTTCCACAAACTACTGTGCCGTCGCTTTCGTTCAAATTGCTATATCATAAGGTATGCGAGTGTTATTCGGTTACTTTTTTTATTAGTCGAACACTTATACTTGATTGGTGTGTGGTTAGGTGAGGGTAAAAAAACGAACACCATATAATCACACATGTTTAAAAGAGATTGGACGACGTCTTCAAATTTTATCGACTACTCCGCACTCAATAGTGAACACAATTGAGAGGACCTATGTATTTAGTTAAGGAATCAACAAATATGCATTTCCTAGAACCATAACAAGATAATGGGAGGTTCACTTTTGATCGGACTTTTTGCTGATGCTTCATTATAGATTTGCGAATGCAACACAAGTTTTGTTGCGTAAATCTGATTGGTAGAAGCTGGAGAAGATGAAAATTGAAACCGAATAACACGCACATTCCTTGCACGAGAACTTCAAGGAGTCTTGATGATCTTTCTCTGAGTTTTCTTGTACCAAATTTTTGTTGCTTCACCTTGGACCACCAAAAGCCTCGGAGCATTTTGTGAAGGATAATCCTTCTACATCCCAACGAGTCCTCTCTGTACGAGGTGTTCCCCGACCTTTTTGGTTTTGAAAATGAACTTCAAGAGGCGAAACCGTGAATTGTTTCTCGTGGAAGTATCGACGATTAGGCTGGTGGAGAGTGGTTGTTTTCCAAACACCCTTTGACCTTTTGAATTCCTTCGACTAATCAACGATACTGTGTGTGCACAAGAGACAATTTTAAAAAGCCGCAAGACCTTTTTAAGCTTCTTAAGCTTCCAGATGCAGATTAGAAAACCTAAACGACAGACATGGATAGCAGAGAAAAATTGTGAAGAGGATATTAGGGTTTCAATTATATCTGGTTTGCATTATGTCAGTCTACTCCAGATTTCACAAGTAGAAAAAGGAGTAGGTTGCGACGTGTAGAGTATTATATACTTCTTCAGTCTGCTGAAATTCAACGCCTCTTCTTAACGACCGCATTGAATCTTTAGTCCACTTAGTGACTCGAAATCCTTCGACCAAAAGAATCCGTCGCCATAGCCGCAGCCATCTTTGCAACAAGTACTGTGCCCCACAGAATGTCCATTTCGTCGACCCTCGAAAGGGTTCGTTTCATTGTTCGATCAAATCTGGCACTTTTGTCCAGCTTTGCAAGCAACAGCGATCCACAATATTTGCGTGTGTCGAGGTGTCAAGATAAAAAGGGGACAAGGACTGTGGATTCCGCAGAAGAAAGAAAATTTTCCAGCTTTACAGGTGACCTCTTATGAGAAATCCTTGTCCTCTGTGGATCGATGCTCACCCAAGATGGCACGAGCAAAGAATTGTACAATGTAGAAAGTGCAAATCTCCAAGAAGGCTCACAACTTATCAACTGGAGAGATTATTATTATTATTATTTTTAAAAATAAAAAATTTATTGGTTTGTTTGTTTGTCTGTTTGTGTGTTTTGGAACATTCGTAAATACTTTACTTATGCCACTCTTCCCCTAAATTTGCTGTCATGTGAAGCAGGTTGCATAACACAGCTACTAGAGAATGTGAGATTCTTAAGTGCAACACATCCATTAAATGGAACAATGTTTTCTATGCAACTTCAAAAGTGGTGTTTCAACCAGTGTCACTCTGGTATTGTATTTTTTAATACCATTCGGGTATCTATAATGAGACATTCACATTGTTTGATACCACTCGGATTTGAGTATTTAAAGAAATTTTTGTTTTTGTTTTCGATACCATTCAGATCTATACACCTTTCATACCTAGGTAGAATCACCCTAGTATCATTACGTTTTAGAATGGCATGGACCCCAAATAATAATTTGGGTACACAAAGACTCTCTCACCTTGAGATATCCACCAAATATCGATAGTTGACTAATATTACAATTTTAATACCCGTGATAAGGATCTTCAATACCATTATTGAAGTTCATTATTGATTTCGTGCCTTCACCTCCTCTATAGCAGACCAACATTGGTTTCAATTTTCATAACCTAAAAAAAGGTTGAAAAATTGCCCTATGAAAGTCACGTAGGACACGTTTTGGTCGAGATCCAAATGTTTTCAACTCCAACCGGTCACATGTTGATATCTTTTGATTTTTGCTTTCATTAATGCAATGTATATTCCATAGATTCCTCGAACACGGTTGGGGATTTGCCTAGAGTCTTGAACTTGACCCGGTCATTTCTCAAACTCCACCGGCTCATCATGTGTAACTAAGTGGTTGGATCTCCCGTTTGTAGTTTTGCACACCTTCCACAACCGGGAATTATGTAAAATGGCATTGTTCTTCCATGTACGGGTTTCTTTTTCTCAAGGGTCAAACCATGTCTACCTCATCTCCTAAAAAAAGCTGGCCCTAAAGCGCATTGCCAAAATAACCTAATTCATTCAAGGTAGGCACTTTACAGTTGTATTCGTGTGACTGTTGTTGACCAAAGAAATGGCCAATTCTAGAACCAAGAGGGGTACATCATGATTACTTCACTAAATATGATATTTAGTGCCACATGGTTTTTTATATCACTATGGTAACTTTTCGGATGACGCCTCTTATGAATAAACGAACAAATATTGTCATGGATGATGGATGAGTTCATCCATTGGCCAAAACCCTACCTTCCTCTTGTGATGAAATATTGTCACGGAAGATTGAAATCTGGATGAAAAACTACGTGGTAAGTGACAGTAATTGCAACACTGTAAATCTGTAATCTCTCAAAAAAATAAGAAGGAATAAGAAACAATGTTGGGTTAACATTTAGTGTTGGTGACACTATACCACGGTTTACAATTCGTATTGAGCAAGACAAGTAGTATTGGTGACACTAAATCTTATACCCATTCCGACTCCTCACCAAGTTTCTAAGCTTTCCGCAAAGTGGATCAAGCACAAAGTTTGTCTTGCCAATTGCTTAACATGATGTGCTTGTGAAAGTAACCCTATCGTTTTTAGGGTAAGAAGCAGGTAGGTCGCTATGATCAGTGCACCTCAAACTCAAAACTGTTCTATCAGACCTACTGTACGAGACTGAAAATTATGGAGGAACATACATGAGTCCCAAAAATACAGTCAGAAAATAGAATACTACTACTTCTACTACCATATGCATGTGACTGTATAGTCACCTAAGGCAGACGTGTGTTATTCGGATATTTTTCTCTCGGCACCCACTTCTCGTAGGATATGAAGCATGCAACTAGTGCAAGATGAATAGGAAATCCAAATCGTGCGCATTGCCATTTGCCTCATAATTTTCGGAGATAAGATGAATATCTTCATCATTATCGAAGTGAAGGTTCTCGTGTACAACCCCCCTCCCTCTCAATCATGTTGACTATTGAGCCTGGAATGGTTAGCATCTTTTGAGCGTGCAGTCCAATCTCTTTGTAGCCAATGTCTAGTTTTTGGTGTCCGTTCTTAGATCCACACCTCACCACATACTGTGGCACTCAAGTATAGGTGTCGGGATTATTGCTAGGTTGGATTTGAACACGACTACCTCGACTAGTTTTGAACTTTCTTGCCAATTAATCGCCAACATCATGTTGAGTACCGTGATCGCGCTTCGTGTTGTTTAGTAGGTCGAAAAAGGAGGTAGGTGGTGAGGTTCGATGTCGGTGAGATTTCAAGTTGCTTGATCAGGCCAAAGAGTATGGAGGATCAAGCAAACACGAGCCTCAAAAATATCTCGAATGCACGATTGTCGAAATCACTTAAGAGTATCTTTGGTTTGGGGGATAATTGGGACCCATGCAACCACGCGTGCTTGTGGTTGCAATCCGCCCCATGCTTCGAAAGGAATTTCTGGCTCGACGCTTGTGTGGCCCAGTAGTTTTGGAATCATAAAAATATCGTCATCAGCGATGAGATTCGAATTACAATGAATGTTCAGCTAATTAACTCTCGGCGCAAATTTTGTGCAAATTGATTGTCGGTCGGTCGGTCGGCTCGAGCCTTAGTTTTGTGGAACATGCTCTACTTGTGGTTGGCTTTGGTTCGACTTTCCTTCAACCTCTACAGCTTGTGAAGTAAGTTCAGTTCGCAAGGGACCCTCCACCTTGATTCTAGAAAATAATTTGCAAGCCGATTTTGATTGGAATGGAGTGCAATTTCAGTCTTTCTAACAGCGAGAGATTGCGAAGGATTTAAATCACCACAAGTACAACTTCTAGATGTTGCCAAGTGGTTAATCTTCATGTTTGTAAATAAATTTAAGATTCCTCTTTCATTCAAAGGGTTTGATTATCAAACCCACACCCCAGCTCTACCTGAAGTTAGCTCAAAATTCCACCTTCTTCAAGAAAGTGGAAAGAATTAGCAAAAATGCACACTACCTGTCCACTACCCATAAAATAATATTTAGCAGTGCAACTCGAGACATTTCTACGACGATTGTAGAGGCACCTATTCCCGATCAGGATTCTATCAGCAATCTATAGGGTACCGGTATTTCGATTAGGTTGGGACTGAATTTTGATCGGCTTGGAGTTAATAGTGCCATGACACATGTCTTGGTTTTGAGTGCTAAAGTGAGGAGGAATGCGTGGTTATGGCAAACTCTAGACATTGGTAATATGTTTGGATCAACTTTTGGCTCCAAAAGTTCACAGTAAATTCAATTTAAGGAATAAAGTTACCGAAAATATTTGTAGTCCTCTTGATTTCTATCTTCCTACACATGAAAGACTTGCATCGCCTTATACTTCTCCGGATCTGGCACAAAATCTCTTACGTGATTGGTTATGGATGCCTCTACTGTAAGTCTCATGCATGTGATCTCAACTTCATCACAAATTGGTGCAACCATTCTGAACTCTATTCATGAAATGGATTGACAGAGTCCTCATGTTTTCTCCCAAGCCCTCCAAATTGCAAACATCATTTTCAGCATGAGAGTGTGCATATGCAATGGCAAAAATTTGTACGCAAAGCCCGGGGAGGTCACTCCTTGGAAGGTATTGAGAGCCATGTTCAAAAATATGTAGCGTGGGAAATTTATTCCTTCTAAAGGACGATAATTTACAGAACAACAAAGATAAATATAGGGGACTAGAAATACGTTTGGAGAATATAAAAGAGGTATATATTCCCAGAATATCCGTCAGATGTATTTTGAAGAATCGATGAATATGCGCATTGCATATTACTTCATAGTGCCCTTGAAAACATCTCTTCATTATTATTGCACATGGGAGTTCGATGCATGCAAAAAGCAAGGGCTAAAGATCCTCCGCATTGCGAAGTGATATTTGTTTTGTCTGGCTCTACTTCGAGTGCGGTTTCCATGTGTCGAGGGGTGGGCTAGTTACATGTCTCCATGTATTCTTCACATACGCTTGCGGGTTTAGTTCACCAGCGATCACGTGCGGAGGAATTGCGGCTTCAATCTCTTCGATGTCCTCCTTCGACAGCTTCACAGCCAGTGCCCCGACGTTTGACTCCAAATTCACCTTCTTCGTTGTCCCTACAATCAGACCGACGAGGTATCATCAAGTTTGGAAGCTCAAGCCAAGTAACAGAAACTTCAAGTAAGGTGAGCGGGCCTGATTTCAGTCGCTCATCTTCATCTGACACCGGTATTATTTAACTGGTGTGCGGATTGATGAGGAATCTGGATCCACGAAATTTGTTAAGTATTTGTAGGCTCAACGTAATTGAGCCGGGGACTTCTGTGATCATTTGGAGAAGAAAGAGAATCGTCGCTTTGATAATGAATAAGAAACTCATGACCTTCAAAAATCCTGAGGAAAATGGCGACGGCCTTGATCGGATTTGCTCATCCTCTCGTACGAATTGCGTGTATTAGATCTGGAAAGTGGGCTAATCTGGTAAAGTGACCATTTAGGGCCCGTCTACCTCAACTAGGAAGCATAAATTCGCCTAATTGAGAAGGTGCACAGATGAAGCATCAACCAATACTCACATGCTTCTCTTATTTGGAAACCTAAATTTGATGTCCTCCAAAAATGGAGACCAGAAAGGCACGTGTTTAAAAGAGATTGGATCACGTGCTCCAAACCAAAATGATGACCATTCTAGGCACAATGTAGTCCACATAGTTGAGGGGAAAAAGATACGACCCGTTTGAGGAGCACGAGAATCTTCACGTTGCTGGTGATGAAGATATTCATATGAGTTCCGAAATTTATGAGCAAAGTGGCCACGGCCTCGATTTGGATTTGCTGACCATCCCGTACTATACTGATCGCGTGATTTGTATCCGAGGTGAAGTCATCGGCTAGTCAGAGAAAGGTAACCATTTCAGGGGTTTGTCTACCTTCAGTTGGTCAGGAGAATTTGACGATTTTCACATACCTGGAATCGGCACAATGTCCTTGCCCTTGTGGTGAACCCATGCCAATGCGAGCTGGTTCAAAGAGCACTTCTTGCTGTCTGCGATTTGTTGGACGCGCTGACGAAGTTCTTCGTTCTTTGTCAAGTTCTCACCCATGAACCTTGGGTGGTTCTGCACAGTAGTGTATTCCACCACGACAGTCAGGAGCCAAAACGCGCAACATACGAAATGTTCATCTTCTGCATAATGTTGTGAAAGGGAAAAAGCAGACAATGTTATAATCTCCTGGTACACAGATGTTTATATATATGTGAATGTTGTTGTTTCTTTTGCAATTTTACCATAGACCCAAATTGTTGATCAGTCTCAGGGCCACTCAGCCGATTAGGAATTCTGTTCAGGTCCTGTTTCCTGTGACAACGGGGACATTCCAATTGTGTTTTATAACACTGTTTCCGACCATATAAGGTTGATGGGTCTTAATATGGTTACTTTTTCTGGCCCACTTCCCTTAGTTTGAGGCACACATTAGTGATATAGAAGCAAGATTTTTGTAAAGTTACCTGTCTCGTATCTTGTACTGTATTGTCCTCTGGCGTGTAACCAGCAAAGAATCCGCGTCCAAGGGGACTGTACGCCACAATCCCAATCCCTAATTCCCTGCGGCAAAAAATGAAGAAGAGCGACGCACCCATCCACCCGAGTTATATTGTTGGACCTAATTTGAAAATGACGTAAATTCTTGTGAAGGATATTGAATGCATGGTAAAATCCATATGAATACACCAAACATCGAACTCAATCCACCATCGATGCTCAGTAATTGTCTTATAATCATTGGGTGGCACCTAGAGAGGGGTGTCATATGACACTTGGTGCGTAATGACAAAGTCAGGAAGACCACTCTAATTAGCATGGCACACCAATTTTAATGCCCCCACTAAATCAAATGTTTAGTCAATGTAGAGATCTCATATCAAGTGATTGGTTACCTGCACGTTGGGATAATCTCTTCCTCAATATCCCGGGTCCAAAGAGAGTATTCTACTTGGAGAGCTGTGATGGGATGCACAGCGTGGGCGCGCCGAATGTCCGCAGCCGAGGCCTCCGATAACCCTAAATATTTCACCTTCCCCTCCTCCACTAGCTCCTTCATAGCTCCCACCTACATTTTATTAACCATCAAGACACGTTGCATTTGCAAAGAAATAGCTCAATCAAGGCCACAACATGTTGGTGAATCAAAGCATCATAGATTACGACATAGGGTTTTGTAAGGGAGTAAAAGGGGAAACCCTAAGAATAAGAGACCCATGAATCGAGACACAAGATTTCTTTAATCACCTAGCTGTAAGAGTTGTCATTAGAATAAAATTTGTCCGTTACAACTTGTCTATTGCAACTCATGCTGTGAAAATGCATAGATGAACAAATGTAGTTGTCCGCCGGAGGATTTTTGGTTGCAATTTTGGGACATATGGCAACCAAAATGATGTATTTATACAATTTCTTGCAATGGACAAGATTTCCTTCTACCGTATACATATCAATCCACATCCATAGCCGAATTTCAAAGCAGTCTCACATACGTGTCACATCGCCACTCGCTTAGAGAAGGCATGTGACGCCATAGCCGACGCATTGGTGCTATGTCCTATAGCTGGTTCAAAAGGGTGACTGGCTTGATTGCTTTGGTCATAGATTATGTCCGGAATTGTACAAGAAGGGACCGGCTACTCGGAATAGTCCAGTACATGGAAACATGGGTCGAAATGACATAGACCAGACACTACAAGGATATGAATTCTAGGCAATTGACATATAACACTAGAAACTTGTCCTATGTAATTGGAGAATTTGCAAATCTAGCACGACATGGGACGATTGTGTAGGACTCGTATGCTAGTAGTGAGAATGATCAAAATGATCAAAGATGACATTATGTCAATTAGATCATCTTGCAAGCGACACATTTTTGGCAAAACGACCATAATTGGATCGCCTTGCCTTTAACATGCTCTTGGATGTTCCTAGTAGTCAAGTCTCTTTCTTGTACAATACCTACACTACAAGCATATGAGTCCTAGGCAACTCGTCATCTTGCGTCGGTGAACATTGTCTTGCGTCACATGAAACTTTGAGAAATTACCATTATGCTAGATTTGCATAAAATTTCACCAATGCAAGACGAGTTGCCTAGGACTTATATGCTGGCGTGCTTGTCTATAAGGTAGAGAGCAATGTTGGTCTAGTTTATAGGTGAATGCATAATATCAATAATTATGCATCAATAATGGTTCCAATGAACCTACCCATGAGTATCTAAATTGGAAAATCAATCAAATATTGATATTCGGTGAGTATGTCAAGGTGGGGAAACATCTTTGTATACCCAAATTATTATATGGGTCAACACCATTCTAAACCCTAATGAAACTAGGGTGATTTTACCTAGGTATGAGGATATATAGATCCGAATGATAACGAAAACAAAAGGACCGTCAATATTCCATACCCTACTGGTATCCCAAAATGAGAAATCCTCGTTCTAGATACCCAAACTGTATTACAAATAAAAATAATATGTGATACCAGACCTGCAACACAGGTAGAGAGTCATATAAGAAGCAAGTTAGTTCCTTACAGTGATTTCAATGGGGACTTTAGTATCCACACGGTGTTGGTAGTAGAGATCGATGCACTCTACATCCAAGCGCTGCAAACTTGCCTCGCAAGCAGAGTGCACGTACTCCGGGTCACCTCGCACTTTGGTCTCGCTGCCTTCACGGACAGCGCCAAATTTCGTCGCCAATTGCACCTTGTTGCGGATACCTTTAATGGCCTGCACGCACACTCATTATTGAACATGGAACAAATGGAGTGCGTGAACATATCAGGTCATAGGCACCTGTTACTTGACGTCAAGGCAGATTAATATTCAAATTTGCTACATTCCTACTACTTGTGTTGTGGTCGGCACTCGCTTCAGCAGGAGGAGGCATGTTCATGGGCATCAAATTTGTGAGAGCTTCCACTAACTGAAACTAAACATGCGGCTGCAGAGACCAAAATGAGCTGCTACCAAGAATTTATCCTCCCAACAAGCGAGCACGAGAGAGAGACAGAAAGAGATGCTTCACAGCTTGGGCTTAGACTGGGCTGCAGAATGTCCAATTATTTGACCCCACAGGCGAAGAGACATTTATGCTTGCTCTCCCGTGAAGTTGACGTATCTATCTATCTATCTATCGATCATATTTGAGTTTGCTAGACTGGGCTCATATAAACTTCTGATGCCTCACTAATTCCAACATTTGAGCTGCTACAAAGATCTCTCTCGGCATGAATAAGGACGCTTCACCTTGATCTTAAGCGCGAGCTCTTATGTGAACCCGAAACATGTGAGCCCGAAACGGGTTTACCAGAGAAGCTTCCTCTAAACATTAGATCGAGGTGCGTGAGAGAGAGATGACTCCACCCAACAGATCGATGTGAATTAATGAGAGGCGCTAATTTCGCGCCTGCGAACACAAATTGAGCTCATACGCAAAATTATCCGGGCTACAAACAAGTCACCACAACTGGAATCGACCCACATCGTAAACTCACCTTTCCCACGAGAACCTCGTTGGTGTGAGGCCCGTATATGTCGGCCGTGTCGAGGAAAGTGATGCCCATGACCTCGACAGCCTCCCGGATGAGCTCCACCATCTCCCCCACCGGCTTGTCATAGTGCCCATAGCTCCTCGTCATGCCCATGCACCCCAAGCCTTGCGCCGAAACCTCAAAACCCTGAGACCCCAACTTCACTCTCGGCACGTCCACTACCCCTGCCATCTCCACAAATTATGAATCGAACTCAAACAACCTCAACGTCGCACAAATCTATCAGTTACAATGAGAGCTTGGAAGCTATATATTCTATGCAGGTCGACTGATTGATGTCTAGTCGCCCTGAAAGTTCGACTTCTCTGAGCTGCGGGAGGCTTGGATCCGAGAATTATGAGAGAGGAGATGTTCTGCAGGTCGAGTTGGATCGTGGGATTTAAGTTTGCAGTAAGTGTGAGTATGAGCTCCCGAGTGCTTTTGTAGTGCGGGACTATCATCTGTAGTGTCAAACTAGCGGCCGAGGTACAAGGGAGTCTAAGGTAGATGGGTCTTAAATGGTTACCTTTTCCCACTAGCCCACTTCCTCCCTCCTAGGATATGAAACACGCGATTAGTATGAGATGGTTAGCAAATCCAAATCAAGGTCGTCGTGAGTTTGGGAGTTCATATGAATGTTTAATTCATTATCAAAGTGAAGATTCTCGTGCTCATTAAATGGTCAAATAGGTACCTTTAATTATGTTGACTATTGAGTCTAGAGTGCTTATCAAAATTTGAGCATTGAGTTCAATCTCTTTGAAACGCATGCCTTATTGGTATTTGTCCTTGGACTTAACAAAATGATCACCGTACCATGGATATTATTAGACTAATTTGAGGTTTCGGATGGCATCGGATTGTTTAGAAACATCCATTTATAAACCGCAAATATTTAAAAACTTTTTGATTCCACCTTTCCTAATAGATGGTTTTACAACGTACATTGACCCACGAATTGCTAGCAGTATGGGGAGGTTGCCAAGCAAACCATGTAGCTATGGTAAGTTCCAAGGGAGTTTCTAGTGTTCTTAGGTCAGTGTTCTTTAGGCGAGGCACAATGATCACCGTACCATGGATATTATTAGACTAATTTGAGATTCCGGATGGCACAAACATTTAAAAGCTTTTTGACTCCACCTTTCCCAATGGGTGACTTTATGACGTACGTTGACCCACAAATTGCTAGAGGTATGGGGAGGTTGCCAAGGAAACCGGGTAGCTATGATAAGTTCCAAAGGAGTTCCTAAGTTTCTTAGCTCAAGGTGATGACCACCTTACCAAGGCTACATAATAGATCAAGTACCAAGTTTTAGAAAGCCAAAACGAGCCAACTTCAATGTTGCCCTATAAGATATGCAAGCGTTATTGTGGCTACTTTTCTTAATTGAATCCCTAGTTTTGATTGTATGTGGTTTGGAGAGGATCAAAGAGTAAACATCATAAAGACACGTGTTTAAAAGAGATTGGAGTACGTCTACAAATATTAATAGTGGATGTTCAACTATTCTACATGCAATGAAATGAAAGGGAGCAAGCATAGTCAAATATACATAAAAGTGTTCCAGTAAACTAAAACCATAATTTTTTTGTCAAATGCCTAAACGTAGTAGCAAAGTGTGGTTCTTTTTTCATGGTGCTCTCTATTGTTGTGTTCGGTACTCAAATAAAGAATATCAAGATCCCGGGTATGCAACTCCGGTATTATATGGCCCCTAATTATAATAACTTATAATGCATTTCAGTCCAATCTCAAGTGATATAATTTGTTTTAATGTAGGAAACTCTTGTAGCTCTTCTAACACATGAATCCAAAATGTATTTATATATAGGAAATGAATATTCCTTGAAGCATATAATTGCATTAAAAACCTAACTATATGAGTTTTTTTGAAATACACTGAAGGCCACTATTATGATTTTGTTTGGAGAAAAAAATCAATTTAATGTAATTTTATCATGTTCTAAACAAGTTCTAGACAATTACGTGTTCAATATATCTACTTGCACACTACTTGCACTGTCTTCTAGAGTATGTAGATTTTTCTTGAAAAAATAATTAGCAACATAAACTGATTGGCTTTGTAGATCAATGAGTTTTTCAATTGTTTATGATTTTTTCCTTCACAAAATTCAAAGTTAATATACAGTTTAGAATCACTTTTGCTGAAGCCTATGCAGGGTAATGCAGGGTACTTGACGTGCTTGCGCACAAAATTGATTTTAAAGTCCATGATGTCAAAGAGGCTAATGGGACTGAAAGTACGTCATGATGGTTTCAAACCATCTAATTACCTAGAGTGGCAGAGTGCAGTAGCCTTCTTGAGATAGAGGCTAAAGTCCATTTGGTGGTCCAATTGAAAGAAAGACTTGAAGCTCCGTAGAACAATATCTTGAAATAATGATGGAAACTCATCTCTAATGGGCTTATTTAGGGGACATGTGCCTCATTTTCAATCGCATTATAGGAGCAAGAGTGGCAAAGTCTAATTTCTCTAGAGATAAGGATACTCGTCCATCGTCCATTGGCAATGGTTCAAGGTGTGGTAAGCGGCAATGATCTTGTGTTGTGGTGGTGTCAATGGTTTCTTCAGGTACAACTCACATTCATAATTGAGAAAACCCTTGAGGTGGAGGTAATCTAGTTTCTTCCCACGTAGATGGAAAGAGCTCCACTGTGAGCAAGAATCCTTCCACCCTTTAATGCGTCCTAGTTTGGGTGGGGAATCCTTCTTCACACACCTTAAGCTACCACTTACACATGCACCTTCATTCCAATGGAGTGTGAGTGGAGTGGTGTGCAATACACCCTTTTATTACGAACTCACAAGCATTTATAAACACTCGTGTTACAACAACATGTTCAAATCCTTACAATGTTCCTAGAATGATAGACCTAATTACCTCACCCTAATTCTTCTTATGTTCACCACCTGTGAGGCCAAACCACCCACCCTTAAGCGTCCTAGTCCGGGTGAGGGAATGGGTATCACATTCATGTTCACATAGCTCCCTCTTACCAACTTCATAAAACTCCATTTCAATTCCCATCAATTCTTGCACACCAATTTATTCCATAATAAGAGTACAAGCATTGAAAAATGCTCTTCTCTAGTTATCCCCTTCTCTCTACACTAAGTTACACACTTACTACCAAAAGCTCATCCCCCTAAGCTACCCTCTAATGGTGGAGTCAAATCCACCTAATGCCCTTGGACCTTGACCCTTGGACCTTGGCCATACCCGGCTCATACCCGGTCCTACACCGGATCCTACACCGGTCCTCGGCCCCGCACCTTCGGCCACAAACCAGTAGCAATGTGCCTCAACCTTCGGCCACAACCAGTAGCAATGTGCCTCGGCCCTCGGCCACAATTCAGTAGCCTTCGGCCCACAAATCCGTAGCAATTTTACCACAACCCAGTAGCAATGTGCCTCGGCCCTCGCCACAATTCAGTAGCCTTCGGCCACAACCCAGCAGCCTTGTGCCTCGGCCCTCGGCCACAAGTCAGTAGCCTTCGGCCCACAAATCCGTAGCAATTTTACCAATACCTCGGACCACAACTTAGTAGCTAAAATGGAGCTCCTTGAGCTCCCCCCTTGCTCCACACACAAAAAGAGAGAGAGAACCACAAAAGAACCAAGAAACTTAACCCCTCACCTCTCTCCTACTTAGTAGGACCTAATCTTATCCACTAAGCCCTCACCCCCTAAACCGACAAGATAGGTCCCAATTCAAACACTTAACCCCAAGGTCCTTCCCCTTGCTTTATCAAACACCACTCACTTGCCCAAAGCACTCCCTAATGCCACTAAGCTTCTAATTAACCACACAAAATAGGCTTAAGGCCTAAAACATAAATCCACACCAAGCCTCACTCTT
This sequence comes from Polytrichum commune, assembly GCA_950295325.1. Classification (NCBI taxonomy): domain Eukaryota; kingdom Viridiplantae; phylum Streptophyta; class Polytrichopsida; order Polytrichales; family Polytrichaceae; genus Polytrichum; species Polytrichum commune. The sequence continues at coordinate 51,612,148 of OX485807.1, forward strand.
TTTATACTTTTTAATATTTCAATAATAACCTCCAATGCAATTCTAAGTAAATTCTAAACATAAAACAAATATGAGCAACCATTTTGGGCTCATACCACCCTCCTACTAGTCCAGCACTAGTACCCACGTTTGCACCATGAGCTAAGTTCAACCCTCTCCACTGCAACCCCCTTTAGTCTTGAACTATGCAAGCTTAATTTCCACTAATTGTGCGGGAATTAAGGGCAACACCCTCATCTCACACCCACTGGTAGAACAAAATTATCCCTACACCTAAACCGCCTCCCTTCCCTAACCAACGTCATGCAGCAGAGTTGGGCGCTACAACAATTGCAGTTTCCCCCTCCCTACAGCTGCATTGACAACTCTTCTCAAGGCAGGCTAGTGTTTGGATTAGCTCCCAATCACCCCTCTACTACTTTGCCGTCCGGCACCATGCGCAATAGCTCTTGCTCACGCCACTGCCGCATTCTTCCCACCAGTCGCCGGCCGAAATCACCTTAATGCCAATTGCAGTTGTGTCCCCTACCCTTGCAGCAATTGCCTCCTCACAAAACCCACCACAGGAGCAATTTCTAGCTGCGCACACCTTTGATCCTGCAATTGCACTCGGGGAGTTCACTGCGATAATATTAGAAAACAACGTGCGGGAAAATATAGGGTAATTTATATTCACAAAAGGAAAAACTTAGAATTTTCTTAGAAGTAATATAGGTGAGTATGTATGATAAAATTTGTATTATAAATAATATACGCTTGATACAAATAACGCACATTTTTTAAATATTTGTAAAAATATACCGTAGGATTTAAGGATCTTAGGTTTTTTTTTTAAATAGGGTGTCCTTTGTGTTCAGAGGCGGGAAGATTTTGGATGAAAAACTACGTCGATTCACTTGAAAAAATGGGATGAAAGATTGATGAGGGTGGCTGACGGATTAGGGTTTAGGAAAAATTGGGGGAGAACGTTGCTGGAGGATTAGGTTTTGAGAGTTTTTTTCACTGTTCTAAGAGGTGGGGTTTGCGGTTTAGTGTTGGCGAGAGTTTTTTCTTCGACGTTGTTGACTTTCTGAGAGGTGGGGTTTGCAGGCGGCCTGTGTAGGTCATTCTCTCTCTCTACTTTGAATGGAGGTCGAATCTTCATAACGACCACACAAATCCAGCTTTGGAACTCGTGCCAGCATGTAAGTCCCATTTCACTCCCAAGTCCTGAGTCCAGAACGATGGTTGCCATCCGTTTGTTGTTGGTGTTTTAGTTGTTTTTTTTACACTCAGTACCGTTGTGTTTAATTGTGCGTGTAACTTGATTGAGGAACATGGGCTGATTTTGTTGTTTGAAACTGTTTATGAACACTCTTAATGTAAAACCTTGTTGTGCCTTGGATTTTGGTGACTAAGTATTTTGAATGCTCTTAAACCCTTTGGAGCAAAATCAAATAATTATAATGAACATACCTAGCTTAAAATTAGAGCTTCATCAAATTTAAAAGTAATTATAGGGTCATTTAAAAAACAAGAAATTAGCAAATTATATAATAATATGGTACAAAAAATTAAGAATGGATAATTAAATACCCTTTGAATAAATACCCTTGTCACGCATGTGTGTACATATATACATGTCTAGTGAACTCCCCGAGCAATTGCACTCAACAACACCACAATAGGTTCCAGACGGGGACAACCTTCAAGGATGTGAATGATCGGGGTGGGCTAGTCCCGAATGGCATAGGCACCAAATTTTGTTTATGCAGTAAACAAGTAGGTTTATGCTTCCTACCCAATCTATTCAGCCTAGTTAATTCGACACATAAGGACGGTCACGCACATCTAACCCCTTCCACATGATGGTTCCTCACCTAACTGCCTAATTCGGCAAGTAACCATTGTCACCTAGTTCAGAAATTTCATGCACAACAACCTCATATCATGGCAAGGTGCTCAATCATCCCCTTTGGTCCTACTCAACAATGCATCCCTTCTACCCACTCACGGTCCTAGTGCTGGATGAAACCCCAAAAGTCAGCAGTAGGCACAAGTTCTGCATTGATTGAAGGGTGGCAAGTGCAACCCTCTGCTGCGGCTGCGACTGTACAATCTAAGTGTTTCACGATGCTGACATCATGCTAATATGTGCAACTTAGTACAACCGGCGTTGCCTTGTGTCACCCAAAGTTCCTCACCCGTGATTTCGTCTTAGTCCGAGTGCGGAATTTTGGACTAACACGTAATTACCCTTGCACCCGTTGTCCTAGCCTCCTTTGTCTCGCCATCTTTCATTAGGGGGTCCTCCACCCTCTCCATTGATTGTGCACTTGATTTATTTCAACCAAAAGAGTGCGGGTGTTTAAAAACACTTACCTCAATGGTCAATCACCAATACGTTCAAAGTTACACACACCCCTTCCTACCTAATGAATCCAACACTTTAAATCTAAACATCATAAGTCTAAAAACTATAAGAGTGAATATTATAAATCCAAATACTATAATTCCAATACTAAAAATCTAGATGCTAGAGCTAAGCACTTGTTCATGAATGCCTTGAGTCTAAATCACATCTAATAATGTAAGGCTAATCTTCAAGACTAATTGATCTTGACTCTTCATCTTATAACCTCGCACACCTACATGCATCTCTCTTACTCCACACACACACAAACTCACCTACTTCAATAATGTAACTTTGTAAGTCTAACAAAACTAAATGCTCCAATGTTTCACAAACATAACTTTGCAAGTCTTAATAATCATAGGTGTGGATAATATAAATCCAAGCACTACAATTTGAAGACTATAATTTAAACTCTAAACTCTTCCAAACTACACTACTCCTAACAAGAGGTCAAACCTACTTAAAGGCCAACTAGTCTTGGTTCTTCACCTTAAAATCATGCACATACACGTGCTCCTATCTTACTTCCCACACATCCACACTTATAACCCGTGGGGTGTCAAGGAGCACGAAGGAAAGAGGAAGAGAAAGGGAAGAATGAGGGCTTATATAGTGAGTTGAGAGGGAGTAGGTGAGCATCCTTAAGATAAGCCTTCGTAATCCTCCTCTACTTTGTAGGCTCTCATCTTATCTTCTAAGTCTTTGTCCCTCAAACGAACAACCTAGATCCTAATTCAAACTTTTAACTCAAGGAACTACCATTGGTTCTCCACCTACTACACTCCCCAACTAAGGAGTTTCCTCACACTACTAATCTTCTAATCAATCCACTTCACACAAGCCTAATGCTTAAACATAACTTCCTTCAAGCTTCATTCTTTTTATATTTTTTGTGAATAATCATAAAACATGAAAACATAACTTCTAATGGTTTCGAAGACTTAAGAACACATGTGAGCACCATTTTGGGCTCACACCTTGCCTTACCCGCTCTTACCTGGGCCCAATTCGACCAGTTAGCGACAAACAAGCTTGCTAATGGCCCGGTTCGTTTGCACTGTTGGGGCTATTGCGATTACCAAGGAAACATTCCTAAGTTGATGGTTACGATGTGGTGTGGATCTAACCCCAGGTGAGGCATAACAGCGGTTCGATTCACTGCTTGATTGCCTGATTTTGTGCGTCCTCATACATGACCACGGTGACCGGCCTGGTTTCATGTGGCCTCCCTTTGTTACCTCTTGCAATGCTCTTTCGAGTTAGCCCCGCTCCGGGTTCCCCATGAGCCAAACGCAATTACAGTTCTCCTCACACCCACTACAACAATCTTACTTCCAACTGATCCCACTTCCCTTCGTTGCCACCTATGTTATTAACCTCTCCGAAGCAACCCCACACACACTCCTCCTCAATGAAAGAAAACACGCAAAAAAAAACAATGGACAACAATGACCCAAGCAAGAAGGGAAGTTTGTGCTCCCTCTCTCTAGAGAGCCCGATCGTAGTTAGGCCAATCGCTCCCTCATGACCAACTCCCTTCACTAGGGGACCACAACGTGCCTCCTTGCCACCTAGTTGCTTCTGAATCTTCGCAATGTCCCTAGCTCGATCCATGCTCCTAAGTGCATGGATCCCTCCCCACCGGTTCTCAACGCCCTATGCCGTTCAACCCAGCAGGGCTTCCGCATGCTCTTCTCCGGCTCTCTTCCTCTTGCGCCTAATGAGCCTCTCCTTCCCTACCTCCCGAGACCCCTCCAAATTCATCATTTTTTGTCGCACTGCTCGGCATCTTGGGGGCTGCCCGGAGAAAAAGAGGCTTGACTCTTTCTCTTTGACCTTTCCTTGCACTTTTCCTCTACCTTCCAATTAGCCTAGTTATTGCAATTTCACTTAGCTTTTGTTTTTCCCTTATCCTTTGAGTGGTTTTCACTTTTCTTTTACTTGCTTCTTACTTCCGAAATACGTCATTTTAAGAGTAATTAGCATGTGAGTGCAACTTTTGGGCTCACATCCACTCTTCAACAACAAATACCTCCTTGATATTATCATATGCTATTTTAGATTTGGTTGGGTTGTCATGTGTGTTCCAATGAGATAGACCCCATGATGTTTTCCACATGGTTGTTGAATTGTGTTAGGTGTTAAATCCATGTTTGGCCAAGTGTCGGGAAAGTGGGGCTAATTTATAGACTAACCAAGTAGGGGGAGATGTAGGTGAGCCATTGTTGAAAGCCTATAATGACCTTGAAAGCATGTAACTCTATGAGAAGTTCTCCAATTTTGGCCAACAAAATATGATAGGTAGTCGAAGTATGCACTTTGACGTAAGTCGTCATTGTTGAAGGTAGAGCATTAGGTTGCTTGTAGTCATAGGATTGTGACTGCTAGAGGTATATAGAAAGGGTTTGATTTAAGTGGCTGGAAGGTGCAAATGCGTATTAAATTCAAAGAGAGTTTGATAAGAATGATTTGAGGAAGCAAAGGTATAATAGAATTGAAGATGGTATGATTTTAGTGATTCGAGATTGGAAAGGCACAATTGAGTTGTAGAGGGCTTGATTTGAATAATTTGAGGGTGCAAAGGTACATTTGAGTTGAAGAGGACCTAATTTGAATGGTTTGCAAGTGCAAATGCATATTAGAATTGAAGAAGGCATAATTTGAGTGCTTGAAGAATACCCACGCACATTAGAATTGAAGGGGGTATGATTTGAATGGTTTGGGGGGGGGGGGGAGGGGGGTGGAAAACATACAATTTGAGAGCCAAAGAGTTTATTTGAGTCCAAGAGTCTTGGAGGCTTTGCTTAGTTTGAGATTCAACCTTCAGATAAGAACCATGTCTTTAGAACAAAAGATGTACTTTGTGGATGGAGCGGTGTATGAAATGATTTTGGTTTATAAGAACAGAACTAAGGATGGTTCCATGTGGATTTTAGGACCTAGTTCATTTAGGGTAATAGGTCTTTTTGAATTTAAGATGAAAGCTTCAACTATCATATTGACAAACGAATCCGGTACATCCACATTTCAAATTCTCTCTGACGCAATTGTTAAAATTGGAGCCCACCGATGATAGTGTGATCGTGCTATCAGATTCAGAAGATGACATTTGTGAATTTGTTGATCTCTCAGGTACGTCGTCATTTCCATTTAGAAGTGCAAATTCTAATCCTTCACAACAACCCATGCATGCAGCTAAATCCCGATGTAGTCTTATGTACAAGATGTTGGTTCGCCAAATCATGCCTTTTCAACGTTCTTCACTACATCTTTCACCTTCATATATAGGGTTGACTATTATTGATGCCTTGAAGCTTACAAAGTCGAGAAAAAAATCTAAATCAAATTTCGTATCCATTGATTTTGACAATATAGATGTTTGTGATGTCAAATACTTACCATCTTTTTTTGATGGCGACGTTTTGTTTATCTTGCATCATGTGGCACATAAAGTTCCAAATACATATGGTCGCTCAATGGACAGCATAGACAAGATGTGTGACGGTCACCCTTGGTGCACCACCAAACCACAAATATCCAAAATGATATTGGACTGTCTTTCTGGCACTCTATCTGTGCAGGTCATCTCCAATGTCAGAATGACTAGTGTGATTACATGCATCGCAATCGGGGTGTGTGCAACAATATCGAATGGGCCAGTTCAACTCTTCTACCATTTATTGTGGGCAATGTTGCCCCTACTAGGTTTACTATCGAGTGTAAGGTATGCCGTTTTATATCTTTGTACATTACTTTGTGCTATGCTCGAATAATATACATCCACTCCACATCCATTGGGATGTCCAAGGTTTGCATTCATCTTGATGTACATGATCACCGCATGGCCAATGGTATATGCCGTGAATCATTGGACATGACATATCAATGCATTGCAAATGAAGTATTGAAAACACGCACAACAAAAGAATTCAACCATAGTTATGGCAATGAACAAACAATTTTTGGCCGATTACCTTCTTAAATCTCTTACAAGTGGCGAAGGCCATCACATGGTTGGTTCGTCCTTAAAGATGGTCATGGACAAATTCAACATTTTTGCGTCCCTAAATTGTCGTAACTTTGTGTTTGGATCAAGTAGTTTTTTGCATAGTGGAATGAGAACTATAGATAATATTATGACACTAAAAAACCATTCTACTTTTAAGTTCGTCCATGGTAGTCGGTTCCCAAGGCAATCAAGGACAAAATGTTTGTATTCAAGATGTTTGTAGATTTTCTAGGTAGTGGTGTGGAGTTTGTGAAGAAGATACAAGTTAGAGGGGACATAGAAAATTTGTGGATTATGTTTAACCATATCAAACGTTTGAAAGACTAGACAATAATGACTTGTCATATGTACGATAGTTGATATTATAAAGTGTTGACCATTGCGTGATGTGATATACAATTTGAAGATGGTGCAACACAAACTTTCTTTTGGGAAAATTTAAATATTTTCATGGTGTAATATGATGTACCAAACATAAACTTCAAAGGGTACATGGCAAACATTGCTCAAGCTAATTGGAATGCGGTGAGGATGATTTACGGGAACGGTGACCAAAATCTACATATGGTCACACATAAGCGTACGTGTCTTTCCATTGGTCTGCAAGCTTTGATAAGGCATATCAAACCATCGTTGTAGTTTCAACATAAGAAAATATGCAAGGATTGTAAGGACATGAAAACAATGGACAACGCCGATACTAAGAACCATGTGATACGTTCTCGGGGGGTTCACTGGCCAAAATCGTAGAACAACGTGCGATAAAAAATAAGGTCTAATATATTCATTGTAGATAAATTTTGTAAAAAACTTACATATAATATAGGGGGTTTTAAAATAGTGAAAATTGATTACATGTAAAATACCATCACACCTTTATTTAAAAAAATACCATATCTTATAATATTTTCTGCAAGGTAAATAGCCCCCCAATGAATAGGTCCCGAACGCACGTGTATACAAAATATAAGAGGGAGTAAACCCCCTGAGGATTCGTTCTCGGTGGTTGTCATCCGGAGTTGCCTCAGTAGAAAACATTCTCAGTCTTTCAGAGTAGTTGGGTTTTTAGCACTTCCATTACAAATAATAAGGTGGTTATATGTTATTTGTAAGTACATACCAAACTTCATTATTCAATATCATTCAATTTTTCTTCATTTATATACATATCTATCATGTGTTTCTTATCCTCATATTTGTGTGTTGTTCATATGATATGACAATAGAAGAATGTGCAAAAATGCCAATATGCAACCTTGCTGAGATTGTATACAACAACTGGCTCCAACAATCTGGCAACAAGATGACTTGCTTATTTGAAGCTATAGTGAACGACATGATCCGTGCCTTCATGCAAATCATAAATTACCGGACATAGTTGAAAGGGGGGGCCTAATGCTAAAGGTCATGATTCGGCGTCCTTGAAACTCAAAGCGGCTACCAAGTGTGGAGATCCAAAAATGTTGGTTGATGTCATGAGGTCTTACCCAGGGGTAGAAGATATAAATACCAAATATTATGCATTGGAAGGGTCTGAGCTCTTTGGTTTCACCAAACGCAAACTCAACCTACTACCGGGTGTTGATTATGATTCTAATCGACTCGACAAAGTGAACTATTCTATTCCTCGCCCCAATACCCGGGCAACTCGTCAACATATAGAAGAATCGTTGTGTTTTGCAGAGCATGGTGTGGATCATACTACATCCATGTTAGAGACTAATTGTTTTGCTTCAAAGTGACACATTGGAAGATTGCCACTGAACTCAACCAAACGATGTTGAGCATTGCAGGCCATTACATGGACTATGTGTAATGCCAAAGTCAGGACTAGCAAATATGACATACTTGCTCCAACATATAAAGGGCTCAGGAACGAATTTCGCTCTCCCAACAATGTGGAGTATGAATTTTGGTTCTGCCCTGACGACATCAAGCATTGTATGAGTGGTAGTAAGAAGAAATATGTGTTGGATTGGCCTATAATACCCAACATGTGGTTGGTGAAAATAGGTACCAATTTATCGAGAAAGGAGATTTTGGCACTTGAAGATGTCGGATTTCAACTATAACAGAGGAAGACATTATCCCCTCGTTGTAGGCTTTCAACAATCACAACCCTCCCCATTCCTCGCTTGCATTTTTGTATGCCACCAAACCTAGATGCCCACCCTACATTCAAGTTTGAGAAGACAGTGCATGGAAAAACAACACCAACACTAGATTACAAAAACAAATGAGAAAGCGTTGGACTCGTGGATGGTTACTATGTGGTTGGGGTCACTGCCATTCCATATACATGCTTTGGAGTGATAATCAACATTATCTCTAAGAAGGATATCACATATTGTGTCACAATTGGCGACATCCCGCATTGCACATGCCCGGATTTCATGAAAATGTCCTCTCATGCATTGGGAAAGAAAGGGAAATGGGTGTATTGTAAACATCTTTATTATGTGTTTAGATTTTTGTGCAAGGTGGATTATGAGAGTGGCAAATTCATTCATGCACTTATATATACCTACAACGAGGTCATGCAACTACTTGAACTTGCTGGTATTATAGAGTGTGAGTAGTATTGCATGTGTTCTCTTAAGCCGCAGATATAAGAATGTCAATAAATGACATGTATTGGTTTGGATTTTTAGAATAAAAATCAACAATGGACCAGAAGTATTCCAAATGATCCATGGTAATACGCCTCCTTCATTCTTGTTTCATTTAAAATATATCCAATTTACAATTGAAAATACGCAATTTATGTAGTACCAAATTTAGTTTATGAATCCTAAATCCATTAACCTTTACTAAATTTGGATTCATTACTCATGTGTTACCACTCATTACTCATATGTTATTGCTTACCGCCCACTGCTCACTACTCATCACTCATCGCTCATAAGATGGTTTCCCTCGACATGAGACTCTGGAAATGATATACTAGACTATGACTATAAACTGACATAAGTGAAAGTTTGTATCCTCTTGTTTTAATGTGCATGGCATTATATGTGAAAACTAATGTAGTGAACCATTGACTCAATTTTGAGAATTAGTGTACATATAGTGTGGTCCACACCAGAGCCCTACATCGGGCGCCCATACCCATGCCCATGCCCATACCCACCCATGCCCATGGGTTTTGGGTGGGCATGGGTGCAATATTATTGTTCATGGGCGGGCATGGGTGGGCATGGCTGCGCTATTATTGTTCATGGGCGGGCATGGGCGGGCATGGGTGGGGCATAATTACACAATTACACAATTACACAATACACATTACATAATTTTTGAATACATGGGCGCAATTTGAATAGCATGGGTGGGCATGGGTGGGCATGGGTGCGCACATGTCATGCTATGGGTGGGCATGGGTGGGCATAGGTCGTTGCTGATGGGCATGGTCTGGGTATGGGTGCAATTAGAAAGGAAAATGTTGGGCTCTGGTCCACACTATACACTATACACCATCACACATCAAAAGTGATGTGGAACCTTTTACTTCAAGAATTTGTTGTATCTATCTCTCCACATACCCAAAATTTGTGGAAATGCTATTCAACGAGGACTATCTTGGAGGCAACGATTATTTCCAATTAGGTTGAATCTACTTTTGAAAATTATTTTAGAACTCTAATTCTAAATTCAAAAGCATCCCAATAAAGTGGGTATGAATTGGATTTCACTTTGCTAGAAGTCTCTGAAATTTACACTATATTCCATCCAATTGAAATATTGTGACTTCTAACGTAAACTTTTGAAGTTACATAAAATGTGGGTTGGAATACGATGTGCCACCACAATATTTCACCAACTTTTTGTAGTGTTGGTTTCCTCGTATATAGTGTGGTCACAATATTTACCATAAACAGTGTAGTTCACCATCATCACATGTTGGAAATCTAGTTCATGGATGTTTCGTATCTAGCCATCTACAATTTTCGATATATGAGCAATTCTTGAAGATTATGTGAGAAACAAATACCATTGTATCTTATCCAAGTAGGATAAGGGTGAGTTTCCATGTAGGTTGGCCGCTTGCCCACTAGATTCTAGATTCTAGTGTTAACAAGGATGCATGATAATAGAGAATTAGTGTAGCATGTGACATTATGGAATAACACAAAGAATATACGGCTCCTCACACCCGCACATTTCCATGCAAACAATCTCCCCCTCAACTTGTACATACTTATGTTCATGGGGATGGTTATAAAAGAAAATTGGGCTAATAAGTAGGCTAGATAAGAAGATCTAGAGTTCCTCACATGCGCCCTAAAGTTCATCACCTTTTGTTCCATTATCTACACTAATAGTAGATGTGCCACTTTCACCAATGAGTCAATGACACCACCTAATTCATTACCTCTTGCCCAATATCCAAGGTGGTGGTATATGTGCCTCCTTCACTTGAGTTAGCATCTACTTTCGTCCTAGATAATGGATTGAGGTGATCTTGAACTTCAAGGTGCTTGTGTTTGTGTGCTTAAAATTACTGAAATGCACACTACATGTCCACTTCCCATAAATGATATATAGTAGTGCAACTCGAGACCTTTAGATGACAATAGTAGAACCGCTTATTCCCAATCAGGACCCATCAACAATCTATAGGGTTCCGGAATTTCGATTAGATTGAGACTAAATTTCAATTGGGCTAGAACCAATAGTGCCATGACACATGTCTTGGTTTTGAGTGCTAAAGTGAGGAAGAATGAGCGGGAGCATGACATATTCTAAAATATGTTTGGCCCAACTTTTGGGTTCAGAAATTCACAATAAATTCAATTTAAGGAATAAAGTTACAAAAAATATTTGTAGTCCTCTTGACTTCTATCTTCCTACAAATGAAAGACTTGCATTGCCTTATACTTCTTCGGATCTGGCGCAGAATCTCTTATGTGATTGGTTATGGACGCCTCAACTGTAACTCTCATGCATGTGATCTCAACTTCATCACAAAATGGCTCAACCATTCTGAACTGTCTTCACGAAATGGATTGACAGAGTCCTCATGTTTTCTCCCAAGCCCTCCAAATTGCAAACATCATTTTCAGCACCAGAGTGCGCATATGAGATGGCAAGAAATTGTATGCAAAGCCCAGGGAGGTCACTCCTTGGAAGATATTAAGAACCACATTCAAAAATATATAGGGTGGGAAATTTTTTTTTCAAAAGGACTATAATTTACAGAACAACAAAGATAAATATAGGGGACTAGAAATACGTTTGGAGAATATATAAGAGGTATATATTCGAAGAATGTCCGTCAGATGTATTTTGAAGAATCAATGAATATGCGCATTGCATATTACTTCATAGCGCCCTTGAAAACATCCCTACATTATTATTGCACATGGGAGTTTAATGCATGCGAAAAGCAAGGGCTAATGATCTTCCACTTCACGAAGTGATTTTTGTTTTGTCTGGCTCTACTTCGAGTGCGGTTTCCATGTGTCCAGTGGTGGACTAGCTACATGTTTCCATGTATTCTTCACATACGCTGGCACTTGTCGTTCACCCACGATCACGTGCGGAGGAATTGCGGCTTCAATCTCTTCGATGTCCTCCTTCGACAGCTTCACAGCCAATGCCCCGACGTTTGACTCCAAATTCACCTTCTTCGTTGTCCCTACAATCAGACCGACGAGGTATCATCAAGTTTGGAAGCTCAAGCCAAGTAACATAAAGACACGTGTTTAAAAGAGATTGGATCACGTGCTCCAAAACAAAATGATGAACATTCTAGGCACAATGTAGTCCACATAGTTGAGGGGAAAAAGATACGACCCGTTTGAGGAGCACGAGAATGTTCACATTGCTGGTGATGAAGATATTCATATGAGTTCCGAAATTTATGAGGAAGGAGGCCACGGCCTCGATTTGGATTTGCTGACCATCCCGTACTGTACTGATCGCGTGTTTCGTATACGAGGTGTAGTCATCGGCTAGTCAGCATGCAAAAAAAGATAACCATATCAGGGGTTTGTCTACCTTCAGTTGGTCAGGAGAATTTGACGATTTTCACATACCTGGAATTGGCACGATGTCCTTGCCCTTGTGGTGAACCCATGCCAATGCAAGCTGGTTCAGGGAGCACTTCTTGCTGTCTGCGATTTGTTGGACGCGCTGACGAAGTTCTTCGTTCTTTGTCAAGTTCTCACCCATGAACCTTGGGTGGTTCTGCACAATAGTGTATTCCACCACGACAGTCAGGAGCCAAAACGCGCAACATACGAAATGTTCATCTTCTGCATAACGTTGTGAAAGGGAAAAGCAGACAATGTTATAACCTCCTCGTACACAGATGTTAATAATGTCAATGTTGGCGTTGCTTTTGCAATGTTTTTCATAGACCCAAGTTGATGAGCAGTCTCAGGGTCACTCAGCCAATTTGGAATTCTATTCATGTCTATAACACTGTTTCTGACCATATAAGGTGGACGGGTCTTAAAATGGTTACCTTTTCTGGCCCGCTTACCTTAGTTTGAGGCACACATCAGAGACACAGAAGCAAGAGTTTCTAAAGTTACCCGTCGAATGTCTTGTACTGTGCTGTTCTTGGGCGTGTAACCAGCAAAGAATCCATGTCCAAGGGGACTGTACGCCACAATCCCAATCCCTAATTCCCTGCGACAAAAAATGAAGAAGAGCGACGCACCCACCCGAATCATATTGTTAGACCTAATTTGACCTAATTTGAAAATGATGTAAATTCTTGTGGAATTGATGAAGGATAGTGAACGCATGATAAAATCCATACGAATACACCAAACATCTAACTCAATCCACCATCGACCCTCATTAATTGTCTTATAATCACTAGGTGGCAATGAGAGAGGGTTGTCATATGACACTTGGTGCGTAATGACAAAGGAAGACCACTCTAATTAGCATGGCACACCAATTTTAATGCCCCCACTAAATCAAACGTTTAGTCAATGTAGAAATCTCATATCAAGTGATTGATTACCTGCACGTTGGGATAATCTCTTCCTCGATATCCCGGGTCCAAAGAGAGTATTCTAATTGGACGGCTGTGATGGGATGCACAGCATGGGCACGCCGAATGTCCGCAGCCGAGGCCTCCGATAACCCTAAATATTTCACCTTCCCCTCTTCCACTAGCTCCTTCATAGCTCCCACCTACATTTGATTAACCACCAAGACATGTCACATTTGGCCTTGATTGACCTATTTATTCGTAGGAGAGCCACGAATTGAGTCACATTATTTCTACAATCACCCAGCTATGAGAGATGTCACTAGAAGAAAACTTGTTGCAACTTCTGCATTGCAACTCATGGTGAGAAAATGCATAGATGAATAAATTTGGTTGTCAACTGGAGGATTTTTAGTTGCACTTTTTGGACAAATGGTAACCAAAATGATGTATTTATACATATCTTTGCAATGGACAAGATTTCCTTCTACCATACACATATCAATCCGCATCCATAGAGTCATATAAGAAGCAAGTTAGTACATTACGGTGATTTCAATGGGGACTTTGGTATCCACACGGTGCTGGTAGTAGAGATCGATGCACTCTACATCCAAGCGCTTCAAACTCGCCTCGCAAGCAGAGCGCACGTACTCCGGGTCACCTCGCACTTTGTACTCGCCGTTTTCGTAGATATTGGCAAATTTCGACGCCAATTGCACCTTGTTGCGGATACCTTTGATGGCCTGCACGCACACTCATTAATGAAGATGGAACAAATCGAGCGCATGAACATATCAGGTCATAGGCACCTGTTCCTGATCACAGCAGCTTAATATTCAAATTTTGCCACATTTCTACTACTTGCGTTGTCGTCGGCACTCGCTTCAGGAGGAGGAGGCATGTTCATGTGCATCAAATTTGTGAGAACTTCCACTAACTGAAACTAAACATGCAGCTGCAGAGACCAGAATGAGCTGCTACCAAGAATTAATCCTCCCGACACGAGAGCGAGAGAGAGCATTAGAGAGAGAGATGCTTCACAGCTTGGGCTTAGACTGAGCTGCACAATGTCCAATTACAACATTTGACCCCACAGGTGAACAGACTCTTTATTTATGCTTGCTTCCCCATGAAGTTGACGTCCCTATCTATCTATCTATCCATCCATCAATCAATCAATCAATCACATTTGAGTTTGCTACAAAAAAATCTCCCAATGCAAGGTTGCGAGAGAAAGAAGGAGATGATGCTAATCAGTACGGCTCGCATGAATAAGAAACCATTCACTCCTTGGGTCTAGACTGGGCTCAAATGTTAACCCCACGCGTAATTACCATCAAGGATCCCTTCCCCCATTAGATACATGCTAGGGAGATGGAGAAAGAGAGAGATGACGCCAACCGCTAGGTTGACTATGGAGAGACTCTTCACCCCTTGGGCATAGACTGGGCTCATATAAATTCCCCCAACATTTGAGCTGCTACAAAGATCTCTCTCTCGCGTGTTGGTGTGAATGAGGACGCTTCACCTTCATCATAACTACGAGCTTATATGTGAACCCAAAATTGGTCTACTAGAGAATCCTCCTGTGAACATTAGATCGAGGTGCGTGAGAGAGATGACTCCACCCAACAACAGATCGATGTGAATTAATGAGAGGCGCTAATTCGCGCCTGCGTACACAAATTGAGCTCATACGCAAAATTATCCGGGCTACAAACAAGTCACCACAACTGGAATCGACCCACATCGTAAACTCACCTTTCCCACGAGAACCTCGTTGGTGTGAGGCCCGTACATGTCGGCCGTGTCGAGGAAAGTGATGCCCATGACCTCGACAGCCTCCCGGATGAGCTCCACCATCTCCCCCACCGGCTTGTCATCGTGCCCATAGCTCCTCGTCATGCCCATGCACCCCAAGCCTTGCGCCGAAACCTCAAAACCCTGCGACCCCAACTTCACTCTCGGTACGTCCACTACCCCTGCCATCTCCACAAATTATGAATCGAACTCAAACAACCTCAACGTCGCACAAATCTATCAGTTACAATGAGAGCTTGGAAGCTATATATTCTATGCAGGTCGACTGATTGATGTCTAGTCGCTCTGAAAGTTCGACTTCTCTAAGCTGCGGGAGGCTTGGATCCGAGAATTATAAGAGAGGAGATGATCTGCACGTCGAGTTGGATCGTGGGATTTAAGTTTGCGGTAAGTGTCAGTATGAGCTGCCGAGTGCTTTTGTAGTGCGGGACTATCATCTGTAGTGTCAAACTAGCGGCCGAGGTACAAGGGAGTCTAAGGTAGATGGGTCTTAAATGGTTACCTTTTCCCCACTAGCCTACTTCCTCCCTTCTAGGATATGAAACACGCGATTAGTATGAGATGGTTAGCAAATCCAAATCAAGGTCGTCGTCACTTTCATCCTGAGTTTGGGAGTTCATATGAATGTTTAATTCATTATCAAAGTGAAGATTCTCGTGCTCATTAAATGGTCAAATAAGTCCCTTCAATTATGTTGACTATTGAGTGTAGAGTGTTTATCAAAATTTGAGCATTGAGTTCAATCTCTTTGAAACGCATGCCTTATTGGTATTTGTCCTTGGACTTAACAAAACGATCACCGTACCATGGATATTATTAGACTAATTTGAGAATCCGGATGGCATCGGATTGTTTAGAAACATCCATTTGTAAACTGCAAATATTTTTTGAAAAAATTGATTCCACCTTTCCTAATAGATGGTTTTACAACATACGTTGACCCATGAATGGTTTTACAACTTACATTGACCCATGAATTGCTAGCGGTATGGGGACGTTTCCAAGGAAACCGGGTAGCTATGGTAAGTTCCAAGGGCGTTCCTAAGTGTTCTTAGGTCAAGTGCTCTTTAGGCAAGGCACAATGATCACCATACCATGGATATTATTAGACTAATTTGAGATTCCGGATGGCATCGGATTGTTTAGAAACATGCATTTGTAAACTGCAAATATTTTAAAACTTCTTGATTCCACCTTTCCCAAAAGATGGCGGGGGACATTAAAGTTCCCCCAACGAACTTATAGGGGAGGTAGATTCGGGCACATGCAATCGCCCGCCAAATTTTTTTAGATTTTTTGGACCAGACCGAAAACTGCTGCCCGCCCGCCCGACTTCAAAAAAACCATTGCCCTTGCATTCTTGAAGACCGCTTGTCCACAAATCCCATGTTGAGTGCATTTCACCTTCAAGGTCCAAAATCCAATATATATGTTCACTTCCATTGAGTAAATAAGCGATTGACTGGGATTTCATTTTCAAATGAAATTGCCAATAAAGCATGTAAATAACTAGGAAGTCAAAAATATTATAAAACCCTCATTAGCACCGAGGTTATGATTTTTGTGACTTGCCATTGCAAGGGTCTTTGTCATTCTTAAAATGGAACTCAATTTTGCAGCTTTATTTTTAGTATGTTCAATATTATAGTCGAGTTAATACCTTCTACTTTCACAAAGTATTCATATGCATTTAAATTAATTAAGTGTGTATGGAAAACTTTGTGAAATGAAACTTGATTAGTTTAAATGTTTATGGAAACTTCGTGAAAGTATAAGGTATTAACTAAAAGATTATAATATTTAACGTACTAAATTTAAACCACTAATTTTAGTTCCATTTTAGAATGACAAAGACCCTTGCAATGGCAAGTCACAAAAATCATAACCTCGGTGCTAATGAGGGTTTTATAATATTTTTGACTTCCTAGTTATTTACATGCTTTATTGGCAATTTCATTTGAAAATGAAATCCCAGTCAATCGCTTATTTACTCAATGGAAGTGAACATGTATATTGGATTTTGGACCTTGAAGGTGAAATGCACTCAATATGGGATTTGTGAACAAGCGGTCTTCAAGAATGCAAGGGCAATGGTTTTTTTGAAGTCGGGCGGGCGGGCAGCAGTTTTCGGTCTGGTCCAAAAATTCTAAAAAATTTAGGCGGGCGGCTGCCCCTACCCGAATCTACCTCCCCTATAAGTTTGTTGGGGGAACTTTAACGTCCCCCATAGATGGCCTTACAACGTACGTTGACCCACGAATTACTAGTGGTATGGGGAAATTGCCAAGGAAACCGGGTAGCTATGGTAAGTTCCAAGGGAGTTCCTAAGTGTTCTTAGGTCATGGTGATGACCACCTCATCAAGGATATATAATAGATCAAGGACCAAATTTTAGAAAGCCAAAACGAGCCAAATTCAATGTTGCCCTATAAGGTATGTAGGCATTATTGCGGCTATTTTTCTTAATTGAACTCCTAGGTTTGATTATATGTGGTTTGGTGAGGATCAAAGAGTAAAGATCATAAAGACACGTTTTTAAAAGAGATTGGAGTACACCTGCAAACATTAATAGTGTATGTCTATTCTACACTCCAGTATACATGAAAATGTTCCGGTGTACTAAAACCATCATTTTTTTGGTCAAACGCCTGAAAGTAATAGGAAGGTGTTGTTCAAATTGGATTTATTTTTTTCATGATGGCCTCTATTGTTGTGTTAGGTACTCAAGTATAGACTATCAAGATGAGATCTTCAAAACTTGTCATTATAAGTATTGCTAAAAGGTAATGGCTATTGTCGGTTTTGGACGTAGATTTCATGACCTTAAATATTTTGAAGTTGGATATTTTTTCATATTCCTCAAATTCATTATTAACTCAAGGGCACCATTACAAAACTTTGATTTACTTTACTATTCTATATTGAGTATCTTGGAAAAACGGTCATTAGGTTGAAATCTACTTTTGAAAATGATTTTGGTACTCTATTTTAAGATTCAAAAGCATCCCAATAAAGTGGGTATGAGTTTGATCTCACTTTGCTAGAAGTCTCGCAAGTGCACACCATCTTCCATCCAATTGAAAAATTGTGACTTATAATGTAAACTTATGAAGTTATATAAAATGTGGGTTGGAATACAATGTGCCGCCACAATATTTCACCGACGTTTTGTAGCATTGGTTTCCTCATATATAGTGTGGTCCACAATATTTACCATAAACAATGTAGTTGACCACCATCACATGCTGGAAATTTAGTTCATGGATATATGTTTCATATCTAGCCAAGTATGATTTACAAATTTTAAGTAGTTTCTTGAAGAATATGCAAAAAATAAAATAAGAAATAGTATTGTATTTAATCCAAGTAGGATAAGGGTGAGTTTCCATGTAGGTTGGTTGCTACTACGTTATAGATAATAGTGGGTTGGAGGTGTTCGCAATAGATAAGTCTAATGGCCTACTAGAATGTGGAGGGTCGTGGACAAGGCCACTAGACTTCCATGTACCCACTAAAATATTTATTTATTTTTAACCTACAAGTACCAGTCTTTGTCACTTAAGATTTGAAGACCGGTTTTAAGAAGAAGAGAAGGAGTTAGTAGGTGGGCCCAAATTTGAGAAGATGAGAGTACACTCTAACCTCCCTAAGGGCATCGCCACCCATTCCCTACACCTTCCTCTCCGCCCCTCCTCCCCCTCCCCATTCTTCCCCTCCCTTATCGGTCCTCACCAAAACTGTGAGCACCTTGTTTTTGGCACTTTTGCAAGGAGTTTTGCTTGTTTGTTTTGAGGGGATTGTGTTATGTTTTTTAAATGAATTTTAGGGTTTATGTCGGAGGAGTGTAGGGGGTGAGGTTTAGGAAGGTTTAGGGTTATTTTAGGGAGTTTTAGGGGAGGTTTACGGGTGTTGGTGAAGCATTTTTTAAAGAGGTTTTGGGAGGGTGTTTTTAAAAAAAATTGGAGATATTGAGGGAGTATTTGGGTGGTTGTGGGGACATTTTGGAGAGATTGTTGGGAGGTTTAAGGGGGGAAATATATTGGTACGCTTTTGAATTGACATATGAGAGGTATCATGGAGTTTTGGGGGAGTTTTCTAGAAGTTTGAGGAGAGTTTTGTTTAGGTTTAGGGTAGGGTTTGGAGGTGTTTTTTGAAATTTGAGTTTATCTTTGCTTAGGCGGATGGAGGCTTGGAGTGCTAGGTTTAGGAAGTCCCGGGAGAGGTTTTTGGAGGACGACGAAGATGATGACGTGGACATGGAGATGGCCATTGACCAGTTCTAGGACTTCATTGATTATGAACCCCCGTCGCGGAGAGCTGCAGGTGGTTCACGCCAAGGCAAGGCAGCTAACATTGAGAGAGATAGAGTGATTATGGATGCACAGATGCACAAGGATTATTTTGCAGATTGTCCAACTCATGGCCCAAATATCTTTCGGCGTCGATATCGCATGAGGAGGTCACTTTTTGGTTATATTCTGGAGAGGGTGTGTGCCCGAGATGTATATTTTGTACAGAAGAGGGATGCGGCTGGCTTGATAGGGTTGTCTTCACGGCAGAAGGTAACCGCTGCACTGCGGATGCTAGCATTGGGAGTGTGTGCAGATGTCATGGATGACTATTGCCGGACGAGTGAGTCCACAGCCATGGAGTGCATGGGGAGATTTTGTGCTGCAGTGCGGGCGGAGTTTGGGGAGTACTACCTGCGGAAACCCACGTATGAGGATTGTCGGCAACAAGTCGCCATCAATGAGGCCCGTGGATTCCCCGGTATGTTTGGCTCTCTAGATTGCATGCATTATGAGTGGAAGAATTGCCCTGTGGCTTGGCAGGGTGATTTTGGAGATCGAGACGGCAGAAAATCCATGATCCTGGAAGTTGTGGCTGACCAGAGCTTGCACATTTGGCATATTTATTTTGGCCTTCCCGGTTCAAACAATGACCTAAATGTCTTAGATCGGTCCCCCTTGATCCATGACTTGCTAAGCGGTGCCGCATATGACATGACATTTGAGGTAAACGGCCAAAAGTACAACCGCTATTACTTGTTGGCTGATGGTATTTACCCACAATGGAGTTGTTTTGTCCAAAGCATCCACAACCCCGAGGATGAGAAGAGGAGGCACTTCGCAAAGAGGCAAGAAGCTTGCAGGAAGGATGTGGAGAGGTGTTTCGACGTTCTTCAAGCCCGGTTTGCAATCATTCACAATCCGTGTCGACAGTAGAGGATGCAGGGGATTGCAGAAATCATGTTTGTTTGTTGCATCTTGCATAACATGATACTTGATGATGAAAGTGGTGTGCAGGGCCTCGAAAATGAACTTAGGGCTACATTTGAAGACAATGTGCCCATGTGGAGAGGATTGAATTTTGAGCAGTTGGTGGAAGACACAGAGAAGATAGAAGATGAGGTTATGCATTACAGTTTGAGAGGAGACCTCATTGAGCACTTGTGGGTTTTGAAAGGTCAAAACATGTATGGAGAAATTTCATAATGAATAATGCCATTAATTTCATTTAATTTTATATGAATTTGCATGTGAAACATTCCTATCATTATCATAACCAAAACCAACACACTCCGAAATGTACTGGACCACTTCAACGATTTCTTGATTTCAAATTCAATTTAAAGAGAATAAAATTAAAAAATTAAAAACAATATGTCACAATATCAAATGACCATAAAAACTTCCAAAATCCAACCTTCCTTGATGTAGCAACTATACAAAAAAAATTCACAAACTTAGGGCTCCAGGTTTGAGAGTTGTGCAAGATTTTATAATGTTGTGCTTAATGTGTCTAATGCCTTGGCAGGGTATTAGACACATTAGTCACATCCTTATACAATCGTCTATAATTTCATTTTATTGTATATGAATTTGCATGTGAAACATTCCTATCATTACCATGACCAAAACCAACACACTCCAACATGTACTGGACCACTTTAACGATTTCTCAATTTCAAATTCAATTTAAAGAGAATAAAATTCAAAAAATAAAAACAATATGTCACAATATCAAATGACCATAAAAACTTCCAAAATCCAAGCTTCCTTGATGTAGGAACTATACAAAAACATTTCACAAACTTAGGCCTCGAGGTATGAGAGTTGTGCAAGATTTTATAATGTTGTGCTTAATGTGTCTAATACCTTGGCAGGGTATTAGACACATTAGTCACATCCTTATACAATCGTCTATAATTTCATTTTATTGTATATGAATTTGCATGTGTAGAAATTCGTATCATAACCATAACCAAAATCAACACACTCCAACATGTACTAGACCATTTTAACGATGTCTTGATTTCAATTTCAATTTAAGGAGAATAAAAAAATAAAAAATAAAAACAATATGTCACAATATCAAATGTCGTAAAAATTTGCACAATTGAACCTTCTTTATTGTGGCAACTATACCAAAAATTGTAACAAAGTTAAGCCTCACAATGTGAGAGTTGTGCAAGATTTTATAACGTTGTGACTAATGTGACTAATACCTCGGTAGGGTATTGGTTACATTAGTCGCATCATTATATAATCGTATAAAATAATATTTTATTTTATATAAAATTGCACGCAAAGCATTCTTATCTTGACAATGACAAAAAACCAACACATACCTATAAGTGTTTGGCCAGTCTATTATTATCTAAATTTAAGCTAAATTTGAGGTTATTTAAATATTACCATGATAGCGTTCAATTATTTAGTATTTGAAATCATTTAAAATATTAAATTAAATAACTATGAGTTACGTTATACTTAACATTTGTATATATGATGTTTATACTTTATGCTCGTTTACTTTAACATATTTCTTTTATATATAATATACATTTTTATTGGACATTAAAATTTGAGTCCTTATATAGATCCTAAACCGTTTTCTTGCATCATTTCGTCAAGAAATATATTCATTTATCTTAATTGTATTATTAAGGTTTTGTGCACAATGGCATCCTCGTCAAACCATAAACCACGCAAGTATGCTTTACTAGTAGATCAGAAACTTTTGGAGGACGAAAACCTATATGAGAAGACATTCAATGAAAATGGATTTGTCGGATGCTCATATTTTGAACATCGGACACGAAAACGTCATTCAACAATGTATGTTATTCCTTGTGAATACACATTGAAAAATGACATTTTCAAAAAATTGTTCAACGGTGAAAATGCAGATCTCTCAAAAGGTACAATTATTCATCACTGTCATAAAGTATGTGATAATTGTCTTGAAAAGTTCAGAGAGGAGGGGACAAGATGTAAACTATGTCCGAATCTTTGGGACGTAGATTACACATTGCATTGTAAGCCAATGTTGAATATATGGAACTATCGAGGTTTCATAATTCAAACTCTTTCAGATTATGAGGCAATTGTTGAAGGTTGCAAGAATTTTATTGACAACAAGAAAACAAAATTGTTGTTGGGGTTGATTGTTCAATGTGAGGTGAGACATACATCTGCATTGTACAAGTCTATTATTAAAGCTTTGAAATTGCCAACGGGAATAACAATGCATATTGCTTATTCTAATATATCAAATAAACATAAGATTGTCTCCAACACAAACCATATTGAAATATGGAATAATACAACAATGATGATTACAAGTGGGAGGATGTTTTTCAAGATGAACATTTGGTGCCTACCATATCTTCGCCTCTCGTCATCTTTGATGGTGTGAAAATAAGTTCTAATACCAAGACTTTGGGATTAGATCATGTTATTTTGATATACATTCCAAAGATGTTGGACGAAGGCACATATAGATCCACATTGAGATTGGCCAATGTTTATTATGAAGAGGCTCCTCTTTATGGAAACAGAAACAAACAGAAAGCCCAAAATCCACACCGTGGATTTTACAAAAATATTAGTCATGGTTACACTTCAAATGCAGGCATTGCTAGTGGCAATGTTGTTCCGTATACTTCATCCAAAGTTTCAATTCATGAAGAGAAGGCATTCAAGGACATTGGCGACGAGATTACAAGCAATATATGGAGAAGTGCAATGTCCACATTCGGTGAGAAAATTGACCATCACTTTCAGCTACAAGCATCAACCACAAATCACATATATGTTGGCCTAGATGAGAGTCCCACAAATGTATGTCAATTGCATTTCAGCAAAAATTCATTTATTAAGCCATATGTTGATTCGTTGGATATGAAATCATCCATTATTACATGGTTTACAGCAGAAGCTCCTTCAAAAGGTCAATTTGCCGTGCATCAATATCTTTACAAGTTTCAAACAAACAATGGACCTGGTTTGTTTGTAAAAAGCAAAAAATATGTGCACGGGACATTACATTTTGACCTAAGAGACAATGCAATAGAGAATTATACATTAGGACTTGCTCTTACGAACAAGAAATGGTTGAAAACTAGGGTGGAGCATCAATTGACGGCTCAAACTAAGAAACCTGCTAGAATTCCAATAAAAAAATATTGGTATTCCATAGATCCACAAGATAGTCATAATGAGTAGCTATTGTTAATTATAGTAGTAGAATTTATAGCTTTTTAGAATGAGTTGGAGCGTTTTTTTACCATTTTTTGTATTTAAAATATTTTTATATATAATAAATATTATTTTGGAAATTTTTGTATATAATATTGTTTTTTTTTTGTATATTGTATCACCACACCATTTTTTATGCGCCATGCCGCCCTATAACGGAGGAAGCCAATGTTGAAAGGCCTATAGCCACGGCTTTGGAAGATTATGCCTACAAGACTCACAACTAATTGTGATTTTTCACAAGGTCCCTAACATGTGTACGGACATGTAAAAAATATATATTTTCGGTGGAAAGGTTCTTGGAAAATGAGCCAGTTTTTGGAGGTGTCAAATTCACTTTGCACAGGTTCTACAAATAACATTTTAAAAAATAATCCAAAAAAAAAAACCTATGAATATCAATCACATTATGTCATATATATGACATGTGAATATAAGCATAGAACAATCAAACCACTAGTACCCAATCAAAATATCAATCTTTAAGTGCTTTATTGACATGCATACATTAATTCATGAACCACAAAATTTAGAATCTTTTAAACATACTCTCAAAGATTATCCTTCAAGGTAAACATAGTAATTGAATAAGAAGTAGTATATATAAACATGTTAAAATTTTATAAATAAAGACCTACGTACCCTTCAACGAGGCTCGGGGGGTCACTATTGGAATTTTAGAAACCATGTGAAACAAGAACAATATGTTCAATTTAATTTGTTGAGGGTAAAAATCATAAAATCATTTGATATTGTGACATATTGTTTTTATTTCTTGAATTTCATTCTCTTTAAATTGAATTTGAAATTGAGAAATCGTTAAAATGGCCCAGTACATGTTGGAGTGTGTTGGTTTTGGTCATGGTAATGATAGGAATGTTTCACATGCAAATTCATATACAATAAAATGAAATTATACACGATTCTATAACGATGTGCTGAATGTGTCTAATACCCTGCCAAGTTATTAGACACATTAAGCACAACATTATAAAATCTTGCACAACTCTCAAACCCGGAGCCCTAAGTTTGTGAATTTTTTTGTATAGTTGCTACATCAAGGAAGCTTGGATTTTGGAAGTTTTTATGGTCATTTGATATTGTGACATATTTTTTTTATTTTTTGAATTTTATTCTCTTTAAATTGAATTTGAAATTGAGAAATCGTTAAAGTGGTCCAGTACATGTTGGAGTGTGTTGGTTTTGGTCATGGTAATGATAGGAATGTTTCATGTGCAAATTCATATATAATAAAATGAAATTAGAGACGATTCTATAAGGATGTGCTTAATGTGTCTAATACCTTGCCAAGGTATTAGACACATTAAGCATAACATTATAAAATCTTGCACAACTCTCATACCTCGAGGCCTAAGTTTGTGAATTTTTTTTGTATAGTTGCTACATCAAGGAAGGTTGGATTTTGGAAGTTTTTATGGTTATTTGATATTGTGACATATTGTTTTTAATTTTTTAATTTTATTCTCTTTAAATTGAATTTGAAATTGAGATATCGTTGAAGTGGTCCAGTACATGTTGGAGTGTGTTGGTTTTGGTCATGGTAATGATAGGAATGTTTCACATGCAAATTCATATACAATAAAATGAAATTATAAACGATTGTATAAGGATGTGACTAATGTGTCTAATACCCTGCCAAGGTATTAGACACAATAAGCACAACATTATAAAATCTTGCACAACTCTCATACCTCGAGGCCTAAGTTTGTGAAATGTTTTTGTATAGTTCCTACATCAAGGAAGCTTGGATTTTGGAAGTTTTTATGGTCATTTGATATTGTGACATATTGTTTTTATTTTTTGAATTTTATTCTCTTTGAATTGAATTTGAAATTGAGAAATCGTTAAAGTGGTCCAGTACATGTTGGAGTGTGTTGGTTTTGGTCATGGTAATGATAGGAATGTTTCACATGCAAATTCATATACAATAAAATGAAATTAGAGACGATTCTATAAGGATGTGCTTAATGTGTCTAATACCTTGCCAAGGCATTAGACACATTAAGCATAACATTATAAAATCTTGCACAACTCTCATACCTCGAGGCCTAAGTTTGTGAATTTTTTTTGTATAGTTGCTACATCAAGGAAGGTTGGATTTTGGAAGCTTTTATGGTCATTTGATATTGTGACATATTGTTTTTAATTTTTTAATTTTATTCTCTTTAAATTGAATTTGAAATTGAGATATCGTTGAAGTGGTCCAGTACATGTTGGAGTGTGTTGGTTTTGGTCATGGTAATGATAGGAATGTTTCACATGCAAATTCATATACAATAAAATGAAATTATAGACGATTGTATAAGGATGTGACTAATGTGTCTAATACCCTGCCAAGGTATTAGACACATTAAGCACAACATTATAAAATCTTGCACAACTCTCATACCTCGAGGCCTAAGTTTGTGAATTTTTTTTGTATAGTTCCTACATCAAGGAAACTTGGATTTTGGAAGTTTTTATGGTCATTTGATATTGTGACATATTGTTTTTATTTTTTGAATTTTATTCTCTTTGAATTGAATTTGAAATTGAGAAATCGTTAAAGTGGTCCAGTACATGTTGGAGTGTGTTGGTTTTGGTCATGGTAATGATAGGAATGTTTCACATGCAAATTCATATACAATAAAATGAAATTAGAGACGATTCTATAAGGATGTGCTTAATGTGTCTAATACCTTGCCAAGGCATTAGACACATTAAGCATAACATTATAAAATCTTGCACAACTCTCATACCTCGAGGCCTAAGTTTGTGAATTTTTTTTGTATAGTTGCTACATCAAGGAAGGTTGGATTTTGGAAGCTTTTATGGTCATTTGATATTGTGACATATTGTTTTTAATTTTTTTAATTTTATTCTCTTTAAACTGAATTTGAAATTGAGAAATCGTTAAAGTGGCCCAGTACATGTTGGAGTGTATTGGTTTTGGTCATGGTAATGATAGGAATGTTTCACATGCAAATTCATATACAATAAAATGAAATTATAGACGATTGTATAAGGATGTGACTAATGTGTCTAATACCCTGCCAAGGTATTAGACACATTAAGCACAACATTATAAAATCTTGCACAACTCTCATACGTCGAGGCCTAAGTTTGTGAATTTTTTTTGTATAGTTGCTACATCAAGAAAGTTTGGATTTTGGAAGTTTTTATGGTCATTTGATATTGTGACATATTGTTTTTATTGTTTTTATTTTTATTCTCCTTAAATTCAATTTCAAATCGAGAAATTGTTAAAATGGTCTAGTACATTTTGGAGAGTGCTGGTTTTGGTCATGGTAATGAAATAGCAAATTTACACCAATTTCTTTTGCAATTTCATGTTTATTTTTGCAAAGTCAATTTCTCAAGTTCATATTCATTGAAATTCTTCATGCTTCTTAGAAGTTCGGTTATGAAAATTTGAAATGATGACTTCAATTTTTAGTGGTGGATTTGTTTGTTGTGATGGAGTAAATTGGATTCTACGTAGTGATTTATTTGCTTGTCCACAGAGAATGGATCCATTGAATGGTACTTGTTGACAAATAGCAATTGATGTAGAGTATTATGTCATTCAAATTTTTTCACATACCAATAATGATTTTAAGGATGCAAACTGTGTATGAAAGGATAAAAACATTTTATTTTCAATAAAATTGGATACATCCATTTGCGTGCCTTAATTCTAACATCTCATCATTATCATCTAATTCTACTGGACATGAACCCCTACGAACTACCCCGTTCCAGTCTGAATTGCTTGCTTGCATTTGTAGCCTCGAACCAACACCTCCAGGGAACAAATGAAATTCGCCACTTACAGCAACAAGACATGAACAACAACATCACCAAGACAGAGATTAGCAATAACATCAAGGCCAACAGAAAGAGCCACAAACGAGGAACAACAACAACGAGGACCATCAACAACAACATCAAGGCGAGTACGACCAGGAAGACCACGATCAACACAGGGAAGGGGAAGACCAAGAACAACACAGAAAAAAAATGCGATGACGACCACCAGCAACACACATCGACGATGAAGACCAGGATCGGGACGAGGAAAGGGAAGAGGCAGTATGTGTCCAACACCTCCCACAACCACCAATCAACACGAGGAAGGGGAGGACTGTTTGAAAACGACATCCTCACCTGCAGCCTCGCTGTCTTCGCGCTAGCTCCGCGGACCCCCTCCTCAGTGCTCTCCCTCCTCCACAGGGAGAGACCTCTCCCACACATCCTCCTCCTCCCTCTCTTCCCCCACACTGCGTCCCTCTTCCTCATCCCAATCCCTCCCCTCCAGCTCTGGATCCCAGTCCTTCTCCGGCGCCTCTCTCCCACTCCCCGACGCCCCTCCTCCTTGCAGTGCTTCCCTGCCCCTCCCTCCCAACCCCCCCCTCTCCCCGCCCCACCTCCCCTTCGCCCTGCCGCACCTCCCCCTCTCCCTGCCGTCCCTCTCCCTCTCCCTGCCGCAGCACCCCCTCTCTGCGATGCCTCTCCGCATCTCTCCAACGCCCCTCCCCCTCTGGCCGACGTCCCTCCCCGCTGTAAAACATGGGAGTCTTCCTGCGGCACCTCTTCTCTGCGGCTGCCGGATCTCTCGGCCTCTGCCGCTGCAACCCTCCTCTCCTCCTCTGCGTGTTCTCTGGATTCCTCTTCACACAACCTTTTCTTCAGTTTTTTTAGCTCTTCTCCCCTCCTAAGCCTTAGGTATTCGCGTGCATCCTCCCCTGCATTGTCTTCTATTGGCATGGTCATCAAGAGCAACATATTCTGGTCTTCAATAAGAGCAACTTTCTTCATTTGAACTGCTGCCATACTCCTTGTTGCCTCAGCTTGAGCATACAATGTTCTTTCCCTTATCTTTTGTTGCATGTTGTCTTGCTTTGCTGCTTTCACTCCCCCCGGCCGCTCATTATACACAGTTTGAGACCTTGTTGCACCCTCCGAAGTGCCACCATCTTGATCTTGTGTGTTGCTTCCCTTGCACTCATGAGCCGATCGTTTCTTCCCCATAGGCGACTGCGTCCATCCGTCAGCCCAGCAGGGACAGTCTTTGAGCAACAACCAACAATGCTCAAAGAGAAAATCTGTATTTTTTGCACTTTTCTGCCTATACAACTCCTTTGCATCTCTCAATGTATCTGCAGCATTGCTGCCACTCTTGTGCATACGCTGAATCTGACTGTAAATGCCACAGAACTTTGATACATTGTGTTTTTATCAAACCCCACTTTGTCTCCAGACTTCGCAATGGCCGCACTCCATCTGGCCGGTTTGCATTGTAGTGTTCAGTAATCCTCTCCCAAAACACACCTGCCTTCTGCTGATTAATTCCCCACTACACGATCTTGCGAAACCAACATCACACTCTTGCAAAGTTGCTCTTCTTCCACCCTCATAAAATTCTTTCCTTTGCAACCAACTTTTGTTGGCCCCCCTTCCAGTGATCCCATTCCACCACCTCGTTCCCTCCGACCAGCCATTGACAAAACCTCCAACAGTGTCAGACTGAAAAAGTCAAGTTTTGGAGGGTGGAAAAATTGCACACCAAGCTGTTGTCCAAGGCACCTGGGATGGCGTGACCGGCAGTGGGTTTAGGGTTGTTGGGAGGGCGGTGGCGGCTGTGCCGGGACCCACCCCGGCCACCTGCCGTTGGCGTGGCCGTTGGGGGGAACGGTGGCGATGGCCTAATGTCATGCATGTAACCACCAAAGTGCGACTTGTATTAAAGAGGTTTGTAGTGTTAACAAGAATGCATGATAATAGAGAATTAGTGTAGCATGTGGCATTATGAAATAACAAAAAGTCAACACTGCAATAACGACAATGATGACCACATGATGTGTGCAAGCATGTGGTTTGAATTCTTTAACATATTATTTTAATGTCAAGAATAAAGGCCCAATAAATACAGCTCCACACATCCACACATTTCCATGCAAACAATCTCCCCCTAAACTTGTACATACTTGAGTTCATGGGGATGTTTATAAACAATAATTTGGGCTAATAAGTAGGCTAGATAAGAAGATCTAGAGTTCCTCACATGCGCCCTAAAGTTCATCACCTTTTGTTCCGTTATCTACACTTATAGTAGATGTGCCACTTTCACCCGTGACACCACCTAATTCATTACCTCTTGCCCAATATCCAAGGTGGCGGTATATGTGCTGCTTTCACTTGGTTTGGCATCTACCTTTGTCCTAGAGAGTGGATTGAGGTGATCTTGAACTTCAAGGTCCTTGTGTTTGTGTTACCAATTAAACCTAGAATGTTGTGTGCTTTCAATGGGACCCTAGTAGAAAGGCCAGTTTTCTTCACAAACATCATTCAACACACTATCATGTAGGACTTGTCAAAAACATCACATTCCGTGTCAAAATGGTATGTTGAACACACTTGACTCACATGTGATAATTGTTTATGGGTCCTATCCAGCTCATGTCGGTTTCTTAACAATGAGACATTCTAGGTGGAAATTTTCATGGTTAGGTTTCTCCACACATGATTGGTGTCTTTGAGTACACATGTGTAATTATGATATTTTTTTTTTCTCTTTGCACTCATTTCTCGTAGGATATGAAACAAGCAATTAGAGTAGAGGCACCCATAACCAATCGCTTAAGAGATTACGCACCAAATATGGAGAAGTATGAGGTGGTGCATTTTTCTCCTATCTAAGAAGATAGGAATCAAGGGATTGCAATTTTTTTGATAATTTTATCCCTCAAATTGAAAAAGAAAAAGACTTTTAAAAGCCAAAAAGTTGTCCCGGATACATTACCAATGTCTAGAGTCCACCATGACCATTCATTTTGAGAGGACACCCAAGGAAATTTTAGCACGAGATGGGGTCCTAACCAAGAATAAGTGATTTTACTCTACTGTGAAATTGTTAGCCAATCCAAATCGTGCATGTAGCCATTTACCTCATAACATTTGGAGCTCATATGGATGCCTTATTCATATTAAAGTGTAGATTCTCTTGCTCATCAAGTGGTCATATAGATCCCCCCCCCATCATGTTGACCATAAATCCCAAGATGATTAATAACATATTTTGAGCTCGTAATCCAATATGTCCTAAACTCATATCTCGTTTGTTGGTGTACGTTCTTAGATCCACACCTAACCACATACGTGACATACCACTCAAATATAGGCATCCAAATTATTGCTATGTTGGATTTTAGGCACGCATTCTTAACGCGTGGACAAAGGCTGAGGATGGGCGAGAATTTTGCCGAGAAAATAGGGAAATCGGATTTGTGCCCGGTAAGTCCCCTTGGGCGGGGTTTCTTAGCTGGATATAAGCCTTGAAACACCCAAGGATTTTTTGTTCTTTGAATTTGTCCTTGATGTGCATGTCTCAAACCTCAAACTAAGGGCCACTTCACACACGAGACTGAGAGCCCGTGACCATTACACTTCAAGCACTCTCATTGGTGGAAAAGGCGGAGCCAATCCAAGTTCGCTTCACACTACGCTTGAGGGACCAACGGAGTATGTGAATGCAAGATGGATGTAAAGTATACATGGATTCCTACATGGCATCAAATGGTTCATGTTTCATGGTCACTTGGACTCTTTTCAAAAATCACCTCCTAGAGGTAGGCCTAACACAAAACCAGGAGACCATGGCACTCCAAATGCTCACAACCGTTGGTTTATTTTATTTTATCATATGCGAGGACCCGCATGATTAGAAACTCATTGAAATAGCATTTGGTTGAGGGCCCAGTCACATATGACTTCACACTACACTTGAGGGTCCATGACCACACTACATGAATTTTGGAGGTGTGTTAGGACGGCCTTTGGACGCTTTCTTTTGGGCTCTCACAACTTCATGGTCACGGCTCTTGGCTCATGTGTGAAGTGGCCCTAAGCTAGAGATCAGTGCTCGGGAAGTTTTTGGGCATAGTCGGTCAAGATCCTAGTGATTCTAAATCCAACCAGTTACATGTTAGACATCTTCTGGTTTTGCTTTATTCATTTGAGGTATATTCTTCTATAGATTCTTCTAAAATGATCGGTAACTCTCCTTAAGTCTCCAACTTCAACCGGTTCATCTGTAAGTAACCGCCACTTCTCCCCATTCAATGCTAGCGATTTCATTTGCAAGGTTCGATTCTCAATGTAGTCAATGATGCCGAATGCAATAATTTTGATCAACAGAATTGCCAATATCGGTGCAGACTTTCATGTTGGTGTGAGAAAGAATTCTTCTCACCGTTCTTGTTCAAGACACCCATGTGATGAAAATGAACTCAATTTTGAAGGTGCCATGTAAGGTTATGTGGGTGTTTGTTTTGGCTTTCTTTTCATTTTCCACAACTTACCGATTCTATGTACACACGAAAGCGTGTGCAACATTAGCAACTCTGCAATGAAGCATCAACCAAAATTTTAAGATAATAATAATTAATAAAAGAAGAAGAAGAAGAAAAAATCGTATTGGAAATTGAACCTCCCCTGATTTAGTTTGCATATTGGAATTACACCCTAACCTTCGTAATGTCACCCTTCATAATGTCACTCCCTTTCTCATATCCCAAAGCCCTAGGGAATGGACATGCTCAATTCAAACATCCCTACTTATTGTCACAATTCCCCGCCTGTATATCATGTGATTTGACATTAAACCAATCCACTTAAGAATTCCAATCACATGCTCGCACACATCACGTTGTCGTTATTACAATGTTTAATTCCATAATGTCACATGCTACACTGATTCTCTACTATCATGCATCCATGTTAACACTACGTGCCTCCTTAATATCACATGCACTTTGGTTGCCACATGCATGATATTAGGAGATTAGAGTGTACTCATGATGGATTCAATTTGCACCCAATATGTAATCTAGAATCTAGGAGGCAGATTGGTTGACCTCTCCCATAATGTTTCTTGATGAACTCTTTTTAGTTCATGTTTCACATTGACCTTCACTTATTAGGAGGAATTTTGCAATCATTAATGTAGATGGGTGTTAAAACTGTCAATTCAAGCGTTGATCATGAAGTCTATTATTATATATATGTAAATGATCTTTTATTAGCAATCAACACACCAAAGTATGTCTCATTATAATTATGTATGCAAAAGTTATAAGGGTTCAAAGTTTTGTTAGTAGTTCATTCAACATCAAATCAGGACTCCTCAAGATCGATATTTTTTTATTGGGCAACATTCGAAGGTGTTGGTTTACAGTGGGGTGTAGATTCAAGCACCATCTACCTTACCCCTTAAGCGTATGAAAGGGCCCGGAATGGACTGCTCGAAGCATTAAAACACATATTTGAGTAACATACTTCCACTTTTAATTGATCAAGTCGAACGAGACCTATCTAAAACAACTCATTCTTCAAGTTTACTTTTTGACTTGATTGAATACCTTGATGTCACCTAAGAGTTGAGTTCACATGTGCAGCTTGGGTGACAGTGCTTTTGGATGCAAATACAAACATAATAATTTTGATCATCGATGTCAAGCATCAGCATAAATCTATTGTTCTCTTTCCTGGTAAGGCAATGTTTGTAATAGGGTTTTACACCCATAAATATATGAAATATTATTTATGAACTTGGTGAGGCCCATATAAATTTGTATTTGGCCGGACATTGAGACCCCGCGTCCTTTAAAGGTTAAGTTTATGTGTGGTATGTCCATGTCCTATTTGCATACTTTTGGCAACAACTTGTTGTAATTGTCTTCAATTTTCAAGCCTTGGGGTATGTGCACATGTTGTGAATACTTGCCGCTTTTGAAATGCTTGTGCTCTCAAACATGTGATCACAAGCATATGAAAAAGGTATACCATCCATGTTCACACCTTAAGGCATAGTATAGAAGACATTGTATTTGTTATCAATTTTATGGCATGGTCTTTGCAAGCCAACACGCCCCAATTTACAAATGACTAGAGTGACGAAGTGGTCTTAGTTCAAAGTTTCCCTCTTAGGGCTAGGAAGTACGGAATGCCTTTAGTAGTTTTGGTTCATGGATACGGAAGGCATCAATTCCACTTGATATTAGGTTATGCTAAACATGGATTCATAACCATATACCAAATAAATTGTCATTTCAATACTTGTTTGGGGCTCGCATAAATCATCACTTATCATGTATAAACACATTTCATGTCCTTCGAGGGTTAAGTGAATGCAACATGTGAAAGTTACTTAACTAGACTCCATTTGTTCCAATCTATC
Source organism: Polytrichum commune (assembly GCA_950295325.1). Classification (NCBI taxonomy): domain Eukaryota; kingdom Viridiplantae; phylum Streptophyta; class Polytrichopsida; order Polytrichales; family Polytrichaceae; genus Polytrichum; species Polytrichum commune. The sequence continues at coordinate 51,646,102 of OX485807.1, forward strand.
ATCCTTATGTTATCAAACAGGGCACAACTGTGTTATATGTGGAGAGAGGGAATTCTCGTCCACGAACGTACCTCTCATCCATCCAACATAAAAATTTGACCCCCTTGAAGTTTGTGGCCACTTCATCTCAAATGACTTGAACTACACTGAATCTCGGGTCTTTAGAGCTTTTTTTTCTTTTTTTTTCTTTTTTTTCTTTTTTTTTGAGACAGAAGGTTGATAGGCCGACAGGCCAACGCCAAAGCACAAGAGGCAGTTGACCACCTGGCAAGTTTTCTATCAAGTGGAGAGGAGATTTCACAGCCGGGATTCGAACCGCCAACCTCTTCCTTGAGATTTGGGTATCTCTCCACCATCATCCGGTAGTTTAAGGTCATATCGGACCATCTTTAGAGCTAATTCCAATGTCAAGCAAACTATACAATTTACAAATTAAAAAACAAACAAAAACATATGAACTATTTTAGGGTTTTTTTTGTTGGATGAATGAGAGGTACGCTCGTATGTGATGACCATAGTCCGCCAAGAGCCTAAGGCTAGTGTAAATGCAGCCTACAAAATTTGTGACTTAGCCTATAAAATTTTGAAAGTGTAGGACAAAGAGCCTATGGACAATTTAAAAACATAGGATATCAACCTATGTGATAAAAAACATGTAGGAAATTTTTCCTACAAAGTTTTTAAAAGAGAGGATTTTAGCCATTCATCCTTCTTCAAATTGGGAAATTAGTTGACCTAAGTACATATCTTTAGGCTAATACTCGGGGCTCTTGGGTGGCACATAGACGGATATCAATAATAGCCCTAACTCCCTTCCCGCCAATCTTTACAAATACCATTCATCACAACTCCTCTCTCATCAGCTCCTCTCTCTCTCTCTCTCTCTCTCTCTCTCTCGCTCGCTCGCTCGCTGTGTTGAAATTCAAGTGTTGCAGTCTCGCAGTCTCGCAGATCAAGCAACTCTCTCAATCTCTCGCGCAAGCAGCGTTGAAATTCAAGTGTCGCAGATCAAGCAACTCTGTGTGTGTGTGTGTGTGTGTGTGCGAGGTCAGCGATTTGAACTCTGTGAGCGATTGAAGGACCAACCAAAAATTTTGAGTTTATTTTGGAGGAAGCTATATCTTTGTGGAAGGATTCAAGAAAGTTTCGATTCTTGTTTACTAATCCTGAGAAATGTCTTGCAGGAAGAGTAGAGGTTGAATCAGAAGATGGTGAGGACTTTCACCCTTAAACTCATTTGAATTTTAGCAACCTTTCATTACAATCAACTCTTTAAAAAAGAGTTGGTTAATCCTTGGCCTTCAAACGTGGTGAAGGGCTTAGCCAGGTTCAATTCCTGCCAAGGATACCACTTAGTACTCAAATTTTGAGTTTAAAGCCTACAACATTAAAAGATATGAAGGATTTTAACCTACTAAAAATTAGTTTTGAAGGCAATTGGCGGGTAACTTAAAAACTCAAAAGGTTTTCAACTTACAAAAATTTGATATTGTAGGATGCAACCTATGCCATGAGGGAAATAGCCTATGCCTTTTAAAGAGGTAGGCAATTAACCTCAATAACTTCAAAAACTTTTCGGACACTGATGACTGTAACATAAATTTATTTGTTTATTTTTACGTTGAGTGCTTCAGAGATCATGTTTCCTGGATTTGCTATGCTTGTGGCATCTCGATGAAGTAGGAGTCTGGAGCAGTGTTGTAACTTACCGGTATGGAACAACTATAAAAACCATGTACTTGTTTTATCAACGGTGCATTGATTGGTGTGTTTGGTGTTTTAAATCGATTCTAGAGACTGGTAACATCCTGATCTCGAATCTAAAATTTAACTTTAGACAATATCCATATCCGGGCCTATGTTACTTGCATGTGTGTGTGTATATATATAAAAGCATTTTATAGTATGATAATATCACAACATTCCTCAACACTAGGGTATTGTATCCCTAGGGTTGGGAACTTTGTAAGTATTATTTTTCACTTATGTTGGGTCACCTTTGCAAATGAATAGCGTTAAGCATGAGTATTGTTCACTTTGCAAGGATGAACAAACATGTGTGTTTCTGTCCATTTGATGTATAACCCAAACTTAACTAACTTAATACTAAAATTTGCAGCTAGTCAGTCTAATGGCCGTTGTTTGCCTACCACATTTGGAAATCCGCTTTATTCTACATTGGCTAGGCATGTCACCATGACATATCCACTTTATTATGAAGCCGGTGTTAATTAGGGGATACTCGTAAGGAATTTGCGCGAGGTACTAGGGCTAACCTTATATATATGTATATATAAATTTTTAATCAACCCTAGAAGTTGTCAAATGTTGTGATGTCAATATCAGTATGGCAACATTGGTATGGACCCTATCCTCCCATGCTCACAAGGAATGTCAAAGAACATAAGCATGATGGCATCAATAGAGCTATTCGTAAAGTAAAGCAGACGAAACCTTGGGTTTAGTCCCAACCCATGAGTTTATGAAAATTAACAAAATAAAAATAAAAAATAAAAAATCACCAAGTTTTTACAGTGCTTGAATCACCATACACAACAAATGATGCCATGCTACCAAAAACCAACTTTCTAGCTAGCCCTATTAGGATGGGGGTGGGCCAAACCACCCTTGAAAGTTGAGACCCACTGGTCAACGCACTCAATACCAACCCTTACGCTACGTACTTACAACATGACAAAGTTTGGGTTGCATAAAGCTATTGGAATGGAAGGGTGACCTAGCTAGGGGTCGGAATTAGATGCCTCTGCTTTTACTCATATTCCGACCTCGTGACTATGTCCATCATGTCCTTTTGAATCCTCTTTTGCCTTCCAATTACACAACTAACTCATGAGGTTGGGTACAAAGGACACACTAGAAGATACCAAGCCGGAGTAACATGACGGCAATTAATTGGTTCTTTTACCGGGGGCTACCATTTGGAGCTATGCATTACTATAACATTTTATCGGCCGTGTTTTTTTTACTCGAGCTACATAAATACATCATAAACATAATAACTTATCTGGTAAAAGAATGATAATGTGGCTAGAAAGTTATTGCAACATGTAACTCCAAATGGTAACCCACACTAATAAGACAATTCAATGTAATTGCATATGAACCCATCGAGTTTGAGAAATAACTAGTTGACGTTCAAAACTCCAAGAAAATTACCCATCGTTTTAGAGGAACATATGAAATGTACCTCAAATTAATAAAGAAAAAAAACCGAAAGCTCATAATGTGTAACCGATTGGACTTGGGAACACTAGGGTTTTGACGGATGTTGCCCAAAAATATTTCCGGACACTACGTGAAGGACTTCTTCTTCTATAGAAATGAATGATACATGAATTGCAAGTAGATGTAAGCCCAATAGTGGAGAGTGGCATACTATGTCATCTACATAAAGGCATCCCAACCCTCGTATGTTAACCCTCGTATGTATTTAAAGGGTGAATAACTAACATGGTACACTAGCATCACCAATTGCCATGATAGCTTTTCGTGGTCAATGTGTGACCATATGATGATTGTGTTCAACCACATTATGGCTTCGTAAAGCTTTAGGACTCCGGAAGCATTGCATAGCTCAAGGGCATCTATGATGTAGATATCATGATGGGTAAGGAAGATAGCTCGTCGATTGACAATTGAGTGCCCATTCAAAGGTTCCGATATTAAGCATCATTTGTAACAAAAATAGATATTGGGTTACAACTACACCAAATAGTGTATTTAGTGTCACCAATTCTATTTTGTCTTGCTCAATATCGATTGTGAACCACATGTGTAATAGTGTCACCGACACTAAATGTAAATCTAGCATTTGGCATTCCTTGCAAAAAAAAGAGGTTTGGGCATTATATTTTTATATATTTTTTCATTTATTAAGTGATTTTCAATCCAATTTTCAATCATCCATGACTATATATTCATTATAGTAATGTTAGGATGCAAACTATTCCACCACAATGGGCAAGGAATGTAGCCCTTTGATTGAAAATTTAGTGCCCATTGAAAGGTTCGTACTATTAAGCATTTTTTGTAACAAAAGAATTACAACTTACAACTAATGTTGACACCATTCGGGTATCTATAATGAGGATTCAGTTCTTCTTTTGACACCAACACCGAGGGTATGGATGTTAGAGGGTACTTTTGTTTTCAATACCATTTGGGTCTATATATTGTGCAAGAACCTTCAACATGCCTGGGGGAAATTGCCCTAGTATCAAAATGTTTTAGAATGGTACGTATTGACCCAAATAGGAACTCAAATTTACAAAGATTCTCTATCCTTGATACCATTACATTATTTATGGTGTATAGTGTTGCAAAGGGCCTACGCTAGATGCCTAGAGGTCTCAAAGTGTCACGTCCGCTAATTGCCAATATGATTCTATTTTCCAACACAAGTAACTTTTAAAGTGAAAAATGCTTGCATTACGACATTTTGTGTAGCACATTGGGGATACTTGAGATGATAGTTTTGCGTTCTAGTATGCAAGGGGAAGATATTGTTGAGCATACTAATGGCAAGTGTCGTGTTTACGCTTTAGTGTGCAAGAGGAATATATTCTTGAGCATACTAATGTCAAGTGTCATTTGTGTATACTTTAGTCAAACTTGTAGATCATTGTGTAGTAGAGGTATACACCTCATAGCACTGTTGAACATACTTATGCCAAGATATTAGTAAGCGCGCTTGAACATCAAGTGTCATGAGGTGAAACTAATGTTGAAAATTGTTGATCATCGGTGTAACTTGACATACACCTCAAAAATAAGGTAAGTGAAATTGATTTGCATGTGACACTAAATTCCATAAATGGTGTATTGATGTTGACTACATTAAATATTGTATTTAGTGCCATATGGTATTTTATGTCACCGTGGTAATTTTTCTTATGACACTTCTTGAATAAGTTTACAACTATTGTCTTAGACAATTGTGATTTGGTTGAAATCCATGCTAATTATTGAGACAAAGTTTGGTGTATTTTGCATCCTAGCAATGCTATAAGGAAATATTGTCATGGATGAATGGAATTTGGATGAAAGATCACATACTAAGTAAAAATAATTGCAACATTGCAGATCTATAATGCCCAAATGTTTTACAATTGAATGTTAGGTTTACATTTAGTGTTGGTGACACATCATGGGAGGTTTTCTTAAGTATTGAGCAAGACAATTAGAATTGGTGACACTAAATTCAATATTTAGTGTGGTGATACTACCATGCATTCACCTATATATCATACCAACACTAGTTACAACTTAGGGTGAGTTTTCATGTATGCCGCTCGTCCACTAGATTTTAGATAGTAGTAGGTTGGATGTGTTCTCGTGAAGACAAATAAAAAGCAATCAACCAACCACAATTTGGTTGCCTACTAGAATGTGGAGGGCCGTCACCATGGGCCACTAGACTTCCACTTGCCCACTAAACACTTCAAACAACAACAACAACAACAACAACAACAACAACAATTGGTTGGCATATACCATAATGAACACTACCCATCATAGTTCACCTACATTTATCCTTATTTGCACTAAAGTATGATGGGCGACAATGTCTAGGGAGGAGTTTGGACATAATTAATGGACATTTTTAGTGTTTCCAAGTCCAACCAGTTTCATGTTGACATCTTTTGGTTTTTCTTTATTAGTTGGAGATATAATCCCTAGATTCCTCCAAAATGATTAGTAATTTGCATGAAGTCTTGAACTTCAACTGGTTAATTCTCAAATTCAACATGTTTGTGTGTGACTATGCTAATTATTGTATTTAGTGCCACTTACTATTTGGAGTTACACAATGCTATATATTTCTACTATCGATGTAGGTTGTTACCAAGTAAAGATGCTAAAGCTCTATAATGTCCAAACAACCATTTGACCTTTGTTGGTAAAACATTGCGTTTATATGTGATAAAATAGCATGTTGTAGTTTCATGGTAGCGTGGATTAAAATACATATATAAATAGAAGGTTGCCTAAATTTATAAGAAAATATTGACTTGTTTTGCTCAATCAAAAAATTAGACCAATGCCCAAATCACATAAGCTTAGCTCACATTTGCTGCTATTCAATGAAATAGCTTTTAGGTATCAATGCTTTTAAACATACAATGCAAAGCCTTTTGTGAGTCTTTTGTCTCGCCATTCTAACACTTCTAACCCACGGTCTTTCACAAATATAACATATCTCTCACACATAACAAACCATATCACACAAGAGTTTAGAGTAACTAAGGGGAGGCTCGAAGGTGAAGGTAAGGGTTTAGGGTAAATCGACCACCTTAGATGAAATTAGCAACAGCCATCCAAAATCGTACGAAAAACTTGGATAAACACCTAACTTTTTAGAAATATCTTATGAAACTACTAGATTTAAATATGTTATTTTCCAGGTTGCCTAACCATTTTGATCACTTATAATTAATCATTAGGCAAAGACCCGTCCAAGCCGCCACAATACAACAATATCTTAGTGTAGTTGTCGGCTCTCCCTGTTCATTGGTAGGTGAGTGGTGTTTATGGAAACCCACCCTTCCCCAGCTCGATCGGCCAAGTGGGAAAGTGAATGTACGATTTTCACTATTCTGTCAGAGTCGTTAGTTCCAATCGTGCCTCCACCATAATATGTGTACTAATTAGTACTCTATCAACCGCTCAAATAATTCAAAAAATCATTTCTAAAAGTAACGCAGTAAAAAAAACTCAGTGAGAATAAATACTAGGCTGTACAAGAGTACGAAGTCTATGGTATTAACCGCCGCTTCACACTATGGCCGTCCAAGTCGAGAGGCCGTGGGATTGAATGGCCAAACTTTGTTGAGAGTCCAAAGAAATGGGTTCAGCGGTTCGATTCCCGGCTGTGAAATCTCCTCTCTACTTGATGGAAAACTTGCCAGGTGGTGTACCGCCTCCTGTGCTTTGGTGTTGGCATGTCGGCCTTCTGTCTTCAAAAAATAAAAAGGGCTGAAAATAGCCAATAAAATATAGGAATTGGAGCCTTTGGTTGGGCAGAGTGTGAAGCCTCCAAAGGCCAAGCTCAAAGTCCAAAGGAAGAAGGAGCATCCACTTTGTTCCTTGTTTAAGACAACCCCTCCAATCTAACGGCAAGGATATTGTCAATTTTTTACTTTTTTGTGAAAGAAAATCGACAGCCTCTTGACCATGGTTTGGGTTTCCGTTCCTGTCTGACCCAAACTTCCTTCGGGAGTTCATCACCTTGGTCAAAAAGTATTGCCATGTAGGCATTTTGGAGGGCGACGGCCTTTGGGAATTTGGCCTCTAGTGTGAAGGGTTGAGAGGCTGAATGCTTGGTTTCTTGCAATACAATTGGTGGAAATCAACGGCCTCTTGACCTTCGGCCATAGTGTGAAGCGGTCCTTAATGGCACGTACACTATTTTGCAAGTGGGCGTAAAATTAGATGTCTAGAGGCCTCAAAGTTTCACGTCCGCTAATTACCAATATGATATTATTTGTCGAGATATGTAATTTTTTAAAGTGAAAATATATTTGCAATATGACATTTCACGTAGAACATTGGGGATACTTGAGATGATAGTTTCGTGTTTTAGTATGAAAGGGAAGATACTATTGAGCATAGTGATGGCAAGTGTCATGTGTTTAAATTTAGTATGCTAGAGGTAGATATTCTCGAGTATACCGATGTCAAGTGTCATTTATGTACGCTTTAGTCAACCTGTGGGCAATTGTGTAACATATGGCCCACTCACACTTATTGGTGTGGGCCACTAACGACTGGCTCCTATCAGCAGGGCCACATTTCTCTCCAATTTGGATAGTGAGAGCCACTAGAGGTAACTAATGCTGGTAGCGACCGTTCATTGGTGGCCCACACCAGTAAGCGCGGGTGGGTTTATAGGCATACACCTCATAACACTACTGAACACACTCCTGTCATAATATCAATTAACGCACTTGAACGCCAAGTGTCATGAGGTGACACTAAATGATGAAGTTATTGACCATTAGTGCAACCTAACATACGCCTCAAAATAGGGTGATTGATATTATTATGCACATGACACTAAATACCATAAACGCCGTCCTACAGTAACTCACGTAGTAGTCGGTTCTGAAAAGGTGAAAACCGGTATTCCTTTTTAATGTTAAAAAGTTTAACTGTTGCCTTCTTCTGAGTCCGGATTGAAGGGGCATAATGATATTTGACCTTTTCTACGTGATCTATCGGAGCTCATAGATCTTAGCGTGCACTTCCCTCTAATGCGGAATCTACGTACCGCGTAGATGTGATTTTTTCTTTTCCTAGTCCTCCGGGATGTACACTACATTAGCTAGATTCTATCATGTGTGTGTGTGTGTGTTCTTGGGCTTCGTCCCTTGGATCTTCCAAGGACTGGTAAAATATAATAAGACTGTTGTTGTATGCCATTCCGTGAATTTAAGTATTGTTTTGCATTTGGTACATGAGAGTTCTTCTAACTACATGAGAGTGGTTTTTTTATTGGCTCTACATCATACCATGGGATAGAGGTATTGTGGAGATTGTCTTTGAGTGGTAATAGGGTCTAAGTAATGCATGTCATAACTTAATCGGTGAAACTCGGTGAAATTTTCAATTTAATGAAAAATCTACATGGCACCAAGTGGATGATGATTCATGGTCCATTGGAAATTGCAACAGGCCCATCAAAAAGAGGTGGATCTAATGTAAAGCTAGGGGTTATGGTGAGCAATTATATTGCCATTGGCTCCCATAAGTATGATATCGTCATGGCAAGGTCATGGGATTACCAACTATTTTGTATTGTCCATAAATTATGTTGTGGTCCATAGCCACTTTCCTCATAATATGTGGAGCTCATTTGATTATCTTATTCATCATCAAAGTGAAGATTTGGGTGCTCATTAAATGGTCATATAAATTCCCCCCATTTGTGTTGACATTGAACCTAGAATGCTTATCATATTTTGAATACACTATCAAATGTCATCGAAACACGTGTCTTTTTGGTATATGTTCTTGGAACCACATGAAACCACACACCACTCAAATATAGGTGTCAAATTAAGAAAAGTAACCCAATCATTCATGTGTACCTTCGTACTAATCATGTGTTTGATATCCCTAGGCGAAGTGGGTTACTCAAAAAGAAAAAAATACCACCTACATTAGATGTCCATTTAATAAAAGTAACTGAATTAGGCCCACTCACCCTATCTCTTCATTTGCATGCATCCTCAACCGCCTTATCTTGTGTGACTCTATTCGTGGCCATATATCATTCCACATGTTTTACATAACATTACTCACTCTGCAACTCTCATTTTGTGCGCCCTCAAAATATAATAGTGGGATGCTCAAAAAATTGCACAAGAAACTTAGATAGAAACTAAACTCTCAACATTCCACTGTTACATTTCGAAGGCCCATGTCTACCAAATATAGTATATTTAATTCCATCCTCCCCTTTTCTAAAGAATCCACTGAAACTGGTAGATGTACATCGTCTCCCTCGACACCTCACTTTCCCTACCTTTCCTTCCCTTTCCGAGCCTCCAGGATGTACACATCATATAGATTTCATGCGCATGTTGTCTGTGAGTTTAACTTCTCTCATGTGTGCGTGCTCTCTCAGTCAGGACACTTTCTCCTGTTTTACGAGATCTACTAAACATCCATTATCTACAGAATGTATTGTATTCAGTAGATGTATCCGTGTCTCTCTTATCACTTTATTTCCTTTTTGTCCCAGCTCCAGGATCTACACCTTTTATAGATTTTTGTCGCATTGTGCTATCTGTGTGTGTAAGGGCCACTTCACACACGAGCCAAATGCCAGGATCACGAAACTGTGAGAGCCCTCAAAAGTGTCCAAAGCCCGTCTCAAGACACCTCCAAAATCATGGAGTGTGGTCACGGTCCCTCAAGTGTAGTGTGAAGTCATAATGGCCGGGTCTTTAGCCAAAAGCTATTTCAATGAATTTTTATTTATGCGAGGTCCTCACACATGAAGAAATGCAATAAATCAATAGTTGTGAGATTTTGGAGTGCCATGGTTTCTCGGTTTTGTGTTAAGCCTACCTTTAGGAGGTGGTTTTGAAAATAGTCAAAGTGACCATGAAACATGGACCCTTTGATGCTATGTTGGAATCCATGTAGACTTTCCATCCATCTTGCATTCACTTACTCTGTTGGTTCCTCAAGCGTAGTGTGAAATGAACTTGGATCAGCTCCGCCTTTTCCACCAATGAGAGTGCTTGTATTGCAATGGTCACGGGCCCGCAGTTCTCAGTGATAGTGATTTCACATGTTTTATGGGATCTATCAGGGTGGGTAGATTTCATTCCCATCCTCCCGTTTCTGAAGAATCTAATATACCTGGTAGATTTGAGCCGTCTCTCTCCCTCATCACTTTCCCTTTTCTTTCCTTAGAGCCCAGGATCTACACCGCTGCTAGATTCAGCCTTCTGCTGTTGTCTTTTGTGTGTTGTTGGTGTTCGTTGTTGCAGCCTGCCTCAGGAGGGAGCTTCTTCAGCTGCCACCTCCGAAGCTCCTCATCGCCCGCCGCCGAGCCGCTCATCAGCTTCATTATAGCTTCGTCCTGCTCTCTCCCCAGGCTCACCACTCATCACACAGAAACAAAGGGGAAACAAAAAAAACCTCTTCCCTTCCTGCAAAGCCCTCTTCAAAGCAAAACAAAGTACTTAGTTATTCCACACACCGTTTTGTAGCTGGCCTGCTCACGGATCTCGCATCATTCATCCCTTTCTTGTGCAGCTTCAACAAGTTAATCTCTTCAACCTCATCGCTGAGGCCACGCCTGTTTGTTTGCTGAGCTCAGACGATCTCTTCTGCTTCAATTCATTTTTGTGAGATGTTTTTGTGAGATTCGGAGTTCGGCAGTGAATGAATGTTGGAGGTTTCCATCGTCTGTCCTTGCCAACAATTTCTTCAACCCCCTTGATGCCAAAGCCGTGTCTGTTTTCTGAGCTCAAATGATCTCTCCTGCTTGAGGTCATGTTCGGTTGATGTTTGTGAAACATTCGGGGTTAGGCAGTGAATGAATGTGGAAATTTTTCATCATTTTGCTTGTGCCAATAATCTCTTCACCCTCCTCGGTGAGGCCATGCCTGCCTGTTTGCTTGATGAGCTCAAATGACTTCCCCTGCTTGAGCTCATGTTGGGTTGCCCACTAAGCTTAGTACAGACGTTCGTGCGAAATTCGGGGTTAGGCTGTTAGTGAATGTGGAAAGTCTTGAGTTTTGAAGCTTACGGATGGAGAGAAGGGAAGCGAGGAGTGGGAAGCTCTAAAAGTGTGTTAAAGAGAGTTTCATGGTCACGCACTACATAGCTCGCACTAGTGAAGACACCGAGGTGCATGCAGTGCTTGGAATAATATTAAGCTATGGCGGAGGTGGTGAGGTGAGGTGAGGTGATGGTGTGATTCTCCTCCATTGGATTTCGGAAGCAGGTTGTGTGAATTTTTCTGTAAAGCCAAAATGGCGAGGATTCGGGGTATTTTGATGTTGGCGATGGCAGCCACGCTCTTGGCTCTGCCATACCTGCTCATTCAACACAAGCAATCTGCGGAGCAAATCATGTCCGCTGTCTCCAACAGCCTTCTGATCAGGGAGGATCCAGAGGCCGACAACATAGACAATGTAAGCCCACCGTCCCATCTTTTTGCCTTGAAATGCTCCAAGGGATAATGTAAGCTCTCCCTCTTCTTCCTCAGTTTAGTCATCTCAGGAGGGATTTGCAGTTCTTGTAGCGAATGGAGAATTTCGGGGTTGGAGTCATATGATCGGATCCTCCTCATGTGCCGAATTTAGGAAAGGCTAGATTCTCGAGGTTGATCTTGGCCTTTGCCTCATGATTCGACCTTGGTATAACTACCTGTCTTTCTTAGTTCTTCGAGGGTGTCCTGGTGGACGTTTCTGCAGAGTTTTGTGTACCTTAATACTCTTTGGTGTCATTGCGGATCTTTTTCAACTCTCCATTCAATCCGCATTGACAAGACGGGGTGTGTTGATGAGTGAGTTTTGGTTTAGCATTTTCTGTTTCTCAGTTTGCCGAATGTCTATTAACTTCGACTAATCGTAACTTTGTCATTGCAACCTTGTTAATCTTGATCAGCAACTGAACATATCGACTTTGATACGTTTTGTATACGTTCATTCAGGGGCGGAGCCAGGATTTTGACCCGGGGGCTAACCTCAGAGTATGTATATTTTATTTCCAACTTTCAATAGGTGGTCGAATTTGATTATTTATTGAGAGATTTAGACTCATCGAGCTGACATCCCTATAATGTTTTTGATAATGTCGTTAATATCCAAAGCTTTCGCAATGGTCTTTTTGATATAGATGATCATCAAATCGACCATATGATCATCACCAATAGACGTTGTCAATAGTAAGCATATGCCCGACTTTCCTTCAATGCACTTGTAGAAAACATTGCGAAAAAGAACTCCTGTCGTTTTTCCATTGTGGTTCTTTCGACCGGCCTGCTAAACAACTGCAGACTTTTTTTGGTTTTACCAACTGAAATTTTAGGAATTTGGGTTCTTGTAATATACTTTTGAAAGGTCTTGAAAACACCTTTTGAACGGTGTATTACACGTCCCAAAAGTTTCAACATTGCAGTCGCAAAATGAAAATGAAAAATCTGGGGGGCTGAGCCCCCCCTCCCCTGCGTTCATTCAAACAATTCGACAGAATATTGAGGAAGAATAGGAATAATCTGAGCTCTCATCTTTCATTTCCATTTAATTTGCGTTGACAGGAGATAGGCCGTTGATGAGTCAGTTTTGGGGCTGGCATTTTCTGTATCTTGGTGTGCTGAATGTCTGGGAATTTAAACCAACTGGAACTTCTGTCATTGCAATCCTTTTCATCTTAATTAGAAACTGAAAGTTAGCAAGTTTAGTAATTTCCTATGAATTCATTCACTGAATTTGACAGGAGAAGGTGGAAGAACACGAAGTTTTTGAGCTTTCTCCTTTAATTTCTTTTCAATCCCCATGGACAGGAGGCGATGTGTCGACAAGTGAATTGGGAGGTTAACAATTTTTTTTATCTTGGTATGCCAAATGCCTGTTAGCTTAGACTAACAGGAACTTTGTCATTGCAATCCTGTTGATCTTGATTAGCAACCGCACATAGAAATTTTGATAAGTTTTTTACATATTTATTCATGCAATTCAACTGAAAAGGAAGGAAGAACAGGAAGTTTCCAACTCAAGTTTCTGGGCTTTCTCCTTTGATTTCTTTGTGATCCGCGTTGACAGAAGGAAATGCTGTGGATAAGTCAGTTTTGGGGTTAGTATTTTCTGTATCTTGGTATGCCAAATGGCTAGAAACTGAGTCAAACATGACCTTTGTCTTTGCAATCATGTAATTTCTACTTAGCAACTGAACATAAAAACTTTGATCATTTTCGTCCATATTCATTCACACAATTCGACAGGAAAAGGAGGAAGAACAGGAAGTTTCTGAGTGTTCTCCTTTCACTTCTATTCGATCCACATAGACAGGAGGCAATGCTTTGGATGAGTCAGTTTTAAGGTTAGCATGTTCTGTATCTTGGTATGTTGAATGCCCGGTAACTTAGACTAATAGGACGTTTGTCAGTGCAATCCTGTTGATTTTGATTAGCAACCGAAACATAGCAACCTTGATAATTATTGCTTAAATTTGTACATGCAATTTGACCAAAAAAAAGGAGGAAGAACAGGAAGTTTCCCACTCAAGTTTCTGAGCTTTCTCCTTTCATTTCCATTTGATCCGTGTTGACAGAAGGCAATGCTGTGGATGGGTCAGTTTTTGGGGTTAGCATTTTCTGTGTCTTGGTATACCAAATGTCTGGTAAGTTAGACTATCTGGAAACTTTGTCAGTGCAATGCTTTTGATCTTGATTAGCAACTGAACATAACAACTTTGATCAGTTTCATATGGAGTCATTTACGCAATTCAACAGGAAAGGGAGGAATAACTGGAAGTTTCCGAGCTTTTTATTTGATTTCTATTGATCCGCATTGACAGGAGGCAATGCCGTTGATGAGTGAATTTTGGGGTTGACATTTTTTGTATTTTGGTAAATAGACCAACAGGACCTTTGTCATTCCAATACTGAATGTAGCAACTTTGATATATTTGATTAGCAATTAAAGGTTGGATTTGTGCACACAATTCAACAGGAAAAGGAGGAAGAGCAGGAAATTGAAGTACCTGAATCAGGGGACAGGTTGGAGGAAATGCTACTGAGAGCAGCCACGCCAGACAAAACGGTGATCATCACGACCTTGAACCAAGCATGGGCAGCCAACAATACGATGATCGATGTCTTTCTCGACAGCTTTCACCGGGGCGAAGGAACAAAACCACTTCTGAACCATCTGGTGATTGTGGCACTGGACCAAATCTCGTACGACCGGTGCAAGCAATTGCACCATCACTGTTTCATTTTGATCACTGAAGGGGTGGATTTTGCGGGAAGCAAGCAATTCATGAGCAAGGATTTCCTGAAGATGATGTGGAGGAGGATGAACCTGTTGACAAGGATTCTGGAGCTCGGGTACAACTTTGTCTTCACCGATGCGGACATCATATGGTTCCGCAATCCGTTCAACCAGTTTGCAAAGAACATGGACTTCCAAATCTCGTGTGACAGGTTCAAAGGTCCCGTGGCGGAATCCAACAAACCCAACTGTGGATATCAGTATACTCGCTCAAACAAGCGCACTGTTGCCATGTACCGGCATTGGTGTAAAGGTGGGGAGGATAACCCCAACATTGATGAGCAGTCTTTGCTTAATGTGATGTTGAAGAGGAAGGACCTTGCCAAGTTTGGTGTCAAGTTTAGGTACTTGGATACCGATCAATTCTCAGGCTTTTGTCAGGTACAACTCTATCTTATTTCCTGTCTACTCATCTGCATTCTCTTAGAGCTTTGTTTCCGAGTTAGGTATATGGTTCAGAGCCAAATCAACATTCGTTGATGCTAACTTTTCTATCTGTTGACAGGCAACCCACATGACGACGCTATCTTATTTCATGTCCACCCATTTGCATTCTCTTGGAGCTTGCTTTTGAGTCAGGTCTATGGTTCAGAGTCAAATCAACATCTGTAGAGTCAAGCTTTTCTATTTGTTGCAGAAAAGGAAAATAATGGTGAAGGTTGTCACATTGCATGCAAACTTATAACATTACATTATTTCTCTGTCTACATTCTTAGAACTTGCTTCCGAGTTATGTGCTTCGGAGTTAAATTGACATGTATTGATTCGAAGTTATTTTTATCTTGCAGAAAAGCAAAGACATGACGAAGGTTGTCACAATGCACGCAAACTGTTGCACAGGCCTGGGCAACAAAATCCAGGACTTGCGTCGGGCACTAGACAGTTGGGAGAGAAACAAGTCTATTCCTCCACCAGAGGAATTTGTTGACATGTGGCGTGTTCCGGCTGCCTGCCGGCATTCAAAATGGCCTTCACCTGCTGGACGTCTACGCAAGCCGTCAGGGAGATGAGCAGAATGTTCTCTCTCGTCAAATTATGGCACATTTTTTTACTTAACACCTTCTTGACAAGGTGTGAGTAGATCAATTGATATGAGCTACCCACCAAATGCCAAACATCAAATTTACCCTGCACTTTCAAGCTCAGTTGAGGAAAAGAAGTGAAGTGCCCTTGGTGGGAAATGTTTCTGAGGGATTGCAAATGATCCCATGCCTGTTGGAGCTCAAAGAGCTCAACAACACAGGAGCAGAAAAGAGAAAGAAAGTAAAGGAGATCAGAATCCATTGTTTTAAAGTGACTAAGGATTTTTTTTGTTTTTGTTTTTGTTTTTCTTCATGATTCTTTCTGTCAATTGGAATCATTGGAAGCCTCCAATCAGGCTCATCACACAGATAATACCACTTGCCTCCTCCAAAGTGAGGAATTCGCTGGATTGCTAAGGAATTCCTAGCATGCAAGTAGCCCTTCTGTCTGGCTTAATTCTTGTAACTTATCTATGTGAGCAGCTTCCTGGGTTTAGGGTTTAGGGTGTAATGCTTTGTGTATTCCTAGATCTTGGGGTGTAACATTTTGGGTTGTAGGAGACTGTATAGAGTTAAGAGGCCTAATTTGGTTGCTTATCTTAATCGGACAGGTACATATGAATGGTGTGGAGTTAGGTGTTGATCCAAGAACGGTCACCAAGAAGACACGTGTTTTGAAGGAAATTGAATGACATGCTCAAACTTGGCAATTATTCTAGGTCCAATAGCCAACATAACTGGGGGGGACCTGTGTGTCTGTCATTCAAAGAGAGAGAGAATCCTCATTTTGATAATGGGTAAGATATTCATACGAGGAAGCTTGCTACAGCCTTGATCTGGATTTGCTAAACATATTTGTACAGATTGTGTGTTAAATTTCCTAGGAGAAGTGGGTGCAGAGCTAAAAGTGTCCATTTTGGACCCATTAACCTTACAAGTGCCTGACAGGAGTGATAATCCCATGCCATTTTAGCTTTTGTATACAGCACCAAATGAAGGCATACTTTGGTGTGTTAGAATCCTCTTTAATTTGCTAACAGGATACTCTTCGAAGTTTTTTTAATCAATTCAATTACAGTAACTATTCTCAGTGCTTAAAGTGACAGGGTTTAGCACCTTCTACCTTGCGTAACTTGAGTTTTGTGGTCACTCAGTGCTCAGGGTTGTAGTTAGTTATGCTGAATTGTCAGATGCAGGATGTGTTTCTTAGTGTAGAGTGTTAAGTCCATTTATGTTTCCCTGCTGAACTTGAGGTTCAGTGACATGCATGTAAAACAAACAAATAAATTTGCAGAGACACAAAATGTTTCATACTTTTGATTTGCTCTGTGTAGCTCTGCCCAATCTCCGTGTATTAATATTGTCAGTGCACCACATGGTTGGCAACCATTCAACTGTTGACTGTGTAAAAGACGAGGACTTGTGGGGCTTTACTTTGGTTGGTCACACTGAATGGGGGGAACCAACAGCTAGTTAGAGATGGATTTGGCGAACCAACTCATACATTCGTTCCTTGTTGAATGCCTAAACCTTGATTTGGGCGAACCAATCCAGACACTCATTCCTTGTTGAATGACGAACCAACCCATACACTCGTTCCTTGTTGGATGCCTGAACCCCTTGCCTTCAAGGAACCAGTGTACGAGTTGGTTTGCCCCAGCCCCTAAACCCTTGCCTCCAAGGAACGAGTGTACTTGTTGTTTTGCCCTAGTTGTTAGAGATGAACATGTTGAGTTTGAAAAATTACCGGTTGAAGTTCACGACATCAAGAAGATTATTGATCATTGTAGAGGAATCGATGGAATATATTTCCAACAAGAGATTACAACACATCCATGTTGTAACAACACAAAATCCATATTTGCCAATATGCATGTACGTTGATGTTCTTCCACAGAAAGCGTGTCTTATGTTTACTACTCGAATTGTTTGTAACAAAATTGACATTATTATTGTCAAGATAAAAGCAAATGAAGCTATGTAATCACTTGAGTGTCACAAATCTTCAAACACCAATCATATGGAACCTAGGTAGAGAACTCATATTAAGTGACCACCCAGTGTATGGGGAGATTTTGTGGCCATAATCAATCAAAATCCTAGTGTTTCCATGTGGTTGCAACGCATGACACGTCTTTGTGGTTGTGTTAACCAGTGTATGGTTGATTGAACAATCCCCTCAAAATATACTCATACTAGACATTAATGATTAAAATGTGATGCATATATTGGCATCCAAGGGCACCCATGCCGCATATTTGAATTTATATCTCCAACAACAACAAAGTGTTTAACTTATTCAAATAGTGCACTTGATTGGAAAGAGAGCCGCATTGAGAGGAATCTAGTTGTAGCATTTGTGTTGGAATTACTATAAGTTTCCAAGTTTTTCAGATGTCGTTTTCAATCCATGCATACTCCCTTGGTATTTAGTTTTGAGTCTAGAACAATGTGAATTCCTTGGAATTTCTTGAATGCTACTAAAAGAAACTTCAAAATATGACAGCTCCAAACCGGGTCCTTAATACATGTGGGTGTTACTTATAGATAGTTGCCAACCTGGGGTTATCGTGTGCTAGTTTCGATTAATAAATTATGACATGGCCTTTTTGTGGGCACTTGGTCCAACTCCGTAGAATTTTTGTCCATTGGATCATATAAGGAACTATCTCGTCTACTTAGAATTCATGAATCACAAAGATTGTCAATTCATGCTTCATAATTACTTTAATGATGATGCAAATGTTGTAGGTCTAGATTCTCTTACTCTTTAAATGATCACATAGGCCTTTCCAACTGTATTGACAATTGGAGTTAGAACGGTGTGTATATTATGAGCACAAAAGATAAGTGATCTTCTTTGTGAGAACTTCCAACTCCACATACATTTTTGTTTGTTGATACAACTTGGAAATTGTTTCATCTAGTTACCAATTATGAATTACCAAGGAACTTGTCATTTCAAGGTTCAAAAATAGAGTAAAGAAGCATATCCTATGAGAGCCCAACATTCACTTACTCCTTGAACCAAAACATACTAAGTAGGCCTTTCCAATCGCGACAAAAGAGAATGTACAACCACCACTGTGATGGCTGGATTTCTACAAATAAAAAATAAAAAATAAAAATCTATGAGCGTTCACCAAAAGAAGAACTCCGATCTCTAAAGGAGGTTGAAGTGAATAAAGTGTTTGTTCACAAAACATTTGTGGCCGCGTCCTAAAGGACAATAATGTTAGATGTAGAACTATACTAAATATGATATTTAGTGTCATCTTGTGTTTAATGTCATTGTGGTAACTTTAGGATGACGCTTCTTATGAATAAGTGAACAAATATTGTCATGGATGATGGATGAGTTCATCCATTGGCCAAAACCCTACCTTGTCTTCTCAACAACTTGTGATGAAATATTGTCATGGGTGATTGAAATTTGGATGAACAATCACTTGGTAAGTGACCGGAATTGCAACACTGTAAATCTACAATCCCCTCATAAAATTTACAAGGAATGACAAATACTGTTGGCCTTAACATGTAGCGTTGGTGACACTACACAAAAAATTACAATTAGTATTGAACAAGACAATTAGAATCGGCGACACTAAACATCATATTTAATGTACTTCATCCTTTGCAAGGAGTAGACACTACATTGGTATCCAATAACCGTTCATAATAAACAATAACCAATAAACAAAATCTTTGGGTGTTTGTCTGAGAAAGGTACCATTTAGAGAGTATGATTATAAGGTTGGGCTTTGTGGATGTAGAATGACATGGTGTTGCTATGCAAGTACATGCAAGAAATGAAGTAGCAACCAATGGCTTATCCCTTCATAATTGTCAATTGAGTTAAAACAACAGTTTGTGTTGGACCTATAATGATAATAATAATAATTTATGTATCCACCATGTCCCAATCCTCTCAAGGAATATAACACAAGGAGCCCCGGAGGCCTTCCCCACATGGGAAAGTGGGGTGGGTTCCCATGTGAAAAGGGAGGCAACAAGACTAAAGCTCTTGCCCATGCGGGGAAGTGCAAAAATGGGGATTTTTAGACATTCCCCATATGGCCACCAAAAAGGGAAGTTCCCCACATGCAAATAATTGTGGGAAAAGTCGGATTTCTAGGATTATGTGGATGACTTTCATCCACTATGCCAAGGATGATGTTAACAATACTTCATCTTTCAAATGTAGATGGTTCTCATCCATAGAGTAAGCTACGATGTGCACCACTTTTCATTCTTGTCAACATATCGTCCCTAAGAAAAATAATTCTTTTTTATTTTGAAAATCAAATATGTACATACAAGATTCGAATGCATACCATTCGTCTCGGCCAGTTCTAACACGCTCCAACAATTTAAGAAGCCACTCTATCTATACTTCAATACATCGATATAACAACAACCGGACTCGCTTCAATTCAACAGATTTCACAACAACCAACTCTTGGGCATTACCCTCCATTGGTACTGGTGTTGGAACAACCTTTGGACCTATGTCATCTTTTCAACTGCTAATCCCACTTTGAGGACCAGGTTTGGGGGTCTGCCTAATGCAGAAGTGCCATGGGTTGTTGTGAAGGATATGACTCCTCTAGAGTGGACACAAATCGGTGGCCAAAACTCTCCAGTGTCCACGTTGCAAGTCCACCTTGTCCCTGTCAAAAATTAACCCAAGATCAGGCAAGTTAGCAGAATACTAATCTCCATACAGAACAGATGTGCTTGCAAATTCCTTCAAACGATGCACAAAAACATACACAAACATTGTTCACAATATAAAATGAGATTGATCACCACAACCGAGCAGGTTAGCAAGATACATACAAGAACAAATCTGCCTGCAAATTCCTTCGAGTGATACACAGAAACATACACAAAAAAACAGGTCAAACACATACCAAAACTGTTGAGATGGACACATGTATACACAAATGTTGCAACTTACGTAAGGTTGACACATAAGGTTGTGTATGCAGCTGCGCATGTATCCAAAACAGTCGAAACATGCGCAAAACATCCACAAAAAGTTTCATAACAGTTTCATGGACTCTGTTCTTTTATCAATTGGTTGCAGTGCTTACCACAGGCTGACTTAGCGCTGCTTCGGCAGCAGTCTCAATACGCAGAACCCGATGTACACCCGGTACATTAATGGGGGGCAATGAATGTTGCCTAAGGTAATCTTGCCTAGTTCGGATTCTTTTCTCAATCGGACGCCTCTATTTGAGTGGTGCCTGGTTAGAGTTGGATCTAAGAATGGACACAAAAATGGCACCATGTGTTCAACAGAGATTCGACTGAGTGCTCAAAATTAGGTTCAATAGTCAGCATGGGCCTGGGAGGAGGGGGGGGGGGGGGGGGGGGCACTTGGTCGTTTTATGGCTCCGATTCTTTTGACTCTGAAAAATTATAGCAGCAACAGGGAGCTCAGCAATTTCCAGACTGTCGCTAAATTCTCACATCACTTTCGCAGATCCAAGAAAAAACCCATCTCTGAAATCCAAGTTGAGAATCATGGCAAACTGCGAAGTCACCATTTAAGACACGTTTACCTTAACCTGTAAGAGAGATCTTGTTTTGGTCCTTCCTCACCTTACATCAGGATTGATCTCCGAAGCTGTTGCAGTGAACCACAGAGCTTGTTTCCCAGAGATGAACTGGGGCATCGATCCACCACCCGAGTCCAGGAAGTACATGATGGCAGCTGGCTTGTCACTTTCCGAGGAGGAGGAAGCAGCTACGGGGATGGCATAGTTGGAGACGCTCGGCCACAATGTTTGTGGCCCTGCAGGAGAGGCCGAGGTGGGCAAACTGATGTCGAACTCCATCAACTCCATCCTCGTCGTGGTTTGGGAGGGAGGCATGAGGTTGGAACCTGTTCCACTTCTACCGCCGTCAGGGTTTTAGGCGTTTGCCTCTTTTTCGGTGAGATACCAACATACACAAATAAATTACATACACAAATTGTGTCTGAAGTTTTGGAAGTGTACGAGGCCGAATTTCACAAAATTGGACCATACTCGCCATCTTCGTTGCTGAAACACCTCAAACCCTAACGAATGGAATTTATATAGAAAAATCTACAGTCACAGGGTTTTAGGCCCTTGCCTCTCATTTTGTGTGCAACACAAACAGACACAAACAGAATGCATTGGCGGATCGCTCCCAACATGGGCCAAGACGGTCGTGGAGCCCGCCACATACGTGCGTGTCACCAAGACATGTACGTTTTGCGGCTCCACCAAGTTCTTATATAACAAAACCATCCAACAACCGAGATACAAGTGTTCAGAATGTAACAAACTCTTCACTGACAATTCCACTTTCCGAAGGAAAAAGCATCCACAAGGCTACTCCTTGATTGTAAGAAATAATGTGGAAGCCATGATTCTCCCGAACAATGCAATCGTAGCATGTTAGAATTCACGTTGCGGGAAATTTGGAGCTTTCAAGTTCATATTCTTCAACAATGGCAAGGTCACACAACCACGTTACAAAGTTGGAAGTTGCAACACCACTTTTACACATGGGGGACAAGTCAGTCTCAAGAGGAAGTTTGAAGACTTCATACAAACTGTTGGAGAATGTGGTGGAAAATTTTCAAGTTCAAAGAGAAAATTTGTGAACACCAGACAAGAAGCAACAGAAAATGGTTATTGAATAGGAATTTTGGACCTGGGCATCGTAGCAGATGTTGGAGAAGATATTTGTCACTGCCCATTGAGCTCGAATTGGAATTTTGATGACAATCGGGATATTGGAGAAGTACACAAAATTGAAGTAACCGCACACCCTGAGGTGTTGGGGTACAACAAGAGAGTGACATTATCACCAAGACCTCAAAGCGAAGACTCGAGGATTCACTATTTCATGGCATTATTACAAAAAGGTATTGAAGATGGCGATCGTCTTCGTGCTGATCATGAAACGACCAATGCCCCAGTAAGCCGTGACTCTTTTGAGCCGGCGTTATCTGTAGACAATGAAGAAGAAGTACAAACTTAAGATATGCCTAATCTCATGGCATTGTGGAACCTATGATATTGAAATGACAGTTGTCAGTTTTGTAGAATCCGGCATGTGTATTTAGTTGTGAAAACAACACAATACATGGGCTCGAATGTTTGAGACGTTGGCTATGCTTCTTATTTACATTCGGAACATTGGGACAACGTGATCAAGAATTTGTCACCATTGATGCAGCATTTGGTCAAAAATCTTTCAAAATCAAGAATGAGGTCATCCTATGAATTCTTGGCAGAAGTATGTAAGTTTGTACCAACGTTTGCAAAATTATGAGCAGTGTGTTTTCTTCATGGAGGTCGGTCATCAGAGATCAACCTCAGAAGAAGGTTGTTGCTCTTCCGCAGTGAATTTGTGAGACATTCATACTCATTCAGACTTCTCAAGAAATGGCAACAATTCAAGTGGGTGCCCACAAATTTAACTCCAGTTTCCAAAAATGACTGGCCTTCATCAATACCGGAACCCAAACCCAAGCCAGAATCTTCTGATGTCAATCACAGGAAAGTAGACGCACATGCTTCTAAATCATGCCGGAATGGACTGACAAGAACCTCCATCAGTGCAACCGTGAAAAACATATATACATCAGAACGGTCAACTTGAAGTTGCCAGAAATTTGGGTTCCGGTCAGCTACGTGATGGCCAAATGACAATTTGAACCTCCAGTCCAAGAACAGGTTAGGAAAATCGACTGTGATTCACTCTCATCCTATTCAATTTTCTTTCATCTCACAGGTTTGGAAAATTAGTCTCACAATTTCAAACTTAACCTGATACATTTGCATTGTTTTCAACTTGCCTGATAAATTTGTGGTTGTAGGTTACCAATCTGGCATTCTTTCTAACTCTTAACATAAAGAATACACGTTCTTTGGTATGAGGATCGTAGAGAGATCAACGAATTGTTGATTGTAGCCTACTGCATACAAATGTGTTTGAAGCTGTAGTTAAAGATAATTACTCAACGATTGATAAGGTTATGGAATACTTTGGGCTTCAGGTCTCGAACTGTCATGACGATGACGCATTAAGTACCTTGGTTGCGAACACTCTTCAAGACAATGAGCAATCGAAAGAAATGTTAAATATTTTGAAGGTGGCAATGATGTGCATCCGAGCTCGTGCTTTAAAGCGGCCATGTATGTCAATGGTGTTGAAAATGTTTTCCGTGAGATGGAGATTGACGAGGATACCTTTCACAAATTGCAGATTGAAAAACAAGAGTCTCCATGTTCGCCTTCTACAATCTCAACTCACAAGTTTTCCTGCACTTCTCACAACTAAATTAAATTAGGAGTTTCCAATGTAGAACTCAATCTAACATCTTGGGTCGTCATTGCCAGTCGCTTTAGATAGGCTATTAAAAGTGCATTTTTTACATGTAAGCTTTTGCCAAATATTGTAAAGACAACACTTGAATATTTCTCATTTTGGAGCAAGAGCTTCAATACTTCACCTTCTCTATGTCTCAATTTTGTGAATCTTGCGAATCATTACATAAACATAAAATTAGCAAAGTGAAGTCTTGTTGCGAACGTGAGCGGAGAGAGGCTCGTTGATGCAGTTACTATAGGGCCAGTTCACATGGATCCCAATTCCTAAGTCCTAAAGTCCCAAGTCCCAAGTCCCAAGTCCAAGGAGAAAGTGGGCTAATCCATAAAGTGGCTGTTTTAGGCCCACTCTCCTCATAACAGTCAATTTAAGCTTATGTCTCAATCTGCACAACTTCTCTTGCATCGAGTACAGACTTGAGATCTCTGCTGAGAATTGAAAACACACAACTTAAAATTTGGACAATTCAGAATGTACACAACGACTTGGTTCACAAGAGTCCTGGTTTTCCAGGTGAAGCAATCTCCTTGATAATTACACAAAGGTACAAATATCAAGTAAAGTTGAAGTCTCTACCAATGATTCAGAACGCTTAGTTGGCAATCTGGGCGTTCTAGAGCAGCTATATACAAGAAATTCATCTCTATGAACATTAATACAATTTCAGAGTTCAGCTATTGGAAGTTTCTCCTTGTTGATTACTCAATGCCATAAATACCAAGTGTGTGAAGATACTGTCACACAGGAACCCATCACGTTTCTCTGCATATCTCTGACATCTGCTATAAAGAATGCATGTTACACAAGTACACTTAAAAGCTACAAACCTTACCGAAGTCCATTACACTCCGGAAGGGATCAGGAGAAATTCCTGAAATTAAATCAAGGTATAACACCTTGCAGACATGTCGCAAAATTGCTTGCAACATCATAGAAATAAGGGAGTTTACTAGTGTATATTTCTATCGAGGAGGTTGGAGCTTCAACCAGGAAGCCTAGTGATACTCTACAAAAGGTTTCATCTCCAAAATCCAACTATCCACTGTCTCCCATGTGTGATACACAATGTTGAAGAAACACTGTGTTGATGCCTAAACAATGTAATCAGTTCACATTGCATTTTGTT
Organism: Polytrichum commune; assembly: GCA_950295325.1. Taxonomy (NCBI): domain Eukaryota; kingdom Viridiplantae; phylum Streptophyta; class Polytrichopsida; order Polytrichales; family Polytrichaceae; genus Polytrichum; species Polytrichum commune. The sequence continues at coordinate 51,671,160 of OX485807.1, forward strand.
CACTATTGGAACACGAACCAAACGATGAGCCATGCCCACCCGTAAACTTATGTGATTTACAATGTTGAAAAAACACTGTGTTCTTGCTTGAGCAATATAATCAGCTCACATTGCATTTTGTTCACTATGAGAACACCGACCAAAGGATGAGACATGACTCTCCATAAACTCTTGCACAGCCATCCTCTTCATGGCCTTCGGATTCTTTGACATGACCGCTGTCGCCTTTGGGGGCAAAGGGTCAGCTTCGGACCGAGACTCATCCTCTTTTGAGGTATCCTCCTCAGTTTTAATGCTACTTGCAACCTTCATCCGTTTGCTAGAGGAATCCTTGCGCACCAAATCGTCGGAGCCCCTTTTAATATGAGATTGCACTTTCACATCCTTACTTGATCGAGACGATTTGTGTACAGGCTTGCTGTGCTTCCCATCAACCTTCTTTTCGTCACGCTTTGAATGCTTCTCAATTGGAACAGCAGTCCTAGTCCCTTTCTTCAGGTTTGCAAGGTCCTCATCACTAGGCTTCTCCATGAGCTTCCCTTCATCCTTGTTGGTATTTGAAAGCTGGATAAAAGAAAGTCAACCATCAGTTCCACGCAAAATTGGCTCAAATGTCACCACACTGTGATGTTTACAGCAGCCTAAGTCCACCACATATACAGGAAGTGATGCTTACTCATCCCACAAGATAAATCCCTTGCCTTGTTCTTTTCAGAAACATAGAAGCACAAGAAAAAAATGAAATTATTCCAAAAAAGGGATGACACTGCTGATAGCTCTTTATGAGAGAAACAGATCCTGGTGTAGAGGGAAGGAAAACAACTACCGTATAAAGTCATAACATACCCGCTAGGTTTAGCTGATATCTTCAGGATAGAAGAATGTACCTCTGTAATACCCATATCATTTTGTAACACAGTTCATACCACACCACATAGACAGGTGAACAAAAACAAATCACGAGTTTCTGAAACGTGTATATGTCTTCCTCTTCTCAGAGTCAGGAAGAAGTGTATCACATTCACAGAAGACTTTGGAGAATTGCTTTAAAGAAATGTACGGAATGCTTGAAAGTAGCACCCACCTCTTTCCCTGTACCCAACAAATGGAGCAGTGACTCGGGGATGTCCTCTTCGTGGGGCCAAATCGGCAAGTCATGAGTATTCAATTGGAAAACCTTGGGCACATACCCCGTAGCTTTCCACAACTGCTGCGAGAAAACTTTCGACACACCGGCAAACATGCTAGGGTCACCTCCCACCATCCCTTGCACATGCACCCGGTCAGATATGGGCGTGTCATTGGATTTGTGGATGAGATCGTTGATCTCTGCAAGGTTGGATGGGGGATGGGCATGGGCATCTGCTGCGGCCGCTGCGGCCACAGCCGCATTCAGAACCTCCGATGCCTCCTCCTTCTCCTGCTTCTTCTTGCTCTTGCACTTGTCACACACAAAGGTGCTCAGGCCCTTGTGTGCCCTGCAACACGCGGTGTGCACCCATACACCACACTCATCACACTCCACCATCTCCTCGCCATCGTCAAAGCTCACCCCGCAGGGGCAGTCCACAATCCAAGACTCGTCGCCCCAGTAATCCGAGTCCGAGCTGGAGGGATGGTGGGCCTTGCCCCCCATCACATCCACGCACTTATCTCCTACCCCTCGCCCGGGATCTCAATGTATGTCCTTTCCTTCACACAATATCTCTCCCAAAACCACCGCATGCAAATCCCCCTTCTCTTTGACTTGAAACTCTCTTCAGTTTATCTGCCCACATAACGTGTAGAAAACGGCACGTGATTAAGTAAGCCCATTTTGATCCCTCTACTACACATACGTTCATAAGAAATTTGAGAATGAAAAAAAAATCATGAATTTCAGGATCGCTTCTACTCAAGCCTCTCCACGAAAATAAAAATCTCCACCCTCCCTGCCTTTCGCCTCTTCTGTTTGATTTGAGGCTCTCAAAATTTTATCTGAGCACTTAACACGTGAAAAAATGACCTGTGATCATGAAAGCACTTTTTGAATCCTCTTCTTCGCACAAGTTCATATAGAAATTTGAAATAAGCAATATGGCAACTTTTTAGAATTACTTCTCTACATAAGTCTGTTCCCAATCTGTTTAGCCTGCTCCAAAGTTGGCACACTAGATGCTTCCGCGCTAATTCTCGTGAAAGACCATAACAAAAACGACCGTTAATGTCATAGCAAAATCACGCAAAAAAATTAAAAATAAACAAAAAAGGCTGATTACTTAGAGGAGCGAGCCAACTCCCGACGCTCCTGAAACCCCACTGCAATAACTCCCCTCCTACTCTCCACACGGCGCCCAGAAATCTCGCCAGAAAACCTCCGCACTCGCTAAAATCCTCAAAACCTAACCATCCTCGAACTCCCTCCAAAGACTCAAAATCCACGAAAAAAAGAAAAATCAAATTAAATTCCTGTTACCTCCACCTTCACGCTCTACTACCTCCAGAAAAACAAGAACCACCACAACCCCTACAATCCTCAAACACCACAAAACCCTAATCGCCCTCCAACTCCTCAAACAAGCTCAAAATCCACGAAAAAGAGAATAAAAATCACAATAAAATCCCGTGCCCCCCTCCCTCACTCACTCCTACCTCAAGGCATAGAGAATTTTTTCCAAAATAAACCACCACAACCCCACAAAATCCTCAGACCCTGCGAAAACCAAACGAAACTCTGCGAAACCCTAATCGCCCTCCAACTCCTCACACAAGCTCCAAATCCGCGGAAATTTCCCCCCCACGACGTTCTCCGAATTCCCTACCTCATCTGTTTACAGAGAACTCTCTCCCGCATCGTGCCGTGAACTCTGGTGATCGTAATCCACGAGGCAAACGAAATAGCTCCCCGTTTTAGGGTTTCAACCGCCCCGTTACTCACGTTTCGTGCAACCGCTGCAGCTCCGCTTCTGGAAATCAAAATCTCTACAAGCATGTGTGGAATGAAATACAAGGTGAAGGCTCAATCACATGAGCTTAACGGTAGCGGAGATTGAAACGAAGACGAGAGAAAGCAAGAGATTAATCAACAAAGCGAGAGGTACAAGAAGGAATGAGTTAGAGAGACTCGTGGGCGGCCTCAGCAGCCTAGAATGTACCTCCCTCGTATCCTGGAATGTCCCCAGTAAGCTCATTTAAGCATTTAAAATCTAGCTATTTCATAGATATTGGGTTCATTTGATCAGGCCTGAAATGGCGGCGCCACGAGGTGAGAATGAAGGTGTAGCGAAGGTGCAGACCTACTTGGTTGTAAACGGTATCATCTAGAGTGTCTAAACTAATTAATTAACTAATCAACATAATTAACTAACCAATTAACATAAACTAATGTTAAAGAGAATATTATCCTAGTAGTACTAGGCTTGAGGAGTCTTAAGACTGGGATAATTTCATTCGAAGAATCTAGGATAGTGATTGGTAAGTTTGTACTTGAAGGATGATGTGAATGTGATGCGATAAATTGATCGAGTCACGATGAGTTTGTACGTGATGTTTGAATGTGCGTTTATTTTTTATTCCGAGGTGGTCGTGTTTTGGAGGTAATGTTTGTTATGTACTCAAGATTTGACGTATTGCTTTTGTTTGGGAGCATGTAATAGAAAGACTTGTGGTGAAATTTTCGAGTAGCCAGTTTATTGTCTCTTGCTATATGGGAAGAGACCTAGGGTTGGTCTCTGAAATGGGCCAAAGTATGGCAGCCAAAGTCTCCCACATACGACGATAGTAACTCCCTTTTCAAGTGGAGCCCAATTGCAAAGTGATTGTTGGAGTGGTCTCTAAAATGAACCAAAGTTTGGTCTTGGTCGAACAACCAATGAGAATTGTCCACATGGCAAGATAGTACTAGGGCACTCTTGCAATTTTTGTGTCGAAGGTATACAAAATTATGCATGCAAACATTGAAAACCAGTCAACAATCATGTTATGGTGTTGTTTATTTGGGTATTTCAACATTTTTATTCTTCTTGTAGGTGTCAAATTTTCAAATCTTCACATTTCTATGTTTGGGTATCACAAAAAAGAAACTCTTGGATTTGATGTGGAATTTATGTAAGAGTTGGGAAAATTGTTGAAAAATAAGTTGAGGCAAAACCAATGTCAGTAATGGCAAAGATTGAATTGCCAAAATTGATTACTATTAGATCATAAATTTCACACGCATTAAGAATTAGTGGAGTCGTTTTCCAACTATTGCTATGTATTAGATTGACCTATTTTCGTTAACTTGAGCAATTTCGCATAAGTGTAGTACAAGTGTGATATCGACGTGATTTTTCACAAGTCTACAAATTGATATCATAACGTTTAACACAAGAGTCATAATTTATTTCTATGATTTGAAATTCCTATAAATTTTCAAAGACAATATTCTCTCTCAACCCACATTCAAACACATGGTCAACTCGGAGACTAAAACGTGAGTGTAATTAGTGCCCTTTCAAAAGAATCCAAATCCTAATCTAGTAGTAGTCAAATTCAATGTACGTCATGAGAGGAGACGGATGACCCCCTTGAGAGCAATAAAGAGCCCGTTCTTTACCCGTAAACCATGGGTTTGGTTTTGATCACGTTACTTAATACGACACAACCCTACTATTGACAAAAGAGATTCCATGCAAAATGGGTAGTACAAACCCTAGATCTCTTAGTAAGCGTGTGATGATGATGTCATGTTCACGTTGGCATTCTTTTGGTTCATTTAGTTGGTCCACACCACGGTCTCACTTAAATGGAAAGTCGCACATCACCTCATCAAAGGTACAAATCACCTACACGCATACACCTCCACCTTCCGTTACACAATGTATCTTCTCCCATAGCTATATAAGCGTTCGGATGGAGAAACATTCAACTCATAGGTGTTGAAAGTATGCAAAGTTTGCAATGTATGTGGTCAATCAATGCACGGTGGTCCAAAAGTTGGTACCTTCATCGGAATTGTGTATCACGGCATCACTATTTTCAAATCATTGTAACAAGCTTATGAATAAAGTGTTTCACGGCAACATGTTTTCCTGGACATAAGTATCAAGATTATCTAGCACCTCCATTTCTCTACTTATAGATTTTCATATTTGAACATTTTTCATAATATATTATGAAGTTCTCATATCTCGGTATAAAATTTTGACTAATCACTTCAAAGTCATATTGTACTTGGAACGGTCCACTGATATCTATATTTTACATAATCATGTGAAGTTTCTCGTTATTAATGTGAGATTTGTGGTTATGATGAATCTTAAAGGTTTTCTTATTGGTTTATTGTTGGAAGGAGGACCTTTTTTCTTCATGTACTAACCATATGGACAAATTTCTTTGGTGGTGCCTCACAACCTCTCATCAGTGACTAGGAAGGCACCTGCATAGAAAATTGGCATACACGTGCGAGAACCAAGTATTTGTTCAGGGGCAATTAATCTTAGTCTCTGAATTTGTTTGGACCTTAAAATTACTAAAAATACAACTTTTCACCGCTCTCCTCCACTCCACAAGTAATTATAAAAATCATTATTGTGCGATAAATTGTATCCTAGTTTATTTAATGAAAAAAATAAGGAATCGATTTTTCGCATCATGGTATTGGAGTGGACTTCCTTGTTTGTTGATGTTTGTCACATAAGGAACATAGCTAAATGACAAAACGTCTAAGGATTTTGAAGATGGCTTGACCACATGTTCAAGGGAGCTATGCAAAATGACAATGAAAAAGTATAACTAGCTCAACGTGCTTCTAATCCTTAAAAAACCTTCTATTTCTTGTTTTGTCCACACCAAACCTATATTCATCCATGCAAACCAAATCTCACCCACAACGATTGAAATTCCATTCGTGTTTCCAACGAACCCCACTATTTTTTTTTAACATAACTTAAATTACCCTCTAAACGTACTCATCCTACAACCAAAAAAAAGTAGGAGCACACCAACACAATTTATAGTATCATGTGTTACATATAATCTACTTGTGAATTCACACACACACTTGTGAAGCCTAATGTACATTTAAACAAAATGTAAAATTTTGGTCTCACAAATACATTCTACCCTACCTTTTCTTACACGTTGATTTTACGTAAATTACTAGTGAATGCCCTAGATCAATGATAACGCTTGATAAATTCTTAGGAAATGTCATTTTATAACACATGCTATAGTGTTATTCCTTGGGCCTTCAAAACTTGAGTTAAACATGTTAGAACATATATTCATATATAATAGAGATTGGTGTCCATGCATCCATTTAATGTAATGAGATACCAAGCTATTCACACATGGGGCCATGGGCCATACTAGTCCATGTATCTACACATATGGTTAACAACTATTTTACTTCTATTCACATGTACTCAATGTATTTGAAATATTGTAATATACACTTTGTATCTATGGGGTATGCTTGATATTTATACTATATATAGAGGTTCCTAATGTGAAACATGGTGTGTGTTTCTCATAAAAGAGACCACTACAAGCATAGAAAAATGCAATTCATAGTTTTTTGCCAATTCATATATTTGTATGAACCATGGGGAGGGAACATCACTTGTGAGTAAAGTTGAACAACATGTGGACAATTGACAATGTCAGTAGCAACTAGGGTATACGACACCCCAAGCAGGGTTAATCACTACTCCACACTTAAATGTTTTTAATATGGAAGGTGGTTGCCAAGTACGTTAGTCGTCGCAACACTAAACATGCTTCGTAAAATGGAAGACATATTAAATCAATAAATCTGGAAGATCACCCTACAAATACACTACTTTATATTCAAGAGAACGTATGCTTTGCACGAGTGCAGTCATGAGTTTGCACTTGAGCCACGTGGTCAAGAAACATCGCATTGTTGTCATGATGTTGATATTTTTTTCTTGTTCTTTTCCCTTTCTATATATTTTGCTAACATGGAAGAAGAGTATTACACTAAACATATAATTCGGTGCAACATTGAGATCGGTGTGACATGTCAATAAAAATGATATGACTTCTTGTGGAACCCACAAGTGTAATATGACACTCACTCTATCTAGTTGCTACCCAATGATGCAAGACAATTTATGAGGGTTGGTGATGAATAGTGCAGGCCACACTAAATTACACTTTTAATGTAGTTGTAGTAGTAATGAATCAAGAATATGTATTGTAAACTCAATAAGAGGAGTTATGGTACATGTCAACCTTGGTTTCTTGTCAATGCTCAACCAACGAGGCCACTTTCTATTGAGTGAAGGTCATCGCCGTCCAAGTCAAAAGAAGTTTGGAAAAAGAATTGCAAATGTTGACGAGCCCGGTTACACATGTCGACGCCTTGGTTGTTGGCCCATCCCGTGATTTGTCCGACATTGATTGTGGAATAGATAACAAAAAGAATCATATAAGTTGGGAATGATGTTCATTGAACACATCGTCATCTACCTTCACCTCTTAAAAGGGTCAAAGGAGCTCCCACGGGGTTGGGATTCACGGCGTCTATATAAACTCGCCCATCATGGATGAAGGGTTCTAGTACAAAACAAAGTCCCTTATGAGATCGAGGGCTGATTCATTCTAGCTGGACTCCACTACACTATTTGGGGTCTATATTTCCAGTTGTGCAGTCAAATCGCCTTAAAATAATTTTGTATAAGCTATAATTCAATTCATTGTGTTTTTGCCCATGCAATGGATGAGTTTACTAACTTTACTTTGACACCACGAACCTCTAGCCCTCCCAAAAGGACTATTCATATACACTTTCAATATCCTAAACTTATACAATCATATTTTTGGTCCATTTCTCAATTGAATTTCTAACTTAAATTACAAAAAATAATAATAGGGGATTATTCTAAACCATCACAAAGACATGTTGTGTGGTCACATGACCTGTCAAAATTTGATTCTTCATTGCACACGTAAAGGAGAGCAAGATATCAATCTTGCTTCCTCGTTCTTACACCTCAACCTATAACTAGAATTGTTCAAATGTTGACATGTAATATGACCACACAATGCATCTTTGTGGTTGTTTTAACTAGTGTGTGGTCGGTTTAACAATCCCTTAGTTATATTGCACTATGTTGATTAGCGCACAATTGGTGGAATACATGTATTTAGAATAAGGATCATGTCAAGAAAAAATGGATGCATGCAAATACGCTAGTGTTAGTTTTTCTTTCTATATGTGGTACATGCGATATTTTTGTCACATATTTTCATGAAATTTGACCACTTTTGTGAGTTGTTGTGCTTAATTTAGGGTAATACATTATATGGTACATGTGTATAGAAATTTTATAGGAATTGTTTCTAATTAAAAAAACAATGAACCATGATTTCCTCTCATATCACAAGTGTGAATACAATGTTACCTCTGGGTCACTTCCAACATTTGTATTATGGATGAACGACATTAACCTAGATGCACATAATCTTTGAGAAGTGGCATCTTCGCATTGATGTGTACAAGGTTGTGTTGGTTTGGTATTGTCTTATTATTATTAACAGTGTTGTTATTATTAAAGTATTTGTATTGAGGATTTTTCAATTTCTGATACAAGTAGAGATGGGTATTTGATGACATTTTTGTTCTTGACACCATTCGGGTCTATATATCATGCAAGAACCTTCACATCTAGGCAACGTTGCTTTGGTACTAACATGGTATCAAATGGTGTCGACCCAAATGACAACATGGGGTATACAAAGCTTCTCTCACCTTGACATACCCATCAAATATCATTATTTGACTAATATTACAATTTTGATACCCACCAATAGGATTCTTTGATAATATCATTGATTTATAAACTAATATACCATGCATTCACCTATACACCAAACCCAACATTGGTTTAGACCACACTTGCAAGTGAGCATTGAGTTCACTATTGTTTGAGTCAATGTAATATTTTAAACAATTGTTTTATGTTAATAAAATCATATATACTCACTCGTCACTTGGAAACATATTGGTGAATCAAATTGATCAATTTTTGAAGATTATGAACGTAAACCATCTCTCATTCACGTGGTTGCAAAAACACCAAAGGTTTTGTTTTAAATGCCACTTTAATAGATATTTACTTTACCATGTCAAAGTTTTCCGTCTCTTTCCCACTATTCCCCTTGTTAAATGTGCCAATGGTAATTTTAACTTAATTCCTCAACCAAGTTTAAAGTATTTCATATAAAGGTCCACACTTCTTTGAATTGGTGTAGAATTTGATTTTGTTTATTATCTATCCGAAAGCAAGATTCAAGCACAAAGAAGATTTTTATAGTAGGTATACAACAATGAACAGGGAGAACCGATGACCACTACTGTAGTTACAGATGAACTGGTTGAGTTTGAGAAACAACGGGTTCAAGTTGAAGACTATAGGAAATTTACCAATCGTTTTAGAGAATTTTATAGAATATACCACGATTTTATATTGACAAACCAAAAGATCTCAACATGTGATTGTTGGCTTGGAGCACTAGAATCTTGACCGAATATGTCAAAAACATATCACTAGACATTGGTATACAATTACATTCATTTCAATCAATGTGAAGGCATCATAGTGATTGCCTTGTTTATCCAAGTACCCATTCCAAGCTCATATATGAGCTCGCGACTATAAGTAAAGTGAAGCGTTCCTCATTCACGCCCAACACTTGAGGTTGACGTCATCTTTCTTATCTTGTTCATTCTAATAGAAGTTTCATCCAGTAATAAATTTTGTTGTATATTATAACCCCGTCTTAGAAAGTAAAATGATGTAATATTGCTAAAGATGTCACAACAAGATATTATGGAAATGAAATGAAAATGGAAATTATAAATATTGGCCAACAAGAAACTTGGTTTAGAAGCGCACACAAGCACAGACACATAAGGTAAGCTTAAGTTGATCTTAAATAGACAGTTTTTCCTCTTTGGGACCACTTCTCATAGGATATGAAACAAGCAATTAATGTGAGATGTTTAGCACCTCAAACTGTGCATGTAACCACTTTGCTCATAAATTTTGGAGCTCGTACGAATATCTTATTCATTGTCAAAGTGAAGATTATATACGAGTTATTAAATGATCATATAGGTCCCCCTATCAATGTTGACTATCGCATCGAGAATACTTAACAAATTGCGAACACATAGTGCAATCTCTTTTCAACATGTGTATCTTTGGTCTTTGTTTTTAGATTCACACCCAACTATGCGTTGCTTAAGTATAGGTGTTCGCTTAAGATCATTCATTGAATTAGGCACATCTAACTTAGAAAACAACTTTGTTGTATCATTATAGATGAATCTAGAGGAAAATTGTGCACTTAATATCAGCGACTCCATATTATATTTAATTTATTATAAAAATTGTGAAGTATTTACTACTCCTGTACTAAATGATGGAATATATATATATATATATATATATATTCAAAAATAGATAATATTATAGACCCCCAAATAATCTAGTGAGATTAAGGGCCACTTCACACACGAGCCAAAAGTTGTGACCATGAAATCTTGAGAGCCCAAAAGAAAGTGTCCAAAGGCCATCCCAAGACACCTCCAAAATCATGTTGTGTGGTCACATACCCTCAAGTGTAGTGTGAAGTCATATGTGACCGGACCCTCAACCAGACGCTATTTCAATGAATTTCTATTCATGCGGATCCTCACACATGATAAAATAAAATAGATCAAACGGTTGTGAGCGTTCGGAGTGTCATGGTCTCCCGGTTTTGTGTTAGGCCTACCTCCAAGAGGGGGTTTTTGAAAATGGCCCAAGTGACCATGAAACATGATCCATTTGATGCCATGTAAGAATCCATGTAGACTTTACATCCATCTTGCATTCACATGCTCCGTTTGGTCCCTCAAGCGTAGTGTGAAGTGAACTTGGACCGGCTCCGCCTTTTTCCACCAACGAGAGTGCTTGAAGTGTAATGGTCACGGGCTCTCAGTCTCGGGTGTGAAGTGGCCCTAAGCTGAATTGATGATGAACCTAAGCAATATAATTAGCAATTTACGATGAAGACTCTCGTGCACTTCAAATGGCCCTATGGCAAAGACCAAGGTTCGCATGTACAATCTCAAATGCATCCCGGTCCACGTGAGAATGTTTATTTGTATGTGCCAGACCACAGAATGTTTTTAGGCTCCAAAGTGTCAATTGAGTATCATACGTGGGTCCGGCTTCTCCCTTTTAATAAAACACTAACAACAGTACGATGATGAACTCTCACTAGCATAACATTGTATAAGTTGCCTTCCTTTGTGATGGAAGTGAGACACAAATTACTTCAATTATTTAACAAAAACGCCATGTGTTGTTGCTCTATTAGTCGGAAACCGTACAAAATCCCACGTGTCATTTCAAAAAGTTAGCATTTCAGCACCAAAGTGCCGAACCTACTTAGGACATGTTGTAGTGTTGGGCTTGCAAAATGCTTGCCTCATAAAGTGGTGTTTTGTGGGGGGGGGGGGGGGGGAAGAACTCATGTTCATATGGGACATAACATTACTACTTCATATTTGTCATGGTGTTTTGTCATTACTAGGATTACTAAGCAGTTTTTGTTACACTTGTAGTCTAAAGTTATAAACATGATGGGCAAGGACTCGTGGCATCCGTGTAAGTAGGCAACATTGAAGCCCATGACAATAAGGACTACAACCCCAATCTAGGTTAGAATCCCTAGTTTAATATAGCGAGATTGAGAAGCGTCCATGAAATTATGGGGGGATAGGGCCTCTAACATGGAATCCTAAGCCAATTGTCGTGGACCTACACAACTTTGTAGCAATTAAAATGCACCGCCCATCAAAGGCCATGGTTTGGTCTTAGTGACCACACTCCATCGTATTCTCGCATCAATATGAGCTACACTCAATGTTTACACACGATGATAGTGTGCATGGTTGATGAGGAGAAGATGGAAAAGTTTGTTAGGGAAACACTTTGCAAGAAACAATTGTGTAAGCTATTGTGTGGTAAAATGGAATAGACTTGCTACACTCTAGACGATATTGACCACTTCAAGCCCGGTGTTTACATTAGGTGCTTCTATCTTAAATATAAGATAGGAACTATAATGAACAATCCTCTACAATACCCATAAGTCATGGTACCCTAGAAACAAAACACTTTGCTTAAACACTTTGTAGAGACACCCTCATTGTACTGTAGGAAAAGTAACTAGTGATCGCCGAAACAGCGAAGGAGAGAAGGTCGAAACAGAGAGAGAGCGAGCAAGCGGAGCGACACCGGGTGAAGCAGGTGAGAGCGAGGCTGTTCTGGAGCCTCGAAGAGCAAGTGGAAATGGGGCCGTCCCAGTCACGGGAAGGCGAGCTGGCGGACTAGCCACGGGAGCCACGTAACCAGCAAAAGGGAGGCGAGCTGGCGGACCGGCCAAGGGAGCCACGTAACTAGCAAGAGGAGGACGAGCTGGCGAACAAACCGGGCAGGTCTAGGCCGAGCTGGCGGGTGAACCAGGTCACTAGTGAGGGCCAACGGACAATCTGATTAAGGGCCGGGCTTAGGGCCAGTATTTATATGGCCGAAGTAGCTAGGTAAATGGGAACAAGACCATTTTAAGAACTAAGGAGGCACGGTCCTATTCCCGCTTAGAGCACATGTCAATTAAGTAGCTTAGGTGATATGAAGAGATATGTAATTAGGTATTACATGTTGGACTTAATAGATTTAAACTCTACGAATTAAAGACTTTTAATCAGGCTATTATTAGACACGTTGCTAAATTTAGCCGAGCTAACATTTACAAAAATCCTAGGAAAACGTAGATTTGTGAGACTATATAAGGAGGCCACTTGAGGGCCCTAATACACTTCATTTCATCCCGAACATTTTACATGAGTGTCCGGACCTCGGACTTTGTTGAGACGTGAGGAAATCCAAAGGCACCCACGGTGCATTGGAATTACCTATAAGCACCCGAGGTGCTTTGGCAATTCCAATTGGACTTTTAGGCACCCGAGGTGCGTTAGGAAATTCATAGGCGCCCGAGGCGCATTAGGAAATTCATAGGCACCCGAGGCGCATTAGGAAATTCATAGGCGCCCGAGGCGCATTAGGAATTCCATAGGCACCCACGGTGCATTGGAATTACATAGAGGCGCCCGCGGTGCCTTAGTAATTCCAATTGGATTGGCGGAGCGAACTTGGTACGTCGGGAGATTTTTAGCGTACCGCGGCGCATTCGCGAGAGCAAGACATTCACCACGGTTAGCGGAGCGAGCTCACAAAGTGTTATCACGCAACATGCGAGATTGAGAATCCGTGCAAGGAGTTGAAGACTTAGTAAATCAAGATTATGGAGGAGGCCGCATAACGGAGAAATTTGGAGTATGCGGGATTTTCAAAAGACCTTAGGAAAGTGAACACCATATTCACCTAAGAAAACAATTAAGAAAATTATCTTATATGAAAAATGATTGGAAAGGATTGAGAATGAATGTAGCAACACTTGAGCTTAAAAGGAATACTACACACCTAAAACATTATTCGTACTTGGCAAGAGGTTGAGGCAAGAGGATCTAAGCTAAGAAAACCAAATCACCTAGGTAGTGCTCATTGATGGAAAAGGTGATGATGCCTCAAGCCGAAGCTTGTCACCTTAGCATAAGTTCACATCATTACCTTTCACGCCATTGGATTTGAGGCACCGAGATTAGTTTGCTTGAGAGGACTTGATAAGACTAATCAAATCATAAAGCAAGCAAAGGATTGGAACCAAAGGTGGCCGAGATGTGGCCTCGTCATCAAAATCCCCTACCTTAGCACTTAGGGATTTTGGCGGCCTAAGAGAATATTCTGGGGATTTAGCCGGCCTTAGTCAAATATTTGGAATCTTCTAAGGAGTAGCAATTATGTGCTAAGCCTTAGAGATTTGGCTCGAGAGCATACACTTATAAATTACGGAATGTAAAAGGGAGTTTTAATTATGCCAAAGTATCTTCCACGCGCTAGGTTGTCTTGACTTAGCGAGGGAGTATGCTAACTTATGAAGGTATTTAGGCAACGTGTTTGAAGACTTGAACGGAATAGAGATTATTGCATTGGAATCTAAAGGAATGAATAAGTATCCTATATAAGATTATAAATCGATAGGATATAAATTCAAAACGTGAAAGATATTGTGGGTAGAAGAATTTAGATGGTTTCAAATTACGAGAGTTATAAACTTGAAATATGTTTTAGATGAATTCAACCATGAAAGATATGGTATGAGGATGTTTCTCTCGAGGAAACACTTAACCTTGACATTACACGTTTGAGAAACATTAACTTAAGGTCTAAGGTACCTATCCATTTAAGAGATTATTTAAAAGGAACTACATACTGAGAGATATTGTAGAAGTGTTCTCGTTAAGGGCACTTTCGGGGAACATAAACTTGACAACTTGGACACTTTATCCCTAGGGATTTATAAAAGGGTCTTGAACACAATATTCTTGATTAAGAAAAGCATTGTGTTACTAAATCTATTTAAAGGTTTAGGAACACCAAACCTTGACATTAGATTCAGGGAAACATAAGTCTTAGACCAACTACTCTTAGAGAGTTTATAAGGATATTGGAACTGCATGTTACGGAATTGAGATACAGAAGAATGCAAACACCTTCACGAGACTTAGAGAAGAGAAGATCTAATTTTGGTGGGAGTAACTTCCATGTAAACCGGTTCAGCAGCGGGTTACACCGTCTAAGGCTGGAAGGTTGAAGGTGGCCCTCCACATTTTGGCGACCATGCTGGGGATACGCCACATGGACGTTACACTTGCCTAGATTAGATATAAAAATTACAACATATTGTCTTGGGAGAAAGAGCTGGATGGCAGGAAACAATGGAGAATTTGTATTACTTATACAACAGGAGACGCCAACGAGAGGCGAATGAGCAACGTAAGTGGGCAGAAACATTTGGACCGCGGAAACAAGACCGGATAGAAAGAGCTGTGCAACGGAGACTTGAACAATTCAATCTACGAGGATTCATTTTGCAAGGATGAGAAGAAGGAATCGAAGAAGAGAACTCGGAACAACAAGGGATTTTGGACATAGGAAAATGGCCATGGGATTACCCAAAGTATGGTACAAGTAAAAGCGATTTGAGGAAATGGGACGGAACCAAGAAATTTCACGATCTTATGTGGGATATGCAGAAGATCTACGAAGATAAGATTTGGCAACTATTTAGAGAAAAGGAGATAGGTTTTACATATCGATCACAATTTGAAAGGAATATTGACGAGTTACCTGAGGAACTGCAAGCAGTGATTTTCTCCAAGGTTTGGAACGACGGAAAGGAAGGTGTCGGCGCCTATGATCTAGGAACAACCAGACATAGAGGTTACCATTACAAGCTGTTAAGATACACATTCAGAGAGCAATTGGTTCAGTAAAGGGAAAGGGATTGAGCAAACAGGTTAGGTTCTGAAGCGGAAACAATGGAACTGTAAGCAAACAGTTTAGCAATTAAGTCAACATAATGGGACGATACTATTAAGTATTAACATTACAAGAGAAACCACTTGATTAGATACACATCAGAAGCCAATTGAAGCAAAGCAAAGGATAGCAGCTTTAAACAAACAGAATGGGACTAAGCTAAGAAAGCAGTTTATGAGAAGCTACAAAACAGGATTAGCAATGGAACAAGCAAATTAACAGCCGAAGGAGAAACAATCTATAAGTAGCCGCAAGAACAGATTAGCAGCAAAGCAAGCAGGTTAGCAGAGAAGGAGCGACACAGCTGCAGAGGGGGCATTAAGGGAAAAGCTGCAGAGGAGGCATTAAGGGGAAGCTACAGAGGAGGGAGCGACCTCGACCTCAACCTCGACCCGACCTCGGCCACGGAATTAGGACCAGCACGGAATCACGGGGTCTTACGCGCGGTTACAGGCTTCTCTTCGCCATGAGATTAGGGCTACCAGAGCTTAAGGAGAAGTTTAGGATTACAGACTATTTAAAGACCTAATTATGTAGCACATAGAAATTAGGATTTTGTGATAAAAGATTATGAGATATGGAATATAAGCTTTATGGACAAAAGGATTACAAGAGGATATATATATATACTGGGTATTTAGAACATATATAGGATTTTGTCAAAACAACTATGAAGAAGGATATCAAGGATCAACGATTATGATGAGAGGCATTATGACGGAGCATATAGGAATGTGGCATTTTAAAAGAATATGATTACGGAACATATTAGAAAGGCATTATGAAAGTATATAGGACAAGGAAGGATTCTACTAGTATGAATGAATCGAATGGAAGATTGATTTGATCCTCAAAGGGAATTGGGATGTAACCACATTGAGGATACAATAGAATCTTGAAAATACAAACATTAGGAAGGAAGAACGGTTATAACCGTTTAGGATAAGAATCATCTACATATGTCATAGATAGATGATGATCTAGGAAGACGAAGATTTACAACCACTCTTAGTATAGATTTTGGATAGGAAGAAAAGACTATATAAGGGAAGCATTTTAGGAGACCTATACCTCATTTTCTACACAACGAAGTTATCTTAAATTTGAGTGTCAAGAATCACTTGAAGCTTTTGTAACTCTCTTCTCGAGGAACTTTTGCAATACACTTATCTTTTCTACAAATGCGTGTGACCTTTCTACCTCTCTCTCAAATTGTCTTACAAAGTTTGTCAAGCGGTACTTGGAACTTGAGTGATTGAGCAACCGAGAGTAGAGTAGATTGAATAGACTCTTTTGAGAAAGAACTCAAAAGATAGTGTGAGGGTGAGAACAAAGCGCTCAAGACATTTTGGAGAATCAATGGAACTTTGAGAAAGATCGATTTGAGAAAGCAATTAGCAATTTATACAACTTGAGTGAAGGAAGCAAGATTATCTCTCAAAGCGGAACTTATCATTGATCTCCTCAAAAGGGAATTATAAATATACATGTGATTGAATACTTGAAGAATTATAATGCATGAATGATTAAAGTGAAACCTCTTAACAAATACAAACTCCTTCAAAAGAGGAGGAACTTATTATTATAACTACATAATCGACTTATAAATATTACACATATTATACTACATATTGATTGTTGAACTTATGATTGACAAGAATGATAAAGACATTAATTCATATCAAAGTTTGAATACATATGAATGAAGTAATATTGATATAAGATAATCTACTTATACAATTGTTATTGAAGTTTCTTACTTTAAGATTCTTTGTGAGTTGTTGGATGTCATTACAATTTGAAGGATTACCTATTTAAGAGAAGATCTCTCTCTCTCTCTTGAGCAAAACTCAAGAGAGATAGGTTTATTTCTCATCATCAAGAAACACTTTGAAGTTAAACGTGACATTGCAAAACAATCAATGATGTGTTCATGAAATTATAACTACTATATGCATATATGTTAAGTTACAATATTATAAGTAGTAACACTTGAGCTACAAAAGGAAGACTCAAGAATATTAGATCTTCTTCATCATTATAAGATTACTTTCATTTGTGTGATTGATGTTTATGAACTACAAAACTTAAGGATTCATACAACTTATTAAAACTATATTGTTATTACGCATATTATACACCTCTTGAAACATTCTCTAAATCTAACGGTTCTTATTATCGATGATGCCTTACTTTGATAGTGAGAATTAAGATAATGAGATTGTGTTCACTCCAATAATATATTCATATCATAAGGAGAAGAGAGGGATTGTTAATTCGGGAGCCGAGCATATTAATGAGGCACGGTAGTTCTCAAGCGAATACAAATTTACGTGATGTGCATCGTGAGTCTTCTTAGCTAATCTTGCAAAGGAACGACCCACGGCGTCCATCACAAGCAAGAAGGGTTGTTATACAATTTGTATGTTAAGAAGATATTCTTACCTCTATATGGTGGTTTGAACGGTAGGGTGGGAAAACAGGAGTCCGACTAGAAGCAATACAAAAATAAACAAGGCAAGGAGAACTTAACTCCAAGTGAATCATCCATAGGCAAACATGTAAAGTACGGATGCATTGAGGCGTCAGTGCTGGAGGCCGGCCAAGACATGATCCCGAAACACTCTCAGTAGCGTACATGGTTGACCATGAGGACACATCTAGCACGAGAAGCACATCACCAACCCCAAGGGAACAAGAAGCAGAGCGGAGGCATGTGGAGCGCATGCACTTCGGAGATAGTTCCGTGAGACGGAACAAACAACAGAAGAAAGAAAGAGAAGAGAGGTACGCGAGGCGTACACGTCAGAGAACTACAGGAGAAGAAGAAAATAGAAATGCTTCTGAGCCACCGGCAGTAGGTTCCCACACCACCAAACCTATCCACCAAAGGAGTCGAAGTGAAGGAGGAGGTAACGATAAAACATACAAAGAAACGGGCACAACGGAGAACAACCCAACTCAAGAAGAAAGCGAAGACGAAGATGACTTGATAATAGGTACCCCTCTTGGGACCTATGTGCTAAGAACAAAAGGTACAGGTGAAACCACCGGGACGAATACCCCAGGGAGTGGGGTGCAGGATAAGGGTAAAACGACCAGGGAGGACCTTTTCACCCAAAGGAATTGGGAGGGATTGAAAAGGAATTTTGACGAACAATTCAGTTACGAGGACTCCGGCTTCTCCGGAGGAAGCACGCAAAACAACACGAACAAGGAAGTGAAGAAACCTATCAGTCAAGAGGAATTTGACGAATTAAGGAGGAAGTTTGAAGAGAGACTCAGGCAATTCCAAAACCTTGGAATTAACCCCGGAGTCAGCCCACCACCAGCCAACAACAACACAGTACCAAGTTTTGGAAACAAGCCATCTAACCCGGCCAACATGGCCGCTCAACCACGGAGAACTAAGGTTCCCTTACCAACCTTTAAGGGTAAGACCGATCCAGATACTTACATGCAGGAGTTTAACAATGTTTGTCTTGCCAACCAGGAAGACACCGATGCGATCAAGCTACAATTATTTCCAGTTACTTTAAAGAAGCGGGCACTAGAGTGGTATTCCCAATTTGGCCCACACCATTTTCCAGATTGGCCCTCCTTGGAAGCTGCCTTTCTGATGAGATTTAGATCCAAGAAATCGGAGGGAGAAGTGATTGAGAGTCTAGGATCCCTCAAGCAGAAGAAAGATGAAACAGTTGAAGAATTTTACGAAAGGGTTATGGTGGAATCATCGAAGATAAATCCCCAGCCCAGCAATCAATTCAAGAAGGCATGGTTTCTTAACGGCCTTAAGAAGGAGTATGCCAAACATATTGATCTCATGCCGACCAATGACTTAGACGAAGCGAAGGCCTCAGCTCGGAAATTGGAGCTAGGTCAAATGAGGAAAGGAAGATTCCTCGATGAAAATGACAGCGACGACTCAAGCGACGACTCGGAAGAAGAGCGCAAGAAAAAGAAGAGAAAGTCAAAGGGTAAGAGAAACGACTCTACCAAAGACGACATAAAAACCCTTAGGGAAGAGATTGAAGGACTAGCTCTAGGGAGCAGGAAATTTCGAACAGGCATCATCTGCCGGAGATGCCGAAATGAAGGACACTACGTGCAGGAGTGTCAGATGAAGCAGTGCACCAACTGCAATAGCCTAACGCATAACACAAATGAATGTGTCTATGAACGGCACGAATCTCGGAGACCCCGAGAGAGGAGATATGGGGTAAATCAAGTGCAACCCCAAACCAATCGAAGGCCAGGAGCGATAACTCCTAGGCGAGACATGAATGATCGAAGGGTTCGGTTTGAACCAAGGATTGAGTTTAGAAGAGAAGAGAGATCCCCTTATAGGGAAGGCGATTACCGGCGGGAGGCGGGAGGCCCCTACCGGGGAAATGAATATCGCAGAGATGATCGGCCTTATTACAGGCCCAATGACAACTACAGGAATGATTTCAGAAGGGAAGGATATTCCCCTTACAAGACCCAAGATTTCCGGAGGGAAGATGGATACCCCTACCGAGGAGGCCCCAGAGGACCTATTAACCATGACAGGTATGAGTATACCAGAAGCCTGATGGATAGTAACAACACCAAGGCAGCGCCGAGAACTGGGTTCACTGGCGGACCACAGCGAGATGGCAACCCCGACGAGTGTTTTTATTGTCATCAGAAGGGGCACTGGAAGCCGGATTGTCCGCACTTTATTAAACACCAACAGGAGTTGAGTGGATTTAGAAACACGAAGCCGGCAGTAGGAGCCAATGTGGTGTCCCCTGCGGTGTGTGTGATGACGAGAGCCCAGCGGGCTGCAGCCGAGGAAGGCAAGGAGGATAGTGAAAGTGATGACAGTGATGACGATGAATCGAGTAGTGGCAGCTCGGAGGAGCAGGAAGACCACCAAAAGAGAGAGGAGAACTCTGAAGATGAAAGGGATGACGCGTTCGAGGATAACGAATGCAACAAAGTGATTGAAGAAAGGCCGATAGGGGCCAACAGTGAAGAATGGAAAGCGGATAGGGAAGTGCACCGGGAGGTGAGTAAGACCATCCATGAGATACAGGAGGAAGAGGGCGAAGCTCTACCCACGCCAGAGGAGTTCGCACCTTGGTACCCAGAAAAGGAAGAGGCAGAGAAGCCCACGGAACGGAGCCCCGAGGAAGGAGGCGTCCCAACAGCTACCCAGGCAAGGGTAGATAAGATCTTGGAGAGTGTGATGAATCACACGAAAGCAAACATATCAATCGGACAGTTACTGGAGATAGCCCCTTATTGCAAGAAGCGGATAATGGCGGCGTTAACACATGAGGAGAAGTCGAAAGAACCGACTCAAACCTATCAAGTTACAACAAAGGCATTTGATGAAGAAATGCCCATGATATCCGTAATTGTGAAGAATAGGCAAGTACCAAACGCCTTGATCGATGGTGGTTCAGGAGTGAACATCATCACGGACACGTTAAGAAGGAAATTGGGACTCAAGAAGATAGAGCCCGCACCATTCACCATAAAAATGGCAGACCAAAGGAAGGTCATGCCCAAAGGAATTATCCGGGACATACGCCTTGATGTTGGCGGGATTGTGATCCGGACGACACTCACCGTTATAGACATGGTGAGTACTGAAGACAGTTACTCCCTATTATTGGGAAGACCGTGGTTGAAGGAGGCTCAAGCCCAACATGACTGGCCCCTCAACAAACTAACCTTGACCCAAGGAGGGAACAAGGTGGAAGTAAGCACCCGGAGAACGCCAGCGCTATCCCCTGCAAAGAGACCTTTGCACTGGGAAGATTACGACTGGGAGATGGGACTATCGGATGAGGAAGAAACCATAGTCTATGAGGCCTTCCCTGAACTACTCCCCATGGGAGATTTCGACTTAAAAAGCTTGAGGAAGTTAAAATGACCAAGTTGCAATACAATGGAGATTTCTACCATCAGAACACCTACCTCACAAGGAGGTAAATCCGAGAAACCCCGGTTGAGGAAAGCGACCAAGAAAGAACAAGAGGCTATGGAGGAGAAACCTGTATATCCCTCCTAGTTTTACAAGGCAAAAGAAGGAGACATAATAGTGGACCGTACCCCTGCCTCAGAGGCTGTCAAAGGGAAGAAGATAGCCGGATGGACGGTTGAAGATGAAGACTTGGTCAAAAACTTGAACTTAGGTGCTCCGGAGGATCCTAAGTTAGTCAAGATAGCCAAGGATTTGGGTGACTACGAAGCACAAGTAAAAGAACTCTTATTGAGATTTAAGGACGTGTTCGCCTTTACGTACAAAGATATGAAGGGAATACCTCCGTACATGTGCGAACACAAGATCGAGTTGCAGCCTGAGGCCAAGCCTGTAAGGCAAATGCGCTATAGGATGAATCCCAATTATGCCGCCAAAGTCAAGGAAGAAATTGACAAATACTTGGAGGCATGATTCATATACCCCGTTGACAAAACGGAATGGTTATCACCAATCGTGATTGTGCCCAAGAAGAATGGGAAATTACGAGTGTGCGTCGACTACCGCAAGCTCAACGCAGTCACCAAGGTAGATCCTTTTCCTCTACCTTTTACGGAATCAATCTTGGAAGCGGTTGCAGGACACGAAATGTATACGTTGATGGACGGGTACAGCGGCTACAACCAAATCATGATCGCGCTGGAAGACCAGCTAAAAACCTCTTTCATCACCAAATATGGAGCATTCGCATACCGAGTGATGCCCTTTGGATTAATGTGCGCACCAGCCACCTTCCAAAGGGGTATGATGAAGATCTTTGCCGATTACCTTGACAAATTTATGAAGGTTTTTCTAGATGACTTTACCGTATATGGCACCAAGGAAGACCATATTGAGCACTTGGAGAAGTGTCTCATTAAATGCCGCGAGAATGGAGTGAGCTTGAACCCGGAGAAATGTTATTTCTGTGTAAACTCCGGGAGGCTCCTTGGGCATGTAGTGTGCAAGGAAGGATTGTTGGTGGACCCTAAGAAGGTGGGAGTCATAAAAGAATTACCCCCACCAACCACAGTACGGGGAATCCGAAGTTTCTTGGGACAAGCCACTTACCATCGCAAATTCATATGGATATATGCGGATATCACTCGGCCCTTGTACTTATTGCTCAAGAAAGGAGAAAAGTACATTTGGACCAAGTCTTGTCAGGAGGCCTTTGAGGAAGTAAAGAAAAGGCTCACGACCACACCCATTCTCATAACCCCTAATTGGACAATGGACTTCCACGTACACTGTGACGCGTCCAACATAGCTATTGGAGCCGTTTTGGCCCAAAACATACATGGAGATAGAGATTCTCCAATTCATTATGCAAGCCGACTTTTGAACAGTGCTGAGAAGAACTACAGCACAACGGAGCGCGAAGCTCTAGCAATGATTTATTCGGTGGGCAAATTTCGGCATTACCTACTAGCCAACCATTTTGTCTTCTACGTGGACCATCAAACGTTGATATACTTGGTCAATAGACCAGTAGTATCCGGGCGTATTGCGAGATGGATGCTTTTGCTTCAAGAATACGACTTTGAAGTGATCTACAAACCCGGTAGAAGCCATGTCATGGCTGACCACTTATCCAGAATTGAAAGTGGGGAGGAACCCTCAGGGGTGCAAGATCAATTCCCGGATGCGAGTCTATTCATGGTACATGTGCAACCTTTCGAAGATTGGCGAGCATCATTTATCGAGTACCTTACACACGGAAAACTATTATCCGCACTCGCTACCCCGGAAGAACAGACAAAAATTAGACAGCTGAGTGAACCATTCGTTCTGGACGATGAAAAGCTCATGCGGGTCAGTATCTCCGGCAAAATACATGAATGCATAGCCGGGGACATCATCGAATAAATTATAAGTGAAGCTCATAAACAAGACGGAGTGCATTACAATTTGTCTACTACATGGCAATATGTATTACGCACACCTTATTGGTGGCCTACACGGCGAAGAGACGTACTGGAATACTGTGATGAATGCCCAGTATGTAAAATGTCAGACCAAGGTGACTTAACTGGGGAACCCACCCCACATGACTCCGAGGACGACGATGACCCACTGCCTGTCAAACCTTTGGAGGCACAAGAGGACATGAATGGGAAAGCGGAACCATATTGGACAACTCCCTATGTCCAATATCTAACCTGTCAAACGTACGGGACCCCATGGGTAAGTTCCCTACCCCTGGAAGAAAGGAAATTGCTTGCTTACCGCAGTCGATTCTTCATACTCAAGGAAGGGGAATTACATCGCATGTTTCACAACGGCATCATAAAGAAATGTGTACCTGGAAGGTATGTGAGGAGTTACATCAAGACCCTCCATATAAAGGAAAATCGGCATTTCTCGATAAACGCCACCAGGCAACTGGTGCTGCAGGGCCCTTATTGGTGGCCAACCATAGCGGAGGATGTTTTACTACTCATCACGTTATGCACTGAATGCAAAGGACAGGGAGAAGAGTTACCAACACAAGGAAGCTCTTCACAACCTAATCAAGAGACAGAGATAATACCCTACAAAGAAACCTTCAATGATTGGAGAACACCCCTGGTTGAATACATGACACGGGAAAAGTTCAAGATGGACATGGAGACTCAAAGAAAGCAACAAGAGCTCATACGAGAAAGTGAGGTTTTCACATTGGAGAAAGGAAAACTCCAAAAATTAGAGAAGAACGGAATGGCGAAGATATGCATTGCGGATTACCAAATCAAGCATTACATAGGAAAAATGCATGTCTATCGAAAAACGCACCTAAACGATCAACACACCTGGCTACGATGTTTACAAGGGAACCGGTGGTGGCCCACGATGGGGCTAAGTGATATACAATTCTACATTGAGTATGATTGTCGATCCTGTTGAGAGCGATTTACAGGCCCATATCATAACATAATTTGCGGGTCCATTGCCGCACAACCACAAGACAACAAGGATTGGAGGAGGTTATTGATAGAATACCTCACCTACGGGTACCTTAAGGGGCCCCACATCTCGAAGGGACAACACAAGAAGATTGCCCGCCAGAGCCAAGAATACTTCATCGAAGAAGGCAAATTAAAACGAATACTATCAAACGGTGAGATCAAGATATGTATCGCCGGACATGAGGTAAACAAATACCTACAAGAATTACATGTCACGGACACAAGAAAACATCTTAGCATGGAAACCACATGGCACCTGTCCATGTTTGGGCCATATTGGTGGCCCACGTGCGGGTCCGACATCAAGAACTTATGCAACGGGAAATGCCCGGTTTGCAACAACCAAGTCGGGCTTGCAACAAAAAAAGAAACACAAACACTTCTAGGTGAGAAGAGCCTAGATTGGAGACGTCCATATTTGGAGTACCTGACATGCGGAAAAATCTTTGACCAAGCCTTACCACCAGAGGTGAGGAGAGCGGTGGAGCAAAGCCATAAGCATTTTGTGTTCACCAACGGTGCTTTGCAACGGATACGCAAAGGAGGGAAGAGTAACCAAATGTGTATACCAGAGACTCAAGTACCTGCGTACTTAGCTAAGATTCATGGACAAAGCATGCCCCATTTGGCAGCCATAGAAACTTGGAAGGTTGTAGCCACCGGGGCGTATTGGTGGCCAACCACTAGTAGAAAATTCTGCGTCCGGATCAACAGAAAGGCGTTGGTCGCGGTTGTTACTTAGGACGCGTTGACCTGGACATGATGTAACACAATTTTGTTGATTTTTTCTGTTGATATGGTCACAAAAAGATTTTATTTTAAACTTATTTTTTTATTTTGTATATATATATATATATATATAACATTAAAAAATCAAAAATAAATAAATGGCAGATCGAAATTCCTAACCCCTCCCAAATAACCCTCAACCTATACCACGTCTACAAGTATAGACTACCTACCACTCACCTAGGTGTCAAGGCCAAGGCCAAAGGTGTCGGCCACGGGAATCGAACCTTGCACCTAGTGACACCCACACATGTGCCTTAACCACTAGGTCATCACATCACACATGATATAAATGGAGTGTTTTAAACCTTTCAAGAATAAGGCCACTATTTTCTCTTTACAACCTACTTGATGTATATAATTACAGTAATTATATACAGTATATATTTACTGTAAATATATACAGTATATATTTACTGTAAATATATACAGTATATATTTACTGTAAATATATAATATATATAAATACAGTAAATATATACTGTATATAATTACTGTAAATATATACTGTATATAATTACTGTAATTATATACTGTATATAATTACAGTATATATTTACTGTAAATATATAATATATATAAATACAGTAAATATATACTGTATATAATTACAGTAAATATTTACTGTATATATTTACTGTAAATATATACTATATATAAATACAGTAAATATATACTGTATATATTTACTGTAAATGTATACATATTTATATATTTACTGTAAATGTATACATATTTATATATTATATATTATATACATATATATTATATACATACATGTTACATATATTGTATACATATATGTTATATATATTATATACATACATATTATATACACATATATAATATACATATATATTATATACATATATATTATATACATATATATTATATATATATTATATATATATATATATAATATACATACATATTCTATACAAACATATTCTATACATACATATTCTATACAAACATATTATATACATACATATTATATACATATATATATATATATATGATATGTTACATATATTATATACATATTATACATATACATATTTATTCATATACATATTTATATTTATATATTTATATATTTATATATTTATATATTTATATATTTATATATTTATATATTTATATATTTATATATTTATATATTTATATATTTATATATTTATATATTTATATATTTATATATTTATATATTTATATATTTATATATTTATATATTTATATATTTATATATTTATATATTTATATATTTATATATTTATATATTTATATATTTATATAT
This sequence comes from Polytrichum commune, assembly GCA_950295325.1. NCBI lineage: Eukaryota > Viridiplantae > Streptophyta > Polytrichopsida > Polytrichales > Polytrichaceae > Polytrichum > Polytrichum commune. The sequence continues at coordinate 51,697,668 of OX485807.1, forward strand.
TTATATATTTATATATTTATATATTTATATATTTATATATTTATATATTTATATATTTATATATTTATATATTTATATATTTATATATTTATATATTTATATATAAAAAAATATTAACTATCAACTAATATAATATTTATAATATTTACGCACCTTTGAGTTCGTAATTATTTCCATACCCATACACTTACAAGTCCATAAATTGCAAAAAATTAAAAATATTTTACAATATTCCAATAGATCCTAGAATATTCCAAAAAGATTCCATATTTACTAAAAATTTGTTGATTTGGTCATTGTACTATTCTAATCAACAAAAATGTAGGCAGTAAACTGTTGATTTTTACAAAAATTCAAAAATCAGTGAAATCGGTCATTGCAGTGCCCGGATCGACAAAGATCTGTTGATTTTTTGTTGATTTGGTCATGATTTTCTAGTAGTGTTAACGTGGGGACATGACGTATGCAACTACCTAAAGCACTGTGATAGTTGTAGAGGAACAGAGACCAAGACAAAACACCCCGAGGAAAGTCAAAGCACGGCGCTCCCAGAAACAATATCCGAGCCGGATTGGAGGCACTCAGTCATACAACGACTGGAAAGCTTTGAAGATTGGAACCTTATTGACACCCATGAAAATGTGGGATTACTTGACCCCAACGCTGAAATATATTTCATAACCAAGGATGGTTTGAAGTATCAATTACCCGATGGTGAAGTGAAAATGTGTATCACAAAAGGAGACGCCGTCGATTGGGTAAAGAGGGTACACGAATATCAAGTACCACACTTGACTGCGGAAGAAACAACCGCTCAAGTACACGAAGGCCCGTATTGGTGGCCAACTATCTCTCTAGACGTGAAACGTTTAGTTGACGAATGCCATATATGTCAGCTCGGGACAACGTTAAGCTTCCGAGCTGCGAAGTATGGAACCATCCCATTCAGAAGAGGTGAAGCACCGGATTGGCGAGAACCAATCATACAACACCTAAAACACCCAATGGAATTAAGTGAACTAGTATTCCAAGAAGAGTTGGGGATATTGAAAGAGGAAATACCTGATTATTTCCTGGAAGAAGATATATTGAGCCGAAGGTTAAATGGAGACATCAAATTGTGTATATCCCAAGATGAGGGAATCAAATGGCTAACAACCATTCATCAACAGAGATCCCCACACCTCTCGATGGATGAAATGATCTCGCGGGTCACTTCAGGACCTTACTGGTGGCCTACAATACCGCCGGACATCGATCATCTCTGTAAGAACTGTGTGCATTGTCAGCCTCGAGAATCCCCAAAACATGTGATCGACTGCAGAACGGTCACAAGCAAAGACAAGGAGGACCCCGATTGGAGAACTCCTTTCATCGATTATTTAAAGCATGGTCGATTGACCACGGAGGCGTCAACCACCCAATGACAACAAATAGCAATACGCAGTAGGCCGTATTGGTTGACCCACAATGGGACCTTGATCAAAGAAGGCCCTGATGGCTTACGGAGAATATGTGTGAACGGACCAATAACTACTGCCATTATTGCTGAGGCTCATGAGGGAATTGCCGGAGGGCATTTCTCAGCCAACATTACTCTACACAAGGTATTGACCGCCTTGTATTGGTGGCCCACCATGAAAAGAGATGTCCATTTATATTGCACCCAATGCGATATTTGTCAAAGAGTTGGCCCCAAGATTTCAACCAATCTCCAACCCTTACATCCCACAATGCCCACTGAGGTATTTCAGAAATGGGGTTTGGATTTCATTGGACCAGTCAACCCGCCAGCTAAAGGTACCAAGAATCGGTACATCATTACAGCGACGGACTACACCACCAAGTGGGTGGAAGCGAGAGCTCGAAAGGACAACACGGCTAAATCGACAGCCAAATTCCTCTTTGAAGAAATAATTACAAAATTTGGATGCCCACTGGAGTTTGTGAGCGATCAGGGAGGTCATTTTATTAACGACACCATCAAAGTGCTCACTCAAGAATTTATGATTTTACATCGAAAGTCAACAACCTATTACCCACAAGCTAACGGGCAAGCTGAGAGCACCAACAAAGTAATCAAGATCGCCTTGACCAAAATGGTTAATGCCAATCGAACAGATTGGGACACCAAATTGCATGCAGCACTTTGGGCATATAGGACAGCCTACAAGGTGACAACAAAGCACACCCCATTCGCTTTAGTGTTTGGGACAGAAGCTTTGTTACCTATGGCCTACCTACATCCTGACGTTCACCAACAAAGGAGCCAGGATATACATCCCATTCTTAAGAAAAGAATGGAACAACTCAGAGGCATCGATTTAACTTGACATGAAGCAGAAGAAAACATGAGGCACATGCAATTATTGCGCAAAGAAAGGCATGACCAACCTCGGAAACGGACACATTGTAAGCAGTGTCACCACGGAACAAGCAAAACTTCCCAAAAGAAAGCCAAACGGCATGATACTTTGGAGGAAGGAATTATGCAAGCCACGGAGAAATTCCAGCACTTTCCAAGGAGTGAAGAGCCCGAGCTACCGGCCGTACCCAAAATACGATTTTACCCCGGCCAAAGAATTTTGTGGCACCTGCGCCATAAAATACCCGGGCCGGGCAAGTTCAAAATAAGATGGGCAGGACCTTACCTTATTAAGCATGTTTATGACAACGGATCAGTTGATGTCACCACCCTGCAGGGAGAGGACTTGGGGCGAGTCAACATGAACAAACTCAAACCCTATCAAGAGCCATAATCCACTCAAGCTTATGCTTTACAAATTTTAGCATGTCATCTTTTGGAAACTGAGCTTAGGAAGAAACAAAACCATTTACCAAATAGGAGTGGCATAAACCAATCCCCAACTAACCCATCTAAGAACAAGGTCCCCCCACACACCGGATCCACCACTCCCCTAGATCAAGCGACCTTAGATGCAGAGGACTTAGAAATCCATAGAGTTATGCTAGAAGTATATTGGGCACAACCTACCCCACTAAAAGACAACAACCCCCAACCCATGTGTAATAAGGGAACCAACTCGGTACAGGGGAATAATGCCCCCATGAACCACCTAGGAAATATCTTTGAGAGCTCAAAACTTATCCACATAGAAACCCCTAAGGAAAATGCTAACATCACCTACCCCACCTCACTGGATTTAAGCGAGGGTAGGACTGATCACTTACCTAAGTGAATATTATGGGAATTACGGACTAGGTAAAGGCTCACCTAGGACCGCCCACTGGTCAAGTAAACCAGTAAGAGCGTTTTCACCCACATAAGAACAGGAAGTGGGGACAAATAACTCATAATTTGATAGAGTGTTAGAAAGGCATAGGTTTAGGCCACAGGATGACCAAGAACTAGATATCAACTACGTGAAAGGTTGTCAGGATGGGAAGATAAACCATTCAAAAGGTTACCATAGGGGGATGTTACTTAGGCCGCACGAAGTGAGATATGTAGGTTTTCAAAAAAAAAGTGTTAACCTTCGACGATTCGGAATTGGGAAAGTAGAATTCAGAACCCCCCCCCCCCCGGAAGAAGGGAGAGAACATCATGACAACACATATACACCTCACAACCAGTGGATGGAGTTCGGATGTACGTCGATGCAAGGGATTGTTTTAAGAAGTAACCAGGCACAAAAGGATATTGGATGCAGCAGTGGTTTAAGTATCAGCAAAATTCCTGGGAATTCAAGTACCCAACCATGGAAGGGATTACTCTACCTTTTTCAGAGGAAGCAATCAAGCATGAGGAGTTTTCTGGATTATTACTGAAGACAACAACAGTTGCAGTGTTTAGAAAAAATTGGGGGATTCAATTACCCGGCCATGGCAGAGATTATTTTACCTTCTTAAGAGAAACTGAGCAAGTTATTGGATTGGTACTGGACGCAAAAGTGTTTGAAGTATTTAGTACAATTATTGGGAATTCAAGTATCCTGCCGTGGCAAAGGCTATTTTAGAACACCAACATAGCCTAACAAATTACTGGATGCAGCAGTGTTTGTGATATTAGGGAAGCTATTGAGGATTCAAGTAAATTTGACAAAAGAAGGAAAATATCGTCTTCTTGGGAGAAGTAACAATGGAGGAACCAATGTTGGATGCGACACTGTATGAAAATGATCGAATCATTGGATGCCAAAGTGTACGAAGGGTGTCAGACCGCAGTTGGATGAGTTACCAGCTGGCTGGAACTTTCCCCTTTGGAGCAGGTTCCCGGAACTTGACAGAATTCTGGATGAACTCCATACAGAGTGTACTGTAGTGCAACAGGTGAAGCTCTTTAAGAAATGAATGTATTCGGAAATATTGTATGCACCTAATTATTGCAGTAGTGAACACGAGCAAGGAGGAAAATCAATTCGGCAAAACCAACCGAGCTGGAAATAAACAGAAGCAATGAGCGAGACGTATAATATGCAGGAAGATAAAACCCAAAAGCAATGCAGGCTCATCCACAACTTTCAAGTAAAAATCACATTTACAACACAAACTTCAAGACAACTGAAGACTTGAACAAGATGACCAATTCCAAAAGTATCTCCAATTTGTTTTTATTGGAGGGGTCCAACAAGTGGACCCCAAGAAAATGGGGACTCTACCCACCAAAGTGGGGAGTTCCACTGGAAATAACTTACAAAACCTGCGCCAAACCCACTGACACCTAGTCAGTAAGAGTAAAAGAAATTTTAACTTCAAGAAGAAAGGGAAGGAGAAAGGGGAATACCTGCAATTCGAATTGCGGGCCCCACCAGCTGCAGTTGCGGCCCAGGAAAGAACAAGGGGTCCAGTTGGCCTTTCCCTCTCCCAACGACCCTAAACAAGAACCCTAACTGTCATATGTCAGCTGAAAACCCTTCAGCGACGAAGAGCAACGTCCCAGTGGATCTCAGCAGCTTTGCAACAAACAATCCACAGTTGCTGCGTCAAACTGAAAGGAGGAGTTAGCACGGGTTTCAGTTGAAGGACAGGCGGGTTCAGCAGAAGGAAGGATCACCATGGAGTGCCCACATACATATCACCCCAAGCTGGACAAGGGTGGAGAATTCTGGAAGAGGGTCCAGACAACGTGCATTCACGCATTCTCAAGCATACATTGGCATGCTGGTAAGTCGCACTGGTATCTCCCGGCTTGCAAAACTCACATTTTTCAAGCAGTGCTTAGGAGAGCATTAGCAGCAGGAGGAAGTGATACCAACCTTGCAGAAATTATGAAAAGAGGGCCAGAGGCAGAATCGGCCACCTTGTATGCTTTCAGCATAGATCCAGCCCTTAAGTATCGCCTCACCTCAGGGGAAAGGGACTTCTTGAGGAAGCTCAACCTTGAGGAGTTCATCACCTCAAATTCATGGGGCGTCTTGCATACACAATTAGTCACAGAGGCTATTGCCTCACTGGAGCCGGACACTTTCTTAACCATGGTGAAGGGAGAAAAGGTCCAGATTGTTGCCAGAAAGTGGAGAAAGCAATTCCAGGAGATTTTTCATTTAGCTAAGAAGGAACCACATCCAGTTGACCGGACATGGCAACTCACGGAGTTGTTCCCTTCTCCAAAAGAAACCACAGAGGCAGCGGAGACAGTAAAGATATCTGAATGTCAGCTCTCGGATGCAAAAAGACCTCTGCGACTCTTAAGCTCACTTTTCTGCCTCAATCCGACGCACCATAATCACATAACACTGGGATTTGTTGAAATGGTGGTCGCGGCACTCAATGGCCAAGGAGCAGATTGGCCCCAAGAATTCTATCATGAAATCACCGAGGAACTCACAACTTTGCACAGCAAACATTCAGCCGCCAGAGTAAAGGTGGAAAAGACTTCCATAGGGTCCCATCTGACCCTGATCCTCAGAGCAGGAGGGTTCCTCAATATCAGGGAAGAATTGGAGGCTGGCTACAGAAGTGAGAGAGCTCTCACCTTAGAGGAGCAGCTACCCAATTCAAAGAAGACTAAAACCAAGGAGGCCAAAGAGGTACCAGAAATGCAACCCACAATTCGACTAATACCATCCAGGGAGAAGGGGATTGCCACCGATCCAGTACCTCAAACGACCACACCGGTCTACTCTGTCACAATACAGCCTGCAGCAACATCATCAGACATACCGGGGAAAGGGGTCATTTTAGAGACCTCAGAGCAACGAACACCCCCAAACGCTCTACCGGCAATGGTAGAGCAGATTTGCCAGGCATGCACATCGTAGGTTAGAGAATTTGTTGATCTCTTTTACTGTCAAGGCCCCACAGAATTTGGTGAACCAGGTGAACAGTGAGTTTTTCAAAATTCAGAGAACGGCCACACTTCGTGAAGGCACGGAGGGGCCACCAGACAATGGTTCCGAAGTTCTGCTCAAATTTCAGGGCATTCAGCTCAAGCATCTGACACAGCAATTGGAAAATTCAGATAGCCTTAACGACGTCAACATCGAGGCTATCTTTCACCTAGAAGAGGAGCTGAGCACATTACAAAACAAATGGGAACAGGCTGAGGAAAAGGTACTGGGCTTGCAAGGACAGAAAGGTGAAGCTCTTCACCGAATCAGCCAATTCCAACAGATAATTGACAATCAAGCAGAACAATTACGGAACAAGGATGAGGAAATTAGCCGCCTCAACAATCACATTACCGATATCAACGGCGTTATGTCAAGGCAAGATGCGCTGGACATTCGCAGAAAAGACGAGATAGTCAGACTCGAGACCCAAGCAGTGACTGACAAGGAGGAGATAGCACGTCTCCAAACAGAAATTCACAGGTTAGGAGCGGAAAGTTCAACAGCAAAAACACACCTGCATCCGGCCAGAAGCAACCCCGACCAGGTTCGCACCTCAGCACACCCGATCATGAGCAAAGAGAAACATACTCTCGCTGCCGGGATAGCAAACAGATTGTTGAATGAACTCCGAAGAGAACTCGCACATACTCAAGAGGAGAAAGCAGATCTGCTCAAGACCATTGTTGCAGAACACAGCGACCTCGCACATGAGGACCTTCCTCAGTCGGCCAAGTGTGCCGGCACAGGGTTTCACCTCCAGATCTTGAAGCACATTCCACCCCTGAATTCCATCATGCAGTATCACCGGGTGTGTGGTGGACTACATTTGTTGCTTAGCAACATTCCACCTCTAAGGACAGGGTGCTCTCTTGATTTTTCTCAGATGGAAGCACTATGGAACCAAGCTGATGCAGCGGCCAAAGACACATTGGCATTCATGTGGTGTGTTAGTGAATTCAAGGCCCCTGCAGGAGCGATGGAAACACTCTCAGGGTCGCCACCCTTTTATGTCAAGAGATACATCCTCAGATGTATCACATTGTTAGGTCAACACCATAACATGGTCCTAGCACCTCCAGAACCATTCCCAACTCTCAGATCTTACTCACACAGCCAGTATCATGCAGTCCGGAATTTCCAGCGAAGCAAGTTAGAGTGCTTCGACCAAGCTCTGGCCACTTTAGCCACAGCGGATACATCCATTTGTTATGAGGCGGTGCAACACTACCAAACCCTCATCAATAAGCACCCAGCTGCAATTTGGCAACCAACTATGAGCCACCTCAAGAGTTTTGTAACAAAAACCCTGGATGAACAACACATGACTCTCACCAGCCGGCGATTTGGGACAATCAACAGCAGCACATTGTTACTCATACCTAAAGATCACAGTACTGAGCACATCATGGCAACGGAAAGCATAGGGACATGCTTTCTCTGAGGGGAGAGGGTAAAATGTAGAGACACCCTCATTGTACTGTAGGAAAAATAACTAGTGATCGCCGAAACAGCGAAGGAGAGAAGGTCGAAACAGAGAGAGAGCGAGCAAGCGGAGCGACACCGGGTGAAGCAGGTGAGAGCGAGGTTGTTCTGGAGCCTCGAAGAGCAAGTGGAAATGGGGCCGTCCCAGTCACGGGAAGGCGAGCTGGCGGACTAGCCACGGGAGCCACGTAACCAGCAAAAGGGAGGCGAGCTGGCGGACCGGCCAAGGGAGCCACGTAACCAGCAAGAGGAGGACGAGCTGGCGAACAAACCGGGCAGGTCTAGGCCGAGCTGGCGGGTGAACCAGGTCACTAGTGAGGGCCAACGGACAATCTGATTAAGGGCCGGGCTTAGGGCCAGTATTTATATGGCCGAAGTAGCTAGGTAAATGGGAACAAGACCATTTTAAGAACTAAGGAGGCACGGTCCTATTCCCGCTTAGAGCACATGTCAATTAAGTAGCTTAGGTGATATGAAGAGATATGTAATTAGGTATTACATGTTGGACTTAATAGATTTAAACTCTACGAATTAAAGACTTTTAATCAGGCTATTATTAGACACATTGCTAAATTTAGCCGAGCTAACATTTACAAAAATCCTAGGAAAACGTAGATTTGTGAGACTATATAAGGAGGCCACTTGAGGGCCCTAATACACTTCATTTCATCCCGAACATTTTACATGAGTGTCCGGACCTCGGACTTTGTTGAGACGTGAGGAAATCCAAAGGCACCCACGGTGCATTGGAATTACCTATAAGCACCCAAGGTGCTTTGGCAATTCCAATTGGACTTTTAGGCACCCGAGGTGCGTTAGGAAATTCATAGGCGCCCGAGGCGCATTAGGAAATTCATAGGCACCCGAGGCGCATTAGGAAATTCATAGGCGCCCGAGGCGCATTAGGAATTCCATAGGCACCCACGGTGCATTGGAATTACATAGAGGCGCCCGCGGTGCCTTAGTAATTCCAATTGGATTGGCGGAGCGAACTTGGTACGTCGGGAGATTTTTAGCGTACCGCGGCGCATTCGCGAGAGCAAGACATTCACCACGGTTAGCGGAGCGAGCTCACAAAGTGTTATCACGCAACATGCGAGATTGAGAATCCGTGCAAGGAGTTGAAGACTTAGTAAATCAAGATTATGGAGGAGGCCGCATAACGGAGAAATTTGGAGTATGCGGGATTTTCAAAAGACCTTAGGAAAGTGAACACCATATTCACCTAAGAAAACAATTAAGAAAATTATCTTATATGAAAAATGATTGGAAAGGATTGAGAATGAATGTAGCAACACTTGAGCTTAAAAGGAATACTACACACCTAAAACATTATTCGTACTTGGCAAGAGGTTGAGGCAAGAGGATCTAAGCTAAGAAAACCAAATCACCTAGGTAGTGCTCATTGATGGAAAAGGTGATGATGCCTCAAGCCGAAGCTTGTCACCTTAGCATAAGTTCACATCATTACCTTTCACGCCATTGGATTTGAGGCACCGAGATTAGTTTGCTTGAGAGGACTTGATAAGACTAATCAAATCATAAAGCAAGCAAAGGATTGGAACCAAAGGTGGCCGAGATGTGGCCTCGTCATCAAAATCCCCTACCTTAGCACTTAGGGATTTTGGCGGCCTAAGAGAATATTCTGGGGATTTAGCCGGCCTTAGTCAAATATTTGGAATCTTCTAAGGAGTAGCAATTATGTGCTAAGCCTTAGAGATTTGGCTCGAGAGCATACACTTATAAATTACGGAATGTAAAAGGGAGTTTTAATTATGCCAAAGTATCTTCCACGCGCTAGGTTGTCTTGACTTAGCGAGGGAGTATGCTAACTTATGAAGGTATTTAGGCAACGTGTTTGAAGACTTGAACGGAATAGAGATTATTGCATTGGAATCTAAAGGAATGAATAAGTATCCTATATAAGATTATAAATCGATAGGATATAAATTCAAAACGTGAAAGATATTGTGGGTAGAAGAATTTAGATGGTTTCAAATTACGAGAGTTATAAACTTGAAATATGTTTTAGATGAATTCAACCATGAAAGATATGGTATGAGGATGTTTCTCTCGAGGAAACACTTAACCTTGACATTACACGTTTGAGAAACATTAACTTAAGGTCTAAGGTACCTATCCATTTAAGAGATTATTTAAAAGGAACTACATACTGAGAGATATTGTAGAAGTGTTCTCGTTAAGGGCACTTTCGGGGAACATAAACTTGACAACTTGGACACTTTATCCCTAGGGATTTATAAAAGGGTCTTGAACACAATATTCTTGATTAAGAAAAGCATTGTGTTACTAAATCTATTTAAAGGTTTAGGAACACCAAACCTTGACATTAGATTCAGGGAAACATAAGTCTTAGACCAACTACTCTTAGAGAGTTTATAAGGATATTGGAACTGCATGTTACGGAATTGAGATACAGAAGAATGCAAACACCTTCACGAGACTTAGAGAAGAGAAGATCTAATTTTGGTGGGAGTAACTTCCATGTAAACCGGTTCAGCAGCGGGTTACACCGTCTAAGGCTGGAAGGTTGAAGGTGGCCCTCCACACACTTGTCAATCCATGACACTCCCACGTTTGCATTCTAAAATGAAGAGACATGTTACATTCAAGAAGATTAAGAATTCTAATCACGTTAAAATTGGTACTCGTTTTAAGCTCACAAACCCTAACCACAAACCATGAATAAGGACTTCCACCTTTGGAACTCACGCACAAAGTCAATGGAAACGCCAAAACATTCTCACATCGTGCCTTTCAATAAAGACATGTTAGTTTCATGTGTACTTTTGGACGACATGTCCACACTAGGTAGCCATGACACATCTACACCAATTTGTGCAATAATCGGTAGTTGCATTGATTTCAAACATAATACTTCTCACTACTTAGCAATGAAACTTCATGGTGTGAGAAAAAAGTTCACACCAAACGGACATCTTTGACCTTTTGAAAATAACTCAATGATCCACAACATGTTTGGAAACTATCAATGCTTCCCCCGCCAATTTTGAGGATGCGTACTTACAATAACTATATCTCACTCAAACAAACACTTTTTATTCCTTTTTATCATACCGACAACTAACACTTTAAAGCTAAGTTTCCAAGAACTTGGTCAATGACATGATTTCTATCACGATGGCCGATAACTACAACCTTACACAAAACCGCCCTATTAAGAAAAGTACAAATCACAATCTCCATGAAGACTCCACTGTAAGCTCAGTCACTTTGGAGAGTCACCTCTTCTTTGTGCTTAGAAACTATAGCTTTCACAAAGTACATTTACAACACATCTTCATATGGTCATACGTGACATCGATGATCAATATATGAAGCATGTGTTTGTCTTTGAGGGCACCCGTGTCATGTATTTGGAACTTGTCCTAATTTACGTTAAGATGTTCAAATGATACAAAGTGGTTGAAACCCACTACTTATCACTGAGCCCATGGTATACACAAAAGGCATGAATAACACTCAACTGGACAACTGCAAAATTCCGTAAGAAGCACTTCACGAACTTAAAAATGGATGCATGTATATGACTAGTTTGGACTCACATTCTCTCAGCATGTTCCACCCCATGCACACGAATAAGAATCATTTTAACATGATCCCTAGTGGTTCGAGCTTGCCACCTCACCATTTATGTCCAATGTTCTCATAACGGTGGGACGATGGCATCACCATCACCACTTTGTCTGCTATATAAAAGATATAGGTTAATGTAATGATTTTATTTTGCAAATATCATGATACTTGACTTCTTGTAAAACAATATGCCAAACAAAATCAAGATATTTAATTGAGGTTGAACTGGTTGATATTGCATCCTTGAACAAGGGCTTAACTTAGTACACCTTCACCGTGCATCCAAGGTGGAAAGAGCATAAAGCCACAAGAACACGCCAAAATCCTTATGTTGTTCCTCCCAATAAAGACGTAGATTCATATGTACTCTTGGATGACATGTGTACACTAAAACTGACCGATACACAACTACGTCGTTTAGTGCGGGACCATGATATAATGAGAAAACACTACTTTTAAATATCAACGAATCTTCGCGGGGTGAGAAATATACAATATTAAGAGGTTTTATTTTGGTATTGGAAATGTTAGAACCCACACTATATGTGGACACCAATATTTCTCTCCCCCCCCCCCTTCAATAATGGTATGGAGGGGTGCACTCAAACAATATATGAATATTACCCAAATTACCCTCATTTTCTAAAATACCAACAAATTGGTCAATGATATTTTAATTGTCACGGCCTATAAGTACACCCTTGTGCAAAACCGTCTCCTAAGAAAAAAAAATTGTTATCCCCATGCCATTCATCATAACATTATTCAAATCCATAGCATTGTTATGTGGGATTGACAAAATTCAACGAAATATTCCCTATCATCACTATGAACATGAGGAATATTCCACTGAATATTGCTAGTCCCATGTGACATTGTCATGGATCTGAAGAATGTTATGGGTGCATTAGTGGCGTTATAGGATTGAAAAAAAGAGGATCTCCCCCTCCCCCCTTCCCTTAAAAAAAAGGGCAAAACCCTCTCCTTCCCCCGTCCTCAATCTAGGTTGTCAATCTTCATCATCGAATGGTCTAGAGAAGAGGGTGTCAAAAAGTTTGTGTTTAGTATCCCCACTCAAGCCTCCTAACTCTCAAGAATGTCTAGTTTATAAAGACATTATCATAAATAGACTCCACCCGCATGACAATGAAAATTTTGGTAAGGTACATTTATTAAGGACGTTTTGAGCATTTCAACATGTCCGTGGGATTGACCCAAGATTGACAATAAAGCAAGACTTGCATGAACACATTAACAAATCCCAGACCCACATAGTGACGTGTTTGGGTGGCTTGTCGGTGCCTATTCTAGCCATTCTATTCACAGGGGGGGGGGGTCGGTTATGGGCAAAAACGGGGTATGGGCAAAAAGAGGATACCCGGGATGCAAGGGGACAATTCAACAATTGAACCAAGTGGGATCGTGGAGGTGACCATGTGGCTTTGTGCACCGCTATTACTCGGACTTTGATCTAGCTTGGGTCTAGTACTCATGTATGTTGGGTTGAGGCTAGGCAATGAAGGGTTCCTCATATACAAGGCCATCATACACGGGGACCTAGGGATCGGATCAAGGAAGCTAGTGGTTTCGACTTTGAAAATTAATCCAATATTCAATTGAGGATAACTTTTTTTCTATATGCCTATGTTTAGCACTAAGGCTTATATATATATATATATATATATATATATATATATATATATATATCGACAATGTAGCCATGTGTGTGTGTGTGTGCAATAGCTTAAACTGTTGGTTTAAGCACCCTCTAACTTAATATGAAACAGTGACCTTGTTATGGTGTATTATGACGTGCATAAATAAATCATGGAAAATTGCCGTCCCTCTAATATTTCCCCATTTTGAGCAGATCGTGATGCACATCTTCGAATCTCTTCACACACTCTAAAATCGAGCCTACTTAGAATGGACGAGATTCCTTGTATCTATTCAAAAACATCCCTCCATTAATGCCGGGCACACATGACAACTTAGTGCAACCGATGAATGTTACATCATCTTAGCACTTTCTCAACAATGAAATTGGTACTAACCCTTAACTTCTTGAGAAGCATGGTTTGGGCTTTTGAATGATTCTTATGGCAAATTCATCCAAAAGGAAGGTGCTAGGAAGGTCACAACATGTATCATTGTGTTTCTCATGATTTTTTTCTTGTCAATGGTGATGATCATGTTTCAATATGAAAAGTTGATTGTTCACAACAAAAGTTTTGAAGTCAAGAATGAATTAATTATTATAATTGATGATACATTCCCATATATAGACAACTAACATTGTTTTGAATGAAAATTGACAATTTTCTATGGCCTCTTTCTCTTATCTCGAAGTGTATATCTATTCTTAATGTAATCTTGAAGGTTTGGACTATACTTTTATTTTTGCATATATTTATCACATTTTCTTGAAGCTTAATGATTCCAAATTGATTATAAACAAAGCATGAGAATAACCAAATATTGTTACCATATTTATGTGATCTTAAACCATAAGCAACAACTTTTCTATTAGGTACAATAAAAAATGAGGTCTAGAGAGCTTACTTTTTAGACTATCTAATGAAACCATGACACTCTCCAAGAAGTTAAGGGTTAAAGTCAACGAAGCCAAGAAGGCTTAGGGGACTAGAAGTACATCAAGATATTGTCAAAAGGGATAATTACCTGGATTAATTGAGCACAACAAATTGACATTTAAGTATGTTAGGATAAACCACTTGTCCAAAATAATAAGGGATGTGCACTTGTGGAGACAAAAACATCAAACAATAACATCGAAAACAATAACATGACAACCACAACTTCCAATGTTTGTATGCCATGTTTTGCCAACCATGAAAATTGTGTAGTTTTGTGATCTAGTGTACATCGTATCAGCAGTTGGAATTGTCTTAAATTCATATGTATATCCAACTAAGCTTAAATCTTAGTTGATGGCTTTTGTTAGCTAGATGTTAAAATCAAATTGATGATCCAATTGAAGAAAGACAGCGAGAATGCCTAACATTGCATTTTGAGCATGTTTCTTATGCAGTCAGAGACATGACAATACATCACAATGTGTGCCTCATTTTCAAGTATATTATAAGAGCAAAAGTGACACAATTTGTTAGTTGTTAGTGGGGGTTGGGATAGTCAACCACCTACTAGTTTCAAATGGCGAGTCTATGATTTGAGGTGTGGTAAGTAGCACCAACTTTGCATTCGTGTGGTGTAGTATGAAGGGTTTCTTCAAGTAAGGTAACTAGCCGTAATTTGGTCATGGTCATGCATTTTAGTTCGTCACTATATTTGAGTTGTGGGTGCTTAGGTGCAAACTTGAGAACGGACACCATAAATACTTGTGTTCAAAGGATATTGGACAACATGCTCAAAATTGTTAACACAATCGAGGGGTAGGGGTGGGGGAGAGTCTTGTGTGATCTTCTTATGGTTCACTATCAACGAACTTTGATGATTCATGGCGATTTGAGATTATCATTAAAACGTCATGGGATTGATCTTGGCTCCTTCAAATGCATTTGTTGATGCACGGAAATTTCAACCTCAAATTTGAGTAGTACAAGATAGCAAACAAGGCTAATCAACCAAATAAGGCCCATCTAGGATTGAGGCATCCATAGGTACCCTGGTCCATTTAATCACTCACTAGGGTCACGTGCCGACATGGATGAGATTTGTATTTTGTAGGTGAACATAGTTAAGGTTTATGTGGCGGCGGCTTGTCATTAATTGCCAAAACAAGAGTTTTGACAATTATCGTAGCCAAGTATTAGCATTGACATGAGCGATTATGGGTTAATCTATAGAACGACTATGTGTTGTACCCTAGACTTTACCGCTTCAAAATTTGTAGCAATTTCCATATTCATGAATTTAAAAAAAAAAGATTGCATTCCCCTTGCAAGAATATGTCTCTTTGTGCAAGAAAAATAATTTCCCACTATTACTCCTCCCAAACAAATGCAAACTCACTTATTTTATCGGTTATAAATGCATCAACCTTAAGGTAGATGTCCTTGATTCGGTCACTTACCTTGATCGATCACCTATATTTTAGTGGTACATGGTTAAACGAGGCTCCAAAAACGGATACCAAACAAACTTGGTTAAAAGAGATTAGATTGCGTGCCCAAAGTATGATACCCATCCTAGACTAGTTAACATACCTGGAAAGATCTATACAAGCATTCAATGAGCTCGAAAAACTTCACTTTCATAATGAATAAGAGAAAAATGTGAGCTCCGGCCAATATGAGGATAGTGGGTATGGCCTCAATTTGGATTTGCCAACCATCTTGTACTAATTGCATATGTCACATCCTATGTAGTGAGAAAAAGTAACAATTTAAGACCCATCTACCTTACTTTAAAATAGAATCAACTGAACCTGCATGACTATTACATAGCCGGATATGCTAGTTAAGTATAATATAAAAACATCCATTCTATTTGTGAAAGAGTTCGGAATGAGGGTAGCCCACTTGGCATGGTGGGTGTACATTCCTAGCTGGCAATGGAGACTAATACCCGCCGGGTATCAAGTGAAGGACCCCCTGTCCAAGCCGGGTGTCTCCAGCCTGGCAGATCAACCCAACGGCTCAGATGTCCCCCTCCCACCACGCGAGGGCCACCCTCCAGAATCCAACGACGCAGACTACCCCTGCTTACCCACCCAATCCCCACCCTACAAACCTCGACGTCTCAGATCCTTCTTCTCGCCACCCAATCACCACCCTCCAGAAATCCAACGGCCTCGATCTCCCCTCAATCTACGCAATCTCCACGCTCGGGGGATCCAACGGCCCAGATGACCTTTCCCTCCCCCTTTCCTCGGCCCCCGACAGGGCCTGAGCCTCGCAGCCACTAAGTTACGTTTTCTTCGTCGATGGCATGGCACTGCCTCCGAAAGCTCGCAGTTCTGGGGTACACAAATCTCCATTTTCAAGGCTTTTTCAAGTTTTTTTTTCAAACTTTTTTTTTCGAGTGTTCAAGTTTTCTCGTGTCATCATCATCTCTCTCACAGTGCCCTTTCTCTCTGTCTAACTTAAAGTTTCTCTCAATCTGGCGGTTGCGTGGTGCAGGCCGGTAACTTAGCTTCGTTTCCATCCCACACGGACAGACACATACACTCATTTTGTTTCCTGTCCGTTGCAGGAGCCTTGTGATCCAACCTCTTAAGGTTCCCAAGAAGGTTGGTTTCAAACCTAGCCATAGTGGTGTGGGGTGGGGTAAAGTTTTGAGCGTTTGAGTGTATGGGTGGTGGTGGAGAGAGGTTAAGTTTGAGTTTTGAGGTTAAGGTTAAGGGTAAGCTGCTACTAGTGGGTTTAGAAGGAGTGATGAATGGCTTCTTGCTGAGGGCGGGTTATGTGTTTGGTTTGCATATGGTGAAATGACGAAGGAGAAGGAATTAGAGTACTTTTGGTGTGGAACTGGGAGAAAGAGGAATGGTGTTTCAGCTCCGAAAATGCAAGGTAGATTTGGCTTGTGATCCAAGGTTTTGGGGGTCGAAACCTAGTTAGTGGTGCTGTTTGGGTCGGGGTGAGAGTCACGGAGTTTGGGAGAGTTTGAGTGAATGGCCATTCTTTTTGGGTCAGCAGGTCAGGGCGGTGGTAGTGGGAATGCAACTAGTGGTGGTTTTAGTGGGAGTCGTTTGATGCAGTGATGGGCTTCTTGATGGTTGGTTGGGTTGTGTTGTGTTTGTTTTGAGGGAAGTACTAGAGTACTTGCTCTGGACTAGTTTTGTGTTTGTTCCCTGCGATTGAGCCTGGAAATAGGAATGGTGTTTGAGCTCCGAGAATGTTATGTAGAATTAAACATGGGCCGAGGAGGATGGGGAAAGTAGGTTCTGCATTTAGGCCATCCTCCCCCTTTTTGTGCTTGGAAACCTGTTTGTCTTGACTTTCTTGGCCTCTTTAAGAAATTGGAGCAGTGGTGAGTGTCTATAAGCTACTATGTAGTGATTTAGTTAGTGGGGAAGCTCAGATGGGGAGCGTCATGGTTTAGTGGGGTTTTGATTTTTAATTTTTTATGTTCGTTTAGGGGAGCAGGGGAAATGCTTGACTAGGAGAGATTGAACTGTCGGCTGGGACCGGGCACTGGGTAACTTAGTTGGTGCTTGCAATGCTGCCGAGAATTGGGGTTTGTTGTGTTTTGTATGCGGTGAAAAGAAAATGAAAGAAAAGAAGAGTAAGAGCTGGTCTTTGCTTCGAGAATGCTAGGTAGATCTAAACATGCTCAGAAGAGGCTGGAGAAAGTAGGTTCTGCATTTTGGCCCCCTCCCCCTTTTTCCTCCAAACCCGTGTATCTTGACTTTCTTGACCTCTTAAGAAATCGAAGCTGTACTGGTTGACCGTGGGAACTTTTAAAATCTTCAGTCAGTGTTTTTGTTCTAAGTGTGCAATGTGTTCAATGTGTTCTTGACAGAAAATACTCCTCAAAGTTGAATCTTTGAAAACTCTTTATATAACTTTTCTCTTACAGGCAAGACAAGGTAGTTGTGGGGAAATATTAACCCTCTTTTCTACTTTCCTGCCTATGTTGCTTTGCAGGGAGGTACCTTACTTGTTGTCACCATATTTCCCATGAGGAGGTTGCATTTTAGTATTCAAAACCCTGGGGATTGAGCTCACAGGAGAAAAAGATTATAGGTTAGCTCTCCCTACGAGTTGTGTTTCTTCAGAGGATATTGATGCCTGGGGCTTTATATGGTGTACACTTTGGCGAAGTCAGCAATGCCCAAGTGGAGGTTTTTGTATGTGCTAAACACTCGGGCGTGCAAGGAAATATATTCTGGAAGCAAGACAATGTAAAGGGGCAGGTGTGGCCACATCAAGTTTGGGGATGTGTTTCGTGTGATAGTGGAAGGGCACCTTAAGGGGGAGTCAAGATGTCTGCAAGATGGTACTCTTTCCTCTTTCCTTTATACTATGATTTAAAAAAAATACTTCAAACATTTAAAACCAATTATTTAGCAATGCAATGCCCTGTTCTGCTAATTCCTTTATGGCACCAGGTATTGAGTTAGCAGTTATATACACTTATATCTCTTCTTGAAAGGGATAAAAATGTGATCAATAATGATCTAAGTGAAGACACCTTTGCTTCTGGGGAAGTGTGTAGGGTGGTTGGGTGAAGTTTATGTTAAAATCATAGCTGGATGTTTTTTTCAAGATGGAGAAATAGAAAGACAACGTAGAGAATCCTTATTCAGTTACTTTTCTTATTAGGACACATATTTGAGTGATATGTGATTTAGTGTGGCTGCAAGAACAGTTACCAGAAAGACATGTGTTCAAAAGAAATTTGATTGCTTGCTCAACATATGATGACCATTCTAGGCTCACTAGTCAATATAATGGGGCGGATCTATGTGACCATTCAATGAGCACGAGAATCTTCACTTTGGTATCAAATAAGATATTCATGTGAGCTTCACAAATTATGAAGTTGGCTATGGCCTCAATTTGGATTTGCTAACAATCTTGTACTAATCATGTGTTTCATATTCGTAAAGTGGGCTAGTTGGAAAAAGTAACCATTTAATACCCATCTACCTTATAGGTAGATAGAGATGGTTCTTGGGATCCCAGATGTTGGGGTTTGATGTACGAATTTGATGTTTGTGTGAAGATTTTTGGCTTAGGATGTGTGACAAGTGTTTAAAGTTTGTTGGCAATGTGTGCTTTTTGACAGGTCAGAGCCGCCAATGGCGGAGGCTGCGACACAATTCCTTGTGGATAGGATTATTGAGGCAATGCGGGGAGCAAACAAGGTTGTAGTGGAGCATGACAACTTTCAGGATCTAGCGGAGCTTTTGGAGAACATTAAGGATATATTTCTTCAACTTGAGGATGGTGGTGATGCATTTTTATTGGAGGCACCGATGCAGGCACTGAAAGATGATCTTGAGGAGGCACAGAAGCTTATCACTATCTGTACAAACAAGAGCCGGATTTACCTGCTCCTCCATTGCCGGTCGATTTCAAAGCGGTTGGAAGAGATCACGCATAGCATGGGTAGGACTATGTCAGCAATCCCTTTGTCATCGTTAGGGGGTGACACAGAAACCAAGTTAGAGGTTGACAATTTAGCCCAAGATTTGAAAGATGCACAGTTTCCCTGCAAGGATAATGAGGCTCGGTTATGCCAAACTCTTGAGCCTGAGAATGATGGAATACGCAGCGATGTGGGTGTGCAACAAGGAATTTTGATGGACATTGCACGGACAGTTGGGATCGAGGATCTTTCTAGAAACCCTACTGAATTCAAAAATGAGCTAGACCGTTTGAGAAGGGATGTGGATGAATCGAACGACCCGAATGATGTCAGGTTGTCGGGTGTCATTGTGAGCATGTTTGATAAATGGCTACAATCCAATGAGCAGCCAAGCCAATCTGAGGATTCACAATATGTTCACCCATCTCACAAGCGCCTTGAGCCTCTTTATGAGGCGTTTGTGTGTCCGTTGACAAAGCAAGTGATGCAGGATCCAGTCACCCTTGAGAATGGACAAACGTACGAACGCGTGGCAATTGAGCGTTGGTTTCAAGAGTGTAAAGACAACGGGCGCCCGACACTGTGTCCAATGACTGGGCAGGAGGTGGACACAACTGTAAAACCTAGCCTTGCTCTTCGAAACACGATCGAGGAATGGACAGGACGAAATGAACAGGCTCGCATCGACATTGTACGGCAAATATTTTCAGCAAGCAGCACTGAAGATGACATCGTGTTTGGTCTCAATGATTTACAAATTTTGTGTAGGAAAAATAAAACAAACAAATACAGAATTCGAAATGAAGGCTTGATACCATTGATTGTAGACCTATTGAAAAATGGGGAGGAGGCACGATGTCTGGCCCTCAGCACCCTTCGAATCCTCGCTGAGGATGACCTGGATAATAAGGTGATACATTCTGTGCAACTCCGTTGTTGTCTAAAAAAGTAGTGTAGTGCAGATCGGCTTTCACCACGTCATGTATATATGATAAGAGACTTGCTCTGAGTGTTCAGTTTCTGTGTATTCTGTGTTATTAGAGGTACTTGTCTGAAAATTGAATCCTACTTGTTGTTCACATGTTAGTGCAGGTTACCTTAGCCCATATCCTTGAGTTTTTTTGCAAGGCAGACATCATATATAGTGTCAAGCTAAAGGTTATATGAACAAATGTTGTTTGCGGAGCTAGTAGGTTTACCTTATAAAACCTGGAATAAAGAGTTTGGGCTCCATATTTGCTAAGTGGATATTGATGACGATTGCTCACACCTAACCTCTGATACAATTGAAGGAATGGAATGGTTTTTTAGCTTTGGCTGCAAAATTCTTGTGCCAATTTGCTAAGTACTAACAGCTAGACTAACTGTGGTTGACTTAACTGTGATCTCAATATATTCTGATGGTGTATGCTTTGGTTTCAGGAAGCAATTGGTGCAACAAATCTTGCACGTGTTGTGAAGTGCTTGTCACGAGAATTATCAAGAGAGCGGGAGGAGGCTGTGCACCTGCTGTATGAACTTTCAAAGTCTGCTTCACTTTGTGAGAAGATTGGAGCCACCAATGGAGCAATTTTGATTCTTGTTGGTATGCTAAGCAGCAATAATGAGAATGAGGCAGCAGTCAAGCATGCTGAGCAGGCCCTGTTCAATTTGGAGCATTGTGACAGTAATGTAAAGCAGATGGCAGAGAATGGTCGTCTTCAGCCTCTTCTTCAACGTCTTGTTAAGGGTATTTCTCAGAGAACCATCATGTAGTCATCCATTACAGCCACTATACATGCAATCATGAATTTTAAATTTTGTCATACACTGCCTTTAGAGCATGCAGTGATTGTGGTTATCAGTGGAACTTATCCCAATTTATTGATAATCATAAGTTGAAATTACAATCTATTACACAAGTATATGTTCCTTCATTGACTGCCATCTTGAAGGAGTGGTCAGACACACTCCTGTTCACACTGATAGTAGTGCTTCTATCTATCAATAAATTGTAGGCATTTGAGAGACTTTATACATACTTTATGCATTTAAAGTGGTGTATGCTTGTGTTCAGGGTCGGACGAAAGTCGGATTGAAATGGCGGAAAACCTCTCACTAGTGCCATTGACTTCTGAAGACAAGAGGCGGGCTGCACAGACAGCAGCTAGTGCACTTGTTGAAATGCTGGGGAGCAGTAACTCTGTTGCGCGGGCAGCAGCTTTGAAAGCTCTCCGCAGTTTGTCAACACTTGACACCAATGGAAACTTGCTGATTGAAGCTGGTGTGTTGTCTCCGCTCATGAGGGATCTGTTTGTTGTTGGCGCCAACCAGGTCCCTACTAAGTTG
This sequence comes from Polytrichum commune, assembly GCA_950295325.1. Classification (NCBI taxonomy): domain Eukaryota; kingdom Viridiplantae; phylum Streptophyta; class Polytrichopsida; order Polytrichales; family Polytrichaceae; genus Polytrichum; species Polytrichum commune. The sequence goes on from OX485807.1 coordinate 51,719,405, forward strand.
AAGGAAATTTCTGCTAGTGTTCTGGCCAACGTGGTCAGTTCTGGAGGAACTTGGGAAACCACTCCTATAGACAAGGATGGGAATACTCTGGCTTCTGAACCCGTTGTGCATAACTTCTTGCACTTGATCAGTAATACTGGTCCAGCAATCGAGGCCAAGCTTCTGCAGGTTACTTATCACTGCATATCACATCTTGTCTTTTCATTATCCTGCTGATATTGCAATCAATTGCTCTCTACTCCTTGCGTGATTGGTGGTAGCATACTTTGAGGAATGCTAGCTATAAGGTGAGTGGGCCTAAAACAAATACCTTCAGCTCTACACCCACTTCTTCTCAGACATTAAACATGTGATTAGTAATTCCAAGTTGAGGAGCTAGACATTTGGCTCATAATTTGTAAAGCTCATACGAACATCCTTTATCCATTATGAAAATGAAAATTCTCTTTCTCCTGAATTGATCATACAGGTCCTTCAAATGATATTGAGTACTGAATTTATAATAGTTCTAAACCTAAGCACGCAGTCTTTTCTCTTTTAAACACATTCCTTTTGGTACCCATTCTTAGATCCACACACTACTAAAATATAGGTGTCCGATGAAGACAAGTAACCAAAACATGCCAGCTTACCTTAGTCCAGTGATTTTTATAATCATCCCCATATCTTCCTCTTTCACATCCATTTACAGTTCATTATACCTTGCATTGAATCCCAAGCCTATCAGCGTTTTTATAAGCATATTTCTCCCTTGAGCAGGTGTTGGTGGGGTTGGCATCCTCACCTCGAGCTGTCAGCAAAGTTGTTCAACACATCAGGAGTGCAGGTGCAACTGTGAGCCTCATACAGTTTCTAGAAGCCCCACAACAGGATTTACGTGTGACATCAGTGAAGCTGCTGATGCTCCTGTCACCACACATGGATCAGGAACTTGCAGATGGTCTCCGTGTCACTACGAAACAGCTTGGGACAGTAATAAGGTTGCTTGCCTCAGAGGGCCCACTGGAGGAACAGGCAGCTGCGGCTCAGTTGCTGTCCAACTTGCCCATGAAGGACATCCATCTCACGCGGGCGATGCTGGATGAGAGTGCTCTGAGGTTGTTGATTAATCGGTTGGATGACTTAAAAAGGGGGATTGTCCGGATAGGAGATAGGCGTTACATGGCTTCTCTCCAGACAGGCATTGTGGGCATCTTGGCACGCTTCACCTACGCTTTGGATGATCGAAGGATTCTAGACTTGGCGATTGAGAACAACCTGGCAGAGCTGTTCACATCCCTGTTGCAATCTGCAGGGCTGGATGATGTACAAATATCTGCAGCTCTGGCCTTGGAGAACCTTTCTGTGAAGTCGAAGCAGTTGTCCGAGGTACCAGATCTCCCACAACCCAAGGGAGTCTGGATGAACCTGTTTGGTTGTATTAAGAAGCCTCCTGCTCCCATTGGCCTCTGCCAAGTTCACTCTGGCGTGTGCTCTGCCAGGGAAACCTTCTGTCTCTTGTCTGCCAATGCGATTGTGCCCTTGGTTTCTTGCCTTGACCATAGAAATACAGGTGTTGTTGAAGCCTCTATTGGTGCCCTCTCAACATTACTCATGGATACTGTGGACATCGAACGAGGCGCTGTGGTAAGCTGTCCCCTTATTATTTTACTTGGACCTAATAAATACAGCTTTAACTTTCTGTCCTCTTATCAAATGTGAACCTTCTCTAGTATGTCATAGGTTGCATTCTACTGCTATCAGCAGCTTCTCAATATACAATGAGTTCCGTATTCTGACAATGGGCTGTTGAGGCAGGAGTCTAGACCAGTACTCTGTTATTTGTTTCATTAAGGTTTTGGTGGATGTGAGGTAGATGGGTCTGATTTGGTTACTTCTGTTATTTGCTACCTTATACTCCTCAAATTTGCGAGGTTGAATTTTTCCTACATCTGCAAATGTATTTGAAGATGCCTGGATGGATTAGCTCGAAATTCTTGGAGCTAATCTCAAATTGTTATGAATCTTCAAAGTCTGACAGTGAGCCATAAGAAGGCGACATAGGTCCCCTCAACTATGTTGACTATTGAACCTAGAATGGTTAACCTATATTGGGCATGTAGTCCAATCTCTTTTAAACACTTATCTTTCTGGTGTACGTTCTGAGATCTGCACCTAACCACCCACCACTCAATTATAGGTGTCTAATTAAGGTAAGTGACCAACTAAGACCCACTTACCTAAGTACATGTGTCATGGAGTTGTTTTTCTCACTTTTGTAGTGTCCTGTAAATGAAACTTAGAGGTGGGCGTTTTTGTGTTTGTGCAGGTATTACAACAAATGGGTGGAACACAGCCAATTCTCGTCATCATGCAAGAGCATCAAACAGAAGTGCTGCGGCAAAGGGCAGTGTGGATGGTGGAGCGAATTCTGCGTAATGGAGATCTGGCTCGTGTCATCTCAGGGGACCCAAATGTGCACACTGCTCTTGTTGATGCCTTCCGTTACGGTAATAATACTGCCAAGCAGCTTGCGGAGAAGGCATTGAAGCACTTGAACAAAATCCCCATCTACTCTGGAGTGTTTGAAAAACCATAAATGGAACTCCAGCTCAATCTTTTAATCAAGTAGCGAGATCCCCCCTGTACACAAGCCTTGTATACCTCTCTCTGGAAGGGCAAAATGCTACAACCTTAATCTCTCTTGACGAGCTAAGTTGCTTGAGATCTGAACCCAGTATCTCTTGTTGGCAGGTCACTAACCCTTTTGTGCCACGTAGAAAGATCATGTGCCATGAGAGAGTGAGCCGAAGCATGGTCTTGATGTGATGACAAAATAATAGCTGGAAGGTTAGGAAAAGAAGATAAATTTCATTTTCTACATGAAAGAGGATCCGATTTTCTCCATGCTACACTTGTACTGGTGGCAGTCTCCATAAAATTTGCTCTTGTTCCTGTGAGCCTGAGTTGGTATTGCTGCCCCTGGACCCCACATTGGTGCTAGCTAACAAAACGGCTAAGAAGTTCCAAGGTGTTAATTGGCAGTGGCCGTGAAGCTTTCACTTGGATGCCTGCAACTGGTGGTTACTTTGCAGGGAGTAAACTTGTGTTTATTTTCTACTTTCCAGTGCCCTGACTTTGCCCAGCAACGTTCAACTTCTCCAAAGTGTCATGGGCTCGCCTGCCTTCGTCAACCAGTGAGCAAACTCTGTTCTCAATCTCATTACCTACCCAATTTGATTCTTTGAGATATTGTAGGCCATGGCAATAGGTTGGCAAGCATGCTGGCGAGAGCATGTCTATTTTGTCTCACTGCGTGAGATGGGTTGACAAATCGTTATAGGACAATCACTAAGGCAATTATTTGGTTACTTTCAATTTTTTTATAAAAGAGGAGTTTTGGGTCTGGATTTGCTTAGCATTATTTTTGGTGCTCTCTTACTCAGGGAGACTTGATTTGTAGACACTGTGATAGAGGTCTGTACTTGGCCACAAACTCCTCTATGTCATCATCAAGAAGCGTATGTGTGACGCCACTGTTTTCTGTGACAAAGATGATGCTGTCTGCAACCGGGTTACTGTTTTTCAGAAACAAAGATTCTTCATGTGTACCTTATGTAAAACTGTACTGGGATTTTGTTGCATATTGGCACATGGACATCTTCGTGGATACATGATCTTCGTGGATACATGATTCTCCCATACCTATCGGAGCATATTGAAATGGCTTATTATTCACGTGATGTATGGATTCGCTCAAAGTGGTTTCTTTCTCTGTCTCATAACCATCATCACTAGTGAACTCCGCTTCCTCGTCTTGGGTTTCACCGTGATATTGGGTAGGAAATAAAGGCAAGACTATTTTCCTTAACCCTCTCCCAATGGTCAGTGTACCTTTTCCCCAATCTTCTTTGGCGTGTGCATCCAGCAACCACGTACGTCCAAGAAGTCCTGGGTAAGATTGTACACCATCCATTGTTTTGAAAACAACGTAATCTATTTTATATTCAATATTTGCAACAAGGGTTGCTATCTGTTCTAACACTCCAACAGGTTTAACTCGACTACTATCAGCCATTTTAAGAATGATGGTGGTGGAAACTATGTTGGATATTCCTAACTCATTCATTGTTTCCACATTCATCAAATTGACACTCGATCCTGTGTCAATTTGGAATCCTGGTATAAGGGCGCCTCCTATAATAACGTCTACCGTTGGGGCTCCCGGATCTCTACTTAAGGTAATGTCGTGCACCGTTACCGGTCTAGGTCTCCTACGTACCATAGATGAGCTTAGGGAACTACGACATTGTGGGGCAACGGCTAACAATTGTTTCATTGTGATAGTCGGTTGTAATTTATCTAAGTCTTCCATAATATCATACGGTTTAAGGTCCTTAGATAACATCATCGTTCGGGATGATCGAGATGATGTTACCTTAGCCTTAGGCCTCTCTTTCTGAAATCGGGTGATGTCTCTCCCTGCTTGCCTAATTGCCTGTGATTGTCGCTCACACTCTCAATCTGGCTATGGCCCTGTGGTGATCGTCCACTCTCTGTGCAATTGTCTCACACTGGTTGGGTTTAGACATTACCTCCTGACTATAGCCTACTCTGTCTGAGTATTGCCTTCGCGTGCCGCCATTCAGCTGGTTGATTCGACAAGATGGTGACTTCAGCCTCTTCTTGGCATGATGATTCGGTTGCCAATTGCCCACCTTGTGTATCATGATTAGTACTTGGCAAATCCCAACTACTTATTACTCCTGATTTTACATTTTGATGACTAAATCTTGGTTTATGGCATGATGACTTAATCATGACATTACCAACCTTTGTTGGCTCATGATTATAGCCACACATTCCTTTACATTCTCATTCCAGACCATAGCCCTTACGACGATTTGCCCCCAGAATTCTGACTTAATGACTAACATTCGGCTATAATGTAGCATTAACTTGTTAGTTCCGTCAAATTTCTCAAAACTTTAAAAATGTAAAATATAATAATTCCAGATTATTGGAACTTAATATTAATGTATGCAATAATGTTATTGTTATAATGTTAATGTAACAAAATTTAATGTTACCTAACTAACTAATCTAATTATAACTACCTCCCCCCCTTATTAACACGACTAACTGTCCTCAGTTAGTATGATAAACTTTAAGACGATTCCCATTAATGCGAGTAGCCAATGGCCGTCCTTGGAAATCTTCCAGGTCACATGATCCATTCTCGTAGGCTTTAACTACCTTATAGGGTCCTTGCCAACGAATTTTGAACTTACCTGGAAACTTTTGAAATCGACTGTCATAAAGAAGAACCAAATCATTGTCCGAGATGATTTTATTTTTCATTTTACTATCGTAATAAGTTTTACGCCATTTTTGCATGGCAGCCGTGTTAAGATAGGCTTGCCCACGGATTTCATCCAATTGCTCTAACATGGCTATTCGCTCCTCTAATGACTTAGAATCATCTAACCTTTCTTCCAACGCTATTCGCAAGGAGGGTAATTCCAATTCAATTGGTAGGATTGCTTCTTGTCCGTAAACCAATTGAAAGGGAGTGAATTTAGTGGTAACCTTATAAGCCGTGCGATATGCCCATAAGGCATCTAATAGCTTGACGTCCCAATCAACCATAGAGCCTTGGACAGTTTTAGTAATGATTTTACATAAAATGCCATTAGTTTTTTCAGTTTGTCCATTTGCTCTTGGATGGTAGGGGGTGGTCAGACGATGTTTAATCTTATATTTGTCCGTTAATAATTCAATAACATCATTGACAAAATGGGTACCCCTATCACTAATGAGCTCTCGGGGACAACCAAAACGTGAGATTATATTAGCTTTAAGAAACTTAGCTACCGTTTCTTTATCATCACGTTTAGTGGCTTCAGCCTCAGCCCATTTAGTGGCGTAGTCTGTGGCAACTAAAATATAACGATGTCTTCCACTTTTACTGGGAGGGTTAATCGGACCAACGAAATCAATTCCCCATTTCTCGAAGGGTGCTAATGCTAGGATAGGGTGCAAGGGCATTGCCGATGTTTCGGTAGGCCTGCCCACTCTTTGACAAACATCACACTGTCTAGCATAAGTGACACAATCATGAAATAGGGTGGGCCACCAATATCCTGCTTGCAAGACCTTCCGAGCCGTGACATTACCAGCAAAATGACCTCCTGCTGGATCACTATGACATCCTTGTAAAATCAAAGGTATTTCCGAATTCATGATGCACCGTCTCAATATGCCATCCTTGCCCTTTTTGTATAGTGTGTCGGCAATGATAGAATATGGAGCCGTTTTAAACATCAGACGCTGTTGTTGTTTCTTAGAGAGTCCTTCAGGAAAGGTATTGGTTTGCAAATAATTAATTATCTCAGCGTATTCATGAGACACCTTTTCTATGAAGAATAATTCTGCATCAGGGAAGGAATCATCGATGGGTTCAGTACCTAGTGCATCACTTAACCGTGATAAATGGTCTGCATTAGCATGACTTTTACCAGGTCGGACTTGGATGGTAAAATTAAACTCCTGTAATAATAATACCCATCTTGCTATCCTCCCACTTAACTGAGGTTTGTTTATCATGTATTTGAGGGCATCGTGATCCACATGGAACACAAACTTATACCCTAACAAATAATGTCTGAATTTTTGAACTGAGAATATCATTCCTAAGGCTTCTCGCTCCGTGACTGTGTAATTTCGCTCAGCTTGAACTAGTTGACGACTCGCGAAATATATGGGATGGTCGTGGCCTTTTTCGTCTTTTTGGCTCAATACGGCTCCGACGGCCACGTTAGACGCATCCACATATACTTCGAAGTCCTTTTCCCAATTAGGGGCAACTAATATTGGGGCGGAAATTAATTTCTTTTTAAGCGTGTTAAAAGCTTCCATACATGCTTGAGTCCACACGGGAGGGGTGTCGGTTCTTTTTAACAATTCAGTCAATGGCATGGCAATGACGGAATAGCGAAAAATGAAACGACGATAATAGCCCGTGTGTCCTAAGAATCCCTTGACCTCTGAAACGGTGGTGGGCACAGGTAATGAGGAGATTATTGCAATTTTCTCAGGATCAGTTGCGACTCCTTGTTTTGATATAATATGGCCTACCAACCTTCCAAATGGTACCAGAAAAACTGACTTTGCAGTGTTAATAGAAATCCCAACTGCCATACACTCATCAAAGCACTCTTGGAGGTGTCGTGCATGTTTATCTTTAGTGCTATACACTGCGAAATCGTCCAAGAATACTTCCATTGTTCGATGAAGGTATTTTTGAAATGTATTAACCCCCAATCTAGAAAAAGTTCCAGGGGAATTACACATACCAAAAGGCATGCGGGCATAAGCAAAGATACCCCATGGTGTTGTAAAGGCAGTTAGGGGACGGTGGGGTGGATATATCGAAATTTGATTGTATCCTGAAAATCCATCCATGAAGGAATAACAATCGTATCCTGCCACTCCATCTAACATGCTATCTGTAAATGGTAAGGGGAAGTAATATTTCTTTGTCACACTATTCAACCTCCTATAGTCCACACATATTCGCAGCTTGCCATTTTTCTTTGGCACTACGACTATGGGCGACACCCATTCACTATAGGGTATAGGATAGATGATACCGACCTCTAATAATTTATCAACTTCTTCTTTGACCAATAAGGAGTATTTGGGGTTCATTCGGTATTGCCTTTGTCGGACGGGAGTTGTTCCTGATTCTAACACAATCTTGTGCTCACAAATTTCGGGTGGTACTCCTCTCAAATCTTTATATGTCCATGCGAAAACCTTGATATTCTTTTTAAAGAAATCCCTCCAGAAATTCCACTCCTTGTCGGTTAATTCCTCATAAACTTTTATTATACGAGGTGGGCCGTCATCAGCCAAATTCATGTCTTTACACACATTTTTAACCACATAATTTTTGACAGGTTGATCAGACTCAAACATGGTGGGCTCCCACTTCTTAGCTAACTCATCCTTAAATATTATTTCGGACTTGGTATCTTGTTGTACCATATGGACGACTCTTAGCTTATCATAATCAGGCATTCCTGCGGAGTGAATCGTGTTGACTGGCAATGTGTTCTGCCATGCTAAAATAACATCGTCGGAATCGCCATCGCCAAGTGCGCAAAAGTATTCTCCCATACCTATCGGAGCATATTGAAATGGCTTATTATTCACGTGATGTATGGATTCGCTCAAAGTGGTTTCTTTCTCTGTCTCATAACCATCATCACTAGTGAACTCCGCTTCCTCGTCTTGGGTTTCACCGTGATATTGGGTAGGAAATAAAGGCAAGACTATTTTCCTTAACCCTCTCCCAATGGTCAGTGTACCTTTTCCCCAATCTTCTTTGGCGTGTGCATCCAGCAACCACGTACGTCCAAGAAGTCCTGGGTAAGATTGTACACCATCCATTGTTTTGAAAACAACGTAATCTATTTTATATTCAATATTTGCAACAAGGGTTGCTATCTGTTCTAACACTCCAACAGGTTTAACTCGACTACTATCAGCCATTTTAAGAATGATGGTGGTGGAAACTATGTTGGATATTCCTAACTCATTCATTGTTTCCACATTCATCAAATTGACACTCGATCCTGTGTCAATTTGGAATCCTGGTATAAGGGCGCCTCCTATAATAACGTCTACCGTTGGGGCTCCCGGATCTCTACTTAAGGTAATGTCGTGCACCGTTACCGGTCTAGGTCTCCTACGTACCATAGATGAGCTTAGGGAACTACGACATTGTGGGGCAACGGCTAACAATTGTTTCATTGTGATAGTCGGTTGTAATTTATCTAAGTCTTCCATAATATCATACGGTTTAAGGTCCTTAGATAACATCATCGTTCGGGATGATCGAGATGATGTTACCTTAGCCTTAGGCCTCTCTTTCCTCGCTAAGGTTTTTAACCGAGATGGAAGAGAATTATTCGACACGATGGGTGTATAATTAAAGACAGGGGGATTAGCAATTACCGACGGTGAAGGAATTGGAGTCGGTTCATCATTAACTACCACAGGCGGTTTATCCTTCGTAGTCCCAATCAAAGGTGCTTGGGAATACTCAGAGAGACTCGTTTCCACATCACTATGTTGTCCATTAAACCTCTCGGTACTAGACCCGTTCTGTTGTTTTGAGGGTGGCTTCCGGGATCTAGTGGTCACTACACTCACTTCTTCGTCTATCCTCTGGGAGTGCTGAACTCTATGGACATTACGATCTCGTTCATCATCCTCTTGTATCGTTACATGTTTGCCCTTTTTATAATCCCTATCGGATGGAGGACCTTCCTTCCGGGGTTGATTACACTCCGCTGTAGGGTGTCCTGCTTCTTTACAATTTCCACACAATGGGATATATTGTTGAACCTTTCTAGGATTGGGACAATCTCCCGCGTAATGACCTATCTCTCCACAACGAAAACACACTACATATTGATTAGGCATAGGTGTCTTGTAATTTTGGGTTCGGGGGTTGTAAGGAGGACCCCTCCAGTTTGGTGGTTGATTAGTCTCACCCCAAGTTGGTTGATTCCCAAAATTTAGAGGCACTGGCCGGCGGTTAAAGTTTCTTTTAGGGTTATATCCGGCGTTGGGCATATTGCCCATTCTCTCTTGTTGCCAAGGCCGTGACTGATTGGTCTCTATCTGATTGACCGCGCGATTTTTAGGTAGATTCCAACACTCGTTAACTGAATGGTTCCCTCCACAAAAAGTACATTTAACTCGTAGGCCTTTTGGGGTGGGACACTCATTCGATAAATGACCGTGACCCTTACAATTGTTACACCATATGTTGGTTCTCTCTTCAGTGGGTGGAGGTCTTTTATTAGCTCCTCTTGTGATCTTGACCTCTAGATCGGCTAATTTCTTCGTGATGTCCATCAAAGCTAACTCTTGGGAATTGGACTGGGGTACTGGAGCATGTTTAGTTATGATCCTCGGTGGCACAAATAAATCCGCACTAGGATGCTTAAATTGGGTAGCGTCAACCATTGGCTTAGCACCTGGATATGTCAATGATTGACCGGGTAAAACCGGATGATAAAACTGATCATTCATAGGCTGGTCATAAAAGTCGTTATTGTAATTATCAAAGGTATAACGATCTTCTACGCGGGACTCCTCCCAAGCTTTCGCCAAGGTGAAGGCCGCCTCAGCCGTAGCTGGAGCCCGTTCTCTCACATACAATTTCAACTCGAAAGGATATAGACCCCCTATAAATATGTTCCGTAAGAAATTATCCGGGATCTGGTGATTAGGCATTCTCAATAATATGTCACTCATCCTCCCCCAATAACTGTCAATGGTTTCATTTATACCCATTCGAATAGTTCTTAACTTCTCCATTAAACTATTTACAAACCCTAAGGGTCTAAAATATTGAAGGAATGCATTCTTAAGAGCATTCCAGTCAGCGAATTGGGCTTGACGGGAATACCATAAGAAAGCATTCTCTTGCAATGTTGCTGCAAATACCTCCATCGTTTTGTCCGGAGGTACACTATTTGCAGCACATGCAATCTCAAATTTCCTCACGTGGACATCAGGGTCTGTTCCTGGTCTACCCTGGAAATACGGCAAATTTACTATACTATTGATCCTAGGAGGATTAGCCGCCATATTGGGAAGTGGTACGGCAGGTGGGGTTACGGGTCGTAAGGGAGGAGATGTTAATTGTGTATTAAGTGGTGGAGGGGGTATTAATTGTGCTATGGGTACTAATGGTGAATAAGGTGTGAACAATGGGTTGCCTTGTATATTAGCGTAAATTGACGTGTCAAGTATAGGAGATGGTGTACGTTCATAGGCGGTAGTCCACAACGATGGTGTAGGGGAACTGGTAAGAGGGGTTATATCAGAAAATAAAACTTTTGGGGATAAGAAATCTCTCTCAACACTTGTTGTCGGTTTATCTACAGGCGTCTGGAAATTCCCTCCTGAACCACTACCAGAAACTCCCCTTACTACGTCTAAAAATGGTTGAACCCAACTTCTTCTCTTTTCCTGTAATTGTTTCCTATACTCTCTGGCTGCTGCTCTATCTTCTCTAGCTTTATCACTAGCTGCTTTCCTTACGGATGCAGATTGAGAATGAGATTTTTCATGAGCGGATTCCAGTTTGACTATTTTTCTCTAAATATTTAGCGTCCTACAAACAAATTGTTCTAAAGTCTACCGGGTTAAAGTACAAGGGATTTCGGTCTAGAAAATCAGGGATAAAAGGTGTAGCTCGGTAATTAGGTTTTCCGAACACAAATTTATACTCTGTTCTAGACAACTTAGTCCCTTGCCACGTCCCGTTTACCGGCGGTACTACTTTTGACGTTATTCCCTTTAATCGTCCGTAGATAGAAAATAAAAACCTAAGGGATAAAGGTAATACAGGAGTATTGTTATCAACAATGACTCGTCTATAACCCTTCCCGTTGTTCCAAATTCGATTAGTGATGTTGCGCTGTAGATCTAAAGGTAAAGCTACAAACGACTCTATGAACTCCTTAGGAAAGGCTACATCTACGGGGTTGATATAAATTCCGTTTCCGTAATAACTGAAGCGGTAAAACCTATATAAGGCTGAGAATAAATATCCCCCCGAATAAATTTTAAGTTTCTCAGATTCCGGAACTTGCCAACACCACTCCATTAATCTATTCAAGGATCAGCTAGAGCAATATCGACATTGGGTTATGTCGATTGTTCTAGGTCGTCCTTGTGACTCTACGGGATCATCTCTATAATATCCTCTACGGTGCTTCCTAGTTTGATTTCTAGGCACGCTTCTTTCTTCTCTAAACTCTCCCGCTTTTCCCAGTTGGATCTGTCTCCACAGTGTTTCGGCACCGGGAAGATTATCCTCTCTATATTGATCTTTCTTTACTCTATCTGACACGCTGTACACGTAGTTCTCTAGTCTAATGAGTCTATCGGTAAGGGTGCTCAATAATTCATAAATTCGGTTGTCAAATCGTACAACGGGTTCAAACACTGGACAAATAGGGTGAGACTTAGGATAAAGTGTAGGACTAGTGACAGGTGAGTGACGTTGGGTGTGACTCCTAGTCACTTGTACCTTGTCCCTAGTTCTATGACCTCTAAGTCTCCATTTGTTCTGTGTGTTCATTGTGAGTGACACCGATCATTTGTTAATTATTCCCATCCAATTTTAACCTTTAAAGACGACCACAGCCTTCCCCGGCAGCGGCGCCAAAATGTAGTAAGTTTTTGCTATGTCTTTTAAAACCAAAAACCCAGGGAACTAAGGTCTCTAGGAAGACTGAGCTAGTGTCTATACGGGTTATTGTCACATTGGATTAAGGATTAAGTTAACAACTTAGGACCATTCTTACTTTACTTCTTTATTATTCCACTTGATCATTCATTCTTAAGGTTCATTTGTGCCTTTTCCGTAGTGAGTGAGTCCGTCCTATAATAAGGTAGTTTTTCTACGTCGCTATGGTTTTGACCTATGTCAGTCGTGAAGCTCAAAAGCTTGGCAAGTTGGCATGGCAATTAGTCAGGACGTCGTCCGGGGTAGCGTCTTTGAGTAACCACATCGTCTTGAGTATGCGGAAGATAAAACTTGCAAATTCCTTAATTAATTCCTTATTACCAACTTACCCGCCTCGTACATGTCTTCATGTGCCCAAGTCACCATCTTAGTCTTCAACCATCTGGTGACTCATCTCAACAGCCATTCACTTGTTAATACAAACATAATGCATTCACAGCTAGGCGATGTTCTTCCTTAAGGCTTTAGTCCTCTATAAACTAATCAATCAACATACAAAGGGTAAGGTCTTACTCCAGTAAGATATTCTTTCCTTCAGGGGAAGGTACCGCCTTGACAGCCTATAGCCTGCCTCTAGCCCTTCCATCTTTCATGCTGGCCCTTGCCTAGCTTTCCTCTTCTTTCCCTCTCTGACACACTGACCAAAGACTGGAATTTTGGGGCACTCGCCCAGGCGATGGCCTCACTCTAGCCTCCCTGGCTTTCTCTCTTCCTAAGACTATTGCCCTTCTCGGCTGGCTACTAAACAGCCTCTTTAACTTCCCAGTCCTCTCTGTAGACCATGGCCATCATCTCTCTCTCGACTTGGCCTTTTGCCTGGTCCCACTGGTCTCGGCTACTAGCCTTTGGCTAGGACGATTGCCCTTCTTGCTTCTCGTCAAGCTTTGCCTAACTTGCCTTCTTCACGACAGGCTGTCTGTGTCCGTCAAATTCTCTCTCTCTCCCTCTCTCTCTGACCAGTTGCCTTGCCACTCTCTGGCCTTCTACTAGGCTATTGCCACATTTTGATTTTGCTCTCAGTCGCTTCTTGATTCTTCAGACCATTGCCTCTCACTCTATAACTTCTCAACCTTTTCCACTTTTCTTTAATCACCCACACCGAATCAGTCTTGCCTTGCTCAATTACAAACCTCTTCTCAGCCTATTTGCCTGATTTTGACATTACAATGCTAAGTCAGATTACTTGCTCAAACTCACTTTCCAAATATCACTCACGACATTACACATCACTTACTTCAACAATCCTCTTCACTCATAAGACAAACAATTACACATAATACTTCACTCATAATCATCTCATAATCATCCCATTAACACAAAAGAGATAAGTCCACTTCAGGGTCCAATTGTCTCAGCCCTATAACTTCCTAACATTGTCATTCCAAGCTTCCTGCTTGTCCAAGACTATTGCCTGGCTCAATCACTGAGCTACAGACTTCTACGCCTATTGCTAAACTACGGTGAGACTACGTCAGATTTTGCTGTTTGCAAATAGCCTACCTTCTTTCCTGTCAGCCTCCTCCTTAGTGCCGAGAGAGACGACTAGGTGGTTAGCCGTCGTAACTAATTCTTGACGGAAATTGCCTGCATTCATCCCTCTGGATGGCTACTGACTGCCTATTGCCGGATGAAAGACGTTAAAATTCAAGATTTGTCCTTTATAGACGGGTAATGGCCAAAAAATCGGTACTACAGGTTGCGTCAATATGGATGATCATGATGAATCCTCAAGACATCAAAATGGAAGATTTTTCAAATATTTCTTTGAAACTATATCTGGAACGTCAAATGTGTGTTATGATAGTGCACAACAAATTGCTCTCAACCATAGGGTTGAGGAGTGCGACATCAACATGACGTTCCATGATGATGATGAGGTGCCATTGGAGGGCGATGGCAAAGATGTTGCACTCCAAAATATCCATGAGCATTGGTGTGATGAGGATGTACAAGAAGGCCTAGCAACGGGCGAGGATATTGGTCACGGTGGCGTTCGACGACTTTTGATGGTCCTTCTGCTGCCCACATGCGGCAATCTACAATTGTAGGCAGTGCATGCAAGATTATTGTATTTGGTGCAAGCAACGATAGGGCTGGCGAAGTTGGCAGTAGTGGGTTGCCAAGTGTTGGTGGCAACGAGGCTGCCAGTTCGAGTGACAATGGTACCTTGGGGCCCGTCTCCCTTTACGTGTGTGTAAGGGTGTTGGCCAACAATAGAATAGAGGAAGCCTTTTGGGTTTATTTCTATTTTTTTATGTTGTAAATAAATTTTGGGGTTGGATGAATTTGACGTGTAATTTTAGGTTGCTTGCTTTTTCTGTTTTGGTTGCTTGGGGCTTTCAATTGGTGAAACAATGAATAAGTAGGTAAACCATAAATGTTTGAAACCATTACCATATCTACATTTCATGAATCTACTGCAAGGGTGGACGGGCACTGATGTAGTCACTGTTTCAAAGGTCCAAAACAATTGATCATTGACGGCAACATGTTGAACGGCTGGTTCAGGGATAGCATGGAACATTAATGTTCATGCATGGGTTCAAAGAGGCCAAGATGTATGGGTCCAAACTTGTCACCCTCTATCTTAAAATTGAATGGTTGCCAACCACTACGGTGGTGCATTGACAACATTGTCCGGGGTGATTTTTGGCATAATCAATCGAGATCCTAGTGTTTCCAAGTCCAACTGATTACAAGTTGAAATCTTCCGGGCTTTCTATATTAAATTGTAGTATATTCTAAGAATTTGACTAAAATGATCAGTACTTTTCCTGAAGTCTTGAACTTCACACGGTTATTCCTCAAACTCAACTCGTTCATTTGTAACTAACATCCAGTTCTCCCTCTTCATTGATTGACAACATACCACGAGGAATGTAGGCAGTACTTAAGACTTAGGGTTTTGTCAATAGGGCTGACTACGTTTGTTGAGGAGCAATGAACGGGGAGAACCGATGGGCACACTGAATATTGTATTTAGTGTCACTTACTATTGGATTTAGTGCCCAATGCTATAACTATTTACAGTATATATCATTATTTGCCAACAAAAGTCAAATTAGTTGTTTGGACATTATTGAAACATTAACATCTTTACTTGGTAAAAACTCGCATTAATAATAAATCAAGTATAGCATTGTATAAGTCCAATAGAAAGTCACACTAAATGCAATATTATGTGTAGTTCCAGATGAAGTGGTTGAAGTACAAGACTTCAGGAAAGCTTTCTACTGATCATTTTAGAGGTTTCTATGGAATGAGCTTCAAATTAATGAAGGAAAACCAAAAGATCACAGCATGTGGTTTGACTTGGAAACACTACGATTTTCACCGATTATGCCTAATATATTCCCCGGACACTGCTGAGGAGCTACAAAGGAGGTTGGGACTTTTGGGATAGAGGTATTTCGCACATACTAGGGAGATAAGTACACCATTTATGGTATTTAGTGTTGAGTACACTATTTGCGAAAGGCCTACACGAGATGCTTAGAGGTCTCAAAGTGTTACGCTCGCTAATTGTCCATATGTTTCCATTCGTCAACATAAGTAACTTCTGTTAGTAAAAAATCTACATTTTGATATTCACAATAGCACATTGGGATATGTTAGATGGTAGTCTTGTGTTTTAGTATCCAAGGGGAAGATATTTTTTAGCATACTAGTGGCAAGTATCATGTATTTATATGTCAATATGCAAGAGGAAGATATTCTTGGGCTACTAATGGCAAGTGCCATTTGTGTACACCTTAGTCAACTTATATCATTGTGTAACATATGCATGCGCCTCATAACATTATTGAACATGCTCATGAATGCCAAAATATTAGTAAGCACACTTGAATGCCAAATGTCATGAGGTGACAAGTATGGTGAAGTTGTCAATCATTAATGTAACCTAGGATATGCCTCAAAATAGGGTGAGTGATACTATTACACATGTGGTATTAAATACCATAAATGGTGTAGTGGAGGGAACACTCGGGGGTGCACTCGTTGTTAAAAGTATGGACCCATGTAATTTAGGTTTTTTGGTTACAAACAAACCCATGGGAACAAACATGGAAGCTCGGGGGGGACACTGGCGAAAAACGTAGGAACTACGTGCGATAAAATATAGGGTCTTGTATAAAAATTTGGCGTAAAATTTGTAAATTATTAGATGTAGTATAGGGTGCTTTGGGATTGTGAAACATGATTATATGTAATATAGCATTTGACAAAACATGATTAAATTACCTAAGTGGTACATATAAAATAGCATGGAGAAAAAGCGATAGTTTCAAAAATTAAATACTTTGCCACCAAAATATGGCATGTTCTATATAGGAAGGGTTCAAAAGATAAGGGTGAAGGTTGGTACTAAGTGGGGCAATTGTTGGCAACCCATTGACTTGATGAAACGTGAAGTCCAAAACGGAAATAGAGAAACGCTCTTCCCAACTGCTATGGCTTACCTCCATTGGTTCAAAAAACAACCGGGTCTCAACAAATATAAGTATGTTGAGAGTGGTTGTGTGTGGGTTGATGTGGATGCTATTATCTCAATTGTGTCTCTACTGTATGAATCAACTAGCAAAATCTACACCTTAGATGAGGTAGATGCAAACTCATTGAGTGAGTTCATTTCAAATAAAAAATAAAACCTGCTAAATTTGTACTATCTCACACATGTGGAGATATAATTTGGAAAAAGGGTTGAATGATCATTAGTATACCTTGAAATCTGTAGTAGTCATTTTAGTTCGAGTACCCTCATATCTCCCACATGTGTAAATGGTAGCCTAGCTAGTTTAGGTGGATTTTGCTTGCATGGCGTGGGATTTTCCTCCAATGTGTAGGATTGGAAGATCAAGGCATCAATTGTAGGGATTATGCAAACCTTGTAAATGTGACTTTGAGACACATGTGGCTGGCCTGTTCCCTAAGACCTTAAGGTTTCTAACTGTGTTATCCAACACAACTTTTATTCGTTGGCTCGTGTTGCTTAATGACATGTAATTGCAATCTTTTGTTATTATTGTTTAGTGTTTTGCTTTGCCCGGACTTCAGTGTGACCCTGAACCCTAAACCCTAGTAAATGTTTGTTTCTCTTACTCTGTACATGTGCTTCTAACAAGAATTCTACTGTATCATACACTTTAAGGAATGGGGGCAATCAGGGGAAAAAAATACATATAAGTAATATAGGGTACCATAAAATCAACCATCCAAGAATTTATAATTACCAATAGGGTGCAAATAATCACAACAATTTACCATTATTTCAAAAATTAGCATCCCTTATAATCCTTTCTCATAGGTAAATAGCCCCCATTTTAATAGGTCATTATCGCAGGTGTATGCAAAATATACAAGGGAGTGCCCCCCCCGAGCATGGAAGAATGAAAAGGTGATTTTGGTTATGTCTAGGTGTCACAAATAAATTTATGTAGGAAAAACACAAGGTTAAATTTCAATCATTTCGGTTTTTTACTGAAAATAATCTTGTGATTTAGGGGATAAAGACTTTTAAAACTCTCAATGTCGATACATACAATTATGACAATCACTCAATTTCACACTATTTACCTAGGCTTTAGTCTGGCAGTGAGTTCACTTTAATTAGACCAAATGCGGTGCAAAAACATAGGCACAACCATGGTCAATTGTTTTGCATGTAGTAACCCATTTGAGTGTCTTTACCAAAGCCAAGGGCACTTTGGTGTATCCAATAGACTTGTGTTATTTAAACCCTTTTAATGTAAGTTGAAAAAACGGTGCGGCCATCCTTACATGATTTCTCAATATTCTTTGATTAAACAAGATTTTAGTTTTATTATATGACCATGTTTTTTTACCTTGTTTATAAGTAGGCCACCAAACCTATTTGCCTTCTTAGTTGCTTCCTAGTCTATGTGCATTCAATAGTAACTCATACTATTTCTTTCCTTTTGCAGCCTATGGCCTTACCCATTACCCGTTCATATTTGCTCCTCACAGTCAATGCTCCTGGCAAGCTAACCTCTCAATTTCATCTTTAATTATGCCAAGGGTTAGGAATATAGAACCTCTACGGTTCAATTCGGGTGAGCCAATAGCCTCTTCCAATTCCAAGAGACATTATATTTCAATTCCTTTCTTTTTCATCGCAAACTCATCTCCACATATTGCAAGAACACTAAAATAATTAGCCACGGAAGAAAGAATACTGCATAGTACACACTTGGAGTAGTTTGATGACTTGGTCTCTTTGAGCAAATTTTAACTTGGATTTGTGGTTCGCACCCACCTTCTCCGGTGTTTGGCTTGTAAGTCTTATGCCCTGCCAATTAAGATTCGTAGTGAGACAATTGACTTTGCCACATTTAAGGAATCAAATTCACTTATCAACACTCACATGGTAAGATAAGCTCATTCCCTTTTATCCTCCTCTCACATTGTTTAGACAAATTCTTCACCCACAGACCATAGCTTCAATTAATAACATATTTGAACATTGATTCCGATTCACCAAACTATGGCTTGAAATGTAAGTTTAGTGTATTATGATATTAGGTCTTGTATCGATCCAAGGTAAGAAATTACTCTATGGTAATTACAATCTCCCAAGACCAACACAATCACTATGGCTTGGCTCACAGTCTCTCAAATTTATCAAACTCTTCTCTATTCCAGACTATAGCTTGTCATGCGACGGTACTCAACCAATACACAACCACAAAGACTATAGATTGATATAAGACTTTCAACATACAATTTCACAACAAAAGCCAAGGTATCACTCCTTGTTGGTTTTATAACTTAAGTCACAATCCAACTTCTACACAAGAAATTAAACACAACAATTTGTAATCTAGTACAATCACCTTGAATACGATTTAATTCGCTCAAGGCATCAGACAATTGCCCTCTCGGAAATACCATAAAGTTTACCTTTTACAACTATGACACGAAGTTATAATAAAATATAATGCACTCTCTCTAACTTCATGTCCAGAGTATATCTATTTTTCTAGGGTTGCAACTAAACAACCTTTCTTAACAAACCATAGCCTTTGTAAATCTCCCCTTTCCTTATCTCCTAAGCTATGGTCCTCAATTTAGCACATGAAAATTACTTATTTGGCTACATTTATTATATTTTTCCATTGTCTCTCTATTTGTAACAAAAAATCTAATAAATTGGTTGTACAACCCACATGGGTGCACAAAACACGGGTAGATCACTCCATTGTCAAGTTGAACACCACGTGGGACCAAAAAAAATCTTCTTTTGGTAAGTTGCACCACCAAAATGGGTCAAAATTTTATCAAATGTTTTTCATGAGTAGATATACACAGTACCTATGACATAGGTAAAAGTGGTAACTCAATTTGTTGATTTTTTTTTCATAAAACATACCGTTTCTAACTAGAATGATACATAATTGAACTAAAACATTTATTAAAAAAACAAAGATGACTAAAAAATTCAAAAAATATATACAAAAGATACTATCAATGGTTATGTATATGTAGAAAAAATATCATAAATTTTAAAATTATATATGGCATGTAATATAGGGGTACCAAACTTTGTCCGCACGTGGTGTCAACTTGACAATGAAGTGACCTCCCCGTGGCACAAAAGGGGTATTAATTGTGCCTAGGGGTTACAAAATATACATAAAGTATGGGTATTACTTATTCTAGCTTTGGAGATTTACTAGGCATATTATTCATACACACCTAGTTGTATTTCTACCTTTAGGCTTATAGTCAATTATATTGAAGTGGGTAATCTACAAGAGGTTCAAATTAATATTTCATCCACTACCGTACGTTAAGGGCAGCTTCGGCACAAAATAATTCTAAAAATAGACGCCGAAACTTTTGGAATATTATTGGCATTTTTTGCCGAATATAAAATTAATTATTTTTCAAAATTGCCAAAAAGTAACAAGTTTTTACTTCTCACTAGAGTTTTACTTACAGTGGAAGCATATGTGAATTTTGAAAGAGAGAAGGTGCTCCTTTTGTAATCAAGCTCACTTACATTAGTCCACAAAGAATATGGGTTAAGAAGTAGCAAGACTCTAAGTGAGGCTTTTCAAATGTGTTGTACACAAATTTTTGGAGTCCAATTGAGCATAGAAGATGAAGTTTTATAGAATTTTGTCCAACTAACAAAAGTTGAGAAATCAATCCTTCTTCCACCTCCAATAAGTTTTGTGTCAAAATAAGTCTTTATGCAAAAGATATGGACAAAACATTGCAGCCGTGTGAAGATCAAAAAATTAAAATGCGTTCATAACAGTTTTTCGGAGCTCATTTGTGCATAGAAGATCAACTTTTTTGGAATTTTGTTGGTCTAAGAAAAGTTTAGAAATCAAGTAATCTTTCACCTCCAACAAATTTTATGTCATTTGAAGACTCTATGCAAAAGTTATGTGTGTTATAAAAATGAAGTCTAACTCGGTGCTTCACCTCAAAGTTTACATATCCCATATGCATTGTTGAACACAACTCCACTCTACTTGCATAAAGCACAGAGCATTCTCTACTCTTCACTCACATCTTACTTGTCATTCAATGCAAGAGAGATGTACAAGATATAAGCTTAAATAGAAAATTAAGAATGAACTTAAGCTGAATTTTAAAAATTAAAAGAGAAAATGGCCGAAAATATGAATATACTATTTCTAGGTGCCGAACACTATTTTTTTACTTTTAATAATTATTCGGCAAGAGAGCGCCGAAGCTGCCCTTAACGTACGGTATGTGAGTTGAATGGTGTTCCCACATTGTCCAAGATAAGTTCACTAGAGTCAAGTATGGTATGTAGTATGTGAAACCTAAAGTTCGACTATCTAGAGATGGGGATAATTATTACTCATTGAAATTGAGATGTGACGGTATCATTTGTTCTCAAGCAGTAGTTGAAGGAGAGAAGGAAAAAGGGATAAAAAAGCCAGGTGGCTTAATCATTGACCGCCAAGACTTGGTATTTAGGAAGGATCTAGAGGATGCTTTGGAAAATTGGCCACATGTGGATTGAGAATCGACAATTAATTCACCTCTAGAACCGGCCTTTTGATATGGAAATAAGGTTTTGTGGTATCAAAATGAGACTGGGTCAATGTGGACTTATGATAAAACAAATCATTTGATAGTAGAGTAGAAACCATCATTGCATTGGCTACAATGGGTTTTTTTTGTTTTTTTATTGTAGAAACAAATTTTGATGAGTTACATCCAACGGATGCAATGATTTCATCAACGATAAATAAATATGTCTTGCTAAGAGTATTTTAGCCATATTTTCCATATGCTCTTTCCAACATATACATATGATTGGGATCTACATGATTTATTTATTTCTCACTTGTGTATGTATTCAAGGGGATTTTTCTAGCTACACATCGTACTTATATCATTTTTAAGAGGGGAATCTTGTGTATTAGGGCTATTAATTTTAGGGTCATGCACGCACGTGGTTCCTAGTTCTAAAAATGAGTGAACCCCCATGGGGAGTAGTGGAAGGGGATGAGGTTATACCACATATACAAGTTTCAAGCTGCAATTTCTCTGCTCTAGCAATTCTTTGCATGCTTAGTTTGCTCCTCGCTGTATGTAGCGCTCAACGATTTCTCCACTAGAATCAAGGTTCACTCGTTGTTGAAAAGTCGGGTGAAACTCCTTTGACTTCCTCTTGCAATCCCAATTGTATTATAGAAAACCTCAGGATCTAAAGTGAGGTCCGCCCATGGGACCCATCATCATAAATCCCGGATTGGCCTATCCAAGGCTTCCTCGGTCCACCAATCCTAGTATGATAACCTATTAAAGAACTATTTGAATATTTTACTTTATTTGGGCTTTAAGAGAAATTGGGTGAATTTATGAACATGGTCTCAAACTCGCCTCTTAACCAACTCATCTGGAGCTTGATCCCAACACTTTACATAAATTATATTCTAACATGTTTACGTGTCTTTTTGGTGTCAATTTGTCATATAGGTACCATTCAAATATAAGTGTCCATTTGACCCCTTAAATTCCTAAGAGCTTTTTCCACCCCCGAATATTCAATATGAAGACACATTCATCTTTGAAGAATACATGGTATGAGATGTGCAATACATTTGAGGTAGATGTGTCTAATTTGGTTACATTTTGGCTTCATTGGATACCTATGTTTGAATGGTGTGTGGTTTCCTGTGGCTCCAAGAATGGATACCAAAAAGAAATGAGATTGGACTGCATGATCCAATTACAATTGGAGCACTCAAAATAAAATAATAAATGAATACAAGATAGACAATAAGTGATTTTGAATGCCAATTTCGTCTCTTCTCTTGATTGAGTTAGTCACAAAATGACATACACGAATTCTAAATATTTTGGTTTCTAATTAGTCAAATGTTAGAGGTTAAAGTTGGCAAGAAATATTTGAATGGTTGGTGGTAAATCACAGGGACTTGGAGCTAGCATGCTGGTTGAGATTTTAATAACTAAGTGCATTGGCTTAGGCCCGTGTTGGATTAGACCTGACAACATCTATGACTATGTCGTTGTTAACTATTCTCGGAGTGCATGTAACCCCTAATTGGATTAGTAATGAGCTCTTGGTGTTGCTTGTTAACTCGTGAACAATACTTAAGCTTAAGTATACCCATAATGTGAGGGAGGCCCAAAAGAAAAGGGGCATAAAAATAGGCAGATTCTCGGCCCCACAAAATTGATACATAGGTAAGCAATGGTGCAAAGATGATCTCCAAACAACTCTTGTAAATGTATCTAAGGTATGTGGGTGTTATTTGGTCACGTTTCTTCATCAGACACTTATGTTTGGTTGATGTGTGTTAAGGTGAGGATCAAAGCACAAACATGATAAAGACACATGTTTAAAAGAGATTGGATAACGTCTTCAAATATTAATAACTACTCCACACTCAATAGCGACACACGATTGGAAGCTTGACTTGTATATTTAGTTAAGAAATTAACAAACGTGCACTATTTATAATCATAACTAAATAAGGACAATCCAATTGTTGATCCAAATTTTTAAAGATGCCTTATTGTGCACTTCCTAATGCAGCACAAGTTTTATTGTGTAAATCTAATTTGTAGAAGATCAAGAACATGGAAACGAATCGAATACCAACCACATACCTTAAATGCAATTTCAAATTTTACTTGGGAAAGATGGCATTTTGAGTCTCAACAAGCTAGATCTACATGTAGATAAGTACTTACCCGAATTTGCTTAGCAAAGCTACAACACAGGAGATTCACTTGCAGAATAATATTTACATTGCTTCTCTCCGGAAACTCCTCTGCCTACCAAGGCTTTTTGTTTTGTTTTTGTTTTTGCACCTGTCACACACCAAAAGAAAGGCATATGGAGTTTTAAATTAATCTTGCCCGTTGAAACAAAAGCGAAAATGAAAAATACTCGTCACATGGAAAGGCAAAAATAAATAAATAAAACCAACCTGTCAAAATAATGGTCTTCTTAACCACTACCCATCACCCTATCCAAGCTAGTAACTTACTAGTAGGTTGTATGACAAGGTTTGCCATACTGGCATTTTTCTCCCTTAACCTTAATCTTCTCTCCCTCTTTCTTGAGTGCTCACTCTTAGAGTCGCCATCATTTGCAAATGTTACGGTACTTCTTCTCTCCATATGTTGTATATTGTATGAAGATATTGTGGATGTTGTACATTTGACCATGGTCACGCATGTATGGGGCAAACAAAATATAAATACATTATGGCAAACATAGCAAGCAAAGCATCATGCATTATTAATATGTCGGGTCAAACTAGATGGGAGCAAATAATTGTGTCATTGTTGCGCTTCACAAAAATACAACAAACTTGTATATTCTACTTGTGTGGGCACCTTAGATTAGCTAGGAGGTTGGCACTGTTGAACTTCACATGTTTGCAAGAAGCATTGCTTAACAAAAGTTGTCATTATCAGAGTTTGATAGAGCAAAGTTTAATACATTAATAATTTGTGATTGCCTCAAAGCAACAACTAATCGGGAGTTGCCGAGTCTCATAGTTGATTAGTTGATGATCATTTTTTTAAATTTATTTATAAAATTGATGAGTGGGATCTCTTGAGTTTGATGTTGTATTGCATTTGAGGATGTTTGACTCC
Organism: Polytrichum commune; assembly: GCA_950295325.1. Lineage (NCBI taxonomy): Eukaryota > Viridiplantae > Streptophyta > Polytrichopsida > Polytrichales > Polytrichaceae > Polytrichum > Polytrichum commune. The sequence continues at coordinate 51,743,862 of OX485807.1, forward strand.
GGATTTGGATTTGGATTGAGAATTGATAATGTTTAACTCTTGATTTGAAACCCTAATTTGTGCAACATTGTCACAAGTTGGTGCTGTTTTTTTGAGGTTGGAAAAACCATTTAAAGGTCAACTTTGAGGTGTTAGCTTCTTTGACATACAAAACTAGCTACAACTCAAATTGGACTTGGAATGTTTTTTAACCCCCCAAAAAGGGGGACCAACTTGTGACATGGCTCTATAAAGATAGGGTCCAATATGATGCCTCGATCCACCACATTTAAGGGTTGATGAGGTGGTGCTTCAACTATGTGTGGGCATGTCCTTCACAATTGTTTTTTGAATTTGGGTAATGTGCCAAGTTGTGAAGGAATTCATATTTTGAATGTGTTTTAAATATGATACTCAAACATATTTGAAGTTCATAAGATTATGAAACTAGATCAAACTTTGGTATGATCTTCTAACTATTGTTGCAACACACAACATAGGTGGATGCTAACCCTCCCCCTATGAACTTTTCAGGGGGAGGTGGATAGGGACTGGGGCCCGGGATCCGGCACTTCTCGGCACCCCCCGCAAAAAAATGTCAAATTTTTCAAATCCCAACCAAAAACTAATGCCCACTATGCCCGATTTTGGAAAAAAATTGCCCTTCCATTCTTCAAGGCCACTTGTCCATATAGCCCATATTGAGTGCACTTCATCTTCAAGGTCTAAAGCCGAATATGTATGTTCACTTCCATTAAGAAAATAAGAAATTGATTGGGCTTTCACTTTTTAAGTAAATCCATCAATAAAGCATGTGATTAACTTGGAAGTTAAAAACATTACAAAACCCTCATTAGCACAGAGGTTATAGTTTTTGAAACTTGCCATTGGAAGGGTCTTTGTCATTCAAAATGAAACTAAAATGAGTGTTTTATTTTTAGTAGGTTTCTTTCATAATATTTTAGTTAATGCCTTCTATTTTCACAAGTATTTATACACATTCAAACTAATAAAATGTGATTGATTTGTAAGGGGAGGGATAGGCGTGAAGAATATAGAAGGGAGGGCAATATTTGAGTTATGTTGCAACACAAGGAATTGGAGCATTTTGGAAAAAATATTGTAAGAAGTTTAAACATCTTTACATTTTTATATGAAAGAGTATGATTTACTTTTGCACGAAAGATTTAGATTTTGTCTACCTGTCATTTGAAACGTAATTTTTGATGTTGTCCATCACATTGAAAGGCCACAAAATGAAGTAACCCATCCAAAATTCTAAATAAGCCACTTGCTACCTACTCACCCATTCTTGTAACGAAACTTGCTCCACCCATTCCACTTGCGAAGGGATGTCGCTCATCGACGTGCTACGTGGAGATTCAATGCCATCAACCTTGCTCCACCCATTCCACTTGCAAAGGGATGTCGCTCATTGACGTGCTACGTGGAGATTCAATGCCATCAACATACAAGAAATCTCAATATGAAGACCATCATAGCAATTCATCACCAATGCTGCTCTGCTCTCAGAAAGAGTTGCAAGAAAATAAAAGAATCAAAGTGCAAGAATATCATTGCTATGGCCACAACAAGCGATTGCACCTGCACTGGCTTGCGAGAAGCAAAAATCGAATTCACTTGTGCTTCCACTTGCACCTCATCGCCTACCACCGCCCTCACTATCTCCGATGATTCTGTGAGCTGTTTTAAGTCAATCTTGTGATGAATAAGACATAACTCAGGTGCAGACAATATTTGCGATGTGAGAGAGGCCTTGACAAACCATCCGCAATGGTAAGTGGAGCGACCCGCCAAGAGGTCTTCGCAATTCTGATTGTCCACACCAAGGGTTTACTGTCTCCGAGGACCAACGAACCCTAACCCTAACAGGTGACGTGGCCGCCCCAGAGAGGGCGGCATTTCGGGAAGAGGCTATAAGCGGATTTGTCTAAATACCCCCATATCGAGTGGCTCGGATGCCAGGTTCGGGAGGGGGTGGCAGGGGTGGGGTAAAACTTGCCCCCTATTTTTTTAATTGAGTGGGGCCTTACTTGATCTCATAGGGGGCTTCCTAGAGTAATTTGGGGCCGTAGGACCCAAATTTAGCAAAAAAAAAACCAAAAAAAGTCCCCAAGAGGCCAAAACGGGGAGGGCCAGAAAAATGAACTCCACCGAACCTGGCCTCCGAGCCACGCTCGATGGGGGTATTTAGACCCACCCGCTTTAAGGGGCGGTTTACACTATGGACCATGAAGTCGTCCCACGTAAGAGGCCTATTTTGTGTGGGACGACTTCCATGGTCCGAGTTACTAAAATATTAGTTGTAATGGTTCATGGGCCCTTCACTAGGTGTAAACCGAATGTGGACCATGAAGAATGACCATGCACCAAAAAGTGGAGGTGCGGATTTTTTTAATAATAAAAAAGGCAGTTTTTGGAAAAAATCAAGTTTGACCATTCTCTTCACTTCTATTGACTTCTCTTCTCTTCATTTCTTTTCTCTTCATTTGTCTTGTAGTTTTCGCTTGCTTGAACCTAAAATTCCAGCAAGCAATGAAGGAGAGGAGGAGGACATTTGTTTTGCTTTCAGGATTGTACATGCTTTTGTACATGCTCGTAAAGCATGTGGTAGACATTCAAACGCTGATTTTGCAAGGAGAATGGGAGAAGTTAGCAATTTTGAGCTTGGTTTATGAGAATATGGGATATAGAGAGAGGAGTATATGGAATCAAGAACGGATGATTGGATTTGTAGACCGCTTATTGTTGGGTTCGTGGACGGAGAATGAATTTAGAAAGCGAACTCGAGTGACACACAATACATTCAAATTTTTGTGTGAGAGGTTAGGTCCTCGGGGGGGTAGTGTGTTAAAAAGTTAAGGATATAGGTGCGAACAACCACTATTTTATAGGGGGGTATTACTTTCAATTTTTTTTTTCACATGCTATCATTATGTAAATTTCTACTTTGGGTTAATAGAAAAATGGCTTGCATTACTTATAATTTCAAATTACCTATTATTCCATACCCTATAGTACTTTAAAGATGTCCAGTGCCATTTTTGATACCCTATATTACTCTTAAGCCCAATTATAAAATTTTGCTCCTATGTTTTTAAAATACCCTATCATTTGTTCGCACGTATATTGCTACTCCAACCAATGACTACCCCCCCCGAGGTTAGGTCCGTATTTGAAAAAAGAAATACTCAATTTAGGGTTACGGTGCCGGTGCAAGAGAAGATAGCAATGTTATTGCATCGATTGGGAAGTGGTGATGGATTGCAAACTATAGGCGACTTGTATGGAGTGTACAAAAGTACATTATCAATCGTAGTGAGGGAGTTTTGTAAAGCGGTTAGAAAACATCTACAACCGGTTTTTGTACAAACTCCGAGCGAATCACAGTTTAGAATTTTAGCTTCGAGGTTTGAAAAATTACATGGCATTCTTTATATTATAGGTGCAATAGATGGATCACATATTCTTGTTTTAGCCTCTCGAATTGGCGGACAAGATTATTACTGCAGAAAGTCATTTCATTCAGCAATTCTGCAAGGAATAGTCAGACCAGATTGTATGTTTTGGGATTATGAGTTTGGGTGGGCAGGAAGTCTTTACGACTGAAGCGTATTTCAAGTTACAAGAATCGGACGTGGATGTATAGAAGGTAAATTTCAGCCGTACAAACTTATAGGGGATGCGGCATATCCGGTTCGGCCATGGATGTATTGTCCGTTTAAGGGCGGGAAGACAACACTATCCGGGAAGAAGGCTAATTGAAATTTCATTCAATCTTCAACTAGGATGTGTGTAGAGAGGGCATTTGGGATATTGAAGGGTAGGTGAAGGGTGATAATGAAGCGATGCGAAGTGCCTTTGCGGAATATGCCGGATATTGTAGCCACTTGTATAGTGTTGCACAATTTGTGCATTGTGAACAATGAATGCATAGAAGAAGATTGGATAGTAGAGGCAGAAAATAAATCGAGTAGAAGGATTGGTGAGGGAGAAATACGAGAAGGTAGTGAATTACGGGGCGAAAGGCTGGAATTGTTGAAGTGAAGAGGAGGATGTTAGCCACCGAAGATGCTCCAATTGCAGATGAAGTAAATGATGAAGAAACAAAATTTTTTTTATTAAAAGAAACCAAGAAGGCAAATGATCTTCTGTGCGAAGCCGAGTAATGCATGAATTGATGGCAAAAAAATTGTGGCAATACAAACTGAAACAGAAATCAACTACAGTACACAGTAATAGTGATAGTAATTAGAATTTTTCTAGGAGGGCAGCAAAATTTCTGTCCATGTTCTTCAGAATATTTGTGGATTTCTGGAATGAAGAAAGAAGAGCCCCTGAATTACCAACAACATGTTCTAGCAAAAGTTCTATCTTCTCTTGAGTTTTCTTCTTCTTGTCTTGTGTGGAAGTTGTTGTTGAGTTTGGTGTTGTAGCAGTTGTTGTCTGAGATGAAGGAGTAGATGGAATGAAATCTTCAAGAATTGTTTCTGTAGCAATTGCTGGAATCTAGTTGCGTATACTTGCAATGCTGCCATGCCATTTATCCATTTCAGTGAACCACCTGCATTCTTGATGTCTGTCTGCACCTGAAATTTCATTAGCCCTTTTATCATTTCTGTAATCACTTAGAATGGATTTGTATTTTTTCTTACAGGACAACCAGGACCTATTGAACCCTTTGATTGCAGCTACCATCCGAATTTGCAGTTTGATACATGCATTAACACATGTAAAAATCCAATCAGAAATATTAAAGAAGAATGTCAAACTGAAATGTCAAAACAGCATAAACTAAGTTAGTAAGTGATGTATATGAACGAAGTAATTGAAAGCAATGTCGAATGAATTGGATTGGAGTAGTGGTAGGTGAGTGAGGGACGGAAGGCTTTGATCGAAAGTGAGTCGGGTTCGATTCCTCCCGCGCGCGAGGCATCCGCCAAGGCCTTCTACGGCCCATCATACGGCATCATATAAAACATTCAAGGTTTTCAAGGTTTTAGTTTTTGCTCAAACAAATTGTACTTCTTTGAAAATTTACCTTGTTTGTTTGCCGATTTTGCAAACTCTTCTTCCATTTCTTCTCGAATAGCAATGAGCTGATGAACCTCAAAGTCCTTCTACTTCACTCTTTCCATTTCCTCTTCATCTGATTCTCCAACTTTTATAATATCCGCTTTCTTCACCTTCTTTGATATTTCTTCTGTTATGCGCGTCCTTTTCTTTCCAACCATTCTCTTTTTTCCTACTTCTTCCTTGCATTCAAAAATTCCAACTTCAATAGTGGAAAGAGAAAGAAGAGGAGGAGGAGGAGGAAATGCTCTCAAAGAAGATGGAAGCAAACTAGGTCTCTGTAGCATTTCTGAAATTGAATAATGAGGTCTGAAAATTGGAGCTACCATTTCTTGCATCCACTCTGAATTTTGTGACCACTCTCCTTGTGACTCTCTTTGTGATCCCCCATCACCGCCATAACCCTTCATTTTCTACCTCAAAAATATCACACACTACTAGTTGAAGCACACCAAAACAGTGATGAAACGAACAAATACAAACGATCCATTTCTTGCAAAAAAAATGGGCATTTTCTACTATGCTTTCAACCATAACGGAAATATGTATTTACAATATTACAGCCTTCTAACTGTAGCCGAAGAAAATCATTAATTAAGTCGGAAAAAATCATTAAAAAATCATTAAAAAAATCATTAAAACGGCATTTTTCTGACATGGGCCCTTGTTGTTTTTCCCAGACCACCTCTTTTGCTTGTCCCAACGGAAAACCCGTTGAACCATGGCAGTGGATAGAGTAGGCTTAAAAAATATGTTTTGTGGACCTCAACCTCCGTGGTCACTCTGCCATTTTTTCCTTGGTGTAAACCCAAGTCGACCCAGGACGACTTCGACGTCCAATCACATCGCTTAGACGGCCGTGGGACGACTTCATGGTCCATAGTGTATGATGCCCCTAAGCCTCCTCCTCCAAGATTCCTGCAAATTGGGAGGTTTTTGTGTGCAGCCCGTTTCCACGAAGGTAACCATCCCCAATTTCCAAGGTCCTCGCATTATTTTGTATTCATCTCCAGCTGGAAAGGCCGCCGAATCGATGGGCAAGTTGTACATTATTTCTGTGACTGGACCACAAGCTGAAGCTGCCACGAATCCGTAGAGGGTTTTATTTGTCGATGCTTGCGGTGGCACTTGCACTGATGTATGCGAACTTGGGGGTTCACGGCGCCAAGTCTTAGGAAATTTCGGGTTTGTTGCATGTGAGCAAATCCGCTCCTCCTAGAACCTGCAGATTACAGGAATCCACCTGCAGTAATCGTGAGCTGAGTGCTTGAGTTCCTTGTATGGAATATTCTTCATCTTCAGCCATCAACAATCGACGCTTGCTGCGTAGAGACAGTATCATCCATTGACCGCAAGGTTGAAGCGGGAGGGCGGGGGTTAGGTGGGTGCTGACCATCACGATCCTCAAGCTGTGAGTCCCTCCTTCGTCTCAGATTTGCATTTTATCTCTATTTTTTTCTTCTCTATTTGGTGTAGGTAGTTGTTGTGATGAGACCTGCACCAAGTCCTGTACCGGGCCTAGCCGATGACCGAATTGCTCGAATCACGAAATCAACCAGAAATCATCCACGATGGGGTCGAAGGTCGAATACGATCCGTAAGGCGACATCTTGGATAGGAAACCGAGTCCCACTGATTTCAAATTTGCTTGGAGGTTAGAAAGACTGCCTGTGGTGCATCCATTAACCATGGACCCTGGAACCTGGAAGAAAGTTTTGGGATTGCTCACCCAATTGCCAAATATCTTTCGTAAGGGCAGTGCACAAGCTGGAACCAAACCGGCAGAGTGGTACTTAGACCTCACAGCAGAGTGTTTGGTGCAAGCACAACAGACGATTTCAGGAAATCGGTCCCCTTCATTGAAATTTAACTACAAACAGCGGAGTACAAAACTACCGAGTTTGGCAGAAAATGGATGTACAGGAGTGAAACTGTACAAGTTTCAGTGTGAATACCTAGTGAACAAATTGGCAACGGCCGCCCTTAACAGCAGAGAGACATACCACAATACTGCTGCTTGTTCTGCACAACAATCAACGTACCACAAAATTTTGAAGCTTCTCTACAGGTTGGCGACAAATGTGCAAGGTTTCGTGCACAGTTGTTGCAAAGAGGGTGGGATGCAAGTTGCCCTGACAGCGGCAAGTGTACCTATGTATGTGTGTTCATTGGGTTTTTATTCGGAGGTATGCACTAAGCTTTTGCACCACAGCAAGAGTTTGGGAGTCGCATCGCCAAAAAACTTAGAGCTTGAGAGGCTGAGGGAGGCTGAAAAGAATGAAGTTGAAAGACTGGCTTTATTTGATGAAGCCACTTTGATGGATACAATCAATTCTGTGATTCTACATGGGGAGTCAAGTAGTACATCTGTTCAATTACAGTTGGCCACCATTGTTCAGAAGAGATTGGCAGCAAGCCAGGGTGCGTCAACTTCGGGCGCATCCAAAGTGTCATATTTGGAGGCTTGGCAAGTAGATGGCAAAAGTCTCCGTCGACTAGCACAGTTGGGTACGGGTAGTAGTGCTGCAGTTCACAAGGCAAAGTGGTTCGGAGCGATAGATGTTGCTGAAAAGGAGTTCGGAGTAGCGAGAAATGATAGTTTTGACAAAGAAATGTCCTTATTAGCAGAGTTGTCTCATCCCAATATTGTATCAACCCTTGGGTATTGGGCGGATGAGCACTCATGTTCAATTGTCACGGAGTTGATGGATGGAGATCTTTACCGCCTAATGGAAAAACTACCGCCTCAAGATGGGATGGGCCCTTTTAGCATCTCGGTAGCATGTGACATCATGCTTCAAGTAGCACAAGGCATGGCTTACATCCATGACAAAGGGGTTGTGGACCGAGATCTGAAGTCGCACAACATTCTATTCAAGCGGTCACAAGATGATGACATTGAGTATATTTGTGTGAAAGTGGGTGACTTTGGGATTTCTAAGACCAAGGAGAGGAGCCATCTTTGTACCCACCAGACATCCAATACAGGTCCGGACAGATCCATGGCTCCAGAATTGATAGAATTGGCAGGGGTAAAGAAAAAGGCGCAAAGTGCATTTCATCCATACAAAAGTGATGTTTACAGTTTTGGGATGCTCTGTTTTGAAATCTTGACCGGGGAGGTGCCATTTTCAGCAATAAAGAACCCCCGAGAAGTGAAGAAGAATGTATTGGCTGGCATTCGTCTAGTGCTACCACTTCAATGTCCCCAGGAGCTCAAGAGGCTGATTGAATCATGTTGGGACTCTGATCCCACTCAACGACCGGATTTCCCAAAAATTTGTGAAGCACTGATGAGTTTATATTTCTCCCTCTTGATTGGTACGTTTTTCTTCCACTGAATTTAGACTAATTTGTACTCACCTCCTGTTTTGTGTAAGATATTATGATGAAAGTGTGAGGGTCAGGTTGTCGCATTGGCCCAGTGTGTGTTTGGGTGTTTAAGTGGGCACATTGACATTAAGGTACATATCCAAGTCAAATGTACATTTAAGAAAAGAAACCGTTTAGGAAATTTTGAGTAGCACTTGAAAACCCCAAAATGATTCATATTGACTCCAAATATAGCTCAGATACCTCTCAAATTCTAAATACAAACTTCTATAATCAATTGAGCACTAAAACATATCACTTTCTTACATATTACATTGAAAAGTATAATTAGAATAGTAAAGAAGATACCTTTCATTCTTGTCACATTGACACTTGTATATGTTTGTTCAAAAGTTAAGAAATATGATTGTTGTCTACATCTAAACACAAGTTTAATTCATAAACATAACCCTTTAAATTTTTTTAGTAACTTATGGTTAGCTTATTGGCGATGTTTGTTGTTTCTCATAGATACCATTTAATTAGAAATGAATATGAAAATCATTGTTTATATTGGATTTGCAATTGTGTTTTGTTCAAGATTAATGTGTATGTAACATTTATTTGACATTTTTATTTATGTGGTTATCAGAGTATCCTGATTTTTCAAAAGAGAAGTTGGAAACTATGGTTTTCAGACAAAGTTTACATGCAAATCATTCCGCCAGTGAACCACAATGGTATCTAGACCGTGCAAGACAATCCATGGAGCATGTGCAATTGATGACTTCCACTAAGGTGAAAATACACTACAATCAATGTCAATATCTTGCAGATGCATTGAAAACGGTTGTTGAGATCAGCTCCCGAGATTTAGGCCCACTGTATGCCGGCACTCAATCCCGGAGTGATACCAAATTGGCGATGAATTCTTCTTCTGCACGCAAAACAAAATTAATGTACCAACTTGAACTCCTCATGCTTCTTTGGTAGTCTGCGACGGAAATAGAGCACTTTATAAAATATTGTTGTAGTCTCAGCTGGTTGAAAATTGCTGTCACATCGGGAAGTGTGGCACAATCTCCATTGGTGAGTGTGTCTTCATGGGGGTATCATTTGAAGTTGTGCAAATTTGTGCTCCTGCGCAACAACAGTTTGGGTGCAACATCACTAACAATGAATGATATTGAGAGCATGAAGGAGGCTGAACTGCTTGCTGTAAAAGGGAGAGCTTCAGTTGATGATGCCACTTTGTGGAAAACATTATCTCTGATACTGTCAAGCAGCTCTTGCAAAACAGATGAATTTCAATTGGCCACCATCCTTTGTAAGAGATTGGAAGTGAAGCAGGCTATGCTGACAACTAATGGCCGCGTAGAAACACCTGATGACCGTTTAAAGATAGACTCAAGGGCTTTGGGGAAGAGGGTGATGTTGGCAAGAGGACCATCTGGTCATGTATACAAATGTACATGGTATGGGGCAAAGGTTGCTATCAAGGTCATCCGTCATCATGGGAAATTTAATGATATTTCAAACTCAAGCGGTCTCAGCCATCCAAACATTGTGCATATGCTAGGATATTCGGACGATGAGAGCGAATGTATCATTAATGTGATGGAATTGATGGACATGACTCTTTCTTCTCTTATAGAAGAGAGGCTACAAAATCTACCAAAGAACTCGACTCCGTTCAACATCCAAGAGGTTGTGGACCTTATGCTTCAAGTAGCAGATGGCATGAACTACCTTCACCAACTCAAAGTAGTTCACCGAGACTTGGCACCATCAAATATTCTAGTGAAACGTGTGAGGGTAACCAATTTGAACCACAACGTTCCGGAGTTGTTTTATGCCAAAGTGGCTGACTTTCAGGCTTCTGTGACAAAGCTAAGAAGCATGACTTATTCCGACCAGCCCAAGATAGGAACATTAAGATATGTGGCTCCTGAGGTGATGAGAAGAAAAGGTGATGAACGGGATGAACATAAATCCGCAAAATATCCATTCAAAAGTGATATTTTTAGTTTCGGGATGCTTTGCTACAACATCATAACTGGAAACATTCCTTTTTCAACTCTTGGTGGTCGCGCAATAACGGAAAGAGTATTGAATGGTGATCGCCCGAGTTTGCCAAAACGATGCCCCCAAGAATTAAAGACATTGATTGAAGCTTGTTGGCACCTAGATCCTACTTCTCGTCCATCTTCTACTCAAATTTGTCAAACACTAAGGTGTCTCAAATATGCACCACTACTTTGGACATGTATGTTACTTATTATCCCACATTATGTGACTATTGCATCATAATTTTTGTTAATTATTGCATCATAATTGACTATCTACTACCCCTCAACGTTCAAAAACACTACAAGTTTCTTGTTGATAGTGAAACTACTCTGAGATTTGACCAAATTGATTGATTTCTCTTGGAATATGGTATGATTGGCTTAAATTCATTAAAATTGGATTTCCTTGAAAATTTCAAAAGGAAGATAAATTGCTCTATTCTCAACACTTTATTAAGGATTGAAGGCCACTAGATGCATGCAACATGCATACTTATTTCAAAATAAAAATATGTTTTCAAATAACCTAAAGTGCTAGTCAACCACCAACTTGTGAGATTAGAATACTTATAGTATCGAATATCTTTTTGAAGTATGATGATAATATGAAATTCATGTGTAATTGCATCATTGTTTCCATAGCTATTTGTAGCATAAAATGGATTTTTGTTGGTCATGTGAATATCAGACAACGAAGGTGAAAGCCAAGCCCAACAATGGTTTCAAGAAGGCCACCTTGTTCTAGAGACCCAACATATTGCAAAAAAAATTGATTTTTCAAGACTATCAGTTACGAAAATAGAAAATTCGTGTCTGCACCGCGGATTTCAGTTGGGAAAAGGTGGGCAAGAGACATATGTGTACGAGACAATCCATCGTCAAAGCAAAGCGGCTCACAACCGTGTTGCTCAAAAACGTTTTGTTCCAGCATACAATGAAGACTTCCAAAATGAAATTACGATCTTATCATATTTGAAGCATCCCAATATTGTATCCTTGGTTGGCTATGCAGTGGACAATCGTTCATGCTCCATTATTATGGAATTGATGGATGGCGATCTTCACGATCACATGTGTAGAAAGATGCGTAGGATGACTCCCGGGGGGGCTTTCACCATTGATGATGCAATTCGTGTTATGTTGCAAATAGCAGAGGGCATGGATTATGTCCACGGGAAGAATGTGGTGCACAGGGATTTGAAATCATACAACATTCTAGTAAGGGAAACAAATGTCAAGGGAAAGCATTTGGATGTTAAACTAATTGATTTTGGCCTCTCCAAACAAATGAAACCAGGCAGCGATTTGCACTTCAATGTTGGTACTCTCAGTTGGATGGCTCCGGAAGTGATGAGGCCCAAAAGCATGTCAAGAAGGAGAACCTCAAAAAATTTCTATCTCTCGAATGCAATGGGGAATATTCCATTAATGTCACAAAAACGCATGAAGAAGTTTCCTGACCGATTCAAGAGCGACATCTATAGCTTTGGGATAGTTTGCTTCGAGATCTTAACCGGAAACTCACCGACTTTCCACTTGAAGAATGGAAGTGGCAATGCATTTCAAAGAGAGCCTGAGAAAGCAGCCATGTTTCTTCTTTTCCTTTTTCTTGAAGGTCTGATTAAACTTGAGGAGGACCCTCAAAAGACGACCTGTGTTGTTCTTCTTCTTCTCAAAGGCCTCAATTTTAAGAGGGATCCTCACAGAGCAATTATAATTCTTACGATTCTTCATTTGAAGTTCAAGATGAAGAGGGATCAAAACGAAGTACTGAAGGAAAAAGTGATGTCTGGTCTTAGGCCGATTCTACCAGATTATTGTCCTCCTAAACTCAAGGCTCTTATTGAAAGTTGTTGGGACAAAGATGCTAGTACACGCCCTACTTTTGCTCAAATTATCATGGTCTTGAAAGGTCTTCTCTTGCAATACAAATTTTCCCAGGCCCTAGCCTTTTAGCAAGTAGTGAAGATGCTCAGTAGATGATAGATTAGACTCAAAACTTAATAAAAGTCCATTTGATGCAAACTACATCGATCATCTCATTTAGTGGGTGTGGGCTGATAGTGTGTGTGGGAAATCAGTGAAGGTGATACTAAACTTCTTTATTCTATGAAATTAGTGCCAACCAAAAGATCTGGGGTTTCGGGGGTCCAAAGTGTGTCGGCGCTCATTTGGTTTTCACGCATCTCTGGTTTCATGCATCTCTTCTAGTAATTGAGCACCCATCACTCAGGTCTTGTGGTTTTGGCAATATAAATATACACAAAGAAACCGTGCTTTGGGAATCTCATTTGTTCGTACTTATTTCTTGGTGCATGAGGATCTAGTAGATCTAGTTTTCATGGTTGCTGGTTCCATGTTCATGACTTAAAACTTAGGTTCATCACTTTGATAGTACATACATCCAAGAGGGATTCTGCTGTGAAGGTTTGGTGTTAGGAGTTGTTTTGGGAAATGGGAATTTGGGATTCTAAATTTCTAGATTCCTAGAGACCTACTTAACATTGGGGGTTGAAAGTGCTCTCATCCAATCAAGCATTCTACCTCCTATTCCGCATGCATTTGAGCGATGTGAACCTATGGCGCAAGGCTTCTTAAGTGAGGTTGAGGCACCAGCTATGTCAGTTCCAAAGTTGGTTTCCACATTTCTTTCGGTGCAAGTAAGAATTCAAAAATTTGATGAGGTGAGGCTTGGAGTTACCAACAAAAGGTCAAGAAATTTTTGGAAATTATAATTAAGTTCACATTGTGCACAACCTCTTCAATTCCGCCATGCATGGCAAGGATGTGTATCTATAGCTCAAGACTCCTTGAAAGAAGTTGAGGCACCAACACTAGTCATTTCGGAAGCATCAATGATGCAACTTCTTATGATGCAAGTAAAATCTCACAAGCTTATGAGACTAGAATTGGAGGTCAAGGGTCCCAACACAAGGCCAAGCGGATTTTTGAAATTACAAAATCTCTCAAATTGTGCAAATTGCTTGGAGATTCTTTGAGTGTTGGTTATTGAGGGTAATAGGTAATGTGGTCTAACCCTTATGTGAATGTTGTGTGTGGTGAGTTTAGGATTATTACAAAATTATTGGAGTGGAGGATATGCAATGGAGAACCATGGAACGCAACGATTCCTCATTTCTTCAATTCCATTCACCGTTTGATGGAGGTTTGTGCCTTTTCAAATCCCTCAATTCTCATTTACTTGGAGATTCTTGTAAATCGGTTCTTAAGAAAATAAATCCAGCGGTCCTCCAAAAATAGGTATATTAGCAGATTGTGAACCCAAAAAATGTAGCTCGATTGACATTGTACTCGATGCAGATCATATGTATTGTTTTACGTGGTGATGGTGAACCCTAACATTTTGGGTGAGTGGTAATAATATTTCCTGACATTTGAGCAAATTATTTTGTGTCCACCTGTCCTTCGAACCAGTGATTGAAGTCAGTGAGGTAAAATGACATTCTTAGACTTGATGAAGTGTACATTGATGTGTGATGCTGTGAGTCAGGGGATGAGAAAGGGAGTGGGCAGATTTGTGCTTCTATTTTGGGAAGAACTCCCATTTAGTTACTTTACATAATTTTTTGGGGTTCTGTATTCAATACATAAGTACTAAAAATTGTCCAAGTTATTATCCTTCAATTGACCTACACAATTTGCAACTATACGTGTCACCAAAGGCACGATCATTTGACATGGATAATAACGTATACTCGGATTTTGAGGCAGGTTTGAATATGGCGATAGGCCTATGAGAGTTGGTTTTAGAAGTTTTGAAGGTTTGGGGTTTAGGAAAAATGGTGATGTCGTAGATTTTAACCTGAAAATTCCATTTAACCACAACCAACAACATCAGCCATGTATGAAGCATTCGTAAAGTGGATTCCCTTATTTTAACATCATGATCGCCCAAGTTGATCACAATAGTCTTAGCTATAAAAGTTATGATTTAGTGTAGTGTGGCTCTAGATATTGTTGGAATATGAAAAAACAATTGTCTAAGCGGTTACAAAGCATTGTAGTTGAGTATGGAGCGATTTGAATGAGAAATCTGTACTGCTATACCAACAAGCTTATATGTGATTGCAATCATATTTGCAACAAATAGAGCACATCATTCTATATGAGATTAGAAGTTGCTTATGAGTAGGTTTAACACGAGTTAGGGAGCATGCACAATCAAGAATACAAAATAAGTGTTCCGTTTACTAAAATTGTAATTATTCTGGTCAAACGCCCAAGAGTAGTAGCAAAGTGTTGTTTAAATTGGATTTCTTTTCATATTGCCCTTTATTGTTGTGTTAGGTACACAAATATAGAATATCAACATGAGATCTTCAAAAAGTATCATTTAAAGCACTATTCAAAAGGTAATGGCTAATTGGTTTTGGACGTAGATTTCATGGCCATAAGTATGTTGTTGTTGTTGTTGTTGTTGTTGTTGTTGTTTTCTTTTCTTTTTTTTCCCCTTATTCCTTGAATTCATTAAAAACTTTAGGGTACCATTACAAAACATTCTAGGAAAACAACAATTTAGTGTTCAATATATCTACTTGCACACTACTTGCACCGTCTTCGAAAATATGTAGATTTCTCCTAAAGTTTTATTTGGCAACATAAATTGCTTGACTTTGTACATCAATGTGTTTTTTAAATGTTTGTGATTTTTTCCTTCACAAAACTCAAAGGTAGTATTTAGTTTTCAATCACTTTCACTTTACCTATGCAAGGTAATGGAGTTGTGTACTTGACCGTGCTTGTACCCTTCAACTTCTACATGCATTTGAATATACTAATGTTGATGCACGTAGGTGCATGCAGGTGAATATGGTGTACGGTGCATGAGGACTGGTTTGTTTTTGAATTCAAAAGAAAGGCATTGAAAAGTGAGGAATTTACTTCTTGCAAGGTTTTCATACACTGTGAGAAGCTTTACAACAACAATATTTTTTGAGGGGGGAGGGCATTGATTCATTATTGTGATGAACATACACTTTAGTCACGTTGCCTTTGAAAGAGATCCAAACTTCCTATTGATCGTTCTTTTAGTTCATTCATAGGTCACGGTCATTGTCATCTCATATTGCCTTCTAGAAATAATTATGTTCACATTCTTGGTGACACTTGATGAGTTCAAGAGGATAACTTAAAATACAACTTGGGTTTTGTTCCTTTTTCTTGTTATGTGTCGAACAAATTTGCAAAGGTTTAAATTTGGTTTTACGTCCACATCAATGCAAAAGCAATGGTGCAAAGGGTTTGGTTTAGTACTATGTATGCCTTGGTTTCAGCGAGCATATTTGACGATGTCCACCAAGCACTTAGTCTACTTCACTCATGCGAACAAGCCTAGGTTTTCATGTAATCTATTTGTGGTGATTTGAGAATATATTTATTGCTACTCTCTATATTGACAAGCATGTGCTTGCATGAGAATTTTTTATCACTCTTAAGACACCTTAGAGCACGCAATAATTTCCTTAAAATCTATGACAAATGAGCATGTATTCATAGATTAAGTATCACTTAGTAAAAATTTCAGACCTCGCTTATCTTTTAAGATCTGGCAAAATAGTGTGCGTCTTAGGAATTGGTACCACACGCACTAAATGGGATAATCAATGTAGCATCTCTTGATACCCCAAATACCTTTTCTGCGACCTCTGCTACTCCGAACCACTTAAATACTTTGTACACTTTGGCAGCGGCACACGCACCCAACTCTTCTCGTCGCAGGAGAGTTTGACCTCTAGTTTGATCTGTTAGCCAAGCTTCTGAATATGACAATCAAGACAAGCCCGAAGTTCGACATAGCTTGGCTTACTTCCAATCTCTTCTGAACAATGGTGGCCACTTGTAATTGACCAGATTTACTACTTGACTGTGTGTGTAGGATCAGAGATTTGATTGTATCCATCAAAGTGGCTTCGTCAAGTGAAGCCTGTCTTTTAACTTCATACATTTCAGCCTCCCTTGGCCTCTCGAGCTCCGTCTGTGTAGCATTTTGGCTCCCAAATTGTTGTTGTGGCACAAAAGCTCAGTGCATGCCTCCAAATGAAAAGCCAATGAACACACTCGCCGCTGTGAGGGCAACTTGCATCCCACCCTCTATGGCATAGCAACCGTGCACGAAACCTTGGGCATTTGACGCCAATCTGTAGAGGAGCTTCAAAAGTTTGTTGTCCCTTGAAGTATTGAGGTTTGTCTGTCTGCCTGCTGTTAAAGATGGCCAATGTAAATTATTTCACTTGGTAATCACACTGACTGGTACAATTTCACTTCAGTGGATATATTTTCTAGCCAATCTAGGTAGTTTTTTTTTTTATAGAATGTTGACGTTGATTGTGGTTGAATTTCATTGGAGGGGAACCATTTTCTGAAACCATACGTTGTGCTTGCTCCATACACTACTCTGTTGGTGAGGGCTAAGTACCAACCACTCCACTGGTTTGGCTAACTCAACAGCTTGTGAACCAAGTCTGGAGTCCCACTTTGCAAAATTCCAACTTCATGGGTCCTAGAAGTGATTAGAATATGGGCAAAAACAACAACAACAACAACATCGACAACACAACAACAATACTTCTTGAGATTTGCATTGTCATATTTTGCAGGGCAAAGTTTCAAGTGCAAGTCTTAAGTCCATACATTTTGCAAAGTCCTAGGCCTTACGTACTCCACTTGACCACTTAAATGTTCAAAAATAATTGATATGCATGTGAAGTTCTTGTGCCCATGCAAATTGGGATACTTGCAAAATTAGCATGTCGACACATGACGATCGATGCATATCAAACCTTGAAATTGAGCTTGGATACAATTGTACTCCCTCTGTTTCACAATAAAACCATGGTTTCTGCATAAACTCCGTGCCAGAATAAAACCATGGTTTCGTTATGGACCTCCTCCGGGCATGACAGAGACGTCGGCAACTTTTCGGCAACTCCCAATTTTGGTTAAAAAGCGCATTGTGGTTCAAATCCGGTCACTGTTCTTAATCCCGCACTGAAATAGAAACCACAATTTTATTTTGAAACAGAGGGAGTAAGTTTTTTGGCAGCTAGAAATGGCAACTATTTGTAGCACTCACATGCTTCAACGTCTTAAGAGCCTAGTTCATGTAAGAGGATTCTAATCCCAAGCTCTCTGAAATTAGCTCGAGTAATATCTTTGCAAGTTTGTTTTGCTTCTCACTATATCGCTTAATAACTTTTGTGCAGGAATTAGAGATTCTCGTTGTTGAAGGTTGCATGAGATAAGTATTTCTTTACAAACTGAAGTGGTGGAAATCTACGACTACACTAGCAAAACACTTTTAAAAATGATCTTAGTCTGAAACTCAATATGCAATCAATATTCACTTGTTTCACAAACATTAAGGTCCGATTTACATGAGGAGTTGAGGCCTTCAAAATGTGAAGCCAATTCACATGAAATGTAAACTTGGATTAAGCCCGGGAACGCAACTCCCATATTATACGCAGGGGGCATCGTACTTAAAACGGCTTAAAGGACGGCTTTTGTAAAAATTATATCCAGGGTTGTCTATTGTGTCGTGACGGAGGCTAATCCCGACATAATGTCGTGGCGTCATGACACGTATCTGTCACGACATTATGCCGGATGCCGTCTTTATCATGATGAACTTGAATTTTACCGTATTTTTTTGTGTAATTACATTACTCCAATCAGGACACGTAGGATTTACGATGTCCACGTATGGTGCCATGTCAGCAAAGTAGAGGTAAAGTGGGAAAAAAATTACTAGCGCCCGTCCCCCCCCCCCCCGTTCCCCCCGCTCCCTACGTTCCCCTCCCCCATCCGGCACCCCATCCGGCCCTCATCCGGCCTCCATCCGCCCCCCCCCCCCCCCCAATCCGGCACCCGCCCCCACCCATCCGAACCCCCCCCCCCCCCCCCACCCATCCGAACCCGGTCCCCCCAAATCCGAACCCGCCCCCCCCCCCCCCCAAATCCGAACCCCCCCCCCAATCCGAACCCCAATCCGGCCCCCATCCGGCCCTCCATCCGGCGTTCCCCCCGTCCGCATCCGTTCCCGCCCCCGTTCCCGTCCCCGTCCGCTCCGTTCCCCTCCCCCCCCCACACCCTCATTTGTCATATTTTACTACTTTGATTTTAACAGAATGATAAACACAAAGGCAAAATGATTTACCTGGCAAGGGAAATATGCACATCCACGTCGGATTTTTCTGCCACATTGGATGCCACCTTGGCAAGAAGGTAAGTATTTTACCCACCCTACTAGCTTCCCCCTAGTATGACCCTACGTGGACCCTATTATGTCGTGACGGAGGGGTCCGCCCCGACACGACACGTCATGACGTCATGACGGTGGCAGGACGTCGCGATAGACAACCCTGATTATATCAAATTATATCAAATTAAAATGATCAGAAAGTTGGGTGAAGACCAAATTAAATAAAATGAGATGAAAAAAAAGTTGGGTAAAGACCAAATTAAATAAAATGAGATGAAAAAAAGTTGGGTAAAGACCAAATTAAATAAATGAGATGAAAAAAAAGTTGGGTTGCATATTTATTAAGCCTCCCATTAAAAGTATAAGCCACAAATAGTTGCCTCCCATTAAAATTATAATTCATTCACAACGTTAAAATTTTATTAAAAAGTCCAAAAAGTTGGGTAGTTTGACCTATGGTACATGTATTAAAAAATCATATAATTAGGTTTTTAATGCAAGTATATGCTTCAAAATATATTCATTTCCTATATATAATTACATTTTTGGATTCCTTGTTAGAAGGGCTACAAGGGTTTCCTACATTAAAACAAAATTGTATCACTCAATATTGGACTAAAACGCATTATAAGTGATTATAATCAAGACCATATAATACGGGAGTTGCGTACCCGAGGGATTAAGAAGGGGGGAAGTTCTAACACGGTCCTAAAGAAGCATTTTGATTTTTTTCATTTTGGTCCAACCCAATTCTATTCCCTTGGGTTGTGTTAGATTTTCTCTTTGGTGCATTTAAGTATAATTCACCTCGTTAGAATATGAATTACAGGGAATGGCCTTGACTCCTCATATAAAGCAACCCCAAGTATACATAGAATAAAGTTATGATTAACTTGATCCCAATTACCCACAAAACTACCAAGTAAATCCCCCCCCACACACTATATATATATATATGCTAGTCAACTTTATATGAATCAATGGACTTTGTTTTAATCAAACTAGATTTTAGCTTCATATGTACATGGCTAATTTACATACAGATCATGTTTGTACAAGTTTAGAGAAGCTCTTGTAGGCACCAATTCTTGCAAAGACTCCTACACATTGGCTCTTTATACCTAAACGAGTATCCTAGTTTTCTACCCATCTATGGTCTACATACATTAAAGGGTTGTTTACACTCCAATGGTGGTTGTAGTTGTGGTCGTGATAGTGGTTAACCACCACAATCAACCTGGCACAACTACTATTCAATTTTATTTACACTTGTGCAAATCTTTGTGCTCCGGTTGATGGTGGGGTCAATATTCTAAATCGCAATTTATCGTTGGCTTAGTTTGGGCTTGAGAGGAAATTGAAGTGATGACTATTCTTGATGGCCTTAGAGTGTAGCGTTAAGTGGTCAAGTCCTCTTAACTTTCTCTCTAGACCTTGACCTTGGAGCTCTTCATTAGATGCCACATGAGCATGAACAACCACCCCAAGGTACTTAACCATTTGAAATAGGGGGTTGATGGGATAAAAGGTGGTCGTGGGAGAGATTAGCATTTTTCATGCCTATTCCTTGAAAATAGAACCAAAGAAAGTAAACCACTACCACAACCACAACCACCCCTAGTGTAAATGACCCTTGAGTTAGACCTAAATTGTTGTTCAACCTTTGCTTTTTGTTCATTAAACATATTTGTTTGTGGAGTCTCCAACTGACACTTGATGTAAGTTATATGTCTCACTTTACGGCTTCACCTATGCAAAATTAGGCAATACTCCAACCCCCGCTTACATTTCCAAGCAGACAAGTTACGAGGATGGCTAACAGACCATCAACACACTGGTCACCCAACATTTTTCTTCTTCGTTTTTCTTTTCTTGTAGGTCCCTCTGAAACACAAGAGTAAGTTGTCACTGATCCATACGGGACACTTTCAGGCTTGTTGTGGCACTTGCACTTGCCACCTGCTGAAGTTCGAGGTTAGCATTTGGCCCTCTATACGGCATATTACGAATGCTTGCTTGAGGTTATGGAAACAAACCGGTTTGGAATGGCACCGAAATATTGTGTGCTCTGAAGGACAAGAGTTACGCAGAAGGTTGTTCGACTCAGAGCTATTCACTAAACCTTCAGATATATACAATTCCGTGATGACATGTTATGAATTTCTACTCGGAGAATTCCCATTCATAGTTCTTAGTGCAAGCAATTACGAGGTAGTTTCAAGCAGTCGGGAAAGACGGCTTATTGATCTGATGTTGGACAATAGATGGAATCATAGGCGAGTCTACGAGATTACCCAAAGACCCTGGGGTTGATATGTAATGTGACTTACGGGAACCATGTGTGGCAAGAATATAATTGTTTGGGAGGTATTATCTTGGTGACAAGCAAGCACATGATTCATAAATTTTCTTGTTGCGCATATTTTGTTGTACCTTTCACTTCCTTTGAGAGGTTGGGTGAGTCATATTCATGTAACATATGCTTATTATAAATCAACAAGTGGCTTGTTACAAGAGTGCTATGCCCTATGATTATTCTCCACACGTGGCCAATTCTAGTAGATTATTTGACTGAGGCCAAGCTTTGGCTCAATTCAAAAATCATCTGAAAAGGTAGAGCTTATTGTTCAATGCAATGCGATTTAGCCTCAAATTAATTTCAAAGATCCACAATACAAATACAAACATACACAAAACAGATATGCACTCAAGAACAACATGAATTTATTTTATTGCAAAACCATAAACCAATAATATATGATTCATATCATGATATCTTGGAAATAATATATGATTAATTTCATGGAATTTATGTCAACCTACATTATTTTGAACTCAAAGTCAAGATAGTGTGGGTCTGCTTTATTTTGAAATTGTTTCAAATTTTTGAGACTATGAATTGAAAAAATACTCTATCATTGGCTGCATGTAGTTTCTTATTTTTTGGAAGTGTCAACCATGGGCCAAAGACACTACATGTCCACCAAGTGTGGCATTTGAAGTCAACGTATGCTCAAAAATCATGAGACTTTCAGTTAATTTCCCATAGGATGGCAATCCATGTCCGATTCCAAGGTGGGCATTGCCTCTAAGGTTCTCAAAAGCGATCATTTGAACCGTACATACCTTATACCCTCCAAAAGTTTACATGCTTTCATCTATGAAGCAATATTTCTCATCCCCATGTCATACTCCAAAGTGGGTAACCCCCTTCATTATGGCCAAGTTTTAAAGGCATATATTGCATTATAGTGCAATACCAAGTTATGTAATTTGCTTTAGTGTAAGAAATTCTTGTAGCCATTCAGTAGAGGAATCCAAGAACAAAATTTCCAAACAAAACTAATCTTCTTTTGATATGGTAAGATGGTATTATAACCTAATTATGAGATTTGATTTAATTTAGGTGTCTAATAAGGGTAGACTAGACAACTTTTGGGTCCTTATATTCAAGTTACAATACCTTCATTTTAAATATTATATCCATGAAAACAACACATTCACATGTGACATTTTTTTTGAAGGGTGACTCGGTTTCTAGTCTTGTAGAGTGCACTTTGACCTTGGAATAAATTGTATTTTGAAACTACTTTTGTATGGGCACCTATGGTACAAGTTTATAGAGTAAGAAGAAACTCTTTTATATCTCGATTGTCAAGTTTTGATTGCTATCAAGAGTGTTTGAAGGAACAATGAAGAACATAACATTCATGATGTAAAAAGATTTCTTCCCTTGTTATCACTTGCACATGCTACTAGCATTTTGTAAATACATCCGGATGTGGTTGGCAAAAGTTGCCTTTAAAGACCAATTGAAGCCAACCTTCGTTGTATTCAAGAAAGTTGCATTCATGGCATTTTTTGCAAGCCATGTGTCATTTTCACGAATACCATATATTAAAAATAAAATCACTCTAGTGTGGGCTTTTATTTTTATTGGAAGGCATTTTGTCAAAGGGGTTTACAACCACTTTCATGCCACTTTCACAGTGATTTTTGGGGCAAGTGGCCAAGGTTGGACTAATCTTTTATACATTCACAATTTTCAATGATAGATTAAACTCACCAGCTGTGTTTGAAAAAAACAATTACTTTCAGTTTAATAAAAATTGTAGGCAATTTTTTGGTGTTCTTATTTTTGTATATTATGATTTTAAAATACACCAAACCCATCAAGTATCCCATGTTTTAATGCTAAACACCCTTGAATTATTACATGGGAGTTGGCTATCCGGGGTCGTACTTCAATGACTGCCCCAGGGGGTGGACTCTTCACACCACGCTCAAACTAACGTGAGTGTAAGGGCCTTGTTGCATTGCAAGGTCATGTAACCAAATTAGGCTTGAACCGGCCCTTTTGGCCTGACAAGGCTTGCATCTGGTGGTCGAAACACTCAAGCCTTGCAAATGTGTTAGCTCTTTGGTCCGGTGGCCCTCGACCAAATCCTGAGGCGGTTTAACCTCGCCTCTAGGAGCATGAATCAAGCTCAATTTGACTATTCTTGCTGATGACCACCCATAGAGGTTGGACCAAAAATGGGCCTTATTTAGGCAATGGGTCCTTTTGCAATGTTGTTCTTTTATCCAAGGAGCTTCTAGGGGCAGGTGAGCAAATTGTCTCGGGGGGGGGGGGGGGCAGTGTGTTAAAAAGTTAAGGATATAGGTGCAAACAACCACTAGTTTATAGGGGGGTATTACTTTCAATTCTGAGTCTTCTTTTTTTCACATGCTATCATTATGTAAATTTCTACTTTGGGTTAATAGAAAAATGGCTTGCATTACTTATAATTCCAAATTACTTATTATTCCATACCCTATAGTACTTTAAAGATGTCCAGTGTCATTTTTGATACCCTATATTACTTTTAAGTCCATTTATAATTTTTTGCCCCCATGTTTTTAAAATACCCTATCATTTGTTCGCACGTATATTGCTACTCCAACCAATGACTACCCCCCCCCCCGAGAAAATTGTACGGGAGTGGTGTTGTTCTTAAGTGCCTAGTTAATGTGGCAAGAGCTTTGTGGCGTTAGTGCATCTCTTGCGTAAGAGTGTTGGGCGAGGTTGGCGCATTGGAAGCATTGGGTGGAGCGAGGCAAAACTGCAGCCAAATATGCCCCCAACTTGGGAATTGGTTTGTTATGATGATGTCACTTTGCATGCTTTGATGTCACTTTGTGACACATTAGCATCTCAACTTGAATATTGAAGCCCTCAAACATTTCGGAGCGTTTGGTTTGGATTTTGATGGCAACAAGTAGGTGATTTCAATGCTAGCAAGTAATTCATTTCGATGCTTGAAGGTACACCCACATTCTAGTTTAGTTTTTGGGCACTTTTGAAGATAGACTTCAGATACTCTAAAGTTATGTTTGTGCAAAATTGGAGACCCTATGGGGATTTTGGCATCCATGTGTCAATTATGAAATACATGTGTAATGTGTTGATTTCAACATCCGTGGGGCAGTAATGGGTAATTATGGGAGCTATATGTGCTAATTTGAATTTGACGTTGAAATTTGAATACATTCATTCATTCCTTGGTTGGTTGGTTGGTTGGTTGGTTGAATATTTAATTGATTCAATGATTGGTTGAATGGTTGAAGGAATTGGAAATTGAGGAGGAATTTGGATTCAAATGTCTTGAAGTTTAATTTGAGTTTAGTCTTGAGTTATTGACTTTTGGGTGTTTGGTTGCAATGACTTGACTAGTTGCCAATATTAATCCCAGTCATTTAAGATGAGAACCAACCTTCATGCCGTTCATAATACTCTTTCCTCATTTGATTTCATGCTAGTCTCTATTCAATAGGCAATCATGGTTTTCATATTGTGATTGTGAGTGTTTTGAATACAAGGTCCTCTCATTTTAAGATATCCTCTTCATTGTTGAACTTATGCTCTTTTGCTTTAATTCAAGCTATGTTCTCATTTGAATCCAAAATATAACACTATATGATGTAATTTGAAAATTTTCTACCATTTTGAGACATATTTACATATATAAGAACATAGAAAATGTTATATAAATATTAGGGAAAGGTGTGTGAAACTCAAACATGCAAACATTTAAGAGTGGTAATCTGCATCAATCCATGCACAAATGAAGACATAACTTGATCAAAAACTCATGTTAGGATGGTTTTGGTGAGACAACTCAAACATGTGACAATATTGGAAAAGAAAGGAGATATTCATACTACAAAAAATATAATTTACAAGGTATGGTCATTGAAATTAAGTAGCAAACGAGAGCCACATAACCATTATTGGATAGTGCAACCTAAACTAAGCCTAGTACAAGGTCTTATACCAATGGTGGCCTTTCTAACTTTTGGTTGCCGCTTCTTTTTCTTTTACTGCCATTTTTTTGCTTGCATGGCCTCATGTTTTGGAAAATCTTTGTTCCACAACTGTAGCCAAGGTTGGGACAAGGGGCCACTATGATACATTTAGGAGGCCAACAAGGGCTTGAATTGTAGGAGGATGAATTCAAATGGGATGTCATTTTGGAAGACAATTGCCTTGCACTTCTACCTAGGGCATAGAAACTCTCCGATTCAACAAATTAGGTGCCTTTGGAATAGGTTGGTACCGGATTGGACGTAACCTACAAACTGATGGAACAAGGCGGGGTTAGTTTGAGGAGGAAGGCCGAAAACTATGACTAACGAAGGAACCTTGAGACTTGAGACTTGTGATGGTCAGGGCAAGGTCGGCATGGGTGGGCAATGTGTCATGGGGAGGAATGGGGACAACCGCATTCGATGTTGGTTGAACATCCAATCGCAACCGATGGTGAGGTGCCATTTTACCGCCAGAGGGATAGGGGAGTCCCGGCCACAATCGTGCGGACATGTGACCATTTTGAGTGGTGACGGCGATGGCGAGGGGCAAAATGTTTGCTTGGGTGGGGGGTTGTCCACAACATTGGCATCTAGAGGGTCCTTGGAATAGTCGATCGTGGACGCCGCATTGTAGAAGAGGCTTTGCAAATTGGAGTCACTAATAACTTGGACCAAATCCTCGAAAAATTGGTTGACAAGAAGTAACCCAAAACACAAGGATGAGGAGGAGAAGCGGGGAATATGTGGAAACCAATATACATTCAAAACACAACTACACACGACCAAGAAAATTATCTCAAATAAGTTTAAAATATTTTGTGTGAGCGTACAAAACTCTATACATGTAATCCTTGGGATCCATGTATTTATCGCATAATGGATTACTCCGTACGAATTGGGGACAAGGAGTTTGTGCCCTATGAGCGCATGAAAGTATATCCCAAGGTTCATAAAAAACCAGTCTTGGATCTACCCGACTGTCCACGTGGGACACACTATGTAGTTGGAGGTGGGGTTCAAGATATTCTAGGAAAGGGTTGTTGTCACATGTGGGCCGCAAATAATGGGGACGTCCTATCATGGGGGGGGGGGTGTTGGTCCCAAAATATGGTTTCAACACCTTCAAGTATTGGTTGACAGGGGGTTTCCCCATCTTCCTAACAACCCTCCCCTCCAAGGTCAACAATGTCATGCACGACTCTTGTCCTAGGACCATGCAAGGGGGGGTTGATCCTCTTCAATATAAATTCTACAAAGGCCTAGATGTTCTCCGATTTCATGGAGCTCGAGACGGTTACCCATCATTTGGACTGTATAATATGAAGGAAACGGCGGAGTCTGGGCCAAAGGTGGACACGCTTGCTCTTGGTGTATGTTGGGAGCTTGTCATGGTCCATGTTCTCAGGCCTAGAGAAGGGGACCATGGGGGCCCTAGGACAATGTACACATTGGACCAAGTTGTTGAGGTCCAGAATCAGGAACCGCCGCTTGACCGCCATGGTAGGGGTTGGCAAAATTGGGGGAGCGGCCGTGCTGTTCTCCATGCAATGCGGAGATGAGCAAAGGGGACGGCTACATTATGCTAAGTCCATTTGAAGCATTGTTTAAACACGACTTGAGCATGTGAAATATTGCCAAGGAAGACAAACCGGATTGCATGTCAAGAAGCATTCAACGGGGCAAACAAATCAACAAAGATATTCCAACATGGCCTTATATAGGGAGGCCAAAATGAATGAATTACTTCTAAAATCTCTATGCACAATTTCTCTAGAATCCAGTTTGAATGAGGAATTCAACATTTCCTAAGACATGATCTACAAAAATGATATTGCACTGCAAAGGTCAACCCTCAACCTTGGATGGTATGACCCTTTGTTGACCTGGTTACATGAACATCACACCTGTAAGAATTAGACTTTGAAACAATCCTGAGAATCTAAATAATGTGAAAGTGGAAATTCCCATGTTAGTCTTGACTTTAGGTATCTTATGGTAACCTAAAGTTGAATAGAAATACCTTCCTCTAGGTATATTTTAAACTCCTCCGAGGTTCAAACGATCATCTAATTATAACACTTAATCTCCCAACACTATTTCTTAATCTTGATCCATCAATTGGATTCCTTAAACCATTTTGATATTATGATTGCATTTTAACACTTGTTTCCTTTTTAGCAAAGGTTTCTTCAAGATCTCTTAGGATTTTTCCTATATTAGGTGCTCAAAGTTCGTGCAAGCTTATGTTCTCCTAAAACCTTGATGTCAAGGTTAGGTGCCTTTAGAATAGAACCAATATTATGTCTTCCAATATTATTACCAAGTTGTAATGTTAAGATTAAGTGATTTATCACCTCTTTACAACTTGTACACATAAAGTAGAAAATCCTCTTATTTTAATTCCAAGTCCGTTGGTCAAAGATTTTCTTTAAATTCTCTCATGAGTTATCATATTTAATTGATAAGTTTATTCATATATTTATTAATGCTTGATTCTACCTGATTTGATTGAAGACCCTAAGCTTATGATGTGAAATCTTAGCCTAAAACTTGAGAATGAGGTGATGGTTGGTTTTGGCCTACTTGGCGGCCTTGTATGAATCATCTCCCAACCTTGAATCTCCTTTCAATTGATGTCTTATACTTTGCCCAAATTAGATCCCCTATATCATTCTCCAAGTACGATTTGTCAATGAGACCTAAGACATCCAATATTTCTTTGAGTCACACCTTCACTTCGGGTAGTGACTTACCTTAGTTCCGTATTCTTAAATTAGTGCAATTTCTTCTAAGTAGAATTTTAGTAGTTATTTGATCTTATTTTGCTTCACCGCAGCGCTTCGCGAGTTTCAACCATGTAGAATAAAAACTTTATGCAGCTTTTCCTTTTGAAAATTGAATGGCCCGTCGAATATCTTCGAGAAATCTCTGCGGTCTGGTGCTCTCAGTGTTATTAAAGCCATCAGCAGGCCCCCGTCAAATCCTTTGAGTTCTTGTGTAAAAGTCATGTGTAAATCTTGAATTAATCAACTTCAAATGCTAGGTGAATTCGGATGTGAGCTCATTTTATGTGTTTATATTCAACAACTTTATTTATTTTTTCTAAATCTGAATGACTCAAAATGTTCTTCTATCTACATACCTTTTGGTATCAAAAATCACCTCGTGGTTGAATACCCATTTCAGCCTCATTCATCGACCAATTAATCTAATCACATGTTCCTATAAATAAGAATCTCAATCCTTGTTTTTATGTTTTGTGGGTTCTTGAGCATGGCTCACGTTCCCATGGTCTCGTGGGCGTTTCTGATGGCTTAGTAGCATTTCCGATGGCTAGTTGTGTTCCCATGGTCCACTGCCATGGTCTCACAAGCGTTCCCAATGGCTAGTTGCACTCCAAATGGCTCCATGCGTTCCCATGGTCTCACGGGAGTTCCCAATGGCTTAATTGTGTTCCCTTGGCTTCACATGCGTTCACTTTTGTCTTTCTCTCAAGACCTTCCCAATTTTTTTCCTTCGCCAAGCTCGTTGCCCTTCTCACATGCCCCCATTGATCTACATGAATGCAAGGTGTCTCTACAATTTTGTAGCTACATCTTGTACTTATATCATTTTTAAGAGGGGGAATTCTTGTGTATTAGGGGTATCAATTTCAAGGTCATGCACGCACACGGTTCCCGGTTTGAACAATGAGTGCACCCCCTATGGGGAGCAGTGGAAGAGGGATGAGGTTATATCACCTACACAAGTTTCAAATTGCAATTCCTCTGCTCTTGTGATTCTTTGCATGCTTACTTTGCTCCTCATTGTATGAAGTGGTCAACGATTTCTCTTAAATTCAAGGTTCACTCGTTATTGAAAAGTTGGGTGTCACCATAAAAAACCGGTTGGCCTATCCAAGGCTACCTTGGTCCACCAATCCTAGTATGGTAACCTAGAAAGCAACTTGTAATATCTTGACACCACCTTTTGAACATTCTACTTAATATAGGCCTTAAGAAAAATTGGGTGACCTTATAGATATACTCTCAAACTCACCTTTTAGCCAACTCATATGGAGTTTCATCCCAACACTTTACAAAAATTCTATTGTAACATGTTTACGTGTCTTTTTGGTGTCAATTTTTAAATTCTTGCAATATAGGTACCACTTAGATATAAGTTTCCATTTGACCCTTCAATTCCTAAGAGTCATTTCCACCCCAAAATATTCAACATGAAGACATATTCATCTTTGAAGACACTTGGTAAGAGATGTGCAATACATCAAGGTAGACATGCAAGACATTCTAATTTGGTTAACAATTTGTCTTGATCGAATACCTATGTTTGAATGGTGTGTGGTTTGCAATGACTCCAAGAATGGATACCGAACATACATGAGATTGGATCGCATGCTTAGAATATGATAGCCATTCGAGGCCCAATAGTCAACATGGTTAGGTGCGCGCTCGTGTGCAGGGGACCTGTATAATCATTGAATGAGCATGGGAATAATCTCTTTGACAATGAATAAGATAATTATACGAGCTCCAAAAACTATGAGAAAGTGGCTATAGCCTTGATTTGGGTTTGCTAACCATAGCACATGTTTCAATTCCTAGAAGAAGTGGACTAGTTGAATCAGTAACCATTTGAGACCCATCATGGTAGGAATATATATATATAATGGTTGAAAGCATTATAGCTTGGCCACATACCTTAATTCTCATTATGAAACTTGTCGTCACTCTAAAAAAGTTTTCCATAAAATATTACATAACATTACTCAAGTTTTTATTTATGCTCCCTTTCTAAAAGAAGAAATGTTACACTTATGATAACTTTTAAATTACTTAAGTTATTCTTACATTAATTACATATAACTTCGGGTAGTAAATCCGTAGAATGTTGCTATTGGCCTTTTGGATCTTCAAGATGAGGGTGAAACCGTATATAAACATGTTGGTCATGCTTAGTTAGCAACTTGAAAGACCACACATGGTGGTTTTGATTGTACTATTGATTGGCTTTTGTGAGGAGTAGTCCACAACGTGTTTGATCACCCCCAACTCACTATTAGGAATATAAAGGGCTTGAGGCAACTTTGTGTAGAATACTTTGGTTTTGCTTAAACATTGATTGTGTGATTTGCTCATCTTTTGTCTAGCTTAGCCCACACTAGGGTTAACAAGAAAGGATGAATGTCTTGCTATATTTTTGGATTTTTTACTCAATTTCATACAAAGGCCACCTAGTTCCACCAATACAATTTTAGCCACAAGCTAATAATTATTTTATAACATATTATAAATCAAGACAAGAGTAATACATTCAATGTATCAATCCTTCACAAATAGAAGACAAACTTGGACCCAACAAAACTTAGTACAAACTTTCAATATTGGCTTGTAGCTGATCCAATTACAATTGGAGCACTCAAAATAGAAATAATAATTGAATACAAGATAGACAATAAGTGTTTTTCAATGCCAATTTCTTCTCTTCTCTTGATTGAGTTAGTCACAAAATGACATATAGGAATTCTAAATGTTTTGGTTTCTAATTAATCAAATGTTAGAGGTTAGAATTGACAAGAATTATTTGAATGGTTGGTGGTAAATTACAGGGACTTGAAGCTAGCATGCTAGTTGAGATTTCAATAACTAAGTGCACTGCCTTAGGTGGTGTTGGATTAGTCTTGACAACATCTAATGACCATGTCGTTGTTCATTATTCTCGGAGTGCCTGTAACCCCTAATTGGTGGATTAATGACCTCATGGTGTTGCTTGTTAGCTCGTGAACAATACTTAAGCTTAAGTATACTCGAAATGTGAGGGAAGCCCAAAATAAAAAAGGGCATAAAGCTCGGCAGATTCCCGACCCCATGGAATTGATACATAACTAAACAATGGTGCAAGAATGATCTTTTGTAAATGTATCTAAGAAATGTGGTTGTATGAACCCCTAGAGTGGTCCACCACTAAGTGGAGTCACTTTAGTTAGGATTTTAATATTAATATTTATAATTGATAAAGAATTCGGGGAAATTTACTATATTTAGTATTTAGCCCAAAAAGGGGAAAGTGAATCACCGAGAACTTCGGGCCGTGACCCGTGAAGGGAAAAAACTAGTTAAGATAGGGTTAGTCAAAAGGAAAACTAATTAGTAGTAGAAACTAACTAAGTTAGAAAAAATGACTAGCTAGGAAAGAAAAATTGCTAGCTAGTAAAAACAAATAGCTAAGAGGTCAAGTAAGTAAAGGCTAGTTAAGCAAGTATTAGTTTATTAGTTAGTGTGGGCCACACAAGACAAATGGAGGTATTTGGCGTAAGAAGGCGAAATCGGCATAAAGAATTTTTTTTTAAAAAGGAAAGAAAACAAAGGGGACACTTTACCCTTTGCCAACCCGATGGCGAAAAATTAGAAAGAATTTGAAGGACTCCCGTCAGAGCCACCTTGGCGAGAAGGTGACAACATATATATATATATATATAAATTAATGAGTGGGATCTCTTCAATTTGAGGGTGAATTGCATTTGATGATGTTTGACTAGGGATTTGGATTTGGATTTGATAGTGTTTAACTTTGGATTTGGATTAAGAATTGATAGTGTTTAACTCTGGATTTGAACCCATGATTTGTGCAACATTGTCACAAGTTCGTATTCTTTTTTTGAGGTTGGAAAAATGATTTGAAGGTCAACTTTGAGGTGTCAGCTTCTTTGACACACCAAAACTAGCTACAACTCAAATTGGATTTGGAATGTTTTTCAACCTCCCTGAAAGGGACCCCATCTTGTGACAAGGCTCTATAAAAATAGGGTCCAAATTTTTATGCCTTGATCCATCATATTTAAGTCTTGATGAGATGGCGCTTCAACAATGTGTGGGCAAGTCCTTCATAATTGTTTTTTGAACTGGCTATTGCCCCAAGTTGTGAAGGATTTATTTTTTGAATGTGTTTTAAATGTGATGCTCAAAAATTATTTGAAGTTGAGGAGATTGTGAAACTAAATCAAACTTTGGCATGATCTTCTAACTATTGTTGCAACACACAACATCTCATCTTGATACTAAAGATTTGAGTTGGAGAATATAGAAGGGAGGGCAATATTTGTGTTACACCACAACACGAGAATTTGGAGGATTCTTAACTAAATATTGTAAGAAGTTCATACATCTTTATATTTTTATATGAATGAGTATGATTTAATTTTGCACGAAAGATTAAGATTTTGTCTACGTGTCATTTGAAACGTAATTTTGATGTTGTCCGTCACATTGAAAGGCCACAAAATGAAGTAACCCATCCAAATAAGCAACTTGCTTCCCCCTAAACCCATTCTTGCAAAGATTCCTGCAAATTGCGAGGTTTTGTGTGCAACCCGTTTCCACGAAGATAACCAACCCCCAACTTCCAAGGTCCTCACATTATTTTGTTTTCATCTCCAGCTGCAAAGGCCGCTGAATCGATGGGCAAGTTGTACATTATTTCTGTGACTGGAACACAAGCTGAAGCTGCCATGAATCCGTAGTCGGTTTTACTTGTTGATGCTTGCGGTGGCACTTGCACTGATATATGCGAACTTGGGGATTCACGGCGCCAAGTCTGAGGAAATTTTGGGTTTGTTGCATGTGAGCAAATCGGGTCCTCCGAAGAACCTGCAGATTACTGGAATCCACCTGCAGTAATCGTGAGCTGAGTGCTTGAGTTCCTTGTATGGAATGTTCTTCATCTTCAGCCATCAACAATCGACGCTTGCTGCGTAAAGACATTATTATTCATTGACCGCAAGGTTGAAGCGGGAGGGTGGGGGTTAGGTGCGTGCTGACCATCACGATCTCCAAGCTCCGAGTCCCTCCTTCGTCTCGGATTTGCGTTTTTCTCTATTATTCTGTCGACAAGTAGTAGCGAGGGATCTTTGGACTAGGTGTTTGGTGTAGGTAGTTGTTGTGATGAGACCTGCACCAAGTCCTGTACCGGATACAGCAGATGATCGAACGCTCGAATCACGATATCAACCAGACATGATGGGGTCGAAGGTCGAATACGATCCGTAAGGAACAAATGGAAGGTAAGAAAGTGAAAGTCGATGTTGAAGCGGATATTACGAAAATGCGGCGATGATAACCTATACGCTACTGGCGTCAGATTTGACCTGAAAGGCCTCCTTCGATGCTGAACAGACTATGTCGGACGCACATGTTTCTAATCCATGACCCTCCTCTCGGTAACCTCACTCCCAAATCCTCGAGTAGTTGGCCGCATCACTTAAGTTATACACCACCAGCATTCTCTATAAGTGATTGATTGATCCATATTTTTGGTGGCAGGGGCATCTGTGGTCTTGATTGCTCCTTGAATTGTTGGGTGCACAAGCTCCCTAGGAACAACCATTACTGAACTAAACAACAAGGGAGCCTAGTTTCTTCATTGAACAACCACCAATACATGTGATCCACAAAGAGGAGTGCAAGTAAATAGGAAGCAACCTACATGTGAAGCAGATTAGCTCCTCTCTACGATTCTATTTGAATGACAAATACCCACCTCAATAGCAAGTTGTTGATATGTGTGGAAGAAACAAAGGAAACAAACAAACAAAATGTGGGCTATTGATAGAACCACCGTGCCGGGTTGCACACAAAATCATCGAGCCAAGCGATTTTGCGGACAGTTGCGTACCTGTTGTTTGTCGTTGTGGAGTGGTTTCCCAACAACAGGGAGGGGAGTTACCCAAGCTTCATCAAAACATCACGGCCGTTGCGAGCCACGAGCCACCATCAACAAGAGACACATGGAAATTAAGTTATGGGAGTTGGTTGATCGTGACAGCCAAGGTGGTGAACAAGGGCCAACATGAGGACACAAAGTTGGCTATGGCGCATGGGGAGGTGAAAAAGGCGGTTTCATGGAAAGGATCGTGGTTGGCCGAGTCCATGTCCATACTTCAATGGGCGGGGAAATCCTCATTAGCATTGAGGTTATAATTTTTGTGACTTACAATAGAATGGGACTTTGTCATTCTAAAATGGAACTAAAATTAATGACTTATTTTAATATTTTAGAATATTTTCGTTAATACCTTTTACTTTCATAAAGTATTCATTCGCATTTAAATTAGTTAAGTGTGATTGAATGCAACTAAGTCTAATTAATTCTGTTTAATCTTGATTAATTCTAATTAATCCCAATTCAAATAGAAAGCATGCTAACCACAATAATTAAGCCTAATTAATTATAAAATGTACTTACTGGAATTAATCTTGATTTAATGGAATTAACTCCAGTAAGTATAATTTATAATTTATTAGGCTTAATTAATTCGGTAAGCTTATTTTATAATTTAATAAGTATTAATTAGGATTAATCATAATTAATTAGACTTAGTTACATTCAATCACACTTAATTAATTTAACTGCATATGAATACTTTATGAAAGTAGAAGGTATTAACTAGATTATAATTTTTAACATATAAAAAATAAGTCATTAATTTTATTTTCATTTTAGAATGACAAAGTCCCATTCAATCGTAAGTCACAAAAATTATAATCTCAGTGCTAATGAGGATTTCGTAATATTTTTAACTTCCAAGTTAATTACATGCTTTATTGGCGGTTTCACTTTGAAAATGAAATCCATTCAATTGCTAATCTACTCAATGGAAGCGAACATATATATATTGAATTTAGAACTTTGAAAATGAAGTGCACTCAATATGAGATTTGTGGATAAGTGGCCTTCAAGAATGCAAAGACAATAATTTTTTCGAAGTCGGGCGGGCGGACAGCAGTTTTCGGTCAAGTCCCAAAAAATTGACGGGCAACTGCCCCTGCCCAAATATTCTCCCCTGAAAAGTTCGTGGGGGGGAACTTAACGTTCGCCAATGTGGACTTGGGCGGGCATCTTGGGTCACCTATTGTACATCTCCCACAGGACCCACTGGCCAAAGTGTCTGTACTCACTGGAGATTTCTGCTGGTTGTATTATTGTCCTGGGTTCAAGAGGCGCACAGTCGGAAGCAATGATCGGGGTGAACCGGCAGTCAGTTACAAATGAACCAGTTGAGTTTGAAAAATAACCGGTTGAAGATCAAGACTTCAGGAAAATTACCGATCATTTTAGAGGAATTTATAAAATATACCCCAATTTAATAAAGGAAAACTGGAGGATGTCAACATGTAACCGGTTGGACTTGCAAACACTAACATCTCAACCGATTATGTCCAAAAATCTCCCCGATCACTGGTCGGAAGCCTGGAATGCTTGAATATGATAATGTTTCATGCCTTGCGGATTCCAAGGGTGTGTTGGGGCATGAGCAACACTGGAACTGTAACTGTGACCCATTCTTGGGTTTCCCTCCCTGCAGCTTTCCTGGCAGGCTAGCCAGAGTGTCTGTATTTATGTTTCTCGAAGCGACAGTGATCAATGTTAAGTGAAACCTACTTAACATTGGGAGTTGAAAGTGCTTTCATCCAATCAAGCATTCTACCTCCTATTCTGCATGCATTTGAGCGATGTGTATCTATGGCTCAAGACTTCTTCAGTGAGGTTGAGGCACCAACTATGTCAATTCCAAAGTTAGTTTGCACATTTCTTCCGGTGTGAGTAAGATTTCATAAGTATGATGAGGTGAGGCTTGGAGTTTCCAACAGAAAGTTTAAATTTTTTTGAAAATTAATGTTAAGTTCACATTGTGCACAACCTCTTCAATTATGCCATGCATCGCAAGGATGTGTATCTATAGCTCAAGACTTCTTGAAAGAAGTTGAGACAACATGTTTGAATATGGCCATAAGCCTGTGAGAGTTGTTTTTGAATTTTGAAGGTTTGGGGTTTACGAAAATTGATGATGTTCTAAACTTTCAACCCGAAATTTCCATTTAAGCACAAGTACCAACATCAGCCATGTATGAAGCATTCGTAAAGTGGATCCCCTTATTTTAGCATCATGATGCCCACGTTGATCACAATAGTTTTATCTATGTATGGAAAGCTATGATTTAGTGTGGTGCATGTGGCTCTAGATACGTATGGAATATGAAAATTGTCTAAGGAGCTGAAAAGCATTGTAGTTGAGCATGGACCGTATTGAACGGGAAATCTGTACTGCCATACCAACAAGCTTATATGTGATTGCAATTGTATTTGCAACAAATAGAGCACATCCATTCTATATGAGGATTAGAAGTTGTATTGGAATTGTTTTCATAGTACCCTTTATTGTTGTGTTAGGTACTCAAATATGGAATATCAAGATGAGATCTTCAAAAAGTATCATTAAAAACACTATTTGAAAGGTAATGGCTAATTGGTTTTGGACGTAGATTTCATGACCTTAAGTATTTTGATGTTTGGATTTTTTGTTTCATGTTCCTTGAATTCATTAAGAACTTTAGGGTACCATTACAAAAAAAATTAGGAAAAAATAAATTTAATAAATTTTTATCATGTCTTAAACAAATTTTAGACAATTGTGTGTTCAATATATCTACTTGCACACTACTTGCACCATCTTCTAAAATATGAAGATTTCTCTCGGAATTTTATTTGGCAACATAAATTGCTTGGCTTTGTAGATCAATGTGTTTTTCAAATGTTTATGATTTTTTCCTTCACAAATCACAAAGGTAGTATATAGTTGAATCACTTTCACTTTACCTATGCAAGGTAGTGGAGGTGTGTACTTGACCGTGCTTGTGCCCTCCAACTTCTACATGCATTTGAATATACTAATGTTGATGCACGTATATGCATGTAGGTGAATATGGTGTACGGTGCATGAGGACTAGTTTGTTTCTTAATTCAAAAGAAAGGCATTGAAGAGTGAGGAATTTACTTGTTGCAAGGTTTTCATACACTGTGAGAAGCTTTACAACAACGGTTTTTTTTTAGGGGGGAGGGCATTGATTCATTATTGAGATGAACATACACTTAGGTCACGTTGGCTTTGAAAGAGATCCAAACTTCCTATTGATCATTCTTTTAGTTCATTCATATTTCAGGGTCATTGTAATCTCATGTTGCATTTTAGACATAATTTTGTTCATGCTCTTGGTGACACTTGATGAGTTCAAGAGGATAACCTAAAAGGGGTTTAGGGTTTAGGATACAACTTAATTCACTCAAGGCATCAAACAATTGCCCCCTTGGCAACACCATAAAGTTTAATTTTACAACTATGACATGAAGTTCTAATAAAATATAATGCACTCTCTCTAACTTCATGTCCAGATTATATCTATTTTTCTAGGGTTGCAACTTAACAACCTTTCTTAACAAACCACAACCTTTGTAAATCTCCCCTTTCCTTATTTCCTAAGCTATGGTCCTCAATTTAGCACATGAGAATTACTTATTTGGCTACATTTATTTGATTTTCCCATTGTCTCTTTATTTGTAACAAAAAATGTAATAAATTGGTTGTACAACCCACATGGGTGCACAAAAGGGGTATTAATTGTGCCTAGGGGTTACAAAATATACATAAAGTATGGGTTTTACTAATTCTAGCTTTGTAGATTTACTAGGCATATTATTCATACACACCTAGTTGTATTTCTACCTTTAGGCTCATAGTCAATTATATTGAAGTGGGTAATCTACAAGAGGTTCAAATTAATATTTCATCCAATATGTGAGTTGAATGCTAATCCCACAATGTCCAAGGATATCAAGTGTAGTATGGCATATGACAAACCTAAAGTTCGACTATCTAGAGATGGGGATAATTATTACTCATTGAAATTGAGATGTGACGGTATCATTTGTTCTCAAGCAGTAGTTGAAGGAGAGAAGAAAAAAGGGATAATCATTGACAAGTTGGCTTAATCATTGACGACCAAGACTTGCTATATAGGAAGGGTCTAGAGAATGCTTTGGAAAATTGGCAACATGTGGATTGAGAATCGACAATTAATTCACCTCTAGAACCGGCCTTCTAATATGATAATAAGGTTTTTTTCGTATCAAAATGAGAATAGATCAATGTGGACTTATGATAAAACAAATCATTTGATAGTAGAGTAGAAACCATCATTGCATTGGCTACAATGGGTTTTTCTTATTTGTAGAAACAAATTTTTATGAGTTACATACAATGGATGAATGAGTGTGCAATGATTTCATCAACGATAAATAAATATGTCTTGCTAAGAGTATTCTAGCCATATTTTCCATATGCTCTTTCCAGCATATACATATGATTGGGATCTACATGATTTATTTATTTCTCACTTGTGTATGCATTCAAGGGGATTTTCTAGCTACACATCGTACTTATATCATTTTTAAGAGGGGGGGGGGGGGGGGAATCTTGTGTAATAGGGGTATTTATTTTAGGGTCATGCACGCACGTGGTTCCTAGTTCTAACAATGAGTGCACCCCTCATGGGGAGCAGTGGAAGGGGATGAGGTTATACCACCTACACAAGTTTCAAGCTACAATTTCTCTACTCTAGCAATTCTTTGCATGCTTAGTTTGCTCCTTGTAGTATGTAGCGCTCAATGATTTTTTCGCTAGAATCAAGGTTCACTCGTTGTTGAAAAGTCGGGTGAAACTCCTTTGACTTCCTCTTGCAATCCCAATTGTATTATAGAAAACTTTAGGATCTAAAACGATGTCCGCCCATGGAACCCATTATCATAAATCCCAGATTGGCCTATCCAAGGCTACCTTGGTCCACCAATCCTAGTATGATAACTTATAAAAGAATTATTTGAATATTTTACTCAATTTGGGCCTAAAGAGAAATTGGGTGAATGTATGAACATGCTCTCAAACTCGTCTCTTAGCCAACTCGTCTGGAGTTTGATCCCAACACTTTACATAAATTATATTCTAACATGTTTACATGTCTTTTTGGTGTCAATTTTAAAATTCTTGTCATATAGGTACCATTCAAATATAAGTGTCCAATTGACTTTTGAATTCCTAAGGCTTTTTCCACCCCCAAATATTCAATATGAAGACACATTCATCTTTGAAGAATACATGGTATGAGATGTGCAATACATTTGAGGTAGATGTGTCTAATGTGGTTACATTTTGGCTTCATTGGATACCTATGTTTGAATGGTGTGTGGTTTTCTGTGGCTCCAAGAATGAATACCAAAAAGGAATAAGATTGGATTGCATGATCTAATTACAATTGGAGCACTCAAAATAAAATAATAAATGAATACAAGATACACAATAAGTGATTTTAAATGCCAATTTCTTCTCTTCTCTTGATTGAGTTAGTCACAAGATGACATACACGAATTCTAAATATTTTGGTTTCTAATTAGTCAAATGTTAGAGGTTAAAGTTGACAAGAAATATTTGAATGGTTGGTGGTAAATCACATGTACTTGGAGCTAGCATGCTAGTTGAGATTTCAATAACTAAGTACATTGGCTTAGGCCGTGTTGGATTAGACTTGACGACATCTATGACTATGTCGTTCATTATTCTTGGAGTGTCTGTAACCCTAATTGGATTATTAATGAGCTCTTGGTGTTGCTTGTTAACTCGTGAACAATACTTAAACTTAGGTATACCCATAATGTGAGGCCCAAAAGTAAAGGAGCATAAAACTAGGTAGATTCTTGGCCCCACAAAATTGATACATTGGTAAGCAATGGTGCAAAGATGATTTCCAAACAACTCTTGTAAGAGTATTTAAGGTATGTGAGTGTTATTTGATCACTTTTCTTCATCGGACACTTATATTATTTGGTTGATGTGTGTTAAGGTGAGGATCAAAGAACATACATTATAAAGACACATGTTTAGAAGAGATTGGATAACGTCTTCAAATATTAATAACTACTCCACACTCAATAGCGACACACGATTGGAAGCTTGACTTATATATTTAGTTAAGAAATCAACAAACATACACTTTTGATAATCATAACTAATTAAGAACAATCCAATTGTTGATCCAAATTTTTAAAGATGCCTTATTGTGTACTTCCTAATGCAGCACAAGTTTTATTGTGTAAATCTAATTTGTAGAAGTTCAAGAGCATGGAAACGAACCGTACACCACCCACATACCTTAAATGCAATTTCAAAGTTTACTTGGGAAAGATGCCATTTTGAGTCTCAACAAGCTAGATCTACATGTAGATAAGCTTAAGTACTTACCCGAATTTGCTTAGCAAAGCTACAACACAGGAGATTCACTTGCAGAATAATAATTACATTGCTTCTCTCCGGAAACTCCTCTAGCTACCAAGGCCTTTTTTCTTTTTTCTTTTTTCTTTTTTCTTTTTTGCACCTGTCACACACCAAAAGAAAGGCATATGGAGTTTGAAATTAATCTTGCCCGTCGAAACAAAAGCGAAAATGAAAAATGCCCTTCACATGGAAAGGCAAAAATAAATAAATAAAACCAACCCGTCGAAATAATGGTCTTCTTAACCACTACCCATCACCCTATCCAAGCTAGTAACTTACTAGTAGGTTGTAGGACAGGGTTGCCACACTGGCATTTTTCTCCCTTAATCTTAATCCTCTCTCCCTCTTTCTTGAGTGCTCACTCTTAGAGTCGCCATCATTTGCAAA
The DNA here is from genome assembly GCA_950295325.1 of Polytrichum commune. Lineage (NCBI taxonomy): Eukaryota > Viridiplantae > Streptophyta > Polytrichopsida > Polytrichales > Polytrichaceae > Polytrichum > Polytrichum commune. Next base: position 51,784,429 of record OX485807.1, read on the forward strand.
TGTTACGGTACATCTTCTCTCCATATGTTGTATATTGTATGAAGACATTGTGAATGTTGTACATTTGACCACAGTCACACATGTGTGGGGCAAACAAAATATAAATACATTATGGCAAACATAGCAAGCATCGATCATACATTATTAATATGTTGGGTCAAACTAGATGGGAGCAAATAATTATGTCATTGTTGCGATTCACAAAAATACAACAAACTTGTATATTCTACTTGTGTGGACACCTTAGAATAGCTAGGAGGTTGGCACTGTTGAACATCACATTTTTGCAAGAAGCATGGTTTAACAAAATTTGTCATTATCAGAGTTTGATAGAGAAAAGTTTAATATATTAATAATTTGTGGTTGCCTCAAAGCAACAACTAATTAGGAGTTGCCGAGTCTCGTAGTTGATTAGTTGACGATCCTTTTTTATATATATAAAATTGATGAGTGGGATCTCTTGAGTTTGATGTTGTATTGCAGTTGAGGATGTTTGACTCCGGATTTGGATTGAGAATTGATAATGTTTTACTTTTGATTTGAAACCCTAATTTGTGCAACATTGTCACAAGTTGGTGTTCTTTTTTTGAGGTTGGAAAACCGTTTAAAGGTCAACTTTGAGATGTTAGCTTCTTGACATACAAAACTAGCTAGCTACAACTCAAATTGGACTTGGAATGTTTTTTAACCCCCCAAAAAGGGGGACCAACTTGTGACATGGCTCTATAAAGATAGGGTCCAAGTTATTATGCCTTGATCCACCACATTTAAGGCTCGATGAGGTGGTGCTTCAACTATGTGTGGGCATGTCCTTCACAATTGTTTTTTTGAATTCGGGAAATGTGCCAAGTTGTGAAGGAATTCATATTTTGAATGTGTTTTAAATGTGATACTCAAACATATTTGAAGTTGAGAAGATTATGAAACTAAATCAAACTTTGGTATGATCTTCTAACTATTGTTGCAACACACAACATAGGTAGACTCTAACCCTCCCCCTATTAACTTTTTAGGGGGAGGTGGATAGGGGTTGGGGCCCGGGATCCGGCACTTCTCGGCACCCCCCGCAAAAAAATGGCAAAGTTTTCAGATCCCGACCAAAAACTAATGCCCACTATGCCCAACTTTGAGTTAAAAATTTCCCTTCCATTCTTCAAGGCCACTGGTCCATATAGCCCATATTGAGTGCACTTCATCTTCAAGGTCCAAAGTCGAATATATATGTTCACTTCCATTAAGAAAATAAGAAATTGATTGGGCTATTACTTTTTAAGTAAATCCATCAATAAAGCATGTAATTAAATTGGAAGTTAAAAACATTACAAAACCCTCATTAGCACAAAGGTTATACTTTTTGAAACTTGCCATTGAAAGGGTCTTTGTCATTCAAAATGGAACTAGAATTAGAGTTTTATTTTTAGTAGGTTTATTTCATAATATCTTAGTTAATGCCTTCTATTTTCGTAAGTATTTACACACATCAAACTAATAAGATGTGATTGATTTGTAAGGGGAGGGTTAGCACAACCCAACATTTATCATGTTGATATTATGGACAAACTTGAAGAATATAGAAAAGAGGGTAATATTTGAGTTATGTTGCAACACAAGGAATTGGAGCATTTTGGGAAAAATATTGTAAGAAGTTTAAACATCTTTAAATTTTTATATGAAAGAATATGATTTAATTTTGCATGAAAGATTAAGATTTTGTTTACCTGTCATTTGAAAGGTAGTTTTTGATGTTGTCTGTCACATTGAAAGGCCACGAAATAAAGTAACCCATCCAAATAAGCCACTTGCTACCTACTCGCCCATTCTTGCAAAGATTCCTGCAAAGTGCGAGGTTTTGTGTGCAACCCGTTTCCACGAAGGTAACCAACCCCCAATTTCCAAGGTCCTCGCATTATTTTATATTCATCTCCAGCTGCAAAGGCCGCCGAGTCGATGGGCAAGTTGTACGTTATTTCTCTGACTGGAACACAGGCTGAAGCTGCCGCGAATCCGTAGAGGGTTTATTTGTCGATGCTTGCGGTGGCACTTGCACTGATGTATGCGAACTTGGGGGTTCAGGGCGCCAGGTCTGTGGAAATTTCGCGTTTGTTGCATTTGAGCAAATCGGGTCCTCCGAAGAGCCTGCAGATTACTGGAATCCACCTGCAGTAATCGTGAGCTGAGTGCTTGAGTTCCTTGTATGGAATGTTCTTCATGTTCAGCCATCAACAATCGACGCTTGCTGCGTAGAGACAGTATCATCCATTGAGCGCAAGGTTGAAGCGGGAGGGCGGGGGTTAGGTGCGTGCTGACCATCACGATCACCAAGCTGTGAGTCCCTCCTTCGTCTCAGATTTGCGTTTTTTCTCTATTTTTTTCTTCTCTATTTGGTGTAGGTAGTTGTTGTGATGAGACCTGCACCAAGTCCTGTACCGGGCCTAGCCGATGACCGAATTGCTCGAATCACGAAATCAACCAGAAATCATCCACGACGAGGCGGAAGGTCGAATACTATTCGTAAGGCCTAAATGGAAGGCAGGAAATCAAAATTCGATGTTCAAGCTGATATTACGAAAATGCGGCGATGATAACCTATGAGCTACTGGCGTCAGATTTGACCTGAAAGGCCTCCTTCGATGCTCTACAGTCTATGTCGGGTGCATATGTTTCCAACCCCTAAATCTCCTGTCGGTAACCTCATTCCCAAACCCTCGAGTAGTTGGCCGCATCACTTAAATTATACACCACCAGTATTCTCTATAATTGAATGATCGATCCATATCTTTTGTGGCAGGGGCATCGTCGATCTATCTTCCGTAGTTTGAGTAGCAGACTCGTGACAATCTGCAACTGTTATGATCGAGTTTGGATAAGTCCAGCTTGACTTCATCTGCTAAGGATTGTGGACCCATTTACGAGCGAATTTCACTTGTCTTGATTCTTGCTACTGACATCAAAGGGCCTTGATAGGACCACACCACAACGGTGGAATCTTTGCTGGGCTCACATACGGGTAGTGACAATGCCCAAGGTTGAAGCCTCTCTTCTTCTTGCGTAGACATGGTCGGCGTCATATCTCGTTCTCTCATTGGAATCTTCGTCCAACTGTAGCAAGCTATTGTGAAGAAGCGTCGCCGCCGATACAGCAGGGAGCTCTGCATACGCCACACCAGTCAAGTTTGAAGATGAAACGAGTCACGGCTCCTACTATGCTTATATTCCAGCAGAGATAGAAGCTTCCATCATTGGAGCATTGGAATGAAGAGTGGTGTGTCGAGGGAGAGGAAGAAGAGCGACCTAGCCACGACGAAAATTTTGAGACTCTGAGAAGAGAAGTGGCCGAACTCACTGTTCTTCATTTAAAATCTGTAGTGTAGAGTTTACGGGAAGCTTAGCACGATGAATTACAAGCTCTTCTTTGCATGATCCGAATGCAGGGTTAAGGGAAATTGAGATCCAAAGGTTGTCACGAAACTTAACCTTAAGCTGTATTTCAAGAGTATTGTGCTGGTATTGAATCGTACTCTTCGGCTGCAGTGTTTCGGGGTTCAGGCCCCAATCAACTTTTGGGCACGGAGTGATCTCACTCAATTGCATATATAGATGATCACTTCGGGAATCCTTATGTTTGTAGTGCAGTTATAGTACATGTACATAATGAGTCTTTGGATTTTTTCTGCAATCACCATCCGTTGAAGGGGATATCTTGGATAGGAAACCGAGTCCCACTGATTTCAAATTTGCTTGGAGGTTAGAAAGACTGCCTGTGGTGCATCCATTAAGCATGGACCCTGGAACCTGGAAGAAAGTTTTGGGATTGCTCACCCAATTGCAAAATATCTTTCGTAAGGGCAGTCCACAAGCTGGAACCAAACCGGCAGAGTGGTACTTAGACCTCACAGCAGAGTGTTTGGAGCAAGCACAACAGACGATTTCAGGAAATGGGTCCCCTGCAGTGAAATTTAACTACAAGCAGCGGAGTACAAAATTACCGAGTTTGGCAGAAAATGAATGTACAGGAGTGAAACTGTACAAGCGTCAGTGTGAATACCTAGTGGAAAAATTGGCAATGGCCGCCCTTAACAGCAGAGCGACACACCTTTATACTGCTGCTTGTTCTGCACAACAATCAACGTACCACAAAATTTTGAAGCTCCTTTACAGATTGGCGACAAATGTGCAAGGTTTCGTGCACAGTTGTTGCAAAGAGGGTGGGATGCAAGTTGCCCTGACAGCGGCAAGTGTACCTATGTATGTGTGTTCATTGGGTTTCTATTTGGAGGTATGCACTAAGCTTTTGCACCACATTCATTTGGGAGTCGCATCGCCACCAAGCTTAGAGCTTGAGAGGCTGAGGGAGGCTGAAAAGAATGAAGTTGAAAGACTGGCTTTATTTGATGAAGCCGTTTTGATGGATACAATCAATTCTGTGATTCTACATGGGGAGTCAAGTAGTACATCTGTTGAATTACAGTTGGCCACCATTGTTCAGAAGAGATTGGCAGCAAGCCAGGGTACGTCATCTTCGGGCGCATCCAAAGTGTCATATTTGGAGGCTTGGCAAGTAGATGGTAAAAGTCTCACTCAACTAGCACAGTTGGGTACGGGTAGTAGTGCTGCAGTTCACAAGGCAAAGTGGTTCGAAGCGATAGATGTTGCTGAAAAGGTGTTCGGAGTACCGAGAAATGATAGTTTTGACAAAGAAATGTCCTTATTAGCAGAGTTGTCTCATCCCAATATTGTATCAACCCTTGGGTATTGGGCGGATGAGCACTCATGTTCAATTGTCACGGAGTTGATGGATGGAGATCTTTACCGCCTAATGGAAAAACTACCGCCTCAAGATGGGATGGGCCCTTTTAGCATCTCGGTAGCATGTGACATCATGCTTCAAGTAGGACAAGGCATGGCTTACATCCATGACAAAGGGGTTGTGCACCGAGATCTGAAGTCGCACAACATTCTATTCAAGCGGTCACAAGATGATGACATTGAGTATATTTGTGTGAAAGTGGGTGACTTTGGGATTTCTAAGACCAAGGAGAGGAGCTTTCTTTGTACCCACCAGACATCCAATACAGGTCCGGACAGATCCATGGCTCCAGAATTGATAGAATTGCCAGGGGTAAAGAAAAAGGTGCAAAGTTCATTTCATCCATACAAAAGTGATGTTTACAGTTTTGGGATGCTCTGTTTTGAAATCTTGACCGGGAAGCTGCCATTTTCAACAATAAAGAACCCCCGAGAAGTGAAGGAGAAAGTATTGGCTGGCATTCGTCCAGTGCTACCACTTAAATGTCCTCAGGAGCTGAATCATGTTGGGACTCTGATCCCACTAAACGACCGGATTTCCCAAAAATTTGTGAAGCGCTGATGGGTTTATATTTCTCCCTCTTGATTGGTACGTTTTTCTTCCACTGAATTTAGACTAATTTGTACTCACCTCCTGTTTTGTGTAAGATATTATGATGAAAGTGTGAGGGTCAGGTTGTCACATTGGCCCAGTGTGTGTTTGGGTGTTTAAGTGGGCACATTGACATTAAGGTACATATCCAAGTCAAATGTATATTAAAGAAAAGAAACCGTTTAGGAAATTTTGAGTAGCACTTCAAAACCCCAAAATGATTCATATTGACTCCAAATATAGCTTAGATACCTCTCAAATTCTAAATACAAACTTCTATAATCAATTGAGCACTAAAACATATCACTTTCTTACATATTACATCGAAAAGTATAATTAGAATAGTAAAGAAGATACCTTTCATTCTTGTCACATTGACACTTCTATCTGTTTGTTCAAAAGTTAAGAAATTTGATTGTTGTCTACATGTAAACACAAGTTGAATTCATAAACATAACCCTTTTAATTTTTTTTAGTAACTTATGCATGTTTAGCTTATTGGCGATGTTTGTTGTTTCTCATAGATACCATTTAATTAGAAATGAATATGAAAATCATTGTTTATATTGGATTTGCAATTGTGTTTTGTTCAAGATTAATGTGTATGTAACATTTATTTGACATTTTTATTTATGTGGTTTTCAGAGTATCTTGATCTTTCAAAAGAGAAGTTGGAAACTATGGTTTTCAGACAAAGTTTACATGCAAATCATTCCACTGGTGAACCACAATGGTATCTAGACCGTGCAAGACAATGCATGGAGTATGTGCAATTGATGACTTCAAGTGGAAAAAATGTTTCCACTAAGGTGAAAATACACTACAATCAATGTCAATATCTTGCAGATGCATTGAAAATGGTTGTTGAGATCAGCTCCCGAGGTTTAGGCCCACTGTATGCCCGCACTCAATCCCGGAGTGATACCAAATTGGCGATGAATTCTTCTTCTGCAAGCAAAACAAAATCAATGTACCAACTTGAAATCCTCATGCTTCTTTGGCAGTCTGTGACGGAGATAGAGCACTTTATAAAAGATTGTTGTAGTCTCAGCTGGTTGAAAATTTCTGTCACATCGGGAAGTGTGGTACAATCTCCATTGGTGAGTGTGTCTTCATGGGGGTATCATTTGAAGTTGTGCAAATTTGTGCTCCTGCACAGCGACACTTTGGGTGCAACATCACTAACAATGAATGATATTGAGAGCATGAAGGAGGCTGAAGTGCTTGCTGTAAAAGAGAAAGCTACAGTTGATGATGCCACTTTGTGGAAAACATTATCTTTGATACTGTCAAGCAGCTCTAGCAAAACAGATGAATTTCAGTTGGCCACCATCCTTTATAAGAGATTGGAAGTGAAGCAGGCTATGCTGACAACTAGTGGCCGCTTAAAAACACTTGATGAACGTTTAAAGATAGACTCAAGGGCTTTGAGGAAGAGGGTGACATTGGGAACAGGATCATTTGGTAGTGTACACGCAGGTACATGGTATGGGGCAAAAGTTGCTATCAAGACCATCCTTTATAGGCCGTATACTGATGTACTTCAAGGAATTTCAATCTTAAGCGGTCTCAGCCATCCAAACATTGTGCACATGCTAGGATATTCGGACGACGAGAGCGAATGTATCATCCTTGTGATGGAATTAATGGACATGAATCTTTCTTCTCTTATACACAAGAGGCTACAAAATCTACCAAATAACTCAACTCCGTTCAACATCCAAGAGGTTGTGGACCTTATGCTTCAAGTAGCAGATGGCATGAACTACCTTCACCAACTCAAAGTAGTTCACCGAGACTTAAAACCATCAAATATTCTAGTGAAACGTGTGAGGGTAACCAATTTGAACCACAACGTTCCGGAGTTGTTTTATGTCACAGTGGCTGACTTCGGGGTTTCTGTGACAAAGATAAGAAGCATGACTTATTCCCACCAGACCAAGGATGTAGGAACAACAAGGTATATGGCTCCTGAGGTGATTCGACAAAAAGGTGATGAATGGGATCAACATGATTCCGCAAAATATCCATTCAAAAGTGATATTTTTAGTTTCGGGATGCTTTGCTACAACATCATAACTGGAAACATTCCTTTTTCAACTCTTGGTATTAGTGCAATGAAGAATGCAATATTGAATGGTGATCGCCCGAGTTTGCCAAAACGATGCCCCCAACAGTTAAAGACATTGATCGAAGCTTGTTGGCATCCAAATCCTACTTCTCGTCCATCTTCTATTCAAATTTGTCAAACACTAAGGTGTCTCAAATATACACCACTACTTTGGACAGGTATGTTGCTTATTATCCCACATTATGTGACTATTGCATCATAATTTTTGTTAATTATTGCATCATAATTGACCATCTACTACCCCTCAAGGTTCAAAAACACTATAAGTATCTTATTGACAATCAAACTACTCTGAGATTTGAGCAAATTAAATGATTTCTCTTGAAATATGGTATGCTTGGCTTAAGTTCTTTAAATTTGGATTTCCCTGAAAATCTTAAAAATGAAGATAAATTGCTCTATTCTCAACACTTTATTAAAGATTGAAGGCCACTAGATGCATGCAACATGCATACTTATTTCAACATAAACATATGTTTTCAAATAATCTAAAGTGCTAGTCAACCACCAACTTGTGAGATTAGAATACTTATAGTATCGAATATCTTTTTGAAGTATGATGATAATATGAAATTCATGTGTAATTGCATCATTGTTTACATAGCTATTTGTAGCATAAAATGGATTTTGTTGGTCATGTGAATATCAGACAAGAAACTTAAGGTGAAAGCCAAGCCCAACAATGGTTTCAAGAAGCCCACCTTGTTCTAGAGACCCAACATATTGCAAAAAAATTAGATTTTTCAAGACTATCAGTTATGAAAATAGAATATTCATGTTTGCACCGCGGAATTCAGTTGGGAAAAGGTGGGCAAGAGACATATGTGTACGAGACAATCCATTGTAAAAGCAAAGCGGCTCACAACCGTGTTGCTCAAAAACGTTTTGTTCCAGCATACAATGAAGACTTCCAAAATGAAATTACAATCTTATCATATTTGAAGCATCCCAATATTGTATCCTTGGTTGGCTATGCAGTGGACAATCGTTCATGTTCCATTATTATGGAATTGATGGATGGCGATCTTCACGATCACATGTGTAGAAAGATGCGAAGGATGACTCCCAGGGGGCCTTTCAGCATTGATGATGCAATTCGTGTTATGTTGCAAATAGCAGAGGGCATGGATTATGTCCACGGGAAGAATGTGGTGCACATGGATTTGAAATCATACAACATTTTGGTTAGGCAAATTAATGTTAAGGGAAAGCATTTGAATGTCAAAGTGGCTGATTTTGGCCTCTCCAAACAAATGAAACTAGGTAGCGATTTGCACTTCAATGTTGGTACTCTCAGTTGGATGGCTCCGGAGGTGATGAGACTCAAAGGCATGTCTAGAAGGAGAACCTCAAAATTTGTCTATTTCTCGAATGCAATGGGGAATATTCCATTAATGTCACAAAAACGCATGAAGAAGTTTCCTGACCGATTCAAGAGTGACATCTATAGCTTTGGGATAGTTTGCTTCGAGATCTTAACCGGAAACTCACCGACTTTCCACTTGAAGAATAGAAGTGGCAATGCATTTCAAAGAGAGCCTGAAAAAGCAGCCATGTTTCTTCTTTTCCTTTTTCTTGAAGGTCTGATTAAACTTGAGGAGGACCCTCAAAAGACGACATGTGTTGTTCTTCTTCTTCTCAAAGGCCTCAATTTTAAGAGGGATCCTCACAGAGCAATTATAATTCTTACGATTCTTCATTTGAAGTTCAAGATGAAGAGGGATCAAAACGAAGTACTGAAGGAAAAAGTGATGTCTGGTCTTAGGCCGATTCTACCAGATTATTGTCCTCCTAAACTCAAGGCTCTTATTGAAAGTTGTTGGGACAAAGATGCTAGTACACGCCCTACTTTTGCTCAAATTATCATGGTCTTAAAAGGTCTTCTCTTGTAATACAAACTTTTCCAGACCATAGCCTTAAGCAAATAGTGAAGATTCTCAGTAGATGATAGATTAGACTCAAAAGTGAATAAAAGTCCATTTGATGCAAACTACATCGATCATCTCATTTAGTGGGTGTGGGCTGATAGTGTGTGGGAAATCAGTGAAGGTGATACTAGATTTCTTTAAGATATGAAATTAGTGCCACCAAAAGATGCAAGGTTTTGGGGTCCAAAGTGTGTCGGCGCTCATTTGGTTCTCACCCTTCAGGTTGGTTCCATGCATTTCTTCTAGTAATTCAGCACCCATCACTTAGGTCTTGTGGTTTTGGCAATATTAGTATACACAAAGAAACCGTGCTTTGGGAATCTCATCTTTTCATACTTATTTCTTGGTGCATGAGGATTTGGTAGATCTAGTTTTCATGCTTGCTGGTTCCATGTTCATGACTTAAAACTTAGGTTCATCACTTTGATAGTACACACATATATCCAAGAGGGATTGTGCTGTGAAGTTTTGGTGTTTGGAATTGTTTTGGAAAATGGGAATTTGGGATTTTAAATTTCTAGATTCCTAGAGACCTACTTAACATTGGGGGTTGAAAGTGCTCTCATCCAATCAAGCATTCTACCTCCTATTCTGCATGCATTTGAGCAATGTGTACCTATGGCCAAGGCTTCTTAAGTGAGGTTGAGGCTCTAGCTATGTCAATTCCAAAGTTGGTTTCCACATTTCTTTCGGTGCGAGTAAGATTTCATAAATTTGATGAGGTGAGGCTTGGAGTCACCAACAAAAGGTCAAAAAAATTTTGGAAATTAAAATTAAGTTCACATTGTGCACAACCTCTTCAATTCCGCCATGCATGGCAAGGATGTGTATCTATAGCTCAAGACTTCTTGAAAGAAGTTGAGGCACCAACCCTAGTCATTTTGGAAGTGTCTATGCTTAGTTTGCAGCTTCTTATGATGCAAGTAAAATCCCACAAACTTATGAGATTGGAATCGGAGGTCAGGTTCCCAACACAAGGCTCAAAAGGATTCGGAATTACAATTTCTCTCACATTGTACAAATTGCTTGGAGATGCTTTGAGTGTTGGGTACTGTGGGTAGTAGGTAATGTAGTCTAATCCTTGTGTGAATGTTGTGTGTGGTGAATTTAGGATTATTACAAAATTCTTGGAGTGGAGGATAAGCAATGGAGAACCATAGAACGCAACGATTCCTCATTTCTTCAATTCCAGTCACCGTTTGATGGAGGTTTGTGCCTTCTCAAATCCCTCAATTCTCATTCACTTGGAGATTCTCATAAATTGGTTCTTAAGAATATAAACCCAGGAGTCCTCCAAAAAAGAGGTATATTAGCAGATTGTGAACCCAAATAATGTAGCTCGATTGACATTGTACTTGATGTAGCTCATATGTATTGTTTTACGTGGTGATGGTCATAGAGCTCAACTACCTGAGTCCAGTTGTTTCTAAGGTTGACCATATCGTAGTGACTTAAAACATCGTCCGGATTATGATGATTAAACTACTTATTCTCCTCGTCGTTTGTTGTTTTTGGTTCTTGGTTGTCTTTTCTTGTTTATTGGCAGAGGCCTTCGTTCTTCTTTTAAAAGCTCGTCTACCTTGTATTCAACATGATAGACTTTTAATTAAGTAACTTAAAAGTCCTCTTTTGTTGTAAGGAATTATTTCTTCAGTGATATTTCTTCAAGTAGTCTCATACGACCAAGTGTTGTTTCTATTCTTTCAACTCGTTCGTTTGTAACTTTCTTTTTGTGTTGAACTTCTTCATGTGCCGCCATAGTCTTTTGAGCTCAAATGTTACTTCTAAGTGTTGCGCTGCAACATCTTCATGTGCCGTAGTTGTTTCCACAAACAACGAGTTATCTTTTCTTCAAGGAATTAAGTAATTTAAGTATCCAAGTGTCCAAGTAATAAGTTCAACTCTTCTTCCAAATTGCTTAGTAGCCAAGTATGGGGATATTAACTAAAATGAGCCAATTGGACCATTATGAGACAATTCGTACCGATGGAAACGTGCATTGGGAAAGTGCTTCACGGGTAAATACCCGTGAATTGCCATCATTGACAAGGTTTAGAACAAGAGGAAGGTCATTGAGATAGACTAACACACTATTTCATGCACATTGGTGTATGTACATGGCTAATTTACATACAGATCATGTTTGTACAAGTTTAGAGAAGCTCTTGTAGGCACCAATTCTTGCAAAGACTCCTACACATTGGCTCCTTATACCTAAATGAGTATCCTAGTTTTCTACCCATCTATGATACATTAAAGGGTTGTTTACACTCCAATGGTGGTTGTAGTTGTGGTCGTGATAGTGGTTAACCACCACAATCAACCGGGCACGACTACTATTCAATTTTATTTACACTTGTGCAAATCCTTGTGCTCCGGTTGATGGTGGGGTCAGTCTTCAAAATCGCAATTTATCGTTGGCTTAGCTTGGGCTCGAGAGGAAATTAAATGATGACTATTCTTGATGGCCTTAGAGTGTAGCGTTAAGTGGTCATGTCCTCATAACTTTCTCTCTAGACCTTGACCTTGAAGCTCTTCATTAGATGCCACATGACAACCATGAACAACCACCCCAAGGGTATTTAACCATTCGAAGTAGGGGGTTGATGGGATAAAAGGTGGTCTTGGGAGGGACTAGCATTTATTATGCCTATTCTTTGAAAATAGAACCAAAGAAAGTAAACCACTACCGCAACCACAATCACCCCTATTCTAAATGACCCTTGAATTAGGTCTAAACTATTGTTCAAACTTAACTTTTGTTCATTAAACTTATTTGTTTGTGGAGTCTCCAACTGACACTTGATGTAACTAATATGTCTCACTTTACGGCTTCACCTATGGAAAAATAGGCAATACCCCAACCCCCGCTTACATTTCCAAGCAGACATGTTACGAGGATGGCCAACAGACCACTACACACTGGTCAACCCACATTTTTCTTCTTCATTTTTCTTTTCTTCTAGGTCCCTCTGAAACACAATTGTAAGTTGTCACTGATCCATACGGGACACTTTCAGGCTTGCTGTGGCACTTGCACTTGCCACTTGCTGAAGTTCAAGGTTAGCATTTGGCCCTCTATACGGCAAATTACAAATGCTTGCTTGAGGTTATGGAAATAGGCCGGTTGGGAATGGCACCGAAATATTGTGTGCTCTGAAGGACAAGAGTCACGCAGAAGGTTGTTCGACTCGGCGCTATTCACGAAACCTTCAGATGTATACAGTTCCGTGATGACATGTTATGAATTTCTACTCAGAAAATTCCCATTCATAGTTCTTAGTGCAAGCAATTACGAGGTAGTTTCAAGCAGTCGGGAAAGACGGCTTATTGATCTGATGTTGGACAATAGATGGAATCATAGGTGAGTCTACGGGATTACCCAAAGACCCTTAGGTTGATATGTAATGTGACTTACGGGAACCACGTGTGGCAAGAATATAATTGTTTTGGGGGTATTATCCTGGTGACAAGCAAGTACATGATTCATAAATTTTCTTGTTGTGCATACTTTGTTGTATCTTTCACTTTCTTTGAGAGGTTGGGGTGAGTCATATTCATGTAACATGTGTTGATTATAAATCAATAGATGGCTTGTTACAAGAGTGTCATGCCCTATGATTATCCTCCACACGTGGCCAATTCTAGTGAATTATTTGACTGAGGCCAAGCTTTGGTTCAGTTCAAAAATCATCTGAAAAGGTAGAGCTTATTGTTCAATACAATGTGATTTAGCCTCAAATTAATTTCAAAGATCCACAATACAAATACAAACATACACAAAATAGATATGCACTCAAGAACAACATGAATTTATTTTATTGCATAACCATAAACCAATAATATATGATTCTAATCATGATATCTTAGAAATAATATATGATTAATTTCATGGAATTTATGTCAACCTACATCATTTTGAACTCAAAGTCAAGATAGTGTGGGCATGCTTTATTTTGAAATTGTTTCAAATTTTTGAGACTATGAATTGAAAAAATACTCTATCATTGGTTGCATGTAGTTTCTAATTTTTTGGAAGTGTCAACCATGGGCCAAAGACATAACATGTCCACCAACTCTGGCATTTGAAGTCAACTTATGCTCAAAAATCATGAGACTTTCGGTTAAGGTCCCACAGGATGGCAATCCATGTCCAAGGTGGCCATTGCCTCTAAGTTGCGATCATTTCATCTGTACATACCTTATACCCTTCAAAAGTTTACATGCTTTCATCTATGAAGCAATATTTCTCATCACCGTGCCATACTCCAAAGTGGGTAACCCCCTTCTTTCTGGCCAAGTTTAAAAGGCATATATTGCATTATAGTACAATACCAACTCATGTAATTTTCTTTAGTGTAAGAAACTCTTGTAACCATTCAGTAGAGGAATCCAAGAACAAAATTTCCAAACAAAACTAACCTTCTTTTGATATGGTAAGATGGTATTATAACCTAATTATAGGATTTGATTCAATTTAGGTGTCTTATAAGGGTAGACTAGACAACTTTTGGGTCCTTATATTCAAGTTATAATACCTTCATTTTGAATATTATATCCATGAAAACAACACATTCACATGTGACATTTTATTTGAAGGCTGACTCGGTTTCTAGTCTTGTAGAGTGCACTTCGACTTTGGAATAAATTGTATTTTGAAACTACTTTTGTATGGGCACCTATGGTACAAGTTTATAGAGTAAGAAGAAACTCTTTTATATCTTGATTGTCAAGTTTTGATTGCTATCAAGAGTGTTTGAAAGAACAATGAAGAACATAACATTCATGATATAAAAAGACTTCTTCCCTTATTATCACTTGCACATGCTACTAGCATTTTGTAAATACGTCCGGATGTGGTTGGCAAAAGTTACCTTTAAAGACTGATTGAAGCCAACCTTTCTTATATTCAAGAAAATTGCATTCATAGCATTTTTTGCAAGCCATGTGTCATTTTCACAAATACCATATTTTTAAAATAAAATCACTCTAATGTGGGCTTTCATTTTGATTGAAAGGCATTTTGTCAAAGGGGTTTACAACCACTTTTATGCCACTTTCACAATGATTTTAGGGCCAAGTGGCCAAGGTTGGACTAATCTTTTATACATTCACAATTTTCAAAGATAGATTTAACTCACCAGGTGTGATGGGGATATTAACTAAAATGAGCCAATTGGGCCATTATGAGACAATTCGTACCAATGGGAACGTGCATTGGGAACGTGGTTCACGAGTAAATACCCGTGAATTGCCATCATTGACAAGGATTAGAACAAGAGGAAGGTCATCACCATAGACTAACACACTATTTCATGCACATTGGTGTGTATTTATAAGCTACAATAATGCATATTCTTGCCCACATTAAAACTTAGCCCAGCTGTCACCACGGGTGTTCACTCGTGACCAACCAACACCCCGCAACAGATGAGCCTATATCCATAATACAACATAAGTCGACACCACTAAGGAACAACCATGCGCATGTCAACAAATGTATGCAAATATAATGGGTCTAATCATAAAAGCTATCATGGGCACTTAATACTACTCAGAGAATATAAATACATCTAACCACGAGTGAACGGCCATGACAAATCAACACCATGCAACACACGATGCAAGATCCATAACACATGAAGGAAGGTCTACATGTCATATCCGACTACACTACTGAGGGTCAAAAAATCATTTGAATGAATCATAGATGCCACAGTGGGCACAAAAAATGTGAACAAAGTATATGAATTGTTGTATCCACGGGTGAACACCCGTGGAAAATCTATCACCATAAAGGTCCGGCTATCTACAAGAGGAGTATGAATCCTTAATCATTTTCAACATTTTGTCATGAGGTTGTCTTTGAGCTATACTACATTGCTTGCGCTTGACTTCTTCAAGCCGTTTCTTCTCCTCCATCAAACCTGTAGCTTCTCGAAGTTGTTTCACCCTTGCAGCCACGTAATCAGACATGGATGAGGTGGTATTGGGTGAACTACACCTCCAACATCTAGAACTATTTCCCGAGCCCGTGGGCTCACTAGGGTGAATGGTTTGGAGAGAAAGGTGTCTCTTCACCCGAGCGCGTGTGACCGGAGCCGCAACAGCGACCGGAACAGCCACCTCAATCGCGACTGGAACAGCCACCGCAACATCGCGTGTTTGGAGCATATGTGTCTAACAAAACAAACGACAAAATGATATTAGAATCCCTGGGATGAAACACAACTAAAAAAATTGGGATTCATGTGGAAAATGAATTACCTTAGGGCATGGAGATGTCACTTCGGCGAAGTCGGCGTTAGCATCCGGAAGACGTTGTCGACGAGGTGGACTAGCAATATAGTTCTTAGGTCGCGTTTGGAATGGGGAATGCTGTTAGGATACAAGAACATAAGAGTCCATGGAAGAAGGACATTATGTGCAAGAGGAGCCCGTCCGTTGCCCCGTAGTAAAGATGAACATGTTCAAAACATATGAATTATAGCCGACTAAGTCCTACATATTAAAATTCGCTATAACAACCATAATTCCCAAAAACACAACTAACACTGTCCAAGTGGTCTGATACATTCATTGAATCAACTACCACATTGCCACGGGTGAACACCCGTGGGACAATGCCAGACGTTCACTGTGGTTGGAAATAGTCGGGTATTCTCTAACACCGCAGTGTTGCAAAGTAGTAGATTCCCAGTGAGATACATTCATGACCATGACATGTTTGCAAGAGGAAAATCCACAAAACCAAAACAAGTTTCAAATGAAGTTGAAAGGCAACAAAGTTTCAGATCCACTTATTTCAAATACAATGTACCGATAGTGCAAATGTGCACTGTAGGCGGCCCCAATAGGAAATCTACATTGACATCTGCGCCTCTGGAACCATACGAGCAGAAGTCAGTATTTTATGTCTAGCTAATGATTGCTTATAAATCTGAGAACTTGGCAGCTCTAGATTGAAGGGTCCCTGTCCTGATGGATAAGGGTTGCTCCCCAAAAAATCTGGCACATACTGTTGAGAACTCAAGAGCCTTTGCAGGTAACTATGCAGAGTATCCAAGCTTTGGGTTGACATAAATGGGGGAGGGTTAATGTAGCTCCCAGGAGGGTTTGGGATGCATTTGTAAGGGGAGTCATCAACAAGTAATGTAGTTCTATGACTGGGTTGCTTCGTATGCGGCATTGGATGCGTCCGGCTCCACTCAAAAAATGCGCACAGGTCTTTCATGAAGAAGCTTGAATCAGCATTCATAGGACTAGGAAGAATTTGTCCTCTCTCATCCTTCAGAGTGTGACACAATTCTTGCCCAAACACATACTCTGGCTGTCTACAACCATTGAAGAAGTGTTGGACAATTGGCTGAAGATTCTTCATAAGCTTCGACGACCAGATGACAACATGGAAGTTTGCAAGAACAAAACGCAGAAAGCGCCCCAGTCCTTTCCTAGGTATGAGGGCACTATATGGGAGAAAGAGTGGAGCCAACTTCCCAGTTATCTGAGGGCTATATTGTGATTCAAGAGTCTTCCTGGTGTTGACATTGTCGCACTTTGTTGACCTCACCAGGATCCCGTTTACATCCAGCACTAACCATATCTTCTCTCTCCGATGGACAACAGTGGTTGGAGAGGTGAGGATCTGGCGATGACAAAATTGAAAGTCATTGTAAAGGATTTCTATCTAAGGAAACAATAGATTCTACATGATTTTTATCGAATGAATCAACATGTTGGGTACACATGAGTATGCAAGATAAAAGAATGCCTGCACATTTATTGATTAGTTTTGCGAGATCGGGTAAAATATCGTACCGAAGGTGGTATTCCGGCAGTGGCTGTATGACCTGTGACCACATGCACACACGACATATGAGATCCACACGCTCAAACCCATACTCTCCCACGGGTGAACACCCGTGGGCACAATATCAAAAAACCTTTATATAAATAATACTCGAGAGATAACAAATTGTATGGAAATTGAAAAGTATACACAGGTGGTCCCACGGGTGTTCACCCGTGGGACCAATTGCATTCAAATAACACTATATATGATACCTTGAGCTTGGCTTAGGGGGGGATCCCCAGCATGTGCAGGGTCGTCATGAGAACTCCGTGGGATGACAATCCGTTCTGCCGCAACCAACACCTGTTGCAAAGACACTTTTAGAAATCTTGACGACTTTGCTTCCAAGATGAACACAATATTGAATTGGGAAGGAAGTATGTATTACCATTTCGGACGATGCCGGTTGACCCTCAGCATACCGGTCGACATGAGGGCTTGAGGACTCCGCAACTGGAACATTGACTTCCCTCCTTGGAGACTCTGGCACTCCACTAATGTCAATGATCTCCAACGTCGAGTCCACAACACTGCCGGCTTGAGCGGCCGAGGACCCCGCGAATTGACCTCGTTCTTCACGATGTTTCGGAGCTTCGAACGTTGTCCATCTCTTTCTCATTTTCTTTAATGCAGCGGCATGAAGAATATGTTTCACCTTCACTGCTGCACAAAACGCTGGTGTGGAGAGATAAGCGAACATCTTGTGATAGTCGTACGACTTGTACAAATGCGCAAGATTCAATCGCACGTTCTCGGGCACATCTACCAAGTATTTGTCCACAAACGGGGCAAAATGCACCTTGTCCTTCCCCTCCGATTCCTTGCCCATGTCAGGTCTCCCAGCAAACATCGGGTGAGGGTCATCAACAAAGTTGAGTTTCACTCTGTTGTACCGGGGCTTCCCATAATCTTCATCCTCGGAATCATCCGTCATGTAGTCAGCAAACGTCCCCCGAACCCGATGTGGAACTCGATCTCTGACCTTCACCCTCACATCTAGTTCTACGCATCTCTCGGGCACATCGTCATCACTATCCAAGCATATGACTTCGGTTCGAATAACCTCCTCTGTTTCATTGGATGGTGCCGCTACAGTAGGCTCTTCTGCAACCACAACATCAGGGGAACCACGGTTTGATCGCCCATGGCCTAGCACCTCGAGAACGGCAGCGGCAACGTCCTCCACAGGTGAGCTGACGTTCAAATCTGTGCTTGTCCCTTCAACATGCACAGCTTCAGACATGATTGCATCCCGCGGAACATCCTCCACATCCGCTACTTGGCCAGATTCAACCTCGCGACAAAGACCAGATTGCTCCGTTGCCTCCGAAGACCCAAGTGATCTCCAACTCTAGGGGGATGTAGAGATGACCTTCCCCTTCGAGGAGCTCTCATTTTCTTCCTTGCAGTCGGTTTCGCTCCAGACCTTGCAGGAGGATTAGCTGACTGCGGACGCTCATCCTCCTCAGATTCTTCCATAGGTTGAACATCTAGTTGTTCTTGACTTCGTCTAGATGTATCAAATGGTACAAACCCGCGGCCGGGTGTAGATGGGATCCCAGACGAGAAAGATGCCACAGTGTCATGGACACTGTGCACGGCTTGTGGTCCTTCAACTTCCTCTTGCCGCTCTTCCTCACCCTCCCCCTCCCCCTCCCCCACGGGTGAACACCCGTGGGGAAACTGCTCCGGGGACATGGCCTCCGTAGACGCCTCCGCCATGGCCGACGCCTTGAAATTGAAGGCCTCCTCCTCCGCCTCTGCCATGGCCTCCGCCAGTACATCGTCCATGACCACCTCCTCGTCCTCCTCGTCCTCCTCCTCTTCGTCTTCGTCGGCCTCTTCTTCTTCCTCTGGAGACTCCCCTAGAACAGCAACTGGGTCATCTTCCTCCTCCTCCTCTTCCTCCTCCTCCTCTTCCTCTTCTACCTCCTCTTCATGTGTGTCATTCGCACGCTTTCTTCGAATCTTGCGCTCAATGATGGAATCCACATCGATACGCCCTTCTCCCTCTTCCATATCTGTGAGGCCAAACCCACCACCCTTAAGCGTCCTAGTCCGGGTGATGGCTTTGAGGATCACATGTGTTGCCTAGAACTTAAAAACAAATGCGAAGTGACCCTCATGTTCAAGAGAGTGCATGTGGATTTGAATCATTGTGCTTTATTAACATTAGCCTCTTGGCTTGGGGTAGTGTTGGTTGTCTCAAGAGTCCAACCCACGGCCTTGGCCACGCACGCCCTCAAGGATATTCCCCTCGTCCTCTTTACCTTGACCTCCGTCATGGGTTGGGGACAAGGGTCCTTGACATCCTCCATCACTTGTGTAATTGATTTAGTTGGTTAAAAAGATGTAAGCGTTGAAAAACAACCGCCTCTAAATACAACCGCCTGTCAACCACACATGCCCCTACCTAGGCTAATGTGACTACCCCCTTATCTATTGGTTTATAAATTGGGCTAACTACTAAGTGTCCTTAGCCCCATTAACTTCCAACAATTGGTGGTTATAGCACCTTATTTAATTCCTTCCCTTCCCTAACTAGCTAACTACCATGGTAGCATTTTGGTCACAACTAACCACAGCTTGGGACCATCTGCCCACTTAATTCAACCCCTCCTTAATTTCCCAGCCACCTTAGTTGCTCTCCCATCAGCTTGTAAGTTGGGAGCCCTTAGCTGCCGCCAGCCACTGCAATTCGGAGCCCCTTCGGTGCTGCCCAGCAGACTGTAGTTCCCAGTAGCCTGTAATTGCCAGCTGACTGTGATTCTAAGTCGGGGGCCCCTTCGGTGCTGCCCAACAGACTGTAGTTCCCAGCAGACTGTAGTTCCCAGTAGCCTGTAATTCCCAGCCGACTATGATTCTAAGTCGGGGGCCCCTTCGGTGCTGCCCAACAGACTGTAGTTCCCAGCAGACTGTAGTTCCCAGTAGCCTGTAATTCCCAGCCGACTGTGATTCTAAGTCGGGGGCCCCTTCGGTGCTGCCCAGCAGACTGTAGTTCCCAGCAGACTATAGTTCCCAGTAGACTGTAGTTCCCAACAGACCATAGTTCGGGCAGTCCTTAGCTACTAGGCTGATGTTCCAAAATAATTATAACAACAATCCTCTAACCTAGTGTCTAATCAAGCATTCCCCTAGTCCCCTAACTAATGACTAACATGTTCCACTAATTTAACCAAATTAACAACCACTCATAGGTGTAGTCTAATGACTCTAAGCTTCCCCTCCTTATGAGAGGGATTAACTTCCTAACTTCACTAAGAACTAACTACTACACACATAAAGCCTCAAGCTCTAAGAGCTCGCTCCCTTGAGAGGACTTGAAAGAGAGCTTAACTAATTAACTTCACTAAAAACTAATAACCCACACACGTGGCTCAAGCTCTTAAGAGCTTGCTCCCTTGAGAGTGCTTGATGGAGAGAGAAAAAAATGAGAGAAAAAACACCTTAAGTAGCAAAGAGGGAGAAAGGGAGAGAGGGAGAGAGAGGTGAGGATAAGGTGAGAGGATTAACACCCCCAATCACAATCCTTTAACCTTCTCCTCCAAAGTAGGGACTAATCCCCATCCCCCAAGCTTCCTTCTTCCTAAACTACCAAGGTGGATCCAAAAGTGGGCATTTAACCCGCGGAGCTCACCTTGCTTCACCTTACCCCTACTCACATAATCAAGGCATTCTCCTATTGAAATCAAACCTTGAAATAATCACACAACACCACCTAATGCCTAAAGTTAAATCCACACCACATTTCACTCTTTTTATGTTTTGTGAATAATCATAATACATCAAAGTCAAACTAAAATTGGTTTCGAAGAGTTAATCACCACATGTGGGCACCATTTTGGGCTCACAATATCCACGGCAGCGACATTTCCCTCTTCATTCCACCTTTGTAGGCTCCAGTCAACTGCGGAAACCATTTTCGTCTTCGCCACCTCTAGCATCTCTACCGGCACAATATTGAGCACCTTCATACCCAAGGCCTGCAAAAACCAAGGAATGAGAAAAAGACTTCTCAGTCAAATTAGTCTACATCCAAAAGCGAAAAGAGAATCAATAAACCAATAGTCCCAACTTGTTGATTGTCAACCAACTAATTGTCAGGAAAGCTATCGAACAGGTGGCTAGCAACCAGGTGGATATAAGTCACGTGGATGTCTAGGCCCACGGGTGTTCACCCGTGGGCCTCCCAACCTGGTTCATGGCTAGATTATCCAATACACCATCCAAACCAGGAATAGTACTCTGAAATTCAAGAACCACTTAGGGGAAAAGATGCTCATTACTTACATGAGCCACTATGTGCGTCTTATTGCCTCCACAAATATTAAGGAAAAAAAAGACCCCTCAAGACATGAAGGCTTGATGATATCTATGTAGGTCTGCATCCTCAACTCCTCCTTGAATAAAGACTTCACCTCCTCATTGGAGTACGCTTTTTTCACTGAATAACGTTTATATCGCCCCGGGTCGTGGACGTCCAACATCTTCCGGCCTCCACAGAGCCGCACAGCCACCTCCGAACTTGACTCGCCCCTATTGTTAAAAATGCAAGTTGTAACCCGAAGAGCATTTGATTCGAAGAAGCAATCGCGAGATGCAATTTTCTCCTCTTTAGTGCCATGGTATAATGCGTCACAAAATCTGATGTTGCTCGGCAAGTGCGCCTTTAGTACATTGTGAATGAAATGCCGATCCGGATATTCCGAAATCACAGTCCACAATTGGGGGGAATTTAAAAGGCCTAGAAAATCATGACGAAGACCTTGCACAGTGGAATCCATACACTCCTTCACACGCCCCCCAGTGCCTATTCCCGCCTGGACTCCGGGGAGAAACCTTGTGTCCATGTACGCGTGCAGGACTGGTGCAAGCACTGTCCCAACACTGAATTTGTAGTTGTTGTCAATAGATAACACGACATGCTCGGGTGTAACCTCGGTGTTATGTGTATCTAATATGTTCCTCACTCCTTCTTTAAACCGGTCCGGAATAGGTACTCTCTTCCTTGTGGGGTTCATAGCGCCAAGAAGGTACTCCGCTCCAAGCAAGTCTACAAGTCGTTCTCGTTGGAGTTTACCAAACTTATTCGCATACTTCCATACTCTCCAACAATCACGATCAATGGTCTCTTTCTGATCGACGTGAACAATATACAATGGAGTCGGGTCTAGACATTGTATCATCGCGATATAAGTTTCATTCTTCTTTTTCTTATTCATCACCCAATCGCGCACAATCTTCAAGGTATGTCGAGGGTGCTCCTCTCCATCTCTGGTGGTGAGGATTTGATTCGCTGCCATGTCGAGCTCCATCTCTGTCAAGCCCCGAAATTGTTTCAGGTCGTTCTTGACCACCTTCTTCGACTTAAACCCCTTTGTCTCTTTCATAAGAGCTCCGGTCTTCGGGTCTACATAGTCACCACTCTCGTAATCCTTGAATATCCGCTCTCACTTCCTCCATATGTCATCGCTCAATACAGGCAAGACGTGCTCCATGATCAGGTTGGTCTCCTTCTCCACGCGGAACGTCCACATGACGCACGTAATGAATACATGTATCAAACACCGGCAATGTATCAATCTCTATGAAAAAACCTCCATGTATTTCTATCAATCACCAACAACATGATAGTCGCCCACGGGTGAACACCCGTGGAAGTCACAGAAATGAGAAATTCAAAAGTCACAGGTTTGAAATATACCTTCCACTTCTTAAAAGCTTCCGTGTTGCTGGACTTCTCGCGTACAGTTCGGTCAGGTCTTCCTCGCCTAATCCAAGTCTTCCTAGCGTGCTGAATGCACTCCGTAAATGACGGAAAGTGCTTCTTGTACTCACTATCCAGGTTCAGAACGCCAGAGAGGTGGAACAGAGGGTCGTCATCACCTTCAGGGGCCCAGACCACATTACAAGGCCATTTCGAGAAAAACCTCTTCACCTCATCTGTGCTGCTGGGGTCATTCACATACTCCAGACAGGCTGCTAACGTGTGCTGTCTATTTACCACGTGGAACGATTTGTCCTTCACCTCCTCAAAATTGAATGGTTTAATTCGGCTATCCGAAGGAACGATTGTCAAGAAGTTGGGATGAATCTTCGGAATGAAGGCATAGTTGAATAACCATGTCTTGATCTCCTTCAAATGCGCCTCGGATATGGGTCGGCAATTATACCCTGCATTTCCCCGCTCTATATTGTCAATATTGACATATTCATTCACGCCTTCACCGAATATCCACACCCTTTGGTACTTGTTCTTGAACAACTCCATATCCATCAACCTGTCTCCAACCGATTTGTCTGGAGGCCCATGCATTGATCGCTTGGGAATCTTCTCGAGTTCAAGAAATGGACTATCCTCGGATGTTTTCTTCTTGCCTCTCTTGGAGACAACATCCTGGCCGGGAGTGTCTTCGACAATCAATGGTTGTCCTTCATCGGGTCTCGTCTTCTTCCTAGACGAGGTGGCACGGACATCAGCAGGATCCTTCCTCTTGCCATCGCGGATTTCCTTCTTCTTCAAAGATGCTTCCAACCTTGCCGCCTTTGCCTCCTCAACTATAACCTTCACTCGTGCTAGAGCAGACTTGTAGTCCTGCTCGATCATTACTGATCTCTCCTCCACGGACTTCGTGTGCACATTGGTCTCGCAATATACTATACAATAGGTGAGGAAATCACCGTTCAATAAGCGGATGTTCTCTCCCTCATTGTTGAGCTCTTCATTCACATCCGCATATGAGAAAGTCTCCACGAGTGCTGCAATCTTGAAGTCCTTCTTCCGTTCAGACGACTTGCACATTATCAATACCCGGCTCCCATCCGCTTGAATGTCCAGTACATGTTTTGCCTTCATGTACTTTCTCCATGTAGAATTGGGCCCAGTCCTCGTGTAAAGCGAGAGCACCGTTGTCTCTCTGAAACCACTATACTGCATGAACCATTACAAATCTGGGCCAAAAACTTCAACATCGTGATTCACCCGTCTGCCCACACCTCCCGATACTGCAGAAGACAATGCACGTGTTAGTACTCAGCATAGCCCAATATTATCACGGATTCTATAACTCATATAACATTGACGTGCACATAGGTATTGTGGTTATACCTTTACGGGTTGTTTGCTTAGTTCTTGCCATCTCAATTCAAATGAGAGAACACTTCTGTGAGGCCAAATCCACCACCCTTAAGCGTCCTAGTCCGGGTGATGGCTTTGAGAATCACATGTATCTCTTACAACCTTGAACCATGTGCAAAGTAGTTTTTATGTTCAAAAGAACACATATTGTTTCCACTCATTGTGCTTTATTAATGTTAGCCTCTTGGCTTGTGCTAGAGTTGGCCTTCTCAAGAGTCCACCCCGCGGCTTTAGCCACACATGCCCTTAAGGACATTCCCCTCGCTCGTTTAACCTTCACTTCTTTTTTCTTGTCATTGCAAGAGTCTTCCACATTCTCCATTAATAATGCAAGTGAGTTATTTTGACCGGGAGGTTCAAGTGTTGAAAAACACTTTACTCAACGGCTAAACACACTCATACAAACCCACACGTAGCACAAACTAGCCTAATGGGTCTAACTACTTAGCCACCCTTAAAATGGTCTAATGTAATCTAGTTTTTTATGTGCTAACACCCACTAATTGGGCGTAGCCTTGCTAACCCCTAGATATCATAATGGTGGTTTGTTGCTAAGCCTCGCAGCTGCAATCTGGCCACGGCCTCGGTCTGCCTAAGTAAACCAGCAGCCCAGCTGCAGTTGGCCACGGCCTCCAGCTGCCTAAGTAAACCAGCAGCCCAACTGCAGTTGGCCACGGCCTCGGGCTGTCTAAGTAACCAGCAGCCCCGCTGCAATCTGGCCACGGCCTTGGGCTGTCTAAGTAACCAGCAGCCCAGCTGCAGTTGGACACGGCCTCCAGCTGCCTAAGTAAACCAGCAGCCCAGCTGCAGTTGGCCACGGCCTCGGGCTGTCTAAGTAACCAACAACCCAGCTGCAATCTGGCCACGGCCTCCAATACCCGAATGGGTAACCCACCTACTAGTTGCTCCTTAATACAAACCCCTTCATTCACTAACAAATGTTTTCTAAGTTTTTCTTACTCTTTCCTTTTCTTTGCTCCTAATGAACTAATCTAACACACTAATTTCACTAACTACTAACTAATCAACACGTGCAATCTTAAACTCTAAGAGCTCACTCACTTGGAAGGCATTGAGAGAGAGAGAGCTTAACTAATTAACCTCACTAAAAACTAATAACCCACACACGTGGCTCAAGCTCTTAAGAGCTTGCTCCCTTGAGAGCGCTTGATGGAGAGAGAGGAAAATGAGAGAGAAACCACCTTAAGTAGCAAAGAGGGAGAGAGGGAGAGAGAGGTGAGGATAGGGTGAGAGGATTAGCACCTCCAATCACAATCCCTTAACCTTCACCTTCAAAGTAGGGACTAATCCCCTTCCACCAAGCTTCCTTCTTCCTAAACTACCAAGGTGGATCCAAAAGTGGGCATTTAACCCGCGGAGCTTACCTTGCTTCACCTTACCCCCTACTCACAATATCAAGGCATACTCTTATTGAATTCAACCTTGAAATAATCACACAACACATTCTAAAGCCTAAACTTAAATCCAAACCACACTTCACTCTTTTTATGTTTTGTGAATAATTATAACACATCAAAGTCAAACTAAAATTGGTTTCGAAGAGTTAATCACCACATGTGGGCACCATTTTGGGCTCACAACTTCGACACCTCTATGTACCTGAATGAAACACCAACTGTCTATCACATGTTTATGTCTAAAACCTTCAAATGTTTACAAAGACACACCAAATTTGTCTACATAAAAAATCTAAAAGACATTTATCAAACAAAATCTCCCACCCAGGTGAGTGCAAAGGCTCACGGGTGAACACCCATGGGCACTCCTAACCAGGTGAGTGCAAAGGCCCACGGGTGACCACCCGTGGGCACTCCTAACTAGGTGAGTGCAAAGGCCCACGGGTGAACACCCGTGGGCACTTTCAACCAGATGAGGGGAGAGGCCCACGGGAGGGCTGATTTTTCACAAAGTTTTAGCTCGTCCACGTCCAAAAACCTTGAATTGAAAGGCAAAAAAAATCTCAACCCGTCCCGAAACTCGTTGCACTTGGAAACAATAGGATCTTGACAAATTATGCCTTCAATGTTCGTCAGTTTTTTGTCTTTTTCTACCGATTCTCATCTTTTCAGTCCACCCCATTCTAAATTGTGTGGTTGAAGAATTAAGTATACAGGTGAATCAAGCACTTCAATATTGATATTTTGATTGGGTTTTACTGGTTTGATTGCATTATGCTTATATTCACATGTCATATATGACATAATGTAACTGATATTTAGACCATTTTTCTAGGAAAATGTATCAAAAGAATTTTCATTTTTAGAACCCGTCCACAGTGATATCAAGCACGTCAAAAAACCGGTTCATTTTCTACGAACACGTCCACTAAACTTTTGCTTTATGAACATGTCCCTGGACATGTTAGGGACCTTGTGAAGAATCACCACTGCCCACGGGTGTTCACCCGTGGGACTCTCCACCTGGTGAGTGCAAAGGCCCACGGGTGAACACCCGTGGGCACATTCAACCAGATGGGGGAGAGGCCCACGGGTGTTCACCCGTGGGCACTTCAAATATCCACTTCTAGATAATCGCTTTCACACTAACAGAAAAACTGGGATTTATGTAATGGACACTCACCAGGGTTCTTTGGTGGGACCATGTCAAAATTCTTTCAATACGAATGTGGTTTCCTGCACAAAAAAAAACACAAGAGCATTTGTTTCAAACCATGCCTACATGTGCAATACATTCATACTCTCAAACATCTCAACAGGTAAATTTTGGTCTCACATTTTTATGAACATAACCTCTTGTCATTCATCTTGCATTCTGATTTGAGCATTCTTCTCACATTTCAATCAACTCTTCACACCCAAGCATCACACAACTCACATGCAAATCTCTAGTATTTCTGGGTTTGAAATTCTTCAAGCAATTCAAACCCTAATGCACCAGAAATTTAATATCTTATGCAACAAGTGTCAAGACATTCCAAACATTCATCATTTATCTCCTATTCACCACTGCCAGACAACTTATAGCCACAAGCATTACAATGCAAGCAAGAGGAAGAATGAAATTGAAAGAGAAAGCAAAAGAATGAAAGAGAGTGCAAAACATTGAAAGAGTTCAGAAACTTACAAGCTTGTGGGTTCTCAAATCTTCATGATTGGAACTTCCCTCCACTTGCTTCAGGGTCGCCTTCCTCTTCTCCACATCTCACCACTACCACATGTTGGATTGAGCAAGAAACAACTATGCTCACCAAGAAACTATCACATATTCCAAGAAAATGCACACTGAATCTATTCCAGGGTTTTCTTGATAAGAGAATCAAGACAAGGAGTACAAGAATTGAATGAAGAGAAGAGAATGAAGAGAATGAAGAGAAGCAAAGCAAGTTCAGAATTGTGGGAGAAGAGTTTTGCAACAACATTCCAGAAAAGTGGAGAGTGGTGAAGGAAAGAGAGAAAGAATTGGGAGAGGAGAATGAGAGAGAGGGAGAGAGAAGGTGCGAAATATTGCCATAATGACGAGCGGGTGGAAGTCGCATGACACATAATGCCTCATTAGTACGAAGGGACATGATGGAGGAAATCTCGGGACGCGAAGAGATATGCGATTTGGCGGCTAAAGTACGTTTTGAGGAGGGATGGGCGGTATGATGGTATTAGGAGGTAGCGATAAAAAATTATTGGTACTTTGTAAGGTTCGCCCTATTGGTATGATAATTATTAGTACTTAGTAAGATATCTAAGTATTAGTGAGATAATTATTAGTACTTAGTAAGATATCTAAGTATTAGTAAGACAATTATTAGTAATTAGTAAGATAACTGCATATTAGTAAGATAATTATCAGTTTTTAGTAAGATAACTCATATTAGTAAGTTCATTATTAGTACTTATTAAGATAACTCATATTAGTATGATTGATATTATTTTTATTGTTAGTAAATTGTCATATTCACTCTATTAGTAATATTAGTAATATTAGTAAAAATGATTTATAGTAATTAATAGTAATTACCAATAATAGTAACTAATAGTAACTAATAGTGACTAGTAGTGAATAATAGTGAATGCTAGTGCTTCATAGGTCATTATAGTCATTAATAATGTTTAATAGTGATTAATAATTATGAATTACTAATGGGTGACTAGTAGTGATTAATAGTAATAATAATAATCACTTTCAATCGATAAATGGTAATAGTATTGATAATGCTTAAAATAGATTCATATTATAACATAGATTCCATACTTTAACATTCTACTCTGTAACATAGATTCCTATTATAACATACCAAAGTCAATTGCACATTCTCATGATATGCGTGTAAGATGCTCAATCGCGCTTGACATCAAGCATAGCTATGATTTCCAATTCCTTATTGATGAATTCGTGAGCATCCATAATAGGCCCACTTTCACCATAGCCCATGAACTCAAGTTCGATTGTTCTCTTGTTTTCTCTTGGACTATGAACCATTAGAGTTCCAAGAATTCAAAATTTTAAATATAACATATATTATGGCAAAGAAAATAATGGCATGACATAAGAAGCGGCCATGGATACTTATAAAGCATCAAAGTTGCTGGCCATTAGAAATCATCACACATAATACTTGCCGCGCATAATGGGTACATGCCCACCTCCCATACCCAATAAACCCTACTACATAGGTAAATACTACTAGGAATGAACATAAATCGTTTAACATAAAAAAAAAAATTAGGCAATTTTAGCATAAATCTCTTTGTGGCTTTGCCCTCACCCCCATGCATTGATAATCACTTCATAACTTGGTTTTAAAGTCATTCTCCTAGCGTTTATTCTTGTAATTGTCTCTTAAGTTATATTATTACTAAATTCATTATGTGCTCTTCATTGGCTAAGATTTTTGACGTTCATAGTCGACATCTAATATGAACACACATGCTTGCGAAAACACAAATTCAAGAATGACCTTCTCAAAGGCACTAGAGTTATCATTTATCCCACTCAAATTTTTGGGTGGGGGTTGGTTGTTTTGCATGCAACACATATGGACTTAGCCAAAATTAGCGGTCAACTAAAGAGAAAGGACTTTGGAAACTAACATATTGAAGTACAAGGTGATATGCAAGGCCGCGGGAGACATCGGAATCGAAATCATATTGAGAGGATGACAAAGGAGGTGGCCAACGAGTGGGCCACATCAA
Source organism: Polytrichum commune (assembly GCA_950295325.1). Lineage (NCBI taxonomy): Eukaryota > Viridiplantae > Streptophyta > Polytrichopsida > Polytrichales > Polytrichaceae > Polytrichum > Polytrichum commune. The sequence goes on from OX485807.1 coordinate 51,814,044, forward strand.
GCACCACATGAATCTCGAGCAATATTAAGATTGCATCTCCATAACCATACCTCATCGATTAAAGGGAATTCTAAATGATGGCATAAGATTTACGGAAATGAGAACTTGAATAGGAAATGGGTCAAACACTTCAATGAATGAATTCATGTAAATCATGTGTACTTTATGAATTGAATGGTTTGTGGAATCTCGTAAAGATACTTTAGCGAGGAGTAGGTTTGGAATACATAAAGTCTTGAGACTCTTTCAAATTGAAATATTGAAATATAATTGAATAGAGGAAGAATAATAAGTAGGTCATTCAATCCATGAAAGAGATCAAAATAACTCCATAAGTTATTAGAGATGAGAATGATTTACATGCATGAACACTTAGCTTTGACATTAATGTTTTAGGGAACATCAACTTGAATTCTAAAGGCACTGACTCACTTAAGAATTATTGGACAAGGATATCATATTGAGATTGGAAATTAGTAAACATATGATCACAGATCCTCAACATAGTTCACATGCCAACCCATACCCCATTGTATGCCAGACTATCTCTTCATATGTGAACACATGAGGTATAACTTAGAGCCATGTCATGATGATGGATGAGTTCATCCATTGACCTTCTCATGTTAGCAACTTGTGATGCAACATTGTCATGGATGATTGCTATATTGTCTACTGTGATATAGTGATAACATACATGTTCATATTAAACGGTTTTGTTTATTCCCACTACATTCCCAAGGGTAAGATACTTAAGCTCACTATTGGCAAGTGTCATGTGTTTCATTTTAATATTTAAGAGGAATACATCCTTAAGCATACTAATGGCATGTCATGTGAAGATTTTAATAAGTGCACTCAAACACCCAGTGTCATGTGCCGACACTTACGGTGTTGTTGTTAATCTGCAATATAACATAGGATACCCTTCAAAATAGGGGTTTCCATTACTGTGGGTTTTTCATCTGCATATTTGGATGAAAATCCAATGTAAGGCAAGGAAAGTACAATAATATTATAGTGGGCCACACTAAAAATGAACAACGTTACAGGACTTAGAATAATATAAGGTATCAAAAATGGCAATGGACATCTTTAAAGTACTATAGGGTATGGAAGAATATGTAATTTGGAATTATATGAAATGCAAGGCTTTTTCTATTAACCCAAGGTTGAAAATGCTAATGAAATAAATAACCCTAAACCCATTAGTGTGGTAGTCCACTTAGTGTTGGACCTTCTTAGTTGCTCGCCATCTATTTGTGTCCTACTCATATGCAATTAGGAGTCTAGTAACAACTAATTCTCTTTTATCGCGCATCCATGTGCAAACAACCACTATTTTATATGGGGTTATTACTTTCAATTTTTTCTTCACATGCTATGATTATGTAGTTTTCTTAGTTGGGTTAGTAGAAAAGGGCCTTGCATTAATTATAAATCCAAATAATCGATTTGTTCCATACCCTATAGTACTTTAATGATGCCCAGTGTCATTTTTGACACCCCATATTATATTTGCTTTAACATGGGCGGACGTTAAATACCCCCTCACGAACTTTTGGAGGTATGTAATCTGGGTTGGGGCAATCTTGTAGAGAAAATTTCTAAACCCGACCAAAAATTGCATTCTTGAAGGCCGCTCGACTACAAATCCCATATTGAGTGCACTAAAATCCACTTGACTTACCATAAATAACTTATGTTTGTCATTCTAATGATAGATTAGTGCAAGTGTTTATAAGAGAATAAGGTATAAATAAATGATATGTTATTTGGAATTAGACTCGTGGGACAACGTTATGGATGGGGTATATATTACTCAGAAAATCATAAGTTTCTGACTATAGCCTATCTGAATTATTTAATAATTTATCCTCATCACATATTGTATTATCTTTCAAATCACATAGTGTATAACCGTTACTTTAAAATAAATATAATTATATGATACTAATACTAATACTAATACTATTATGCAAATACTAATAATAACAATACTAAGACTAATATTGAATTGAGTTTTTTAGTTCACCAATTTATCATAAGGTGATATATATTATTGTGCCATATTACAAATGTTTGAACAATCACACATGTGCAAAATAAATGAATTATGAACAAAAAGATGTCTATGACAACACTTCATAATTATATATTGCACACATTGATATCTTACGATATTTATCAAAATAACCATGTGAAATTCAAAGCCACATCATGGCCTTGGAAACATCTCATGGGAGGTTAGAAAATAGGCTTAGAGCATCCAAGGCCACATCATTGCCCCTTGCCAACTAATTAATATTTATAAAATAACTATGAGGGAGAAAGTAGGTCTTACATGCCAACTCGGAGGTATTTCACTAAAGTAAGCTCCATCCGAGCTTCTTGATGGACTCATCCGATTTTTGTTACCGGATGACTTTACTTGAGTGCCACGAATCCCCGGCCCTTTCAAGTGGGCTTGTATGGTTAAGGTATTTGTTGACTTTCATATTTACGGCCTCGAATGTCCTTTCCAAAGTGCACATCTAAGGGTACTCATGTAAGTATAACCATGCTATCACATAGAGCCTTATTATAACCTAACATAGTCAATCGCACACTCTCAAAATATGCTTGTCATTGTAGGGTCGATAGTGCACATGGATTGACAACCTAAGTACCAAAGTACTAAATTTGAGCAACAACAAATCCCACATGGATGCAACATCTATGGCTACACGGTCCAAAATTGAGCTTTTATATTCTCCTTAAAGGTGATTTCAAAAATACTTTATGGCAAGTCCACAAGTCATACCCATGGATTGGAGCATGACATTATGGAAAGGTTACTTAAAGGTTACTCAAAGGTATTTGACCCCGATTTTAAAGAGTAGTTTAATAATCTCTAAATAGAAATCTCTAGTCCTATTGTTACCAATGCTTTCGACTTCCCCTCCCTTGGTCTCCCTCCCCTCAGTAGATGTTGTATTGAATCATCCCATGATACCTACCTATGGTGCAACAATTAGAGTTTATTGCATTGAGTACTGACTGTTGTTTTGAGAGCTCACATGCTACATAACTAAATAAATTCATTTTTTTATTTTAGCAATTAGTTAACAAAGACAATTAGTTAACAAAGATAATAAATTCATTTTTTTTATTTTTTTTCCCAAAGCGGGTCACGGGGGCTTATGAGTGGGGCTATGTGTGTACATGCACATGAAGGTTTTACAGGGGCATGGGCATATGGTTTGCATGGGTGTATGTGGTTGGGTTCATGCAAGATATGAACCCAAAATGATTCATACAGACTAGTGTAATGGGTCAGGATGGCACATGCCCAAACTAATAAGGTATGTGGGGCTCATTGATAGTTGTAGTTTGAGGAGGGAAACTTGACTAGCTCTATATTCTAGCACATGGAAATTGATTTTCATTTGAGCGGAGAAACCTTGGTTTTTATATACATTGTTAGTGTGAACCATAATTTGTTGTATTTACATTGAGAGTTCATGATGCCATGGTCTTACTATTCAAACCTTGCCCAAAGTTTTCTTAATTTATGGAGATTTTGTTTTTCATTTTTCTAGCATCCCATGATTAAAAATCAATCAATCTAGTCAATCAACAACTAAAGTGCGTCAGTACAAGGATGGCCATGTTTCAACTTGTGTTTTGGGCAACGAGCCGAATCTGCTACCCCCCCCCCCCCCCCCCAACCACCATTGCCACTCCACATGGGAGTGCTCAGTCCGAAAGATGCTTGAAGATACCGGCAAAACCTTCACCAACGTCAGAGAACTCTATTTTGTTTCACCAGAACGATTGGTACATGAAAGTGTGCCCTAACTTGGGCCAGACTAATTTGGGGTCAATTCAACTAAATAGGGTTTCCAATAAACTTTGAAAAATAACCTCCTTACTACATACTAGTTTAAAGTTTCATTGTTGGATGAATGAGAGTAATATGCTCGTATGCGATAATCCCATTTCGTTGGCCAAAAAAACATTGATATGTATATAGGGCCTCACATTAGAAGCCCAAGCCCTTGAGGATGTAAATGCTATCACAAATTCCCCATGCGTAGGCAAAGCCTATCAATCCGAGGGCAAAGACAAGAAAACCTGCTCACATACAAGCACACCCAACATTCATCCAAAAACATTTTATTTAAAAATTCAATTGGTTTGACACCGTAATTAGCTTCAAAGTTACGGAATTAGTCTAAACCAAGGGGGTTTAGTTTTATATTTTCTGTCGGATCGATGAGAGGTACTCTTGAATGTGAGGTTTTTCTCCACATATGGAAGAGCACATCCTGAAAAGGGGAAGAAATTTTTTTTAGGAAAAATTGAGTATGTTTGCTCTATAATGTACATGAGTTTGGGGGTGGTGGGGGGGGGGGGCTCATTATAGGGCTTATTGACTTCCTTTTGGAAGCCGGGCTATGTTGGGTGCGACTATCTATTTGGGGCATCCAAGTTTGGGAAGAGGGGGTTGACATTGCAACCATTGTATCTCATTGCATCTATTAAGGGGTTGTATGTGTTTGTTTTGTATTGTTGTTTCAATGTATGTGTTGTGGCATAAGGTTTAGGTTAAGGAGTATATGTCCTCTACCTGCATTGGGAGTTCCAATCACACACGTGGTGTCCAAACTAAGTCTACCCAAACATGTGCATTATCCAAGGACATGTCAAATGATTGGAGTCGCGTTTTTCTATAGCCTTGTCGATCGGTCAGCCTTAAGCCATCATTTCGACATGGGATCTCAAAACGGTCATCCAAAGGGGATAAGTGGTGGGCCCATAAGTATATAGCGTAAAACCTAGGAAGTGCAGCTAGAAATGTAGTGGACACATACCGGGGGGGGGGGGTTGTGATGTATTGGAGTAGAAATATACGTGCAAAAAATTGAGAGGGTATATGGGGACGTAAAATGAACAAAATGATTTAGAATAATATAGGGTGTCAAAAATAGCGTTGGACATCTTTAAAGTACTATAGGGTTTGAAATAATAGGTAACTTGGAAATATAAGTAATGCAAGGCCCTATCCTACTAACCCAGTGCTGAAAATGCTAAGGAAATAAATAACCTTAAACCTTAAACCCTAAACCCTAAACCCTAAACCGGTTTATAAATGGATCAACATCTCTAGCGTAGTGCTATAAATTTGATAATTTTCCCCAGTGTAAATAGGGCATTGACGCCCGAGTTGGCCACATATATATATATATATGTATATATATATACATACATACATATAGACACACACACACATATTTGTGGCAAAGGAACTCTATGGTATGTTGCTACATGTCCAACATCATGATTGATAAGAATGACAAGTGATGCTAAAAGATGAAAAATGGGTTGTGCAAATCAAAGAGGTGCCATGAAAATGGACTCTCTCTCCCTCTCTCTCTCTCTTTGGTGGCATTTTGCATGTTTCAGTCAATACATGCAAATTCATTTTGTAACATGTGGCGCTTTCAAGTCAAAGATGGATAAACCCTAGGCTTGAGCTATTGGGAGAAGGGTCGAATTGTCAAATTGTGTATAATGCCATAGTAGGAGTCTAGGTAGGTATTGAGTCATCACATCCTATAACATACTATTAATGGGGGTGGGCGAGGCAAGGTTGAGGCAAGTTGACAAGGTTGGGCATGGTCACGAATCATTGGTGCTAAGGTTGAGGTCACATGAGAAAGTTATTAAATGGGCATCTTGGATAACTTAACTTGATAAAACCACCACAAGCCATTGTGAACCGTTGATGATGAGGTTGAGGTTGTTTGGGAAGAGTGTTCAACAGTCATCTTGGATAGCTTAACTTGAAAAAACTGCTGTGAACCATCGGGGTTTAGGTTGAGTTTGAGGTTAAGGTTGAGATTGTTTGGGAAAGGTGGTCCACTTAACTTCATAATTATAAATTCAAGGTTTTATGTTTTGATGTAATAATTCTCAATGGTCATCTTCGATAACTTAAGTACATGATTGTGACCTTAGGGTTTTGATGTTTAATGTTTCAAAGTCGTGAACAAAACCAAGAGGTTTATAAAGGAAAGTGACACATACTCCTTTGGTAAGATGAATCCACAAAAGTGCAAACTCAAATTCATGATTTAACAAAGCAATTTAGCGATAGGTTCTTCCAATTTCATTGGAAATATGAACCAAGTTCATTATTTAAACAACCAATTTCAGTACATGTTGTGAACAATTTCATGATTTGGTACCCATATTCAAAACTTCATAAAATCAATTTTAGGAAATGCATAACTCTATTTCACAAAGAACATTACATCATGTATAGGATTATCCTAGTAAACAAATTGCTCCCTATTCCGCACAACTATACACTACACTCCAAAAACGTTATGTGCTTTGCTCACGCTACCAACACTCTTCCCATAATCAAACCCCCAACTACACTACGTACACTCTCAAACCCATGAGATTACGCACTCCAACTATGTTGGGTATGAGTTGTTTGCTTTGATGTACAATAATCAAAGACCAAAGGAAAAATGACATTGCTTGCTTCTAACTCCAAGGTAGTGTAATGAAGACCAAAGAAAATTTGACATCAAGGCTAGAGGCTTCCAAGTAAATACAAAACAATGAGAAGGCAAAGAATGCGAAATGAGGCGGCGAGAATTTGAGAAATAAAAAAACCATAAAGTGTGAACTTGATATGGAAGATTCACAAAGTTGCTAAAGATAAATGTCCACTATCATGAAATTGAGGTGTGCCACATGTCAAGTCGGTTAAGAAGAATGATCATGGGGATACAACAAAACATTTGCTCATGAAATACAACATTGGACAATGGGGTGGAGCGAGGCAAGTTGACAAGGCTAGGAAAGTATAAGTATCTTGGGGGGGGGGGGGGGCAGTGTGTTAAAAAGTGAAGGATATAGGTGCGAACAACCACTATTTTATAGGGGGGGTATTACTTTCAATTCTCTTATTTTTCTCACAATGATGCTATCATTATGTAAATTTATACTTTGGGTTAATAGAAAAATGGCTTGCATTACTTATAATTCCAAATTACCTATTATTCCATACCCTATAGTACTTTAAAGATGTCAAGTGTCATGGTTGATACCCTATATTACTCTTAACTCCATTTATAATTTTTAGCCCCCATGTTTTTAAAATACCCTATCATTTGTTCGCACGTATATTGCTACTCCAACCAATGACTACCCCCCCCCCCCCGAGAGAAGTATATGAAACTTTTCCGAAGTTGCAACACAATGGGCCACAATGCTAGTTGCTCTAAAAGGAGCAGGCTAGTGTTGAGCTTCAAACCTCGAATTTGGGAGCCCTTATTCCCAAATTAGACTGCAAACATGAAAGTTAATAGTAGCTTTGACCGGGTTATCCTTGCACCTTGCCCACAAAATAGGCATCCTATTCACAATTATAAAATATAAAAGAACTATAACTCTGGTGAGAGAATCCCATGTGGTTGTTAACTCTTGCGGATGAAACAATACCTAACCTTCATACTATTCATTTTGCAAGGGTGCCCATCATAAGTGGTGGATAATTCCTACATTCCCCACACTATGGGTGATCACCTAAGTGATGAGTATGTATGGTAGGCACCAAGACATTGTATTGGCATTTGTTTGTGCTATCCGTTTGAGTTATGTTGGGCCACCTTTTGCATGGGATAAAGTGCTTCTTGAATTACATGTGATGACCTTGACTCCCCCTTGACTACAAAATACAACCTCAAGATTGTGATAATGTGGGACCGCAAGTGACATGCTACACTTTGTTTTTAACAACTACATAGTCACCATTAAATTTAAAAGTTGGCAACTCCATGACCCTATTTGTGTTAGAGGTTCTATTCACTTGCTTCTCCCTTGCTTGTCATTTGTCACCATCACAATGTCGCACACAATGGACCTGTTATGTGTGCACATGTCCTTATGTAATTTTGGCATGAGTATGCTTGGTAGTGGTATGAGGTGTATGCAAAGGTTACACAATGATCATTGGTACCACAAAGACTCTCCTTCGCCTTGTAACAAATTTTCACTCCATGTACATACGATGTAGAACCCCACTACCGAAGGTCATCATTATTCAATATGAGGAAGGTTAGAACGTGATTAGCTAATAGCGATAGGAATTGGAGGGAATGACATCTATGTACTTACGAATTTGGAGGGAATGCCTTGTACTTCCTCATGTGAAGTTGATGGCCATGCTCACGACCTATATAAAGGCCACCATTTGGAGGGTCATTTCTTTCTCCTCATTTGAGTCCACCCCCTTCACCCTTGAGGAGCAACCATGGAGAGCGTGCCTCACATGAGTGAAGAGGTTGGTTTTTTAACCCCAATGTGCATCCACTTTCCCACGGGTGCACCCGTGACAACACTCTGGCCGTACCCCTCCTGTACGGCCAGTCTGCCACGGGTGTTCACCCGTGGGAGACTCTGGCACCTGGTTTGGGGCCCCCATGGGTGTTCACCCGTGGGAGCTTATGGTTTTTATTTCGGTTATCCTAGCATATGTCAGAATAGAAGTTATCCATATGCTCATGTGTGTGACAAACTTTCTAGTAGTAGATGTCAGCATGGTAGCCTCCCACGGGTGAACACCCGTGGGAGAATCCGGCACCAGCATGGAAGCCCCCACGGGTGTTCACCCGTGGCAGTTCATGATTTGTATTTTAGTTCTCCCTACATATGTGTGGTTATAAGATAGGCATGTATCATGTGTGTGACATACTCAGTACTGGCCCATTGTCAAAACGAACATACACTCTATTCACGCCGGCCTCGAAAGAGGACCGGAGTTTCTATCATATCATGTGACATACTCAATAGTTGTATATGCAATTATGCTTATTTGTAAATTTCCTGCTGAGTATGTGAAATATGTTGTCAATGGGTAATTGGTACATATTATTACGAGTTGGGAGTTTCGTGATGCATTATGATAAATGATGACGATGATATTCGTTAAACTGGAATGTTGACACTATCCTTAATGACAACTATTTCGCTAGCACTTGGGCCAGCAGATGTGACACCTACATGCATAGTAATAATTGTACACAAGTAAGTGTTAGGGGTGATAGTTTTGGTGTTTGGGCTTTGTGGAAACTGGTAATAAGGGTCATTCTCCCAATGGGGATATGATAAGTAACACATACTTCACTTGAGTTGTGTGAAGTGAGGTGTAGAGCTCACCCCTATATGAATGTAAATATTCTGCTGAGATGTCAATGTTGTCCCCCACGGGTGAACACCCGTGAGCTTCTGGTCAATGTGTGTTGACATACTTTGATATCGATGTTCAGATTCCACATTACATTGGACTGTCGAGGACGGACTTGAAGGGGAAGGCCGTTGTGCTCTTTGATGATGAGGGCCATGCTTTGTGTGATGGATTGATTTGCAACACAAATCCGTTGGATTGTGTTGACAATAGCATCCTAGGGGCTGAGGATGTTGGAGTTATTATCTTGAACCCAACTGACAATGTTATTTCGCGGGATTGGGAGAATACGCTGCACCGATGGCCACTTTCACTCACCAAATTTGAAGGACATACATTAGCGGAAATATTGTTGGTCCATCATAATGCGACCCGCGAAGTTCAAAGTCATCGGCGCTTGCTTGGAAAACGCCAATACAACACTGTGAGGATGTGTGCACCTCGGCCACCTGGGAAGAAAATTTGGGGAGCCACTGAGGAGCATGCGCGGATGTTATCAGCGGTGGATTGTTGTTCCGAGCATTGTTGCCAGGTATTCCCAAGGCCTTTGTTGATGAGTATTCGGGAACACTACTTCGTATTGCCATTCAATGCTCGGAAGCTCATAGCCCTGTCGGTGTTCCAATCGATCCAGAAACATGAGCACAACGAACGTGAAATGGTGCAGTTGGAAGGGAGAACAATATGCACTCGAGCATGGATGAACATCTATATGATATCAAGGACACAATATAATAGGAACAAGGCTGAAAGCTTGATGGGGGTTAGATCTCGAGATCATGGAAATACAGGTACTAGAAAACCACGGGCGAATACAGTGCAGGCACGAGCCACCCTTGGAGTATTGGTTGAGGGTAGGGCGGACGCCATGCCCCATATGACTCGGACTCTTCCAACTGGTGAGAAGATAGGGACGGAGATGCTCCCTGTGGGAACAACGTGGTGCAACCTATTGCAGGAAGTGAACAACTTGGACGGAGACCTAGGGTACACGCCTATCTCTACGTCCACCTTCAGCCGCCTACATCGACAACATTTCAAGCAGTATGTTATAAAGAGCCCCGGCGACAACTTCTCGCGTTGTGGAACTTGTGCAGCATTCAAGGATTTGTTGCGAATACACACAAAGAACACAGCTGGTCACTTGGCCATCTCGAATGCTAGCCTTCGCCATCTAACATTGCAGGAGGCTCATAGAAACAGTTACTATAAAGATAGGATTTTGTCAAAGTATGCTCCCAATGAGGTGCTTTGTATAATCCATGACAAAATGGATTATGGGAAAACGGCTCTTCCCGTTTTCGCACACAAAAACAAACGTGTTGACAAATACGAGCGATTCCCCATATCCATTGCGGGGATGATTGCACATGGTCACTCAGATGTGAATTATGCGCATTATGTCCTTGATATGTACCCATCCAATGCCAACTTCACTATCACCTCGATGATGAAGTTGCTTTGTCAACTTGAGGTACAACCTGTTTGCTCTAGTAGACACATTCCGATTTCATCCATAGGTGATCCTTTACACGACGCATTGGTGGTTGGTGTAGAGAAGTGTTCAGGAGTACTTCCCTTGCCACCGCCCGCAAGTATTCCTCCTACAGGTTTGCCACCCCTCCTCCTTGTTCAAATGGACAATTGTGCGAAGGACAACAAATCAAAATACAACATGTTGTTTTGGTCAGCTCTGACTGCAAAGGGAATTTTTCGGGAAGTCAGGGTGTCTTTCCTTATTGTTGGACATACGCATGAGGATGTGGATGCAATGTTTGGGAGGTTTGGACAAAGGCTGAAGATTGAGGATTGCCATACACTCCCAGACCTCATGGCATCGTTCATGGCTGCTGAGGAACCCACTATTGTCCCGTCCTTAATCCACGAGGTTGCAGATTTCAAGGAATGGGTGAAGGGATACTACAATGAGTATGGTCAAGATCGACTTATTGGGCATTCCAAGGCGCACCAATTCCGTTTTTATGTAGATCCTCAAGGAGTGCCATTGATGCAGTACAAAGTGTATTGTACAGATCCAAGTTGGGTGCCTGATGGAGGAATTGCTCTTTGGAAGGTGGACCCTATCACAAAGAAGACCATGGTCCCAACAGGTTAGTGGGTCCCTTGTTTGTATTGCTTTGGAAGTGCACTAGAAAATACATGGTGTGAAGTATGTGGCCCACGGGTGATCACCCGTGGGCAGTTAGTCCGTAGTATTGCTCCGAGCTCATTGTATGTTTGTTTTTGTAGGGTGCACCCGTCCCGTTCCGAAAAGGGAGATGAAAGATTCCGTGAACATAAAGCTTGGGGTGCAAGGTTTTATTAAGTATTGGAAGGATACGGCAGATCAAGATAGTTCGGGTCAATATATGGAGTCCATTGCACCAACAATTTTATATTGGGAGAATGTGCTTGCGGCTATGGATCAACCTTTACTCCCAACTCCATCTGAACTTAGCGAGCCATTCTGGCCAGCTACACGGTTCTCCATTGCACCAACCCTCCATGTGGATAATGTGCATCTACTTGAGGAAAACATCACTGATTATGCTTACGTGGGGCCAACTAGTTCTCGACCTGTTGAGACCTTCCGTCCCGGCGCACATATTAGGGTTGGCCATTATGTGTTACTACGTCCTAGTGAGGATTGTCCTAATCCAGTGTGGATGGGACGAGTGATTTCTGAGCCGAATTTGGCACATATCGGTCCTAATCCTCGTTCCATTGAGATTGTCTATTATGTACCGGTCCTTGGCCAAAGGAACAAGAAGACCTTAGACGAACGTTATGAGGAATGGGACATGGCAAAATCTTTTCGATGGACGAGGCTCAAGGACTATGCACCACAACATCAATCCCTAGATTGTGTTGTGGCATCATGGGCAAGACAAAGGAATGCGTCCGATGACAATGTTCTCATCCCAGCTCGGCAAATTCTTTTCGCAAAGGATAATTTAGATCGATGCACTAGAGGTGAGAAAATGACTAATGGAGATACTTTCGAGGATGGGGTACCAACAGAAGACCTCTAGATTAAAGTTGCCTTGCTCATTCCTCGGTATCTACGGGTGGACTCTCATGGGTGGGCTAGATGGTTGACACCATCTAGCATGTTTGGAGCTCAATTTTAATTTTGTGAGCATTAATTAGAGAGCCGTAGACATTGACATTTGTCCCATGGATGTTCAAACTACCACTTTTAAAGGCATCTTTTTTTGTGAATTTTCATGTGCATTGTCATATTAGCCAACATGTTTAATATGTGGGAGTCGTCCAATGTCCTCCAATGTTTAATAGTCCACGGGTGTTCACCCATGGAGTGTAGGCACAATCCTTTTGTCTTCCTTGATGGGATCCTCCATATTACAATTGATTGTTTGCCCGGTTTCATTGGAACACTTGGTTTGTGGTCCCTAAAACCTCTACGGGTATTCTCTCGTACAAAAAAAGCAATCATTGCGTTCCCATCACGTTCCCCACATTAAAATGAGCGGACCATTTGTCTCATTTTAGTTAATATCCCCATTGTGTTTGAGAAAATCAATTACTTTCAGTTTAATAAAAAATGTAGGCAAATTTTTGGTGTTCTTATTTTTGTATATTATGATTAAAAAATACACCAAATCCATCAAGTATCCCATGTTTTAATGCCAAACACCCTTGCATTTTTACGTGGGAGTTGGGTATCCGGGGTCATACTTCAATGACTGCCCCAAGGGGTGGACTCTTCACACCACATTCAAACTAACATGAGTGTAAGGGCCTTGTTGCATTGCAAGGTCATGTAACCAAATTAGGCTTGGAACCGACCCTTCTGGCCTAACAAGGCTTACATTTGGTGGTCGAAACGCTCAAGCCTTGCAAATGTGTTAGCTCTTTGGTCCGGTGGCCCTCGACCAAATCCTGAGGCGGTTTAACCTCGCCTCTAGAAGCATGAATCAAGCTCAGTTTGACTATTCTTGCTAATGACCACCCATAGAGGCTGGACCAAAAATGGGCCTTATTTAGGCAATGGGTTCTTTTGCAATGTTGTTCTTTTGTCCAAGGAGCTTCTGATGGGGCAGGTGAGCAAATTCTCCGAGAATGGTCTTGTTCTTAAGTGCCTAGTTATTGTGGCAAGAGCTCTATGTTATTAGTGCATCTCTTGCATGAGAGTGTTGGGCGAGGTTGGCGCATTGGAAGCATTGGGTGGAGCGAGGCAAAACTGCGCCAAATATGCCCCCAACTTGGGAATTGGTTTGTTATGATGATGTCACTTTGCATGCTTTGATGTCACTTTGTGACACATTAGCATCTCAACTTGAATATTGAAGCCCTCAAACATTTCGGAGCGTTTGGTTTGAATTTTTATGGCAACAAATACGTGATTTCAATGCTAGCAAGCAATTCATTTTGATGCCTGAATGTACCCACATTCTAGTTTAATTTTTGGGCACTTTTGAAGATAGACTTCATAAACTCTAATTTTATGTTTGTGTAAATTTGGAGACCCTATGGGGATTTTGGCATCCATGTGCCAATTTTGAAATACATGTATAATGTGTTGATTTCAACATCCGTATAGCAATAATGGGTAATTATGGGAGCTATATGTGCTAATTTGAATTTGACGTTGAAATTTGAATACATTCATTCATTGGTTGGTTGGTTGGTTGGTTGAATATTTGATTGATTCAATGATTGGTTGAATGGTTGAAGGAATTCAAAATTGAGGAGGAATTTGGATTCAAATGTCTTGAAGTTTAATTTGAGTTTGGACTTGAGTTATTGACTTTTGGGTGTTTGGTTGCAATGACTTGACTAGTTGCCAATATTCATCCCAGTCATTTAAGATGAGAACCAACCTTCATGTTGTTCATAATACTCTTCCCTCATTTGATTTCATGCTAGTCTCTATTCAATAGGCAATCATGGTTTTCATATTGTGATTGTGATTGTGAGTGCTTTGAATACAAGCTCTTCTCATTTTAAGGTGTCCTCTTCATTGTTGAACTTATGCTCTTTTGCTTTAATTCAAGCTATCTTCTCTTTTGAATCCAAAATATAACACTCTATGATGTAATTTGAAAAGTTTCTACCATTTGGAGACATATATAAGAACATAGAAAATGTCATATAAATATTAGGGAAAGGTGTGTGAAACTCAAACATGCAAACATTTAAGAGTGGTGATCTACATCAATCCATGCACACATGAAGACATAACTCGATCAAAAACTCATATTAGGATGGTTTTGGTGAGACAACTCAAACATGTGACAATATTGGAAAAGAAAGGAGATAATCATATTACAAAAAATATAATGTACAAGGTGTGGTCAATGAAATTAAGTAGCAAACGAGCGCCACATAACCATTATTGGATAGTGTGACCTAAACTAAGCCTAGTACAAGGTCTTATACTAATGGTGGTTTTTCTAACTTTTGGCTGCCGCTTCTTGTTCTTTTACCGCCATTTTTTTGCTTGCATGGCCTTCATGTTTTGGAAAATCTTTGCTCCACAATTGTAGCCAAGGTTGGAATAAGGGGCCACTATGATACATTTAGGAGGCCGACAAGGGCTTGAATTGTAGGAGGATGAATTCAAATGGGATGTCATTTTGGAAGACAATTGCCTTGCACTTCTACCTAAGGCGTAGAAACTCTCCGATTCGATAAATTAGGTGCCTTTGGAATAGGTTGGTACCGGATTGGACGTAACCTACAAACCGATGGAACAAGGCGGGGTTAGTTTGAGGAGGAAGGCCGAAAACTATGACTAACAAAGGAACCTTGAGACTTGAGACTTGTGATGGTCAGGGCAAGGTCGGCATGGGTGGGCAATGTGTCATGGGGAGGAATGGGGACAACCGCATTTGATGTTGGTCGAACAATAATCGCAACCGATGGTGAGGCGCCATTTTACCGCCAGAGGGATAGGGGAGTCCCGGCCACAATCGTGCAGACATGTGACCATTTTGAGTGGTGACGGCGATGGCGATGGCGAGGGGCAAAATGTTTGCTTGGGTGGGGGGTTGTCCACAATGTTGGCATCTAGAGGGTCTTTGGAATAGTCGATCGTGGACGCCGCATCGTAGAAGAGGCTTTGCAAATTGGAGTCACTAATAGCTTGGACCAAATCCTCAAAAAATTGGTTGACAAGAAATAACCCAAAACACGAGGATGAGGGGGAGAAGCGGGGAATATGTGGAAACCAATATACATTCAAAACATAACTACACACGACCAAGAAAATTAAAATTATCTCAAATAAGTTTAAAATATTTTGTGTGAGCGTACAAATCTCTATGCATGTAATCCTTGGGATCCATGTATTTATCGCATAATGGATTACTCTGTACGAATTGGGGACAAGCAGTTTGTGCCCTATGAGCGCATGAAAGTGTCTCCCAAGGTTCATAAAAAACCGGTCTTGGACCTTCCCGACTGTCCACGTGGGGCACACTATGTAGTTGGAGGTGGGGTTCAAGATATTCTTGGAAGGGTTGTTGTCACATGTGGGCCGCTAATAATGAAGACGTCCTATTATGATGGGGGGGGGGCGTTGGTCCCAGAATATGGTTTCAACACCTTCAAGTATTGGTTGACAGGGGGGTTCCCCATCTTCCTTATAACCCTCCCCTCCAAGGTCAACAATGTCATACACGACTCTTGCCCTAGGACCATGGAAGGGGGCTTGATCCTCTTGAATATAAATTCTACGAAGGCCTAGATGTTCTCTGATTTCATGGAGCTCGAGACGGTTACCCATCATTTGGATTGGGTAATATGAAGGAGACGGCGGAGTCCGGGCCAAAGGTGGACAAGCTTGCTCTTGGTGTATGTTGGGAGCTCACCATGGTCCATGTTCTCAAGCCTAGAGAAGGGGACCATGGGCACCCTAGGACAATGCTCACATTGGACCAAGTTGTTGAGGTCTAGAATCAACAACCGCCGCTTGACCACCATGGTAGGGGTTGGCAAAATTGGGGGAGCAACTGTGCCGTTCTCCATGCAATACGGAGATGAGCAAAGGGGACGGCTACATTATGCTAAGTCCATTTGAAGCATTATTTAAACATGACTTGAGCATGTGAAATATTGCCAAGGAAGAGAAACTAGACTACATGTCACGAACCATTCAAGGGGGCAAACAAATCAACAAATATATTCAAACATGGCCTTATATAGGGAGGCCAAAATGAATGAATTACATCTGAAATCTCTATGCACAATTTCTCTAGAATCTAGTTTGAATGAGGAATTCAACATTTCCTAAGACACGATCTACAAAAATGATATTGCACTGCAAAGGTCAACCCTCAACCTTAGACGGTATAACCCTTTGTTGACCCGGTTACATGAACATCACACCTATAAGCAGGGGTGTTTTTTCACAAGGTCCCTAACATGTCTAGGGACATGTTCATAAAAAAAAACATTTCCAGTGGACGGGTTCTTAGAAAATGAACCGGTTTTGGGACCTGTCAAATTCACTTTGGACGGGTTCTAAAAATAACATTTTTTAAATTTTAAAAATGGTACAAATATCAATTACGTTATGTCATATATGACATGTGAATATAAGCATAATGCAATCAAACCATTAATACCCAATCAAACTATCAATCTTGAAGTGCTTGATTCACCTGCATACATTAATTCATCAACCACAAAATTTAGAACCTTTTTAACATAATGTCAAAGATTACAATTGAAGGTAAACTTAGTAATTGAAACTCATACATTGACCCAACAACTTACAAGCTCAACCCTGCAATTTGCTAGGGTTTAACTCGAATTGACAGAAATTTCCTGCACAACCCTCGAATCTGCACTCAACCCACAACAAAAGAGAGGAATAAGACTCTCAAGATTTAGGATGCTAATGAATCGAACATATGCAACTGAAAGCTAAAGCAACTGAGAGACCAGTGAGAGATAACTTGATTGCAGTCGTCAAATGAACCGGTTGAGTTTGAGAAAACACCTGTTGAAGTTCAAGATTGCAGGAGGAGATTGTTCTAGCGGCACTCTCCAACTTCTTGAATTCGAGTTAGTTTCAAATGAACCGGTTGAGTTTGAGAAAACACCTGTTGAAGTTCAAGATTGCAGGAGGAGATTGTTCTAGCGGCACTCTCCAACTTCTTGAATTCGAGTTAGTTTCAAATGAACCGGTTGAGTTTGAGTGACTGAGTTTGAGTGACTGAGTGACTGAGTCTAGTTCAGTTTCTCTGAACTAGTCTGTGGACAAACAGACAAAATGGGGCAATGGCAGGCTGGCAAATTGGTAATTATAATAGAAAAAACAGAAATGAACAAAGATAGTAAGATACTATTGTTTCCAAGTGGCAAGTGCACCAATCACATGTCGACATCTTTCGGGTTATCTTTATCGATTTGTTTTTTCCTTTAACCTTTTCATGGACGGGTTGGTTTAGAAATTACCGGTTTTGGGACGGGTTGTTTTTTCTTCAACCTTTCCATGGACGGGTTGGTTTTGAAATTACCGGTTTTGGGACGGGTTGCAATTTTTTTTGCCTTTCAATTCGAGGTTTTGGGACATGGATGGGTAAAAACTTTGTGAAAAAACAGCCCTACCTATAAGGGCCACTTCACACACAAGGCTGAAGGCCCTTGACCATGGCAATGTAAGAGCTCTCATTGGTCGAAAAGGCGGAGACCGTCCAAGTTCACTTCACACTAGGAGGTGAAGGCCTAAAGGCCCAAAGAAAAGTTCGTGGATGAAAAGTCTACATGGAGTCCTACATGGCTAGTTGTGGATAAGGGTGCATGGTCTACCGGAATTTGCGTCAGACCCACCTCCAAGAGGTGGGCTTGATGCAAATTCCGGGAGACCATGACTTTTTTAATATTTTTTCCAACAGGACAGATTTCAGGACAGACTGCATGGCAGATTCCAAGACAATGGGCTTATTAACTAAAATGAGACAAATGGTCCGCTCATTTTAATGTGGGAACGTGATGGGAACGTCATATTTGCAAGTTTGTTCACCCGAGAAAATAACCGTAGAGGTTCCTTAAACCACAACAATGTATTCCAATGAAACCAGGCAAACAATCAACTGGCATATGGAAGATCCCATCAATGACGACAAAAGGATTGACCCTACACGCCAAGGGTGAACACCCGTGCACAATTTGCCTCCCACCATGCACATTGGATGACTCCCACATATTAATCATGTTGGAAAATATGACAAATCACATGAAGTCTCACAAAAATGTAGCCTTTACAAGTGGTAATTTGAACATCCCCGGGAAAATTGTCAATTGTCTCTAATTAATGCTCACAAAATTAAAATTGAGCATCAAACATTATAGATGGTATCACCCTGGGGTGCCCACCCACGAGTGTTCACCCTACGACATCGAGGATTGAGCAATGCACCTTTAATCACCGAGGTCTTCTGTTGGTACCCCATCCTCGAACGTATCTCCATCAGTCATTTTCTCACCTCTGACGCATCAATCCAAATTATCCTTTGCGAAAAGAATTTGCCGAGCTGGGATGAGAACATTGTCATCGGACGCATTCCTTTGTCTTGCCCATGATGCCACAACACAATCTAGGGATTGATGAGCTGGTGGATATTCCTTGAGCCTCGTCCATCGAAAACATTTGGCCGTGTCCCATTCCTCATAACGTTCGTCTAAGGTCTTCTTGTTCCTTTGGCCAAGGAGCGGTACATAATATACAATCTCAATGGAACGAGGATGAGGACCAAGATGTGCCAAATTGGGCTCAGAAATCACTCATCCCATCCAAACTGGGTTTGGACAATCCTCACTAGGACGTAGTAACACATAATGGCCGACCCTGATATGTGCGCCGGGACGGAAGGACTCAACAGGTCGAGAGCTAGCTGGCCCCACGTAAGCATAGTCAGTGACGTTTTCCTCAAGTAGATGCACATTATCCACATGTAGGGTTGGTGCAATGGAGAACCGTGTAGCAGGCCAGAAAGGATCGCTAAGTTCAGATGGAGTTGGTAGTAAGGGATGATCCATAGCCGCAAGCACATTCTCCCAATATACAATTGTTGGCGCAATGGACTCCATATATTGACTGGAACTATCTTGATCTGCCGTATCCTTCCAATACTTAATAAATCCTTGCACTCCAAGCTTTATGTTCACAGAATCTTTCATCTCCCTTTTTGGCACGGGACCGGGACACCCTACAAAATGCCACACACAATGAGCTTGGAGCATTACCATGGCCTAACTGCCCAAGGGTGAACCCCCGTGGGCCACTTCTTGAGCTTACCAAGGCCTAACTGCCCACGGGTGAACACCCGTGGGCCACTTCTTGAGCTTACCAAGGCCTAACTGCCCACAGGTGAACACCCATGGGACACATACTTCTCATCATGTATTTCCTACGCAATTCCAACACAAAACCAAGAAGGGACAGACTAACCTAGAGGGACCATGGTCTTCTTTGTGATAGGGTCCACATTCCAAAGAGCAATTCCCCCTTCTGGGACCCAGCTTGGATCTGTACAATACACTTTGTACTGCATCAATGGCACTCCTTGAGGGTCCACATAAAAACGGAATTGGTGCGCCTTGGAATGCCCAATGAGTCGATCTTGACCAAACTCATTGTAGTATCCCTTCACCCATTCCTTGAAATCAGCAACCTCGTGGATTAAGGAGGGCACAATAGTTGGATCACCAGCAGCCATGAACGAGGCCATGAGGTCTGGTAGTGTATGGCAATCCTCAATCTTCAGCCTTTGTCCAAACCTCACGAACATTGCATCCACATCCTCATGCGTATGTCCAACAATTAGAAAAGACACTTTGACTTCCCGAAAAATTCCCTTTGCAGTCAGAATTGACCAAAACAACATGTTGTATTTTGATTTGTTGTCTTTAGCACAATTGTCCATTTGAACCAGCAGGAGGGGTGGCAAACTTGTAGGTGGGATAACTTCGGGCGGCGCCAATGGAAGTACTCCTGAACACTTCTCTACACCAACCACCAGTGCGTCGTGTAAAGGATCACCTATAGAAGAGATAGGAATGTGTCGACTAGAGCAGACTGGTTGTACCTCAAGTTGACAAAGCAACTTCATAATGGAGGTAATAGTGAAGTTGGCATCGGATGGGTACATATCAAGGACATAATGCGCATAATTCACATCTGAGTGACCATGTGCAATCATCCCCGCAATGGATATTGGGAATCGCTCGTATTTGTCAACACGTTTGTTCTTGTGCGCGAAAACGGGAAGCGCCGTTTTCCCATAATCCATTTTGTCATGGATTATACAAAGCACCTCATTGGGGGCATACTTTGACAAAATCCTATCTTTATAGTAATTGTTCCTATGAGCCTCCTGCAGTGCTAGATGACGAAGGCTAGCATTCGAGATGGCCAAGTGACCAGGTGTGTTCTTTGTGTGTATTCGCAACAAATCCTTGAACGCTGCGCAAGTTCCACAACGAGAGAAGTTGTCACCGGGGCTCTTTATCACATACTGCTTGTAATGTTGTCGATGTATGCGGCTGAAACTCGACATAGAGATAGGCGTGTACCCTAGGTCTCCGTCCAAGTTGTTCACTTCCTGCAACAGATTGGACCACGTTGTTCCCACAGGGAGCATCTCCGTTCCTATCTTTTCACCAGTGGGAAGAGTCCGAGTCATATGGGGCATGGTGTCCGCCCTACCCTCAACCAATACTCCAAGGGTGGCTCGTGCCTGCACTGTATTCGCCCTAGGTTTTCTGGTTCCAGTATTTCCATGATCTCAGGATCTGACCCCCATCAAGCTTTCGGCCTTGTTCCTATTATATTGTGCCCTTGATATCATAAAGATGCTCATCCATGCACGAGTGCATATTGTTCTCCCTTCCAAAATAACCGTCTCAAGACCGGTTTGCTCATGTTTCTGGATGGTTTGGAACACCGACAGGGCTACGAGCTTTCGAGCATTGAATGGCAATGCGAAGTAGTGCTCCCGAATACTAATCACCAAAGGCCTTGGGAATACCTGGCAACAACGAGCAGAACAACAATCCACCGCTGATAACATCCGCGCATGCTCCTCAGTGGCTCCCCAAATTTTCTTCCCAGGTGGCCGAGGTGCACACATCCTCGCAGTGTTGTATTGGCGTTTTCCAAGCAAGTGCCGATGACTTTGAACTTCGCGAGTCGCATTATGATGGACCAACAATATTTCCGCCAATGTATGTCCTTCAAATTTGGTGAGTGAGAGTGGCCAGCGGTGCAGAGTATTCTCCCAATCCCGCGAGATAACATTGTCAGTTGGATTCAATATAATAACTCCAACATCCTCAGCCCCTAGGATTCTATTGTCTACACAATCCAACGGATTTGTGTTGCAAACCAATCCATCACACAAAGCATGGCCCTCATCATCAAAGAGCACAACGGCCTTCCCCTTCAAGTCCGTCCTCGACAGTCCAATGTAATCTGAAATCTGAAAATCAAAATCAAAGTATGTCAACATACATTGAGCAGTACCTCACTTCACAAATACCAATTGTAGTATGTGTTGCCTATCATATCCCCATTGAAAGAATGCCCCTTATCACTAGTATGTTACTCATAAAAACAAATGGGTTAGAACTGAAGTAGACACCATTAACCTTGTTCGAGAGTGGCCCACGGGTGATCACCCGTGGGCCCCCAACCGGTTCGAGAGTGGCCCACGGGTGAACACCCGTGGGCTCCCTAACCAGTTTCGAGAGTGGCCCACGGGTGAACACCCGTGGGGACCCCAACGAGTTTCAAGAGTGGCCCACGGGTGAGCACCCGTGGGGACCCCAACGAGTTTCAAGAGTGGCCCACGGGTGAGCACCCGTGGGGACCCCAACGAGTTTCGAGAGTGGCCCACGGGTGAGCACCCGTGGGGACCCCAACGAGTTTCGAGAGTGGCCCACGGGTGAGCACCCGTGGGGACCCCAACGAGTTTCGAGAGTGGCCCACGGGTGAACACCCGTGGGGCCCCAACCGGATTCGAATGTCCCCCACGGGTGAACACCCGTGGGCCCCCAACCGGTATCGAGAGTGGCCCACGGGTGAACACCCGTGGGGCCCCAACCGGATTCGAATGTCCCCCACGGGTGAACACCCGTGGGCCCCCAACCGGTATCGAGAGTGGCCCACGGGTGAACACCCGTGGGGCCCCAACCGGATTCGAATGTCCCCCACGGGTGAACACCCGTGGGCCCCCAACCGGTATCGAGAGTGGCCCACGGGTGAACACCCGTGGGGCCCCCAACCGGTTTCTAAAGTCCACCACGGGTGAACACCCGTGGCATACCATGCCGTACGGGGTTGTACGGTCTCATTGTGGCCACGGGTGCACCCGTGGGAAAATGTAGGTGCAAGTTAGGGATATGTCACTAACCTCTTCTCCCATGTGAGGCACGCTCTCCATGGTTGGTCGTCAAGGGTCAAGGGGGGTGGACTCAAATGAGGAGAAGGAAATGGCCACCCATATGGTGGACTTTATATAGGTTGTGAGCACGTCCTCCATTTGAACATGAGGAAGTACAAGGCATTCCCACCAAATTTGCAAGTTCGTAGACGTCATTCCCTCATTTCCAACCCGCCAATAGGTAATCACGTACTCAACTACCTCATGTTGAATAATGATGACCATCGGTAGTGGGGTTCTACCTCGTATGTAAATGGAGTACAACTTTGTTACAAGGCGACGGAGAGTCTTTGCGGTACCAATGATCATTGTGTAACCTTTGCAAGTTTGCATACACCTCATACCACTACCGACCATTGTGACGCCAAATTTTCATAAGCGCAACAACAATATAGTTGATTATATGCACAAGGATCGTGTGTAACTAACCTATGACGAGATGAAATTGATGTAGAATTGCACAATTCTTCTTTTGACGCATGACAATTAAGGGGTTATTAATCAATTATAAATGCACTTGTGGATTATTTCAAAGTACTATAGGGTATAGAATAATAGGTAATTTGGACTTATAAGTAATGGAGCCCCTTCTTAGTTGTCTACATAAATTTAAATCTTCAACATTCCTTTTAGAGATATGAACCACCTAAGATATAAGACCATGCAATGGGGCAATGGAATAAATGCACATAAAGGTCTACTTGATATTGTGACATGACCTTGGGTTTCTATCATAACCTTAAACCCTAAACTTAGATACTACCATTCACTATTAAATTGCACAAATAGATGGCCCACAACTTTATGGAAGATAAGTTACATAACAGATCTTCAATCCCAAGGAATAACATTATTTGTAAGATGTCCAACATTGAGTGATGCTAAGTGTGCAATGAATTTGAGCTCCCCATGTAATATGTGGGCTCTCAAAACGATAGTCACTACTCAATCATGGCTAGAGTCTAATATGAATAACCTCCATATACTCTAATGCTATAAACTCTAATTGTTGCACCATAGGTAGGTGTCATGGGATGAATCAATACAACCTCTATTGAGGGGAGGGAGATCCAAGGGAGGGGCAGTTGAAAAATAACTTCCAAGCCATGAATCACAAATAAATTCAATAACATTTGATTGTAATTGCACATCTTATTGATGCACTTGGGTTATATTTGAATAACCCAATGAAGGTTATTTGAAGAATTGGGTTATTTGAATAACCCATGAAGGTAGTGGAGGCTTTTTTTTTTTGGTTGATGGGTGTCATTTTTGTTTTCTAGTTGTGACAAATACATATTAACAAGATCCTTGTGTTCATGGCTTGGAAGGTGTGATTTGTTTGCAAATCACACACAAGTGATTCTTATCCCAATTCAAATAAATTTGTTATTGAATAATATTGAATATTATTTGGTCCGTGACACCTAATTCGATATGAGTAGGACACAAATAGATGGCGAGCAACTATGAAGGTCCAACACTAAGTGGCCTACCACACTTTCGGGTTTAGGGTTTAGGGTTTAGGGTTATTTATTTCCTTAGCATTTTCAACCCTAGGTTAATAGAAAAAGGCCTTGCATTTCATATAATTCCAAAATACACGTTCTTCCATTCCCTATAGTACTTTAATGATGTGCATTGCCATTTATGATACCCTATATTATTCTAAGTCCTTTTGTTCATTTTTAACGTGGGCCACTGTAATATTATTGTGCTTGCCGTGCCTTGCCTTACATTGGTTTTTCATCCAAATATGCAGATGAAAAATCCACAGTAATGGGTATCCCTATTTTGAAGGGAATGCTATGGAATATTGTTGATGGTCCATTGACCCCTTGTTAATACTCACATCGTACATCAACAATATCACCAAAGTGAAATAGCAGTTGGTTGAAGGCCTCGTCACGTACGACTTCACACTATACTTGAGGAGTTCTGATCATCATATGTGTACCAATGCACAATCTCAATATGATATTCTTGTCCAATAATTCGTTAGTGAGTAAGTTCCTTTGGATTTCAAGTTCATGTTCCCTTAAAGCTTTAATGTCAAGGCTAATACCTATTTGTAGTCATTCACATAGGGTATCATCCAAATATGCAGATGACAAACCCACAGTAATGGAAATCCCTATTTTTAGAGTGAAATGAGGAATTGAAACCATTTATGTTTAAGTTATCGTGTGCAACAATGCCATACAATATGTATCTGAGGACCTTTCTTAACCTTCACGTGAAAGGGGGTGGGGAATGGAAAAAGAATGTCCATAACCGTACTTCGGGCAAACTCAAATACCTTGTACTCCAATCCCATAATTTAAATTCAAGGTTACGCATATTCTCCATATGGTCGTTCGGACCAACCGCATGTTCAAAGCATGTTTTGGGAATGTGCGATTGACCTTGGTATGTTCTAACAAGAATCTATGCTAAAGTGTGGTTATGATTAAGTGCGCCGTACTAATCTTAGTATGCTAAGCCTAAGAAGATGGCTGATTATAAATATTAATAACTATTAGTCTTAAGTTATTTTAAGTTTTATTGATTGCTAGTGATTATTTTGATTACTATTATTCACTATTGGTTACTATTAGTCACTATATTATCATAATATGTGGAAGTTCCATGTTTGAATTTAGTGTTAGCAAGTATAAGGTGAAAAAAAATGTAAAAATTAGCAATGATATAAGGAGAATTCCTTCTCATCTCCAAACATATTATCTTCAAACACTAATTGTCAAGAAATTGAATCTAAGTGTTGAACATGGTAGGGCGGTAACAACACTAAATATAATCCAACACTAAGTATCAATTTTTGTGTACTATTAACGGTTGTATTGTGCATATGTACTGTCCTCCATTGCTATGTCTCAAACATACAATGTTGGAACCAAAAAACAATTACCACGGTGACATTAAATGCCATATGACACTAAGGGTCATATACATTTTGTATGAATTTTTTTATACATGCATGTTCTTATCGAACATGTGAACATAGGGCCTTTCAGGAAGTAATAAGATGATATGGACTATATTGACGTGGCCTCCGGGTACCACTGTCCAGATACATTGGGTTCACGGGTACAGCGAACATGGGGTACATCTTCAAACACTTATTGTCAAGAAATTGAAAATAAGTGTTGAACATGGTAGGGCGGTAACAACACTAAATATAATCCAACACTAAGTATCATTTTTGTGTATCATTAGTTATCTTACTACACTAAATAGGTTGATTAGTGTTGGAAACACTAATAGTCGATGGAAACGCTAAATGTCAATTGTCTTCATAGTGTTAGAGCACTAAATGTCAACTCTAACACTATTTGTACCAATTAGTAACTTTGAATATTTACAAAAGTGCATTTAGTGTTAGATGACATTTTTTGTGGATCTTCAAATGAAGAATTGGAGGAATTTGCTAGGAATATGCTAGGAATCTTAACACTAATTGTACTTTCAAGTGACATTTAGTGTTTTGGGTAACTATTGGCTCTAACACTAATCTTCATCTAACACTAATCTACATATTTAGTGTAGTACTC
This sequence comes from Polytrichum commune, assembly GCA_950295325.1. NCBI lineage: Eukaryota > Viridiplantae > Streptophyta > Polytrichopsida > Polytrichales > Polytrichaceae > Polytrichum > Polytrichum commune. Next base: position 51,840,257 of record OX485807.1, read on the forward strand.
TCATTAGTTGAGATGTGAAAAATATCTTAATTTTACTAATAATTAGTTATCTTACTAATATGTATTTATCTCACTACGTAATATTAGTTATCTTCCTAATTATACTTAGATATCCAAATAATTGCTTTTGATTATCTCACTAATACTGAGTTATCTCACTAAGTACTACCAGTTTTCTTCCTAATACTCAGTTATTTTACTAAGTATTGTTAACTAAACTACACCTACTTAGTATGGCGAACATTACTAAGTACAATTAATTTTTTTATGGCTACCTCCCAATACCATCATACCGGCCACGCCCGGCCAATTCGTACTTTAGCCGTCAAAACCCATATCCATTCACATCTGGACATGTCATACGTCATGTCCCTTCGTCCTAGGCGTCATTAATGATGTCCATTCACTCCCACCCTCTCGCAATTATGGCGTATCTTGATTCGCACCACCTCCCTCTTCTCTCTCATTCCCTCTCATTCTCAACTTCGAATTCCTCCTCTCTTTCCTTCACCTCTCGAAAAATTTCTGGAGGTAGGGTTCTTCCACTCCACGCCCTCAACTCCGGAAGTGAATTTCCTTCTCTCCTTGAATTCCTACTCTTCATTCCACTCTTTTTCTTGCTTCTCTTATGCACAAAAGTCTGGAATAGATGCAGGAAGTAGTTTATTGAACAATGAGATAGTTTCTTGCACAATGAGATAGTTTCTTGCACAATGTGGTTGTTTCTTGCTCAATCCACCACGTGTGAGTGCTGAAATGTGGAGAATAGTGAGGCGATTCTCAAGCAAGTGGAGGATAGCTGAATTCCAGGTGTTGTGAGAGACAACAAGCTTGCAGGTATATTCACTTCTTCAATCTTCTTCTTCAATCTTCTTGCAGGTATCTTCACTTCTTCAATCTTCTTCTTGCACTTCTTCAATCTTGCATTGTCCATAATTTTGTTGCATTCTGACTCTTTCATTCTTGTCAATCTCTTCATATGTCGTCAATCTCTTAGTATTATAAGACTGAATCTGTCATTCTCTTCAATGTCTCTCAATCCACACGAATTGCTCAAGAAAATTGATGTGAATTTTGTTGCATTCTGACTCTTTCATTCTTGTCAATCTCTTCATATGTCGTCAATCTCTTAGTATTATAAAACTGAATCTGTCATTCTCTTCAATGTCTCTCAATCCACACGAATTGCTCATGAAATGTGAGAGGAACTCTCAAATGAGAATGCAAGGAGTATGCCACTTTGTTTAGGGTTTTGCGAAAATTGATGCCTGATTGTAGGTTTTAAATTGAATCACAGTCCCCCATGATTTGCGAATGTAGGGTTTGTCTGAATCACATGCGTATGTGTTTTGATATGTGCAGGAACCAATATTGGATCTGCACAACAATTGTAATGGTCCCACCAAAGAAACCAGGTAAGTTTCATGTATATTATTCGGAATTCTTCTGCCAGTGTGAATGCAGTCTTTTGCGAGTTGAATTCCAAGTGCCCAAAACTTATCTGTTTTGGAGACGCTCACGGGTGAGTACCCGTGGGCCTCCAAACTCATCTGCTTGGGAGAGGCTCGCGGGTGAACACCCGTGAGCCTCTCAACTTGTATGTTTAGAAGAGGCTCACGGGTGAGCACCCCTGGGCGTCTCAACTCATCCGCTTGGGAGAGGCTCACGGGTGAACACCCGTGGGCCTCTCAACACATCTGTTTGGGGGAGCCCACGGGTGAACACCCGTGGGCCTCTCAACACATCTGTTTGGGGGAGCCCACGGTTGAACACCCGTGGGCCTCTCAACTCATCTGTTTGGGGGAGCCCACGGGTGAACACCCGTGGGCCTCTCAACTCATCTGTTTGGGGGAGCCCACGGGTGAACACCCGTGGGCCTCAAGAGAACAATTCTGTTAGATGAGTTTGAGGATTGATATCGTATGTTTGGGAGAGCCCACGGGTGAACACCCATGGGCCTCTCAACTCATTTGTTTGGGGGAGCCCACGGGTGAACACCCGTGGGCCTCTCAACTCATCTGATTGGGGGAGCCCACAGGTGAACACCCGTGGGCCTCAAGAGAACAATTCTGTTGGACGAGTTTGAGGATTGATATCGTATGTTTGGGAGAGTCCACGGGTGAACACCCGTGGGCCTCAAGAGAACAATTCTGTTGGATGAGTTTGAGGATTGATATCGTATGTTTGGGAGAGCCCACGGGTGAACACCCGTGGGGCTCTCAACTCATGTGTTTGGGGGAGCCCACGGGTGAACACCCGTGGGCCCCAAGAGAACAATTCTGTTGGATGAGTTTGAGGATTGATATACTTGAATCGAGATTGGGTGATAAAAGATCTAGACATAGATTTGTAATAGACAATTGTTGTTTCATTCAGGTGAATATAGGTGTTGAAGTATTCCGGTATATGAATAGACATGGCAAGAACTAAGCAAACAGCACGTAAAGGTATAAGCACAATACCTATGTGCACTTCCATCTTTTGTGATTCATAAATTTCGAGATGGGATTTTATAGTATGCGGATTACTAACAATTGCATTTTCATCTACAGTCTCCGGAGGATTGGGCAGAGCGGTGAATTACGAGATTGAGGTATTGGGACCTGAAGTGAAATGGTTCATGCAGTACAGTGGCTTCGGTGAGACAACAGTATTGTCGTTGTACACAAAAACTGGTCCTAATTCCAAATGGCGAAAATATCTGAAGGCGAAGCAGGTATTGGATGTTCAAGCAGATGGACAACGTGTATTGATAATGTGCAAGTCCTCAGAAAGGAAGAAGGACTTCAAGGTTGCTGGCTTCGTGGAGTCTTTCTCCTACGCGGATGTGAATGAAGAGCTCAACAACGAGGGCGAAAACATCCGCTTATTGAACTGTGAATTTCTCACCTATTGCATAGAATACTGCAAGACAAATGTGCACACGAGGAGCGTGGAGGAGAGATCAGTGATGATTGAGCAAGACTACAAATCTGCTCTAAAAAGAGTGCAGGTTATAGTTGAGGAGGCAAAGGCGGCAAGGTTGGAAACGTCTTTGAAGAAGAAACAAATCCGCGATGGGAAGAGGAAGGATCCCGGGGATGGCCGAACCGAGACATCTAGGAAGAAGACGAGACCTGCTGAAAGACAAGAATTGGTAATCGAAGAGACTCCCAGCAAGGACATTGTGTCGAAGAAGGGGAAGAAGAAAACTTCCGAAGAGGGTCCCTTCCTTGAACTCGAGAAGATTCCGAAGCGTTCACCCCAAGGACCTCCAGACAAATCGGTTGGAGACAGGTTGATGGATATGATTATATTCAAGAATAAATACGACAAGGTGTGGATATTCGGCGAAGGCGTCAATGGTTTCGTCAGCATCGATAATATAGAGCGGGGAGATGCAGGGTACAATTGCCGTCCCATTTTTGAGGCGCACTTGAGGGAGATGAAGACGTGGTTGTTCAACTATGCCTTCATTCCGAAGATCCACCCCAACTTCTTGACAATTGTTCCATCCGATAGGCGGAGAAAACCGTCAAAATTTGCGGACGTGCAGAACAAAACTTTTCATGTGGTCAACGGACAACACACCTTAGCAGCCTGTCGGGAGTATGTGAATGACCCCAGCAGCACAGAGGAAGTGAAAAGTTTCTTCTCGAAATGGCTGTGCAACGTTGTCTGGGCCCCCGAAGGTGATGACGACCCTCTGTTCCACCTATCTGGCGTATTGAACCTCGACACGGAATATAGAAAGCATTTTCCATCGTTTACGGAATGCATTCAACACTCTCGGAAGACATGGATAAGGCGTGGAAGACCTGCGCGTACCGCACGCGAGAAGTCCAACAATTCGGAAGCCTTCAAGAAGTGGAAGGTATTTTCTACATCTTTTACATTTGAAATTTATTTAATTTGTTGGCACATAAATGATGTGGAGGCTATATCGATGGGTGTGTCCATATGTAGAATGCGCCCACGGGTGCTCACCCGTGGGCCTGTGCATCAACCTGGTTGATGCGCCCACGGGTGAACACCCGTGGCCCTGTGCATCAACTTGGTTGATGCGCCCACGGGTGTTCACCCGTGGGCCTTTGCATCAACCTGGTTGATGTGCCCACGGGTGTTCACCCGTGGGCCTTTGCTATCATAATGTTGCTATCATTGAGAATGCCTCTAATATTATGATTCACACAGGCCTTCATTACGTGCATAATGTGGACGTTCCGAGTTGAGAAGGAGAACAACTTGATAATGGAGCACGTGCTGCCTGTATTGAGTGATGACATATGGAGGAAGTGGGAGAGGGTGTTCACTGAATACGAGAGTGGGGACTATATAGATCCCAAAACAAGAGCTCTAGCGAAGGAGGCGAAAGGATTTAAGTCGAAGAAGTTGTGAAGAACGACATGAAGCAGTTTCGAGGATTGACAGAGATGGAACTCGACCTGGCTGCGGATTAAATCCTCGTCACCAGAGATGGAGAGGAGCACCCTCGACATACTTTGAAGACTGTGCGCGAATGGGCGGTTAATCGGAAGAAGAAAAATGAGACTTATATCGCAATGGCACAATGTCTTGTTCCGACCCCGTGTTATATAGTCAACGTAGAGCAGAAGGACACTATTGATCGGGAATTATGGAGAGTGTGGAAGCTTGCCAATAGGTTTGGCAAACTCCAGCGAGAACGACTGGTCGACTTACTTGGAGCGGAGTACCTTGTCAACGCTATGAATCCGACCAGGAAAAAACTACCTATTCCTAACCGATTTATAGAAGGGGTCAGAAACATACAGGGCTCGCATCCCACCGAGGTTAGGCAGGAGCATGTCGTGTTGTCTATTGACAACAAGTACAAAGTCGATGGTGGACCATTTTTGTCACCAGTATTGCATGCGTACATGGACACGAGGTTTCTTCCCGGCTTCAAGTCTGGATCAGACGGTGGTTTGCGCTTCAAGGAAGTAGTGGATTTCACTTTGAAAGGTCTTTGTCGCGATTATCCAAGTCTGGTCAGTTCACCCCGATTGTGGACTGTGGTGTCGGAGTTTCCAGACCGACATTTCATACACAATGTTCTCAAGACGCACTTGCCAAAAAATGTTAGATTTTGTGATGCAATTTACCGTGGGACGAAGGAGGAGAAAATTCCTTCCCGAGATTGCTTCTTCGAATCGAGTGCTCTGCGGATTACCACTTGCATATTTCCTGAATGGGGCGAAACGAGTTCGGAGGTGACTTTGCGGATCTGCGGATCTAAGAGAATGATTGATATGCATTATCCCGGACTTTACGAACGTTATTCCGACAAAAAACGTATTCCAATGAGGAGGCGAAGACATTGTTTAAGGGGGAGTTGAGGATGCAGACTTACATCGACATCATCAAGCCTTCACATCTCGAGGGCTCCTATTTCCTGAATATTTGCGGAGGCAATAAGGCGCATATAGTGGCTCATGTAAGTCTTACATAAAGTATCCCCTGACTAATAGTTTTCATTTTTGAGTATGCATCTATCTGTTTGCATGAGCTCGGCTCATAACCCCCACTTGGTTGCATGGGCCCACGGGTGAGCACCCGTGGGCTTTGTCTCTCATTTTCTGGCATTAGCCCACGGGTGAACACCCGTGGGCTATGTCTCTCATTTGCTGGCATTAGCCCACGGGTGAACAACCGTGGGCTATGTCTCTCAGTTGCTGGCATGAGCCCACGGGTGAACACCCGTGGGCCTTGGAACCTGCTAGGTTAGACTAATGTGTGAGGTTCCCAATAAGGATAAATTGAATTTACATTTCTGATTGATAGGATATTTCTCATGCATTGTTATTTGCAGGCCATGGGTATGAAGGTTGTCAATATTGTGCCTGTTGAGAGCATGGATGTGGCGATGCTTAAAATGCTTTTAGCATTTGACTGGAGCCTTCAAAGGTGGAATGAAGAAGGAAATGTACAGGAGTTGGAAGAAGAAGAAATTCGCACAGATGACGATACGATCGTTGAGCGCGAGATAAGGAGGAAGCGTGCGAATGTTCCGTCCGAGGAGGATGAAGACGAGGAGGAGGAGGAGGAAGAAGAGGAAGAAGAAGTGGGGGAGGAAGATAACGTAGTCTTTGGCTTGGGGGAGTCTGAACCTGAAGAGGAAGAGGCAGAAGTAGAGGAAGAAGAAGTTGAAGAGGAGCAGGAAGTGGAAGAGGAGGAGGAGGAGGAGGAGGTAGAGGAGGATGTTTTGGACGACGCAATTGATGCTGCAATTGCGAATGCCATGAAGGAAGCTGAGATGGAGGTCTTGAACTTTAAGGCGTCTTCCATGGTGTTGTCCCCGGAGGACATGTCCCTAATGGCCATGTCCCCGGAGCATGTACCCCACGGGTGCACACCCGTGGGGGTTGTGGAGGGGGAGCGCGAGGGTGAGGCGCACGTTGAAGCTTCCAATGTCAAGGAAGTTCGACAACAACCCTTGCACAGGGACCAACTCCCTGTGGGATCTGTTTCGTCTAGGATCCCATCTACACCCGGCCGCGGGTTTGCTCTGTCAGATTCAGGGGGACGTAGTGATGAACAACTTCCTGTTCACTCTAAGGATGTATCGGACGAGGAGGAGCGTATTCATTCAGCGCCCGAAGTTCATTTGGAGGCTAATCCTGCTGGATTGCCTACATCAAAAAAGTCTGCCAGGAGTAAGGTGAAAGCTCCCCGAAGGGGACATTCATCTCTTCGTCCCCCTGAAGTTGGGGATCATCCTCGGTCTTTGGAGGCGATGGATCATTCTGGCTTGGATCGCGAGGTCGAGTCGGGCCAGGCAGCGGATGTGGAAGATGTTTTGCCGGATACAATCATGGCCGAAGCTGAGAATGTTGAAGGGAAAAGCATCGAATTGAATGTCAGTTCGCCTGTGGAGGAGGTTGCCGCTGCTGTTCTGGAGGTCCTAGGTCAAGGGCGACCAATCCAGGATTCCGCTGCCGTTGTGGTTGCAGAGGAGCCTTCAGTAGCGGAACCATCTAATGAGGCTGAGGTGGTCGTTCGAACTGAAGTGATATATCTGGATAGTGATGACGATTTGCCCGAAAGATGCGTGGAGCTTGACGTGAAGGTGAAGGTGAGAGATCGAGCTCCGCCTCGGGTTCGGGGAACGTTTGCCGACTACATGACAGACGATTCCGAGGATGAAGGCTACGGGACGCCTGGTTACAACAGAGTAAAGCTGAACTTTGTTGATGACCCGCACCCGTTGTGGGCTGGGAGGCCTGACACGGGCAAGGATTCGGAGGGGAAGGACAAAGTGCATTTTGCTGTATATGTCGACAAACTTTTGGTGGAGGTTCCCGAAAACGTGCGACTCAATCTTGCGCTTTTGTTCAAGTCTTACGACTATCACAAGATGTTCGCTTATCTATCCACTCCGGCGTTTTGTGAAGCAGTGAAGGTAAAGCATGTTCTTCAAGCTGCTTCATTGAAGAAAATGAGGAAGAGATGGATAGAGTTCGAATCCCCAAAGCATCGTCAAGGACGAGGTCAATTCCCGGGTTCTTCGGCCGTTCAAGAGGGCAGTGTTGTTGATTCCACTATGGAGGTTATTGACATTGATGAAGTGCTTGAGTCACCTAGAAGGGAAGTGCATGTTGGAGCTGCTGAGTCCTCAAGCCCTCGCGACGGTCGTATTGCTGAAGGACAACCGGCAATTGCTGCGGATCCCCCCCACATTCAAGCTCCAGGTAATATATGCAGTCATATTTGAGTATTCCAAGTAATAGTGAGATAATTAAATGTAATTATTTGGATTACTTAGTAGTAGGCAAATAACTATGTGCTCACTTGTGGCCTCTTCTAAGCAAATGAGTTGAGTGGCCCACGGGTGAACACCCGTGGGCCACTCAATCTGAACTTGTGAGAGGCCCACGGGTGTTCACCCGTGGGCACTTGGAATATCCCAATATTAGGAATATAACTATATTCCACTCACATGTTCGTCTATGTTTTCATTTTACTTCTCAGTTATTATATTACTTCTCAATTCACCAGTGGGTTTTGATCTTTTGCCCACGGGTGTTCACCCGTGGGAGAAGCTGACATTGAATATTGTATCTCATAATTCTTGTGTGGATTTGGCAACAGGTCATTCAGCCAATGTTGATATAACCCCTTCGGTATGATAATCAATCCTAGCTGGCAAACGCAATTCATAAATATGCAGGCATACACATCTCTTGCTGTTGCATACACATAGCTATCGAGCATATTGTTTCCTTAGTTGACCATAATTGATAATCTATTTTTCCGTAGACAAAGATCCTATAAAATGACCTTCAGTTTTGTCATCGCCAGATCCTCACCTCTCCAAGCACTATTGTCCATCGGAGAGAGAAGATTTGGTTAGTGCTGGATGTCAACGGGATCCTTGTGAGGCCAACAAAGTGCAACAATGCGAACATGAGGAAGACTCTTGAATCGCAACATAGCCCCCTGGTAACTGGGGAGTTGGCTCCACTCTTCCTCCCGTATAGTGCCCTCATACCGCGGAAAGGATTACTCCGATTTCTGCGGTTTGTTCTTTCCAACTTCCATGTTGTCATCTGGTCGTCGAAGCTTATGAAGAATCTTCAGCCAATTGTCCGACACTTCTTCAAAGGTTGTAGACAGCCAGAGTATGTGTTTGGGCAAGAATTGTGTGACACTCTGAAGGATGAGAGAGGACAAGTTCTTCCTAGTCCAGTGAACGCCGATTCGAGCTTCTTCGTGAAAGACCTGAGCGCATTTATTGAGTGGAGCCGGACGCATCCAGTGCCGCACTCGAAGCCCCCAACTCTTAGAAATACATTACTTGTAGATGACTCCCCTTACAAATGCATCCCTAACCCTCCTGGGAGCTACATTAACCCGCCCCCATTTGTGTCAAACCAGAGCTTGGATCCTTTGCATAATTACCTGCAAAGGCTCTTGAGTTCTCAACAGTATGTGCCAGATTTTGTGGGGAGCAACCCTTATCCGTCAGGCCAGGGACCCTTCAATCTAGAGCTGCCTAGTTCATAGATTTTTAATCAGTCACTAGCTAGACATAAAACATTGACTTCTGCCCGTATAGTTCCAGAGGCGCAGATGACTATGTAGAACCCCCTGTTGGGGCCACCAATACTGCACATGTGTACTTAGTGTACATAATAATTGAAATAAGTGGAGTTGATACTTTGTTGCCTGTCTGCTGCATTTGCAAGTTGTTTTGTTCTTGTGGATTTGTTCATTCAAACATGTTGTGGTCATGAATGCTTCCACAATGGTTTTCTACTATGATGTTAGAGAATACCAGACTATTCTAAACCAGATTGAAAGACTGGCAGTGTCCCACGGGTGAACACCCGTGGCAATGTGGTGGTTGAGTCAATGTCACACGGGTGTTCACCCGTGGCAATGTGGTTGTTGAGTCAATGTCCCACCGGTGCTCACCCGTGGCTGTGGAGAGTTGTAGAGTCAAAGTCCCACGGGTGAACACGCGTGGCTATGTGGTAGTTGAGTCAATGAGTTTATTAGTCAACTTGGACTCTGAATATTGTGTTCTTGTTAATCATGGTTGTTATGGAGAACTTTAATGTGGATGACTTAGCCAGCTCCGATTTAATCTTTTTGCACATGTTCATCTTCTCTGTGGTACCAAGGGCTCCTCTTTGACACAATGTCTTTTTTCCATGCAATCTTATCTCCATGTATCCTAACAGCATTCCCCATTGCAAACGCGACCTTAGAACAATATTGCCACTCCCCCTCGTCGACAACGTGCTGCGAATTCTAGCCCCGACTCTGCCGAAGTGACATCTCCATGCCCTAAGGTAATTCAATATCCACATTACTTCCAACGAATTGTGGTTCTGTTTCATCCTAGTGATACTAATTTCATCATGTGATTTGTTGTGTTAGACACAGATGCTCCAAACTCGCGACGTTGCGGTTGCGGAGGCTGTTCCGGTCGCGGTTGAGGTTGTTGTTCCGGTCCCGCCCGTGGTTGCAGCGCCGTTCACACGAGCTCGGGCGAAGAGACACCTCGCTCTCCTAAGCACTCACCCCAGTTCACCCACGGGCTCAGGAAATAGTTATGGATGTTGGCGGTGTAGTTCGCCCAATAACACCTCATCAATGTCTGATTACGTGTCTGCAAGGGTGAAACAACTTCGGGATGCCACAGTTTTAATGAACGAGAAACAACGCCTTGAAGGCGTCAAGCGCAAGGAATGTAGTCTTCGTCAAAGACAAGGCCATGGCAAAATGTTGAGTAGGATTGCCAATTCATACTCCTCTAGTAGATAGCCTGACTTTTATGGACATAGATTGTCTACGGGTGTTCACCCGTGGTTACAACAATTGTTTGATTTTGTGACATATTTTGTGCCCATTGTGGCATTTATGATTCATTCAATATATTATTTGACCCTCACTTCTGTTGTCGGCTATTACTTGGAGACCTTCATTCATGTGTTATGGATATTGCGTCGTGTGTTGCATGGCTTTGGTTGGTCACGGTCGTTCCCTCGTGGTTAGTGTCATCTGTTGGAGGTCACGGGTGAACTCCCATGGTTACAGCTGGGTTCAGTTTTTCTTTTGGTAACAATATGCACTCTTGTAACTTATATGTACCAGCCACCGCGCATGAAATAGTGTGTTTGTTTTTCTTTTATAATCTTGATGAACATACTCTTCTTGTAAACCTTGTCAATGATGTCAATTTTATGGGTATTATCTCGTTATCCACGTTCCCAATGCACGTTCCCAATTGGCTCATAATGGCCCAATTGGCTCATTTTAGTTAATAAGGCCATGACAGATTCCAAGACAGACAAACACCACCAAGTAGTTATCTTAAATTGATAAGCTTGGAAACATATTATATTAAACCAAATCCTCCCCTCTTTTTCCGCCAACAAAATATGCAATGGTCCCGCAATATGGTTCATTCTCACTTCACACTATGCTTGAGGGCCAAAGACTACATAAAATGGCTTTCCCAACACCCATGGTACGGCCTTTGGATGAGAGTCAAGGGTCCTCACCATTACAAGGTCACGGCTCTTGGCTCATGTGTGAAGTGGCCCTAAGAATTGGACTTTGAAACAATCTTGAGAATCTAAATAATGTGAAAGTGGAAATTCCCATGTTAGTCTTGAATTTAGGCGTCTAATGGTATCCTAAAGTTGAATAGAAATGCCTTCTTCTAGGTATATTTGAAACTCCTCCAAGGTTCAAACTATCATCTAATTATAACACTTAATCTCCCAACACTATTTCCTAATCTTGATCCATCAATTGGATTCCTTAAACCATTTTGATATTATGATTGCATTTTAACACTTGTTTCCTTTTTTGCAAAGGTTTCTTCAGGACTCGTAGGAACTTTCCTATATTAGGTGCTCAAAGTTTGTGCAAGCTTATGTTCTCCTAAAACCTTGATGTCAAGGTTAGGTGCCTTTAGAATAGGACCAATATTATGTCTTCCAATATTATTACCAAGTTGTAATGTTAAGATTAAGTGATTTATCACCTCTTTACAACTTGTACACATAAAGTAGAAAATCCTCCTATTTTATTTCCAAGTCCATTGGTAAAAAATTTCTTAAAATTCTCTCGTGAGTTATCATATATAATTGATATGTTTATTCATATATTTATTAATGCTTGATTCTACCCGATTTGATTGAAGACCCTTATGATGTGTATCTTAGCCTAAAACTTGAGAATGAGGTGATGGTTGATTTGGCCTACTTCGTGGCCTTGTATGAATCATCTCCCACCCTTGGATCTCCTTTTAATTGATGTCTCATACTTTGTCCAAATTAGATCCCCTATATCATTCTCCAAGTACGATTTATCAATGAGACCTAAGACATCCAATATTTCTTTGAGTCACACCTTCACTTCAGGTAGTGACTTACCTTAGTTCCTTATTCTTAAGTTCCTGCAATTTCTTCTAAGTACAATTTTAGTAGTTATTTGATCTTATTTTGCTTCACCGCGGCTCGTGTAAAAGTCATGTGTAGACATTGAATTAACAACTTTAAATGCTAGGTGAATTCGGATGTGAGCTCATTTTATGTGTATATATTTAATAACTTTATTTTATTTTTCTAAATCTAAATGACTCAAAATGTTCTTCTATCTACATACATTTTGGTATAAAAAATCACCTAGTGGTTGAATTCCCATTTAAGCCTCATTCATCGACCAATTCATCTAATCACATGTTCCTATATATAAGGGTTATCAATCCTTGTTTTTATGCCTTGTGGATTCTTGAGCATGACTCACGTTCTCATGGTCTCGTGGGCATCTCCGATGGCTTAGTAGCATTTATGATGGCTAGTTGCGTTTCCATGGTCTCACGGTGTCGGGTAGAGAAGTCTTTGTTTTGGGAAAATACTGGATTTCTGGCTGCAATTAGTTTTGGCTTAAGACATGGGAGGCAAGGATAATGTAAGAAGTATTCATCATTGAATACATCATATATACAAACTCATATAAGTCTTGTATATACCTTCAAAATCCCGGATCTCTCTCTAAAATTATAGTCAAACTTTAAATAATCACCAAATTAACATAAATATTTCAAATCAACAGTGCTTTAATAATTTGAAAAGCTATCAAAGTGTTTAACAAAATATAAGAGAGATTAAAGGTTAGTAAGGTATTGTCCAAGGTTCATAGCTCCTCAAAGGTCATACTTCCAAATTCAGTGTTAGTTGCACCTCCTTTCACTTCATAGGACGATTTGACTTCATATAAGCTTTCCCAACGCGAAGTGAAAGTTTTTTAGAAAGCTAACAATATCACATAGATTATCTCAAAACTCATCTTCAAAATATATACAAAACGTTTTCTTTGCTCTGTTAAAGTTGGTACATACTTTCACTCATGAATTTAGTTGGCAGCTCAACACCCTCTCACCTTAAAAGTCATAACTCTCTCTTCAACACTCTAAATCAAGAATTATAAAGCTCTATAGAGAGTTGATACAATAACACTTTACTTGCTCAAATATCATAAACAAAAACATTATAAACAAGTTTTTACAAGCTCTTGAAGTATCAGTCTTCTAATTTTCTTCACAGCAGACACTGTTCCACTCTAACACTCATAGAAATCACATACAAAGTCCAAATAGAGTGTACTATATCATTTCAGAACCACACCAATAAGATGTACAAATTTCTAAAATCTTCTAGAAAAATTCGCATTACAAACTGAGCTCTTGCTCTCCATACACCATACACTTCAACATTCAAAAATCCCCCTTTGAGGAGAGAGGGGTCTGACCCCTTAGCCTCCTCCCAAAGTCAACACTAGCCCAAAGCTGTGTCATATGGACTTCAACTAGTCATTGGCTAACCCCCATTAGCTTACTCATCATTATCTATCCCTTATCTTAGTCATAAGGCATAAAAAATCTACCAAAATGGTAAATTATTTCTACCTTTGATTTACCAAACTTCAAACACACAAAATAAAGTTTGAGGAGAGAGGGGGGGCCGATCCCTTAGCCTCCTCTCAGAGTCAACACTAGCCTACACTTATGTCACATGGGCTTCAACTAGTCATTGGCTAACCCCTATTAGCTTACTCATCATTACCTATTTCTTATCTTAGCCATAAGTCATCAAAAGTCTACCAAAATGGTAAACTATTTTTACCTTTCATTTATCAAACTTCAAATACACAAGGTGAAGTTTGAAAACATTAAAAATAAATATATAACATCAAATATGTGTCTAAAAGATATTGAAAAGAATTCCAAGAGGAATTTTACTCCAACTGCAAGAACTTGATAATGCGTCGAAGAATAAATATAACATAGTCTGCACGATCCGCCTTTGTTAATGGATTAACTGGACCTTCTAGCCAACATTGATGGCCACGACTTCTTTTGACATTCCTAAGACAATAAGAGTATTGATCATCATTTAAGCCTTCAAAAATTCCTCCAAACATCACATCTTGAGTGTCAGGTTCAACACATCCAACCTGCAATAAAATCACTAATGTACGAGCATCTTGTTAAAGGTTTTTGTGCCACCACTGCTCTACACGAGGTTGTTTTGACTGCCGAGAAGGCCCAACTTCTTCTAGTGAACGCTCATGCAGTGGTGCATGATTAAATGACAAAAGAGTACGAATCGGCAGTTGAGATAGAGAAAAATCTAGATCAATATCTGATTGAAGTTCTTCATCTTGAGACTCAGAAAAACTCTTCAATTCGACATGTTAAAAAAATCAAAATAACTGCATTAAACTGGTAAAGCTCTAAAATGATCATTCTTTTTATAACATAAATATTTTCTAGCAAGAAAACGTCATTTTGAAGCTTCCCCAAAATATGTGATTCTTTCTTCCAATCAAAATCCATTCAAATAAATATAAAATAAGTAATGTATAAACAATGGATGGGGATATAAATCCCTTCAGCATGCTCTGATAAACGCCAAGCCGCGGAAGCCCAACTGGTAAAGTGTTTCAAGCGCCATAGCACTGGTTTGAGTTCGAAACCCTGTGGACCTGCATGAGCGGATGAATGGCCACGTGGCTTGGTACTGCTGGTAAAAACTAGGCAGGTAACTACCAGTTGGCGCCACCTACCCCCTGAACATGTGAGAAGACGCATAGATTCCAAGTTACGTGGTTATAACCATGGCTCTTTCTCTTCCCCCTTCATTCCTCTGATCTCCCCCTTCCCTTTTGTCTTAGTTTTATTTTTCTTAGTTTTATTTTTATTTGCTTTAAACCCTAATTTCAAACCATTTCACACTATATTTACATATTAAACCATTTCTTACACGACAACGGGAGTTCCCAATGGCTAGTTGCACTCCCAATGGCTCCATGCGTTCCCATGGTCTCACGGTAGTTCCCCATGGCTTAATTGTGTTCCCTTGGCCTCACATGCGGTCACTTTCGTCTTTCTCTCAAGACCTTCCTAATTTTTCTTCCTTCGCCAAGCTCGTTGCCCTTCTCACATGTCCCCATTGATCTACATGAATGCAAGGTGTCTCTACAATTTCGTAGCTATATCTTGTATTTATATCATTTTTAAGAGAGAAAAATCTTGTGTATTAGGGGTATCAATTTCAAGGTCATGCACGCACATGGTTCCCGGTTCTAACAATGAGTGCACCCCCTATGGGGAGAAGTAGAAGAGGAATGAGGTTATATCACCTACACAAGTTTCAAATTGCAATTCTTCTCCTCTTGTATTTCTTTGCATGCTTACTTTGCTCCTCATTGTATGTAGTGCTCAACGATTTCTCTGTTAGAATCAAGATTCACTTGTAATTCAAAAGTTGGGTGTCACCATAAAAAATTGGTTGGCCTATCCAAGGCTACATTGGTCCACCAACCTTAGTATAATAACCTAGAAAAAAAACTTGTAATATCTTCACACCACTCTTTGAATATTCTACTTAATTTAGGCCTTAAGAGAAATTGGGTGACCTTATAGATATGCTCTCAAACTCACATTTTAGCCAATTCATTTGGAGTTTCATCCCAACACTTTACAAAAATTCAGGGTTATCTATTGTGTCGTGACGGAGGCTAATCTCGGCATAATGTCGTGCCGTCACGACACGTATCCGTCACGACATTATGCCGGATGTTGTCTTTATCCTGACGGACTTAAATTTTACCGAATTCTCTGTGTAATTACATTACCCCATTTCGGACACGTAGGATGTAAGATGTCCACGTGTGATGACATGTCAGCAAAATAGAGGTAAAGTGGAGAAAAAAATTACTAGAGCCCCGTTCCCGCCCCCGTCCGCTCCGTTCCCGACCCTGTCCGCCCCGTTCCCGCCCCCGGTCCGCCCCGTTCCCCCCCCGTCCGCCCCCGTCCGCCCCCGTTCCCGTTCCCGCCCCCGTTCCCTCCCCCGTCCGCTCCGTTCCCTCCCCCGGTCCGCCCTGTTCCCCCCCCCGTCCGCCCCCGTTCTCGACCCCGTCCGCCCCGTTCCCGCCCTCGTTCCTGCCCCCGTTCCCCCACCCCTGTCCGCCCCACCCTCGTCCCCCGTCCCCCGTCCGCCCCATACCCTCTGTCAGGGACATAAAAATGAGCAACGAGAGATTAAGTACTAGAAAACAAGAACCACTAGGAAACTTGGATTAACAAGAATAGTACACGATCAACACCCAGAGAGGTGGATTAGAGTCCTAAGGAGTGCGTTGTCGAGACTGAAGAACTCTTCAGCCTCGACTCCTATATATACTTCTAGAGTCAACTCGTAAGCTTCTAGAGAAGGTTCTACCAACTTCCATTGGAGGTTTCTAGAAGGTTCTAGAATCTGGTTTCTAGAATGTTCTAGAATGTTCTAGAAAGTTCTAGAAAGTTCATTCTAGAGTGTTCTAGAGACTTGTTTCTAGAACTTTCTAGAAACTTGTCCTTGGAAGGTTCCAAAACTATGTCCCTAACATCACCCCTTCCTTTAGCTTTGAGGTCTCCGAGAAGCAATGTTGCTGGCAGTCAATACAAACGCAGAAATACAAAGATCTGCCACATAACGTCTGCTATGAACTCCAATTGTTGTTCACGAGGCAAGTGATTCATCGGTCCTTGCTGCCAACGGTAGTGGCCCACTCCTTCCACTTCTGACCAAGCATGAACTTCCGTGTCTTCGTTGTGAAATTGTCCTGCAAACACATCTTCTGGCAGATTATTGAAAGCAGGCTCGGCCTCAAATACAATCACCAACGAATGATTACTTGGTATCCTCCGTCTTCATCGTGGTACAGGCGGTTCTTCATCTCGGGGCCGCCTTCGTGAGTTCGTCGGTTGAGATGCTATGACTAGCGCACTGTTTATCTCTTGAGAATCCATACAAGAAGACCACACTATGACTATTGGAAAAGTTCTACTTTTATATCAAGTTGAAAACTATCTACACAGTGACTGTGAATTTTAATAATACTCTCCCTTCCTTTTATGTTCTTGGGTAGGCAAGCGTCAGAGAGAGGCTATCGTCGAGATGGCTTAGGTTTATGAGGATATCGTTGATGAAACTCATGTACTTTTTCTGAAGCATTGGCGAGATTTTCGGCCGATTCCCATGTTCGTTCATTAATATCATAGTTGCTCCAATGCACAAAGTACTCTAATTTACCCCATCTTCGCCGTAAATCCAGTATCTTATCCACCTCGTATTCCTCGTGGTTCTCGATTTCGATACTAGGTGGCGGACTTTGCATTTTTCCTAGAAAAGACGACTCTCGATAAGGTTCCAATAAAGAGACATGAAAAACTGGATGTACCTTTATAGCGGCCGGTAATTCTAGACGGTAAGCCACGGGATTGATTTGCTTCTAGACGACAAATGGTCCCAATCTTCGGTAGTCCAATTTATCACACGGTCGCTTCGTCTTGATATTTCGTCGGAGAAGCCACACTTTATCTCCAATCTTGAAAGCAGGTGCCTCATTCGGAAGTTTATCTGCAGATGCCTTGTAAGCCTCTTGGGCGGATTGTAGTTGAAGTTTCAACGTCGTCTGAAGCTTGGATAGTTGCTTCACAAATTCTTCTGCTGTCGGATTGCCATTCGTTGACGAGCTCAATAAGTCGAGCTTCGGGTGGTATCCATAGTTGGAGAAGAATGGCATCTTTGAGTTGAAGCATGGAGAGTGTTGTTGTAAGCAAACTTGGCAAGTGGTAGATATGTAGTCCAATCGTCTTGCTGGTAATTGATGCTACATCGTAGATATTGCTCTAAGACTTGATTCACCCGCTCCGATTGTCCGTCAGTTTGAGGATGAAAAGTCGAAGAAAGGTTAATGTCCACTTTTAGTTTTTCAAAGAGGAATCTCTAAAATTTGGATACAAACTGAGTTCCTCGATCTGAAACGATATCATCTAGTAGGCCATGATGACGATACGCGTTATCAATAAAGAGTCTTGATGTGTCTTCACTTGATGTCGTCTTCTTACAAGGGACAAAATGCGCCATCTTTGTAAGTCGATCGACCACAACAAAAATGCTGTCAAATGAATTCGATGGCGATAGGTCTGTAATGAAGTCCGTAGAAACCGAAGACCACGGACGGCGTGGAACAGGTAATGGTTGCAGAAGCCCATATGAACGATGCCGAGGGGTCTTGGATCTTGAGCAAATGTCACAAGAGAGGACAAATTCTTTGACATCCTTCTACATTTGGGGCCACCAAAAATATTGGGAAATAAGCTCTAAGGTCTTATTGAACCCAAAATGTCTTGCAGCTGGAAAATCGTGACGAGATTGAAGAACCCGAAGTCGCGCAGGTCCTTGTGGAATGTACAACCGCTTCTCAAAATACAGAAGATCATCCTCTACCTTGAACTTGTCATCATTGCTACGTTGCTTGATGTCACGAGCTACAGAATCTTCAATGGTCCCAGCACGTACTTGGTTGAGGAAATCGGCATCGATAGGTACGACAGCAGTGAAAATCCTAAATTGCTCTGGTTTCAACAATGTCGTACATTGCTGATCAAATTCTGCTTCTCTAGCCTTTGGCGCAAGATACGATCTCTTCGATAACGCATCGGACAATCCTTGTTGTTTTCCAGGCCTGTAGTTGATAACAAAATCAAATCGAGATAGTGACATATTCCATCGAGCTTGACAACGATTCAAACTCGAGCCGACATGAAGTATTCCATATTCTTTTTATCCGTGTATACGATCACTGGGTGTGCATCGCCTTCGAGAAAGTGACGCCACTCTTGGAAGGAATCCACTATAGCAAAGAGTTTTTTATCGTGGATCTCATAGTTGATTTCAGCAGCAGAGAACTTGCGAGAATAGAAAGCAATCAGGTGGAGTTTCCTGTCAACGCCAATTTGCGAAAGCACGGCTCCTAAAGCAAAGTCTGAAGCATCGGTTTCCAAATAGAAAGCCTTTGCAAAGTTGGGATGTACCAAGATTGGAGCCGTTGGGAATGTCGTCTTGAGATCTTAAAATGCTCGTTCGGCTTCAGGTCCCCATTCCAACTTCTTATTGCATGTTAACCGAGTGAGTGGAGCGGCGACTTGAGAATATTTCTTGATGAATATCCGATAAAAGTTAGCAGAACCAAGAAAACATTGTACATCTCTAACCGTCTTCGGAACTTTCCAAGACACGATTGCTTCTACTTTCTTGGGGTCCATCTTCAAGCCTTCAGTAGTCGCAACGAATCCCAAAAACTCCATCTCTATTTGGTGAAACAAACACTTCTCCAACTTGGCGTAGAGTCCTCGATCGCGTAGTTTCTTAATAATCAACCGTACGTGTTTTTCATGTTCTTTTTCATTCTTGGAAAATACCAAAATGTCATCTAGATAGATGACAACAAAATCGTCGAGGTACTCCCGAAAGATGTCATTCATCATATGTTGAAAGACCGCCGGAGCCTTGGTAAGACCAAAAGGCATCACGTTATATTCAAAATGACCATACCTTGTGCAGAAAGTCGTCTTCCATTCGTCTCCTTCTTTGATTCGCACAAGGTTGTAGGCTCCCCTTAAATCAATCTTTGTAAAGATCTTTGCACGTCCAAGTTGGTCTAGGAGGCCAGAGATCAAAGGTAAGGGATAGCGGTTTTTCTTGGTCACCTTGTCGAGTCCTTGGTATTCCACGCACATCCGTAGTGAACCGTCCTTCTTCTTGACAAATAAGATTGGTGCTCCAGCTGGCGATTTTGAATGACGAATGAAATTCTTGGCTAGGTTCTCGTCAATGTACTTTCGCAATTCTGCCAACTCTGTCTGTGATAAGTTGTAAATTGGGCCAAAAGGTGGTTGTGCTCCGTCTTCCAACTCTATGGCGTAATCGTATGGTCGGTGCTCTGGCAGCATGTCGGTGTTCATCTTTTGAAATACGTCTTGAAAATCCTTGTACTGCCTTGGTACGCTTGTTGTTGAGGTCGTTTCTCCTTTAGTCGGAGTTGCATAAATGACAAACGGTGTTCCCTCCTTAGACGATCTTATGAACACTCTTGCTCCAATAAATAAGGGTTTTTTTAATTTGTGGTCTCCTAGCGAGGTTAGTTTTTTCAGGGAATGTGATTCTCCGTAACCTCCAATCTATGGTCGGATTATGATCTACTAACCAGGAAAGACCAAGAATAACAGGGCTTGATGGAGTTCTAATGATATTAAAGACAACATAACTATTATGGTCCTTCAACGTCACTTCTATAGGTGATTCATGGGTCACACTGCCAGATAATAAAGGTCGTCCATCTATCACCTCTACGTGAATAGGCTTAGACTTTTGTACTAGACGAATCTTGTGGCGTTTAGCAAATTCTTCATCTAAAAAACAAGTTGATGCCCCCGAATCTAATAAAGCTAAAGTTTTTTGTTTCTGAGGACCGAGAGACAGAGAAATTGTAAAATAACGAGTAGGTTGGGCGAAGAAATAAGAACCCGATTTTTGTCGTGGCGTTGGGTCGTCCAGCCGTACGGTTCCTACTGTGGCTGGGCATTGTCGTTTTCCGGGATCATCGCGCTTCTAGTCTTAACAGTGCGTCGGTTCTGCTTCTTGGGGCAGTTTATAGCCTTGTGACCTTCTCCTCCGCAATATAAACATAATCCTTCTTCCATTCGTCGTTTCTTTTCTTCTGGAGTAAGAGTTATGACATGTGCCGCATCAATTTGCATGTCTTTTGCTTCCAAATGTGAATCCAAGCTCCTTGCCGTCATAGTTGCATTGTAACGAATCGCTTGGTGTCTTGGACGTTGGTCTTGGCGACATTGGAATAGACGGTTGTCACACTTTACAGCTTGGCTAATGGCTTCGTTGAGTGTTTGCGGATCTGGAAGAGTTAACAGCAAGTCCTTCACATCATCCCTCAAACCCCAATAAAACTGACTCACCAACGCCTCTTCACTCCAATTGATGTCACTTGCCAATTGTTTGAAATCTGATGCATAGACTGATGCAAAGCGTGCCCCTTGTCGTAGTGACCAAATTTTGGTTGTAGCCCATCGGACCTTGTCATATTCGCCAAATGCTTTTGTAAATGCCTCCAAGAATGTCTCAAAGTTGCTCAAAATTGACGATCGTTTATCAAACAAGGGAGCAAACCACGACAGAGCTTGCCCTGTAAGCAATGTTCCAACAAGCCCAACACGTGCCTCTTCCGTCGGATAGCGTTCGGGCTGCAAAACTGTTATTAATCTGATTTGATTTTAGAAACCTCGAAACTTGGAACGCGTTCCATCGAACTTGTCAGGAAAGCTAACTCGAGGTTCCTTCCGTTGTAGCATTACTTGGTTTTGTTGACTCGAAGGTAAAGATGCTTCATCTAGTGCCCATATACTCCAGAAGGCGCTATGACAGATGCTCCTTCGTTGTGAAGCCCTGTCATGATTCCTTCAATTTCTGCAGTCCTATCTGACAACGAAACAAGAACATTGATGATGCCTTCTAATTTGGAATCTAAACTTTCAGCCATCCTAAAGTCTTGATCTCTGACTATCCCACGAAAGGAGAACAACGGTTTGACAAGAGAACAATATTGGTTTAGAGGAGGGTACTCCGCAACCTCTAAAACGCCTTAAGACTCCGAGAATAGGGGTAATTAATCCACGCTCGTCAAGAAAAATAAGACTCCAATACTGAGGTGGAAGAAGTATCAATTAGAGGAGGGTAGTCCGCAACCTCTAAAGCACTAGCACACTTTCAAAAGAGGGATAATCCGCTCTCTAAGAAATGACTAGCTCTGATACCGGTGAGAATGCAGTCTCGACAAACTGTCAGGGACACAAGAATGAGCAACGAGAGATTAAGTACTAGAAAACAAGAACCACTATGAAACTTGGATTAACAAGAATAGTACACGATCAACACCCAGAGAGGTGGATTAGAGTCCTAAGGAGTGCGTTGTCGAGACTGAAGAACTCTTCAGCCTCGACTCCTATATATACTTCTAGAGTCAACTTGTAAGCTTCTAGAGAAGGTTCTACCAACTTCCATTGGAGGTTTCTAGAATCTTGTTTCTAGAATGTTCTAGAAAGTTCTAGAGAGTTCATTCTAAAGTGTTCTAGAGACTTGTTTCTAGAACTTTCTAGAAACTTGTCCTTAGAAAGTTCCAAAACTATGTCCCTAACACCCTCCTTAGTCATATTTTACTACTTTGATTTTAACAAAATGATAAATAGAATGGCAAAATGGTTTACCTGGCGCTAGGCATATCCACGTCCACGTCGGCCTTTTCTGCCACATAGGATGCCACCTTGGCAAGAAGGTAAGTATTTTACCCACCCTACTAGCTTCCCCCTAGGTTGACCCTACGTGGACCCTATTGTGTCGTGACGGAGGGGTCCGTCACGACACGACACGTCATGACGGCACGACACCGTCATGACGTCGGGATAGACAACCTTGCAAAAATTCTATTGTAACATGTTTACGTGTCTATTTGGTGTCAATTTTAAAATTCTTGCAATATAGGTTCCACTTAGATATAAGTTTCCATTTGACCCTTAAATTCCTAAGAGTCATTTCCACCCCAAAATATTCAACATGAAGACATTATCATCTTTGAAGACACTTGGTACGAGATGTGCAATACATCAAGGTAGACATGCAATACATTCTAATTTGGTTAACAATTTGTCTTGATCAAATACCTATGTTTGAATGGTGTGTGGTTTGCAATGGCTCCAAGAATGGATACCAAAAAGACATGAGATTGGATCGCATGCTTAGAATATGATAGCCATTCGAGGCCCAATAGTCAACATGATTAGGCGCGCGCCGGTGTGTGTAGGGGACCTATATAACCATTGAATGAGCATGGGAATAATCTCTTTGACAATGAATAAGATGATTATACGAGCTCCAAAAACTATGAGAAAGTGGCTATAGCCTTGATTTGGATTTGCTAACCATATCGCATGTTTCAATTCCTAGAAAAAATGGACTAGTTGGAAAAATAGCCATTTGAGACCCATCATGGTAGGAATAGATATATATGTAGTATGGTTGAAAGCATTATAGCTTGGCCACATACCTTAATTCTCATTATGAAACTCGTCGTCACTCTAAAAACATTTTTCATAAAATATTACATAACATTACTCAAGTTTTTATTTATGCTCCTTTTCTAAAAGAATAAATGTTACACTTATGATAACTTTTAAATCACTTAAATTAATCTTACATTAACTACGGATAACTTCAGGTAGTAAATCCGTAGAATGTTGCTATTGGCCATTTGGATCTTCATGATGAGGGTGAAACCGTATATAAACATGTTGGTCATGCTTAGTTAGCAACTTAAAAGACCACACAACGTGGTTTTGATTATACTATTTATTGGCTTTTGTGAGGAGTAGTCTACAATGTGTTTGGTCACCCCCAACTCACTATTAGGAATATAAAGGGCTTGAGCCAACTTTGTGTAAAATACTCTGGATTTGCTAAACCGTTAATTGTGTGATTTGCTCATCTTTTGTCTAGCTTAGCCCACACTAGGGTTAACAAGAAAAGATGAATGTCTTGCTATATTTTTGGACTTCTTATTCAATTTCATACAAAGGTGAACTAGTTCCATCAATACAATTTTAGCCACAAGCTAATAATTACAGTATTTTATAACATATTATAAATCAAGACAAAAGTAATACATTCAATTTATGAATCCTTCACAAATAGAAGACAAACTTGGACCCAACACAACTTAGTGCAAACTTTCAATATTGGCTTGTAGTTGATCCAATTACAATTGGAGCACTCAAAATAGAAATTATAATTGAATACA
Organism: Polytrichum commune; assembly: GCA_950295325.1. Lineage (NCBI taxonomy): Eukaryota > Viridiplantae > Streptophyta > Polytrichopsida > Polytrichales > Polytrichaceae > Polytrichum > Polytrichum commune. The sequence continues at coordinate 51,863,969 of OX485807.1, forward strand.
AGATAGACAATAAGTGATTTTCAATGCCAATTTCTTCTCTTCTCTTGATTGAGTTAGTCACAAAATGACATATAAGAATTCTAAATATTTGGTTTATAGTTAATCAAATGTTAGAGGTTAAAATTGACAAGAATTATTTGAATGGTTGGTGTAAATCATAGGGACTCAGAGTTAGCATGCTAGTTGAAATTTCAATAACGAAGTGCACTGCCTTAGGCGGTGTTGGATTAGACTTGACAACATCTAATGACCATGTCGTTGTTCATTATTCTTGGAGTGTTTGTAACCCTTAACTGGATTAATAATGAGATCATGTAATTGCTTGTTAACTCGTGAACAATATTTGAGCTTAAGTATACTCGAAATGTGAGGGAAGCCCAAAATGAAAAGGGCATAAAGCTCGGCAGATTCCCGACCCCACGGAATTGATACATAACTAAACAATGGTGCAAGAATGATCTTTTGTAAATGTATCTCAAGAATGTGGGTGTATGAACCCCTAGAGTGGTCCACCACTAAGTGGAGTCACCTTTAGTTAGGATTTTAATATTAAAAGTTAGAATTGATAGAGAATTAGAGAGAAATTAGTATATTTAGTATTTAGCCCCAAAAAGGGGAAAGTGAATCACTGAGGACTTCGGGCCGTCACCCGTGAAGGAAAAAAACTAGTTAAGATAGGGTTAGTCAAAAGGAAAACTAATTAGTAGTAGAAACTAACTAACTTAGAAAAAATACTAGCTAGGAAAGAAACTAGCTTAGTGAGAAAAACTGCTAGCTAGTAAAAGCAAATAGCTAAGAGGTCAAGTAAGTAAAGGCTAGTTAAGCAATGATTAGTTTATTAGTTAGTGTGGGCCACACAAGACAAATGCATGTATTTGGCACAAGATACTATCAATTCTTAATCCAAATTTTTATGCCTTGATCCACCATATTTAAGGCTTGATGAGATGGCGCTTCAACAATAGAGTTATCCTTTAACTCAATCGGAGTTTTAGTAGGGAGTTGGTTGTTTCGCATGCATAACTTTCCATGTTCGGTAAGTTGTGGGTGCATGCTTGGAGTCAATGTGGAGGTTTGAACGAAGGACCTTCCATATTGGTTCATTGGGTATCAAACTCATTTTGGCATGCCAAGAGACGCCAAAATGGTACCCGGTTGAGTTAAAGGATAACTCTAATGTGTGGGCAAGTCCTTCATAAATGTTTTTTGAACTGACTATTGTCCCAAGTTGTGAAGGATTTATTTTTTGAATGTGTTTTAAATGTGATGCTCAAAAATTATTTGAAGTTGAGGAGATTGTGAAACTAAATCAAACTTTGGCATGATCTTCTAATTATTGTTGCAACACACATCTCATCTTGATACTATAGATTTGAGTTGGAGAATATAGAAGGGAGGGCAATATTTGTGTTACACCACAACACGAGAATTTGGAGGATTCTTAACTAAATATTTTAAGAAGTTCATACATCTTTAAATTTTTATATGAAAGAGTATGATTTAATTTTGCATGAAAGATTAAGATTTTGTTTACCTGTCATTTGAAAGGTAGTTTTTGATGTTGTCCGTCACATTGGAAGGCCACAAAATGAAGTAACCCATCCAAATAAGCAACTTGCTACCTACTCACCCATTCTTGCAAAGATTCCTGCAAAGTGCGAGGTTTTGTGTGCAACCCGCTTCCACGAAGGTAACCAACCCTCAATTTCCAAGGTCCTCGCATTATTTTATATTCATCTCCAGCTGCAAAGGCCGCCGAATCGATGGGCAAGTTGTACATTATTTCTGGGACTGGACAAGCTGAAGCTGCCACGAATCCGTAGTCGGTTTTACTTGTCGATGCTTGCGGTGGCACTTGCACTCATGTATGCGAACTTGGGGGTTCACGGCGCCAAGTCTGTGGAAATTTCGGGTTTGTTGCATGTGAGCAAAACCGGTCCTCCTAGAACCTGCAGATAACTGGAATCCACCTGCAGTAATCATGAGCTGAGTGCTTGAGTTCCTTGTATGGAATGTTCTTCATCTTCAGCCGTCAACAATCGACGCTTGCTGCGTAAAGACATTATTATTCATTGACCGCAAGGTTGAAGCGGGAGGGCGGGGGTTAGGTGCGTGCTGAGCATCACGATCTCCAAGCTCCGAGTCCCTCCTTCGTCTCAGGTTTGCGATTTTTCTTTATTATTCTGTTAACAAGTAGTAGCGAGGGACCTTTGGACTATGTTTTTGGTGTAGGTAGTTGTTGTGATGAGACCTGCACCAAGTCCTGTACCGGATAGAGCAGATGATCGAACTGCTCGAATCACGATATCAACCAGACACGATGGGGTCGAAGGTCGAATACGATTCACAAAGAACAAATGGAAGGTAGGAAAGTGAAAGTCGATGTTGAAGCGGATATTACGAGAATGCGGCGATGATAACCTACACGCTACTGGCGTTAGATTTGACCTGAAAGGCCTCCTTCGATGCTTAACAGAATATGTCGGACACACATGTTTCTAATCCAGAATCCTCTCGGTAACCTCACTCCCAAATCCTCGATTAGTTGGCCGCATCACTTAAGTTATACACCACCAGTATTCTCTACGAGTGAATGATCGATCCATATGTTTTGTGGCAGGGGCATCGTCGATCTATCTTCCGTAGTTTGAGTAGCAGACCAGTGACAATCTGCAACTGTTCTGAGCAAGTTTGGATAAGTCCAGCTTGACTTCATGTGCTACGGATTGTGGACCCCTTTACGAGGGAATTTCACTTGTCTTGATTCTTGCTACTGACATCAAAGGGCCTTGATAAGACCACACCACAACGATGGAATCTTTGTTGGGCTCACATACGGGTAGTGACAATGCCGAAGATTGAAACCTCTCTTCCTCATGCCTACCCATGGTCGGCGTCATATCTCTTTCTCTCATTGGAATCTTCGTCCAACTGTAGCAAGCTATTGTGAAGAAGCGTCGCCGCCGATACAGCAGGGAGGTCTGAATACGCCACACCACTCAAGTTTGAAGATGAAACGAGTCCCTGCTCCAACTATACTTATATTCAAGCAGAGATAGAAGCTTCCATCGTTGGAGCATTGGAGCGAAGAGTGGTGCGTCGAGGGAGAGGAAGAAGAGCCACCTAGCCACGAAGAAATTTTTGAGACTTTAAAGGAGAAGTGGCCGAACTCACTGTTCTTCATTAAAATCTGTAGTGTAGAGTTTACGGGAAGCTTAGCACGATGAATTTAAAGCTCTTCTTTGCATGATCCGAATGTAGGGTTAAGGGAAATCGAGATCCAACGGTTGTCACGAAATTCAACCTTAATCTGTATTTCAAGAGTAATGTGCTGATATTGAATCGTACTCTTCGGCTGCAATGTTTCGGGTTTCAGCTTCCTGTCTACTTTTGGGCACGGAGTGATCTCATTCACTTGCATTTATAGATGGTCATTTCGGGTATCTTTATGTTTCTAGGGCGGTTACAGTACATGTACATAATGAGTCTTTGGAAATTTTTGGCAATCTCCATCCGTTGAAGGCCACATCTTGGAAAGGAAACCGAGTCCCACTGATTTTGAATTTGCTTGGAGGTTGGAAAGAGTTCCTATGGTGCGTTCACAAACCATGGACCCTGGAACCTGGAAGAGAGTTTTGGGATTGCTCACCCAATTGCCAAATATCTATCGTAAGGGCAGTGCACAAGCTGGAACCAAACCGGAACAGTGGTACTTAGACTTTACAGCAGAGTGTTTGGAGCAAGCACAACAGATGATTTCAGGAAATGGGTCCCCTCCAGTGAAATTGAACCACAAGCATGGGAGACATTCTACAAAGCTTCCGAGATTGGCAGAAAATGAATGTACAGGAGTGAAACTGTACAAGTGTCAGTGTGAATACCTCGTGGAAAAATTGGCATTGGCCGCTCTTAACAGCAGAGAGACATACCTCAATACTGCTGCTTGTTCTGCACAACAATCAGCGTACCTTAAAATTTTGAAGCTTCTCTACAGGTTGGCGACAAATGTGCAAGGTTTCGTGCACAGTTGTTGCAAAGAGGGTGGGATGCAAATTGCCCTGACAGCGGCAAGCGTACCTATGTATGTGTGCTCATTGGGTTTTTATTTGGAGGTATGCACTAAGCTTTTGCGCCACAGCAACAGTTTGGGAGTCGCATCGCCAACAGACATAGAGCTTGAGAGGCTGAGGGAGGCTGAAAAGAATGAAGTTGAAAGACGGGCTCTATTTGATGAAGCCACTTTGATGGATACAATCAATTCTCTGATCCTACATGGGGAGTCAAGTAGTACATCTGTTGAATTACAGTTGGCCACCATTGTTCAGAAGAGATTGGAAGCAAGCCAGGGTTCGTCAACTTCGGGCGCATCCAAAGTGTCATATTTGAAGGCTTGGCAAGTAGATGGCAAAAGTCTCCGTCGACTAGCACAGTTGGGTAAGGGTAGTAGTGCTGCAGTTCACAAGGCGAAGTGGTTCGGAGCGATAGAGGTTGCTGAAAAGGTGTTCGGAGTCCCGAGAAATGGTAGTTTTGACCAAGAAATGTCCTTATTAGCAGAGTTGTCTCATCCCAATATTGTATCAACCCTTGGGTATTGGGCGGATGAGCACTCATGTTCAATTGTCACGGAGTTGATGGATGGAGATCTTTACCGCCTAATGGAAAAACTACCGCCTCAAGATGGGATGGGCCCTTTTAGCATCTCGGTAGCATGTGACATCATGCTTCAAGTAGCACAAGGCATGGCTTACATCCATGACAAAGGGGTTGTGCACCGAGATCTGAAGTCGCACAACATTCTATTCAAGCGGTCACAAGATGATGACATTGAGTATATTTGTGTGAAAGTGGGTGACTTTGGGATTTCTAAGACCAAGGAGAGGAGCTTTCTTTGTACCCACCAGACATCCAATACAGGTTCGTTCAGATCCATAGCTCCAGAATTGATAGAATTGGCGGGGGTAAAGAAAAAGGCGCAAAGTTCATTTCATCCATACAAAAGTGATGTTTACAGTTTTGGGATGCTCTGTTTTGAAATCTTGACCGGGGAGCTGCCATTTTCAGCAATAGAGAACCCCCGAGAAGTGAAGAAGAAAGTATTGGCTGGCATTCGTCCAGTGCTACCACTTCAATGTCCCCAGGAGCTGAAGAGGCTGATTGAATCATGTTGGGACTCTGATCCCACTAAACGACCGGATTTCCCCAAAATTTGTGAAGCACTGATGAGGTTATATTTCTCCCTCTTGATTGGTACGTTTTCCTTCCCCTGAATTTAGAGTAATTTCAACTCACCGCTTGTTTTGTGTAAGATATCATGATGAAAGTGTGAGAGTTTGGTTGTCGCATTGGCCAGTACGAGTATGGGTGTTTAAGGGCCGGTTTACAGTCAGGACCATGAAGTCTGACCATGGAAGAGGGCTTTTTCAATGGTCCGAGTTCATGGTCCAACTTCCATGGTCTGACTTCTTAAAAAAGTAGTTTTGAAAGCCTTGGGCCCCTCACTAGGTGTGAACCGAATGTGGACCAAGAAGAATGACCATGCACCAAAAAATGAATGTGTTGATTTTTTTAATACATGCCTAAAAAGGGCAGTTTTGAAAAAAAATTCAAGTTTGACCATTCTCTTGTCTTTTGTTGGGCTTCACTTGTCTTCACTTCTTGTTAAGTATGTCGAAGACGTGGCTTGCAAATCTTCTCACAACAATTTTTACAAAAAACTAAGCGATTTAATTTTTACATGTGACATGTAATTTCCATGTGACATGTGCCTTGTGTTATTTTTTATTTTTATGTTGTTACAACTGTACCTTCCTCAACACTAATTTTCAGTTCTTTGATAATTAGTGTTAGAAGATTTGCTAGTAGATATGTTGGAATTCTCTTTTTATCATGGTTATTTTTATTTTTTCGTATCCTTACTAACATTAAATTAAAACATGTAACTTCCACATATTACCTTACTTGATATTTAGTGTTACAGTTTACATTTAATGTTACTTACTTTCATAGGGTTATTGAAATTTAGTGTATGTGTTCGTATTTAGTGTATCAAACACTAAACATCCTAATTAGTGTAGTAGAAAACTATGCGAAAAAGAACCGCAATCGTTTTCCCATTGTGGTTCTTTTGACCACCTTCATCTACAGTTGCTACACGACTACATACTTTTCTTTTTCATTTTGTAATTGTATTTCTTTAAAAGAAATTGGATGTGTAATGTACCGTTGGAAAGGTATTTTCAAGAAATTTCCAATGGTATATTACAAGCCCCCAAATTCCAAACATTTCAATTGGTAGACCAAAAAAACAAATCTACATTCAAATTCTTGAGTTCTAGATGTCCCACATTGTTTGATGAAACATATGGGAGCAAGTTTAAGGGGTAGGGCATGGTAGAAATGGTGTGTCTTATGGGCTATGATATGATCTAGGCACATAGAGAGCAGACTTGCTTCTCAAGATTCATTACAACATTTAGATGCTAAAAAGTGAGCCTTGCTTGGTGGGAAGAGTTGCTCCTAAAAGAAATTTCATTTAAAAAGTAATATAACGGCATTTCTTTGCCATGGGCCGCTACCTTTTCCTACCAGACCACCTTTCTTGCCTACCTCACCGCAAAACCCGTTGGATCATGTTAGTGCATTTATTAGGCCTTGAAAATTGTATTTTGGGGACCTCGACCTCCATGGTCCCTCTGCCATTTTTTCCTTTCTGTAAACCAAAGTGGTCCCGGGACGAGTACAACAGCCAATCAACGCTCTTACAATGCCCTGGTCCACCTTAGTGGGCACATTGACATTAAGGTATATATCCAAGTCAAATGTGCTTATAGAAAAAATCCGTTTAGAAAAATTTTAAGTAGCACTTGAAAACCCCAAATAGATTCATATTGATTCCAAATATATGTAGCATACCTCTCACATCCTAAATATTAACTTCTATAATCGAGTGAACTCTTACAATCAAGTGAACTCAAAATATAATTAGAGTAGTAAAGAAGATACCTTACATTCTTGTCACATTGACACTTCTATTTATTTATCCAAAAGTTTAAAATTGTGATGATTGTCTACATTTGAATACAAATTTACTTCATAATACTTTTTTTTCATTTGATAAGTAACTTATGTCTAGGTTATTGGCAACAGTCATTGTTTCTCATAGATACCATTTATTTACAAACGAATATAAAAATTAATGTATATATTGGATTTGCAATTGAGTTTGTTCAAGATTTGTGTGTATGTAACATTTATTTGACATTTTTATTTATGTGGTTATCAGACCATCCTCGTTGTTCAGAAGAGAAAGTGCAAACTATGGGTTTTAGAGAAACTTTACATGCAACTCATTCCACCAATCAACCACAGTGGTATCTAGACCGTACGAGACAATGCATGGAGCATGTGCAATTGATGACTTCAAGTGAAAAAAATGTTTCCAGTAAGGTGGAAATACACTACAATCAATGTCAATATCTTGCCGATACATTGAAAATGGTTGTTGAGATCAGCTCCGAAGTTTTACGGCCAATGTATGCCCAAACTCAAACCCAAACCCATACTGAATTGGCAATCAATTCCTCTTCTGAACGCAAAACAAAATCAATGTACCAACTTGGAATCCTTATGCTTCTTTGGCAATCTGCGACAGAAATAGAGCACTTTATAAAAGATTGTTGTAGTATCAACTGGTTGAAAATTTCCGTCACATCAGGTTGTGTGGCACAATCTCCATTGCTGAGTGTGTCTTCATGGGGGTATCTTTTGAAGTTATGCAAATTTGTGCTCCTGCACAGCAACACTTCGGGTGCATCACTAACAATGAATGATATTGAGAGCATGAAGGAGGTTGAAGTGCTTGCTGTGAAAGAGAAAGCTTCAGTTGATGATGCCACTTTGTTGAATACATTATCTTTGATACTGTCAAGCAACTCTAGCAAAACAGATGAATTTCAATTGGCCACCATCCTTTATAAGAGATTGCAAGTGAAGCAGGCTATGCTGACAACTAGAGGCTGCCTAGAATCATCTCATGAACATTTGAAGATCGACGTACGGGCTTTGGGGCAGATGGTGATTGTGGGAAGAGGAGCATTATCTTCTGTATACGCAGGTACATGGTATGGTGCGAAGGTTGCTATCAAGCACATCCGTTATCATGGGGATGGTGATGGATTTCAAGAAATTTCAATCTCAAGCGGTCTCAGCCATCCAAACATTGTGCACATGCTTGGATATTCATACAATAAGAGAGCGCGTATCATTGTGATGGAATTGATGGACACAAATCTTTCTTCTCTTATACACGAGAGGCTACAAAATCTACCAAATGACTCAACTCCATTCAACATCCATGAGGTTGTGGACCTTATGCTTCAAGTAGCAGATGGCATGAACTACCTCCACCAACTCAAAGTAGTTCACCGAGACTTGAAACCATCAAATATTTATGTGAAACGTGTGAGGGTAACCAATTTGAACCACAACGTTTCGGAGTTGTTTTATGCCAAAGTGGCTGACTTTGGGGTTTCTGTGACAAAGATAAGAAGCATGACTTATTCCCACCAAACCAAAGTAGGAACATCGAGATATATGGCTCCTGAGGTGCTGATATCAGCAGGTGATGAATGGGATCAACATAAATCCGCAAAATATCCATTCAAATGTGATATTTTTAGTTTTGGGGTGTCTTGTTATGAGATCATAACTGGAAACATTCCTTTTTCAACTCTTGGTCATGGCGCAGCGAAGAATGCAGTATTGAATGGTGATCGCCCGAGTTTGCCAGAACGATGCCCCCAAGAATTAAAGACATTGATTGAAGCTTGTTGGCACCCAAATCCTACTTCTCGTCCATCTTCCACTCAAATTTGTCAAACACTAAGGTATCTCAAATATACATTACTACTTCGGACAGGTATGTTGCTTATTATCCCACATTTTATGACCATTGCATCATAATTTTTGTTTATTGTGCAATTGAGTATCTACAGCCCCTGAAGTTTTAAAAGACATTATAAGAAGCTTGTTGAAATGTAAACTACCCTTAGACTTGACCAAATTGATTGATTTGACTTGAAATATGGTACGATTGGCTTAATTTCATTAATTTGCCCTGAAAACCTTAAAAAGAAGATAAATTGCTCCATTCTGAACAATTTATTAAAGATCAAAGGCCACAGCATGCATACTAATTTCAAATTAAACATATGTTTTCAAATAACCAAAAGTGCTAGTCAAACACCAACTTGCGAGAGTAGTATCAAGTATATTTCTAAAGTATGATGGTAGTATGAAATTCATGTGTAATTGCATCATTGTTTACATAGCTATTTGTAGCATAAAATGGATTTTGTTGGTCATGTGAATATCAGACAACGAAGGTGAAAGCCAAGGCCAACAATGGTTTCAAGAACCCCACCTTGTTCTAGAGACCCAATATATTGCAAAAATATTTGATTTTTCAAGATTATCAATTACGAAAATTGAATACTCATGTCTGCACCGTGGAATTCAATTGGGAAAAGGTGGGCAAGAGACATGTGTGTACGAGACAATCCATTGTCAAAGCGAAGCGGCTCAAGACCGTGTTGCTCAAAAACGTTTTGTTCCAGCATACAATGAAGATTTTCAAAATGAAGTTACGATTTTATCATATTTGAAGCATCCCAATATTGTATCCTTGGTTGGCTATGCAGTGGACAATCGTTCATGTTCTATTATTATGGAATTGATGGATGGCGATCTTCACGATCATATGTTCAGAAAGATGCGTAGGATGACTACCGGGGGGTCTTTCACCATTGATGATGCCATTCGTGTTATGTTGCAAGTAGCAAAGGGCATGGATTATGTCCACGGGAAGAATGTGGTGCACAAGGATTTGAAATCATACAACATTCTAGTCAGGGAAACAAATGTCAAGGGAAAGCATTTGGATGTCAAAGTGGCTGATTTTGGCCTCTCCAAACAAATGAAACCAGGCTGCGATTTGCACTTCAATGTTGGTACTCTCAGTTGGATGGCTCCAGAGGTGATGAGGCTCAAAGGCATGTCCAGAAGGAGAACCTCAAAATTCGTCTATTTCTTGAATGCAATGGGGAATATTCCATTAATGTCACAAAAACGCATGAAGAAGTTTCCTGACCCATTCAAGAGTGACATCTACAGCTTTGGGATAGTTTGCTTCGAGATCTTAACCGGAAACTCACCGACTTTCCACTTGAAGAATGGAAGTGGGACCGCATTTCCAAGAGAGCCTGAAAAAGCAGCCATGTTTCTTCTTTTCCTTTTTCTTGAAGGTCTGATTAAACTTAAGGAGGACCCTCAAAAGACGACCTGTGTTGTTGTTCTTCTTCTCAAAGGCCTCAATTTTAAGAGGGATCCTCACAGAGCAATTATGATTCTTATGATTCTTCATTTGAAGTTCAAGATCAAGAGCGATCAAAACGAAGTACTGAAGGAAAAAGTGATGGCTGGTCATAGGCCGATTCTACCAGATTATTGTCCTCCGAAACTCAAGGCTCTTATTGAAAGTTGTTGGGACAAAGATGCTAGTACACGCCCTACTTTTGCTCAAATTATCATGGTCTTAAAAGGTCTTCTCTTGCAATACAAATTTTCCCAGGCCCTAGCCTTTTAGCAAATAGTGAAGATGCTCAGTAGATGATAGATTAGACTCAAAAGTGAATAAAAGTCCATTTGATGCAAACTACATCGATCATCTCATTTAGTGGGTGTGGGCTGATAGTTTGTGTGGGAAATCAGTGAAGGTGATACTAGATTCTTGAAGATATGAAATTCGCGCCACCAAAAGATTCAAGTTTTGGGGGTCCAAAGTGTGTCGGCTCTCATTTGGTTCTCACCCTTCAGGCTGGTTTCATGCATCTCTTCTGGTAATTGAGCACCTATCATTCAAGTCTTGTGGTTTTGGCCATATTAGTATACACAAAGAAACCATGCTTTGGGAATCTCATCTTTTCGTACTTATTTCTTGTTGCATGAGGATCTAGTAGGTCTAGTTTTCATGCTTGCTAGTTCCATGTTCTTGACTTAAAACTTAGGTTCATCACTTTGATAGTACACACATACATCCAAGAGGGCTAGATCAAATGTTTCAATTGATGGGAGAAGTATATCTTGGGGGTAGGGAGTGGTGGTTGTTGCTAGGGGGGATTTTTTTTTGGGGGGGGGGGGGGGGGGGGTCTCACGCACCCTTCTAAACCCTAAACCCTATACATTTTATGGGGGAGGGAGGGTTGAACTTCATTTGATCATCTCTCACATCTCTCTCTTGTGACTTCGGTCTTGGACCTTCAGAAGTCCAAACTCCTCCACCTTTGTCTTCTATATTCATCGACTTAAGTCTAAGTCAATCTTCTTCAACCTTCTTTGATTTCAATCAACTTTACTTTTAGTCCAAGGGCCCATGACTTAGTTATTTTAGTAGTTTAAGTGTTAGTACTTCTTAAAAACATGTGAAGTTATTTTTACTATATATATAGAATTTGCACTTTAACCCATATTTTTAATATTAATTGATTTTTTCTTTTTCTTTTTTGAATGATCTTGAGATGATAAATACATGTGACTTCAAAAGTTTACCAAAACTTGTTCCTAGACCCAATCCTCACATATTATATATATTTAGGTAGATCTTGAAGTCTTATTTTCAAAGAAAAAAATCTTATAAAATTCTAAAATTTTGTCTAGAACTTATGAGTGCTACCCGCAAGATAACTTTTGTTTTAGTATAGCCAACTTTGTAGCTTCACTACAGCTAGCCACAATCTTCTTATCCTACAAGTTTTATATCTCTAAGTAGATGTTAATTTTTTTTAATCCAATAAATATTATTAGTTTCTAAAATTTTGCCATAAAGTTATAGATGTTTTCGTGATACAAATCATGTAAAATTAAAGACATTAAAAATATTAAAGATAAATTAGGATTCATAAATAATTATATTAAAAGTTAGACCACGTTGGGTTGCATAATAATAACCAAATTCCATTAAAAACGTTTAAGTTGTTTACTTCACGGCAACTAAACTTAGGTTGGACTAATTAGGCATTCAGTATAAGTATTTAGATCCATTTTGTTCACCAAGACTTTCAGGCTTTAATCTTAGTTTATTGTAATTAAAAGGTAAGCACATATTCATCATTGGCTTAGACATCCAAGAGGTGTTCACTTTAGCTCACAAATTGATTGACCACATTGTTCCCAAATTATTTAAAAATGTGTAATAAGGACTTTGGTCATATTCTTGGGAAGTTCTTTCCCTCAAATAATGTTCTTTGCAATATTCATGTCTAAAAGGAGCTACATAAATAAATAAATAAAATTTTGAAATGCATAAAATATTTTGGACAAGTTTGTTGACCATATTTCCTCAATGGACATGGTTCATAGTAGTTGCAATATGGATTCTTAACCTTCTTGAACCTTGATCTTGGCACAAATTCAACCACAATGAGTACACCAACTTCATTGTACAAATATTGGCTACCATAGGCACCTTAAAAACCATATTTCTTAATTCATGGCCCTAATTGTTGGATAGTTTTCCAATGAGCCTTCTAATTTCAAAATTCCATGTATTTGAAGTATACCAACAATTTGTCCCTTCAAAAAATTGCTAGATATTTTTATGGAGAGATTTTTCAAATTAGACTATTGTTTGCAAGGATCAAGTCCACAAGAACTTCCTAAATCAAAAAAGTGAATTATAACACTTCATGTTGCAATACAATGCATTATAAGTACTAAAAATCCACATGATGGAGTACGGGAGTTGCCTACCCAACTCCATACGCTTTTAAAATTGTACAACCAAAACATCTATTCTAACGAGTTGACTGATCAATCTAAAGATGTTTGAATAACAAATGCCGCTACCCTTGTATGCATATGGCCATACTTTTATGCATATTAACATATGCCATAATGACATGTGATATACATATGTGATACCCAAATAATGAACATGCTCGCAAAATATCAACACAATCTAGTGTCCTCTCCATTCAATTTATGTCTCAATGTGGTTATGTATTTACTTTGAATATACACACATGAAGCTCATGACCTTAAACATATCACTCCACCACATGGATATGATCTACAACTTTGTGTCAACAATTTTGCTTCATGATGTAACTAAGTCTTACATCTTTAAAGCCCTCAATAGAATATTTGACCGTGGCCTATTAAGATTTTGTACCTTGCATCCAAGTGACATGCAAGTACAAAGCTATTTACTCTATACAATGTTTCTAATTTCTAGATAATCCTAAGAAGACAACCTAGTAGCCAAATTCATATAGTTATGACTTGATGCTCATGAGTCTTCTGAGTTTAACTAAGTAGACATTTATTGGAAGCAATCATGGTCATATCCAAATGGTATTCCTCTACAGTCCACCCTCTATAAATGTTACACCTATAAGTGTTAACCCTCTCTAAATGTTAACTTTCTTCTACTCCCCACATATTGCACACTATAAATGTTAAACGTGTTAACTGTTAACAAAATGGTACTCCCTTCTTTGTAAATTTGACTCTATAAATGTTAATGAATGTAATACAACCATAATATGGAGAGGAGTGTGAGGTGGAACCCATTCCATCTTATAGTGACTTGCAATCTAGTTTTGATACCATTAGAAGGTACATGGAATCATGTTCATGTGATGTGTCCAAGTATGTGGGTTTGTTGGTGCAGATTGAGAAATATTTGCAAGTTGTGCATGCAGATGAATCTCACCAAAGAACCATTGATTCATACTTCACCCGTGATTTGTAAACTTGATATTGAATAAAGTTTTGATTATGTTTGCAATTTTATGAATGGTATTCTCTCACAAGGACTCTTCACAATTGCTTATATTTATAAATGTTAAGATTTGTATATTGCTCAAAAAAGTAATTTTATAATTGTTTACTGTTAACACCTCTATAAATGTTAACTTTGATCCACTCCCGAGGGTTAACATTTATAGAGGGTAGACAATATTCCTATGTTGTCACAATTTCTGGTACTTATGCTTGTTGATTATATATTGCAAGCAACCTTTAGGCAAGGGAACATAACAACAACTCCTATTGTTGCACCAAGTATCACATACATCAAAGCATATTATGGTCAGGAGCAAACTACACTAAATATTGTATTTTTTGTGACCAATTATTATTGCCTTGCTCTATACTAATTGTGAACCGCCTATTAAGTGTCACCAACACTGAACGTAAATCGAGAATGATTTGTCATTCCTTGTAAAAGAAAATTGGACATTACAAATTTATAATGTTGCAATTATTATCACTTATTAAGGTTTTTTTCATCCAATACCAACCATCCATGACTGTATTTGGTTACGTATTTGTTATGATGTAGAGTATACCGGGTTGGGGTGACAATACTTGTGAAATTAATCCTAAGAAGCGTCTTTAGAAAAGTTAACATAGTGACATAAAATACCATATGACACTAAATCCAATATAATTTAGTGTAGCTAGCTTGTACTACTAGATCCTCCATAGTTAAATTAGAGCTAGTCAAGGCACTTCTGAGCTCAAGTTGCTACAACATGGTAAGTGGTCATTACAGTATCAGTATGCTCCTTGAAGTGCCAGGTGGAAGTCCACGTAGGTGCCTTTGAGTCATGACAATGTTGACATGGCATCTTCAAAAGAGTTGAGTTGGATGTGTTGAATAACATTCTGATGTGTATTTTCAAGAGTGTGATTCATGAACTATGCTTCATCTACTACATCTCAGAGGAATGTTATTTCATAAGTAGGTTCAAGTGAGCCTGCTCATGGTTGGGTAATTCTATTTCTGTGGAGTGGGTCCCTATGAGCAAGTATTTTCTTCACGTGCATGTTAAGAAAAATTTCTTCAAACCTCAAGCAACTTTTTTTTACGAGCTGCCTGAATTGCTAGAACTACATGGGGATAAGATTAAACTTAAGTATAGTACTTCATGGGTCTAACTTCCACACTAATATGTGGAATTGGGTTGCGTTCATAAGAAGATTGCTTGTTTACCCATGCAAGTCGCCTTGGCCAAAACTATATCACAAAAGTATTACTCTTCAAGTAAATTAGAATAAGAAAATTAAATGATTCATCAAGGCTAACCCGTTTCATTGGATTGTCTCATTCTTTAATAGCCATATTTTCCTCGAAACAAAAGGCCAAGTCCAATGATGAGAAGGAAGTTTAATGTAGAACCAAAAAATATAGCTAGATTAAAATAATAATATTGGATTCCAATGAGATTCTAATTATTCCAAGAGGTTACTAATGACAAGATACTTGCATCCCTTGAAGTTATTATGCTGAAATTTGGATATGGTGAGTGCATCATAGTTTATATGCAAATTATAATTTCTAGCAAAAACTTGCAATTGCAAATTTGATTTTACAGGTACAGTTAATTTGACTATTTGAATATCTTCTCTTCCTATATTCCTTTTTTTTTTAATATGTACAATTTTTCATTAAATTTACATATTGACACGCAATCACTTGCAATTGCTTGAAAATAAATAACATTGTAACAAATTCTTCTCCCAAATGTTTAAACGTGATGCAACATGCATACAAGTACAAAACCCTAAATGAAATGAGATTTGTACAGGCCGAAGAAAAATGATTGTTTGAAGGGTGGTTGATAAACAGGCCTAGGTTGGGACGATATGTAGAATTTCAAAACTATGGTATGTTATTGAGCATAGTGGCCATGAAGACATAGTCCAAAAATCTTAAGAATGTGAATTTTAAGAGTCATAGGGTTGCTACATAGTATGTCACAACAAAATGATTGGCCACTTCCAACCAGTTGTTGTCAACCCTCCTCCCAAACCAAACCTCAACCCTTCAAAGCAATCAACTCAATTTTGCCCCATGGTCTTGTTGTGAGTTCTTGAAAATTCTTTCATCATGCATAAACAAGTGTTGAAATTTGGGTTGTGGAAAGAAATCGATTTCTATTAACCAAGGTGTATGCTTGAATCATGAAGGCATGACGCAAATTTAGTGAGGTCAAGTGAATTTTGAGGGGGCTTGTGGCCTCTTGATTTTATAGAAGGGCATGGGTAATATGTATGACCTTAGAGGAAAGAACAAATGATTGGCCATCACATTCTATATTTTCTTTGCTTATCATCCAAGTCATATCACAACCCCACTTACTACTAAATCAATTAGGTCCTTGGAGGTCCCAAATCTTTGTTGACATGTTTTTGGCAAGAGTTGCTTCCAAATTGGAAAATTTATAGGGCATCATAGTTGGAGGTCAACAAACACAAATGCATGCCCGATGCCTACAAAAATTAGCAGGGCCCCAGGGGATGGACTACTCGTGATTGAAAACCTAAATGACATGCTTGGGTCACTATGAAATTTAACCTTCTATATACAAGAAGTCTATAGAGGAAAAAAATTATATACATACTAACAACATGCTAGAAACTGGACTTGCATATTTATTTTATTTTAACGTGATAAATGCCTTCACTCCGTATTACAAATATAAATATGAAATAAATAGGTCTTAATTACATGTAAAATCTATTTCACTTTTCAATGAGAAAATCATTGAACACCATTTCATGATCCATAGCATGTAGCTCAATGATTGCATGAAACAAACAAAGACAAGACCATAATAACTTAGCCAAACTATGAAGAGCAAACTCAAGGGAGTCACATGAGCGCTCCAAGAGCCTCCAATTTATAAAAACCTAGAAGGCAAATGCAAATCCAATTAAGGATGGAGAGTATAGTCATCAAGGACTTACCATATGATAACAATGGATGAAAACATGAACTGGATGAAACTAACATATTTATTGTTAATTTATTTTTAACTTTAGGGCCCCCTTTTGTACATCTACCTTCACTTCAAAAACTCTTAATAATCTATTTAAATATACAAACTAAAGAACAATGATACCTCTCCCTTATGTATATTATGTACACTAATGCCTCAATTGATACCCCTTCTCACGCTTACATTAGTTCGTACACTCACATGGTATGAAGAGTCCAACCCTTGTAAGCAAGGGGGGGCGGGCGATTCACAAATATTTAAAAAGTTTGTTAGAGTTAAAGGTCATTTTATAATATAATCTAAGTTAAAATAAAAATAGTGTAGTGAGTGCATCGCAATTGCACAAATTTCAATCATATGTAACAAAGTAATTTTTGGAAAACATAGATATTTTTCTAATTTTTATAGGGTTAATGGATGCCCCCAAACATCGCCAATAACATCCCTTGAAACGTTCTATTTTTGGCTTTGTAGGAGTATTAAACATTATTAGGGAGTCATTTTAAAATTCTAAATGAATTGTGGTATGTTATAAATGTGATGTGGCCTAATCATACTTTGTTAGAGTGGAGCCTAGGGTTTCTTAACACTATAGGAGAACAAAATTCTACCTTACATGCTAGAATCTACTATCATTTGATTGTCATGTTTATGTATACATGTTTTTGCTTTTGTTCCGGTAAATACTAATGCTTGCTATTGTGCCATTGATGTGTGTTCAGTTTATGAATCAATTATACAATTTCTAAGTTGGGATCAAACTCTCCTTAGTCTTTGTAAGCACATTACATGCTAGAAGAAACACAAAAACCCCATAATGTATGAATAATCTATGGGTACTCATTAACCATCACCATTACCAACGTTGGTTTACAATGTTCATGTCCGAAAAGAAATTGAGATCATGCCGGATTGGTAATTTGGATATGAGGTTGGGAGGGGACCCCAAAAGTCATGGCTACTAGTGGCCATACATTTTGGCCTTCATTCCCAACATTGGAAGATGCCCTCAACACTGCCAACAATGGTTTATGCCATTTTGATCCAATTTTTTTGGGGCCTTGGTGGATTGTTAATTTGAATATGAGGTTGGGAGGGGACCCAAAATACCATGGCCAAGGGCGGCCATACATTTTGGCCATCCTTCCCAAGATTGGAAGGAGCCTTCAACACCACCATCAATGGTTTATGGCGTTTTGGTCTAAACCTTTTTGGGGCCTTGGTGGATTATTAACTTGATTATGAGGTTAGGAGGGGACTCAAAATACCATGATGGCAACTGCCAGCCATACATTTTGACTATTTTTTCCCAATGTTGGGAGCAAACTTCAACACTACGAATGTTGGTTTATGGCTATTAGTCCAACGTTTTTGAGGATCTTTGTGGCTTTAGATATTGAATATGATTCTATTAGGGCACCCTAAATTTTTTTTTGCCAGTGACCATACATTTGCCCCTTTTCTCCCAATGCTATAAATAACCCTCAACATTACCATCATTCATTCATGGGGTTTTGGTTCGAATGTTTTGGGGTGCGGATGGATTTCAATTTTAATATGAAGGATTTTTTTTCCAATTTTCTAAATTTTTTACTTGTTGTGATGATATGTTTTTCTTATCATTGACTTTTCAGCTTCAAAATGTTGGGTAAATTTATGTTTCTTTTCATAAGGGTTTCATGAATCTATGTCTTGGATGCTTATTGACTTGGGCTGGAAGGATGGCCATGCATTGGGAGGGAAGGAAAAATGTCATGGTTCATGATAGCTATATAAATCATCCCCCTTGCCAAGGATTTCATCCCTTGCCAAGGGTTTCATATGATATCAGACAGGAGTAGGAGATTCAAGATTGGCGGGTGAGGTTGTAAGCCCACATGTGAACTTCCAAGGGTTGGGCATTTTCTGTGTGGGTGGTTCTCCTCCACATGCACTGTCATACTACTAAGGTGACCATATGTGCATCATTTACCTACACTATTAAAAAGAACATTAATGTAAATTTGAGAGAATTACAAATGTTACTTTTAATGTTACATAATTTTTTGTTGTTTGAGGTCATAGGAGTCACAAATTCAATTTATTTAGAATATATGATAGGGGAATACAAGGCTTAATTTAACTATAAATATGCAAAACGTGTGCATAGGAAAATAAGCGAAGGCAAATACAAGTGCAACTACACCGATCTAATATAATAAATTCATTGATTTCATTTTCCTTGACAACTCAAATCAAATAAATTAACCTCATCTCCAACCCTTCAAAACTCCTGAAACATAGTTGTTGAAAAAAAGAATAATCAACACATAAACTTGTTTTCAAAGTGAAAATGACTTATGAGCAAATTCTCCCTTGCAAAGTTCTCAAAGGTATTAATAAAACACATAGTAACATTTCAAAACAAAAAAAAACCTCAAATTGGTAGCTCATATTTGATTATTTTGTTTATTCTCATCTTGATAATCTATTTAGACTATGCATTGCATTGCATAACATTACCATTACATTGTTCATCACTCATTTGTTCATAGTTTGAGAAGTTTCTTCATCGGATCCTACTTCATTGCAGTATATGTCAAGTCTAGATTATTTCTCCTTTAGCTCATGATTGTTTATAATCATGACACCTATACATGCATGTGTGAAGCCAACTAGCTAAGGCTCCAACAATCGCCACGTGGTAGAATAGACCTACAATGTACTAATGTATTGATAATTAGATAATTGATAATAAACCAAAGCCACCTATTCTAAGACAATTTCATATCCACTTCTCCAATTACATCAGAGTGGTGGTCGAGTGGACAATTTACTTCTTAAGCAATGGGCTTCTAGAAATGGATGAGTAAGCTCATTGCTTTGGAATATTGTGATACTTGATGGGTATTGAATTTATGATTGTATGACACAATATAAGGTAAATTTAGCTTAAAGTGGTTAAGAATATATCCACATATATATAAGGCCTTAGAATATGAATGCATGCATCATCCAGATAATGAAGTGTATTGTTAATGGCATTTCACATTATGAAATAAGAAGTACGCCAAACTTTTTTTTTTGGTTAGGGCTCACAATATTCTATCTTGTCCAACAATAAGTATGTAACAATCAAATCGTGGCAACCAAAGACCGTGCACATGCTTGGTTATGAAACTTGTTGGTACATGATATATAAATACTACCTCGATAATAAACAAGATGTATAATTACATTATAAAAAATATATCATATGGTTAATATAGCAAGAAATACGGTGGGTACAACTTTGATATACATTTTAGATTTATTTCATTAGTATCTCTAACCATGTAGAAATTCATATGTACCTCACTTTAAATAACTATCCCAATTCATTGACAACGTTTGGTTTGGGTTTTGGACAGCTTGCTCCAAAATTTGATTTTTTTCTTAGGCAGTCCAAACCAATAGGTTTTTTTGGGCAACTTGTAAAAAAACAAATCTTTGCGGCAACCTTCAAAATACTTTGCAGTTTCAAATATAGTCCTTCAGATCCATGAATATAGGGTCCTTGCTCATGCTCATGTCCTTGCTTCGCTCATGATGTACTTGACGTCTCAGCTAGCAGTAACTTCTGGTGCGGGCTGAGCCATGAAAGTTTGCAGATGTTTTTTGCCAGATTTTCTCTGCCATGTGCTTTTCAACAATGATTCCAAAAATAATGCCCTGAATTCACCAAAGGAACATTGTTTGAACTTGGGAAGCTCCTCTGCAACCAGCAATTCCGGGATTGGACCCACCATACTCTCGTCTGCAGGGTTGGTGAACATGGCAATGCTCAATCGAGGCTGTGAGCTCACAAAAGCTCGGTGCTCGATGCTTTTGTACCTTCCATTAGTTGCAATCTGCAACAGATCGATCAAATGGTCACGTAGTTGTCAATCTCCTCTAGTTAATATCCTAGTATTTCTTTGGCCCTGCCTGTGTACTGATTTGTCAGACCCTTGCTGAGTTAGCTCAACAGAGACATGTTTTCTAGACGTGGGGTACCACATGTTCACAATGAAAAAAGCATGTCACTTGCAATTTCAATTACATGATTACCTCCGTGTGGTCCCCCAAGTTCACAATGAACGCACCCTCAATGGGTTTTACAGTTATCCATTGTCCATCTTTCAGCACTTGCAGCCCCGAGTTCATGTCTTGCAAAAGAATTGTAAGTGCACCAGGGTCCGAATGCTTCACCAGGCCCAGGGCAAGCTCCGGCTGTGGACAAGAAGGATAGTAGTTCGCTATAAAACTCTGGACACAATCCTCACCGAGATATTCATTTATGTAGGAGGGTTTCAATCCCAGGCTCTCTGAAATCAGCTCCAGTACTTTCTTTGCAAGCTTGTTCAACTCCTCATAGTAGCGCTCAACAACTTCTCTGCAAGAATCAGGGGTTTCCATTGTTGAATGATCATTCAGAAGGTAGCTAGAGGTAGCTCTGTAAAGTGGTGGAAGTTTACCACAAAACTAGCCAAGTAAAGGATTGAGTTCTCCCTGTGAGACTGAGAGTCACAAGCTGCTGCAAAATCACCTGAGACTAAAATCCGTGACGGAAAATTGCCATCAATCCCAACTTTTGTAGCGTTTCTAGGCTTAATGAGTTAGAAGTCAATTCTCTTCAATTGTCACTGGAGTTCATTCTCTGGAGTTATGACCACTTGTTGGTACTTCAAGGGAAAAACTAACTTGAAACCTTATTCACTCAATTCCTAGAACCAGTGCTAGGCATCTCTCGCATTCATCCTTGGAAATTCGCTCATATTCAAGACGTCACTCATATATTATGAGGAGAAAGATAAACCAAGTATTTATTGTAAGTAACTTAGCCCTGTTGTGGGCACTTCCAACGCCACAGAAATTTGGCCATTGGATTGGATCGGGATTTGTTTTGTCTGTCATTTCAAAATTTGGAATGAGGTTTAAGATGCAAAAGTTATAAGTGGTCAAAGTGAAGATTCTCTCTCTTTGAGTGATCACATAGGCTCTACCAATTGTGTTAACTAAGGTAGAAATACCATAACCCATGAAAATAAGGTGATTTGCATTGAAGATCTGGTCTGACAATCATGAGATAATTTCCCAACATAGGCAAGAAGGATTCATGAAGAATGCAAGTTGTTTCATATTTTTTTGCCCTATACAGAAAATGCTGCAATTTTTCAAAGTGGAAACTTGTCCAAACCCCTACTCGTTCACTAGATTCTCCCTACAGTGAACACGGTAATCCGCATTTCCATACAGAATATCGCTTAAATCGGTTACCTCATGAGTACATTAACACTTGACTCCCATTGGTTACACTAAGTGTACACGCATTGAAGTTGCCGCTGAGCCATGATCGATTTTAGAAATGACACTTCACCATTATGACGGCGGTCTAGTGCACGGCTAGAGGGTGGTTAACGGGTTATGGTATTTCTACCTTATTCAATCTATGAAGTGCGTCTTTGAGCGTACAGTCCAATCTCATCGTAACATATGTATGTCCTTTTTGGTGTCCAGTCATAACTACAAGCCTAACGAAATATAGGAGTTATCGCTGAGTAAGAATGAGAATACTAAGCTTAGTACTTATTACTAAGTGAATGCAGCTAGTTATACAATCCTTTGAAGCAAACACGTATCAAGGTGGGTCAACAACAGATTATTACATTCTAATACAACCTGTCTTTGTGGAATTAATTGTCGATTATTATTCCTCACCTGAAACGAGAAGGATTCTTCGGCCACAAGTCATATTTCCGAGATGACACAGGAAAGATTTGGTAGTGCAACCGATCACTCCACATCGAAAGTGCACCCTCAGTCAAAGCTTGCCTGGTGGAATAACCGTCAGTCCGGCGCTCCGGGCTCAAGGACATCACTTTGTTCTTCTCCTCTGTCGGAAGCTCCAGAAACTCGTGAACCACTTGTTGCATCTCTTTTATCACGGACAACGGGATACCATGGTTCTTCACTTGAAAGAACCCCCACTCCTCGCACGCGGTTCGGATTTGTTGCACTATCTCACTGTGGCAGTCCCCTCCTGCAGCTAGTTGAGTTTCAGCCGCCTCGTCCATGTCGATCAGAGGAAGTTCAAGAGAAGATTCCATGAGCGACAAATTTGATCCATCCTTGAGATTGCATCGCTCCTCTTCAGGAACAATGAAATCGCCCGGAATTTCCTGGAGACGGCCATTCTCGGCCAGCTCTTGAACAGTTTTGCGTTGACTCGATGACATACTTCGTGCGATTGGATACCCAGATATTGTCTGCTACAGAATTTGAGCTCCCTGAGATGATGTAGTTGTGCACCCTTCCTACAACAAATTGCACCAGACGAGAGTGAGAATTGCAGTAGGTCCCTTCAAAGCAGGATCATAAAGAGATTGTTCATAACTTCCTCACACATGAATACAATGCATACTACCATACATCAAGCTGCATACAACAGCAAGCTGCACTCTAGACAGGAAGTCTCTCAAAATGAAGAACACTTGGGCTAAGCTTTGATTCTACTAACCCTTTGCTGTTCCCGTAAGGTTGCATGAAACTGAACATCAGAAACTTCCTGATCAACAAGTTATCCTACAGAAATCGTTGGATAGATGTACAACTGAGGGATAGATGAGTCTGCAACACTCCAGTCCGAATTCTTTTGTCGTTCCCAATGGCATGCGACAAAGAAGCCGTCCCAAAGGCATGGCCAGTACATAGAAAGCAAATTGTCATCAAAGCAATCATGTGTACTGTAAGTTGGAGATTGGGACGATAATTGTAAAGCTAGACAGTACGAAAGTTCGCTATCTCTACTGCTGTGTATGATACCGTGTACTGTATCCACCTACTTGATTGATAGCACAAAAGTGAGCAATGAATGGGGAGCAGTGATGGGGGAGGATTTTGGGCATAATCGGTTGAGATCCTAGTGTTTGCAAATCCAGCTAGTTACATATGTTGACATCCTTCGGTTTTCCTATATTAATTTGAGGTATATTATTCTGTAAATTCCGCCTTAAAAATGGTGGGTAATATTTCTAAAGTGACTGGTAATTCTCCCGAAGTCTTGAACTTCAACCTGCTATTTCTCAAACTCAACCGGTTCATCTGCAACTCACTGCCGGTTCTCCCGGATCATAGATGGGGAGAACCGAGCGCTAGCTCCAGATGAACTGGTTGAGTTTGAGAAATAAGTGGTTGAAGTACAAGACTTAGGAATATTACCCACCATTTTTAAGGCTGAATTTGCAGAATAATATGCCTCAAATAAACAAATAAAAACCGAAAGATGTCAACATGTAACCAGTTGGACTTGGAAACACTAGGATCTCGACCGATTCAGTTATGCTCAAAAACCTCCCGGGATGCTGAAAGGGAACATCTTTTGAGCTCCATCACCCAGCATGGATGAAGTTCACAAATTTTCATCCAAGGAAGAACTGTTGTATATTCCACGCTCTCATACACCTGACACATGTCTCCACATGACATCATCCTTGACGACGTCATCCCAGATGATGTCATCTTTTTTAAAGGCAGAAAGGTAACTTAGAACCAATACTGACATTGTGTTTACCAAGTGGGCTTTTTAACCCCTTACTCTCGCTACACAGTTTTGCATGAATTATTGGGGAGAACCGGCCGCTACAAACAGATGACGTGGTTGACTTTGAGAAATAACCAGTTGAAGTTCAAGACTTCAGGAAAAGAACCAATCGTTTTAGAGGAATCTGTGAAATGTACTTCAATTTAACAAAGAAAAACCGAAAGATGTCTACATGTAACCGGTTGGACTTGGAAACACTAGGATATTGACCGATTATGCCCAAAAATCTACCCGGACACTGTTTTGCACGAATTTCTGCCCATGTTGAGACCACGAATATCTGCCCATATTGAGACCACGAATATCTGCCCATATATTGAGACCCCTACATGTTCCGCTTTGGCTCCCACTAGATTTCGGGGAGGGGGGGGGGGGGTAAAAGTAACCATAATATCTTCATCTGCGTGGTAAAAGCATGGTTTTAAAATATTGCAACGGCATAATGCAAGGACCACTACACCATTTATGGTATGTAGTGTCACATGCATAATAGTGTCACTTATTCTATTTTGACGTGTATGTTAGATCATACTAATGATCGACAATTGCGTTATTAGCGTCACCTCATGAGACTTGGAATTCAAGTGTACTTACTAATATCTTGGTATGTTCAATAATGTTATGAGGTATATGCCTATGTTACACAATGGTCTAGAAGTTGATTAAAGTGTACAAAAATGACACTTGACATTTGTATGTTCAAGAATACCTCCCTCTTGCATACTAAAATATAAACACATTTAGTATGCAGCTCCAAGAATATCTTCCTCTTGTTTATTGAAACGCAAAACTATCATCTCAAAATATCCCAATGTGCTACGCTCAATGTCATAACGTAAATAAGTTTTCCCTCGAAAAACTGGCTAATGTTGACAAATACTATGATACTGGCAATTAGTGGACGTGACACTTTGAGACCACTAGGCGTCTAGTTCAAGCCCTTTGCGAATAGTGGATGTGACACTAAATACTGGTCATAAATGGTGTACCATTTTAGTGTTTGACCAATAAACATACGAGGGTTCACCAGCG
The DNA here is from genome assembly GCA_950295325.1 of Polytrichum commune. Classification (NCBI taxonomy): domain Eukaryota; kingdom Viridiplantae; phylum Streptophyta; class Polytrichopsida; order Polytrichales; family Polytrichaceae; genus Polytrichum; species Polytrichum commune. The sequence goes on from OX485807.1 coordinate 51,889,442, forward strand.
GATAGTTATCTCCTGCACCACTGAAAACAATGCGCAACATTTCAAAAAATAAAATAAAATATCAACAAAACCCCAACCATGTTTATCACGTTTGAGAGTTCTCTAATCCACCAATTGGAACATCCGAAATGGCTCAGGGGTTCTTTTCATGTATTTCAGATATTGTTCATACTGGTACACATTTGGGAGCTATGTTGTTGCAAAAAGAATTCATCGAATTGCTGATCATACTTTCGTTTCAATACAAACAGCACAGATATTTAGTGTATATGTGACTTATATGGGCAATATGTTGATTTATCAGGATTAAGCATTAATTAATATAGAGGCTAAAATTGATTGTTGCAAACTCAACAGTCTGGAGTCAGTAGCCGTTGCCAAAGGGGCAGCTAGTGGCGCACATGTGGCGACAGGCAGTAGCCATGTAAGTTCAAGTGATGCTGTAACCACTATCATCTAAATTGCCCAAATTCATATTAATAGGATGTTCTTAATGAAAACAAGTGTTCCAGTGCTCATCAAACATTCATTTGGGAGTGGTCAGTTTTTTTTCACTATTGAGTCTATGAAGGTAAACTTCATATTCTTAGTAAGTAATTTAAAAACTTTTTACACATGCATTCTTGGTACCCATATTTTAAGCCACACCAAACCACACACCATTTAAATATATTTTTTGAATCAATTATAAGTAATAAGCAAATTAGGCATGCCTACCTCAGGTTGTGATATACAATTATGGCTCCAATTTGAGTGTCACCATGACATAAAGTGTAACTTGAAACAAAGTTTAACGTGGAATAGATGTTGTTTAGTGGGTGCTGGGGGGTTGGACTCTTCATACCACATACGAACTAACATAAGTGTGAGAAAGGGTATTTATTGAGACATTAGCATACATAGTATACATAAGGTAGAGGTATTAATTTTCCTCTAGTGTGTACAGTTAGAAAGGCTATTAATAAATTTGAAGTATACGTAGATGTACAAAAATGGGGATGTGAGGTTTAGTGAAAAATTTGATAATAGTTGTATTAGCTTCATCCAATTTACGACACCATGTCCACCAAATGTGGCATATGAAGTTGGCATATGCTCATAAATCATGAGATTTTGCTCTAGGATTTCAGCTTAGGGCACAGAGGACAGCATACCCAAAATGATATCAAGGTTGGGATTTCCATTATAAAACAATGCTATAACAAAATGAATGGAAGAAATGTGCAGCTTTGTGTTAACAACTTTACTTCCTTCATGTAACTGAGCCTTACATCCTTAAAGCCATTAATATGCAATTGTAGATTTGACTCTGGCCAATTCAAAGAGCCCTAATCACCCTTGCATCAAGTACAAAGCTTCCACACAATGTTTCTAGTTTCAAGATGATCCTAAGAAAGCAACCCGAATTTAAGCAAACCTATATACTTAGGGGCGGTTTACACTATGGACCATGAAGTTGGACCAGGGCTCTGCAAGGCAGCTGATTGGCTCTTGAAGTTGTCCCGGGACAATTTCGGTTTACACTAAGGAAAAAAATGGCAGAGGGACCACGGAGGTTGAGGTCCCCAAAATATAATTTTTAAGGCCTAATAAATGCACTGACATGGTCCAACGGGTTTTGCGGTGAGAGAGGCAAGAGAGGTGGTCTGGTAGGAAAAGGCAAGGGCCCATGTCAGAGAAATGCCATTTCAAGAATGTTTTAATGAATCTACCTTTTACGTGCCTTAATTATATTATAGCCCATGAGACATACCAACACTATCTTGCCCTACCCCTTAAACCGGCTTACACGTGTTTCATCAAACAACGCGGGACATCTAGAACTCAAGAATTCAAGTGCAAATTTGTTTTTTTGATCTACCTGCAACTGCAATGTTTGGAATTTGGGGGCGTGTAATATACCGTTGAAGGTCTTGAAAATACCTTTCCAACGGTATATTACACGCCCCAAAATGTTTAAAAACTACAGTTGCAAAACAAAAAAGAAAAATACGTAGTCGTTTAATGATTGTAGATCAGGGTGGTCAAAAGAAGCGCAATGGGAAATCTTCTAACATTAATTATCAAAGAATTGAAATTTAGTGTTGAGCAAGGTTGGGTGGTAACAACATTAGATATAATCAAAAACTAAATATCCTATTTAGTGTAGTGACAACACAAGGTACATGTCACATGTAAATTACATTGAACATGTACAAATTGAATCGCTCATTTTTTTTGTAAAAATTGTTGTGAGAAGATTTGCAAGCCACATCTTCGACACATTTAACAAGAAGTGAAGACAGTTGAAGCCCAAGAGATGACAAGAGAATGATCAAACTTTAAGGCGAAAAGAAGAAAAAACTAAGTGACAAGATAACTGAAGGCATGTGTAGGCAAGTGAAGGCAAATTAAAGTCAACAAAATGGTCAAACTTCATTTTTTCCCAAAACTGCCCTTTTTGGGCTTATATTAAAAAAATCAGCACATCCACTTCTTGCCGCATGGTCATTCCTCTTGGTCCACATTCGGTTTACACCTAGTGAGGGGCCCAACGGCTTTGTAAATCAATTTTTTAAGAACTCGGACCATGAAATGTAGACCATGAACTCTTACCGCGGAATAAGGCATCTTCCGTGGGACGAGTTCATGGTCTATGGTGTAAACCGCCCCTTACGACTCAATTGTCATAAGTCCTCCAAGAAGTAAGCGAAGAAGACATTCTGATGTATGTTCTCAAGAGTCTGGTTCACAAACTAATATGCTTCATCTGTTGCATCCCACCTTTCTCCTCAATCTGTCTTGACAAGGAGCGCATTTGCTAAATAATGAAGATCGCACATACAATAATGAGGCTCGTTTCATGCTCGTTTCATCAATTTCATTGCGCCTCAGCTTGAAATAACGTTTGGTGTGGCTGAGCCAAGTCCCTGGTTGAGGCATAAATGCCGGCCAGGGACAAAGGGCCCAAACATCTCAGCCGTCTGGGGCTCTAAGCGCGGGATTTCCCATTCTGTCTCACTTTATTGTTGCCCGAAGGCTTGCTGCCCAGCCCTAGTGTGGGGAACTTGCAACTCCACATGACAAGGTAGACGGGCCTTGAATGGTTACTTCTTCTCCAACTAGCTCGCGTCTCTTAGGGTATGGAACACACGATTAGTACGAGATGGTTAGCAAATCTAAATGGAAGTTGTGTCCGTTCTCTTCATTATTTTGGAGCTCGTATGAACAAATTTATCATTATCAAAGAATAGTTTTTTTGCGCTCATTTTATGGTCATCCCCCTCATTCATACGCACACAAAAACAACTATATTGAGTACTGAGCTTACGATGGTTATCCAATTGTTCTGAACATGTGTCTTCTTGGTATCCATTTTTAGGGCCTCGCCACACCACACCGCATTGCATACCATTCAAATGTAGGTGTCCAATTAAGATGAGTAACCAAATTAGGCATGGAAAATGTTTTTTTTCTGGTTAACTATCGTGGGTCATAAAGGTTGTCACTTTGATTCTCAACATCGGATTTGACATGCAAACACTATAAAATTTGAAAGGAGAGTACGTTTGTCTTTAAACCTCAAAGAACAATGTATTACCAAAGTTTAGTTGACCTTGAGACATGAATCTTTTCTCATTTTTAGGGTTATTTTGACAACGTTCTTTTCATACTTTTGAAAGATGGCTTCTTGTACATTATAGTGTACTCCCAAATGAAGAAAAAAAATGTAGTTTATTATCTTCATTGATACAATTAGCAATTTGTTTTCCATGCTACAAAGTAGGTTGTCAAAAAGTGCTCTTGAGACCATTGTTTGGCTCTTTTTCAGTTTGGACGGCTCTATGAACCTAAGATTAGGAATTTAAAGGACCAACACAAAGAAAATATCATGGCAAATGTTCAGAAAGAAATTACATGATTGGGGAACACCTCATGGAGCAATGCATTGTAAAAGAGTTTATTTGACCTCAAGACATGGGGTCTTCCCCCCTTTTGGAGGGTCACTATCAAAATGTTCCTTTCATTCTTTTGAGAGATTTATTTTTGTACATTATATTGTACTCCAAAATGAAGTGGAATATGTAGTTCATTACCCTCATTCATAAAATTAGAAATTTGTTCTCAATGCGACAAAGTAGGTCCTAAAAAATTGCTCCTGCGACCAACTCCTTGGCTATTCCTTTAATATTTGGATGACAACATGAACCTAAGATTAGGAATTTGAAAGGCCAACACAAAGAAATATTCATATGACACACTTTCAATAAAATCAAATAATATCATTGGAAAACACCTCAAGGAACATCATCAAGGTTTAGTTGACCGTAGTAAAAGGAAACTTTATGGATCATCCAAACATTATAAATTAGATTGAAATTAGGTGACATTTGTTGAACTAGTGATAAGTTCATTAAAATATTGTCAAAATTTCTAAGTTCACACAATATTTGCTATGGTCTTATCAATGAGTCATTAATGATTTTTGAGGTTTAAACGAGATCGGAAATTATCGTTCTTGGCTTATAGGGGGCTCTTTAGGGAAAGGGCCAGATTAAGCATCATTGAAGCTCAAAGTTGCAGCAAATATCGGCGATCCCAAGCTCCTTGCAGAGGCAATGAGGTCATATCCTAGGCAAGAGGATTTTCATACAAGGAATTGTACACTGGAGGGCTCAGAGTTGTTTGGATCAACCAAGAGGAAACTAGACTTATTGCCTGGATCTGAGTATGATTCTCATCGTCTTGACAAAGTGAATTACTCCATCCCTCACCCCAATACAAGGTCAACGAGGGCATGCATACATGAATCCTTCAAGCATGATGAGAATGTGGTGTCTCACACCAATATTGTGTTGCAGTCAGAGTGTCATGAATCCCAGTGGTATATTTTACACTTGCCTTATCCATCCAAGAAAGAGTGTCAAGCACTGTAGGCAAATACTAGACATCCATGTAGGGCTAAAGTCGGGAAGAGTACACATGGCACACCTATGCCAACTACACATGCATGAAGAAAGAATACGGTTCCAACAACCACGTTCTTTAAATTTTTGGTTTTGTGCAGATGACATTAATTGATGCGTGAAGGGGAGCAAGAAAAAACGGGTGTTTGATTGGCCAAATCTCCCTAAGGTGTGGTTGGTGGAGGTTGGTACAAACCTGACACATGAGGAGGTGTTTGCATTGGAAAATGTTGGGTTTCAACTACAACAGAAAGAGGCACTATCACCACGTTGTCGATTGAGAACAATGACAAACCTCTCCATCCCTCACTCACATTTCCGTGTTCCTCCAAATCCATATGCACACCCAAACACACGGTTTTCCAAGGCAGTTCGATGGAACATGGCATTATCATTATCATAGCATAGGAATAAATCAGAGAGCGCATTACACATGGATGGGCATTATGTGGTTGGTGTGACTCCCACTTCATACCCTAGATATAGATGCATCATAACCATAGTTTTGTAAGAGGAGAAAATATACCTTGTCTCCTTTGCAGATATTCTGCAATGCACTTGCCCGGACTTTGCAAAAATGTTGTCTTTCGTAGTATGAAAGAGGGGTCAGTGGATTTCATGCAAGCACTTGTATTATGTGTTTAGGTATTTATGCAAAGTTGACTACGCCATTGACAATTTCATTTATGCACCGACATTTAGCTATAACGAGGTGATGCATCTTCTTTAGCTTGCGGGTGTTGCAGAACAGGCTTAGTGGCATAGGGTCGATGGGCATGGACACAATTATTCCTCATTTTTACATATATAAAAATATATGTGTATGTCCATATAAAATGTATGTAGTGCAAACTGATGGTGCAACTAAATAGTTGTTTGTCACAATAAAGTGCTTGACATTTTAATGGCATACTTGACATCTCATTAAAATGCCTATCGCCATGGATCGGCAAGCTTTTTGAAATCCATGGTAATAGGGCCGAGTTCAATATTTTGTCTGCCCACAATGTTACTTTCATAATATATAATTCAACTATATTAGAATAATTTCTTTTAAAATATTATTATTGGTCATTTTGTTGCTCACTACTTACATGTAACCACTCACTGCTCACCGCTCACCACTCAACGCTCACATGCTAGCTTCCCTCCTAGCAAACTACAAAAGGCTCAAAATTTTTTTGAGAACTATTTGGCAGATCCTTCTCAAGTTCTTCATGAAGTGGACATATATGGTTTAATATTTGGAATGCGGTCTCAAATAACCGCATATAATGGTCTTAAAGTTTAATTTGTACAATTAAAGAAGATTTATGGTACAAAATGTTTACGGAATCCAAGCAATGAGATTGTGTTGATACTCAATCAAGGTGCAAACACGTGCAAACACATGTTGACTTTGAAAAAGATTGTTTGACAAAAGCTACTACAATATATAGGATGTTATAGAAGATGATACCTTCTGCATACACAATGTAATCTACAAGGAATTACCATCCAATGAAGATGAAATAAGGATTGCAAGAACCCTTGAGATAGTCAATGATGATGATATGTTCTATAAGGAGGTTGAAGATCTTCAGAAATTATTGCAGAGCTTTAACATTGGAACATTATTCATTAATGAAAAGAACTTTTTATGTGAGCAAAGAAGAAAACATATCCCTTGTCCATGTCACATGTCAAGAACAAAATATATTCATGATATTGGTGAGTTGCCTCCTACAACGACGTTATCTACAAAAATTTAATTTCTTTGACCTAATACAAGCTTTGAGAGTCGTCGACGTCACTATGTGGTAAAGAAACATTATCATGCTAAAATTGAAAAAACAAACTTGTATTGCTTGTGGCACCTACAATGTCATGCTTTCAAAAGAGAGGATTGTATATTGCAAAAATTGTTCTCTCGATGTGAGTAAGAATGCCCAACCTACATGTGTGGATCTTTCATTAGTCGTGTTGTAGAAATGTATTTCATAAATGAGGATAAATGGTATCCAATAAAATTAGCAAGTTTCAATTATGCCACTTCAGGTGAGCATTATCAATCACATAGGATTGACTTAAAAAATGGAGTGGTTATATGGGGAATGCAATTTCCAAATGCAAATGTAAGCTACTAGTGTACAATGTAACCGATTTCATTCAATACCACTTAAAAAAGCAAAGTTAACAAATGGTTTTGGACATTGTACCTAGAATAGTAAATTCCTAAATGTTGTATATATTAATTTCCCTAAGTAAATAAATAAACAATTCCATATACTTTTTATAACATATATATTATCATGTTGATTTACATGATCAATGCATAGATTTTGCAGTGATGCATAATTCAGTGAAGTCGACTAAACTTTGCCGATGCATTAATCTCTGAGGTTTTGTCAAATCACGCTATTTCTTTTCAAAAGTGTGTCATCAATATTTCTTTGTTCATACGAGCTCCAAAATTATGAGAACAATATATGCACCTTCAATTTAGATTTGCTAACCAACTCGTACTAATCGCATGTTCCATACCCTAGGAGACGCAAGCTAGTTGGACAAGAAGTAACCATTCAACGCCTGTCTACCTTGTCATGTGGAATCGCAAGTTCCCCACACTAGGGCCGGACAACAAGCCTTCAGGCAACGGCAAAGTGGGACAGAATGGGAATTCCCGCGCGGAGAGTCCTGAACGGCTGAGATGTTTGGGCCCTCCGTCCAATGATCGGGGAGAACCGGCAGTTAGTTACAAATGAACCGGTTGAGTTTGAGAAATAACCGGTTGAAGATCAAGACTCCAGGAAATTACCGATCATTTTAGAGGAATTTATAGAATATACCTCAATTTAATAAAGGAAAACCGGAGGATGTCAACATGTAACCGGTTGGACTTGCAAACACTAGGATCTCAACCGATTATGCCCAAAAATATCCCCGATCACTGCCTCTGTCCCTGGCCAGCATTCATGCCTCAACTAGGGACTTGGGCGGCAGAGCCATGACAGTGTGCAGATGGTCTTTGCCAGATGTTCTCTTACGCCAACTTCCAAAGTATGATTTGTAGTATGATTTCTTGTTTTCATCGTAGGAACGTTGTTTGTACTTGGGAAGCTCCCTTTCAGCCAGCAATTCGGGAATGGGACCAACAATACTCTCGTCCCTAGGGCTGACGAACGTCGCGATGCTCAATCGAGGTTGTGAGCTCACAAAAGCTCGGTGCTCGATGCTTTTGTATCTGCCATTGGTTACAACCTGGAACAGATTCAACAGTTGCCTGGATGTCAAATCTCCCTCCGTTAATAGTATTGTAACATTTCTTCGGCCGTCTCTGTGCAATTTGTCAGGGCATTGCTAAATTAAGGGGGATGGGCTATAAATGGTTCCTGGTTTAAACTCGACTAGAAAGTTAAACACACAATTGTTTGAGATTACCACGACCAAACCAGCCATAGCTACACTGAATATAATGATGTTTAGTTTCCTATGGTACTTTATGTCACTATGGTAGCTTTTCGGATGACACTTCTTATGAATAAGTGAACAAATGTTGTCATGGATGATGGATGATGGATGAGTTCGTCCATCGGCCAAAGCCGTACCTTCTCTAGTCAACAACTTGTGATTCAATATTGTCATGGGTGATTGAAATTTGGATGGAAAATCACTTGGTAAGTGGTAGTAATTGCAACAGTGTATATCTACAATGACCCCCCAAAAAATGACAAGGAATGACAAATAATGTTGGGTTGAGATATAATGGTGTTGGTGACACTACACTGTGGTTTGCAATTACTATTGAACAAGACAATTAGAATTTGGTGACAGGAAATATCATATGTAGTGTAGTTTCCTCATAAATGTAGAGAGCTCATATACATATCTTATGCATTTTCAAAGTGAAGATTTTCTTTATGCTTAAATGATCACATAGAATAGTTAACAATTTGTGAGCACATGGTCCAAACACTTTTAGACATGGCATTTTGATGTCCGTTCCTAAAAACAAACCTAAGCACATGCCAATCAAATATAGGTGACCAATCAAGATAAAGTAATTGAATTTGGTTTGTTTAACTCAACAGATAAAGTAATTAAAATCAAGTTTTGTTGAATTCAATTTTTCAACAGATATTGTTGTTATTTGAAGAGCATGTAACCACAATTCCACATGATAAAAAAGAAAGACCACGTCACATGAAATTTCAAGCAGATGGTTACCTCGATTTGGTCCCCCAAGTTCACAACAAACACACCCTCCATGGGTTTCACAGTTATCCATTCTCCATCGTTCAACACTTGTAGCCCCGGGTTTTCGTCTTGCAAAACAAGTGTAACTGAACCAAGGTCCGAATGCTTCACCAAACCCATCGCGAGATCCGGCTGCGGACAAGAAGGATAATAATTTGCCTGAAGATTTTGGACATCACCGAGGTATTCATTCATGTAGAAGGGTTGCAATCCCAAACTCTCTGAAATCAACTCCAATATTTTCTTGGCAAGCTTATTTAGCTCCTCGCCATACCGCTCAGCAACTACTCTGCAAGAAATAGGGGTCCTCAGCAATGAACTTGATACTTAAAACTTTGCTAAGACAAGAACATCTCTTTGAAGTGTTGGGTAATCACAACACTACCCCCCCCCCCCCCAAATAAAAATAAAAAATGCCACAACTCTCATTATGTTAGAAAATAAGAACAAATAAATAAATGAAAATAAAAAACATTTTTCCATTGCAAGGGCAAAATACAACTATGAGAAGAGCCCATGACCCAGTACCGTGCCCAAGAGGTTCCCCCCAAAATAAATAAATAAATAAATAATCGCTTACCCACCTAACCTAATTTCAAATAATCGAATCACCATGAAATCAACAATCCCCCCACTACCTGGCAACTTAGCAACCCGTGTCATTTAGCAATTAAATGCCTTCAATTGGTGGGTGTTCAATTTTTTCATTTTGATGTATCCCCACTACGCTCACATAATACATAATTTATGAGCTCCCCAAAGTTTGAGAATGTGCTCGAAATACCAATCTTTGCTAGTACACAAGGCTTTCACGATCATTATGTACGTTATAAGTCACAAGTTGTTGCACTGTCACCTGATACTAAACATGATGATGCAAAATTGCCGTTACGCCCAACATCAGTCCTTTTCTAGGCTCAATGAGTTAGAGGTCAGATTCTTCTTCAAGTGCCATTGCAAGTTAATCTCAGACTGGAGTTATGACCAGTTGTTGTCATTTCCAGGACAAAACCACCAACAAAAAAAAAAAAAAACTAACTTATTCACTCGATTTCTCGAACCAATGCTAGGCATCTCTCATCCATCGTTTGAAATTTGGTCATGTTCAGGATGTCACTTGAATCTTATGAAAAGGAAGATGTAATGTATATAATGTAATGGAAATGGCTTTATTGTGGGCACTTCCAACTCCACACAAAAAATTGGCCATTGGATTGGATTGGGAATTGTTTCATCTATCATTTCAAGTTTTAGAATCAGAGTTATGACGCAATAGATAAGTCAAGGTCAAGATCAAGCTTCCCTTTCTCTTTAAGGGATCACATTAGCTATCCTAAGATTGTTAACTCCATAACCTATATAGGATGCCCATATATGTCTTAGCAATTAGTCCAATCTCACCAAAACATATTTCAAATTTGGTGTTCACTCATAGCTATAACCCTTGCCATTCACCACTTAAATGTAGGTGTATGTTGATTAAGAAGAGTGACCACTTAAAACCCACATGCTTAATTGTAATGAGAACAACTAAAGTAAATTACTTTGAGTGATTCTTCTGAGATTTGAGTAAGGTTGAGGCATCCATGGTCGATCAAGTCCATTTAACTACTCACTAGGGTCATGTAATGCCGACATGGATGGGATCTATATATTTTTTAAGCGAATGGAGTAATCAATCACAAGCTGCCATCACAGTTGGAATGTAGCAATTCCATATCATTACTCAACACCTACTGTTTGTTCAGTGGGCCCTCTAAATGTAATAATCGGATGCTCGGAAAGCTAAGTCTCCTGCTCAACTTATCGAGCATAAATTGTTTTATTCTAAGAGCCCACTGAACAAACAATGGGTATTGAGTAATATTATGTCCACATTCTCCTTAGAAAATGTTTCTCTTCGCAGATGTTTCTCTTCGCAGAAATTGTTTCTCTTCCATCAACACGAGTCCAAGAAGCTGTAAAGAATTGGTGGATGGCGCAGAGGCTACTAAGTTCGTACTCCATCGTTGCAGCTATTTATATTATCCTTAGTTCAGCAAATACCTGCTATGAAGGTGGGTCAAGAACAAATTACATCTAAACTTACAACTTGTCCTCATTAACTTCAATATCGATAATTTATTCCTCACCTGAAACGAGGAGGATTCTTCGGCCACAAGTCACAATTCCGATTGCACATGGGAAACAAATGGCAGCGCAAGCGATCGCTCCACGTCGAAATCGCACCCTCACTCTTACCTTGCCTGCTGGTGTAACCTTCTAAAGTAACAGCCTCCGGACTGGTGAACCTCACTTTGTTCTTCTCCTCTGGCGGAAGCTCCAGAAACTCGTGAACCACTTGCTGCATCTGTGTCATCACGGACAACGGCACGCCATGGTTCTTCACTTGAAAGAACCCCCACTCCATGCAAGCGGCTCGAACTTGTTGCAATAACTCACTGCGGCGATCTCCTGCACCCAATTGATCTTTGGCCACGTCGTCCATGTCAATCAGAGGAATTTCAAGAGCAGCTCCCGTGGTCGAGAAAACTGGTCTATCCTTGAGACTGCACCGTTCCTCTTCAGGAACAATGAAATCGCCCGGAATTGTGCGGAGATGACCATTCTCGGACAGCTCTTGAACGGTTTTGCGTTGAGGTGACATAGTCAGTGCGATTGGATACCCAGATACACGTATCCTACAAAACTACAGCTCCTCGGTGTCCTCTAGTTCTGCACCAGGGTTATGCCAGCTTGCTACATTAAATTGCAGGAGACGAGAGTGAGAAACTCCATGGGGCTCCTTCAAGCAGCATCAGAAAGATCCAAATTGTTCATAGCTTCCTGGCACAGGAAATGATGCCCAACCATGCAACACTGGAAAGGTTATTATGTCAACCTGCATACAGAAGCAAGCACTCTGGACTGGAAATCTCTGAAAATGAACAATATTGGGCTACCTTTGATTCCAGAAACCCTTGCGATTCAAGTAAGGCATGCAGCAAGAAACTCCCTAATGAACAAGAAATCTACAAGAAATTCTACAATTCATTTTGGGCTATATGGATAAAGCGATGGATAGGCTAGCGACTCCCAGTCTGAATTCTTCTGTTGTTTCCAATTGCAATGAGAAGCATGTGGTGAGTTGGATGTTGGGACGATATTTGCAAGCTAAACAATGCAAAAGTTCTTCGTCTTTGCAGATTGCTATGTACCGGATTGTCTAACTAGCTAGTCACCCACAAGATATCACAAAAGTGGGGCCCTTTATAGCCCCATCCTTAAGCATGCATGAAGATTGCAAATTATTCATTCAGGGATGAACTTATCACAACAACCGTCAAGAATCCTGTCTTGTTCCGTGGGCATGGAAATCTGAAGGTAATGTGCTCAAATACAAAGGGTCACATAACATTACTTAGTTGATGAAGATTCGAGAATAAAATTTTCAGATGCCGGAATCTCAATGCTTCATACTGAATCTGGAGTTAGGGTAGCCGAACACAGCTCATGGTCTAAGTAATGTTATGCAAGTATTGTAATCTATATAAAATATAAATTAAGTATGTTATTGACTATCAATGAGGACCACTTTCGCACACAAGATTGGGGGCCATTGCACTTCAAGCACTCTCATTGGTGCAAAAGGCGGAGCCGGACCAAGATTGCTTCACACTACACTTGAGGGTCCAACAAATTAAGTGAATGCAAAGATGGATGTAAAGTCTATATGGATTCTTACATGCCATCAAATGGATCAAGTTTTATGGTCACTTGAATTATTTTCAAAAACCACCTTTTGGAGGTAGGCCTAACATAAAACCATGGACATTATATTGAACAATTCAGGACTTTAAGTCAAAGTTGGGACTATTTGAAGGACCATTGGGAACATCAGCCCATGGGAGGGTTTGAATAAAACTTTGTTCACGAATGTATGACGAGTAGTTGTCCTTGCATTCCAATGAGAAAGCATGATTAAAATCTTTCTAGAGCAATTGTCACAGTTTGGTGGACTACAATTAATTTGCCTTGCAATTGGCAATCTCCCCAGCTAAGATGTGTCTCTATCAAGAAGAATATGAAAATAATATAAAATATAAAATATTATATGTCATACAATCCTACTTAGAACTATATTAAAATTATTTTGTATAGGCTCTACAGGTCGCAAGTTGGATCGATTGGATAGCATGTTGGATTTCAAAATTGTTAGTGTCATTAGGGCGGTTTGTTCAATAGGCGGTTGTCCAAATCCATAGGTACTCACAAAATCGAGTATATACTAGCTTTTATTGTTTAAAATTTGCTTTTAGAGTAAGGAAAAAAAAATCATTGTCATATTTGCAGTTGAAAGCTTGTTACTGATTAATACATTAAAAAATAATATATTATCATCTCGAAAACTGCAACTCTTGTAAGGGTTGTCATTTACAAGAATAATGTTTGAAAATGTAGAAGTAATGCGCCTGAAATCAAATGATATAGGTGACCACTCGTGAAGGTTGAATTGATTTTATTATCAATTTACCTAGTAGTTGTCATTTATAGGAGTTACATAATAAAATATTGGTTCAATTGGTTCAATTGGATTTAAAAATTAGCTTAGCAAGAAAATCTTAAGTTAATGAGGGTCAAATAATCATGATTTTTTAGGATTAACCAAACAAAAGTCAAAAAATAATTAGTTAAAAAACATAAAAATCTAAAAGATTTCAAAGATCTAAAATAACTACATGTCAAAATAATCAAACAAATTGAACGAATGATGTTGAAAATACCTTTTGACTTAGCCAATTTGTTTTCACAATATAAGATCTATTTTGAAAAATGTCTTTTAACACTATTAAGTCCAAAAATTTGATGAAATGTTTAAATGAAAATAATGGATAATGGCTTATTCTTTAAAAATATGATCCAATGCAAGTGGACAGTAGTTAAGCAAGAATAAACAAAATGACTCAGCTTACAGTGTGAAGCAATCCTATTTAAAAAATATTGAATTTTCATCGAATAAAATCTAACCCTCCAATTTCAATCAATTTTTTGGTTTCAGACCGCCAAAGATGTAAATTGCTTTATATATCTATTCAATAACTATTTTTTACCTAAATTTTGAATGATGATTTTTCTTCAAAATAATTGAGGTTGTTCTTCTCATTTAAAAAAAATTACAGTTTATTTAATTCTTATTTTTTGTATTATCAGTTTTTTTTTAAATAAATTATAATTATTTTTTATGAAATGACGCATCAATAAGTGATAGTATGATAAAAATAGTAGATTTTATAGTAGATTTTATAAATTTACCACATCTTAATATTAAGTCTAATTACTATATATATATAAATTTATAATTTTGTCTAGAAATTATGAACATTTCCGTGAGATAACCTCTATATTAGTACTACTGGCTTGTCAACTTCAACTGGCGTTCTAGAGTGCTCATTTTCTATGAATTTTATAATTCCAAATAGACTTACAAATTATATTTTTATTCTTACCAATTTTTTTTAATTTTTTAAATCTTATTAGAAGTTATAAACATTTTCGTAAAGCAGCTCATAAAACCTTTCATCATCATCTTTTCTTAAGAATAGTTAGAAATTTTTGAAGTGTCATATTAGTTTTTAGGCCACCTTATATTGAATTATAATAGAAAAACTACATTAAAAGGGTCTAAATTGTCTACTCCATAGCAATTAAATTTGTATCAAACTAATTAAACGTTTAGTAGAACTAACTAAGATATTTTTAGTCAAAAAAGCTTTCTAATCCTTAAATTATTTTTTTATAAACTAAAAGTAAGTGCATACCAACTCTTAGGTTGGAAACCCAAGGGATTCTTACTTTGCCTCATACCATCAAAATTTAAAATCCAATTATTTCATACACAAAAAACTACTTTTGGCTTTATGAGGTTTTTCAGCTCATTATTTCACACATCCCTCAATGTGGTATATTTTTCCTAGCCAAAATCTATTGCGGTTTTTGACATCATGTCAAATGGATACTCCACTAAGAAGTTGGCAGTGGATTTTTTCAGGTAAGATCATATATAAAAATGGTACATTAGGACGTCCTCTCCTAGAACAGTTTGTAACCTAGTTTAGGAATGACAACATTGGACCCTCCCAACATAGGAACTTTGTTCAACGCACGATCTTGCATTATCTGAGTAGAAACAATTACAATATCACGGCAATGAGGAATACAGTGGCAAAATACACCATTCAAATCAAACACCATATGAACCTTCGAACGAGTATATCATCAAATGTGTCACAACCCTTGCTAACTCCGTTTAACTAACTTGGTCATTTTTATTTCTAGCAAGGGTCACGAGCAATAACCCTTTACATTCAACCATGTTAATGATTAGCTCCCAACACCACGGACCTTAGTTCATAGAAGGGAAACCAACCTGTGAGCCCAAAATGGTGCTCACATGTGTTCTTAACTCTTCGAAACCATTAGAAGTTATGTTTTCATGTTTTATTATTATTTACAAAAATATTAAAAAAATGAAGCTTGAAGGAAGTTATGTTGAAGCATTAGGCTTGTGTGGAGTGGATTGATTAGAAGATTAGTAGTGTGAGGAAGCTCCTTAGTTGGGGAGCGTAGTAGGTGGAGAACCAAGGGTAGTTCCTTGAGTTAAAAGTTTAAATTAGGATCTAGGTTGTTCGTTTGAGGGACAAAGGCTTAGAAGATAAGATGAGAGCCTATAAAGTAGGAGAGGATTACGAAGGCTTATCTTGAGGGTGCTCACCTACTCCCTCTCAACTCACTATATAAGCCCTCATTCTTCCCTTTCTCTTCCTCTCTTTCCTTCGTGTTCTTCGGCACCCCACGTGTTATAAGTGTGGGTGTGTAGGAAGCAAGATAGGAGCACGTGTGTGTGCATGGTTTTAGGGTGAAGAGCCAAGACTAGTTAGCCTTGAGGTGGGTTTGACTTCTTGTTAGGAGTAGCTTGGGTCAAAAGAATTTAGAGTGTGATTTATAGTCTTCAAATTGTAGTACTTGGATTCATGATATCCATACTTATAATTATTTAGACTTACAAGGTTATGATTATGAAATATTGGAGCATTTAGTTTTGTTGCATTTAGAAATTATATTTATGAAGTATTGGAGCATCTAGTATTGTTGGGAATTGCAAATTTACATTTACATTTAAGAATGATTGTTGGGATGTAGCATTTGACTTAATGCACTTAGAGATAAGTATTTAGCTCATAGTGTTCAATCTATAGTATTTAGATTTATAACATTTAGATTTCTAGTGTTTAAGTTTGTTGGGTTAGTGGTTAGGCCATAAGCTGGGTTTATATAGGTTGGGTTAGTGGTTAGACCATAAGCTGGGTTTACATAGGTTATATTAGTAATTTATATAAGCTGAGTTAGTAGCGGGGCTTAGTCTACTAAGTTAGACCACTTGGTTCAACTAATTGGTTGGTAACTCCATTAAAAGGTTGAACTTGGTAGAAAGTTGTGAAGGCTTGTGAAGAGGAGGCTACAATAAGTTAGACAAGTATTTCTTAATACTTAAGTTTATGTGCTCATGGAATCAATACGCGAGGTGTCATGTACCAGCGAGGAATCAACGGCTAGGACTAGATTCGAACGAGGTAAATCCTTGAAGGCGTGTGTGGCAAAGACGGCCGGGTGGACGTTGGAGAAAACTAAGGATGTAACCTTGCCCGAAATCAAAGATAATAAAATGACATGATATGGGTTTCGCTCATAACAAGTTGTGTATTTTATGTATATTCTAACGGTGTATTGGAATTATACATTGAACTACCGAGGAGGGAGTTATTATGTGTCAGTTCAACATTTCACACTCGGGTTAGGACGAAATCAAGGGTGAGGGACTTTGGGTGACACAACCCTCCTACTTTGCTTTCGGGACTCACCCCTTAATCAGTACCCAATTCTTAGATGTGAACTTCCATCCATGGAAGTCCAATCTTATGTTAATCATCGCGTTGCCGAAGCAACACTACAACAACCTGAACCATACTAGGCAACTATGCCCCCACATTGGACCAAAGCCCATGGAGGTCGTGCCGTTCGGCCTCGGGTGGGTGAGGCCACACCACCTCATCCATATAAGCCTCTAGGATTTTTGGCAGGGCCCATATCCCACTGTCAAGAAACCTTTTGTCTTTCTACCAAGAGTTGGGGCCAGGTAGACATTTCCCTTTGGGTGATGAGGCTAGAAGCCCCCAGCAGCTTCAGAACACCATAACTTCCTTATATGATCTTAGATGCAAGCATGCAACCACTCCATCATCATCTACGCTTCACGTAGATGCCGATGGACTCCTCACTTGCCCCATTCGGGCAAGAATTGAGGAAGTTTCGGCTCTTCAAACCTTGGCAGTCCCGGGAGACACTCCCAGGCCACTGGTGTACCAGGGCGCCCCACTCAAATTGCCATAACTCCTAGCTCACACCTCCAATCGAGGTGTTGTTGAGCATTCTACAATCCGCACACCGTAAGCTACACATAACTTATGGCCTTAGCCTTGTGACTTCTAGTCGTTGTGGGTGGGAGGCGTTCCTAACGCCTGGGGCCCTCACCCACACTAGGATCACTTGGGCCCTCTCACCAATGGCGCCACAAGTCCCAGGTGTCACTCCGGGGTCCCCCTTGTGCCCATGGTGTTTCGGGCACTCCTTATTGAGAGGTGTGCGACAAAATGTCTATTGTCATAAATCCAAAATCAACTTAACTTGTTATCATGAACTAACTTAATATAATAATGAAGTTAGCTTAGTATTTGTTCTTTAATTCAATACATTGATATCAAAAAAATTATAATAAATTTGATATAAATTATTTGTTATATTATTATAATAAAAAATCTTGTTATAATGAACTTGTATTATTACATTGGCATTTGGAAGAGAAAAAAAAATATTATGTAATGGAATAATGAGACCGAAACCAATACCTCAAAACATTTGGAATTGAATTCCCCATGATCGGAAAATCCTAAGGAGGGTTCTTTAGGACCCTTAGATAATAGTCTTTTGGCACACGCAATTATCATCTCCCTTGTTCAAACTTGGGAGAGATATCTTATAACCTTTAGGTAGTTGTCACCATAAATAAAGAGTCTATCATAAACAAGGTGTGGTGTGGAAGACGCATCCGCAACTGTTTGTATATATTATCAACCCTGAACCCAAAACAACGCAATGATAAATGCACAATGTCGGAGTCAACAATCATTCAATGAAATGGATTTTTTTATATGAAATTTAGTGGAGCAACTAAAATTTTTGCAACGAAAGAGATCTTATATGGACTAGATGATGGGGTTACATTTGAATTAGAGTAGTAGTTAGTTTGATGTCGGCCCGCTTGTTGTGCATAACTCGGAAATCAACATATGGATGCTCCAGCACAACCGTACTGTCTGGAGTGAAGTCATGGCGTCTGTCATCGCGTAGCCATCGTTCCAAATACCTCTTCACGTGATATGGGAGTTGTGTGGTGGCATCAATATTTGAACCGTCTGTTGGAAAGACATCCATAAGAGCTCCACAGGTCTCCAACTTGTTATGTGGGCCTCTAAAAGATGACCCCGGCTCGAAAGGCTTTAGTGTAGAAGGCTTCACTACAAGATGGTCGTTACCACCATTGGGAAAGAGGTTTGGACAATCCGATTCGTCCAAAGGGATCATGAGTATATAAGATGGTGGACGAACATATATAATGGCAACAGAGGTAGGCGTAGGTCCAAAAATGGGCAAGAGGTCCTATTTGATTGGTGGAGGACATGTTTGGAAAAGGGAGTATTGCACACGATGGTGGGTGGCATCATTTCAAAGATTGTTAAGGGATCCTGCATGAATTGCAAGGGATCATTAAAGACCGCAAGAGAATAAAGAAAAATTTATATGAAATATAAAGATAGTATAAGGTGAAACATTCACTACATTGAGTATATGAGTACACAACATCTTGCTATACTCCCTACATAAAGTGTGTTAACTACATATTTAATGTCAATACTTTATTTAAAAACATAGGCTCATGATTCTAGGAATTACTTCGTAGTCGCCAACTAAGTTCTTTATGGTGTGTCGTCTCCGACTTAAAATCGAATGTCTAGGTGGAGATTCAGTGACTTGTAAAGCAACAAATAACAATTCAGTGATCAAAGAAGAAAAGAAAACAAATGAGCACAAAGGGGACCCCATAGTGACACCCGGGACTTGTGTTGTCATCGGTGAGAGGGCCCAAATGATCCTAGTGTGGATGAGGGCCCTGGGCGTTGGGAACGTCTCCCACCCACAAAGACTAGGAATCATGAGATAAGGCCATGAGCATTGGGTAGCTTATGATGTCTGAATTATAGAATGCTCAAGAACTCCCCAATCAAAGGTGTAAGCTAGGAGATATGGCAATTTGAATGGGGCGCTCCCTACGGACAGCGCCCAACACTCCATGGGGCGTTGTATTGGGACAACAGTGACCTAGGACTGGCGCCTAAGACTATTGATGTTAGGACAATCATAACTCCCGCAATAATTGCTTGAATGGGACAAGTAAGGTGTCGCAACCCTTGTTAGCTTCCTTAACATTCTTGCCAATTTTTGTTTCTAGCAAAGGTTACTAGCGGTAACCCTTCGCATTCCGCCATGCTAATGGTTAGCTCATCCTACCCCGGACCTTATAGTTCATAAGAGGGGAACCAACCCTCCTACTTTGCTTTCGGGACTCACCCCTTAATCGGTAACCAATTCCTAGATGTGGATGAGGGCCCCAGGCGTTGAGAATGCCTCTCACCCATGGAGACTAGGAGTCATGAGGGTAAGGCCATGAGTTATGAGTAGCTTATGGCGGCGGAATTCTAGAATGCTAAGGAACACCTCAATCGGAGGTGTGAGCTAGGAGATATGGCAATTTGAGTGGGGCGCTGTCCCGGGACAGCAGTGACCTGGGAGTGGCGCCCGGGACTGCCTAGGTTTGAACAGCCATAACTTCCTCAATACTTGCCCGAATGGGGCAAGTGAGGGATCCATCGGCATCTACGCAAAGAATAGATGATGATAGAGTGTTTCTTGATAGCATCAAACATCATATGTAGAAGTTATGGTGGTCTGAAGCTGCAGGGGGGTTCTAGCCCCAGCAGCTATGGGAAAATGTCTACTTGGCCCCAACCCTTGTAGACAAGACAAAAGGATACTTGACGGTGGGGTAGGGGCCCTGCCCAAAGTCCTAGAGGCTTATAAGGGTGAGGCGGCTTAGCCGACCGACCCCCCGGAGCATATTTGGCAATTTGCTCCAGGTAGTTGTAGTGTTGTTTTGGCAACACAATGATCAACTCAAGAGTGGACTTCCATGGATGGAAGTCCACCTTAGCCATTGGCTACCTACTAAGGGGAGAGTCCCGAATGCATGTGTAGGAGGGTTTGGTGACCAAGCTATGAGCTTGAAGGTCCGCGGTATTGGGAGCTAACCATGCATGTGCGTGGGATGTGTAGGTTAGCGCTCGTGGCACTGGCTAGGGTTGGGAGGCGGTCAAGCTAAGTTAAGGAAAACTAGCAAAGGTTGCGATACAAATAATCGTTTTCCCTTAGCCGTTGGGGCTAAAGCCCCCTCGCAGCTTCAAACCTCCATAATTGCATTGTTTAATCTCCAATTCTATAAACAATCAGTCCATTGATGTTTGCTCTTTGTGTAGATGCCAATAGACTCTCTACTTGCCCCATTCATGCAATTATTGCAAGAATTATGGTTGTCCCAAGATCAGCAGTCTTGGGTGCCACATGTTTCCAGGACAGTACCCATCCAAATCTAGAACTCACAAGCATACACACCCTCTTTAAAAGTGTAAGTTGTCTTCGCACATGTGAACTAAGAGAGCCAAAAGGCTCTAGGACAATCCTTATATACTTCAAAACAACTACGTACTAAGTTTGTCACCTTGTTAGGTTGTCACCCCGACAAAACATCATAACTAGCTGTCATGCCGCGTTTTTGCCCTCTATCCAATTCATAACTAGTTGGCACAATGACATCATTAAAAAAAATTAAAATTTTCTTTTAAAAAAAAAACTAGTAAAAGACTCACAATGCCATTTTAATAACTTTGGACCTACAAGTCATTTTCTAACCAACTAAGTTACTAAGACTAAATAATTACTACTACCGAATAAACTGTCCAATAGTAAAATAATAAGAAACCAACTAGTGGATGATCTAACAACTAATTATATTAAGAACATATTTGACGTCAAATAGTAAATTGGCATTTTTTTGCCCTTTCAACAAATTGTGACCAACCAATCAATTTTTTACGGGTTGGCTTACTAAGGATACTCATGTTCTTAAAACACAATGCTAAATTCTACCTTAACATGGGGAGGTGGTTTTTCCCACATGGGACCTTTTTCGTGCAAAACCTCGAGATATGGCTAAATTGGAAGATGTTGTAGGTTTGCAAGGGTTTATTGACTACTCACAATCAATATGCAACCACGACATGACCAAAGCATATAAAGGCTCACACGAACATCTTGTACAATCTTGGACTAGGATGAAGGAGGCATTAAATGCACCCCTTACAGATGTATACACTGCAGGATTGCCACTAAAAGAGGGATTATGGCCGTGTAGTAGAATCAAAGTACACAAACATCCTTTCTTGCATACTGGCAAACTTCGTGAGGAATACCAACTTGACAACTAATGTGGGGCCCTCAAACCTTTGTCGTGCACCTACTTTCTGCATCGCCAAGAATGTGCATGAGGGACATTTCCTCATGAATAAGATATTGATAGACCCATCTGGATGTGTCATGCATTGTGGCCACCTAACTTGAACGTCACTGGGGAGTATCCCCATCAAATTCTTGTACAATGGTTAACTCCCACTTCAATTGCTAGACACAAAACAAAGAATTGCAACGGTTGGGACTTAAACACCAACTTCAAGTGGAAACGTGATTTGAAATACTTCATTCCCAACTGGCAACCAATCGGTTGCATCTTGGCAACTTGGCCTCTACCCGAAGATGAAGGTTTTGAGCCCCTTAAGATTATTATTTCACTAGAGCAGATCGAATTTGCTCAAGATAACCTTCGCCGTTGTTATGCCCAAGAGCATGGACAGAGAGTGATTGAGGAGGACATTGGTATCGCGAGTGCGCGACGAGGAAGTCATGGCCGTGCAACTGGTGGACGTTTGGCTTGTGATGTGGAGGTCACCTTCAACCATCCAGCCTCAGACGGTGTAACCCGCTGCTGAACCGGTTTACATGGAAGTTACTCCCACCAAAATTAGATCTTCTCTTCTCTAAGTCTCGTGAAGGTGTTTGCATTCTTCTGTATCTCAATTCCGTAACATGCAGTTCCAATATCTTTATAAACTCTCTAAGAGTAGTTGGTCTAAGATTACAAGTTTATGTTTCCCTGAATCTAATGTCAAGGTTTGGTGTTCCTAAACCTTTAAATAGATTTAGTAACACAATACTTTTCTTAATCAAGAATATTGTGTTCAAGACCCTTTTATAAATCCCTAGGGATCAAGTGTCCAAGTTGTCAAGTTTATGTTCCCCGAAAGTGTCTTTAACGAGAACACTTCTACAATATCTCTCAGTATGTAGTTCCTTTTAAATAATCTCTTAAATGGATAGGTACCTTAGACCTTAAGTTAATGTTTCTCAAACGTGTAATGTCAAGGTTAAGTGTTTCCCCGAGAGAAACATCCTCATACCATATCTTTCATGGTTGAATTCATCTAAAACATATTTCAAGTTTATAACTCTCGTAATTTGAAACCATCTAAATTCTCCTACCCACAATATCTTTCATGTTTTGAATTTATATCCTATCGATTTATAATCTTATATAGGATACTTATTCATTCCTTTAGATTCCAATGCAATAATCTCTATTCCGTTCAAGTCTTCAAACACGTTGCCTAAATACCTTCATAAGGTAGCATACTCCCTCGCTAAGTCAAAACAACCTAGCGCGTGGAAGATACTTTGGCATAATTAAAAATCCCTTTTACATTCCGTAATTTATAAGTGTATGCTCTCGAGCCAAATCTCTAAGGCTTGGCACATAATTGCTACTCCTTAGAAGATTCCAAATATTTGACTAAGGCCGGCTAAATCCCCAGAATATTCTCTTAGGCCGCCAAAATCCCTAAGTGCTAAGGTAGGGGATTTTGATGACGAGGCCACATCTCGGCCACCTTTGGTTCCAATCCTTTGCTTGCTTTATGATTTGATTAGTCTTATCAAGTCCTCTCAAGCAAACTAATCTCGGTGCCTCAAATCCAATGGCGTGAAAGGTAATGATGTGAACTTATGCTAAGGTGTCAAGCTTCGGCTTGAGGCATCATCACCTTTTCCATCAATGAGCACTACCTAGGTGATTTGGTTTTCTTAGCTTAGATCCTCTTGCCTCAACCTCTTGCCAAGTACGAATAATGTTTAGGTGTGTAGTATCCTTTTTAAGCTCAAGTGTTGCTACATTCATTCTCAATCATTTCCAATCATATTTCATATAAGATAATTTTCTTAATTGTTTTCTTAGGTGAATATGGTGTTCACTTTCCTAAGGTCTTTTGAAAATCCCGCATACTCCAAATTTCTCCGTTATGCGGCCTCCTCCATAATTTTGATTTATTTACTAAGTCTTCAACTCCTTGCACGGATTCTCAATATCGCACGTTGCGTGATAACACTTTGTGAGCTCGCTCCGCTAACCGTGGTGAATGTCTTGCTCTCGCGAATGCGCCGCGGGTACGTTAAAAATCTTCCAACGTACCAAGTTTGCTCCGCCAATCCAATTGGAATTACTAAGGCACCGCGGGTGCCTATATGTAATTCCAATGCACCGTGGGTGCCTATGGAATTCCTAATGCGCCTCGGGCGCCTATGAATTTCCTAATCCACCTCGGGTGCCTATGAATTTCCTAATGCACCTCGGGTGCCTATTGCGAACTCAAGACTCAAGACTCGGGAGCTCGGACACTCATGTAAAGTCTTCTTATGCGAATGAAGTGTATTAGGGCCCTCAAGTGGCCTCCTTACACGGGGGGGGATCACTCCATTGTCAAGTTGAACACCACGTGCGACCAAAAAAAATCTTCTTTTGGTAAGTTGCACCACCAAAATGAGTCAAAATTTTATCAAATGTTTTTCATGAGTGGATATACACAATACCTATGACATAGTTAAAAGTGGTAACTAAATTTGATGATTTGTTTTTTTCATAAAACATGCCGTTTCTAACTAGAATGACACAGAATTGAACTAAAACAATTACTAAAAAAACAAAGATGACTAAAAATTTCAAAAAAATATACAAAAGATACTATCAATGGTTATGTATATGTAGAAAAAATATCATAAATTTTAAAATTATATATGGCATGTAATATAGGGGTAGCAAACTTTGTCCGCACGTGGTGTCAACTTGACAATGAAGTGACCTCCCCGTGCCTCCTTATATAGTCTCACAAATCTACGTTTTCCTAGGATTTTTGTAAATGTTAGCTCGGCTAAATCTAGCACTGTATCTAATAATAGCCTGATTAAAAGTCTTTAACTCATAGAGATTAAATTTAAATAGTTTGAAATGTACTTCCTACCTACATGTGCTACGGTTGGATTCTCATCCATCCACCCCTAATTAAACATGTGCTCCTACACGGAATTATGTTCATGCCTTTTCATTTCTCAAACTGGGCCCTTTTTACATTCATTTCCAGTTACTATTTCGGCCTTGTGGACTGGGCCCTATTCCCGGCCATAACTAGTTCGTTTGGTCCTACTAGTAACCTAGCCTAGCTCGGACTAGTTCGTCCTTATAAAGGACCCGGCAGTCTGCATTCGTTCGATAACCGGCTCTCGCCTCCCGATACCCGGCCAGCCCGTCTTCCTCTGTTGGCCGGTCTTGCCAGCTCGTCTTCTTTCGCCGGTCGGTCCGCCAGCTCATCCTCCTTCGTCGGTCGGTCCGCCAGCTCGTCCTCCTCACCCTGGCCAGCTCGGCCTCGCTACCATTTCGCTCGTTGCAGCTTCCTAACGGCCCCGTTCTGACTTTGCTCTTCGCAGCTCCAAACTCTCTTTTCCTGTCTCTGCCTTCTCACCTTCCCTGTTGCTGTGACGATCACTTGGTGACACTACATGTGACTACGCTCAATGTCATAATGTGAATAAGTTTTCCCTTGAAAAACTGACTAATGTTGACAAATACTATGATACCGGCAATTAGTGGACGTGACACTTTGAGACCACTAGACGTCTAGTTCAAGCCCTTTGCGAATAGTGGACGTGACACTAAATACCATAAATGGTGTACCATTTTAGTGTTTGACCAATAAACATACGAGGGTTCACCAGCGGATAGTTAGCTCCTGCACCACTGAAAACAATGCGCAACATTTCAAAAAATAAAATAAAATTTCAACGAAACCCCAACCATGTTTATCACGTTTGAGAGTTCTCTAATCCACCAATTGGAACATCCGAAATGGCTCAGGGGTTCTTTTCATGTATTTCAGATATTGCTCATACTGGTACACATTTGGGAGCTATGTTGTTGCAAAAAGAATTCACCGAATTTCTGATCATACTTTCGTTTCAATACGAACAGCACAGATATTTAGTGTACATTATGTAACTTATATGGGCAATATGCTGATTTATCAGGATTAAGCATTAATTAAAATAGAGGCCAAAATCGATTGTTGCAAACTCAACGGTCTGGAGTCACTAGCCATTGCCAAAGGGGCAGCTAGTGGCGCACATGTGGCGACGGGCAGTAGCCATGTAGGTCAGGCAACAGCTGAGGGGCATGATACTTATTTAGACATGATAGCTTAGACATGGGCCGGGTCTTACTCTCGACGCCGAGCCCACCACATGTACACTAAATAGTCCTATTAGTGTGGGTGGAAAATTAGCATGGAAATATTTAGTGTGGGTCAAAATAAGTTTCTAATGAAGGTGGAATTAACATGGGTCCAAGATTTTGGGTCTTCCCTTAAGCTGTCATGAAGATTTCTGACCAACACATATTAGTTATAGGACAAAAGTAACACAAATTTAAAAAATCACTCAACTTATTTTTCTAAAAAAAAAATGTGACCCACGCTAATTTTCTACTAAAAGATTTGCGTGGGTTAAAAGTTAATGTGACGCACACTAATTCTCATTATGAGAATTAGTGTGAGATCTAGAAAATTACTTTGACCCATAGTAATAGGACTATTTAGTGTACTTACTAGCTATGTAAAGGTAGGGCCTAGGCTAGGATAGGTGCTAGGCATCCAGTTCTTCACAAAGGTCTTAAATGACTTTTTTTTCATGTCCCCCAAAATGCACTAGGGTATGGAATACACACTATTATAGACCCATTAAAGTTTCAAGTAATGCCATAGGGACTTCCATCTAAATTGCCCAAACTCATAGGAATAGGATGTTCTTATTGAAATTAAGCGTCCCAGTGCTCATCAAACATTCATATGGGAGTGGTCGATTTTTTTCACTATTGAGTCTATGGCGGTAAACTTCATATTCTTAGTAAGCAATCTGCAAACTTTTAACACATGCATTCTTGGTACTCATATTTTAAGCCACACCAAACCACACACCATTCAAATATCCTTTTCCAATCAATTATAAGTACTAAGCAAATTAGGCATGCCTACCTTACATTGTGATATGCAATTATGGCTCCAGTATGAGTGTCACCATAGTATCAAGTGTAACTTGAAACAAAGGTTAACGTGGAACAAACGTTGCTTAGTGAGTGCTTGGGGGGTTGGATTCTTCATACCACATATGAACTAACAGAAGTGTAAGGGTATTAATTGAGGCATGAGCATACATAGTATACATAAGGCAGAGGTGTTATTTTTCTCTGGTGTTGTACATTTAAAAAGGCTATTACAAATTTTGAAGTATACGTAGATGTACCAAAAAGGGGCCTAAGATTGAGAGAAAAAATCGATAATAATTGTGTTAGTTTCATTCAATTTATGACAATGTGTCCACCAAATGTGGCATATGAAGTTGGCATATGCTCAGAATTAATGAGGCAATGCTCTAGGATTTTGGCTTAGGGTGCAAAGGACACCATTCCCAAAGTGGCATAGAGATTGGGATTTCCTTCATAAAACAGTGCTATAACAAAATGAATGGAAGAAATTTTACTTTGTGTTAACAACTTTGCTTCGTTCATGTAACTAAGCCTTACATCCTTAAAGCTATTAATATGCAATTGTAGATTTGACTCTGGCCAATTGACAGAGACCTACTCACCCTTGCATCAAGTACAGAGCTATTTATTCCACACAATGTTTCTAGTTTCAAGATGATCCTAAGAAAGCAACCCAAATTAAAGCAAACTTATATACTTAGGACTCAATTGTCATAAGTCCCCCAAAATTTAGCAAAGAAGAAGACATTCTGATGTATATTCTCAAGAGTCTGGTTCAGAAACTATGCTTCATCTGTTGCATCCCACCTTCCTCTTCAATCTGTCTTGACAAGGAGCTGATTCGCTAAATAACGAAGATCACACATACAATATTGAGGCTCGTTTCATGCTCGTTTCATTACATCTCAGTTTGAAGTAACGTTCGGTGCAGCGGAGCCATGAAAGTGTGCAGGTGGTCTTTGCCAGATGTTCTCTTACACCAACTTCCCAAGTATGATTTGTGGTACGATTTCTTGTTTTCATCGAAGGAACGTTGTTTGTACTTGGGAAGCTCCCCTTTAGCCAGCAATTCGGGAATTGGGCCAATAATACTCTCGTCTGAAGGGCTGACGAAGGTACCTATGCTCATTCGAGGTTGTGAGCTCACAAAAGCTCGGTGTTCGATGCTTTTGTACCTGCCATTGGTTACAACCTGGAACATTTTCAACAGTCACCTGGATGTCAAATCACCCTCCCTTAATATTATTGTAATATTTCCTTGGCCGTCACTGTGCAATTTGTCAGGTCCTTGCTAAATTAAGGGGCAAGGGTTCTAACTGGTTCCTTGTTCAAATCCGCTTACAAGATTAAACACGCAATTGTTCGAGACTATGTCCGGGGAGCAGGGCTGTTTTTTCACAAAGTTTTTACCCGTCCACGTCCCAAAACCTCGAATTGAAAGGCAAAAAAAATTGCAACCCGTCCCAAACCCGGTAATTTCAAAACCAACCCGTCCATGGAAAGGTTGAAGAAAAAACAACCCGTCCCAAAACCGGTAATTTCTAAACCAACCCGTCCATGAAAAGGTTAAAGGAAAAAACAAATCGATAAAGATAACCTGAAAGATGTCGGCATGTGATTGGTGCACTTGCCACTTGGAAACAATAGTATCTTACTATCTTCGTTCATTTCTGCTTTTTCTATTATAATTACCAATTTGCCAGCCTGCCATTGCCCCATTTTGTCTCTTTGTCCACATACTAGTTCAGAGAAACTGAACTAGACTCAGTCACTCAAACTCAGTCACTCAAACTCAACCAGTTCATTTGAAACTAACTTGAATTCAAGAAGTTGGAGAGTGCCGCTGGAACAATCTCCTCCTGCAATCTTGAACTTCAACAAGTGTTTTCTCAAACTCAACCGGTTCATTTGAAACTAACTTGAATTCAAGAAGTTGAAGAGTGCCGCTGGAACAATCTTCTCCTGCAATCTTGAACTTCAACAGGTGTTTTCTCAACTTTGCATACACATGGGTGGGCAGGTCATCATTGAGGCGGACAGAGTTTGATCAATTAATGTTGGAATTTTCTATGGATCCATTAGTTGTTTGGAGAAATGCTTGTTTGGAGAAACATGAAGGATAGGAGAATTCATCCACTTCTTTGAAGGGTAAGTAGCTCTTTATTTTTAAACTTTTTAACATGTTTATATATACTAATTCTTATTCAATTACTAAGTTTACCTTCAATTATAATCTTTGACATTATGTTAAAAAGATTCTAAATTTTGTGGTTGATGAGTTAATGTATGCAGGTGAATCAAGCACTTCAAGATTGATAGTTTGATTGGGTATTAGTGGTTTGATTGCATTATGCTTATATTCACATGTCATATATGACATAACGTAATTGATATTTGTACCAATTTTTTTAATTAAAAAATGTTATTTTTAGAACCCGTCCAAAGTGAATTTGACACGTCCCAAAACCGGTTCATTTTCTAAGAACCCGTCCACTAGAAATGTTTTTTTTTTATGAACATGTCCCTAGACATGTTAGGGACCTTGTGAAAAAACACCCCTGCCGGGGAGAACCAGCGGTTAGGTACAGATGAAACGGTTGAAGTTCGAGACTTCAGGAGAATTACCAATCAATTTAGAGGAATCTATAATCTTCTAAAAAAATACCAAGGAATGACAAATAATGTTGGGTTAACATTTGGTGTTGGTGACACTACAACTGTGCCATTTGCAATTACTAATGAATCACATAGAATAGTTAACAATCTGTGAGCATGTGGTCCAATCACTTTTAGACACGGCATTTTGGTGTCCGTTCCTAGAAACAAACCTAAGCACATGCCAACTCAAATATAGGTGACCAACCAAGATGAAGTAATTGGATTGGGCTTGTTTACCTCAATGGATAAAGTACTTGAAATCAGCATCTATTGAATTCATTTTTTCAACAGATTTGTTCTTCTCAAAGAGCATGTAACCACAATTCCACCGGATTAATTTTTTTTTTTTAAAAACCCACGTCACATTCAGTTTCAAGTAGATGATTACCTCAATTTGGTCCCCCAAGTTCACAACAAACACACCCTCCATGGGTTTCACAGTTATCCATTCTCCATCTTTCAACACTTGTAGCCCCGGGTTTCCGTCTTGCAAAAGAAGTGTAACTGAACCAAGGTCCGAATGCTTCACCAAACCCATCGCGAGATCCGGCTGCGGACAAGAAGGATAATAATTTGCCTGAAGATTTTGGACACCACCGAGGTATTCATTCATGTAGAAGGGTTGCAATCCCAAACTCTCTGAAATCAACTCCAATATTTTCCTGGCAAGCTTATTTTGCTCCTCACTATACCGCTCAGCAACTTCTCTGCAAGAAATAGGAGTTCTCATCATTGGACTTGATCCTCTGAAAATTGCTAGAATAAAAATATCTCTTTGAAGTGTCGGGTAATCACAACACTATCCCCCCAAAAAAATAAAATAATATTAATTAATTAATTAAAAAAAATGCCACGACTCTCATTATGTTAGAAAATGCAAAAAAATAAATAAATGAAAACAAAAGAACATTTTTCCATTGCAAGGACAAAATACAACAGTGAGAAGAGCCCATGACCCGGTATCGTGCCCGGGAGGCTCCCATCAGAAGAAAACATGAACATCGCTTACCTAACTTACCTAATTTCAAGTAATTGAATCACCACGAAATCAACAATCCCCCAACTACCTGGCAACTTAGCAACCCGTGTCGTTTAGCAATTAAATGCCTTCAATTGGTGGGCGTTCAATTTTTCCATTTTGATGTATCCCCACTACGCTCACATAATACTTAATCTATGAGCTCTCCAAAAGTTTGTCAAAGTGCTCAAGATACCAATCTTTGCTAGTACCCAAGGCTTTCACGATCATTATGTATGTTAGAAGTCACAAGTTGTTGCACCGTCACCTGATACTAAACATGATGATGCAAAATTGCCGTCATGCCCAACTTCTGTTCCTTTTCTAGGTTCAATGAGTGAGAGGTCAGATTCTCTTTCTTCAATTGCCACTGACCGTTTATTTCAGACTTGAGTTATGACCAGTGATTGGGGAGATTTTTGGGCATAACCGGTTGAGATCCTAGTGTTTGCAAGTCCAACCAGGTACATGTTGACATCCTCTGGTTTTCCTTTATTGAATTGGGGTATATTCTATAAATTCTTCTAAAATGATCGGTTATTTTCTTGCAGTCTTGAATTTCAACCGGTTATATTTCAAACTCAACCGGTTCATCTGTAACTAATTGCCAGTTCTCCCCGATCATAGATCCAGGTGTAATGTAATGTATGTGGCCCTATTGTGGGCACTTCCAACTCCACAA
Source organism: Polytrichum commune (assembly GCA_950295325.1). Classification (NCBI taxonomy): domain Eukaryota; kingdom Viridiplantae; phylum Streptophyta; class Polytrichopsida; order Polytrichales; family Polytrichaceae; genus Polytrichum; species Polytrichum commune. The sequence goes on from OX485807.1 coordinate 51,920,662, forward strand.
AAAAAAAAATTGGCCTTTGGATTGGATTGGGAATTGTTTCAAATGTCATTTCAAGTTTCGGAATTAGAGTTATGATGCAATAGATAAGTCTAAGTCAAGGTCAAGGTCAAGGTTAAGCTTCCCTTTCTCTTTGAGTCTAACTTCACAACTTCAAAATTTGTAGCAATTCCATAACATTACTCAACACCTACTATTTGTTCAGTGGGCCCTCAGAATATAATAGTCGGATGCTCATAAAGTTGAGTCTCCTGCTCAGCTTTTCGAGCATCCGACTATTATATTCCGAGGACAAACTGAACAAACAGTAAGTGCTACGTAATGTTATGTCCCATATTCATGAAGAATTTGTTTATTTATTTTTGGTATTCTCCTTAGAAATTGCTTCTCTGCATAAGAAAATAATGCCCAACTATTACTCCTCCTAAACAGATGCAAACTCTCTTATTTTGTCAGTTATAGATGCCTCAACCTCATCTCCCATCACCACGAGCCCCAAGAAGCTGTCAAGAGTTTGTGTTTGGTGCAGAGGCTACTAAGTTCGTACTCCATCGTTGCAGCTATTTATATTATCCTTAGTTCAGCAAATACCTGCTTTGAAGGTGGGTCAAGAACAAATTACATCTAAACTTCCAACCAGTCTTCATTAACTTCAACATCGATAATTATTCCTCACCTGAAACGGGGAGGATTCTTCGGCCACAAGTCACAATTCCGATTGCACATGGGAAACAAACGGCAGCGCAAGCGGTCGCACCACATCGAAAGCGCACCCTCGCTCTTACCTTGCCTGCTGGTGTAACCTTCTTCTATAGTAACAGCCTCCGGACTGGTGAACCTCACTTTGTTCTTCTCCTCTGGCGGAAGCTCCAGAAACTCGTGAACCACTTGCTGCATCTGTGTCATCACGGACAATGGCACGCCATGGTTCTTCACTTGAAAGAACCCCCACTCCATGCACGCGGCTCGAACTTGTTGCAATAACTCACTGCGGCGATCTCCTGCACCCAGTTGATCTTTGACCACGTCGTCCATGTCAATCAGAGGAATTTCAAGAGCAGCTCCCGTGGTCGAGAAAACTGGTCTATCCTTGAGACTGCACCGTTCCTCTTCAGGAACAATGAAATTGCCCGGAATTGTGCGGAGATGACCATTCTCGGACAGCTCTTGAACGGTTTTGCGTTGAGGTGACATAATCAGTGCAATTGGATACCCAGATACACGTATCCTACAAAACTACAGCTCCTCGGTATCCTCTAGTTATGCACCAGGGTTATGCCAGCTTGCTACATTAAATTGCAGGTGACGAGAGTGAGAAACTCCATGGGGCTCCTTCAAGCAGCATCAGAAAGATCCAAATTGTTCATAGCTTCCTGGCACAGGAAATGATGCCCAACCATGCAACACTGGAAAGGTTATTATGTCAACCTGCATACAGAAGCAAGCTCTCTGGACTGGAAATCTCTGAAAATGAACAATATTTGGGCTACCTTTGATTCCAGAAATCCTTGCAATTCAAGTAAGGCATGCAGCAAGAAACTCCCTCATGAACAAGAAATCTACAAGAAATTCTACAATTCATTTTGGGCTATATGGATAAACCAATGGATAGGCTAGCGCTCCCAGTCCGAATTCTTCCGCTGTTCCCAATTGCCATGAGAACCGTGTGGTGAGCTGGATGTTGGGACGATATTTGCAAGCTAGACAATTGCATGAAAAGTTCGTCAACTATACTTGCTATGTATCGAATTGTCTACCTAGCTAGTCACCCACATGATATCAGCAAAAGTGGGCCCCTTTATAGCCCCATTTTCAAGCATGCATGAAGATTGCAAATTATTCATTCAGGAATGAACTTATCACAACAACGCTCAAGAATCATGTCTTGTTTCCGTCCAATTACCCATAATCTAAGCCCACCACTTTTGGTCATTTGCCAATAAATGCTGTCCGTGTTGTCTAGGCACTTGCTTATGGGTGGATTTCATTTCACAACGCTTACCAAGGGGGAATTATAGTAAGACCTTGCCCCCTATAAGGTAGAAGGTACTGTAACGGACACCCCACCTGAAACCAACACCTATGCATGCCTCTTAATCTTGTAACTGGAACACTCCTTAAACCGTCTAAATGTCTCTAGTGCAAAGCGGGATAAATTTGGGAGAATGCGGGGTTGGTTTGGACGAAAGTGGGATTGGATTTGGGCAAAGCATCATAATGTAGTTAGGGATGGGTTACTTATGTGTTTTATGAGGACCCCGCATGCAAAAGTTATAAGGGCTCAAATCTTTTTTATTGAGTGAAATGTTGGTTTTAGTGTGGGGTTGTTTGGGCGAAAGATGGGGACGGTTTAAATGAAAGCTAGGTTGGTTTTGGGTGCAAAACAAGGGCGGGTTTGGACAAGTATCCAGACAATTTTGGGAGATGTTTGCACTGGAAAATTGTGGGTCTAGGGAGGAATTCAAGAAACTAGAGGTAAGTGACTTCAAAAACTTGTAGAATATTCATATAGTAGGTAGTTTACTTTATTTATGTTTCTACCAATTCTAAGCCAATTTGTTAAGCATTAGTTTCCATGTAGGCCGCTCGCTCGCCCACCAAATTCTAGTGAAAATGTAAATTCCTCTTGGTGACATCTACACTCCCACTAGAATTTGGTGGGAGAGTGGCTAGCATGGAACGAACCCAAAGCCAGTCATGCATACCAATAAACTAAATTGTCTAACAGTGTGGGTTTCAATTCGGAGTTACATGTTACTATTGACCAACATCTCTCATTTTTTACCAACTAATTTATCTCATATTCTTTGGTGTGCATACTAACTACACTAAATATGCTATTTAGTGTTGCCTACCTCACTCTAAACTCCGTAATATCACACCTGTGGCAACCAAAGTGCACATGATATTACGGAGTTTTGTGGTGTTAACATGAATGCGTGATACTATAGAATTAGTGTAGCATATGACATTATGAATTAATACAAAGGAGATGTGAGGACAATTTGAATTCGTTCTCACGTCACCTACGCTAGTGTGGCCCCACTCCACTTGACCGTCCCAGGCAATGTCACGGACGCATGCACCAACATTCAACAAGTGGCACAAAAAGAAGAAGAAGAAGAAGAATAAAAAGGTGACACTCCACATGTTGACACATGACGCAATGCGAGGGTGTGGGTTGACTTCTTGGATAGTTCGCATTGGTGACAAATTTCATGATATAAGGAAGAGAAATATGACAACAAGGAGTGGGATTTGAACTACGAACATCCGTTCCCTACGGTTTGGGGATATTAGAGGGTTTGTGACATTATGGAGGTTGATATTACGGAGTTTAGGGTGTATTTGGGATTACATAGTATTATATTTACTATGTATATAAAATTTTACCAAGTACATTTATTGATGTATAAACTACCAATTTGACTTTCGTGGGCAACACATGAGATATACAGAAAATAGATACAGCATTGCATAATTCCAAATTGCAAAAGGCACTAAATACACTCTTTAGTGTACTTACATTATTTGAGTAAAAGTTTGCTCTCAGTAAACTGTTATAGAAATGCGTAACTTCAGATGGTAACCCACACTAACTAGACAAAAAAGCGCATTTCAAATGGACTCCAAAATTAAACTAGATCGCATCAAGTGTTGGTTTTAGCACCCCCTACCATAGGGTCTCCAAATCAAGCTCACTACATTGATACGTAAAATTGTGTTGCCCAATACTTAATATATCAACACTCCACACTATTTTTGATACTTACTATCACAGAAACAAGATACAAGAATCATTTTTAATGCAGTTGCGTTACGGATGAATGAACAAAGTAGTAAGTTTTGTAAAACAATTTTGACCCAAGGCAATTTGCATAGGTGAAGAGACAACCTATTTACAAAGGCAACAGGTGTAAAGTAATTCTTAGGGGTTAAGAGTGCAGCTACCATAGTAGACAAATCTTAATTGAAAGTAAAAGAATTGCAACAAAAATAAGCTATTCCAGGTTGGGATAAGTAACCAAGGGCTTTGTAGATTGATTCCAAAGCACACTCCTGCCATACACTCTTAATGGTGCAATTTATTTGGGTCATGAAGATTCATACCAAAGGAAACACACTCAGCATGTCATCCACGTATGCTTATGGCGCAAGCAAACTAATTTTTGCGGCACCAGAAGTGGACACTTCAAGTAAACTTCAAACATCCAGAGAATTTTATATACTGAAAAGAGGAGAGGGGAGATATTGGACCTTGGGAGATGTGCATCTGACACATACTGATCAGGGTGCTTGGGCAAATAGGGGTTTTAACACCCTTCTATGAGCAATTGGGCTCAGCTTGTAAAGCACAAACAAGCAATTGACGTGGAGCTAATTACAAGGTTTCTATGCTACATAACTGCGACGAGTATCTAGCTGTGTTGGACAAATGCTACCTTCAAAACACTGATCAAACCAGGCCAACTCGTTTTTGTTGCAGAATTCCAGGCAAACTGTAGACATACCTGCTCCCATTGTGGAGACGGTTTTTTTTTTGTTTTCTAACTCACCTCTACCAAAGGACTACTCTATGATTGCATCCTCCTCCAACTTGCCAAGCTGTGTATGTATACTTGGCGCTGGTGTACGCTTGGCTTTCCAATTGTATCGGGTATAATGAAGGGCGCAGGAATGACCCAAAATTTTGTTCTCAGATACCCGCAGGTGTCGTAGGGGCTGGTTCTTCATGAGGCAAAGTACCCCTTATCGTCATTGTCATTGATTTGGTAATACAAATATGTCTAGTATACGTGGCAAGGTCACTGGCTGTTAACCAGCAATTTCCGTAAAGTGTGTTCGCCTACCTTAGCCCCAACAGTGCATCTTCTTCTGCAAAACAATAGTCTTCAGCTTCTTGAAATAACTGAATTAATCAGAATTCGAGGCAACTATTAAATTTTAAAGAAAAAATCCCCTTGGAAAATCTGAGATATGCCCGTAAGCTAAGGGGCTGAATCATCTGTACACAAACAAAACATCTACAATACAGGGAGGACTGTCATAAACCTAGAACCTAAATGTCAACGTCCACGGCAGCCATTAGAATGGTGTTATTAAAGTTCAAAAGATGCCATTGAAGTCCAATGATGAAGGTGTGAGATTTAGCATACCCAGGATCTAAGCTGACCTAGCAATTATTTTAACATATCTGTTGCCAACAGATCTCATTGTCACTTCTTAATACATGAAGTAGGATGCAGACCCCAACATTTCACTTCATTTATGTCTCTTTGTTAGAGAACCCACTGAATTAGAGAATGAGAAAAAGTCCTTGTGCATGATTATTACCAGCATGCTGCACTCCTTCATCTGCTCCAGCACATCATAAAGTTCCTCCTGTTTCGTCAAGACAGCTTTCATGGTCTGATACATCAAATGTGCCAATCCATGTCAGCTCTTTTGAGACTATCCACTCAAGCTAACAGTCATCACATTGTGAACAAGGGCTTATTCTGTTGTAGCAGAAAAAAAAACTCTCAAACAGACTAACCTTCTTTGTCTCTGCCAGTTCTGCTTCTAGTGCTTTGATCCGCTCAGCAGATGGATCCGATGTAGATGATTTGTTAGCAAGAGTGAATTTACTAAACTCAGCCTCAAGATTTGTCACACGTTTGGTAATAGGTGCAATGGATGTCTCAACGTCCATTGTTGGCTCTAAATTTTCTGACTCTTCCTCTTGCGGCCGCCGTGATACTCGCCGATAAAGGACAGTGACCATCTCCACAAGAGCCATGATCAGAAACCACAAAAATGACCTCGCCTGTGCAGCAGTGCTCCAGATTTGAGTGGGCATTTGGGTGCGCTTCTCTATATAATTCCAAAACTTATTGTCAGCTCTAAAACCATCAGACAACTCATTATCAGTATTGGGGAGAAATATAATATTGCAGAAAAATGCATACCAGACATATATGCTTGAGACAAAGACATAACTGTTTCAGCACATGCCCTACTCATACTATACAATGCTACACTCTCTACAAGGAAGTATCCAGTGTTGTATGTCACAATACCATTTGGGGTTAGAGGCTTCATCACATTTTCAGAGTGATAATGTGTGTTGGGTGTGCTAGGTAACGATTTACACGCTCCCTGCATACAAGAATGAATTAGAGACTCTTACAATGTAGCAAAAAATAACAAGTACCCCTATTTCTTACATGACATGTCAATAATTTTGGCGGAAAGAACATAGAAGCTGACTTACCTCTTCTTTGACAGGAGAGATAACCTCCTGATCAAGTGGATTACCGCTCTTGTCTGGCTTCGATGAGGCACTAGAATATTCTTGCCCTGTACCAAGCTCGGGTCCAAATCCCTGCCCAGATTCCATACGACCACAATGGTCAGTGATCTCAAAAGGGCTGCTGTAAACCACTGTTCTCAAGTATGAATATCAAAATTACTGGAAAAAGAAGTAGAATCAAAAACAATTAACACAAACCTTAATTTGCTTCAATCCATCTAGAAATTAGAAACCAAATGAATTGTTTATGAGCATAAAACACTAGCACAGTCTAAGTAACAATTGAGAATTGGACAATTCTAAAACTAGCGAAGGTCTTTACATACACAAACAGAAACCAATTGTCAAGACAACAGTGCAAATGACTTCAAAAGACTAAAATGACAGGGTTCTACTCATATACCTTCTTTGTTGGTTCTTCAAGGAAACTGGAGTCAGAATAACCCACTGCAGATGACACACTCTCTCTTGCAATTCTCCCCTGCCGTGCTGTCAGCACAACCTGCAAATTAGAGTAAAATTAAAAATAAGATATACTATTTCATGACTTGAGAATATGGAGGACGCATCCCAGGAATCAAAATTTACATCTAAATTCTCACAGCAACAATAGTGACAACCATGTGGATAATGTAGAGCAATTCTCTCAACAGATATACAGCACGTTAGTCTGGCAGTCCAGGAGATAATGCAAGAAAGTCATGAAGTAGACCTTCAGAATGTCGGGATCTTTCCAAGGACCCCTATCAGATCTTAAGCATCCACCTTCTGCACTGCATGTGCAAGTGCCACCAAGGAATTCTGGCAATTCACTGTTCCCACCACCCACGAGTTAGTGATCTCAATGGCAGCAGTACTTTAATTAGATGAAGCACAACTCAGTGCTTGTTAAGTATTTTGAGATAAAAAACCTCAAGCATATTGATTGACTCCAGACTACTGCAACTAGTGCCCTTAATCTCACCCACCCAAGCCAATAAAGACACACTCCCATTCTAGCCAATAAAGACACACCCTGCATAACAACCTGAAAGTCTGAGCCTGCAAAGAAGATATACCTGGCGTCAATTATCTCCAGTAGCTTGCGTTGATAGTTATTGCCTACTACCTGAAGAAGACCATAAGTCACACTCAAGTCAGCAATGGAAGTTTTGATATTAGTTCGAAGTAGCACTAATAACATATGATGAATGCTTCCAACATATTATGGGAACTGATTAACAGCATTTCCAATTAGTGAAGTACAGGTGGAGCGAACCCATCCCCTGGATAAGAAACTGGTAGTGCACCCAAAATGGTGATTTACAAGTATTAGTTTGGCGTGGCCCCAGTATGATATTATAACATCAACTACCTTGGTAAACTGTGCAGACTCCTATTAAGACCTGCATGTACTGTGAAGAAATGACAAGAGTGTGACGACATGCACTATTGCAAAGAACCCACACAGTCCCAAGACAAAACAAAAAAAACGTAGGGTATAAGGCTGAACAGGTACATGAATCTTTGAGGCAGTGTCCATATCTAAGAAGCCCTTAATGGTGCCCCACAACATCTTGAATCCTGGGCCTGCATTGATGATAAACATCCTTGCCAAAGTCTGCATGCACATCAAAAGAAAAAATCCAATTCAGAACCCATCCATCTATGACCTTCAAGAAATGCATTTGTTAAAAGCAAGCAAAGCCTACTTACCTCAGGATAATTGTCATTATCAATCTTTTGGATCCCAACAATAAGATCGCGTGCTGCCTTGCAAAAATTCTTCAAACCCTGCATCATTGAACAGATTTTATAAATAACAAAGTGCAATGTGATTCAGAAATGCCACAATTAATCAAGAGCTTACGTTTAACAAAAAACACAAAGAGGTCAACAATAAAAAGATGACCATTACCACTCCAGCTACATCAAGAATAGTGGTTGTCGAGCCAATATGGCGCTTTGCAGCAACAGAGCACGCAGGGAATTTTAGATTTAGCAATTTTTCAAACTCCTGCACATGGTACTTCAGATATCGTTCCAGTGAGGTGACTTCCATTAGCCCTGTTGCATTGATCTTTCCAATTCGTTCGATATACACAGGCCTCCCATCCTTGTCCACTCCATGATGACCTTGTGGATAACATTTTCGCACTTCTTCAATCTCTGTGAAGTCAAAGCTCTGATCACAGCAGAAATGGACAAGTTATGACAATATTCCAATTTGATCCCATTTGATGTACAAGGATACCTAGGGGAGAAGAAACATGAATCACACTTGATTACATCAGCCTTCTGTAACCACTTTCATGAAGGTGTAAGAAACACTGCAGTACTCAACAGAACAAGACCAAGATTCCTTCTCCTCAAAAATGGACGAGCACAAACCTCTTCAATTGTGTCAGTCCCAAACTCCTTTCGCCAAGACAGCATATTTTCCCACATTTCAATGGTTTTCTTGGAGTCGAACTTCCTTGCCTTCAAAAACCTGTACACAAAATTACGTCACCTTCTCAGCATATAGCACTTTTTGGGTAACACATCATGCTACCAGGAAAATGTAATCTACAGACCTCAAGCGACAGCCTCATTGCTCTCATGCAGTAAAAGGGCAGAAAGCTAGACAAGTGTCTGAGTAAGAGAAGATAGGAGAGTGTCAAGCAATGAATCATAAACTAAGGTTGAAGGAGTATGCCTTTGAAAGCTCTATGCAATGATGAAGAAATAGTGATTTTGTACTGAAGTGCTACTAGCATAAATAACCACAAGAATGTTTTCCTTGACTAACAAAATGTCGTTTGCCAGACAGTTAGTTCCTTTCTAGAAAAAATTACTTGTTGCCTTCTTCAACCAAATTCAAAGACTAATCAATTTATCATGGTTGCCTATGGATATAAGGCTTCTGCCAGGTTAATTGAGAGAACAAGTAGTTAGTTGATGCAAGGACTTTAGTGCACATATAAAAGAGCTCCTTCAGTCCAGGGCATGCACCCAGTTTAGGGCAGTTCAGAATAGAGAAATCCACCAGAAAGTTCTAATTAAAAAATTCTATTGAGTTTGAAGTCCTCGTTGACTGAGGCACTAAAACTAATTCCCTTGCCAGAGTCTAGAAACAGAAACAAGAAACTAGCCAAGTCGAGTGACTACAACTCACTCCAGCATAAATGGCAGATCAAACAGCAAGAGGCGGAGGTAGCTTACAAAACATAGTAAAATGTTAAGCTCAAATTCTATCTGTTAACTACATATTAAGTGGTAACAGTTCAACACACAATTCAATGAGGAACAGTGAGGTACAAACCGAAGCAAGACATGAAAATCATCGTGCTGGTATGGCAACGAATTTCTAGAGATAAGCTCTCTTCGAAGATCTTCAACAGCCTGCTGATCTTTGGCATCCCGAACATCCTCAAATGGTAGAGTCAATGATCTTGTTCGGCTGACACTACCACTACGTCTCCTCTTTAGCGACAACTGTCCTTTAGAAATCATGGTCCTCAAGACACCCATCTTCGGCTTGCCTCCTCGATGATCTTCCTCAACATTGCTGGATGACACTGTGCTTTCCAGTTGACCGGACCGAGGGCCACCTGAATCTACAATTCAGTAGAACCATAATGAATTCCACTGAGCAAACACTCATTGACTTTTCACAAAGATATAAATTCAGCAGTCAACAATACCGTAGTACCCTTTACCACTTCGGCTATTTATAGGTGATTATTATATTTCCCATTTCTAGATTCGTCCATACCGGATTTAAAGGAAAATTCAGTTTTACCATATTAATTTTTGAGATGTTTAAAAATACAATTTCCAAAAAAATAGTTTTCCTTAAAACAGTTTAATTAGTGCCGAAATGGCAAAGGTACTTCGGTATTCAAAATCAAACTTATGATTTGCTATACTTGACTGATGGGATCACAAAATAGATTAGAATATAGTTCACATTAGAAAGGCAAAAATTCAAATGAATCGATATGTACAGATATGAGAGCAGGTTTGAATCTCTCTAGCTCAAGCAATCTTCTAAAGACCCACTATTTTGTTTATATATACTAATCCAGAAGACAACACAAATCTCTTGACAAGTTCAAAAAACCCTGCTATCCGCAATCGTGTATTCCAACTGAATCCGGAACATTGATAACGCATGAAAACTGGTAAGCTGTCCGCTTTCCCACACTCTTGTGACAAACAATCCAAGACTTCTGTAACTTGCGATTTATCTCCTCCTAACACTAAAACACGAACAAATTTCCCTCATTCCACCTCCACCTCCAACCAACTCCTCATTATTTACTTACCATTTTTTTCTCGTAAATAGAGGCATGTGCGGTAATTATGATGCCTCGTTGGGATCTCTCAAATGCATATATCAATTACAAGTACGGGATGCACGTTGGTTCTATTTAAGTTGAGAAGAAGCCTACAAACCTTGAGTCTGGAGCCCCATGACGTGCAAATGGATGGCCACAAATCAAGCTACATAAACCAACCGCCGCAGCCTGGAGGCCCTTGACGTCTCGACGTGAATGCTGGTCTCCAATGTCATACCGAAGATGAACCCGAAATCCACAAGAGAATGAAACCTGAAGACCTCAAACAAAATTTCAAACCACTTTCAGATTACTTTGACAATCCTTATGTCCGCTAAGGCAGAAAACTAATAAAAACTTATGAACCTGACTTCCAAGAAATCTCATGAATCGCACGTTTAGAAGGCAATTTGTGCTGGAAATATGCTACATTGCTGATTAGAGAATCTCACGTCATTGGAGCACTCTGTTTACAGGATTAAGAAAATTCCTCCACACAAATGTTGCTAAAAATTACCAAAGAGCTGCAGATCTACATTTTCCATCCCACTGCCTGATCATCAACACTAATCAACTCCGTGAAGCATGAAAAGACGACGACGAAGATGGCTACAAAACCTTCCACTAACAGATCTACAGCAGAAAGCGGGTAGAGAGTTCCTCTGAAAAAATTCAAACGCTTTTGTATAATTGGACATTGTTCAGGTTAGTGTTGAACTACCTCGCCAGAATAATCTAAACGAACCTAATCATTCTCCCTAGAGAACGATCGGACACATAAAGTGCTTTAAATGAGTGGCATCTCCACAAACCTCCACAAAGTGCACTCCTATCGATGCTCTCCTACCAATGTCAAACTCTATTCCTTAATTGAAGTGCATTCTCTCCAACGAAGACCTTCTACAGCAGCGCTCAAATGACCTGTCATAAACTGTGTCTCCAAACGCGACTTCCTCCGATCACTGAGCTCCTTGATCTCAGAATCTCGTCACAAGGAAATGCATCACACACTCGTTAGGGTCACTCTCGTCATACCGGCCATACCTAGAGCCTTCCGGTATCAATTATCAGCAACGCAACAAAAGACACCAACGCAAACGCGCCTGACTTCCTTACCCGCTGCCATTGCAAATCCAGCCAAAGATCTCTTTCCCGTCCCTTGATCTCACTTCAGTGCATACTTACTTAACTGAAGAAGAACGAAAAGAAAAAGAAGAAAAACGTGCCCTAACGCAGCAAATTACTAACTCCTCCGTCAATTAACTCCACTACCCACAGCGAACCGAAAGTTCCTCAAACCCTCGTAACGACTTTTCCGACGACAGAATTGGCCTTCCCACAAGTCTCCCAGACCTTTAAGGACGCATTCAAAAAAACTAAAAATCCACTACTCCACTCACCCGAATTCCCGGCCAATTAAGCTCCTTTCCCGGCACTGGAAGTTAAAGCCGAATCCTCACAATAGCGGAAACACTCGGAAAGGGCTAACTTAAGAAAAAAACCGGAAGTAAGGTAGAATCATCAAGATCGGGGTTCAAACCTCCCTAACTTTGATTCCCTGACATCACGGAATCCTCGCTGACAACTACTGTAAACCTGCAAGCGGCGTCCTTTAGACCGTCAGAACGGCCTTCAGCACTGCACCTCCCTTTTGCTACTAGGAGTTTGCCTAAAGCTTACAGAAACTATCAAATAGGAGTTCCAAATTTCCAATGCCACTCCAAGCTCACCCAAATTTGCGGCCGCCACAGCCACTCCGGTCTCCCTTCCCGTCCTTGAGAGTTGAAGCTAAATCCCCTCGGACTCGAAAACACTCAGAAGAGCTAAGATCACAACAATGGGAAGATCACGAAACCGCAGCACCGTCCGTCTGAAAACTGTGTGAAATTAGAAATTAGTGTGATTCAGCACCTGTCTACTTGATGCGCTTCCCGGATGAAAAAGTGGAAATCGAATCTCCTCGGACTCGGAAATACTCGGAGGAGCTGAAGGTCACAAAAACCGGAAGAAGAAACCGCGGCACGGGCCGTCCGTTGGCCTCAAGAATGTGTAAAAATTCTATGAAAATTAGTATGATTCCAGCAACTGTTTCCTTATTGTGCTTCCCGAATTGAAGAGTGGAAGCCGAATCTTTGCGGACGTTGAAACAACTTGCGATGGCAGCCGTAAGAAAAACCGGAAGAAAACTTACATCACCGGCCGTCCGAAGGTCTTGAAACTTCCCTAACTATGACCTGACAGCACGAAATCCGTCTCTGACACCTACTGTACGCCTGCGAGAGTGCTCCCGGCCGTCAGAACGGCCGACTGGGATCGATTTTGCTCATTCTTGGCAACCAAATCTACAGAAACAGCAACTCTAGCTAGCGCTCACAGCCTTCGGCAGAAGCACCGGAGAAGCAGCAAGAAAGGGCACCAAGGATGAAAGAGCGATGAATATCTGTGCATGAATGGTGTCGTGGCAGTAGATGAATGGCCAAACACAACACTGATGAATGTCTGGTGGGATGGATGAATATATATGGATGTGGTGAGTGATTGTAGGCTCTGGAGGAAGCAGTAGCGAAGCAGCCCCTGCGCCAGAGGAGCTGGATGAATGGTGATGAAAACTTGCTGATGAATTAAGGAGGGCCAACCTTTAAGTGTGAACGCTTGTGTGGGAGTGGATGAAGAGAGAGGGTTATGTGGGGAAACAATGTAGTGAGACGGATGAACATAGATGACGAAGTGTAGATGAACATATGACACGTCTGGATGAGCCCTGATGAACTGCTTTGAATGAACGTTGTCATGGCAGGGGGATGTTGGGGGGAAGGGGGTTGGATGAAAGTCAGGGTGCAACAATCTCACAGATGAATAATATGAGAGGAGCGCTACACTCATCCATTGGGAAGGTGAAAAAGCGAGGAGATATTAACCCCAAACTTCCCAAGCTTATGAAAGGGTTGTTTTGAGTGCATTTCACTCAACGTTGGTTGTGAAATCTTCATGGTCAAGTTTTGAGGTTAAAATAGGATTTATCCATAAGATCTTGAAAGATGGGAGATGCATTATTTCATACTGAAAAAAATGGGATTGAATAATCATTTTATTTTTTAGATTATTAAATTTGAAGGAAGGGATGCACAAGTAAATAACATGTATCCTTCCAAAAAGGATACCTTTGATCAATCAAATTCAACTGGAAAATGAGAAAAATACTTGTGTGATCCACTACATGGGAACAAGTCAACACTTGAGCACCTCCACTAACTCTCATGCCAAAATGTGCAAACCACAATAGCCACCTTGCATTTTGGAGTATGTAAATTGTTCCATATTTTTGACCACATGCATGCAAAGAATTCCCAAACAATCAAAGAGTGTCCAAATGTTAGAGTGAACGGTCAATGTGAGCACAAAAACCATTTTTACATGAACATCAAAGTATTTCACATTTACCAAAACAGACATCATTGATGCTCATGCAGAGTTTGCATTGGAGTAGCAACCAATAAGCGAGACATGTTTTAGTTCATTACCGTAGTTTACTAGCAGGTTCGGCAACTTGCTGCCTAATATTTTATTAAAGTTCAAAAAGTAGTTCGGCACCTAAAAATAGTATATTCACATTTTCGGCAATTTTCTTTTTTAATTTTTAAAAATTCGGGTTAAACTCATTTTTAATTTTCTACTTAAGCTTATATCTTGTACATCTCTCTTGCATTGAATGACAAGCAAGATGTAAGTGAAGAGTTGAGAATGCTCTATGCTTTATGCAAGTAGAGTGGAGTTGTGTTCAACAATGCATATAGGATATGTAAACTTTGAGGTGAAGCACCTAGTTAGACTTCATTTTTATAAAACGCATAACTTTTGCATAGAGTCTTCAAATGACATAAAATTTGTTGGAGGTGAAAGATTACTTGATTTCTAAACTTTTCTTAGACCAACAAAATTCCAAAAAAGTTGATCTTCTATGCACAAATGAGCTCCGAAAAACTGTTATGAACACATTTTAATTTTTTGATCTTTACACGGCTGCAATGTTTTGTCCATATCTTTTGCATAAAGACTTATTTTGACACAAAACTTGTTGGAAGTGGAAGAAGGATTGATTTCTCAACTTTTGTTAGTTGGACAAAATTTTGTAAAACTTCATCTTCTATGCTCAATTGGACTCCAAAAATTTGTGTACAACACATTTGAAAAGCCTCACCTAGAATCTTGCTAAGTCTTAACCCATATTCTTTGTGGACTAATGTAAGTGAGCTTGATTACAAAAGGAGCACCTTCTCTCCTTCAAAATTCACATATGCTTCCACTGTAAGTACAACTCTAGTGAGAAGTAAAAATTTCTTACTTTTTGGCAATTTTGAAAAATAATTAATTTTATATTGGGCAAAAAATGCCAATAATATTCCAAAATTTTAGGTATTTATTTTTAGAATTATTTTGTGCCGAACCTGCTATTTAACTACGGTAGTGGGGGGGGTTGCTAACATGGATGGATGTTGAGGGTCAACTCTCTAATTGGGAGCTCATGAGGGAGGGGGGGGACCAATTTATGGTGAAATCCATCTTGTTTGTAGCCAGGATGGGGTCCCGATGATGGGACTGGTGGTGGTGGCATAGTGTGTTTGGCTGGGGCATTTGCATTCACGAATTGGGATTGCATGAGTGGTTGAGTCTATGTCCGGCTTTTGAACCTGTGTCCAAGGAGATTTTTGGGCATATCCCGGTGTTCCAAGTTCAACTAGTTGAATGTTGTGATATTATGAATTTTCTTTATCCATTTGGAATACACTCCACATATTCCATTACACTCGTTGTCGAAGTGTTGAACATCAACTGGTTCCTTTTGAAACTCGACCAGTTCATTTGTACCTATATTGTTTGTCTAATTTGTGTGGGTGATTATTTGGAGTTTTGCATTGCTATAACATTTGATTGAGAGTATCATTTTTAACCCAAATAACATAAGTAGTATGCACACCGAAGAGTATGATACAATTCAGTTTGTAAAAAAAGATAATGTCGATGAAAAGCTACAGCAACACGTAACTCTGAATGGTAACCCACACTAATTAGACAAAACAATGTAGCAGTCGGTTTTCCATGTTCATTGTTTTAGTTTGTGTTGGGTGTGTTGGTCATGGTGGTGTTGTTGGCTTTGTTTCTCAAGATAACAGGGAAAAGGCTTTCTGACTCTATTTTGCTTGTTTTTTCTCTAGTAAACAAATTGTGTGGTTATATAAAAGATGATGTATGTTTTCGAGTGCTTGCCTTTTCCTAGGTTTGGGTGGAAGCAACTCTAAATTAATGTATCTCCCAATATTCCCACATAGCTCACACGAGTTCCCAACACAACAAAAACATGACCACTTTCCACTTTGACAAAAAAAAATTGCGCATCCTAGTCATCTTCAAATTGCACAGCTCGTATGTTTATTGGTAGATATCCATGTTGGCTTAATTTATATAGTTATTTTGATCACAAATGAGTGAATTAGATAGGGTTCATGTAGGGAAGAAATCATAGACCGACCCAAAATGGGTTGCTTGGGAAGTTAGGGCTTAAATAGCCTTTGAGCATTCATTTATGGTATTATTTGATTTATGAGATGACAATGAAGGTTCCAAATTAGTTTATCCGGCACCAATTGGAATGAAGTGGTCCTTCTTTGTAGGGGGTTTGTTGTACCAAATTTTATTTCATCCACTATGGATGAGTTTACATAGACTCCATCAAGGCTAAGCTGAGGAGTGCCAAATCATGGATGAAACAAGGATGAATGTATTCATTGATGGACAATGTCGTGGCAGTGGATGTGTGGGTATAGATTTACGATGTAGGGGCAAGATTATTAAATGTGAATGCATGTGATGAGGGTTTTTAGCTTCAACCGAAGCCGGAGGAGGCGACCCCGACCATGAAGAGAAAGCCACATCACACATGAAGTTTTGTAAACAAGAGAACGAGGCTTTGCCACAAGAAGTTTTGTTTTAAAATGACATCTTAAAAGTAATTATATTGATTTACTAGTTCTAATTATATTAAATGAAATTTTTCATTGAGTTTCTACTGAACTTCACCAAACCTTCTTCATTGAGTTTTGACATGCATTACCAGGTCTTATTACCACTCAAAGACAATCTTCATAATGCCTCTATCTCATGATATGGGACAGAGTCAATAACTTGGTGACATAAGTAGACGAGTGAATCTTGGGGGGGACACTTCACTATACTTTGTGTGAACACGTGCGTTAAAGGGGTATTTAATGTAGGGGTATTATGTTTAGATGTTAGATTTGAACAAACCGTTTAATTATATAATTCCCTAATATGGTGTATTATTATGATGTCTTACTATAGTTATAACTCACATAAGATTTTTTTTCAACCCTATGTTCATTATAAAAAATTAGCTCACCCTATTTTGTGTTTAAGAATTGCCTATGTTCATTACAAAATTCATTTGACATGCAATGAGAACTAGCATGAACAAGCATCACCACAAATCAATAACAATGCAAACAATTATCACCACCATGAGAATCAATGAACTATGAACTTGAATTACTAGCATGAACTACAACAATGTTTGTGTTTAGGAAAATATAAATGTTAGGAAAATTTTACTCCAGAGCCTAACATTTATAGAGGGTGGACTGTAATATTATTTTTCATTCTATCAAAATCCCTATGCTATATTATATCTAAAACCCTTGATAAATTTCAATACTTAGTATACCCCAATATTATTTATAATATGGATTTTCAATTTAAATAGTCCATAGTTATATCCAATAATTTTCTGAATTTTATTGCTCATGAATAAAACACACCCTATATTTTAACGCACCATGTTTACTAATTTTCCTAAGTGTCCCCCCCCCCCCCCCCCGAGGAGTGAATGGTGGTGATTAATTATAGGTGGACCTACAATTGTTGTGGCATGAGGAAGTGTGGGCAGGTCACATGCATGTGTGGAGTAGAAGTTAATAAAATGTAGGGAAGATATAGATAGATGGGTATGGTGGCCAGAGAGGATGAATGATGACAATGAAATATTGATGAAACGGTTTAATGTGTTCACGAGCAACTTTAGATGAACGTTGTCATGACAAGGGAACGTGCGAGAGGACACTTTGTGTGAAAGTGTACGAATGTTTATGGATGAATCTCATCAATACGTGGAATCATTGAGCAAAACAATGGGTGGGGGTTTCTTGGCCCAATTTTTACATGTTGCCCGTCATTGCCCGTCAAGCAGCCGAAATAAGAACCTTCCACTTTAGTTCCTCCTATTGCTTCTTCAACTAGGAGTTCTTGTCTCTCGTTCTTGGTCTTTCCCCCCCACCCTCTCCTTTTGACCCTTTTTCCACATGCCAAGCAATGACCCGTTAAAGGTTTTCTTGCATCGTTTCACTTTCGAGACTTTTTGGTTATTAACCGTAGTTTCCGGGAGAGTTACAAATTAATAATGGGCTCCTCCGTCCACGTGGCATAGTGCTTGAGTACACTATGGTTCCGTGTCCCGGGAATTAAAATCGACGTTTCACTATTTGTACGATCTCATTGCTCGTGTCCATGTATCTATATTTGTTTACAATGGATTTTGCCTCATCTAGCATGTGTGGAGGGTTTCTTCTATGAGGTGGTTTGAAATACTCCAACCCAATTCAATTTGTTTACCAAAGGATGAGTCCGTCTTTATGAATATCACCTTTGCTTACACTCGGTTCCTTGTTTGCTCCGTCACTCCTCCTCCACATGTACAATAAAGGCGGGTTCCAAAGTTATAAACTAAATGATATCTTTTTATTTCACAATGCATGTTGTAAAGTACTCATTTTACACCCCGATCATGTTCTATGTTGCCATGAATCGATAGGTATACAAAGTGTAGGTGGGTAGTTACACAAGCATGCACTATAGCAAGTGTCTAACTACACTATATGCTATGTTACGTCATTGTGGTAATTTTTCTAGTGACACTCTTATGAATAAGTTTACAAATGTTGTCATCCCAACTTATGTTTAGTTCGTCTGTTTTTATTATATAGTCAACATCCTAACATTTTTTATACATGGAATATTGTAATGGATGATTGAAATTTGGATGGTGAATTTTAGAAAGTGAAAGTAATTGCAATAACGTAAATCTATAATGACCCAATAAGTTCCACAAGGAATGACATATAATGTTAGGTTTACAAATAGAGTTGGTGACCCTAAATACCATATTTAGTGTAGTGCCAATGGCTTAGAATTGTGTCAAAGGACCCCACATACCAATCTTCAATGGGGTGGGGTCATGAAGACGATACATTTTCCACACACATGGTTTGGGGAAGGCATTTTGTGAGATAAGGTTTTGTCCACCTGTCATCAATAATTTATCATCCGAATTGTTCCTTCATCCCACATCATTTTCTCATATTATCCTTCACTCGGTCATACTTATGTAGTGCAACGCTATCTTAGCTTATTCATTCAACATGCCAATAAATGTATCACGGATGAGTCAATGAATTGTTTACATTATGACACTTAGCACAACACATTGGGATGCTTGAGATGATAGTTTTGCGTTTTAATATCCGAGAAGAAGATATTATTGAGCGCACTACTGGCAAGTGTCATATGTTTATAATTTAATACGTGCAAGAGGAAGATAATATTGAGCATACTAATGTCAAGTGTCATTTGTGTACACTTCAGTCAACTTGTAGACCATTATGTAACAGAGGCATACACCTCATACCAACTTTATCCATGAAGCATTCATCCAAGTTTGTCTTACCGTTTTTGGATGGCTATTGCTAATTTCATCTAAGGTGCCCAATTTACTCTAAACCCTTAGGGCCGCTTTACATCTAGAGGCGGGGCCAATTCATTGTGTAAGAGGCTTGAAATCCTCACTTGTGATTGGCCAAAAGGCTGAAATTGGCCCCAACCCCTTTACACCTAGAGGTCGGGCCGATTTGGTGGTATGAATTTTTTTAGTCAAAAAATGCACGGTCTGACATGGCCCGAGCTCATTGAATTGGGTGCACCCAAAATGGAGGGCCAATGTCAAATTTCAATAAATAAAATTTTTAAAAAACTTTTTTTTCATTTGATTTTTTTAGCAAACCATATCCATTGGATTATGGGGAAATTTGAACAAATCCATGCTAGATTATGCTAGATTTGTTGGATTATGCTAGATTTATTGAATTGGCTTGGCTTCTTGGCCCTGAGGCCTTTACATATGGAAAAATTGGCCCATGTTATAATCTTATTGTAATGTGTAGTCGAAGGCGGCCTCCAACCCAAAATGGGCTGGAATTTCATGTTATCGGCCTCAAGGGGAATTGGCCCAACCGCTAGGTGTAAAGCAACCCTCAATACCTTCACCTCCGAAGCTCCCACTAGTTACCCTAAACTCTTATGTAATATGGTTTGTTATGTGTGAGAGACGTGTTGCATTCGTGAAGGATTGTGGGTTAGAAGTGTTCGAATGGCAAGACAAAAGCCTCACAAAAACTTTGCAATGCATGTTTAAACCTAATGATGCCTGATTATTGAATTCCGACACATGTGAGTTGAGCTTTTGTGATTGGAGCATAAATCTAATCTTTAAAAATATATAATTAGGAAAACCATGTCAATAATTTTCTTAGAAATTTAGGCACCTTTTTATTTATACATTTCATGCCCAAGTTGCTAGGAAACTACGTTACTCATGCCAAGATATTAGTATGCACACTTGAACGCCAAGTGTCATGAGGTGACCCTAATAGCAAAGTTGTTGATCATTAGTGTAACTTAGCATACATCTCAAAATAGGGTAAGTAACATTATTAGGCATGTCGCACTAAATACCATAAATGGTGTAGTGTTGGGTTGGTATTGCCTTTCTTTGTTATGGCTCGAGTATGTGTAGTGAGGTTTTTGCAAAACAATTATACCATTATGATACGAATCTTTGAGGATAATTTTAAAATTAAAAAGGGGGGGGGGTGGAATATTACACAATCAGGGTCTATATACCATCCAAAAACCTACCTAGCATCACTAAGTAGTGTGTCTCCCCATGCACTGGCCGGTGGACATTGTGGATTTACGCTAACAAAGGAAAATGGAATTGGATGTGGTGGTGAGGCTTGGGTTTTTGGGGAATTCTAGGGTGGTAGTGAGCCATGTGGGAGGAGGTATAGAATGTACATTTCATACATTAGTTGGTTGCCGGAAATACTCAAAAAAGAAACCCGCATGGAATTGGAAGGTGGTGGCAAGGGAGGGAAGAAATTCCTTTGTGGGACAAAGGGACCTCCTTTCATTTTCTCTAATTTCATTCATACTCTATGGTGTTAAACCTATGATTGTCGCGTTGCTAGATGAAGCTTTCTTCTTGTATATGATACCTCGTCGAAATGTGTTTTGGGGGCAAGATAACATAGAGAAGGCGTTTTAGACTTTATGTGTATGGTTACTACTGTAAATAAATCTTCCATTTTATGATGTGGCTAACGTGTCTTTTCTTTTTGGCTCCGACTTTTAGTGGTTGTTGTTGCAAACAACTACTAATCTAATATAAATGTGAATATACAATTAGAAACATGGTGTTAATTTGGGTCTTCAAAGATTTGTTTTCTTCATCTTGTGCTACCCTCCAAGCATCAACATCAAAGCGGTATTACAATTATGATACATGTCGCATAAGTTCTTTGATGCCATTATCAATAGTGTATGTTGATACCATGCATTTGGCACCTAAATATCAACCCGACATGGGTTCATACCACCATATCCCTCCAAGGACCAAGCACTACATGCTTGGTGCAAATTCCATACGTATCCCCAACTCCAACTTTGTGCGTGCATGAATCGCTTGTGAAAGACACAAATTGTTGGGTGGGTGCGCTTCAATTGTACCATAATTTCACCCACTATTGTGTTCTATACGGTCGGATTCAACCACCATTCCATGTGAGATTTTTAGGTGCGCATTGTACGAGTGATTTAGGATCGTTTTACACGTGTGCCGATGACCATGAGAAACCAAAATGATACATGATTTATGTTTGTTATGGTTGGCAGTCCGAAGACCATGACCAAGAGAAATCTACATCACATATCATAAGCTTTGGACACGCGTCATGGTGTAAAGTGAACTTATTTTGAAGGGTTCTCTATTCCAATACAAATTATTTTTTTCCCCTCAAAGTTTGTCATGTGCCGTGCTCACATTAGCTAAGACCCATTTGTATCCTACATGGAAACTGCATTCCATCACATATAAAGATGAAATAGAGAGCCCTCTACAATAGAATGGGACATAATTTTTTTAATGAAACTAAAAAAATGCATATTCAAGAATAAATAGAGTGTATTGTCACTATATATTAAATTTAAGATAATTTATGAAATTTATATTTCATATAATATGATCACCCTCATTTCCCACCAAGACAATGTAAACCAAACTTTCTAGTGAAAATCTACCTCTATAATACGACTATGACATTGTTAATACAACATTATTGGACCCCCAAAATGTCATATTATAGAGGTAATAAATGCATGTATGATGGGCTCCACATATGTATAAGTATAGTTAATATTAAATTTATGTAACTTTCACAAATGAAATGTGGATAGAAGAAATTTTAATGTAAAATGTTGGTAAATCATGTGAACGAAGGGAACTAGGTTCTCTATCTCCAAACCTAATCGAGAGACATGTTAACTTCCGTTTCTTCCAAAGATTTGGCACTCCTCATATCAAAACTGTAGGTTGGACAATATAAGATGTCATTTGTAGATTATTTTCATAATGAAAGGTGAAGACATCGTTGAAGCTTAATATTGCATGTCAGAACTGGTTGATATGGCCTTGAAACAAAGAATAAAGCCACCTAGTTTTGACATTAATGCAGAACCCTTGGATCTCTTTAAATCTTGATATTCATTACATTAACTTACGCATATCCAAACCAACGCCACACACGGGGAGGTCACTTCATTGTCAAGTTGACACCACGTGCGGACAAAGTTTGCTACCCCTATATTACATGCCATAGATAATTTTAAAATTTATGATATTTTTTCTACATATACATAACCATTGATAGTATCTTCTGTATATTTTTTTGAAATTTTTAGTCATCTTTATTTTTTTTAGTAATTCTTTTAGTTCAAGTATGCGTCATTCTAGTTAGAAATGGTATGTTTTATGAAAAAAAAAATCATCAAATTTAGTTACTACTTTTGACTATGTCATATGTACTGTGTATATCTACTCATGAAAATTTTTTGATAAAATTTTGACCCATTTTGGTGGTGCAACTTACCAAAAGAAGATTTTTTTTGGTCGCATGTGGTGTTCAACTTGACAATGGAGTGATCTACCCGTGACGCCACAAAGGGTCTCCAATAATCCCTCGCACAAAGTCCTCTCCAACACGCCAACATCCAAGGCCACCATCAAAGTTTCTACCACCAAATCTAATACTACCACAATTCCGCAGACTCCTCTCGCATGCCCATCTACCTTAAAACCCTAAACCCTAAACCCACAAACAAAGTACACACCACATAAACAATGGATAGCACCGACCCTTATCAAGAAGCTCAATTTGAAATCTTAACAACTACCATGCCTACTCACTTCCTCCCCGTTTACAACAATCCGGAACTTACACAACTTCAATTTTTTTACGTCCTTCAATCAATACCTCCACCGACTAAAATGCATGTTGCTCCAACAATCTACTCAAACAAAACACAACACACACAATGTCAATATCAAAATCTCTAAACTTCACCAAGGATAGATGGAATCCTTAGGGTGGATGCGGAAGCAAGAGAAGAGTAGCTGACAAGAGATGGTAGGGTTTTGGCCAATGAATGAACTCATCCATCATCCATGGCAATATTTGTTCACTTATTCATAAATAGAAAATGTCATATGAAAAGTCACCATGGTAACATAGAATACCGTTTGACACTAAATATCATATTCAATGTAGTAGATGGTAATTGTTGTGGACCAAACATGTGATGATGTATCTCAAACTGCAACTATGGATTGAAGCTTTACTTTGAAGAGGACTAGGCTAGTTGGAGAGCTCATTGACTAAGTTTATGTTGGAACTTTGGTTTTTGGGGGAAGATTGCATTTAGATAAGTTAAATGTCACATAACAAATGATGGGGCTGGAAACCGGGAGGATGGAGTAATGAAACGGTGCCCCTCGTAATAACGATTAGGATCTATAAGTTATAATAAGACGATCGCATACGGATGAGGACCAAAACAACTAAGGAATGCCTTGAGGATGTCACCGAGACTTGTCATCTCTTTGTAGAGATGACTTGTCTACCATCTATCACCCTTTCTTGGATTGGTCATGTCTTCACTCTTTCCTAGTAGATTACCGTGTTCCTAAGTGTAAGTTTTTTGGATATCCATCTCTACCTTCATCCAAGTAGGACTTATCTACACTAAATATGATATTTAGTGTGACTTATTATTTGGAATTACGTAATGTTGTAATTGTTTATTGTGCATCTCATTTTTTACCAACCATGGTCGATTTGACTATTTGGACACCATAGAACATTAATATCTTTACTTGGTTGAAAAGTACATTAATAGTACGAAGATATAGGAACATGTAACTCCGAACAGTAAGTCATAGTAAATATCATATTTTGTGTATTGGTACTACACCATTTATTGTATTTAGTGTCATGCACATTATTTGCAAAGGGCTTAAACTAGATGCATAGAGGTCTAAAGGTGTCACGCGTGCTAATGGCCAATATGATTCCATTCATCAACATAAGTAACTTCTTTGAGTGAAAAATATCTACGTTATGATGTATATAGAATATCACATTGGGATACTTTAGATGATAGTTTTGTGTTTGGGTATGCAAGGGGAATATCTTTGTGAGCATACTAATGGCAAATGTCATGTGTTTTACATTCTAGTATGCAAGACAAAGATATTATTGAGCATACTAATACCAAGTGTCATTTGTGTACACTTTAGTCAACTTGTAGACCAATGTATAACATAAGCATGCACCTCATAACACTATTGAACATGCTCATGCCAAGGTATTAGTAAGCACACTTGAATGCCAAGTGTCATGAGGTGATACGTATGGCGAAGTTGCTAATCATCAATCCAACCTAGCATACACCTCAAAATAGGGATTGTGACACTAAATACAATAAACGGTGTAGTCCTTACCTCTTATAAGTCCTAGGTCTTACCGATTACTATGTTACATATTGATTCCTCTAGTAATGCTACTCCCAATGCTACTATTTCCCAGTATTCAATCCTATTGTTGCCCTCAATCTTGGACCCATGCCATCTTGGCCCGTTGCACCCATGTAACCATATACCCTTGCATGCGCGTACCCGCCATATCCATGCATGCATGCCCATGCCCATGCTCATAAGCCCCCATAACTTGCCACCATGCCTCCATGGAGCACTTTAAGAGCAAATCCCCCCCCCCCCCCCTCTTTTCTTTATGATTAAATTATCCAGATTTGTCCTATTGCCCATGCCATGTGGCCACCTTAGCTCCATGCTCACACCTTAGCTCCATGCTCGCCACCTCCCCCTAGTTTCCGCCACCGTGTCCACATTTGACTCGTAGGTCCCCACCTTTCCACATTTTTTCCTCTTTCTTTTGTCCCATGTTTGTTTTGGGGAAGAATATGTGGCATGTGGGCCTTCTCTTTGGAGAGCTAGTTGGACATGTAACCATCTTTCGTAGATCCCCATCACCACCACCACCAGCTCTGTTGTATATAGAATACCAAACCTTCTAGGACTTGCCTCATTTTACCTCTTACTCCATTAATCATGATATCCTTGTGTTATATTCCCGTAATCCTAATTCGACCACTAGAGTAGTGATCTATTCACTCCTTGTGATCCACTCAACTACACTCCCTCCATCATGTTCGTGTGATAGTTCATTGAGAGGTTCCCGCTGGTTTAGTGGGGGATCCTCAATTGATGCTACTAACACAACTACCCCTTACCTAGGGGAGTTCATTGGTGATTTATGTAGAAACAACGTGTGAGAAAAGGTAGGGTGGAATATATTTGTAAAACATAGATTTTATATCTTATTTAGATCTACATTAGGCTCCATCATATACTCATCAGTGATTTATATATTACATACGGTACTAGAAATTGTGCTAATTAAGTAAAATTATTTTTTGTAAAATAGCATAACAAAAATTGGAATGAATGATTATTTTTGTAGGATGAGTATGTTTAGAGGTAAAGTTAAATTGTGTTAAAAACAAATAGTGGGATTTTGTTGGAAACATGAATGGAATTTCAATCAATGTAGATGAATTTTAGTTCGTCGTGGATGAACTTCAATCCAATATGGATGAACTTTGGTTCACTATGAATGAAACAAGAAAAATAAGGTTTTAGAGGGTTAGAAGCACATTGAGCTAGTTTTCCCTTTCCATTGTCATTTTGCATAGGTCCTCCAATCACACAGTCACACCATCTTTTGATTATTCATACGTTTTGTCATTCTGTTATGTTTTCTTACGTGACAAACATCAACAAAACAAGGAACTCCACACCACTACCACAAGGAAAAAAATTGGACCCCTACTTTTCATAATAACTTAGGGTGCAATTAATTGCACAATTATAGAATTTATAAATCCCTTTAGGGTGGAGGAAAATGGCGATAAGTAGGATTTTTTAATTATATGGTCCCAAGCAAGACTAAGATAAAGAGCCCCCAAGCAAATACTTGGTTCTTGCACATGTATACCAAATTTCTATAGAGATGCCTTTACCAAGCCCCTTACATGATCCAAGACTTCAACACTTGTACTAACCATTGAACTCTCACACACACACCAAATCCCAATAGAACATACATTCCATTGTGTCAACCTATACAATACCCAAAATGGCACACTTGAAAGTATCGTTCACCTACTTTTATAATGTCCTAAGCAAAGTTTGCAGTTCTCAAAACAAAGTTATCACTTAATCAAATTGGTGGTCCTTATTAAAAACATGACTCTAGTACTTATCTTGGTCATTTTAAAAGGTTCTCTTCGTAATATCTAAAGATACCTTAACAATTATCATTGTGTATCACCTACTATATTATAAGTAAGTTTCTACCGTTAATAGGCACACTCCCAAGCAATGGTTTGGAGATGATTGGAGATCTTCCCAAAGCAAAGGTGAAGCCTCCAAAGAATGTGTTGTTTGTTTGTAACCTCCACCCTTTTGTAAAAGAAGGTAAGATTTGAGACTCATTTGGGATAGTTTGGCAAAGCTACATCCACATACATATTGCGCAAGATTTTAAGATTGGGAATAGTTTGCATTATGCAACCATAGAGTTTGTAACAAAGAAGTCATGTGAGAATGTCACATTTTAGGGTTTAGGGTTAGAGTTAAGGGTTTAGGGATCCCCCCCCTCCTTGAGTACCTATTGTGTGAGCCAAGAAGGACATATTCATCACATTACAAGCTTCTTAAGTTGAAGAAACATATTTGGATCCTTTCCGTTCTTTCTTTTTCTTTTGTGGATACAAATTGAGATGAATTAGTTGCAGAAAATAACCAACACAACCACCAACAGAAAACTCCCATCACAAGGCCCAAAGGGAATCAAGTAATAGTATTGATCTTGGGACAAACCCACACTGGGATTTGGGTTGTGAACACTTCCCAACTATTTGTCTTGCATTCATTCTCGGTAAGTGACCTTGTTGTGATAAAAATGTAGAGCTACGAGGTAGGTATCATAAGGTGCTCCTTGCTTCATCTTTTTGCAATCCAAATCCAAGACTTCAAATTAATTGTGAATATCTCTCAACCAATGTGAGGATGACATGTTGTAAAACTTTAAATATTAATTGAAATATAAAGTTTAATCATGGAACGCATTGTATGATTTAATTTAGTCCACCTATGACTTTGATGCCAAAGGGAATTGACACATGGATGAGTTCCTAGTGACCTAATCCTCAACTACATGCAAAGGGAGAGATTGCAAATGCGCAAAGTTGTGTGATGTCCTTTACTCCAATTTCTGAAAGAAATTACGGTTTTACTTCAGTCTTCGTTTACAACATATTATGGGCCTACTCACGGTATTCATTATAATCAATGTGGTCCACATGGTTATTGGGTGCTCAAGCCATTTAAGGTCATCTTTTTGAACGAATCTGAACATGACTTTTGACTTTACGTGGCTCCAAAATTGACTAAATAACTACACCATTTATGGTATTTAGTGTGATTTACTATTTGGAGTTACGTTGTGCTACAATTTTGTAATGTATATCTCTTTTTTACCACCAAAGGTCAAATCGGTTGTTTGGACATTGTATAACATCAACATCTTTACTTGATAAATAATTTACATCAACAATAAAATGTTATAGCAATGCATAACTCTAAATAGTAAGTGACATTGAATACCATAAACAATGTCGTAAGAGGAATCATCAACCTACTATGAGTTGGTTATTGGTCATAACCAACCAGTTCATGATCGTAATGTGGGAACTTTGAATGATATCGTATCTTCATGAATGAAAAGTATGACGAGTCATGATAACCCTTGTGTTAGTGTGGTGAGCAATCAATTACAACATTGCAATGCCTTGTTTGTCACTATTCAAATTAGTTTTAGCATTGCTAAAAATACAAGACTTGATTTTATTGTAATATAGTCTATTCAACACATGAAACATCCTAATATGGCAAACGATGAATCAATTTTGAACTCGGTATAGATATGCGAACCTAAAAATTGACACCTAGTGTAAAGTGGTCATAACCTATTAAAATGTAGTCTGAATCTTCATCCTACAACTCAAATCTAAGAACATCATAAGCCCATCGTAAGAAACAATACACCATTTACAAAATCGATCCGTTTTACAATGACGTACCCTTACAAGTTTCAGGCCGCCACGACTTGTACGATGGTTCAAATAAAATGAAAGGGAGATTTCGTTTTTAAGTCCGGAGGCCACATGGCATATGAGAGTAAAAGTACACCAAGATGAGGGCAAAAAGGCGAGTCTCGAGAGTAACGGACACTATGAAATAGGAAGGAAGCATGTTTTCGATGGAGTTGTAAGGGGCACACTCCAACACAAAACATGTCTCATTTTCAAGTACAAATCGTGATAAGGTATGCGAATGTTGTTTGATCAATTTCAGTTTTGGTTCTTCATCTTCTAATGATGGGGTTTACGTTTTCAATGTTGTATTGCATTAGCAAATCCATGATGAAATATCAACATCAACCAAATTGAAAATTGGACCTCCTTCGATTTAGTTATGATTGTTTAAAAAATGCATGGCTGTTGACTCCTAAACTCAATGCATAAGTCCTTTCCATTGTGTTCGCTATTGAGTGTGGGATCACTACAAGCATATGTAACCCGAGCAATTGTCATGCGTCATCAGTAAAATTATCCTACATCACTGGAACATATGTAAATCTATCATGATGAAAGATTTGCATATTTCTTTCACCCGACGTTTAGACGATTGCCTACTAGGACCTGAATATGTGATCCAATCCCCTTTGACACACGTGTCTTTATGGAGTTTTGTTCTTCGATCCTCACCTATCGACACACCAATCAAATAAAAGTGTCCAATTAAGAAATAACCGGATAATACCCGCAAAGCGCCTCAATAGGTGAGACAAATTGCTAGGAAATTGAAGATGGGCCTTGGAGTCATGCCTTCCCATAACCTACCTTTTGCCTTAACTATTCTTACTAGACTAGTATGTGAAGGAACCATATCCTCGGTTTGGCTGACACATCTCCAATCGTATTCATAAATACTTAACTACACTAAGGGCCACTTCACACGCAAGCCAAGAGCCGTGACCATGAGATTGTGAGAGCCCAAAAGAAAGTGTCCAAAGGCCGTCCCAACACACCTCCAACATCATGTAGTGTGGTCATGGACCCTCAAGTGTAGTGTGAAGTTATATGTGACCAGGTCCTTAACCAAATGCTATTTTAATGAATTTTGTTTATGCGGATCCTCACGCATGATAAATTAGAGTAAATCAATGGTTGTGAGCTTTCAGAATGTCACGGTCTCCCGGTTTTGTGTTAGACTTATCTCCAAGAGATGGTTTTTGAAAAAGTCTAAGTGACTATGAAACATGATCCATTTGATGCCATGTAGAAATCCATGTACACACTAAATCCATCTTGCATTCACTTACTCCCTTGGTCCCTCAAGCGTAGTGTTAAAGCAAACTTGGATTGGCTCCACCTATTCCACCAATGAGAGTGCTTGAAGTGTATTGGTCACGGGCTCTCAGTCTTGTGTGAGAAGTGGCCCTAAATATTGTATTTAGTGTCATATAATATTTTATGTCATTGTGTTAACTTTTCTTATGGCACTCTTGTGAATAAGTTTACAAGTACTGTCATCCCAACTTACATATCTAACACTTTGGTATATTACTTACAAAGTTTGGTATATTTTGCATCTTAAAAATTATGTAATGAAATATTGTCATGGATGACTGCAATTTGGATGGAACTTCATTTAGTAAGTGACAATGATTGCAACATTGTAAATCTATAATGCCCAAATTTTTAACAAGGAATGACAATTCATGTTAGGTTTACATATAGTGTTGGTGACACTTCACATGTGGTTTAAAATTGGTATTCAATAAGAAACGTAGAATTCATGACACTAAATATAATATTTGGTAGAGTGTCCAACAAGGTAGACATGCCTGATCCAGATAGTTTCTACACAAAATAACTATGTCCAAGAAAATTGTAACCGAAATCGGTTGCGGGTTCTTTTGACCAGCTTGATCTACAGTCACTAAATGACTACATATTTTTCTTTCTTTTTTAAACTGCAATTGATTTTTTGGGGGGCGTGTACTATACCGTAGGAAAGATACTTTTAGGACCTTTCCAATGATATATTACACACTCCCAAATTCTTGAAATTTCAATCACTAAACCAAGAAAACAAATATGCAATCATTTAGCGATTGCAATTCAGGTTGGTCAAAAGATTCGTAGCCGGTTTTGGCTGGGGTTCTTTTTGGCATGGTTTTCTACTAGTGCTAATTGCGCCCACTTCTAGTAAGACATGTCACATGCAATTAGTGCAAATTGATTAGCAATTTCAAATCGTGCATGTGGCTATTGCCTCATGTTTTTTGGAGCTCATATGAATACCTTATTCATTTAAATCAAAGTGAAGATTCTCTTGCTCATTGAAAGTTCATATTGGTCCCCACCCCCCAAATTATGTTCATTATTGAACTAAGAACAATGAACTTATTCTAAGCATGTAGTGCAACCTCTTTTGAACGCATGTCTTTTTGGTGTCCATGTTAGATCCACACCCAACCATTGTCTAGACTATTGCTACGTCCGAATTAGGCACATCAACCTTATAGCCAATCCATATTTATGCCATGTAGCAATAATTGTCAATGTGCCATTGTTGCAATGGTGCCAACTCTACCAATTAATGTATGACATAAGAACACCTAACTTCAACCAATCCAAGTCAAAGAAATCCTTGTGAGTTTTTTCACCCCACTCCTTCTTCACAAATAACAAAGATTGGGATAAAGTTTTGTGACACCTAGCTACCAAGGTGAGGATGAAAATGCAGAGAAACATGATATAGCATAAATGTTTTATTTTTAGCATAAGAGAGTTCAAAGTCAAGGTTTATGACCATAATTCAGTCTAGTAAAACTCAAATGGAATGAAGTAACCATAAACTGGGAGGGGCAAAATTTTCCACACCACCCATGGTAGGTGTCATTATCAAGAACCCATATAATAACTATGGTGGATGGGGAGAAATGGGGCACAACTAATCCATATTTGAAATTTCCAAGAGTAAGAAATGAAATGCTGATTTTTTCCCTTCTTTATTTATTATTATAAGTTGTACTCAATAATTCCTCCGATACATCAGTTGGTGATTTGTCTAAGACCTTAAATTTGAACCAGTTAACATAAAAACTAGCTCATCTATAACATATTTTCATGTTATAAATTAAGTTTGATATGCAATGTCTATGTTGTGTGGGTTGTTGGGTTTGTCTAAGGTATCAATAGGAGTAATAATATAAACAATGCCATGCCAAAGTGCATGTGTCCGCAGGGGTGTACTCTTTGTTAAAAACACATGTCACATGCATGTGCCACCTCCATATTAATACCCCTACAAACAATTTTGAATGGACATGATAAATGATATAACAAGAAGTACATATACCACAAATAAAAACAAAGGTAATATTGAACGTATGCCACCATTACTTTGGCCTCCCGATCCAAGATCAGATTCAACTTGAATCTAAGTGAGGCGTAGCAAGCAAGTACATACATGTGTACTATTATGGGACATGGATACCTACTATATTCAATACTTATGCATATGAGTCGATGTCCCAAGCCAACCCCACACTATCCAATCAACATGTTGTTGTCAACACCAATCATTTTGGAACTTTGAATTGGTGACTAAACAACAAACCTCCACTGGACATGTGTCTACTAGACCCTTTAACATGGACACTGAGGATAACTCCCTTGTAACTTAAGTGCTCATGTGTGATAATAGGACAATTTCAAGGGAGGGGGGGGGGGTATGGAGCAATCCACATATTCATGGGGTATTATGCATATTTGATGAATTTTTTGAAATATATAAACTACATTCTAGAATTATCCAATACCCTGAAGTTTCTATTATCTTACAAATTAAAAAATAAAGTATTAAATAAGACTCTATCTTTTATCTCACCGTGTTTTCTTAGAGAATGCCGGTTAAACCCCTTTGAACATGGGTGCCATAATTCCAAAGCAACATGTTGAAGTACAATTCCCAAACAAGGTACACATGCTGAAGTTTGTCAACCCTAATTTGCAAATGTTTCCTACTTATAAGCGGGCTAACTTAGGGGTTGTTTACACCATGAACCATGAGGTCGTCTCAAGGCCCTATGTAATTTGTGATTGGTTGTGTGAACTCATTCTGGGACCACTTCAGTTTACAACAAGGAAACAATGCCAAAGTGATCATGGAGTACATATTCTTATAAGACATATCCCCATAAGGCATATTCTAAGGGCTACATTTATCTGCTCACATGATCCAACGGGTTTTGCGGTGGGAGGGGCAAAAAAAATTCTCTAATAGAAAAAAAACAAGGGCCCATGGTGGAGAAATATTGTTATATTAAGAATTTAATCAATTTTATTATGGGGAAAAGAAGATGAAGGCAAGAGAAGACAAGAGAATGATAAAACTTGAAAACTATTCTTTCAAACTTGTCCTTTTTGGACATATATTAAAAAAAATCAGCACATTCATTTTTTAGTGCATGGTCATTTCTCTTAGTCCACATTCGGTTTACACCTAGTGAGGGCGTAAAGACTTTGTGAATTGATTTTTTAAGAAATCAGACCATGGAAGTTGGACCATGATATCGGACCATAGGAAAGACCATCTTCCTTGGTCCGACTTCATGGTCCATGGTGTAAACCGGTCCTTAGACTAGACGAGACAAGTCACAGCAAGACTCTTTCCTGCCATTTAATTTCCCTTTGCTTGAGAATGAGTCCCCTGTAACTTAAATGCAGAGGCTCAACTTCTATTTAATGGAGTTGGTGGGTCATCAAAGAATTAGCATCCACTTAGCTGCAGCATTATGACGCTACCTAGTTATGTCTTCTAAGTGGGTGTACATTTATTGACAATTTGGAATTTGGATTCTCGGTAATGTAAGTGGGCCTGAAATGGACACATTTGAGCCCACTTCTCTTACTATGATAATGATCACACGACTAGTACGGGATGATTAGCAAATCCAATGTCGATGTTGCAGTTGTTTACCTCACACTTTTCGAAGCCCATGTAAATATCTTGCACATTCCAGAGTTCGGGAAGTTTTTGAAGCCTTAGGTAGTTGCTACGAAGGGTCGGATTTTTCCCAATTTACATCGGCAAGAGCCGGTCTTTTGTAAAATCAATCGGTCAATTGCCTATATTTTCATATTTTCATTGGCCAATATCCGATTAAATGGAATTCATATCGGCACTATTTGTTTAAAAAATGTATGAAAAGTTATTAGAAATCATTTCTTAGTACAAAATCTTGAATAAGTGAAAAGAAAGGCATGTTCAAAACTTTGCAGAGTTAATATCCTGACTTGCATCTCTCGATACCTGCCTGCACTTAGATACCCATGCTCATGACCCGGAGGGTATTGGTTACCATTTCCCGGGTATCGGCCAGTATTTGAAATTTGAATACTTCTTCCGGCTGAAATCCAATAACTCACAAGAAGAATCGGCTACATTTCCGGGACATTTTCTGGTCCATCGGCTAATTGCCGGAGGATTGAAATTACAGTCGGATTGCCATCCGATGGTTGGAAATTTGGACCGGCCATGAGGGGAAATCCATCGGCTGATAATGAACTAGCCGTCGGTTTTCCCCGATCATTGGTACATTCTCAAAGCAAAGATTCTCTTTCTTCTTCAACCATCATATAGGGTCTCCTAATTCCGTTGACTATTGAGTTTAGAATGCTTACTAGACTTTGAGCATGTGCCAAGTCTCTTTTTAACACATGCTTTTTCAATTCAACATTTGTTGTTTGATTGGAAAGCAACCACGCATCACTCAAACATAAGTGTTTGATCAAAATAAGTAACCAAATTAGGTCACCTTGCCTTGGAGAGGAAATTTATCACTTATTAGCATACCTCTCATTCACCCAACATAGAAGCTTGAAATAAAACGTAGCCCAGATATTACTTCTCTTAGATGTATTCACACCGAAATCGGTTTCAAAGACCCCAATTTAGTTAAGTCCAAGTCACTTGAGACAAATCAACCACAAACTTATAGAAGGTCAAGTTTCTTTGTTGAACGGATAAGAAGTACACTTGTATGCGATATTTGCCTCTATCCTCTCATCTTGAGCATGAAACAAAATTGACACATTGTTAAACGAATATTTGTGTTGGTTAAATTATGGTAGTCAAGGTGATTTTGTATAATTTTCTTTAGTTACCATAGAATTGGATGATGACACTATGCCATTTCAAGATAAGTAATTCCTACATGTGAGGATAGATTTTGAACCTGCAGTTATTGTGGCTAAGAGCAGCCATTTTAAGTAGGTATACAAGAATCTAGAGATTTAGAAACCCAAATTCCCATTTCCCAAAACAATTTCTAACCTCAAAGCTCCATAGCACAATCCCTCTTGGATGTATGTGTGTACTACCAAAGGAATGAACCTAAGAGTTAAGTCAAGAACATGGAACCAACAGGCATGAAAACTAGATCTACTAAATCCTCATGCACCAAGAAATAGGTACGAAAAGATGAGATTCCCAAAGCACGGTTTTGTCTTGTATACTTACATTGTCAAAACCACAAGACCTAAGTGATGGGCGCTCAATTACCAGAAGAGATGCATGGAACCAACCTAAAGCATGAAAACCAAATGAGTGCCAACACACTTTGGACCCCCAAAACCCTAGATCTTTTGGTGGCGCTAATTTCATATCTTAAAGAAATCTAGTATCACCTTCACTGGTTTCTCACAAACACTACTAGCCCACACCCACTGAATGGGATTATCAATGTAGTTTGCTTCAGCATGACTTTTATTCACTATTTAGTCTAATCTATCATCTACTGAGAATCTTTGCTATTTGCTATGACCTGGAAAAATGTGTATTACAAGAGAAGACCTTTCAAGACCATGATAATTTGAGCAAAAGTAGGGCGCGTACTGGCGTCTTTGTCCCAACAACTTTCAATAAGAGCCTTGAGTTTCGGAGGACAATAATCTGGTAGAATCGGCCTATGACCAGCCATCACTTTTTCCTTCAGTACTTCGTTTGGATCCCCCTTCATCTTGAACTTCAAATGAAGAATCGTAAGAATTATAATTGCTCTGTGAGGGTCCCTCTTGAAATTGAGGCCTTTGAGAAGAAGAACAACACAGGTCGTCTTTTGAGGGTCCTCCTTAAGTTTAATGAGACCTTCAAGAAAAAGGAAAAGAAGAAACATGGCTGCTTTTTCGGGCTCTCTTTGAAATGCGTTGCCACTTCCATTCTTCAAGTGGAAAGTCGGCGAGTTTCCGGTTAAGATCTCAAAGCAAACTATCCCAAAGCTGTAGATGTCGCTCTTGAATGGGTCAGGAAACTTCTTCATGCGTTTTTGTGATATTAATGGAATATTCCCCATTGCGTTTGAGAAATAGACGAATTTTGAGGTTCTTCTTCTTGACATGCCTTTGAGCCTCATCACCTCCGGAGCCATCCAACTGAGAGTACCAACGTTGAAGTGCAAATCGCAGCCTGGTTTCATTTGTTTGGAGAGGCCAAAATCAATCAGTTTGACATCCAAATGATTTCCCTTGACAGTTGTTTCCCTGACTAGAATGTTGTATGATTTCAAATCCCTGTGCACCACATTCTTCCCGTGGACATAAACCATGCCCTCTGCTATTTGCAACATAACACGAATTGCATCATCAATGGTGAAAGGCCCCCCGGTAGTCACCCTACGCATCTTTCTAAACATATGATCATGAAGATCGCCATCCATCAATTCCATAATAATGGAACATGAACGATTGTCCACTGCATAGCCAACCAAGGATACAATATTGGGATGCTTCAAATATGATAAAAAAGTAATTTCAGTTTGGAAATCTTCATTGTATGCTGGAACAAAACGTTTTTGAGCAACACGGTTTTGGGCCGCTTCACTTTGACGATGGATTGTCTCGTACACATATGTTTCTTGCCCACCTTTTCCCAATTGAATTCCGCGGTGCAGGCATGAGTATTCTATTTTCGTAATTGATAATCTTGAAAAATCAATTTTTTTTGCAATAGGTTGGGTCTCTAGAACAAGGTGGGCTTCTTGAAACCATTGTTGGGCTTGGCTTTCACCTTTGTTGTCTGATATTCACATGACCAAAAAAATCCATTTAAGGCTACAAATAGCTAATATCTTACAATGATGCGATTACATATAAGTTTCATACTACCATCAAACTTCAAAAAGGTACTCGATACTATAAGTATTCTAATCTCACAAGTTGGTGGTTGACTAGCACTTTTGGTTATTTGAAAACATACGTGTAATTGAAATTAGTATGCATGTTGTGGCCTCTTTAATAAATTGTTGAAAATGGAGCAGTTTATCTTCTTTTAAAGGTTCTCAAGGAAAACCAAATTAAATGAAATTAAGCCAATCGTACCATACTTCAAGTCAAATCAATCAATTTGGTCAAGTCTAAGGGTAGTTCACATTTCAACAAGATTCTTATAATGTCTCTTAAAACTTGAGGGGCAGTAGATAGTCAATTGCACACAAAATGTGGGATAATAAGCAACATACCTGTCCGAAGTAGTGATGTATATTTGAGATACCTTAGTGTTTGACAAATTTGAGTAGAAGATGGACGAGAAGTAGGATTTGGGTGCCAACAAGCTTCAATCAATGTCTTTAATTCTTGGGGGCATCGTTCTGGCAAACTCGGGCGATCACCATTCAATACTGCATTCTTTGCTTCGTCATGATCAAGAGATGAAAAAGGAATGTTTCCAGTTATGATCTCGTAGCAAAGCATCCCAAAACTAAAAATATCACTTTTGAATGGATATTTTACGGGTTTATGTTGGACCCATTCATCACGTACTGATATCAACAGCTCAGGAGCCATATATCTCGTTGTTCCTGCTTTGGTTTGGTGGGAATAAGTCATGCTTCTTATCTTTGTCATAGAAATCCCAAAGTCAGCCACTTTGACATAAAACAACTCCGGAAAGTTGTGGTTCAAATTGGTTACCCTCACAAGTTTCACGAGAATATTTGATGGTCTCAAGTCTCGGTGAACTATTTTGAGTTGGTGGAGGTAGTTCATGCCATCTGCAACTTGAAGCATAAGGTCCACAACCTCATGGATGTTGAATGGAGTTGTGTCATTTGGTAGATTTTGTAGCCTCACATGTATAAGAGAAGAAAGATTCATGTCCATCAATTCCATCACAATGATATGCTCTCTCTTATTCTCCGAATATCCAAGCATGTGCACAATGTTTGGATGGCTGAGACTGCTTAAGATTGAAATTTCTCGAAATCCATCACCATCCCCATGATAAGGGATGACCTTGATAGCAACCTTTGCCCCATACCATGTACCTCCGTATACGGTAGAGAATGTTCCTCTTCCCACAATCGCCATCTGCCTCAAAGCCCTTGAGTCGATCTTAAAGTGTTCATGTGATGCTTCTAGGCGGCCTGTAGTTGTCAGCATAGCCTGCTTCACTTGCAATCTCTTATGAAGGATGGTGGCCAATTGAAATTCATCTGTTTTGCTAGAGTTTCTTGACAGTATCTCATCTAATATTTTCAACAAAGTGGCATCATCAACTGAAGCTTTCTCTTTCACAGCAAGCACTTCAACCTCCTTCATGCTCTCAATATCATTCATTGTTAGTGATGTTGCACCTAGAGTGTTGTTGTGCAGGAGCACAAATTCGCATAACTTCAAATGATACCCCCATGACGACACACTCACCAATGCAGATTGTGTCACACTTCCCGATGTGACAGAAATTTTCACCCAGTTGATACTACAACAATCTTTTATAAAGCGCTCTATTTCTGTCGCAGATTGCCAAAGAAGCATAAGGATTCCAAGTTGGTACATTGGTTTTGTTTTGCGTTCAGAAGAGGAATTGATCGCCAATTCGGTATGGGTTTGGGTTTGAGTTTGGGCATACATTGGGCCTAGAACTTGGGAGCTGATCTCAACAACCATTTTCAATGTATCTGCAAGATATCGACATTGAAAGTAGCGTATTTCCACCTTACTAGAAACATTTTTGTCAATTGAAGTCATCAATTGCACATGC
The DNA here is from genome assembly GCA_950295325.1 of Polytrichum commune. Classification (NCBI taxonomy): domain Eukaryota; kingdom Viridiplantae; phylum Streptophyta; class Polytrichopsida; order Polytrichales; family Polytrichaceae; genus Polytrichum; species Polytrichum commune. The sequence goes on from OX485807.1 coordinate 51,959,240, forward strand.
TCCATGCATTGTCTTGTACGGTCTAGATACCATTGTGGTTGATTGGTGGAATCAGTTGCAGGTAAAGTTTCTCTGAACCCCATAGTTTGCACTTTCTCTTCTGAACAACGAGGATGGTCTGATAACCACATAAATAAAAATGTCAAATAAATGTTACATACACGCAAATTTTGAACAAACTCAATTGCAAATCCAATATATACATTAATTTTCATATCATTTGTAAATAAATGGTATCTATGAGAAACAACAACTATTGCCAATAAGCTAGACATAAGTTACTTATTAAATTAAAAAGGACTATTATGATGTAAATTTGTGTTCAAATGTAGACAATCATCACAATTTTAAACTTTTTGGATTAATAGATAGAAGTGTCAATGTGACAAGAATGAAAGGTATCTTCTTTACTACTCTAATTATATTTTTCAATGTATGTAAGAAAGTAATATATTTTGGAGTTCACTTGATTGTAAGAGTTCACGCAATTACAAAAGTTAATATTTAGAATGTGAGAGGAATGCTACCTATATTTGGAATCAATAGGAATCTATTTGCAGTTTTCAAGTGCTCCTCAAAATTTTCCTAAACAAATTCTTTTCCATAAGTACAATTGAAGTGGATATATACCTTAATGTCAATGTGCCCACTAAGGGGCGGTTTACACTATGGACCGCAAAGTCCGACCAGGGTGTTGTAAGAGCGTTGATTGGTTGTTGTACTTGTCCTGGGACCACTTCGGTTTCCACAAAGGAAAAAATGGCAGAGGGACCATAGAGGTCGAGGTCCCCAAAATACAATTTTCAAAGCTCAATAAATGCACTAACATGATCCAACGGGTTTTGCAGTGAGAGGGGTGGTCTAGTAGGAAAAGGTAGGGGCCCATGGCAAAGAAATGCTGTTATATTACTTTTTAAATGAAATTTCTTTTAGGGGCAACTTTTCCCACTAGACAAGGCTCATTTTTTAGCATCTAAATGTTGTAATGAACCTTGAGGAGCAAGTCTACCCTCTATGTGCCTAGATCATATCATAGCCCATAAGACATACCATTTCTTTCCTGCCCTACCCCTTAAACTTGCTCCCACATGTTTCATCAAACAATGTGGGACATCTAGAACTCAAGAATTTGAATGCAAATTTGTTTTTTTGGTCTACCAATTAAAATGATTGGAATTTGGGGGCTTGTAATATACCATTGGAAAGGTCTTGAAAATACCTTTCCAACGGTATATTACACGTCCAATTTCTTTTAGAGAAATAAAGTTGCAAAAAATAAATAAATAAATGTAGTCGTGTAGCAATTGTAGATCAAGGTGGTCAAAAGAGCCGCCATGGGAAAACGATTGCGGTTCTTTTTCGCATAGTTTTATACTACACTAATTAGGATGTTTAGTGTTTGATACACTAAATACAAACACATACACTAAATTTCAATAACCCTATGAAAGTAAGTAACATTAAATGTAAGCTGTAACACAGTTAAGGTAAGGTAATATGTGGAAGTTACATGTTTTAATTTAGTGTTAGTAAGGATATGGAAAAATAAAAATAACCATGATAAAAGGAGAATTCCAATATATCTACTAGCATATCTTCTAACACTAATTATCAAAGATCATAAAATTAGTGTTGAGGAAGGTACAATTGTAACAACAATAAAATTAAACATACACTAAATATCTTATTTAGTATAGTGAAAACTCAAGGTACATGTCACATGCAAATTACATTGAACATGTACAAATTAAATCGCCTATTTTTATAAAAAAATTGTTGCGAGAAGATTTGCAAGCCACATCTTCGACATACTTAACAAGAAGTGAAGACAAGTGAAGCCCAACAGAAGACAAGAGAATGGTCAAACTTGAATTTTTTTCAAAACTGCCCTTTTTAGGCACGTATTAAAAAAAATCAACACATTCATTTTTTGGTGCATGGTCATTCTTCTTGTTCCACATTCGGTTTACACCTAGTGAGGGGCCCAAGGCTTTCAAAACTAATTTTTTAAGAAGTCGGACATGGGAAGTTGGACCATGAACTCAGATCATTGAAAAAGGCCCTCTTCCATGGTCCGACTTCATGGTCCATACTGTAAACCGGCCCTTAAACACCCATACTCGTACTGGCTAATGCGACAACCAAACTCACACTTTCATCATGATATCTTACACAAAACAAGCGGTGAGTAGAAATTACTCTAAATTCAGGGGAAGGAAAACGTACCAATCAAGAGGGAGAAATATAACCTCATCAGTGCTTCACAAATTTTGGGGAAATGCGGTCGTTTAGTGGGATCAGAGTCCCAACATGATTCAATCAGCCCCTTCAGTTCCTGGGGACATTGAAGTGGTAGCACTGGACGAATGCCAGCCAATACTTTCTTCTTCACTTCTCGGGGGTTCTCTATTGCTGAAAATGGCAGCTCCCCGGTCAAGATTTCAAAACAGAGCATCCCAAAACTGTAAACATCACTTTTGTATGGATGAAATGAACTTTGCGCCTTTTTCTTTACCCCTGCCAATTCTATCAATTCTGGAGCTATGCATCTGAACGAACCTGTATTGGATGTCTGGTGGGTACAAAGAAAGCTCCTCTCCTTGGTCTTAGAAATCCCAAAGTCACCCACTTTCACACAAATATACTCAATGTCATCATCTTGTGACCGCTTGAATAGAATGTTGTGCGACTTCAGATCTCGGTGCACAACCCCTTTGTCATGGATGTAAGCCATGCCTTGTGCTACTTGAAGCATGATGTCACATGCTACCGAGATGCTAAAAGGGCCCATCCCATCTTGACGCGGTAGTTTTTCTATTAGGTGGTAAAGATCTCCATCCATCAACTCCGTGACAATTGAACATGAGTGCTCATCCGCCCAATACCCAAGGGTTGATACAATATTGGGATGAGACAACTCTGCTAATAAGGAAACTTCTTTGTCAAAACCATCATTTCTCGGTACTCCGAACACCTTTTCAGCAACCTCTATCACTCCGAACCACTTCGCCTTGTGAACTACAGCACTACAACCCGTACCCAACTCTGCTAGTCGACGGAGACTTTTGCCATCTACATGCCAAGCCTTCAAATATGACACTTTGGATGCGCCCGAAGTTGACGCACCCTGGCTTGCTGCCAATCTCTTCTGAACAATGGTGGCCAACTGTAATTGAACAGATGTACTACTTGACTCCCCATGTAGAATCACAGAATTGATTGTATCCATCACAGTGCCTTCATCAAATAAAGCCAGTCTTTCAACTACATCTTTTTCAGCCTCCCTCAGCCTCTCAAGCTCTATGTCTGTTGGCGATGCGACTCCCAAACTGTTCCTGCGGCGCAAAAGCTCAGTGCATACCTCCAAATAGTAACCCAATGAACACACATACATAGGTACACTTGCCGCTGTCAGGGCAACTTGCATCCCACCCTCTTTGCAACACCTGTGCACGAAACCTTGCACGTTTGTCGCCAACCTGTAGAGAAGCTTCAAAATTTTGTGGTACGTTGATGGTTGTGCAGAACAAGCAGCAGTATTGAGGTATGTCATCTCTCTGCTGTTAAGGGCGGCCGTTGCCAATTTTTCCACTAGGTATTCACACTGACACTTGTACAGTTTCACTCCTGTACATTCATTTTCTGGCAATCTCGGAAGCTTTGTAGAATGTCTGCCATGCTTGTGGTTAAATTTCACTGGAGGGGACCCATTTCCTAAAATCATCTGTTGTGCTTGCTCCAAACACTCTGTTGTGAGGTCTAAGTACCACTGTTCCGGTTTGGTTCCAGCTTGTGCACTGCCCTTACGAAAGATATTTGGCAATTGGGTGAGCAATCCCAAAACGTTCTTCCAGGTTCCAGGGTCCATGGTTAATGGACCGATCACAGGCAGTCTTTCTAACCTCCAAGCAAATTCAAAATCAGTGGGACTCGGTTTCCTTTCCAAGATGTGGCCTTCAACGGATGGAGATTGCCAAAAAATTCCAAAGTCTCATTATGTACATGTACTGTAACTGCACTAGAGACATATGGATTCCCGAAGCGACCATCTATAAATGCAAGTGAGTGAGATCACTCCGTGCCCAAAAGTTGATTGAGGCCCGAAACCCGAAACACTGCAGCCGCAAGAGTAAGATTCACTACCAGCACATTACTCTTGAAATACAGGTTAAGGTTAAGTTTCGTGACAACCTTTGGATCTCAATTTCCCTAAACCCTACATTCGGATCAGGCAAAGAATTGCTTTAAATTCATCTTGCTAAGCTTCCCGTAAGCTGTACACTATAGATTTCACATGAAGAACAATGAGTTCGGCCACTTCTCCTTTAGCGTGTCAAAATTTTCTTCGTCGATAGGTGGCTCTTCTTCCTCTCCCTCGACGCACCACTCTTCGCTCCAATGCTCCAATGATGGAAGCTTCTATCTCTGCTTGAATATAAGTATAGTTGGAGCAGGGATTCGTTTCATCTTCAAACTTGAGCGGTGTGGCGTATTCAGAGCTCCCTGCTGTATCGGCGGCGACGCTTCTTCACAATAGCTTGCTAGAATTGGACGAAGATTCCAATGAGAGAAAGAGATATGACGCCGACCATGGGTAGGCACGAGGAAGAGAGGCTTCAACCTTGGGCACTGTCACTACCCGTATGTGAGCCCAACAAAGATTCCATCGTTATGGTGTGGTCTTATTAAGGCCCTTTGATGTCAGTAGCAAGAATCAAGACAAGTGAAATTCGCTCGTAAAGGGGTCCACAATCCTCAGCACATGAAGTCAAGCTGGACTTATCCAAACTTGCTCAGAACAGTTGCAGATTGTCACTGGTCTGCTAGTCAAACTACGGGAAGATAGATCGACGATGCTCCTGCCACAAAAGATATGCATCAATCAATCACTTATAGAGAATACTGGTGGTGTATAACTTAAGTGATGCGGCCAACTACTCGAGGATTTGGGAGTGAGGTAACCAAGAGGAGGGTCATGGATTAGAAATATGTGCGTCCGACATAGTGTGTTCAGCATCGAAGGAGGCCTTTCAGGTCAAATCTGACGACAGTAGCGTATAGGTTATCATCGCCGCATTTTCGTAGTATCCGCTTCAACATCGACTTTCACTTTCCTACCTTCCATTTGTTCCTTGCGGATCGTATTCGACCTTCGACCCCATCGTGTCTAGTTGATTTCGTGATTCGAGCATTTCGATCAACTGCTCTATCCGGTACAGGACTTGGTGCAGGTCTCATCACAACAACTACCTACACCAAACACCTAGTCCAAAGATCCCTCGCTACTACTTGTCGACAGAATAATAGAGAAAAAACGCAAACCTGAGACGAAGGAGGGACTCGGAGCTTGGAGATCGTGATGGTCAGCACGCACCTAACCCCCGCCCTCCCGCTTCAACCTTGCGGTCAATGGATGATACTGTCTCTACGCAGCAAGCGTCGATTGTTGATGGCGGAAGATGAAAAACATTCCATACAAGGAACTCAAGCACTCAGCTCACGATTACTGCAGGTGGATTCCAGTAATCTGCAGATTCTTCGGAGGACCCGATTTGCTCACATGCAACAAAGCCGAAATTTCCTCAGACTTGGCGCCGTGAACCCCCAAGTTCGCATACATCAGTGCAAGTGCCACCACAAGGATCGTAAAGTAAAACCGACTACGGATTCGTGGCAGCTTCAGCTTGTCCTGTCAGAAAAATAATGTACAACTTGCCCATCTATTCGGCGGCCTTTGCAGCTGGAGATGAATACAAAAGGGGGACGTTAAGTACCCCCCCACGAACTAATAGGGATTCCATATTCGGGCGGGGCAGCCCTCCCACGAAATTTCTGGCCCCGCCCGGATTTTTTCCAAACCCGCCCGAAAATAGCTGCCCGCCCCGCCCGAAAACGAAAAAAACATTGCTCTTCCATTCTTCAAGGCCGCTTGATTACAAATCCCATATTGAGTGCACTTCACCTTCAAGGTCTGAAATCCAATATATATGTGCACTTCCACCTAGTAAATAAGGCATTAAATGGGATTTCATTCCGGAAGTGAAACCATCAACCAAGAATGTAATTAACTTGGAAGTCAAAAAATTAGAAAATCCTCATCAACATTGAGGTTATAATTTTTATGACTTACCATTTGAAATTGTCTTCGTCATTCTTAAATGACACTTAAATTTAGAGTGCTGATGTGGTATGTATATTTTATAATATTTTAGATAATTCTGCCTACTTTCAAGAATATTCATACGCACTTATTCTAATTAAGTGTGATTTAATATAATTATGTCTAATTAATTCTGATTAATCCTAATTAATCCCAAATAAATCAGAAAGTATTCTTTCCAAATTAAGTAAGACTAATTAATCCTAAAATTTAATTACTGGAATTAACTCCAATTAAGTCCAATCAATTTCAGTAATTACAATACTCAATTTTTATATCCAGTAAGCCTAATTAACCCTAAAATTTAATTAATGGAATTAACTCCAATTAAATCCGGTAATTAAAATAATTGATTAATTAGTTCCATTAAGTATATTTTATAAATAAGTGCGTATGAATATTCTTGAAAGTAGGCAGAATTATCTAAAATATTATAAAATATACATACCACATCAGCACTCTAAATTTAAGTGTCATTTAAGAATGACGAAGACAATTTCAAATGGTAAGTCATAAAAATTATAACCTCAATGTTGATGAGGATTTTCTAATTTTTTGACTTCCAAGTTAATTACATTCTTGGTTGATGGTTTCACTTCCGGAATGAAATCCCATTTAATGCCTTATTTACTAGGTGGAAGTGCACATATATATTGGATTTCAGACCTTGAAGGTGAAGTGCACTCAATATGGGATTTGTAATCAAGCGGCCTTGAAGAATGGAAGAGCAATGTTTTTTTCGTTTTCGGGCGGGGCGGGCAGCTATTTTCGGGCGGGTTTGGAAAAAATCCGGGCGGGGCCAGAAATTTCGTGGAAGGGCTGCCCCGCCCGAATATGGAATCCCTATTAGTTCGTGGGGGGTACTTAACATCCCCCAATACAAAATAATGCGAGGACCTTGGAAGTTGGGGGTTGGTTACCTTCGTGGAAACGGGTTGCACACACAACCTCGCAATTTGCAGGAATGTTTGCAAGAATGGGTGAGTAGGTAGCAAGTGGCTTATTTGGATGGGTTACTTCATTTTGTGGCCTTTCAATGTCATGGACAACATCAAAAATTACGTTTCAAATGACAGGTACACAAAATCTTAATGTTTCATGCAAAATTAAATCATACTCTGTCACATAAAAATTTAAAGATGTATGAACTTCTTACAATATTTAGTCAAGAATCCTCCAAATTCTCGTGTTGTGGTGTAACACAAATATTGCCCTCCCTTCTATATTCTCCAACTCAAATCTTAAGTATCAAGATGAGATGTTGTGTGTTGTAACAATAATTAGAAGATCATGCCAAAGTTTGATTTAGTTTCACAATCTCCTCAACTTCAAATAATTTTTGAGCATCACATTTAAAATACATTCAAACAATAAATCCTTCACAACTTGGGACATTAGCCAGTTCAAAAACCGATTATGAAGGACTTGCCCACACATTGTTGAAGCGCCATCTCATCAAGCCTTAAATATGGTGGATCAAGGCATAAAAATTTGGACCCTATCTTTATGGAGCCTTGTCACAAGATGGTCTCCCTTTCAGGGAGGCTGAAAAACATTCCAAATCCAATTTGAGTTGTAGCTAGTTTTGGTCTGTCAAAGGAGTTGACACCTCAAAGTTGACCTTTAAATAAATTTTCCAACCTTAAAAAAAAGAATACGAACTTGTGACAATCATGTTGCATACTATCAATTCTTAATCCAAATATGAAGTTAAACACTATCAAATCCAAATCCAAATCCATATTCAAACATCATCAAATGCAATTCAACCTTAAACTGAAGAAATGCCACTCATTAAATTATATATATATATATATATAACACTATAGGTTGCCACCCTCTCACCAAAGTGGCTCTAACGGGAGTCCTTCAAATTCTTTCTAATTTTTCGCCATGGGGTTGGCAAAGGGACAAGTGCCCCCCTACGCCAAATACCTCCAGTTGTCTTGTGTGGCCTACACTAACTAATAAACTATTCCTTGCTTAGCTAGCCTTTATTTACTTGACCTCTTAGCTATTTGCTTTTACTAGCTAGCAATTCTTCTCATTAAGCTAGTTTCTTTCCTAACTGGTATTTTTTTTCTAACTTAGTTAGTTTCTACTACTAATTAGTTTTTCTTTTGACTAACCCTATCTTAACTAGTTTTTTTCCCTTCACATGTGACGGCCCGAAATCCTCGGTGATTCACTTTCCCCTTTTCGGGGCTAGATACTAAATATACTAATTTTTCCCTAATTCTCTATCAATTCTAACTTTTAATATTAAAATCCTAACTAAAAGTGACCCCGCGTAGTGGTGGACCACTCTAGGGGTTCATACACCCACATTATTTAGATACATTTACAAAAGATCATTCTTGCATCATTGTTTAGTTATGTATCAATTCCGTAGGGTTGGGAATCTGCCGAGCTTTATGCCCTTTTTATTTTGGACTTCCCTTACATTTCGAGTATACTTAAGCTTAAGTATTGTTCACGAGTTAACAAGCAATAACATGATCTCATTATTAATCTAGTTAGGGGTTATAGACACTCCAAGAATAATGAACAATGACATGGTCATTAGATGTTGTCAAGTCTAATCCAACACCGCCTAAGGCAATGCACTTAGTTATTGAAATCTCAACTAGCATGCTAACTCCAAGTCTTTGTGATTTACCACCAACCATTCAAATAATTCTTGTCAATTTTAACCTCTGACATTTGATTAACTAGAAACCAAATATTTATAGTTCCTATATGTCATTTTGTGACTAACTCAATCAAGAGAAGAGAAGAAATTGGCATTGAAAATCATTTATTGTCTATCTTGTATTCAATTATTATTTCTAGTTTGAGTGCTCCAATTATAATTGGATCAGCTACAAGCCAATATTGAAAGTTTGTACTAAGTTGTGTTGGGTCCAAGTTTGTCTTCTATTTGTGAAGGATTGATACATTGAATGTATTACTCTTGTCTTGATTTATAATATGTTATAAAATAATTATTAGCTTGTGGCTAAAATTGTATTGGTGGAACTAGTTGGCCTTTGTATGAAATTGAGTAAAAAGTCCAAGAATATAGCAAGACATTCATCATTTCTTGTTAACCCTAGTGTGGGCTAAGCTAGACAAAAGATGAGCAAATCACACAATCAACGTTTAAGCAAATCCAAAGTATTTTACAAAAAGTTGGCTCACACCCTTTATCTTCCTAATAGTGAGTTGGGGTGACCAAACACGTTGTGGACTACTCCTCACAAAAGCCAATAAATAGTACAATCAAAACCACGCTGTGTGGTCTTTCAAGTTGCTAACTAAGCATGACCAACATGTTTATATACGGTTTCACCCTCATCATGAAGATCCAAATGGCAACATTCTACGGATTTACTACACAAAGTTATCTATAGTTAATGTAAGATTAACTTAACTGATTTAAAAGTTATCATAAGTGTAACATTTCTTCTTTTAGAAAGGGAGCATAAATAAAAACCTGAGTAATCTTATGTAATATTTTATGAAAAACTTTTTTAGAGTGACGACGAGTTTCATAATGAGAATTAAGGTATGTGGCCAAGCTATAATGCTTTCAACCATACTACATATATATCTATTCCTAAGGTGATGGATTTCAAATGGTTATTTTTTCAGCTAGCCCACTTCTTCTAGGAATTGAAACATGCGATATGGTTAGCAAACCCAAATCAAGGCTATAGCCACTTTCTCATAGTTTTTGGAGCTCGTATAATTATCTTATTCATTATCAAAGAGATTATTCCCATGCTCATTCAATGGTTATATAGGTCCCCTGCACACACGAGCGCGCTCCTGATCATATTGACTATTGGGCCTCGAATGGCTATCATATTCTAAGCATGCGATCCAATCTCATGTCTTTTTGATATCCATTCTTGGAGCCATTGCAAACCACACACCATTCAAACATAGGTATTTGAATCAAGAAAAATTGTTAACCAAATTAGAATGTATTGCATGTCTACCTTGATGTATTGCACATCTCGTACCAAGTGTCTTCAAAGATGAATATGTCTTCATGTGGAATATTTTGGGGTGGAAATGACTCTTAGGAATTTAAGGGTCAAATGGAAACTTATATCTAAGTGGTACCTATATTGCAAGAATTTAAAAATTGACATAAAAAAGACACGGAAACATGTTACAATTAGAATTTTTGTAAAGTGTTGGGATCAAACTCTAGATGAGTTGGCTAAAAGGTGAGTTTGAGAGCATATCTATAAGGTCACCCAATTTCTCTTAAGGCCTAAATTAAGTAGAATGTTCAAAGAGTGGTGTCAAGATATTACAAGTTGTTTTCTAGGTTATCATACTAAGATAGGTGGACCAAGGTAGCCTTGGATAGGCCAACCGATTTTTTATGGTGACACCCAACTTTTCAATAACGAGTGAACCTTGATTCTAACAGAGAAATCGTTGAGCACTACATACAATGAGGAGCAAAGTAAGCATGCAAAGAATTACAAGAGGAGAGGAATTGCAATTTGAAATTTGTGTAGGTGATATAACCTCATCCCTCTTCCACTGCTCCCCATAGGGGGTGCACTCATTATTAGAACCGGGAACCATGTGCGTGCATGACCTTGAAATTGATACCCCTAATACACAAGAATTCCCCCTCTTTAAAATGATATAAGTACAAGATGTAGCTACGAAATTGTAGAGACACCTTGCATTCATGTAGATCAATGGGGGCATGTGAGAAGGGCAATGAGCTTGGCGAAGGAAAAAAATTGGGAAGGTCTTGAGAGAAAGACGAATTCCCTATTCTAGGGAACTGAAAGTGAACGCATGTGAGGCCAAGGGAACACAACTAAGCCATTGGGAACTTCCGTGAGACCATGGGAACGCACCTAAACCTTTGCTAAAAAGGAAACAAGTGTTAAAATGCAATCATAATATCAAAATGGTTTAAGGAATCCAATTGATGGATCAAGGTTAGGAAATAGTGTTGGGAGATTAAGTATTATAATTAGATGATAGTTTGAACCTTGGAGGAGTTTAAAATATACCTAGAAGAAGGTATTTCTATTCAACTTTAGGTTACCATAAGACGCTTGAATTCAAGACTAACATGGGAATTTCCACTTTCACATTATTTAGATTCTCAAGATTGTTTCAAAGTCTAATTCTTATAGGTGTAATGTTCATGTAACCGGGTCAACAAAGGGTTATACCATCTAAGGTTGAGGGTTGACCTTTGCAGTGCAATATCATTTTTGTAGATCGTGTCTTAGGAAATGTTGAATTCCTCATTCTAACTAGATTCTAGAGAAATTGTGCATAGAGATTTCAAAAGTAATTCATTCATTTTGGCCTCCCTATATAAGGCCATGTTTGAATATCTTTGTTGATTTGTTTGCCCCCTTGAATGGTTCGTGACATGCAGTCTAGTTTCTCTTCCTTGGCAATATTTCACATGCTCAAGTCGTGTTTAAATAATGCTTCAAATGGACTTAGCATAATGTAGCCGTCCCCTTTGCTCATCTCCGCATTGCACAGAGAACGGCACGGCCGCTCCCCCAATTTTGCCAACCCCTACCATGGCAGTCAAGCGGCAGTTCCTGATTCTGAACCCCAACAACTTGGTCCTATGTGTGCGTTGTCCTAGGGCCCCCATAGTCCCCTTCTCTAGGCCTGAGAACATGGACCATGGCAAGCTCCCAACATACACCAAGAGCAAGCTTGTCCACCTTTGGCCCGGACTCCGCCGTTTCCTTCATATTACCCAATCCAAATGATGGATAACAATCTCGAGCTCCATGAAATCAGAGAACAACTAGGCCTTCGTAGAATTTATATTCAAGAGGATCAAGCCCCCTTCCATGGTGCTAGAGCAAGAGTCGTGCATGACATTGTTGACCTTGGAGGTGAGGGTTGTTAGGAAGATGGGGAACCCCCCTGTCAACCAATACTTGAAGGTGTTGAAACCATATTATGGGACCAACGCCCCCCCCCCCCCAATGATAGGATGTCCCCATTATTTGCAGCCCACATGTGACAACAACCCTTCCAATAATATCTTGAACCCCACCTCCAACTACATAGTGCGCCCCACGTGGACAGTCGGGAAGGTCCAAGACCGGTTTTTTATGAACCTTGGGAGATACTTTCATGCGCTCATAGGGCACAAATTCCTTGTCCCCAATTTGTACAGAGTAATCCAATGTGATAAATACATGGATCCCAAGGATTACATGTATAGAGTTTTGTATGCTCACACAAAATATTTTAAACTTATTTGAGATAATTTTCTTGGTTGTGTGTAGTTGTGTTTTGAATGTATATTGGTTTCCACATATTCCCCGCTTCTCCCCCTCATCCTCGTGTTTTGGGTTATTTCTTGTCAACCAATTTTTTGAGGATTTGGTCCAAGTTATTAGTGACTCCAATTTGCAAAGCCTCTTCTACGATGCGGCGTCCACGATCGACTATTCCAAGGACCCTCTAGATGCCAACATTGTGGACAACCCCCCACCCAAGCAAACATTTTGCCCCTCGCTATCGCCGTCACCACTCAATATGGTCACATGTCTGCATGATTATGGCCGGGACTCCCATGTCCCTCTGGCAGTACAATGGTGCCTCACCATCGGTTGCGATTATTGTTCGACCAACATCGAATGGGGTTATCCCCATTCATCCCCATGACACATTGCCCACCCATGCCAACCTTGCCCTAACCACCACAAGTCTCAAGTCTCAAGGTTCCTTTGTTAGTCATAATTTTCGGCCTTCCTCCTCAAACTAACCCCGCCTTCTTCCATCGGTTTGTAGGTTACGTCCAATCCGGTACCAACCTATTCCAAAGGCACCTAATTTATCGAATCGGAGAGTTTCTATGCCCTAGGTAGAAGTGCAAGGCAATTGTCTTCCAAAATGACATCCCATTTGAATTCATCCTCCTACAATTCAAGCCCTTGTCAGCCTCCTAAATTTATCATAGTGGCCCCTTGTCCCAACCTTGGCTATGATTGTAGAGCAAAGATTTTCCAAAACATGAAGGCCATGCAAGCAAAAAAATGGCAGTAAAAGAAAAAGAAGCGGTATCCAAAAGTTAGAAAGGCCACCATTAGTATAAGACCTCGTACTAGGCTTAGTTTAGGTCGCACTATCCAATAATGGTTATGTGGTGCTCGTTTGCTACTTAATTTCATTGAGCACACCTTGTATTTTATATTTTTTTGTAATATGAATATCTCCTTTCTTTTCCAATATTGTCACATGTTTGAGTTGTCTAACCAAAACCATCCTAATATGAGTTTTTGATTGAGTTATGTCTTCATTTGTGCATGGATTGATGTAGATCACCACAATTAAATGTTTGCATGTTTGAGTTTCACACACCTTTCCCTAATATTTATATGACATTTTCTATGTTCTTATATATGTAAATATGTCTCAAAATGGTAGAAACTTTTAAATTACATCATATAGTGTTATATTTTGGATTCAAAAGAGAATATAGCTTGAATTAAAACAAAAGAGCATGAGTTCAACAATGAAGAGGACACCTTAAAATGAGAAGAGCTTGTATTCAAAACACTCACAATCAAAATATGAAAACCATGATTGCCTATTGAATAGAGAGTAGCATGAAATCAAACGAGGAAAGAGTATTATGAACGGCATGAAGGTCGGTTCTCATCTTAAACAACTGGGATGAATACTGGCAACTAGTCAAGTCATTGCAACCAAACACCCAAAAGTCAATAACTCAAGTCCAAACCCAAATCAAACTTCAAGACATTTGAATCCAAATTCCTCCTCAATTTCAAATTCCTTCAACCATTCAACCAATCATTGATCCATCAAATATTCAACCAACCAACCAACCAATGAATGAATGTATTCAAATTTTAACGTCAAATTAAATTTAGCACATATAGCTCCCATCTATTGACCAACATCAGATCAATAAGCCGTCTTTCCCGACTGCTTGAAACTACCTTGTAATTGCTTGCACTAAGAACTATGAATGGGAATTCTCTGAGTAGAAATTCATAACATGTCATCACGGAACTGTATACATCCGAAGGTTTAGTGAATAGCTTTGAGTCGAACAACCTTCTGCGTAACTTTTGTCCTTCATAGCGTACAATATTTCGGTGCCATTCCAAACCGGCCTATTTCCATAACCTCAAGCAAGCATTCGTAATCTGCCGTATAGAGGGCCAAATGCTAACCTCGAACTTTAGCAGGTGGCAAGTGCAAGTGCCACAACAAGCCTGAAAGTGTCGCGTATGGATCAGTGACAACTTACTCTTGTGTTTCAGAGGGACCTGGAAGAAAAGAAAAATGAAGAAGAAAATTGATGGTTGACCAGTGTGTTGATGGTCTGTTGGCCATCCTCGTAACATGTCTGCTTGGAAATGTAAGCGGGGGTTGGGGTGTTGCCTAATTTTCTATAGGTGAAGCCGTAAAGTGAGACATATAACTTACATCAAGTGTCAGTTGAAGACTCCACAAACAAATATGTTGAATGAACAATAAGCAAAGGTCATTACACTAGGGATGGTTGTGGTTGCGATTGTGGTTTACTTTCTTTGGTTCTATCCTTTAAGGAATAGGCATTGTTGTTGTTGTTGTTGTTGTGGTTTTTGCCCATGTTTAGAACATCATCATTTTCCTAAACCCCAAATCTTCAAAGTTAAAAGCCAACTCTCATTGGCGTATGGCCATATTCAAACCTGCCTCAAAATCTGAGTATACGTTACTATCCATGCCAAATGATCGTGCCTTTGGTGACACGGATAGTTGCAAATTGTGTAGGTTAATTGAAGGGTAATCACTTGGACAATGTTTAGTACTTCTAGATTGACTTCAGAATCCCCAAAACGTTCTGGAAAGTAACTAAATGGGAGTTCCTCCTAAAACAGAAGCACAATCTACTCATTCGCTTTTTCATTCCCTGACTCACAGCATCACACATCAATGTACACTTCAACAGGTCTAAGAATGCTATTTCATCTCAGTGACTTCAATCACTAGTTCGAAGTTTGGGTGAACACAAAATAATCTGCTCAAATGTCAACAAATTCTATTACCACTCACCCTAAAAGTTAGGGTCACCATTGTTCACCACAAATATCAAACAACAAAGAGAGGAGAACCATCGGAAATGGAGAAGGAAGCTCAGACATCAATCGGCCGGGGCGGGTATCAGACCACCTTAGCCATATAAGAGGCCGGTTACCGAATTAGTAAAGAAAATTAAATTAGTAACCACGGAAAGTGTAAAGGACACCTTTATTAAGCCAATTTAGACTAGTAGACTATGTAGGAGGCAAGTAAACATGTAAACATTAGTGAGTTTATTTGATAGATTAGTAAGCCACATAGCAAGCCACTTAGGATTAGGGAGCCCCATGGTGATTAATATTCACCTAGGCCACATAGGTGAGGCAACCGGAGGTGAAAGTAAGCAAGGGCAAAAATATGACTTGATTATCCTTGGAAATCCCTCCAAACCTAGATAGTGATATGTAGATTTTAGAACATAATCTACTACATTTTGAATTTTAAAGAAGATGAGGATTATATGATGATTCCTGAAGACTTATCTTCATCTTCTTAGAAAAATAGCAAGATAAAGTAATATAGGAGGAGGGCACATGTTAGGCATCTCCTCTCACTATATATAGAGTTAGGAATAGAGTTACAACATCTGACCTTATTCATGACGATAGGCTACATGAGAGCCACATCCTTTGTATCTTTATCATTTTGGAATACAAGAGCTTCAAACTCACACCTTCATCTTAGTTATTCAAGGTAGAGGCAAAGTAAAATTGTTAGCTTAGACATAGTCAAGTTGAGAGGTTATGATGATCGAAACTTGAGATGTTCTATAGCAACTCACATGAGGTAAGATAATTGAGTGAGAAATTTCTTAAAGACATTCACATGAGGTGAGATAGACTTATGTAGAGAGAGTTGAGTATGATTGATAAAATATAAATGTTGGAAGGCAATTG
The DNA here is from genome assembly GCA_950295325.1 of Polytrichum commune. Taxonomy (NCBI): domain Eukaryota; kingdom Viridiplantae; phylum Streptophyta; class Polytrichopsida; order Polytrichales; family Polytrichaceae; genus Polytrichum; species Polytrichum commune. Next base: position 51,975,395 of record OX485807.1, read on the forward strand.
TGTGAATAATGAAATGCAATTGTGTAAGTGTGGAGAGATTATAGAACCTCACACAAGGTGAGATAGTTGTGAGAGATGTTATTAAGAACTCACATGAAGTGAAGATATATAGATGTTTGATAGACTTATGAGATTGATGAAGAGATTATGAATAATATCCAATACTAGTGGAAGGTGAGAGAAAGAGTATTTGAAAACGAACAAGGACAAGCGGCATTCAAAAAAAAAATATATATATATATATATACTAAGTTGTTTATGTAATTCAATCATAAGTGATTTGTGTGTATCAAATTATGATTACCTATCGATTGATTACATTAACTTACAACAACTAAGGCTCAAGAAGTAATTCATTGAAGAATCGAACATAATGAAGAGAACTATGAATGAAGAATGTATTACGATGGTTCTCAACAAACATTAATATGCTCACAAATTGTATCATTATAAATGTTGATTGGCTTTACTATTACTGTGCTAAAATTAGAATGTGACCAATTCAATCAAGTCTGCATTAGAAATAGATATTGTCCAACTATAACAAGGATTGAGACATATTGGATCTGTCTAAAATTAGAATGTGACTATTTATAATTGAGACTAAGATATAATATGACGGTGTTAAAAATAGACTGTAATACATATGATTACGATTCTAAATATTAATTTTTAAAGCAACTATCATATAGAGAGACTGGAAAATGAAAGAATATAATTAAGTCGAAAGAGAGATTCAAAGATGCCTTGTCAAGAGTCGGTAAGGAAATGGGAAGTTGGTATAGGCATTAATACTCGGGTAGAGAGAAAATCTCCTCTACATGGTAAAAGAGTGACTAACAACAATTTCATTATCATGAAATTGCTCTCTACTTATGTTTCAACATAAAGAGGTTCCGACAATGAAGACTAACAACTATCGAACTAGGAGGAAGAGACGAGAAAGAGAATTTTTTTTTGGAATGAAAGGCACTTGGTGACTTGCCGATTTGGAGAAAAAGTTAATTTGGATACTTGGCTACTTGACAATCTGAAAGAAATGATAACTTGGCTACGATGGTTACATGGCTACTTGATGATTTGGAGGAAAAAATAATTTGTTTCCTTGGTTACTTAACTACTTGGTGATTTGGAGGAAATGTTAACTTGTTTACTTGGCTAGGTGACGATTTGGCAATTTGGAGGAAAAGTTAATTTGGATACTTGTCTACATAGCGATTTGGAGGAGAAGACAACTTGGATACTTGGCTACTAAGCAATTTGGAAGAAGAGTTGAACTTATTACTTGGACACTTGTATACTTAAATTACTTAATTCCTTGAAGAAAAGATAACTAGCTATTTGAGGAAACAACTGCGGCACATGAAGATGTTGCAGCGCAACACTTAGAAGTAACATTTGAGCTCAAAAAGACTATGGCGGCACATGAAGAAGTTCAACACAAAAAGAAATTTACAAACGAACGAGTTGAAAGAATAGAAACAACACTTGGTCGTATGAGACTACTTGAAGAAATATCACTGAAGAAATAATTCCTTACAACAAAAGAGGACTTTTAAGTTACTTAAAAGTCTATCATGTTGAATACAAGGTAGACGAGCTTTTAAAAGAAGAACGAAGGCCTTTGCCAATACACAAGAAAAGACAACCAAGAACCAAAAACAACAAACGACGAGGAGAATAGGTAGTTTAATCATCATAATCCGGACGACGCTCAAAGTCACTACGGGTAACTTTTCTAATGACACTTCTTATGAATAAGTTTACAAATCTTGTCATGGATGATTGAAATTTGGATGAAATCAATGTCAATGATTGAAATAAAGTTTGGTGTATTTTGCATCCTTACATTCATGTAATGAACTATTGCCATGGATGATTGAAATTTGGATGAAAAATCACTTCTTAAGTGATAGTTATTGCAACATTGTAAATCTACAAATGTTCAATTTTTTTTAGGTGGAATGACAAATAACTTTAGGTTTACATTTAGTTTTAATGACACTACACGGGCATTTTACAATTAGTATTTAGCAAGACGAATAGAATTGGTGACACTAAATACAATATTAGTGTAGTTGCAAGAGTAATTTGCCCTAGTATTATCTTGCACACTTGGTTGATTCTAATTGGTTGTCTGACCAAGACTGTAACTTGGCTTCTTATTTGAGACCACTTTGCATCAACAATCACTTGCAATTGGACTCCACTTGAAAAGCAAGTTAGTAACATCATTTATGGCTAGTTCTGGTTGGCTTCCAAACTTTGGCCCATTTTAGAGACCACCCCTCAATCCATTCTCATAGGGAAAAGCTAATAAATCTTTGTCATCAATGCCTCCTAGGGTCAGTCTATTATGTGTGATTGCTTACATTTGTGCCCTATCAAATCGCATTGGTACTTATCTCCAATTTGGTTAAGCGGTGGCTTAATACACATCAAGAAATTAAACTGCCGCATGGTAGTCTAAGTGGATGACATAAGTTCCATGTTATCACGTAGTTGAAGTGTAGTCCATGTGCATGGCTATTTCATGAGTCCAACTTGATTTCATTTCCCAACACCTACCATGGGAGGTGTGGGAAGAACATGGCACCCCCTCCATGTTAGTTGTTAATTCATGCAAATTTTACCTTAATAGATAAATTTGGAAGCTCTAGCCCCAGTTTGTTCTTAATTTAACTTGAAATAGCAATCATTGTTTTCACTCTCCCCCTTGGTAGGTGCTACAAAACATCACCTAGTCCATCATGGTCCACTACCCTCATACTTTACCTACTCTTAATGTAGATGGATCCAAAATGGTTGCCTTTTCCGCATAGCCCACTTCTTCATGGATACGAAACACATGATTAAAACGAGATAGTTAGCAAACCCAAATCAAGGCCGTAACCACTTTCCTCGTAATTTTCAGAGCTCACATGAATATCTTGAGCATTACCAAAGTGAAGATTCTTGTGCTCATTACATGATCATATAGGTCCCCCAATTAATGTTTACTATTGAACCTTGAATGGCTATTATATTTTCAGCTCGTAGACCAATCTCTTTTAAACACATGGCTACGTGTCGTAATAAGAAAGTAACCGAATAAGGGTTGTCTACCTTAACTTCTTGCATCATGGGCTAGGAGTACCTAGAATCAATGATGTGGTTCACTAAGTTATTGGGATCAAACTGTGATCAAACTGCCACACAAACCTGTAGAATCTCTGAAATTGTTCCTATTCATGTGAGCTTAATTACATGAGAATTAGCAGCAGGTCACTCTAAAATATGGCAGTTAGTGTCTAGGTTACTCCTTAAGTATAACTACTGTAGTTTCACAAAAAAAATGCCAATACATAACATCAGATTGTGCACGAAACTAAAGTCTCCGCACAAATGTATTCAAGCTGACAAGTACAGTTTCATTCAAAGTTCTCAATTATTGCAATTCTCTAAAAAATGTTAGTGTCTACTTTGCACTTCAGATGATTAAAACTTTCTTTAAGAGGGTGCCATTTCTTAATACAGTAGAATACTCAGTACTTTGCATTAATTCAGATGAAACAACTTCTTTAAGAGGGCACTTTACATTTCAGGGTGTGAACACTGAACCTCTACGTTGGTCTCAAGCAGATGATTAGAACATCTGCAAAAAGTGGCCAGCTAGTATCCAGCTAGAATAGGTGCCTGCTAGTTTCCCAGAAATGCAGACACATGGTAATTGCAAACTGACGTGCTAGCACAATGTGTGAGCCAATGAGCAAGACAATTAACTTCATTATTGCAAACATGCGTGCTGCACTGAGAGTAAGGAAGCTATGTATCTACTCAGCATTTCAGATGAGAGACGTTTTGAAAAGGCGATTAAGGTCTTCATTAATCTCATTAGAAAAAATGGTAGTTAGACATGAGAGTCAAATAAATAGTAATAGACATTGTACTATGAAGAAAGTGTGAGTACAACATGTAAGCTATGACGAACAGGTTATTGTCACATTCATTATGCAGAAATTGAAGTATTGTCATCAAAACTGCACTATGGACACCAAGCATCTAACTTAGCGCTCCAGATGGATTAAATGTCAGGATTGTGCGGACAAACCTCTACAGTAGACTTTAGCACACAAGTACAACATCTGCATTAAACTCATTTGAAAATTGGCAGTTCGAGTCTCGTATAATAGCTACCTCCTATTTTCATGAAAATTGCAAACACAGAGATGTAGCCAGCCATCTGCATATTATGTAAGAAACTGGATAGCAATCACAATATGTGAGCTAATGATTAAACTCTTCAAATGCAATAACAGCACTAAAAACTGCGCAACACATTTTTTAAAGAACAGTTAGTGTCTACTTAGCACTCTAGATGAGTAAAACTTTTTGAATAGGGCTCTTTACATATAAGGATGCAGACACAGAGACCTCTAAACCTGCCCTAAGCACACGAGGACTACAAAGTCTGCTTTTTAAAGGGCTCTCACTTCGCATCTGCATTCCTCTAACTCAGTCGAGAGTACACTCTCGCAGCCTGGGGCACTCCTTAAGGCCAGAAGAAGCCCCTACATCAAGCCTGAGCAGAGGGAAACTCACGAGATGCAAGCTGAAAGGAATTAGATATGACATTATAAAAATGGGCATTCTTTTGATTGGAACTGCCCCAAGACCAAGCTATATACACCAAACCGGGCTTCAAGGTACGTACTCCTGGCTAGCTACCACACTAGCAATGAGAAGCTAGCTGATCATGAATGGTAGCATGGCCAGATATAGGCAAGCTGAGAGTGTTGATACAGTTGACAGGGATATATTATTATACCCTTTAGAAAACAGTGGAAGAAAAGGCAATGTGCCAAGGTTTACACAATGGAAGGGGCAAACCACATGTGGGATCTAAGCTTTCGCTATTTCACAGCTACTTAGCAAACCACCCTAACTTTGGTGGGTTTGCTGCTCTTCTCATGACAAGAATCTGCAAAGGTCGCCCTACTTAGCAAGACAGAGATTGCAAAGTCAGGCCTCAGTATTATTGTTGTGCCGCAGCAAACCTTTATCAAACACTCCAGTGTTGACGTTCATTGGAGCACCTCATGAGTTATATATGTTGATCTGCTTTCACCAGTACTCGTGGCACTAGGGGTCCAGCTCCTCAATATCCTTATTGCAAGTGCAGCCCCTCCATGGACAGCCACAACGGGGCCACAACGAGATCAGACTCCTGCAAGGCTTCAACGTCTACTGCTCCCGGTTGTTCTCGGTTAATCTTCGCAAGCTCTGTACATTGAAGCCGCCCTGCATTCACGCCTTGCAACATGACCCAGAAAGACATGTCTTTGTGATCCGTGCAGGGACAGATCATGTGCGCCTCAAAAGATTCTTAATGTACTGATCTGCTCCTTCCACCATTGCCACACATTACAGTCAGAAGCCATTAGCAGCAGAGCCCCCACATTACTGCACCAAGCATGCACTTCAAACCCCATATTCATAAATCATATCTTCACAGTACTCGGCCACAGTTGCGCACACAATAGTTTTTGACCCTTAACTGCACTTCTTTCCAGCTAACTAATAAGCTTACCATCAATCTGTCAGCGTATCCACATTCTGTATGTGGAAAATTACGAGATCATGTTTATGTGCGAATGTGTCCACGGGGAGATTTCCACTAACAGTCTGCATTGATGCTCCTTTTCAATGTAGATCTGGACAACGAATCTGGACAAGAGGCATCGATGCTCCTTTCTAATGTGCAGTTCCCTCTATAAAGATCAATTTCGACCAAATTACGCTATCTAAATCGAAGCAGTAGCTGAAATTTTATGGCCATGGTGCGCCGTTTCCTCCAAATTGAAGGTAGGTCCTCCACATATAGTGTTGACCCTGGATCTGCATAGAGACCGTTCATTCACATGGCGACTCTCCTAGAAAGTTACTGATTCATTTGGATACATTTATCACGGTCCTCACTCTCCAGCTTGCAACGAAGATGCCTCACTCTGCACTGCATCGTGTTCCATACTGTATTCCTATGCCCAAGCACAACAAACTCTCTTCAAGTAATTATGAGATTATAAGTAGCAGAGAGCCTGTATGAGGCGAGGCACAGGAGCACGTCTCACTGGAATAATGACTGCAGCAAGGTTGGGAGCTTTTCATTCTGTCAATTCCCAAATTGGAGGTAGGTGCTCTATAGCTGACCTTAATTAGATCTATATAGAGTCCGTTAATTCACATGGTGAGTCTCCTAGGAAGCTATTCATTCATGTGGATACGTTGACCACAATCCACACTCTTCAGCTTGCAAAGTATTGCATAGTGTTCCATATTGTAATCCTATGCAGCTGTCTACTAAAGGATGCTGCGACCATCTTTGACAATGCTCCACATGAAAAGCTTTCTTTGAGATATTACCATACACTCACATTTGCAAGTGTTTCATTATTCTTACAAAATCCTATGCACATGACCCAGGGTATATCTTTTACTAAACTTACTGCAGTGGTGATGCAAAATGTCGTCGTCTGAGGGCTAGGTCAGGAGCTATTCGTTATTTCAACGGTCTGAATCCGCCATAGCCATGAGCATATCTTATGGCCAACAATCAAGCAATGCAGGTGGGTGGCAGATGCAGATAAGAGGAGGGAATTGGAGAACTGACCTAAGGTCTCCCTAAAGTGATGATGCCCGCTGCTACCACATTACGACGATGGCAATACGAGGACTTTGCTGATGCCTTGCACCGAGATGTGGCCGTCGACATAGATGTCGTGGTCGAAGATGTGCGCTGCGTCCTCGGCTTCCCCGAACTGCACAGTTCCATCCGACTCGGTGGCGGTGACCTTGTGCGGGTGACGCAGCGTGCTGTAGGACTGTTTGCCCAGCCGCTTCACTGCGTTGTACATGCTCTCTTCCGTCTGGTACTCAGACAGCATGTGGTAGTATAACAGCGGCTCGAGCGGAGAGTTCAGCTGCTCAGCGGTGAGCTGCTGCATGGCCTGGTCGTTGGGTGCCAGGATGGTGAGCTTGTAGCCCATCCGCGCCAGCTTGCCAAGTTCCACTCCCAGAGTGGTGTAGTTCATAAGCAGATCCGCCATGTCGTTGTACCCCCCGAACGTCATCAGGGCCGTCACGAACTGCAGAGTTTCATCACCCGCGTCCAGGGCGAACTCCGCTGTGCCGGGACCTGGAGCTGGGGCAATGTCGGGTGACATTGCGGGTGCTGCCACGAAAGAGGGTAAGGGTGGTGATGGTTTGGTTGTTAGAGGTGCAGGGGCAGGCACCGGAGTCACGGGTAAGGCAGTGCCAGGCGGAGGCTTCTTCTTCGCAGCGGCAGGGGCAGCGGCAGGGGCAACAACCGGGGCCACAGCAAGAGCAGCTGCAGCAGCTCGGCTCTGTTGTAACATGAACCTAGCCTTGGAGGAGCTTCTTATCGCTCTGGAGGCAGCCATGGCAGGTGGACTCTCAGGTAATACGGCCATGTCCCTAGCCCCATTCTTCTTCCATGCCTGGAACTCTGCCATCACCGCCTTGGGCACCATGAACCCATCCAGGCCATGCACAATGCCATCTTTCCGCACAATGGAGTTCGGGGAGAACACTCTGGAGAATTCCACGAACCTCTTCAGCCCAAAGCTTCGTAGGCCGATGGTGTCACCTGGGGAGAGAGTGCGGAGGGTTTGGTTACCCCAGTCCGCGCCTTCCAACCTGCCTGGCAGCATATGGTGACGCAGCACGCGTTGCAGCGACGATTCGTGGCCCGGTTGGAGCAGGTAAGCCTTCAACTGCGGGTCCACGTGTTGCTCTAGGAAACTGTTCTTCGGGGCTAGCACGGTAACGGATCCTCGACGCTCCACTTCCTGCTCCACCTCCTGCAGCATGGCCGCCTTGTCCAGGTACCATACTAGCTCCGAGTACTGCGAGTCCAGAAGCGCTTGCAGGATGGAGCCGGTGCCTAACCTCACCTCGCTCAGTCCGATCACATCCTGCGACGCTGCGTTTGCCAATCCCCCCGTGACTGCTCCCACCATCCCCACCACCAGCACACACACCCTAACCCTCCGCCACCACCTTCCTGCATCCTGCTTCACCTCCGTGACTCCTCCCATCTCTCACTAACAACACTCACAGATCCTGCAATCCTACGTTCCACCTCCTCTACGTTACACCACTGAATCTCCTATTGCTGCTGGATCAGCTCCCGAGCGCACCAAATCGTCTCGGCTGCCGTAATGACATCAACACCTGATCAGACAAATGCACTCCTTTCAGTAAACGAAACCCATCATGAGGCATAAGTCAAACATGTGTCAGACAGCAGAAAATTAAGGGTTTCCGGTTTCCCGAACATGACCAATCCCGCTCTGCCATTCTGCAACTCTACCCATCATGTTCTCACCATACCCGTGGTAAGTCAAGCAACTTGTCGATGTGAAGCATCAAGCTCGTCTCCAGATGGCCACGTAACCCAGGTTGCCTAGCATTTCACTACAAGGCTATAGGAGTTCAAAGTAACGTCTTTTGGTCACCTCTATCTGCTCAGAGTGAAGCCCACCTGCAATCCTAGCCTTAGCTACCAGCAGTACTCCAGCTGCTGGGGAGCCTCTCTAGCTGCACCTCGCGGAGGTTCTTCTGATCGGTGATGTGTGCGGGCCCTGTCGTAGCGACCTGCATTACCATGGCCGGCCCAGACCGATGTGGGACCTGGCCGCAATCTCTGCAGCTGCACATACGGGAAGAATCATGGAGGAAAGAGACCGAGAGAGAGACACACACACACACACAGAGGAAGGGAGCATGGGGAAGGAGATGATCGAAAGTAGGTTCCAGCTCACATACAGCGCGAGGCGCGGGACAAGCCAGCGGGCTGCGGGAGCGGCGAGTGGCGTCGCGGGTTGGGGGAGCTGGAGTGGCGACGGTCGCGAGGGCTGTCGCGTCGCGGGCGCACTGATTGATTGAGAGGGTGGGGATGAGTAAGGGGGAGGGGGGGGTGGGCCCCTTCGTCATCAAATCATTCACCTACTAGCTGGGACCTATGGCGCACGCAAAGGGGTTTGCTCTCTTTATATTTCTCTTGGGTCCATCGTTAAAACTTGGATTCATTAGGGCTAAGGTTGCGTTTACACTAGGGTCCAAGACCAAAGAAACTCAAAAATCAAGTTGTCCCGTTGTTTTGGGGTCGAGGAGTTTACACTAGGTTGGAATCCAAAGTATGAAAACTGGAGTGGTGTTAATGTGGAATTGTTTTCCCGCCAAATTGAATCTTATCATTTCCAATTTAAGAAATTACTCTATCCAATTTGGGAGACCAAACTTCAAGCTTTGGTCCAATCTTCAAACTAAAAGTAAGGTCTTTCAAGAGGTGTTTTGGACCCCCTGGATTCATAGTGCATCCTAATGTAAACCCACCCTAAGGGTGCATTCACAACAGGTCCAACTTTTAAGGTCAGAGAAACTAAAAAATTGAGCGGTTTTATTGAATGGGAGCTAATATTATGGACACAAGGATTTTACACCAAGGTTAGAGTCCAAAGTATGGAAATTTTGAGGTGGTGCTGATGTGGCATCACTTTCCTACCAAATCTTGGCGGTCTTGATTCAAAAAAATACTCCTAGTTTGAGAAGCCAATCTTTGAGCTTGGGTTCAACCTTGAGTCCAAAAGTAATGTCCATTAAGGGGTCTTTTGGACTCTCAAGTTTCTTGGACCCAAACCCTAATGTAAACCTACCCTAAGAGCATCTCCACCTATGCCACCACATCCTCCACCAAAACTACATGTTGTAGAGGGAGCGGAGGTATAACAATCCATCATCACATCTCCTTACATGTACACTGGTCAACATAGATTTTGAGACCACTAAATGAAGGAGCTTTATTTTGTTGTAGCAATACAGAGGCTCCTTTAAAGTAGTAAAAAATCTTTTGATGCTGGAAAATGTTCATTTCATAACACTTATTAGTATTAACACCAGGGTTGTCTATTGTGACGTGACGGATGCTAATCTCGGCATAATGTAGTGTTGTCACGACACGTATCCGTCACGACATTATGCCGGATGTTGTCTTTATCCTGACGGACTTGAATTTTACCGAATTCTCTGTGTAATTACATTACCCCATTTCGGACACGTAGGATGTAAGATGTCCACGTGTGATGACATGTCAGCAAAGTAGAGGTAAAGTGGGGAAAAATTTACTAGCGCCCGTCCGCCCCCCCGTCCGCACCCGTTCCCGCCCCCGTCCGCCCCGTTCCCCCCGTTCCCGCCACCGTCCGCTCCGTTCCCCCCCCCCCCCCCCCCCCGGTCCGCCCCACACCCTCGTTAGTTATATTTTACTACTTTGATTTTAACAGAATGATAAACAAAATGGCAAAATGGTTTACCTGGCGCTAGGCATATCCACGTCCACGTCGGCCTTTTCTGCCACATAGGACGCCACCTTGGCAAGAAGGTAAGTATTTTACCCACCCTACTAGCTTCCCCCTAGGTTGACCCTACGTGGACCCTATTGTGTCGTGACGGAGGGGTCCGTCACGACACGACATGTCATGACGGCGCGACACCGTCATGATGTCGGGATAGACAACCCTGATTAACACATGTCCATAATATGTCTTACGCATTTTGGGATTATACTATTATGCATAGATTATCAATTGGTATTGTAGTGGCTGCCTTTATCGCTATAGTAATAAGGCTTCTCCATACAACACTCCACAAGCTCCTCTATATCATTGCTTTGAAGTAGGAAGTGGAGGGAGATGTGATGACATGGTTGGAGATGCTCCAAGGTAAGTGGCCCTATTGATATTACGGGCACCTCCAACTCCCCATACAATTATGACCATTGGATAGTCTTATGCAGTATTGGATCATGAAGATTGTTATTTCAAGTTTCCAAATCGGAGTTGAAATGCAAAGTTATTAGAGCTCAAACTGAAAATTTCCATCCTCTTTGAGTTATCATTATTTCCATCCCAATTGTGTTAAGTAGGAAATGGAGAATGGTGTCTATATATTAAGCACATAATGCAATCTAATAAAAATAAATGCATTTTTGGCACCCATTCCTAACTACAAACCTTGCCATATACCCCTCAATGTAGGTGTGTGGTGATTTTCAGCCACCCCCCTTTGAGGGAGTCTAGAAGTGCCACATAAGTCCTTCGGTGAGGGTGGCCTATATTTGCAAGTGCCCAAGTTGAACCCGGATGGTAGGTGTATAAGATGAGAGCTTAGATTTTTGGAGGGGGATTGAAATTGCGGTTGTAATACCTCCAAATATTGGGCCTTAGTTTTTATTATTATAGCTCTAAGCTCCACTAATCCAATTCATACCTAATTCTAACCTAGACCTACAACCTAGACTAAGCATAGACACACCAACCTTAGAACCAAGGCAATCCTAGCTTATAAATTGAGATGGTTGTAATACACACCAACCAGATGCGACTCATACCACCCCTAGCTCAATGGACGGAATAGCAACGGTTTAATCGACCATTCAAACCCTTCATGTTTTCTTGATTAATTATGTTTAAATTTCCTAAGCGGAGAGATTTGGTTTAAGTCCCACCATTTACACAATTTTTTTCTTACTTAGTTAATTTTGTTTGCTCATCCTACCTTACTATAGTCATGTATTAGGCATCACCCCTTACGTGGTTTATGCATCCCTTAGCTCGGAACCTTCTAAAGCCTCGTGCAGGTCCCTTGAAGGTTGAATAAGAACTCCAATTCTTCGAACTTCAACAGTCCAAAGGGTGTTATCACCCTTCCGAGTTCAATTTTCAATTTGGGTTTCTTGCCAACAAGGCTTCATAATATGGTTTTTTTGTTTTTTATCGTTAAGTGTGTTTACACTAGATAGACCACAAAATGCAACTTAATGGGACTAGGATGACAAACGACTTGTAGGTTCAACATGTTGTACAATCTTCATAAATTGGGCCCATAACTTCCAATCCATAGGGTCAACAACACAATAATGGATTCGTGGGTCATTAACCCCAACTTTCCACCAACAACATTCAAAGTGGTCGTATCGGTGATTAATCCGACTTCACCATATATAAAACTTTTCTAATAATTAAAACTACTCTTACAAAACATGTCAAGGGGTTCTAAAAATAATAAAGTTGGATATCCTCCTTGGCGGTCAAATGGTCAAACCGCTTGACCTTACGAGATATGTAAGTGAGTTTAAAAATATATACCTTGGTCGCGTTCCTTCTAATCCTAAATGAAAGGCTATGGTTAATTAGCTTACCTCAGTAGTCATCGTTTAGTTGGGTTCAATGTAGGCCGACCCGCTACCTTCTTATTTTACTTCATTTTCCGGACATTGACCATGTCTCTTTCCTTGTAGCTAAATTGGTTGTAGAGTTTAAATTAATCAATGATCAAAACATCATCTTAATGTATTATTTTGGCCTTACTATAATTAATTCACTCAGTACATATCATTAGGTCTTTCTAGAGATCTAAAATTCACTTCAATCGGATAAAATTTGCAAAAATTACAAAGTTTGGAAATGTGATGTCTATTCAACCGATTTTTCCACCTCCATCTATTTAACCTCATATTTCAAAAATTCATATTTAGATTTTTTATTACTTGGACTGAGATTTGCCATACACCATTGGAAAACTATTACAAACAAATATATTAGAAAAAAAACATATGACATTAGCAAGGTAAGCCAAGATGGATCCAACAACCTCTTTGTAATGTAGCAGTGAACTAGAAAACTCAAATTATGTATCCTACCTTCGGAAATTCATATTCAATTCAATATTCATTCAAATTACACGTTTTAAACAACCTTGGAAAATTAGACCAAAAATATATTTAAAAAGAATAAATAAATAAATTTAAAATTCTAATAGGCTAGCATGTTTGATCCAGCAGCCGCTCCCCAAATGAACATCATATTTTTGACTCTGACTTTAGTAATTCATAACCACTTGCTACCTCAACCAAATCGCAAATGAAAAATGACTATTAATAGTTATAAAAATTCTATAAAAATGATAAATATTTAGGTCCAGAGTGTAAACTAAGCATTCATGTCATCAGTGGTCAAGCTCTAAAATACCTCAACTTTTAAACATGCACTCCAAACTACCTTTAAGAAGAAAAAATAATAATTAAGAGAAAGTGGGAAGAGAGATTTCTTAAGCCTTACTTACTAGGTAATTCAAAAAACAAGAGAAAGTTTTCTCCTAATTACATAGAGGCAGGGCTTCGCCCAAGCGTTGAGAAGAAGAGAGAGATTGCAATGTGGGAGGTTGAGGAGTTTAAACCCTCTCAAAAAAATGTTGGACCCCTCCGCCATTGGTCCCATTATTTCAGACCCCACCCAAAAAAAAAAAAAGGCTCGGGAATTTTTTCAATTTAGGGTTGTTTCCTGCCATTGAGTTGGCAAGGGCACAAGTAAGCAAGTGATCCCCTTTTTTATTTTTTTATTTTTTTTCTTCAAAAAATTTCATGCCGATTTTGCCCTCTTAAGCGGAACACCTTCATTTGTCTTGTGTGATCCACACTAATAAATAAACTCATCCTTGCTTAGCTAGCTTCTACTGAGTTAACCTCTTAGCTAGTTGCTTTTACTAGCTAGCAATTTTTCCTACTAAGCTAGTATCTTTCCTAACTAGCAATTTTTTTCTAACTTACCTAGTTTCTACCACTACTGTAGTTAGTTTTCTTTTTTACTAACCCTACCTTAAGTAGTTTTTTTCCCTTCATGGATGAAGGCCCAAAGTCCCCGGTAATTTACCTTCCTCTTTTGGGGGTTAAACACTAAATGAACTAATTTTTTTACAATCTCTTATCAATTCTAACTTTTAATGCTAAAATCCTAACCAAAAGTGACCCTGCATAGTGGTGGACCACTCTAAGGGTTCACAAGGTGTCATAAGGATATCAACCATATAAGACCTTATTTGGAATAAATAAAAGAATACACCACAAACTTTTGGAGGCAAAACTAACATGTAGAAACAATAAACTGTTGGAATAACATCATAAATCTTTAATTAATGTGTCAAAGTGGATGGTTTGGTTTTTCTCTCTAATATGGGTCACATTACAATGGGGTACAAGCATGGTAAAGTGCTCTAGTATCTTAAAACCATAGTTTTTTTGGTCAAATGCCTGTAAGTAGTAGTAAAATGTTGATTAGATTGGATATTTTCCATGATGATCTCAATTGTTGTGCTAAGTACTCAAATGTAGAATGCCATGATGAGATCTTCAATTATCATTAAAAGTACCACTCGAAAGAAAATGGCTAGCTTTGGTTTTTGGACATAAATTTCATGACCTAAAGCATTTTGAAGTTGATTCGTTCTCATATTCCTTGAAATCATTATACACTTGAGGTTGTCATCACATAATTTTGTAGAAATGCATCAATTTGCATTGTCTTAAAAAATATGTAATTTTTTTTGAGATTATTGTTTCAACATAAATTGCTTAGCTTTGTAGATCAATATGATATTTATATATTTGTGATTTTTTTCCCCACAAAATTCAAAAGTTAGTATATTGTTGCAAGGATCACTTTCACTTAAACTTGTGCAAGGATCAAGAGCTATCCACTTTACCGAGCTTGTACCCACTACTACAAAGCAAGTTATTACATAAGAATAATATATATAACAAAATTGTGTTTTATAGCATTGGATGTTATATTAACATAATAATCACACACTTCACCATTCTTTAGAATTTGGTCACGAGGGAATTACTTTCTAAAATGTTTGTTGATCATCAAAAAGGTTTAGCACAAGAGATTATAAAATTAAGGGATCAATGGTTTGACAAGAAGTAGAATAAGCTATGATTTAAGTAGGTATGAAATGAAATCTTGTCCAAAATAATAATGCACATGAGAGTATCGTTTGCGTCCTTGATACATGCACATTGCAAAGACAATATAATTTGGGGAAGATAACCGTGATAATATGATGAAAACCCTCATTAGACATTGAGAATTAATCAACATTCTTGATTTGCGTTTCCTATAATTAATATAATGTTAATGTGCATTTTCCAAAATTAACATAATGTTGATATTATTAACACGTTCTTACAATTTGAAAACTATGACAAGAGATGTAGTCCTTACCCTAATTGAATTATCTTAATTTAGACTCACAAAATTTACCCCCACCCCATCCCCAATCTTACCACTCAAAGTAAGGTATGGGGATGTTATTTGGTTTTTTTTTGGTTCTCCAACATCTACCCATTAGATTTACACAACAAAACTCGTGCTGCAGTAGCAAATCTATATTTGACCATTTGTAAAAACATGATTAAAAATCGGACCTCCCCTGCTTTAGTTATGATTGTTGGAATTGCACGTTTGTTGATTTCTTAAATGAATACATAGGTCCTCCCAATTGGGTTCATGATTGAGTGTAGAGTAGTTATCAATATTTGAAAACGAAGTGCAATCTCATTTAAACATGTGTCTTTATGGTGTTTCTTTTGTAATCCTCAACAAACAACATACCAATCAAATATAGGGGTACGATTAAGAAACAAGCCACTTAAGACCCATCTACCTTACACAAAAATAAAAACTAACAATTTTGTAGTAAATTTTGGTGGCATCTTGAATTATCGAGAACAAATATACATACATATTCCAATACAGTCAAATGCAATGGAATGTGTTACCATTTAGATCCAAATGTGATGTGTTGTATTAAAAACCGATTAAAATGCGATAATTTATTTGGGCATGTGAGGGTTAACGTAGAAATGCTTACAATGAATATCTTAACCGTTAAGCGTTCGAGAGGCCCATACTAGGCCTCTCCAAACATGTATTGAGTTACATACTATCATTTTTAGTTAAGTCAATCAAAAGTTATCCTATTTAAAAATCAACTTATAATTCGTCAAGTGCGCTTTTTGAATCAGTTGAATATCATGATGTTTTTGAATTCGATATTTATGTAAAATCGGACTAAGTCTAAATTCAGTTTTTAGAACATGTTGACTTCTATCATAAGATAGGATTGGATGATAAGATCCCGTGATAGAATGTGCATTATGGATCATGATAGTATTATAGCAAACGGTTTTGAGTGTGTTTTCACTATTCGACATCTATTTTTATATATTTACCATCAAAAAACAGATATTTGATATCTTCCATCATATTTTAGGGGTTGACTCTTTAGGGAGGGTTGCATATCACGTGCAACTGCGGAGTATTGTTGTAAGGGGTATTTTGATCACCCAAACCAATTAAATGGACCATCCGATCACCAAATTCTCTAATTCAAGCTGTTTAAAGAGTTCATATAAGTACTTTCAAATCGTAGAGAGGGGTACTTTTTAGCCCCTTAATTTATTAGAATGAATTGAAGTAAATGGGAAAAGTGTAATCCAAAGATTAAAGATAGCAAATTTCTACTAGTTTGACCACCAAAACTAAGACTAAGTCATCAAGGCATGGTGCCACTTGAGTTACAAATGACAACTGCTTTAGTATTGACGACCAAAAATTTTGAACTTCAAAAGTTTCATAATTGATGCCATTACACACTCAATGTGACAAACAACACACAAACTCTCCATTATAAACATGAAGGTAACTTATCCCACATAGTATATCATATCCTAAAAACCTACATTGGATGCGTTAGACAGGACCTTATATCAATTTTAATAAAATATGATATGTATTACCCATCATATACTACCTTGAAAAAAGTTCATACAAAGAATAACACAAACCATATATTTGGTCACACCATTCCAACTAATTTTTTCTTAGTCAACCCCCCCCCCCTCGGGGAGGTCACTGGCGAAAATCGTAAAAACAACGTGCAATAAAAAATAGTGCCTGATATATTCATTATAGATAAAATTTACAAAAAAAAACGTACATATAATATAAGGGGTTTTTAAATAGTGAAACAAGTTTACATTTAAAACACCATCACATATAATGGCCTATTTTATCTAGTCAGTAGATGTAAAATAGCATGGGAATAATTTCTAGGGGTAGCATGTCTAGGGTAGGGTATGTGCTAATGGATGAAAAGAGGTAATTTTCTGTTGAAAAAGCTTGGATATATGACTTCGCAGACTAGCTAGCTTGAACGTTACTGAATCAACATATCCAATGTGGAGTTAATGTCCTCTACCTACGTGCCGGGAGGGAAAATTTCAACGTGCAATTTGAATTGCAGTCTTCTTTCCAATTTTCTTTGGTAGTATAAGTAAAACAAGGTATTTTTAAACGATCCCCCCTAAAATTTTATAATTAATGTTAGGATGTATTAAAATATAAGCATTTACCTTTATTTTGAAAAATACCATACCTTGTAATCTTTTCTGCAAGGTAAATAGCCCACCGATAAATAGGTCGCGAGTGCACGTATATGCATTGATATAAGAGGGAGTGACCTCCCCTCCCCCCTCCCCCTCCCCCAGGCTACCAATCTATAAGGGGGTAGGTTTTTAGCATGGTTGGATGAGAGATACATTTGTATATAAACAATCCGTCTTGCCCTTCGAGTTAAAACTAATCATGACACGTAGTTCTTCAACTTACTACCGTCAAGTTGACTCTCACGTTGGACCATCACCATGTCGTTGTTCACTATTTTAATGCTTTACATTATTCTATGAGCACAAGGCCCAACTGGCCGTACAATGTTCTGCAAGCTCCGAGATCGGAAGCTCCAACTTTTTCTCTATCATTGCGAGGTGGGGCCTTTAGATGGGGCCACATGTTATGTTGGTTGTTTCTCTTGAATGTTGGTCCTTCACTCATTTAGGGAACTTGCAGTCTACGAAGTCCATATTTCCAAGGGTTTCTTTTGTCACACAAACCAAGTAAAGCTCGGCATCTAAGGTAAGCCGACACTTTTAGCTCTAAATCCACTTCTTGTACGTAGGTTTATATCTAACACCAATCAACTAGTGCAAGAGTATTAGCAAATTTATTCTAAAATTGTGCACCTTAGTTATTTCCTCCTGACTTTTGGAGCTCGTATGAACATCTTGGTCATTGTTGAGGTGAAGATTTTTCATTCTTATTACATGTTTATCTAGGTCTCCTCTGTTCCCCTCACCTATGTTGATTACTGTTCCTATAATGGTTAACAATTTGGACGATATAGTTCAATACAGTTTAAACACATGTGTTTGTGGTGTTTGTTCTTGGATCCACACTTAGTCACACATCACTCAAATGCAGGTGTGCGATTAAGATAACGAATCAATTTAGGTTTGTTTCCCTTACATAATCTTCAAATTAAAATTGTTGAAAATATTCTAAGGTGTGGAGTTTTCAAACTCATTCACTGATATGTGTTTCATTATTGTAAGGTGTTAAGGAACACATACACAACAAATTGAAGCAAACTTGCATATCAACTTCTTGGAAATTACTCGACACTTATTCACATAGGAGCCCCTTGACGTATGTCTGAGGAGAGAATAGAAGTTTATAATCTTATGTGACCTTGATGGTTAAAATTACTAAATTGTGTTTGCATCCAAGGGCACTCGATATGTGTCTTTGAAATCCACTTCAATGACATGGAGGTATATAACTCACTTCAAGATTTCACTTGATAAATGAGTTGGTTTTACGTAGGCTCGTTATTGAAACAAGTAACTTAAATAGGAACTATGTAACTCAAGGATGGCCATGGTCTATGCTAGAATACAAATCCATGAGCCGCCTCTTCAAGTATTGAAGATGCCTCATTTAAGCACCGAGCTTGGGGGAGACAATTATTGCTGGTTAATTGTTGATCACTTGCACAAACAAGTGACAAAGACGATAAGATCATTATCAGTGTTTTGAAGATATTATAGGCACGTTCTTCACAAATGTTATAAAGGGCAAGGCCTTTATAAGACCGGGATTCAACTCCCACAATGCCTCAATGACTAACATGAATGAAACAAATTGATTAATACAAGAGCTATAGGGTGCAATTCATTGCTATGTAAATGTGTTTTATTTCCCAACACCCCTTCATGAAATGCCAAAGAGTAGTTTATTTCCCGAGTACGCAACTCCCGTATTATATGGTCCCGATTATAATCACTTATAATGCGTTTTAGTCCAATATTGAGTGATAAAATTTGTTTTAATGTAGGAAACCCTTGTAGCCCTTCTGACAAGGAATCCAAAAATGTAATTATATATAGGAAATGAATATATTTTGAAGCATATAATTGCATTAAAAACCTAATTATATGATTTTTTAATACAAGTACCATAGGTCAAACTACCCAAATTTTTGGACTTTTTAATAAAATTTTAACATTGTGAATGAATTATAATTTTAATGGGAGGCTTAATAAATATGCAACCCAACTTTTTTTTCATCTCATTTATTTAATTTGGTCTTCACCCAACTTTTTTTTCATCTCATTTTATTTAATTTGGTCTTTACCCAACTTTTTTTTCATCTCACTTTATTTAATTTGGTCTTCACCCAACTTTTTGATCATTTAAATTTGATATATTTGATATATATATTATTTCTACTTATAAGGAGAAAAATAGGATTGATTTGTATGCAAATAACTCCCATTAAATATCCTCTAAATTGTGCACTAGCTTCAAAGCTAGGTCACCTCCCCCCCTGGGGCCATGTCACTAAGGTGCTGTGAATGGAGGGTGTGTGGTTGTGGGCAGACCACATCCAAACTATCCATTCACATAGTCCCATCTTACAGTCTACGAAATTGCTCGGGCAACCCGAAAAATATTCCAACGGATGAAATTTTGGCGGATGACAAATCAATGTTTGCAAGATAATGGGGTTGATGGTTCATCCCATTGTATGAGAGCATTTGTGTGAGATTTTTGAAGGTTCCCAAAGGGTTCCCTAAGTTCCCAATCGAATTGCAAGTCCTTTTAATGAAGGACTTAGTTTGAAACATTTCATCCAAGATTTGTGAGTGGATGGAGGTGGATATTTCATCCAACGTGAAGTTTTTCAAGCTCTACCCAAGGGGAAGAGAAGCCAAAAGTCGGGGCAGCATAGGAGCCTTTACATTTGTCACATCAAAATCGACGACTGAGATCATCCTAGCCCCCGACCGCACGGGAGGCGCTCACAATGCCTCAGTGATGTGCCCCCCCCCCCCCCCCCCCGGGACATGCAAATAGTTAAAAGCATTTTGGAGATGACACAAAAGTTCAACCCAACCACTAAAGTAGAGGGTGCTTAAACCAACACTTTAAGCTATTGCACGTGCACATGGTTGTGTAGTTGATATGAAAAAAATCATGTTAACCTTTGGGCTCATAATAGGTATTAAAATAAAAATATCAACAATACAATATTTTATGAATATTCAAAATCAAAACCATTAGCTTATTTTATCCACTACCTAGCCCCGTGTATGATGTGATTGTAGATGGTGAGGACCCCTGCCTTCATTACCTAAATCCAACCCAATCCAATTGGGTACTAGACCCAACAACCATCAAAGCCCAACCGACAGTAGAGCCTCAAAGCCACTTGGCCACCTCCATGATCCCACTCGGTTTGGATTGAGAACTGACCCAACTATAGCCCGGGAAAGACCTGGCAACAAGTACAATTTGATCCTTTTGTAGTCTGGTACCAACCCATCCCACTTCCCATCCTGACCCTGGGCAGAAGGGGCACCAACCTGTTTCTTTTCACAACCAACCCCCTTTGTGCCCAAAACCAACCCCCTTGGCTTTGTGAGCCTACCTCATTGGCAACAAGCTTGACCTTGGATACCAACCTACATTCTCACCATTCATTGCCATTAAGATAACTAAAACTTACTACCAAATACAATTAATTTAGACTTGCAATAATAGGGATGGGTCTTAAATGGTTATTGATGAGAGTATAGTTCAACAAAAATCTACAAACTAATGTAGCATACCTTATAGAATTTAGAGTTTATTTTGCAATTAAGAGTTTAGGATGACATACATTTCAATAAAGTACACATACAACGTTGGAAACGTACCCTGACCATCGGAGTAAGGCATTGCATTGCCCACATGGGTTTTGGGACCGTTGTGCGCATCCACAATTGGTGGTAGTGGCCCTAGAGCTAGCCATTCCCTACGAGGGTCTCCAATGTAATGCACCTAAATGGGCTCCTGCAATGGACATAGTTTTTCATTAGGTATTCATTTTTGTTCATAGCCCTCTACCACATGCTCACATTTTTGTTCAACATTAATAGTGGATGCACTACACCACAACATGGGCCTTGGTATGCCCCCTTGCCAAGAGGCTCATTAGCCCTTATTGCCTCGTGCAAATTCACCCTTATTTCAATGCATCATTGAGCAGGCCACATTACTCCATGTTTTTGTGCACATTCTTGAGCCCTCGACTTCTTGTCCTCTCATTTTTGTCTTTTTTCTTTTGCCTTTCTATTTTTGGTGATCTCCAAGACAACATTTCTCTTATTTTTTTCTCGAGCTACCTCCTCCCATCTCTCTTGCTTGTGTTCTAGAGTGGCTATGTACTCATCACTAATCAAAATTATAGACTTAGAATAGTCTATAAATGGGTTGTCACGGCTTCTTCAAGGAATGGCCAAAGTAATGTCATACTTAATGCTACATTTGGGTAAACATAGTCCAACTCTTGTGAAATCCTAAACTCCTAGTTGGTAACTTCCTCCCCCATCCCCCACACCTTGCATTGTGTCCTTATCATCCTCTGTCAATGCCATCATATATTGAGTTCTACCTTCTTGAATTTCTATCATACTTTCACCAAACGCCTCCTCCACCTGCTCATTGCCCACCTCTCCTTCATTGACCTCATTAACATTTGAAACCGCAACATAAACAAACACTACACTTTATTCACTTGGCCCCATTTTATCATCCATGGTTGAATGATTAAAAGACCAAATACTTGTGGCAAAAAAACCCTTTCCTAATGTTCACCAGAGTCATGGCTTTTTTCAAAGCCAAAGACATCCACTGGACTAGGTCCTCCTTTGCGGCACCCTTCCCCTTGTTCCTAAGGGCATAAATCCTTGTATTTTTTCAACAATGTCTTGAACATTTGAAAATACTCATATCCATGGGCTAGGTGGCATGGGATGTGTGACTAGGAATGGTTAAGACATCTAGACTTATTTTCATAGTAGTGTGCACAACATCTAGGGAGCAGAGCCCAACATTTTCCTTTTAAATTGCACCCATACCCAAACCATGCCCATCAGCAGCGGCCTATGCCCACCCATGCCCACCCATAGCATGACATGTGCGCACTCATGCCCACCCATGCCCACCCATAGCATGACATGTGCGCACTCATGCCCACCCATGCCCACCCATGTTATTCAAATTGCGCCCATGTATTCAAAAATTGTGTAATGTGTATTACCCGCCTACACCAAGTCTTGGTTGGTACGGACAAATAAAAGGTCGTTCACTATTGTTGGCTTCAGCCCGGAGCGCTTCTTGGTTAGTGTATTCCCTGCATCCAAGAAGTTTGACTCTGATTTGGAGTTGGATGCAGGGCTGCACAAAACCGAACGCGCCACACGCGACATGATGGGGAATGTGGGGGCTCCTTTCAGCTTCCACCACAAGAGAATACTGAATTTAGCAGTGGTATCCCAATTCATTGGCAATGCTAAGCTCACTGCTGCAATGATCTCATGATCACCCATGCCCACCCATGCCACCCATTATAATATCGAACCCATGCCCACCCATGAACAATAATATCGCAGCCATGCCCACCCATGCCATCCATTATAATATCGAACCCATGCCCACCCATGAACAATAATATCGCAGCCATGCCCACCCATGCCCACCCATGCCACCCATTATAATATCGAACCCATGCCCACCCATGAACAATAATATCGCAACCATGCCCACCCATGCCCACCCATGAACAATAATATTACAGCCATGCCCACCCATGCCCACCCATGAACAATAATATTGCAGCCATGCCCACCCATGAATAATAATATCGCACCCATGCCCACCCAAAACCGATGGGCATGGGTGGGCATGGGTATGGGCACCCAATGTAGGGCTCTGCTAGGGAGGCATGGGAGTTGTGCCCATCCATTATGAGTGATGCTAGTTCTCATTAGAAATTCCATACATTTTACCAATGTGAACTAGGAAGTGATTAAGCCACTTATTGAATAGAGCTCCTATCATCCAAACAATTTTTTGCATGGCCATACAAACCCCTCCTTGCACCTAATTATGAAATTCCACCTAAATGACCTACCCTTAAATATATATAAAAAAGGGAATGCTAGAACTTGATGCATTTATGCAAGACAAGGTAGACAACCATTCTCTCTCGTTGGCTATCACAGTTTGCACGTTCCATATCCCTCTTAGTCAAAATGCAGCCACCACCATCCCACCCTACTTGGGGCCTGGACTCATCACAATTCCCAAATGTGAGTGTACATGTATTTGTGCCCATAGTACATATCCTATAAGTTATTATATAAAGATACAACTATCTGTGGGCATAAACCCTTCGCCCTACCTTGCTCCAAATTCTACACCACTCTAAGTGTCAAGTTGGGGTTCCTGATTTTGAAACACTTTATCCACCCCAATCTAGGAATGCCCTTTCTAAAAGGGGGTGTCATAGTCATGGGTGATCTCAACCACCTTCAAACAATATTGAGTCAAATCAATCGAAGGGCCTAGTCTCTACATTTTGAGAATCCAATTTACACTTTCACTCTCCTCTTAAACAAAAATCACCCCTGACTTGCCATGTTTCCTACCTATAGTATTCCTAGTAACATGCTCCCGCAAAGACTTGGTGGGTATTCCATAAATTTGTGGCACTATTTTTGTAAGAGCCCCATCATCAACTGCAAGAAGGTTGTTGACTAATTTCCATTTTTTCTAGGTATTTTAGCCAAGCGTTCGGAGCATATACCATCCATATTGCCCTTCTCAACACCCTTTCGAATGTCCTCCGCACCCAGAAGCGTGTTTTGTGAACGTGTGTTGTGAAGTGGGGTGAAGTCATTAGAATGGGCACCTAGTGCACTAATGTGATATGCTCTAGCCTTAGTTGCATTAGGCCCAGGGGGTAGCCCATCATTATGACGAGATTGGGTCCCGCTAGGACTTCCCACTACCCAGGCCCTTAAACCACCAAGATGCTGACTTGTAGCAACCAACATCTTGGGGGACACCACGGCACCCTCCTTGATCCCACGCATCTCATTGATAGTTGCCACCATCCTCAACACGTTCAAATTGAGGGTCGGTTCAAGGAGTTGTGCAAAGTCAACAAACACAATCTCCACTACATGATAAAAAATCAGAGTCCCTTCCCCCTCCCCCCCCCCCCCAATGCTCATTGCAACACTCAATAATCTCAAAGCATTATTAGAATTTCTATGCTTCAATGTCATAGCCTTAATCATGAACTATAAACTTAGCCACAAATTTTGCAATTGAGTTAATAACTTGAAGTGTATATTGTTAAAAACATAAGTTGACCTAGTCATGCAAACCCTAACCATCTATATAGCATGTGATTGAGGGCACAATTCTTACATATGTGCAACTTAATAATGCAATAAGCAATTAAGGACTTGTAGGTTATATGTATATGCCGAACAATGGTTCTCAATTGTACATGTGGCAATTTTTTCCCAATCGAAGATGTTAGTGTTCTATAATGCTTTTACAACTAATTTAACCTTTGTTGACAAAAAGATGAGATATATTGTAAATGGTTATAGCATTGCGCAATGCCAAACAATAAGTGATAATATTTAGTGTAGAGGATCGATATCACTTTTCTTGTATCACTAATGCTTTAAAATTTTATTTTTTACATTTTAGAAAATTTTGGCCTATATATCATGCAAGAACTTTCATGTAAGTATGTGTACTTCCCATATCCACATGGAGTATGGATAATGGACACCAAATTATACTAGGACATTAAAAGGATAGATGGTAGATCTACATAGGTTAGATTTGCAATATAAAGGGTGTATAGATATTAGATCTATAAAGGTTAGGGATGCAATAAGTGATTAAGTGCTTGACTCTAATATGATTAAGTATTCATATTTTTTATGTACCCTAAAATCTTGTTGTGATTATGCAACACACATTTAAAAATGCAACATGAAGAATGTGAGGCACCTGATGAGATTAAAACATGAAAAAATTATTCAATATAAGTACGTGGTTAACTTGGAAAACATGGCGAAACACAAGCATTATGTATAAGTAGTGATGATAGATAACGATGAGAAGCAATATTAAGAATTCAGATGAAAAATAAGAATTTTGTATAAGAAATGATGATAGAAATTGCATGAAATAAATCGCTGAAACGTCTATGCATAAAATGCATACAAAATTTGGGCCATCAGATCTCAGGTGAATGGCAGTGGAGAGGTCAATGAATAATGAGACGAAGAGATTATAATAAATGATCATGCTGAAAATCCATCGCAGTCGTCCAAATCCATAGTGCAACCATAAAAACCTTTATTCAAGCAGTAATCGCCCTTTGATAAGCCGCTCTCAACCCTAATGTTGCCTTTATCTACCACTTAATCAACAACATCAACCTAAACCATAATCAACCAATGTGACCCTAACAACACCCTAAACCGGTGGCATCAACCAACAAACATCAACAAACATCAACACACTACCCGAGCTCCCTCAACTTGAAATCAAAAGACTTCACATACAAAGTCAACCCCTTTATGTAAGGTAGCCACCCCCACCCCTTCCCCCGTGATCCTCATGGCCTGCCCAACACTGACAAGCCAACTTAAAC
Organism: Polytrichum commune; assembly: GCA_950295325.1. Taxonomy (NCBI): domain Eukaryota; kingdom Viridiplantae; phylum Streptophyta; class Polytrichopsida; order Polytrichales; family Polytrichaceae; genus Polytrichum; species Polytrichum commune. Next base: position 52,001,198 of record OX485807.1, read on the forward strand.
CCATCTTGAGCTGACTTGAGATAAAGTAGACCCCGTGCTCGGGGGGTTCATTGGCGAAAATCGTAGAACAACGTGCAATGAAAAATAGGGTCTAATATATTCATTGTAGATAAATTTTGAAAAAAATTTACATATAATATAAGGGTTTTAAAATAATGAAAAAGGATTACATGTAAAATACCATCACACCTTTATTTTGAAAAATACCATACCTTATAATCTTTTCTGCAAGGTAAATAGCCCCCCAATAAATAGGTCCCAAACGCATGTGTATGCAAAATATAAGAGGGAGTGAACCCCCCGAGAGCCCGTGTCTTCTTATATGGAGATAGTGGAGGCCCGGTATTGGGTGGTGCCATTAATGGTAACTAAACATGTCACTTCATGAGCTTGGGTATGCCTTTTCCATGGGGATTGGTTCAAGGTAGGAGAGTGTTGGCAGTTGGGAGGCGGGTGTAGGTGTGGGGTGTGGGTTTAGGGTGGGGTAACATGATTAGCATCCTCTACCTTATGTCCTTGCTCAAACTTCCACCATAAATCTCCCGAACGCAACCTCAATGACATTTGCAACTCCAAACTCTCAATCCAAAGAAAAATTGCAACGAATTTTGATTGACCTTAACCCTAAATCTTTACAGAAACCCTCAACAATCCATCATACAAAAAAGAGGGGAAACCTATGTGAAATCACAATTCCATCCTGATACGTACCACATACTTGGTGATATCCTCCGATACCCAACTTACAATACATACCCAACTTTGTCTTATAATCTTTGTATTCTCCATCATCTCCCAAGTATATTTGTTTAATAGTTTTCTACTATCATCATATTTCCATCATTTAATACGCTTCCTTTAAACACACTTTTTGTGACATATATAATATATTACATGGAGGGTTATTTAACCTCTTGTCTTTATAAGTAATGGAATTTTTATATATTTCTTGAATAAAGTGGACACCGTGCTCTCACATGGTTTATGAGATTTACACTTAGCAACCCCCCCCCCCATGAGGAGGTGGCATTCATGGTGCATTGTGGCCTTGGAGGGCTTGCTTGGGAGATATTATAAAACATGTGCAACAAAAGATAGGTCCCCACTTAATCTTTGGACCTAAAAATACATATATTTTTGGAATAATTAGGGTCCAGTGAATTCATAAAGTATACCAAAATTGTTTTTGTTAATTTTGTGGATTATTTTGAGAATATGCATATTTCTTAACCCCCTTGAAATATCCATTTGCCAACTGTGGTGCATGTGACCAAGCTACATAGAGTGGCACATGTCACGTTGCTTGAAGAATTGATTACTCAGTGGCAAACTTTTAAAGTATGCAAAATTGAAAGAGCATGATTCGTTGAGTTTAATTAAATTTGTGCAAATAGTGATTGAGACACCTTTGAGTGGTGTGATGTTGTGGCACTACACTGAAAAGGGTATGCAAAACCTAAATCAAACATTTTTCTTCAATGGTTTATCAATGTAAAACTCATAGAATTTCATTCTAAGATGAAGATATTTAAGCTACACTGTTGAAAAATTGAGCACTTTATAATCATTGACAATTTTAGGTTCACATACCTTATAAGATTGCATCTGTTGAATATGCTTAAGTACTTCACTGTGCACAACTTTATTATTGCTGTTGAAAAAACCGACCTCATATGGAAGCATGAATGAAATGCCTTGGATTATTTCCCCGCAAGCTACTCCCACCTTTCGTTGGTGGACTCTACATGATACAAAGAGAAATTGGGATCCCTTGGGAATGTTACAACCCACAATAGTGTTTAAAGTTGCCACATGGCGGAATGCCATATGATGAGGGAGAAGGTAAGTTGGTTGGTTGACAAGGGCCCAATGGTCTTTTGTCAAGAAACTTCGGAGGCCCGATAGTTAAAGTGGGATCTATTGAGAATTCCTAAGTGTGGTGTAGTTGTGTCCACTTTCCCTTTTGATTGATTGGGGGTGCCTACTATGTCGCATTCCCAAGTGCAAACTATTGGTGTTTGAGGTGGGGCCGGGGTGAACCTAGAAGTCGCCAAACTTGCATAGAGACTTTGCATTATTTAGGCCCTTTGGTCCCATGCAATCGACAAGGGGTCCTCTTTCCAAGTATAAAGATGTGAACACGTATGACCATTTTTATACATATATCATGAATTGTTGTGGGAAAGCATGTGGGGGCTTAGAATTTGTGGCATTCATGTTAGAAGGTCTCATTGTAAAAAACATGCCTTCTTTGAGTTTGCGGTTGATTCAATCCAACTTGATTGCATTAGACTAATTTGGGTCTCTAATTACATGTGAGATCAAATTAATTGAATTTTTTTTTTGTGAAGATTCCAAAGTTTTCAAGTCCTCAACTTTCATGGGTTGTCATGTGGAGGATTTAGTACTATTTTGAACCACTCAATAGTGTAGGAGTCATAACATGCTACTCAAATGTCTTTTTGACTCGCAAAAATATCATAGGCTTGGTTTTGTTTTGATTTTCATAGTGTGCTTGACACATGAGGAGTTCACTTAGCCTTATGTTTGGTATACAAATGTGGGGTATTTTCTGGAGGGCTACGATTTGAAAAATTATGAGAATTTAAGTGGCATGATTTTATAATGAATTGGTTTTTCAAGCATTTCCTAGCACTCTACCAATGCTTATATATATATATATATATGATATTTTTGGACCCATCTTTTTCAAAGAAAATCTAACAAATGCATCAAATGAGAAAGGGAAACTCAAAGAAACACAAGTAGCCCTAAACCTCAGAAGCTCTAAACCCTCTAGCCTCACTACAAAACAACTTGGTCTCCAATGAAACAAAATGCATTAATATGCAAGAGAATTTCCACACTACAAGGTTCAAAATACCTTTTCACTCATGTCATCCAAGGTACATCCATGTTTTGAAATAAATGTAACAACTTTCATTTAATTATGCTAAATGTGTTGTAGGTAAAACTGATTATTTTTTTGTCCACATGCGATAGTAGGAAAATTGTAAATATAATTTAGCGACTGTGGAGAATGCTATATTATGTATAAGTATTATTTGGAATTTTATTGACACTATGTTACTTCTACTCCAAGTATATTAATTATCTTTAAGGATTAAACTACACCTTATGTTTTAACTCACGTAGTTTGCTAATTTCCTCCCAGTTTACATCTTGGGGCATGATAATTTGGTTGGAACATGTTGGACCAAAACCATTTTTTAGTTTCCAATCAAAATATTATCGCACCACAAGATATTGCCACATCATTTCAAGGACACGTGTCATGAGTTCTAATGTTGCTTGGCATGATTACTACATGAATGGAAGTTTGTTGACTTGTGAAGATTCTCTTCATTGGTTGACTTAGAGTGAACTATATTTTGAACTTTAAAATCTCATTGCACTAGTGTATTGAGACTGAAATGTAAACAAAGATCAATATTAAGCAAGACCACATGCTCTAGTGCCTCAAGTCCATGTTAATAATCAAAATTAAATATGGTGTAATAAGGTTATGTTGCAATTTAAATAAGCCTATATTGTTACACCCAAGTCCTTTGTTGGGATGACACTCAATCTCATATAATAATTACACCAATGTGTGTAATTAGCAAACCCCGCACAAATATATCAACATTCCACTAATTTGAATACTTGTTACCATAGTACTAACAAAATATTGCGGTTTCTATATGGATACTTCCCCTCTGCCAGTGGATGTGTTGGATGCACCTCTTTATATTTATCCAAGAGTGTCCTTAGATCCTCACATGCTTCAGAAACATGAGGGAGGGTTGGTAACAATTTATAAGTGTGGCTTCCAATTCCTCCAAAACAAGAGGGACACTTGCAATGTTGTGAGGTATCACATGCAACATTTGCTCATTAATATTTAGAGTGTCTTTGAATTGTTCTTGCATAGGTTTCACATGCCTTTCAATCTATTTTTAATAATCCTTGGGTATCTCTTTATATTATCAAACACAATAGTGAAGACCAATTTCACATGTGGATGGTAATATAGAAATGACTTCTTGGTGTTTGATGCAATGAACCACAACCGATATTTGATTTCATTGGCCAAACATATTTACTCCAAGTCTTTTTGTTGAGATGATTAGATGCAAACAAATTATAAACAAGGAGAAGACAACCACATTCATCTATGTTTGAGCAGGGGTGGAGCCATAATTTTGACCCAGGGGTGATAACCAATGTGTATTTTATTTTCAAATTTCAGTAGGTGGTTGAATTTGATTATTTATTGAGAGATGTGGACTCATCGAGCCGACATTCCCATAATTTATTTTGATAATGTTGTTGATATCCAAAGCTTTGGCAATGGTCTTTCAATATAGATGATAATCAAATTGACCTACCAATCATCACCAATAGACATCACCAATACTAAGCAGATGCTCGACTTTCCTTCAATGCACTCGTAGAAAACATTACGAAAAAGAATCTCTATTGTTTTCCCATTGCAGTTCTTTTGACTAGACTGCTCTACAGTTGTTGAATGACTGTAGATTTTTTTTGGTTTTACCAATTGAAATTTTAGGAATTTGGGGGCTTGTAATGTACAATTAGAAAGGTCTTGCAAACACCTTTCCAACGGTGTATTACATGTCCCGACATTTTTTGCATTGCAGTTGCAAAACAAAAAATAAACTATGTAGTCGTTTTGGCATAGTTTTCTATTATTGATGTCAGAGGGGGGGTGAGCCTCCCCCAGCCCCCCCCCCCTTGGCTCCGCCCCTCTGTTTGAGATCACAAGATCATAAAAGGGATGATATGCATCTTAATTGCCCTTGTCCCACATAATGAAATGTAGATTGTTGAAGATTATTGCTTTCCACTTTGATTAGTCTTGTGTGGTTATGCATGTTGTCCCATGTGTCCGTCAATATCACACATGAGAACGTATTAACAATATTGGTTGAATCATTGTCCAAAATTCAAATAAACCTCCTTGATGTTGATTCATGTGCTTCCATTGTGTACTTTCAATGTCTTGACTATGGTGTTCTTCAAGGTAGTTTTCTCCAATGACATTACATTGCATAATCTTATCTTAGTTGAAACTCAATATACAATGTTATCCACATTCAAAATTTAGGTTAGATTATCGCTTAAAGCATGTCCTAATATAACCTCTTAAGAAAATCAAAAGTACATGTTAATTTTCAGGCTTGCATTTTAGATCAAGTAGAATCCAAAAGCTCACATTTAAGATTAAAATATGAATATAAAGCATAAGTCTTGTACGAGGTAATATCTAGGCCCCACATTTGATTTCACTGATATCTATTTTGTTAATCTTAACATGAAATTCTACTACAAAATTTCAAGAGTATCAAATTGTTTTGCAATCTTTTGATTTTGATGGATATCTCTAGATTAATTGGTAAGAATAAAATACAATTACATACTCATACACTACAACAAATTTGTTATAAGGAAGAGAATACATAAAATATACATACCAGTATGACTTGAAATCAATGAAATCGTTAGTAAACATGTAATCTACAAATGTATTATGGTAAATCGTGTGATATAATTGATAATATATTAATAAAGATTACCCTTAACTAGTCTTACTATTTATATGAAGTGGGCCAAATCAAATCATATATGTTACAAAATCATTTTGAAACATTTGGTATCCTTTATAGCAATAGATTGTTGGTGGTTGTATTATAAGTTCAATTTTTTTTTTAAAAATTGTACATTTTATAAATCTCTAAGAAATGAACATAAAGACATAGTATATGTGGCATTCTATATTCCACAACAAGTTGCCAATCTCCTTGATATATCACATATAGCATAAGTAAAATCCTTTAAACAAATGCCAACCAATCCCTATATAATCGATGTATGACAACCGTTGATTTATTTTCAATGAAAGTCAAGCTCTAATTAGTCAGAATGGAGATATTGTATGTATGCATCAAAAAATATATCCAACTTCAAACTTATCTTCATTAAAAATGATCAGAAAAGACAATCATGCCAATGTTGAAGGAATAAGAGTCATGTTCTTCATCACCTCACATAGCTTATTGGTTGCCTTCTTTTCAAACAACATTCTTAATATCTCCTCTTAATACTTGTTTTCCCCGTGGATACACAACTGTCTTGAGCTGAAAATTCACCTCAAAATAACCATGATCGTTGCAACTATGTTATCACCATCAAGGTTTATACATCTCATAGTACCAAAAGTAATGTGTTCCAATCAATGATTGCATTTCAAGGCTACAACCATCTTAAGATCTAGAATACTTCTACTCAAACGTGAAGTCCAAGGATTTGAGACATTCAACAATTTCAATGACTCAGATCGGAGATTATCAATCTGATCATCGTCATCTTGTGCATACCAATGTTCAAGGTGTAAGTGGTTGAGCCCAGTAATGGGGTATCGATATCCTTGCAAGCCCGGAATCAACACTTTCACCACAACCTCTTGCAAAGGGTAGTTGAAAGTGAAGAGTGTGGATCCATGCTCCTTATTACATTGATCACCAAGCCCATTTGAATCTCTAAAAACAATTTCTATGGTCGAAGCTGTGCGGTGAAGGAACTCGCCCAGATGATCAACTAATGGAGCATCATTGCACATGAGATAGCTATTTCAAGAGCTTGATACAATCCACCTTATATATTGAAATCATATCCTCAAAGTACCATACTGTGCAGTAGAATCTATCCTCAGAGGAATATAGCTCAACTATCTTGACAGTTGAACCTGGTGCAGCAACCAATCTACATACAACCTTGAGCTTTTGTGGTTATAATTCACTATATTACACTATTTCTTTAAGAGTGCACTTATAAAATTTTGGGACTCTGCGATTGAATTGCACATGATTACAAATGTAGAGTTCAAGTTAACCTTGAGAAGTACCCATACGATGTTAGAAAAGACTTCATCCAGAAACTTAGATTGGCCGACATAGCCTCCCTACCTATCAGGCATATTATTATATGCACTAAAGCCTATTGCCATCATCAAATTGCACATGGCCTGGCCGTTGTGGGAGTCTCCATGACAAATGAGATGCGTGGCCATCAGGGAGCTCATCTTTATCACTCAGACATTCTTCATCTTGTTCATCCCATAGAACAATATGCCTTATAGGTAGGGAGGCCATGTAGGCCAATCTAACTTTCTGGATGACGTCCTTTCTAACATCGCATGGATACTTCTCAAGGAAAACTTCAACAAGCTACATGTGTCAACAAAGTGAGTGCAATAATGGCGGAGTCCCAAAACCGTGCGTTCCAGACGAAAGTTTGCTCTTGGGAAATCGTTGAAATAAATTCTTCCATCTTGTGCTGCAGTGTTGCCAATTCAGCCCCTTTCAACAGGGAGATCTCTCTGGGATAGTCCTAAACATGCCTGCCCTAGCAGGTCGTAGACGCTTCTCAGGACAATTGACAAGTCATGGTTCTACATTTCTTTCAGATACTCAGGTTTACAAAAAAAGTATCTAATGGAGAGTGAACTACGGTCCAATTTCAAATGAAAAAGGCCCCTTCGCGCTTGAAAGAATAAACCAAAAGATAGACTCGCAAACTCGCGTGCACTTGGTAGATATCAGTCCGAGGAACATGTTCTGGCTATGTCCGTATGCTTCAAGTGGCCATGGCAAGAAACCCTTTTGGAAATGACGAATGATTGAGGTAGGCATCACTGTGCTTGTAGTCGGAGTTTCTTGCCAATGATCAGATTGAGCATATGCACAAGAATTAAAGAATTGCAAATCCACCTTCACTCGATGGCACAAGAGGAATACAGAACTCAAAAGTCTGTCAGGCGTAAGAGACCCACCAAAAGAAACAAACTCGGAGTAGGCGAGCGATTCATGTGCAAACAACGAAAACATCTCGTGTCCTCTGCTCCGCTCCGCTCAATTCTGGAGTCCCACAACATGGTCTAACGTACCTCCAACATTCCGAAAGCCGATCCACATGCCAGCCCAGCAGTTTGCAAGACATCAGTCGTTTCAACTAGCTCCACCAGAAGCGCTCGGTGAAGTCGAAGCACACCAACGATGCGTGCCGCTACAGAATGGTAGGCTCTTGGAATGGCTCGCTTGCCAGGTGATTGTGAAGCCACCCAATATGTGAATCAGATGGAAGAAGCTGGGCAGCGGAGAAACGCCGACTACAATAGATGGTGGCTTCTTGAGGATCGACATTCAACAACAATTTGTCTGCTCACACACTGGCTAAGTTAGCGCGACACACACAGGCTCACAAGAAACTCCTTTCCCCCAACTTCACTTTCCATCTCACTATCAGGTTGGCTTAAACCCAGGGCCTTAACCCGAATCCCGTAGGAACTCCGAGGTTAAGCTGCCTAAGTCCGGCATAGTTTCTAATGGGTGACCTTCTTGGCGCTTGATTTCCGGTGCCCTTTATCACCTATGGTCCTCTCAATCATAGTGGTGTACCAGATATCTTCAACCAACTGGATGTGGAAACTTAGGGTTTGCCCTTGGGGGAGATCGGCTTGTCCGCGCCAGTTCAAGATGTTCCCCATCGAAAGGTAGTAGCCCTCGCGGCCCTATGATTCTCGGAATGCCCATTTTGGGATTACATCTAGACTTACACCAACTCGAAATTGAAGCAACACCCCGCACCTATACCCTTGCTTGGCGCCGCTATTCGCTAACATGTCTTCTCAATCTACGCCGACCTTTTCGTCACCCAAAACCACCTCTCTTAAACTCTTGGTTTTGTGATCCGCAGTGGGCTTCCGATTGCTAGCAGTCCGGTTATAGAAATGAAAACTCACAAATGCCGAGCTCAAACCACCGCAGGTTCTCATGCGTGCAATAGGATGCCTACCAAATGACAATAGCTCGTGACTCTTCAAGATCGCAGTACGACAACGATGCACGCTCCTACACCACCAGACTCTTCGATTGGGTCGCTTGCCAGGTTGTGACGCCACTGGAGTGATGATGTAAGGTAGTTCCAAGCTGGGCAGCGCGGAAATGTCGCATACAGTAGTCGCTGATGACTCTTCCAATTGGAGGTACTGCGTAGCTTTCCAACTATTGCAACTTCCAAGCTGCTTCCCACCACGTGAAAACTGTTATGATATAATATGTCAAGATAATGTCCGTCACTTGAGCCTCGATAACGACGACCATTACCACTTGCAATGTCCACATATATTAAATAACTGTAAGCCAACATGAAACAAGGTTAGCCATTGAATCCCTTGCCATGCGATACCGACTGCCTTGGAGATTCATTAAAACATAAAATTATACCACAAATTCAAGGCAGGCAACGCGGCACTCAATGCTCCGCGTAGAAGTCTCCACATCCTTGAATCCATAGTCTTTACTAAATTTAATCCTCCGATGGTGTGTGGGCACTTCAGAATCTGTGGTTGTCAACTCTTGAAGCCTTTTGAAACATTTTATATCCGAATTTAAGGCGTCCTGGTCACTAGGTACTCCCTGATGCATATATGGCTCATATTCAAGTGATTTGTGTCACCTACTACGCCGGACGCTAAAGCACCCCTATTGAGCTCTGTCCGCCTAAGAATCCACTGCTCCTGGCCCACGTTTCAGTGCCCAAACCAAAAATTACTGGTCTTGCCCACGTTGTTGCCCGCAGCTTGCTTGACCGGACGGAATTATGGACGGAGTCAACTCCAACGACGTTAGTCATCCTTCAAGCCATGGACCCTCCTCGGACATTGGGAACATTCCCTGCTCCCATCTCCTTGCATCTGCACCACATCTTCTAATGTGTTATGCAAATGAGATCTGCTAATGTGTTATACACCATATTCACATCTACAAATGTGTTATGCACCATATCCACAAATATTATGCAACAAATTTAACGGATCCAAACTTGTTAGTGGGCACAACTATTTCATACAAATAGTGCCTGTAACTAAGTGGTCTTCCTCTATACCTGATTGTTGGTTGAAGCATAATTGATGCCCACGTGCTAAGAGCAAGCATCCCACTTCCAGATCGTGAAAAGGAACGATCGTTTTACCTTTTGCATCTCTACAAGGCTAGCTTGGTTCCTTGGTGGTCAAACGATCTCATCCTCATTGTTTTCCGCGATAGGCTTGAATATTGACCTCAACATATCCATAGAGGAATATCCATAGAGTATTTTTTCCTGCAAATGGACGCGAAGGAAACCATAATTATGAAATTTGAGATCAAATACGGCTATAGATGTCCTATAAAGAACAGTAATGGATCTAATCTTAATCTACGAAAGGTCTGAAAGACTGTACCTTGGTCTTATTCACTATAAGATCAACGAGTGTCATAATTTGAATAGCAAGCTCCTTGTACTCTTTCTGCGTCAAAGCATGCCATAAGGGCTGTCAGAAATAGCAAAAAACACATGTGACTTCTCAGCAACCACAGTTTATAAATGTAAGTATTTCTGATTATATTTGAGGTTCACTTTCGGTAGCATGTACTTTTGCATCAGAGTTCCAGTGGACAATGTTCCTCGTACTTCTCGAGTATTCCTGAGATGAATGCGCAGAACCCAGATCACAATAACTGCTTTTGATTCAGTGGCAGCACCATTCCAAGCTGGGAAAAATCTTCAACCCAGCTGTCAATTACTATTAATCCCTTCTTTCGAAATGGATGTCAATTCCATCTAATCCAAAGAGATGACAGCATTTCAAAACATCAATGATCATTTGTTCACTCAATGACTACGTGATGATGGGGACTGAAATCACCTTCAAGTAACAGAATTTGTAAGTTCAAAGGGTGGCTTAAATCTAAGGCCTTGACCTGGATCCCATGGGAACTCTGAGGTTAAGCAGCCTAAGGCGGGAGTAGTGCTCGGATGGGTGACCTCCAAACACTTCATTTCCAGCGCACCCTACCACCTATAGTCCACTCAATCATAGTGGGAGTATCCGGATGAACCTCATATTCTCAACCAACCGTGTGGAAACTGAGGGGCTTGATCTTAGGGAGACAGGTGCAGGCTGTCTAATCCTCACCTGTTCAAGGTGTTCACAATTCGTAGGAGGCAGCGTCGTCGGGGGCCCTCTGATTCTTGTGATGCCTGTTTCAAGATTACAAATAGACTTAGACCAACTTGAAAATGAAGCAACACCATAATTCATGCCGGTGGCAACATCCAATTTGTCTTTCTTTCACTTCTTTCTTTGCTTTATTGTCAAGTTCAATACAGTATGATCAGAAGGTGAACTCACTCTCTCCTCATCCGAAGAGCATTGGTCCACCCCGCAGCAAGACGCAGCCGAAATGGAGCTTTGAAAGCTAAGACGTTCTCAGCCACTACCTGTGCCATCTGTGACCCCAAAATAACACATAAAACAGAGAGTTAGCCTACAGGATGATTCAGCATGTCTTCCTACTGCTTCTTGATGGGCAAAGTTCTTTGCTGTTAAACCTGCCAAAGGCAATGTGCAATCCCAGGGTTCATGTGTGGCACTCACATTTTCAAATTCGGTTTCTCGCAGGTTGTCAATAAGGCGATCGATCTCTAGTCTTTTTGAATGCTCTCTCGGTTTCAGCGCCAAAACTTGCTGCAATGTGCAACATTGGCTTCCTGCTAAACTCCCAGAATCCATCCCGGTATTCAATCAAGAATTAACACCAGATAACGATGTGACAACACATATACCAGATTGAGATAGTTATGCCAGATTTGTGATGGTGATCTATCATATAAAAGGATTTCATGGTAAACAAGAAATGTATGAATGCAAGGGTTCTTGTTCTCAAATTCACAATGAGTAGATTGCCCAGTTAAGTAAGACAACAATCATAAAATGTCTACCAAACCTGGAGATAGAAACGCCAGAGATTGGGGCCAGAAATCGTCGTTCAAAACCACAAGCACCCAATCCACATTTTTGCCTGCTCCAAGCCTTCCCCATCCCCCACTTCGCAGTGCCCCACCTTCTTCTTCACCTTGAATCAAGTATGAAATACCAGAAAATAAATAAAAATCTAAAACCTAAAATCCAAGATGGATCAACCTTCAACAAGCTCCACAAGGCAAAGACAATTTTAGTGTAAGAGCTCTCATTGGGAGCATGACTTACCAACTCTCACAACAGGAGCTTATCTCAAATTTCGATGGTTTGGAAATTATGCAACATCATCCCTCAGACTTCCGAAACTACTTGATATTCTCTCACTCCCTTGCTCCACATTAAGCTATTTGACATCGTCAGATCAGTGCCACATTGCAATATTTCCTGCGTCACAAATTTCACAACCCATCTCATGCACATTTACCACTACGAAATTTAAAAAAGGGGTAAGGTGACGCCATACCTGACCGCTGGAACACTCCACCTCAACAACTCTCCCTACTACAACCGAAGTTGTGAGAGAGAGAGAGTAGCCATCGCCACTCTTCCTCACTTGAACAGCCTCTGTAGTCCACACAGGAAAACCCTCCGAAGAATTTACACGAAGGTATCTTCAAAATTTCTTAGAATTCAGCACAACTCACAATCCAACTGCAATTTATATCTTGAAACATCCAAAACTTTATCAAAAATTTCAACCACTTCTTAAATGCACATCTCTGTAGTCCACACAAAAACCTGCAGAGCTATCGTACGAAGACAATTGGACAATATCATACAGTAACAGAAAAATTCGCACCTAGACCATCAAAAAATTCAACAAAACTTCAACAGTTTTTGGATTCACACCTCTGGTAGAGACAGACTCCGTACTCCACACAAAAACCTCCCAAGCTATCACATTAAGAAACCTTCAAATTTCTCCAGAATCCAGCACAATTTACACCCCAGTCACTTTCCATACCTTTAAGAAATAAAAAATTTATCAAATGTTCCACATTTGTTTCAATACAAATCTCTGATACATGCGATGCCCACGTCGTGTGGTGCAAAGCAGCTCCTCCTTCGCCATAGCCGAAAAGCTCTATCGCGGGTTTCGGGAAAGAGCGCGGGTGTACCCGGCGTGGCATCCACAGGTCCCGGGCTCTATTCAGTCGGCCGACACCTTTGGCCCCTATTCACACTGGCTTAGAGTAGAGTATTAGCTTGACCCCTTGCAGTGTGGCCTGTCCATGGCGTATGTGCATGTGCATTACAAATACGAGGCAACATATTAAGGCTGATGTGCATACTGATATGTGCAATTAGGTTGCCTTTGCAAATAAGTTGACTTTAAAATACCCATGCAAAATTTATTTTTTTTGTCAAAACCAGACTCCAAACACTTTGTGTATTCATCGATGTAGTCACCACAGTGATGTATTTAAATAAATCTGAACATATTTTTAAAGATTTGGACGTTTTGGTTGCTTCGATTCTATCAACAGATCTGTTAATGCACTTCTGATATGCCAAAATGTTATGGGAGGTATGTCAATCCGTAGTGATTAATTAATTACTATGCTATTAAGATATGATGGAAAATATTTTGAAGATATTTATTTTATCTAGATAAATAAATGTTGATTTGTTAAAAAAATACCATTTTTAATTTATTAAAATATTATCACAATCAACTCTGCATATTCTATTGGAGGATCTTAGCATACAATCTTATTATGAGATCCTATGGTTGAACTCAACATGTTATAATTTTGGACTTGGACTTGGTCTAGTTTTACTTAAATATCAATTCGCCAACTTCAAAATATGTAAGGTCATAAAATTTACTTCCAAAACCATATTCAACCATTTGCTTTTGAGCATCACTTTTAATGATAAGTTTTGAAGATCTCAACTTGATATTCTACATGTGAGTATTTAATACAACAATAGAGGTCATCATTGAAAAAAATTTAGTTTAAACAACACTTTGCTACTACTTTTAGGGCTTTGAACCAAATATCTATGGTTTTAATATACCGGAGCATTTCTTTGGTCCACTTTATCATGCTTGCACTCATTTGTTGGAGAAATTTCCTCTTGTACTTTCCATCTATGTCCAAGTTTGTTTTTTATGCTTTCTTCCTTCAATGCCTACGATAACTTGCTTTTTAACCCTTATTGCAATCTTGAAAAAATTAAAGAGCATGTTCAATGCTTGACATGTGCTTGCATGTGTTTAAGGAAGTGGAAGTTGAATCTATCAATAACATTTGATTTATTTTTCCTCATGCCAAGCTTATAGTTGTTGAGTTTAATTATGGATTTAGGTATTCATCAACCCCACTCAACTTATTATGTATAAAAATGATATTATATGTACCTAAATACCACTGTTATAGGATTGATGTGGCCTATTACCAAAAAATCCCCTCTCATTGCTCATGTGTTACCGTTCATTACTCACATGGTAGCACTCCCCCGCACTATAACCATTGCAAGTGTATGTTCTTATGAGAAAAAAATATGTTATATTTTTACTTGGTAGTCTTTTTTTCAAAAATCATGCAACATATATGTTATGTGTCTACTATACCCTTAATAACTTGCCACAAAAAGCAATGAGTGCACACTTCCATAAAAAATCACATGTACTTCTAAAGATTTGCGAACATGATAGTTCTATAATAGTTGCAATTGAGGTGAGTTTCCATGTAGTCCACTTGCCCACTACAATGTAGACAATAGTGGGCTAGAGGTGTTCACACTTGTAAATAAACAAAAAAGCAAGAGATTGACCGACCAAATTTTTGTGGCCTACTAGAAGACGGAGGGCCGTGGCCTTGGTTGTTAGACTTCCATGCCCCCAGTAACCACTTAGAATAGCAATAATTAGTTGATACAGAAGAATATTAAACTCTTGAATAGCAATAGTTGGTTGGCACATACGAACACCACCCCACTAAATTCCATCTACATTTGTCTTTATTCCCACTAGAATTTGGTGGGCAAGCAACCTACATGGAAACTCACCCTTAGAACACTTTCAATTCTCGAAAATCATGATTATATTATGAAACATTTAGTGGTAGCTTCCGTAGACCACCGAGTTTGAAGAAAATCACGTAAGGTAGAGAAGTCTTGTGTGGTTACTTTTTTGATTACCTAGCCCACTTCACTTACGATATTGAACAATATTAAAACTTTATTAGCAAATCCAATTTGAAGCCATAGCCATCTTCCTCGTTATGAATAAAGCTCATGTGAATATCTTGGTCATAATTGACATTGAAGTATATTTGGACAAACCACTTGTCCAAAAATAATCGGGGATGTGTAGTTGTGGAAACAAAAACATCAAACTACAACAACAAAACCAACAACACAACAACCACAACTTCGACTATAATTTGTATGCCACGTTTGCCAACCACCATATTTGTGTACTTTTGCAGTGTGGTGTACATCATATTGACGGTTGAAGTTGTCCAAAATTCATGCATAGATCCAAATATACTTAAATCTTAGTTTTATTATCAAAGCAACCAAAAATACATCCTTCTCAAATGACCACATACATCCTCCCGAATATGTTGACTACCCAATTTTGTTAACTATTGGACCTAGAATAATCAACAAAAGAATTTTAGCACGTCATCCAATTCTCTCTTAACATGTAAGTTGTGTCTGTTGTTGGATCCACCACCCTACCGCACACCACTCAAACTAAAGGTGCCCATTTAATTAAGAGAGGCAAGCGACTTTAGGCTCGCTTCTCTTACTCGTCTCCAGAAAAGGGCTGGCTGGAAGACTTTGCATTGACGTGAATGAGTTGATACTGAGAAGCAGCAAAACGTGTGTAATTGTTGTTCACCAAATATTATTATGCTGTGGTGGACTCCAATGGAGATCTTTGGGTTTCAGCCTGCACAAAATTGGGTCACGAAATTTCGCATGCACTGGTTGCTGTGCTTTTTGGACATTGTCAATCCTTCGACATTGTGACATGGCCATGAGCACAGAGTTGGGGATCTGGGAAGGCCATTTCATACTTGAAAGAATGAATGGCCAGCTGCTAAAGCACCCCCAATGGGCTTTTTGAGGAAGGGGTTTCCTGATAGGATAAGGGCCGGGGCCTGTGATCCATAACCCCCAACTTTTTGGGAAGGAACCCGACTGAGAAATGATGCCTATCCCACCTGACTTCAAAAAAAAGTTGTCCTTGTTTTTATGAAGGCCATGTAGTCTACAAAAGACATATTGAGTGCACTTCAATTACAAGGTCCGAAATCCAACATAAATGTTCATTCCCACCTAGTAAATAAGAAAATAATTGGGTTTTCATTCCCGAAGTGAAATAAGCAATAAAGTATGTAATTAATTTGGGAGTTAAAGATATAAAGCATTCTTCATTCTAATAGTGAGGTGATATTTTTGTGACTTACCATTTGAAAGGGCCTTTGCCATTTATAAATTTAGCTCAAAATAATGTGCTAATTTTAGATAATTTGTTTCATAATGCTCATGGTTGCATCACCATAGTAGCACGTGGTTCACATCCATCCTTTCCTAGGTATTCCATTTTGAAATGGAGTTGGCATGTCCATGCAAATCTCACCGACCTTAAGTTTGAATGTTGTGGGTGACAAGCCAAGGCCTTACTCAGCCATCACAACAAGCCAATTACAACTCTTGGCCTACTCTTCATGAGTGAGCACCCTAGACACGCCATGGTTTCGAGAAGTTCGGGTACTGTAAGCATGATCTCTTAAACCACTATAAAGGATTCTGAATTTTTGATTTGCATGTCTCATGTTACGTCAATGGTCCCATGCCACAAGTGCTTGCTTGAGCTCCTCGTCCATCTAGTTACCATTTGTCTACCTTCTTTGAGTGCATGCAATTGGTCTCCCTCTTTCTCGTTTCTTCACATGCTGAAATCCACAAGTGTTTGAGATGTCTTGCAGGAAGCTCTGTATTGTACCTAGAGTTTTCATTAAATCAATGGCGGTGATGCCCTCAAATATTTTTGTGTTCTCTTTGAATTTTTGTCAACTTTTCAAACCTACCTTGAATATTTTTCAATGTGTCCAATTTGGTCTACATATGCATGTGGCACTTTTCACATCCACTCTTGAGTCACACAACCTAGCTAATCACCCCAAAACTTACTCAATCAACATGCTCGTTGATCACAAAAATTGCTCTCCCTAACATGACACAAAGCAACCGGACTGAAGCTATGAATTAGTCGCAATCAACATGCTCAAAGTTGGATATTTGAGAGCGTTTGAGTCCCTAGTCACCTAGTCAGGACACTACTTCTTTGCAATATGTTGGTTTCACAATGGCATGAGAAGTGGTTGTGCAGTGTCTTCGAAACTGACACATTCATTCGGAATCTCGTCAAATCTCAAATTGTGGTCTCAATTGCACAAATCGAATCTTGAAAAACCAATAATTCTACTCCCACTAAGCATGATTGCCACCTATTTCTTCTAGTGTATCCAAAGTTGATTAAACTAATTATGGAGCCCTCAAAATATGAAAGTATCAACCACTTGGAACGAAGTCTTTCTCCACACCTTCCTAACTTGACAACTTGAATAATTTTGGAATAATATGTTGCATGTCACTATTTTAGGCGCAACCTATGGCACATCTAGAGGTGTAGGCCCGGTTTTCAGTATATCTACCTTATATCACGATGCCAACAATCCCTTAAAAATTATCATGCAAACAATTAAAATGATATCTTCCTGGTTGATAAGACATAATCTTAGGTCACGTGTTTGCAGGAAGGGAAAGAAAAGAAGGACGCTGAAATATCAAATTATCAACTTAAACCAATGTTTGGCAACATAGCAAAATGTCTGTAAGTGGTGCTTAATATTACCATTTAACATGTAGTGGATTACATGCATCATGCTTAAGGTATGCAAGTGTTATTTGGCTCGTTTTTCTTGTTCTCTCTGTCTCTTCTATTGGTCAAATTTACATTTTCAAAATTGTGCCGCATTGGAAAATCTAAGATGAAGACATCAACAAAAACCATATTGAACATTAGACCTCCTCTTACGTAATTATGGTTATTGGTAGTGCATGTTTGTTGATTCCTCAACTGAATACATCGGTCCTCCCTATTGACAATGTTCACTATTGAGTGAGGAGGAGTTAGTAAGAATTTTTTGAAGACATAGTTCAATCCCTTTTGAACATGTTTTTTTTATGATGTTTGTTCATATACGAGTATCCAACTAAGAAAGTTGACCAAATAGCAAATGCATACATCACATAAATGCTTTGTTAATCAACCTTCCGTGATATTTAGGCATTTGCATCACAAATGGGCAAACTATGTTTGATCCACGATTTTGAGTTTTTTTCAAAGAAATTGATTTATACCTTGATGCAACTATAGATGTAGGTGCCATCAGAGGACTAAGAGTGGGTTTCCATGTATGTTGCTCACCCACCAAACTCTGGAAGGAATAAGGACAAACGTGGATGAACTCTAGTGGGGTTGGGTTTATATGTGCCAACCAACCATTGTTATCTTCTCAAATCAAGGCTCACCTACTAACCTCCTCCTCCTCCAAGTTACCAAGGTTGAAGTGTAAATGGTCACCTGCAACAACCAATCTCTAATCTTTTGATGATGGACAGTTGTAAGCTGAAAAGTGTTTAGTGGATCCATGGTCAGAGTCCTCGACATTTTGAAAGGCAAACTAGAATGTGGTTGCTTTTGTTATCTTCATGAGAACTCATCCCACCCACTACACCCTTCCCTCCGTAATGTCACCCTCTATAATGTCACTCCCTCTCTTATATCCTCAAAACCCTGGGGAACGGACGTGCTCAGTTCAAATCTCCCTCCTTGTTGTCACATGTCCCTCTCATAAATATCAAAATAATCCACCAAAGAACTCAAAGCACATGCTCACACGCATCACGTTCTCATTATTGTCATTATTGCCATCATCGCAATATTGACTTTGTATTATTCCATAAGATCGCACATTACACTAATTCTGTAGTACCATGTATCCATGACAACGCTGCAGACCTCCTTGATAGCACGTGCACTTTGGTTGGCCCCCAGGCGTGATATTAGGGAGGTGGGAGTAAATTATGTAGAATCTAGTGGGTCGTCGACGACCATGGAAAACCCACCTTCAACTTACACAAGGTGCGGCCACAAGCAATCTTCATCCACGCGGCAGTCGTCAGGACCCAGCTCCTTACATCCATCGGAGAGAGCAAGAAGAGAGACGCTTTACTTTCTACAAACGCCTCCCAAGCTGCCTTTCACGAAGCCACACGTGATGGGAATTGTCCAGGTCTACCGGTGAAGGACGGGACTTCGGAGGCGGGAACTCGACGGGATGTGAGTGCCGTAAGGGCAGGCAAAACCCTGTCGAACTTCGGTCAACCGTTGCATCGAATCCTCCACTATAAAGCCTCGACGGTGTCCTCTCATATTCATCACCACATCGCCCAACTTATATTTACGAGCACACAGCTTCCGCCTCTCCCGCACACTAAGCTCCCTCGTCTGATCGGTCTGTGACATCGACTCGGCAGTGCCCTCCAAAGATCCTCACTTCAAAGGCCATCAGTTTAGATAATCTTCAACGCTCGAGTCGGAATCTGCAGGGAGCCCGCAGTGTGAATTCCTGCGTTGCCGCCAAGACGATGGCAATGGGCCAGAACTTGAACTTCCTGGCAGCATGGGGGATGCTGGTGCTTTGCATGGCCGCCAGCGGGGCGGCTGCAGGCCGACAGCTCCTCGAGCACGAGCACACCCATAATGTGACGTTCTTCGTCCACGAAGCGATCAACACCGGCTCGGATGCGACGGGTTACATCGTGGCCGGGCGTGGCGGCGAAACGAGCGAGCTGAACCAGGGTGCGCTGGTTGTGGTGGACAATATCATCACCGAGACGGCCAGCCCCAAATCCAAGCAGCTGGGCAAGTTCCAGGGCCTGTATGTGCTCGATGGAGGCCAGAAGTACCGCGTTCAAGTCACCGTCATCATCGACCAGCCCGGAGATCTGATCGAGACCACCTACGAGGTAAAATATTAAAGAAAATTGAGCAACAAAACCACTCAGAAAATAAAGTACTCCCCTAGAATTTGTTTCAAAATTAAAGATGCCATTCGTCTCATCATTGGGTCAACCATATTTGTCTCAGCTGGACTTTGATGTGTGACGAATCTCCGCTGCAATATATTTAGGTATGAAAATTTCATGACGTTTTGTTCTTGGTCGAGGAGTCGCTTAATTACTTACATGTCGATGGCATTTGGTGTTGCTTTCAGATTCTCGGACAACGCCCATCTTTCAACGCCACAAGTGACAGGCAATTGGCAGTGGTGGCTGGCACTGGAGTGTTTCTCGGGCAGAAGGGATACGCCCTGGCAGACACTGTGTACCAGAAGCTTGTTGGTACCAAGGGCGCTCGATACACCATCCAGAAGTGGACGCTCGTCGTTGGGAAGTAATTTAGGGATAATTGAGAGAGCCTGCTATTCAGTTATTGGATTGATTTACCTGAAAATTTCACTCTGTAAAGATGCCGATTGGCACAGTTGATTGTAACTATTTAAGAAGAACATCAATTCTTCAAGGAATCTGAAGGTTGCCTCCGAGCTCTTATCATTAGCTATTGAGTACTTCTTGGGTCTGTTCACCGGCATTCTCTCTGTCATGGATTGTACTAACCATTTACAAAGAGCGGTGTCTCATCAACACAGCTGTAGATTGCCTCTGAACTCGATCCGAGTCATTTGGTTCATGATGAGCTGCATATGTAATTGGACGTCATCCTCCAGCTACACGCTGAGACATTGGTTGATGAACAACAAAATAACCTTCCTCTGCCTCTTGAAGCATCAAGCGAAGTTTATAGGACTCAACATTTCGCCTGTTGAGCTTGGGGTCGCAGGGATCCTTTCAGCTCGCATGAAGTGAACTAGAAAAAGCCATTTTGTTTGGAAGTTCTTTTAAACATCAATGATGATGCACTACTGAGTGCATGATCTACTTGTAGCGAGAGATGACCATGAAAGTGGTGTAGTTCGCAAAAATGAGTTTCTTTGTGTTTATGTGTGGAGTGAGAGGTGGTGGATTATTATGGGTGCGGAGGGTGGAGATTGTGTATGAATTTCGGGTTTGGTTATTGAGTCAGACCGGCTTGATTGATGTTACCTTAAACATGTTACCTTAAACTGTGACATTCATCTGTGACATGAATAAGTAACATGTTACCTTAAACTGTGACATTCATCTGATCATGATGTTCATCGCATATAATAGGTGGGCTTTAGCACTCCGGTGAATGTAATTGAGATACTGGCCGCGCAGCATACTTGTCGGTTTTTATCTTCGTTTCAAGAACTTGTCCCGGGTACACAACTCCCATATTATACGCAGGGGGCATCGTACTTAAAACGGCTTAGAGGACGGCTTTTGTAAAAATTATATCAAATTATATCAAATTAAAATGATCAAAAAGTTGGGTGAAGACCAAATTAAATAAAATGAGATGAAAAAAAAGTTGGGTGAAGACCAAATTAAATACAATGAGATGAAAAAAAATTTGGGTGAAGACCAAATTAAATAAATGAGATGAAAAAAAAGTTGGGTTGCATATTTATTAAGCCTCCCATTAAAATTATAAGCCACGAATAGTTGCCTCCCATTAAAATTATAATTCATTCACAATGTTAAAATTTTATTAAAAAGTCCAAAAAGTTGGGTAGTTTGACCTATGGTACATGTATTAAAAAAATCATATAATTAGGTTTTTAATGCAATTATATGCTTCAAAATATATTCATTTCCTATATATAATTACATTTTTGGATTCCTTGTTAGAAGGGCTACAAGGGTTTTCTACATTAAAACAAATTGTATCACTCAATATTGGACTAAAACGCATTATAAGTGATTATAATCAGGACCATATAATACGGGAGTTGCGTACCCGGGAACTTGTCCATCTCTGGGTCCTCAAATGTGCTTTTAAATCACCATAGAAATTCTTCAATGAAGATGATATCATTCAAACAATCACAAATCACATTGGCCGGCCTTCAAAGCATGCTTACCGACGTCGACTGAAAGTGATGTTTTCTATACCTTTGAAACCCTTCGAATTTATGCTCAAAAATATTTCTATGGGCCACATACTGGCCAATGTATGGATTGACTGGATCGTACTACTTGGAGCTTTGATTGCACACCAAATACCTGAGACCTTGTGGATGAATGAAACCTTCCAGACAAAGACTTAGACTTCTTTCACCGAACACCAGCTCTGAATCATACTTTGATTTGGCCAGAATTCCTTTTATAAAGGTCAGCACATGAGAGCCATCTTTATTGCAAGAATAACTGAACAAGTGTCACTAGAAACTGTATTTAGTGTCATGGTATATTATGTCACTGTGGTAACATTTCTAATGTCGATTCTTATGAATAAATTTACAAAAATTGTCATCCCAACTTACTTTTAGTTCATCCACTTTTGGTATGACATTCTGCATCATAACATTTCTGTAATGAAATACTGTCATGAATGATTGAAACTTGGATGGAAAATTGCTTGGTAAAGTGACAATAATTGCAACACTGTAAATCTGTGATGCCTAAAAAAATCTACAAAGAATGACAAATAATGTTAGGTTTACATTTAGTGTGGGTGACACTGAATACACGGGTGGTTCACAGTTAGTATTGAGCAAGACAAATAGAATTGGTGACACTGAATACAATATTTAGTGTATTGAGCATGTCAATAAGCTCACAGCGATTCACAATTCTAGTAAATTGGATTTCCTAGTGTGATGGTTTTGGGTGCATTGTGATTCTCAAGGATTAACCAGATTGTTCCCCTTCTCGGTTTTATTCTTGGTGCCAATCGGACTTCTCCCTTTTGGTTACTAATTTGTAGAATGTACAAGAGTGATTGTTACTTCTAATACAGTCTATGCCGGAATGAGGAACACATGAACAATGGTCATGGGGTAGAACCTGACAATGAGGTAATGAGGAAGGGCAACTTGCAAACTCTTGACTCTCTATGCACACCAAAGATCACGGACTCAATCATTTTGTTGCTTAACTTACTATTATGATGAATTTTCTCGAATATGGTTGCCAAACAGTCGGAAAAAGAGGAGCAGTGACATATTTCATACATTCATGAGCATGTTGATGTGAAAATATGCTTTTTTGAGGTGGCTTCTGCTTAGTAAGGTATCAGCTTGCGTCAGTCTAGAGAAATGGTGAGTAGTATTGGCTGGACGTTAAAGCACCCCTATTGAGCTCTGTCCGTCTAAGAATCCGGTGTCCCTGGTCCAGATAGATAGATAGAAACTCCGGTCCCTTTTTAGCAAGGGGCCGGCGTGAATAAAGTGTCCGTTCGTAATGCCAATGACCCGATGCCCACTGGACAAGGGGACATTGGGACAATACTACTCTCCCCTTTCGAGGATGGACACTATAGTGACACACTATACTAGTTCCTAGCTAGCCACTAGTGCCTTGAAGATACGGGACATGGTATCCCCCCAAAGGGCTTTGAGGTACCCATACAACAAGGTCCAAGGACCCCCCATCATAGTTGGGTGGACTTCCCTGGTCCACATGTCAGTGCCCAAGCTAGAATTTATTGGTCTTGTCCACATTGTTGTTCATTGTCAACAAGGAATTGGGTGCAAAAACAAATGTAGTATGTCAACAAGTGTAGGTGGAACACACTCTCCAAATGTAGAGTGCGGCACAAGCAAACCCTCCTGGAAATCATAAACAACCAAGTTAGCTCCGTACTTAGACATCCTTCTCCCAATCCATGTTGATTTATCTTGAACATGGAAAATAATATTTTAGTATATATCATTTTGTAGAGTTATCAAATATTGAAATATCAAAAGTAATGAAAGGCAATGGAAGAGAAAACATCCCATACATTCACAAAAAAAATCTCTAATTCATCCCATGAGCTCGAAGGGACCATAGCAGAGCCCTACATTGGGTGCCCATACCCATGCCCACCATGCTCATGGGTTTTGGGTGGGCATGGGTGCGATATTATTGTTCATGGGTGGGCATGAGTGGGCATGGCTGCAATATTATTGTTCATGGGTGGGCATGGGTGGGCATGAGTGATCATGAGATCATTGCAGCGGTGAGCTTAGCATTGCCAATGAATCGGGATACCACTGCTAAATTCAGTATTCTCTTGTGGTGGAAGCTGAAAGGAGCCCCCACATTCCCCATCATGTCGCGCGTGGCGCACTCGGTTTTGTGCATCCCTGCATCCAACTCCAAAAAGGAGTCAAACTTCTCGGATGCAGGGAATACGCTAATCAAGAAGCGCTCCGGGCTGAAGCCAACAATAATGAACAACCTTTTATTTGTCCGATCCAACCAAGACTTGGTGTAGGCGGGTAATGCACATTACACAAATTTTGAATACATGGGCGCAATTTGAATAGCATGGGTGGGGCATGGGTGGGCACATGTCATGCTATGTGTGGGCATGGGTGGGCATGGGTGCGCACATGTCATGCTATGGGTGGGCATGGGTGGGCATAGGTCGCTGCTGATGGGCATGGTCTGGGTATGGGTGCAATTTAAAAGGAAAATGTTGGGCTCTGGACCATAGGGGTCGACCCAAATGTCTTCCTTGATTTCCTTCTCTTCCCCTTCTCCTTGGGCTTTTAATATTGACATATCAGTTGATTGTAGTAGGACCTTATTTTTTGGCACCTAAATTATAGTGATTTAATTGCCAAAATGTAAACACAAAATAGTATTGGCGTTGGCTTTTGGCATTTTGTGTCAACAAAAAAAAGAAACAACAAAGAGACAACATGATGGACTTTTCAACCACAGTAATCAGAGTACAAATCGTTTTAATGATCATGAATCATGCCGCTCCTCAGGTGGGAGACTTTGCCAAGCAAACTGACGTATGGCTAGCGATAGAAACTCACAGCCCAATTGCAAATGCTCTCCAACAATACCAACGGAAAATTAAATAAAAGGAGGGCCTACAACCAATTTTTTGACCTCAACACTATTACTGCACAATACTATTGTCGAGGTGCCTCCCTAGCCACATGGACTAGTAGCCATATCCTAGAAATCAAGGACCTTCACCACTATTCCAAGTGTATGTCAACTGGTTTTACCCAAGTTCAAGAATCAACTAATTACATACATTTTATTGAATGAAAGATGAATAATAAGGACAAATGTCAAATTTAATCAAAGGAGCCTACACTTGAAACATTGACCTCGACACTAGTACTATGCAATACTAGTGTTGAGGTTCCACTCTTATCTCCACCTCTGGTAGCCATATTAATGACTTGAATGCCCTCTACCTCTTGATTAAGATTTATTTGCCACTCAGAGGCAACTTTCCACAGACAAGCAAAGGAAAACAGTCCCCTGCCCCCCCCCCCCCCCCAACAACAACCAAGGGGGCAAATACATACAAAGATTATTGCAAAAAAAATGACCTCGACACTAATATTGTACAGTGTTGAGGTGCCATGATGTCACCCTCATATTTAGCTATGGCAGCCATAGCCAAGACTACAAAGCCCTCCATCAAGAGATGCAACCTTACCCAAGTAATTTTGCAAGCTCTCAATGCCAAAATCAAATGCGACTTAAGACCAAAAATAAATAAAAATTAGTGACCTAGACACTAGTGTCAAGGTGCCAACCTCGTATTGAGCTCTAGCAGCAACATCAAAGATTGCTAAATTTCAACCAGAGTTAAAGTGCAAAACAAACGGACTCAAGTTGCATCTTACAAAATGTTTGCACCTTCAAGGTAACTCAAAAACATCCTTCTATTCTCTGTGTGATTCACTATTAGTTGCATTCTGCACGGACCTACAATTCGATCCTGCTGGTTTGAATTTGGATTGAGCAAGATGTGGGGAAAATGTGCAGATGAAGGAATCCAGAAGCATATACTAGCATTGGATTGATACCAAAATAGTAAAAGAATATGTGCTTATGTGAGTTGTAGCACTCTGTGAGAATCATGGCAGACCTTCTGGGAAAGCAACAATAAGATTCAAGTTCGTAATACTACCCTAATTGAAGATTTTGTGTAGAAGAGAATGTCTCTTACTGAAATTGGATCTCTTTCACTCTAAGGTGAACCGATTGCTTTGTGGCGGGGATGTGAAATGTCACAAAATTGCAGTACAGAAAATAAATCCTCAAGAATTCATCAATGTTCCACCTACCTACTTTACTACTTTAAAACTCCCCTCTTTTAACCCCAATGTTACTGCTGCCAAGGTTAACTCACAGACACAATTTTTTTTGGCTAGGATCAATACCAACATCGTTCAAGCAGACTCAAAATCTTATAGTCAGGTTGGTGCAATGTAAGATTTTAGGCAACATTTGTACGGAATTTCTCCCTGGTCTAGTGCTTGTAAATTGCAGTGCTTAGTTATTGAAGTAATAAAGTCCAAGGAGGATCCTATGTACATCTATACATATTCATGTTTCCAGATCATTTGACATTTTGTTTCCTATAGGAATCCATTCCCAAGTCTGACTAAAAAAAATCTAATGTGTGATGTAAATGATGGGTTGTAAGTGTGTGTTCGATTACAACTAACTAGCTTTGCTTTTGAGGGAGAATGAAGGAGAGCCTCCTGCCAACCAATTGACCTCGACACTAGTATTGCACAGTATTAGTGTCGAGGTGCCTCCCTTGCTCTTGGGATTGTTAGCCATTCCAAAAAATTAGAGGCCCTCCAACTAGAGCCAAATGGGCCAGATTAGATTCTCAAATGGGCATGGGTTGAAGTGGGTACAAACTCTTCAAGGCACAATTAATAGCATCTAGAGGCAAAAAAAGATGTGTGGGCACTAACTTTAGCTCCCTTTGTTGCAACTTCGCGGTGTGCCTCACATGTGGCTTCGCAACCCACCTCTCGCGCAACTGCCATCTCCAATTCAACCACCTCCTCCATGGCGTTGTGCATCGTCTCATCCGCAACCACTGCCATTGCAATTGTTTCCCCCTTGCTGGCCGCAATGCCTTGGCCCTAAAATCTTGTAGTAATTTTCAGATACTATAAGAATCATGATAAACAATGACAATAATTTTAATTCTTCATTTCGGTTCTCTCATGCTTTGCTAAGCATCCCATAAATTACATTGATCAAATCAAACTCTGAATTAAAAAAAATCAATCGACCTTTTCTTTGCAATTGATATTAGTTTATTTTTTTCTTGTGCCCTCACGCTTTACTATGCCTTCTATAAAATGATAGACAACTCAATATCCTGAAAGTTTTTAATTCAATAATTTTCTTGAGCGACTGGCTCAACCTTATGAATGAAATGACATTGATTTTAGAATCAGGGAAGCCAAAAGGCTAGTAGAGTTCCGAATGAGAAAAGGGTTCCCAACTACTTTTCATATATCATGGACAATTGTTAATTTGTAATGAGGTGACAGTTGTGAACAAGGCCATGAAGACGTGAAAACTTTATACCTACTTTCCTTTCTTGCACATGGCTCCTTATAAACTTTTTCTTCAAGTGTTTATTCATTGTTTAAATCTTGTAGGGTTGGAAATGACTCCAATTGTCACACAACATTCATTGCCTAGCTAAAGGATTTTGAGCTGATAAAATTCACAATAGTTGTTGTTTCCATGATGGCAAATTCTTTTTGGAGACATTAGGGGAGAGGCTTCATTGTTCCCTATGGAAGAGGTCTCCAACGCGCATACCTAGTTTAAGTTGGAAGATACACATTCCACAATGCGTGACAACAAAGCGGTTCGTCTAGTGCAACCCACAGCAAACCATTTTTCAAAAATGAATTTTGGACACTTTAAAGTTGCAACAATAAAGAGGAGGATGCCTCTCCTTGGAGGCAGATTGTACGTCTTAATAAACCATAATAGCACAAATCCTATCATGAAGTGGACTGTGACAATTGACAAGTTTCCAAAATATAACTGCCATGATTTTTGTAGAATGTTATTCTCCAATATTGGGAAGAAAGGGAAGTACATCCCTTGCAAACATCAATATTAAGTGTTCTTGGTTGTTTTCCAAGCTGACTTTGTAGTGGATGTGTGTATCCACAATGCGACCTGGAGCGATTATGAGATTGCCAAAATTCTCCATAATGACCCATTTGATGGATGATAGATGATACATACCAAGGAATATGCCTTCATGTCCATGTCACATCCTACATACATGTGCGGGCCATGCATTCTCTGCACATGTATTGCCCTTCATTGCCCTAAATTGCCTTGAACTTA
Source organism: Polytrichum commune (assembly GCA_950295325.1). Lineage (NCBI taxonomy): Eukaryota > Viridiplantae > Streptophyta > Polytrichopsida > Polytrichales > Polytrichaceae > Polytrichum > Polytrichum commune. The sequence continues at coordinate 52,029,402 of OX485807.1, forward strand.
GGGTTGAAGTTAGAGATCAGTGTAGGAGTTGAGTTTTACTCCAAAGGGTTGGGGATGCTGAGAGAACACAAGTTTTGTTGTTGCAAACATTTGGTACTTCAGTGAGGTTGATAGTTGTAAAACGTTTTGGAATGGCCATACTTTTGAGCCATTCCAGTCATACATCTTATTTGAATATAGTGTGCCATTTAATCTCACTGAAGCAATATGTTTAAACAACGTTTTGTGGCATTATGGACATTGCTTGATATTGTTCGCATCAAATGTGTATTGTTTATTTTTAATCACAATCTTGGGGATATAATGTCTACAGTGACATCAACCACACTTATAAACCCCAAACAAAAAAATCCCTAACCCTATAATGTAACAATTTGAGCATGTTGTTTGTTACATTCACATGTAATATTCTGAGCACATTGACTCAACCCTACGAAAACAATATTACATCATATCCAGATTTGTTACATCCTTTGAAAATTCTTATTGTCTAACAAGAAGTAAACATTATTCCAAAACATCGACCCTTACCAAAATACCAACCTCAAATTTCATGTGTCTCGGGATTTTGAACAAACACTTATAAATGTAATTTGGGCATCGCAAAAATTATTATGGGTAGCCGCCTCGCAAACTTGGTCATAGGGGTGTGTATGCCCCCTAAAATAATCCCAATAAATCATGGGCAGGTATGAAAAAGTTGGTGATAAGGCTTGCTCATGTCCTAGCTTCACTCATATCTTGCCTCGTATTTGATTCAAATGCAAATTTGCTATGGGCAGGCCACACTGCAAGGAGTCAAGCTAATACTCCCCCCTCTACGGGGGACGTTAAGTACCCCCCACGAACTAATAGGGATTCCATATTCGGGCGGGGGCAGCCCTCCCACGAAATTTCTGCCCCCGCCCGGATTTTTTCCAAACCCGCCCGAAAATAGCTGCCCGCCCCGCCCGAAAACGAAAAAAACATTGCTCTTCCATTCTTGAAGGCCGCTTGACTACAAATCCCATATTGAGTGCACTTCACCTTCAAGTTCTCAAATCCAATATATATGTCCACTTCCACCTTGTAAATAAGGCATTAAATGGGATTTCATTCCGGAAGTGAAACCATCAACCAAGAATGTAATTTACTTGGAAGTCAAAAAATTAAAAAATCCTCATCAACATTGAGGTTATAATTTTTATGACTTACCATTTGAAATTGTCTTCGTCATTTTTAAATGACACTTGAATTTAGTGTGCTGATGTGGTATGTATATTTTATAATATTTTAGATAATTCTGGCTACTTTCAAAAATATTCATACGCACTTATTTATAAAATATACTTAATGGAACTAATTAATCAATTATTTTAATTACCGGATTTAATTGGAGTTAATTCCATTAATTAAATTTTAGGGTTAATTAGGCTTACTGGATATAAAAATTGAGTATTGTAATTACTGAAATTGATTGGAGTTAATTGGAGTTAATTCCAGTAATTAAATTTTAGGATTAATTAGTCTTACTTAATTTGGTAAGAATACTTTCTGATTTATTTGGGATTAATTAGGATTAATCAGATTTAATTAGACATAATTACATTAAATCACACTTAATTAGAATAAGTGCGTATGAATATTTTTGAAAGTAGCCAGAATTATCTAAAATATTATAAAATATACATACCACATCAGCACACTAAATTCAAGTGTCATTTAAAAATGACGAAGACAATTTCAAGTGGTAAGTCATAAAAATTATAACCTCAATGTTGATGAGGATTTTTTAATTTTTTGACTTCCAAGTAAATTACATTCTTGGTTGATGGTTTCACTTCCGGAATGAAATCCCATTTAATGCCTTATTTACAAGGTGGAAGTGCACATATATATTGGATTTGAGACCTTGAAGGTGAAGTGCACTCAATATGGGATTTGTAGTCAAGCGGCCTTCAAGAATGGAAGAGCAATGTTTTTTCGTTTTCGGGCGGGGCGGGCAGCTATTTTCGGGCGGGTTTGGAAAAAATCCGGGCGGGGGCAGAAATTTCGTGGGAGGGCTGCCCCCGCCCGAATATGGAATCCCTATTAGTTCGTGGGGGGGTACTTAACGTCCCCCATACTCTACTCTGAGTCAGTGTGAATAGGGGCCAAGGTGTCGGCCGACTGGATAGAGCCCGGGACCTGTGGATGCCACGCCGGGTACACCCGCGCTCTTTCCCGAAACCCGCGATAGAGCTTTTCGGCTATGGCGGAGGAGGAGCTGCTTTGCACCACACGACGTTGGCATCGCATGTATCAGAGGTTTGTAATGAAAAACATAGGGAACATTTGATAAATTTTTTGTTTCTCCAAGGTAAAAAATGTGTCTGGGGTGTAAATTGTGCTGGATTCTGGGGAAATTTGAAGGTTTCTTTGTGTGATAGCTTGGGAGGTTTTTGTGTGGAGTACGGAGTCTGTCTGTACCAGTGGTGAATTGAAAAATTGTTGAAGTTTTTTTGAATTTTTTGATGGTCCAGGTTCTGTTACTGTATGATATTGCGTAATTTTCTTCGTATGATAGCTCTGCAGGTTTTTGTGTGGATTACAGAGATGTGCATTTAAGAAGTGGTTGAAATTTTTGATAAAGTTTTGGATGTTTCAAGATATAAATTGCAGTTGGATTGTGAGTTGTGCTGAATTTTAAGAAACTTTAAAGATTCCTTCGTGTAAATTCTTCAGAGGGTTTTCCTGTGTGGACTACAGAGGCTGTTCAAGTGAGGAAGAGTGGCGATGGCTACTCTCTCTCTCACAACTTTGGTTGTAGTAGGGAGAGTTGTTGAGGTGGAATGTTCCAGCGGTCAGGTATGGCGTCACCTTACCCCTCCTTTAAATTTCGTAGTGGTGAATGTGCATGAGATGGGTCGTGAAATTTGTGAAGCAAAAAAAATTGCAATGTAGCACTGGCCCGACGATGTCAAATAGCTCAATGTGGAGCAAGGGAGTGAGAGAATATCAAATAGTTTCGGAAGTCTAAGGGATGATGTTGCATAATTTCCAAACCATTGAAATTTGAGATAAGCTCCTGTTGTGAGAATTGGTAATTCATGCTCCCAATGAGAGCTCTTACACTAAAATTGTCTTTGCCTTGTGGAGCTTGTTGAAGGTTGATCCATCTTGAATTTTAGGTTTTAGATTTTATCTTTTTGTATATTATACTTGATTCAAGAAGAAGGAGGTGGGGCACTGAGGAGTTGGGGATGGGGAAGGCATGGAGCAGGCCAAACTGTGGATTGGGTGCTTGTGGTTTTGGGCGGCGACTTCTGGCCCCAATCTCTGGCGTCTCTATCTCCAGGTTTGGTGGACATTCTATGATTGTTATCTCACTTAACTGGGCAATCTACTCATTTTGAATTTGAGAAGAAGAATCCTTGCATTCATGAATTTTTTTTTACCATCAAAGCCTTTTATATGATAGATTACCATCACAAATCTGGCATAACTATCTCAATCTGGTTTATGTGTTGTCAACTAATTATCTGGTGTTAATTCTTGAATGCATACCGGGATGGTTTCTGGGGGTTTAGCAGGAAGCCAATGTTGCAGATTGCAGCAAGTTTTGGCGCTGAAACCGAGAGAGCATTCAAAAAGACTATAGAGATCGATCGCCTTATTGACAACCTGCGAGAAACCGAATTTCAACATGTGAGTGCCACACACGAAACCTGGGATTTCACATTGCCTTTGGCAGGTTTAACAGCAAAGAACTTTGCCCATCAAGAAGCAGTAGGAAGACATGCTGAATCATCCTGTAGGCTAACTCTCTGTTTTATGTGTTATTTTGGGGTCACAGATGGCACAGGTAGTGGCTGAGAACGTCTTATCTTTCAATGCTCCATTTTGGCTGCGTCTCGCTGCAAGGGCGGACCAATGCTCTTCGGATGAGGAGAGAGTGAGTTCACCTTCTGATCATACTGTATTGAACTTGACAATAAAGAAAAGAAAGAAATGAAAGAAAGACAACTCCAATGTTGCCACCAGTGTGAATTATGGTGTTGCTTCATCTTCAAGTTGGTCTAAGTATATGTAATCCCGAAACGGGCATCACAAGAATTAGAGGGCCCCAAAGACTACTGCCTCCTTCGAATTGTGAACGCCTTGAATGGGTGAGGATTAGACGGCCTGCACGTATCTCCCTCAAGATCAAGCCCCTAAGTTTCCACACTCCACTATGATTGGGTGGACTATAGGTGGTAGGGTGCACTAGAAATGAAGTCCTTGGAAGGTCACCCATCCGAGCACTACTCCCGCCTTAGGCTGCTTAAGCTCAGAGTTCCCATGGGATCCAGGTCAAGGCCTTAGATTTAAGCCACCCTTTGAACTTACAAATTCTATTACTTGAAGGTGATTTCAGTCCCCATCATCACGTAGTTATTGAGTGAACAAATGCTGTTTGAAATGTTGTCATCTCTTTGGATTAGATGGAATTGACATCCATCTCGAAAGAAAGGGATTAATAGTTATTGGCAGCTGGGTTGAAGGTTTTTTCCAGCTGGGAATGGTGCTGCCACTGAATCAAAAGCAGTTATTGTGATCTGCATTCTCCGCATTGATCTCAGGGAGACTCCGGAAGTATGAGGAACATTGTCCACTGGAACTCTGATGCAAAGTACATACTACCGAAAGTGAACCTCCAATATAATCAGAAACACTCACGTTTATAAACTGTGGTTGATGAGAAGTCACATGTGTTTGTTGCTATTTCTGACAGCCCTTATGGCATGCTTTGATGCAGAAAGAGTACGAGGAGCTTGCTAATCAAATTATGACACTCGTTGATCTTATAGTGAATAAGACCAAGGTACAGTCTTTCAGACCTTTCGTAGATTGAGGTTAGATCCATTGATGTTTTCTATAGGGCATTTAGAGCCGTATTTGATCTCAAATTTCATAATTATGGTTTCATTTGCAGGAAAAAATTGATTCCTCTACAGATATATTGAGGTCAATACTCAAGCCTCTCGCAGAAAACGACGAGGACGAGATTGTTTGGCCACCAAGGAACCAAGCTAGCCTCGTAGAGATGCGAAAGGTAAAACGATCATTCCTTTTCACGATCTGGAAGTGGGATGCTTGCTCTTAGCATGTGGGCATCAATTTTTCAACCAAGAACCGGTTTAGAATCTGTGTGTGGTTTGTGGGTTTGAGGTTCTGGGAAAGCAAGTGTCAGCATGACAGATCCTCTAGTATTTGTGGCTGGACTTCAAGTCTCTGGGTCCAGTTTTATTTCAGTGTCAGTCTGATGAAATAGGTTCTGCAGTTTGTAGTTCCTTCATACATTGGTGAGTTTAATTTTGGTTCGATTTCAGGAGGTGCAAAGAAGAGAAGAAGGGAACTTTTTGGATGAAGGTTTTTTATCCGAAGTTAGTGCACAATTACGACAGGTACGAGAAGTGTTGTGCTGTCTTGATTGAATGTACAAGGTGTGCACTTCTAGATTCTTGTAGTGAAAGCAACTACAATGAATATATAGAAGAGGTGGGCATGTACATTATGAGTTTTGGTATGTTGATGAACTAGCACTATTGTTATTGTCACCGTTGTTTATTGAATTGAAGAGATATTCTTTGCATGTTGTCCATTGACCTATATGTAAATTGTGGTCTTGCCTTGATTTTATTACTCAATGTTTGCGTCCGAAAAGAGATTAAAATACATATATCATCCTATTCCGATCAAGATAAATATATTATAATAACATCAATCTTCTTTGTTGCCAGGCCAAGGAGGATAAGGATAAACCTGGTTTGGTAGCTATTTTACAAAAAGTCCTCCAGCTCTACGCAGCTTGCACTCTGTCAAAGCGCAGCTATGCCGTGAAAGGTATGGTGCTTGTTTACTTACAGATTGATCTAGTCAACTCAATTGGTCATTTGTTTTCCTTCCTTTGATCTTTCGTTAGTGTTGATGGCGGACTGACAGGTCTGTTGAAGTGGAGCAATTTGATCGGTCAATTTTATCCCTAGAGAGGATTTTGCGCTTTTGCCATTACATGATCATTCGGCAGTTTCTCATACTGTGTCATATTTTCGGACTCATCATAATCGTTTGAATGATTGCAGATGGTGTTGTTGACAAAGCCGAAAGTCTGCTTGAGCAAGTTTTGAATGGTACACTTCCGGGCTAATTGCAAGTTGTGTATAGAAAGAGCATCGCAAACAAACTTTGTTTGTAGTAAATTGGTTCAAAGTGAACATCACAGGTCAAAAACCAAGCATCACTCTTGCTCCAGTTCAATCTCTTTAATCTTATGGTTATGTACTTGATTAGCTCACTTGCTAAGGTGGCTGTCTCCTGTATGACTCATTCATTGCTTTGCTGTTTTTGCGTCCAGCGGACGAGGGTGAATGGAATGATCTGTTAAGGAGCGGGCTCAATTATGGAGGTGGTGCAGTGACATCTGAGGAACTTTTTAAAGCGATAGAAAAAAGAATAGAACGAACTCTTATGAGGACTGTAAGTTACTCTTCAGTTATTCTGTATAGTGAGCATTTTCAGGAGGTCATGTACTTCAAACTGCGACTCTTGTCTTCAGCATCTTTCATGTCATAGAAAAAATTGCACCCTGTTATTAAACAAGATTATTTTTGGTGGAACCGAATTGTTGCTTGGAGTTGTACTCCAATTTTACATCCGTGTAAAATGCCGAGTAAGGTTCAGGTTTTGAAGAGCTCTTTTGAAAATTGACTGGTTGTGATTGTGCAGGAGAATGGGTCATATCATCAACGAGTTTTGGCAGAGTACATCAGAGAGATAGAGATACGAGCTGAAGCTCTTGTAGCAGCCTTTAAATCATCCTCTCCAACAGGCTAGAAGCACATGTCATTGTACTATCCAATTTTGCACAACATTTGAAAATAGTAACCCTAGTTTCTTAGTTGGCATCTTGCTGGCATTCATACTGGGTGGCCAACTTCTGGGCCATGTGATCCATGCAGTCAAGAAAAGCGATTTGTAGTTGGTATGAAATTTTAAATAATAGGGTATGTCTCAAACTCCAGTCTAGCTGGAGACTGCATTTACAAAGCCTTAATTGTGGCTGATCTTGCAACCTATACTTGTAAGAATTCTTGTTGCACAAGATTGGGCATGTGATGTTGAGCCACTTTGTGGTTGAGCCAATTTGCAAGCATTAAATTTTTCATGTCATGTCCCAGATATCAATGCATTGCATGTAGTCATTCATCTCACTTTGAGGTCTTAACAACAGATCACTTATCATGTTCTTGAGGGCAATTGATTTTTCAGTCATGATTGACAAAGTCTAAGAGAGTGAGATAATGTGGTAAATGGATGTTTGAGACGAGTTGTAGGACACAGAATTACACACCAGTGTTGATCATTTGGAGTGATGATGATTCACATCTATCTTCGAGATGTTGCAGGTCTCGTTGGTTAGGACAACACCACTTAACTCCGGATTGCTTTTGTTTCGTTCTATTAGCACGTGTTGAGGACCCATGAGATATATAACAATCAATGGTCCGGTGCTTGGTTGATCCCGGAGGCACTAACATGCCTATTAAATGGAGAGGCGATTATTTAGGTTATTATTGTCTTTTATAGTAATTTTGAAGGCATCAATTACCAGTCAGCTTTTGAAACAACAAAATCTAATGGGCATGTGAAGTGACAACCTGGTGGCGTTTGAAATTTTGGCATAACATTATCCAATTGAGTATGGAGGGTGGGCGGGGCAGGTAATAAGTTAGATATTATTTGGGAACTATACCATGGTTATTCTCTTTCCATCATTGCTATTTGAGAGTTAACTTGATAAACTTGAGTGAAGCATTGTCACTAAGTATTTTTACAATGGAAGAGTTGATAACAACTCACAACATTATGCAGTTGAGTCTGTGCGTTGGGTGGGGCAAGGAAAAAGCCAAATTCTATTCGGAATTTTTTATTTATTCTCACAATAGAGCAAAACACTTGCACATTCAAGCTGAAAAACTTGAGAGAAGCATTGTACTGGTATTATTAGAATGGAACAACTGATAGGAACTAAATAATGTTATGGAGTTTGTACATTTGGCTGACAATTTTCCAAACTCAGAATTTCCATTGCCACCAAATTGTCACTCAATGATATACCGAGAAGATTTTGTTGTTTCAAAAAGTTTCATGTACCAAGATTTTGTTCTCATAGGGCCAAGTTTCATATAATAATCTCAGTCCATTTTTTGAAAAATAAATGAGTGGGTGGGTGGGGAAAGGATCGTGCCACGAGAATTGGTACCCCACATGGATGGGTGTCCCACATTGTACGTTGTGTAAAGACGGGCACCAAAGGACATGTTGTCCTAATGGTCAAAAGAAAGACATATGCCGGTTAGAGAGCTCCGGTGATCGGATCAGGTACACCCTTAGTTATTATAGGCCATATTGTTGTTGAAGTCCTTTCCTTTGAGAGTTACTCCTAGGGCTCCATGTGGTACTTTCTTGTAAAGGGCAAAAATACACATCAATCACCTACATGAGATTTTGCAAATGTGATATAATATTAATGTTGATAATTATTCTTTTGAGTTTTTTACAATGCATAAAAATCTCTTAGTGCCTATTCAAATGTAAAAAATAATTTGTGATTGATTGTACAAATTAGCATATGCATGATTCCAAACCCATTAGAAGTCATTCAACTGATTTTTGAAGTTATATATCAAGAGCAATAAGAAAAATAATGATTTTGAGGATTTTCAACAATTTTTTAAAATATAGATTAAAAAATAATACATTTTATTACATCATATATACATCATTATATATATTTTATAAAATCTAAATACACATATTTTATTCATTAAAATACGTAATTTTAAGAAAGTATAATTTTTTGCAATTGTTCGGCTTCATCCTTTAGTGTAGTACGGTCTGTCGTGTAAATACCGATCGTGTGGCAGCTCGAGTACCAACCACCACTAACAAACAACACTAAAACATAGCAAGGTCACACATGAACAACACATCTCGACAAGACTTGACTTGGCAAGAATGCCAAGCCAAGGAGGAGGCTCCTCACTTAGGAGCCTCATTTTCCAAAACTAAGGTTCATCCATCCAACTCTAAATGGATGAAGCCCAACAGATAAGGTGCGGCCGCCGATGCCGCATACCGTGACAGGTTTAAAAGCTTATGATATCCTTCATCATGGTTACCCCAAAGAATTAAGTTTTCATCAATGACTGCATTTTATTCTATACCAATGTTAGGTAAAATGCACCATGCTATAATAAGTGAATGCAATTAATAATTAATATCAGTCTTCTGAGTATTCTCTAAACTTCTTTCGAGATATTAAACGCATATTCTATATACATACGTGGATTAGAATGTTTGAAGTTTTATAAACGAAACATAGGTGATAAGCGATTTTTCGACATTGGTACAAGCATGTTTGGACTATTTGTATAACTTGCATAATTTATAATGAATTTGTGAATATTCACACCTTGCATATTTTTTATAGTATCATTTAATATTTTATCATTGGCAACAAATAATTTATGATTGGAATGAAAAAATACGAGTATCGTAAACTTAACATGAAAATCCTATAAAAATATCAATGACTCTAGTTCATGAATTCATAATTGCTTATAAAATCATACTATAATTGTAATCTTTATTGAATCAATTCACACTTTAGATGTTGATTGGATTATTAAAGAGATTGTAAATGTATTCAATTGCACCAATACATCGTGGAATGTTATGAATGTTTTTAAACCAAATTTTACATTTATGAACTTTTTATCCACTCGCTACTTTAACAGTAAAGATATTGCGGGATTCAAAATAAACTTTGCAGACCTCTTAGTAGTCTTGATACTTGTACATGCCGTAACTCCAAACATCTCACCTATAATGAAATGTAAATGTCCAGTCAGTGATTAACAAAAATTTATAGTTAATTGTTTTGGAATAGTCATCCACCTCCCAACAATAGTTCTCAAACCTAGAGGCAATTTTTTCTTTATATGTAATCCGACAATACCACAAATGTCATCAAAAGTAGAAATTGAAATTAAAAGGAAAAAATTGAATCACTATAAATGAACACGTATTATAAGTTTTAATATTGATTCCACCAATGTATACATTTTGGCTCATAGAAGATTTTAAGATTGTATATTATATTATCAGAGTTTTCATCGCTAATTAAAGTGAACTCGTGAGAACATATATGTTATGATGTTTTTCAAAAAATTGGATCTTTATAAAAAAATCACATATATTAAATGTAATGTAATAGTAAGTGTCGGGTTTAGGAAAAGATAATCAAAGACTATTCAAATATATCAAAACTGTTTATAAACAATGTAGAATCACAATTTCAACTAAAACTAAAATATGTAAATACTTTTATATTTCCATAGATGACATCAATATCAACCTATAGACACCAAAAATATATAACTTGAACTTCACATAAAATTTTAGGGTCTAAAATAAGAGGTTATGTCTAGAAAATGCTAACAATATATAAAATAATGATTAATATCATAAAATTAAAAGTTTTAATTCAATTATAATGGGGAAATTATTTTATATGTATATATATGTATATATGTATTTATATATTTATTAGTAGAAGGTATCAATATCTACCTATGGGCACAAAACAATAAATCATTTGGACTTCGTATGAATTGTTTATGGCCAAAAACGCATAATCATATCTTATAATCTTAAAATTCATACAATTAGTGTACAAAAATTCATGTAAAAGTCAAATACTAAAGGTTAAATGATATTGACCTTCACAACCAGTCACCTTTATAAAGTGTAATATTTTATTACTTGCCAAATTTCTCAAAATAAAAATAAAAATAAAAATACACCAACATTCACATAGAGAGAGAAAAACTTCGGTCTCCGGAGGAGACCGACGTGAATGGAGTGTCTGTTCAATCCTCCTCCAATCCAATGCCCACAGGACAAAGGTATGGAGGTAAAGATCTACTCTTCCCTTTCGAGAGTAGACACTATAGTCACCAGTCACTAGTAACAAGAACCAAAATGGTTAGTTATTAGGGGGGGATTGTTAGTATGATTTGGGTCGCCAGGTCTCTAGTGCATTGTTAGTGGATGGGGTGGAGTGGCTTAGTTGTTAAGGTTTTATGGCTTTATCTATGGGGGGTCTAGTGTTTGGGGCAGTGGTTGGTGGTTTTCTATTCTTCTTTTGTGTAGGAGGATAGCCATGGCATATTTTATAGCGATAGTATTGATGTTTTTAAAGGTATTTTTAATGATAGGCATGGGTATTTTAAATTTATTTTCGAGTGATTTCATTGAAGGAATGTGTGTAGTGGCTCTAGCGCCAACAGTGATTATAATAAGGGGGTCAACTTTCCATCCTCTAGCAGCAATACTATCGATTAATGGTTTGTATTTGTTATTTTTTGCTTCGAGTGTTTCTGGAGAGAATCTATCATTACAGTATGTAAATTCGATGAATTGTATGGTGAGGTTGGGGTCCAAGTCTGTGGGGGGGTCATTTTGGTATGGTAATCCTCTAACACAAAGGATGTCAGGTCTAAATCTGGAGTTACAATGGCATCTTTGTGTACCGCATGTGCAAGGGAGTAGCCAATTGGGAACGGTGTTTTCCTGGGGTGTATTATTGAAGGTGCCCGCGTTCATGAGAATATAACATCGAGATTTTTAAGATGAAATTAGTAGTTTCCTAATTTCCCATACTGCTTTGTTGTGTCTTTTGACGTGAAGTGAATGTATATGTTGTTGTTTACACGTAAGTAGTACATGTAACCACGTGTCCGGTTTGTATGAGGTGCAAATGGGGCTTGTAATAGAGGGATATGTTTGTGTACCGAAGAACAGTTGTTTTCAAGCATTGCCCATATAGGTTCCTGTTCGGAATTTGATGAGGCATGATTTTTGTTTATCTGTGATTTCCAGGTTTTCCCATAATTCGTTAGAAAGTTCTTTACCTATATCTGCATATCCTGTCCATTTGTAAGTGTTGGGGGTTTGTGTGGCCATGTTTTCCAAGTTGTTTTCCCTATTGTATTTAATAATTTGTTTTTCTAGGAATCTAACGGGGCCTTTATTAGGAATGTCCGTCATTGAGGCTCAAACGTCCTTTTGGTAGTAGTATGGGGTGGCATGGGCACGGGGAGGTCACTTCATTGTCAAGTTGACACCACGTGCGGACAAAGTTTGCTACCCCTATATTACATGTCATATATAATTTTAAAATTTATGATATTTTTTCTACATATACATAACCATAGATAGTATCTTTTGTATACTTTTTTGAAATTTTTAGTCATCTTTATTTTTTTAGTAATTGTTTTAGTTCAATTCTGTATCATTCTAGTTAGAAATAGTATGTTTTATGAAAAAAACAAATCATCAAATTTAGTTACCACTTTTAACTGTGTCATAGGTACTGTGTATATCTACTCATGAAAAAAATTTGATAAAATTTTGACCCATTTTGGTGGTGCAACTTACCAAAAGAAGATTTTTTTTGGCCGCACGTGGTGTTCAACTTGACAATGGAGTGATCTACCCGTGGGCATGGGCATGCTCATATGGGTGAATGGCAATTCTGTGCTCTAGTTCTAGCCCTTCTTTTACCAATTTGTCTGCTTGTTCGTTGCCATCAATGTTGACGTGTGCTCTAACTTTGGTTGTGTCCGGTTTTGAATTAGTTGTACCATGGTGGCGAGGGTAATTTGGTCGGGGTGGCTATTGTGAAGTGTGGGGTGTTTAATTTGTGTGTTGAGTAAGTATAATACGTTTAGACTATCGGTAAATATGTATGCGGGTTCGTTTGGATATAGTGTATTAATGGTTGTTAGTGTTTCATGTATTGCTATCATTTCTGCTCGTAGTATGTTTTGGTGTCCATGTAGTCTTTTGGAGATGTTAAGGCCCTTGGGGCTATAGATTCCATAGCCGGCTCTTTCTCTTCTCCATTCTCCAAGGTTAATTTCTTTGGGTTTCATAAAAGAGCCGTCTGTGTAGTAGCTGAATTGAGGGTAGAATTTTAGTGGTAAGTTAGTTTGGTAATTTGGGAGTTGTGGAATAGGTGTGTTATTATTTACAGGTGTGTTTGGATAGTTAGATTTAGCCCATTTTTTGCTAGGGTTAACGGCGGTATTTACGGGGGTGGGTGGTGCAATTTGTGTGTGAATTTGTAATATTTGGAGGTTATTTGCTATGTTGGTGAGTTGATTCATTTGTTTGTAGGTACCGATGTGATTGTTTTGGTGGTGGATACAGAATATTCGTAATGTTGATAATTCTTTCTCGTGATATTGAGTTCGGGGGGAATTGTGGGTTCTTCGTATATGATGGTGCCTGCTGCAAAGTGGGCAATGATGTGTGTGTCCAAGAATGGGCCAGTGTATGGGTTAAAATTATGGTACCAATCCATATCTTTTGAAATAAGTATAGTGATTGTATTTGGATCGTTTTTGGCCACAATGCGGGCCCTATGGATGGCTTGTTATAAGTCTGTTGCGTTATGGGGGTGGGCGTAACCAATTCCCTTCCATTTTTGGTCAAACGCTTTTCCTAGGGATCCAAATATTCTATCCCTAGATAATGGTGAGTGGAATTGGGTGAATTGTGTGGGACAAGTAACTGGGGATGAGAAGTATGAATGGTTGATATTGAATGATGTTATTAGGAAATCTAGTATTGGAGTTGGTATTGTATATTGGGCACGTTTAAGTGGGTCGTTTTTAGGAATACGGTATTTATACCTTTGGTATAGCCACACGATTTCTGTTTCAAATGATTGGGTAGGTGGTTCTAGGCTATGTGGGGTATCTTTAGCTTGATGGTATTGTTTCCATAACCACAGTAATCTGGTTTTTGGGATGGTAATGAGGTGCCGACCGTTGTCTTCATGTATGTGAGCGACGTCGAATTATGTTTGAATAGTGTTAGTATTTGTTTTGATGGCACTCTCTGGGTTGCATTCATTAATGGAGATATGTGCCAATAGGATAATTATGGCAGGGATAACGTATCTAGTGTCTCGTTGTTGTTCTATGGAAAAGTATGCATTGATGATGTTTGAGAAGTGTTTGTGTTGTCTTTTCGTATAATATTGGGTAAGTAGTTCGGTGTTGTGACGACTAGTATATGCGTCACAATAGGGGAATAAATTTCTTTGGGTACGCCATTTGTTGTATGTGTTATTATTTGGAGTAATCCATTGGCATAGATATGATGTGTCTTTTCTTTTTATCCCATTAGAATCTATGAGTTGTCGTTGTTTGTGGTCAAGTATTGTGTGTATGGGAAATTGACGGGGGTTTTTAAGCATATTATTGGGAGGTGGGGGTAGGTGGGGGACCGGGAGATTTGGGGGGTGTATAGGGGGGTTGGATGTTGAGGAAGGATTTTGTGGTTTATTATTGTGTAGTCATTTTTTAGGGTTCGTGGAGGGTAGTGGTGTGGGCATGGGAATGGACATTCTCGGTGACAGGAAGGGTGGCAGAATAATTGGTTTGCGATGTTTGATGCACTCTTTATGAGTTTTGTAGGGTTAGAGTGGTATATTTTAAAGTCATCTGGGTTCATTAAGGTGGCACCATTGGGCATGGTTATTTTGTCTAATTTTATTATATTATGCAATAGAAGTTTTTGTAATAGTTTAAGTGAAGTGTTGGGATTTAGGCCCTGTAGATTTTGTGCTTCTTTCAACCATGTGGTTTCGAGTGGGGACGGGTTTATTAGAAAGGTATCTATTGTGCTTTTTAGGTGGACTTCAGCTTCATGTTTGAATAAGAATAACGTTCTAGTGATAGGTGATCTAACGCAGTGATGGTATTTAATGTGGGCTATTTCTTTGGAGCCTCCAAATTTAGCAAGTATAAATTGTGTCAAGCCATAATAGATTTTGCCAAGTCTACCTTTGTCATTGAGGGCGTTTTATAGTTGTTCTCCAATACAGCGCATGTAGGCATTTTGTAGTGAGAATGCTTCAATTCCGAATAGATCATGTGGAAGTTTGTGTAGCAATATTAGATGTGCATTTCGGTAATCCGCATATTGTCTTGTGGAGTGCTATAATCTTTTTGTCGAGTTTTTTGATGGCCGGAATAGAGTATGGTATTGTGTAAAAGCTGTAGGCTATTCCAACACGTATGATTGTGTTTGCCATGTTGATTTTTTGCTTCATAGTGGCCGGACATGCTACGAGGGCTTGACATTGTTTGATGATTTTTGCTGTAATGGTGTTTATTTGTATTTTCCATTTAAGTGAAGGTGCAAGATTTATTCCGAGATAAGTGTATGGTTCGTGTTGATTGAAAACTGGAATTGGTAGGTTTCTATAGTTTATATTAATAGATTGGATCAAGACTTTGAATGTTATGAGGTTCATTTTAGATTTATTAGGACATCCGGTCATTGCGCATTTGGGTATTCCGAGGTCCATTCTTGCCCATTCACAGAATTTGTCTAATTTGTTTAGTTGTACTTGTAATGATTTTAGTTTGTTAGCAATAGCTGCTAAGTCATTTGCATATGCTGCAGATGTAATTTTTACTTTAAATGTTCCGAAGGTGTATCCATTATCGCCTTGTTGTAGCCATCTAAGGAGGGGTTCTAAAAATATTATAAATAAATATGGGCTGATAGTGTCTCCTTGTATTGTACTTCTTTGAATGGGGATAGGTAGGGTTTTACCAAAGTATTTTCCAGTAAATATGGTAGATGCTTGTGACTATATGTTTCTGATGAGGTTTAGGGCGTCAGTTGGATAACCAAGGCCCTTCATTATGGTTAAAAGTCTTGCATGGTCAATGGAGCCGAAAGCATTTTTGAAATCAATGTAGAGGATGTATATATCTTGGTTCGTAAGTCTAGCATCTTCTAATGTTGCAATGAGGAGTTGAAGTTGTCTAGATGTTCCTCTTTCGGCTCTGAATCCTTCTTGATTGTCATGTAGTATTTGGTATATTTCTCCATAAGCTGAAAGGATAGAGGTTAGTATGCTTGTGTGCTTGAGTATAATTTATATATGGTGTTAGCTAGTGCGATAGGTCTGTTGTTGGTAAGTTTTGACGGGTCACCTTTCTTATATAGTAAAACTGTTAAACTAGTTTTCCACGATGCGGGGATTTGTTTTTGTTTGTAGCAGTGTTTGAAAAATAAATAGAGTAGTTTGTGAAATCGTGGGGGCATATTTTTTAAGATTGAATTAGGAATTTTGTCTGGGCCCGGGGCTTTGTTGTTGCCTAGGTTTTTAAGGCAGAAGTCGTATGTTTCTTGGTCAAAGTATGTGTGCAGGGGAATTTGGGGTTCACCACATTGATCAATTATAAATCCTTCTAGGTCGTGCCATGGGTATTGCCTAACACCACATGTGTAGTATGATGGGTGAGTATTATGATAGTGACATATGGGTACTGTTGGGCGGTTACTGATGGATTGTTGGATGTGTATTTCTTTTGCAATGTCTTCAGGGCTAGTTAAGATATTGTTTTGTCTATCCGTGATTGAGTCTAGGGGGGAAGTTTCGGAATGTTTGAAGACTTTCCTATTTATCTTTTTAGGGTTTTTTTCATACATTTGTCGGTATTTTGATACAGCTTTTAGAATACAGTCTTTGGTATATTTTGTGGTGATTTTTCTGGCATTTTTATTAGCGGTTTTTGCGATGGCAGCTACGATGTCTATCCATTCATTTGGAAGGGTGGCTATTGTGGGTGGGTGCGGGATTTGCACATTTTGGTGGTTTCGAATTTCATTTAGGATAGGGTTTGCCAGTATGGGTTGTTTTTTGCAATGTATATAGTTTTCTAATAAGGTTATATGTATCAAGGTGTTTTTTCCATTCTTTAGATAGCTTTCGTGGCAGGAAGCCACCTTGTTGTGCAGTTTTGTTTGTGAGGGATGGTATTGGGGCTGCTTTGCAGATTTTTTCAATGGTTTCAGAGATTTTTACTACAATATTATCTAGAGTTGTACAGGCTTCTTGCCATTGATCAGGGTTGAAGTGGTTGTGGTCCTCTAGTAATTTGGTTAGTTCGTTTAGTTGCGTGGAGTATGTTTCGAAAAATTCTATATTAAAATTTTCTAAGTTTTCCGGAGGTATCGGGTTTAGTATTCTGGTTGGTGTGATATTCGTGGAGAATAGGGATCTAGCTATAAGTGTGTTTAGGGGTATGTGTAGAGTAACTGGGTAGTGGTCTGAGTTTAGATTCATGTTTGTGTTTGTTGTGGAGGTAAATCTGCTATTGTCTGGTGAGTTGATATAGAAGCCGTCTATAAGGCTAGTTGATGTGTAATTATAGCCTCCTTGTCTGGAGAGGATAGTGTCCGTAGGAATATATTCTAGATTGAGGGTTGTGGTGAAGTTTTTCCATTGTATATCTTCTTCTTGTGGTGGTGTATTGTTATTATAGTTTTGCCTACCAGTGAGTGCAATGTCTCTGTTAAAATCACCACATAGGATGTGCGTGTGGTTTGGATGTGCAGTGATTTGATTGGTAATTACGGTTTTGAAGTACGGAATGAGGTGGATATCTTCTAAGTGTGTGGGCATATACATGTGTATGATTAGCCATGGTAGGAGTGGGTGATTGTTTATTTTTATTATTTGTAAATATGGGGAGATGTTTGCTTGTGAGGGGATCTTGGTGACGTTTCCAGGAAATGCGTATTTGTTATGAATGAGTGTGAGTAAGCCACCTCTTCTGGGGGTGTAAGGCATTCTTTGTTGTATACATCTTGTGAGGGTGTGCATGTTGTTAAAAATAAGTTTGTATTTAGGGAATAAGTTCTGTATGTGTTTTGTTGATTTAGTTGCTGTCAATTTGGTTTCTTGGATATTAATCATTGTAGTATTTTTGAAGGAGTAATTTATTAGGCTTTGTAGATTTGGTAAGGCTGTGTTAAACGATGAGGCATTCCAAGTTATCATGTTTGTTTCGTGGTTGGTATTTATGATGTTTTTTGGAGTTGGTGTAGGGGTGTTTGGAAGTAGAGGCGGGTGTGAGTATTCATTTATGTTTTCTAGGCAACGGAGGGATTCAGTTATTAATTTTTCTGGGAGATAGGGGAATTTTCTTTGGAGTGTGACTGGAGTATTTGGGATTTCTTGGCTGTGGATGAATTCATATAGTTCAGTATGTATAGTGTTTTTGGGGAATATTATGTCTTGGTTATTTTCTACAAATGTAGTGTATGGGTGTTTTGTTAGAATATGCCGTTCTGGGGGGTTGTTAAGGTTGGCTAGCCTAATGATAAGCGTGTTGGTCCATATATTGGTAAAGTGGTGAATGTGTGGCTGGGCTAGTATATTGTTACATGTGTTTATTGAGGGGCTTATAATGATGATTAAGGCGTATAGTATGTGAGTTGATAGGGAATGGCTTTGTGTTTGGATGTATTGATGTAAGTTTGTATACATAGTGGTTGCTTGGTGATGTAGTGGATGATTATATTTTAGTATGGGTACAAATGTGGTAGCTATGTGTTGATATTCGGGTTGTAGTTTTATCGTATTTGGAATAAAATATTCTTTGGCTCTCTTTTTGTGTGAGGCGGGATGTGTGTGTAAAATATCAGGCATTGGTCCGGGGTTGGGTTCTATATCTCCACATTTTAATAATGTTAGTTTGTTAATGAAGTAGTACCCATGAAGTTGTATTGTTTTTGGTATTTTCTTGTTTTTTTTTATATATTTGGTAAGTATGAATCTGGTTGTAGTAAAAATGTTAGGTAAGGCAGGTATTTTGTTTGATATTTGTTTGGTTGAGAAGTGTGTATTTGTGTTGTCTTTAGGTGTGTGGTCTGTTATTGTGTTAGGTGTCCAGTTGTTTGCGATTTGGTATTTGTTTTTATTTTTGTGGGGAGGCCGGGAGGCCGAAGCCGTTTTATGTTGAAGGCGATGTTTCGATTGAGGTTTATATTTAGAATAAAATTTATATTTAATGTGTATAGAACGGTTGTAGTGAGATTTGTGTAGGTGTGGGTATATTGTTTGTTTTGTTTTCTGGCGAGGCCGGTAGGCCGAGGCCACTTGGTATTTTTTTTGGTGTTTATAAGGTGGTTAGTGAATATTATTATTGTGTATTAGTTGTGAGTAGCCCTTTTGTTTGTGTGAGCGTTTTTTTTTTTTGTGTTACCGGTTGTTTAATTGTTTGTGTGTTGTTTATTGTGTGTTTAATGGGCGTTTTTGTTTTTATTTTATTTGTTTGTATTCTTAGAGTTGTATTGGTAAGTACTATGCTAGTTTTGTTTGGATTTAGAATGGGTGTTATGTGTATTTTACATATATCATTTGATAGTACTATACGGTATTTGTATAGGTGTTTGTTGTATTTTATATATGACTATATTTCTATATTATATATTTTTGATATTGGATATGTCAAAACTAGCTTTGTCCATATAGTATTGAAGAATACTATATAGTGTTTGTATTGTATGTTATTGTATTTTATATATAAATTTAAATATATTTTATATTTATTTGATATTTTGTATGTAAAATTTAGTTTTATACGTATAGTATTTAATAATACTACATGGTATTTGTTTTTGTATTTTGTATATAAATTTTTTATGTTTTTATGTTTTTTTGATGTTACGTATGTACAAAGTCATTTTTTACTTATAGTATTTAATAATACTATACGGTATTTGAATTTATTTTTGTTGAGTTTGTATAAAAATATACTTTTATTTTATTTTTTCTTGACGCTACGGTTGTCAAAACTAATTTGACGTGTCAATATTGCCTTCAATTTCGGGTGTGTCGGGGTGATCGGTTTGGAGAGTTTTCAGGGCGCATTTGTTTTTGGAGGAGTGCAATTTGAATTCTTAAGTTGCGGTTTGATTCTGCTTGTACTTTGTCGGCATACATTCTTGCTTCTTCTACAATTTCCTCTTTAAGTAGGTTCATCTTTTTCCGAATTACTACTGCTCCTTTATTTACCGCCTCTTCCACCATTTTGCTTAGGTCGGCTTTTGTATATCCTTTCGAGGGTGCGTTCTCCATTGCTTGGATTGTGTTGGCAAGTGCGGTGTTCACATCAGAAAACCCTAGTCTAGTAAGTTCTATTAGGGAGGGGGCGTCAATTCCATCTAGGCTTTTGGGGTGGGGTGAAAATTCTACGTATTTGCCATGAATTAGGTGATTTTGCTTCACATATTTCTTGTAGACCGCTGCGTTTAGACATTGCATATTGCATGACCCCACATGTTTCCCTTTCTCTAATCGGAAGAAAATACCTGCTACATTTTCCTCCCCAAAGAATTTTTTTATTCCCTCCTCTAAGGCAACGGTTGTTTTGATTTTCTTGAGGTTCTTTGCAATTAAAACTACCGCATTCTTTTTGGCCTTGTCATCCTCGGAGAGTTTCTCCATACTAGCAAAGTGTACTTTCATAATTTCATTAAAAAATGATATTTTGAAGGTTTTAACTTTCTTTGCTTGGTCCGGAGAAGGGATTTTAATACATGCAAATTCGGCACTATCATTCTTTTGCACATTGGTAACTTCAAATTCATACCCTCACTTAAAGCTATCTTTGACAATCTCTTCATGTAATTGGAACCATTTTCTATTATTAAGTATTGGGCTAGAGATTTTGACCGAGAGCAAGCTTGCGATGACTATAGAATCAAATGATTTGAATGCCTTTCCTCTACAATAGGTTGTATTATCCAACTTGAGAATAAATGATCTATTGCCATGTAAGAGATCATTGGCATCTTTCATTGGGTTCTTGAGGTGGAGTTTGATTGTACCACTCCACCTTTTAGAACCATGGAAGCAAATGATGGCTATAGGTTCTCCTAGTTCGATGTTCATAGCCTTTAACCTTGCTTCCGTTTTTTCATATATTTCATTTTTTGACAAGTTCCGATCACAAAGCTCAAAGGTTATAGCTACTTAGTAGTCAACAGAAAACCCTCCTTCATCCACTTCTACATCGAAGGGCACTTGAGTGAGATTGAAGTGTCCACCTTCTTTACCATCCATCGTTGGCTGATAAACAGCAAAATAACTTTCCTCTGCGTCTTGAAGCATAGAGCAAAGTTTCTATGATTCAACATCTCGGTTGTTAAGCTTGGGGTCGCAGGGATCCTTTCAGCTCGCATGAATTGAACTAGAAAAAGCCATTTTGTTTGAAAATATTCTTAAATATCAATCATGATGCACTACTGAGTGCATGATCTACTTGTAGCGAGAGATGACCATGAAAATGGTGTCCTTCGCAAAATGATTTTCTTGGTGTTTATGTGTGTAGTGAGAGGTGGTGGATTATTATGGATGCGGATGGTGGAGATTGTGTATTAATTTCGGGTTGGTTTTTCGGGTCGGACCGGCTTGATTGTGAGAAATCTCAAATTGGGAAGTTGAGATTGGGAGGTAAAGGTTTATACGATCAATTGGATTAGGAGACGATGAGCATGGTTTTTCTGCCTGATCCTTCGCACGGGAGGAATTAGTGGAAAATTGGTAATGATTTGACCAGGAGTTGGTGTAGAGATTTCTAAGGTAAGTTTGGGTTGGTGGCACTTGAGTGGAGTTCCTGAAGCGCTGAGTGGTGTTGTGAAATTGCAGGGGCCTTAGTTATCAAGGCAGTCCTTTAGGTTTGAGTAGCTATGTTTGAATTGACTTCATTACGTGCAAATTCTCAAAGCACTTAAAACTACGGTATGCTACATCTGTGATCGTTGAATTTAAATCGAAACGTGGTGAGAATAATTATAAGCACAAGTGAGGAGGTGTTAATACCCGATATACTTTTGGCATTCTAGGAAAAGTTGAAAATTTAGATCACCTCTGATCCTTAGAAGTGTGCTCAACTCTTCACATATAGACCCATAATCAGTATACATCTTTTGTTTATTTGTGAAGACACACTTATATATATGTTTCAGGTTCATCCTTCCAGCATTTAGAAATAGTAGTGTGAGCGGCTCATAAGGATGTTTGTACTTTAGATCTGTCTAAATGTGCTTTTCAATACCTATAGAATACGTTTAGTAGAATTGTGTTGGCTGTTGCCACTAGAAGCACAGGAGACCTAGGCGTCTTGCGTTGATGAAGTTTCTTGCAATCCTATGACAATGGTAGATTTTTTAATGTTTTAGTGATGCAAGATAAATTTTCACATACAGAAGACAAGTTGCTCAAGTCTGATATGCTTATAGTGATAATTTATCAATGGTGAAAACTTCTCCTACTTCACCGGAAGATCGGCAAACCTACCAGATAGGTAGATTTGCATTGTTCTTTCATTATTGTAGGTCGATTGCCTAGAAATTTCATGTTGATAGTGTAGAGGTGAAGGATGTGTTTGTTGTTGTAGAGGAAGTGTGTCAATTGTGAGTTCCCATTCACAATCTTCCCAAGAGTTGAAAGTTGACTTGGCATCAATATGCAAGTTAGATTTGAAGGCTTCATCATCATTTAGTTTGGATGGACTACTACAACAAGATTAGTAAGAAACAATAGCCTAACATTTTGGATAGATCTACAAAGGATTGGGGATATTTAAAAGGAGAAATTTAATTAGAAGATGAGCTTGAGGCTTGGGATCTCTGGCGTCTTTGTAAACTCATACATCGTGGATGAAGGGGCTCTTGTAAATACAAGTCCCCTACAATGTTGAGGGTGGGTTCATTCCACTTGAAATCTAACGGACTAACTTGAGGTCCATGATGTTCGTTTCAGAGTCTATTTATCTTATATTTGTTATTTTCATACTATAGCTCGTTGTGTTTTCACCTCGCTAAATGGTCGAATAGATGAGTTTATGTAGACACCACAAATCCCTAGCCACAAGAAAAGTGGAGATTGGAGTTATTCGGGTTAGGCTTGCATATAATATCCAATTGACTTTCTGCTCCTTTGTATCACAATTATGGTCTTCACTTTCAGACTGCAGAACACTACACTAAATATGATATTTGGTGCCATATGGTACTTTATAACAACTTTTCGGATGACATTTCTTATGAATAAGTGAAGTAGTTCATGGAGTAGTTCATCCATTGGCTAAAACCCCACCTTCTCGTGTCAGCAGCTTTTGATGAAAAATTGTCATGAATAATTGAGATTTGGATGAAAAATCACTAAGTCTTGGTAAATGAGAATAACTGCAACACTGTAAATCTATAACCCCCCTCCCCCCTCAAAAAAATTTTTAAAAAAAATTACAAGGAATGACAAATAATATTGGGTTAACATTCGGTGTTGGTGACACTATAATGCAGTCTACAATTAGACTTTGCATTCACTTACTGTGTTGGTCCCTCAAGCATGGTGTCAAGTGAACTTGACCGGGCTCTGCCTTTTCCACGAATGAGAGTGCTTGAAGTGCAAGGGTCACGGGCCCTCAATTGTGTGTGTGAGTGGCCCTACAGGCTACAGGGTAACCCACCATTATTTGTCGTTCCTGGTAAATTGTTTTGGGGATTATAGATCTACGGTGTTGCATTTACTGTCACTAACAAAGTGATTTTCATCCAAATTTCAATCATCCATGACAATATTTCATCCTAATTTGTTGTAGATTATGAACTGTACACTTGACATATGACCAATGTTGCAGACATTTGAGAACAAATTTTAGTGCCATGATCAAAGTTGCGTTTTAGTTGATGAGTAATTCTCTTGAAAACCTTGCAAACAATGCTTCATATGATACTAACTCACATAGATCTCTTTTTCGGGGAAGACTGTGCGTAATATTTCCAAATGAACAAACATGTCGAGGATGTTACATATTGTGATAGATTTTCATTCCCTGTACAACAACGGGAGATTAGCGACCATGGTCACAAATTCTACTATTGCGCCTGGCGCGCAGATGCTTGACTGAGTGACTGAAATCTAGGCTTCTCAATTCTGCTGCGAAGGACGATAGACGCCACTCGATCTGCATCACATTCAGAAACAGGATTGCGCTTGGCATCGATATATAACGAGGCCTTACGTTCCACGATTCCTCAAACTTCGTCACGAATACCTCCCTTGCAAGCCTGTAGTTCATCTGGATATACACAAAAATCCGCTCAATACTTCATACCGAAGCAGAGGTGACTTTGCAAGCTTGCATTACACATTTGGAAGCACATCACCAGGAGGACAACAAGTATATTCAATCAGCTAGAATAAATGTTTGGACATGGACTTACTGTTCGTGCCCGTCGGTTTCATCCACTACAACACACAGTTTCAAAGTCCCTGAGAACCACAACAACCTCCAACTTGCTGCTTCTTGTAGCTCGACTAATTGCCAATCTCCACCATCTTCTATAACTTTGCGAGAGGTCACGTCGTAAAAACCAAAAATCCTCAATTTACCCAAGAAACAGTCAGTTTACACATTGACCTCTACTCGAATTACTGTGCACTCTATCGCACGGAAGAGAAAATTCATTAAATCAGTCTATGTAAGCGAAGGATTTTGCAACATCAGTTTGTTGGAACATATGTGTGTGTGAATTATCTTCACTTTCATAACACCCACAATTAGCTGAAGAGGAATTCACATACTGATAGACTAGTACTAAGCTAAGTGATCATCGGCTCAAGAAACCGGATCATCGCCTCTAATTTTGCATATTTTGAAGGTCACAGGATAAATGCATCATACTCTTCCAAATAACTGGTAAGATTCTCATCCTTGTCATGAATTCAGATGTTAGATATACACTTCAACACAACGAGAAACTTCATGGATTACACCAAAAATGCCATTGGTGTTTGTGGATGCATCTTGTTATTTTCAGTGTGCAGTTAGTGGATTTAGGCAACACTGTATAAACGATGTTGTAAATATAATACATGCAGGTACAATATATATCGATGACATTCGGTGCATGTCAATATGCAGAAGAGTACACCATGACCCAAAATTCGTGTATGACATTTTGAAATATCTGGAAGTGATTTCAATTCGATTCCAATGTGGAATAATGAATGTATGTACAAATGAATGGCAACCTACCGAGGTGGGGATGCTTTGCAATCCTCAATGAATGAATGGGTTGGTAGTATGAAGAGTGCTTGAAGTCCTAGCAATCAAACCTGGAGATTCAGTTTGTGAAGGCCATAGCCATCCACCGGGTCAATTTTCTGCAAATAGCAGGGTTGATCCTAAGAGGCCTCCCCAAAAGAATGTCCTAAAGTGTGCGTACGTGTGGGCTCGAGTTGATTGGGCTATTGGCACGGGCTTCGTTTTTGCTTAGGCTGCATGGCTACGTGCGGATACCCATTGGCCATGTTGTTTCTTGCGAATGGGGTTCACTGAGCAATGCCTGATTCTCTTCTACAGTATTTTGCGGCGGATGCATGAAAAGGAATTCAAATCGTGAACTTGGGTTCTAGCACGATCGCGCAGGAAATGGGCCAGGTGCCCCGGTCCACCCCTGGACGCATTCGAGGAGGGGAGCCACCAATTTGCCCTCGGATATGGCATCAAACACCTTCTCGATCTCTTGCCCGGGGGAAACGGTTCTCAAGCCGGAGAGCAGCTGCGTTCCGAGCTCCGCCCTGACGAACCGGTACAGGTGGTACGACCTGCAATCCCGAATCACGTTGGGCACGGACGAGACGCCCTTGTTGTCGTAGGCCTCCCGCACCGCAGGCACCACGGCCTCCAAACGCTCCTTCAATCGGGCTTCGAACACGGGGATCGTTTCCAAGATAGCTTGAGAGCTCTCGACCTTGGAGCTCTTGAGGGCGTGGTCCACCAACACCTCGCGCAACTTTTGCATCAAGGGGTACGTGTGGCTGGCGGCGTCGTCGATGTAGGTGAACACAGGCTGGCGTTCCACCACCAACATGAGGTCCTTCTCGCAAAATCGAGAAGGGAGCAGGACGCCGTCGCGGCCGACGAACAACGTCTTCCTCGCCACTTGAGACACCGCTTGTTTGACTGCGTCGAGCATGGTGTCCTCCACATGGCGGAGGTCCACCGCTTGGCACAAGCCCACGAGGAAGGTGGAGCTCATGAGCTTGAGGATCTCCACGGCCTCCTCGGTCTTCCTCGCGGACACCAAGCCCAACGAGTTCACGTCTTGGTTATGTTGCTCCGCGCTTTGCACGTGGGTGGTGACGGGGTTGGCCAAGTAGTTGAGCTCCGAGAGGTAGGAGGCCATGGCGATCTCCGCGCCCTTCATGCCGTAGTCGAGGCTGGGGTCAGGCCCTCCGCTGAGATTGGAAGGCAACCCGTTGTTGTAGTAGTCGTTGACGAGCTCGGAGAATTGTGCGAACATGAGCTTGCCGATGGCGGCCACCGCCAAACGCAAGTTGTCCATGGACACGCCGATGGGGGTGCCTTGGAAGTTGCCTCCGTGAAGGGCGCGGTCGCCGGCGGCATCGATGATGGGGTTGTCGTTCACGGAGTTGATCTCCCTCTCGATGGCGTGCGTCGCATTGCGGATGGCCTCCACTTGAGGTCCCAACCATTGGGGCGAGGTTCGTAGAGCGTACCTGTCCTGCTTGGGCTTCTTCAACGGGTCCGTCTCGTTCAACTTGGCGGCGGCCTTCATGAACTCGCTGCCGTCCAACACCCACTCCATGATGGCGGCCGCCTCCATTTGGCCCGGGTGGTGCTTCAGTTTGTGGGTGAGCGGGTCGGCGAATTCGGGCTTCCCTTGCATGACCTCGCAAAACAACGCGGACAACACTTCCGCCAACAACACCAACACGTTGGCGTCGAAGCACACGGTGGAGGCCAACGCGGAGCCCACGGCGGTCCCGTTCACGAGTGCCAACCCCTCCTTGGGCTGCAACTCGAACGGTTCCGCGACTCCCGCGAGGCTCAAGGCTTCCCGGGCCGAGACTTCGCGGCCGTCCTCCGTGACGGCTCTCGAATTGGGTCTGGCCGTCAGCAGGCCCGCGATGTAGGACAAGGGGACGAGGTCCCCGGAGGCCGTCACGGTTCCGCGCAATGGCAACTTGGGAGTGACGCGGGCGTTGAGCAGCTTCTCCATGGCTTCCAAAATCTCCCACCTGATGCCGGAGTAGCCTTGCATCAGCGTGTTGGTTCGCACGAGCATGGCGGCTCTCGTGGTGGCGGTGGGCAAGGAGTTCCCCTTGGATCCCACCACCCCCGCATTCAAGAACCTGATGAGCTCCCTTTGGAGCTGCACTCCCTGTTGGGTGCGGCGATGCGACGTGGCTCCGAAGCCCGTGGTGACGCCGTAGATGTCGCCTCCGTTCATGATCTTGTTGAGCACCCAGTCCGAGCTCTCGTCCACTCTGGCTTTGGCATTCTCCGCGTCCAACACCACGCTCACTTCCGGCCTGCGAGCCACGGCGGCCACTTGAGCCACGGTGAGGTTCACCCCCTCGATGGCCACCCGGGAGGATTGGTAGTACGTCGCGACCATTTGCTTCACCTCCTCCAAATGGCTGCCTCGCATGGCGGCCGCCGCGCGAGCCCAATTCAAGGGGTCCGCATTTCCCTCCGTCTCCTTGTGCTGCTGACATAAGCTCCCCACGGCATTGGGAGTGTGGGTCATGCTGCTACCCTCAACACTACTTGCTACTGCGGGCACCTGCAAACCCATGCTTGTCCCTCTTCTGCAAATCGATCACTCCCACCACCTGCGACTTTCTGGAATTCACTTACACTTACCGTATACCTTGAACTGGAATTCGACTTACACTAACCTGCACCGAGTCTAGCAAGTGGTCTTCCTGAGTGCCTGGCCACACTTCTATTTCACTGTAGTCAAGTCGAACTAAATTCTTGTGTTGAAGAATGTGGAAATATGTCCCAGAAGAATCCTACCAACACTCTTGGTGGAATTCCTTCTTGGAAGGTTGGAGCGGTCAAGGTGGACGACGGCACTGATTGATGGATGGGGAGATCGGATATCGATTCGTATCTAGGAAGCGGTCTGTTGGGTCAGGCGCCTGGCAAATGTGGCCGACTAAGTTAGAGATGATGATTCCAGCAAGCCAGGAAACGGAGCTTATATGGCCGGGAGGGAGAGAGAGATCACTTGATCAAGAGAGGGATGTTCAACGTCGGCATGGAGAGTTGATTAAATCTGCGAGTGCGAGACCTTGCTTGACTTGGGCTTGACTTCGTTTCATGATAAGTTAAGGCAACGAAGGAAAAGAATGAGCTCACGCGCCATGCTTGGCCGCTGGTCCTCCCTACTGCGCAAACCTACGATCATTGAAATGACGGGAATCTCCTCTCAGCTGAAGATTGGGGAGGTCAGCTCTTTCCAGCGTTGGGGTTTGACGTGCAAGTCTCCTTTAGAGCATCGAAGTTTGACTTGGGGCCTTGAAGCTGATACTACATTTCTTCACATTATGATTTAGTGCCACCAAAAGATCCAGGAAGCATTGTTCATGACTTGGCACTATTCACTTAAAGTATTGATGCTTGGAAGTTGAATGTGGGTTTAAAGTGTTGAACCTTGAAGTTAAATCTAGTGGGAGTCCATTGGATCATGACATGAGGATGTCAAGCAAAACTTTATTAAGTTTCCTAGAATTCTTCATAATTCCCTTACATTTGTGATGTTTAGAATCTTCATATTATTATATGTTCACTAAATATGATATTTAGTGTCACTTACTATTTGGATATACACAATGCTGTATATTTTACTATTGATGTAGTTTTTTACTAAGTACGGTTGTTAAAGTTCTATAATGTCCAAACAATCAATTTAACATTTTTTGATCAAATGTGAGATATACAATAAATAGATATAAGATTGCGTAATTCCAAATAATAAGTGAAACTAAATTCCATATTTAGTGTAGTTGATGAAGGTAGGTGTCTCTTTGTTAAGTATACAAAAAAACGCTTTGGTATACTAAAACCATAATGTTTTTGGTCAAACGCCTAAAAGTTGCAGCAAATTGTTGATTAAATTGGATTTTATTCTTTCCATGATGACCTTTATTATTGTGTTAAATACTCGCATGTAGAATATCAAGTTGAGATCTTCAAAACTTATTTTAAAAGTGATCATGCTCAAAAGAACATGGTTGAAAATGGTTTTAGACTTAAATTTCATGACTTTAAATATTTTGAAGTTTGAATTTTTTTGAGTTCCTTGAATTCATTATATACTTGAGGGACATCATCACAAAACTTTGTAGGAAACCATCAATTTAATGTAAATTTATCATATTTTCAAAAACTTTTATACAATTACGTGTTCAATATGTCTACTTGCACACTACTTGTACCATCTTCATAAATGTGTAGACTTTTCTTGAAAAAAAATTGTCAACAAGAATTGCTTGGCTTTGTACAAAGTTAGTATATTTTTATGAATCACTTTCACTTAAACCTACATAACATTAAGTAGCAATGCCCTTTGAGTACCCGCAAATTTACCTCAACAAGAATCATGCGGGTGTCAAGAGACTTTTCCAAAACGTGCAACTACATTTTTGACCTCACCAACTTTCCCATTGCTTTATAGCTATTTAAATTTTTTTAGAACGTAGTTTAGCCTAGATTAGAAACTTTATCACCACTTGGCATTAGTTTTATCCTAGAAACCAACATAATTAATACTAAGCATTGAAAGTAACTACCCACATAGATTTAAAATAGCCTAAGTAAAACTCACACTTAGTGTTACCTTTGCTCTTGAAAGAGCATCAAACCGGCACGCGCCGGTTTGATGATCTTTCAAGAAGGTCAAATTGGGCTTGCTACTTAATGTTATGCATGCATTGTAATGGAGTTGTGTACTTGACTGTCCTTGCGCCCTACTTTCATGGGAAGAAACTTAGAAAATAAGAAGAAATTGATGTCGGTACACGTATTGAATAGTGCCCGTTTGAATAGTAACACTATATTCGTTAAATTGAGACTTTTTGGGCATTTTGAGACATTCATAGAAATAAGAACAAGGATAAATGGAACACATATTGGTGAAAGTTGTAAGATGCGAACACTTTGAAGCGGGTGTTTAGACCAAGAACCCCATTAATAACTCATATTTGTGATGGTTTAGGGTGGGCAATCGAAACCTTAGACCAAATTGAAGGGGACATCTTAAAACATTCATATTAATGCACACAAAATATGAGAGCTTGTATGAATATGGTTTAGGTAGGGCAATCCAAACCATAGATCTTATTGAAGGGAAAATCTTAAAACATTCATATTAATGCACACAAAATATGAGAGCTTGTATGAATATGGTTTAGGTAGGGCAATCCAAACCATAGATCTTATTGAAGGGGAAATCTTAAAACATTCATATTAATGCACACAATAAGGCACTCCAAACCTTAGACCATATGGAAGGGGAAATCATGTCTAACTTATATTATTGCAAAAAAAAACATACAAAGTGTGGCATGTAAAATGCATATCATGCTAACACCACACATCCATTGGATAGTGCGACCCAAAATGTTCTTGCCTATGGCCCAAAACCCTACGCCTACTATGGCCTATCTAGCCTCGGATACTACCTCTTTTTCTTTTGCTTCATTTTCTTTTGTTTTTTTTTGTTTTTTTTCTTTTTCTTTTGCTGCAGCTTCTTTTGCTCGCATTGCTTCAACATTCCTGAAAATCTCCGCCCCGCGACTATAGCCATTCTTGGGGTGACCGCCATCCATAACACATTTTGGAGTCCGTCGGCCGCCCGAAATATACGTCGAAGAATTCGAATACGATGAAGTGGATTGTCTCGCATTTCTGGTCATGGCGTACATACGCTCGAACTCGATGGACGCACTAGACCGCATAGGTTTACGGGTGGGAGCAACCTGCAACGCGTCAATGCAAGACCACATGTGTTAGTTTAGGGAGGAAGACCCAAACGTGTCACACGTTCATTTTTTAAGTGCAAAATGATTGTAATGCGCGGTTAACCAGGTTTGGGGGGGGGGGGGTTCACCTTGTCACCGGGGGCGTTCCCGTCGGAGTCGGCGAGGAGGGGCAATGCGTCCCGCAAAGGAATAGGAAGGGTTCCACTCTTCGTTGGCCGAGCGTCCATCCGCAGCCGCCGTTGAGGTGTACTACTGCCGCCGGGCGGAGAGGGGGATGTCCGGACGCATTTGCGATTTATGCCCTTGAGCGGCGACGGGGACCGAGAATGCCGGAAGATTTGCTTGGGTGGGGGGCTATCGACGACGCCGGCGTCAAGAGGCTCCTTGGAGTAATCAATGGTCGACGCGGCGTCGTAGACGGTCTCGTAGAAGAAGCTCCCCAAGTCCGACTCGCTGACGATGTCAATCGAGGGCTCCAAACGCTGGCGCAAAAAAGGAAACGAAACAAAACCCAAGGGAGGAGGGTTTGCTAGAGCGCGTGAAAATCAAGATACATATGAAGCATATATTACACAAAATGAACGGGCGCGTGCGCACACACACACATACATACATACATACATACATACACATACAAACACACGTAGTGTCTCAAATGAGCTTGTTAAATTTCGCGTGAGATAACAACTCTCTGTACAAATGGTCTCGTGGATCCAAGTATCTCTCGCCTATGGGATTATTCCTAACAAAATTGTTTACGGGCAGTCCGCTTCCGCAGAGCGCTTGGAGATATTTACCAAGGTCTAACAAAAATCGGTCCCGGACCTTCTCGACCGTCCAGGTAGGGCAAACTATGAGGTTGGCCGTCGGGTTCAACATGTTCTTTGCGGCGCTGTCGTCCACCATGAGCGTGTTCTCCCGGGTGGGACGGACGTCGTAGGGGACGCCTATCAAGGACGGTCGCTGGTCCCAAAAAATGGGCTTCAAGACCTTGAGGTATTGGGGGGAAGCGGGGTTGTTTGGTTTTTTGACGACTTTGCCGTCCGGTGTGTACAATATTCTACAGGCTTCCTGTGCTAGGACCATGCACGGGGGCTCGATGCCCTTGAAGATGAATTCCACGACGGCATTGGTGTTCTCGGCCGTCATGGAGCTCCAAACGACCACCCACCATCGTTGTTGGGCCATCTGGAGGAAGGTCCGAAGCCACGGGCGGAGGTGAACTAGCTTGCTCTTTATGAACGTGGGCGGGCCGTCGTAATTCGCGTCCTCGGGCTTGCAAAAGGGCACCGTGGGGGTTCTCAGGCAATGAACGCATTGGACGAGGACCCCGTTCAGGTCTAACACCAGGAATCGTTTCTTCGGCCGCGGGGGCGGGGCGGGTAAAATCGGGGGCGCCGCCGCGCTGCCCTCTCTGCTCCTTGGAGAAGAGCGTCGGGGAGCCGCTACGCTATGCTCTGAGCCCTGCGGATACGATCGAGAGAAAACGGTGGGCGACTTATGTCATGCTATGTCCAAACGAAGCATTAAAGAAACGAGTGTTCTCGGTGCAAACACAAAACCATTTGATTCATTTTGGAGGGGGTGCAACAAGGGACACAAGAGAGGCAAGAGCATACAACATACATTCAAACACAGGATACGAGTATATAGGAGTAAAAAATGGTGATTATATTGTATACAATGCTCTATGTACATGTTGATTGGGGGGAGCCGCGTTAAACGATGCGTTCAAACTAGCCTACTTCTACATCTAGCAAAAATTGAAGAGACGGGCCGCCGTGATGAAGACTTCGTCGCAAGCCGGGGGGTATGTGGACGAACGAATGGTCGGGGGGAAGTGGCGAAGGGCGCGAGTGCCGGGGGGGCGACGTGTCCGTGAGTTTAGGATAGTTAGGGGACACGACCAAGGCAAGAAGACAAAGACCCATGGAGTTTGGGTCGACCGACCCAAACTGAGTGGGGTCAGTGCATTACCTCGCCTTGGTCGTGCCTCGACGACGTGGATGCCGTCACCGCGTGCGCTGCCCCACCTCTGTCACCGCCGCCTCCGACGACGACGTCAGCCGCAACCTGCTCCTGCAAAGGCTGACTGTCAGGCCTTTGTCCCAACCCAACCTCCGCATGCGCATCATGCATTGGTTCATCGACTGGGTTAGGAGTAGAGGTATCACCAGGCCCTTGCGGGCCTTCAACGTCTAACATGGGCTCGTCCACCGGGGTCTGGTCGGGGACGGGGTTTGGGTCGGCCGACCCAAACCCTGCTGGTTGGCGAGCGTCGCTCTGGGACGCTGCAACGTCGGCACTGTTTGGGTCGGACGACCCAAACATGTGGGGGTCGTCCCGCTGGTGGTGTGGGGGCAAGAGGATGGGAGGCCGGAGCGGCGGGGGTGCCAACGGGCTGGAAGCTCCGGGGACGCGCCAAAGGTTGGGGTCGTCCACCTGCTGGACGGGCGCGTAAGGGCGGGCGTGCGGCTGCAGCAAATGCGCGAAGCTGAAGGACTGCTGCGGCGCCGGCCGCGGGCGGATATCATGTGGAGGGAAGCCTGCGGGCAAGTGAGGGAATGAACTCGGGGGAGCCATCACCAATCCTTGCGCCAGCATGCCCTGGATCACTTGCGTGATCAAGTCCGCTTGGGACGGAGGTGGGGCCATCGCCCTTTGCCGCTCCTGCTCCAACAGGAGAGCCCTCAATTCCGCGACTTCGTTGCGGACCGAGGGCTCCTCGGCGGCGGCCTTCTGCAATCGGACGCGTTGCTCCTCGTCCCGGAGCATCTTCGCGTTGGCCTCCTCCACGGTGAGGACCTCGGGTTTCACCCTCACCATCCCGGCGAACACTGTGGGGGAGGCAGGATCCGACCTCAGCCTCTTCACGAGCTCCATGTCGTCCTCGTCCTCGGAGCTTATGGCGATCGTCTCCTCCACCGCATAGTCGCTGTATAATTTCTTCCCCTTCAGCATTCGCCGCTCCCTGAAGGTGGCCGTCGCGTCCCTCGAATACATGTCCTTCGCGTCGGCCACCGTTAGGACGGGTACTAGCTTGCTCTGGGGCGTTGCAGCCCGCATGGCCTTCTTCCGCTGAGGGGCCTCGGATTCTTGAGTGAATCCTGTTGCCCCTTCCTCCACCTCCCCCTCCACTTTCTCTGCTTCCTCCTCCTCCTCCTCTTCCTCCCCCTCCTCCGCAACCTCGCCACCTGCTCCCATAGAGGGATTGCCCGGATGCAACCCGATGAGCGGCTCTGGCAATTGAACGGGGGCTCGCATGGCGAATTCACCCGGGTTGATTCGCCTCGCCATATCCAAAGGATTCTCGCCCCCCTCGACGATCTCTTCGACGTAGGATCCGGATATCCAGTCGAGGATGTCCATTCTCTTGGCCAGCGCCTTCTGGGTCCTGTAGAATTGAACATCGGCATCCTCCACATAGGAGTAGATGTTCAACCCAGACATCTG
This sequence comes from Polytrichum commune, assembly GCA_950295325.1. Lineage (NCBI taxonomy): Eukaryota > Viridiplantae > Streptophyta > Polytrichopsida > Polytrichales > Polytrichaceae > Polytrichum > Polytrichum commune. Next base: position 52,063,606 of record OX485807.1, read on the forward strand.
CACAATCAGAATCAATACTATTAGTATCACCAAATGAACAAATAATGGAAAGTGACATCCAAAACAAAATAAGAATAGTTAGTTTGGGTCGCTCGACCCAAACTATGGGCATACCTAGTTTGGGTCGCTCGACCCAAACAGACCGTGCCCCTAGTTTGGGTCGCTCGACCCAAACAGACCGTGCCCCTAGTTTGGGTCGAGCGACCCAAACAATGCATGCCCTAGTTTGGGTCGCTCGACCCAAACCGTCCATATAGTTCCTTCAGGTTATTTGCTTACCATGGTTGCGAAAACCGGTTTGGAGCCCCCGAAGACGTTGAAGATGCAGTCCCCTCTCTTCGTGAGGGTCCTCATCATCCGCAGGTAGAACTCCATGCACAGTTCATCCGCGGGGTAGTTGGCGTACTTCGCCTCGTCGTACAAGCTCCTGCTGGTGCCCAACCCTTCTTGGACTTGGAAGAGCTTCTCCATCCTGGCTATGGGATGGTTTGGCACCTTAAGCAGCTCAGCTTTGTACACAAAGTACAAGCACAGCACGTTGACGATCTTCGTCTTCTTGTCTTTCAGTGTGCTGTACGCCCCCTCCGCCGATGCAGCAACGTAGTGAGATTTTGAGACGGCGTACTCTGGCTGCAATTTCCGCACGATCTCGTACACCTGCTCTGCCCTCCTGTCCTCAACAATCCACAGCCAGACGTCGACCTCCCTGAATTTGGGGCTGCCGTAATCCACAAACTTCGTGAAGAACGGCTCGTAGAATGGGGTGCTCATTGTCCCCTCGAATGAGGCTCCAGGGATGTTCCTGAAGTCTATCATTCCGAAGGGGAAGCGGTCCCCGGCTTTTGTCCTGATAGCCTTCCTGGCATCAGAGCCCGGCCATCCTTGGATCTTGAGAGGCTCGAGGGTGACCAAGTTGAAGTAGGCGTCGCCCTCGAAGCTGACGATCTTCTTCTCCTTTATAAAGTTGGAGAAGGCACGCGCGGAGTGTTCGGGAAGCGCTCGGTTCCTCCCCCCCTTCACAAGCTTGGACTTCAGGAAGTCGTCTCCCGCCTCCCTGATGAGTGCCGCCATTGACGCACTGGTGAACTTGTAGTCGGCTTTGAATTCCCTCCAGTGCGCCTCGTCGACCTCTCCATCCACTATGAGCTTCCTTTCCGGCACCAGCTTGTCCAACTCCTGGACAATGGTCATCTTCTTTTTCCTATTCTCCGTCCATTCTTTCATGGTGTAGCATGAAGGGACGAAGATTTTGGGCTTGATGAAGACGATCTTCGGGTGGACCCAACATCTCTTCGCCGTCGGTTGCACGTGAAGGATGTGGGACGCCGCCTTTCCCATCTCTGTCTACGAGAGACCTTGAAGAGCCCTGAAGAACTCCCTCACCAGAGGCTTCATCTGCTTGAAGCGCGCAGTCTGATTGAAGAGCATGCCGGTGTCGGGATCCATGAGGTCCCCCGTCTCGTGTTTCTCGAAAACACTCTTCCATCTCCCCCACACGGAGTCAGACGCTGTGATCAAATAAATTTCTCCTCTTAGCTCGTTGTACTTCTTCTGCTTGTGGGAAGCGTTGTCAATCGAGGAGAATTTGTTGATCATCTGGTATTTGAAGTCCTGCACATGAAGTAAATAACACACGTGAGAAAACTGCGAATGCAAGAGTTTGGGTCGATCGACCCAAACTATAAACCTCACGAGAAAAAGTAAGCAATGTTACAGTTTGGGTCGATCGACCCAAACTATAAACACGACGAGAAAAAGTAAACAATGTTATAGTTTGGGTCGATCGACCCAAACTATAAACCTGAATAAAAAAGATAACAATTCAAGAGTTTGGGTCGATCGACCCAAACTATAAACCTGAATAAAAAAGGTAAACAATTTAAGAGTTTGGGTCGATCGACCCAAACTATAAACTTGAAGAGAAAAAGTAAGCAATGTTACAGTTTGGATCGATCGATCCAAACTATAAACCTGAAGAGAAAAAGTAAGCAATGTTACAGTTTGGGTCAATCGACCCAAACTATAAACCTGAATAAAAAAAGTAAATAATTCAAGAGTTTGGGTCGATCAACCCAAACTATAAACCTGAATAAAAAAGGTAAACAATTCAAGAGTTTGGGTCGATCGACCCAAACTATAAACCTGAATAAAAAAGGTAAACAATTCAAGAGTTTGGGTCGATCAACCCAAACATACTCACCTCCCATTTTGGGTTCTTGTCTTTAGCATTCTCCCTTTCCTTGGGAGGCCTGCCGTAAAACTCCCACACCTCCCTCGAGGCCATGATGTTCCGAATCCAGGATGCCTGGTACGCCCTCTTCTTGTTTCCCATGTTGAAGAAGCGTGAGATGTCGGTTAGTACGGTCTCGTTGTCAGACCAAACCACCAATGCCTTCCACACCTTTAGCTTCTCCTTTTGGTTGTTGGGGTCGTCCCACTCGGTCATCAGCTGAATTTTTTTAGACGCCTCCACACTGTGCTGGCCATCAATCAGCCAGAAGTCGCCTTTGCATATTGTCGGCCACATTTCAGGCGTCGGCATTCTCTTCAGCCCTTGCGGCATGACAACAATCGTCTGCCTGTCGTCTTTGAATTGCCCTCCCAAGATCTGAGCGACCATCCAGTCGACGTAGGCGTCCTCCTTGGCTCGGACACACTTCTTAGGTGGCGCAAGGTGGCACTGTGCAATGTTCACCTCGAACTTGAAGTCCCTGCCCATGAAGAAGCAATGCAGGCACTTCGTCTCGAAGTTATCATTGATTTTCTGTATCTCGCCTGCATCCACCTCTTGGCCAGGTTTTGGCATCCGCAGCTCCGGGGAAACTGGCTCGGTGGTCATGACGGAGGACTCTCTCGCCCTCTTCGACGGGGTCGTCTGCCGGCTTCCTGACGGGGTCGTCTGCCGGCTTCCGGACGGTGTGGGCGTCTTGCTGTCAGCCGGTGTTCCTGTAGTGCTAGGCCGTCTGGAGTCTGCAAGGACCGGACACGGTATCCTCACAGTTTGGGGTCTGCACGACCCTGCGCCTTCTTCCGCCGTTGCCTTACGCCTCACAGGCTTCTGCGTTTTGGCTTTACTTTGCAGCGCCTTGTTGAGGACCGTGATGGCCTGTTTCAATTTTGTAAACCTACTTGCAACCTTCGTGTTGGTTACATTGCCATCTATGAAAATTGTCTCCGGTTTAATTGTTTCAGGCTCCACGCATGACTCTTTGGCGTATATAGTGTCGAATGACTCGGAGAACTGGTGCATGAACATGTGGGCGTTGTGCACGGCGGAGTTCTCAAGAATTACGTCCACGTAATCCCCGAGGGCTTGGACGGACGCAACCTCCCATCCTGTCAACGTTGTCCAAGTGTGGTTCTCGTGGGTCCCTACTTTTACCACAAATAGGAGCTTGAACTGGGAGCCCTTTACAACCTGAACTGACCACGCAAGGACAAGCCCATCCTTGGGCACGTATGAGTCGTCCTGGGGAGTTTCATACTCCTGCCATATTACGTCTGGCGCGAGCATAAAGAACCTTTCTCCAGGTCTCTTCTTGGGGGCCATCTGTAAGTCCAGAAATTAAAACTATTAGTTTCGGGTGATCGACCCAAAGTAGTCGACAATGCATTTAACATTTGGTGGAAATGGAACAAATGTATTTTATTGACCAGCCCGAATTCAAGGTTTGGGTCGATCGACCCAAACCTTGAACACTTGGTGGCTCGTATTCTTTAAATGTGGAGGCTAGAGTGTTTGGGTCGAGCGACCCAAACATTTCATTAATTTTAAAGCTGATTTCTAGTGTTTCAGTAGATTTGAAATTGGGGTTTGGGTCGATCGACCCAAACATGAGGCTCTGTGGTTTGGGTCGCTCGACCCAAACATTTTATTAATTCTCAATCTGGTTTCAAGTTTTTTTTTTAATTGAAGTTTGGGTCGAGCGACCCAAACATGAGGCTCTGTGGTTTGGGTCGCTCGACCCAAACATTTTATTAATTCTTAATATGGTTTCAAGGGTTTTTTTATATTTTGAATTGGGGTTTGGGTCGAACGACCCAAACATTGCAGCCTCATGTTTGGGTCGCTCGACCCAAACATGAGCCTTTGGGGTTTGGGTCGAGCGACCCAAACATGAGGCTGCAATGTTTGGGTCGAGCGACCCAAACATTTAATCAATTTTCAAGCTGATTTTAAATGTTTCGTTACATTTTAAATTGGGGTTTGGGTCGCCTCCCGAAACTACTTAGTTTCCAGAGGCATGTTTAATGTTTAAACATCATATACAATGCATTGTATATGAAACATGATCGTAAAGGAAGTGAAGCAAATTGTGTAGAGTGAAATGATATACCTTGTGTTTGAAACTCTTGTAAGCTGCTCTTACAAGCTGATTCTTATAACCAGAATCCAGAAACTCTTGTAAGCTGCTCTTACAAGCTGATTCTTAGATCCAGAATCCAGAAACTCTGTGATATCACTAAAAATCAACACTCAGAAACACCTAAAAATCACTATGAATCTCACAAGCACTTTGAAACCCTCTCACAAACACCCTGATTCTTGCAAGCCTTCTGATCACTACTAATAACAACCTGAAATCACTCCACAACAACAACAAAACTCTGATGTCACTCACTGCATCCACTCTACAATAAGAAATGAATGACACTCAACTAAAGCGATCCGGACTCACTCAATGCGTGCACGCTGAACCAGGAAGAGAGAATAAGCCTATAATCCTAGAAGAGGACTCGAAGGACCAGAGAGGAGAAGAAGAATGCAAAGGAAGAAGTGAAGAGAAAGACAAAGAGGAAAGCGGCGCTTCGCGGGAAGCGGCGCGTCCAAGCAATACCCAATGAGCGCAAGAAGCTATGCGAAAAGACAAACTCACAATCGCTTGGCGCGTCGCTATGGAAAGCGGCGGCGCTTCGCGCGGAGGGAGAGGAAAGCGAGAAAGAGAGAAAGAGAGAAAGAGGAGGGGAGAGAAGGGGAGAGCCGAAGGGGTTCCCCTTCAGACAATCCTGGCCATGCGATTTCTCGGGCCCATCAACGGCCCAGAAGCCTCGCGGGCCAAAACCCTGCCAGGTGTCCAAACCTCCTTGGTGGAGGTGGTTGCCCGCGCGGCTTCTGGTGTTGACACATGGCACCCTATGGACATTGCCTTCGGCATTGTCCTTGCCTCTAGGGGCGGGACATAGGAGGGTCGGCGCCTCTCTTGGCCGCCCGGCCCCGGCATTCTAACCCGGTATTCATTACCGGCAATTCAAAAACATTCAAAAAGCTACATAGACTAAGGTGTTGCACAATATTTACACCATCGCCAACTCTGATTTTAATGGTGTTGAATTGAATGATCGCCCATTGGAATTGATAATTGATAACATCGTAGCCATTATTTGTTTTGGTATTTCAATAATGTAGTCGTATGGAATCATATGAGAGTGTTACAAAATCTAAGAGGAGTAATTCATAATTATATTGCAATCTTCAAAGGCAATTACACGGTGCAATAATATAAATATGGTAACCGTTCACATGGTTAAGGGTATTGGGTTATGTATTCTAATTTCTATGATGGTTGTTGGTAGAGGACAAAGCTCTAGACTACAATGGATACCCTAACAAGTAGCATTACAGTGAACATTAACATATGTACTTAGAAGCTCAAATTTGAAGTACATGGGAGAAACAAAATGATAACAAATGTATCTACTTCAACCCCATGGACTTCACATATCATATGAAGCCATTTAAACATTCAGTTTTTTGTTCGATGATGCCTAAACCCTAAACCCTAAACACCACAAACCATAAATGAATGGCACACACGTCAAATGACAGGGCCTTGGTGCTTGTAGTTCTCAATACAAATGTATATTCTCATCATAACATCCTAATTCACGAAAGAATGAACTCACAAATGTCATTTGTGATTTATGGTTCCGTTAATGACTTCCACATACGTAGGTTAATGTCACACTTGCATGCTTGAGGATGGAGCAATGTTGTGTGCACACATTACAAACAACATATGTTCTTTTGATTAGCGCAAATTGAAAGTTGGCCAAAATATTCAACTTTGTCATGGCATCAATTCCTTGTTTTCAAAATATAAGTCCTCATGTGAGGGTCTAAATAATTGCATTAACTATTATATTTAGTGACTTTTAGTATATGAGGTTTTATAATATTGGCACCTCTTTTGTCAATATATTGTTTGAATTATACCACAATGTTTGACTCCAAGTAGAATAAAACCCCTTAGATATAACCTTACATATTGTCATAGGGATATTGGTAATTAGTGTATGCATTCATATTTAGTGTATCAAACTCTATATATCCAATTTAGTTTTATCTAGTCAATGAAAGTGTTGTAGTGTCACTACAATGAATATAATAATTACACTCAATATGATAGTTAGTGTTTGATACACTTAATAAGAACGTTTAAAATAGATGTTGTTTGTATATGGGGGCATCAGTGAACCACTACTAAATTTTGGTGTTTAGGGTTTAGGGTTTAGGGGATAGGGTTATAACATATTAATCTATCCAATGTCAATGTATAACATTGTCTTACTCGTGAGAAGAGTCTTATAGGAAGGTTATAGTGAAGACAATATTGTGTTTATTTGAGACGTTTAAACGCGATATATTGATTGGTCTTGTGTTTATTCAAATAACATGAAATATTGTGGATGTTAATAGGGGCTAGGGGTCCAACTTTGGATGTTTCGCTCACTTTAGGGAATCACATATTAGTCGCTAATAAACCATCGTTCATGATGTATTTAATATATGGAATGTGATGTAAAAGTAAATCGGAGAAGCACAACATCATGTTGTTATTCATTGTTCTCTCCACGTGTATTAGATAATGGAGGAAGATATAACAGATATTGTTTGCATAATATGAAGAAGAGTCTAATCGGAAGGTCATAGTAAATACAATCTTGATCATGTTAATATGTTATATGGGACGTTTAAACATGATATCCTAATTGGTTTTGTATTTAGTCAATGCGTATTTCATGTTGTGGATGTTATAAGGGTTTAGGGTCCAATCTTCGATGTTTTGCTCTCACACATTAGTAAACTTGAAGTGAACTTGAGGATGGATTCAAGTAACATTAAAATATTGAACTAAAAAGGGACATTGGTAGTTAGTATCCCCTTAATAACGTCCACATACGTTCGTCATTGCCACTCTTGCATGCGAGATAATAGAGCAAGGTTCTAGGGTTTAGGGTTTAGGGGAGACAAATAAATATTTCTATTCATCATGACAATGGCCTCAAGCCTTGGAAACTCTCTCATAATTGTAGCCTCCATGTGAGGCCAAACCCCCCACCCTTAAGCGTCCGTAGTCCGAGTAGTGGGTTTGGGCTCACATTCCTCCGCGGTATTGGATTTGGACTTGGATGAGTCCATAGTGCAAGGTTCACCTTTCAAGTGGTCTTGGATTTAACTTTGGTCTTTGCTTCCTTTGTCTTGCCATCGCGAGAGTGCTCCACATTCTCCATTAAGTTGTGCACGTGGTTTATTTCTAAAGAGAGGATGCAAGTGTTAAAAAAAACACTATTCTCTATAGTCAATCTCAAATACATTTACTTGTGAAAGCCACACATAACACTAACTAGCATAATGTAACTAACTACTTGTCTATGAGCTAATTAGGTAGGCTATCTACTAAGCTCCTTCATGAACCCATCTCTTTACTTTCTAATTACATAAACCTAGCTCCTTCATAAACCCAGCTCCTTCATAAACCCAGCTTCTTAGCTTCTAACTAAACAAACCCAGCTCCTTCATGAACCCAGCTCCTTAGCTTCTAACTAAACAAACCCAGGTCCTTCATAAACCCAGCTCTTTACTTTCTAACTAAACAAACCCAGGTCCTTCATAAACCCAGCTCTTTACTTTCTAACTAAACAAACCCAGGTCCTTCATAAACCCAGCTCTTTACTTTCTAACTAAACAAACCCAGGTCCTTCATAAACCCAGCTCTTTACTTTCTAACTAAACAAACCCAGCTCCTTCATAAACCCAGCTCCTTCATGAACCCACAACTTTGTAGTTGTAATTCCCAACTACCTCACTAATTATTCAAGCCCTTAACTAATCTTCCTACCTAATTTCCCTAATTCTACTAACAACCCCTTTCTAATCACACAATTCTTCTCTAATCCTAAAATCCTAAAATCCTAGAGAGGAGAGGGGGAGAGAGAATTTCCTAACTTCACTAAGACTAACTAATCCACACAAGTATATTTTTGCACTCATCACAACATCAAGTGCTCAACTCTTAAACATGGAACTTGCAACCACGTGTATTCAAAACATGAACTTAAAGTACCACAAATTGGAATCATGAATTAACTTTAAAATCCTTCACGTCAACACTAATTCTACCAAGAGGTCAAGCCCTCTTCAAGGCTAACAAGCCTTGGCTCTCAAACTAAAAACTAAGCACACACATGTGCTCCAATATGGCTTCCCACACCCACACTTATAACTCGTGGGGTGCCTTGGAGCACAAAGGAAAGAGAGGATGAGTGAGGGAAGAATGAGGGATTATATAGTAAGCTTGAGGGGGTGAGCACCCTCAAGGCTCACGATAAGCCCTTGAGATTTCCTCCTACTTAGTAGGCGCCAATCCTATCTTCTAAGCCTTCCTCCCTCAAATGATCAACAAGGATCCTAATTCGAACATTTAACTAGCCTTGGCTTTCTACCTACCACACTTTACCAAACTTGGGATGCTTCAACCCAAACTTAGCCTCCTTCGCTTTCCGCCGCCATAACTTTCTCCCCTTACTTTCCCAAATCGTCGCTCACCACTTAATTCAAACCACGATGCTTAACTCGTGATTTGATTGGTGCTTTGAGAATTTGCTTATCCTCCACCTTGCATTCTTCCTTGGGCCTTCCCCATTAAGTGGCCATGATGAGGTGGTCCACTTGTGCGCTCCATGTGATCCTCCATTCATCCCAATTCGAATGCACTTGCCTCTTGAGTCACTTTGGTTGTCTCCATCCATTTGTACTAGCCTACTCACTAACTACTCAATCCAAGTTCTCCTTACCTATCCTCATTCACTCAAATCCTTCCGAAGGTAAAAACACAATAACAACTCACATCCTAGCCTCTTACAACATGGTACTTCTAAGACTAACATTTCATTCTTTTTATATTTTTGTGAAGTAACATGCTACTTCAAAGTGCATCAACTAACGTTTCAAGGGTCTAAGACTAAATGTGGGCACCCTTTTGGGCTCACACTCCAAATGGCCCAAACCCCACCTAAATAGGTTTACACTTTAAAGCATTGAATGGAGTTGTGTTTGGGTCTACATATTGGTTAAAATATACCTTGATGATACTTGAAAAAATTAATGTGGCCGCCACCCTTCTTCCCAACGGCGTATGTCATATCCACACAAGACAAAAAAAAGGATTAAATATCATAGACTAAGTCATATGACGGCTGGGGTATGAGAGGGGCATTGATAGATGCGCATTTTCTACTATAAACAGAAAACGGGGAATTATGTCAGGAGGTTTGAAAAAACCGCTGCAGGAGAACAAGGCGGGAAAGACATCCAATGAGGAAGTCGGAGAAACGGAGGTGGATAGTATAAAGGGACGCACCCCCCAAAACTCTGTCCTTTTTTGCTCTTCTCCCACTATTGAATTCGTAGAGAGAACTCTTAGTCGGAGCTATACTTCAAGGTTCGTGCATGCTGCCGTTCATTACCACTTATCCACAGCATGCAAGTTCATGAGCACCTATCCACAGCATGGAAGCCCACCGGGAACTTTGCAATGAACTCAAAATCATATGGGATTTCGGATTATCCGCCGCATTATCCTCTGGATTTTGAGGGTTTTAGTGTGACTCTTATCAGGTTTGGGTCGGTCGACCCAAACCCCTCCGCTAGTGTGGGTGGGTTTCAGCCTGACCCTTACACAGGTTTGGGTCGGTCGACCGAAACCCCTCCACTCGTGTGGGAGGGTTTCAGCCTGACCCTTACACAGGTTTGGGTCGGTCGACCGAAATCCCTCCACTCGTGTGGGAGGGTTTCAGCCTGACCCTTAACCAGGTTTGGGTCGGTCGACCGAAACCCATCCACTAGTGTGGGTGGGTTTAACCCTAAACCCTAAACCAGGTTTGGGTCGGTCGACCGAAACCCATCCACTAGTGTGGGTGGGTTTAACCCTAAACCCTAAACCAGGTTTGGGTCGGTCGACCGAAACCCATCCACTAGTGTGGGTGGGTTTAACCCTAAACCCTAAACCAGGTTTGGGTCGGTCGACCGAAACCCATCCACTAGTGTGGGTGGGTTTAACCCTAAACCCTAAACCAGGTTTGGGTCGGTCGACCGAAACCCATCCACTAGTGTGGGTGGGTTTAACCCTAAACCCTAAACCAGGTTTGGGTCGGTCGACCGAAACCCATCCACTAGTGTGGGTGGGTTTAACCCTAAACCCTAAACCAGGTTTGGGTCGGTCGACCGAAACCCATCCACTAGTGTGGGTGGGTTTAACCCTAAACCCTAAACCAGGTTTGGGTCGGTCGACCGAAACCCATCCACTAGTGTGGGTGGGTTTAACCCTAAACCCTAAACTAGGTTTGGGTCGGTCGACCGAAACCCCTCCACTAGTGTGGGAGGGTTTCAGCCTGACCCTTACCAGGTTTGGGTCGGTCGACCGAAACCCCTCCACTAGTGTGGGAGGGTTTCAGCCTGACCCTTACCAGGTTTGGGTCGGTCGACCGAAACCCCTCCACTAGTGTGGGCGGGTCTCAGCCTGACCCTTACCAGGTTTGGGTCGGTCGACCGAAACCCCTCCACTAGTGTGGGAGGGTTTCAACCTGACCCTTACCAGGTTTGGGTCGGTCGACCCAAACCCCTCCACGAGTGTGGGTGGGTTCAGCCTGACCGTGATCAGGTTTGGGTCGGTCGACCCAAACCCCTCGACCAGTGTGGGCGGGCTTGACCAAAACCCCTCGACCCCTTGACATACAATGTTTGGGTCGACCGACCCAAACCCCAACCCCATCTTGGCCGGCTGGAGGTTGACCATGAGAAGGTTTGGGTCGGTCGACCCAAACCCCCTCCCAAAATGTTTTTTGGAACTTGCGCAAAGTATTGGGAGTTCACATTGTAGTTGTGTTGCAAATGTCTTTATCCTCGGTGTCCCCATTTATCATGATGTCTTGCATTTTTTGATATTTGATTCTTTTGAACCCTTACATGGTGTGCATGTTTGTTGAGGTTTCATGTGCATGTGTGTAGGCGAAATGGAGGGAGCTGGTGGAAGAGGGGATGCCTTCTCTGAAGACATGGGCAACTCCCATTCTTCGTCTGGGGATGACCTAGACATTGTCGGGGAGGATAGTTTTGGTGACAGTGCAGATGAAGGTGACTTGGGGAGTCCTTCGCCATCTGCCCCTTCTTGCCCCACTGTGGAATGTGCTGGGCTTTCACGAGCTTCATGGGTGAATTTGGATGTGGTACTTGTTAATGACAGTGGAGTTGCTGTGGCGGAGGGTATTTGTCGTAACACACATCCACAAGATTGCATTGATGAAAACCCCCTTGGCACCGAGGACGTTGGAGTTGTTATATTGGAATCACTCGTACATTCCGAAGTGAATCCAACTCATAGGTTCTCGTTGCGAAGGTGGCCGTTGAAGAATGTGACAATTGATGGGGTTAATTTGCATGAGCATGAGCGACGACACATCCAAATCCAACAGGAGCTCCAAGCAAACATTCGGCCACGTAAAGGCCTACGGAAGTACGATACATTGGCACGTCCTACTCCGTCTGCAAATGAGTGTAAACGTCAAAGGTTGCTCTGTGAGGAGTCTATTAGAGAAGTTGCCACAAAGGATTGTTGTGTACATCGTTGTTGCCAATTGTTCCCAAGGGATAAATTGAAGGCCATCCGCGAGGAAATGTGGCTTGGAGATTTCCGTCTAAGATCCACCAAAAAGCTTGATGTCCATAGGGCGATACATGTGAACGGAGCGGGTCGAAAGGTCATCACCCTTGAGAGCATAGACGTGTGTTGTACGGCATGGTACACCATTCACGGTGTGTCGAAAGCGGAATTTTATAGACAAGCCGCGTATGCCAAGGAAGGACGCCGGTCCCGTCACCATGGGAATACGGGCTTAAAGAAACCAAGGGAAGCAACGAGACAAACAACAACCACTCTGGCAACCATCATTGTCCCCCTTGCCGATGCAATGCCGCACAAAACACGCACATTCTCAACCGGTGAAAAGGTTGTGGAGAAGGTTCTTCCTACAGGCACGAAATGGAAAGACATATTGTTGGACGTAAACGCAGTTGGCGAGAAGGCTGGGTTGGACCCTATTTTGTTGTCGAAACTGAATGCAATAAAAAAATCTCACTTTAGCGAATACATCACAAAAAGACGAGGCGACAAATTTGCCCGTTGTTCCAAATGCGAGAAGTTGAAACGCCTTCGAGATGCACACACGATGGGGACAGAGTCCTATGCCGCACATCAAATGAACTATTTCAAGCATGTGAACATGCAAGAGGCACACCGTAATGATTACTACACAAATAGAGCTTTGTCCATCTCTAGGCCTTTGGAGGTCCTTACAATCATCCATGACAAAATGGACCATGCCAAAACAACCTCACCATGTTTTGCAAATCGAATCAAAACCACGGACGGCCTTTTTAAGCTTCCTGTATCGGTTACAGGTGATTTCGATAACAATTGCATTACATTACCTAAACACAAATTTGTGCTTTTAGGTTTGTACTTGGGGCCATAGATGTACACCATGTGAATTTTTTGGTGTTATAGTTGAATATTAAACCATTGGGTTGGCTTTGCAGGGATGATTGCACATGGACACGGTGATGTCAAGTATGCTCATTATGCTCTTGATTTGTATCCGGCGGATTCAAACCACACAATAGGATCATTTGCAAAGCTTTTACGTGATTTGGAGAAACCGCCGTCCTATTCATCAAGATTGTTATTTGAAAACTCGGGATCAACACCTCTATATGAAGCGGTCTTGGATGGAAGAGATGTATGCGTGCACTCCTTGCCGGAGCCACCAAGTGAAGATGTGATAGCCAAGAATTTGCCCCCAACTCTACGTGTCCAATTGGACAATTGTGCGAAGGACAATAAAAGTAGATATGTTTTTGCATATTGGTCGTTGTTGGTTGCGAAAGGCATTTTCAAGGAGGTTTTTGTGTCCTTTCTATTGGTAGGCCACACGCACGACGATATCGATGCATCTTTTGGGCGTTGGAGCATGAAGTTGCGCGAGGAGGATTTTCCAACAATCCCATTGTTGATGAAGTCGTACATGGATTTGGAGAACATTCCCGTCATCCCCCATATGATCGAGGAGGTTCCCGACTTCAAGGCATTTATAGAACCGTATATTCGAAGCGGAGCTCACCGATTGATCGGACATACGAAGGCACAACAATTTCGGTTCTACGTGCGTGACGATGGTGTCCCCGCCATGCAATACAAGTTGTTGTGCACGTCACAAGACTGGAGCCCGCCGGAGGGTCTCCTTGTATGGCGTGTTGATGGGGAGGGAAGGACGATGTTGCCTGACGGAGAGCCTAAGCCTTGCAAACCAATACCCATGAAGAATTTGGAGGACATTTGTAAAGGCATATCAGGCTTCATACAATATTGGGAGAGTTTGAGGGTAGCGGATGTTGGTGGATCGTGTTGGCTTCGTTACGGAAGTTGGATACAATATTGGACACGTGTTCGTGGCGCTTTGGCAAACCTTCATCAAGATACACCCCTTACTTTAAGGCATGGGTTTTGGCCACAAACACGTGTCAACGTACAAGTTTCGGAGGCTAGTCTTTTGGGAAATGGAGAGGTTCGAGAGGAGTTTGATGTGGACGACCATTACGTGGGACCTGCTAGTAGTCGTCCGCCACCATCTTTCCGCATTGCAGTGGATTGTCATGAAGGTTATATGCTCATTTTGCGTCCTGGAGATGAGACATATGCAAAGCCAGTGTGGGTGGCAAGAGCTTTGTCCAAACCAAATTTTGTAACTTCCAGCCCTCATTTTCGACAAATACAAGTAGAGTACTACCGACCGACAGCACGGAATGAAGATGTTGTTCGGCATTATACAGGCTGGGATACAAACCCTAACTTTCGGTGGAAGGTGGATTCTGAGCACGGTCCATCTTGGGTAGATACAGATTCCATATTCATAGCATGGAAACCACGGAAAAATCATAGTGGATCAGTGTCCATCCCTCAAAAGTACATAACTTTTGCAAAAGACAACCTTGCTCGGATCGCAGAAGAAGCAACCCACGTTGAATGAGAAGTTGGTAGGATTGTGTTAGCATGATTATAGGAGCAACTGTAATTCGACGAATATATATTACTCATATGTGTGCTCCTCAAACTTGGGGCAAAGTTTGGGTAGAACTTGCGAATGCTATATTGTTTGGGGTTGGATGAATATCCATTTACTATATTTCAATACAGTTGTGAAGTTCATTTTTTTATTAAGTTTGGGACTAAATTTTCCATTGAAGAAAAATGCATTTATTGCATGTACTTTGTATGTTGCAATGTCTATATTTTATTGACCATGCTAATAATAGAAATCATTTTATATGTTTCTTGGGTGAAACTAGTTTGGAGTGCTCTACCCAAAGTGTTTTTGTTGATGAAGTTGGTGTTCAGTGCTCTACCATATGTGCTTATGTCCACACCCCATAGATTTGGGATATTAGAACATATAATATATTTGAGATTGTTCGCAATATAGTTTCGGAACACGGAATGTTGTTTGATCCATATATTAATTTGAGACTAGAGAAAGTCTCAATTTAACGAATATAGTGTTTAGTAAGAATATTGTGAATAGTGTTGGTATTTACAATGATAGTGTTGCTATATATAATATTTTTAGGGAATAATGTTGGGATGAATAGTATTCTTGTGACTAATCCAAGGATAAGTTATAGTTCCTGCGCACAGTGCCGGGAGTATAACTCCACCCAAATTTCCAAGTTTAGCATGAATGTATGAATAGTAAATGAACATTCTTAGTTTATCCAGGGACTCACTGAACATGACTGACATATACCAAGGTCATGGAATTGTCCCACATGGCTGAATAAAGTTATGCCTACTAAAACTTACTTTTTTTTAATTGGAGACCCACACTAAATAAAGTACCAAATAGGTGGTCTAATATTTATGATTGCAAATGACCACAAGTGAACTTTAGTCTTCAGGCAAACATGATTTGTAACTTGATCTCATTTGGCAAGGCTATAACTCACTTAACCTTTTGCAATCAATAAAAGCATGAGTCCTAGGCAATTGACCTACATCAATGAAAACTCATCCTGTATAATTGGAAGATTTACATTATTTTTCCATCAATGTGGAATGATTGCATAGGACTTGTATGCTAGTAGTGAAACTAGGTTCAAGAGGCTCAGGAAATTCCATCTTCACATTTGAAATTGGTGAAAAGCTCAAAAGAAAAGGTCCCATCATGACGACTAATTTGTTAAGTTCAATTGCGACCAAGTTGTAGAAAAGTATACATTGGAAACAGGAGGAGGGAAAATAACCTACAACGAAGCAGTGTAATTGAGATCAAGGAATTTGCTTGGATCTGTGAAAGCTCATTGAGAGAAGGGGCCTTTTTCCAATGTCAAACTGTGACACTACAATTATTCCAACATTCCAATGACATGTACGATTGTCAACTTCCATGACTGATATATTGTACATGAACCCAATATTAATATCTAGATGCAGAAGGCACCTGTAAATACTTAGTAAAAAGATGCCAGGAAATCGACATGTGCAGAATACTCACAGTCAAGACAGGCCGGACAAGCTGGAAAAAGGAACGATTCCAAATTGACTACTACACTGATAATGATAAACCATGTGGGCATATGTATGTTGTGACTTACCCTTCACATCTCTATAGTGCGCTCCACAGTATACACCATCACCCATGAAAATAGTGTGGAATGTAACTTGTACTTGAATTTTCAACCATGGTCTATGATATTCTCGGTCCTTCACTTCTAGTTGTGGGTAAGGTATCAACTGAAAGCAATTGAGAATGCAATTCCAAAGAGATTAAACTCATTTTTTAAGTTCAAGAATGGAGGGAGAAAACATCAAAAATTGTCATGAAGAGCATCTTGTCTTTGAATTTTACCTTAGACTACTAGTCATTGCACCCAAATGGCTAAGAGGTAGGAGACGATCTTGGCTAGAGAATGAGAATTTCTACAAGATAGACTAATTGTTTGTGGAAAAACAAGTAAGATTTGAAGGAGATGTCATCACTTAAAACAACTAGAGGAGTTTCATGCAAGTAGATGCATCTAGTTTTTGAATGGTCATTGCAACCCAAATGCCTAAAATTTTGGAGACAATCTTGGAATCTCCAAAAAAAAGATACGGAATTCTACAAGATAGACTAATTGTTTGTGAAAAAAAGCAAGATTTATAGGAGATATCATTATTGGAAGCAGCTTTGAACCCGATGTTTTGTAGTGTGCGTTGATAAATAGTGTGCACCCAATGTTTTTGGTGTGGATATCTCGTTTGTAGTGTGACCCACAATGTTTACTATATTCATTGCATTGGTTGGGTGGGGTATACCTCTTCACTGTTACAGTCCAAACTAAGTTTGACTTTGTTATAACACCCAATCTAATTTTCTCACATGGTTTGATGACATCATGAAGAATTTTGTACCATCATGATATGTGTGTACAAGGCATGTGGACCTATGTGGGCACTTTTTCCTCCACATACAATTTTGACCGTTGATTCTTATTGGGAATCATCTCATTGCAAATCACAAAGAATGTTTCAAGTTTCAAGTTTCAAAATTGGAGTTGACATGCAAAACACATTAAAGATCAAAGTTAGGGTTCCATGTCCAATGAACAATAAGTACACTAAGTTGTCATGTTAATCTAGGCCATAGTAATTCTTTGTAACCCATATTAATTGTCATAATGAGAATTAATGTGGGCACATTAGTTTTTAACCCATACCAAATCCCTAGGATTACAAGTAATGATTGTACACCACATCAATTGTTTTTGTAGGAATTGATGTGGGTGACTATTTTAGATTATGCTAATTTTATCAATGAAATATTGCTCAAGCAAGCGATCGTAAGTCTCCAAGAAGACTTTGGAAAAGACCAACACCTTGGACCCACATTATTTTCATCTTGACAGGAGAATTAGAGCGACCCACATCGATTTATTCCACAATAATTTTCCACGCACACTAATAAGAAATTACAGTGTACTTACTAAGGTATAAATTAAGAAAATCCCTCATGGACAAGGTTAATTCAAGTGATGACAATCTCCCCACTTGACCTCCAATAAATGTTCACAAATTCACAACACTAACCAAGGGGAGGCGAAAAACTCTAATTCCTATGCAAAACTATGATATTCCTAGTCTTTTCTACAAATGAAACCCCACATTGGGATCCAAAGACCCAAACTACACTAAATACTATATATAGTGCCATTTATTATTTGGAATTATGCAATGCTATCACTATTTATTGTGTACCTCATTTCTTTGCCAATAATGGTCAAATTGGTAGTTTGGACAACATGAAACTTTAACATCTTTGCTTGGTTAAAAATCATAGTAGTTGTAAAAAGATTATATAGCATGATTCGTGTAACTCCAAATAGTAAGTGACACTTAAATACAACAAGTGGTGTAGTATAGTGAGGTTTGATTGGGGATGAATCAACAACTACATTGTTTTGTCTAATTAGTGTAGGCCACACTAATTCTCAATTACCCACACTATTTTTCATTATAATTGGAAGTGGCCCACTATAATTTCCAGAATGAGAAATTAGTGTGGGTTTCTTCGTTTGCATATTTGGATGAACACTCTTGAAAAACACAACAAGTACTACGGAATTACTAATGCTAACCAAGGCAAGCAACATAAAATTAATGCGGGCCACACTAAATTTCAACCCACATGAATTACCCACCCACACTAATTAGACGAAACAGTGTAGCTTATGGAAGGCAGGTTTTTACTGACCCCCCTCCCGCAGGTGTTGTGAAACAAAGTCGAGGCAGCACATTGAAATGAAAGAGTGCATGCAAACCAATCATTGGACAAGTTTTCATCATGGTCTACATAGCTAGTGCCCATGCCCATGCCCATGCAAGCCATAGCCATGGACTCATACCCCATGCAGTCAAACCAAAAGTTGCGGGAGTCCTTTCCAGGAGACCCGAAAATGCTGACCAACAGTAGAAAGTGTTGTCTAAAGTTTCTGGCTGCAACGGCCACTAAGACGACTAGCGCCATCTTCAGCCTGAGTCTCTTCTGGTCTCCAGTCTCTTCAACATGCAAAATCCCTTGTCACAGCCACCCTCCGCCCGCGTGAGCCAATCTGCACTCATGACTTTGACATTCAATGTTATTCCTTTCCTTGGCTTCTTCATACAAAGCTCTCTTTGTCCTCCCACAAAACATCAACCCCCGCCCCAACAGATTCATCTCCAGAACCTGCTTCACCACGTGAGTGCAAGCTAGGACAGTCTGGTGCTTGCAATATTGGAGAGTCTAGCTAGCGGCTCCCCCTGCATCTTACATTCACGTTGACACTTAATTAAGGCCTTACACGGTTGCCTTCATTTGGATGTAGTCTCAATCTTCAGCCCTAGTAGTGTAGTGACATCATAAGCAGCTTGTGCATTTTCATCTCTGGAGCTGTTCTAGAAACTGCTAGCGAATGTGTGCAGGCCAGCAAATTGAATTTCAGTACTACACTCCCTTCGAATTCCACTCAACAGTAGATTGTCAACACGTACCAAGTCCAGAAAGTCGCAGGTGGTGGGAGTGATCGATTTGCAGAAGAGGGACAAGCATGGGTTTGCAGGTGCCCGCAGTAGCAAGTAGTGTTGAGGGTAGCAGCATGACCCACACTCCCAATGCCGTGGGGAGCTTATGTCAGCAGCACAAGGAGACGGAGGGAAATGCGGACCCCTTGAATTGGGCTCGCGCGGCGGCCGCCATGCGAGGCAGCCATTTGGAGGAGGTGAAGCAAATGGTCGCGACGTACTACCAATCCTCCCGGGTGGCCATCGAGGGGGTGAACCTCACCGTGGCTCAAGTGGCCGCCGTGGCTCGCAGGCCGGAAGTGAGCGTGGTGTTGGACGCGGAGAATGCCAAAGCCAGAGTGGACGAGAGCTCGGACTGGGTGCTCAACAAGATCATGAACGGAGGCGACATCTACGGCGTCACCACGGGCTTCGGAGCCACGTCGCATCGCCGCACCCAACAGGGAGTGCAGCTCCAAAGGGAGCTCATCAGGTTCTTGAATGCGGGGGTGGTGGGATCCAAGGGGAACTCCTTGCCCACCGCCACCACGAGAGCCGCCATGCTCGTGCGAACCAACACGCTGATGCAAGGCTACTCCGGCATCAGGTGGGAGATTTTGGAAGCCATGGAGAAGCTGCTCAACGCCCGCGTCACTCCCAAGTTGCCATTGCGCGGAACCGTGACGGCCTCCGGGGACCTCGTCCCCTTGTCCTACATCGCGGGCCTGCTGACGGCCAGACCCAATTCGAGAGCCGTCACGGAGGACGGCCGCGAAGTCTCGGCCCGGGAAGCCTTGAGCCTCGCGGGAGTCGCGGAACCGTTCGAGTTGCAGCCCAAGGAGGGGTTGGCACTCGTGAACGGGACCGCCGTGGGCTCCGCGTTGGCCTCCACCGTGTGCTTCGACGCCAACGTGTTGGTGTTGTTGGCGGAAGTGTTGTCCGCGTTGTTTTGCGAGGTCATGCAAGGGAAGCCCGAATTCGCCGACCCGCTCACCCACAAACTGAAGCACCACCCGGGCCAAATGGAGGCGGCCGCCATCATGGAGTGGGTGTTGGACGGCAGCGAGTTCATGAAGGCCGCCGCCAAGTTGAACGAGACGGACCCGTTGAAGAAGCCCAAGCAGGACAGGTACGCTCTACGAACCTCGCCCCAATGGTTGGGACCTCAAGTGGAGGCCATCCGCAATGCGACGCACGCCATCGAGAGGGAGATCAACTCCGTGAACGACAACCCCATCATCGATGCCGCCGGCGACCGCGCCCTTCACGGAGGCAACTTCCAAGGCACCCCCATCGGCGTGTCCATGGACAACTTGCGTTTGGCGGTGGCCGCCATCGGCAAGCTCATGTTCGCACAATTCTCCGAGCTCGTCAACGACTACTACAACAACGGGTTGCCTTCCAATCTCAGCAGAGGGCCTGACCCCAGCCTCGACTACGGCATGAAGGGCGCGGAGATCGCCATGGCCTCCTACCTCTCGGAGCTCAACTACTTGGCCAACCCCGTCACCACCCACGTGCAAAGCGCGGAGCAACATAACCAAGACGTGAACTCGTTGGGCTTGGTGTCCGCGAGGAAGACCGAGGAGGCCGTGGAGATCCTCAAGCTCATGAGCTCCACCTTCCTCGTGGGCTTGTGCCAAGCGGTGGACCTCCGCCATGTGGAGGACACCATGCTCGACGCAGTCAAACAAGCGGTGTCTCAAGTGGCGAGGAAGACGTTGTTCGTCGGCCGCGACGGCGTCCTGCTCCCTTCTCGATTTTGCGAGAAGGACCTCATGTTGGTGGTGGAACGCCAGCCTGTGTTCACCTACATCGACGACGCCGCCAGCCACACGTACCCCTTGATGCAAAAGTTGCGCGAGGTGTTGGTGGACCACGCCCTCAAGAGCTCCAAGGTCGAGAGCTCTCAAGCTATCTTGGAAACGATCCCCGTGTTCGAAGCCCGATTGAAGGAGCGTTTGGAGGCCGTGGTGCCTGCGGTGCGGGAGGCCTACGACAACAAGGGCGTCTCGTCCGTGCCCAACGTGATTCGGGATTGCAGGTCGTACCCCCTGTACCGGTTCGTCAGGGCGGAGCTCGGAACGCAGCTGCTCTCCGGCTTGAGAACCGTTTCCCCCGGGCAAGAGATCGAGAAGGTGTTTGATGCCATATCCGAGGGCAAATTGGTGGCTCCCCTCCTCGAATGCGTCCAGGGGTGGACCGGGGCACCTGGCCCATTTCCTGCGCGATCGTGCTAGAACCCAAGTTCACGATTTGAATTCCTTTTCATGCATCCGCCGCAAAATACTGTAGAAGAGAATCAGGCATTGCTCAGTGAACCCCATTCGCAAGAAACAACATGGCCAATGGGTATCCGCACGTAGCCATGCAGCCTAAGCAAAAACGAAGCCCGTGCCAATAGCCCAATCAACTCGAGCCCACACGTACGCACACTTTAGGACATTCTTTTGGGGAGGCCTCTTAGGATCAACCCTGCTATTTGCAGAAAATTGACCCGGTGGATGGCTATGGCCTTCACAAACTGAATCTCCAGGTTTGATTGCTAGGACTTCAAGCACTCTTCATACTACCAACCCATTCATTCATTGAGGATTGCAAAGCATCCCCACCTCGGTAGGTTGCCATTCATTTGTACATACATTCATTATTCCACATTGGAATCGAATTGAAATCACTTCCAGATATTTCAAAATGTCATACACGAATTTTGGGTCATGGTGTACTCTTCTGCATATTGACATGCACCGAATGTCATCGATATATATTGTACCTGCATGTATTATATTTACAACATCGTTTATACAGTGTTGCCTAAATCCACTAATTGCACACTGAAAATAACAAGATGCATCCACAAACACCAATGGCATTTTTGGTGTAATCCATGAAGTTTCTCGTTGTGTTGAAGTGTAGATCTTACATTGGAACTCATGACAAGGATGAGAATCTTACCAGTTATTTGGAAGAGTATGATGCATTTAGCCTGTGGAGTACGACTTTAACCAATGCTACACTAAATATGGTATTTAGTGTCATATGGCATTTTTTGTGACTATGGCAACTTTTCAGATGACACTGCTTATGAATAAGTGAACAAATGTGCTCATGGATGACAGATGAGTTCATCCAGTGGCCAAAAACTTATCCATGTGTAATGCAAGCTTGCAAGGTCACCTGTGGTTCGGTATAAAGTATTGAGCGGTTTTTTGTGTCTATCTAGATGAACTACAGGCTTGCAAGGGAGGGATTCATGAAGAAGTTTGAGGAATCGTCGAACGTAAGACCTCGTGAAACATTGGAGTGATAGCCTGCTGTCGTTTGCTTTTTGTCTCTCTTCTGTTGAGTTTTTGCCATCTCATGCTGTCTTCAGGTGACAGTGCCGAAAGGAAATCTTTGCCAAGTCAATTCAGAGTTTATGAATGGCAATCCACCCGATATGGTGTATAATATTCTCATCGATCCTGCAAACAAACGGGTCTTTCAGGAACATTGAGGTATTCTCTATCATGGAGGTTCAATTTTTTGGTTGATATTTTTTGAACTTTTCTGATTGCAGTACGTCTTGGATTGATGATGCCAGAGGAACTTACAGAAGGACAACAAATTTAAACATTCATACCCAATCTAGGTTCGGAGGTTCGGTACTTTTAAGCTGTGAACTTGCAGAAAGGCCAAAGATTTGAATCACCATACCTTGGTCAAGACGAAACCCTAGGGATCTTCTTATTTATTAATCGGAGGGCTGAATGCAACAATTCGAACTGCCCTGCCATGTGGTTTAGTTACACACTTGATTTGGCTTCCCTGCGTTTGAGCAGATTCAGAAGTTGTCAAGCTGTTCAACTTTGACCTTACTACTTGCAACTTCAAAGAATTCAAAGATCTCGGTGGTTATGATCTCACTCGCACTACCAGCTGATGATTTCTTCTATCATGGGGTGACAGAAAAGATTATCAATGGGAAACCTAACATGGTTCTGTTTGGTCATGAAACATCAATGCACAAAACAATCCCAAGAATGATCACCCTTCCTATTAATAGACACTTCACGGATTTTAGGTTAAATGGGATTATCAACTAAAATGAGCCAATTGGGCCATTATGAGACAATCCTTTTGTCACAGTTGATGAGATCTTCCATATTACAATTGATTAATTGCATGGTTTTATAAACATGTGTGAGTGTATTGGAATGGTTGAGTTGTATTTTGAGAACCCTCAACGGGTATTCTCTCATACCAACTAGCAATCATTACGTTCCCAGCACGTTCCCTACATTAAATTCAGCGGACCAATTGGCTCATTTTAGTTGATAAGGCCATTTAATGAGAACACTAAAGAAATACCCTAAACATGATATTTAGTGTCACCAATTCTACTTGTCTTGCTCAATACTAAAAGTAAATTGCGGCATATTAGTGTCATTAACACCGAATGTTAACCCAACATTATTTGTCATTCCTTGTAATTTTTTGGGGGATTATAGATTTACAGTGTTGCAATTATTCTCACTTACCAAGTGAATTTTCATCCAAATTGCAATCCTCCATGACAATATTTCATCACAAGTTGCTGACATGAGAAGGTAGGGTATTAGCCAATGGATGAACTACTCATCAGCGATGACAATATTTGTTCACTTATTCAAAAGAAGTGTCACCCGAAAAGTTACCAAAGCGACATAAAGTACCATATGGCACTAAATATCATATTTAGTATAGTACTCTCCAGTCTGAAAGTCAAGATCAATTTTGTGATAGAAATGAGCAAAAATTCAATTGGAAATTATATGCAAGCCTAACCCAAATAACTCCAATCTCCACTTTTCTTGTGGCTAGGGATTTGTGGTGTCTCCATACTGTAAACTCATCCATTGGACCATCAGCAAGGTCAAAATGCAACGAGCTATTTTACGGTATGAAAATAACAAATTTAAGATAATTAGACTTTGAAATTAACAATCAAGGACCTCGAGTTAGTCACCTAAATTTCAAGTGGAATGAATCCACCCTCAACATTGTAGGGAACTTCTTATTACTAGAACCCCTTCATCCACTATGGAAGAGTTTACAAAGACGCCACAAACTCAAAACTTTTTCTTGTAGGCCTCAAGCTCATCTTCTAATTAAATTTCTCCTCTTAAATATCCCCAATCCTTTATAGATCTATCCAAAATGTTAGGCTTCTGCTTCTTACTAATCTTTTGTAGTAGTCCATCCAAAATAGATGATGATGAAGCCTACAAAGCTGACTTGCATATTGATGCCTGGGCAGCTCAACTCTTGGAAAGACTGTGAATGACATCTCGCAATTCACAGACTTCCTCTACAACAACAAACACATCCTTCACCAATACACTATCAAGATGACATTCCTAGGCAATCGACTGGCAACGGTGAAAGAACAATGCAAATCTACCTATCGGGTAGGTTTGTAGATCTTGCAGTGACATAGGAGAAGTTTTCATCCATGCCAAACAAATGCCCAAGGCTCATATGCTTGTAATGATACAACACAAAAACATGCTTCATTAAGAATAATGCTGGAAATTTCAAACAATGCAGACCGCAAAGAAGAACCCATTCCTTATTAAAAGGGGAAAGTCATAATAAATTTAATTTCCACAAATATCCATTGATGGCACACTATAAGCAGATGAGACTTGAGTGACTTGTCTTGTGTATGTGAAAAATTGTCTTGCATCACTAAAACATGAAAAACTCTACCATTATCATAGGATTGAAAGAAACTTCATCAACGCAAGGCAAGTTGCCTAGGTCTCCTGTGCTTCTAGTGGCAGCAACCAACACAATTCTATTAGATTTATTCTCAAAGCATTGAAAAGCACATTTAGACAGATCCAAAGTACAAATATTGTTGTCAGCTGCTCATACTACCATTTCTAAATAATGCTGGAAGGATGAACCAGAAACATACAAGTGTGTCTTCACAAATAAACAAAAGATGTATACCGATTATGGATCTATATGTGAAGAGTTGAGCACACTTCTAAGGATCAGAGGTGATATAAATTTTCAACTTTTCCAAGAATGCCAAAAGTATATCGGGTAATAACGCCTCCTTATTTGTGTTGATAATTATTCTCACCACGTTTTGATTCAAATTCAACGGATCACAGATTTAGCATACCGTAGTTTTAAGTGCTTTGAGAATTTGCACGCAACGAAGTCAATTCAAACATAGCTACTCAAACCTAAATGACTGCCTTGATAACTAGGGACCCTGCAATTTCACAATACCACTCAGCGCTTCAGGAACTCCACTGAAGTACCACCAACTCAAACTTACCTTAGGAATCTCTACACCAACTTCTGGTCAAATCATTACCAATTTTCCACTAATTCCTCCCGTCGAAGAATCAGGCAGAAAAACCATGCTCATCGTCTCCTGATCCAATTGAACGTATTAACCTTCACCTCCCAATCTCAACTTCCCAATTTGAGACCTCTCACAATCAAGCCGGTCTGACTCAAAAACCAAACCAGAAGTTCATACACTTTCTCCACCATCCGCATCCATAATAATCCACCACCTCTCACTCCACACATAAACACTAAGAAACTCATTTTTGCGGAGGACACCACTTTCATGGTCATCTCTCGCTACAAGTAGATCATGCACTCAGTAGTGCATCATGATTGATGTTGAAAAGAACTTCGAAACAAGATGGTTTTTTATGGGTCAGTTCATGCGAGCTGAAAGGATCCCTTTGACTCCAAGCTTAACAGGTGAAATGTTGAATCCTAAAGTCTTTGCTCGATGCTTCAAGACGCACAGGAGATTTATTTTGCCGTTCTTCAGCCAATGCCTCAGCGTGTAGCTGGAGCATGACGTCCAATTACGTCTGCAGCTCATCATGAACCAAATGACTCGGAGTTCAGACGGCCTCTACATCTGTGTTGAAGAGACACCGCTCTTTGTAAATGGTTACTACAATCCATTACAGAGAGAATGCCGCTGAACAGAATCAAGAAGTACTCAATAGGTAATGGTAAGAGCTCTGAGGCAACCTATAGATTCCTTGAAGAATTGGTGTTCTTTCTAAGTGGTTACAATCAACTGTGTCAATCGGCATCTTGACAGAGTGAAATTTTCAGGTGAATCTATCAATCCAATAACTGAATAGCAGGCTCTCTCAATTATCCCTAAATTACTTCCCGACGACGAGCGTCCACTTCTGGATGTTGTATCGAGCGCCCTTGGTACCAACAAGCTTCTGGTACACAGTGTCTACGAGGGCGTATCCCTTCTGCCCAAGAAACACTCCAGTGCCAGCCACCACTGCCAACTGCCTGTCACTTGTGGCGTTGAAAGATGGGCGTTGTCCGAGAATCTGGAAACAACACCAAATGTCATCGACATGTAAGTAATTAAGCAACTCCTCCACCAAGAACCAAAACGTCATGAAATTTTCATACCTAATTATATTGCAGCGGAGCCTCGTTACACTTCAAAGTCCAGCTGAGACAGATATAGTGGACCCAATGATGAGACGAATGGCATATGCAATTTTGAAATAAATGCTTGGGGAGTACTTTTTTTTCTGGGTGGATTTGTTGCTCAATTTGATTCAACATTTTACCTCGTAGGTGGTCTCGATCAGATCTCCGGGCTGGTCGATGATGACGGTGACCTCAGCGCGGTACTTCTGGCCTCCATCGAGCACATACAGGCCCTGGAACTTGCCCAGCTGCTTAGATTTGGGGTTGGCCGTCTCGGTGATGATATTGTCCACCACAACCAACGCACCCGGCTTCAGCTCGCTCGTTTCTCCGCCACGCCCGGCCACGATGTAACCCGTCGCATCGGAGCCTGTGTTGATCGCTTCGTGGACGAAGAACGTCACGTTATGGGTGTGCTTGTGCTCGAGGAGCTGTCGGCCTGCGGCCACCCCGCTGCCGGCCATACAAAGCACCAGCATCCCCCATGCTGCCAGGAAGCTGAAGTTCTGGCCCATTGCCATCGCCTTGGCCATAGCGCAGGATTTCACACTGCAGGCTGCTTACAGATCCCGACTCGAGCGTTGAAATTATGTAAACCGATTTCCTTGCAAGAGAGGATCTTTGGAGGACACTGCCAAGTCGATGTCACAGATTGATCAGATCTGGGAGATGAAGAGACTGCGATCTTAACTGTGTAGTTGTGCTGTGTTGTATTGAATATAGAGATGATGCCGCCGAGCATTTATAGTGGAGGAGCAAAAACGAGTGACAGAAACTGGACCGGCGTTTTCGGCCTGTCCTGCAGTACTCACATCCCGTCAAGTCCCGGCTTCGCAGTCGCATCCGGCACCGGTGGACCTGGACAAATTCCATCAACACGAGTTGTTTTGTGAAAAGGCACCTTGGGAGGTGTTTGTAGAAAGTAAAGCATGTCTCTTCTTGCTCTCTCCGATGGATGTAGGTTAGGTCCTGATGACTGCCGCGTGGTAGACTTTTCCCCGCCGCACATTGCGTGTCTTAGCCCTCTGACAGCAGCTACATCTCGGGTTGCATCAGCATTTAAGTCAACTTCTTTGTACATTTTTAAAAACTCAAACTACCCAAGACTCTCTCGATTAAACTGAGTCCGTCAACTGTGGTGCAAATTCCTTCGACCGTAACGTAAATGTGTGTAAGCAGCCGCCTGTAATATGCCCTTTATGTTGAATGCTCCTGAAAATCAACGCAAAGGAAACCATATTTATGAAATTTGAGATCAAATACGGCTATAGATGTCCTATAAAGAACATTAATGGATCTAATCTTAATCTACGAACGCTCTGAAAGACCGTACCTTGGTCTTATTTACTATAAGATCAACGAGTGTCATAATTTGATATATTAGCAAGCTCCTCGTACTCTTTCTGCATCAAAGCATGCCATAAGGGCTGTCAGAAATAGCGACAATTCACGCCGGTGGCAACATTGGAGTTGTCTTTCTTTCATAATTTTTTTTCTTTAGTGTCAAGTTCAATACAGTATGATCAAAAGGTGAACTCACTCTCTCCTCATCCGAAGAGCATTGGTCTGCCCTCGCAGCAAGACGCAGCCAAAATGGAGCATTGAAAGCTAAGACGTTCTCAGCCACTACCTGTGCCATCTGTGACCCCAAAACAACACATAAAACAGAGATTTGGCCTAAAGGATGGTGCAACATGTCTTCCTACTGCTTCTTGATGGGCACAGTTCTTCGCTGTTAAACCTGCCAAAGGCAATGTGCAATCCCAGGGTTCGTGTGTGGCACTCACATTTTCAAATTCAGTTTCTCGCAGGTTGTCAATAAGGCGATCGATCTCTATAGCCTTTCTGAATGCTATCTCGGTTTCAGCGCCAAAACTTGCTGCAATGTGCAACATTGGCTTCCTGCTAAACCCCCAGAAACCATCCCCGTATTCAATTAAGAATTAACACCAGATAATTAGTTGACAA
Organism: Polytrichum commune; assembly: GCA_950295325.1. Taxonomy (NCBI): domain Eukaryota; kingdom Viridiplantae; phylum Streptophyta; class Polytrichopsida; order Polytrichales; family Polytrichaceae; genus Polytrichum; species Polytrichum commune. The sequence continues at coordinate 52,091,949 of OX485807.1, forward strand.
CACATATGCCAGATTGAGAAAGTTATGCCAGATTTGTGATGGTAATCTTTCATATAGAAGGCTTTGATGGTAAACAAAAAATGCATGAATGCAAGGATTCTTGTTCTCAAATTCACAATGAGTAGATTGCCCAGTTAAGTGAGACAACAATCATAGAATGCCACCAAACCTGGAGATAGAGACACCAGAGATTGGGACCAGAAATCGTCGCCCAAAACCACAAGCACCCAATCCACAGTTTGGCCTGCTCCATGCCTTCCCCATCCCCCACTTCTCAGTGCCCCACCTCCTTCTTCTACTTGAGTCAAATAAAATAAAATCTAAAACCTAAAATTCAAGGTGGATCAACCTTCAACAAGCTCCACAAGGCAAAGACAATTTTAGTGTAAGAGCTCTCATTGGGAGCATGAATTACCAACTCTCACAACAGGAGCTTATCTCAAATTTCAATGGTTTGGAAATTATGCAACATCATCCCTCAGACTTCCGAAACTATTTGATATTCTCTCACTCCCTGGCTCCACATTGAGCTATTTGACATCGTCGGGCCAGTGCTACATTGCAATTTGTTTTACTTCACAAATTTCACGACCCATCTCATGCACATTCACCACTACGAAATTCCGAGGGGTAAGGTGACGCCATACCTGACCGCTCAACAACTCTCCCTACTACAACCGAAGTTGTGAGAGAGAGAGTAGCCATGGCCACTCTTCCTCACTTGAACAGCCTCTGTAGTCCACACCAGGGTTCGGGAGATTTTTGAGCTCAACCAGCTAAAATCAGTCCCTTCATAATTTCTACCGGTTTTTTTAGGATTTGATCGGTTGCAAACTTGTTGTCATAAATTTGGATCGGCCAATATCCTATATTTTTTTTCAAGTGCCGGTTAATTTCTTCTTCATTGTAATGACAACCGGCCAAAAACTCGGGCATTGATAAGTAAGTTGGTTTTCCAATTATATCTACAAACAACATACACCATTCAACAACAATGTCCAAAGAACATATCAACATACAACAATAATATGTAATGATATCAACATCCAACAAGAATGATCAACAATTTATCTGTAGCAGGATTTGAACCTAAAATAAGCCTTCAACCGGTTGATGGCCATGGATAAACTCTTCTATCATACCTAGATCTTAAAACCTCATATTAGATTTGAGGCCACAACATGATAAAAGAGTAACCTAACATACCATACTATATACAAAAATGAAATTCACCAACTGTTAGAGTCAAAATCAACAATATCATCTTCACCTTTAAGAGGAAAACGCCCTGAAAGGTATCTTTGTGGATGTGAAAACAACCACCTAAACTTTGTAGAGTTCCTTCATAAAGCTATGGCTTCCATTAGTACATTATCAAGATCACCACAAAGATCTTCCATAGACACACTCATAATACATTCTAAACGCTAGCCATCAACAATGAAATGCAATAATGAAGCAAAAGCATCATTAAGTTTCTTGTGACCTACACGGTTGAGAACCTCCCTCATTCAATATCCGCCCATACCCATAGGAGACCCAACTCATTTCAGCCATTTTCTGAGCCTGAGGGGCTAAATTTCCTACATTATCTCATATTGGTCGGTTGATTTCCTATACTCTTCATATTTAACTCAGTTATACGGCCGAAATCTCCCAAAAAAAATCGGTAATTTTGCAATTTCACTCAGCTAACTTACAACTAGCTGCCGGATCTCCCCGGTCATTGGTCCACACAGGAAAACCCTCCGAAGAATTCACACGAAGGTATCCTCAAAATTTCTTAGAATTCAGCACAACTCACAATCCAACTGCAATTTACATCTTGAAACATCCAAAACTTTATCAAAAATTTCAACCACTTCTTAAATGCACATCTCTGTAGTCCACACAAAAACCTGCAGAGTTATCATACGAAGAAAATTGCTCAATATCATACAGTAACAGAAAAATTTTGCACCGGGACCATCAAAAAGTTCAACAAAAGTTCAATAATTTTTGAATTCACACCTCTGGTACAGACAGACTCCGTACTCCACTCAAAAACCTCCCAAGCTATCACACAAAGAAACCTTCAAATTTCCCCAGAATCCAGCACAATTTACACCCCAGACACTTTTTTAACCTTTAAGAAACCAATATTTTATCAAAATTTTCCTATTTTTTTCAATACAAACCTCTGATACATGCGATGCCAACGTCGTGAGCTGCAAAGCAGCTCCTCCTTCGCCATAGCCGAAAAGCTCTATCGCGGGTTTCGGAAAAGAGCGCGGGTGTACCCGGCGTGGCATCCACAGGTCCTGGGCTCTATCCACACCTTGGCCGACACCTTGGCCCCTATTCACACTGGGTTAGAGTAGAGTATTAGCTTGATCCCTTGCAGTGTGGCCTGCCCATGGCATATGTGCATATAAATTACAAATACGAGGCTAAGATATAAGTGAAGCTAGGACATGAGCATGAGTATGAGCATGAGCTAGACTTGATTGAAAATTTGACAACAATGTGTCAAAGTAGGCTTTCCCCCAAGTAAACACAAACGTCACAAATTTAGTGAAGACGTGGAGGAGATTATGGACATAGAGGATGTTTGCATGCCTTAGTTTTGTAGGTGTTGGGTTTTTGAGTTGTTTAATAGATGCCTTTGCATTCATGCTCCTCATAGTATGAGCTTTCTTTTGAAATATTTCACTTATTAAAATGAGTACTTTGCCTATTATGCTTCAAACTGCTCGTAAAGCCAACTTTTGAACACCGAAATTTGTATGTATAAATATTTTTTGTTTAGGGTTGCTAATTTTCTTTTGGTGGGCACCTATGCACGTAGATCCTCAGGGCCTTATAATCGAGGGTCAAAACCCTATAACCCCTATAACGGAGGGGTTTGACATGAGCATGCTCATGTCAAGGCGTTCATGAAATAGCAACCCCCAACATATTAAGGCTAATGTGCATAGTGATATGTGCAGTTAGGTTGCCTTCGCAAATAAGTTGCCTCTAAAAATCCATGCAAAGTATTTTGTGTCAAAATCAAACTACAAACACTTTTTGTATGCATCGATGTAGTAACCACAATGACGTATTTACGTAAAATTATATTGGGAGACTTTGAGGGTAGCGGATGTTGGTGGATTGTGTTGGTGTCGTTACGGGAGTTGGATATAGTATTGAACACGTGTTTGTGGCGCCTTGGCAAACCTTCACCAAGATACCCCCCTTACTTTGAGGCATGAATTTTGGCCACAAACATGAAACACTATATTCGGTAATTGGAGACTTTTTGTTGATTTTGAGACTATTTAAGGACGTGGCTTTCACATTTGTAGGAAGGAAAACACTAAAAATATGCTATGTTCCCAATTTTGGAAACAAATAAGAGACTCAAATGCATGGAACTACACATTAAAAATAAGAAAATGGGATATATGAAAACATTTGCATATGGAAAATCAATATCATATTTATTGAATAGGGGTTGAAGTACAAAATGCAAGTGGAATATCCAATATTAGGCGAAAGTCCTAGAAACATAATTCCACAACTACATGTATGTTAATATAGCCTATACGTTCGGATCATGATTACGACTCACTACTTTTGCTTTTGCAATACTATTATTAGCATTTACGGCCGTTTCACGTTCTTTTGCTTTCATGGCCTCCATGGCTCTAAAGATCTCGGGTCCGCGGCTGTAACCTTGTTTATTTGTCGACCCCGAATATGTGCCATTTGCCCATATTTGCCGACCCCCTTCCGAATAAGTGGAATACGAATGCGTTTGGGAAACCGAACGTCTTGCACTCTTCCGTAGGGCCAAACAACGATCAGACTCGCAAGAAGCAGTCTTCAGTGTTCGCCTATCCAATGACGAAGTCGAGGATGAACGGCCCACATTCATGTGTATTGGGGTCTGAAACAATGACCATAAATACATATAATGACGTGGGTTAGTATAAGTTACGGATGGAAGTCCGAAAAACCCAAGAATATGAAATGCACTAATGCACGGAAATCATGAAGGAAAAACTTGAGAATGCCAATAATTGGGCACCTTGGCCTGCGGGGCGGTGGTTTGAGCTTCTGCGACATCGAGGGGGGCCACAAGCACAACAGGGACGCTCGTAAACGCCGGGACACCAATTTGGGGTTCATCCATACAAAGGCGTCTGGTCGACCGCGGGTTTCGAACGTGCTTCTCATTGCGGAGGGAGATGGAGATGGAGATGGAGCGTAATTGAGTTTTGCAACCTTTGGAGGAGGGCTATCGACAACTCCGTCTTCAAACCCCGAGTCTTTGGAGTAATCAACAGCAGAGGCAACATCGACGGCTGAAAATTGAAATAGTGAAGGCATTGAAATGTCGGTCACACCGATGGAAGGGGAGCTGGGGCCCGGTTTAGATGCACACATGCCATGGACGAGACTTTGGGATGCTTGGTGAGGCAACTAAGACACAAAAATACATTTACAAAATACGGGGAGAAATGTTAGATATAAACATGGAGAGTCCAAGTACAAACCCAAAAAGCAGTTCTCATATTAATTTATTGAGTTTGGCATAGCCGTACAACCTCCTAAATTCCTCATCTCTTGGACCTAGAGGCCTATTGCCAATGGGGTTGGAGAGGACAAAATCCGGGACACTTCCGGGGTGATAGGCAAGCCTCCTAATGTAGGGTCCTAGTTCATTCTCTAGAAAGTTGTCATTTCTATCACTCTCCCAAGGATCCGGGAATATGCAACTGCCCGGGGGATTGAGAATACTCTTTGCCGGGCTGTCGTCAATGAGGAGCGTGTTCTCCGGGGTGGGCCAACAACCGTGGGGCACCCCCTCCAACATAGGGACGCCCACCCAAAGGTACTTCCTCAGTACCTTTAGGAATTGAGGCCCTCGGCCTCCTCCGACCTTGGGTACAATGTTGCCATTACGGTCATAAAGGTCATCGCAGTGTTCTTGACCGAGAAGCAAGCATGGCATTGCGAGTTCTCGGAAAAGGAAACCGACGATGGCCTTCGTGTTGTCCATGAGCATAGAGCTCCAAATGATGACATGGGCCAAGCCAAGGACATCACGAAGGAAGCACCTCAACCCCGGCCGGGCCCGTACAACCTTCTTGTTAATGAGAGTATCGAACTGTCCGCCGTAATCCATGTCTTGTGGACTACGGAAGGGACCCTTCGACGCACTATTGGAGATATGCATGGAATGACAAAGCACCCCATTGAGGTCAAATATTATGAACGGTTTCCTCATGGGCCGGCTTGGTATTTCAGCGGGGTTGCGACATATCTCCGACGGACCCTGTGATGGAAAATACTATCTAGGTGAATGGTACTACCCATGAAAACCAATTGACAAGCATGCACAAACTCAACAAACAAGTATAAGGCAAAAAGAATACGAATACGCAGTTCAAAAAATTTGTATTAATGTGATTGGTTTAATACATTTCGCGAATAATTTACATTGTCACAAAAGGTCTCCCCTAAAACTAATTGAATCTATGCTGGCAAAATTGCATCCACCCGCCGGGCGAAGTCGAGCATCGAACTCGACAATATGCACACGCCACGAAGTTGGCAGACAAGGAAGTTTCGGACGCGCGTCCGTAACGTGGGAGGCAAGCTCAAAGGTGGATTACCTCTTCAGCGGAGAGGCCCTCGCCAGCAGTGCCTCCCTCACCAGGCCCCATCGTGGGCACAGGTTCCGGACGCGCGTCCGCAAAATTGTGCATGCTATCCTCCACCACCAAGGCGCCTCCAGCCGCTTGCGACCCCTGGGTATCGACATGAGGTTGATCTTCATCTGTGGTGTCTTGGCTGCCCCGCATATGTTCATCTTCTTGGCTGCCCCGCATATGTTCATCTTCTTGGTTGCCCCGCATATCTTCATCTTCTTGGCTGCCAATGGTTGTGATGTCTTCAATGACGCCTTTCTCGTGAGCACCTGCCGTATAACGTGCAGGTCTCTCCTCCTCTCGTACGGTATGAGAGGAGGGCTCTGGGTTGGCGGCAACCTGGGGAGAGGGCGGGACATACAAGGCGGGGGCTGGATAGGTATGCTCTGGTATGTACACCGTATGGCTACTAGACGGAGGCCGCATGAGAGTGGGAGGCATCGACATGCCGGCTTCGGGAGCTGCATACATTACTGGGGGTCTTGCTTGCAAGCTCTGCATGAGGCTCATAAATTGTTGGCTCTGGGCCAAGAATTGTTGATTTTGAGCCATGAGATCGGCGTGCCTTCGAGCAGACTCCAACCTAGCCTCCTCCATCTCAGCTTGGATGGCGGCCATCTTTTTGGCGTGCTCCTCGTTAGCTTCTCGAAGCCGTTGGTCAAGCTCTTCCTTCATTCTCTTCTCCAATTTCTCGTCCAATTCGGCCACAGACATCGGCTCTTTCTTCACCTTGCCAGGTTCAGAAGGCAACGCAGAGAGGGCATTGTACATCCTAACCTCATCCTCGTCTTCATCGGAGAGTTCCAAGACGGCGCCTTCAGGGTACTCGTTGTAAGGAGTCTTCTTCCTCTGTCGACGACTCTCACGGTATGAGGCGATATCCGGCCTCAAAATCAACTCCAGCACATCTCTACCCTCCACAGGTGGTAGCTCTGCCTGTTCAGAGCCCCCTCCAGATGAGGCTGTGCATCCGGCTTCTGTTGCAACGTCCACATCCTTCTCTGCCATAAGCCCAGCAGCACGCGATGGACCCGCAGTGGAAGGAAACCCAACTCGAGAAGTGGGAGTCCCAAAGGGAGAGGAAATAGGGGTAGGATGGACCCTTATTGGAGTGAAGTCTTCATGCGCCCCCTCTGTATCCATGCGGTCTTCGCCCAAGACAAATTAATGTGGATGAACAGGATCACGAACAAGGCCGGGCACGTGATCTTGTCTGGCTGGCTGCTCTCTTGGGGAGACGGGCTCTTGGTCTCCGTCACTGTCCCACTCCGTCGCAGGAGTTTCCTCTTCTCTTGAGGCAAGAGGCACCACATGATGGGGGGTAAGGATATCGATGATGTCTTCGATATCCATTTTCGAGGCAAGAACCCTATGAGTATTCGCCTCATCCATGTCGCGAGCCTCCACAAACGAATTTACCTGCAACCCAAGCATCTGCACCAAAACAAGGAAATTATAGTCATTCCATTGTTGCAAGCAAGTATGAGGACAAATATAATCATGAAGCACTGCAATTTACGGACGCGCGGCCGTAAATTTACACTGCATATTTGTGTGGCCAATGTTACGGACGCGCGGCCGTAAATTTCAATTCAGATGAACCATGGAAAGAGGTGCATACAAGTACTTACCAATGCCGCATAAACAAATTTGGTGCCTCCGAAGACGTTGTAAACTGTTTCACTCATCACAGTCACAGCCTTCAAGACTCCAATATAAAAATCCATTCGGAGCTCGTACGCCGGGTAGATTGCATACATAGTCTCCGCGACAAGCTCCTTGGGGTGTGGTGGTGGCAACGAGTATATTTTCTTGAACACGTTCTGCGCTTTGATAGGCATCCGCCCACTTGGTGAAGACTTGTGTGTCAAGAAATAAAGTGCCAAAGCCCCGACCTGCTTCGCCCCTCTTGCCTCTTCAATAACACTGATCCCTTCCGTCTTCGCGGGGATGTATGTGCTGTGGTGAAGATCGTATTGGAGGTTCATCGTCGATGTGTAAAGCTGGACGACCGATGCAGACCTCTCTTGATCTACGATCCAGAGCCACACATTTGGCTCGAAGAGGGCAGGCGACCGATAGCTCTTGAAGGCCTTGAAGAAGTTGTCATAGAAAGCGGTCCCGCTAGCGTTTTGTCTCCAAGATCCGGGAAATGCACGGAAATCAAATAGTGCGAACGGACAACCCCGGGGGTCATCTCTCACAGAGGCTCTTGAAGCATGTGTGTCCCATGTGCCAAACTTCAAGGCCGTTGTAACAGTGCAGAATCTTGCGACCCCTCCGAATTTTTCTTTCTTTTTTTTGTCAAGGAAATGGACGTACAACGCCGTCTCTCTTTCGTCGATAGACCCTTTCTTCTCGTTCCTCCTAGATCTTTGGGCTAGGAAGGGAGATGCGCCTCTTATCAATGATCGCATGGAGACCCCATTGATGTGATACTCCTCCTTGAGCGTCCTCCAGTTTTCCCACATTATCTCCCCATCTGTATTAGTGAGGTTGTGGGAGGGCAGTAGCTTGTTTATCTTCCTTATAGCCATGGTCTTCTTCTTCCTGTATTCGCACCATTCCTTAATGTGGTACGTGGAAGGCTTCATGTGCTTCGGCCGCTTCAGGAAGATTTTGGGGTAGGGCAGTGTCCTCCTCGGAGTCTCCAATAGGATGTGTTGTGCCGCTCTGTACAGTTCGGAGTCGAGCAATCTTTGGAGGGGACGAAAGAACTCTCTCAGGATAGGTGGCACCTTAACCTTCGAGTCGCTCTTGTACGTGTTTTCTGCATCCGGATTGATAAGGTCTCCGTTGTTGTAGGCATCGAATAGGCGCAACCAAATTGCCCATGTCTTTTCTGTGGCGGTGATGAGCTTAAGTTCCCCCTTCAGCTCCTGCACCGTCTTCATGCCGCTTGTCTTCAAGTCAATGCTGGAGAACTTTGTCAAGATGGCATTGCTGAATGTCTGCAATGCCATGTATTACAAGAAATCGGCAGAGTTTAAATTGAAGGAATTAAAGAATTGGAAGGAGATGGGAAGAAGTTTACGGACGCGCGTCCGTAAAATTATACAGAGACATACCTGCCATTTGGGATTCTTGATGACTGCATTCTCCCTCTCTTTTGGGGGACAATCGTGCTCCACCCACAAGGTCCTTCCAGCCACGATGTTGGCAGCCCATGAAGCCTCGAACTGCCTCACTTTATTCCCTTGGTTCATGAAGGCAGATATTGCGATGAGCTGGTTCGAGTCTTTGAAATGGACGACGAATGCCTTCCAATATCGGATTGTCTCTTTCAAAGGGCTCTTTCACTCATCGTCCTCTAGGAGAGCTTTTGCAGCCATCACACTATGTTGGCCGTCGACTATGTAGAACTCTCCATCTTTGAGAATTGGCCAGTTTTGCGCTGTGACTTCAACCACAGGATCCTTTGGTGTCACACATATGGTTTGCCTATCAAATTTGGGGTTGTTCATAATGTTATTCATTTGCCACCACACCCCGGTCTCTTCTTTGGCACGAGTATTCATGCTCTCCGTGCCCTTGTGGCATTTGTAGACATCCACATCAAACGTGAAATATCTTCCAAGTGGCCAGCAGCCCTTTGTCTTCTCGTCGAACTCTTGGAAAATCTTTGTGGAAAGTTCGGCGTCAGGGCGTTGTCCTTTCTTCAGGAGTGGTGCGACAGTAAGAGTAGAGCTCACATCTGGACCCTCTGTTAGCCCTGAAGACTCCATCTGTGAGTGAGAGCGTTTGCTGGCCTGCTTGCTCCTTCTTGATGCCCCACTCTGTGAGGGTCTGGAGGCTTCCGGCACGTGTTTAGGAACACGTTTAGGTCGTTCAGGAACTGGTTTTTTCTCCTTTCCTTTCTTGGCTTCTAGTAATGCCCCATTTACTCTTGTCACATTGTTCAAGAGACGTCCAAGCCGTTTACTCGTCCAGGGTGCATTGCATGCATAGTCTTGGAATTCATTCTGTAAATTAAAACAAGACGCATCTGGGCTGGCATTTTCACATTCATTTTTGTTGAACGGATGGTACAACTCGTGCAAAATGAATGTGATCCTATCATTTTTATTTTCAAGGTCAATGACAACATAATCACCTTGGGCTACCGCACACTCTACTGTCCAGCTTTTAACCTTCATCCACTTCTCGGATTCATGTATATCTGCTTTTATTTGATAGGCAAATCTAAGGACAAATATATCCTTTTCGTCTTTTTCTACAATAACTGTCCAGTTATCTACAATGTCTTCGCGTGGCTTGTAATGGTCGTTGTGGCTTATGTCTTTGATGGCTTTCGGAAGCGGAGGATGGACAAGCTCTGCGAATATATCAATAGCGGGTCTTTTTGTAGATTCCATCTACAAATGTAAAATATACAAGTCAGTATTAAGGTCTAAGGATGCAAAGCCTATCTTACGAACGCGCGGTCGTAAACCTTTGCGTACCCTTTCTTATAGAATGTGGTTATGTATTATGTTATAGTACATGTCAAGTTTACGGACGCACGTCCGTAAACTTGAGATATCTTATAAAAAAAAATCTCATACATGATATACGTGCAGAGTTTACGGACGCGCGTCCGTAAACTCTGCACATATATCATCCAAAAGTCTCTATTTTTATATTCCATGAATATAATATATTTTATGTAGCCCTAATTTACGGACGCACGTCCGTAAATTTTTGGAAAATAAGTTTGTTTTTGTTCTGTAGAACTTGTATATTTTGTAGAATTTTTTTTGAAAACCCATGACATGTATTATACATGAGATTTTCATAGTTTTCTCTGCCTAGTTTACGGACGCGCGTCCGTAAACTCTCCACATGTATCATGTATTACATTTAGTGTACTTAGATATCTCAAGTTTACGGACGTGCGTCCGTAAACTTCCCATTCATGTTTTTAAATAGTTCTTTTTAAATATATCTACAATTTACGGACGTGCGTCCGTAAACTGTTCACACATAGTGCGATGCATATTCCCAGGGTTCCCTGAAGTTTACAGATGCGCGTCCGTAAACTTCAGGCCATTTTTTAATTACTCTGAATTTAATTACTTTGCACAATTACTGTGTTTCTGGATATTGCTCCGAAATTTTCGGAACAGGTTTTTTGTTGCATTCCATTCATGTGCAATGTTCATCTTTACTTGGAATGCAACATGGATTTGCACTCCAAATTAGAATATATCAGGTGTTGCATTGCAATAGCAGATTCTACACTCCAAACTAAGAAGAATGTTCCATTTCAATTTGCAATGTACTAGAAACACTTACCTTCGTACAATGTTTGCTGCTCAACCACAGCTGCAGCTAGGACAGACTGCAAATTAACAATAAAATTGAAGTTAGAAACCTCTGGTAATGCAATGTGCACATTCAAGAATCAACTAAACTGTGTGTTGCTCCTAAAATGCATCGACCCTACACAAAAAACCCTACTACAAAGATTGCACTGGATTGAACATTGACATCAGATAGAAGTGAACAAAGCAAAACATATGATTTCTTAGAACTTGGACAAAGTGAATTGAAGTGAAGTGAAGACAATTACAAACTGGAGGGAGGAGCACTCTGAAACAACTGAAAATACTCCAACCCTAAAACCCTTGCAACAACTGAAACTACTCCAATAATGTCCTAATGAGACTCCAAGCAAAAAACTACTCAATTTCTGATGGTACTTGCAATTGTGAGTACAACAAAACATTGCATGCTCACACAATACTCACAATCCTCCTCTTATGCATCAAAACATACACTTAAATCACCTAATAAGCACCTGGAACAACACATCTTGGAGTGAGGGAAAGAAAAAAACACCTTCCTAGAGCTCCTGGCGCTCTTGTGGAACTAAGACACTAAGCAACAAATGAAGAGCAAGGAGGAGGAGAAAGAGGATAAACACCAATAAGGAGGAGAAGGAGGAGCAGCAAGGGCGACCAACAAGGGCGAGGAGCAAAGGAGCGATGGTGGGCAAGGAGGAAAGGAGCGAAAGGGAGTAAGCGAAAGGAGCGAAATGAGCAAAAAGGAGCGAAAGGAGCGAAGAGCAAGGGAGTGTATCGAAACCCTAAACCCTAAACGTCGCATCCACTCCTTACCTAGACATCCCATCACCCCGCACCCAAAGGCCACATGTAACCCTTACGTGGCATATGTCTATTGGTCTTTTTTGTGATTGCTAGAGTCCACCCTCGATAAATGTTACACTTCTACATGTTAACTCATATTTGTATTTGTTAACAAATTCGTACTCCTCTCATATTGCTGACTAGAATGTAAACTTTGTTACATGTTAAGAATAATTTATTCCCCTCTTTGTTAATTTGCCACTTATAAATGTTAACCTACGAACTACATCCAATATTGTGAGATGACATCCATTACATTGAGTCACAACCTTTCAAAGTGGCAAAAGCCACCAAATTTGACTTTTGTGATCAAATTATTAATATGGGTTATATTGTGATTGATACACATATTTGATATTTGATAATTTTGCAAAACTCTCCCTCCATAATTGTAATGAATCAAATTTGTTAAGCATTCAAAAAGCTCCCTTTATAGTTGTTACAATGTTAACTCACAATAAATGTAAGGAAAATTATATTCCAGAGCATCACATTTATAGAGGATGGATTGTATGTGGTTTGAGTCCAAAAACGAATACCAAAAACAATTGTTGACCAAAAATAAATGAATCTCAATGCTCAAATTATAATAACCATCTAGGCCCAATAGTAAACATAATTCTGAAGTATGGGTTGAGGTTGAGTAACTCAAGTGTAAGATTTTCTTTGTGGACTTGTTGTAATATGAAGGTAAGCGGGCTTTAAATTACTAGTACACTAAATATTATAAGTAGTATTGCTTAATATTTAGAATTATGGAATGCTATATTAAATATTCATTGTATATTATGTCATTGGCATCAATTAAATAACATCAACAATAAAAAGATAAAGCATTTTGTAACTCCAAACAATGAGTGAAACTAAATTATACCATTTCTAGTGTAGCAGGTATGGAGGGGACTTTATATTTTGAGAATAGTAATAATATTGAATATAAAGTATGTCTTCTTGATTAAGTTAAGTATAATTTTTTTTCCACAAAGGTGGGATTCAAATGCAATTGGGACAATAATATACCCATTGGCCAAAAATTCAATTAACCCTAAACCCCTACACCCTTATGAATCCCTCAATTATCGCAATAATTTGTGAAAGGGAATTTTCAACCTAAATTATACTATCAATAGCAACTTGGGGACTTTATTGAAGTTGGACACTTGGGATGCTTTGATGTGAATATCATTATTAATGATATTTAAATTAAGCATGTTTGAAACACAATTAACAAAACCAAACATCGAGATAATATGGGTTAAGATCAAATGCTTATAATATCTTAAACAACGTTATGGGTTAATTCAATCCCTTTGCACATAGGTCTAAGCTTGTATTAGAACAAAAGGAATGGGTAGGTGTTGAATTTACATCCCTCTTGTCCATTAAACAACCTTCAGGATTCATGCAATCCTTCCAAACCTAGGCATGAGCTTGTATTATCGCCTATAAGTAGTAGCAAATTGTTGTTTATATTGGAGTTTTGTTTCCATGGCGACATGTATGGTTGTGTTAAGTATTCGATTATAGAATACCAATATATGATGTTCAAAACCTATCTTCAAAAGTAAAGGTTTAAAGCAAATGGATAAATATGACTTAGAACATAACTTTGATGATCTTAAATGTTTTGAAGGCTTAATTGTTTTCATATTGTATCCCATCAAAGAATAACAAGTCTCGGCTAAATCTTGTACTTGCCTCTAAGGGGTGGATTTTACCCAGGCAAACAAAGATTAAAAAAATGAAAGGTAAGGTTATGCAACCCAAGTACCTTTTTCCTTAGCCAAATTAAGACCACATATCGGATTGCCATTCACAATTTGATAAATATTTGTTCTATGTCACCTACTTTTTCACCACTTACCATGTCTTCAAGAATAATTTGTGAACATAAATTTGCTTGACTTTTGAAATCTTTATGGTTTTGTTTTAGAGAATTTTAAGCCTTGACATGAGTCGGGAGTCGTTTATAGGGTTTAGGGTTTAGGGTTAAGGGTATCCCCCTTGTGTCACCGACTTAATATTGGTTGCCTTATTACTATTTGGATACCCTACCCTCCCTTTTTGTCCATTATATTTTATGGGTTAATAGTATTACGTAGAACAACAATTGGTATAATTGTTTGCTTGCTTGTTTTGAATTACTTTCCACTTAAGCCTTGACATGTATCAGGAGTTGTTCAGTTAACCATGCTTGCATCTCTATGTCCACATGTTTGTTTAGGTTTGGGTGGTTATAGGGTTTAGGGTTGAGGGTAATAATGTTACTTGGAGCAACAATTGGTATTGTTTGAGTATTAATTAATGTAGGTAATGTACATGAGGTACTAAAATATGTTTTTCCTCACGTATAGTGCATGAAGAAGGCTAGTATAATTAGTTTTTTTGAAGTAAATGTTGATGTACGGAAGGGGCCCCTAAGGTTTAGAGAGAAAATTGATAATATTGAATTTAATGCAACCCATGTTACCTAGGAGAATAGATGTGCTACTATCATGGCCTTACGGTAATCAATGTTTCTGTATCAGATATTTTTATACTCCATGTACTATTGTTGTTGTTGTGGTTGATTTTTCACACGATTGTATAATTTTTTGCCTACGTTTTTTAAAATGTACTCTTCATATTAGGTACTCCAATATTATTGCTCCAATAAACCACCTCTCAACAATGTTTATTGCTCATATAATATTAGCCAATCTACTTTGTTGTATACCACAAATACATAGATGCCTTTTTCTTTGTCATTATGTGGACTCATGGTCTATGCATGTTGTCCACATGAATACACATTCCATTGTAAGGCTGGCACACGGAATGTAGTAATGCTAGGTTTGTATTTATAGGACATAGTTGGTGGCTGGTATCCTATGTTGGAAAACGGATCCAAGGGAAAGCGATCAGTACTTAAGGGGACACCCCCCCACCGTCGGGACTCTTTTTGCATCTCAATTGTGGGTTGCACTCCTTGGACCCTTGTAGTGTGCTCCTGCTACAGATTTTGTGCAGGTAAAGATCCTATTGCATGGACCTATTATACCCTAAACCCCAAGCCCTGAACCCATTAGGGTAGAGAATTTGTATTTGGGTTGCACTCTCCGGATCCTTGTAGTGTGCTGGATTTTTATTTCGGACAGTTATCCTTTCTGGTGCAATGTTCCGATTTTAACGCCGCAAATCACGGAGGTTTACGGACGCGCGTCCGTAAACCTTAATCATATTGGTTCTTTGAACCTTTATTTGTTTGATCCAATATTCATGTACGTTGAGGTTTACGGACGCGCGTCCGTAAACCTCCATACCTTTGGTGCCATATGTCACCTACACCACGTGTTGTGTCGAGTCTGTATGTCACCTACACCACGTGTCGTGTCGTGTCTGTATGTCACCTACAGACCGTGTCGTGTCGAGTACCACAATGCGAATATATTGCCATGGAAGTTTACGGACGCGCGTCCGTAAAACGTGAACCCCTTGTCGCGTTGTACATCGTATTCAGGCTAGTAAAGAGGTCCACAGAGGTTTACGGACGCGCGTCCGTAAACCTGGAAACCTTTGTAGACCATGTGCCATGTAGGGGATTGCACAGAGGTTGTACGGTCATGAAGGGTTGGGAGCTCGCATCCCTTAGCCTACATCACCCTATGTGTCATAGTATAATATTTGACATTGATAGAACATAGTAGGAAGTGCGTATGATAACCTCTTCAAATTTCATGAGTCGTCAGGCCTGCGTATACATGGCCCTGTTGCCAGGAGCTCTTGCTTCCCCGAACCTCCATGTCTAGGACTGCATTTTTACGGACGCGTGTCCGTATACCTATGTTGTGGTTTAGCATGATACTGCACTGTGTGCAGGAGCCGATTTACGGATGCGCGTCCATAAAACAGTGGTGTTTTGGTTGTCATCACCTTTCCGCTGACTATGAACACATAAATGTATCCGTCTACGCGTGTGCTTGCGTTGCTAATGTTGTTACATGGAGGTATACGGACGCACGTTCGTATACCAATGCTAGCTTTGTTTCCAAGCCATGATATCAACTATTGTTCACATTGTGTTTCATTGACAATAACAAGCGTTAGGGCTATCCATGACATTTATTGAATGGGATATTTTGACATACTCTTCATTGGGCTTTCTTGTAGTGGCCATGGATTCCAACGTCAGTGATAGTGGGGTTGATTTTTTTTCGGAAGCGTCAAGCTATGATAGCGAGTTTGAAGTTGTCGTGGAACAAGATACTACAATTGGTGTCGCCAATGTAGAGGATGAATTCCTTCCACCATGTGAGGGTTATTCGCGGGAGCAGTGGATTGATCTTGATGTCGTCCTAGTCAATGGATGTGGCGTCCCCGTGGCCGATGGTGTTTGTCGGAACTCGAATCCTACGGATTGTATTGATGCAAATCCCCTGGGGGAAGAAGATGTGGGGGTGTGCATTTTGAATTCCTTACATCCGTTGGAAGTGCCTTCTGGTTGGAGATTCTCTCTTCATCGATGGTCGTTGCGCAGTGTTCTTCATGATGGTGTCAGCTTGTGGAATCATGCCCGCCGTTTTGATCAAATGCAATCGGCTTTGTTCTCCACAACGCGCCCTAGAATAGGTCGGCGTAAATATGATTCCTTTCGTTTGCCTCGTGAACCCACGCAACGTCGTCGAGATCAAACATTGGGAGATGCATCTATTAGGTCCGTAGCAACAAAGGATTGTTGTGCAAAGAGATGTTGCCAACTATTTCCCCGTGACAAGATCAAATCTTTGAGACAAGAGATGTGGCTCGCGGACTTTCGTATGCGATCTGCAAAGAAACTTGAAGTCCATCGCAACATGCACCTTGATGTCGAAGGTCGTAAGGTTGTAACCTTGGAAAATGTGGAGATATGTTGCAAGGCATGGTACATTATACATGCAGTTTCAAAGGCAAATTTTTATAGGTTCCGGAACTACTCGATGCAAGGACGCCGTTCTCGGTTCCATGGCAACTCTGGCACAAAGAAGCCTAGGGAGGCAACACTCCAAGCGGCTGCAACACTATCAACCATCATTATGCCATTGGCAGATGCGATGCCACACAAGACGCGGACTCTGCCGTCGGGGGAAAAGGTTGTACAGATGGTTTTGCCTACAGGGACAAAATGGAAGAACATACTTATGGATGTTAATGAAGTTGGCGAAAAGGCTGGATGTGGGCCGATTTCGTTGTCAAAATTGAGTGTGATCAAGAATCAACAATTCGCAGAATACATTACGAAGAGACCTGGGGATAAGTTTGCCAGGTGTTCTGCTTGTCAGAAATATAAAGGCCTTCGAGATGCACATCCCATTGGGACTGAGTCCCACAACCGACATCAACTGAAATACATTGAGCATGTCAACAACCAGGAGGCACACCGTCAAGACTACTACAAGAATCGCGCATTATCGATAATGAGGCCGAATGAGGTTTTGACAATCATTCATGACAAAATGGACCATACAAAGACGGCGTGCCCTTGTTATGCGCGGAAAATAAAGGCTACAGATGGATATTTCAAGCTTCCAATATCTGTCACAGGTTTGTTGGTTTTCACATTTATTTTTTGCGCGCCCACATACTCATTGTTAAGATTTACGGATGTACGTCCGTAAGTGTACATTTTTTTGCTTGCTTGGGGAAATTTTTGAATTTCATTCATATATACGATTTGTGTGGCTAAATGCAGGTATGATCGCACATGGTCATGTGGACGTGAAATATGCACATTATGGCTTGGATTTCTATCCTGGCGACGCCAATCATACCGTAGGGTCTTTTGCAAAACTTCTACGAGATCTTGAGAGTCCGCCCACATCATCCTCTCGTGCTCTTTTTGTTGGATGTGGAACAACACCGATTTATGAGGCTGTGCTAGAGGGGAAGGAGGTTTGCCTATCTTCACTGCAAGAACCGCCTGAACAACCCGTTATTGTTAAACCTTTGCCTCCAACTCTACACGTGCAACTAGACAATTGTGCCAAGGACAACAAATGTCGATACGTATTTTGTTTTTGGTCATTGCTCGTAGCCAAGGGCATTTTCAAAGAAGTGTTTGTGTCTTTTTTGATGGTTGGCCACACGCACGATGACATTGACGCTTCATTCGGACGTTGGAGTATGAAGTTGCACGAGGAGGATTTTCCCACAATTCCTCTTCTCATGAAATCGTACATGGATTTGGATAATGTGCCAGTCATCCCGCATTTGATTGAAGAAGTGCCCGATTTCAAATCGTTTATCAAACCATTCATTCTTAAGGGAGGTGACCGCTTAGTGGGCCATACCAAGGCTCAACAATTCCGATTCTATATACGTGATGATGGTCTGCCGGCCATGCAATTCAAAGTTTTGTGTACCTCCCCGAATTGGGGCCCAGAGGAAGGGATACTCGTATGGCGCCAAAACGAAGATGGCAAATGTATGCTACCTGATGGGGAGCCGAAGCCTTGCAAACCCAACCCCATGAGGAATGGACCAGAAATCATCAAAGGTATATCTGGATTCATCGAGTACTGGAAAGATTTGTACGAGGAAGACATCACAAGACGTGTTCGGGATACCCACGAACCATTGATTGCGTATTGGGATCGCATCCGCTCAGCGTTGCTAGCACCCGAAGACGATAGACCATCATGTTTGACACAAGGTTTTTGGCCACTAAGCCGAGTGACAATCGTGGAATCTGAGGCCATGTTCTTCAACAATGGGGACGTCCGTGAAGAGTTCGCGGCGGACGACCATTATGTTGGCCCTGCTCGTAATCGCCCGGCTCCATCATTTCGTGTGGCTATTGATTGCTACGAAGGTTATATGGTCCTCGTACGTCCTGGAGATGAGGAACATCCTAAACCGATTTGGTTGGTGAAAGCATTGTCATCACCAAATTTTGTTCCAACTAGCCCAAATTTTCGTCAAATTGAGGTGGAATATTGCCGTCCAAGCACCAAAGATCAAAATGTGCTCCGCACATATTTAGGGTGGGACACGAAAAAAGGTTTCAAATGGACAATGGACTCAGCATACGAACCAATATGGATAAACACGGATACCATACTTTGTGCTTGGAAACCACGCAAAGGTTCCAAAATTGAAACAATGACCATCCCCCAAAAACATATAGATTTTGCCAAAGACAACTTGGCACGTATTGCTGCTGCAGAAAACAATGTCGAGAATGGAAATGAAGCAGAAGATGAAGATGGTGAATGATATTGACGTAGGTTTGGACCAAAGATATTTGAATGTGTATTGGTTTTTCATAAAATATATGACATTGGGGTCGAATACTATATTAGACACATTTTATAGCAATTTTATAGATTACAATTATATTGCATGGATGCATTGATTTACGGATGTGGAATCCAAATGTTTTTTATGTTTGTGTTTTTACGGATGTGGATCCTAAACTATATAATTATATTGCATGGATGCGTTGATTTATGGATGTGGAATCCAAATGTTTTTTATGTTTGTGTTATTACGGATGTGGACCCTAAACTATATAATTATATTGCATGGATGCATTGATTTACGGATGTGGAATCCAAATGTTTTTTATGTCTGTGTTTTTACGGATGTGGACCCTAAACTATATAATTATATTGCAGATGCTAATTTGCAATTTCGTGTCATTGGAATATTGTGTTGGCATAGTTTTGATTATCAACTGAATAATTACTATATTTAGAAACATATATATTCATCACATATGGATCTTTAAAACATTATGTTGTCATTGTTCCCCATGTTCCCCATGTTCGCTACGTTCACAATATTCGCATCCGAAACTACGGGTCCAATTTATTTTGAGACTTTCCAAAGTCTCCAATTAACGAATATAGTGTTATGAGTCGATGTATAAACTTCGGAGGCTAGCCTTTTGGGAAATGAAGAGGTTCGAGAGGAGTTTGATGTGGACGACCATTACGTCGGACCTGCTAGTAACCGCCCCCACCATCATTCCGTATTACAGTGGATTGTTATAAAGGTTATATTATGCTCATTTTGCATCCTGGAGTTGAGACATATGCAAAGCCAATGTGGGTGGCAAGAGCTTTGTCCAAACCAAATTTTGCAACTTCTAGGCCTTATTTTTGACAAATTTAGGTGGAGTACTACCGACCGATGACACAAAATGAAAATGTGATTCGGCATTACACATAGAGGCAGGGAGACAAACCATAACTTTTGATGGAAGGTGGATTCTGAGCATAGTCCATCTTGGATAGATACAGATTCCATCTTCATAGCATGGATACCACGAAAAAATCATAGTGGATTAGTGTCCATCCCTCAAAAGTACATAACTTTTGCAAAAGACCACCTTGCTCGGATCGCACAAGAAGCATGCCACGTTGAATGAGAAGTTGGTAGGATTATGTTATCATAATAATTATAGTTTCATATGTAACTATAGTAGATACATATTGGTCATATGTGTGCTCCTCAAAATAGGGGTAGAGTTTGGGTTGAACTTAGGAATGCTCCAATTCCATCGGGATTGGATGAATATCCATATAGAATATTTCACAACAAATGTGAACTTTATTTTATTATTTTGTTAGGGACCAAATTGTAGGGTTAAATAAATATGTTTTTTTTGCACGATGGTTTGTAGGTCGTAGTATCTATATTTTATTTAACATGCTAATAATAGCCAACATTGTGTATGATTTCTTTCGTGAAGTTGGTTTCAAGTGCTCTACCCAATGTGCTTATGTCAGCTAACCACTGATTTGGGGATACTAAACTGATAATATATTTGAGATTGTTGACAATATAGTTTCAGGCCAATTCATGTTGTTGTGGTCCACATATTAATTTGAGATAAGAAAATGTCTCAAATTAGCGAATATAGTGTTATATATGTTATGTGTCTACTATACCCTTAATAACTTGCCATAGAAAGCAATGAGTGCACACTTACTTCCAAAATCACATGTACTTCTAAAGATTTGCAAACATGATAGTTCTATAATAGTTGCAATTAGGGTGAGTTTCCATGTAGTCCACTCGCCCACTAGATTGTAGACAATAGTGGGCTAGAGGTGTTCACTTGTAAATAAACAAAAAGCAAGCGACCAAGCAACCAATTTTTTGTGGCCTACTAGAAGATGGAGGGCCGTGGCCTTGGTTGTTAGACTTCCATGCACCCACTAAACACTTAGAATAGTAAAAATTAGTTGACACATAAGAATATTAAACTCTTGAATAGCAATAGTTGGTTGGCACATACTAACACCAACCCACTAGATTCCATCTACATTTGTCTTTATTCCCACTAGAATTTGGTGGGCAAACAACCTACATGGAAACTCACCCTTAGAACACTTTCAATTCTCCAACATCATGATTATATTATGAAACATTTAGTGGCAGCTTCCGTCGACCGAGTTTGAAGAAAATCACGTAAGGTAGAGAAGTCTTGCGTAGTTACTTTTTCAATTACCTAGCCCACTTCACTTACGATATTGAACATTATTTAAACTACAATAGCAAATCCAATTTAAAGCCATAGCCATCTTCCTCATTATTCAAAGCTCATGTGAATATCCTGGTCATAATTGACATTGAAGTATATTTGGACAAACCACTTGTCCAAAAATAATAGGGGATGTGTAGTTGTGGAAACAAAACCATCAAACTACAACAACAAAAGCAACAACACAACAACCACAACTTTGAGTATAATTCGTATACCATGTTTGCCAACCACCATATTTGTATAGTTTTGCAGTGTGGTGTACATCATATTGACGATTGAAGTTGTCCAAAATTCATGCATAGATTCGAATATACTTAAATCTTAATTTTATTATCAAAGCAACCAAAAATACATCCTTCTCAAATGACCACATAAATCCTCCCGAATATGTTGACTACCCAATTTTGTTGACTGTTGGACCTAGAATAATCAACAAAAGAATTTTAACACATCATCCAATTCTCTCTTAACATGTTGTGTCTGTTCTGAGATCCACCACCCTACCGCACACCACTCAAACTAAAGGTGCCGATTTAAGAGAGGCAAGCGACTTTAGGCTCGCTTCCTTTACTCGTCTCAAGAAAAGGGCTGGCTGGAAGACTTTGCATTGACGTGAATGAGTTGATGCTGAGAAGCAGCAAAACGTGTGTAATTGTTGTTCACCAAATATTATTATGCTGTGGTGGACTCCAACGGAGGCCTTTGGGTTTTGGCCTGCCCAAAATCGGGTCACGAAATTTCGCATGCACTGGTTGCTGTGCTTTTTGGACATTGTCAATCCTTCGACATTGTGACATGGCCATGAGCACAGAGTTGGGGATCTGGGAAGGCCATTTCATACTTGAAAGAATGAATGGCCAGGTGCTAAAGCACCTCCAATGGGCTTTTTGAGGAAGGGGTTTTATGATAGGATAAGGGCCAGGGCCTGTGATCTGCAACCCCAAATTTTTCGGGGGGGGGGGGGGACTTGACCAAAAAATGATGTCCCACCTGACTTCAAAAAAAAGTTGTCCTTGCTTTTATGAAGGCCATCTAGTGCACAAACGACATAATATTGAGTGCACCTCAACTACAAGGTTCAAAATCCAACATAAATGTTCATTTCCACCTAGTAAATAAGCAAATAATTGGGTTTTCATTCCCGCAGTGAAATCGGCAATAAAGTATGTAATTAATTTGGGAGTTAATGATATAAAACATTCTTCATTCTAACAGTGAGCTAATATTTTTTGTAACTTACCATTTGAAAGGGCCTTTGCCATTTAAAACCTTAGCTCAAAATAATTTGCTAATTGTAGATAATTTGTTTCATATTGCTCATGGTTGCATCGCCATAGTAGCATGTGGTACACATCCATCCTTTCCTGGGTATTCCATTTTGAAATGGAGTTGGCATGTCCATGCAAATCTCACTGACCTTAAGTTAGATGTTGTGGGTGACAAGCCCAAGCCTTACTCATCCATCACAAAAAGCCAATTAGAGATTCTTGGTCTACTCTTCATGAGTGAGCACCCTAGACACGCCATGGTTTCGAGAAATTTGGACACTGTAAGTATGATCTCTCAAACTATTGTAAGGGATTCTCAATTTTTGACTTGCATGTCTCATGTTAAGTCCACGGTTCCATGCTACAAGTGCTTGCTTGAGCTCCTTGTCCATCTAGTTACCATTTTTCTACCTTCTTTGAGTGCATGCAGTTGGTCTCCCTCTTTCTCGTTTCTTCATATTAGGCTAAAATCCACAAGTGTTTGAGATGTCTTGTAGGATGTTTTGAATTGTACCTGAAGTTTACATTAAATCAATGGCGCGGCGGTGATGTCCTCAATGATGCCAACATTCTCCTCATGTGCATGCGATTGGAGTCTTGGATTGTGGCGTTGTGTTGCCAATGACTAATGGGGTTGGCAAGGATGTGCGTTTCTGGGGTGCAAATTAAAGCCATTGTGCATTAGCTTGCAAATGAGGGGCCATGCTTTGTAGGTGTACCCAAGCCCCCCCCCTCCGCCGCTACTACACATCACCACTCCCTCTGCTTCGGAAGTTGCCACTTTTCCCCAAATCTTGACATTGTTGTTGTGGTGAATAATCCACTAGTTGAGTCCCGATCAACGACTCTCATGTGATGTATTCTGTAATTCATGACTTACTGTATTCAAAGCCCGTACATCAAATCTGAAACTTCTCTCTTCATACATATTGTGTGCACACAAAAGCTACTTGTGTTCTCTTTGAATTTTTGTCAACTTGCCAAACCTAGC
This sequence comes from Polytrichum commune, assembly GCA_950295325.1. Classification (NCBI taxonomy): domain Eukaryota; kingdom Viridiplantae; phylum Streptophyta; class Polytrichopsida; order Polytrichales; family Polytrichaceae; genus Polytrichum; species Polytrichum commune. The sequence continues at coordinate 52,115,522 of OX485807.1, forward strand.
TTAAATGTTTTTCAACGTGTCGAATCTATTCTACGCATGCACGCGACACTTTTCACGTCCACTCTCGAGTCACACAACCTAATCACCTCAAAAACCTACTCAATGGACATGCTTGTTGATCACACAATGGCCTTGCAAGTGATCACACAAATTGCTCTCCGTAACATGACACAAAGCAACCGGATTGAAGCTATGAATTAGTTGTAATCAACATGCTCAAAGTTAGATATTTGAGAGCACTTGGGTCCCTAGTTAGGATACCATTTCTTTGCAATATGTTGGTTTCAAAATGGCATGAGAAGTGGTAGTGCAGTGTCTTCGAAACCACCACATTCATTCTCCTCGAATCACAAATTGTGGTCTCAATTGCACAAATCGAATCTTGGAAAACCAATAATTCTACTCCCACTAAGCATGATTGCTGCCTATTTCTTTTCGTGTATCGAGAGTTGATTCAAGAGAACCCTCAAAGTATGAAAGTATGAACCACTTTGAACAAAGTCCTTCTCCACACCTTCCTAACTTGACAACTTGAATAATTTTGGAATAATATGTTGCATGTCACCGTTTTAGGCGCAGCCTATGGCACATCTAAAGGTGTAGGCATGGTTTTTGGTATATCTACCTTATATCACAATGCCAACAATCCCTTAAAAATGATCATGCAAACAATTAAAATGATCTCTTCCTAGTTGATAGGACATAATCTTAGGTCACGTGTTTTTAGGAAGGGAAAGAAAAGAAGGATGCCAAATTATCAAATATCACGGAATTGCCAACTTAAATGAATGTTTGGCAACATAGCAAAATGTTTGTAAGTGGTGCTTAATATTACCATTTAACATGCACTGGATTACATGCATCATGCTTAAGGTATGCAAGTGTTCTTTGGCTTGTTTTTCTTGTTCTCTGTCTCTTCTATTGATCAAATTACATTTTCAAATTTGTGTCGCATTGGAAAATCTAAGATGAAGGCATCAACAAAAACCATATTGAACATTAGACCTCCCCTTACTTAATTATGGTTATTGGAAGTGCACCTTTGTTGATTCCTCAATTGAATACAACCAATCTCTAATCTTTGGATGACATATAGTTATAAGTTGAAAAGTGTTTAGTGGATCCATGGTCAGAGTCCTCAACATTTTGAAAGGCAAACTAGAATGTTCTTGCTTTTGTTATCTTCATGAGAACTCATCGGGCCCACTACACCCTTCCCTCTGTAATGTCACCCTCTATAATGTCACTCCCTCTCTTATATCCTCAAAACCCTGGGGAACGGACGCGCTCAATTCATTTCCCTCCTTGTTGTCACATGTCCCTCTCATATATCACAACTCTTGATATTAAAATAATCCACCAAAGAACTCAAAGCACATGCTCACACGCATCACGTTCTCATCAGTGTCATTATTGTCATATCGCAATATTGACTTTGTGTTATTCCATAAGATCGCACATTACACTAATTCTGTACACCCTAACCTTGATAATGTCACACCCTCCGTTTCACCAAAAAGTGTGATATAAACAAGGTGTGACATACTTGATAATGTCACATTTTGTGCATAATGTGATATTATCAAAAAATATGTAGAAAATCAAAATATAATTATAATTAAAAAAAACAAATACGAGACTTCAATGTTTTTGAATGTAAAATCTAATTCAAAATTGTGAATAACAACAAGAGCACATCATAATGTGTCATTGAGATTAGGTAAAGACCTCTCACAAGTGACAAAGAAGCTTCTAATGTCACATTGTTTTGTTGATGTTAAATGTGCAACACCAATTCTAATGAGTTTGTCATGGATTTTTTCCATTTCTAACAACTCATGAGTGTTGAAAATCTGAGAACCTTGGCTAGCCATAAAATTCAAAACATCTTTAGCATATTTTTGTGCATCGCTTAGCTTCACTACTTTAGACTCATCATCACTGCTATCAACAATCAATGGGTCCACTTCCATGGAATCAAGAACATGTTCGCCATCTTGCACTAATTGCACAAGCTCCTTAGTAGAAAATTCCACCTCAAAATCATCTTCACCTTCCATGTTTATGTACTCCAAAGGACAAAGCTTTTCTACAGGCTTGCCTTCAACATCCAAACCCAAATTTAATGCGGCGATGAGTCTACCCAATTCCAAAGTTGCTTCCTCCATTTTGGACTTCATACGTTCATCAAGATTGTTTATATCTGCATTCCACTCTACAGGCAATTTGGCGGACTTTCTCCAACAATTTCTAATGGTTTGATCATCTAATTCATGCCATGCCGCCACACACCATAGCATAGCTTGAAATACATCAACATTCAATTTCCCCAAATCTTCATTTGAGTTGTTATCAATTTGTTGCAAAGTCCAGGCAACAAGCTTGCGCTTATAACACATTTTGAATGCTGCAATCACTCCTTGATCCAAAGGCTGAACAACTGAAGTCACATTTGGTGGAAGGAACAAGATAGTGATATGGGAGAGTACAAAAGCATTAAACCCATCTATAACTTTCTTGACCTCACCATGAATATCATGCCGAAAGCATTGAATGAGAGCTCATTCAATGACCCCCAATATGCTTTGCTTTAGCCCATGCTCACCCATGAACAATAATATCGAACCCATGCCCACACAATCCATCCATACTTGATATTATCACATTTACACTACGGATTTTGAAAAAAAATAGTGACATTATCAAGGGTGATAGGGATAATAACGAGGGAGTTTTACACTATGAAAATCGGTTTCAAACTTTTAGGTGACAATAACAAGGTGTTCTATTAACAAGGGTGACATTATCAAGGTTAGACTGTAGTACCATGTATCCATGACAACGCTGCAGACCTCCTTGATAGCACGTGCACTTTGGTTGGCCCCCAGGCGTGATATTAGGGAGGTGGGAGTAAATTATGTAGAATCTAGTGGGTCGTCGACGACCATGGAAAAAAACCCACCTTCAACTTGTTACACAAGGTGCGGCCACAAGCAATCTTCATCCACGCGGCAGTCGTCAGGACCCAGCTGCTTACATCCATCGGAGAGAGCAAGAAGAGAGACGCTTTACTTTCTACAAACGCCTCCCAAGCTGCCTTTCACGAAGCCACACGTGATGGGAATTGTCCAGGTCTACCGGTGAAGGACGGGACTTCGGAGGCGGGAACTCGACGGGATGTGAGTGCCGTAGGGCAGGCAAAACCCTGTCGAACTTCGGTCAACCGTTGCATCGATCCTCCACTATAAAGCCTCGACGGTGTCCTCTCATATTCATCCCAACATCGCCCAACTTCTAGTTACAAGCACACAGCTTCCGCCTCTCCCGCAAACTAAGCTCCCTCGTCTGATCAGTCCGTGACATCGACTCGGCAGTGCTCTCCAAAGATCCTCACTTCAAAGGCCATCAGTTTAGAAAATTTTCAACGCTCGAGTCGGAATCTGCAGGGAGCCTGCAGTGTGAATTCCTTCGTTGCCGCCAAGACGATGGCAATGGGCCAGAACTTTAACTTCCTGGCAGCATGGGGGATCCTGGTGCTTTGCATGGTCGCCAGCGGGGCGGCTGCAGGCCGACAGCTCCTCGAGCACGACCACACCCATAATGTGACGTTCTTCGTCCACGAAGCGATCAACACAGGCTCCGATGCGACGGGTTATATCGTGGCCGGGCCTGGCGGCGAAACGAGCGAGCTGAAGCTGGGTGCGCTGGTTGTGGTGGACAATATCATCACCGAGACGGCCAGCCCCAAATCCAAGCAGCTGGGCAAGTTCCAGGGCCTGTATGTGCTCGATGGAGGCCAGAAGTACCGCGCTCAAGTCACCGTCATCATCGACCAGCCCGGAGATCTGATCGAAACCACCTACGAGGTAAAATATTGAATCAAATTGAGCAACAAATCCACTCAGAAAAAAAAGTACTCCCCAAGAATTTATTTCAAAATTACATATGCCATTCGTCTCATCATTGGGTCAACTATATTTGTCTCAGCTGGACTTTGAAGTGTGACGAATCTCCGCTGCAATATAATTAGGTTTGAAAATTTCATGACTTTTTGTTCTTGGTCGAGGAGTCGCTTAAGTACTTACATGTCAATGACATTTGGTGTTGTTTCCAGATTCTCGGACAACGCCCATCTTTCAATGCCACAAGTGACAGGCAGTTGGCAGTGGTGGCTGGCACTGGAGTGTTTCTTGGGCAGAAGGGATACGCCCTCGTAGACACTGTGTACCAGAAGCTTGTTGGTACCAAGGGCGCTCGATACACCATCCAGAAGTGGACGCTCGTCGTCGGGAAGTAATTTAGGGATAATTGAGAGAGCCTGCTATTCAATTATTGGATTGGTAGATTCACCTGACAATTTCACTCTGTCGAGATGCCGATTGGCACAGTTGATTGTAAATATTTAAGAAGAACATCAATTCTTCAAGGAATCTGAAAGTTGCCTCCGAGCTCTTATCAGTAGCTAGCTATTGAGTATTTCTTGGGTCTGTTCACCGGCATTCTCTCTATCATGGATTACACTAACCATCTACAAAGAGCGGTGTCTCTTCAACACAGATGTAGGTTGCGTCTGAACTCCGAGTCATTTGGTTCATGATGAGCTGCAGATGTAATTGGACGTCATGCTCCAGCTAAACGCCGAGACATTGGTTGATGAACAACAAAATAACCTTCCTCTGCGTCTTGAAGCATCAAGCGAAGTTCATAGGACTCCACATTTCCCCTGTTAAGCTTAGGGTCGCAGGGATCCTTCAGCTCGCATGAAGTGAACTAGAAAAAGCCATTTTGTTTCGAAGTTCTTTTAAACATCATTCATGATGCTACTGAGTGCATGATCTACTTGTAGCGAGAGATGGCCATGAAAGTGGCGTCCTTCGCAAAAAAAATTAGTTCTTTGTGCTTGTGTGTGTAGTGAGAATAACTATGTACAAAAGTGAGGAGGTGTTAATACCCAATATACTTTTGGCATTCGAAATACAAAGAAAAAAATATTTATCACCTCTAATCCTTAGGAGTGTGCTGAACTCTTCACATATAGACACATAATCAGTATACATCTTTTGTTTATTTGTGAAGACACACTTGTATGTATGTTTTTGGTTCATCCTTCCAGCATTTAGAAATAGTGGTGTGAGCGGTTGATAAGGATGTTTGTACGTTGGATATGACCTGTCTAAATGTGCTTTTCAGTGCTTTGAGAATAAATTTAATAGAATTGTGTTGGTTGTTGCCACAACAAGCACACGAGACCTAGGCAACTCGTCTTGTGTTGATGAAGTTTCTTGCAATCCTATGACAATGGTAGACTTCTTTTTTTATGTTTTAGTGATGCAAGGCAATATTTCACCTACACAAGACAAGTCACTCAAGTCTCATATGCTTATAGTGATAATTTATCAATGGTGAAATCTTCTATTTCATTTGGTGGAAGGAACTCTTCACATATAGACCCATAATCAGTATACATCTTTTGTTTATTTGTGAAGACACACTTGTATATATGTTTCTGGTTCATCCTTCCAGCATTTAGAAATAGTAGTGTGAGCGGCTCATAAGGATGTTTGTACTTTAAATCTGTCTAAATGTGCTTTTCAATGCTTATAGAATAGGTTTAGTAGAATTGTGTTGGCTGTTGCCACTAGAAGCACAGGAGACCTAGGCGTCTTGCGTTGATGAAGTTTCTTGCAATCCTATGACAATGGTAGATTTTTTTATGTTTTAGTGATGCAAGATAATTTTTCACATACAGAAGACAAGTTGCTCAAGTCTGATATGCTTATAGTGATAATTTATCAATGGTGAAAACTTCTCCTACGTCACCGGAAGATCGGCAAACCTACCAGATAGGTAGATTTGCATTGTTCTTTCATTATTGTAGGTCGATTGCCTAGAAATTTCATGTTGATAGTGTAGAGGTGAAGGATGTGTTTGTTGTTGTAGAGGAAGTGTGTCAATTGTGAGGTCCCATTCACAATCTTCCCAAGAGTTGAAAGTTGACTTGGCATCAATATGCAAGTTAGATTTGAAGGCTCCATCATCATTTAGTTTGGATGGACTACTACAACAAGAATAAAAATAAAAAATTACAAGGAATGACAAATAATATTGGGTTAACATTCGGTGTTGGTGACACTATAATGCAGTCTACAATTAGACTTTACATTCACCTTGCATTCACTTACTGTGTTGGTCCCTCAAGCATGGTGTCAAGTGAACTTGACCGGGCTCTGCCTTTTCCACGAATGAGAGTGCTTGAAGTGCAAGGGTCACGGGCCCTCAATTGTGTGTGTGTGAAGTGGCCCTACAGGGTAACCCACCATTATTTGTCGTTCCTGGTAAATTGTTTTGGGGATTATATATCTACGGTGTTGCATTTACTGTCACTAACAAAGTGATTTTCATCCAAATTTCAATCATCCATGACAACATTTCATCCTAATTTGTTGTAGATTATGAACTGTACACTTGACATATGACCAATGTTGCAGACATTTGAGAACAAATTTTAGTGCCATGATCAAAGTTGCGTTTTAGTTGATGAATGATTCTCTTGAAAACCTTGCAAACAATGCTTCATATGATACTAACTCACGTAGATCTCTTTTCAGGGACGACTGTGCGTAATATTTTCAAATGAACAAACATGTCGAGGATGTTACATTTTGTGATAGATTTTCATTCCTTGTACAACAACGGGAGCTTAGCGACCATATCCACAAATTCTACTATTGCGCCTGGCAGATGCTTGACTGAGTGACTGAAATCTAGCCTTCTCAATTCTGATGTGAAGGAGAATAGACGCCACTCGATCTGCATCACGTTCAGAAACAAGATTGCCCTTGGCATCGATATATAACGAGGCCTTACGTTCCACGATTCCTCAAACTTCTTCATGAATCCCTCCCTTGCAAGCCTGTAGTTCATCTGGATAGACACAATAATCCGCTGAATACTTTATACCGAACCAGAGGTGACCTTGCAAGCTTGCATTACACATTTGAGAGCACATCAACAGGAGGACAACAAGTATATTCAGTCAGCTAGAATAAATGTTTGGACATGGACTTACTGTTCGTGCCCGTCGGTTCTCATCCACTACAACACAGACTTTTAGTGTCCCTGAGAACCATAAAAACCTCCAACTTGCTGCTTCTTGTAGCTCGACTAATTGCCCATTTCCACCATCTTCTATAACTTTGCGAGAGGTCACGTCGTAAAAACCAAAAATCCTCAATTTACCCAAGAAACAGTCAGTTTACACATTGACTTCTACTCGAATTACTGTGCACTCTATCTCACGGAAGAGAAAATTCATTTATCAATGGTGAAATCTTCTATTTCATTTCAATTACTATGGCCTAGATTAACATGACAACTTAGTGTACTTATTGTTCATTGGACATGGAACCCTAACTTTGATCTTTAATGTGTTTTGCATGTCAACTCCAATTTTGAAACTTGAAACTTGAAACATTCTTTGTGATTTGCAATGAGATGATTCCCAATAAGAATCAACGGTCAAAATTGTATGTGGAGGAAAAAGTGCCCACATAGGTCCACATGCCTTGTACACACATATCATGATGGTACAAAATTCTTCATGATGTCATCAAACCATGTGAGAAAATTAGATTGGGTGTTATAACAAAGTCAAACTTAGTTTGGACTGTAACAGTGAAGAGGTATACCCCACCCAACCAATGCAATGAATATAGTAAACATTGTGGGTCACACTACAAACGAGATATCCACACCAAAAACATTGGGTGCACACTATTTATCAACGCACACTACAAAACATCGGGTTCAAAGCTGCTTCCAATAATGATATCTCCTATAAATCTTGCTTTTTTTCACAAACAATTAGTCTATCTTGTAGAATTCCGTATCTTTTTTTTGGAGATTCCAAGATTGTCTCCAAAATTTTAGGCATTTGGGTTGCAATGACCATTCAAAAACTAGATGCATCTACTTGCATGAAACTCCTCTAGTTGTTTTAAGTGATGACATCTCCTTCAAATCTTACTTGTTTTTCCACAAACAATTAGTCTATCTTGTAGAAATTCTCATTCTCTAGCCAAGATCGTCTCCTACCTCTTAGCCATTTGGGTGCAATGACTAGTAGTCTAAGGTAAAATTCAAAGACAAGATGCTCTTCATGACAATTTTTGATGTTTTCTCCCTCCATTCTTGAACTTAAAAAATGAGTTTAATCTCTTTGGAATTGCATTCTCAATTGCTTTCAGTTGATACCTTACCCACAACTAGAAGTGAAGGACCGAGAATATCATAGACCATGGTTGAAAATTCAAGTACAAGTTACATTCCACACTATTTTCATGGGTGATGGTGTATACTGTGGAGCGCACTATAGAGATGTGAAGGGTAAGTCACAACATACATATGCCCACATGGTTTATCATTATCAGTGTAGTAGTCAATTTGGAATCGTTCCTTTTTCCAGCTTGTCCGGCCTGTCTTGACTGTGAGTATTCTGCACATGTCGATTTCCTGGCATCTTTTTACTAAGTATTTACAGGTGCCTTCTGCATCTAGATATTAATATTGGGTTCATGTACAATATATCAGTCATGGAAGTTGACAATCGTACATGTCATTGGAATGTTGGAATAATTGTAGTGTCACAGTTTGACATTGGAAAAAGGCCCCTTCTCTCAATGAGCTTTCACAGATCCAAGCAAATTCCTTGATCTCAATTACACTGCTTCGTTGTAGGTTATTTTCCCTCCTCCTGTTTCCAATGTATACTTTTCTACAACTTGGTCGCAATTGAACTTAACAAATTAGTCGTCATGATGGGACCTTTTCTTTTGAGCTTTTCACCAATTTCAAATGTGAAGATGGAATTTCCTGAGCCTCTTGAACCTAGTTTCACTACTAGCATACAAGTCCTATGCAATCATTCCACATTGATGGAAAAATAATGTAAATCTTCCAATTATACAGGATGAGTTTTCATTGATGTAGGTCAATTGCCTAGGACTCATGCTTTTATTGATTGCAAAAGGTTAAGTGAGTTATAGCCTTGCCAAATGAGATCAAGTTACAAATCATGTTTGCCTGAAGACTAAAGTTCACTTGTGGTCATTTGCAATCATAAATATTAGACCACCTATTTGGTACTTTATTTAGTGTGGGTCTCCAATTAAAAAAAAGTAAGTTTTAGTAGGCATAACTTTATTCAGCCATGTGGGACAATTCCATGACCTTGGTATATGTCAGTCATGTTCAGTGAGTCCCTGGATAAACTAAGAATGTTCATTTACTATTCATACATTCATGCTAAACTTGGAAATTTGGGTGGAGTTATACTCCCGGCACTGTGCGCAGGAACTATAACTTATCCTTGGATTAGTCACAAGAATACTATTCATCCCAACATTATTCCCTAAAAATATTATATATAGCAACACTATCATTGTAAATACCAACACTATTCACAATATTCTTACTATTCAAACGGGCACTATTCAATACGTGTACCGACATCAATTTCTTCTTATTTTCTAAGTTTCTTCCCATGAAAGTAGGGCGCAAGGACAGTCAAGTACACAACTCCATTACAATGCATGCATAACATTAAGTAGCAAGCCCAATTTGACCTTCTTGAAAGATCATCAAACCGGCGCGTGCCGGTTTGATGCTCTTTCAAGAGCAAAGGTAACACTAAGTGTGAGTTTTACTTAGGCTATTTTAAATCTATGTGGGTAGTTACTTTCAATGCTTAGTATTAATTATGTTGGTTTCTAGGATAAAACTAATGCCAAGTGGTGATAAAGTTTCTAATCTAGGCTAAACTACGTTCTAAAAAAATTTAAATAGCTATAAAGCAATGGGAAAGTTGGTGAGGTCAAAAATGTAGTTGCACGTTTTGGAAAAGTCTCTTGACACCCGCATGATTCTTGTTGAGGTAAATTTGCGGGTACTCAAAGGGCATTGCTACTTAATGTTATGTAGGTTTAAGTGAAAGTGATTCATAAAAATATACTAACTTTGTACAAAGCCAAGCAATTCTTGTTGACAATTTTTTTTCAAGAAAAGTCTACACATTTATGAAGATGGTACAAGTAGTGTGCAAGTAGACATATTGAACACGTAATTGTATAAAAGTTTTTGAAAATATGATAAATTTACATTAAATTGATGGTTTCCTACAAAGTTTTGTGATGATGTCCCTCAAGTATATAATGAATTCAAGGAACTCAAAAAAATTCAAACTTCAAAATATTTAAAGTCATGAAATTTAAGTCTAAAACCATTTTCAACCATGTTCTTTTGAGCATGATCACTTTTAAAATAAGTTTTGAAGATCTCAACTTGATATTCTACATGCGAGTATTTAACACAATAATAAAGGTCATCATGGAAAGAATAAAATCCAATTTAATCAACAATTTGCTGCAACTTTTAGGCGTTTGACCAAAAACATTATGGTTTTAGTATACCAAAGCGTTTTTTTGTATACTTAACAAAGAGACACCTACCTTCATCAACTACACTAAATATGGAATTTAGTTTCACTTATTATTTGGAATTACGCAATCTTATATCTATTTATTGTATATCTCACATTTGATCAAAAAATGTTAAATTGATTGTTTGGACATTATAGAACTTTAACAACCGTACTTAGTAAAAAACTACATCAATAGTAAAATATACAGCATTGTGTATATCCAAATAGTAAGTGACACTAAATATCATATTTAGTGAACATATAATAATATGAAGATTCTAAACATCACAAATGTAAGGGAATTATGAAGAATTCTAGGAAACTTAATAAAGTTTTGCTTGACATCCTCATGTCATGATCCAATGGACTCCCACTAGATTTAACTTCAAGGTTCAACACTTTAAACCCACATTCAACTTCCAAGCATCAATACTTTAAGTGAATAGTGCCAAGTCATGAACAATGCTTCCTGGATCTTTTGGTGGCACTAAATCATAATGTGAAGAAATGTAGTATCAGCTTCAAGGCCCCAAGTCAAACTTCGATGCTCTAAAGGAGACTTGCACGTCAAACCCCAACGCTGGAAAGAGCTGACCTCCCCAATCTTCAGCTGAGAGGAGATTCCCGTCATTTCAATGATCGTAGGTTTGCGCAGTAGGGAGGACCAGCGGCCAAGCATGGCGCGTGAGCTCATTCTTTTCCTTCGTTGCCTTAACTTATCATGAAACGAAGTCAAGCCCAAGTCAAGCAAGGTCTCGCACTCGCAGATTTAATCAACTCTCCATGCCGACGTTGAACATCCCTCTCTTGATCAAGTGATCTCTCTCTCCCTCCCGGCCATATAAGCTCCGTTTCCTGGCTTGCTGGAATCATCATCTCTAACTTAGTCGGCCACATTTGCCAGGCGCCTGACCCAACAGACCGCTTCCTAGATACGAATCGATATCCGATCTCCCCATCCATCAATCAGTGCCGTCGTCCACCTTGACCGCTCCAACCTTCCAAGAAGGAATTCCACCAAGAGTGTTGGTAGGATTCTTCTGGGACATATTTCCACATTCTTCAACACAAGAATTTAGTTCGACTTGACTACAGTGAAATAGAAGTGTGGCCAGGCACTCAGGAAGACCACTTGCTAGACTCGGTGCAGGTTAGTGTAAGTCGAATTCCAGTTCAAGGTATACGGTAAGTGTAAGTGAATTCCAGAAAGTCGCAGGTGGTGGGAGTGATCGATTTGCAGAAGAGGGACAAGCATGGGTTTGCAGGTGCCCGCAGTAGCAAGTAGTGTTGAGGGTAGCAGCATGACCCACACTCCCAATGCCGTGGGGAGCTTATGTCAGCAGCACAAGGAGACGGAGGGAAATGCGGACCCCTTGAATTGGGCTCGCGCGGCGGCCGCCATGCGAGGCAGCCATTTGGAGGAGGTGAAGCAAATGGTCGCGACGTACTACCAATCCTCCCGGGTGGCCATCGAGGGGGTGAACCTCACCGTGGCTCAAGTGGCCGCCGTGGCTCGCAGGCCGGAAGTGAGCGTGGTGTTGGACGCGGAGAATGCCAAAGCCAGAGTGGACGAGAGCTCGGACTGGGTGCTCAACAAGATCATGAACGGAGGCGACATCTACGGCGTCACCACGGGCTTCGGAGCCACGTCGCATCGCCGCACCCAACAGGGAGTGCAGCTCCAAAGGGAGCTCATCAGGTTCTTGAATGCGGGGGTGGTGGGATCCAAGGGGAACTCCTTGCCCACCGCCACCACGAGAGCCGCCATGCTCGTGCGAACCAACACGCTGATGCAAGGCTACTCCGGCATCAGGTGGGAGATTTTGGAAGCCATGGAGAAGCTGCTCAACGCCCGCGTCACTCCCAAGTTGCCATTGCGCGGAACCGTGACGGCCTCCGGGGACCTCGTCCCCTTGTCCTACATCGCGGGCCTGCTGACGGCCAGACCCAATTCGAGAGCCGTCACGGAGGACGGCCGCGAAGTCTCGGCCCGGGAAGCCTTGAGCCTCGCGGGAGTCGCGGAACCGTTCGAGTTGCAGCCCAAGGAGGGGTTGGCACTCGTGAACGGGACCGCCGTGGGCTCCGCGTTGGCCTCCACCGTGTGCTTCGACGCCAACGTGTTGGTGTTGTTGGCGGAAGTGTTGTCCGCGTTGTTTTGCGAGGTCATGCAAGGGAAGCCCGAATTCGCCGACCCGCTCACCCACAAACTGAAGCACCACCCGGGCCAAATGGAGGCGGCCGCCATCATGGAGTGGGTGTTGGACGGCAGCGAGTTCATGAAGGCCGCCGCCAAGTTGAACGAGACGGACCCGTTGAAGAAGCCCAAGCAGGACAGGTACGCTCTACGAACCTCGCCCCAATGGTTGGGACCTCAAGTGGAGGCCATCCGCAATGCGACGCACGCCATCGAGAGGGAGATCAACTCCGTGAACGACAACCCCATCATCGATGCCGCCGGCGACCGCGCCCTTCACGGAGGCAACTTCCAAGGCACCCCCATCGGCGTGTCCATGGACAACTTGCGTTTGGCGGTGGCCGCCATCGGCAAGCTCATGTTCGCACAATTCTCCGAGCTCGTCAACGACTACTACAACAACGGGTTGCCTTCCAATCTCAGCGGAGGGCCTGACCCCAGCCTCGACTACGGCATGAAGGGCGCGGAGATCGCCATGGCCTCCTACCTCTCGGAGCTCAACTACTTGGCCAACCCCGTCACCACCCACGTGCAAAGCGCGGAGCAACATAACCAAGACGTGAACTCGTTGGGCTTGGTGTCCGCGAGGAAGACCGAGGAGGCCGTGGAGATCCTCAAGCTCATGAGCTCCACCTTCCTCGTGGGCTTGTGCCAAGCGGTGGACCTCCGCCATGTGGAGGACACCATGCTCGACGCAGTCAAACAAGCGGTGTCTCAAGTGGCGAGGAAGACGTTGTTCGTCGGCCGCGACGGCGTCCTGCTCCCTTCTCGATTTTGCGAGAAGGACCTCATGTTGGTGGTGGAACGCCAGCCTGTGTTCACCTACATCGACGACGCCGCCAGCCACACGTACCCCTTGATGCAAAAGTTGCGCGAGGTGTTGGTGGACCACGCCCTCAAGAGCTCCAAGGTCGAGAGCTCTCAAGCTATCTTGGAAACGATCCCCGTGTTCGAAGCCCGATTGAAGGAGCGTTTGGAGGCCGTGGTGCCTGCGGTGCGGGAGGCCTACGACAACAAGGGCGTCTCGTCCGTGCCCAACGTGATTCGGGATTGCAGGTCGTACCCCCTGTACCGGTTCGTCAGGGCGGAGCTCGGAACGCAGCTGCTCTCCGGCTTGAGAACCGTTTCCCCCGGGCAAGAGATCGAGAAGGTGTTTGATGCCATATCCGAGGGCAAATTGGTGGCTCCCCTCCTCGAATGCGTCCAGGGGTGGACCGGGGCACCTGGCCCATTTCCTGCGCGATCGTGCTAGAACCCAAGTTCACGATTTGAATTCCTTTTCATGCATCCGCCGCAAAATACTGTAGAAGAGAATCAGGCATTGCTCAGTGAACCCCATTCGCAAGAAACAACATGGCCAATGGGTATCCGCACGTAGCCATGCAGCCTAAGCAAAAACGAAGCCCGTGCCAATAGCCCAATCAACTCGAGCCCACACGTACGCACACTTTAGGACATTCTTTTGGGGAGGCCTCTTAGGATCAACCCTGCTATTTGCAGAAAATTGACCCGGTGGATGGCTATGGCCTTCACAAACTGAATCTCCAGGTTTGATTGCTAGGACTTCAAGCACTCTTCATACTACCAACCCATTCATTCATTGAGGATTGCAAAGCATCCCCACCTCGGTAGGTTGCCATTCATTTGTACATACATTCATTATTCCACATTGGAATCGAATTGAAATCACTTCCAGATATTTCAAAATGTCATACACGAATTTTGGGTCATGGTGTACTCTTCTGCATATTGACATGCACCGAATGTCATCGATATATATTGTACCTGCATGTATTATATTTACAACATCGTTTATACAGTGTTGCCTAAATCCACTAATTGCACACTGAAAATAACAAGATGCATCCACAAACACCAATGGCATTTTTGGTGTAATCCATGAAGTTTCTCGTTGTGTTGAAGTGTAGATCTTACATTGGAACTCATGACAAGGATGAGAATCTTACCAGTTATTTGGAAGAGTATGATGCATTTAGCCTGTGGAGTACGACTTTAACCAATGCTACACTAAATATGGTATTTAGTGTCATATGGCATTTTTTGTGACTATGGCAACTTTTCAGATGACACTGCTTATGAATAAGTGAACAAATGTGCTCATGGATGACGGATGAGTTCATCCATTGGCCAAAAACTTATGTTCTCTTGGCAGTCTCCATCCCAAGGACTCCTTGTCTACTTGAGGATTTGCACCGTGTGGTGCGATGCGATACGATACGATGCGGGTAAACTTTGAAATGCGTAGAAAGAACTTTTCGTGAAACATTGGAGTGATAGCCTGCTGTGGTATGCTTTTTGTCTTTCTTGTGTTCAATTTTAGCCATCTCATGCTATCTACAGGTGACAGTGACGAAAGGAAATCTTTGCCAAGTCAATTCAGAGTTTAAGATTGGCAATCCACCCGGTATGGTGTATAATATTCTCATACATGCTGCAAACAAACGGGTCTTTCAAGAACATTGAGGTATTCTCAATCACGGTGGTTCAATGTTTTGGTTGCTATTTTTCAAATTTCTCTGATTGCAGTCTTGGATTGACGATGCCAGAGGAACTTACAGAAGGGCGAAATTTTAAATTATCATACCAATTCTGAGTTGGAAGGTGCGGTCAATTTAAGCTGTGAACTTGCAAAAAGGCAACAGATTTGAATTACCATACCTTGGTCAAGACGAAACCCTAGGGATCTTCTAATTTAGTAATCGGAGGGCTGAATGCAACAGTTCGAACTGCCCCGCCATGTGCTTTAGTTACACACTTGATTTGGCTTCCCTGCGTTTGAGCAAATTCAGAAGTTGTCAAGCCCGTTCAACTCTGATGTTACTACTTGCAACTTCAAAAAAATCGAAGATCTCGGTGGTTATGATCTCACTCGCACTACCAGCAGATTCCTCTTGCAGTTTGTTTATATCATTGTAGAGGATCTTATAAATGTGAATGCAAATATTGGTATCCAGGGTACTCATCCACGTCGCTGAAAAGCAAACTTATAACTCTGACATTCTGAGCTGGTGATCACTTAGCTTAGTACTTATCTATCAGTCCACTAACTCCTCTTCAGCTAGTTATGGGTGCTATGAAAGTGAAGATAATTCACACACACATATGTTCCAACAAACTGATGTTGCAAAATCCTTCGCTTACATAGACTGAAATAATGAATTTTCTCTTCCCTGAGATAGAGTGCACAGTAATTGGAGTAGAAGTCAATGTGTAAACTGACTGTTTCTTGGGTAAATTGAGGATTTTTGGGTTTTAAGTCCATGTCCAAACATTTCTTCCAGCTGATTGAATATACTTGTTGTCCTCCTGTTGATGTGCTTCCAAATGTGTAATGCAAGCTTGCAAGGTCACCCCTGGTTCGGTATGAAGTATTGAGCGGATTTTTGTGTATATCCAGATGAACTACAGGCTTGCAAGGGAGGTATTCGTGAAGTTTGAGGAATCGTGGAACGTAAGACCTCGTTATATATCGATGCCAAGGGCAATCCTGTTTCTGAATGTGATGCAGATCGAGTGGCGTCTATCGTCCTTCACAGCAGAATTGAGAAGCCTAGATTTCAGTCACTCAGTCAAGCATCTGCGCGCCAGGCGCAATAGTGGAATTTGTGACCATGGTCGCTAAGCTCCTGTTGTTGTACAGGGAATGAAAATCTATCACAATATGTAACATCCTCGGCATGTTTGTTCATTTGGAAATATTACGCACAGTCTTCCCCGAAAAAGAGATCTATGTGAGTTAGTATCATATGAAGGATTGTTCGCAAGGTTTTCCAAGAAAATCACTTGTCAACTAAAACGCCACTTTGATCATGGCACTAAAATTTGTTCTCAAATGTCTGCAACGTTGGTCATATGTTGAGGGTACAGTTCATAATCTACAACAAATTGGGACGAAATATTGTCATGGATGATTGAAATTTGGATGAAAAATCACTTTGTAAGTGACAGAAAATGCAACACCGTAGATTTATAATCCCCAAAACAATTTACCAGGAATGACAAATAATGGTGGGTTACCCTGTAGGGCCACTTCACACACACAAGATTGAGGGCCCATGACACTTGCACTTCAAGCACTCTCATTGGTGGAAAAGGCGGAGCCCGGTCCAAGTTCACTTCACACCATGTTTGAGGGCCCAGCGGAGTAAGTGAATGCAAGATGGATGTAAAGTCTACATGGACTCCCGCGTGTCATCAAATGGATCATGTTTCATGGTCACTTGGACTAATTTCATAAATTACCTCTTGGAGGTGGATCTAATACAAAATTGGGAGGCCATGGCACTCTCAACTCTCACAACTGTTGATTTATTATAACTTATCATGTGTGGGGACCCACATGACTAAAAATTCATTGAAATAGCCTTTGGTTGAGGGCCCGGTCACATATGACTTTACACTAATCTTGAGAGCTTGTAACCACACTACATGATTTTGGAAGTGTCCCACGTGTCTTGGGACGACCTTTGGACACTTCTTTTAGGCTCTCACAACTTCATGGTCATGGCTCTTGGCTCGTGTTTTCCCTTAAGTTAGTGTTGGTGACACTACACCACAGTTTACAACGAGTATTGAGCAAGACAATTAGAATTGGTGACACTAAATATCATATTTATTGTACCATGCAACCTACATGGTTCATTTGCATATGATTTCTTCTATCATGAGGTGATGGAAATGATTGTCAATTGGAAACTTGACGCTATTATGTTCGGTCATGAAACATGAATGCACAAAATAATGCTAATGATGATCACCATAATTCCTATGAATACAAACTTCACTCATTCCAGGTTACTGAAAACAGTGAAGAAATGCACTAAATATGATAATTAGTGTCACCAATTCTAATTGTCTTGCTCAATACTAATTGTAAACCGCAGGATTTAGTGTCACCAACACCAAATGTTAATTACCCCAACTGTAATGTTACATTATTTGTCATTCCTTGTAATTTTTTGGGCGGACTATAGATCTACACTGTTACCAAGTGATTTTTCATTGAAACTTCAATCATCCATGACAATTTTTCATCACAAATTGCTGACAAGAGAAGGTAGGGTTTTGGCCAATGGATGAACTCATCCATCATCAATGACAATATTTGTTCACTTATTCATAAGAAATGTATATGAAAAGTTACCAAAGTGACATAAAATACCATATGGCACTAAATATCATATTTAGTGTAGTATTCTCCAGTTTGAAAGTGAAGAGCAGAATTGTGATAGACATGAACAGAAAGTCAATCAGAATTTATATGCAAGCCTAACCTGGATAACTCCAATCTCCCCTATTCTTGTGGCTAGGGATTTGTGGTGTCTACATGAACGCATTTATTGGACCATCAGCAAGGTGAAAATGCAACGAGCTATTTTAAAGTATGAAAATAACAAATTCAAGATAATTAGACTCTGAAACCAACATCATGGACCTCGATTAGTCTGTTAGATTTCAAGTGGAATGAACCCACCCTCAACATTGTAGGGGACTTGTTTTTACTAGAGCCCCTTCATCCATAATGGATGAGTTTACAAAGACGACACAAGTCCCAAGCCTTTTCTTGTAGGCCTCAAGCTCATCTTCTAATTAAATTTCTTATTTTAATTATCCCCAATCCTTTGTAGATCTATCCAAAATGTTAGGCTTTTGTTTGTTACTAATCTCATTGTAGTAGTCCATCCAAACTAAATGATGATGAAGCCTACAAATCTGACTTGCATATTGATGCCAGAGCAACTTTCAACTCTTGGGAAGATTGTGAATGGGACCTCACAATTGACACACTTCCTCTACAACACCAAACACATCTTTCACCTGTACGCTATCAACATGAAATTTTTAGGCAATCGACCTACATAGGTGAAAAAAAAATGCAAATCTACCAATCTGGTAGGTTTGCAGATATTCCAATGAAATAGAAGATTTCACCATTGATAAATTATCACTATAAGCATATGAGACTTGAGTGACTTGTCTTGTGTAGGTGAAATATTGCCTTGCATCACTAAAACATAAAAAAAGAAGTCTACCATTGTCATAGGATTGCAAGAAACTTCATCAACACAAGACGAGTTGCCTAGGTCTCGTGTGCTTGTTGTGGCAACAACCAACACAATTCTATTAAATTTATTCTCAAAGCACTGAAAAGCACATTTAGACAGGTCATATCCAACGTACAAACATCCTTATCAACCGCTCACACCACTATTTCTAAATGCTGGAAGGATGAACCAAAAACATACATACAAGTGTGTCTTCACAAATAAACAAAAGATGTATACTGATTATGTGTCTATATGTGAAGAGTTCAGCACACTCCTAAGGATTAGAGGTGATAAATATTTTTTTCTTTGTATTTCGAATGCCAAAAGTATATTGGGTATTAACACCTCCTCACTTTTGTACATAGTTATTCTCACTACACACACAAGCACAAAGAACTAATTTTTTTTGCGAAGGACGCCACTTTCATGGCCATCTCTCGCTACAAGTAGATCATGCACTCAGTAGCATCATGAATGATGTTTAAAAGAACTTCGAAACAAAATGGCTTTTTCTAGTTCACTTCATGCGAGCTGAAGGATCCCTGCGACCCTAAGCTTAACAGGGGAAATGTGGAGTCCTATGAACTTCGCTTGATGCTTCAAGACGCAGAGGAAGGTTATTTTGTTGTTCATCAACCAATGTCTCGGCGTTTAGCTGGAGCATGACGTCCAATTACATCTGCAGCTCATCATGAACCAAATGACTCGGAGTTCAGACGCAACCTACATCTGTGTTGAAGAGACACCGCTCTTTGTAGATGGTTAGTGTAATCCATGATAGAGAGAATGCCGGTGAACAGACCCAAGAAATACTCAATAGCTAGCTACTGATAAGAGCTCGGAGGCAACTTTCAGATTCCTTGAAGAATTGATGTTCTTCTTAAATATTTACAATCAACTGTGCCAATCGGCATCTCGACAGAGTGAAATTGTCAGGTGAATCTACCAATCCAATAATTGAATAGCAGGCTCTCTCAATTATCCCTAAATTACTTCCCGACGACGAGCGTCCACTTCTGGATGGTGTATCGAGCGCCCTTGGTACCAACAAGCTTCTGGTACACAGTGTCTACGAGGGCGTATCCCTTCTGCCCAAGAAACACTCCAGTGCCAGCCACCACTGCCAACTGCCTGTCACTTGTGGCATTGAAAGATGGGCGTTGTCCGAGAATCTGGAAACAACACCAAATGTCATTGACATGTAAGTACTTAAGCGACTCCTCGACCAAGAACAAAAAGTCATGAAATTTTCAAACCTAATTATATTGCAGCGGAGATTCGTCACACTTCAAAGTCCAGCTGAGACAAATATAGTTGACCCAATGATGAGACGAATGGCATATGTAATTTTGAAATAAATTCTTGGGGAGTACTTTTTTTTCTGAGTGGATTTGTTGCTCAATTTGATTCAATATTTTACCTCGTAGGTGGTTTCGATCAGATCTCCGGGCTGGTCGATGATGACGGTGACTTGAGCGCGGTACTTCTGGCCTCCATCGAGCACATACAGGCCCTGGAACTTGCCCAGCTGCTTGGATTTGGGGCTGGCCGTCTCGGTGATGATATTGTCCACCACAACCAGCGCACCCAGCTTCAGCTCGCTCGTTTCGCCGCCAGGCCCGGCCACGATATAACCCGTCGCATCGGAGCCTGTGTTGATCGCTTCGTGGACGAAGAACGTCACATTATGGGTGTGGTCGTGCTCGAGGAGCTGTCGGCCTGCAGCCGCCCCGCTGGCGACCATGCAAAGCACCAGGATCCCCCATGCTGCCAGGAAGTTAAAGTTCTGGCCCATTGCCATCGTCTTGGCGGCAACGAAGGAATTCACACTGCAGGCTCCCTGCAGATTCCGACTCGAGCGTTGAAAATTTTCTAAACTGATGGCCTTTGAAGTGAGGATCTTTGGAGAGCACTGCCGAGTCGATGTCACGGACTGATCAGACGAGGGAGCTTAGTTTGCGGGAGAGGCGGAAGCTGTGTGCTTGTAACTAGAAGTTGGGCGATGTTGGGATGAATATGAGAGGACACCGTCGAGGCTTTATAGTGGAGGATCGATGCAACGGTTGACCGAAGTTCGACAGGGTTTTGCCTGCCCTACGGCACTCACATCCCGTCGAGTTCCCGCCTCCGAAGTCCCGTCCTTCACCGGTAGACCTGGACAATTCCCATCACGTGTGGCTTCGTGAAAGGCAGCTTGGGAGGCGTTTGTAGAAAGTAAAGCGTCTCTCTTCTTGCTCTCTCCGATGGATGTAAGCAGCTGGGTCCTGACGACTGCCGCGTGGATGAAGATTGCTTGTGGCCGCACCTTGTGTAACAAGTTGAAGGTGGGTTTTTTTCCATGGTCGTCGACGACCCACTAGATTCTACATAATTTACTCCCACCTCCCTAATATCACGCCTGGGGGCCAACCAAAGTGCACGTGCTATCAAGGAGGTCTGCAGCGTTGTCATGGATACATGGTACTACAGTCTAACCTTGATAATGTCACCCTTGTTAATAGAACACCTTGTTATTGTCACCTAAAAGTTTGAAACCGATTTTCATAGTGTAAAACTCCCTCGTTATTATCCCTATCACCCTTGATAATGTCACTATTTTTTTTCAAAATCCGTAGTGTAAATGTGATAATATCAAGTATGGATGGATTGTGTGGGCATGGGTTCGATATTATTGTTCATGGGTGAGCATGGGCTAAAGCAAAGCATATTGGGGGTCATTGAATGAGCTCTCATTCAATGCTTTCGGCATGATATTCATGGTGAGGTCAAGAAAGTTATAGATGGGTTTAATGCTTTTGTACTCTCCCATATCACTATCTTGTTCCTTCCACCAAATGTGACTTCAGTTGTTCAGCCTTTGGATCAAGGAGTGATTGCAGCATTCAAAATGTGTTATAAGCGCAAGCTTGTTGCCTGGACTTTGCAACAAATTGATAACAACTCAAATGAAGATTTGGGGAAATTGAATGTTGATGTATTTCAAGCTATGCTATGGTGTGTGGCGGCATGGCATGAATTAGATGATCAAACCATTAGAAATTGTTGGAGAAAGTCCGCCAAATTGCCTGTAGAGTGGAATGCAGATATAAACAATCTTGATGAACGTATGAAGTCCAAAATGGAGGAAGCAACTTTGGAATTGGGTAGACTCATCGCCGCATTAAATTTGGGTTTGGATGTTGAAGGCAAGCCTGTAGAAAAGCTTTGTCCTTTGGAGTACATAAACATGGAAGGTGAAGATGATTTTGAGGTGGAATTTTCTACTAAGGAGCTTGTGCAATTAGTGCAAGATGGCGAACATGTTCTTGATTCCATGGAAGTGGACCCATTGATTGTTGATAGCAGTGATGATGAGTCTAAAGTAGTGAAGCTAAGCGATGCACAAAAATATGCTAAAGATGTTTTGAATTTTATGGCTAGCCAAGGTTCTCAGATTTTCAACACTCATGAGTTGTTAGAAATGGAAAAAATCCATGACAAACTCATTAGAATTGGTGTTGCACATTTAACATCAACAAAACAATGTGACATTAGAAGCTTCTTTGTCACTTGTGAGAGGTCTTTACCTAATCTCAATGACACATTATGATGTGCTCTTGTTGTTATTCACAATTTTGAATTAGATTTTACATTCAAAAACATTGAAGTCTCGTATTTGTTTTTTTTAATTATAATTATATTTTGATTTTCTACATATTTTTTGATAATATCACATTATGCACAAAATGTGACATTATCAAGTATGTCACACCTTGTTTATATCACACTTTTTGGTGAAACGGAGGGTGTGACATTATCAAGGTTAGGGTGTACAGAATTAGTGTAATGTGCGATCTTATGGAATAACACAAAGTCAATATTGCGATATGACAATAATGACACTGATGAGAACGTGATGCGTGTGAGCATGTGCTTTGAGTTCTTTGGTGGATTATTTTAATATCAAGAGTTGTGATATATGAGAGGGACATGTGACAACAAGGAGGGAAATGAATTGAGCGCGTCCGTTCCCCAGGGTTTTGAGGATATAAGAGAGGGAGTGACATTATAGAGGGTGACATTACAGAGGGAAGGGTGTAGTGGGCCCGATGAGTTCTCATGAAGATAACAAAAGCAAGAACATTCTAGTTTGCCTTTCAAAATGTTGAGGACTCTGACCATGGATCCACTAAACACTTTTCAACTTATAACTATATGTCATCCAAAGATTAGAGATTGGTTGTATTCAATTGAGGAATCAACAAAGGTGCACTTCCAATAACCATAATTAAGTAAGGGGAGGTCTAATGTTCAATATGGTTTTTGTTGATGCCTTCATCTTAGATTTTCCAATGCGACACAAATTTGAAAATGTAATTTGATCAATAGAAGAGACAGAGAACAAGAAAAACAAGCCAAAGAACACTTGCATACCTTAAGCATGATGCATGTAATCCAGTGCATGTTAAATGGTAATATTAAGCACCACTTACAAACATTTTGCTATGTTGCCAAACATTCATTTAAGTTGGCAATTCCGTGATATTTGATAATTTGGCATCCTTCTTTTCTTTCCCTTCCTAAAAACACGTGACCTAAGATTATGTCCTATCAACTAGGAAGAGATCATTTTAATTGTTTGCATGATCATTTTTAAGGGATTGTTGGCATTGTGATATAAGGTAGATATACCAAAAACCATGCCTACACCTTTAGATGTGCCATAGGCTGCGCCTAAAACGGTGACATGCAACATATTATTCCAAAATTATTCAAGTTGTCAAGTTAGGAAGGTGTGGAGAAGGACTTTGTTCAAAGTGGTTCATACTTTCATACTTTGAGGGTTCTCTTGAATCAACTCTCGATACACGAAAAGAAATAGGCAGCAATCATGCTTAGTGGGAGTAGAATTATTGGTTTTCCAAGATTCGATTTGTGCAATTGAGACCACAATTTGTGATTCGAGGAGAATGAATGTGGTGGTTTCGAAGACACTGCACTACCACTTCTCATGCCATTTTGAAACCAACATATTGCAAAGAAATGGTATCCTAACTAGGGACCCAAGTGCTCTCAAATATCTAACTTTGAGCATGTTGATTACAACTAATTCATAGCTTCAATCCGGTTGCTTTGTGTCATGTTACGGGGAGCAATTTGTGTGATCACTTGCAAGGCCATTGTGTGATCAACAAGCATGTCCATTGAGTAGGTTTTTGAGGTGATTAGGTTGTGTGACTCGAGAGTGGACGTGAAAAGTGTCGCGTGCATGCGTAGAATAGATTCGACACGTTGAAAAACATTTAAGCTAGGTTTGGCAAGTTGACAAAAATTCAAAGAGAACACAAGTAGCTTTTGTGTGCACACAATATGTATGAAGAGAGAAGTTTCAGATTTGATGTACGGGCTTTGAATACAGTAAGTCATGAATTACAGAATACATCACATGAGAGTCGTTGATCGGGACTCAACTAGTGGATTATTCACCACAACAACAATGTCAAGATTTGGGGAAAAGTGGCAACTTCCGAAGCAGAGGGAGTGGTGATGTGTAGTAGCGGCGGAGGGGGGGGGCTTGGGTACACCTACAAAGCATGGCCCCTCATTTGCAAGCTAATGCACAATGGCTTTAATTTGCACCCCAGAAACGCACATCCTTGCCAACCCCATTAGTCATTGGCAACACAACGCCACAATCCAAGACTCCAATCGCATGCACATGAGGAGAATGTTGGCATCATTGAGGACATCACCGCCGCGCCATTGATTTAATGTAAACTTCAGGTACAATTCAAAACATCCTACAAGACATCTCAAACACTTGTGGATTTTAGCCTAATATGAAGAAACGAGAAAGAGGGAGACCAACTGCATGCACTCAAAGAAGGTAGAAAAATGGTAACTAGATGGACAAGGAGCTCAAGCAAGCACTTGTAGCATGGAACCGTGGACTTAACATGAGACATGCAAGTCAAAAATTGAGAATCCCTTACAATAGTTTGAGAGATCATACTTACAGTGTCCAAATTTCTCGAAACCATGGCGTGTCTAGGGTGCTCACTCATGAAGAGTAGACCAAGAATCTCTAATTGGCTTTTTGTGATGGATGAGTAAGGCTTGGGCTTGTCACCCACAACATCTAACTTAAGGTCAGTGAGATTTGCATGGACATGCCAACTCCATTTCAAAATGGAATACCCAGGAAAGGATGGATGTGTACCACATGCTACTATGGCGATGCAACCATGAGCAATATGAAACAAATTATCTACAATTAGCAAATTATTTTGAGCTAAGGTTTTAAATGGCAAAGGCCCTTTCAAATGGTAAGTTACAAAAAATATTAGCTCACTGTTAGAATGAAGAATGTTTTATATCATTAACTCCCAAATTAATTACATACTTTATTGCCGATTTCACTGCGGGAATGAAAACCCAATTATTTGCTTATTTACTAGGTGGAAATGAACATTTATGTTGGATTTTGAACCTTGTAGTTGAGGTGCACTCAATATTATGTCGTTTGTGCACTAGATGGCCTTCATAAAAGCAAGGACAACTTTTTTTTGAAGTCAGGTGGGACATCATTTTTTGGTCAAGTTCCCCCCCCCCCCCGAAAAATTTGGGGTTGCAGATCACAGGCCCTGGCCCTTATCCTATCATAAAACCCCTTCCTCAAAAAGCCCATTGGAGGTGCTTTAGCACCTGGCCATTCATTCTTTCAAGTATGAAATGGCCTTCCCAGATCCCCAACTCTGTGCTCATGGCCATGTCACAATGTCGAAGGATTGACAATGTCCAAAAAGCACAGCAACCAGTGCATGCGAAATTTCGTGACCCGATTTTGGGCAGGCCAAAACCCAAAGGCCTCCGTTGGAGTCCACCACAGCATAATAATATTTGGTGAACAACAATTACACACGTTTTGCTGCTTCTCAGCATCAACTCATTCACGTCAATGCAAAGTCTTCCAGCCAGCCCTTTTCTTGAGACGAGTAAAGGAAGCGAGCCTAAAGTCGCTTGCCTCTCTTAAATCGGCACCTTTAGTTTGAGTGGTGTGCGGTAGGGTGGTGGATCTCAGAACAGACACAACATGTTAAGAGAGAATTGGATGATGTGTTAAAATTCTTTTGTTGATTATTCTAGGTCCAACAGTCAACAAAATTGGGTAGTCAACATATTCGGGAGGATTTATGTGGTCATTTGAGAAGGATGTATTTTTGGTTGCTTTGATAATAAAATTAAGATTTAAGTATATTCGAATCTATGCATGAATTTTGGACAACTTCAATCGTCAATATGATGTACACCACACTGCAAAACTATACAAATATGGTGGTTGGCAAACATGGTATACGAATTATACTCAAAGTTGTGGTTGTTGTGTTGTTGCTTTTGTTGTTGTAGTTTGATGGTTTTGTTTCCACAACTACACATCCCCTATTATTTTTGGACAAGTGGTTTGTCCAAATATACTTCAATGTCAATTATGACCAGGATATTCACATGAGCTTTGAATAATGAGGAAGATGGCTATGGCTTTAAATTGGATTTGCTATTGTAGTTTAAATAATGTTCAATATCGTAAGTGAAGTGGGCTAGGTAATTGAAAAAGTAACTACGCAAGACTTCTCTACCTTACGTGATTTTCTTCAAACTCGGTCGACGGAAGCTGCCACTAAATGTTTCATAATATAATCATGATGTTGGAGAATTGAAAGTGTTCTAAGGGTGAGTTTCCATGTAGGTTGTTTGCCCACCAAATTCTAGTGGGAATAAAGACAAATGTAGATGGAATCTAGTGGGTTGGTGTTAGTATGTGCCAACCAACTATTGCTATTCAAGAGTTTAATATTCTTATGTGTCAACTAATTTTTACTATTCTAAGTGTTTAGTGGGTGCATGGAAGTCTAACAACCAAGGCCACGGCCCTCCATCTTCTAGTAGGCCACAAAAAATTGGTTGCTTGGTCGCTTGCTTTTTGTTTATTTACAAGTGAACACCTCTAGCCCACTATTGTCTACAATCTAGTGGGCGAGTGGACTACATGGAAACTCACCCTAATTGCAACTATTATAGAACTATCATGTTTGCAAATCTTTAGAAGTACATGTGATTTTGGAAGTAAGTGTGCACTCATTGCTTTCTATGGCAAGTTATTAAGGGTATAGTAGACACATAACATATATAACACTATATTCGCTAATTTGAGACATTTTCTTATCTCAAATTAATATGTGGACCACAACAACATGAATTGGCCTGAAACTATATTGTCAACAATCTCAAATATATTATCAGTTTAGTATCCCCAAATCAGTGGTTAGCTGACATAAGCACATTGGGTAGAGCACTTGAAACCAACTTCACGAAAGAAATCATACACAATGTTGGCTATTATTAGCATGTTAAATAAAATATAGATACTACGACCTACAAACCATCGTGCAAAAAAAACATATTTATTTAACCCTACAATTTGGTCCCTAACAAAATAATAAAATAAAGTTCACATTTGTTGTGAAATATTCTATATGGATATTCATCCAATCCCGATGGAATTGGAGCATTCCTAAGTTCAACCCAAACTCTACCCCTATTTTGAGGAGCACACATATGACCAATATGTATCTACTATAGTTACATATGAAACTATAATTATTATGATAACATAATCCTACCAACTTCTCATTCAACGTGGCATGCTTCTTGTGCGATCCGAGCAAGGTGGTCTTTTGCAAAAGTTATGTACTTTTGAGGGATGGACACTAATCCACTATGATTTTTTCGTGGTATCCATGCTATGAAGATGGAATCTGTATCTATCCAAGATGGACTATGCTCAGAATCCACCTTCCATCAAAAGTTATGGTTTGTCTCCCTGCCTCTATGTGTAATGCCGAATCACATTTTCATTTTGTGTCATCGGTCGGTAGTACTCCACCTAAATTTGTCAAAAATAAGGCCTAGAAGTTGCAAAATTTGGTTTGGACAAAGCTCTTGCCACCCACATTGGCTTTGCATATGTCTCAACTCCAGGATGCAAAATGAGCATAATATAACCTTTATAACAATCCACTGTAATACGGAATGATGGTGGGGGCGGTTACTAGCAGGTCCGACGTAATGGTCGTCCACATCAAACTCCTCTCGAACCTCTTCATTTCCCAAAAGGCTAGCCTCCGAAGTTTATACATCGACTCATAACACTATATTCGTTAATTGGAGACTTTGGAAAGTCTCAAAATAAATTGGACCCGTAGTTTCGGATGCGAATATTGTGAACGTAGCGAACATGGGGAACATGGGGAACAATGACAACATAATGTTTTAAAGATCCATATGTGATGAATATATATGTTTCTAAATATAGTAATTATTCAGTTGATAATCAAAACTATGCCAACACAATATTCCAATGACACGAAATTGCAAATTAGCATCTGCAATATAATTATATAGTTTAGGGTCCACATCCGTAAAAACACAGACATAAAAAACATTTGGATTCCACATCCGTAAATCAATGCATCCATGCAATATAATTATATAGTTTAGGGTCCACATCCGTAATAACACAAACATAAAAAACATTTGGATTCCACATCCATAAATCAACGCATCCATGCAATATAATTATATAGTTTAGGATCCACATCCGTAAAAACACAAACATAAAAAACATTTGGATTCCACATCCGTAAATCAATGCATCCATGCAATATAATTGTAATCTATAAAATTGCTATAAAATGTGTCTAATATAGTATTCGACCCCAATGTCATATATTTTATGAAAAACCAATACACATTCAAATATCTTTGGTCCAAACCTACGTCAATATCATTCACCATCTTCATCTTCTGCTTCATTTCCATTCTCGACATTGTTTTCTGCAGCAGCAATACGTGCCAAGTTGTCTTTGGCAAAATCTATATGTTTTTGGGGGATGGTCATTGTTTCAATTTTGGAACCTTTGCGTGGTTTCCAAGCACAAAGTATGGTATCCGTGTTTATCCATATTGGTTCGTATGCTGAGTCCATTGTCCATTTGAAACCTTTTTTCGTGTCCCACCCTAAATATGTGCGGAGCACATTTTGATCTTTGGTGCTTGGACGGCAATATTCCACCTCAATTTGACGAAAATTTGGGCTAGTTGGAACAAAATTTGGTGATGACAATGCTTTCACCAACCAAATCGGTTTAGGATGTTCCTCATCTCCAGGACGTACGAGGACCATATAACCTTCGTAGCAATCAATAGCCACACGAAATGATGGAGCCGGGCGATTACGAGCAGGGCCAACATAATGGTCGTCCGCCGCGAACTCTTCACGGACGTCCCCATTGTTGAAGAACATGGCCTCAGATTCCACGATTGTCACTCGGCTTAGTGGCCAAAAACCTTGTGTCAAACATGATGGTCTATCGTCTTCGGGTGCTAGCAACGCTGAGCGGATGCGATCCCAATACGCAATCAATGGTTCGTGGGTATCCCGAACACGTCTTGTGATGTCTTCCTCGTACAAATCTTTCCAGTACTCGATGAATCCAGATATACCTTTGATGATTTCTGGTCCATTCCTCATGGGGTTGGGTTTGCAAGGCTTCGGCTCCCCATCAGGTAGCATACATTTGCCATCTTCGTTTTGGCGCCATACGAGTATCCCTTCCTCTGGGCCCCAATTCGGGGAGGTACACAAAACTTTGAATTGCATGGCCGGCAGACCATCATCACGTATATAGAATCGGAATTGTTGAGCCTTGGTATGGCCCACTAAGCGGTCACCTCCCTTAAGAATGAATGGTTTGATAAACGATTTGAAATCGGGCACTTCTTCAATCAAATGCGGGATGACTGGCACATTATCCAAATCCATGTACGATTTCATGAGAAGAGGAATTGTGGGAAAATCCTCCTCGTGCAACTTCATACTCCAACGTCCGAATGAAGCGTCAATGTCATCGTGCGTGTGGCCAACCATCAAAAAAGACACAAACACTTCTTTGAAAATGCCCTTGGCTACGAGCAATGACCAAAAACAAAATACGTATCGACATTTGTTGTCCTTGGCACAATTGTCTAGTTGCACGTGTAGAGTTGGAGGCAAAGGTTTAACAATAACGGGTTGTTCAGGCGGTTCTTGCAGTGAAGATAGGCAAACCTCCTTCCCCTCTAGCACAGCCTCATAAATCGGTGTTGTTCCACATCCAACAAAAAGAGCACGAGAGGATGATGTGGGCGGACTCTCAAGATCTCGTAGAAGTTTTGCAAAAGACCCTACGGTATGATTGGCGTCGCCAGGATAGAAATCCAAGCCATAATGTGCATATTTCACGTCCACATGACCATGTGCGATCATACCTGCATTTAGCCACACAAATCGTATATATGAATGAAATTCAAAAATTTCCCCAAGCAAGCAAAAAAATGTACACTTACGGACGTACATCCGTAAATCTTAACAATGAGTATGTGGGCGCGCAAAAAATAAATGTGAAAACCAACAAACCTGTGACAGATATTGGAAGCTTGAAATATCCATCTGTAGCCTTTATTTTCCGCGCATAACAAGGGCACGCCGTCTTTGTATGGTCCATTTTGTCATGAATGATTGTCAAAACCTCATTCGGCCTCATTATCGATAATGCGCGATTCTTGTAGTAGTCTTGACGGTGTGCCTCCTGGTTGTTGACATGCTCAATGTATTTCAGTTGATGTCGGTTGTGGGACTCAGTCCCAATGGGATGTGCATCTCGAAGGCCTTTATATTTCTGACAAGCAGAACACCTGGCAAACTTATCCCCAGGTCTCTTCGTAATGTATTCTGCGAATTGTTGATTCTTGATCACACTCAATTTTGACAACGAAATCGGCCCACATCCAGCCTTTTCGCCAACTTCATTAACATCCATAAGTATGTTCTTCCATTTTGTCCCTGTAGGCAAAACCATCTGTACAACCTTTTCCCCCGACGGCAGAGTCCGCGTCTTGTGTGGCATCGCATCTGCCAATGGCATAATGATGGTTGATAGTGTTGCAGCCGCTTGGAGTGTTGCCTCCCTAGGCTTCTTTGTGCCAGAGTTGCCATGGAACCGAGAACGGCGTCCTTGCATCGAGTAGTTCCGGAACCTATAAAAATTTGCCTTTGAAACTGCATGTATAATGTACCATGCCTTGCAACATATCTCCACATTTTCCAAGGTTACAACCTTACGACCTTCGACATCAAGGTGCATGTTGCGATGGACTTCAAGTTTCTTTGCAGATCGCATACGAAAGTCCGCGAGCCACATCTCTTGTCTCAAAGATTTGATCTTGTCACGGGGAAATAGTTGGCAACATCTCTTTGCACAACAATCCTTTGTTGCTACGGACCTAATAGATGCATCTCCCAATGTTTGATCTCGACGACGTTGCGTGGGTTCACGAGGCAAACGAAAGGAATCATATTTACGCCGACCTATTCTAGGGCGCGTTGTGGAGAACAAAGCCGATTGCATTTGATCAAAACGGCGGGCATGATTCCACAAGCTGACACCATCATGAAGAACACTGCGCAACGACCATCGATGAAGAGAGAATCTCCAACCAGAAGGCACTTCCAACGGATGTAAGGAATTCAAAATGCACACCCCCACATCTTCTTCCCCCAGGGGATTTGCATCAATACAATCCGTAGGATTCGAGTTCCGACAAACACCATCGGCCACGGGGACGCCACATCCATTGACTAGGACGACATCAAGATCAATCCACTGCTCCCGCGAATAACCCTCACATGGTGGAAGGAATTCATCCTCTACATTGGCGACACCAATTGTAGTATCTTGTTCCACGACAACTTCAAACTCGCTATCATAGCTTGACGCTTCCGAAAAAAAATCAACCCCACTATCACTGACGTTGGAATCCATGGCCACTACAAGAAAGCCCAATGAAGAGTATGTCAAAATATCCCATTCAATAAATGTCATGGATAGCCCTAACGCTTGTTATTGTCAATGAAACACAATGTGAACAATAGTTGATATCATGGCTTGGAAACAAAGCTAGCATTGGTATACGAACGTGCGTCCGTATACCTCCATGTAACAACATTAGCAACGCAAGCACACGCGTAGACGGATACATTTATGTGTTCATAGTCAGCGGAAAGGTGATGACAACCAAAACACCACTGTTTTATGGACGCGCATCCGTAAATCGGCTCCTGCACACAGTGCAGTATCATGCTAAACCACAACATAGGTATACGGACACGCGTCCGTAAAAATGCAGTCCTAGACATGGAGGTTCGGGGAAGCAAGAGCTCCTGGCAACAGGGCCATGTATACGCAGGCCTGACGACTCATGAAATTTGAAGAGGTTATCATACGCACTTCCTACTATGTTCTATCAATGTCAAATATTATACTATGACACATAGGGTGATGTAGGCTAAGGGATGCGAGCTCCCAACCCTTCATGACCGTACAACCTCTGTGCAATCCCCTACATGGCACATGGTCTACAAAGGTTTCCAGGTTTACGGACGCGCGTCCGTAAACCTCTGTGGACCTCTTTACTAGCCTGAATACGATGTACAACGCGACAAGGGGTTCACGTTTTACGGACGCGCGTCCGTAAACTTCCATGGCAATATATTCGCATTGTGGTACTCGACACGACACGGTCTGTAGGTGACATACAGACACGACACGACACGTGGTGTAGGTGACATACAGACTCGACACAACACGTGGTGTAGGTGACATATGGCACCAAAGGTATGGAGGTTTACGGACGCGCGTCCGTAAACCTCAACGTACATGAATATTGGATCAAACAAATAAAGGTTCAAAGAACCAATATGATTAAGGTTTACGGACGCGCGTCCGTAAACCTCCGTGATTTGCGGCGTTAAAATCGGAACATTGCACCAGAAAGGATAACTGTCCGAAATAAAAATCCAGCACACTACAAGGATCCGGAGAGTGCAACCCAAATACAAATTCTCTACCCTAATGGGTTCAGGGCTTGGGGTTTAGGGTATAATAGGTCCATGCAATAGGATCTTTACCTGCACAAAATCTGTAGCAGGAGCACACTACAAGGGTCCAAGGAGTGCAACCCACAATTGAGATGCAAAAAGAGTCCCGACGGTGGGGGGGTGTCCCCTTAAGTACTGATCGCTTTCCCTTGGATCCGTTTTCCAACATAGGATACCAGCCACCAACTATGTCCTATAAATACAAACCTAGCATTACTACATTCCGTGTGCCAGCCTTACAATGGAATGTGTATTCATGTGGACAACATGCATAGACCATGAGTCCACATAATGACAAAGAAAAAGGCATCTATGTATTTGTGGTATACAACAAAGTAGATTGGCTAATATTATATGAGCAATAAACATTGTTGAGAGGTGGTTTATTGGAGCAATAATATTGGAGTACCTAATATGAAGAGTACATTTTAAAAAACGTAGGCAAAAAATTATACAATCGTGTGAAAAATCAACCACAACAACAACAATAGTACATGGAGTATAAAAATATCTGATACAGAAACATTGATTACCGTAAGGCCATGATAGTAGCACATCTATTCTCCTAGGTAACATGGGTTGCATTAAATTCAATATTATCAATTTTCTCTCTAAACCTTAGGGGCCCCTTCCGTACATCAACATTTACTTCAAAAAAACTAATTATACTAGCCTTCTTCATGCACTATACGTGAGGAAAAACATATTTTAGTACCTCATGTACATTACCTACATTAATTAATACTCAAACAATACCAATTGTTGCTCCAAGTAACATTATTACCCTCAACCCTAAACCCTATAACCACCCAAACCTAAACAAACATGTGGACATAGAGATGCAAGCATGGTTAACTGAACAACTCCTGATACATGTCAAGGCTTAAGTGGAAAGTAATTCAAAACAAGCAAGCAAACAATTATACCAATTGTTGTTCTACGTAATACTATTAACCCATAAAATATAATGGACAAAAAGGGAGGGTAGGGTATCCAAATAGTAATAAGGCAACCAATATTAAGTCGGTGACACAAGGGGGATACCCTTAACCCTAAACCCTAAACCCTATAAACGACTCCCGACTCATGTCAAGGCTTAAAATTCTCTAAAACAAAACCATAAAGATTTCAAAAGTCAAGCAAATTTATGTTCACAAATTATTCTTGAAGACATGGTAAGTGGTGAAAAAGTAGGTGACATAGAACAAATATTTATCAAATTGTGAATGGCAATCCGATATGTGGTCTTAATTTGGCTAAGGAAAAAGGTACTTGGGTTGCATAACCTTACCTTTCATTTTTTTAATCTTTGTTTGCCTGGGTAAAATCCACCCCTTAGAGGCAAGTACAAGATTTAGCCGAGACTTGTTATTCTTTGATGGGATACAATATGAAAACAATTAAGCCTTCAAAACATTTAAGATCATCAAAGTTATGTTCTAAGTCATATTTATCCATTTGCTTTAAACCTTTACTTTTGAAGATAGGTTTTGAACATCATATATTGGTATTCTATAATCGAATACTTAACACAACCATACATGTCGCCATGGAAACAAAACTCCAATATAAACAACAATTTGCTACTACTTATAGGCGATAATACAAGCTCATGCCTAGGTTTGGAAGGATTGCATGAATCCTGAAGGTTGTTTAATGGACAAGAGGGATGTAAATTCAACACCTACCCATTCCTTTTGTTCTAATACAAGCTTAGACCTATGTGCAAAGGGATTGAATTAACCCATAACGTTGTTTAAGATATTATAAGCATTTGATCTTAACCCATATTATCTCGATGTTTGGTTTTGTTAATTGTGTTTCAAACATGCTTAATTTAAATATCATTAATAATGATATTCACATCAAAGCATCCCAAGTGTCCAACTTCAATAAAGTCCCCAAGTTGCTATTGATAGTATAATTTAGGTTGAAAATTCCCTTTCACAAATTATTGCGATAATTGAGGGATTCATAAGGGTGTAGGGGTTTAGGGTTAATTGAATTTTTGGCCAATGGGTATATTATTGTCCCAATTGCATTTGAATCCCACCTTTGTGGAAAAAAAATTATACTTAACTTAATCAAGAAGACATACTTTATATTCAATATTATTACTATTCTCAAAATATAAAGTCCCCTCCATACCTGCTACACTAGAAATGGTATAATTTAGTTTCACTCATTGTTTGGAGTTACAAAATGCTTTATCTTTTTATTGTTGATGTTATTTAATTGATGCCAATGACATAATATACAATGAATATTTAATATAGCATTCCATAATTCTAAATATTAAGCAATACTACTTATAATATTTAGTGTACTAGTAATTTAAAGCCCGCTTACCTTCATATTACAACAAGTCCACAAAGAAAATCTTACACTTGAGTTACTCAACCTCAACCCATACTTCAGAATTATGTTTACTATTGGGCCTAGATGGTTATTATAATTTGAGCATTGAGATTCATTTATTTTTGGTCAACAATTGTTTTTGGTATTCGTTTTTGGACTCAAACCACATACAATCCATCCTCTATAAATGTGATGCTCTGGAATATAATTTTCCTTACATTTATTGTGAGTTAACATTGTAACAACTATAAAGGGAGCTTTTTGAATGCTTAACAAATTTGATTCATTACAATTATGGAGGGAGAGTTTTGCAAAATTATCAAATATCAAATATGTGTATCAATCACAATATAACCCATATTAATAATTTGATCACAAAAGTCAAATTTGGTGGCTTTTGCCACTTTGAAAGGTTGTGACTCAATGTAATGGATGTCATCTCACAATATTGGATGTAGTTCGTAGGTTAACATTTATAAGTGGCAAATTAACAAAGAGGGGAATAAATTATTCTTAACATGTAACAAAGTTTACATTCTAGTCAGCAATATGAGAGGAGTACGAATTTGTTAACAAATACAAATATGAGTTAACATGTAGAAGTGTAACATTTATCGAGGGTGGACTCTAGCAATCACAAAAAAGACCAATAGACATATGCCACGTAAGGGTTACATGTGGCCTTTGGGTGCGGGGTGATGGGATGTCTAGGTAAGGAGTGGATGCGACGTTTAGGGTTTAGGGTTTCGATACACTCCCTTGCTCTTCGCTCCTTTCGCTCCTTTTTGCTCATTTCGCTCCTTTCGCTTACTCCCTTTCGCTCCTTTCCTCCTTGCCCACCATCGCTCCTTTGCTCCTCGCCCTTGTTGGTCGCCCTTGCTGCTCCTCCTTCTCCTCCTTATTGGTGTTTATCCTCTTTCTCCTCCTCCTTGCTCTTCATTTGTTGCTTAGTGTCTTAGTTCCACAAGAGCGCCAGGAGCTCTAGGAAGGTGTTTTTTTCTTTCCCTCACTCCAAGATGTGTTGTTCCAGGTGCTTATTAGGTGATTTAAGTGTATGTTTTGATGCATAAGAGGAGGATTGTGAGTATTGTGTGAGCATGCAATGTTTTGTTGTACTCACAATTGCAAGTACCATCAGAAATTGAGTAGTTTTTTGCTTGGAGTCTCATTAGGACATTATTGGAGTAGTTTCAGTTGTTGCAAGGGTTTTAGGGTTGGAGTATTTTCAGTTGTTTCAGAGTGCTCCTCCCTCCAGTTTGTAATTGTCTTCACTTCACTTCAATTCACTTTGTCCAAGTTCTAAGAAATCATATGTTTTGCTTTGTTCACTTCTATCTGATGTCAATGTTCAATCCAGTGCAATCTTTGTAGTAGGGTTTTTTGTGTAGGGTCGATGCATTTTAGGAGCAACACACAGTTTAGTTGATTCTTGAATGTGCACATTGCATTACCAGAGGTTTCTAACTTCAATTTTATTGTTAATTTGCAGTCTGTCCTAGCTGCAGCTGTGGTTGAGCAGCAAACATTGTACGAAGGTAAGTGTTTCTAGTACATTGCAAATTGAAATGGAACATTCTTCTTAGTTTGGAGTGTAGAATCTGCTATTGCAATGCAACACCTGATATATTCTAATTTGGAGTGCAAATCCATGTTGCATTCCAAGTAAAGATGAACATTGCACATGAATGGAATGCAACAAAAAACCTGTTCCGAAAATTTCGGAGCAATATCCAGAAACACAGTAATTGTGCAAAGTAATTAAATTCAGAGTAATTAAAAAATGGCCTGAAGTTTACGGACGCGCATCTGTAAACTTCAGGGAACCCTGGGAATATGCATCGCACTATGTGTGAACAGTTTACGGACGCACGTCCGTAAATTGTAGATATATTTAAAAAGAACTATTTAAAAACATGAATGGGAAGTTTACGGACGCACGTCCGTAAACTTGAGATATCTAAGTACACTAAATGTAATACATGATACATGTGGAGAGTTTACGGACGCGCGTCCGTAAACTAGGCAGAGAAAACTATGAAAATCTCATGTATAATACATGTCATGGGTTTTCAAAAAAAATTCTACAAAATATACAAGTTCTACAGAACAAAAACAAACTTATTTTCCAAAAATTTACGGACGTGCGTCCGTAAATTAGGGCTACATAAAATATATTATATTCATGGAATATAAAAATAGAGACTTTTGGATGATATATGTGCAGAGTTTACGGACGCGCGTCCGTAAACTCTGCACGTATATCATGTATGAGATTTTTTTTTATAAGATATCTCAAGTTTACGGACGTGCGTCCGTAAACTTGACATGTACTATAACATAATACATAACCACATTCTATAAGAAAGGGTACGCAAAGGTTTACGACCGCGCGTTCGTAAGATAGGCTTTGCATCCTTAGACCTTAATACTGACTTGTATATTTTACATTTGTAGATGGAATCTACAAAAAGACCCGCTATTGATATATTCGCAGAGCTTGTCCATCCTCCGCTTCCGAAAGCCATCAAAGACATAAGCCACAACGACCATTACAAGCCACGCGAAGACATTGTAGATAACTGGACAGTTATTGTAGAAAAAGACGAAAAGGATATATTTGTCCTTAGATTTGCCTATCAAATAAAAGCAGATATACATGAATCCGAGAAGTGGATGAAGGTTAAAAGCTGGACAGTAGAGTGTGCGGTAGCCCAAGGTGATTATGTTGTCATTGACCTTGAAAATAAAAATGATAGGATCACATTCATTTTGCACGAGTTGTACCATCCGTTCAACAAAAATGAATGTGAAAATGCCAGCCCAGATGCGTCTTGTTTTAATTTACAGAATGAATTCCAAGACTATGCATGCAATGCACCCTGGACGAGTAAACGGCTTGGACGTCTCTTGAACAATGTGACAAGAGTAAATGGGGCATTACTAGAAGCCAAGAAAGGAAAGGAGAAAAAACCAGTTCCTGAACGACCTAAACGTGTTCCTAAACACGTGCCGGAAGCCTCCAGACCCTCACAGAGTGGGGCATCAAGAAGGAGCAAGCAGGCCAGCAAACGCTCTCACTCACAGATGGAGTCTTCAGGGCTAACAGAGGGTCCAGATGTGAGCTCTACTCTTACTGTCGCACCACTCCTGAAGAAAGGACAACGCCCTGACGCCGAACTTTCCACAAAGATTTTCCAAGAGTTCGACGAGAAGACAAAGGGCTGCTGGCCACTTGGAAGATATTTCACGTTTGATGTGGATGTCTACAAATGCCACAAGGGCACGGAGAGCATGAATACTCGTGCCAAAGAAGAGACCGGGGTGTGGTGGCAAATGAATAACATTATGAACAACCCCAAATTTGATAGGCAAACCATATGTGTGACACCAA
Organism: Polytrichum commune; assembly: GCA_950295325.1. NCBI lineage: Eukaryota > Viridiplantae > Streptophyta > Polytrichopsida > Polytrichales > Polytrichaceae > Polytrichum > Polytrichum commune. The sequence goes on from OX485807.1 coordinate 52,154,024, forward strand.
AGGATCCTGTGGTTGAAGTCACAGCGCAAAACTGGCCAATTCTCAAAGATGGAGAGTTCTACATAGTCGACGGCCAACATAGTGTGATGGCTGCAAAAGCTCTCCTAGAGGACGATGAGTGAAAGAGCCCTTTGAAAGAGACAATCCGATATTGGAAGGCATTCGTCGTCCATTTCAAAGACTCGAACCAGCTCATCGCAATATCTGCCTTCATGAACCAAGGGAATAAAGTGAGGCAGTTCGAGGCTTCATGGGCTGCCAACATCGTGGCTGGAAGGACCTTGTGGGTGGAGCACGATTGTCCCCCAAAAGAGAGGGAGAATGCAGTCATCAAGAATCCCAAATGGCAGGTATGTCTCTGTATAATTTTACGGACGCGCGTCCGTAAACTTCTTCCCATCTCCTTCCAATTCTTTAATTCCTTCAATTTAAACTCTGCCGATTTCTTGTAATACATGGCATTGCAGACATTCAGCAATGCCATCTTGACAAAGTTCTCCAGCATTGACTTGAAGACAAGCGGCATGAAGACGGTGCAGGAGCTGAAGGGGGAACTTAAGCTCATCACCGCCACAGAAAAGACATGGGCAATTTGGTTGCGCCTATTCGATGCCTACAACAACGGAGACCTTATCAATCCGGATGCAGAAAACACGTACAAGAGCGACTCGAAGGTTAAGGTGCCACCTATCCTGAGAGAGTTCTTTCGTCCCCTCCAAAGATTGCTCGACTCCGAACTGTACAGAGCGGCACAACACATCCTATTGGAGACTCCGAGGAGGACACTGCCCTACCCCAAAATCTTCCTGAAGCGGCCGAAGCACATGAAGCCTTCCACGTACCACATTAAGGAATGGTGCGAATACAGGAAGAAGAAGACCATGGCTATAAGGAAGATAAACAAGCTACTGCCCTCCCACAACCTCACTAATACAGATGGGGAGATAATGTGGGAAAACTGGAGGACGCTCAAGGAGGAGTATCACATCAATGGGGTCTCCATGCGATCATTGATAAGAGGCGCATCTCCCTTCCTAGCCCAAAGATCTAGGAGGAACGAGAAGAAAGGGTCTATCGACGAAAGAGAGACGGCGTTGTACGTCCATTTCCTTGACAAAAAAAAGAAAGAAAAATTCGGAGGGGTCGCAAGATTCTGCACTGTTACAACGGCCTTGAAGTTTGGCACATGGGACACACATGCTTCAAGAGCCTCTGTGAGAGATGACCCCCGGGGTTGTCCGTTCGCACTATTTGATTTCCGTGCATTTCCCGGATCTTGGAGACAAAACGCTAGCGGGACCGCTTTCTATGACAACTTCTTCAAGGCCTTCAAGAGCTATCGGTCGCCTGCCCTCTTCGAGCCAAATGTGTGGCTCTGGATCGTAGATCAAGAGAGGTCTGCATCGGTCGTCCAGCTTTACACATCGACGATGAACCTCCAATACGATCTTCACCACAGCACATACATCCCCGCGAAGACGGAAGGGATCAGTGTTATTGAAGAGGCAAGAGGGGCGAAGCAGGTCGGGGCTTTGGCACTTTATTTCTTGACACACAAGTCTTCACCAAGTGGGCGGATGCCTATCAAAGCGCAGAACGTGTTCAAGAAAATATACTCGTTGCCACCACCACACCCCAAGGAGCTTGTCGCGGAGACTATGTATGCAATCTACCCGGCGTACGAGCTCCGAATGGATTTTTATATTGGAGTCTTGAAGGCTGTGACTGTGATGAGTGAAACAGTTTACAACGTCTTCGGAGGCACCAAATTTGTTTATGCGGCATTGGTAAGTACTTGTATGCACCTCTTTCCATGGTTCATCTGAATTGAAATTTACGGCCGCGCGTCCGTAACATTGGCCACACAAATATGCAGTGTAAATTTACGGCCGCGCGTCCGTAAATTGCAGTGCTTCATGATTATATTTGTCCTCATACTTGCTTGCAACAATGGAATGACTATAATTTCCTTGTTTTGGTGCAGATGCTTGGGTTGCAGGTAAATTCGTTTGTGGAGGCTCGCGACATGGATGAGGCGAATACTCATAGGGTTCTTGCCTCGAAAATGGATATCGAAGACATCATCGATATCCTTACCCCCCATCATGTGGTGCCTCTTGCCTCAAGAGAAGAGGAAACTCCTGCGACGGAGTGGGACAGTGACGGAGACCAAGAGCCCGTCTCCCCAAGAGAGCAGCCAGCCAGACAAGATCACGTGCCCGGCCTTGTTCGTGATCCTGTTCATCCACATTAATTTGTCTTGGGCGAAGACCGCATGGATACAGAGGGGGCGCATGAAGACTTCACTCCAATAAGGGTCCATCCTACCCCTATTTCCTCTCCCTTTGGGACTCCCACTTCTCGAGTTGGGTTTCCTTCCACTGCGGGTCCATCGCGTGCTGCTGGGCTTATGGCAGAGAAGGATGTGGACGTTGCAACAGAAGCCGGATGCACAGCCTCATCTGGAGGGGGCTCTGAACAGGCAGAGCTACCACCTGTGGAGGGTAGAGATGTGCTGGAGTTGATTTTGAGGCCGGATATCGCCTCATACCGTGAGAGTCGTCGACAGAGGAAGAAGACTCCTTACAACGAGTACCCTGAAGGCGCCGTCTTGGAACTCTCCGATGAAGACGAGGATGAGGTTAGGATGTACAATGCCCTCTCTGCGTTGCCTTCTGAACCTGGCAAGGTGAAGAAAGAGCCGATGTCTGTGGCCGAATTGGACGAGAAATTGGAGAAGAGAATGAAGGAAGAGCTTGACCAACGGCTTCGAGAAGCTAACGAGGAGCACGCCAAAAAGATGGCCGCCATCCAAGCTGAGATGGAGGAGGCTAGGTTGGAGTCTGCTCGAAGGCACGCCGATCTCATGGCTCAAAATCAACAATTCTTGGCCCAGAGCCAACAATTTATGAGCCTCATGCAGAGCTTGCAAGCAAGACCCCCAGTAATGTATGCAGCTCCCGAAGCCGGCATGTCGATGCCTCCCACTCTCATGCGGCCTCCGTCTAGTAGCCATACGGTGTACATACCAGAGCATACCTATCCAGCCCCCGCCTTGTATGTCCCGCCCTCTCCCCAGGTTGCCGCCAACCCAGAGCCCTCCTCTCATACCGTACGAGAGGAGGAGAGACCTGCACGTTATACGGCAGGTGCTCACGAGAAAGGCGTCATTGAAGACATCACAACCATTGGCAGCCAAGAAGATGAAGATATGCGGGGCAACCAAGAAGATGAACATATGCGGGGCAGCCAAGAAGATGAACATATGCGGGGCAGCCAAGACACCACAGATGAAGATCAACCTCATGTCGATACCCAGGGGTCGCAAGCGGCTGGAGGCGCCTTGGTGGTGGAGGATAGCATGCACAATTTTGCGGACGCGCGTCCGGAACCTGTGCCCACGATGGGGCCTGGTGAGGGAGGCACTGCTGGCGAGGGCCTCTCCGCTGAAGAGGTAATCCACCTTTGAGCTTGCCTCCCACGTTACGGACGCGCGTCCGAAACTTCCTTGTCTGCCAACTTCGTGGCGTGTGCATATTGTCGAGTTCGATGCTCGACTTCGCCCGGCGGGTGGATGCAATTTTGCCAGCATAGATTCAATTAGTTTTAGGGGAGACCTTTTGTGACAATGTAAATTATTCGCGAAATGTATTAAACCAATCACATTAATACAAATTTTTTGAACTGCGTATTCGTATTCTTTTTGCCTTATACTTGTTTGTTGAGTTTGTGCATGCTTGTCAATTGGTTTTCATGGGTAGTACCATTCACCTAGATAGTATTTTCCATCACAGGGTCCGTCGGAGATATGTCGCAACCCCGTTGAAATACCAAGCCGGCCCATGAGGAAACCGTTCATAATATTTGACCTCAATGGGGTGCTTTGTCATTCCATGCATATCTCCAATAGTGCGTCGAAGGGTCCCTTCCGTAGTCCACAAGACATGGATTACGGCGGACAGTTCGATACTCTCATTAACAAGAAGGTTGTACGGGCCCGGCCGGGGTTGAGGTGCTTCCTTCGTGATGTCCTTGGCTTGGCCCATGTCATCATTTGGAGCTCTATGCTCATGGACAACACGAAGGCCATCGTCGGTTTCCTTTTCCGAGAACTCGCAATGCCATGCTTGCTTCTCGGTCAAGAACACTGCGATGACCTTTATGACCGTAATGGCAACATTGTACCCAAGGTCGGAGGAGGCCGAGGGCCTCAATTCCTAAAGGTACTGAGGAAGTACCTTTGGGTGGGCGTCCCTATGTTGGAGGGGGTGCCCCACGGTTGTTGGCCCACCCCGGAGAACACGCTCCTCATTGACGACAGCCCGGCAAAGAGTATTCTCAATCCCCCGGGCAGTTGCATATTCCCGGATCCTTGGGAGAGTGATAGAAATGACAACTTTCTAGAGAATGAACTAGGACCCTACATTAGGAGGCTTGCCTATCACCCCGGAAGTGTCCCGGATTTTGTCCTCTCCAACCCCATTGGCAATAGGCCTCTAGGTCCAAGAGATGAGGAATTTAGGAGGTTGTACGGCTATGCCAAACTCAATAAATTAATATGAGAACTGCTTTTTGGGTTTGTACTTGGACTCTCCATGTTTATATCTAACATTTCTCCCCGTATTTTGTAAATGTATTTTTGTGTCTTAGTTGCCTCACCAAGCATCCCAAAGTCTCGTCCATGGCATGTGTGCATCTAAACCGGGCCCCAGCTCCCCTTCCATCGGTGTGACCGACATTTCAATGCCTTCACTATTTCAATTTTCAGCCGTCGATGTTGCCTCTGCTGTTGATTACTCCAAAGACTCGGGGTTTGAAGACGGAGTTGTCGATAGCCCTCCTCCAAAGGTTGCAAAACTCAATTACGCTCCATCTCCATCTCCATCTCCCTCCGCAATGAGAAGCACGTTCGAAACCCGCGGTCGACCAGACGCCTTTGTATGGATGAACCCCAAATTGGTGTCCCGGCGTTTACGAGCGTCCCTGTTGTGCTTGTGGCCCCCCTCGATGTCGCAGAAGCTCAAACCACCGCCCCGCAGGCCAAGGTGCCCAATTATTGGCATTCTCAAGTTTTTCCTTCATGATTTCCGTGCATTAGTGCATTTCATATTCTTGGGTTTTTCGGACTTCCATCCGTAACTTATACTAACCCACGTCATTATATGTATTTATGGTCATTGTTTCAGACCCCAATACACATGAATGTGGGCCGTTCATCCTCGACTTCGTCATTGGATAGGCGAACACTGAAGACTGCTTCTTGCGAGTCTGATCGTTGTTTGGCCCTACGGAAGAGTGCAAGACGTTCGGTTTCCCAAACGCATTCGTATTCCACTTATTCGGAAGGGGGTCGGCAAATATGGGCAAATGGCACATATTCGGGGTCGACAAATAAACAAGGTTACAGCCGCGGACCCGAGATCTTTAGAGCCATGGAGGCCATGAAAGCAAAAGAACGTGAAACGGCCGTAAATGCTAATAATAGTATTGCAAAAGCAAAAGTAGTGAGTCGTAATCATGATCCGAACGTATAGGCTATATTAACATACATGTAGTTGTGGAATTATGTTTCTAGGACTTTCGCCTAATATTGGATATTCCACTTGCATTTTGTACTTCAACCCCTATTCAATAAATATGATATTGATTTTCCATATGCAAATGTTTTCATATATCCCATTTTCTTATTTTTAATGTGTAGTTCCATGCATTTGAGTCTCTTATTTGTTTCCAAAATTGGGAACATAGCATATTTTTAGTGTTTTCCTTCCTACAAATGTGAAAGCCACGTCCTTAAATAGTCTCAAAATCAACAAAAAGTCTCCAATTACCGAATATAGTGTTTCATGTTTGTGGCCAAAATTCATGCCTCAAAGTAAGGGGGGTATCTTGGTGAAGGTTTGCCAAGGCGCCACAAACACGTGTTCAATACTATATCCAACTCCCGTAACGACACCAACACAATCCACCAACATCCGCTACCCTCAAAGTCTCCCAATATAATTTTACGTAAATACGTCATTGTGGTTACTACATCGATGCATACAAAAAGTGTTTGTAGTTTGATTTTGACACAAAATACTTTGCATGGATTTTTAGAGGCAACTTATTTGCGAAGGCAACCTAACTGCACATATCACTATGCACATTAGCCTTAATATGTTGGGGGTTGCTATTTCATGAACGCCTTGACATGAGCATGCTCATGTCAAACCCCTCCGTTATAGGGGTTATAGGGTTTTGACCCTCGATTATAAGGCCCTGAGGATCTACGTGCATAGGTGCCCACCAAAAGAAAATTAGCAACCCTAAACAAAAAATATTTATACATACAAATTTCGGTGTTCAAAAGTTGGCTTTACGAGCAGTTTGAAGCATAATAGGCAAAGTACTCATTTTAATAAGTGAAATATTTCAAAAGAAAGCTCATACTATGAGGAGCATGAATGCAAAGGCATCTATTAAACAACTCAAAAACCCAACACCTACAAAACTAAGGCATGCAAACATCCTCTATGTCCATAATCTCCTCCACGTCTTCACTAAATTTGTGACGTTTGTGTTTACTTGGGGGAAAGCCTACTTTGACACATTGTTGTCAAATTTTCAATCAAGTCTAGCTCATGCTCATACTCATGCTCATGTCCTAGCTTCACTTATATCTTAGCCTCGTATTTGTAATTTATATGCACATATGCCATGGGCAGGCCACACTGCAAGGGATCAAGCTAATACTCTACTCTAACCCAGTGTGAATAGGGGCCAAGGTGTCGGCCAAGGTGTGGATAGAGCCCAGGACCTGTGGATGCCACGCCGGGTACACCCGCGCTCTTTTCCGAAACCCGCGATAGAGCTTTTCGGCTATGGCGAAGGAGGAGCTGCTTTGCAGCTCACGACGTTGGCATCGCATGTATCAGAGGTTTGTATTGAAAAAAATAGGAAAATTTTGATAAAATATTGGTTTCTTAAAGGTTAAAAAAGTGTCTGGGGTGTAAATTGTGCTGGATTCTGGGGAAATTTGAAGGTTTCTTTGTGTGATAGCTTGGGAGGTTTTTGAGTGGAGTACGGAGTCTGTCTGTACCAGAGGTGTGAATTCAAAAATTATTGAACTTTTGTTGAACTTTTTGATGGTCCCGGTGCAAAATTTTTCTGTTACTGTATGATATTGAGCAATTTTCTTCGTATGATAACTCTGCAGGTTTTTGTGTGGACTACAGAGATGTGCATTTAAGAAGTGGTTGAAATTTTTGATAAAGTTTTGGATGTTTCAAGATGTAAATTGCAGTTGGATTGTGAGTTGTGCTGAATTCTAAGAAATTTTGAGGATACCTTCGTGTGAATTCTTCGGAGGGTTTTCCTGTGTGGACCAATGACCGGGGAGATCCGGCAGCTAGTTGTAAGTTAGCTGAGTGAAATTGCAAAATTACCGATTTTTTTTGGGAGATTTCGGCCGTATAACTGAGTTAAATATGAAGAGTATAGGAAATCAACCGACCAATATGAGATAATGTAGGAAATTTAGCCCCTCAGGCTCAGAAAATGGCTGAAATGAGTTGGGTCTCCTATGGGTATGGGCGGATATTGAATGAGGGAGGTTCTCAACCGTGTAGGTCACAAGAAACTTAATGATGCTTTTGCTTCATTATTGCATTTCATTGTTGATGGCTAGCGTTTAGAATGTATTATGAGTGTGTCTATGGAAGATCTTTGTGGTGATCTTGATAATGTACTAATGGAAGCCATAGCTTTATGAAGGAACTCTACAAAGTTTAGGTGGTTGTTTTCACATCCACAAAGATACCTTTCAGGGCGTTTTCCTCTTAAAGGTGAAGATGATATTGTTGATTTTGACTCTAACAGTTGGTGAATTTCATTTTTGTATATAGTATGGTATGTTAGGTTACTCTTTTATCATGTTGTGGCCTCAAATCTAATATGAGGTTTTAAGATCTAGGTATGATAGAAGAGTTTATCCATGGCCATCAACCGGTTGAAGGCTTATTTTAGGTTCAAATCCTGCTACAGATAAATTGTTGATCATTCTTGTTGGATGTTGATATCATTACATATTATTGTTGTATGTTGATATGTTCTTTGGACATTGTTGTTGAATGGTGTATGTTGTTTGTAGATATAATTGGAAAACCAACTTACTTATCAATGCCCGAGTTTTTGGCCGGTTGTCATTACAATGAAGAAGAAATTAACCGGCACTTGAAAAAAAATATAGGATATTGGCCGATCCAAATTTATGACAACAAGTTTGCAACCGATCAAATCCTAAAAAAACCGGTAGAAATTATGAAGGGACTGATTTTAGCTGGTTGAGCTCAAAAATCTCCCGAACCCTGGTGTGGACTACAGAGGCTGTTCAAGTGAGGAAGAGTGGCCATGGCTACTCTCTCTCTCACAACTTCGGTTGTAGTAGGGAGAGTTGTTGAGCGGTCAGGTATGGCGTCACCTTACCCCTCGGAATTTCGTAGTGGTGAATGTGCATGAGATGGGTCGTGAAATTTGTGAAGTAAAACAAATTGCAATGTAGCACTGGCCCGACGATGTCAAATAGCTCAATGTGGAGCCAGGGAGTGAGAGAATATCAAATAGTTTCGGAAGTCTGAGGGATGATGTTGCATAATTTCCAAACCATTGAAATTTGAGATAAGCTCCTGTTGTGAGAGTTGGTAATTCATGCTCCCAATGAGAGCTCTTACACTAAAATTGTCTTTGCCTTGTGGAGCTTGTTGAAGGTTGATCCACCTTGAATTTTAGGTTTTAGATTTTATTTTATTTGACTCAAGTAGAAGAAGGAGGTGGGGCACTGAGAAGTGGGGGATGGGGAAGGCATGGAGCAGGCCAAACTGTGGATTGGGTGCTTGTGGTTTTGGGCGACGATTTCTGGTCCCAATCTCTGGTGTCTCTATCTCCAGGTTTGGTGGCATTCTATGATTGTTGTCTCACTTAACTGGGCAATCTACTCATTGTGAATTTGAGAACAAGAATCCTTGCATTCATGCATTTTTTGTTTACCATCAAAGCCTTCTATATGAAAGATTACCATCACAAATCTGGCATAACTTTCTCAATCTGGCATATGTGTTGTCAACTAATTATCTGGTGTTAATTCTTAATTGAATACGGGGATGGTTTCTGGGGGTTTAGCAGGAAGCCAATGTTGCACATTGCAGCAAGTTTTGGCGCTGAAACCGAGATAGCATTCAGAAAGGCTATAGAGATCGATCGCCTTATTGACAACCTGCGAGAAACTGAATTTGAAAATGTGAGTGCCACACACGAACCCTGGGATTGCACATTGCCTTTGGCAGGTTTAACAGCGAAGAACTGTGCCCATCAAGAAGCAGTAGGAAGACATGTTGCACCATCCTTTAGGCCAAATCTCTGTTTTATGTGTTGTTTTGGGGTCACAGATGGCACAGGTAGTGGCTGAGAACGTCTTAGCTTTCAATGCTCCATTTTGGCTGCGTCTTGCTGCGAGGGCAGACCAATGCTCTTCGGATGAGGAGAGAGTGAGTTCACCTTTTGATCATACTGTATTGAACTTGACACTAAAGAAAAAAAATTATGAAAGAAAGACAACTCCAATGTTGCCACCGGCGTGAATTGTCGCTATTTCTGACAGCCCTTATGGCATGCTTTGATGCAGAAAGAGTACGAGGAGCTTGCTAATATATCAAATTATGACACTCGTTGATCTTATAGTAAATAAGACCAAGGTACGGTCTTTCAGAGCGTTCGTAGATTAAGATTAGATCCATTAATGTTCTTTATAGGACATCTATAGCCGTATTTGATCTCAAATTTCATAAATATGGTTTCCTTTGCGTTGATTTTCAGGAGCATTCAACATAAAGGGCATATTACAGGCGGCTGCTTACACACATTTACGTTACGGTCGAAGGAATTTGCACCACAGTTGACGGACTCAGTTTAATCGAGAGAGTCTTGGGTAGTTTGAGTTTTTAAAAATGTACAAAGAAGTTGACTTAAATGCTGATGCAACCCGAGATGTAGCTGCTGTCAGAGGGCTAAGACACGCAATGTGCGGCGGGGAAAAGTCTACCACGCGGCAGTCATCAGGACCTAACCTACATCCATCGGAGAGAGCAAGAAGAGACATGCTTTACTTTCTACAAACACCTCCCAAGGTGCCTTTTCACAAAACAACTCGTGTTGATGGAATTTGTCCAGGTCCACCGGTGCCGGATGCGACTGCGAAGCCGGGACTTGACGGGATGTGAGTACTGCAGGACAGGCCGAAAACGCCGGTCCAGTTTCTGTCACTCGTTTTTGCTCCTCCACTATAAATGCTCGGCGGCATCATCTCTATATTCAATACAACACAGCACAACTACACAGTTAAGATCGCAGTCTCTTCATCTCCCAGATCTGATCAATCTGTGACATCGACTTGGCAGTGTCCTCCAAAGATCCTCTCTTGCAAGGAAATCGGTTTACATAATTTCAACGCTCGAGTCGGGATCTGTAAGCAGCCTGCAGTGTGAAATCCTGCGCTATGGCCAAGGCGATGGCAATGGGCCAGAACTTCAGCTTCCTGGCAGCATGGGGGATGCTGGTGCTTTGTATGGCCGGCAGCGGGGTGGCCGCAGGCCGACAGCTCCTCGAGCACAAGCACACCCATAACGTGACGTTCTTCGTCCACGAAGCGATCAACACAGGCTCCGATGCGACGGGTTACATCGTGGCCGGGCGTGGCGGAGAAACGAGCGAGCTGAAGCCGGGTGCGTTGGTTGTGGTGGACAATATCATCACCGAGACGGCCAACCCCAAATCTAAGCAGCTGGGCAAGTTCCAGGGCCTGTATGTGCTCGATGGAGGCCAGAAGTACCGCGCTGAGGTCACCGTCATCATCGACCAGCCCGGAGATCTGATCGAGACCACCTACGAGGTAAAATGTTGAATCAAATTGAGCAACAAATCCACCCAGAAAAAAAAGTACTCCCCAAGCATTTATTTCAAAATTGCATATGCCATTCGTCTCATCATTGGGTCCACTATATCTGTCTCAGCTGGACTTTGAAGTGTAACGAGGCTCCGCTGCAATATAATTAGGTATGAAAATTTCATGACGTTTTGGTTCTTGGTGGAGGAGTTGCTTAATTACTTACATGTCGATGACATTTGGTGTTGTTTCCAGATTCTCGGACAACGCCCATCTTTCAACGCCACAAGTGACAGGCAGTTGGCAGTGGTGGCTGGCACTGGAGTGTTTCTTGGGCAGAAGGGATACGCCCTCGTAGACACTGTGTACCAGAAGCTTGTTGGTACCAAGGGCGCTCGATACAACATCCAGAAGTGGACGCTCGTCGTCGGGAAGTAATTTAGGGATAATTGAGAGAGCCTGCTATTCAGTTATTGGATTGATAGATTCACCTGAAAATTTCACTCTGTCAAGATGCCGATTGACACAGTTGATTGTAACCACTTAGAAAGAACACCAATTCTTCAAGGAATCTATAGGTTGCCTCAGAGCTCTTACCATTACCTATTGAGTACTTCTTGATTCTGTTCAGCGGCATTCTCTCTGTAATGGATTGTAGTAACCATTTACAAAGAGCGGTGTCTCTTCAACACAGATGTAGAGGCCGTCTGAACTCCGAGTCATTTGGTTCATGATGAGCTGCAGACGTAATTGGACGTCATGCTCCAGCTACACGCTGAGGCATTGGCTGAAGAACGGCAAAATAAATCTCCTGTGCGTCTTGAAGCATCGAGCAAAGACTTTAGGATTCAACATTTCACCTGTTAAGCTTGGAGTCAAAGGGATCCTTTCAGCTCGCATGAACTGACCCATAAAAAACCATCTTGTTTCGAAGTTCTTTTCAACATCAATCATGATGCACTACTGAGTGCATGATCTACTTGTAGCGAGAGATGACCATGAAAGTGGTGTCCTCCGCAAAAATGAGTTTCTTAGTGTTTATGTGTGGAGTGAGAGGTGGTGGATTATTATGGATGCGGATGGTGGAGAAAGTGTATGAACTTCTGGTTTGGTTTTTGAGTCAGACCGGCTTGATTGTGAGAGGTCTCAAATTGGGAAGTTGAGATTGGGAGGTGAAGGTTAATACGTTCAATTGGATCAGGAGACGATGAGCATGGTTTTTCTGCCTGATTCTTCGACGGGAGGAATTAGTGGAAAATTGGTAATGATTTGACCAGAAGTTGGTGTAGAGATTCCTAAGGTAAGTTTGAGTTGGTGGTACTTCAGTGGAGTTCCTGAAGCGCTGAGTGGTATTGTGAAATTGCAGGGTCCCTAGTTATCAAGGCAGTCATTTAGGTTTGAGTAGCTATGTTTGAATTGACTTCGTTGCGTGCAAATTCTCAAAGCACTTAAAACTACGGTATGCTAAATCTGTGATCCGTTGAATTTGAATCAAAACGTGGTGAGAATAATTATCAACACAAATAAGGAGGCGTTATTACCCGATATACTTTTGGCATTCTTGGAAAAGTTGAAAATTTATATCACCTCTGATCCTTAGAAGTGTGCTCAACTCTTCACATATAGATCCATAATCGGTATACATCTTTTGTTTATTTGTGAAGACACACTTGTATGTTTCTGGTTCATCCTTCCAGCATTATTTAGAAATGGTAGTATGAGCAGCTGACAACAATATTTGTACTTTGGATCTGTCTAAATGTGCTTTTCAATGCTTTGAGAATAAATCTAATAGAATTGTGTTGGTTGCTGCCACTAGAAGCACAGGAGACCTAGGCAACTTGCCTTGCGTTGATGAAGTTTCTTTCAATCCTATGATAATGGTAGAGTTTTTCATGTTTTAGTGATGCAAGACAATTTTTCACATACACAAGACAAGTCACTCAAGTCTCATCTGCTTATAGTGTGCCATCAATGGATATTTGTGGAAATTAAATTTATTATGACTTTCCCCTTTTAATAAGGAATGGGTTCTTCTTTGCGGTCTGCATTGTTTGAAATTTCCAGCATTATTCTTAATGAAGCATGTTTTTGTGTTGTATCATTACAAGCATATGAGCCTTGGGCATTTGTCTGGCATGGATGAAAACTTCTCCTATGTCACTGCAAGATCTACAAACCTACCCGATAGGTAGATTTGCATTGTTCTTTCACCGTTGCCAGTCGATTGCCTAGGAATGTCATCTTGATAGTGTATTGGTGAAGGATGTGTTTGTTGTTGTAGAGGAAGTCTGTGAATTGCGAGATGTCATTCACAGTCTTTCCAAGAGTTGAGCTGCCCAGGCATCAATATGCAAGTCAGCTTTGTAGGCTTCATCATCATCTATTTTGGATGGACTACTACAAAAGATTAGTAAGAAGCAGAAGCCTAACATTTTGGATAGATCTATAAAGGATTGGGGATATTTAAGAGGAGAAATTTAATTAGAAGATGAGCTTGAGGCCTACAAGAAAAAGTTTTGAGTTTGTGGCGTCTTTGTAAACTCTTCCATAGTGGATGAAGGGGTTCTAGTAATAAGAAGTTCCCTACAATGTTGAGGGTGGATTCATTCCACTTGAAATTTAGGTGACTAACTCGAGGTCCTTGATTGTTAATTTCAAAGTCTAATTATCTTAAATTTGTTATTTTCATACCGTAAAATAGCTCGTTGCATTTTGACCTTGCTGATGGTCCAATGGATGAGTTTACAGTATGGAGACACCACAAATCCCTAGCCACAAGAAAAGTGGAGATTGGAGTTATTTGGGTTAGGCTTGCATATAATTTCCAATTGAATTTTTGCTCATTTCTATCACAAAATTGATCTTGACTTTCAGACTGGAGAGTACTATACTAAATATGATATTTAGTGCCATATGGTACTTTATGTCGCTTTGGTAACTTTTCGGGTGACACTTCTTTTGAATAAGTGAACAAATATTGTCATCGCTGATGAGTAGTTCATCCATTGGCTAATACCCTACCTTCTCATGTCAGCAACTTGTGATGAAATATTGTCATGGAGGATTGCAATTTGGATGAAAATTCACTTGGTAAGTGAGAATAATTGCAACACTGTAAATCTATAATCCCCCAAAAAATTACAAGGAATGACAAATAATGTTGGGTTAACATTCGGTGTTAATGACACTAATATGCCGCAATTTACTTTTAGTATTGAGCAAGACAAGTAGAATTGGTGACACTAAATATCATGTTTAGGGTATTTCTTTAGTGTTCTCATTAAATGGCCTTATCAACTAAAATGAGCCAATTGGTCCGCTGAATTTAATGTAGGGAACGTGCTGGGAACGTAATGATTGCTAGTTGGTATGAGAGAATACCCGTTGAGGGTTCTCAAAATACAACTCAACCATTCCAATACACTCACACATGTTTATAAAACCATGCAATTAATCAATTGTAATATGGAAGATCTCATCAACTGTGACAAAAGGATTGTCTCATAATGGCCCAATTGGCTCATTTTAGTTGATAATCCCATTTAACCTAAAATCCGTGAAGTGTCTATTAATAGGAAGGGTGATCATTCTTGGGATTGTTTTGTGCATTGATGTTTCATGACCAAACAGAACCATGTTAGGTTTCCCATTGATAATCTTTTCTGTCACCCCATGATAGAAGAAATCATCAGCTGGTAGTGCGAGTGAGATCATAACCACCGAGATCTTTGAATTCTTTGAAGTTGCAAGTAGTAAGGTCAAAGTTGAACAGCTTGACAACTTCTGAATCTGCTCAAACGCAGGGAAGCCAAATCAAGTGTGTAACTAAACCACATGGCAGGGCAGTTCGAATTGTTGCATTCAGCCCTCCGATTAATAAATAAGAAGATCCCTAGGGTTTCGTCTTGACCAAGGTATGGTGATTCAAATCTTTGGCCTTTCTGCAAGTTCACAGCTTAAAAGTACCGAACCTCCGAACCTAGATTGGGTATGAATGTTTAAATTTGTTGTCCTTCTGTAAGTTCCTCTGGCATCATCAATCCAAGACGTACTGCAATCAGAAAAGTTCAAAAAATATCAACCAAAAAATTGAACCTCCATGATAGAGAATACCTCAATGTTCCTGAAAGACCCGTTTGTTTGCAGGATCGATGAGAATATTATACACCATATCGGGTGGATTGCCATTCATAAACTCTGAATTGACTTGGCAAAGATTTCCTTTCGGCACTGTCACCTGAAGACAGCATGAGATGGCAAAAACTCAACAGAAGAGAGACAAAAAGCAAACGACAGCAGGCTATCACTCCAATGTTTCACGAGGTCTTACGTTCGACGATTCCTCAAACTTCTTCATGAATCCCTCCCTTGCAAGCCTGTAGTTCATCTAGATAGACACAAAAAACCGCTCAATACTTTATACCGAACCACAGGTGACCTTGCAAGCTTGCATTACACATGGATAAGTTTTTGGCCACTGGATGAACTCATCTGTCATCCATGAGCACATTTGTTCACTTATTCATAAGCAGTGTCATCTGAAAAGTTGCCATAGTCACAAAAAATGCCATATGACACTAAATACCATATTTAGTGTAGCATTGGTTAAAGTCGTACTCCACAGGCTAAATGCATCATACTCTTCCAAATAACTGGTAAGATTCTCATCCTTGTCATGAGTTCCAATGTAAGATCTACACTTCAACACAACGAGAAACTTCATGGATTACACCAAAAATGCCATTGGTGTTTGTGGATGCATCTTGTTATTTTCAGTGTGCAATTAGTGGATTTAGGCAACACTGTATAAACGATGTTGTAAATATAATACATGCAGGTACAATATATATCGATGACATTCGGTGCATGTCAATATGCAGAAGAGTACACCATGACCCAAAATTCGTGTATGACATTTTGAAATATCTGGAAGTGATTTCAATTCGATTCCAATGTGGAATAATGAATGTATGTACAAATGAATGGCAACCTACCGAGGTGGGGATGCTTTGCAATCCTCAATGAATGAATGGGTTGGTAGTATGAAGAGTGCTTGAAGTCCTAGCAATCAAACCTGGAGATTCAGTTTGTGAAGGCCATAGCCATCCACCGGGTCAATTTTCTGCAAATAGCAGGGTTGATCCTAAGAGGCCTCCCCAAAAGAATGTCCTAAAGTGTGCGTACGTGTGGGCTCGAGTTGATTGGGCTATTGGCACGGGCTTCGTTTTTGCTTAGGCTGCATGGCTACGTGCGGATACCCATTGGCCATGTTGTTTCTTGCGAATGGGGTTCACTGAGCAATGCCTGATTCTCTTCTACAGTATTTTGCGGCGGATGCATGAAAAGGAATTCAAATCGTGAACTTGGGTTCTAGCACGATCGCGCAGGAAATGGGCCAGGTGCCCCGGTCCACCCCTGGACGCATTCGAGGAGGGGAGCCACCAATTTGCCCTCGGATATGGCATCAAACACCTTCTCGATCTCTTGCCCGGGGGAAACGGTTCTCAAGCCGGAGAGCAGCTGCGTTCCGAGCTCCGCCCTGACGAACCGGTACAGGGGGTACGACCTGCAATCCCGAATCACGTTGGGCACGGACGAGACGCCCTTGTTGTCGTAGGCCTCCCGCACCGCAGGCACCACGGCCTCCAAACGCTCCTTCAATCGGGCTTCGAACACGGGGATCGTTTCCAAGATAGCTTGAGAGCTCTCGACCTTGGAGCTCTTGAGGGCGTGGTCCACCAACACCTCGCGCAACTTTTGCATCAAGGGGTACGTGTGGCTGGCGGCGTCGTCGATGTAGGTGAACACAGGCTGGCGTTCCACCACCAACATGAGGTCCTTCTCGCAAAATCGAGAAGGGAGCAGGACGCCGTCGCGGCCGACGAACAACGTCTTCCTCGCCACTTGAGACACCGCTTGTTTGACTGCGTCGAGCATGGTGTCCTCCACATGGCGGAGGTCCACCGCTTGGCACAAGCCCACGAGGAAGGTGGAGCTCATGAGCTTGAGGATCTCCACGGCCTCCTCGGTCTTCCTCGCGGACACCAAGCCCAACGAGTTCACGTCTTGGTTATGTTGCTCCGCGCTTTGCACGTGGGTGGTGACGGGGTTGGCCAAGTAGTTGAGCTCCGAGAGGTAGGAGGCCATGGCGATCTCCGCGCCCTTCATGCCGTAGTCGAGGCTGGGGTCAGGCCCTCCGCTGAGATTGGAAGGCAACCCGTTGTTGTAGTAGTCGTTGACGAGCTCGGAGAATTGTGCGAACATGAGCTTGCCGATGGCGGCCACCGCCAAACGCAAGTTGTCCATGGACACGCCGATGGGGGTGCCTTGGAAGTTGCCTCCGTGAAGGGCGCGGTCGCCGGCGGCATCGATGATGGGGTTGTCGTTCACGGAGTTGATCTCCCTCTCGATGGCGTGCGTCGCATTGCGGATGGCCTCCACTTGAGGTCCCAACCATTGGGGCGAGGTTCGTAGAGCGTACCTGTCCTGCTTGGGCTTCTTCAACGGGTCCGTCTCGTTCAACTTGGCGGCGGCCTTCATGAACTCGCTGCCGTCCAACACCCACTCCATGATGGCGGCCGCCTCCATTTGGCCCGGGTGGTGCTTCAGTTTGTGGGTGAGCGGGTCGGCGAATTCGGGCTTCCCTTGCATGACCTCGCAAAACAACGCGGACAACACTTCCGCCAACAACACCAACACGTTGGCGTCGAAGCACACGGTGGAGGCCAACGCGGAGCCCACGGCGGTCCCGTTCACGAGTGCCAACCCCTCCTTGGGCTGCAACTCGAACGGTTCCGCGACTCCCGCGAGGCTCAAGGCTTCCCGGGCCGAGACTTCGCGGCCGTCCTCCGTGACGGCTCTCGAATTGGGTCTGGCCGTCAGCAGGCCCGCGATGTAGGACAAGGGGACGAGGTCCCCGGAGGCCGTCACGGTTCCGCGCAATGGCAACTTGGGAGTGACGCGGGCGTTGAGCAGCTTCTCCATGGCTTCCAAAATCTCCCACCTGATGCCGGAGTAGCCTTGCATCAGCGTGTTGGTTCGCACGAGCATGGCGGCTCTCGTGGTGGCGGTGGGCAAGGAGTTCCCCTTGGATCCCACCACCCCCGCATTCAAGAACCTGATGAGCTCCCTTTGGAGCTGCACTCCCTGTTGGGTGCGGCGATGCGACGTGGCTCCGAAGCCCGTGGTGACGCCGTAGATGTCGCCTCCGTTCATGATCTTGTTGAGCACCCAGTCCGAGCTCTCGTCCACTCTGGCTTTGGCATTCTCCGCGTCCAACACCACGCTCACTTCCGGCCTGCGAGCCACGGCGGCCACTTGAGCCACGGTGAGGTTCACCCCCTCGATGGCCACCCGGGAGGATTGGTAGTACGTCGCGACCATTTGCTTCACCTCCTCCAAATGGCTGCCTCGCATGGCGGCCGCCGCGCGAGCCCAATTCAAGGGGTCCGCATTTCCCTCCGTCTCCTTGTGCTGCTGACATAAGCTCCCCACGGCATTGGGAGTGTGGGTCATGCTGCTACCCTCAACACTACTTGCTACTGCGGGCACCTGCAAACCCATGCTTGTCCCTCTTCTGCAAATCGATCACTCCCACCACCTGCGACTTTCTGGAATTCACTTACACTTACCGTATACCTTGAACTGGAATTCGACTTACACTAACCTGCACCGAGTCTAGCAAGTGGTCTTCCTGAGTGCCTGGCCACACTTCTATTTCACTGTAGTCAAGTCGAACTAAATTCTTGTGTTGAAGAATGTGGAAATATGTCCCAGAAGAATCCTACCAACACTCTTGGTGGAATTCCTTCTTGGAAGGTTGGAGCGGTCAAGGTGGACGACGGCACTGATTGATGGATGGGGAGATCGGATATCGATTCGTATCTAGGAAGCGGTCTGTTGGGTCAGGCGCCTGGCAAATGTGGCCGACTAAGTTAGAGATGATGATTCCAGCAAGCCAGGAAACGGAGCTTATATGGCCGGGAGGGAGAGAGAGATCACTTGATCAAGAGAGGGATGTTCAACGTCGGCATGGAGAGTTGATTAAATCTGCGAGTGCGAGACCTTGCTTGACTTGGGCTTGACTTCGTTTCATGATAAGTTAAGGCAACGAAGGAAAAGAATGAGCTCACGCGCCATGCTTGGCCGCTGGTCCTCCCTACTGCGCAAACCTACGATCATTGAAATGACGGGAATCTCCTCTCAGCTGAAGATTGGGGAGGTCAGCTCTTTCCAGCGTTGGGGTTTGACGTGCAAGTCTCCTTTAGAGCATCGAAGTTTGACTTGGGGCCTTGAAGCTGATACTACATTTCTTCACATTATGATTTAGTGCCACCAAAAGATCCAGGAAGCATTGTTCATGACTTGGCACTATTCACTTAAAGTATTGATGCTTGGAAGTTGAATGTGGGTTTAAAGTGTTGAACCTTGAAGTTAAATCTAGTGGGAGTCCATTGGATCATGACATGAGGATGTCAAGCAAAACTTTATTAAGTTTCCTAGAATTCTTCATAATTCCCTTACATTTGTGATGTTTAGAATCTTCATATTATTATATGTTCACTAAATATGATATTTAGTGTCACTTACTATTTGGATATACACAATGCTGTATATTTTACTATTGATGTAGTTTTTTACTAAGTACGGTTGTTAAAGTTCTATAATGTCCAAACAATCAATTTAACATTTTTTGATCAAATGTGAGATATACAATAAATAGATATAAGATTGCGTAATTCCAAATAATAAGTGAAACTAAATTCCATATTTAGTGTAGTTGATGAA
This sequence comes from Polytrichum commune, assembly GCA_950295325.1. NCBI lineage: Eukaryota > Viridiplantae > Streptophyta > Polytrichopsida > Polytrichales > Polytrichaceae > Polytrichum > Polytrichum commune. Next base: position 52,173,732 of record OX485807.1, read on the forward strand.
GGTAGGTGTCTCTTTGTTAAGTATACAAAAAAACGCTTTGGTATACTAAAACCATAATGTTTTTGGTCAAACGCCTAAAAGTTGCAGCAAATTGTTGATTAAATTGGATTTTATTCTTTCCATGATGACCTTTATTATTGTGTTAAATACTCGCATGTAGAATATCAAGTTGAGATCTTCAAAACTTATTTTAAAAGTGATCATGCTCAAAAGAACATGGTTGAAAATGGTTTTAGACTTAAATTTCATGACTTTAAATATTTTGAAGTTTGAATTTTTTTGAGTTCCTTGAATTCATTATATACTTGAGGGACATCATCACAAAACTTTGTAGGAAACCATCAATTTAATGTAAATTTATCATATTTTCAAAAACTTTTATACAATTACGTGTTCAATATGTCTACTTGCACACTACTTGTACCATCTTCATAAATGTGTAGACTTTTCTTGAAAAAAAATTGTCAACAAGAATTGCTTGGCTTTGTACAAAGTTAGTATATTTTTATGAATCACTTTCACTTAAACCTACATAACATTAAGTAGCAATGCCCTTTGAGTACCCGCAAATTTACCTCAACAAGAATCATGCGGGTGTCAAGAGACTTTTCCAAAACGTGCAACTACATTTTTGACCTCACCAACTTTCCCATTGCTTTATAGCTATTTAAATTTTTTTAGAACGTAGTTTAGCCTAGATTAGAAACTTTATCACCACTTGGCATTAGTTTTATCCTAGAAACCAACATAATTAATACTAAGCATTGAAAGTAACTACCCACATAGATTTAAAATAGCCTAAGTAAAACTCACACTTAGTGTTACCTTTGCTCTTGAAAGAGCATCAAACCGGCACGCGCCGGTTTGATGATCTTTCAAGAAGGTCAAATTGGGCTTGCTACTTAATGTTATGCATGCATTGTAATGGAGTTGTGTACTTGACTGTCCTTGCGCCCTACTTTCATGGGAAGAAACTTAGAAAATAAGAAGAAATTGATGTCGGTACACGTATTGAATAGTGCCCGTTTGAATAGTAAGAATATTGTGAATAGTGTTGGTATTTACAATGATAGTGTTGCTATATATAATATTTTTAGGGAATAATGTTGGGATGAATAGTATTCTTGTGACTAATCCAAGGATAAGTTATAGTTCCTGCGCACAGTGCCGGGAGTATAACTCCACCCAAATTTCCAAGTTTAGCATGAATGTATGAATAGTAAATGAACATTCTTAGTTTATCCAGGGACTCACTGAACATGACTGACATATACCAAGGTCATGGAATTGTCCCACATGGCTGAATAAAGTTATGCCTACTAAAACTTACTTTTTTTTAATTGGAGACCCACACTAAATAAAGTACCAAATAGGTGGTCTAATATTTATGATTGCAAATGACCACAAGTGAACTTTAGTCTTCAGGCAAACATGATTTGTAACTTGATCTCATTTGGCAAGGCTATAACTCACTTAACCTTTTGCAATCAATAAAAGCATGAGTCCTAGGCAATTGACCTACATCAATGAAAACTCATCCTGTATAATTGGAAGATTTACATTATTTTTCCATCAATGTGGAATGATTGCATAGGACTTGTATGCTAGTAGTGAAACTAGGTTCAAGAGGCTCAGGAAATTCCATCTTCACATTTGAAATTGGTGAAAAGCTCAAAAGAAAAGGTCCCATCATGACGACTAATTTGTTAAGTTCAATTGCGACCAAGTTGTAGAAAAGTATACATTGGAAACAGGAGGAGGGAAAATAACCTACAACGAAGCAGTGTAATTGAGATCAAGGAATTTGCTTGGATCTGTGAAAGCTCATTGAGAGAAGGGGCCTTTTTCCAATGTCAAACTGTGACACTACAATTATTCCAACATTCCAATGACATGTACGATTGTCAACTTCCATGACTGATATATTGTACATGAACCCAATATTAATATCTAGATGCAGAAGGCACCTGTAAATACTTAGTAAAAAGATGCCAGGAAATCGACATGTGCAGAATACTCACAGTCAAGACAGGCCGGACAAGCTGGAAAAAGGAACGATTCCAAATTGACTACTACACTGATAATGATAAACCATGTGGGCATATGTATGTTGTGACTTACCCTTCACATCTCTATAGTGCGCTCCACAGTATACACCATCACCCATGAAAATAGTGTGGAATGTAACTTGTACTTGAATTTTCAACCATGGTCTATGATATTCTCGGTCCTTCACTTCTAGTTGTGGGTAAGGTATCAACTGAAAGCAATTGAGAATGCAATTCCAAAGAGATTAAACTCATTTTTTAAGTTCAAGAATGGAGGGAGAAAACATCAAAAATTGTCATGAAGAGCATCTTGTCTTTGAATTTTACCTTAGACTACTAGTCATTGCACCCAAATGGCTAAGAGGTAGGAGACGATCTTGGCTAGAGAATGAGAATTTCTACAAGATAGACTAATTGTTTGTGGAAAAACAAGTAAGATTTGAAGGAGATGTCATCACTTAAAACAACTAGAGGAGTTTCATGCAAGTAGATGCATCTAGTTTTTGAATGGTCATTGCAACCCAAATGCCTAAAATTTTGGAGACAATCTTGGAATCTCCAAAAAAAAGATACGGAATTCTACAAGATAGACTAATTGTTTGTGAAAAAAAGCAAGATTTATAGGAGATATCATTATTGGAAGCAGCTTTGAACCCGATGTTTTGTAGTGTGCGTTGATAAATAGTGTGCACCCAATGTTTTTGGTGTGGATATCTCGTTTGTAGTGTGACCCACAATGTTTACTATATTCATTGCATTGGTTGGGTGGGGTATACCTCTTCACTGTTACAGTCCAAACTAAGTTTGACTTTGTTATAACACCCAATCTAATTTTCTCACATGGTTTGATGACATCATGAAGAATTTTGTACCATCATGATATGTGTGTACAAGGCATGTGGACCTATGTGGGCACTTTTTCCTCCACATACAATTTTGACCGTTGATTCTTATTGGGAATCATCTCATTGCAAATCACAAAGAATGTTTCAAGTTTCAAGTTTCAAAATTGGAGTTGACATGCAAAACACATTAAAGATCAAAGTTAGGGTTCCATGTCCAATGAACAATAAGTACACTAAGTTGTCATGTTAATCTAGGCCATAGTAATTCTTTGTAACCCATATTAATTGTCATAATGAGAATTAATGTGGGCACATTAGTTTTTAACCCATACCAAATCCCTAGGATTACAAGTAATGATTGTACACCACATCAATTGTTTTTGTAGGAATTGATGTGGGTGACTATTTTAGATTATGCTAATTTTATCAATGAAATATTGCTCAAGCAAGCGATCGTAAGTCTCCAAGAAGACTTTGGAAAAGACCAACACCTTGGACCCACATTATTTTCATCTTGACAGGAGAATTAGAGCGACCCACATCGATTTATTCCACAATAATTTTCCACGCACACTAATAAGAAATTACAGTGTACTTACTAAGGTATAAATTAAGAAAATCCCTCATGGACAAGGTTAATTCAAGTGATGACAATCTCCCCACTTGACCTCCAATAAATGTTCACAAATTCACAACACTAACCAAGGGGAGGCGAAAAACTCTAATTCCTATGCAAAACTATGATATTCCTAGTCTTTTCTACAAATGAAACCCCACATTGGGATCCAAAGACCCAAACTACACTAAATACTATATATAGTGCCATTTATTATTTGGAATTATGCAATGCTATCACTATTTATTGTGTACCTCATTTCTTTGCCAATAATGGTCAAATTGGTAGTTTGGACAACATGAAACTTTAACATCTTTGCTTGGTTAAAAATCATAGTAGTTGTAAAAAGATTATATAGCATGATTCGTGTAACTCCAAATAGTAAGTGACACTTAAATACAACAAGTGGTGTAGTATAGTGAGGTTTGATTGGGGATGAATCAACAACTACATTGTTTTGTCTAATTAGTGTAGGCCACACTAATTCTCAATTACCCACACTATTTTTCATTATAATTGGAAGTGGCCCACTATAATTTCCAGAATGAGAAATTAGTGTGGGTTTCTTCGTTTGCATATTTGGATGAACACTCTTGAAAAACACAACAAGTACTACGGAATTACTAATGCTAACCAAGGCAAGCAACATAAAATTAATGCGGGCCACACTAAATTTCAACCCACATGAATTACCCACCCACACTAATTAGACGAAACAGTGTAGCTTATGGAAGGCAGGTTTTTACTGACCCCCCTCCCGCAGGTGTTGTGAAACAAAGTCGAGGCAGCACATTGAAATGAAAGAGTGCATGCAAACCAATCATTGGACAAGTTTTCATCATGGTCTACATAGCTAGTGCCCATGCCCATGCCCATGCAAGCCATAGCCATGGACTCATACCCCATGCAGTCAAACCAAAAGTTGCGGGAGTCCTTTCCAGGAGACCCGAAAATGCTGACCAACAGTAGAAAGTGTTGTCTAAAGTTTCTGGCTGCAACGGCCACTAAGACGACTAGCGCCATCTTCAGCCTGAGTCTCTTCTGGTCTCCAGTCTCTTCAACATGCAAAATCCCTTGTCACAGCCACCCTCCGCCCGCGTGAGCCAATCTGCACTCATGACTTTGACATTCAATGTTATTCCTTTCCTTGGCTTCTTCATACAAAGCTCTCTTTGTCCTCCCACAAAACATCAACCCCCGCCCCAACAGATTCATCTCCAGAACCTGCTTCACCACGTGAGTGCAAGCTAGGACAGTCTGGTGCTTGCAATATTGGAGAGTCTAGCTAGCGGCTCCCCCTGCATCTTACATTCACGTTGACACTTAATTAAGGCCTTACACGGTTGCCTTCATTTGGATGTAGTCTCAATCTTCAGCCCTAGTAGTGTAGTGACATCATAAGCAGCTTGTGCATTTTCATCTCTGGAGCTGTTCTAGAAACTGCTAGCGAATGTGTGCAGGCCAGCAAATTGAATTTCAGTACTACACTCCCTTCGAATTCCACTCAACAGTAGATTGTCAACACGTACCAAGTCCAGAAAGTCGCAGGTGGTGGGAGTGATCGATTTGCAGAAGAGGGACAAGCATGGGTTTGCAGGTGCCCGCAGTAGCAAGTAGTGTTGAGGGTAGCAGCATGACCCACACTCCCAATGCCGTGGGGAGCTTATGTCAGCAGCACAAGGAGACGGAGGGAAATGCGGACCCCTTGAATTGGGCTCGCGCGGCGGCCGCCATGCGAGGCAGCCATTTGGAGGAGGTGAAGCAAATGGTCGCGACGTACTACCAATCCTCCCGGGTGGCCATCGAGGGGGTGAACCTCACCGTGGCTCAAGTGGCCGCCGTGGCTCGCAGGCCGGAAGTGAGCGTGGTGTTGGACGCGGAGAATGCCAAAGCCAGAGTGGACGAGAGCTCGGACTGGGTGCTCAACAAGATCATGAACGGAGGCGACATCTACGGCGTCACCACGGGCTTCGGAGCCACGTCGCATCGCCGCACCCAACAGGGAGTGCAGCTCCAAAGGGAGCTCATCAGGTTCTTGAATGCGGGGGTGGTGGGATCCAAGGGGAACTCCTTGCCCACCGCCACCACGAGAGCCGCCATGCTCGTGCGAACCAACACGCTGATGCAAGGCTACTCCGGCATCAGGTGGGAGATTTTGGAAGCCATGGAGAAGCTGCTCAACGCCCGCGTCACTCCCAAGTTGCCATTGCACGGAACCGTGACGGCCTCCGGGGACCTCGTCCCCTTGTCCTACATCGCGGGCCTGCTGACGGCCAGACCCAATTCGAGAGCCGTCACGGAGGACGGCCGCGAAGTCTCGGCCCGGGAAGCCTTGAGCCTCGCGGGAGTCGCGGAACCGTTCGAGTTGCAGCCCAAGGAGGGGTTGGCACTCGTGAACGGGACCGCCGTGGGCTCCGCGTTGGCCTCCACCGTGTGCTTCGACGCCAACGTGTTGGTGTTGTTGGCGGAAGTGTTGTCCGCGTTGTTTTGCGAGGTCATGCAAGGGAAGCCCGAATTCGCCGACCCGCTCACCCACAAACTGAAGCACCACCCGGGCCAAATGGAGGCGGCCGCCATCATGGAGTGGGTGTTGGACGGCAGCGAGTTCATGAAGGCCGCCGCCAAGTTGAACGAGACGGACCCGTTGAAGAAGCCCAAGCAGGACAGGTACGCTCTACGAACCTCGCCCCAATGGTTGGGACCTCAAGTGGAGGCCATCCGCAATGCGACGCACGCCATCGAGAGGGAGATCAACTCCGTGAACGACAACCCCATCATCGATGCCGCCGGCGACCGCGCCCTTCACGGAGGCAACTTCCAAGGCACCCCCATCGGCGTGTCCATGGACAACTTGCGTTTGGCGGTGGCCGCCATCGGCAAGCTCATGTTCGCACAATTCTCCGAGCTCGTCAACGACTACTACAACAACGGGTTGCCTTCCAATCTCAGCGGAGGGCCTGACCCCAGCCTCGACTACGGCATGAAGGGCGCGGAGATCGCCATGGCCTCCTACCTCTCGGAGCTCAACTACTTGGCCAACCCCGTCACCACCCACGTGCAAAGCGCGGAGCAACATAACCAAGACGTGAACTCGTTGGGCTTGGTGTCCGCGAGGAAGACCGAGGAGGCCGTGGAGATCCTCAAGCTCATGAGCTCCACCTTCCTCGTGGGCTTGTGCCAAGCGGTGGACCTCCGCCATGTGGAGGACACCATGCTCGACGCAGTCAAACAAGCGGTGTCTCAAGTGGCGAGGAAGACGTTGTTCGTCGGCCGCGACGGCGTCCTGCTCCCTTCTCGATTTTGCGAGAAGGACCTCATGTTGGTGGTGGAACGCCAGCCTGTGTTCACCTACATCGACGACGCCGCCAGCCACACGTACCCCTTGATGCAAAAGTTGCGCGAGGTGTTGGTGGACCACGCCCTCAAGAGCTCCAAGGTCGAGAGCTCTCAAGCTATCTTGGAAACGATCCCCGTGTTCGAAGCCCGATTGAAGGAGCGTTTGGAGGCCGTGGTGCCTGCGGTGCGGGAGGCCTACGACAACAAGGGCGTCTCGTCCGTGCCCAACGTGATTCGGGATTGCAGGTCGTACCCCCTGTACCGGTTCGTCAGGGCGGAGCTCGGAACGCAGCTGCTCTCCGGCTTGAGAACCGTTTCCCCCGGGCAAGAGATCGAGAAGGTGTTTGATGCCATATCCGAGGGCAAATTGGTGGCTCCCCTCCTCGAATGCGTCCAGGGGTGGACCGGGGCACCTGGCCCATTTCCTGCGCGATCGTGCTAGAACCCAAGTTCACGATTTGAATTCCTTTTCATGCATCCGCCGCAAAATACTGTAGAAGAGAATCAGGCATTGCTCAGTGAACCCCATTCGCAAGAAACAACATGGCCAATGGGTATCCGCACGTAGCCATGCAGCCTAAGCAAAAACGAAGCCCGTGCCAATAGCCCAATCAACTCGAGCCCACACGTACGCACACTTTAGGACATTCTTTTGGGGAGGCCTCTTAGGATCAACCCTGCTATTTGCAGAAAATTGACCCGGTGGATGGCTATGGCCTTCACAAACTGAATCTCCAGGTTTGATTGCTAGGACTTCAAGCACTCTTCATACTACCAACCCATTCATTCATTGAGGATTGCAAAGCATCCCCACCTCGGTAGGTTGCCATTCATTTGTACATACATTCATTATTCCACATTGGAATCGAATTGAAATCACTTCCAGATATTTCAAAATGTCATACACGAATTTTGGGTCATGGTGTACTCTTCTGCATATTGACATGCACCGAATGTCATCGATATATATTGTACCTGCATGTATTATATTTACAACATCGTTTATACAGTGTTGCCTAAATCCACTAATTGCACACTGAAAATAACAAGATGCATCCACAAACACCAATGGCATTTTTGGTGTAATCCATGAAGTTTCTCGTTGTGTTGAAGTGTATATCTAACATTGGAATTCATGACAAGGATGAGAATCTTACCAGTTATTTGGAAGAGTATAATGCATTTATCCTGTGACCTTCAAAATATGCAAAATTAGAGGCGATGATCCGGTTTCTTGAGCCGATGATCACTTAGCTTAGTACTAGTCTATCAGTATGTGAATTCCTCTTCAGCTAATTGTGGGTGTTATGAAAGTGAAGATAATTCACACACATATGTTCCAACAAACTGATGTTGCAAAATCCTTCGCTTACATAGACTGAAATAATGAATTTTCTCTTCCGTGAGATATAGTGCACAGTAATTCGAGTAGAAGTCAATGTGTAAACTGACTGTTTCTTGGGTAAATTGAGGATTTTTGGTTTTTACGACGTGACCTCTCGCAAAGTTATAGAAGATGGTGGAAATGGGCAATTAGTCGAGCTACAAGAAGCAGCAAGTTGGAGGTTTTTATGGTTCTCAGGGACACTAAAAGTCTGTGTTGTAGTGGATGAGAACCGACGGGCACGAACAGTAAGTCCATGTCCAAACATTTATTCTAGCTGACTGAATATACTTGTTGTCCTCCTGTTGATGTGCTCTCAAATGTGTAATGCAAGCTTGCAAGGTCACCTCTGGTTCGGTATAAAGTATTCAGCGGATTATTGTGTCTATCCAGATGAACTACAGGCTTGCAAGGGAGGGATTCATGAAGAAGTTTGAGGAATCGTGGAACGTAAGGCCTCGTTATATATCGATGCCAAGGGCAATCTTGTTTCTGAACGTGATGCAGATCGAGTGGCGTCTATTCTCCTTCACATCAGAATTGAGAAGGCTAGATTTCAGTCACTCAGTCAAGCATCTGCCAGGCGCAATAGTAGAATTTGTGGATATGGTCGCTAAGCTCCCGTTGTTGTACAAGGAATGAAAATCTATCACAAAATGTAACATCCTCGACATGTTTGTTCATTTGAAAATATTACGCACAGTCGTCCCTGAAAAGAGATCTACGTGAGTTAGTATCATATGAAGCATTGTTTGCAAGGTTTTCAAGAGAATCATTCATCAACTAAAACGCAACTTTGATCATGGCACTAAAATTTGTTCTCAAATGTCTGCAACATTGGTCATATGTCAAGTGTACAGTTCATAATCTACAACAAATTAGGATGAAATGTTGTCATGGATGATTGAAATTTGGATGAAAATCACTTTGTTAGTGACAGTAAATGCAACACCGTAGATATATAATCCCCAAAACAATTTACCAGGAACGACAAATAATGGTGGGTTACCCTGTAGGGCCACTTCACACACACACAATTGAGGGCCCGTGACCCTTGCACTTCAAGCACTCTCATTCGTGGAAAAGGCAGAGCCCGGTCAAGTTCACTTGACACCATGCTTGAGGGACCAACACAGTAAGTGAATGCAAGGTGAATGTAAAGTCTAATTGTAGACTGCATTATAGTGTCACCAACACCGAATGTTAACCCAATATTATTTGTCATTCCTTGTAATTTTTTATTTTTATTCTTGTTGTAGTAGTCCATCCAAACTAAATGATGATGGAGCCTTCAAATCTAACTTGCATATTGATGCCAAGTCAACTTTCAACTCTTGGGAAGATTGTGAATGGGACCTCACAATTGACACACTTCCTCTACAACAACAAACACATCCTTCACCTCTACACTATCAACATGAAATTTCTAGGCAATCGACCTACAATAATGAAAGAACAATGCAAATCTACCTATCTGGTAGGTTTGCCGATCTTCCGGTGACGTAGGAGAAGTTTTCACCATTGATAAATTATCACTATAAGCATATCAGACTTGAGCAACTTGTCTTCTGTATGTGAAAAATTATCTTGCATCACTAAAACATAAAAAAATCTACCATTGTCATAGGATTGCAAGAAACTTCATCAACGCAAGACGCCTAGGTCTCCTGTGCTTCTAGTGGCAACAGCCAACACAATTCTACTAAACCTATTCTATAAGCATTGAAAAGCACATTTAGACAGATTTAAAGTACAAACATCCTTATGAGCCGCTCACACTACTATTTCTAAATGCTGGAAGGATGAACCAGAAACATATATACAAGTGTGTCTTCACAAATAAACAAAAGATGTATACTGATTATGGGTCTATATGTGAAGAGTTGAGCACACTTCTAAGGATTAGAGGTGATCTAAATTTTCAACTTTTCCTAGAATGCCAAAAGTATATCGGGTATTAACACCTCCTCACTTGTGCTTATAATTATTCTCACCACGTTTCGATTTAAATTCAACGATCACAGGTGTAGCATACCGTAGTTTTAAGTGCTTTGAGAATTTGCACGTAATGAAGTCAATTCAAACATAGCTACTCAAACCTAAAGGACTGCCTTAATAACTAAGGCCCCTGCAATTTCACAATACCACTCAGCGCTTCAGGAACTCCACTCAAGTGCCACCAACCCAAACTTACCTTAGAAATCTCTACACCAACTCCTGGTCAAATCATTACCAATTTTCCACTAATTCCTCCCGTGCGAAGGATCAGGCAGAAAAACCATGCTCATCGTCTCCTAATCCAATTGATCGTATAAACCTTTACCTCCCAATCTCAACTTCCCAATTTGAGATTTCTCACAATCAAGCCGGTCCGACCCGAAAAACCAACCCGAAATTAATACACAATCTCCACCATCCGCATCCATAATAATCCACCACCTCTCACTACACACATAAACACCAAGAAACTCATTTTTGCGAAGGACACCATTTTCATGGTCATCTCTCGCTACAAGTAGATCATGCACTCAGTAGTGCATCATGATTGATATTTAAGAATATTTTCAAACAAAATGGCTTTTTCTAGTTCAATTCATGCGAGCTGAAAGGATCCTTTGACCCCAAGCTTAACAAATGAAATGTTGAATCAGAAAACTTTGCTTTATGCTTCAAGACGCAGAGGAAAGTTAATTTGCTGTTCATCAGCCAACGTTTCAGCGTGTAGCTGGAGGATGACGTCCAATTACATCCGCAGCTCATCATGAACCAAATGACTCGGAGTTCAGACGGCCTCTACATCTGTGTTGAAGAGACACTGCTTTCTGTAAATGGTTGCTACAATCCATTACAGAGAGAATGCCGCTGAACAGATCCAAGAAGTACTCAATAGCTCATGATAAGAGATCGAAGGCAACCTATAGATTCCTTGAAGAAGTGGTGTTCTTAAATAGTTACAATCAACTGTGCCAATCGGCATCTTGACAGAGCGAAAGTATCAGGTGAATCTATCAATCCAGTAACTGAATAGCAGGCTCTCTCAATTACCCCTAAATTACTTCCCGACGACGAGCGTCCACTTCTGGATGTTGTATTGAGCGCCCTTGGTACCAACAAGCTTCTGATACACAGTGTCTACGAGGGCGTATCCCTTCTGCCCAAGAAACACTCCAGTGCCAGCCACCACTGCCAACTGCCTGTCACTTGTGGCGTTGAAAGATGGGCGTTGTCCGAGAATCTGGAAACAACACCAAATGTCATCGACATGTAAGTAATTAAGCAACTCCTCCACCAACAACAAAACGTCATGAAATTTTCATACCTAATTATATTGCAGCGGAGATTCGTCACACTTCAAAGTCCAGCTGAGACAGATAGTGGACCCAATGATGAGATGAATGGCATCTGTAATTTTGAAACAAACTCTTGGGGAGTACTTTTTTTTCTGAGTGGATTTGTTGCTCAATTTTGATTTAACATTTTACCTCGTAGGTGGTTTCGATCAGATCTCCGGGCTGGTCGATGATGACGGTGACCTCAGCGCGGTACTTCTGGCCTCCATCGAGCACATACAGGCCCTGGAACTTGCCCAGCTGCTTAGATTTGGGGTTGACCGTCTCGGTGATGATATTGTCCACCACAACCAACGCACCCAGCTTCAGCTCGCTCGTTTCGCCGCCACGCCCAGCCACGATGTAACCCGTCGCATCGGAGCCGGTGTTGATCGCTTCGTGGACGAAGAACGTCACGTTATGGGTGTGCTTGTGCTCGAGGAGCTGTCGGCCTGCGGCCACCCCGCTGCCGGCCATACAAAGCACCAGCATCCCCCATGCTGCCAGGAAGCTGAAGTTCTGACCCATTGCCATCGCCTTGGCCATAGCGCAGGATTTCACACTGCAGGCTGCCTATAGGTCCCGACTCGAGCGTTCAAATTATGCAAACTGATGTCCTTGCGAGAGAGGATCTCTGGAGGACACTGCCAAGTCGATGTCACAGATTGGGCAGCTGTGGGAGACGATGAGACTGCGCTCGTGACTATGTAGTTGTGCTGTGTTGTAATAAATATAGAGATAACACCGCCGAGCATATATAGTGGAGGAGCAAAAACGAGTGACAGAAACTGGACCGGCTTTTTCGGCCTGTCCTGTAGTACTCACATCCCGTCGAGTCCCGGCTTCGCAGTCGCATCCGTCACCGGTGGACCTGGACAATTCAATTAACACGAGTTGTTTTGTGAAAAGGCACCTTGGGAGGTGTTTGTAGAAAGGAAAGCATCTCTCTTCTTGCTCTCTCCGATGGATGTAAGTTAAGTCCTGAGGACAGCTGCGTGGTAAAATTCTCCGCCGGACATTGCGTATGTCACCCCTTTGACGGCAGTTACATCTCCGGTTGCATGAGAATATAAGTCAACTTCTTTGTAAATTTAAAAAAACTCAAACTACCCAAGACTCTCTCGATTAAACGCAGTCTGCTCAACTGTGGTGCAAATTCCTTCGACCGTAACGTAAAAGTGTGTAAGCAGCCGCCTGTAAACTGCCCTTTATGTTAAATGGGAATTCAATCAAAGCATCACTCAAGCACATTTTGCTCTTCCACGAAACATTGGCTTCAGCTGATACTTATGTATTACCCTATTTGCAAGTTTGACATCCTGCTCTTTAATCCCCTTGGGGCAAACACTTGACCTATGGTTGTGACTTGATTCCAGACATGAAATCGGTACTAATACAGATCAAATTGGTTTTAATCGTCAATATGGTCACGAGCTGCGGATGTCCAAATCAAGGTAAATTAGCTACAGTATTTGTAACATTATAGGCGGTAGTTGAAGGAGACGCTGAAGATGAATGGCTGGTCCTACTGCCAATTTACTGTCACAATGGCGAGGAATGACGATCTCCGAAAAGCATAGCGACAAGTGCGTCCTTGCATTCCTGAAACTTCCGTGACCTTTCCTTCCTGCTGACTAATGAAGATCTACATAGCTGAGTCGGTAAACAAAAAGTATTTCGAAATGCACACAAAGTCAACCCCCGTTTTCCTTCACTCCCTCACGTGTTTTGTTGGAAAGCCTCCCCAGAGCTACTAGCAAGGATTCAAGTTGAAGCCGAATGAGTCCTGATGAGCTGGGCTATCTTGAAAGTGGTGCACTTATAAATCCAAACAGTTTTAATTTAGATTACGCCGCACATCTTGTACTCTTTCCCATGCGTTGTAAGCCAGAGTGAATACAACAGACAGTCCTCTCCTCCACCCGGATTTGGAGCGCCATTGACAACTTACTCGCTGCAAAAGATAACATCATATATATAGACCAGGGTTCGGGAGATTTTTGAGCTCAACCAACTAAAATCCGTCCCTTCATAATTTCTACCGGTTTTTTTAGGATTTGATCGGTTGCAAACTTGTTGTCATAAATTTGGATCGACCAATATCCTATATTTTTTTTCAAGTGCCGGTTAATTTCTTCTTCATTGTAATGACAACCGGCCAAAAACTCGGGCATTGATAAGTAAGTTGGTTTTCCAATTATATCTACAAATAACATACACCATTCAACAACAATGTCCAAAGAACATATCAGCATACAACAATAATATGTAATGATATCAACATCCAACAAGAATGATCAACAATTTATCTATAGCAGGAGTTGAACCTAAAATAAGCCTTCAACCGGTTGATGGCCATGGATAAACTCTTCTATCATACCTAGGTCTTAAAACCTCATATTAGATTTGAGGCCACAACATGATAAAAGAGTAACCTAACATACCATACTGTATACAAAAATGAAATTCACCAACTGTTAGAGTCAAAATCAACAATATCATCTTCACCTTTAAGAGGAAAACGCCCTAAAAGGTATCTTTGTGGATGTGAAAAGAACCACCTAAACTTTGTAGAGTTCCTTCATAAAGCTATGGCTTCCATTAGTACATTATCAAGATCACCACAAAGAGCTTCCATTAGTACATTATCAAGATCACCACAAAGATCTTCCATAGACACACTCATAATACATTCTAAACGCTAGCCGTCAACAATGAAATGCAATAATGAAGCAAAAGCATCGTTAAGTTTCTTGTGACCTACACGGCTGAGAACCTCCCTCATTCAATATCCGCCCATACCCTCGGGAGACTAGCCAATATCCGCCTATACCCTCGATCGGGAGACCCAACTCATTTCCGCCATTTTCTGAGCCTGAGGGGTTAAATTTCCTACATTATCTCATATTGGTCGGTTGATTTCCTATACTCTTCATATTTAACTCAGTTATACGGCCGAAATCTCCCCCAAAAAATCGGTAATTTTTCAATTTCACTCGGCTAACTTACAACTAGCTGCCGGATCTCCCCGATCATTGATATAGACAAAAAGATGGATATATTTAGATATATGCACATAAGTTGGCTTTTTGAAACAATAAGATCTTTTGGGTATGTCACTGAGGGGTTGATAACACCGGCCAGTTCGCCATCCGTCCCCATCTTCGGCTGTAATAGAGTGAAAAGTGGTGGGCCAACATCTATTTCTCAACATAATCCCCAACAATTTCACAGTTGGACCGGACGGAAATTTCAGTGTGATCGGGGCATGAGTGACAACTTGGTGGCAATGGAAATTCTAAGTTTGTAAAATTGTCAGCCAAATTTACAAACTCCATAATATTATTCAATTGTTATTAGTTGTTTCATTCTAACAATATCAGTACAGTGTTTCTTTCGAGCTTTTGAGCTTGAATGTGCAAGTGCAATGCTCTGCTGTGAGAATAAATAAAGTATAATTGTGAATAGAATTTGGTTTATTACCGGCCCCGGCCCCATCCAACGCACAAACTCAGCTGCATAATGTTTCTACTATCAAGCTATTTCATTCTAAAACTACTTAGTGACAGTGCTTCACTCAAGTTTATCAAGTTAAATCTCAAATAACAATGTTGAGAAGAGAATAACCGTGGTATAGTTCCCAAATAATATCTAACTTATTTCTTGCCCCGCCCACCCTCCATACTCAATTGGATAATGTTATGCCAACATAACATTGTATTTGAAACAACATAACAACGTAACACTGCATTGTTTCAAAAGCTGACTGGTAATTGATGCCTTCAAAATTATTATAAAAGACAATAATAAGCTAAATAATCGCCTCTCTCTTTAATAGGTATGTTAGTGCCTCCGGGATCAACCAAGCACCGGACCAGTGATTGTTATATATCTCATGGGTCCTCAACGCTTGCTAATAGAACGAAACAAAAGCAATCTGGAGTTAAGTGGTGTTGTCCTCACCAACGAGACCTGCAACATCTCGGAGATAGGTGTGAACCGTCATTACTCCAAACGATCAACACTGGTGTGTAATTTTGTGTCCTACAACTTGTCTCAAGCATTCATTCTTCAAATTATCTCGCTCTCTTAGACTTTGTCAATCATGGCTGAAATATCAACTGCCCTCAAGAACATGAGAAGTGATCTCATGTTAAGACCACGAAGTGAGATGATCAACTACATGCAATGCATTGATATGTGGGGCATGACATAAAAATTTTAATGCTTGCAAATTGGCTCAACATCACATGCCCAATCTTGTGCAACAAGAATTCTTACAAGTATAGGTTGCAAGATCAGCCACAATTAAAGCTTTGTAAATGCAGTCTCCAGCTAGACTGGAGGTTGAGACGTAACCCATTATTTGAATTTCGTACCAACTACAAATCGCTTTTCTCGACCGCATGGATTACACGGCCCAGAAATTGGCCACCCAGGATGAATGCCAGCAAGATGCCAACTAAGAAACTAGGGTTCATGTTTTCAAATGTTGTGCAAAATTGGATAGTACAATGACATGTGCTTGTAGCTTGTTGGAGAGGATAATTTGAAGGCTGCTACAAGAGTTTCAGCTCGTATCTTTATCTCTCTGATGTACTCTGCCAAAGCTCATTGATGATACGACCCATTCTCCTGCACAATCACAACCAGTCAATTTTTAAAAGAGTTCTTCAAAACCTGAACCTTACTCGGCATTTTATACGGATGTAAGATTGGAGTACAACTCCAAGCAACAATCTGGTTCCACCAAATATAATCTTGTTTAATAACAGGGCACATTTTTTTCTGTGACATGAAAGATGTTGAAGACAAGAGTCGCAATTTGAAGTACATGACCTCCTGAGAATGCTCACTATACAGAATAACTGTAGAGTAACTTACAGTCCTCATAAGAGTCCGTTCTATTCTATTTTTTCTATCGCTTTAAAAAGTTCCTCAGATGTCACTGCACCAACTCCATAATTGAGCTGCTCCTTAACAGATCATTCCATTCACCCTCGTCCGCTGGACGAAAAAACAGCAAAGAAATGAATGAGTCGTACAGGAGACAGCCACCTTACCAAGTGAGCTAATCAAGTACTAAACCACAAGATTAAAGAGATTCAACTGGAGCAAGAGTGACCCTTGGTTTTTGACCTGCGATGTTCACTATGAACCAACTTACTACAAACAATATCCACTACAAACAAAGTTTTGTTCACGACGCTCTTTCTATACACAACTTGCAATTAGCCGGAAGTATACCATTTAGAATTTGCTCTAGCAGACTTTCGGATGTGTCAACAACACCATCTACAATCATTGAAATGATTATGATGAACCCAAAAATATGACACAGTATGAGAAACTGCCGAATGATCATGTCATCGCGTTGTTCGACCACGACGGTGTCCTGCTCCCTTCGCGATTCTGCGAAAAAGACCTCATGTTGGTGGTGGAGCGCCAATGTGTTCACCTACATCGATGATGCCACCAGTCATGCGTACCCCTTCATGCAAAAGTTGCGTGAGGTGTTGGTGGGTGTTGGTGGATCACACCCTCAAGACCGCCAAGGTCGAGAGCTATCAGGCTATCTTGGAAACAATCCCCGTGTACGAAGCCCAATTGAAGGAGCGCTTGGAAGCCGTGGTGTTGCGGTGCGGGAAGCCTACAACAACAAGAGCTTCTCATCTGTACCCACAAGCATTTGGGATTGCAGGGTGTACCCCCGTACTGGTTCGTCAGGGCGGAGCTCACAATGCAGTTACTCTCCGGCTTGAGAACGGTTTCCAAAAAGGAGATCGAGAAGATGTTCGATGCCATATCTGAGGGCAAATTGGTGGCTCCCCTCCTTGAATGCGTCGAGGGCTGGACTAGGGCACCTAGCCCATTACCTGCCCAATTGTGCTAGAACCTAAGTTCATGATTCAAATTCGCTTCCATGCATCTGCCACAGAATATTGTAGAAGAGTATCAGGCATTGCAGAGTGAACCCCATTCACAAGAAACAACATGGCCAGTGGGTATCTGCACATAACCATGCAGCATAAGCAAGAATGAAGCCCGTGCCAGCAGCCAATCAAGTCGAGCCAACATGTACGCACACTTTAGGACATTCCTTTGGGAAGGCTTATTAGGATCAACCCATCATGTATGGGAGAATTTACTGGCCGATCACACCCACCAACTGAGACTAGGCTAACTCATGGCGTGGACATGGACAGAGACTCTGCAACCCAAAAGCTAGAATTCCTCAAGCCCTGCTATTTGCAGAAATTTGACCCAGTAGATGGCTATGGCCTTCACAAACTGAAACTCCAGGCTGATTGCTAAGACTTCAAGCACTCTTCAACCTATTCATACATTGAGGATTGCAAAGCATCCCTAGCTCGGTAGGTTGCAATTCATTTGTACATACATTCATTATTCCACATTGGAATCAAATTGAAATCATTTCCAAATAATTCATAATATCAAACACAACTTTTGGGCTATGGTGTACTCTTCTGCATATTCACATGCACCAAGTGCCATACATATGTTGTTGTATGTAATATATGTACAAAATCATGTTCACAGTCCTGCATCAATCAATTAATGGCAGACTAAAAACAACAAGATGCATTTGCACAAGCATATAGCCAACAGAACGCATGACAAGGATGAGAGTCTTATCAGTTGTTTTGAACAAGGCCATCAGGGTGTGACCAACAAAATATGCATAGAGTCTCACATCCCGGGTAATCAAAACCTCCAACTTGGGGAGAAACTCATTGTTAGAGGGACAGAGGAGACTTGCAATCAGAGTCAGCAAAAACAATTCTTTTGGATTGAAGAAAAGTGAAATTGTTTTCTGATAGGAAAATGCTCATTTCTAAGCCTTACGGCGCCTTTGCATGTGAGAATATCAGTGACAATGTTCCTCTTGATTAGTATTCAGCTAGTAACTGTTTCCTTGCTTATAAAAGAGCGAAGATCAAGTCCAGGTCCCAAACAGACATGGCTCGCGGCCATGTCCAGGACTTATACAAACTTCAGGCTTTACAAGATTCTTCTCAATTACACTTGGAACACATTGCTTCTATTCGGTTGAAGACAAGCATATGCACAGCATTTCACCCTTCTCAAACACTCTAGGAGCATTCTTGAAATAATGAAGTTAAATCACATTCTGAACCTGTCGTTACATCTTAGTATTTATAACTCGTCAATACTTCACAAAAAGGTGTAAGGTGCTAAAACTGTCGGCTAGGGCTTCGTGGTGTCTACATAAACTCATCCATGGTGAAGGTGGGAATGCAATGAATTAAATTTTAGCCTGTAATTGATTATTATTAGACGATTTGACTCCGGAAATGGCATCAGAAACCCCGAATTAGTCTGGGCCACAAAATAATCAATTTAAGTTTTTTGTGGTCTGCGGAAACATTACGGGGAATAAACAATCTCAGTGATGTTCTTATTCATACAGTTCCACTGACTTCCAGGTAGGTGGAAAACAGTACTCTCCAGTTCTGATACTAAGTACAATTATGATCGAAGTGAGCAGAAGTAAGCCTGGCCTGAATAGTTCAAACAGTATGCAAGAGGACACCACATGACACCACAAACAACACACAAACAACAAGCGACCAGCACACTGGACCACAAATCCCAAGGGAAGAAGCTACATCGCACAACAGGATGAGATGGAAACCACAAAAAGCTTTTAGTCCGAGGGGACTGTTTCAGACCGCTGTTTAGATTGAAGGGCAAGGCGGGCATCCCTCTCTTTCTCATACTCCCGTACATCAGCACGTTGTAGAAATGCAACTTTATCCAGATACTTATCTCCACTTTTCTTGTAAGCCTCAAGCTCATCTTCTAACCCTTTCTCCTCTTTAAATGTCCCCCAATCCTTTCTAGATCTATCCAAAATGTTAGGCTTCTGCTTTTTACTAATTTGTTGTAGTAGTCCATCCAGACCAGATGATGATGAAGCCTGCATTTCTGACTTGCGAATTGATGCCTGGGCAGCTTTCAACTCCTGGGAAGACTTTGATTCGGACCTCGTAATTGACACACTTCCTTCCTCTACAGGAACAGATGTGTCCTTCACCTGTACAACAGGAAAACATGCTCAATTTAAATTCTGAGAGAAGGATAATGCTGGGTTGTTCAACCATGCAGAGACCATAGAGAGGAACCCAAAATTCTGTACCTACATTTCTAAAGTGAAGAACGCAAGTCAACAATGCAGACCGCACCAGACATGGAGGTTAAAAAGGGGTAAGTAGCAACCTCTTTGTCAGTAACAGAAGATGTTGCTGAAACACTTCCATTGTTCTCTACAATTCCTTGGTCATTCAGCACCTGATTAGTTTTGGCCTCCTCACTGGCAGTGATCCCCGTGCTATTACTTTTCACAGCAATGCCTCCTGATACCTGACTGGCCTTGTTAGCTGTCGATGCTCGTGCAGGGGCAAGGCCCAAATTTATCATCCAGCCCTGCAGCCTCCCTCGTAGTTAGGAAAAAACTCATTCGAGAAAATAGTAGAACTTGCTCTGAAGTGACCCTGAGACACCGAAACCATGCAAAAAGGACCTTTGACCTATACTTAACTTATAACCTTTCACATAGTAGAGAAAGAGATTGAGAACTCACAGGCACACTTTTTGTAGATTTCTTCTCCTTTATGACCTTCTGTAGATTGGAATTGCTAATCTTGACTATCGGTAGAGGCTCCTTAGCATTGAGCTCCTCCCAAATTGCATTGATCTTTGCTTTTTTTGCTGCTCTTCCATCCACCATTAAAATCAATATACGATTGCCAACTATTTCAAGAGATTGTCATAACCAAAAAAAAAAAAAAAAAAGAGGATTACAAAATCTCCACACATATCCTTTAATGGCATTGGCAGCGCCAGCTTCCAATGAAGCTAATAACAGTAGT
Organism: Polytrichum commune; assembly: GCA_950295325.1. Taxonomy (NCBI): domain Eukaryota; kingdom Viridiplantae; phylum Streptophyta; class Polytrichopsida; order Polytrichales; family Polytrichaceae; genus Polytrichum; species Polytrichum commune. The sequence continues at coordinate 52,194,205 of OX485807.1, forward strand.
CACCACAACTCTACTGCATCTATCCCAAAAGCACTCACACATATGAATAGTTTAAAAGCATAAACATATAAGCCGCTCAGACTACCAACTCTAAAATCCTACTCGAACCCTAATGGCCTAATGACCCTACTGGCCCCTTCTAAATCATCATCTGCCCGTAGATACTACTACAATTTGCAGGTCCTCTAAAACAGACTGACTCCTCGTTGCTAAATCTCCAATACAATGTCACAATACCACTTCGCGCTTCAGGAACACAACTCAAATACCACCAAGACCACCCTAAAATCTCAATATCAACCCCTTGTCGAATCAATACCAGTTTTCCTCCAATTCCTCCCAATCAAAGAAGCAGGCAAAAAAAACCAGCCTCAATCATCTCCTAATCCAATTGATCGCTTCAACCTTCACTTCCCAATCGCAAACTTCCAATCTAACACCTACTACAAGAAAACCCTAATAACCCAGTCCGACCAAAAAACCAACACAGAAGTTCACGCACACATCTCTGCCATACGCATCCATAGCAATCCACTACCTCTAAATACACACACACCTAGAACACAAAATTCCCCGACAGCTGCAATTTTTCCATCTATCGCTCACTACGAGGGTTTCAGGTTGGGGATCGAGATGAAAGACCATCGCATCTACTCAGATTTTCAGACCCTGTGACAAATGGCTCGCAGGATCGCTGAAAAGAAGGTTGTACCGGCCATCGATCCATGATAAAGCCCAATTTGCGCTCACACCAGCTTAACATCGAAAAATCAAACCCTAATATGCTGGCTATTAGAAAGAAACGTGATTCTGAATATCATACACATTCTCCATCATCCTCGTCCATAACTATCCACCGCTCCTCACTACACACACATAGAACGCGATATTGAAGGGCTCCAATTTGGACATATCTCGCTCACAACAAGGGTTTCGGGTCAAGGCTTAAGGTTACAGACCATCGCATGTGCTCAGGTTTTCAGGTTTTTCAGATCCTGTAACCAACAGCCAGCAGGATCCAGAAGGAAGATTGCACCAGCCATCGATTCACCCTAAAATGCGATCAGCGAGAACTCGCACACCAGATTGACATCGAAAAGCGACCAAATATGAGGGGTAGAGATGACGGCCAGTCACGGCCAATTGCAGGGAGGTGAGGAAAGAGTGGATGAGAGGTACCGTCGGATTGCAATTGGTCCTCGGCCATCGCCGGGGAGGCTCCGTCTGCTGATGCTGGCGGTGCCATGAAACCCTAGCGTCGCAAGATCTCCGCCATCGCCAGCCGGAGGAGGAGCAATACAAAGAGCCAGGAGCAAGGCTGCGGGCAGCGGGCAGCGGGCAGAAGTTAAAACAATTCCCGCCTCTCCATTTAAGGGGGAATGTTCACAACACCTACTGAGAAGGAGGGGAGGGTGAAAACGCTCAATAAGGGCCGCTTCACACTATGGCCGTCCAAGTCAAGAGGCCTTGGGATTCAATGGCCAAACTTTGTTGTTGGCTTTGTTTGTAGGACAAAGACTATGCATCAACTTCTCTGTTTCAAGAGCAAATTTCCTAACCACTTTGCATTCACACTTGAACGTTACTTGTTCCTGTTATTTTTTGTCCAATTTATTCAATGTGGATGTTAACTATAGTTATATATATTTTTAGTCAACCGTAGTTGCTCCGAAAAATGTATTGAAAAAAACCTAGTTTACTATAGTTATTTTGGCAGTTGTTGATTATTTATTTTTAAACTTTCAGGTGATAAAGGAGTAGCTTCAATCCTTGACCCCGCATTTGAGAAGAAGGTGCACAAATTCCAAGAAATGTTTGGATGTAGGTATAGTAAATAACCATGGACTGGCATAAGCAAAGTGGACAGTTATGGTTTTAGTCTTTCACAAGAAAGGACAAAGCCTCATGGTTCAACCGTTTTCTTGTTGAAAGTCCAAAGAGATGGGCTGAAAATATATAGCCAATAAAATATAGGAATCGGAGCCTTCGGTTGGGCATAGTGTGAAGCCTCCAAAGGCCAAGCCTAAAGTCCAAAGAAAGAAGGAGCATCCCGCTTTATTCCTTGCCCAAAACAACCCCTCCAATCTAATAACAGTCAAGATCTTGTCAGTTTTTCTACCTTTTTTATGAAAAAAAACGATGGCCTCTCAACCATAGTTTGGGTTTCCATTCCTATCCAACCCAAACTTCCTTCGAGAGTCCATCGCCTTCATTAGAAAATAATGCCATGTAGGCATTTTGAAGAGTGATGGCCTATGGACTTTGGCCTCTAGTGTGAATGGTCAAGAGGCCGAATTCTTGGTTTCTTGCAATTTGGTTGGTGGAAATTGACGGCCTCTTGACCTTCGGCCATAGTGTGAAGCAACCTTAATATTGTAGACCATGGGAATTCCTATTTTTATTAGATAAAATTACTTCTAAATCAAGTTTAGATGTCCCAAATTTATCTACGGAGTTTCATGTGAGATGAAATAACAAGTAACTTATAAGAATAGGAATGTTATTACCCCCTTGGTAGGTGTTAGGAAACCAAAGCGCTCCATGAGTAACAAGATTTGATTTTCTAGTTTAACGTACTTTGTAATAACAAGTTGTTATTAGCTTTGCTTCATAGGGCTCGGGGGTAAAAGTTTTCATAGGCAAGTTGGTCTTGAATGGATATTTTCTCTCTACACCGACTTCTTGTAGGCTATGAAACATGCGATTAGTGTGAGATGATTAGCAAATCCAAATTGTATTGGTCGCCACTTTCCTCAAAAAAATTAGAATTATTATTGATTTCCTATTCATTCATTGTCAAAGTGAAATTTAAACGAGTTCAAAAAAAATTATCATATAGGTTTTTCCAATTATGTCAATTATTACATCTAGAACATTGAACAAACTTGGAGCAGGTAGTCCAACCTCTTTTCAACACGTGTCTTTTGAGTGTTCATTCTTAGATTCGCATCCAGCCATACACCACTCAAATATGGATGTTCAATCAAAATCATAAATTGAATTAGACGCATCTACCATATCTTATTGTGGAGGAGGGTGAACATGATGAGAAACATTTCTTATATTTTTGCACACATCAATGTTTGATTTAGAAAACATTCACATGTTGCAAAGTTCTATATATTATGATAATGAAATTGGTCATAAGAATCGATCACACAAACTTTACACCTAGATTTTCAACTGCACATACCTATTCGTTTGTAGAACATTGAATTTTACAACTCAATAAGCAGTGTGTCTCTTTGTGCATTAGCCATAAGGGACATTGTGGATTTATTGGTGGGGCCAATTTTCTAATTGGCTATTGGGGTTGGGAAGGGTTTTCAAGAGTTAGATAGGGTGGCATCCATGTGGAGTAGCATGACATGGATGGTGGCACAAGGAAACTTTGGTTGTGAATGGAAACATTTGTACGTGAGAGTCAAGGCATGCTATTGGGCTCCACGTGACATTTTCTAAGAGGTTGCCATATAAGAATGTGGGAGATTTTATAATATCTTTGTCAAGGATGGTCTAGCATAACATTATTTAGGTCCATAACAATGTTATGTGGAACAATATTGTGTAGAATATTCCCATGTTTAGATTGAATATGGAGAATATTCTGCATAATATTGTTCCACAGAACAATGTTATGGATCTGAATAATGTTACGAAGATGCATTGTGTCTTCTAACTTAGTATAGTAGTATTCTCCTAGTATAGTAGTCAGTGCAAGGTGGTGGAAGGTGTATTTCATAATGGAGGAAGCCTTATGACTTCCACATGTGCTTGTAAATAGAGTTGCTTATAAATAAAGGTGTTTTTCTATATGCAGCTATAACTAGTGGGTTTTTTTTAGTTTTATGGCCAAGAAATTGCTATATTAATCGAATTCCCAAGTAAGCTAATCATAAATAGGTGCAAACTTACTTAGACAAATAAGTGCACATTTAAATGCCCTATCAATGGTGGTGGGAAATTAGCATGCAATTAAAGGTCCACTCTACAATTGTGGACCACACCATAAATGAGGAGACCGACACTAAAACCTCATGGATATTACTACATGTGTGTGCATACTATGTTCTCAACCCACATTACATCACATGAGTCAAAGGTATGCATTGTAGGTTACGATACATGAAATATTGTGTTAGTTTCACTTACTATTTGGATTTACGCAGTGCTAAAAACGTTCATTGTATATCTCATTTTTTGCCAATGAAGGTTAAATTGGTTGTTTGGACATTATAGAACACTATCATTAATAATGACCAACAATTTATCCATGAGTGCAACCACATGACAATTGACATCAATGTGCCTAAGTACTAATATCTTGGTATTAGTATGTTCAATAGTATTATGAGGTCTATGTCTAGGTTATATAATGGTCAACAAGTTCAACATAAGTGTAAACACATGACACTTGTCATTAGTATGATGAATCATATCTTCATCTTGCACACTAAAATGTAAACACATGACACTTGTCAGTAGTGTGCTCAATATTATCTTGAAGTTGCATTTCAAATTATAAACACATGACACTTGACATTAGTATGCTCTAAAATATCTTCCTCATCCATTACGGAATATGAGACTATGAACTCAAGTATTATAATGTGTCATGCTAACGTCAAATTTTAAATAATTTTTTACTTTAAATTTTACTTTCGTTGACAAATAGTGTCATATTGACAATTATCAAACTTGAAATACCAAAGCATCTAGCAACCTCACGCCAATAATGTATTGAACACTAAATACCATAAACGGTGTACTTGTGGTACTCAATCTTTATTGGGTTCCCATAGGCTAGTGAAAAATGAGGTATTTGATTCCAAACTTTACGGTTCCAAATATAGTGTTCTTGGGTTGTAAGGTATTGGATTCATCCCCCCCCCCCCCCTCTTAAGTAGCCTATAAGTGTTGTTTAGAGCAACTTTTCACAACCCACATTACATGTCAACGTGGGATGCATTATGCATGACTTTTCAATCCACTTCAACTTTATAGTAGATGGACCACATTAGTATTGTAATAAAATGATTGGTGTCAATGGATGTATATGTATATAAGAAAGATAACTTTAATGCTCACAATAGCGTGATTAATGGTGTTATTTCATTCTCAAGTTGGTCCAAGGCTATATGTAATACTGAATTGGGCATTGAGAATTAAAGGGTCCCAAAGAATATTGTCTTTTTTCAAAGGTAAACACCTTGAATGGGCACAAATGAGTTGGCCAATGCCTTATTTTCCCAAAGGCATGCCCCTATGTTCCCACATGGTTGGTTGAATTTTTTTAATTTTATCCAGATACCCCCACTATGATTGGGTGTACCATAAGTGGTAGGATACATTGGAAATCAAGCGCTACGAAGGTCACCCATTCGAAAGAAAGAAAGAAAGAAACACAATTCCGATGTTGCCCTTAGTGCAAATTACGGTGTTGCTTCAATTTCGAGTTGGTTTAAATCTATATGTAACCATGAAAGGGCCATTATGAGAATTAAAGGGCCCTCAACGACTACTGCCTCCTTTTGAAGGTGAACACCTTGAACGGGCGCGGACGAGTCGGTTGGCACCTATCTCCCCCAAAGACAAACCCCTAGGTTCCCACATAGTTGGTTGAGAATATTTGGTTCACCCATATACCCCTACTACGATTAGTTGAATCATAAGTGATAGGATGTTGTGGACATCAAGTTCTAGGAAGGTCACCCATTCAAGTACTATCATTTCTGACCTTAAGCCACTTAACCTCAGAATCCCCATGAATCCACGTCGAGACCCACCCACAAGTTGTGCATGTGTATTTGTACAAAGTGAGATAGAGATGACAACAACCATGTTGTGTTCTCCCTCACAACCTTTAAGTTATAACCCCTTTGGGATCCATAGCAACCATTCACATATACTAGAGGTTGCTAATTATTGGGAAAAACGATTGATTGAGTAAGAACTCAAGGTTCGATGCAAGGGATCACTTAGTATATTGTAGGCACATGTTTGCCACTTACCAAGGCAAGTTTCTTTATACCATCGGTGAAATTGTCATGGTTATCCTTCAAACATTATGTATAAAATTTATGTGGTGTTTGTAGATACAGTGTTCATGGTTCTCATTATCAAAATGAATTTGACACACACATACATTTGATTACAATGTAATGAAATAGAAAAATACAATGTTATATTAGATTGTCTACTACATATTATGTATGTATTAGATATATATAACATGTATGAAAATGTATGATTTATAATAACAATGAGGAGATTTCTATCTTTCATACAACTTAGACCACGATGAAAGGGCCAAGGCTAGACACCCATTTCTTTGAGTTGGTCCCTCACCACTATTACCATTGTACATAGGGTATAATTAAAAACACAACATCCATAGATTCGTCTTAAATGGGCCTTTCTAGACTAGCTTGAGAACTTTGATGCTAAATCCAAGGTAAAATTGACATTAAAATCTGAATTAACAAAATAAAAAAACTTATGTTCTTATATAATGTAGGTTCATAGCTGGTTCGACACATGTTAGCCGAATAATTAATTAAAGTTCAAAAAGTAGGTTCGGCACCTAAAAATAGCATATTCATATTTTCAACAATTTTCTCTTTTAATTTTTAAAATTCGGCTTAAATTCATTTTTAATTTTCTATTTAAGCTTACATCTTGTACATCTCTCTTGCATTGAATGACAAGTAAGATGCGAGTGAAGAGTTGAGAATGCTCTGTGCTTTATGCAAGTAGAGTGGAGTTGTGTTCAACAATGCATATGGGATATGTAAACTTTGAGGTGAAGCACCGAGTTAGACTTCACTTTTATAACACGCATAACTTTTGCATAGAGTCTTCAAATGACATAAAGTTTGTTGGAGGTGAAAGATTACTTGATTTCTAAACTTTTCTTAGACCAACAAAATTCCAAAAAAGTTGATCTTCTATGCACAAATGAGCTCCGAAAAACTGTTATGAACGCATTTTAATTTTTTGATCTTTACACGGCTGCAATGTTTTGTCCATATCTTTTGCATAAAGACTTATTTTGACACAAAACTTGTTGGAGGTGGAAGAAGGATTGATTTCTCAACTTTTGTTAGTTGGACAAAATTCTATTAAACTTCTTCTATCCTCAATTGGACTCCAAAAATTTGTGTACAACACATTTGAAAAGCCTCACCTAGAGTCTTGCTACTTCTTAACCCATATTCTTTGTGGACTAATGTAAATGAGCTTGATTACAAAAGGAGCACCTTCTCTCTTTCAAAATTCACATATGCTTCCACTGTAAGTAAAACTCTAGTGAGAAGTAAAAATTTCTTACTTTTTGGCAATTTTGAAAAATAATAAATTTTATATTCGGCAAAAAATGCCAATAGTATTCCAAAATTTTCGGCATCTATTTTTAGAATTAATTTGTGTCGAACTTGCTATTAAACTACGGTATATAGATTACATTTTTACCTTGGGTAATAGTACTAGGGGCCCAATTGAAAGAGTTGGACGTCTAGCCATGACCATAATGAAAGTGTGTTTGCACAAGAAGTCAATTATTCTCTTAAAATAAGATTTAGCTTAAATACCACAATTTGGTGTTAGGGCCACAAGTGGTACAAGTTCAAAATCATGGGGTTTCTTGTAATGATACGCTAAGGGTCGGTTTACAGTATGGACCATGAAGTCAGACCATGGAAGAGGGCCTTTTTCAATGGTCCGAGTTCATGGTCCAACTTCCATGGTCCGACTTCTTAAAAAAATTAGTTTTGAAAGCCTTGAGCCCCTCACTAGGTGTAAATTGAATGTGAACCAAGAAGAACAACCATGCACCAAAAAATGAATGTGCTGATTTTTTTTAAATATGCCCAAAAAAGGCATTTTGAAAAAAATAATCAAGTTTGCTCATTCTCTTGTCTTCTTTTGGGCTTTACTTGTCTTCACTTCTTGTTAAATGTGTCAAAGATGTGGCTTGCAAATCTTCTCAAAACAATTTTTACAAAAAAAAAATGAGCGATTTAATTTGTACATGTTCAATGTAATTTTTGTGTGACATGTACCTTGTGTTGTACATTGAGCATTCTTTGCAACCCGCTTCACCATGTGTCCTCAAATTCTTGAGTTCTAGATGCCCCACATTGTTTGATGAAACATGTGGGAGCAAGTTTAAGGGGTAGGGCATGGAAGAAATGGTATGTCTCATGGGCTATGATATGATCTAGGCACATAGAGACTTGCTTCTCAAGATTCATTACATCATATAGATGTTGAAAAATGTGCCTTGAGAGCCTTATCTAGTGGGAAGAGTTGTATATAGAGCTCCCCAGGAAAATTTATTAAAAATTGATTATAACGGCATTTCTTTGCCATGGGCCCATGCATTTTCCTACCACACCACCTCTCTTGCCTCTCTCACCGCAAAACCCGTTGGACCATGTCAGTGTATTAATTAGGCCTTAAAATATGTCTTTTGGGGACTTCAACCTCCATGGTCACTTTGCCATTTTTTCCTTGGTGTAAATTGAAGTGGTCCCAGGACGAGTTCAACATCCAATCAACGCTCTTACAACGCCTTGGGACGACTTCCTTGTCCATAGTGTAAACCAACCGTAAGTATGATGTTTAGTGTCACCAATTCTAAATGTCTTGCTTGATACCAATTGTAAACCGTGGTATAGTGTCACCAACACTCAATATTAACCCCAACATTATATGTCATTCCTTGTAAAAAATTAGGGGAATTATAAATTTACAGCGTTGCAATTATTGTCACTTACCAAGTGATGTTTCATCCAAATTTCAATCATCCATGACAATATTTCATCACAAGTTGCTGACAATAGAAGGTAGGGGTTTGACCAATGGATGAACTCATCCATCATTCATGACAATAATTGTTCACTTATTCATAAGAAATGTCATCCAAAAAGTTACCATATTGACATAAAATACCACATGACACTAAATATTATATTTAGTGGTAGTTCTTGATTGGTGTAGATGATTCTCCTTCTTAATGATTTTTTATAACTAACTTGAACCAATTGCTACACCACTACACTATTTATGGTATTAGTGTTATTTACTATTCAGAGTTACACAATGCTTTAACTTTCGCTAAAAATGTGACTTTTTGCCAAGTAAAATCATTTATGTTGTTTATTGTTTGTGTAACCTATTCAATGTTTCTTGGGAACCAATGAAATCTATGGCAAGAAGTTATAGCCTTCCACAATGAAAAAAAACAAAGTATGTGACACAAAATGTCATACTCAACGGTGTAATGTTCAGTATCCTCTTCAAATCTAATGTAGTCAATTTCTCCACTATGTAGTTTCCATTGCCTTTAACCGAAACCTTCAACATTTGGCAAGGTAATTTCATACCTTGTCATATTTGTATAATTACATATGATTACATATGTTATTTATAAACAAGGATTGTGTTTATACTCAAAGTAACATTTGGTCTTCAAACTGTACATCGGGATTTAATTGCATTAGACCCCATATCTCTTGTTATATAAATGGCCTTGCCACAAGATTTTGGTAGAATAAAGATAAGGTAAACAAAAAAACTTCATTCAAAATTTTGTTACCAAAGACACAAATGTTGCCAGGAATCAAGCTGTCAAAGTTGAGTCACTTAATTGTCATAGTTTCTAGACCTTCGCTTACTTCAATGCAGCACATCTCCTTCTTCACGAAGAATGACATGCTCAAAATCTGCACACAAGTAATTCACGATCTTACCAAAAACATCTTCTTAAATTCTCATACCGTGAAGTTACTTCATTTATGCACAATCCACTGAAAACCAATAATACCCGACTTCGACCATATTTCAATTAAATGTAGAAAGTATAATTATTACAATTAGTGCATCCTCTCGATTTCCAAGGTAATTCCTCGTCCTTCAACAATTAAAGTACTAAGAAACACTTATAAACACCTTCAAAACATACAGGCTCACAATCTCAACCCTATTCCATTAATAGTCCCAACACCCCCATCTTAAGTTACCTTCCTTGCAGAGCCCAACATTTTCCTTTAAATTGCACCCATACCTAGACCATGCTCATCAGCAGCGACCTATGCCAACCCATGCCAACCCATGCCCACCCATAACATGACATGTGCGCACCCATGCCCACACATAGCATGACATGTGCCCACCCATGCTATTCAAATTGCGCCCATGTATTCAAAAATTGTGTAATGTGCATTACCCGCCTACACCAAGTCTTGGTTGGATCGGACAAATAAAAGGTCGTTCACTATCGCTGGCTTCAGCCCAGAGCGCTTCTTGGTTAGCATATTCCCTGCATCCAAGAAGTTTGACTCCGATTTGGAGTTGGATGCAGGGATGCACAAAACCGAACGCGCCACGCGCGACATGATGGGGAATGTGGGGGCTCCTTTCAGCTTCCGCCACAAGAGAATATTGAATTTAGCAGTGGTATCCCGATTCATTGGCAATGCTAATCTCACCATTGTAATGAAGGAGGAGGAGGAGAACAAGAAGAAGACACACTGAAGGATGGACTCACCTTACCGGGTGAAGGTGATTCGGTGCTCTTACCCTCGAAAGCATTGAATGAGAGCTCATTCAATGACCCCTTCCAATATGCTTTGCTTTAGCCCATGCTCACCCATGAACAATAATATCGCACCCATGCCCCACGGGGAGGTCACTTCATTGTCAAGTTGACACCACGTGCGGACAAAGTTTGCTACCCCTATATTACATGCCATATATAATTTTAAAATTTATGATATTTTTTCTACATATACATAACCATTGATAGTATCTTTTTTATAATGTTTTGAAATTTTTAGTCATCTTTGTTTTTTTTAGTAATTGTTTTAGTTCAATTTTGTGTCATTCTAGTTAGAAATGGTATGTTTTATGAAAAAAACAAATCATCAAACGTAGTTACCAATTTTGACTATGTCATAGGTATTGTGTATATCTACTCATGAAAAAAAATTGATAAAATGTTGACCCATTTTGGTGGTGCAACTTACCAAAAGAAGATTTTTTTTGGTCGCACGTGGTGTTCAATTTGACAATGGAGTGATCTACCCGTGCCATGCCCACCCAAAACCCATGGGCATGGGCATGGGCATGGGTATGGGCACCCAATGTAGGGCTTTGCTTCCTTGGTCCCTCTTGGCTAGTAGCAAGCCTTTAGGGTTTGGGTGCTGATGGTCCTTGCCCTCTAACCTAACCCTATCTACCTAATCCTCCCGGTTATTAACCAAGAGTACCACCAACCAACTGGTTCTTAAACCAAATACTACTAACCAAACGTTAGTCAACCACTTACTAGAATAACACCACATTGGTGTGAAACCCATGCACAATTTTAATAGTACCAACCACATATGTAAATACAAAACCTTCTTTCACTAACCTTCCCACTCACAATGGCAGCAACATATACACCTATTGATGACTCACCAACCACGGGCCATGCACCGGTCACACGAATTAACTCTACATAAGTTGTGAATCCTCATGATGTCATGTGGGCATTTTGAAACTTCCAGACCTAATTTTGCTACTTGGAACACTTTGCATTAAGATTCTCCTTGTTCGATCCAAATGGAAGAGAGCAAGTGACATGATGATGCAAAACCCGATTCCAAATCCAATAAAGAGCCCGCCAATGAGGTTTATCTTTAACGGCATATGTTTCTTGGGACGTGGTTGATGAATAATTAGTTGGAATACTTGAACACGATTGATCGATGACCGATCCACAAAGACTGTCGTTTCCTGGTAGATACAACGATCTCTTCATGAATGTTGCGAATTGGTGGCCGTTGATGGGGATGGGAGCGTTGAGGTTGTTCCAAGATACGTTGAAGTAACTAAGAAATGACAAGTTTCTCAAGCTAGACGGAATCGTGCCATTGAATCGATCAATTGACAAATCGATTTGTTCCAATTGTAGAAGGTTCTCGACGGTTGAAGGAATGGAACCCGTAACCCCATTCTTGGAAAGATATAAATACTTCAACCCAACTAGACTCCTGATGTCCGTCGGCATGGCACCCGTGAGGGCGTTTGAAGATAAGTCGATATGCGTGTTGGTCTCAAGAATGTAGGTGTACTTCAATGGGTTTCCCATAAGGTTGAGCTCCATGACTTGTGTGAATTGAAACCCCACCGTTGCATTACTACTACTTGAGTTTAACCCTGCGTTCATAAACGCGTGCCAATTTCGGAGGTTTCGAGGGATCGTGCCTTTGAGGTCGTTGTGTGAGAATCCGAACTACATGTATGCAAATGTTCTCATGTATGCTTCATATTTGTTTCCACTTACATGCACTTTATCCGATAATTATATGCAAAACCTTATGTATGGGATTTTTATGCTGTCATTATTGGTCCAAATTTGAAAATTGCGGCCTTAATAAGTCTCAAAATCATCAAAAAGTCTCCAATTACCGAATATAGTGATGTTTACCTTTGGCTTAATTAGTGAATATGTTTTGAAAAGGGGTTTTTTTTGTCTATTATTGTTTTTTCAAGTTTTTTGGTTGGTTATTGGTTTTCTAGAGTTTATGTATTGTTGTTTTAGGTTTCTAATATTGTTTTTATGTGTATTTTGGATTTGGGCGAGACCGTTAGGCCGAGCCTGCTTTAGGTTTTTTGTTTTTATTTTGTCCCTTTTTATTTTGTTCTTAACTTTTGTATTGTGTGTGTTTTGGTGTTTGGTGGATGTCATATTGTTGTTGTTGTTGTTGTTGTTGTTGTTGTTGTTGTTGTTGTTGTTGTTGTTGTTGTTGTTGTTGTTGTTGTTGTTGTTGTTGTTGTTGTGTTTATGTTACTATGTGTGTTTGTTGATTTGGTATTTATTTTTATGGGTATGTTTTGTTGTTTTCTTTGGTTTTGTTTTTGTGTGGGTTTATTTGAAAATGCTTTTGTATCATTCTTCTGCATCTTTTTCTTGTATTTAATTCTTTAGTATTTGTGGGTGTGTTTGTTTGTGTTCTTTGTTTTTTGTGCATGTTTTTAGTTTGGGGGGGGGGGTATTTTATGGTTAAATTTTTCTTTTTTCTTTTTGCGGATGTTATGTTGGATTCTAGGTTTTTTTTTATGTCTTTGCTTGGTGAGGTTTTTTGTGTTTTGTTTTGTTTGTCTAAAGGTTTTGAAGAATGTTTTTTGGTCTATTTATTGGTTTTTGAGGATTTTTTGAGTTTTGTTGATGTTTTGGATTATCTTTGTTGGTTTTGGTTTTTTGTTTTGTTTGTATGAGATTATTAGAGGTGCTTCCTCTTTGTTTGTTTGAGTTATTTTATAATTATTTTTTTGATTGGATGTTGGTTTGTTTGAGTTTATGTTTTGTACTTTTGTTGTTTTAAAGTTTCTAAGTCTATTCTTATTACATTTATGTTTGCCTTGTTTGTGGGCGAGGCCGGTAGGCCGAGCCTGTTTTCGGTTTTTTGTTTTTATGGTTTTTATTTTGTTATATTTTGAGTCTTTCCTACCTCTTATTTGATGTGTTATTTGATGTTTGAGGGTTATTCCATTGTGTCTATTTGAGTGATTTGTTTTGTTAGTTTTGTTGGGTTGTGTGTTTGTTGATTTGGCATTGTATGTTTTTGGGTATGTTTTAGTTATTATTTTTGTGTTTTGCCTTTTTTGTTTTGGTATTGATGTGGTTTGTTGTTGTTGTTGTTGTTGTTGTTGTTGTTGTTGTTGTTGTTGTTGTTGTTGTTGTTTGTTTTGCTTTTGTTTTAGTGTTGGAATTTTTAGGATTTTTTTTTGTTTTTTTGTTTTTTTTCCCTTGTATCTATGCTAGTGTTTGTGATTGCAATTGTTTGTTGTTGTTTTTTTATCGTTCTTTGTATTTTGCGTGTGTTTTTAGTTGCGGGGATGTATTTTATGGTTATGTTTTTCTTGTATCCTACTTTGTGGTTGTTATGTTTGTTTGTAGGATTTTTTGATATTTTTGTTTGGCTTTGGTGAGTTTTTGTGTTTTGTGTTGTTTTGTGTTTTATTTGGTTAAAGGCATTAAGAAATGCCTTTTGTGTATTCTTTATTAAGGATTTAGATTTTTTTGGGCTATCTCTTTTGTTTTTTGTTTTTTGTTTTGTTTGTATGAGGGCATTAAGAAATGCTTCCTCTTTATTTTTTGTGGTTAGAGTTTTATGAGGGTCTTTTGAATTGTTGTTTTTTTTGTTGTTGTTTTTGTTGTGATATTGTGTTAGCATTAAAGAATGCTAGTAGGTGAGAGTTTATTAGAGTGAGAAACTTTGGTGTTATTATGGAGTTGTTTGTCCTCACATGTTTGGCTCGTTGTTTGGAGGAGGTGGAAGTGCTAGGAGTTCGGGACCTCCTTTGCCACCCGTGAGTGCTAGTAAGATCTCTTTAGAGAATTCTGCCATTTGCTTTCTCAATACTTCGTGTAAGTTAGAGTTGAGTCTTTGGGCGTAAGTGTTTGCGGTGGTGATGATGTCTTCTTTCTGTGTTGCCAATTCTTCTTTGAATTCCATTGTGAGTTCTGCTTTCAGTTCTTTCTTCAACTCTATCTTCAATTCCTCTTTGAATTTGGTGATGACTTCTTTTTCTACTCTTGGTTTCGTCCCTTGACTGCTTGGTGCATTCTGAATGGCTTCGAGGGTATTCACAAGAGCAATGTTGATGTCACAAAATCTAAAATTGTTTCTGTTGCTCCTATGATGGTGGTAGTGTTCCCTCCAAGCTCTTCGGGTGTGGAGTGAAGGTGACGTGGGAGTTGTGGTTTTTGTGTGTTTTGTTGACATACTGGCGGTACATAGTGGGGTTGAGGCATTTGATGTTGACGGATTCGTTGTGTAGGTTGTCGCGTTGCTTTGGAAAGAAGCTAGAGGCGATGTTCTTAGGCCCCATAATCTCCTTGATAACGTGGAGCGTCTCTTTCATTGTTTTTGTGAGTTTCAGTCCTTGCAAAACCAAAATTAAACAATTCTTTTTGGCCAGTTCCATTGTGGTTAGTCTCTCTCCCGTTTCGATGGCGGGTGCTATAATTTCATTTCGAAAGGTAGACTTGAACTTCACAATCTTTTCTGCTTGTGTAGGAGTTGGTGCCACTAGCCATGCCCATGTCTCAGTGGTATTTTTCTGTACACTCGTGATCTCTAGTTCTTGCCCCCTCTTGAAGCTTTCCTCAACTACTTCTTTGAAAAGTCCCCGTTCACGACATTTCCAAGAGAGAGACTGTTGATCTTTACAGAAAGCTTATTGTTTCTAGCTATGGTGTTGTAGCTTTTGCAGACTTTCTCAACTGTCATAATGGTATCCAAATTGAGAGTAAACGGTCTAGTGCATTTGAGTAGGTTTATGCCATCTATCCGAGGATACTTTAAGTGCAGTTTGAATGTACCTGACCAATGCCTTGCGGACCCATTCTTGCAAAGGATTGCAATGGGTTCTGCTATCTTAGACCCTTGTCGCAACCCTTGCTAGCCCCCCCCCCTTGACCATCTTGCCAATTTTCAATTCTAGCAAAGGTTACGAGTCGCTAACCATTCGCATTCCGCCATGCTAATGGATAGCTCCTCTTACCCCGGACCAATAGTTCATAGGAGGGAACCAACCCTCCTACTTTGCTTTCGGGACTCACCCCTTAATCGGTAACCCATTTCCCCAATGTGGACTTCCATCCATGGAAGTCCAATCCTATGTTGATCATCGCGTTGCCGGAGCAACACTACAACAACCCGAAGCATACTAGGCAACTATGGCCTCACAATAGGCCAAAGCCCATTGAGGCCGTGCCGTTCGGCCTCGGGTGGGTGAGGCCACACCACCTCACTCATATAAGCCTCTAGGACTCTACGCGGGGCCCCTACCCCACCGTCAACCAACCTCTTGTCTCTCTACCAAGAGTTGGGGCCAAGTGGACATTTTCCCTTAGCCGCTGGGCCTAGAAGCCCCCACAGCTTCAGACCATCATAACTTCCTTGTATGATGTCCGATCATAACAACCAACCACTCCATCCTCATCTACGCTTCACGTAGATGCCGATGGACTCCTCACTTGCCCCATTCGGGCAAGTGCTGAGGAAGTTATGCCTGTTTGAACCTTGGCAGTCCCGGGAATCACTCCCAGGCACTGCTGTACCAGGGCGCTGTCCCGGGACAGCGCCCCACTCAAATGGCCATAACTCCTAGCTCACACCTCCGATTCAGGTGTTCTTGAGCATTCTAGAATCACCACGCCATGAGCTACGCATAGCTCATGGCCTTACCCTCGTGCCTCCTAGTCACCGTGGGTGGGAGGCGTTCCCAACGCCCGGGGCCCTCACCCACACTAGGATCACTTGGGCCCTCTCACCAACGGCGCCACAAGTCCCGGGTGTCACTCCGGGGTCCCCCTTGTGCCCATGGTGTTTCGGCCACTCCTCATGGAGAGGTGCGCGACACTCACCCCCACCAAACGGAGTCGATGCCCTCATCGACTATACTCGTAGTCGGCACACCAATTCTCAAGTTGCCATCCTCTATGGTGCGGCATTGTGTTTACCTTAGGGCGCGACCCCCACAATGCATCTTCAAATTTGGCATAGTCCCAAAGGTGTCGTTCCTAGGTGGTCCGTTAGCGACCTTGGATCTCTCCTCCAAGGACCTAACGTATACTGGACCCACCTACTTTGGGACTCACTTGGGTTGCCCCTCCTTTGGGGCCTCCCCCGTTAGGCTCCACTAGCCTAACATGACACATCTAGGCGAGACCTCAACGCTTCCACTAAGTTGTCTCGGTTGCAACTCCGAGATGGCTTTCCATTGTTAAGCCACGCCTTGATCGCACGGGGGTGATGCCAAGTCCCGCCCGACTCGGTTCCCACTTTGCTCTTTCGAGACATGGGTTCATGACTCCCATGCGCCAACTCTTGTTAGCTCGCGGGTAGCACTTTTATGAGCACGCGCCATCACCTTGTCCCCGCCCTGTCGCAACCCTTGCTAGGTCCCTTAATAATCTTGCCAATTTTCAATTCTAGCAAAGGTTACGAGTCGCTAACCCTTCGCATTCCGCCATGCCAATGGATAGCTCCTCTTACCCCGGACCAATAGTTCATAGGAGGGAACCAACCCTCCTACTTTGCTTTCGGGACTCACCCCTTAATCGGTAACCCATTCCTAGATGTGGACTTCCATCCATGGAAGTCCAATCCCATGTTGATCATCGCGTTGCCGGAGCAACACTACAACAACCCAAACCATACTAGGCAACTATGGCCTCACATTGGGCCAATGCCCATGGAGGCCGTGCCGTTCGGCCTCGGGTGGGTGAGGCCACACCACCTCACCCATATAAGCCTCTAGGACTCTACACGGAGCCCCTACCCCACCGCCAACCAACCTCTTGTCTCTCTACCAAGAGTTGGGGCCAAGTGGACATTTTCCCTTAGCTGCTGGGCCTAGAACCCCCCCAGCAGCTTCAGACCATTATAACTTCCTTGTATGATGTCTGATCATAACAACCAACCACTCCATCCTCATCTACGCTTCACGTAGATGCCGATGGACTCCTCGCTTGCCCCATTCGGGCAAGTCTTGAGGAAGTTATGCCTGTTTGAACCTTGGCAGTCCCGGGAATCACTCCCAGGCACTGCTGTACCAGGGCGCTGTCCCGGGACAGCACCCCACTCAAATGGCCATAACTCCTAGCTCACACCTCCGATTGAGGTGTTCTTGAGCATTCTAGAATCACCACGCCATGAGCTACGCATAACTCATGGCCTTACCCTTGTGCCTCCTAGTCTCCGTGGGTGGGAGGCGTTCCCAACGCCCAGGCCCCTCACCCACACTAGGATCACTTGGGCCCTCTCACCAACGGCGCCACAAGTCCCGGGTGTCACTCCGGGGTCCCCCTTCTGCCCATGGTGTTTCGGCCACTCCTCATGGAGAGGTGCGCGACACTCACCCCCACCAAACGGAGTCGATGCCCTCATCGACTATACTCGTAGTCGGCACACCAATTCTCAAGTTGCCATCCTCTATGGTGCGGCATTGTGTTTACCTTAGGGCGCGACCCCCACAATGCATCTTCAAATTTGGCATAGTCCCAAAGGTGTCGTTACTAGGTGGTCCGTTAGCGACCTTGGATCTCTCATCCAAGGACCTAACCTATACTAGACCCACCTACTTTGGGACTCACTTGGGTTGCCCCTCCTTTGGGGCCTCCCCCGTTAGGCTCCACTAGCCTAACGTGACACATCTAGGCGAGACCTCAACGCTTCCACTAAGTTGTCTCGGTTGCAACTCCGAGATGGCTTTCCATTGTTAAGCCACGCCTCGATCGCACGGGGGTGATGCCAAGTCCCGCCCGACTCGGTTCCCACTTTGCTCTTTCGAGACATGGGTTCATGACTCCCATGCGCCAACTCTCGTTAGCTCGCGGGTAGCACTTTTATGAGCACGCGCCATCACCTTGTCCCCGCCCGGACAAGCCCACGGCTAAGAAGTTTTTTGGTTTTATCCAAGGCCCCTCCTAGCCATGGCCCCAATTACTCGGCTTACCCAACCTAGTTTGGCATATCTATTCCCCCTCTTCCACTAACCAAGCACAAGTACAAGACTAGGACCTCATCTCGTACTTTTCTCTTTGCACCACTAAAGTTTGGACTTTATTCCCTCAAGCCAAAGAATAAGTTCATGTTGTGGAGCAATTAGCCTCGAAGCTAAGTGTGCTTCTAGCGTCTCTCCCCCACTAAAGGAGATTGATATCCTCATCAATGCCTACGCTTCATTTTATTGGAATCCTTAGCCTTAGTTTCTTCAAAGTGCTTTACCAATTCCTTGCCGTTCATCATGTCTCTTGCCGCTACCCAAACGGCTTCTTTCTCATGGTATCCTCATCATTTCACCAAGTACTCCTTTGTACATTTTCTTTCATTTTCACTTGGGCTTCCTACACTTGAGGATGCCCTCTTACCTCATGTTCCAAATGACCTCCACAAGGTCGGGACGTGGCCTAATCACTTGCTTGTGATCGGGCCACAAGGTGTCGTCCTAAAATGACTTTCGTAATGAGACATGAAATGTCGGATGCACTTTGATGTCCGGCGGTAATTCCAACTTATACATGTCCTTGAACACTTGTTCCACAATGGAAAACGAAGCTCCAATTTTGGACATGAACTTTTGGAGCGAGGCCTTCCGGCTAAGTGAAGTTGTTCACATTCAACAACACCTTTTGGCCCACCTCATTCTCCACTTCGCGTCTTCCGGCATTTACTAGCACTCCGTAGCACCTTCGGGTTTTCTCCACCAACAACTTGGTCATCTCCAAGACTTGTTTACCACCCTTGGCCAAGTCCTCACCATCTTGGTTAAACTCTAGTGTTGAATGTGCCCCCTCGAGAGCTAGGTTAATAGGTTGGAGCGCATCCACTCCATAAGCCACCACCAAAGACCACCCCTTGGTAGCCAAGTGCGTGGCTACATTGCAATTACACTCCGCTCGACCCACATAGTCCGCCCAATCTCCTTGGTCCGCCCCCACCAAGTTCCTCAAGTATTGCTTCAAGTCTCCATTCACACGCTTTGTTTTCCCATCCATTTGGGAATACACGGCCGTGCTAAACCTTAGTTTCAATACAACCTCCTTAGAGAAATGCATTGAAAATGCACTTGTGAACTTTGGATCTTGATCCCACACAATCACTCTTGGCAACCCGTGGTGCCTCAACCATCCTTTGAGAAAAGGCTATGCGGTCTCCAACGCGGTGGCGGTTCCCACAATTGGCACCATGTGTGCCAACTTGGCAAACCGCTCTACCATCAACAAGATGGCATCATACCCATGTGACTCCGGCAAACTTGTGATCAAGTCCATGCACATACTATGCCATGGCCCCGACGGGATAGGCAACGGTTGCAAGAAACCGCCTTGCTTTTGGTAAGAGGCTCGCTTCACTTGGCACTTTATTCACGCCTTCACAAAGTGGGTTATATCCTCCTTTATGCACCGCCAATGGTACCTCCATGACACCATTCTATGGCGGTTTTTTCTTTCTCCTCTATGGCCGGCAATAGGACTATCAAATTCCTCCTTCAAAACCGATAGCCTGAACTTGCCTTGTGGCACATACACCCAACTTTGCTTGCACTTGAACAATCCGTCCACCAACTTAACATCTTTGAGCACCTTGCTCTTGCGAAGTTCACCTAAAAGTTTTTGTGCTTTTGGGGTAGTTAATTTACCCCTCCCGTATCTTGCATCACAAGTTTCCTTCGCCGGCACACATTAGCCACAAGGTTTGGATGGTTCTCATTGCTTGGAATTTTTCCGGTCTACTTCGCGCATCCGGCACCACATTTCCACGGTCCGGTTTGTGGATCAAATCCACGTTCATAAGCGCCAAACTATCATGCCACCGCAATGACTTGGCGCTTACTTGCACTTGAATGTCAAAATTCTTTTAGGACACATTGTTCATGTAGACCTTTGCTTTGTGCGACCCCAAATAGTGTCGCCACATCTTCAAGCAATGCACTACGACAAAGAAGTTCTTTGTCATGAGTTGGTTGTCTTCTTTGACAACCATCGAGCTTCATGCTCCCATATGCAATGGCCATCCATCTTACATCAACAATCCGCCATTGGCAAAGTTAATCAACCCCGTATGCACCTCAAAAGGTTTGTCAAGCTCCGCGAACTTGAGCACGGGCGTCTAAGAACACTTGCTCTCAAGCTCCCTAAAGACTTGGTGGCAAGGCTAGTCCCACTCTTGGGATAGCCATTTCTTTCACAAGTCGGATAAGGTCGGATAACCATCAAGCTTAACGCTCTCATATGCAATGGCCATCCATCTTACATTAACCATCCGCCAATGGCAAAGTCACTCGCCACCCCGTATTCACCTCAAAAGGTTTGTCAAGCTCCGCGAACTTGAACACGGGTGGCAAAGACGACTTTGTATTAAGCTCCCCAAAGACTTTGGGGGCAAGGCTCATCCCACTCTTAAGATAGCCATTTCTTTCACAAGTCGCACAAGGTTTGACAACCTTTAAGGTTAATGCTCCCATATGCAATGGGCATCCATCTTGGATCAACATCCGCCAATGGTAAAGTCACTCGCCCCCGTATGCATCTCAAAAGGTTTGTCAAATTTCGCAAACTTGAGCACGGGCGGCGAAGAGAGCTTGCTCTTAAGCTCCTCAAAGACTTGGTAACAAGGCTCATCCCATTCTTGGGATAGCCATTTCTTGCACAAGTTGGACAAGGTTGGAGAACCATCGAGCTTCATGCTCTTATATGCAAAGGGCATCCATTTTGCCTCAACATCCGCCAATGCTAAAGTCACTTGCCCCCGTATGCACCTCAAAGGTTTGTCAAACTCCACGAACTTGAGCACGGGTGGCGAAGAGAACTTGGTCTTAAGCTCCCCAAAAGGCTTGGTGGCAAGGCTCATCCCACTCTTGGGATAACCATTTCTTGCACAAGCCGTACAAGGTTCGACAACCATGGAGCTTAATGCTCCCATAAGCAATGGTCATCCATTTTGGACCAACATCCGCCGATGGTAAAGTCCTTCGCCTCCATGTGCATCTCAAAATGCTTGTGAAAACTCGGGAACTTAACCACATCTTGTGAAGGAAACTTGCTCTTGAGCTCCCCAAAGGCTTGGTGACAAGACTCATCCCACTCTTGGGATAGCCATTTTTCCAACAAGTTGACTAAGGTCCTAGCAACCTTAGAAACACCTCGAATGAAGTGGTGGTAGTAGTTGGCTAGGCCAACAACTGACCTTAGCCCTTCTCTTGAGTCAAGGGCCAATTCTCCTCTTGGATTGCCTTGACATTTGTCATGTTCATCCACCAACTTCTTTTGTCATCACATACCTCAAGAACTCAATCTCTCGTTGAGCAAGTTTTTTTTTTTTTTTTTTTTTTTTTTTTTCCCTCCACTCGTTGGCGGTAACATTTTGGACAACACATTGGTGAATACATCCTTGTACCTCACCAACATCCCACCAATGTGGTTTTGGGGAGGCCTATCTTTCCTAGCCTCCCCATGAGTTCCTTGGAGTTGCTCCAATTGAACCACGACCATTATAATTATGTTTTTCCGTTTATTCATTTGGTCCATTAAGACCAAATTCGAGTTGATTCCTCCTACCATAGGAGTCCTTGTCAATTTGTAGTGCAATTCTTTGCCATCAAGACATCACAAATGCACCGCAAGCTCACCGGCTTGCACCTCACATCTATCATGTGAGTTCCAAAGAAGGCAGCCTTCACAATGACATGTATTTCATCTATTTCACATGGTGTGAAATTTTGACAAAAATCCAATGTCCCACATTGAAAAGTTACATGCATCGCGGCCTCCTTTGTTTCATGCGGTTCGCCCTTTCCAAACCGCACCTTGGTGGGCTTGCCCGCTCTATCAATCGGCAAGCCCCAACTCCCTTACGAGTTTTGGGCTCAAGAAGGAATGGTAGCCTCTTTATCAACCCATGAGACATTTGTCCCATTCATTTGAGCCTCAAAGTACAAAAGACTTGGCCTCGCTTAAGGCTACTAGCCTTGGCCACAATGCCATCGTCTTACATTCGGTCCGCGGCATAAGTATTATTTGGCGTGGTACCTATCTCCCCTCAACGTCCATTGTTGTAAGGCACCACCAAATTTCTTATTGGGGTCATCGGCCTTAATGCTCGTTGCAATTTTGATGATCCCCGCCACAACCTCAATAAACTTTTGGAAATTTGAACTTGGTATTCACCACCCGCTTTTGAAACCCCACCTAAAACGATGTACTTCTTAGAAAACTCGTTCATCTAAGATGCACAATTCATTTGGGTGTGAAATTCGCGCATATACGCCTTAAGAGGCCCGCACGCCTCATTTCCACCAAATTCATTCCAACATCAATACCTTCCAAGCATTTCGAATTGGAATTCCAATCCAACATTAATGCCCTCCAAGGTTTTGGGTGCATTCGGTATTCTAGGCCCCAAATGCTTTTTTGAGGTGTGCGGGAGCCCTTTCAAAGGACTCCACCAATTTCCTTACCGAATCCACCATCATGCCCACCATTGTCATTAGAACCAATGGTATGGTCAAATTCCCTTTACACATGATCTTTGTTCCAATTTGAGCCTCACAACCTTTTGGAAACCGCGGGCTAACCATAATAACCCTCACGTTTGATAGCCATGTCTCCCTCAAAGTGCTAGCTCAAATATTGGAACCCTGCTCTGATACCAAGTGTCGCAACCCTTGCTAGGTCCCTTAATAATCTTGCCAATTTTCAATTCTAGCAAAGGTTACGAGTCGCTAACCCTTCGCATTCCGCCATGCCAATGGATAGCTCCTCTTACCCCGGACCAATAGTTCATAGGAGGGAACCAACCCTCCTACTTTGCTTTCGGGACTCACCCCTTAATCGGTAACCCATTCCTAGATGTGGACTTCCATCCATGGAAGTCCAATCCCATGTTGATCATCGCGTTGCCGGAGCAACACTACAACAACCCAAACCATACTAGGCAACTATGGCCTCACATTGGGCCAATGCCCATGGAGGCCGTGCCGTTCGGCCTCGGGTGGGTGAGGCCACACCACCTCACCCATATAAGCCTCTAGGACTCTACACGGAGCCCCTACCCCACCGCCAACCAACCTCTTGTCTCTCTACCAAGAGTTGGGGCCAAGTGGACATTTTCCCTTAGCTGCTGGGCCTAGAACCCCCCCAGCAGCTTCAGACCATTATAACTTCCTTGTATGATGTCTGATCATAACAACCAACCACTCCATCCTCATCTACGCTTCACGTAGATGCCGATGGACTCCTCGCTTGCCCCATTCGGGCAAGTCTTGAGGAAGTTATGCCTGTTTGAACCTTGGCAGTCCCGGGAATCACTCCCAGGCACTGCTGTACCAGGGCGCTGTCCCGGGACAGCACCCCACTCAAATGGCCATAACTCCTAGCTCACACCTCCGATTGAGGTGTTCTTGAGCATTCTAGAATCACCATGCCATGAGCTACGCATAACTCATGGCCTTACCCTTGTGCCTCCTAGTCTCCGTGGGTGGGAGGCGTTCCCAACGCCCAGGCCCCTCACCCACACTAGGATCACTTGGGCCCTCTCACCAACGGCGCCACAAGTCCCGGGTGTCACTCCGGGGTCCCCCTTCTGCCCATGGTGTTTCGGCCACTCCTCATGGAGAGGTGCGCGACACGCCCGGACAAGCCCACAACTAAGAAGTTTCTTGGTTTTATCCAAGGCCCCTCCAAGCCATGGCCCCAATTACTCTGCTTACCCAACCTAGTTTGGCATATCTATTCCCCCTCTTCCATTAACCAAGCACAAGTACAAGACTAGGACCTCATCTCATACTTTTCTCTTTGCACCACTAAAGTTTGGACTTTATTCCCTCAAGCCAAAGAACAAGTTCATGTTGTGGAGCAATTAACCTCGAAGCTATGTTTGCTACTAGAGTCTCTCCCCCACTAAAGGAGATTGATGTCCTCATCAATGCCTACGCTTCATTTTATTGGAATGTCTAGCCTTAGTTTCTTCAAAGTGCTTCACCAATTCATTGGTGTTGACCATGTCCATTGCCGCCACCCAAGCGGTTTCTTTCTCATGGTATCCTCACCATTTCACCAAGTACTCCTTTGTACATTTTCTTTCCTTTTTACTTGGGCTTCCTACTCTTGAGGATGGCCTCTTACCTCATGTTCCAAATGACCTCCACAAGGTCGGGACATGGCCTAATCACTTGCTTGTGATCGGGCCACAAGGTGTCGTTCTAAAATGACTTTCGTAATGAGACATGAAATGTTGGATGCACTTTGATCTCCGGCGGTAATTCCAACTTATATATGTCCTTGACCACTTGTTCCACAATGGGAAACAGAGCTCCAATTTTGGACATGAACTTTGGAGTGAGGCCTTCCGGCTAAGTGAAGTTGTTCACATTCAACAACACCTTTTGGCCCACCTCATTCTCCACTTCACGTATTTTGGCATTGACTTGCACTCCGTAGCACCTTCGGGCTTTCTCCACCAACAACTTGGTCATCTCCAAGACTTGTTCACGCTTCTTGGCCAAGTCCTCACCATCTTGGTTGAACTCTAGTGTTGAATGTGCCCCCTCGAGAGCTAGGTTAATAGGTTGGAGCGCATCCACTCCATAAGCCACCACAAAAGACCACCCCTTGGTGGCCAAGTGCGTGGCTACATTGCAATTACACTCCGCTCGACCCACATAGTCCGCCCAATCTCCTTGGTCCGCCCCCACCAAGTTCCTCAAGTATTGCTTCAAGACTCCATTCACACGCTCCGATTTCCCATTCATTTGGGAATGCAAGGTTGTGCTAAACCTTAGTTTCAATACAACCTCCTTAGAGAAATGCATTGAAAATGCACTTGTGAACTTTGGATCTTGATCCCACACAATCACTCTTGGCAACCCGTGGTGTCTCAACCATCCTTTGAAAAAAGCCTATGCGGTCTCCAACGCGGTGGCGGTTCCCACAATCGGCATCATGTGTGCCAACTTGGCAAACCGCTCTACCATCAACAAGATGGCATCATACCCATGTGACTCCGGCAAACTTGTGATCAAGTCCATGCACATACCATGCCATGGCGCCAACGGGATAGGCAACAGTTGCAAGAAACCACCTTGGTTTTGGTTAGAGGCTTCGTTCACTTGGCACTTCATCCAAGCCTTCACAAAGTGGGCTATATCCTCCTTTATGCACCGCCAATGGTACCTCCATGATACCATTCTATGGCGATTTTTTCTTTCTCCTCTAAGGCCGGCAATAGGACTATCAAATTCCTCCTTCAAAACCGATAGCCTCAACTTGCCTTGTGGCACATACACCCAACTTTGCTTGCACTTGAACAATCCGTCCACCAACTTAACCTCTTTGAGCACCTTGCTCTTGCGAAGCTCACCTAAAAGCTTTTGTGCTTTGGGGTAGTTAATTTACCCCTCCCGTATCTTGCATCACAAGTTTCCTTCGCCGGCACACATTAGCCACAAGGTTTGGATGGTTCTCATTGCTTGGAATTTTTCCGGTCTACTTCGCGCATCCGGCACCACATTTCCACGGTCCGGTTTGTGGATCAAATCCACCTTCATAAGCGCCAAACTATCATGTCACCGCAATGACTTGGCGCTCACTTGCGCTTGAATGTCAAAATTCTTTTAGGACACATTGTCCATGTAGACCTTTGTTTTGTGCGACCCCAAATAGTGTCGCCACATCTTCAAGTAATGCACTACGGCAAAGAAATTGTTTGGCATGAGTTGGTTGTCTTCTTTGACAACCATCGAGCTTCATGCTCCCATATGCAATGGCCATCCATCTTAAATCAACAATCCGCCATTGGCAAAGTCATTCACCCCCGTATGCACCTCAAAAGGTTTGTCAAGCTCCGCGAACTTGAGCACGGGCGTCTAAGAGAACTTGCTCTCAAGCTCCCCAAAGACTTGGTGGCAAGGCTCCTCCCACTCTTGGGATAGCCAATTCTTCCACAAGTCGGATAAGGTCGGATAACCATCAAGCTTAACGCTCTCATATGCAATGGCCATCCATCTTACGTTAACCATCCGCCAATGGCAAAGTCACTCGCCCCCATATGCACCTCAAAAGGTTTGTTAAAGTCCGCGAACTTAAGCACGGGCGGCGAAGAGAACTTGTTTTTGAGCCCCCCAAAGGCTTAGTGACAAGGCTCATCCCACTCTTGGGATAGCCATTTTCCTCAATAAGTTGAATAATGTCCTAGGAACCTTAGAAAACTCTCGAATGAAGTTGTGGTACTAATTGGCTAGGCCAACAAATGACCTAAGCCCTTTTGAATGAAGGGCCAATTCTCCTTTTGGATTGCCTTGACATTCTTCATGTTCGTCCACCAACTTCCTTTGTCACCACATATCTCAAGAACTCAATCTCTCGTTGAGCAAAGTTATTTTTCACTCCTTGGCGGCAATTTTTTTTGGGTAACACATTGGTGAATACATCCTTGTATCTCACCAACATCACACCAATGTTGTTTGGGGGAGGCCCATCTTTCCTAGCCTCCCCATACGTTCCTTGGAGTTGCTCCAATTGAACCACGACCATTATGCTTTCTATTTTTCATTTGGTCCATTAAGACCAAATTCAACTTAGGTCCTCCTACCATAGGAGTCCTTGTCAATTCGAACTTCAATTCTTTGCCATTATGACACATCATAATGCACCGCAAGCACACCGGCTTGCACCTCACATCTATCATGTGAGTTTCAAAGAAGGCGGCCTTCACAATGACATGCATTTCATCTATTTCACTTGGTGTGAAATTTTGACAAAAATCCAATGTCCCACATTGAAAGGTTACATGCATCGCGGCCTCCTTTGTCTCATGCGGTTTGCCCTTTCCAAACCGCACCTTGGTGGGCTTGCCTGCTCTATCAATCGGCAAGCCCCAACTCCCTTGTGAGTTTTGGGCTCAAGAAAGAATGGCTTGCCTCTTTGTCAACCCATGAGACAATTCTCCCATTCATTTGAGCCTCAAGGTACAAAAGACTTGGCCTTGGCTAAAGGCTACTAGCCTAGGCCACAATGCCATCGTCTTACATCCGGTCCTCGGCAACTTGGCTTGGCTTGGTCCGCAAAGCCAACTTTAAACATTTCGTCCGCGGGACAAATTGGTTTGGTGCCACAAAACCAATTTCTAATAGTTTGTCCGCAAAACAAACATGTTTTGCCTTGGTAGCACAAAGCCACCTTCCCACACTCTGTCCGCGGCACGAACATGAATTGCCTTGGTAGGACAAACCCACCTCCCAACATTCCGTTTGCGGCACAAGTATGATTTGCTTTGGAAGCATAAAGCCACCTTTCAACATTCCGTCCGTGGCTCCAACATGTTTTGCCTAAGTAAAATGGACCAAACAATTTGCACTCATTTCTTTGGGACCTACTTTGGCTAAAGCCACTTGTGGTGATGCGCCGCCAAACTTCTCTTTGGGACCATCGGCTTCAATGCTTTTGCAAACTTGATGGTCCCCACCATGTCCTCAAGAAGCCTTGGGGACTTAAACAAGGCATCCACCACCCACTTTTAAAACCCCACCTAAAAGGATGCATTTCTTAGAAAGCTTGTCCATTTTAGGTGTATCCTTCATTTATGCGTATGAATAGCGCACATAGGCCTTAAGAGGCCCCGGGTGCCTCATTAGCACCAAATTCATTCCAACATCGATACCTTCCAAGCATTTCGTATTGGAATTTCAATCCAACATTAATGCCCTCCAAGGTTTTGGGTGCTTTCGGTATTCTAGGCCCCAAATGTTTTTTTTTTTAGGTTTGCGGGAGCCCTTTTCAAAGCACTCCTCCATTTTCCTTACCAAATCCACCCTCATGCCCACCATTGTCATTAGAACCAATGGTATGGTCAAATTCCACTTGCACATGATCCTTGTTCCAATTTGAGCCTCACAACCTTTTGGGAACCCCGGGCTCACCATCATAACCCGCTTATTTGATAGCCATGCTTCCCTCAAAGTGCTAGCTCAAAAATTGGAACCCTGCTCTGATACCACGTGTCGCAACCCTTGCTAGCCCCCCCCCTTGACCATCTTGCCAATTTTCAATTCTAGCAAAGGTTACGAGTCGCTAACCATTCGCATTCCGCCATGCTAATGGATAGCTCCTCTTACCCCGGACCAATAGTTCATAGGAGGGAACCAACCCTCCTACTTTGCTTTCGGGACTCACCCCTTAATCGGTAACCCATTTCCCCAATGTGGACTTCCATCCATGGAAGTCCAATCCTATGTTGATCATCGCGTTGCCGGAGCAACACTACAACAACCCGAAGCATACTAGGCAACTATGGCCTCACAATAGGCCAAAGCCCATTGAGGCCGTGCCGTTCGGCCTCGGGTGGGTGAGGCCACACCACCTCACTCATATAAGCCTCTAGGACTCTACGCGGGGCCCCTACCCCACCGTCAACCAACCTCTTGTCTCTCTACCAAGAGTTGGGGCCAAGTGGACATTTTCCCTTAGCCGCTGGGCCTAGAAGCCCCCACAGCTTCAGACCATCATAACTTCCTTGTATGATGTCCGATCATAACAACCAACCACTCCATCCTCATCTACGCTTCACGTAGATGCCGATGGACTCCTCACTTGCCCCATTCGGGCAAGTGCTGAGGAAGTTATGCCTGTTTGAACCTTGGCAGTCCCGGGAATCACTCCCAGGCACTGCTATACCAGGGCGCTGTCCCGGGACAGCGCCCCACTCAAATGGCCATAACTCCTAGCTCACACCTCCGATTCAGGTGTTCTTGAGCATTCTAGAATCACCACGCCATGAGCTACGCATAGCTCATGGCCTTACCCTCGTGCCTCCTAGTCACCGTGGGTGGGAGGCGTTCCCAACGCCCGGGGCCCTCACCCACACTAGGATCACTTGGGCCCTCTCACCAACGGCGCCACAAGTCCCGGGTGTCACTCCGGGGTCCCCCTTGTGCCCATGGTGTTTCGGGCACTCCTCATGGAGAGGTGCGCGACAACCCTGGTGAGATTCTCATATCTTTCAATCTTGCTTGTGTCAATGCTAAGATTTCCTCATGAGTGTATTGGCAGGTTGGTTTTTGAAAATAGATGGCTACCTGATAGTCATACGAGAAGCCAGTGTCTGGGTCCGTTTCTACTTCAAATGAAAGTTGTGTTATGTTGAAATGTTGCCCCTCTATGCCATCCGAAAATGAAAATTTGACCAACATGAGGGTAGGAGAATACCGATGTGAGGAGCTCTGCTGCTTTTTTTTTTGATCGGCCTTTTTTTTGCAAAGGAATGGGTTGGGGCTAGTTCGAAGTTGTGTGGTGCTCCTTCCTCAAGTGCTAGCTTCTCCATTGTGTCAAATCCTAGCCAAAAATGTTGTGTTGGTGGAGTATTGTCGCGCACCTCTCCATGAGGAGTGGCCGAAACACCATGGGCAGAAGGGGGACCCCGGAGTGACACCCGGGACTTGTGGCGCCGTTGGTGAGAGGGCCCAAGTGATCCTAGTGTGGGTGAGGGCCCCGGGCGTTGGGAACGCCTCCCACCCACAAAGACTAGGAGGCATGAGGGTGAGGCCATGAGCTATGCGTAGCTCATGGCGTGGTGATTCTAGAATGCTCAAGATCACCTCAATCGGAGGTGTGAGCTAGGAGTTATGGCCATTTGAGTGGGGTGCTGTCCCGGGACAGCGCCCTGGTACAGCAGTGCCTGGGAGTGATTCCCGGGACTGCCAAGGTTCAAACAGGCATAACTTCCTCAAGACTTGCCCGAATGGGGCAAGCGAGGAGTCCATCGGCATCTACGTGAAGCGTAGATGAGGATGGAGTGGTTGGTTGTTATGATCAGACATCATACAAGGAAGTTATGATGGTCTGAAGCTGCTGGGGGGGTTCTAGGCCCAGCAGCTAAGGGAAAATGTCCACTTGGCCCCAACTCTTGGTAGAGAGACAAGAGGTTGGTTGGCGGTGGGGTAGGGGCTCCGCGTAGAGTCCTAGAGGCTTATATGGGTGAGGTGGTGTGGCCTCACCCACCCGAGGCCGAACGGCACGGCCTCCATGGGCATTGGCCCATTGTGAGGCCATAGTTGCCTAGTATGGTTCGGGTTGTTGTAGTGTTGCTCCGGCAACGCGATGATCAACATAGGATTGGATTTCCATGGATGGAAGTCCACATTGGGGAAATGGGTTACCGATTAAGGGGTGAGCCCCGAAAGCAAAGTAGGAGGGTTGGTTCCCTCCTATGAACTATTGGTCCGGGGTAAGAGGAGCTATCCATTAGCATGGCGGAATGCGAAGGGTTAGCCACTCGTAACCTTTGCTAGAATTGAAAATTGGCAAGATTATTAAGGGACCTAGCAAGGGTTGCGACATTTGGTATCAGAGCAGGGTTCCAATATTGGAGCTAGCACTTTGAGGGAGACATGGCTGTCAAACGTGAGGGTTATTATGGTTAGCCCGGGGTTTCCAAAAGGTTGTGAGGCTCAAATTGGAACAAAGATCATGTGTAAATGGAATTTGACCATACCATTGGTTCTAATAACAATGGTGGGCATGATGGTGGATTCGGTAAGGAAATTGGTGGAGTCCTTTGAAAGGGCTCCCGCACACCTCAAAAAAGCATTTGGGGCCTAGAATACCGAATGCACCCAAAACCTTGGAGGGCATTAATGTTGGATTGAAATTCCAATACGAAATGCTTGGAAGGTGTTGATGTTGGAATGAATTTGGTGCTAATGAGGCACCTGGGGCCTCTTAAGGCCTATGTGCGCTATTCATACGCATAAATGAAGGATACACCTAAAATGGACAAGCTTTCTAAGAAATGCATCCTTTTAGGTGGGGTTTAAAAGCGGGTGGTGGATGCCTTGTTTAAGTCCCCAAGGCTTCTTGAGGACATGGTGGGGACCATCAAGTTTGCAAGAGCATTGAAGCCGATGGTCCCAAAGAGAAGTTTGGCGGCGCATCACCACAAGTGGCTTTAGCCAAAGTAGGTCCCAAGGAAATGAGCGCAAGTAGTTTGGCCCATTATACCAAGGCAAATCATGCTAGCTCGTGCCGTGGACAAAATGTGAGAAGGTGGTTTGGTGGTACCAAGCTAGATCATATTTGTGCCACGGACGGAGTGTTAAAAGTTGGCCTTGTGGACCAAGCCAAACTCATGGTGTTGCCGAGGACCAAATGTTAGACGATGGTTTTGTGGCCAAGGCTAGTAGCTTTAAGCCAAGGCCAACTATTTTATATCTTGAGGCTCAAATGAATGGGACAAACGTCTAATGGGTTGACAAAGAGGCAAGCCATGCCTTCTTGAGCCCAAAACTCATAAGGGAGTTGGGGCTTGCCGATTGGTAGAGCGGGCAAGCCCACCAAGGTGCGGTTTGGAAAGGGCAAACCGCATGAGACAAAGGAGGCCGCGATGCATGTAACCTTTCAATGTGGGACATTGGATTTTTGTCAAAATTTCACACCAAGTGAAATAGATGAAATGCATGTCATTGTGAAGGCCGCCTTCTTTGAAACTCACATGATAGATGTGAGGTGCAAGCCGGTGTGCTTGCGGTGCATTATGATGTGTCATAATGACAAAGAATTGAAGTTCAAATTGACAAGGACTCCTATGGTAGGAGGACCTAAGTTGAATTTGGTCTTAATGGACCAAATGAAAAATACAAAGCATAATGGTCGTGGTTCAATTGGAGCAACTCCAAGGAACGTATGGGGAGGCTAGGAAAGATGGGCCTCCCCCAAACAACATTGGTGTGATGTTGGTGAGATACAAGGATGTATTCACCAATATGTTGCCCAAAAAAATTGCCGCCAAGGAGTGAAAAATAACTTTGCTCAACGAGAGATCAAGTTCTTGAGGTATGTGGTGACAAAGGAAGTTGGTGGACGAACATGAAGAATGTCAAGGCAATCCAAAAGGAGAATTGGCCCTTCATTCAAAAGGGCTTAGGTCATTTGTTGGCCTAGCCAATTAGTACCACAACTTCATTCGAGAGTTTTCTAAGGTTCCTAGGACCTTATTCAACTTATTGAGGAAAATGGCTATCCCAATAGTGGGATGAGCCTTGTCACCAAGCCTTTGGGGGGGGCTCAAAAACAAGTTCTCTTCGCCGCCCGTGCTTAAGTCCGCGGACTTTAACAAACCTTTTGAGGTGCATATGGGGGCGAGTAATTTTACCATTGGCGGATGTTGATCCGAGATGGATGCCCATTGCATATGGGAGCATTAAGCTTAATGGTTGTCAAACCTAATGCGATTGGTGAAAGAAAGGGCTATCCCAAGAGTGGGATGAGCCTCGTCCCCAAGTCTTTGGGGAGCTTAATACAAAGTTGTCTTTGCCACCCGTGTTCAAGTTCGCGGAGCTTGACAAACCTTTTGAGGTGCATACGGGGGGGCGAATGACTTTGCCATTGGCGGATGGTTAACGTAAG
Organism: Polytrichum commune; assembly: GCA_950295325.1. Taxonomy (NCBI): domain Eukaryota; kingdom Viridiplantae; phylum Streptophyta; class Polytrichopsida; order Polytrichales; family Polytrichaceae; genus Polytrichum; species Polytrichum commune. Next base: position 52,227,161 of record OX485807.1, read on the forward strand.
ATGGATGGCCATTGCATATGAGAGCGTTAAGCTTGATGGTTATCCGACCTTATCCGACTTGTGGAAGAAATGGCTATCCCAAGAGTGGGAGGAGCCTTGCCACCAAGTCTTTGGGGAGCTTGAGAGCAAGTTCTCTTAGACGCCCGTGCTCAAGTTCGCGGAGCTTGACAAACCTTTTCAGGTGCATACGGGGGTGAGTGCCTTTGCCAATGGTGGATTATGTGTAAGATGGATGGCCATTGCATATGGGAGCATAAAGCTCAATGGTTGTCAAAGAAGACAACCAACTCATGACAAAGAACTTCTTTGCCGTAGTGCATTTCTTGAAGATGTGGCGACATTATATGGGGTCGCACAAAGCAAAGGTCTACATGGACAATGTGTCCTAAAAGTATTTTGACATACAAGCGTAAGTGAACGCCAAGTCATTGCGGAGGCATGATAGTTTAGCGCTTATGAAGGTGGATTTGATCCACAAACCGGACCGTGGAAATGTGGTGCCGGATACGCGAAGTAGACCGGAAGAGTTCCAAGCAATGAGAACCATCCAAACCTTGTGCCTAATGTGTGCCGGCAAAGGAAACTTGTGATGCAAGATACGGGAGGGGTAAATTAACTACCCCAAAGCACAAAAGCTTTTAGGTGAGCTTCGCAAGAGCAAGGTGCTCAAAGAGGTTAAGTTGGTGGACGGATTGTTCAAGTGCAAACAAAGTCGGGTGTATGTGCCACAAGGCAAGTTGAGGCTATCGGTTTTGAAGGAGAAATATGATAGTCCTATTGCCGGCCATAAAGGACAAAGAAACAACCGCCATAGAATGGTGTCAAAGAGGTACCATTGGGGGTGCATAAAGGAGGATATAACCCACTTTGTGAAGGCGTGAATAAAGTGCCAAGTGAACCGAGCTTCTTACCAAAAGCAAGGCGGTTTCTTGCAACCGTTGCCTATCCCGTCGGCGTCATGGCATAGTATGTGCATGGACTTGATCACAAGTTTGCCGGAGTCACATGGGTATGATGCCATCTTGTTGATGGTAGAGCGGTTTGCCAAGTTGGCACACATGGTGCCGATTGTGGGAACCGCCACCGCGTTGGAGACCGCATAGCCTTTTCTCAAAGGATGGTTGAGGCACCACGGGTTGCCAAGAGTGATTGTGTGGGATCAAGATTCAAAGTTCACAAGTGCATTTTCAATGCATTTCTCTAAGGAGGTCGCAATGAAACTAAGGTTTAGCACGGCCTTGCATCCCCAAATGGATGAGAAAATGGAGCGTGTGAGTGGAGTCTTGAAGCAATACTTGAGGAACTTGGTGGGGGCGGACCAAGGAGATTGGGCGGACTATGTGGGTCGAGCGGAGTGTAATTGCAATGTAGCCACGCACTTGGCTACCAAGGGGTGGTCTTTCGTGTTGGCTTATGGAGTGGATGCGCTCCAACCTATTAACCTAGCTCTCGAGGGGGCACATTCAACACTAGAGTTCAACCAAGATGGTGAGGACTTGGCCAAGGATGGTAAACAAGTCTTGGAGATGACCAAGTTGTTGGTGGAGAAAGCCCGAAGGTGCTACGGAGTGCAAATCAATGCCGGAAGACGCGAAGTGGAGTATGAGGTGGGCCAATAAGGTGTTGTTGAATGTGGACAACTTCACCTTGCCCAAAGGCCTTACTCCAAAAATTCATGTCCAAAATTGGAACTTCGTTTTCCATTGTGGAACAAGTGTTCAAGGACATGTATAAGTTGGAATTACCGCCGGAGATCAAAGTGCATCCGACATTTCATGTCTCATTACGAAAGTCATTTTAGGACGACACCTTGTGGCCCGATCACAAGCAAGTGATTAGGCCACGTCCCGACCTTGTGGAGGTCATTTGGAACATGAGGTAGGAGGGCATCCTCAAGTGTAGGAAGCCCAAGTGAAAATGAAAGAAAATGTACAAAGGAGTACTTGGTGAAATGGTGTGGATACCATGAGAAAGAAACCGCTTGGGTGGCGGCAAGAGACATGGTGAACACCAATGAATTGGTGAAGCACTTTGAAGAAACTAAGGCTAAGGATTCCAATAAAATGAAGCGTAGGCATTGATGAGGACATCAATCTCCTTTAGTGGGGGAGAGACGCTAGTAGCACACTTAGCTTCGAGGTTAATTACTCCACAACATGAACTTGTTCTTTGGCTTGAGGGAATAAAGTCCAAACTTTAGTGGTGCAAAGAGAAAAGTATGAGATGAGGTCCTAGTCTTGTACTTGTGCTTGGTTAATGGAAGAGGGGGAATAGACATGCCAAACTAGGTTGGGTAAGCCGAGTAATTGGGGGCCATGGCTTGGACGGGCCTTGGATAAAACCAAGAAACTTCTTAGTTGTGGGCTTGTCCGGGCGGGGACAAGGTGATGGCGCGTGCTCATAAAAGTGCTACCCGCGAGCTAACGAGAGTTGGTGCATGGGAGTCATGAACCCATGTCTCGAAAGAGCAAAGTGGGAACCGAGTCGGGCGGGACTTGGCATCACCCCCGTGCGATCGAGGCGTGGCTTAACAATGGAAAGCCATCTCGGAGTTGCAACCGAGACAACTTAGTGGAAGCGTTGAGGTCTCGCCTAGATGTGTCATGTTAGGCTAGTGGAGCCTAACGGGGGAGCCCCAAAGGAGGGGCAACCCAAGTGAGTCCCAAAGTAGGTGGGTCTAGTATAGGTTAGGTCCTTGGATGAGAGATCCAAGGTCGCTAACGGACCACCTAGGAACGACACCTTTGGGACCATGCCAAATTTGAAGATGCATTGTGGGGGTCGCGCCCTAAGGTAAACACAATGCCGCACCATAGAGGATGGCAACTTGAGAATTGGTGTGCCGACTACGAGTATAGTCGATGAGGGCATCGACTCCGTTTGGTGGGGGTGAGTGTCGCGCACCTCTCCATGAGGAGTGGCCGAAACACCATGGGCAGAAGGGGGACCCCGGAGTGACACCCGGGACTTGTGGCGCCGTTGGTGAGAGGGCCCAAGTGATCCTAGTGTGGGTGAGGGCCCCGGGCGTTGGGAACGCCTCCCACCCACAAAGACTAGGAGGCATGAGGGTGAGGCCATGAGCTATGCGTAGCTCATGGCGTGGTGATTCTAGAATGCTCAAGATCACCTCAATCGGAGGTGTGAGCTAGGAGTTATGGCCATTTGAGTGGGGTGCTGTCCCGGGACAGCGCCCTGGTACAGCAGTGCCTGGGAGTGATTCCCGGGACTGCCAAGGTTCAAACAGGCATAACTTCCTCAAGACTTGCCCGAATGGGGCAAGCGAGGAGTCCATCGGCATCTACGTGAAGCGTAGATGAGGATGGAGTGGTTGGTTGTTATGATCAGACATCATACAAGGAAGTTATGATGGTCTGAAGCTGCTGGGGGGGTTCTAGGCCCAGCAGCTAAGGGAAAATGTCCACTTGGCCCCAACTCTTGGTAGAGAGACAAGAGGTTGGTTGGCGGTGGGGTAGGGGCTCCGCGTAGAGTCCTAGAGGCTTATATGGGTGAGGTGGTGTGGCCTCACCCACCCGAGGCCGAACGGCACGGCCTCCATGGGCATTGGCCCATTGTGAGGCCATAGTTGCCTAGTATGGTTCGGGTTGTTGTAGTGTTGCTCCGGCAACGCGATGATCAACATAGGATTGGATTTCCATGGATGGAAGTCCACATTGGGGAAATGGGTTACCGATTAAGGGGTGAGCCCCGAAAGCAAAGTAGGAGGGTTGGTTCCCTCCTATGAACTATTGGTCCGGGGTAAGAGGAGCTATCCATTAGCATGGCGGAATGCGAAGGGTTAGCCACTCGTAACCTTTGCTAGAATTGAAAATTGGCAAGATTATTAAGGGACCTAGCAAGGGTTGCGACAAGTATTGTCCTTGGGCGTTGGTTTGCTTCTCTTTTCCGTTGATGATGTTTTGTTCCTCTTCCCTGCTGATGTTGCTTTGCTTCCTCCATTCCTCTTCTGTCCCTGGGGTGGAGAGTTTGCTTCCATCATTACAAAATCGGGATCGTCCGTGAGAACTCTGGCCGCGCCTCTTCCTCCTCCTTGTCCTATCATTTTTTTCTACAAGGTATGACATTAGTTATTTTTACTAGATTAGGTTTTTTAGTAGGGATTTTTAAGCGTAGTGTGTGGATTGGACGAAAGTTGTTGTGAATTCTTTTTGGTGTTTTTCCTCTTCTTTCCACTGACGCGTGTAGTGGGGCTTTGTAGAAGAGGAGTTTGTGCTTTAGGTGTGTGCTATTAGTTGTTATGTTTTCTTTCCTATCTATTGAATGTAAAGAAAGGGAAATTTTGTGAGAGGGGGAGTAGCGTACCTTTGTGGGGGAAATTACCTTCCTGGTTGGGTGTTGATGTATGCTTCCCTGATGCTCTATTTGATGTTGCTTTGTTTGGTGATGTTGTCTTGTGACTGAGATGTCTATGATCCTTCTTCTTTGTTGGTGTTGATTCTTTGCGATGCCGATGTTGCACTACACGTTGGTGCAGTGGGTTGGATGGTCACTGGTCGCGGTTATCCATAATGGTTGAACTCGTGCACTTAGAGTTGGCCTTTCGGTCAATCTTGGATGCCTTGGTGAGAGTGAGTGCAAACTTGGTAGGTGTGGTTTGTGTAACTCCAATGTACAAATCCGACATTGTGTTTCACTCCACAATGTGAGTCCCCCAGTGCTCTCAGTTCAGACTTATGGATTTGTACCTTGGAGTTTACACATCTTTCCTTCAATCCACACCTCTAGGTTGGTTTGCACATCCTCATCTTCTTAGGTAATGGCATCACCCTCAACACCTGGAGTACTCCCAATCAGCTACAAGGAAAATCTTAGTGGGTGTTTGCAGTGTGATTTACCTATAATGTGGACTCCAACAGCGTTTCGAGCTCCTCCGTTGTAGCTTAAGGTGTCGCCTTCAACATCTGTATGTGTACTCACCTGTGGGCTTGACCCTATGTGGCTATGGGCTGTCTAGCACAACAACCGGCACTCGAAGCCGACTTCGCTCTTGTGCGTCTGCAGGTGGGTGGACAATCCTATGCCGACTTCGACTCGGGTTTACTTGTGAGATCGATTCATTGTGGCTCTAGGCTCTGTTCACCTCTTTGATCTGTAGGCAAGGTCAACTTCTTCCTTGTGTGCCTACAAGTGTGTGAGTAAACAGGTGTCGCCTTCAAGCTTTGGTGTGTAACTCACCTGCGTGCTTGGTGCGACTTTAGATGCGGTATTTTGAACTCGCATGTGGGCAAGGTCTTTTGTGGCACTTGGTTTGTTCGGCACAGTGAGTGCTCGCAAGGCCGTCTTCGTCCTACAGGTGAATATGCAGATATGCGTTGAATGGTGATCCAGAGGGCGGACTTACCTGTTAGCTCGACGTCGAGGCACCAATCTCTGTCTGATGATTCTTGATGATCTTGGTGAAGAAAAAAAATGGGAAATTGAGGGTGTATGTGGATTATAAGAAACTAAATGCTTGCACACAAAATGATCATTTTCCTCTACCATTCATCACTCTCCTTTTAGAGGAGGTAGGAGGGTATGCTCGCTATATGTTCATGGATGTCACGCACCTCTCCATGAGGAGTGCCTGAAATACCATGGGCACAAGGGGGACCCCGGAGTGACACCCGGGACTTGTGGCGCCATTGGTGAGAGGGCCCAAGTGATCCTAGTGTGGGTGAGGGCCCCGGGCGTTGGGAACGCCTCCCACCCTCGGAGACTAGGATGCACAAGGGTAAGGCCATGAGCTATGCGTAGCTCATGGCGTGAGGATTCTAGAACGCTCAAGAACACCTCGATCGGAGGTGTGAGCTAGGAGTTATGGCCATTTGAGTGGGGCGCTGTCCCGGGACAGCGCCCTGGTGCAGCAGCAGTGCCTGGGAGTGATTCCCGGGACTGCCAAGGTTCAAACAGGCATAACTTCGTGAGTACTTGCCCGAATGGGGCAAGTGAGGAGTCCATCGGCATCTACGTAAAGCGTAGATGAAGATGGGATGGTTGGTTGTTGGAATCAGACATCATACAAGGAATTCGTAGATTTGCCAAAACTTGTAAAATCTGGAAAAAATGCTAATGGGGTCAAAAACAAAAAACAAAAATATGCTATATTATCTAAATCTCCGTAGCTACAAATTCTTCTCATATTTTGTTTTGGTTTGAAATGATTTTCTTTTCTCATTCTTCTATCTATTTCCTTGTTTTGGGCCACCTCGTAGATTTTGGGTTTCGGGGCAAAAAAAAATTTGTGCTATTTTGTGTCATTTTCTAGCTCCTATAACGTATTGCATGAGTACTTGAGTAGTCATATTTGTCATTTCTTACATTCTAACCTCGTATTGAATAGTTTTTTTGCTCCTATGTTCTGAACATCGATTTAAATTCATACAATAGATATTTGTTTTAATTTTAGGCTCTCCTAGTCGTTTTACCTCCCAACTTTGGCCTTCCTAAGTTGCGCTTACAAACCCTGTGCGTTAACGCACAGGGTTTCTTCTCCCAACTTTGGGCTTCCTAAGTTGCGCTTATAAACCCTGTGCGTTAACGCACAGGGTTTCTCCTCCCAATTTTGGGCTTCCTAAGTTGCGCTTACAAACCCTCTGTGTTAACGCACAGGGTTTCTCCTCCCAACTTTGGGCTTCCTAAATTGCGCTTATAAACCCTGTGCGTTAACGCACAGGGTTTTGCCTCCCAATTTTGGCCTTCCTAAGTTGCGCTTACAAACCCTCTGTGTTAACGCACAGGGTTTCTCCTCCCAACTTTGGGCTTCCTAAGTTGCGCTTATAAACCCTGTGCGTTAACGCACAGGGTTTCTTCTCCCAACTTTGGGCTTCCTAAGTTGCGCTTATAAACCCTGTGCGTTAACGCACAGGGTTTCTCCTCCCAACTTTGGGCTTCCTAAATTGCGCTTATAAACCCTGTGCGTTAACGCACAGGGTTTCTCCTCCCAATTTTGGGCTTCCTAAGTTGCGCTTACAAACCCTGTGTGTTAACACACAGGGTTTCTCCTCCCAACTTTGGGCTTCCTAAGTTGCGCTTATAAACCCTGTGCGTTAACGCACAGGGTTTCGCCTCCCAACTTTGGCCTTCCTAAATTGCGCTTATAAACCCTGTGCGTTAACGCACAGGGTTTCTCCTCCCAACTTTGGCCTTCCTAAGTTGCGCTTACAAACCCTGTGCGTTAACGCACAGGGTTTCGCCTCCCAACTTTGGCCTTATTAAGTTGTTCTTACAACCCACTACAAGAAAACCAGCCCAATGTGACTAGGTTTTATGACTATGATAGAGCATAAACCAATATCTGACTAGCACTGTTTGTAGTCATTTCGACTTAGTCGCTTCGGACAATCTGACTAGGGGTCATATCGGACATTTTTTGTTCCCAATGCTGCGTTCCCACAGTGTTTTGGGACCTCAAAACGGGACCTGCAGTGGGACTTGGGATCATATGACTCTATATAGTCATATCTCCTTGACGATTTGTAGTCATCTATGTGCAAATAGCGAATGTTTGGTATGACTATGTTTAGTGAGGTATGAGTCAATACATGATTAATTCTATCACTACGCATAGTGATGGGATGGTGACTGTGTGTAGTCATACATTGAGTTGGAGCATACGACTCTTTGGAGTCACATCTATTTGACACCCCATAGTCACAAATACTGAAATAGTTTCTGAATGATATGACGAATTGTAGTGAGGTATCAGTCAATAAATGATTGGTTTTATCACTACGAACAGTAGTAAGATGATGACTGAAATGCGTCATTCATTGAGTTGGGATAATAGGACTTTTTGAAGTCACATCTGTTGGACTACCCATAGTCACGAATGTTGAAATAGCTTCTGACTGCTGGGACTACTTGTGGTGAGATATTAGTCTGCCATGCTGAAATCATGAGTGGGCATGACTAATTATAGTGAGTGTTTGGAGAATATAGCAATGTATACTCGTTTCTGTCACTACTGGAAGTCAAATTTTAATATTAAATCGTAAGCAGATGACTTGGACTTGACTGTCCGTAGTGTAGTGCAAACGTATGCCATGCAGTCGAATCTGCCATTCTTACGGTGTGTAGTAATAGATTTCAGTTTCAGATTAGGGTGATAATGAGCTCTGTTGACTGTTACAAGTCAACATTGCGGTTGTAAGCACTGCGTCAGGTCATGCAAATGATTGCCACAACATTTCATTGAAAGAGAAAATTCCGTGCTGAAACATGATGCACTGAAACTGGAAGTCCATCACTCTAAACTGCTTTCTAGCAGGACAAATCAATGTCCATGAACTCTGTGGGCCACATTACAAAGTGCCCTACTGCTTGTCCTACCAAGGTCACGGGTGGATCGTCTAGATCTAGAGGTGCAAACAAACCGTAGTCGTCATCTAGGCTTTTCGACACTTCTACAGACACGGTTCCTGCAATTATGGTTCTCCCGTGTAGAGAAGCACCAGCTACATTCTGCACTTTCCCGAGTGCCACAACTTTATCCTCCTCCCCTTCTAAAAGTCCCTTGAGTCTCACAGGATCACCCTTCTTGAACTCCAGGTCCTCACCTTCTTGTACAACCTATAATCATAATAAAACCACAAAACACGGATCAGTTGGGACTAAATTGTTGCTTTTATACAAGGATTTACTTTCTGAAGGCTCATGGCACTTATTCAAGTTCTATGACTGTGAGAAGACACATATGCTAATGTCATTACTAATATCAGTCACATGTTCTAACTTCATGAATGAATCCAATCAATAGTGGTCGCTCGTTACATATCATTACTCTACAAACAGTCAATTTCTTGCCATAGAGAACTTGCAAAGAACTAAGGCACAACATTCCAGGAAGTGGCTCATGGCACTTACATGTTCACTTACCGGTGTGTTCAAGTTTTGCTTGAGTCTAACAGGGTCACCCTTCTTTAAATTCATGTCCTCAGTTTCTTGTACAACCTTTAAAAATAAAAAACACACAAAACAAGGGTCAGTTGGGACTGAATCAGTGAATTGGTGCTTTCAGAACGAAAACTAGCGAAAATACATGGCTGCCGACACTTACATCTTCACTTACCGGTGCGTTCATGTTTCTCTTCCTCTTCCCTTTCGCGTTCTGCTGACTGTCAATGTTGGCTTCCTTGTTCTTTTCAGGTTGAGCTTTGCACCCCCTGAGAGCTTTTTGCTTCTTCGTGTCGTCGTGGTCTTTCTTCAGCTTCTCAACCTCTGTCAAACGCATTTTCTTAGGGGCTTGAGTGTCCTCTTTTGCAAGCTTCGAAGCCCTCGAATTCCGAGTTGAGTACACAACTGGGGCACGTCCGGCTGACTCTGCCCCGGTCACTATAACACAATCCGGAGTGCCTCCTTCAGGGTTTATCGATGTTCCCGATGGACGTGAGTCCTTCACATCTCCTACTGCAGGAATGTCCGCTGCCTTCTCCGGATCTGCTGCCAGCGATTCGCCCTCCCCTACTTGGTGCAATCCCTGCTGATTACAGAGTATAAGTATCCTCTCAGTGATTGCTTTTAATCATGACCAATGTTTGTAAACTTGTTCAACAATGCCACATCTTCTTGGCCAGTCCAGTCACTTATTCAACTTCTATGACCTCGGATAGTAATACATATTGAACTGATGACTGATATTAGTCACATATGCTAACTCCATTACTACTACCCATCACGAAATCGAACTCCATGACTGCATCTAGTCAAGCCTGGTCACTCTTTCCATATCAATGACAACGAACAGTCACGAACTTGTTATAGTGAATTTTTCTAGAGCTAATTAAGGCACAAGATTTTAAGAAGTGCCCAAGCATGAGCTGTAATATCAGGAGGTGGACAACACACATTCATATCATACTTGTACCTGCAGTGGCTCGGTACTTTCTTCGATCTGTTCTGGCTTTTGTGAAGTGTTGGTGCCGGTGGACTCTGAGCTTGAGCTGTTTTTGACACTTGCTGCCTTCATGGGGGTGACAACGGGAATCTGCAAGTGCTGCATTATGCGTTCAATGTTCTTCTCCATGGCTCTCCGCCAATCACTGTCGTGCGCTGCCTGTGCATCAGACACTCGACTACTCGGCGAGGTTTCACTTCTAGGAATGAGTCTTCGAGGGGCATTTTTGTCCCGTGCAAGCTCTCTTTCTATTTCAACCCTAGTTGGGCTTCTCTCCAGCTCAATGGCCTGCACAAAGATCTTAGACTCCCTAGTTAGGACTGCATGATTAGTGAAAAACAGGGTAGGCTTCTCTATGACTAAAAAAAGTCACAAATTCGAACGTGTTGACTAAGAACAATCACATACTCTAATTTGATGGCTGCACCTAGTCACATCAAGACCTTTTAGACTTTTGGATCAGGGGGTGTATTGGACTTCCGACTTACCAATTGAGCTCGAACATATTCTTCGTTGCGCCCGGCTGAAGACGGCCTCCTCACTTGCGCTCGGCTGTATCGCAGCTTCTCTGCTTCATGCTGTTTTTTCTCCTCCAAGATGAGTTTTGACAACTTTACCCAATGGTCCTGACGAATGTGCTTTGGCTTGTCCTTCCCTTCTTGCATTCTTTTCTTCAACTGATATCTCTTCACCTTCAATTGGCCCTTCAAAATGCTATGGAAAGCCTCCTCTGTCACCTTGCCAAGGCCCCCATGGTACTCAAAAGTGTTGTCCACTCATTCCTTGACAGCGAGCAACATCGAAGTATTGAGATTCTTGTAGTTGTCTTCGCTGAAATCTATATCCTGCGCATGACCTCGAAGACATGTTAGCCACAGCGGTCGATTCGGTCCTTGTGGATGTCCTCTCAAATCGACCTCCACAAGGTGTTTTCGGGGCCCCCCTGCGTCTCGAAATGTGACCTCATGAGCCTGTTGTTGCTTCAAAGCAACACGTCGTCTAGATTTCTGGTCTCGGGAATATGAGGGTTGACCAAAGCTCTCGGTCATCTCCGATGCAGAATATGTGGAGGAGTTCACCCCAGGCTCCTGCATCTCAATCGCACGCCTCCATTGCAGTAGTTGGAGCTGTTTTTCTGCAATTTCAAGGTCCAAGGTACTAATGGCCCCATGCCGGGGAAGGGCTCGGCCACGAGCATGAGGTGTGATGCCTCCCTGAACACGAGGAACCTCGGGTACAACGTCGTTGCAGTAATCGAAGGGCTCCCCTGTTAGTGGATCCTCTGACATCTTGATTGGTTTGTTGTGTTGTGGTTGGTCCGTTTCCTGCGGTCGGAGGCTCATTGACCTGGGTTTAGGAATTCCACAACCTCCAAAACCTCGCTTGCGCACCTCCCACACAAATGGCTCGGTTGTGTGTGCTCTGGCCTGCACAATACATACATAGCTAATCAAAGTCATAGTCAAGGTTTAGTCATTATCCCATTTCGGATGACTAGGACCGGTCACAAATCGGAAACATATGCGAGGGTTGATAGTCAACGTTTTAGTTCATGTGACTAGGACCAGTCACAAATCCTTAAACCCTTAAACCCTACATTGTCTATTGAAACAGGCTTAAACCATTAAACCCTACATTCTCTATTGAGAGGCTCTTTGAAACCAATTTGCAGCCCTCCAAAGCAGCAACACTGGAAAAGACACACGTTTGATCAAGTATGATCGCATTGGGCACCTGTACTTCGAAACCGGCAACTCTAGACATGATCTTCCCTCAGGTCACTTTGTTCAACGTTGAAAGGGAGCAAGATAACATAAACGTAAAACAACGTCCTCAACACTTCAACACCTCAATTTCAGGCTTCAATACGTGACAAAAATTGTGATCGTCATAAGGTGTTCACTGTTGAGTTTGTGATAAAACAGGAGTCAGTGTCATTAACACATGATTTGGAGCTGCTAATTAAAATGTGCCTCAGAAGCACCACTTTATATCTATATGCTTTCTTATCTTCAAAATACAAATCTCTGAGGAGTTTTGTTGGTTTCGAATAAGAGAAATCAGTCCCAAGGGGTCTAATTGGTGACCCTGCTTCCGAATTTTTTTCACACAAACAAAGTCTATTTTTTATTTTTAAAAATCTGAAGTAGAACTAGAAACTGACTTTTGGACACTTAAGATGATTTTTGGCCAAAGCTCTTAGAGTGATACACATTTCTGAAGTGATCAAATCTTCACATGTGAATTGTAAAACTCAATCAAACTTACTCTTCAAATCTGAAACAAAAACAAACAGTGGCCGAAACACCATGGGCACAAGGGGGACCCCGGAGTGACACCCGGGACTTGTGGCGCCGTTGGTGAGAGGGCCCAAGTGATCCTAGTGTGGGTGAGGGCCCCGGGCGTTGGGAACGCCTCCCACCCACAAAGACTAGGAGGCATGAGGGTGAGGCCATGAGCTATGCGTAGCTCATGGCGTGGTGATTCTAGAAAGCTCAAGATCACCTCAATCCGAGGTGTGAGCTAGGAGTTATGGCCATTTGAGTGGGGCGCTGTCCCGGGACAGCGCCCTGGTACAGCAGTGCCTGGGAGTGATTCCCGGGACTGCCAAGGTTCAAACAGGCATAACGTCCTCAATACTTGTCCGAATGGGGCAAGTGAGGAGTCCATCGGCATCTACGTGAAGCGTAGATGAAGATGAAGTGGTTGGTTGTTATGATCAGACATCATACAAGGAAGTTATGATGGTCTGAAGCTGCTAGGGGGTTCTAGGCCCAACAGCTAAAGGAAAATGTCCACTTGGCCCCAACTCTTGGTAGAGAGACAAGAGGTTGGTTGACGGTGGGGTAGGGGCCCCGCGTGAAGTCCTAGAGGCTTATATGGGTGAGGTGGTGTGGCCTCACCCACCCGAGGCCGAACGGCACGGCCTCCATTGGCATTGGCCTAATGTGAGGCCATAGTTGCCTAGTATGGTTCGGGTTGTTGTAGTGTTGCTCCGGCAACGCGATGATCAACATAAGATTGGACTTCCATGGATGGAAGTCCACATCTAAGGATTGGCTACTGATTAAAGGGGTTGGTTAGCGATTGAAGGGGTGAGTCCCGAAAGCAAAGTAGGAGGGTTGGTTCCCCTCCTATGAACTATAAGGTCCGGGGTGAGAGGAGCTTACCATTAGCATGGCGGTATGCGAATGGTTAGCGCTCGTAACCTTTGCTAGGAAATGAAAATTGGCAAGATGGTCAAGGAGGGCTAGCAAGGGTTGCGACACGGACGACACGACGCACACACCGCTTTGTACTCCTTACACACACCTGCTCACACTTGCCTAAGATTACCAACGCTCATGCTACAGAAATGAACCGGAATCACCTTTTGCGTTTGGGAGCCTAAGCGCTGGTTTCCGCTTCCAGTGTACCTCCTTCCTCCCTAACGGTCCTTAGAGCACCGCTCTCACCATCGCTTATTGCTACCCAATGTCCCTCTTGGGCACCAAAGACGGAGTTCTAAATCAACATTGGTTCTCTTGAGTTTTCAACCAATCTTAATCCTTTGGTGACCGGTACTTGTAGGTTAACAAATTCCTCAATGGGTGCATGGAAATCCAAAGACATGTGTCCATGACCCTCCACACTCTAGTAAACCGCTAGAATGTGGTCGGATGACGGCTTGTGCTTAACTACATGCAAACACCTCCGACCCACTATTATATAGAATATAGTGGGCGAGCAACCTACATGGAAACTCACCCTTAGTAATTGTTGCCAATTTCGCCATGACATGGTGTATTTTGGTTACTTACATGATAGATCCACAAGCCTACTGCCTTGCCACCTGGGGCCTATAACTTGCCCAAGAAATATAATGGTCTGCGTCTTTTACTTCAAATCTCCTTAGGCTATTTGTAGGATGAATATAAAAGTATACTATGGAACATTATGGGCAGCAAATGAAAGGCAAGACCTGGGGCCTATAAGTTCCATGGTGCGCCAAGATCGCAATATTGCCTGCAACAATAATCTCCCGCTTAAGTATGCACTTTGAACCGGAGCCGTTGGTGCGCACTTTATTCATATCGCTAGTGTTCCAGATTGGGCTAGTCAAAAAAAGTAACCATTTAATACCCATCTAGCTTACCCCTAAAGAATACATGCTAGGGTGCTAACGAAGCCGTTGGTTTTGTTCAATCCCCTTCCCATTGAGGCTTGATGTTGATGGACAAGCTTCGACAACCTCAAAAGATGAACCACCTATCGATGACGAAATCCAGCCTATCGAGACAGTTCTTGAATCTAAAGTGCTACTGATTTCAAAGGCTTTGAAGCTCCTTGACATCGACGACCAATTGCTTTGCTCCAATGTTCAAACGAAAGCTGGACAAATGTACGATGAACTGTGACGACCGTTTGAGACGTTTCGGCGAAACGTTAACAAACTGACATTGAATGTGAAGCGTAAAGAATTCACGCATTTGCGACAAAAGACTCTACGTGACATGCTCAAACAATAAAATATGAACCTTGGATTTTGTCAAATAATTTGCGCACTTAACCATGATGCGTACTTAAACGGGTGCATACTTAAGCGGGAGATTACTGTACTATCATGCCCCATGATAATCTTGTGTGATACCATTCTCTAAAAATTGGCAATATAAGGGCCCCTTCACATATGGCCATCCAAGTCGAGAGGCCAAGGGATTGAGTGGCCAAACTTTGTTGAGAGTCCAAAGAAACGGGTTGAAAATAGCCAATACAATATAGAAATTGGAGTCTTCAGCCAGGCAAAGTGTGAAGCCTCCAAAGGCCAAGCCCAAAGTCCAAACCTTTGGCCGTGAACTCCCACGGCCTCTCAACTTGGACAACCATAGTGTGAAGCCTCCAAAGGCCAAGCTGAAAGTCTAAACCATACCATTTGTCCGGGTTCTATCCATTTATTTCCTCATCAAACCATCCAATTTATGAAATTTTCCTCTCACCTTCTCTAGTCATGGATTCTAGAAGGGAACGCATTCTTGCTATATTTTCTATTTTCAAGGCCATAGAGTATGTCATTGTGGGTATTTTGGCATTGCAAAAACTTGCAATTTTTCAACAAAATAACCAAATGATGATGATGATAATGTTTATTGCACAAGGATGGAAGGTGAATTATAAGAGGAAATATTGGCAATTTTAAAGATATAAATATTTTTTGGAATACATGCTTGTAGGATCATTTTCAAATGATGATCTTTGAAAGCGGATGAGGATGAATACATCTATATTTTAATATTTATATACTCTATTAGGATTTATTTAAAAAAAAGGAATACACATTTTAAAGAAAATATTAATGTGCAACGTAAGATTACAATTAGTCTTTCTCGATTAGCAAATGTTAATGGATTACAAATGGTTTGTCATGCACCTCTCCATGAGGAGTGCTTGCAACACCATCGGCACAAAGGAGACCCCAGAGTGACATCTGGGATTTGTGGCGTCATAGGTGAAAGGGCCCAAGTGATCCTAATGTGGATGAAGGCCTTGGGCATTGAGAACACCTCCCATCCACGTAGACTAGGAGTCACAAGGATAAGGCCATAGGTTCTAGGTAGTTTATGGCCTCTGGATTGTAGAATGCTTAAAAACTCCCCAATTGGAGGTGTGAGCTAGGAGATATGACAATTTGAGTGGGGCGATACCTAAGGACATCGCCCAATCCTCCAGGGGGTGTTGTGGAGGGAAAACAATGACTCCGAAGTGACGCCCAAGAGTGCCAAGGTTAGGATAACCAAAACTCTTTCAATATTTGCCCGAATGGGGCAAGTGAAGAGTTTATTAGTAACTACACAAAGAGGAGATGTTGATGGATTGGTTATTCGATAGAATCGAAGATTGAACAACGAAGTTAAGGAGGTTTGAAGTTGTTGTAGGCTCCAACCTCAGTGGCTAAGGAAAAACATCCACCTCGTCCCAACTCTTAGGAGGGAGACAAAATGTTACTTGACATTGGGGTAGGGGCCTTACGCAAAATCCTAGGGGCTTATATGGAGAGGCGGCTTTGCTGACCGACCCTGCCCCGTGGAAGAACATCACGGCCTCCATAGGCGTTTGTCCAATGTGGGGCAAAGTTGTCAAGTATGCTTTGGGTTGTTGCATAGTTACTCCAACAATGCGATGATCAACTCAAGATTAAATGGACATGAATGAAAGTCCACACCTAACCATTGGCTACCTATCAAAGGGAAAGTTTGAATGCAAGTGTAGGAGGGTTGAAGCTTGGAGGTTGATATGAGGAGCTAACTATGCGCATGTGCGGGATGTGTAGGGTTAGCACTCGTAGCACTTGCTAGAGTTGCGTAACGGCAAAGATATGATAAAGGAAGCTAGCAAGGGTCGCGACATGGTTGATGATTTATTCATGCTAGGATTTAGTATTGCTTGTGTCATTGTCAAAAAATATTGTGAAGCTATTAAGATTTAGTTGAGACCATTGGTTTCAAAAAACCAATTTTTGGTAGGATAAAACAAATAACAAAGATTTTTCAAGTATTTCATGTCATTCTATTTATTTTAGGAGCAATAAACAGTAACCACATCTTTATTTTAGCATCATCTCATAATTCCATAACATATTATTGTGGAAATGGATATTATTTATGTTTGCTACAAAAGATCGTAGATACATATTGTAAATTTTGGGACTACGATTTTGGATGGGCTGGATATATTTATAATCAAGCATTATTTCATAAATCTGAACTTAGTAAGAAGACTATGAAATGTACATTTTTGCTTTACAAATTCATTGGTGATACTACATATTATATGAGGTATTGGTTCTACTCACCATTTAAGGATGGAAAACAAGATTATCTTGAAGAAAAACTCATTGGAATTTTAATCAATCAAACACACATATGAATGTGGAATAAAACATTTAGGATTCTAGAAAAAAGATAATATATATTATTGAAAATAATTGACATGTCATTCCGAATTGTAACTATCATTGTCCACGGGGAGGTCACTTCATTGTCAAGTTGACACCACGTGTGGACAAAGTTTGTTACCCCTATATTACATGCCATATATAATTTTAAAATTTATGATATTTTTTCTACATATACATAACCATTAATAGTATATTTTTTATATTTTTAGTCATCTTTATATTTTTAGGAATTGTTTTAGTTCAATTCTGTGTCATTCTAGTTAGAAATGGTATGTTTTATGAAAAAACAAATCATCAAATTTAGTTACCACTTTTGACAATGTCATAGGTACTGTGTATATCTACTCATGAAAAAAAATTGATAAAATTTTGACCCATTTTGGTGGTGCAACTTACCAAAAGAAGATTTTTGTTTGGTCGCACGTGGTGTTCAACTTGACAATGGAGTGATCTACCCGTGTCATTGTCACTGCATGTTTATGTTTGCATAATATATTCATTCTAAAAAATGATGAATTCTATATGGACTGAACTAAAAAAATTGGAAAAGAATTACAAGCCGAAACTTATGTGTCATAAGAAAAAATACGACAAGTAGATATATTTTACGTTGTAAAATGGCCATTAAAAAAATGAGGGAATTGCAAAAGGTAAATTTACAAGCCAAAGAAACAACATTTATAGAATTGGGAAAAAATAAGAAATAGATAATGAGGAAAATGGGGCCTTGGGGCCTTGGAGTAAAAGCGAAGGTAAAGACGAAGTCAAAAGCAAAAGCAAAGACAAAGGTAAAGGCAATGGCAAAGGCAAAGGCCCCAATTGGCCTCAATCCTCAAAATTCAGGCTCTATCTCATCCTTAAGTATAATGAGTTGAAGCACCAATCAATTTGCAAGGCCTCTCGACTCTTCACACTAGAGGCCAAAGTCCAAAGACCGTTACAATATAAAATGCCTACATGGCAACATTTTTTGACCAAGTCGACAGACTCTCAAATGCATTTTGGGTCGGACAAAAATGAAAACCCAAAGTATGGTTGAAAGGCCATTGATTTTTTTAATAAAATTTTCAAAAGCTAACAAGATCTTGGCTGTTAGATTGGAGGGGTTGTTTTGGACAGGGAACAAAGTGGGATGCTCCTTCTTCCTCTCTCCCTCTAGCTCTCTCCATCTCGTGCGTCTTGGTAGGAACCGTTCTTGATTTTTATTTATTTTTATTTTATTTTATTTAGATCTTGGCTTTCTCATTCCTCTTAGCAGATATTTGCTCTCTCATTTGCTTTACAAGTAGAACACTATATTCGTTAATTGGAGACTTTGGAAAGTCTCAAAATAAATTGGACCCGTAGTTTCGGATGCGAATATTGTGAACGTAGGGAACATGGGGAACAATGGCAACATAATGTTCGAAAGATCCATATGTGATGAATATATATGTTTCTAAATATAGTAATTATTTGGGGAATAATCAAAACTACGCCAACACAATATTCCAATGACACAAATTCACAATTATTTTGTATTTTTGATTTTGTATTGAACAAAATTAACGAATCTATAAATAGCCATATGATTTTATATCTAGGGACTCTTGGATGCGTATCCCAAACATAACATTTTAGCCAATTGTGGGTAAATTGAACGGCACATCCCAAACGCAACAATATTAAAATAATTTGACAGTGTGTATAAGAAATTGCAAATTAGCATCTGCAATATAATTATATAGTTTGGACTCCACATCCGTAAACACAAACATATAAAAAACATTTGATAGTGCATGTGAAGTTGGATTCCACATCCGTAAATCAATACGATCATGATATATAATTGTAATTTATAAAATTGCTATAAAATGTGTCTAATATAGTATTCGACCCCAATGTCATATATTTCATGAAAAACCAAGACACATTTCAAATAATTGTGGTCCAACCCTACGTCAATATCATTCTCCATCTTCATCTTCATCTTCATTTCCATTCTCGACATCGTTTTCTGCAGCAGCAATACGTGCCAAGTTGTCTTTGGCAAAATCTATATATTTTTGGAGGATGGTCATTGTCTCTGATTTGGAACCTTTGCGTGGTTTCCAAGCACAAAGTATGGTATCTGTGTTTATCCATATTGGTTCGTATGCTGAGTCCATTGTCCATTTGAAACCTTTTTTGATGTCCCACCTTAAATATGTGCAGAGCATATTTTGATCTTTGGTGCTGGGACGACAATATTCCACCTCAATTTGATGAAAATTTGGGCTAGTTGGAACAAAATTTGGTGACGACAATGCTTTTACCAACCAAATTGGTTTAGGGTGCTCCTCATCTCCAGGACGTACGAGGATCATATAACCTTCGTAGCAATCAACAGCAACACGAAATGATGGAGCCGGACGATTACAAGCTGGGCCAACATAATGGTCGTCCGCTGCGAACTCTTCACGGATGTCCCCATTGTCGAAGAACATGGCCTCAGATTCCACGATTGTCATTCGGCTTTGTGGCCAAAAACCTTGTGTCAAACATGAATGTGTTTCGACATCGGGTGCTAGCTATGCTGAGCGAATGCGATCCCAGTACGTAATCAATGGTTCGTGGGTATCCCGAACACGCCTTGTGATGTCTTCCTCGCACAATTCTTTCCAATATTGGATGAATCCGGATATACCTTTGATGATTTTTGGTCCATTCCTCATGGGGTTGGGTTTGCAGGGCTTCAGCTCCCCATCAGGTAGCATACATTTGCCCTCTTCGTTTTGGCGCCATACGAGTATCCCTTCCTCTGGACCCCAATCCGGGGAAGTGCACAAAACTTTGAATTGCATGGCCGGCAGACCATCATCACGCATATAGAATCCTCCTCGTGCAACTTCATACTCCAACGTCCAAATGAAGCGTCAATGTCATCATGCGTGTAACCAACCATAAAAAAAGACATAAACATTTCTTTGAAAATGCCCTTGGCTACGAGCAATGACCAAAAACAAAACACGTATTGACATTTGTTGTCTTTGGCACAATTGTCCAGTTGCACGTGTAGAGTTGGAGGCAAAGGTTTAGCAAGAACGGTTTGTTCAGGCGGTTCTTGCAGTGACGATAGACAAACTTCTTTCCCCTCTAGCACAACCTCATAAATCGGTGTTGTTCCACATCCAACAAAAAGAGCACAAGAGGATGATGTTGGCAGACTCTCAAGATCTCGTAGAAGTTTTGCAAAAGACCCTACGGTATGATTGGCGTCGCCTGGATAGAAATCCAAGCCATAATGTGCATACTTGACGTCCACATGGTCATGTGCAATCATACCTGAATTAAGACATACAAATGAAAAATACATTCCAATATCATATATGATAAGGAAATTCAATTTTTTCGCAAGCAGGCCAAGAAAATGAACAAACACTTACGGACGTACATCCGTAACTCTTAACGATGAGTATGTGGGTGCATGTAAAAAAAATGTGAAAACCAACGAACATGTGACAGATATTGGGAGCTTGAAATATCCATCTGTAGCCTTTATTTTCCGTGCATAACAAGGGCACGCAGTCTTCGCATGGTCCATTTTGTCATGAATGATTGTCAAAACTCATTTGGCCTCATTATCGATAATGCGCGATTCTTATAATAGTCTTGACGACGTGCCTCCTAGTTGTTGACATGCTCAATGTATTTCCGTTGATGTTTATTGTGCGACTTAGTCCCTATTGGATGTGCATCTCGAAGGCCCTTATATTTCTCACAAGCAGAACACCTAGCAAACTTAACCCCAGGCCTCTTCGTAATGTATTCTGCAAATTGTTGATTCTTGATCACACTCAATTTTGACAACGAAATCGGCCCACATCCAGATTTTTCGCCAACCTCATTAACATCCATAAGTATGTTCTTCCATTTTGTCCCTGTAGGCAAAACCATCTGGACAACCTTTTCCCCCGACGGCAGAGTCCGTGTCTTGTGTGGCATCGCATCCGCTAATGGCATAATGATGGTTGATAGTGTTGCAGCCGCTTGGAGTGTTGCCTCCCTGGGCTTCTTTGTGCCAGAGTTGCCATGGAACCGAGAACGCCGTCCTTGTAGCGAGTAGTTCCGAAACCTATAAAAATTTGCCTTTGAAACTGCATGTATAATGTACCATGCCGTGCAACATATCTCTATATTTTCCAAGGTCAGAACCTTACGACCTTCGGCATCAAAGTGCATGTTGCGATGGACTTCAAGTTTCTTTGCAGATCGCATACGAAAGTTCGCAAGCCACATCTCTTGTCTCGAAGATTTGATTTTGTCACGGGGAAATAGTTGGCAACACCTCTTTGCACAACAATCCTTTATTGCTACGGACCTAATAGATGTGTCTCCCAATGTTAGATCTCGACGACGTTGCGTGGGTTCACGGGGCACGCGAACGGAATCATATTTACACCGACCTTATCTAGGACGCATTGTGGCGAACAAAACCTTTTGTATTTCCTCAAAACGACGGGCATAATTCCACAAGCTGACACCATCGTGAATAACACTTCGCAACGGCTATCGATGAAGAGAGAATCTCCAACCAGGAGGTACTTCCAAAGGATTTAAGGAGTTCAAAATGCACACCCCAACATCTTCCTCCCCAAGGGGATTTGCATCAATACAGTCCGTAGGATTTGAGTTCCTACAAACACCATCGGCCACGGGGACGCCACATCCATTGACTAGGACAACATCAAGATCAATCCACTGTTCCCACGAATAACCCTCACATGGTGGTATGAAATCATCCTCTGCATTTGCGACATCAATTGTAGTTTCCTGTTCCATGACACCTTCAAATTTGCTACCATAGCTTGACGCTTCCGAAGAGAACTCAAATGCACTATCATCGACGTTGGAATCCATGGCCACTACAAGTGATCCAAATGAAGAGTATGTCAAAATATCCCATTCAATAAATGTCATAGATAGTCCTAATAACACTATATTCGTTAAATTGAGACTTTTTGGGCATTTTGAGACATTCACATAAATAAGGACAAGGATAAATGGAACACATATTGGAGAAAGTTGTAAGATGCGAACACTTTGAAGCGGGTGTTTAGACCAAGAACCCCATTAATATCTCATATTCGTGATTGTTTAGGGTGAGCAATCCAAACCTTAGGCCACGTTGAATGGGAAATCTTAAAACATTCATATTATCACACACAAAATATGAGAGCTTGTATGAATATGGTTTAGGCAGGGCAATCCAAACCATAGATCATATTGAAGGGGAGATATGTCAAGCAATATAATATAACATACAAAATATTCCAAACTCATATTTGTGATGGTTTAGGTAGGGCAATGCAAACCTTAGACCATATTGAAGGGGAAATCATGTGACAATTATATTATTGCAAAAAAAACATACAAAGTATGGCATGTAAAATGCATAGCATGCTAACACCACACATCCATTGGATAGTGCAACCCAAAATCATATTGCCTATGGCCCAAAACCCTACGCCTACTATGGCCTATCTAGCCTCGGAGATTGCCTCTTTTTCTTTTGCCTCTTTTTCTTTTGCTGCGGCTTCTTTTGCTCGCATTGCTTCAACATTCCTGAAAATCTCCGCCCCGCGACTATAGCCATTCTTGGGGTGACCGCCATCAATAACTAATTTTGGATTCCGTCGGCCGCCCGAATTATACGACGAAGAATTCGAATACGATGAAGTGGATTGTCTTGCATTTCTGGTCATGGAGTAGAAACGCTCCAACTCGACGGACGTACTAGCTCGCATAGGTTTACGGGTGGGACCAACCTGCAACGCGTGAATGCAAGAACACACGTGTTAGTTTAGGGAGGAAGACCCAAACGTGTGAAACGTTCATTTTTTAAGTGCGGGATGATTGTAATGCGCGGTTAACCAAGTTTTTTTTTTGGGGGGGGGGTTCACCTTGTCACCGGGGGCATTCCCGTCGGAGTTGGCGAGGAGGGGCAATGCGTCCCGCAAAGGAATAGGAAGGGTGCCACTCTTCGTAGGCCGAGCGTCCATCCGCAGCCGCCGTTGAGGTGTACTACTGCCGCCGGGCCGAGAGGGGGACGTCCGGACGCATTTGCGATTTATGCCCTTGAGCGGCGACGGGGACGGAGAATGCCGGAAGATTTGCTTGGGTGGGGGGCTATCGACGACGCAGGCGTCAAGAGGCTCCTTGGAGTAGTCGATGGTGGACGCGGCATCGTAGACGGTCTCGTAGAAGAAGCTCCCTAAGTTTGATTCGCTAACGATCTCAATCGAGGGCTCCAAACGCTGATGGCAAAATTAAAACAAACAAAACCCAAGGGGAGGGGGGGGAGGGGGGGGAGGGGGGAGCATGTGAAAATCGATATACATTTGAGGCATAATATATCACACAAATGGCACACCATATACTATCTCAAATGAGTTTATTATATTTCGCGTGAGCGTACAACTCTCTGTACATATAGTCCTTCGGATCCATGTATCTTTCGCCTATCGGATTACAACTAAGGAACCGGGGCACGGGTAGTCCGCTCCCCACGAGCGTTTGAAGGTACTTAAGTAGGTCTAACAAAAAGCGGTCTCGGACCTTCTCGACCGTCCACGTAGGGCAAACTATGAAGTTGGAGGTCGGGTTCAAAATGTTTTTGGAAGCGCTGTCGTCCACCATCAACGTGTTGTCACGGGTGGGGCGAACGTCGTAGGGATAGCCAACCATAGTTGGACGCTGGTCCCATACGACTGGCTTCAAGACCTTAAGAAATTGGTTTACGGCGGGGTTGTTGGGCTTCTTCACAACCCTGCCCTCGGGGGTGTATAATGTTTTACAAGAATCTTGTCCTAGGACCAAGCACGGGGGTTGGAGTCCCTTGAAGATGAACTCCACGATGGCCTGGGTGTTCTCGGACTTCATGGAGCTCCAAACAATCACCCACCATTTGGATAGGGCGACCTGTAGGAAGCGCCGAAGCCACGGGCGGAGGTACACTAGCTTGCTTTTGATGTACGCGGGGGGTCCATCGTAGTTCCCATCCTCGGGCTTGCAGAAAGGCACCGTGGGGACCCTGGGACAGTGCACGCACTGGACGAGGACCCCGTTGAGGTCTAGCACCAGGAACCGTGTCTTGGGCGGCGGAGACGGGGAGGGCAAAATCGAGGGGACCACCACGCTGTCCTCCACACTCCTCGGGGAGGACCGGTGGGGAGCCACCACGCTATGCTCCGATCCCTGCGGCGACGAGCGAGAGAAGGTGGCGATGACTATGTTATGCTATGTCCATCTCAAGCAGAACGGAAATTTTGTGCAAACACAAGAAGAATTGGACCATTGGTGGCAACAAAAACATACAAGGGGAACAACATACATTGGGACATGGATGCAAACATATGGGCGCCAAAAATAATAATTTAATTGTTACAAATCTCTATGTACAATTTTATGGGGGGGGGGGGCGCAGTGAACGAGGGCATTCACACTATCCTAATTGTACATCTACAAAATTGGTTGCGCGCCGCCAAGGTTGAGCGTAGTCGAGTGAGGCGAGACGAAGGGGATCGCGGGGGGAGCACGTTGTTGGGTGCGGCGGGGGGGGGGTGTAGTTCCTCATAGCTAGGGGAGACACGACCACGCCAACAAGACAATGACCAAGGAAGTTTGGGTCGGTCGACCCAAACTGGGAGGGCTCAGTGTGTTACCTCGCCCTGGTCATGTCTCGACGATGTGGATGCCTCCACCGTCCCCGGTGCCCCACCTCTCTCGCCACCGCCTTCTCCGCCTACGTCAGGGACCTTGTCCTGCAAAGGTTGAGCATCAGGCCCTTGTCCTAAACCAATCTCCGCATATGCATCATGCATGGGTTCATCGATTTGGTTAGGAGTAGAGGTATCACCAGGCCCTTGGAGGCCTTCAACATCTAACATGGTTGTGTCTCTTTGAGACACAAGTTCGTCAAGGGAGGACTGAGCTGCTTTGGGGTTTGGGTCGCCCGACCCAAACTATCCTGCATCGGGGGAGGCGCCTTGGGGCACTACAGTCGAGGGTGGGTTTGGGTCGGTCGACCCAAACATCCTGGGATCGTCCGCCTGGTGAGGGGGCGCCATCACTATGGGGGGCCGTAGTGGTGGAAGGCCCAACGGGGAGGAGGCTCCAGATACGCGCCAGATGTTGGGATCGTCCACTTGTTGGACCGGCGCGTACGGAACATGGGGCGGCCGCATCATGTATTGGAAGCTAAATGACCCTTGCGACACTGGGTGCTGAGGGATGCTCTGCGCTGGGAAACCGGGGGGCAAGTGCGGAAACGAGCTGGACGGAGCCACCACCAATCCTTGCGCCCACATCCCTTGTATGACTTGCGATATCAAGTCGGCGCTGGATGGAGGTTGGGCCATCGCCCTTAGTCTTTCTTGTTCCAAGAGGAGAGCCCTCAGCTCTGCGACCTCGTTCCGCATGGAGGGTTCTTCCGCGGCAGCCCTTTGCAGGCGGACACGCTGCTCCTCGTCTCTACGCATCTTCTCGTTGGCTTCCTCCACAGTGAGGACCTCGGGTTTCACCCTAACCATGCCTGCGAACGCTATCGGTGAGGGGGGATCCGATCTGAGCTGTTTGGCGAGCTCAATGTCGTCGTCGTCCTCGCTGCTAATGGCAATGGTCTCCTCCAATGCGTAATCGCCATAGAGCTTCTTTCCCTTTAACTTCCTCCTCTCCCAGAACGTGGCAGTCGCGTCCCTGGAGTACATGTCCCTCGCATCGTCCACCGTAAGGACGGGCATCATCTTATTCTGCGGGGTTGCCACACGCATAGCCTTCTTCCTCTGAGGGGCTTCAAATTCTTGCATGAATCCCGTTGCCCCTTCCTCCACATCCCCCTCCTTTTCCTCCTTTCCGTGTTCTTCTTCCTCCTCCTCCTTTTCCAGCTCTCCACCTCCTGTACGGGACGGATTGCCCGGATGCAACCCGACTAGAGGTTCGGGTAATTGGGTTGTTGCCCTCATCGCAATTTCTTCCGGGTTGATCCGCCTCGCCCTATCAAGAGGGTTCTCACCCCCCTCAACAACCTCGTCCACGTAGCTTCCCGGGATCCAATCGAGGATATCCATCTTCTTTGCCAGCGATTTCTGCGTCCTGTAAAATTGCAGATCGCCATCCTCTATGTACGAGTAGATGTTCAACCCCAACATCTACACAATCCAAGTTATATAGAAATTAGAATTTGCAAGACAAAAAACAAGACCAAAAACAATATCTAGTTTGGGTCGACCGACCCAAACCAAGAGGGGCCTAGTTTGGGTCGACCGACCCAAACCAAGAGGGGCCTAGTTTGGGTCGACCGACCCAAACCAAGAAAGAGCCTAGTTTGGTCGAACGACCAAAGCTGCGCAAGAGCTAAAGAATGTAACTTACCATGGCAGCATAGACGGGTTTCGAGCCCCCGAACACATTGAAGATACAGTCCCCTCTCCTAGTCAGGGTCCTCAGCATCCGCATGTAGAATTCCATCCGCAGTTCATCTGCAGGATAGTTTGCGTATTTGGCCTCGTCGTATAGGCATTTGCTGGCACCTAACCCATCTGGAACTTGGAAGAGCTTGTCCATCCGGGATATAGGGTGGTTCGGCACCTTCAACAACTCCGCTTTGTACACGAAGTACAAACACAGGACGTTGACGACCTTGGTCTTCTTGTCCTTCAACGACGTGTAGGCCCCCTCCGCCGGTGCGGCGATGTAGTGAGACTTGGAGACTGCATACTCCGGCTGCAATTTCCGGACAAGGTCGTACACCTGCTCCGCCCTCCTATCCTCGACTATCCATAGCCAGACATCAACCTCCCTGAACTTAGGACTCGCATAATCGACGAACTTAGATAGGAAGGGGTCGTAAAACAGTGTGCTCATCGTACCCTCAAATGAGCTTCCAGGAATGTTCCTGAAATCTATCATTCCGAATGGAAAACGCCCCCCTGCTTTCGTCCTTATGGCCATTCTGGCGTCCTGACCTGGCCAGCCCTGAATTTTCAAAGGCTCGAAGGTGACAAGGTTGAAGTAAGCGTCCCCTTCAAACTGGACAATCTTCTTCTCCTTGATGAAGTTCGAGAACGCACGCGCTGTGTGATCCGGAAAAGCCCGGTTCTTCCCACCCTTCACCATCTTGGCCCGCAAGAAGTCGTCCCCCGCTTCCCTTATTAGAGCCGCCATGGAGGCACTGGTGAACTTATATTCAGCTTTGAATGCTCTCCAGTTAGCCTCATGAACCTCACCGTCCACGACAATATTCCTCTCCGGCACCAATTTATGCAGCTCTTGCACTATAGTTGTCTTCTTTTTCCTATTCTCCGTCCATTCCTTCATGGTGTAGCATGAAGGGACGAAGGATTTGGGCTTTAAGAAGACAATCTTCGGGTGCACCCAACACCTTTTCGCTGTGGGCGTGAAATGCAGGATGTGCGCCGCCGCCTTCTCCATCTCCGTCTCGGAAAGGCCTTGAAGAGTTCTAAAGAACTCTCTCACGAGAGGCTTCATTTGTTTGAAGCGCGTGGTTTGGTTGAAGAAAATTCCTGTGTCCGGGTCGATGAGCTCACCCGTCTCATGCTTCTCAAATACACTCTTCCACTTCATCCAAACGGAGTCGGATGCTGTGATTAAATAAATCTCCCCTCTAAGCTCGTTGTATTTCTTCTGTTTGTGACTAGCATTATCAATGGAGGAGAATTTATTTATCATTTGGTATTTGAAGTCCTGGATGTGATCAAAACAATCATTTGAATGCATGTTAGATATGTACATGTGATTTCCAAAACATATCATGACCAGTATCTGCACCAAGAATTTGGGTCGATTGACCCAAACTAAAAAAACATGACTGCAACAAGACTTTGGGTCGAGCGACCCAAAGTACACAAATAAAGCTGCAAAAGGAGTTTGGGTCGATCGACCCAAACAATACTCACCTCCCACTTGGGATTCTTGTCCTTCGCATTCTCCCTCTCCTTGGGAAGCCTACCATAGAACTCCCACACCTCCCGCGAGGCCATGATATTCCTTATCCAGGAAGCTTGGTAGGCACTTTTCTTATTGCCCATGTTAAAGTAACGGGAGATGTCGCTCAGTCGGGTCTCATCGTCAGACCACACCACCAGTGCCTTCCACACCATCAACTTCTCCTTCTGATGGTTGGGATCGTCCCACTCAGTCATCAGTTGGATTTTCTTGGAAGCCTTAACGCTGTGTTGGCCGTCTATGAGCCAAAAATCGCCTTTCTGAATTGTCGCCCACATTTCAGGGGTAGACATTTTCTTCAGTCCCTGGGGCATCACTACAATGGTTTGCCTGTCGTCTTTGAATTGTTCGCTAACGATCTGCGCGATTATCCAATCGATGTAGGCGTCTTCTTTTGCCCGGACACATTTTTCTGGTGGCACGAGATGATACTAACTGATGTTCACGTCGAATTTGAAATCCCTGCCCATGAAAAAGCACTGGGAGCACTTGGTCGTGAAATTGTTCACGATTTTTTGGATCTCCCCTGCATCCACTTCCTGCCCTGGCTTCGGCATGCGCAATTCGGGAGAGATTGGCTCGTTAGTCATCACACATGACTCTCTCGCCGTCTTGGAGGGAGTTGTTTGGCGGCTGCCAGAAGGCGTAGGAATCTCGCTAACCGCCGGTGTCTCCGATGGAGTGGTTCGTCTTGAGCTAGCCGGGACTGGTTGCGGCATCCTCACCGATTGAGGCCTTGACGACCCTGCACCTTCCTCAGTGGGTACCTTCCGCCTGACGGGTTGCTGAGACTTCGTTTTGCTCTGCAGGGCTTTGTTGAGCACGCTGATTGCATGCTTTAGTTTCGTAAACCGGCTCGAGACCTTTGTGTTCGATGTACTGGCATCGATGAAAATTGTCTCGGGTTTGATTACGTCAGGTTCGACACATGACTCCCTTGCATATGTAGCGTCAAATGGTTCGACGAACTGGTGCAGAAACATATGAGCATTCTTGTCGCGCACCTCTCCATGAGGAGTGTCCGAAACACCATGGGCACAAGGGGGACCCCGGAGTGACACCCGGGACTTGTGGCGCCGTTGGTGAGAGGGCCCAAGTGATCCTAGTGTGGGTGAGGGCCCCGGGCGTTGGGAACGCCTCCCACCCACGAAGACTAGGAGGCACAAGGGTAAGGCCATGAGCTATGCGTAGCTCATGGCGTGGTGATTCTAGAAAGCTCAAGAACACCTCAATCGGAGGTGTGAGCTAGGAGTTATGGCCATTTGAGTGGGGCGCTGTCCTGGGACAGCGCCCTGGTACAGCAGTGCCTGGGAGTGATTCCCGGGACTGCCAAGGTTCAAACAGGCATAACTTCCTCAATACTTGCCCGAATGGGGCAAGTGAGGAGTCCATCGGCATCTACGTGAAGCGTAGATGAGGATGGAGTGGTTGGTTGTTCTGATCAGACATCATACAAGGAAGTTATGATGGTCTGAAGCTGGGGGGGGGGGGGGGGGGTTATAGGCCCAGCAGCTAAGGGAAAATGTCCACTTCGCCCCAACTCTTGGTAGAGAGACAAGAGGTTGGTTGGCGGTGGGGTAGGGGCTCCGTGTAGAGTCCTAGAGGCTTATATGGGTGAGGTGGTGTGGCCTCACCCACCCGAGGCCGAACGGCAAGGCCTCCATGGGCATTGGCCCATTGTGAGGCCATAGTTGCCTAGTATGGTTCGGGTTGTTGTAGTGTTGCTCCGGCAACGCGATGATCAACATAGGATTGGACTTCCATGGATGGAAGTCCACATTGGGGAAATGGGTTACCGATTAAGGGGTGAGTCCCGAAAGCAAAGTAGGAGGGTTGGTTCCCTCCTATGAACTATTGGTCCGGGGTTAGAGGAGCTAACCATTAGCATGGCGGTATGCGAAGGGTTAGGCACTCGTAACCTTTGCTAGAATTGAAAATTGGCAAGATGGTCAAGGGGGGCTAGCAAGGGTTGCGACAATTCTGCACAGCGTTGTTCTCAAGGATGACGTCTGCGTAGTCTCCAAAAGACTGGACCGACGCCACCTCCCATCCCGTAAGAGTCGCCCAGGTATGTTTTTCCACGGTCCCTACTTTGACAACGAATATCATTTTGTAAAGGGAGGTTTTTACTACTTGAATTGACCAGGTGAGGACAAGCCCGTCCTTAGGGACATATGAGTCATCCTGAGGTGTTTCGTGCTCCTGCCATAACACGTCTGGCGCAAGCATGAACCACCTTTCTCCTGTTCTTTTCTTTGGGGCCATCTGCAAAGAAAGAAGCAAGGATGTTAGTTTCGGTCGTTCGACCCAAACTTCTTCACAATAGATTAGATGTCACGTGATGGAAGGGAAATGTAATGCATCAACGCATTTATTTTTGGATTGTGTCTTGCTATTTTAGAACTTCATTTATATGTTTATATGGTATTTCGTTATCTTGGGTGGATTTGCGTTTTATATTGTCATCAAGGATTTCTTGATAAGTTTATATTGTAGAGGTTGCGTTTGGGTCGACCGACCCAAACAGCAGGTTGTGGTTTGGGTCGAGCGACCCAAACTAGAGGCTGTGTTTGGGTCGATCGACCCAAACTATAGGCTTTGTTTGGGTCGATCGACCCAAACTATAGGCTGTGTTTGGATCGATCGACCCAAACTATAGGTTGTGTTTGGGTCGTCTCCCCAAACTGTTCTATTTTAATATAGTTTTTTGAACTTGGCATATAGCATATACAGTGCTTATGCGTTGTGTATGCTACAACAACATGAATTAGCAAACACATGTTTGATTTAATAACATAGAATACCTTTCAGGGTTGTTGTTGCAGCAGGGATGGAGTGAATCTGGTGTTCTTCTTCCAATAACACACAAACTACAGAATGCAACTCACACACACTCTGAAATTTCTAAGCATCTACTAAATATTTCAAACGGTTCTTTAGTCTCTCAACACAGATCAAAAGCCTATGTCTTTCAACAAGCTTTTGAATCTCTCAAACAACAACTGAAACTCTCAAAACAAGAACTGAATCTCTCAAAAAACAAGTGACCCTTTCAAATGACTTTTCGATCTCTCAAACACCTCCTCATTATCTTTGAAGAACTCCTAAAGCTCACGAGCACTCCAGAAACATAATAACTCCAAAACCCGCAAAAAATTACACATGTGATACAAATCTACAATCACATGCACTTCGAAACACAAACTAAAGCTCTCACAGAATGTTCTAAAACACTTCACGACTCCTCTACGAACTCCCTTCACCTTCACGCCCTGAAACCCTCCTCCGTAGGTTTCTGTTCTATTCTAAACTCCTCCTAACTTCTAAGATTGCAGAAGTTCTACTGTGAATAGAGCAAGAGAAAGCAGGGAAATAGACGAAGTAGAGAGAAAGAGAAAGCAGGGAAATAGCTAAAGAGAGCCTGAATCGCCTCGGCGCTTCGTGAAAGCGGCGCTTCAAGAGAGGCGGCGCTTCCAAACGAGGCGCGGAGCGAGTGCTTGGCGAGGAGAGAGAGAGAAAGAATGAAAAAAAGTGACGGTTGGGGTTTTGTTTGCCTCGGGAATTGGCGCCCAACCGCACGAATAGGGTGCCCACAAGATTAGGGCACCAACGGAAATAGGGTTACGCGGGACCCAAAATCCTAAAGCCTAACTCAAACCCCTTAGCGGGGATTAATTTTTTAACGACACTTTGGAGTACCCTAAGGTTCCACATCAACTGCGGTAATCTACAAAACTAACCATTTATATAACTAATGGATTTTAACAACGCAACTTTATGCTAAAACTAAGACTCAACCCCTACTTACATGACACCATAACCTTAATTTTCCAAACAAGTTGAAATCATTGGTTTATCTTTTGTTTGAGCACGTTAGGAAAATAATGCAATTGCGTGACATTGAACGATGTAATCATTGACATTTAGACTTTACCAATGATGCCAACAACTCACATAATATTCCATGAATAAAAAAGATAACCCCCACCCCCCAACATGAAATTCCAAAATTTAGAAGACTTGAATGTGGAGCCTAAATGAATACCTTCCCAAAGTGCATTTTGTCAGGGTTTTGAATTGCATGATCCTTATTTCAACATGCTAACATGCTCAAGTTTTTAGTAAATCCCATAGATATTCACTATGATGCATGACATAGTCGCCAATAAACCGTGGATCATGATATATTTACTTGGGATGTGATATAAAAGTAAATTGGAGAAGCACAACATCGTATGAAGCCATGAAATCAATCATGTTCTTATTCAATGTTCCCTCCACGTATATTAGATAATGGCGCAAGATAAAGTAGATGTTGTTTGTATATGGAGGCAATACTGAACAACTAGGAGATTTGGTGTTTAGGGTTTAGGGTTTAGGGTTTAGGAGTTAGGGTTATAACATATTAATCTATCCAATATTAACGTATAACATTGTCTTAATGGTGAGAAGAGTCTTATAGGAAGGTTATAGTAAAGACAATCTTGATTACATTAATATGTTATTTGGGACGTTTAAACGTGATATACTGATTGGTCTTGTGTTTAGGAAAAAAAACATTTTATGTTGTGGATGTTATTAGGGTTAAGGGGCCGGACTTTGGATATTTGTCTCACTTTGATGAATCACATAGTCGCCAATATACATGGTATTTAATATTTGGAATGTAATATAAGACTAAATCGGATAAATACAACATCAAATTCATGTTGTTATTCAATGTTCCCTCCGCATATATTAGATAATGGCGCAAGATGTAATAGATGTTGTTTGTATATGAAGAAGAGTCTAATAGGAAGGTTACAGTAACTGCAATGTTATTTGGGATGTTTAAACATGATATTATACTAAATATTGGTCTTGTGTTTATTCAATACAGATTTCATGTTGTGGATGTCATAAGGGGTTAGGGTACAACTTTGGATGTTTTCCTCACACACATTAGTAAACTTGAAGTGAACTTGAGGATGATTCAAATATCATTGAAAGATTGAACTAAAAAGCAACATTGGTGGTTTGTATCCCCTTAACGACGTCCGCATATGTTCGTCATTGCCACACTTGCATGCGAGAGATAGAGCAATGTTGTATGCAATCATTACAAATGACATAACATGTTCTTTAAAAGCTTTTGTCACTGGCATTGCTGCAAATTGAAATTTGGAACAATAAATCAACTTTGTCATGACATCATTTGTTTTCAATATTAATAATTCCTCATGCGAGGATCTTAATAACTACACTTTAACTATTGTAGTTTTTGTGACTCTTACCATAAGGCGTTACACAATGTTTAGACTTCATTTGTCTACATATTGGTTAAAATATACCATAATGTTTGAGTTCAAATATAGAAATATAATGATTTAATATGTATATGATGCATTAGAGTGATATTGTAGAAGTCTTTATTCTAAATCACTTATCACAAACATTTTCCCTCATGACACTTGAAAAACATTATGTGGCCGCCACCCTTTTCCCAATGGTGCATGTCATATCCGTCATTGCCACAATTGCATGCGAGAGAATAGAGCAATGTTTTAGGGTTTAGGGTTTAGGGTTTAGGGGAGACAAATAAATAATTTTATTCATCATGACAATGGCCTCAAGCCTTCGAAACTCTCTCATAATTGCAGCCTCCAAATGGCCCTAACCCCACCTAAATAGGTTTACACATGAAAACATTGAATGGAGTTGTGTTTTGGTCTACATATTGGTTAAAGTATACCGTCATGACACTTGAAAAAATCAATGTGGCCGCCACTGTTCCTCCCAATGGCGTGTGTCATATCCACCCAAAACAAAATAAATAGATTAAATATCATAGACTAAGTCATATGACGGCTGGGGTATCAGAGGGGCATTGATAGATGCGCATTTTCTACTATAAACAGAAAACGGGGAATTATATCAGGAGGTTTGAAATAACCTCTGCAGGAGAACAAGGCGGGAAAGGCATCCAATGAGGAAGTCGGAGAAACGGAGGTGGATAGTATAAAGGGACGCACCCTCCAAAAGTCTGTCCTTTTTTGCTCTTCTCCCACTCTTGAATTCGTTGAGAGAACTCTTAGTCGGAGCTATACTTCAAGGTTCGTGCATGCTGCCGTTCATTAGCACTTATCCACAGCATGCAAGTTCATGAGCACCTATCCACAGCATGGAAGCCCACCGGGAACTTTGCAATGATCTCAAAATCATATGGGATTTCGGATTATCCACCGCATTATCCGCCGGATTTTGCGGGTTCTAGTGTGACTCTTATAAGGTTTGGGTCGGCCGACCCAAACCCCTCCGCTAGTGTGGGCGGGTTTCAGCGTGACCCTGATCAGGTTTGGGTCGGTCGACCCAAACCCCTGGACCAGTGTGGGCGGGCTTGACCAAAACCCCTCGACCCCTTGACATAGAATGTTTGGGTCGACCGACCCAAACCCCAACCCCAGCTTGGGCGGCTGGAGGTTGACCATGAGAAGGTTTGGGTCGGTCGACCCAAACCCCTGGACCAGTGTGGGCGGGCTTGAGCAAAACCCCTCGACCCCTTGACATAGAATGTTTGGGTCGACCGACCCAAACCCCAACCCCAGCTTGGGCGGCTGGAGGTTGACCATGAGAGGTCGACCCAAACCCCCTCCCAAAATTGTTTTTGGAACTTGCGCAAAGTATTGGGAGTTCACATTGTAGTTGTGTTGCAAATGTCTTTATCCTCGGTGTCCCCATTTATCATGATGTCTTGCATTTTTCGATATTTGATTCTTTTGAACCTTTACATGGTGTGCATGTTTGTTGAGGTTTCATGTGCATGTGTGTAGGCGAAATGGAGGGAGTTGATGGAAGAGGGGATGCCTTCTCTGAAGACATGGGCAACTTCCATTCTTCTTCTGGGGATGACCTAGACATTGTCGGGGAGGATAATTTTGGTGACAGTGCAGATGAAGGTCATTTGGGGAGTCCTTCGCCATCTGCCCCTTCTTGCCCCACTGTGGAATGTGTTGGGCTTTCACGAGCTTCATGGGTGAATTTGGATGTGGTACTTGTTAATGACAATGAAGTTGCTGTGGCGGAGGGTATTTGTCGTAACACACATCCACAAGATTGCATTGATGAAAACCCCCTTGTGTCGCGCACCTCTCCATGAGGAGTGTCCGAAACACCATGGGCACAAGGGGGACCCCGGAGTGACACCCGGGACTTGTGGCGCCGTTGGTGAGAGGGCCCAAGTGATCCTAGTGTGGGTGAGGGCCCCGGGCGTTGGGAACGCCTCCCACCCACGAAGATTAGGAGGCACAAGGGTAAGGCCATGAGTTATGCGTAGCTCATGGCGTGGTGATTCTAGAAAGCTCAAGAACACCTCAATCGGAGGTGTGAGCTAGGAGTTATGGCCATTTGAGTGGGGCGCTGTCCCGGGACAGCGCCCTGGTACAGCAGTGCCTGGGAGTGATTCCCGGGACTGCCAAGCTTCAAACAGGCATAACTTCCTCAAGACTTGCTCAAATGGAGCAAGTGAGGAGTCCATTGGCATCTACGTGAAGCGTAGATGAAGATGGAGTGGTTGGTTGTTATGATCAGACATCATACAAGGAAGTTATGATGGTCTGAAGCTGCTGGGGGGGTTCTAGGCCCAGCAGCTAAAGGAAAATGTCCACTTGGCCCCAACTCTTGGTAGAGAGACAAGAGGTTGGTTGACGGTGGGGTAGGGGCCCCGCGTGAAGTCCTAGAGGCTTATATGGGTGAGGTGGTGTGGCCTCACCCACCCGAGGCCGAACGGCACGGCCTCCATGGGCTTTGGCCCATTGTGAGGCCATAGTTGCCTAGAATGGTTCGGGTTGTTGTAGTGTTGCTCCGGCAATGCGATGATCAACATAAGATGGGACTTCCATGGATGGAAGTCCACATCGAAGAAATGGGTTACCGATTAAGGGGTGAGTCCCGAAAGCAAAGTAGGAGGGTTGGTTCCCCTCCTTTGAATTATATGGTCCGGGGTAAGAGGAGCTAACCATTAGCATGGCGGTATGCGAAGGGTTAGCGCTCGTAACCTTTGCTAGAAAGGAAAATTGGCAAGATTGCTAAGGGGGCTAGCAAGGGTTGCGACACCTTGGCACCGACGACGTTGGAGTTGTTATATTGGAATCACTCGTACATTCCGAAGTGAATCCAACTCATAGGTTCTCGTTGCGAAGGTGGCCGTTGAGAAATGTGACAATTGATGGGGTTAATTTGCATGAGCATAAGCGACGACACATCCAAATCCAACAGGAGCTCCAAGCAAACATTCGGCCACGCAAAGGCCTACGGAAGTACGATACATTGGCACGTCCTACTCCGTCTGCAAATGAGTGTAAACGTCAAAGGTTGCTCTGTGAGGAGTCTATTAGAGAAGTTGCCACAAAGGATTGTTGTGTACATCGTTGTTGCCAATTGTTCCCAAGGGATAAATTGAAGGCCATCCGCGAGGGAATGTGGCTTGGAGATTTCCGTCTAAGATCCACCAAAAAGCTTGATGTCCATAGGGCGATACATGTGAACGGAGTGGATCGCAAGGTCATCACCCTTGAGAGCATAGACGTGTGTTGTACGGCATGGTACACCATTCACGGTGTGTCGAAAGCGGAATTTTATAGACAAGCCGCGTATGCCAAGGAAGGACGCTGGTCCCGTCACCATGGGAATACGGGCTTAAAGAAACCAAGGGAAGCAACGAGACAAGCAACAACCACTCTGGCAACCATTATTGTCCCCCTTGCCAATGCAATGTCGCACAAAACACGCACACTCTCAACCGGTGAAAAGGTTGTGGAGAAGGTTCTTCCTACAGGCACGAAATGGAAAGACATATTGTTGGACGTAAACGCAGTTGGCGAGAAGGCCGGGTTGGACCCAATTTCGTTGTCGAAACTAAGTGCTATCAAAAAATTGAACTTTAGCGAATACATTACAAAAAGACGAGGCGACAAATTTGCCCGTTGTTCCAAATGCGAGAAGTTGAAACGCCTTCGAGATGCACACACGATGGGGACAGAGTCCTATGCCGCACATCAAATGAACTATTTCAAGCATGTGAACATGCAAGAGGCACACCGTAATGATTACTACACAAATAGAGCTTTGTCCATCTCCAGGCCTTTGGAGGTCCTTACAATTATCCATGACAAAATGGACCATGCCAAAACAGCCTCACCATGTTTTGCAAATCGAATCAAAGCCACGGACGGCCTTTTTAAGCTTCTTGTTTCGGTTACAGGTGATTTGGATAACAATTGCATTGCGTTACCTCAACACAAATTTGTGCTTTTAGGTTTGTATTTGGGGCCATAGATGTACACCATGTGAATTTTTTGGTGTTATAGTTGAATATTAAACCATTGGGTTGGCTTTGCAGGAATGATTGCACATGGACATGACGATGTCAAGTATGCTCATTATGCTCTTGATTTGTATCCGGCGGATTCAAACCACACGATAGGGTCATTTGCAAAGCTTTTACGTGATTTGGAGAAACCGCCGTCCTATTCATCAAGATTGTTATTTGAAAACTCGGGATCAACACCTCTATATGAAGCGGTCTTGGATGGAAGAGATGTATGCGTGCACTCCTTGCCGGAGCCACCAAGTGAAGATGTGATTGCCAAGAATTTGTCCCCAACTCTGCGTGTCCAATTGGACAATTGTGCGAAGGACAATAAAAGTAGATATGTTTTTGCATATTGGTCGTTGTTGGTTGCGAAAGGCATTTTCAAGGAGGTTTTTGTGTCCTTTCTATTGGTAGGCCACACGCACGACGATATCGATGCATCTTTTGGGCGGTGGAGCATGAAGTTGCGCGAGGAGGATTTTCCAACAATCCCATTGTTGATGAAGTCGTACATGGATTTGGAGAACATTCCCGTCATCCCCCATATGATCGAGGAGGTTCCCGACTTCAAGGCATTTATAGAACCGTATATTCGAAGCGGAGCTCACCAATTGATCGGACATACGAAGGCACAACAATTTCGGTTCTACGTGCGTGACGATGGTGTCCCCGCCATGCAATACAAGTTGTTGTGCACGTCACAAGACTGGAGCCCGCCGGAGGGTCTCTTTGTATGGCGTGTTGATGGGGAGGGAAGGACGATGTTGCCTGACGGAGAGCCTAAGCCTTGCAAACCAATACCCATGAAGAATTTGGAGGACATTTGTAAAGGCATATCAGGCTTCATACAATATTGGGAGAGTTTGAGGGTAGTGGATGTTGGTGGATCGTGTTGGCTTCGTTACGGAAGTTGGATACAATATTGGACACGTGTTCGTGGCGCTTTGGCAAACCTTCATCAAGATACACCCCTTACTTTAAGGCATGGGTTTTGGCCACAAACACGTGTCAATGTACAAGCTTCGGAGGCTAGTCTTTTGGGAAATGGAGAGGTTCGAGAGGAGTTTGATGTGGACGACCATTACGTGGGGCCTGCTAGTAGTCGTCCGCCACCATCTTTCCGCATTGCAGTGGATTGTCATGAAGGTTATATGCTCATTTTGCGTCCTGGAGACGAGATATATGCAAAGCCAATGTGGGTGGCAAGAGCTTTGTCCAAACCCAATTTTGTAACTTTCAGCCCTCATTTTCGACAAATACAAGTGGAGTACTACCGACCGACGGCAAGGAATGAAGATGTGATTCGGCATTATACAGGCTGGGATACAAACCCTAACTTTCGGTGGAAGGTGGATTCTGAGCACGGTCCATCTTGGGTAGATACAGATTCCATATTCATAGCATGGAAACCACGGAAAAATCATAGTGGATCAGTGTCCATCCCTCAAAAGTACATAACTTTTGCAAAAGACAACCTTGCTCGGATCGCAGAAAAAACAACCCACGTTGAATGAGAAGTTGGTAGGATTGTGTTAGCATGATTATAGGAGCAACTGTAATTCGATGAATATATATTACTCATATGTGTGCTCCTCAAACTTGGGGCAAAGTTTGGGTAGAACTTGCGAATGCTATATTGTTTGGGGTTGGTTGAATATCCATTTACTATATTTCAATACAATTGTGAAGTTCATTTTTTTATTAAGTTTGGGACTAAATTTTCCATTGAAGAAATATGCATTTATTACATGCACTTTGTATGTTGCAATGTCTATATTTTATTGACCATGCTAATAATAGAAATCATTTTATATGTTTTTTGGGTGAAACTAGTTTGGAGTGCTCTACCCAAAGTGTTTTTGTTGATGAAGTTGGTGTTGAGTGCTCTACCATATGTGCTTATGTCCACACATAATAGATTTGGGATATTAGAACATATAATATATTTGAGATTGTTCTCAATATAATTTCGGAACACGGAATGTTGTTTGATCCATATATTAATTTGAGACTAGAGAAAGTCTCAATTTAACGAATATAGTGTTTAATGCTTGTTGCCAATAAAACATAATGTGAACAATAGTGGATTTCATGGCCTGGAAACAAAGACACATTCGTATACCTCCATGTAACAACATTATTAGTGCAAGCACACGCGCATACAAATACCTTTATTTGTTCATAGTTGGCGGAAAGGTCCAGACAACAAAAAATATGACATGTTTATGGACGCGCACCCGTAAATCTCTTCGTGCTTAAAGAGGTCAGTATCATGCGCAAATGTTTTCGCAAACTATACAACACAGGTATACGGACGCGCGTCCGCAAACATTCCAATGTCAAAAGTCAGTGGTGTCCAAGACACACAGAGGTTTGGGGAACTAAGATGTCCAGGTGCCACAGACATGTATACCCAGGCCTGACGACTATGAATTTGAAGAGGTTAACATACGCGCTTCCTACTGTGTTTTATCAATGTCAAAATATTATACTATGACACATAGGGTGATGTAAGTTTAGGGTTTAGGGATCTTATACCTCCATTGACCGTACAGTCTCAATGTAATATTCTACATGGCATATGGTCGAAATTATGGCACCAGAGGTTTGCAGGTTTACGGACGCGCGTCCGTAAACCTCTCTGGACCTCATTACTAGCACGTCCATAAACGATCAAGGAAAGAAAGGATCAATGCGCCCGGAGATTTAAGGTTTATGGACGCGCGTCCGTAAATTTTCAGGACAATACAGTCACGTTGGCAGACTCACATAGCAAGTGGTCATGATGTCAGTTCAGGTGCAATGCCGAACTATGGTTCCAGAAGGTACGTAGGTTTACGGACGCGCGTCCGTAAACCTCATTGTACATGAGTAATACCTCAAGTACAATTCTCAAAGTAATAGATATCCAATTAACCAACAGGTTTAAGGTTTACGGACGCGCGTCCGTAAACCTCATTGTACATGAGTAATACCTCAAGTACAATTCTCAAAGTAATAGATATCCAATTAACCAACAGGTTTAAGGTTTACGGACGCGCGTCCGTAAACCTCATTGTACATGAGTAATACCTCAAGTACAATTCTCAAAGTAATAGATATCCAATTAACCAACAGGTTTAAGGTTTACGGACGCGCGTCCGTAAACCTCATTGTACATGAGTAATACCTCAAGTACAATTCTCAAAGCAATAGATATCCAATTAACCAACAGGTTTAAGGTTTACGGACGCGCGTCCGTAAACCTCCGTGATTTGCGGCGCCATAATAGGACCCTTGCACCAGGAACGATACCTGCCATAAACAAAAATCAATCATACTAAGTGCAATCCACATTAAAATTGGCTCCACTAATGGGTTTAGGGTTTGGAATTTAGTGTTTGGGATATAAAAAGTCCATTGCAATAAGATCTGTACCTGCACGAAATAAACATCCAGCACGCTACAATGGTCCAAGCAGCGCAATCCACATCTGAGATGCAAAAAGAGTCCCTTGGTTGGGGGATGTCACCTTAAGTACTCATCGTTTTCCCTTGGATCCGTTTTCCAACATAGGATACTAGCCACCAACTACGTCCTATAAATAAAAACCTAACATTTATACATTCCGTGTGCCAGCCTTATAATGGAATGTGTATTCATAGTAGACAACATGCATAGACCATGAGTCCACATAATGACAAAGCAAAAGGCATCTACATATTTATGGTGGACAACAAAGAAAATTGGCTAATAATATATGAGCATTGAACATTGTTGAGGGGGGTTTTAATATTGAAGTACCTAATATTGAAAGGTCATTGTAGAATTAGTAGACAGAAAATTATAGTATCGTGTAAAAAATTAACCACAACAACAACAATAGTACATGGAGAATAAAAATACATGTCATTCAAAATTAAACTAGCATCTATTTTATTGTTTTGCATACGATGTAATGATATTCACTCCAATATCATGTTATCTCCTCTCATCTCGCATTTAATATCGTAATTACATTGGCCACCACCCTACCATCCAACCCGTTTAATTTACCCACCTTTACACACATATATATTATTGTATTAATACATACACAAACTTTGAGCACCTAGAGGCCATGAAAGTAGCACATCTATTGTCATAGATACTATGGGTTGCATTAAAATCAATATTGTCAATTACCTTTCTTAACCTTAGGGCCCCCTTCAATACATCAACATTTATTTCAAAAAAACT
Source organism: Polytrichum commune (assembly GCA_950295325.1). Lineage (NCBI taxonomy): Eukaryota > Viridiplantae > Streptophyta > Polytrichopsida > Polytrichales > Polytrichaceae > Polytrichum > Polytrichum commune. The sequence continues at coordinate 52,268,537 of OX485807.1, forward strand.
AATACTAGCCTTCTTCATGTACTATACGTGAGAAAAAAACCAATTTTTGTACCCCATGTACATTATCTACAGTAATGACTCAAACAATAGCAATTGTTGTTCCAAGTACCATTATGAGCCCAACAAAGCATAATGGAAAGAAGGGGAGGGTAGGGTATCCAAATATTATTAAGGCAAGCAATATTAAGTGGGTGACAGAAGAGGGATACTCTCATTAGTTCATACGTGGTACCCTAAACCCTAAACCCTATAATCGCCCAACCCTAAACAAACACGAGGACATAGTGCAAGCATGGTTAACTGAATAACTCCCAATACATGTCAAGGCTTAAGTGGAAGTAATTCAAAACTAATATATGACTACCTTTAAATTTTGTAAAATAAAACCATAAACATTTCAAAAGTGAAGCAAATTTATGGGTAACCTTACCTTTCATTTTTTTAAATCTTTCTTTGGCTGGGTAAAATCTACCCCTTAGAGGCAAGTACAAGATTTGGCTGATACTTGTTATCCTTTTATGTGAGCTTAACATAGCATTATTCAAATCCATAACAATGTTTTGTGGGATTGATAGTATTTTATAAAATATTCCTTTATATTCCCATATTAAGAGTGAATGTGGGAATATCAAGGAATGTTTTGTGGGATACTATGAATCCCAGAAAACAATCATGTTATGGACCTGAATAATGTTATGAATGGAAAAATCCACCTACATTGTTAATATGATGTCGTTGTTAAATTGTCCAAACATTACATCACATAGATGGATTTATGTTGTAAGCCATATTTTACCATTTGCTTTAAACCTTTACTTTTGATTAAAGGTTTTCAAGATCATATATTGGTATTCTATAATCGAGTACTTAACACAACTTACCACTGAAACAAAAACTCCAGTATAAATAAGTTTGCTACTACTTATAAGCGATAATACAAGCTCAGGTCGCGGTGTGGAAAGATTGGATGAATCCCGAAGGTTGTGTAATGTGCAAGAGGGATGTAAATTCAACACATACCCATTCGTTTTGTTTTAATACAAGCTTAGACCTATGTGTGGAGGGACAGAATTAATCCGTAATGTTGTTTAAGATATTATAAACATATGAATTCAACCCATATCTCGATGTTTTGGTTTTGTTAATTGCGTTTCAACTATGCTTAAATTTAAATATCATGCATAATGATACTCGCATCAAAGCATCCAAAGTGTCCAACTTCAATGAAGTTTGCAAGTGGCTCTTGATAGTATAATTTAGGTTTGAAAATCCCCTTTCACAACTTATTGCGATAATTGAAGGATTCACAAGTATGACATGGCAAAGTTTCATGAGAATTTGTGGCCAATTGGTATATTGTCCCAATTGCATTTGAATCCCACCTTTGAGAAGAAACAAATCTTATACTGAAGTTAATCAACAAGAAATATATAGTCCCCTCCATACATGCTACACTACAAATGGTATTTAGTTTCTCTCATTGTTTGGAGTTACAAAATGCTTTCTTTTATTATTATTTAAGGGTTTTAATTGTTGACAATGACATAATATACAATGAATAGTTATAGCATTCCAAATAATTAAATATTAAGCGATACTACTTACAATATTTACTGTACTAGTAATTTAAAGCCCGCTTACGCTTATTTCAATACTTTTACGTTTCCTAAAATAATGAATACTTTATGGAGCTCGTATGATTATTTCACTCATTATCAAAAGTGAAGATTCTCATGTTCATGAAATGGTCATATAGGTCCCTGCAATTATGTTGACTATTGAACCTAGATGGTTATCATACTTTGAGCATTGAAATTCAATATTTTTTGGTTTGCAAGTGTTTTTGGTATCCGTTCTTGGAGTCAAACCACAGACCACTCAAACGAATAATGTTGGTCCTATTTGCCAAAGCTACAAATGAGATGTCTCATTTTATATTTAGAGATGGATTTAGTGTGACTTTAACTTGCCTTAGCATAAACATAAGATGTTATTATGACATATGATAATAACATCAACGAACTAAGTATAAATCACACAAATAGACTGGTTTATTGAGAAAGATGAGTCTATACCACTTGTTGTACCAGTAGGGTTATGCCACGTAAGGGTTTAAGGTGGCATTTGGACGCGGGGTTGATGCGACGTTTGGGGTCGGGACACTTGGAGACCCTCTTTTGTTTTAGGGTTTCAAAGTGCACCAGCTCCTCTTGGCCCTCCTCTTCGCGTTTTTGTTTCGTGCTCTTGTTGCTCTTCGGCCTCTTGTTGCTCTTCGTGCTCTTGTTGCTTTTTTTTTGCTACTATCTTGCTTCTCTTCACACATTGCTCTTCGTGCTCTTGCTGCTCTTCTCTTAGTTCTCTTACCTCCTACTTCTCTTACTGCTCTTCATGCTCTTGCTGCTCTTCTCTTCCTTCTCTTCCTTCTCTTACTTCTCTTCCTTTTCTTGCTGCTCTTCCTTCCCATTATTGTTGCTCCCATTCTTGCTGCTCTTCTCATTCTTGTTGCAAAACCCATTCTTGCTGGTCAATTGCGGAGGCTCCTCAGAGCGTGAGTAAGTTTCTTGCGTGCTGGTGCCCATTAGGATGCTCTAGGAATACTTTCAGTTGTTGCAAGGTTTTAGGGTTGGAGTAGTTTTTTCCCCCTTTCATCTTGAAGCATGTGTTTTTGACAATTCAAAATGAGTAGCTTCAATCTGTAGTTCATTGTTTTTTTGCATACAAATCAATAGTTCCCTTTCACTTGTGGTGCATGGTCGGTGTTAGTGTTTCAATCTGATTTATGAGCAACTTGTTGTAGATTGTATTGGAGTAGTTCTAAATGTTGTTCTTCCATAGATGATTTCCTTAGAGAGCATTGAAAGAGTATGCAACAACAGTTTCATTGAATCATGCATGTGTACATTGAATTACTAGAGGTTTCTACCCTGAATTATATTGTAAATTTGCAGTTGGTCCTAGCTGCAGGACCAGGACGAGGAAGAGTTGTGGTTTAGGAGCAAACATTCTACAAAGGTAAGAATTTCTATAACATTGCAATTGCATTTTGTATGATTGCACTTTTTGGTTGTTGTGGTTTAGGGCTTAAGGTTAGCTTGAAAACATATGAGCTGCAACAACACTGAGAGCAAGTGAGATTCCAATTTCAATACTTTCTGAATTCGTTTGGTACTTTTGATTGCAGAGTCTGGTATTGCAATGCAGAGCCATATTGCATTCGGATTTGCTGATCAAAACCATATTGGAAGACAAGGCAAGCTTCCGAAAAATACAGAACAACCCCAAATATTTAAATTTAGAATAATAATAAATTCCCTAAAGTTTACGGACGCGCGTCCATAAATTTTAGGGACATTTGTGCGAGTGAGAAACAAGACACTCACACAATGTGTGCAGAGGTTACGGACGCGCGTTTGTAACTTCCAGAGATTTAAGTAGGATGAACTTCTCCAGCATAAAATATTTGCAAAGTTTACGGACGCGCGTCCGTAAACTAGGCAAAACAAAGTGAAAATCCATTATATAATATATGTGCAGAGGTTACGGACGCGCGTCCGTAATTTCTAGAGATGAAAATTCACCTTCTTAATATATTAAAAAGTTTACAAACGCGCGTCCGTAAACTAGGGGAAGCAAATATAAGAAAGAAAATCCTTTTCTAAGAAAGCATATCCTTTTCTAAGAAATCAGATCTTTTTTCTAAGAAAGCAGATCCTTTTCTAAGAAAGCACATCCCATTTTAAGAAAGCACATCCCTTTCTAAGAAAGCACATCCCTTCTATCATACCAAATCCCTTTCTATCATATATGTGCAGAGCTTACGGACGCGCGTCCGTAACTTCTAGAGATATTATATACAAATATGAAATATTTACAAAGTTTACGGACGCTCGTCCGTAACCTATGCATATATAAGTAAGCAAATCATTTTCTATCTTATATGTGCAGGAGTTACAGACGCGCGTCCATAACCTCTTCAGATATTTGAGTATATAGTATACGCGCTATGCGTATTCACTACAACTGGATGTTTTCATTTGGATATACAATATCTAAATGACAGAATACACAATCTTTACAAACGCGCGTTCGTATATTAGGATCTGTATCCATTGACCACAATACTAACTTGTTGTCTATCTTATTTTTGCAGAGGGCATCTAAAAAAAGATCCGCAAATGAGATGTTCGCAGATGCTCTCATTCTTCCGCTGCCAGAAGATATAAAAGACATCAGCCCCAACGACCACTACAAGCCACAAGATGACATTGTAGATAATGGGACAATACTAGTAGAGAAGGACGAAAAAAAGATATTTGTGCTTAGATTTGCCTACCAAATTAAGATGGACATAGATGATGCGGAGAAGTGGCTAAAACTTAAATCGTGGACAGTAGAGTGTGCAGTGGCCCAAGGGGATTATGTAGTAGTTGACCTTGAGAAGAAAGAAGATCGAGTCACATTCATTTTGCAAGAATCTTACCATCCCTTTAACAAAAATGAGTGTGAAAATGGTAGTCCCGATGCGGCTTGCTTCAATCTCCAGACGGAGTTCCAAGACTATGCATGCAATGCACCTTGGACGGGTAAGCGGCTTGGACGACTCTTGAACAATGTTACAAAAATGAATGGGGCCTTGCTAGAGGCCAGAAAGGGGAAGGAGAAGAAGAAACAAATCGTTCCTGAACGGCCCAAGCGTGTCCCTAAACTTGTGCCGGAATCCTCGAGGCCCTCGCAGAGTGGTGCATCAAGAGGGAGCAGACATGCGAGTAAACGTTCTCACTCGCAGATGGAGTCATCAAGGCTAACAGAGGGCCCGGATGTCAGTTCAACACTCACTGTCGCTCCTCTCCTTAAAAAAGGTCAACGTCCTAACGCCGAACTCTCCACAAAGATATTCCAAGAGTTCGATGAGAAGACAAAGGGTTGCTGGCCGCTTGGCAGGTATTTCACTTTCGACGTAGACGTCTACAAATGCCACAAGGGCACCGAAAGTATGAATACCAGAGCAAAAGAAGAGAGCGGAGTATAGTGGCAAATAAACAACATCATGAACAACCCCAAATTTGACAGGCAGACGATTTGCGTCACACCAAAGGATCCTATCGTTGAAGTGAACGAAAAAAATTGGCCCATTCTCAAGAATGGAGAGTTCTACATAGTCGACGGCCAACATAGTGTGATGGCTGCAAAAGCTCTCCTTAAAGACGACGAGTGAAAAAACCCATTGAAAGAAACGATCCGATATTGGAAGGCATTCGTCCTGCATTCCAAGGACTCGAACCAACTCATAGCAATTTCTGCTTTCATGAACCAAGGGAATAAAGTGAGGCAGTTCGAGGCTTCATGGGCAGCCAACATCGTGGCTGGGAGGACCTTGTGGGTGGAGCACAAATGTCCCCCAAAAGAAAAAGACAATGCAGTCATGAAGAACCCTAAATGGCAGGTATGTCCTTCAAATAGATTTACGGACGCACGTCTGTAAATCTGGCCCTTCTCGTCCCATTGCTTCAAATATTTTAATTTAATCTGTCTTGATTTCAATGTTATGATTTCTTGCAATTCGTGCCTCTTGCAGACATTCAGCAATGTCATATGGACAAAGTTCTCGAGTATAGACATGAAGACAAGCGGCATGAAAACAATGCATGAATTGAAAGGCGAACTCAAGCTCATCACTGCAACAGAAAAGACGTGGTCAATATGGTTGCGACTCTTCGATGTCCACAACAACGGCGACCTTGTCAATCCAGATGCAGAGAACACCTACAAGAGCGACTCAAAGGTTAAGGTACCACCAATCCTGCGAGAGTTCTTTTGTCCCCTCCAAAGATTGATGGACTCGGAGCTGTACAGGGCAGCACAACATATTCTTCTAGAAACTCCTAGAAGGACTCTGCCCTATCCCAAAATCTTTCTGAAGTGGCCGAAGCATATGAAGCCATCCACATACCACATTAAGGAATGGTGCGATTACAGAAAGAAGAAGACCATGGCTGTAAGGGAGATTAGCAAATTGCTACCCACCCACAACCTCATTAATAGTAATGGTGAGATCGTGTGGGAGAATTGGAGGAAGCTGAAGGGTAAATACCACATCAATGGCCTCTCCATGCGAGCTTTGATAAGGGGGCATCATCCTTCCTTGCCCAACGATCCAGAAGGAACGAAAAGAAGGGATCCATCGACAAGAGGGAGGCAGGGTTGTACGTGAACTTTCTCGATAGGAAAAAAAAAGCGAAATTCGGAGGGTTTGCAAGATTTTGCACGGTCACAAAGGGCATGAAGTTCGGCACATGGGACACCCATGCTTCAAGAGCCTCTGTGAGAGATGACCCCCGGGGTTGCCCTTTCGCCATTTTTTATTTTCGTGCAATTCCCGGAACTTGGAAACAAGACGTTGCAGGATCACCCTTCTACGACCCCTTCTTTAAAGCCTTCAAGAGCTATTGCTCGCCTGCCGTCTTTAAGCCTCATGTGTGGTTATGGATTGTAGAGCACAAGAGGTCTACATCCATTGTCCATCTATACACATCAACGATGGACCTCAAATACGATCTGTACCACAACACCTACATCTCGGCGAAGACAGAAAGGATCACTGTTATTCAAGAGGCAAGAGGGGTGAAGCAAGTGGGAGCTGTACAACTTTATTTCTTGACACGCAAATCCTCACCAACTGGGCAATTGCCTATTAAACCACACGAGGTGTTCAAGAAAGTCTACTCGTTGCCCCCACCACACCCCAAGGAGCTTGTGGAGGAGACAATGCAGGCCGTCTACCCGGCGTTCGAGCTCCGGATGGACTTTTATATTGGAGTCTTGAAGGCTTTGACTGTCATGAGTGAGACAGTTTACAACGTCTTTGGAGGCACGAAGTTTGTTTATGCAGCATTGGTGAGTATTTGTTTGTCTTTCAACCCACGTATCTTTTGCATAGTTATTTTACGGACGCGCGTCCATAAAATAACCCAGTATTAGGTGCACGGGAATTTTACGACCGTGCGTCCGTAAAATTGTCCCCCATCTTTTGAATGTTGATTTTACGAACGCGCGTCCGTAGAATGTCTTGACATCTAGCCTCATGTATATGTCATCACCACAATTGTTCCTATCTAATTTTCTTGTTATGGTGCAGATGCTTGGGTTGCAGGTGAATTCTTTTGTGGAGGATACCGACTACGATGACATCCATACTCACAAGGTTATTGCCTCCAAAATGGATATCCAGGACATCATGGACGTCCTTACACCCCATCCTGTGGTGTCTCTTGCTTCTAGAGAAGAGGCAATGCCCGGAATGGAGACAGACCCTGAAGAGGACCAAGATCCCAGTTCCCCAAGAGCGCAGCCCTCCACACAGGAGCCTTTACACGGCCTTGTCCGCGACCCAATTAATCCAAGTGTTTTCCTGCTGGGCACAGATGACACGGATGCACAGGAGACACACGTGAACTTCACTCCAATTAGGGTCCATCATAACCCTGTTCTCTTACCTTTTGGGACTTCCACCTCTCGAGTTGGGTTTCCTTCAACTGCGGGTCCATCTTGTGCTGTAGGTGTTATTGCGGAGAAGGATGTGGACCTTGCGGCAGAAGGCGGATGCACCGCTTCATCTCGAGGGGGGTCTCAACATTCAGATCTACCCCCTATGGAGGGGAGGGATGTGCTGGAGTTGATATTGAGGCCTGATATCTCTCTATATCATGAGAGTCGACGAAAGAGGAACAAGACGCCATACAATGAATACCCTGAAGGCGCGGTCTTGGAGCTCTCCGATGAAGACGAGGATGAGATTAGGATTCACAATGCCATCTCTGCCTTGCCTACCGAACCTGGCAAGGTGAAGAAAGAGCCGATGTCAGTGTCCGAATTGGACGAGAAGATGGAGAAGCGAATGAAGGAAGAGCTTGACCAACGGCTTCGAGAAGCTAACAAGGAGCACGCCAAAAAGATGGCCGCCATCCAAGCTGAGATGGAGCAAGCTAGGTTGGAGTCTACTCGAAGGCACGCTGATCTCATGGCTCAAAATCAGCAGTTCTTGGCCCAGAGCCAACAATTCATGAGCTTGATGCAGAGCTTGCAAGCAAGGCCCCAAGTTGTATATGCAGCTCCCGAGGCCGGCATGTCGATGCCCACCACTCTCATGCGGCCTCCATCTAGTAGTCATGCAGTTTATATACCCGAGCATGCTTATCTAGCTCCCACGTTGATTGTCCTGCCCTCTCCCATTGTTGTCGCCACTCCAGAGCCCTCCTCTCTTCCAACAGGAGTGGAGGAGATACCGGCACGTGACACGGCGGGTGCCGCCGAGAGAGATGTCAATGAAGGCAACGCCCCCATCGGCGATGAAGATGTACATATGCGGGGCAGCCAAGACTCCACAGATGAGGATCAGCCTTACATGGATACTCAAGGGTCGCAAGCGGCTGGAGACACTTTGTTGGTGGTCGAAGATTTGGACAATTTTGCGGACGCGCGTCCGGATCCTGTGCCCATGACGGGGCCAGGTGAGGGAGGCACTGCTGGCGCGGACCTCGCCCCTGAAGAGGTAATCAACCTTTGAGCATGCCTCCCACGTTACGGACGCGCATCCGTATCTTCCTTGTCTGCCTCCTTCGTGGCATGTGTATATTATCAAGTTCAATCCTCGACTTCGCCCGGCGGGTGGATACAATTTTGTTAGCATAGATTCCATTAACTTCAACACAGATTTTTTTTGTGACAATGTATATTATTCACCAAATGTGTATCACCAATTACATTAATACCAATTTTTTGAGCTGGATGGTTCGGTACCTATGAATAGTTTGGTAGGATATTTCGTTGTTGAGTTTATCCATGCTTGTCAATTGGTTTACTTGAGTAGTACCATTTACCTAGATAGAATGTTCCATCACAGGGTCCATCGGAGATATGTTGCAACCCCGCGGGAAGACCAAGTGCGCCCATGAGGAAACCATTCATAATATTTGACCTTAATGGGGTGCTTTGTCATTCCAATCATATCTCGCATAGTGCATCCAAGGGGCCCTTCCGTACGTAGTCCACAAGACATGGATTACGGCGGACAGTTCGATACTCTCATAAATAAGAAGGTTGTACGTGCCCGCCCCGGCTTGAGGAGCTTCCTTCGTGAGGTCCTTGGCTTCGCACATGTCATCATCTGGAGCTCTATGCTCATGGACAACACGAAGGCCATCGTCGGTTTCCTTTTCCGAGAACTCGCAATGCCATGCTTGCTTCTCGGTCAAGAACACTGCGATGACCTCTATGACCGTAGTGGCAAGATTGTACCCAAGGTTGGAGGAGGTCGTGGACCTCAATTCTTAAAGGTCTTGAGGAAGAACCTCTGGGTGGGCGTCCCTATGTTAGAGGGGGTTTCCCACGGTTGTTGGCCCACCCCGGATAACACACTCCTCATTGACGACAGCCCGGCAAAGAGTATTCTCAATCCCCCGGGCAATTGCATATTCCCGGATCCTTGGGAAAGCGATAGGAATGACAACTTTCTAGGGAGTGAACTAGGGCCCTACATTAGGAGGCTTGCCTATCACCCCGGAAGTGTCCCGGAGTTTGTGCTCTCGAACCCTATTGGCAATAGGCCTCTAGGCCCACGAGATGAGGAATTTAGGAGGTTGTACGGCTACGCTAGATTCAATAAATTAATATGAAAACTTTGACAATTTTGGGTTTGTACTTTGACTCTCCATGTAAATATCTAACATTTCTCCCCTTATTTTTGTAATATATTCTTGTGTCTTAGTTGCCTCACCAAGCACCCCAAAGTGTCGTCAATGGCATGTGTGCATCACGGTCAGGCCACACATCCCCTTCCCTTGGTATGAGCGACGTTGCAATGCCTTCACTATTCCAATTTTCGGCCGTCGATGCTGCCTCTGCTGTTGATTACTCCAAAGACTCCAGGTTTGAAGACGGAGTCGTGGATAGCCCTCCTGCAAAGGTTGCAAAACTCAATTACGCTCCATCTCCATCTCCCCTCCGCAGTGAGAAGCATGTCCGAAACCCACGGTCGACCAGACGCCTTTGCATGGATGAACCCCAAATTGATGTACCGGCGTTTGCAAACGTCCCTCTCGGGCTTGTATCTATACCCCTCGATGTCCCAGAAGCTCTAACCAGCGCCCCGAAGGCGAAGGTGCCCAACTATTGGCATTCTCAAGTTTTTCCTTGATGATTTCCATGTATTAGTGCATTTCAGCTTCTTGGGTTTTTCGGACTTCCATCCGTAACTTGTAACCACTTATACTAACCCACTTCATTATATATATTTATGGTCATTGTTCAGACCCCAATGTACACGAATGTGGGCCGGGCATCCTCGACTTCGTCATTGGATAGACGAACACTGAAGACAACTTCTTGCGAGTCTGATCGTTGTTTGGCCCTACGGAAGAGTGCAAGACATTCGGTTTCCCAAACGCATTCTTATTCCACTCACAATACCACAACCCACAAATCGGTAGCGGTTCAGCAAATATGGGAAATGGCACATATTCGGGATCAGTCAATAAACAAGGTTACAGCCGCGGAGCCGAGATCTTTAGAGCAATGGATGCCATTAAAGCAAAAGAAAAAAAAACGGCCGCAAAGGCTAAGGCAAAAATACAAGTAGTGAGTCGTATTCACAATCCAAACGTATAGGCTATTATTAACATACATTTAGTAGTGGGATTGTATTTCTAGGACTTTGGCTTAATATTGGATATTCCACATGTATTTTGTACTTCAACCCTACTCAATAAATATGATATCGATTTTGTATATGCAAATATTTTCATATATCTCGTTTTCTTATTTACATCTGTGTAGTGCCATGCATTTGAGTCTCATATCTGAATCCTAAATTGGGAACATAGCATCTTTGTATTGTTTTCCTTCCTACAATTGTGAAAGCCACGTCCTTAAATAATCTCAAAATCAACAAAAAGTCTCCAATTAACGAATATAGTGTTTAGTCCAATTTTGAAAAGTGCATCCTTCAATAGTCTCATAATCAACAAAAAGTCTCCAATTACCGAATATAGTGTTGTAGGGAAGATGGACAATTTCTCTCGAAACCCTTAGTATCATAGCCAAACAAATGTAATGGGGATGGAAATTTATTGGGCTCCAAATTCTTATGGAGTATTTCAACCCTATTCAACTCAAATTTTAGAGAAAATACTAGAAGAGAGGGATGTTCAAAGGGTTGAAGAAAACTCGGGGGGGGGGGGGGGGGGTCACTCCCTCTTGTGTTATGTAATCACGTGCATACAAAGGGTATTTTTAAGGGGTTTATTTACCTTCTCATTTGGATTTTAGGGAACCCTTTAAGTAGAAAAAAAAACTTCATTAAATTTTCAGCACCCTATAAGTAATTATAAAAGAAAAACTAGAATATTTCAAATGATGCTAAATTACTTGGATTTACTCGTTCTACTAAAATGATGCTAAAATTTGGATTTACTCGTTCTGTACGAAGGCAAACTTAAGACTCCAATATGACATGGCATATATCCACGTTGTTATATATTGGTGAAAGAAGAGTGTACACATCATAACCCAGTCGTTTAATTTTCAACCATTGTGCATGTATTATATGTTGGGCCGTAGCCATTTTGAGGTGAGACTGTTAGAGGGAGGGGGTGAGACCGAAATTAAACGGTCAAGGTGAAGATGTGTTCATTTTAGGATCCAGACAAGGCAAGTCGGGGCTAGACCGTTATCCTCCCGGATTTCAAGCCAAGGGGAAAGGACCCAGAGGGAGAGGGCTCTCGGGAAGGCGGTAGAAGTGTGAGGAGCGAGAGCTGCTGGGCGGCAACGTCTCTTCTTCGAGAGGCAGGGTTTGCTGGATGGGATTCCGGAGGTATGTGCAGAGGGTGCTAAAAAAAATGAGAATGGCGGCGGCAGCTCGGAGGTAACGGAGCTCAATAGACAAGGTCTCGAGTGGTTGCAGAGATGCAGCTGAGGGAGAGATCTCGGGAAGCAAGGGGAGGAAGAATAAGGGAGATGTGTAAGGGGGCGTAGCCAAGGAACTGTCCACTGCAGCAGTACAGGCGAGGGAAGTTAGTACAATTCCGCCACATGGCAACCAAATCTGGGTGCTTCGCAAGTCTGAGTGAAAAACTCAGTTGGGGGCAAGCAATTTGGATGGCTGCTGCAGGTGGAAGGAGGATCCAGGTCCTTCCGCACAATGTTGATCGCTTCAAGCATGAGGGACTGGAAGGCCTGTGAATGCAGCAGCTCGAATGAGAGAATGAGTGAGGCTGGCAATGGAAGGCCAGGCTCTGGGGACAAGAAGCTTCAGTTGAATTAGCAGGTAAGGTGTCCGCCCAGAGAGTTGGGAATTAAAAGGGCCATTCGAAGATTGTGAAGAACCCAAGAGTTATTTATTAGGTTGCAGAGGCTCATGCATTGGCTGGGAATGAGACAAAGTTGTGAGGAGGGGGCTGGTAAGTGCGGTGTTCCGGGAGTCGAAGCATCAAAGGGGACTGCCGCGAGCCATACTGTCAAGCAGAGCGGGGGACTTGTGCGCTGGTAGCGCTATGCCAAGTGGCTGCCCCGAAGTGCATCCATCACAGATTTCATTGCCCAGGCCGAATGATATAGAAACGAGGGGGGGAGAACTGAGCATCCTCACTGGTGACCAGGGTGTGCGGTGAAGGCAGCGCTGTTGGCTGCTGGGCTGCAAGCCGGGAGCTGGGTTGTCACAACTTCAAAAACAACGGAGATCTCGGGATTCGGGAAGTGGATGAAGGGTACCAGGGGCGGGTGGGATGGTGGTTGGTGAACCGAGGGGAGACTAAGTGGGTTTAATGTTGTGGTAGGGATGGGTAGATTAGTGATGTATTAGAGCAGGCCAGTGGTAGAAATAATGATGTGAGAATAGGCAATCTAGCCATACAATCTGGCGCGGTTCCATACCCTTGCGGATGGTTTTAGGACAATTAAGTAGCTTAGTTTTGTGGATTGGGATTTGAGAATGGGTGTTGATGTGTTGGTGGTTGGATTTGGTAATGACCATGTGTGAACCCAGAATCCCCCTCACCCTTATGTGCGTCTATGTCCGGGTGAGGGATCCTCTGTCACATTTCCAACCATCCCCGCAAGGGTGTGTAATTTCAACTCACTTCAACAACGGTTCGGTGCACTTGTCACCTTCCTTTTATTAACACATGATTATTTCAATGAGCCTTAAGCACTAACAAATGCTAAGGATCCTTACACACATTGAGGGATAAACCCCCCTTTCACTAATCCTAATTGGCTAAGATTAACCCAAACTAAGCTACCCTAGGTGGATGTCGGATGTATTGAGTGACTGCCACCTCTACTACCCAGCTTCTGCTGCCTTCCAACCACAGTCTGCCCCCGAACCCCTTTGGGAATAGCCCCTGGTCTTGCCAGCCTGTTGACCGGCCTACCCCGTCACCTCCTTACCGGCTAGTCCGGTGGACCTCCCCTTTGCCCAACCAACCCAGCTCGAGGCAGCAGCTGCAGGGAGTCCTCACTGCCGAGGCCCCTGGTTGTATACAAGGTGATTAAGCTGGCCCTTGCCGACTTCCCCTGCCTCAACCTTGTTTGACCCAGAGAAATTAGTCCAGCTGCGGCTGGACTCGGGAACAGCTCCCACCCTGCTCGCATCCACTTCACCCTATTCAGTTCGTGATTTCTCCTCCCTTCGTCCTGCCTTTTTCTCTGAATCTTGACACCCCCATCCTCAAGCTTCCAGAGCTACCAATGCTGCAGTAGCGCCATCCGTGACTGAAGTTTGGGTGCTCAATGCAGGTCCCCAATCCGATACCCCCTTCCCCTTCACTCCATCCATCATCTCTTCACCCCTTCTCCCCTAAATTTTACTCTTGCCTTAACAATCCCCTCACCCCCACATCCTGGTCTGGGATGCCCAATGCATCGACTGTAGCCGCTGAAATTCCCTTACCCTTTAATGATTCGTCTCCTTTAGTGTCCCAACATCACATTTTGAGCCCAGCTGCGAAATCGCTACCCTTCAGCACCCGCTGCCACTTCCAGCCTATCCTCCGCACCTCATTTCCCCACAGGGTATCGAGGGAGCTCCCTCTCCCAGTAGCTGGCTCACCCATCCGTATATCAGTGTGTATCCCCCTTGGTTACAGCAGATCTCTCAGTTGGTAAGTAAGATTTGGTCGTTGGCAGATGGCCCTCGCAGCTTCGCTCCGCTGCCCTCCTCCCATTCCAGCAGCACTGAGAGGCCAGCAGCCTCCAACCGCTAACCAGCCGATCCAGGCTCCCGGAATTTTCTAGGGGTGTAGTGCAACCCCCCCCCCCTTAAATGAACACCCATCACTCCTAACCCACTAAAGTAAAACCCAGCTCTTTAACCTTAAGGCCTACATCCCCCAACCATTTTGACTAATCTCTAATTAATTCCTCACCCTTATCTAGCTATATAGAACTAATCATCCTAGCCTAAAACTTAAATCACCATTCAACTCAAAGCTCCACTCTTTTTATGTTTTGAATTTAACCAATGCAAGATCCAATACAAAGTTTTAACACTCCAAGGCTTTAAGGGCACCTGTAAGTACCAATTTGGGCTCACACCATGAGGAAGAGAGTATTTTTAAATACTTGTAGTCTGGGATCCTTTGAATAAAAGTTGTATGCCTTTTATTTTGGTGAATGGAACATCGGGAGCTTGATCCCAAATGCTAGAAGACGTTGTTCAAAGTGCATGTGAGTCATATGCTCTCACCCAGACTAGGACGTGTAAGGGTGGGGGTTTATGGCGACATCTTGCAAAAAAAGAGCCGTTATTAAGCAAAAGGTTGCTCCAAAAAAAGAGCTGTTATTAAGCCGTTGTTGTAGTTAAGTACTATGTGCATTCATACTGTTCGAGGAAGTGAGGTGACATGATTCATAACTTTATTTGCTTTTCTTAAAATTCTCTATTGCATATAGAAAATGCACCTCATTTTTGTCACAAGTTTATAAAGGGTGACATGGAATAATTATTGCATACAATCATACATCTCTATCATGAAATATGCATGGATGGATGAGAGGAGTTTGTTGCACACAAATCCTATTAATACACCATGGAAAGGTGGAACAAAGGCATGCATTGTATTCTCCAGCCTTTGGAGATTGAGGTTTGAGTGCCATGCATGTCAACATGGCTTTCATTGAGGTGGGTTCTTAGATTTGATGCCATTTAATTGAAATTTGAATGCAAATCAACAAAAAATACACTCCTAGAAAATTGGAGCAATCGACAAGAAAACCTATAGGAGGTATGTGTTTGCCCCCCACTCCTCCACTTGTCCCCCTTGGGTAATTAAGGTGTTGGGAAATGGAATTCCTTCCCACCCACAAAGCTCAAGTATTGCCCATTGCCTCTATTACCCACCGATTATTGAGAGGGAGAAAGAGGCAAAGTTTTCCCTTAATAGAGGAGGGGGGGATAAATCCATTATTTGGAAAAACATCCCAAATTTGCCACTTCCCACACTTGTACTAGTGACCTCCAAATAGTAAAGTCATGAAACTCCATATCCTTCTATTTAAGGGGTACAAGTGGTGACTTGGAGAGGTGCTTATTACAATGTATTAAGTTATAAGACATGTTACTACATAGGTTTCACCACACCAAATATTATATAATTCATAGAATTATCTTATTGTCATGACAAATTATCCACCACCGCCATCAACAAAAAATCCAATTAATACAACCCCCTTATCGAAATACTTAGAAACAAAGGTCCAATCAATCACCTTATCACCGTCACCACTGGAGAAGGAAGAGCCATCCACAAACCTTCAATACAAGCACTAAAGAATCTCAAAATACCCCCAAGCAAGGTCAAAAAACTATTGAAGCACATAGAACACAATATAGCCATAAAACACTTGACAAAAATAATCCTAAACAAATGAAAACTTTATAACAAACAAACACCTATGGACCCACCATAGGAAGAACGACCCCTCCTATAGATCAAACACGTTACCCAAAGGAGCCCACATTTTGAAAGAAATAAAAAAACCTTGTCATATAGCATGATGAGCTATGAACAAGGTAAAGAAGAATGAGCTTCCATTTCACATCAGTGTGCAAATCACATAGAGGTTACTTTTTTGTTTTCATTTTTAAATTTGTTTTCATTACTATGAGACTACTTATAATATGTCACTTTCAATCACTTGCAAATCCTGATAGTTTTGCGTAGGTGTTGATAAATGGCATATAGATATTCTAAAACACATGTGTTCTTCACTTTTCTTTCTCTCACTTGCTTCCTATACTAGTGTACTATAAGAAAAACATTTCTATATCCTTAAAAGAATCACACTTGTATTTAATAGTAGTCGATGTAACTTGCTATATAACACCTTCAAATTTACATTGACCGGAGCATTTTCTTGGTCCACTTTACCATGCTTGCACCCATATGTATGAAACATGTGGAAGCCAAAAACTCAAAAAATCGTCCATCGAAGACCTTCTGGTTACACTTAAAATGGAAGAATATTCGTCTGAAATCCTCCGATTCTCCCATTCCCCAAGTTTCCTTGACGGTTAACTCTAGCATACAATCATTTTCAGACCTGGTAAGTTTAGTCAAGATTCGGATCAAAGCCTGGCAACTGGGTCACAATTTACTGATCAGGACAAGTGTCAATACACTTCATCTCGCTGGCAGTGCCCGAGTTCATGACACGAGATCTTTGCATTTTTCTAGACGAATTGGAGCCCTGTATACCTATACGAGTTGCAGTATAAGAGCATGAATGCATCCCCCACATCTTCACTGCTTCGGTGACCACCAACATCATGGTCCAGTATCAACTAGTGAGCTAGGCTGCCTCTCGTGCATCATTCATCATCACTTGAAGCTCACAACTACAACAATTTTGGATCACTTTGTTAGATTCACATCCTTGCACAAGTTTAGTTTCACTCGGGGGCCATTCCATCCTCCATCAACACATCCATCCAGCCACCCCAACACTTGAGGCATCGACACTTGAGGCTCACAAGCACGTCAGATTGCGATTAGTATAGTGGAATTAACCTTTCCTTACACAAGTTTAGGTTTCACTCGAGGGCCGGGCCAGACTTGCATTAACCCAGACAGCCAGCCACAACAATCAACGTCGACGGTGGTGAAGTCGAAACGTGTGATGTGTGACCAAAATGTGACCATGTGCAATGGTGGGCACAACCTGGATGAGGTCGATGCGCAGGCTGGAGGTCAAAATGTACTCAATGGTGATTCAGCTAGTCCAAAGTCCATCACCACTCCGGCTGGGCGCAAGACAACACTGACGGAAAAGCACGAGACGGACCTGAAGGAATATTACAGCAAGAAGTTGGAAGTGCCGCCCAGCAACTCTGTGGGCGACCCGGCAAATGTGTACCCACAGACCCCGGGATTCAAGACCGTCGAGAGCGGAGTGGATGTGTACAAGGCCTTCCGCCTGCAACAGCCCGATGGGACAGCCATCACGCCCGCGGAGCGCGAGAAGGCGCTGGAGTTGACGAAAAAATATTTCACCAAAACCAAAGCGACCTTCATGGGGTATCAATCCAATCAGGACCAGGATTTCGCGGACAGCCTAGGTGAATATCTCAACATGCATGTAAGATTTCATCTTCGCGCAGTCCACTCCACAATCCGTAATACTCTTCCTGTTGTTGTTGGTTTTCCTTAAAATTTCATCAAACAATGTATGCAACCTAGTTCGAGATAATATAATGATTCTGGCTGCATCATTAATTAGTTCGAGATATCACCAAAGAATACTAATGGCTTAGGTGAGTGACAGAATTTAGTAGAACCCTGCTTAGCGAACATGATGTATGAATCCATCACAAACTGGGCCCTGAACTGCAGCATCACCGGTTCTGTCTAGTATTTAAAATGGAGGTAGATGGTACCACTGGTGAAAGTAGTACATCTACTACTCTCCTAGATAATGGGATAGAGGTGACGAACCCTCTGATGTATCACTACTGCCACATTGTGTGCAATTGGGTTTGAGTCTTGGTATAATACTCTTAATAGCCTCTTTACGGTGATCATTCCCGAATCATTCTACATGTAAAAGACAAGAGCGCTTTATATAACCAGAATGGCTACATCATCTTGAGACCGGAGAAACATTACTTGACACTAGTCTCAGCAGTTCTAGTAAAGCTTCAGAGAGTTCGTTGTTTGGCAGCTCAGTATGAATGGAAATGAGGAATTACCCACAATTGTAATCTTCGAAATGAACTCTGCCATCGCCGTGTATGCGGATCATGAATAACGTGGGTGACCCTATCAGTGAAGGAGCATTTACATATTAGACAGTACCAGTAAGGCTTCATCTTGACACTGAAGAAACATAGGGGTATAGATCTAATACATTGCTTGATTTTGGTCTCAACAGTTCTGATGTTGCTTCAGAGAGTCAAGTAATCATGAACAGCTCGATATGACATGTAAATGAGGAATCACACATAATTGCAAACTTCCAAATGAACTCTGCTATCTTCGTATATCATGCAGATTCTCAACACCGTCGGTGGCCCTGTCAGTGAAAGAAGCCTCTTTTTGTGGTATAAGATGTTAGACAATGTGATCAGTAAGACTTCTCTCATCTTGAAACTGAAGAAACATAGGGTTAATAGATCTAGCTAATACATCAGTTAACACCAGTCTCAGAGGTTTCGATATTGCTTCAGCTGGTCAATTAAAGTGAGCAGCTGAATATAAAATGGAAATTCGAAGGAACTTCATAATTGTATGATACTTCAAATCAATCAACGTTGCCATCATCGTCGTCGTCGTGTTATATATATGCATATATGTATGTCTGCAGATCAACAACTTGGGTGACCCTTTCAGTGAGGGAACGAACAGAAGCCACAGCAAGTTCATGGAGCGGGCAGTGCTGGACTACTTTGCATCACTGTGGCGAGCGAGATGGTCCCATGACCAGGGTAAACCAAACAACCAAGACAAGCTGCCGGACCGAAAGTCCTACTGGGGTTACTGCCTCTCCATGGGAGGGACCGAAGGAAACATGTACGGCATGTGGAATGGGCGTGACTACCTGGCAGGCAAGGTTATGTTATCTGACAAGATCAAATCCGAGCATGTGGAACCAAGCGTGGAGCCCAGCAATATCTACGAGCTTGATGAAGCCGGAGCTGCGTTGAGAGCCAAGCGAAGCTTCATCCCGATCTGCTTCTACTCCAAAGACACCCACTACTCCCTCAATAAATGCATGACCATTCTCAACATCCGCACATTTTATGAGGAAGGCAGTCTGCAGTACCCCTATCTCTGCCCGACGCTCCCGAACCGAACCAAGAAGACGTGGCCACACACAGTGCCCTCGAACGAGGATGGGTCGGTGGATATAGACTCGTTGGCCATCTTGGTGGAGTTTTTTGTGAAATTAGGGTACCCCATTCTGGTGAACTTCAACTACGGCACCACTTTCAAAGGTGCGTATGATGACGTGGAGGCCGCTGGGGAGAGGTTAATCCCCATTTTGGAGAAATACGGGATGTATGAGCGCATCATCCGATTCAAACACCGAGGTCAGAGGACGACAGTCTCCCGCAACGGGTTTTGGTTTCATGTGGATGGGGCGTTGGGAGCAGCGTACATGCCATTCATCGAGGCTGCCCATGGGTCCAAACTCCTGGATGAGACTGGCACCCCGATCATGCCGAAGCGAGGCCCAAATTTCGATTTTTGCCTGCCATTTGTGCACTCGATCTCGATGAGTGGTCACAAATGGATCGGAGCACCGGTGCCCTGCAGGATTTACATGAGCAAAACCGTGTACCAGCTTATGCCCCCAGAGATTCCCATGTACATTGGTACCCCTGACACCACTTTTGCAGGATCTCGGAGTGGCCTGGCTGCCATGTTCCTGTGGGACTTCATCGCGCGGAACCCCTTGCCCAAGCTCGTGCAACGCGCCATTCAGTCCGAGGAGAAGGCCGCCTACTTCGAGGCCAAGCTCAAGGGCGTGGAGAAGGCGTTGCACGCTGACTTGTATGTGTTTCGGACGACCTTGTCCCTCGCGGTTGTGTTCAAGCGCCCAGCGCAAATTGTGGTGGACAAGTATTCTCTGTCCACCGAGACACGAAGTGAGGAAGACGACTCCAAGGTCGGGGCTAAAAACCCTAAATACTTTGCCCACGCATTTGCCATGAATCATGTGAGCCTCGAGCTCGTCAACGAGTTTGAAGACGACCTCCTCCGCCATGGCTATCCACAAGAGTTGGATGCTCTTAGCAAATCCCACCGAGGAGTACAAGAAGATCATGAAATTGACTTAAATAACACTGGCTCATCATCCCGCACGAGTTCATGACATCTTCAGATGCTTATGATGTTGAAAGGGATTGTTCTGTAAGAATCGGTTGAGTAATTCATTGATGAGTTGTTTATCTCTTTGGCCTTTAGTTAGTTGGCAATGTGCCCTGGTTTACGCGATATATGTGTAAAGAATTAATGACATCGTCGTATGCTTGTGATGTTGAAAGGAATTATTCCGTTAGGTTCGGTTGAGTATTCCTAGATAAGTTGTTTATCTCTCGAGCTTCTAATTGGCTCGCATCAGGCCGTGGTTTACGTGATATATGTATATAGAACAGGGCTCATTTGATTTTTGGCATGATTTGTAATACAATGGACATGCTATGAGTTACATGTCACACGATGCAAATTATGAAGATTTAGGTACTTCTTCTTAATTTTTTTGATCTGCAGATACTTTTGAAGTCTGTGTGGGTGTTGTATGAGGCTAATTTATTGAGGAAACGGTTTTATCTTTCTTGAAAGTAGTTTGAATCAATGGAGATGAGGAGCTACTTGATTGAGATGTAATTTGGTCTATGCTTCTTCATACATTTTTTGGCCTCGTTTATGCACAGAAACTTTTAGCTAGGGTCACATAATGATGCAGTTTAGTATCGTCTGCTGAGTCTTGTAGTTCCCCACTTCCAGTAATTCTCTTAAATTTGATCTGCACTCCTTGAGCAATTATTATCCTCAACTTGGTGTATAGAGCAATTTGGCCTAATATTGAGTGGTCAACTGATGCAGATCTATCCACCTATCAATGTGCTCTCATCTCTATCTCGATCGATGAAGGTGTGTTTCACCAAGAATTTGCACGCTCTTCCTTGAGCTTGAGGAGAAGCTCCTCCTTGTTGAGGCTTATGGTAACAAAGTCCAGCAAGTATGTCTTGTTGTAGTTGGTTTAAGATCTCCTTTGTAGAATCTCCTTTGTAGTTGTCGCGCACCTCTCCATGAGGAGTGCCCGCAACACCATGGGCACAAGGGGGACCCCGGAGTGACACCCAGGACTTGTGGCGCCATTGGTGAGAGGGCCCAAGTACTCTTAGTATGGGTGAGGGCCCCGGGCGTTGAGAACGCCTCTCACCCACGAGGACTAAGAGTCATGAGGGTAAGGCCATAAGTTACAAGTAGCTTATGGCGGTGGAATTCTAGAATGCTAAGGAACACCTCAATCGGAGGTGCTAGCTAGGAGATATGGCCATTTGAGTGGGGCGCTGTCCCGGGACAGCACCCTGGGACAGCAGTGACCTGGGAGTGGTGCCCGGGACTGCCAAGGTTTGAGGAGCCATAACTTCCTCAATACTTGCCCGAATGGGGCAGGTGAGGAGTCCATCGGCATCTACGCAAAGAGTAGATGACGATAGAGTGGTCGCTTGAGAGCATCAGACATCATATGTAGAAGTTATGGTGGTCTGAAGCTGCTGGGAGGTTCTAGCCCCAGCGGCTAAGGGAAAATGTCCACTTGGCCCCAACCCTTGTAGAGAGACAAAAGGATACTTGATGGTGGGGTAGGGGCCCCGCCCAAAGTCCTAGAGGCTTATATGGGTGAGGCGGCTTAGCCGACCGACCCCCCCGGAGCATACTTGGCAATGTGCTCCGGGTAGTTGTAGTGTTGTTTTGGCAACACGATGATCAACTCAAGAGTGGACTTCCATGGATGGAAGTCCACCTTAGCCATTGGCTACCTACGAAGGGGAGAGTCCCGAATGCATGTGTAGGAGGGTTTGGTGACCTAGCCATGAGCTTGAAGGTCCGCGGTTTTGGGAGCTAACCATGCATGTGCGTGGGATGTGCAGGTTAGCGCTCATGGCACTTGCTAGGTTGGAAAGGCGGTCAAGCTAAGTGAAGGAAAACTAGCAAGGGTTGCGACAGTAGTTGCTTTAGGATCAGGGGAGGCCGTGAAATTCCATATAGGGTTTCGATTTTCTTAGGTGAAGGTCTTATAATTGTTTTGGAGGCGGTTTAGGGTTTAGAGTTTCTGTGCACGGCTTGTGATTGATTGTTCCGCTTTTGTTGGGGGGCCGTGCTGGTGTTTACGGAGGCAACTCAAGTGAAGATGTGGACTATGGAAGGTGATTCTATTGTGTTGCAATATTACAACAAGTTGAAGGTTTTTGAAGAGGAAATGTACACCTCACTCAAGGTTCGTTGGAGGGGTTATTGAATTTTAGGACAATGAAGATGAATGTAGGATTCGGAAGAAGATGGAGGGTTTGAACGATATAGAGAGTGATGAGTATGTCTTGCCGCAATGGAATGAGGTGGAGAGAGCCCATAAATGGCATCGTCTAGACGATTGAAGTCATGTAGCAAATCCAAATCACCAACAAGCGGTCGAGGAGTTCTCATAGAAGAAACGCTGACCCCTGGTGGGATCAGCATGATTGAAATGCCCGTTCGACCCACCCTTGATATTATGTCCACTGGACATAATATCAGTGGTGCATCACTACTAACCCCTCTCGGGGTGGGCACTATAGAAACTGGGGTGACCAGGTTGGTTGGCCATGTGTTGGTGTGGTTGTAATGCTTGTAGGGGCAAAGGTTATAACTTTGTGGGGTGGGTGTTGAGTCATGGGCCTTCCATTAGTTTATTGTGATATCTTTTATTTATTGGTTGGCTAGTGTTTTGGGAGTTCTTATGCTAGTTGTGTGTCAAGTGGTATTGGCTCGTTATTTTCTATCCTTCTTTTGTGCAGAATTATGGACATAGCATATTGTATAGCGATGACATTAATTGCCTCAAATGTGTTCTTGATGCTCTGCTTAGGGGTTTTAAATGTTGTTTCAATGCTATCCATAGAGGGGATATGTGTGTCAGCCCTAGCGCCTGCAGTGATGACAATTAGTGGGTCTATTTTCCAACCTTTGTTGGCAATATTGTCCATTAATGGTTTATATTTTTCTATTTTACAGTTTATAGTTTCATCCGGTATTCTATCATTACAGTATGTAAATTCAATGAATTGTATTGTTAGGTTGTCATTAGGTTCTATTGGGGGTGAGGACTGATATGGTAGTCCTTTCACACATAGAAGATCTGGTTTAAATCTGGCATTGCAATGGCATCTTTGTTGGCCACATACACACGGTAATATCCATGAAGGGACCGTGTTTTCTGGGGGGTCATTATTGAATGTTCCATGAGAATATAACATCTTGACTTTTTTGATGACACTATAAGTTTTCTTAATTCCCATACTGCTTTATTGTGTCTTTTGGTACGGAGGGCATGAATGTGGTGGTGTTTGCATTTTAGAAGTACATGCAGCCATGTATATGGGTCTATTGAGTCACATATGGGGCATGTAATTGATGAAAAAGCTTCTCTTCCGAAGAACAGTTGTTTCCTGGCATTTCCTATGTATTGACCATGTCTTAGTTTTAAAAAACATGTTTTTTGGGAGTCAGTTATATTTTTGTTTGTCCAAAATTTATTTGACAACTCATTATCTATTTTATCATTGGCTATCCATTTATCTATGTTGGGGTATAATATAGGGATCAATTCTAAATTTATATTCATATTGTACTTCACTAGATGTTTTTCTAGGAATCTAATGGGTCCTTTGTCTAGGGTTGTTCCCATTGATGG
Source organism: Polytrichum commune (assembly GCA_950295325.1). Lineage (NCBI taxonomy): Eukaryota > Viridiplantae > Streptophyta > Polytrichopsida > Polytrichales > Polytrichaceae > Polytrichum > Polytrichum commune. The sequence goes on from OX485807.1 coordinate 52,292,486, forward strand.
CCATGTGTCTCTTTGGTAGTAGTACGGCGTTGAGTGGGCAAATTCATGTGGTTGGGAGGCATTGTAGTGTTCTTTTGATGTCCCTTTTTTAGCAAGTGTATCAGCTTCTTCGTTACCTTTGATGTTTGCATGTGCTCTTACTTTGTATAGTGTTGTGGGTTGGGTTCTCTGTGTAAGAAAGTTCATTATTTCTTCTAAGATAGTTTTATCATGGTGGTTATTGTGTAGTGTGGGGTGTTTTATTTGGTTTTTGATTACATATAGGCCGTTAAGGCGGTCTGTGAAAATATGTGTTGGTTCATTTGGGAAGTCATTTTTTATTATTTTAAGGGTGTGGTGAATGGCCATTAGTTCTGCTCGAAATATGTTTTGTAGGCCTGGTAGTCTTTGTGCAAGTTTGATATTTTTTTCTTGGTTATATATATTGTATCCAGTTTCTTCTCTCCGCCAACTATCTCCTAAATTTTTTGGGGGGGTTAAAGGATCCGTATGTGTAGAAGCAGTATTTGGAGGGGAATTTGAGTGGTGTTTCGTTTTCATAGTTGGGGATTTGTGGGATTGTATTATGTAGGTGTGTGCTTGTAGTTGGGTAGGTGAGGGTATTCCATGTTTTACATTTGTTGACTTCTAGATTTTGTGGGGTAGGGGGGGCAATTTGGGTGATTGTGCGGGATATGTTCAAGTTGTTGCATATGTTTCTTATTGTGTTCATTTGTTCTATATTACCGATACTATTGTTTTGGTGATGGACGCATAGGATTCTTATGGTGAGTGGTTCTATGCGAGGCTCGTTGGATTCTTGTGGTCTTGTAGGTTCTTCATATTTGGTGGTGTCTGTTGGTATTTGAATGATTACATGTGTGTCTGGGAAGGGGCCTAAGTGTGGTGTAAAGTTTTGGTACCAATTTGGGTTTGGGATGATAAGTATGGTGATGGTGTTGGATCTTGCTTCGCTGCTAGTCTGGCCCAATGGATTGCTTTTTGGGCTTCAATTTCATTGTGTGGGTGGGTGTATCCTATTCCTTGCCACTTGTGTGAGAATGCGTTACCGATGGACCCGAAGATTTTATCTCTAGGAAATGGTGAAAAAAAATTTGTTAGATGGGTTGAGCATGTGACTGGGGATGAGAAATAAGAGTGTGTGATTTCAAAGGATGTTATGATGAAGTCTAATAGTGTTTTGGGCAGGGAATGGTAGGCGTTTTTTAGTGGATCATTTTTCGGTATTCCATGTTTGTATCTTTGATATAACCAGTTTATTTCGATTCCAAACGGTTGAGTAGGGGGTATTAGGTCATGTGGTTGATGTAATGTACGATTGTATTGGTTCCATAGCCATACAAGTCTGTTGTGTGGAATGGTGATAATGTGTTTACCTGTTTCATCGTAGATATGGGCAGAATCATTTTGTATTTGGATTTTGTTTGTATTAGTGTTGATGTATTTTTCATGTTTACATTCATGTGTTGAGATTTTCACAAGTGGGATGTTTAGGGGAGGAGAGATGTGTTTAGGGTCTTTGTTTTGGGTGAACATGTCATTTCCGTTCATGATGGTTTCGTATATTTTATGTTGTGTTTTGGTGTAGTATGTGAGTATTAAGTTTGTGTTGTGTTGTATGACTCTTGGGAGATTGTAAGGGAATAATTCTCTTTGTGGAAAATTTTTGGTATATATTGTTCCATTGGGTAGTACCCATTGGCATAGGTATGTATGTTGGTTTTTTATAATTTTGTATTTATATGTAGTTGGTTTTATGCAGTGGTCTATTATTGAGTGTATAGGGTATTTTATTGGGTTGTTTTTTATGTGTACGGGAGTGGTCAGTTGTGTTGGATGTGGTGGGGTTGGTGGGTGTGTGCGGATTTCGCTATTTAGTGGTGTTATATTATGTTCTCTTATGGCGTATGTTCGTTTTAGTGTACGTGGTGGGTAATGGTCTTGGCATGTTTCTAGGCATTCTTCGTTGCAACATGGGTAGCAAAATAGTTGTTCTATTGTTTTTAATGCTTGTTTTATCATGTGTGTGGGTTTTTTATAGTATTTTGAGTATTCGATGCATGACATTAAGTGCGTGCCATTTGGTAGGGTGAGTTGTTTTATGTCATATATGTTTTCAAGGAGTAATTTATGTATATATTTTAAGTCTCGAGTAGCCAGTTTTTACAGGGGGGGGGGTGTTGTGGATAACTTATGCCATTCTCTTTCAAGTGGTGTGGCTTCTAAGGGGAGTTTTTCTATCTTACTTCTAAGGTGGGCTCCACCTGCTACTTTGATAAGGTATATTGTTCTGGTAATGGGGGATCTATTGCAATCGTGGTGTCTGATCCTGGGTATGTTTTCTGCACCCCCGTATTTGGCTAGTATGTAGTGTGTAAGGCCTCTGTATATTGTTCCAAGTTTACCTTTGTCATTTAATGCATTTCTAAGTTGTTCTCCTATGCATCTGAGGTAGGCATTCTTTAGTGAGAAGGTTTCTATTCCGAACAACTCGTGGGGTAGTTGAGTGACCATGTTTGGTGTACATTTGGGGAGTCCACATATTTTATTTGGATGGCTATTATTTTTTAATCTAATTTTATGATTCCAGGTAGTGAGAACGGTACTGCATAGAAGTTGTATGCAATTCCTGCTCTGATTATTGTGTCTACTATGCTGATTTTTTGTTTCATTGTAGCAGGACAATTTGCTAGTTGACTACATTGGTTGATAACTTTAGTGGTGGTAATGTGTATTTGTATTTTCCATTTGAAGGATGGGACGAGTTGAATACCTAAGTATACGTATGGTTCATTTTGGTGTAGTGTTGGGATGGTTTGGTTTCTATATGTGATTTTGGCGGTTTCTATATATGTTTTGAATGTTTCTTGATTTATTTTGGATTTATTTGGGCACCTCGTGAGTGCACATTTTGATATTCCAAGGTCCATTCCTACCCATTCACAATATCTATCTAATTTGTTTAGTTGTGTCTGTAATGATGTGAGCTTGTTGATAATTGCTGCTAAGTCGTCTGCATATGCTACCGAGCTAATTGTGGTTTGGATGTTCTAAAGGTATATCCATAATTACCTTGTTTTAGCCATCTTAGTAGAGGTTCTAAGAATATGATGAAGAGGTATAGGCTAAGGGTGTCTCCTTGTATAGTAGCTCTTTGTATTGGGATTTCTTTTGTTTTGCCAAAGTATTCTCCAGAAAAAGTGGTGTTGGAATGTGAGTATATGTTACCTATTATTTGGACTGCGTCTTCTGGGTATCCTAAGTCTTTCATCATGGCTAATAGTCTTGCATGGTCTATTGATCCAAATGCATTTTTGAAATCAATATAGAATAGATATATATCTTGGTTGATGAATTGGGCATCTTCTAGTGCTGCTATTAACATTTGTATTTGTCTTGATGTGCACCGTTCTGCTCTAAATCCCTCCTAGCTATTTTGTAATATTTGATGTTTCTCACCATATGCTGAAAGTATGAACGCTAGGGTGCTTGTAAAGAATTTGTATATAGTATTAGCGAGTGCTATTGATCTATGATTAGATAATAGGGAGGGATCTTTTTTTTTGTATAATAATATTGTTAGGTTAGTTTTCCAAGAGGTCGGGATTTGTTTATGTTTGTAACAATGTGTGAAGAACATAAATAATATGTGCTAGAATTTTTTAGGCATGTTTTTTAGTATGGAGTTGGGAATTTTGTCTGGTCCTGGGGTTTTATTGTTTGCTAGATTTTTGAGGCAGAGGTTGTAAATTTCTAGATCAAGGTATATATATAGGGGTGTTTGTGGGTCACCTCGTTTTTCTAGAACCAGTCCTTCTAGGTCGTGGCATGGGTACTGCCTAACTGCGCATGTGTACTTAGGAGGGTGGATTGATAAGTAGTAACATGTGGGTACGGCGGGTTTATTACTAAGGGTTTGTTGTATGTGTATTTTATTTGCTATGTCCTCTGAATTTGTGAGTATATGGTTGTTGCGATCCGTGATGCAGTCTAGTGGTGGGGTCTCAAGGTTTTTACATATTTTTCTATTTATTCTTTTTGGGTTGGTTTCATACAATTTTCTGTATTTGGATATGGTTTTCTTAATGCATTATTTAGTGTATTTAGTGGTAGTTTTTCTGGCTTGTAAATTTGTTGTTTTGGCTATCATTGCTATTTCTTTAATCCATGTGTTAATTAGGGAATCGTCTTCAGGTGGGGGAGGGATGTGTATTCGGCTATATTGTCTTAGTGTGTCCATTATTGGGTGTATGCGTCAGTTTGTTAATTTTTTTTGCAATGTATATAGTTTTCCTGATTAGGTGGTAGGTTGTTATGTGTTGTTTCCAAATTTTTTGGATTTTTTTGGGCAAGTAGCCACCTTGTTGAGTGGCTCTGCTGGTTAAGGTGGGTATAGGTGTGGCACTACACGTTTCTTCAATGTTTTTAGAGATTGTTTGGGTGATATTGTTCATTTGTGTACATGTTTGTTGCCATTGGTCTGGTGTTAGGTGGTCTTTAGATAGTAGGATGGTTATTTCATTAAGTTGGATTGCGTTTTCTTTGAAAAACTTGGTATTAAAACTATCTAGTTTATCTTGTGGAATGGGGTTTAGAATTCTGGTTGATGGAGGTATTGAGAGTTGTGTTACTCGGACTAATAGGGTGTTGGGTGGTATTTCTAGGATAATTGGTAGGTGGTCTGAGTTTAGGTTTTGTTCTTGTAGTGTACTTGATGTATATGTTGTTGCATATTGTGTATTTGTGTAGAAACCGTCAATAAGGCTAGTGTGCGTGTAATTATATCCTCCTTGTCTAGAGTATGTGGTGTTTGTGGGAATATAGGCGAGGGCTAGACTATCTATGTAGGTTCTCCATTTAATGTCCTCTTCATGTGGGGGAGTGGTACCGTGTTCATTTTGTTTACCTATTAGTGCGATGTCTCTATTAAAGTCCCCACATAGTGTGTGTGTATGGTTTGGGTGTGCATTTATCTGGGTATTTATAGTATGCATTATATCCGGAATTAATCTGATGTCTTCTTCGTACGAGGGCATGTACATATGAAGTAGTAACCATGGTTTTAGTGGGTCGTTTTTTATATGGATAATTTGTAGATATGGCGATATGTTGGTAGGGGATGGTATTTTGGAAATGTTTCCTTGGAACGCATATTTTTTGTGTATGAGTGTGAAGAGGCCCCCTCTAGTTGGAGTATACGGTATCCTTTGTTTGATGCATCTCGTTAGTGTATGTGTGTTGTTAAAGATTAGTTTATATTCTGGAAATAGGTTTTGTATGTATTTAGTTGATTTAGTTTTTTTTAATTTTGTTTCTTGTATGGTGATTATGGCTGGTTTGTCTTGTGAGTGGTATATAATGTTTTGTATGTTAGGTAATGTTGTATTTAGTGATGAGGCATTCCATGTTATGATTTGGGTGTAGTGATTAGTATTTTGGCTATGGTGTGGCAGTGGGGGTTGGGGCAATGATGATGTAGGTAGAGGGTGTATGTATTCAGTTAGGGGTTCGAATATTTTCAGTGTTTCTTTAAGAAAGTTTATAGGTAGGTAGGGAAATTGATTACTTAGTGCTTCGAGGCTTGGTGGGTCTTGGTTTTGATGTATGTATTTGTAAATTTTGTCGTGTATGGTAGTTGGTGGATTGATTATATTTTGGTTATCTTGTAATATTTGGGTATGCGGGTGTATAGTACTAATGTGGTTTTCAGGGGGATTTCTTAGGGCGTTTAGTTTGGTTAGCAATAAAGAGGTCCAATCCGGGTTTGAATTTTGGATGAGGTATTCACATGTATCTATGTTTGGGCCTATGGTTGTGATTAGTGCAAATAAAATGTTTGGTGTTGGATAATGCCTATTTTGGTTAATATATGATGAAAGGTTAGGGAATGTTCTAGAGACATTGTTATGGTTAGAGTGGTTTGTGTTTAGTAGCGGTGACAAGGTTTGTGTGATGTGTTGGTATTCAGGATGAAACTTTATTGTACTCGGTATAAAGTATGTTTTGGATCTAGATATGTGTGCCGGTGGATGTTCTTTTAGTACGTTAAGCATAGGTCCTGGGTTTAGTTCTATGTCTCCACATTTTAGTAGTATATTGTGTATAATATTATGTAGGTTTTTAAATTTGGTCTTACTTTTCAAATTTTTATATATATATTTTTTCTTAGTTTTGGGGGTTATGATGTTTTTGTGCTTTTTGTTCCTTTGATGGTGTTTGGTATTTTTGAATGGTTGAGTGTTATGCTTTATGGGTTTCTTGGCTAGGTGCTCGGTATTTAGTTTGGGTGTATGAGGTTTGTTATGTTTTTTCTTATGAGGTATGGTTAGGTGTAGGTTGTTGGTGTAAGGGGTGATTTTTTCTATGTTTTTGGTGGTATTTATAGGGGGTTTGAAACCTTTGAAATGTGTGAGGTTCAAGTGATGGTTAGTTGTTATTATTATTATTTTTTGTTCTATGTTGGTGTTTTGGGGGTTTCTTCTTATGTTATGTGGTTCTATTAGTTAATATGATTTTGTGTTAGTGTAGCCGGGTTTATATGAGGGTGAATTTATTAGTTTTTAAATTTTATTGAATTTTATTATGTTATTTTTATATATTTTTTGTGCAAGGCCGGTAGGCCGAGCTCCAATTAGGGTTGTTTGATTGGAGTGTATTGATCTTTATATACATGTGGTCTATTAGGATTATGGTTTTTACACATGTATGTTAGTTGTAGTTCGTTGGTATTAGGGGTGATTTTTTCTATTATGTTTTGGTGGGTTTCAATATATTTAGTATATGGATGTTGTGTAAGGATATGCCTTTCGGGAGGGTTTGTATGTTTATTCGGGGGAGTTTTTATTGTTTTGTTATTACTTTTGATGTGTTTGGTAAGTGGTTTTGTTGTGATTTTAATTTGTATGTTGTTTATTAGAAACTTTATTGGAGTATTGATGAGTGTTGTATTTATTTTGTTATTGTTTCTATATATTTTGTGCATAGTTTTTAATATGTAGTATTTGTTTTGTTTTCTATTAGTGTTTGTATATAACTTTGCTATATTGATTCCGTATACTTTGTAGGTTTTTTGAGAGTTTTGTCTTTTAAGGTATTTGGTTTGGTATGTGTATTTTGGGTTGATGTTAGTTTTAGTATTGAGTATCTTAGGGTTAGGTGTGTATTGTTTTCTAAAGGTATTGATTGTTTATTTGTTGGAGTTAAGTTTCTCTATTATTTTGGTGGTACTTATAAATACCTTATTTTGTTTTTGTTTTTGTGTAGTATTAAAAGATACTTTTAGAGTGTCATGCGGTGTGGCCGGGTCGTTGTGTATCCTTATTAGTTTGACATGTCCATTGTATTGTCATGGGGTGTACCTTCCGAGTCTTTGGCGACGCTTTCGATGTAGTCTACCGTCATGAGTAGTTATTTTTTGAAGATTTTGAGCTAGGCTGTGATAGATTTCATGGATTTATCGGTGTATGTCGTTGCTCGCCGGTATGCATTTTTTTCTTTCTCCGTCATTTCTTTTCGTAATTTTGTATTTTCCCCTTCCACAATCTTTTTTACCTCTTGTCTTATTAGCCCATTGGAGGGTGCATTTTCTAAGGCCTCAACCGTACTTGCTAGAGCTGTGTTTACATCTGAGAATCCGAGTTTGGTAAGTTATGTTTGTGACGGTGCGTTGATACCATCTAGACTTTTGGGATGTGGGGTGAATTCTATATATTTACCAAGGAGTTTTGCATTTTTCTTCACGAATTTCTTATATACTGTTGCGTTTAGGCATTGGACATTGCAACTTCCCACATGTTTACCATTCTCAATTTTAAAGAAGACATTGATTACGTTTTTTCCTTCCACGTGTTTTTTAATTTTGTATTTAATCTCATCCGTGCTTTTCACTTTGTTTAGGTTTCTTATTATGAGGATAAATACATTTTTTATTGCCTTATCATCTTCCGTGAGTTTGTCTCCTGACGTGAATTTGGCATCCATAATTTCGTTGTGGAGTGAGATTTTATATGTACTAATCTTCTTAGCTTGTTCCGGAGATGTTGTTACTATCCATGCAAACTCATTTTATTTTTCTTTTAGATATTAGTCACCTTATAGTCATATTTACGGTTAAATCCTTCATTTACTACCTCTTCAAAGATGTTGAAGCATTCTTTACCAATTAGTGTGTCACTAGAGATTTTTACCAAGAGAGGATTATTCAACGCGAGCATATCGTAAGACTTGCAGACTTTTCCTCTCCAAGATTTTTCTTCATCCAAAGTGAGTATGAAGGCCTTAGTTCCTTGGAGAAGACTTTTTACATCAACTACCGGATTCTCAAGATGAAGTTTGATTGTACCACTCCATGTGGTGGATTTGTAGTAGCACATGATAGCTATGAGTTCACCTATCAAGCTTCCGGTTTTTATGTTCATTGTAGCTAATCTTTCCTTAACTTTGTCCATTATTACATCTTTCTCTCATTTTATTTTTTTGAGTTCAAAGTGGATTGATATTTGGTAGTCAAAGGAAAATCCATTCTCATCCACCTCCACATCAAATGGGAGTTGGGTGAGATTGAAGTGTTGTCCCTCAATTCCATCCTTCCTTTTGGAGGGCCACTCCAATTGCGGGACATATGGAAATGAGGGTTGTGTATTCTGTATTTCATTTGCTTCATCAAAATCTATTCTTTTTTTCATTGGTTCTCTCGTTGTTTCCATATTTTCTTGGGGTAGCTCTTTTTGTTTGTTGATGAGGTTTAGGGCTTGGAACCCTAGCCACAAAGATAAACCATTTGGTCCTAGACTTTTCTTACTTTTAGTTTTTTTCTGGATGATGGTTACTATGGCCGAGGTGGTTCTTTTTTGTGAGGTGTTTATGATTTCGTTTTCTTCAACCACACATACATCCATATTCCTTGTGGAACTAGCTTCCGCCATGTATTTAGACATGTATGAAACATCATAGAAAAGGTTTTTATAGTGGATTTTTAAGGAGATTTTCTTAGTGTTTTTTGTAGTGTTAAGTAAACCGTTACTCCTTTGGGCCTCATAACCAGTATCTTCCCACCACTTAATTGATGGGCCTATGCGATAGTTGGTGGTAGAGAAGGAATAGTTTGCATACATTCTAGAGAGATAAAAACCTACATAATGTATTTTGCTATGGTTGTTGTAATTATGTCTTAGATAATGTTTACTTTTGTTGAAAAAACAAAGGTAAACATTATTTGCATCATCCCATACTATTGGGTTTGATGTTACATTTTTATGTTCATTTTAAAAATAAGATTGTACAAGACATTCCCATAGGTTGTGAGATTTGACACTTTGAGAGTTCCTCCAATATGGTGTGGCTAGCAATAGCCACAAAATGAGAATAAGGTTTTTTGCATATGCAAACTTCATATTTTTTCCTATCCTAGCAAATATCTAGCAATTCTATGTGCCTGATACTATGTTTTTGTGTGCCTAAGTGCAAGATTTTGAATGAATTAGACCTATATACTTGTTCAAACTTACCTTAGTTGATGTTTGGGTGCGTTTTCGTGTCGTAATATCCCTCCAAAGCTTTGGGTTGTCTCAAAACTCCAAAGGCTTGTAGCTCCGGCACTTCACAGCACGCGACTCCAGCAGCTTGCCGCGCACTACTCCAGCAACTCTCGGTAGTTGTAGTAGCCTTGCTATTGGGTAATGGTGTCAAAATATCACAGCAGTGTAACTAGTTAGACTTGCAAGCACTGAAGCAAGCCCTGACGCAGCTCCTACGTCTCCAGCAGGTTCCCCTTCTTATCCACGGTTTCACCAAAGGGTCGCCGCGATGTAACCAGTTGGGCTTGCAAACACTAGGATCACAACCTGATTACACCAGAAAGTATTCACGATCACTGGGCAACATCAGGTAGAATTTAAATCTCTCACGTCAAAGAATCAGACTGAGTTTTTCCAAGCTAGTCTGGTGGGTTTCGGCAATTCTATATGTCTCGGAATATTATTGTGGTGGGATGGTTCAGTGGATTTCTAAATTTTTGATGATCTCAGGTGGTCCAGCAGACAGGTGCAGTGGGTTTCGGAGTATTCTGTGATTTTCAAGACTCTTATGACTTGGCTTAGGGGATTTTGGAGACTCTGAGATGAGATTTCGGAGACTTCTAAGATGAGATCTTCGGAGACTCTACGATGAGACAGGTCCAGCAGACAGGTGCAGTGGGATTCTGAGTTCTCTGGTGATCTAAAGACTCTTCTGATCCGGCTTAGGAGATTTCGGAGATTTTAAGATGCGATTTCGGAGACTCTAAGACTCTAAGATGAGGTTTCGGAGACTCTAAGATGGGATTTCGGAGACTCTAAGATGAGACTCTCTTTGTAGGATCCGTGAGATTAACAAAGAGCAGCATTGAATGAGTAAGAAATAAGGCTATAATGAGCAGCTATGAATGAGTAGTGAATGAACAAACTATGGGGCAATTGGGTTTTCTTCTCCTCCTTCAGAACTACACTCTGCCCTCTAGGCAACTTGTGATTCTGACTCTCAGTGTAGATAATCAAATGAATATAGATCTATTGGGTGGCGTCGTGACTCCCCTCTCCTTCGATCTCCTCCAAAGGTTTGGATCCACAAAACGGAGTTCGGTGATGTTCTTGGCAGGTAGTATCTTCTTTGGTGTCGACACGTCCACGTCGGCGTTGGCAGCTTCTCTGCAGTGAAAGCTTGGGGGGAAGAGATGAGTGTTGCGAACTGCAGCTTCAATAGCAACAACGAGAGGTAGCTTCTCCAACTTCGGGGAAGGGTTGTAGCGGCGTTGTCTATCAACTTCGGCAGCTTCGTCTGGCGCTTGAGATGCAAGGAAGCGAGAGTGAGATGTAGGGAAGCGAGAGTGTAAGGTGACTTTGTAGTGCTGCGGGGGGGGGGGGGGGGGGGTCATATACTCTAGCGTAGTGATGAGTGGTGGAAATATAAATTAGTACTTTACCAGGATAGGGAGCGTTTTCCGGGCGGAAGACGGATCCGCTGACTCCATCAACTGGTCGTAAAGGTGTGTTTTGTTGACGATCTCTCCCGGATGGCCCACCAACTCCCGGACCCGGCTCAACACCACGACTTGTTCCGCCTGGTACTTCCGGATCTCCTCGCTCTTCTGGGCGAGCTCCCAGGTCATAGCGCCCACTTGTGCCGCCAGCTTTGCCTTCTCCGTCTCCAGGGTCTCCACCTGTTCCCGGTCCGTCCGCTTGGCCAACCCCCGGAGGATATTTCCGGGTCCACAATTGCCTAGGGCCTTGTTCACTCCCCAGGTGATGTGCTCCATCCGGAAGTGCTGGTTCTAGAGCTCCGTCAACTCATCCCGGACGCGTTTAAAGGGGGCTTCTGGAAACTCAAAGGTGGAGAGGTCGATGTCCTTCCAGGGAACTTCTCGGCTGGGTCCAGCTTCTTGTCAGGCCGGTGGTGAGGTGGGTTTCCGGACCTTCGGAGGGGACGAAACCGGAGGTGGTTTCGGAACCGTTGTGTCGCTGGAATCCTCTGTTCCGGTCTCCACAACTTCGACTTCCGGACTGATCTTGTACACCACCTCATTTTCCACTATCGTCAGCATGTCCTCCTCCTCTTCATTGATGCAGTCGTGGTGCTGGTAGAGGTGGAGGATGTAAAGGGGAAAAAAAGAGGGTTTCCGGCCAATGTGGGGGATGGATTTCTCCACATATTCCTGAATTAATCTACCCCAATTTACAGGCCGGGCTCCGGACATGGCCCCGAACAGGGTGTTGGCCATGGTAATGCTGAGCCGCTTGGGCTTTTCCGGACTAAGGATGGAGAGAATAAATTCTATGACTCTCCTCTCTCTAGGGTTCCTACAATTCCCGGGATGGAAGCCGTCCTTAGGATCCGGGTCCGTTCTGAATTTCCCTACGTAAAAACTATCCATGCGGCTAGCCCAGCCCTCGCCCTTTCCTTTCGAAAATCCGTAAACTTGAGCCCATACCTCCGGCATCCACTTCTCCGGCTCCTGCCTCATCGTCCAAATCCACTGATTGCCTCTCTCAAACAGGAATTCCCGCAATGTGGCCTCCGCTCGGGGATTCCAGGTTTGGCGAGTAATCCCTCGCAACCCATCCGACTAAGGTCCTCTATGAGCTCCTTGAGCTCGTAATCTCTCTTCGGGGTGGCCGGCGATACCGGTTTCACGGGAATCGGGACCTGCTCCCTCTCATCTTCCTCTCGGCTTCCGGCATTTTGCTTCGCACTCTCAATCCTCTAACAATCCCCGGCTTCTTCCCTCCGGAGTTCTATCTGCCAATCACTAAGGAATCCCAGCAATCCAATTGTTGGCGACTCAAAAAACAGCTCACCGCTCATTCTCTCGACAACGCCGCTCGCGCAAATGACTCGGAGAAGGAGAGAAATTCCTTTAAGTACTCTCTCCCTCTTCCTCTAACGGGCTTGGGTGCTTAACCGTTTCCGTTGCAACCGTCCGGGTTCCGGTGTAACCGTCTTCCGGTATAACCGTCTTCCGGTCCAGACGCTCCGGACCGGACCGTTTAAAAACGGTCCCCCAGGATTAAGTTCCGGTCCAACCAAAGTGTCCGTTCTAACCATTTTAACGCGTAAGGCGGGTGCGTAGAACCTTATTTCATAAAAACAACTATCCAACCCTAGGGAACCCTACTTTGAGAACAATACCAGGGTATTATCCGAATATTAATCCGGTTAGGAAGCCAATCCGGACTTCCGTGGATTTTTGGGCTCCCACACCAGTCAAGGGTCATGTTGTGTTTGGCACGGATGCGTGATGTGGACTACCTTCGTAAAGAAAGAGCTCTTGGGACTTCACAATCAAGCTTTTGAAGGGGGTGATTCACTGCTTATGATATTTCTACCTTAGAAGAGATTGGATTGCATGCTCAATATATGATACCTATACTAAGCTCAAGAGTCGACGTAATTAAAGACCTACTTATTAATAAACACTTTAACCCATCCGATACCTTATATTGACAAACACTCCGGGAAACCACCTCGAAAGTGGGAACGTGGTCACAAAATATTGTGGCATTTATCATAACCCTTTGCACTCTTAGGATAGATATGGACCACGAACACTCAACCACAAAATAATGAGCCGTAAAACCTACACTTACGGTCTAATTAAGAAGTGTACAACTTTCACGTGTGCGGTAGATTTTCAATCAAATCTTCAAGTACTCTCCAAATCGATATGTAATAGGTCTGTCAGTCATGGAGCCTCCGAAGCTTTGAATGTCGATATATGATGTCTCCGGAGTGCAATGCACGATTTTTCTTAAACTCTAGGGCTCCGATCCATTCGATATGCGTGACTAGGAGGAGTATTGAAAGTCAAAATGAAGTAGAACTAGATATCCATGCTTTCGAAACTCTTGAATTTGGACTAGGCTAGCTAGATGCAAATTGATGCGCACCTTTGCTATTTTTGCACTTGAAGTGACTCTGTTTCCAGTGTTCATGTTTTTTGTTCTCATCAGCAGCATGCTATTGTTAAGGTCAGTGTGTTGAAATGGGTCGAAGGAAATACTTGTATACTACAATGACAGAATTTTATCAGATAGAGTTTATCTCCCCGGGCAAGAGGCCGGGTTGATTTCTGCAAGAGAAGTTCAAGTCAGTTTCAATATAAGAAAGAATAACCTTCCCTTTTTTAATGAATAAGACACATAACATTATTCAGTTGAGTGACTATGTTGGGTGGGGCCGAGAATATGTCAAATAAGGTGGTAGAATAATACCTTACATATCTCCTTGTCAAAAAGAAGATTAAACCTAAAACACAAGTGAGATGCAGGTGAAGCATTGTCATTGAATATTATTACTATGGAACAGTTGATAGAAGATGAATAACGTTATGTCATGTGAGTTTCAAAAATTGTGAGAAAAAGAACGACCGACTCAATTTGGATTCGCAAATTATCTTGTATCTATGGCGTGTTCAGTAGTGATAGGAGATTCGGTGGATGCAGAGCTAAAAGTGTTTGTTTTAGGCCCACTTCAGTTATGGCAGTTGCTAACTATTACAATACATAAGCTTAGGTCTAGGTCATTTGAACCAGTGCCCAGGAAGTTTTTGGGCATAGTCGGTCAAGATCCTAGTGATTCTTAATCCAGCCGGTTACATGTTGACATCTTCCAGTTTTGCTTCATTCATTGAGATGTATTCTATAGATTCCTCTAGAATGATGGGCTATTCTCCTGAAGTCTCCAACTTCAACCGGTTCTCAAACTCAATAACCGGTTCATCTGCAACTAACCGCCAGTTCTTCCCGGACATAGATTTGAACGGAGCCTCAAATCACCAATAGTTTATTCAACATACGCTAAGATACCATGCCCAGTCTAGACACCAATGAATCCTTATGTGATTCCCACACTCTGGGTCATCAACAGTTTGTTAGTTTGAGCATCTCAGGGATCCATACAGACCAAGCATCTGTATAAGATGTTATAAGATATTCAACAATAAATGCAAACAAGTTAAGCCGATTGGAATTTATCACAGTTGTGCTCCACACTGCAACTTCCATTATTACTTCAGTATGGTGCATTTGAGACTGGGCTCGGAGTCCAAAGAGCAGTGATTGGGGAGATTTTTGGGCATAATCGGTTGAGATCCTAGTGTTTGCAAGTCCAACCGGTTACATGTTGACATCCTTCGGTTTTCCTTTATTAAATTGGGGTATATTCTGTAGATTCTTCTTAAATGATCAGTAATTCTCCTGAAGTCTTGAACTTCAACCGGTTATTTCTCAAACTCAACCGGTTCATCTGTGACTAACTGCCAGTTCTCCCCGATCATAGCACAATGGTGTTCCACAATGCCACATCATTTTAACTTAACACCAGTTGTGTGCCAGCATTTTAGAGAATTCTGGCAATCTATATGCTATTCATATTGAATTGGTCATTTTTGCTAACAGATCACTTACAGTCTGCCCAAGGGCGGTGACCATGCATTTTGTGAGGGCCGTTGACATTCATCCAAAGGCCATAGCATGGAGAATTAGAAGTGAGTTTTTTCTAGTCACTGCTGGCTTTGAAGTGCAGTGTAAAGACATACCTGATCGGCCGCACAATTGAGTGCTATTTCCTAATTTGAAACAAATTGGATGACATCAAGAAGGTAACCAAGAAAGTAGTCAAAATACAACTATAACAGGCAAAAACCTCACCAAGGAATCCCAAGGGACCTGAATTGATATCCATGACCGATTGGAAAAGCAAATTCATATCTCATCACTCACATGGAATTCTAAAACCTGTAAACCATTAGTTGTCTGCGATTTACCACTCCATGTCCATTCAAACTTTCATTGGCTTCTTACATTCTCAAGCTCGAGTGTAAAATGAAGTGAAACTAACTGAACATTTTGCACTGATGAGAATTTACACTTTCAATGCTCATGGGCACACCGATCTTTAGTGTAAGATGCACATGTACAGTTAATACATGCAAAATCACATATAAAGATGTGAAGCCAAAGATCTAAGGCCGTAGTGTTTTGGTCTCAAAATGCATTATTCCCAAGATGGGAAAGTATATATATATATATGAACACAATATCGGAAAACTTCTCCGATTTGGAAAGATGAACTGCAGTGTACATTGTTACCATTCACAAAATCTTCCTCGATTACACTGAAAACTTTTCAGCACCACTTGCACATGTTGATATGGAAGGGGACACTGGACTCTACATATTAAATACATGTTACCAACCTACAATTGCACAGGTTTTAACATACATAGGGGGCAAAACACGAGAACAGCAATCTCTGCGATTGGAGTGTACACCACACCCATTTGAAGAAATTATCAAGGTACCGTAGGAACACCCTAGGAGTCTTCGACGGTGGTGTTCACTTGCTTCACAAATTGGGTGTCGTCGGCTTTGATGTCTTGCTCGGTTTCTTTCACTTCCTGCTGCAATTCCTGAGCCTTTTCAGCTTTCTTGACAGCCGATTCCTCTCGTCCCTTGATGGCGGTCTTGTGCTCCTCAACTTGGCCACCAACCTTCTGGAGTTGCTCTTCAAGTTCGGCATTGCGCTGACGTAATCCGTTCACTTCCTCCTCCAATTCCGCAATTCTCTTCTCGAGAGCCTTAATTTTGTCGTCGACACCATCAGCCTTCTTCACAGCGTCGTCACGCTCAAGGCGCAAGCTCTTCAGCTTGCTGCTCAAATCAGCAAGACGGTCACCGTGCCGCTTCAGATCATCATCCTTTGCTGAAATCTCAGATTCCTTGTCTTGCAGCTCGGATGCAGCCCTCTCACCTGCAGATGCCTTGGCTTTAGTAGCATCCAATTCAGTTGCCAAGTTCTTCTCAGATTCTGCCTTTGCCTTGGCAGTGTCTGCCACCGAGACGAGATCCGACTCCATATCCCCAAGCTTCTCATCCTTATGTGCCGCTTCGGCAGCCTTGTCATTCGCTAGAGCTTCATTATCTTCGGCCTTCGAGAATGCTCCCATCATCTTGGTCTTCAATCCGCCAATGCTGTCTAACAATCCTCCCTTCTCACCTTCAAGATCCTTCGCCTTGCTCATAGCGGACTCCTTCTTTTGCTCCTCGGTCATCTTCTCAGACTCGAGACCCTTCTTGTCCGATTCGATGTCTGTTTTCTCTGCCTCGAGATCAGAAGTCTTTTCGCCTGCTTCCTGTTCAGTGGCATTGATAACCTTCTCTAGCTCAGCTATGCGCTCGGCCAGTACTCGTCCGTGAGCTCCATTGGCATCATATTTCTTTTTCAGCTCTGCGAGCTGAGATTCAAGAGAAGATGTTTTCTCCTTCTCATTTGCAAGTGCCTCGGCTAAGGTGTTCGATCGTGCAACAGACTTCTTGAGCTCTTCCTTGTACTCATCGGCGCTCGCTGCAGTTTTCTCCTTCGCATCCCCAACTTGTGAGAGTTCGGATTCCACGCCCTTCGTCTTAGATTCTAACTCGTTAGTTCGAGAGTCGAGTTCAGAGGCCTTCTCCTCAGCTGGGATTGCGCGTGACTTGAAGTGATTAACCTGCACATCAAAAATCAACGAGGGTCATTGATGTTTCCAGGAATTTATCTGCTGCCACGATGGTTATATCATATCCTAATGAACTATTGTAAAAGACAAAGCTCAAGGAATTACGCGCACGAAGTAAATCGAGGCAACTGTAGCTCGAAATGTCAGGAAATTCAGCAAATGTAGGGATTAAACTCGACATAATGCATCGTGATATACAAAGCACTACGGAAGGAGCTCCATTTGCAATCTGAAGCCTCCAATCAATAGTAGGACGTCTCTTCGAACATATCATACCAAGGAACCCGTTTGAAATGAGTTACGACACACAATTATACTGCCGGGTGGATTAAAAAGAAAGATAGATGTCCAAGCTTACCTTCTCAGTTAAATCGGCGACCTGAGCTTCCTTCTTCTCAAGCTCGGCCTGCTTTTCAGCCAACGCCTGCTTCATGTCTTCCATCTTCATCTCCCTGTCTTGAAGGCCAGTATGCACACCCTCCAAATCCTTTTCGAATTTTACGTTTGTCTGCTGCACTTGGCCAAGCTTAGATTGGTGCTCTTTCATCTTCTTTTCAGCTTCTGCGAATTTCTCATCGGCTTCCTTGAGCTGAAGCTCTAGATCTGCAGCCTTGGCGCCGGCAGCTTGAACCTCTCCCTCAAGATCCTTCACGCGAGCTTCCAATTCGGAAATCTTAGCTTTAGCGTCACGTGCCACCTTGTTAGACTTATCGGTCTCACCATTGGCCATGTGAAGCGCTTCCTCGCAGTCCTTGAGTGACTTCTTCAGCTTCTCATTCTCAGTCTCTAAGAACTTGATTTTCTGCACAATATCATAAACGGTTTTCAGGATGCTAATCATTAATACAGGAACCGGCAACCTGTACACAAGGCATGCATAATCGATTTACACTTCTTCCCGCACTATACACCAACCTAATCCAGATCTTCTGTGAAGATATCCCGGGGAAGCAATCACCTACTAATAACCAGAGGATATGGGAGAAAATACCAATTCCACTTATAATACGAACCGTATGGAAATGAGATCGATCTGATAAGGAGATCCTACATTCCAAGACAATCATCCATACCTCTTCGGCCTTCTTTCCGACATCCGATGGCACGACAACTTGCGCAGAGACGACGGAAGCGTTATCCGATCCTCCCATCTTATCCTGCGTCTCCTTCGCCTGAGCCTCCAACTTCTGCTTCGCGAAGTTCACCGCGTCGGTGTTCTGCTGGGACTCCATAGACGCCATCCTATTCTTCCAAATGAAATCGAGTCACTTACTCAGAAGTACAAATCCTCTGTTCGACTCCGAATAGCTCCAATCTCCAAAGAAATCTGCACGGAAGAAAGTCAGGCACTGTAATCAGTATTTCCTCCTAATCAAGAATTTCCTGCAACAGTGACCATTACTCAATACTTAGATTCCCAAATTGACTTCGAGAGGAGCTCAAATACGTGTAGTCACGACGCCTTACTAACTCTCAAATTGAATCAATTCTCTCTCTCTTTCTCTCTCTCAATGTACAAAGAATCCTCTACGTAAACCGGAGTAGCTCCAATCTCTAAGAACCTTTCTATCTAGCTACGCTGCAAACAAATCAGGCACCATAGTCAGGCTCTCCTAATTGAGAATTTCTTCCAACAGCAACCATTACTCAATCCTCAGATCCTCAAATTTACTACGAAAAGAGCTCAAATCCGTGTAGTCACTCCGCATCCTATCTAACAAACCAACTCAGTACACTCGCTCTACTCAAACCGGAACATTAGCTCCAATATCCAATAACTTTCCCATGTAGCTAAGCTGCTGCACTCTCGTCCTCACCGAAAGAGGTGTGTACCGACTTCCCGCTCTACCTACACGAAACAAGGAGCTCTGGTCACTCCAAAACTTTGCGCAAGACGAATATTGTGTTTCGGTAAATACCTGGAGCTCGAGCTCGAGTCTTATCCTCACTCAAAGCTTTTGTGCACCGACCTCCACGCGCGAATGCCCCGAAATATCCTCTACTAAAACCGGCGTGCCTATGTAGCTCCGATCACCTGGAGATTTGCGCAAGAGGAAAAAAAAGATCGCGAAAACTAAGCTGGTCTGCGATGCATGGATGCGGGGCACTGCAAGTATGATACCTGGACAAGGAGCGCGGAGTAGTCATATAGCGGGCGAGGCATGCGGCAGTGACAACGTGGCGGCATTGCAACGAGGGTTGCCAGCTCAGGCCGAGCCAGAGGTCGCCACGCCGGATGTCCTGGTGGACAATCAACAAACAACCATTTTACAATTTTACTGTCCTTGAGGAGTCCGGCGGAGAGGGATTATTTGCAACGTACTACTTCGTAGGCAGCCACTGGACGAACAACATAGCTAAGCTAGGGTCGGCATCGGCATCGCCACTGGCCAGGCGGAGGGGCGTCGGCTGCAGGAGATTCTTCGGAGCTTCTTCAGACTCGTCCAGCGTCGCGGCTGTGGTCATTTTTCTGGTGTCCAGCTTGCTTGCTGATTTGGAAAGTTACGGTGAGGAGAGCCAGTTGGCAGTCTAACATGCTGGAGGCAAAAGAAACGCGATACCCCTATGCTCCCGGGCAGTTTAAACTAACTGTCCTTGCCGAAAGGAATTGCCACATGTCAGCCCGCGATGCGCTGGACCCGCTTTGAACATGACGTGGAATTCTGACTCTAGGCTGAGACGTGCCCGATCAGACCTGCCAAATCTCCACATCGTCTTTTAAGGGGCTCCAACCTATCACATGCTGACATGTGTCACGTTCGTCTGGCGGGCATAACTAACCTGACCTGCATAAATCAACTTTCTTTGCTCCCAATTTCTTCTTGTGAAGATTTTGTTTGTCTATCCTGTTTGCGTGGTGCATGAAATTGTGTTAATGGCAAGTTTCATCATATCACATGATGACATTTTATGAATATTTTTAATACCATGACATGTCAGGTAGGAAATTCTGATTTTTTGTTCAATATGGTTACCCATTTGCATAATATGAAAATAATGATAAATTTAGCAGAAAACTCCCATAGGTTTGCTAAATTTTAATACTTTGATGATCTATTAAGGACAGAGAATTGATGCTTTGAATGATTCAAGGTTTAGGAGTCTGAGTTTGATATCTAGGTTATAGCTACAAAAAACATGTTTCGTGAGTAAACAAAATTCACAAGATATTAAATGAAATATTCTCACTAGGCTCTTTCTTTGATTGTGCAATTAGGATAGTTGGCTGCCATTCTTATGTTGAGGCCTGGCAAGCAACCGAATACACATTTTGAATAACGAAGTGCATGTGACTAATAAAAATTACATTCAAAATATGAGCATTGTACTAACTATATTTTGAGTCAAGATCTTCAAAATTAACAAATGCTTACACAAATTTTTTTATCTTGTATATACATATTACAATTAACACATGTATGTATAAATCAAGTGTAGGTCATTGTTGGTCCCTAAAGGCTGAAGCAACATCGCCCCAACTACTTAAAACAATCTTGTCCAATTTAGAAGCTCACTAAAGAAAATCAACATCTCCTATGGTAGATTTGTATGTACAATTCATAGTTTCGTAGGTCACAATAGTTCACACATATTCTCAAGCCATCTTTGGTTATGTTGGATAATAGTGACTCCCATGACAAAAATGTCCGCCTCGACCTCTAGAGGTTATTTATTGGTCATTCACTATATGCATGACATATGAAAGAGAAGTTGAACACAGTACAAAGAGCATGGCCCAAAGAGCATCATCTCCAGGACCATGACTAGTGCACTTCAAGCACTCTCATTGGTGGAAAAGGCAGAGCTGGTCCAAGTTCGCTTCACACTACACTTGAGGGACCAACGGAGTAAATGAATGCAAGATGGAAGTAAAGTCTACATGGAATCTTACATGGCATCAATTGGATCATGTTTCGTGGTCACTTGGATTATTTTCAAAAACCACCTCTTGGGTGTAGGTCTAATACAAAACCAGAAGACCATGGCACTCTGAACGCTCACAACCGTTGATTTATTCTATTTTATCGTGTGTGAGGACCCACATGAATGGAAATTCATTGAAATAACATTTGGTTGAGGACTCAATCACATATGACTTCACACTACACTTGAGGGTCCGTGACCACACTACATGAGTTTGGAGGTGTGTTGGGGCGGCCTTTGGACACTTTCTTTTGGGCTCTCACAATTTCATGGTCTCGGCTCTTGGCTCGTGTGTGACATGGCCCTCAGTATGCCTGCATGCTGATTTGTAAAGCTTGTGGGGCAACCAGCCACTTGGCCTCTTCTGTGTTCCCTTCTTGCTACGATTCCCTTCGCTATTGTGTATATTGTACCATTTTATATACCCCTACTTTCTTCCGGAATCCTCTCCCACAAGTAGTCAAACTTGGTCAAACTCCATTTGCTTCCTTTGAGCAGCGAGTGCAAGCATCTTATTGATGTGCCCTAGGCGGCTCTTAAGATAGATAAGGTCTTAAATAAGCTTAAGTCACCTTCTTAGGTGTTTCCGATTACTACACTTAATATTTGGAATTACACAATGGTATAATTATTTACTAAATTTCTTGGTTGTTACCAACAAAGGTCAAATTGGTTGTTTGGATATTATAGAGTATTCACATCTTTATGTTACATTCATAATAAAAATATATAGCATTTTGTAATTGTAAATAATAAGTGACATTAAATACAATTTCTAGTGTAGTCCACTCCTTCTAGGATATTAACTTGTAGAGGATTAATTTTTATCAAGGTGCCACTTTTTTTTCTTTTTTTTAGACAGAAGGCTGACAGGCCAGGGCCAAAGCATAGGAGACAGTTAACCACCTGGCAAGTTTCTATCAAGTAGAGAGGAGATTGCATAGCCGGGAATCGAACAGCCAACCTCTTCCTTAAGATTTGGGTATCTCTCCACCATCATCCAGTAGTTTAGGGTCGTCTCACATACAATTCACCCAAGAGTACATTCAATGTTATTAGAAAAGTTACCATTATGACATAAATTACCATTTGACACTAAAGACAATATTTAGTGTAGTGAGACCTATTATTCATAGAAAAGAAAGGGTAAAAAATAAATTTAGTTCTGATTCTAACGTTAAAATTATGTGTCCCTCCATGGGGTCCGCATCTACTCAATGGGGACTCAATGTTGAAACAATCCCTCTGTTGCTCAAACTTGTCTTGATATATAAAACAACATTTAGTATATGATATGTCAATGTAGATGGAATCAACTTTTGGTCTCTAGAAAATTTGAAAATGCCCCGTCTACACTCCAACAATGGGTCCATTGAGTAGACATTGAAGCATCGTTTTTCATTGACTTGACATCGAGTGCATATCAACGAGTTTCAATGCGAGCTAATTGATGTAATATGTTCTAATTGTTCTCATGTAGAGTTCTAGTTGACAATATTACATTATATAAATATGCCAAAGTAATAGTAAATGACCTAAAATTAGGTTGGGATGACAATACTCGTAAACTTATTCATATTTGAAAAGTTTAGGGAGCAAACGGCGTAACAAATTCCAAAGAGTGTTGGAGGGCCTCGTCAAAGCCAACGGAGATGTATGGCATGCTCACTACATGTGGACAACATGGATGTGCATGGGACTCAAAGCACTGGAGGGACCCATCAAAATCAACACCCACTACCATTCACACCGATTGCAAGAAATGATGAACTGATGTGAACAACAAGGCTCCATGGTAAAAGGGGTGCATGCACAATAATATTTGGCAAATCTATTAGCAAGAAGGCATTGACATGCACCAAACTCTCATGTGCATTGTGCGCAACATGCAAGATATTATTGCTACTCTCATCCACTAGATGTAGATGACCATCTTACAAGAGATCAAAGTTCCGTGGGATCACAACACTTCTTGGCATTTGACGGGCCACCATAGTTTGCACACATATTGCAAGGGATGCATCCATGTTTGGCATTGGACCACCTTGCAACGAACGGTGGCCATAGCCCTTACACATGATGCTCGTTGTGAAGACAACATCGCAATTGAAAGCTCATTTTCGTACACGCTTGAAGCAAGGCAATCGACACATCACATGCAATTGGGAGGGCCAGGAATGTTTCCACTATTGCAATGAATCACTCCATTAGAGGCGCCTTTGGTGTGATGGCAATCCTTGACAACCTTGGTGTTTCTTGGCACTCTTTCAACATTTCCAAGCAATGCATGCCCCAAGCCGACCCCACAAAGTATGTAAAACCCCCAAAATGTTAGCAAATAAAGGTTGGCAATAGATTACGTCCTTCGCTGTTAATCTCAAAGGTTGTGAACACCAAAAAAATGGGAGGTAGAAGAACAAATAAAACAATTAAAACTCCGCTAATCACACCAAGTGCACCACCACAACACTCTAGAGTGGCTACAAGAATTGGGCATTCGCAATGCGAACTCTGTGGAATGGTTGGTCAATGTTGATAAAGGATCATGGCATGGTTAGGGTGGGTTTAGAGATTAAAAAAAGGCTGGTCATTGGTGGAATTTATTGCCGGATGGGGGAAAAGAGGAGGTCTGGATGTTCTTCATCCATTTACAATTTTGATGTGTTTGGGACCCGATTAAAAAAAGGTATCGACGTTGATCTATTAGGGAGCTTGGGGTATTTACAAGGGGATTAGGAAAAGGTGCGGAGTGGAAGCAATTACGGGTTTCGTGTGTTTAGGAGCGGATCAAAAAAAAGGTGGGGATGTTGATGTAAAATGTACGAACGACGGCATGAAAAAGAGGGTTGGATGTTGATCTGTTTAGGGATAGCAGGGGTATTTAGGGAGGAGTAAATAGATATTGCTATAAGGTAATAAAGCCGGATTAAAAGGCGTAGTATTTTGAAACAGATGTGAAGTGTGGTCTTTGGTTGCGATAATGGTTTAGGATTCTGTTTTTTTTTGTGAATGTAGGGTTGAGGATGGAAAAAGAAGGCGTGGTTTTGATGTAATGGAAGAAAAAGGGTGTGATAGTACTAGTAAGGAAAAGAGAAGAGAAGAAAGGAAAAGAAAATGAGAGGTGTGGATGAATTGGCGAAGGGATGGATGCAGCACCGGGACTTCCCGGGAGGTCACCCATCCCAGTACTATTCCGGCCCAAAGGCGCTTGACTTCAGAGTTCTGATGGGATCTGGTGTAGTAGCCTTGGTATGACCGCATCACGACAGGGTGGGGAGCGGACGTTGTATTTATATTGGAGGGGGTTTTAGGGGGGCTCCGCCTAAACCGCTGGAGCTCCGAAAATTACGGTAAATCGCGGGTCTTGGGCCCGGGGGCTGCGCCCCCGGCCCCATCCTGCACCCCCTCCCGAGAGGAAAGGAATTTTGGGAACTTCCTCCCAAATTTGTAGTTTGATCTACAAGTATTATGCTCATTTGTGCTATGCGTGGAATTGCAATGTTTGTGGATTTCTAGGTGTTTTTCTACGTGACAATACGATGATTTGGTTCCTATTTGGTGTTGATCATGTGGTGATCAATTTCATAAAGTCAGCGACAAAAGCTTACGACATCAACTCAGTGAGACAAACAAAAGGCTAGACATTTTGACAAGTGTATTGAGAATAATACACTGTCTTCAATTAGTGACATTCAAGGCACCCTAGCTTGTGGGGCATTATTGTTGCAAAAAACTTTGGAAATAGAAGGTTATGTCTCCCTTTGGCCATATCCTATGTGAGGAGTTGGCCTCTTTTTGAAGTTGCTAGCAATGTCCAATTGTATTAGTATGGCATCCATATTGCCTCCACTTCGAAATGACCTCTTCTTGGAGTGCGTCTTGAAGGTGATTTTAGGAGGGACCTTCAATGAGGTTCTCGGGGGGGGGGGGGGGGCAGTGTGTTAAAAAGTTAAGGATATAGGTGCGAACAACCACTATTTTATAGGGGGGTATTACTTTCAATTCTCTTCTTTTTTTCACATGCTATCATTATGTAAATTTCTACTTTGGGTTAATAGAAAAATGGCTTGCATTACTTATAATTCCAAATTACCTATTATTCCATACCCTATAGTACTTTAAAGATGTCCAATGCCATTTTTGATACCCTATATTACTCTTAAGTCCATTTATAATTTTTAGCTCTCATGTTTTTAAAATACCCTATCATTTGTTCGCACGTATATTGCTACTCCAACCAATGACTACCCCCCCCCCCCCCCCGAGATGAGGTTACTGCCCAAAACAGTGTAACAAATTCCAAAGAGTGTTGGAGGGCAAAAACGTGAACCTAAGGAGTTTACACTTGGCAGTGTTGTCACTAGGGCACGAGTTTAGAATATGAGAAAATGAAGCGCCACTAATGTGAGCACCACTTTCCAAACAAATCTTGATGGTTCCAACTCAAGAAAACACACCACCCAAGTTTTACAAAACCAAACTTTGAGCTTGAATCTCGAGTTCAAAAGTAACATGTCCACAAATGAGTATTTTGGACCCCAAGTTGCTCGGACTTTGCCTGCATGTAAACCCACCCTTAATTGGCATGCAAAATTAATACATGATCACCTACATGATCACCTACATGATCAATACATGCATAACATTATTTATATGTGCAGTCATTAATTATTGGGTGGGTCAAGAATATGTCATGTAAGGTGCTAGAATTATACCTTATGAATGCTTGTTCATAAGTAGATTTAGCTTGAAAAACATGTGAGATACGGGTGAAGCATTGCCATTCAATTTTATTAAAATGAAATGGTTGATTGTAACTAAAGAATATTATGTGTTCACTTACATATTTTTGATTGATTATTATTGAACTAACCAAAATCTTCAAATTTCGCGAATTAAGTAATTTTCCAAGTGTTTAACTTCTTTTTAGAAAATTGGTTGATTACGCCCCACAATTGTAACATGTGCAATCCGGATACCAATCTCTGGTATTTGTGAGAGAGACATTGATGAATATTCCCCCCACATGTGTATCCCTAGTTGAGCGTTGCACTAGGTGCAACAATACATGAGGCTAGGGTTTCTTCATCTACATCCTCAATTGAGTGTTGTGAGGCTCGTACTGAGTTTGAGCCATCTAAGCATTTCAATTCATTTCCAAAAATCATATCCTTCACAATTTACAACATTACAAGTTGGTTGTGGATGGAAAGTAGGTTAGTTGGTGTGCCATTGCAACCACAAGGTGATCATGCCACAATGTCAAGGTTTCGAATCTCCTTGCACGCAAGCATATACTTCTCTATTTCATCTTTACTTATGCTGGAATGTAGTTTACACGTGGAGTACAAATGGGCCATGAATGTGAACATAACATGTGGAAAACATTGTGGAGAAAATAAATATTTTGTGTTGAAATAGAGAGCCCTTAATGGAATTCATTTTCAAAGTACGAACCGTCAATCATTTCCTAAGTTTTATGGATGATAAACGGTATCTATGTGGATGAAAAGTCTCTTCCGGTGAACGAAAATTGAAACAACATCTCCCTCCGCTATCGCCGCTCACTTCCAAGCTCCTCCGCCGTAGCCCGGGGCCCGTTGCTGAATCGCTGATGTTGCTGCCTCCACTCCACCATCGCCCAATTCTTTTCCTGTGCTACTTGCAAACATATCAATCGACAGATCCCGTTCGCCATGGAGAAAGAACCTCAAATTTTAGTTTTAGGAGAAAGGAAAAAGAAAAAACTGCTCTCAAAACTGTTACTTCAGTGTTCCCGCGCTAAGTGTGCATTGTTCGGCAATAAGTTTTCCCTCTCTCGCTCGGTACAGCTTTCGAGGACTCTCGAAGTGATCAAGGTACGTATGCGCAGCTCGCACATCTATGGTAACTAATAAGTTTCTTGTTGGTCGCATCCATGGGCATGTGAGATTTTCCGTTGCGTGCAGCAATTTCTACTGATTAAGGAAGAAATGGCCGCCTGCATAATTTATGGGTTTGCCAGATAGTTTCCTGTTTATGAACGTTTCGAAATTTTCATGTTGCCTCGATGGCAGTCCATTGGAGGTTTCTGAGGAATTATTGCAATTGCAAGCACTCAGGGTATCCACTGCGTCTTAGCATCGTTTCTGGTCATTTGAGACCTCCAGCAACAAGTGAGAGCCTTGTATTCGATTCTTATGTTACTATCTGCATCGTCCAGAGTGATAATTAGTCGCATTGACGAGGTACTTCATGCACAGTTCTCTTGGACTACGCAATTTTAATTAATGACTGTCTTAAAGTGCAGATCTTAACAACTTCGGAGGAGGTGAGCTTCAAAACTCTTCATTGGATTTTTCATGATGTGTCATGTTAAGCTGCTGCTTCTGTTGGCATTAACCTAACCTTCAAGAGTGCAACTCAGTCAGCCTTGTTGAGGAACGTAGTCCTTAAACGAAACCATGTTGATGAATCTCAGTCTTGGAACATTGCCGCAGATTTTTTCAGCTGGAAGTAGGCTAAGATTTCAAGTCACGAAGATTTTGATGCAGTCACCGATTTCGTTTCATCATGAAGTGAAAATTGAAGGTCATATGTGGGGGTTATGAAATGAGAAGGAAGGTAGCCAGAAAATTGAGCAAGAGGAATGGCGATGGCTATGGAAACCATATATTTACCACAAACCTATGAAATAATCCACGAACCCACGGAGCCCAGGTTTGTTATTAGATACCCCTTTACCGAGTCCGTAGTATTTAGGCACGTGGAAAGAGCAAGACATGTAACTTTTAGCCATAGCCAAAGTTTGGCATTGACGGAGAACGTTGGAATGATTGACCTGTTACAGGTAGGGGTGTTTCAATCTCCTTGACTCTGCAACATCTTCAACGAGCATGGAAACTGCACTATTAAGTGAGGGATGTAGGTAAGTAAGGGCATCTTGTCATTATCACTTGAATAGCTATAGAGATTGTCATTTGCTTGACTCTGCAACATCTTCAACGAGCAGGAGAGAGAGTGGGAGATTACAAAGCCCTTCACTCAATGATGCAGGTCGTCTCAAGTCGTGCAACGAAGTTAGCCTGTCGGATTTAGTTCTTACACGAAGCACATGTGGAAAAATTATAAAAATTATCTATAATACTTCAATGATTTTGTTTGATTTTGCCTCTGATGTTCTTCTTATAAGAAGCTTATAATTTTAATTTGAGTTCTGATCTAGTTACTTTATGCAACATTTTCCCTATCATGCTAACTGCCTATTTTCTTGCGAGCTTAACTGTGAAGCACTTCAATGTACAGAAATGTATACCTTGCCTTTGAGTAAGTATTAGACTCACTGAAGACAGTATATATTTGTTGCAGTCTTGATGACACCATCCATCTTGTGTTGGAAACTGTGCATCTGAAGTCACGTGAAAGTGACTTCCTTAATGACCGGCTTGGGATTGTCAGTGACATATATATATATATATATATCGATATAGATATCTTGAGTCTTCACCTATGGCTTAATTGTATGCATTTGTGTAATTATTCATCACCTACAACTCTTTGCCAAACATATCTTGCACATGAGCTTAAAATTTCTGAAGAGCATGTTTTTGACCTGATCATTCACTACAGAAAAGTTGCTAACAAGCAAAGCCGTGGCCTCTTGTTCCCTACTGCAGCTGAAGAAGCAATACACATTCCCGAATCTCTCAGATGGTGCCCGAGCTCTCACATCAGGCTTATTCCAGCTGATATCTTTGGCTGAGAGCTTTGTGTATGTTGTTGCTCTTTAAGTCTCCTCATCTGGATTTATTCTATACAAATGCATTACAGTCACGTATTTTTATTTGTTGTTTCTAGCATCTGATAGCTTTACATGATTCTAAAAGCAACTGACTGATGTATGTATCAATCTGGATTCTGGACATGCTGCAGTCTCATATACATGGGTATGGAGATTGCCATCAAGTCTCGCAGCTGGTCCCATGTTGGATTTATTTTCTTCTCCATTGTGTTTATTCCAATGGCCAGGTACGTAAGTCTCATGTGACGTTTGAACCAATGTAAGATTATAGGCGACCAACTCCTAGCGAAATGTCTCATTGAGGTAGAGGGAAACTCTTACTTGCCTTCAATTAGTGTCCAAGTTATAGAGGATGTACAAGAATGGTGAATTCATCACTACAGACATGATTAACCATTCACCACCAATTTCGAAAGCACGCATTAGTTCATGTGTTTCCTTGGAATTCACAGAATGAGGCATCGATTACCAATTAGTTCATGTGTTTCCTTGGAATTCACAGAATGAGGCATCGATTACCAAGTTCCTCAGTCAGATCTGGACTTTGGGAATACTAATAATAATGGCACAAAGAACTATCCTGCATGGCCGGAGCATTATGGTTCAGAAATTCGTCACAGCTACTCAAGATCATCCCTCATTCCATGTAGCAGACGGGTCAACTAATTATGTTCACAAGGAGTTTTATCTTTTGTCCACACAATTGTGAACACATAATTTGTACTGAATATAATTTGAAACGTCGAATGTGTAGTCCACATATGAACATCATTGTCATCCATACAACTAAGTTGTAGACAAAGCCTTATTTATGGTAAATCCTCCATATTGAGGAAACTTTGAATCAATGGCAACTACAATGATTATCCCAATTAATGAGGGAGCGTTAATAGTGGGGAATTAGTGAAGGTGATACAAAATTTGCGCTTTGAAATTAGTGTCACCAAAAGATCCAAGAAGCATTGTTCATCCCTGCACTATTCACTGAAACCACTGGCATTATACTTCCTGGCACTATTCACTTAAATTATTATATATAGCAACGCTCTTCACTGAAAGTATTGGCACTATTGACAATATTCATGCTATCCATATGGGCATTAGTTTCTTCCCATAAAGGTAAGACAATGGAGGCCCATGTCCAATGCTAAATGTAGAAACATAACTCCACATACGAATGAGTACAGTTGTGGATGTTCTTTTGTTGTCTTTGTTGTATTACACACTTCAATTTTATTTTATTTTTTTGATTAGGAGTACATTGTGGTTGAAATTGTTCATTTATGATAATGAGTTTCTTGTTATTCTTTGTTGTCTTGAATGATTTGGTCAAGCATGCATTTCTTCTTGGTCCAAATACTAGGTGAACTTGCATATATGTCTTTGATTATATAATCAAGTTGAAGCCCTTGAGGCAATTCGAATTTCAATATGTATAAAGACGTGCTATACATTGGATCTTCAAAGGAAACCTAGACTAGTAAATATTGTTCACTACAACCTTCAAGATCATATCTATAATATTTCATATATCATTCCACTAATTATTACATTTTGATAAATTTTTAAACCAAGAATCTAGAATCTCTTCTAAAATAGTTTGTGTATTTAAGAAGTGTATTGTGGGTTCACAAGATATTTTTGCTTTAAGTTGAAAGTATAGAATTTCATTGGGACTCTAACTATGCTAATCAAAATAACTAAAATGTGTTACCATGTTTTATTGAAGTTTTTTTGGAGGGGATTATTTTGAAGTTGAAGAAGTCATTTAATTGAGATGGAGTGTACTTGTACTCTTTGAATTTCATAATGATTGCAAATAAGATTTATACTGATATCTATAATCCAAAAATGTCTAGAAATTAACAAAAATGTTCACCCCCGGAGGCATCTAGGGAGTAGAATTTTGATTTGTCAATAATTTAATAGTTGTTAAATTAACACTCATTCAAGGTAGAGTTTATATAGGAAGGGAAAAAATTCCAAATGCCACTTTTTAGTGCACTAAAGAAACACCAAACCAAATGTCAAGGCGGAAAATTTAGGTTGGCTTTGGGGTTCCTTGGATCCAATTCATTTCACCTAATCTCTACACTTGATCATTCTTGACCCTATGTTTAACTTAATCATTGTTCACCCCAATCTTACATTATTTTTCGTTAGCTCTACTTTCAGATTTTTATTTGTTACCCTCAATTTACATTACTATTATTAGAAAATTGTATTTTATATTGAATTTTAAGGTATACAACCAGTACACAATAGGCCTTATTATTCATTTCTTCTAAGCTTTGAGGGAAGTCCATTACTAGTTGATATCTTAATAATGCTTCCCAACATGCTTGTTCCAAAACACATTTTTATATCATCCTCATTTGGGCATCATTTATTGGCACAATGCTAAGAGCCTCATGGAACCCGTTGCTTGCACATCAATGATGTGGCAACAACACCTACACATGTTCCAACCACATGGGACTTGATATTACACCTCAACAAGTAAAAACAATTATATCGTGTTCTCTATATATAGTGCCTCATATGGAGTTTGGAGCTCACAAGTGCCACAACTAGGACACCATGTGAAAATGTCTATAAAGGAGTTCATGGAGCAATTTTTGCTTGACTTTCACACATGCGACATTGTAATAGCTTAAGATTTTGAACACAATCATGTCATACGAGCCATTCATTTGTATGAAGAGAACCAAGAAGTGCTTTGGATAAAGCAACTCGTGGTGCATAAAGACCATCGCAACAAATTAAAGGTGTGGCAACATGCAAGATTTGGAAACTTTGGACCAAAAGTAATGCGTGGTCATGCCACCCATATGTTGTGAATGTACACAAAGATTTGAGTGTGCAACATGTGGACAAGCTCATTCAATGTAATTCTCTTCCATGCATGCATTCAAAATAATATGATTGCATTTAGTCCTGAGAAAATGTGTTATGCAAAGATATTTTTATACAAAGCACGCCACGGTTGATAAAATTCGTAGATGCTGAGAAGATTGGCAACTTCAAAGCTTTGTATTTATGAAGGAGAAGAATACTTTGCTTTCTAATTTAAAGATTGTTTCTTGTTTTTGGGTGTTCTTTATATTTATCTAGAATATTGTGGAAAATCCAAATATTTTTATTCTTTACATTTTATCTAAAATTATGCGGTTAAACCGTGTACGCATGGGTGTGATTGCTCAAACATTTGTAATATGTCAAAATAATATATATCAACTTATGGTAAATTGGTGAACTCAAAAATAAATTCAATAATAATAATAGTAATATAAAATTTATTTGAAAATAATTAATATACACCATGTGATTTTAAAGATAATACAATATTTGATGAGGATAAAATATTACAATATTTCATATAGGCTACAGTCAGAAACTTATGATTTTCTGAGTATACCCCATCCATAACGTTGTCCCACAAGTCTAATTCCAAATAACATACCATTTAT
The DNA here is from genome assembly GCA_950295325.1 of Polytrichum commune. Classification (NCBI taxonomy): domain Eukaryota; kingdom Viridiplantae; phylum Streptophyta; class Polytrichopsida; order Polytrichales; family Polytrichaceae; genus Polytrichum; species Polytrichum commune. The sequence goes on from OX485807.1 coordinate 52,324,686, forward strand.
TTATAGCTCATATTATATTACCTAAAAAATAATATTTATTTTTATATAATTTTGTTGTTGTATGTTTTATATTCTACGTTCATTGTTTCATTTTGGTCATTTTATGAACACTTGCACTAATCTATCATTAGGATGACAAAGATAGTTTTAAGTCACAAAATTATAACCTCAATGTTAATGAGGATTTTGTAATATTTCTGACCTCCAAGATAATTACGTGCTTCATTGATGGTTTCACTTTTGGAATGAAATCCCAATCAATTGCTTATTTACTAATTGGAAGTGCACATATATATTGGATTTTAGACCTTGAAGGTGAAGTGCACTCAATATGGGATTTGTAATCAAGCGGCCTTCAAGAATGCAAGGGCAATGTTTTTTTTCGAAGTTGGACGGGATGGGCAACAATTTTCGATTGGGTTCCAAAAATTGTTTAGAGGGTTGCCCTAGCCCGGATTTGACACCCCCAAAAGTTCGTGAGGGGGTATTTAATGTCCGCCCATATTAATTTCTTAAAAATAACCGGACTAGTAATCATAGGTTGGCAACGCATGATGCACCCACTTGTTTCTATATGAGGCATTTTTATTTTATCTAACCCCCTTTGTATTATTGCCTTAAGTATTAGATTAGACTAGGATCATTTAGAACTACTAAAACTTGGTATTTTTGAAACCCTTGAGACAAGGAGCTGACAACGTGAGGTAGTGTGTAAAGTGGTCCATCTCATCCGCAAAGATGAATGAACTCTCACTAATGAAAATACATGAGTGCCACGAATCCCCAGCCGATATTGAGTATCCCTTACTGTTTGGAGTTACGCAATGCTATATCTATTTACTGTACATCTCATTGTTCACCAACAAACATTGAATTGGTTGTTTGGACATTATAGAACACTAACAACTTTACTTGGGAAAATTCCCATCAATAGTTAAAAAGATATAGGACTGTGCAAATCCAAATAGTCAGTGAGATTAAACATCATATTTAGTGTAGTTACAATTCATAGTTATCTGTAATATAAATTAGGGAAATGGACACAATTCTCAATTAGTATAGTTCTCCACATGTCGATTGTACCCAATTCCCTCATAATTTTTGGAACTCATGCACTTTATTCAACCTGAGATGTAACTTGCATGAAAATATAGATATTTTGACAAATTTTGAGCACATCATCAAATCAAATTTTCAGACGCATAGTGTGCTTATGTCCATTTCACGTTTCGATTTACACAACCTCACAGGTTAAACACAAGTGTGCAATGAAGATGAATAGATAATTACATTAGACACATTTTCCGTAAGTATATAAGGATTAACGATTAAAGTCAATGACCGGTGTAATGCTCAGCAGACCAACAAACTTACAAACAGGAATTGCTGGAAGTGTGGGGGCTAGTATGCATGTTCATTGGAAATATTATAGGCAACATTTGCACTACATTGTAGTGAGAGATGATCAAACATTGTTTATTTCAGCAATCTGCAGAAGGTTTACATAATTGAACAGATAACCGTCACACTCAAAACATTCTGCCTGAGATCATTCTCCGAAGTGTACAATAATGATACAACAAATCCTCTCTCCCAAATTTACTGAGACCGCCATCTAAAATTTCAAAATGCTTTACACTTACCATGACTCTTCCACCGCATTCCGTGCAGAGAACATGGAATTGAAGATTTTTACATGTACATATCACCTACATATCAGAAGCAGCACAAGTGCACATGTCTGTATATGTTGATGAACCTAAATACTCCTCTTCACCACCATTCCTGTCAGCTTCGAATTTGTATCGAGGTCGGTAAAGAAATGGCAGAGTAAGTCTCCACACCATATCAAAATTGTGTGTCGAAGAATGCTGCTCTTGAAAACCTAAGATTCGTTCACGTCACTAACAGTGACATTCACATCTTTCACAAACTCTTTGTCTTCGACTTTCATGTCCATCTCGGATTCCTTCACTTCCTGCTGTAATTTCTGCGCCTGCTCATTCTTCTTGATAGCTTCCTCCTCCCGGCCCCTGATAGCTCTCTTATGTTCCTCAACCTTCACACCAACCTTCCGGAGCTGATCCTCCAGATCCGAGTTGCGCTCGCGCAAATCGTTCACTTCCTCTTCGAGCTCAGCAATTCTGCTCTCCAAAGCTTTGATCTTGTCGTCAACGCCATCAGCCTTCGCAACAGCTTCGTCACGCTCAAGACGTAAATTCTTCAGCTTGCTGCTCAAGTCAGCAAGACGATCACCGTGCTGCTTCAAATCGTCATCCTTTGCGGAAAGCTCAGACTTCTTCTCCTCCAACTCAGCGGCCGCCCTATCACCAGCAGCTGCCTTGGCTTTCGTGGCATCCAATTCCTTTGACAAATTCTTCTCAGACTCTGCTTTCGCCCTCGCATTCTCAGCCTCCGATTCAAGACTTGCTTGCAAATTGTCAATCTCCCCGCCCTTCCTAGCTGCTTCCGCCTCCTTCTCCTTTGCCAACGCTTCTTTCTCATCTGCCTTGGAGAAAGCCCCCATCATCTTGCTCTTTAATCCACCAATGCTGTCCAACAAGCCTCCCTTCTCGCTCTCAAGCTCCTCAGCCCGCCTCTTTGCGGCCTCCTTCTCTTCCTCTTCGGACATCTTTTCAGACTCCAGGCCTTTCTTGTCAGACAATATGTCTCTCTTCTGTGCCTCAAGAGTAGAAGTCCTCTCGCTAGCTTCTGCCTCTGTGTTACTGATAGCTTTCTCAAGCTCAGCAATACGCTCGGCCAACACACGGGCATGGCCTGCATTTGCATCCGACTTCTTCTTCAAATCTTCCAATTCTGATTGAAGTGCAGCAGATTTTCTCTTCTCATTTGTTAGCGCATCGGCAAGCTTGTTAGACCGCTCCACAGAGCCCTGAAGCTCCTCCTTGTACTCCGCAATGCTGGCCTCGGCCTTATCCTTCGTACTTCCAACCTGCGAGAGCTTCGACTGTACACTTGTAACCGTGGACTCCAATTCACCAGTTCGAGAATCAAGCTCTGACACCCTCTGCTCAGCTGGAATTGCGCGAGACTTGAAGTGCTCAACCTGCATTTGTATTGACGGAACACGTCAAAAGTTATCCTTGGTTGCAACGTGTTATATCTTCTTCCAATGCTGAAACTTGTAAGTAGCATAAAATATACAAGGAAAACACAGGTACAATAGTCGCTGCCATGTCTTACCTTATCAGAGAGGTCACCGATTGTAGACTCTTTCTCTCCAAGCAGAGCATCCTTGTCTGTCAACTTACTTCTCAAATCCCCGACCTTCATGTCCCTGTCTTGTAAGCCGGCCTGCACACCTTCCAAATCCTTCTCGTACTTCACATTTGTCTCCTGCACCTGGCCAACCTTAGACTTGTACTGCTTCAACTCCATCTCAACCTCCGCATACTTCTCATCGGCCTTCTTGAGCTTCATTTCTAGCTCTGCGGCCTTGGCGCCAGCAGCTTGGACCTCTCCTTCAAGGTCCTGGACACGCGCTTCCAGCTCGGCAACCTTGGCTTTGGCATCACGAGCAACTCTGTTCGACTTATCGGTCTCGTTGTTGGCCATTGACAGCGCTTCCTCACAATCTTTGAGTGTCCTTTGCAACTTGTCAACCTCAGCTTCTAGGTATGCAATTCTCTGCACATTGTAAAAAAAATCTTCTCAGAATTCCACTTCTTCAAACACTTTATTCAGCAAAGAAACAGCCACCTAGCATTACATTCCACGTTGAATGATACATACGCCTTTTCCAATGCACTCACTCTAAAGCACAAAGCCAAAGTGCAAACCTGCTGTGTGTTCGTTTCAGCAGAAGAAAGCGTGTTCAGGCAATTTCTCTACTCAAACAGTTCATTCAAAATCATCACAATCAATCTACTGCTTCCGGAATTCAATACTATTATGGACTCCACGCAAGATTAAGCCATCACCAATGCGATGAGCCAAGTAGACCAGGTTATTCTCAAATTTCTCCAGAGTCAGATGAAGCTTGCGTGTCATAGGTTTGGCCAGCGTCAGAGGTCCAATAGTTTGAAAGCAAAGAATCATGCATCATCTGCAGCTGCTGAAAATTTCATACCTCCTCAGATTTCTTCCCGATGTCAGATGGCACCACCACCTGCGCAGTGACGACGGAGCTCTTCTCCGCCCCGCCCGTCCTATCCTGCATCTCCTTCGCTTGTGCTTCCAGAGTCTGCTTGGCGAAGTTGACCGCATCGGCATTCTGCTGCGACTCCATTGTTGACATGATCTTTCACAAAATTCACAACGCTCTTCCTGGCAAGCAAACTGAACCCGACCTCACAGGACACTGCTCTGTTTTCGGCGGCGCGAAAACTGAAATAATACTAAATCGAGCTTCTCTTCTACCGTCCCCCCCACCGTGTCGATAGAACAGTGATCCTTGGAAAAATGCACGAAGGCAGGGTGAAAGAAGATGGATCAGTTCTGAGATGAGACGGTGGCGATGGAGGTGATATACTAGCGAGCTCGGCCATGCGGCCGTGGTGACGTGGCGCCTGCATGCCACCTCAGTCGTCCACGGTGCCTCCACGCCCCTCCCCTCTAGAAGATGCTACCCTATCACCGTCCTCACAACATTGCAAACAACCTGTTAAATATGTTGGATGAAAAATCCTTTCATCCATCATAGGCAAGCTTGGCCTTAAATGGGCACTTTTCCTCTCTGCACTACCTAGGGATGATTACCAAATCCAAATCGTGCTCACAGCCATTTCTTCCTAAATTTTGGAGCTCATATGAATACCTTGTCCATTGTCAACAAGGAGATCCTCTTTCTTATTAAAATGAAGATATAGGTCTCTTCAACTATGTTGCATATTTGAGTTTACTAGAATGATTAACACATTTTGAGCACGTAGTCTAGTCATTTTTAAACACAAGCTTTTTGGGTGTCCGCTCTTAGATCCACACCTAATTAATCACACGCCACTTTAATATAGTTGTTTGTTTAAGACGGGTAACAGAGTGAGGCCCCGCTTACAGACAAAAACATCAAAAATTCTTATAGATTGTGTCCAGAACAATCCGACATCTTGTCTTAATAGGGTTAAATTCCATATACGGTCACTCACTATAATGTTGGGGGTTTTCATGTGAGAGGTAACTTGGTACCACTCATCCATAGCCCATCCATTCCCTGTGCGATCATCTACCATTTTGATGGGTGTATACCCCCTTGATGAACCCACCGTTAAACCAAAGATGGAGATTTCCACTAGAAGGTGCAACCTATCCCCTAAGCCATGGATATAACACTAGAAGAATGATGATATAGATGAAGACCAACAGCCAACCCTCGCATCATGTGGAGGCCATTTCACGAATAAGATTCTCAAGCATACTGAATTGTTTGAGAGACGTTGGATCGCTTGCCATTACTTTGACTCCAATTATCAAGTATGGATAATGGATGAGCTAAGGACATGATGGAAATTGACCCATCATGTAGCACTCAATTCTTTTGGCACAAGTTAGACATGGACCCATGTGCGTCCATTCGATTGTTGGTAATATAAGAATGACAAAATCAATACTTAAAATACAATAAGTGTGTGTTGGAACCAACCCTGGTCGTGGGGGTACACCATTGTTTGAATGTGAGTATAGATTGAAAACACCTACCACTTCCATACTCAGCTAAGTGGGCCCAATGTGGCCACCTATCTAAATTGGAAAACCTATATTTTAGTGGTGTGTGGTTAGGTATAGATCTAAGAACAACACCAAAAAGACATGTTACATTTAAAAGATTCTTGGACTATATCACATTAATTAGTTATAAACTTGTGTACCATGGGCTCAAAGATCCATACAAAGTCATTATCAAACAAAGCTCCCAAACTAAATCTAGGTTTACCATGGGAGATCTCCAATGGCAACTATCAAGGCTACCAATTTGACTTGTAACATGTGTGGCTACCAATGGCTCCGAGATTAACCTTGTTGTCAATTATATATGGCCCTTGCAATTTTAGAAAGAGGCCACATGCTCACAATTGATTAATGTTATGTTCATGCTCAATTTTTTTTTCTGGTAACTACTCTAAAGTTAATTGTCAACATGATCGTAGGGGGGGGGGGGGACTCATGCTATATTGCGTTCAGGGAGAAAAATTCTTCACTTTGATAATAAATAGGATATTCACACACGGCTCCAAAAGCTATGAGGAAAATGGTTACAACCTCCGAGATGTGGATTCACCAAGAGAAGCCTTGTCATAAAAGGTAGACAGTCAAGGTAGGTGTGCCGAATTCGGTGCCTTGTCCTAAACAAACATCTATGTTTGAGTTGGTGAATGGTCACGTGTGGATTTATGAACGGACACCACAAAGACATGTGTTGAAAAGAGATTGGACTAAATGCCCAAAATCATCAACCATTCCAGACGTAACAGTCAAAATAAGTGAGGAGCGGGGGAAGGGAGGAGACCTATACAACCTTTCATACTTCGGAGAATTTTTCACTTCGAAAATGAATAAGATACTCAAATGAGGTCCAAAATTTATGAAGAAAGTGACTACGGACACGATTTGGATGCGCTAATCATCTCACTCTCACACTAATTGCGTGTTTCATATCCCACGAGAAGGGGGTGCAAAGGGAAAAGTGTCCATTGAAGGCCCGTCTTCCTAATGATGAAAGGTTTCCCACTCAATTTGTCCACCACAGTTTTCAAATGTACTATGTAAATGAGTCGGGGCCAGTACCTTGGCGGGCATGGCCAACCACCCATCAAATTGCAGGCCACTTGGCTTGCTCCCAAGGCCTGCTTCAAGATACACCTCGCCCACATCTGCCAAGTGGAATGCATTTTTTGTCCCGGTTTCATAAAGCTCCTTGCCACACAATCTGGGGATATTGTAACTAGGTAATTGTGCAGCCCTCGGTGTTTTCATCACATCTAGGGGTGCATTTCTTTTTTATTTATTTTAAAATATTCAGCAAGTTTTGAGGTTATTTTTATGTTTTTGATGATAAATTCACTACTACAGTCAGTCCATGTTAATAGGGTAAATATAGACACACGCAACTACATCAATTGTTTCATATTATCGTATAGCATTAGTACATTCAAACTCAACAGCAGTGTCGAAGCTCTGAGCCATGCCACGCAAATTCGCGAATACCGGAATATGGATTTTCGCATCGGGGGATGATGCATGCGTAGTCTTGGATCAATACTTGGGCGGAGATGGGCTCGAATAACTAATCTTGAAAGAGGGGGATGTTTCCGACAATGATTTGACAAAAAGGACCTCATGGATTGATGTCTTCAATGATTTTTAATTTAAAAACATTAAAAATGTTTTGAAATATTTTTAAGTGTATTTTATAATGCCGCCTCCAACCTCTAGAATAAAAAAAATGCATACTAATCACAACACTTGCAATTCACCCATTTTTCTCAGGGCCGGTTCACCCAAGTCCCAAGTCCCAAGTCCCAAGTCTCAACATGGTGGTGAAGTCCCAACATGTGAGACTCACGTAATCACTAAAATATGGTTAAACATCATTAAAGTCGGATCTTGGTTTTTTTATGCAAAAATATTCGTGGGACTTGGGTTGAGAGTTGGGTTTTTGCTCGATCCAACTCGCAACACCAGTCCCGAGCCGATCCTCCAAAAAGTGTTGCTATGTACGCATCCATGTCATAGTTGGGACTTAGGACTTCGGAGCCATGTGAAGTGGTAAGTCCCAACTCCCGTGCTCTCAACGGTTGAGATTGGATGGATTGACCTCATGTAACTTGAGACTTCGGCCCAAGGTGGCAACTAGTGCAAATAATTTGTAACGGATAATCCATCCATATTATCTGTGTACATTCATACCAAAGAACAATTTTACAACGCGTAGAATGGAGTGATGTAGTGCACAATGAGAACGTCCATAATAACATTAATGTAGATTATTTTGGGACCTGTGTGAACCGGCCCTCAGTTCTCGTCGCCATTGGACCAGCCATTTGACCTACTTCCACTAATCACATCTTAGCAGGAAGCAGATGCTACAAGTTCATTCATGCGGAATTGTAAACTTGAAGCATATCGAGTTGATGAATGCTGTTGGAATGCTGTGCCCTGTAAGCCGAGCTTGATCGAGATAAGTATGCACACATCCAATGGAGTGGTCCTTTAGAAGTCCGGACATGTACGTTTATGCCAATTTCTGACATGAATTTTCATGTGGATGCAGACTGAAGAATGGCAAGATGAGATTGAGTACAGTACTTTTCCAGCTGAATAGTTTAAAACGAATATTTTTGCATGCGAAAAACTTTGAGATAGGTTTTGTAGTAGCATAAGTCGGGAATGAAATGCCTACCTAGTTCAGCATGCTCCCTCTCCAATGCCAGATGGAGGGCAGAAATGCGAGCACTGTGCTTTTTGCAGGTGCCATGGGCAGATGGCTGAATTTCCTTGCGACACATGCTACTTTTTGACCTGCAACGCAAGTGACGTGGGACACATTGCTGGCATGGTTATTAAAAGTTAGACGCATAGAGGTCTACTGTAAAGTTATGCGGTTGGGCATAATCAGAATGAAAAGGTTAGGATGGATGTCTTTGACTTTGATGAAAGCTTTGTGAGCAGCCAAAGTCATTGAACTCCACTACATTTTGAATTTCTATCAGAAGGAGGAATCACCAAGTGAGTGAAGGGTGAGCTCATATCGAAAAGTGAAACTATAACTCTAGTGTGATTTAATATTGATTTGAATTGATACAACATACGAAGAATTTAAAGAGTCAATGCCATGCTCTATCCCCCTGGTGGATGTGAATTGCGACTCACCCAAGACAGTGAATTCCTTTCATTCTGAGTAGATGAGACATTTTGGATGTGAAACTCTTTCAGTGCTGCCGTTTTCTAAAAAGCTCTTCTGGCTCAGAACAGTCAGACAAAAACCTCAAAATTGTTAATATCTTGAACTATGTGATGCAAGCGGCTTTTTACATTGTGAAGAGATGTTGCTTGACTACAGAGTTCATAGGACTCCGATCTTCACTACTCAGCCACTCGAAGCATTTTTGAGCCTATGAAGGTGCACCCAAGTAGGATGCCAGACGTAAAAGGTCGCTGAAAACACCAGCTGCTGTGACCTCTGCTCCAGCTCCAGGACCCCTCACAATAAGTGGCTGCTTCAGATATCTGGATGTAGTGAAAGCAATGATATTATCAGAGCCAGAGAGTTGAGCAAATGCATTTGATTTCGGGAACCTTCCCAGTTCAACTCTGCCTTCATTGGCTCGCACATCCACTACCCCTACATATCGCAAAACCTGCAAAATAAACAATATACATGAGTTTCAAGGGTTGAAAATATACTTGAAATAAACTCATTCTGAGATTTGCAATGTAAGAAATAAATAAAGAAGTACATCTTATATGGAATGTCCATCTTGCCCTAGTCATTGAGGCAAACCCAAAGAAATGCTATCATCATTCCATGGATTCATTCGACTTACCTCTCCTGATGCCTCAGCATCTTTTCTCTGTGATTCTATTTCCCCGTCGAAGTCTGGAAGCTTTTCCAGGAACTCATCCACAGAACTCAACCCCTGAACCACAGAATGCACAGTTCAAGATCTCATTGTGTCAGTGGCTTCATCCAATGCCTGCATTTTAATGATAAGGCTACAAGTTCCTCTCACTAGCAGATAGATGTCTTACCTGCAGAGGTTGTGGCACCAAGTTTTGAACCTTTACATCATCCAGTTCCAGTCGTAATCCACATTCTCGTGCAAGAATTACAACCTGTAATATTTGTCATACAACTACATCAATCGCCTTAGCTCTCCTCTGAAGGGTCTTAACTAACAATAAATTGGGCATGAACTTTAAGCACTACACACACATGGGGAGTATCACGTAGAAATGCTTGAAACTATTTGTCTAAACTCTTTTGAGCATAACACACCTTACGAGCAACATCCATTCCAGAGAGATCATCCCTGGGATCAGGTTCAGTATATCCCGCTGCCCTAGCCTCTTTCACAATTTGGCTGAAAGATTTATCACCGCTGAAGCAGTTGAAAATGTAGCTCAAAGTCCCACTGCACCACAAGACCAATTTTTTACTCTAAACAAAAAATAGAACACATTTTGTTGGAAATATCAAAATACGTATTTAGTGTCACGTACACTGTTTGCGATGCCTAAACTAGATGCCTAGAGGTCTCAAAGTGTCAAGCCTGCTAATTGCCTATATGATTTCATTCATTAACATAAGTAACTTCTTTAAGTGGGAAAAATATCTACATTATGGCATTTAGAGTAGCACATTGGGATACATTGGATGATAGTCTTGCATTGTAGTATGCAAGGGGAAGATATTTTTGAGCATACTAATGGTAAGTGTCATTTGTGTACACTATAAGACAACTTGTAGACCATTGTGTAACATAGGCATGCACCTCATAACAGTATTGAACATACTCATGCCAAAATATTAGTAATCGCACTTGAACATCAAGTGTCATGAGTTGACACTTATGGTGAAGTTTTTAATCATCAATGTAACCTAGCATACGCCTCAAAATAGGTAAGTGACCCTATTACGCATAGGACACTAAATACCATAAGCAGTGTACTACTTAGAGCCTGTGCATCAAAGAGCACTTTATTGGTATCCAATATACTGAGAGGCTACTAATACCCATAAGCTGAAACTCAAGATTATGTGTTGCCACCCAACTTGCCTGAAAATGCCCTCCACCTTGAAAACCTTGTCACCAGTTTCTCGAAGACTTCGCAATGTGCTTACAATTGGCAGGCCAGCTCCAACAGTGGCTTCATAGAAATAGTGTGTGTATGTTTGACGTTGGAGCACTCTTAATTGCGCATACTAAAGCAGAATGCGCACAAGATAAATCAGTTGTCATCAGGGTTCTGAATGATAGACCATTTAATCACATCTCAGGAATTCAAGCAGCATCAGGTTGCGCAATTGAAGGACAGTTTCCCAAAAGTGATCTTCTCCAGAATGAAAATCAGCCTTCAAGCTTAGGATTCTGTCCCAGATTGTCGACAACCTGGAAACTACATTATAAATAACCAAAACCACTTGCATGGAAGATGAGCCCTTCAACCTCTCAACTGAAAATGTCCAAATTTCCATACATTATGCAGGAGGAAAATGCATTTGAGAAGGAATGTAACCTGATCGAATGGGCCCGAATTGGCTCTTTTGTTTGGAGTTACGATGTGGATACCCTGCTTCAGCCATTGGTAGTACATATCCGCAACTGTAGCACTAGCTGTACAGTCGATGACGACCGCATTCAGAGAAGACTCTATCTTTAAAAGAGCTGTGAACTTCGACATATCTGCCATTTCTCCTCGTGCCGCAAGCAAGTCCCTCCATTTTGACAAATCTAGGCCTCTAAACAGTCAAAGGAGCCACATCAAGAATATCAAAACAGTTTTTGTAAACTTCACCCTAATGCAAGTTGCAAATTCACATGATACAATTTTGAGCTCTGCATTGACAGGTCACGAGCGACGTATCCAGAAATGCATTTGAAACTGTTCATCATGTGTATTAATGTGCAGTTAGAAATCTGCAAAATAATGTAGCGGCATATTCTGGATCTTCATGTTGGTGGCAATTAGGACTGGACTACCTCAAATACCAGTGTGGAGGCTCTACTCTTAGTCAAGAATTCGTTCCAATCAGATTCTGAAATTTACTGCAAGAAGAGCTCAAATCGGTGTACTCACGATTCATCAAGACACATCCGCTTCGAATCGATGATCCCCTTGACTCGCACATCGATATTGAACTCCTCCCTCAACGTGGTGGCCTACAGACACCTACACAACAGGCTCAATTACCAATGGATCACCAACAACAACGACATAAACTTAATACACTCCCACATGAGTTTGCACATCAGATACACAAATGGGTAAGGACAAACGACCTGGTCCCTGAATTGATCGAGAAGAGTCTTTCCAATGAGCCCTGGCCCCACAAGACCAACCACAAGAACAACACTGGACCGCTCGAACCGCAGAGGTCCGCTACTAAGAGATTTCGTAAAATCCTCCTGAAACACAACGAAACAAAAACATAGCTCCACCATTATCTGATCGGAATAGCTGCACACCAAAATTGCACATTATAACAACAAACCAATTCCGTTCTCCGAATTCACTTAGAAGATTCACGAAACATCTGAAACAAAATTCAGTAAGTATGCCGACATTACCTCCTGGTTCGGCAATTTTGAGCCAGCCAAATGCTCCATCTCGATGCAATCAGGTTCAAGGGAAAATGCTCTGTGATTTTGTGAATAAATCGTGGATATGGCGCTTCTAGCAAGGCTTCGAGGATCGCATGAGAGTAAATTAGGGCTTTGGACCTCACCGAGGTATGGGAGTGTATGAACCGAGGTATAACAGATGTCAGCTCTTCATACCCGGCATTATTAAACTAGATACCCGGCATGGATGTATTCCATGGTTTATCAGTGGACATGTGGTCGTAATGTGGGCATTTTGAACTCCAAAGACATTTCTAAGCATAACTTAGTTGTTAGATGGACACAAGGATTGTCTCATCCAGTTAGCAATTGCAAATCACGAAGATTGTCATGTCAAGTTTCAAAATATAGGTAATGTGTTTTCAGCTAGGAAAGGGATTGGGAATTGGAATTGGAATAGAGATGAAAAAGGTATAAGAATCCAAAATAATGATTTTCTTACTTTTTAAATTATGATATAGGTCCACCCTATTTTTAACTATTCCATCTAGATTGGTGTCTATATTTTGAGCAAATGTTTTATTGAAATAGGTCCACTTAACTTATGGCAAGGCCTTCACTTAAAATTGAATACCAAATTTGGTTACTTATTTTAATCCCTTAAATGTTCTTTCTAGGGTCATGTATGATCCCAAATGTTTATAAAACTTTCGTGTTGATATTGTAATTTTCTCAATATGGGTTGAATTTTCGGCAAAAGTGAGGTGTTCCCACACACATGTATGCATGTATATATGTATGGTGGGTCAAATATGAATGTATGGCAAGTCATATATGTACACAAACAATTGGGCATCCATATAGTTTCATTTTTTCAATCATGTATGGATTTCCACAATCAAACTCTTCGTGAACCTTCGATACTAAGTTCACATGTTTTCACCCTACTGTTGAGGTTGCATTGTCAATCAAGAGGTTTTTTAACATTAAATGATGTAAGGTGCATTAATGCTTGAGGGAGGTGCAACACTAGTAGAATAGGTAAGAGTACTACTAGAAGGAGGTGTAGTATCACTTGTTATTACATTTGTTTAACTTTGAAAATTTGAGTCAAGACATGCAAAATACTTGCAAGAGCTTGGACAACCTCACTTTGTTTAATTATTGTAAAGTAGGCATTGTCCGCGACTAATAATTATTGTTCGTATTTCCATACGTCATGCCTGTGTTGACATGCCATTTGTTTAGCAAATAGCTTAAGTTGGACCTCAATATTGTTTGACTCCATTTCTTAAGTCGTGGACGTCATCTGCTTCAATTAGATTGCAATTGCCTTCGCGGATGCCTTTGTAACTTTCACATGTGCGGCTTGGCTACCCTATGATTTCCGTCTAATTGTAGTGTTGTCCATTTTCCATTTGCTAAACTATTGAATTCATAAGGTCCCAACCGTCCAGTGTATCGAGCTCCATTATAAATTCTTTTGTCTTAGCATCCACCAAGGCCACACATTTATTACAAATTCCTTGCAAGGTCCAATGAGCCCCCGGTCACATCTTGCTTTTGTGAGGGCTCCCCTTGCAATGGTGAGGTGGAAGTCCTTTTGCCATGCAAATTTGAGGAAGATCCAAAAGATGATTCGTTGACCACCTTGATTGGCCAAAATATTAGGACACAAAAAACCTAATATCCCGACATAATTCATGTAAAATGCATTTTATAAAGACATCAAATTGAAAAGCATGAATAATATTTTATTATTTTATTATAATTTGGACATAAACATGAAACTTTTTTTGTATGAGGTTTGTATGATGGTAGATATGATATGATTAAATTATATTCATGAAGGCTCTAGTATGTTGTGCTACATTGCTCAAGGTCGGATACACCAATGCTATCATTCAATATGAGATTACCAATGTTGGTTTAGAGTATCATTACACACAATGAGGTTGTTATCAAGCAGACAATCGGCTTTCTATTGAGGCTAACATCATTACAGGCCAAGACAAACCCTTTATTGGATTAGGTCTAGGTTAAGTTCACACATTCAGCATATAGGTAGGCCACGGGGAGGTCACTTCATTGCCAAGTTGACACCACGTGCGGACAAAGTTTTCTACCCCTATATTACATGCCATATATAATTTTAAAATTTATGATATTTTTTCTACATATACATAACCATTGATAGTATCTTTTGTATATTTTTTTGAAATTTTTAGTCATCTTTATTTTTTTAGTAATTGTTTTAGTTCAATTCTGTGTCATTCTAGTTAGAAACGGTATGTTTTATGAATAAAACAAATCATTAAATTTAGTTACCACTTTTAACTATGTCATAGGTACTGTGTATATCTACTCATGAAAAAAATTTGATAAAATTTTGACCCATTTTGGTGGTGCAACTTACCAAAAGAAGATTTTTTTTGGTCGCACGTGGTGTTCAACTTGACAATGGAGTGATCCCCCCGTGAGGTAGGCTCACAAAGTTAAGTCTATAGATTTACAGAGGTCTTTTACACGGGGAGGTGATTATTGAAATTTTAGAAACCACGTGAGATAAAAAATAGGGTCAATTTAATTCATCGAGGGTAAATTTTACAAGTTCGTTAGATCTACTATAGCATTGGAAATATGTCCTCTACATGATTATTTGTAAAATAGGGTGGTGAATAATTCCTTCATTTTAGTAATCAATAGGAAAAAATAGGGTATTAGATATTGGATCCCCCCAAATGTGTGTAGTAGGATCGATAGAATAATTATGGGTTTGACTACTTGGATGAAGAATTGTGTAAATTTTGTCCAAATTTGAATGAAACGTGTTAGTATGGAGGGAAATGTTGTGGATTTTTTGGGCGGAAGGAATGTTGTGAAATCTCAATGGCCCTTGGCTTGCTTAAGGTTGGGCAAGCACAGTGGCATGAAGGCGGTGAAGCGTTCGGGTAGGAGGTCTTGCGTTACGTTGGTGAAGTGTGGCGCATAGGCGGTAGGTAAGACACATTTTTTGGAGTTTTCTTCTTTGTTTCATAACGTTCACACAAGGTGTTTCATATGCATGAGCGCCAAAGATTCAGCTTGCTCCGCTTGCATGCGGTAAGAATTGATTTCAAACTCTAACTCCTTGATTTTTCCCTTTCATTGTCTGTTTTTTGACGACATGCTATTGATTTCCGACGCCCTCCTAAATGTGAGATGTAGAATGATGAACAGTTACAAAACCTGAATGTGAGCGTAGAAAGATGAGATGCTTTCCAAGTTATTCTGTACTTGTATCTTGTTCTTTGAGACATCTACCTCAAGTGGGATGTTCTGATGTCGCTACCAATAGTTGTAAAAATGTGTACGTTTTGATGAGATGTGTCATTCGGATTTTGTATAGCACGTGATTTCGTAGTCAGAGGACGAGGTCCTACTGGAGATTGTAGTGTCATTCCATGAGAGGCCAATTTTGTCATTGAACTGAAACTAATGTCGTGGAAACTAGGAGATTACTCAGATGAAAAAGAGATTAAGAAAAGTTCGTGAGGTTGGAATTGGGTTCTAGAAGGCTAATATTGGGATCATCTCGGAAATGTGAGCCAATTTTTTTCATGTGATCCTTTTCAACCCTAGAATTATGGGTTTCTTTCGAAGATTTCAAACATAAAATTACAAATTTTATTATGTAATCATAATAATGCTAGTAGTGTCCAATATGCCAACATTCTATTGATTATGTTTTTGCTACAACAATCTTTTGTAGATGATCGATGATGCGCTACAACATTTGGCAACGTCACCGTTGTAGACGTAGAGGATTGCGCTTTGCCTTGCACTCTGCCTTGGATGAAGACTTGGTGGAGTGGTTGGAGACTTCAAAGGTTACCCGCTTCATGCCATCAATTAGTTTTAGTTATTCGTCATCATTGGTGTTAAACAAATCTCTCCAATTTTTTTAGTCTTATCATGACATTGTAGAGGATATTGACATATATTGGAGGGTGCATAGTTATATCCTAACCCTTCACATTGTAAATATTTGGTACAAGGTTTAATATGTTTGTGAACACAATTGAAGTAAATGTTTTCAATTTGTGTATTTAATTTTCTTTCACTTGATTGCAATATTTTGTTTTTGGAGTACATAGTTGTGAAAAAAATCATGTTTTGTGATAATTGATTGTGTTTCTTGTTTTGTTCTATCCGTTTTTACAACTTGTCTATGTTAGCTTGTACATTTTGTTATCTCCATATTTATTGGTAACCTTTTAAATAATATCCAAGTGTTATTGATTGTGTTTTGAACGGCATTTTGAACGGTTTAGCATTGGTAAAACTAATTGAAACCGATTAAATGACAAGATGGATGCTATGAAACGTTTGTTGCTCACATAGTCAACTTTGCAATGCTATAGTATTCCGTCTACTATTTGGTACTTGTACGATTTATAAAAAAAAATGATGCCAAAAATTAGCCTTCCTAAATAATTACAAATAAATATAGGGTGTTAAAAAAAACGTCAAAGTAGCTTTATATCTACATATAGGGAGGGAAAAAAATATTGAGAGGTGCATAAATATCCCCCCATCAAATACCCCATTATCGCACGTGGTTACAAAATGTAAGGGGGTGTAATCCCCCTGTGGTCTTTTATCGAGTACTTAGAACAAAGAGAGCAAAAGCTTGAGGAAGGGTACCCATAAGCAAATTGAATAGAAATTAGGAAGCAAAGGTAAGAGTTGCCTATGTTTGAAGTAGGAGAAAGTTTTAGAATGGAGATAGTGATAACAGGGGTAGCCTCCTAGAGTAGCAATTCAATACAATTGAAGAATATTTGTAAGTAGTAATGACAAGAGAATGAACTGCAGTCATCTTGAGCTATGATCAGTGAGAACCAGCAGTTAGTTACAGATGAACCGGTTGAATTTGAGAAATATCCGGTTGAAGTTCAAGACTGCAAGAAAATTAATTACCGATCATTTTAGAGTATACCCCAACTTAATAAAGGAAAACTGAAGGATGTGAACATGTAACCAGTTGGACTTGCAAACACTAGGATCTCAACCGATTATGTCCAAAATTTCCCCCCATCACTCATCTTGAGAGCAGAGACGAACCAAAAAAAATAAAAAATAAAAAATCAACCTTTTGAAGAAGAAGTCAATTACCTGGGATTCGGCCAAATTTCATGAATTTGGGAATAGAGCTTCGGAGACGTCGAATTGAAACTGAGAACCTAAGTTTAAATTTGCATTCAGAGGACAAAATTGGCAGGAGATAGAGATCGAGAGAAGAATAGTGTGATTTACAGGTAGGCAAAATGTGATCTACGATTGGTAGGGTACTAGCATCATATCAATGCCATTGAGGCGCTATGAATGGAGGGTGTGTGGTTGTGGGCAAACCACATCCAAGCTATCCACTCACAGAGCCCCATCCTACGGTCTACGAAACCACTTGGGCAGTTCCAAAAAAAACTTTAGCCAGATGAAATTTTGGCAGATGAAAAATTAATGTTTGCAAGATGAAGGGGTTGACTGTTCATCCCATCGTATGAGAGCATTTGTGTGGGATTTTGGAGGTTCCCATAGGGTTCCCTAAGTTCCCAATGGAGTTGATGGCTAGTATCCTTGGTTCTACCTTTCAGAAGGAAGAGGTAGGAGTTCACCCCCCCCCCCCGCGGTTTGGCATCATCTCCTCCACATGAAGGACTTAGTTTAAAAAAAGTTATCCAAGATTCGCGAGTGGATGAAGGTGGAGATTTCATCCAACATGAGTTCCCAATGGAGTTGATGGCTAGTACCCTTGGTCCCCCCCCCCCCCGCGGTTTGGCATCATCTCCTCCGCAAGTCTTTTTAATGAAGGACTTAGTTTTAAAAAAGTCATCCAAGATTCACGAGTGGATAAAGGTGGAGATTTCATCCAACATGAAGTTTTTCAAACTCTACCCAAGGGGAAGAGAAACTAGAAGCTAGGGCAGCATAGGAGCTTTACCTTTAAATATGTGATATCGCAATGGACGGCTTAAATCTTCCTAGCCCCCACCACATGGGAGACATTCAGAGCGCCTCAGTGACGCGGACATCAGACTGTGAGGGCAAATCGAGTATGAGTTTCTAAGAGGTTGTGGAGCTCACCTTGCAGATGTGTAGCTGCAGGCAGAGTTGCAGAGTTGGGATGCCACCAAATATCCAGGACAAGCTTGATTGCCCATTACATTGCAACAAATGAATGAGTTTGACGGTAAGCTGGATCCACAACTCTGATTCGGGGCGCAAGATTTACTAATAACACTCCGTAGTGCCGCTGTAGCCTGCCAATTCCTCGGCAACTTGGTCTACCTATGGCGAAGTTTGCAGTTTGCATCTGAAGACTAACTCCTCACCACAATCTACAGGTCGCAGCATGCAGATCGTAGATGTATATTAACTCCTCCCTAGAATTTGGTAGATGCACTCAAAACTAAGAGACTTGGTGAGTGGCGAAGCAGATGTGTAGCTGCAGGCAGAGTTGGGATGTCACCAAACGGCCAGGACAAGCTTGATTGGCCATTGCATAGCAACAGGTGAGTTTGACGGTAAGCTGGGTCCACAATCCTGATTCCGGGCGCAAGATTTACTAACACTCCATAGTGCCGCCTTAGCTAGCTTGCCAATTCCTCAGCAACTCGGTCTACCTATGGCGAAGTTTGCAGTTCGCATCTGAAGGCTAACTCCTCACCACAATCTGCAGGTCGCAGCATGCAGATCGTAGATGTATATTAACTCCTCCCTAGAATTTGGTAGACACACTCAAAACCAAGAGACTTGGTGAATGATGAAGCAGATGTGTAGTTGCAGGCAGAGTTGGGATGTCACCAAACGGCCAGGACAAGCTTGATTGGCCATTACATTGCAACAAATGAGTTTGACGGTAAGCTGGATCCGCAATTCTGATTCGGGGTGCAAAATTTACTAACACTCCGTAGTGCCACCGCAGCCTGCCAATTCCTCAGCAACTCGGTCTACGTACCTATGGCGAAGTTTGCAGTTCGATCGCACCTGAAGACTAATTCCTCGCCACAATCTACAGGTCGCAGCATGCAGATCGTAGCTTTTTATGTTAACTCCTCCCTACAATTCTGTAGGCGCACTCAAAACTAATAAGAGATTTGTTGGTGAGTGATGAATTCAGAGGCCCTAGTTCGAGCTCTTGTTAATAAGGTGGGAGATAACTTAGTGGTTGTTGTGAGGAGTCGACTTGGAGGAAGGCGAGCTGGTGCTGGCAATTGGCTGGAATTTCGGGGCGGACTTCAAAGTTTTAGTGAAATGGTCGTTGGAGCCTCTCCAATAGCTAGTGCCAGGTTCAACCAAATGAAATGGCCTAGAACCAACACACTTAGCCATACTAAAAGCGCGCAGTGTTAATAGGATTCTGGGGCAAGGTCGGTGCCACAAAGCAATCAACAACGATATTAAACATGCCACCTAGGATTGCCACCTAGGTTCGGCACTAGAAGTCGTTGTAGGTGGGGAACGGTGGTAGTCAAGTTAAATTTCTAGCCTAAAAGATATGATGTTAGAGTCATGTGGGGAAGGGGTATAAGAATCATCTTTACTTTTAAGATGTTCATGTAACCCAAAATGGGTTGCCACTTAATATTTTGATATGGTTTGCAACTCAATAGGTGGCAATCTGCGTGGATGAAAGGTATCTACTGGTGTAGGGTGGTACAAACTACCATGTGGACCAAAATAACATAGAAAAACTTCAAGCTTCAAGCATTTTAGTGAGTTTGGCATTGCTTGTTTTGGGAGAAGTGTTGCCTAAATGTAGGAGCCAAATCAAGGAGCCAATATCTTATCTTTCACATATGATGTCCAATTTGGGTGAGAATTTATCTTTTACATTAGGACAAGGTGATGGTTGTGCACAACTTGACTGAATGGATTTGGGAAGAAAAATAAACTAGTGCACATGTGTGGTTGCTCCATGGAAAAGGGGAAATCTCCCAAAATGACCTCATTTGACTTTCCAACTTTGAGGCTAGCGGAGTTCATCTAAATATGCTAAAAAAAACCCCTAATTTTGGGGAATAGCTTATTTTTCATCCACATAACATATTACGAAAAAGTTGCCAACTTTCTAAAATTTGTGACATGACCAAAATGGCCATGAAACAAAAAAAAAAAAACCCATAGTTTTCTTTAGCTGCCCCCCCCCCCCCCGAATGAAAGCCATGTTTATATGCCAAGCTAACCTAGCAAATGCAGTCCGATTGTTATCATATTTGTACAACAAGAATATATGGCAGTCTAGTTCACATCCGTACGACTGGATTTCAAGTAAACAGACTCTACTTTTGCTACAGAACAAAAGATTTCAGCACTAGTACCGGAAATGCCCGGAAATTGAATGTGAAGGCTGGAGCGTTGAGGGGTTAAATAAGTCCCATAAGATTATGAACGGGTCCCCAAAAGTTGGCGATAAGGGGGTCCACTCATGCTCACGTCCTAGTTTCAATCCGGACTGGATATGGATGGGAGGTGGGGAGCGGACATTGCTGCGTCTGGGTGTGTAAAAAACACCGACATTCCTTTTTGCTTTCCTTTTTGCAGGAAGATCTGTTCCAGTTATGTATCCCACAAGTTGCTTGAAATCTAATTACAAGCCTGCGTAACGCCACGTGGCGGGTCCCTCTCCATCATTCTCCCCGAGCATGTGTCACAACTACATTATAAGTGGACGCATCTGCGCCGTCGTATGCACTAGATCGAACGGCCGGGTGGCCACGTGCTCCCTCTTCTTTCCTTTGCTTCGCAAGTTCGCACTTCTTCCGATTCGCTTCAAACCCTTGATCGCGACCACTCCCGCGAATTTCATAATGATGCCTCCGTAGCCGCCTGCGCGATTCACCTCAACAGTTTCTGCTCATCATCTGGATCCCGGAGCTTGTTTCCGCTTGCGAAGCTGTTGCGTGGGCAGGAAGTTATGTCGTGTGAGAGGGATGTGTGATTGAGGGCGGTGAAGAGGAGTTTTAGGTTTTAGGGTCGTGGGAGTGATCGGAGCTGGGGCGCGATGTAAGGAGGTGCAAGATTTGTTAAGAAGATTTGATGGTGGAGACGGGTAATCGTGAGGATTTTTGCGGCCTCTGAAAATGGGCTAGGGTAGGGTTTGAGTTCGGGGGCAGGGTGACGGTGGTTGTGTGAAATTTTCCGCCGAGACATGGCTAGGGTTTGAATGTGATGGGAGCAGTGTGCAAATCAAAGCAGTTCTGGACGTTTCTTGATTGCGAATGGTGTCGGTGAAGCAGCAAACGACTGCAGTGTGCAATTAAGGAAGAGGCATATGGTTGGTTTATGTTAATGTCTTGGAGCTAGGTTGTAGCATTGGCGTTGTGACTGATTGGAACGACGTCGCAAAATGGCGGGGAGGGAAGTGAAAGAGTATACAAATTTGAGCGACCCTAAAGGTAGGGTATCTGGTCTTAACCCCTCTTTGTATTTCTGCTCTCAGTCAAGTCCACGTGCAGGCTTCTTTATTGTCCAGGTTTCCTGCTTAAAGGTTCCGTTGCAAATGAGCAATTCATTGTTAAAAATCTGCCACTGGGGAAATAAGGGTTGTGCTAGGGTTTTGTTGAAATGCGGTGTTTCCAGAAGGACTGGCTTAAGAGGAAATCAGCCTGCATTGTCAGATTTTTAAGCTCTTTGTTTTGGCAAGGAGAAGCGTCCTCTTGTTTGAGGCCTGGAAGAGTCAGTGTATAAATAATTGGGCAGAGGCTGAAAGAGAGGTCTTATTCAATCTGAGTGCATTGTAAGTGACTCTCAGGTGTAGGAAATTAAGCATGAGCATTAATTTGGAAAGATACAGGTGATTGTTTCTCTTTGTGCTATTATTCTGTAGTTGCGTTGTTTAGGGTTGTGATTTGTTATCCGTAATGCTTGTTGACAGATAAAAAGTGGAGCTCCAAAGGTGGTAAAGATAAGACCGATGATGAAGATCTGGCATTCAAACGCATGGTAGCAAAGGTTAGTGCAGTTTATTGTTGCCCAGTGCATATCACATTTCGACAACTCTCCATTTGTACCATACGATGTGTGAATATCTGTACGCTCCTTGTTCAGTAAGACCAAGTTTTGACAGTACAGTAATACTATGTGGCTGTAGAAACGGATGAGCATCTGCAAGATTTAATCAAATTATGATATGTTGCATATGCATTTGAGTCTTTTTTCTCTAATTCTCTGTCGTTTGCATTCAAGATACTTGATATCTATCATGAATATGTGGCAATGAGGATCTCTGAATTTAGCTCTGTTGCTTGTGTACTTGGATGGTGTGCTGAAGCAGATGCAGGAGGTGGCTGGTGAACGAGGGGGCTATCTTCATGGTCGAGGAGGTACACTTATTTTTTACTTCTAGACATCTATAACACTATGCTAGTTCATTTTTCTCTGCCACATCTGTGTTGATTTATTGGGTGTTATGCTTTTTGAGGTAGTCGGATCCTGGACAGCCTTGCAGCTGGTGTAGGGGTAGTAGACTGTAAGGTACAAGTTTAAAGTCTCTGTTTTATTAGACTTACTGACGTGATTCCAAACCTTTATTCTGCAAAAGAGATACATTCTGTAGTATCATGAGGAATAGTATCGAGTTTCAGAATATAGTCATGTTAATTATGACAGATAGGGTGTTGCCCAGCAGTTCAGAAGCATATACATGGGAGCTAGTCTTCTTGAATGCATACTCTCATCTCTTTGCCTTTTGGTTCTCATCATTGAATCTGCAAGAATCTCAACTGAAGATTCTGAATGTTGTCAATATATAGCTCTGGATAGCGATGATCTACTGTACCTGAAAGAGCAAATGGAGGCTGAGGAGGATGCTGAACGGTTACGGCGAAGAACAGAAAAGAGAGCATTTGCAGCCTTCAAAATATCCTTCACAACTCATTATCTCTATTTTGGACGATTGCTCTTCATCTTTTTGAGCTGTGATGTAACATTCTAGCTTTGTTAGTAGCGATAACTGGTAAGACAATTTGTGGCCATTGACAGAGTCCTAAAATGATGCACTGTTTCAAGAACTTTGGGAAGATCATGTAAGAACTTAATAGTGCCTTAACATCTTATTGTTTTTCGAGGTCCTCAATGCAAGGGTAATGGAACTATATAATGCAAATTTCTCGCTGCCTTTCAGCATTGAATGAGTAAGCTATGTTGCATAGTGGAAATTATTAAATGTGAATTGAATATAGGAAACTTGAGTGGAATCCTTGACATGGAAGCACAAAGCGGCAAGCTTGGTGGACTCTGCCTCTGTCCCAACAATTCCAGCCATACGAGTGGAGCCCAAACCTAGGAGTGGGATTCGGTAACAACTTTTGCTCTGAACTTATCCAACTCCTTTGTTAACTAGCTGTGTGTTAATAAGAGTTTTGGGGGAACAAAAAGGAGTAGTCCACTTGTGTCCAGGTTATGATGGTAATGGTCAGTTTTACAAGTCTAAGGTAGGCACCATGAACAGATAGTGAAAGGTATCTGGCAATCAGATCTGGTAGGATAAACTAAGTCCTATATTGTGTGTGTTTGCTGACTTTCAGGCAGCGGGTATTGGTAAAGAGCATCGTGGAAGTGAAGCCTAAGCGCCCACGAATCAGTGAAACTACTTCTTGTTCTGAAGTAGCCCATAGTGTGGATGCTGGAAGTCCCAGCACTAGCTCCGGGGATATGGGTTCTAAGAGCATTTCAACCACTGGCACTCCTCGAGAGGTCCCAGCCACAGACACCACAAAGACTCAAGGGGGTTTGTTGGGCTTGGCCTATGAGAGTGAAGATGACAGTGATGCGGAGCTTGAGGAAATGCCTATACAGAGGAATTCTACAGGGACTAGCAAGGTGGCACAAGGTTTACTTGTCAGAGGTTCATTAGATGCAAATAGGTTGGAGAGTTTGAACGACCACAGCAGATCTGATGTGAAGCTGGGTGGAATCTCTTGACAAAAATTGAGATTTTTTCCATTTTTTTTCCCTTCTGTGGGGTGACCACTGTTCTTCCACATATTATTTTCCTAGGATTTCATAATGTGTTCTGAAAAGCAATACCCTGGACTGAAGAGATCAAAAGAGACCTGGAGGTGTGACTCCAGCCCATGGTATGATAGCTCAATTGAGAAGCCCAGCGACTTCACACATGTTCACGGTTTCAAACTTCAAACCTGCTTGATGGAAACCCTTGGTGGGTGTACTTTGAGCTTGACCAGTGGCACTGAGCATGGGTGTTGTATCTTAGTTTGGTCTAAAGGAGTAGGATGCTCGTCTTCAATTTTTCTGTGTAGGTTAGTTGAGTTTGAAGAGGCTGGCCTGTTTATGTAAAGACGCAGAGTAATGCAATTTGAGAAACTTCTTCCTCGGGAAACATTTCTGATGACAATAATTGGAGTCACCAAGTAAGTGTTGAGTGGATTTGCAACTGTTTATTTTATTATACTTAGTAGGCTCTTGTGACTTAAAGCAACACCTTACAATCACTTAGCTAAATAAAAAGCTTGTGTTGTGGTTTTTCAATGGTTCACAGCAATAGGTCTATTTGGAAACTGTAGACCTATTGCTGTGAGCTATTGAAAAACTGGTCAAAGGAATTTTGTAGCAAATTATGCAGCCAGATGTACAGTCAAATCTATTGCAGGAAGTGGAAGTTTGATTTGTGCTGGAGGTGGCTTGCATTAGCAGTCCATTGATAAACTGTGACATCTTTCAACTCTCCTTCACCGAGGCTGTGAAAGCTATATAAAGATTTATATTTTGACTGGTCAATGTTTACTCATCCAAATAAGTTATTATTTGGCGAAGAAAATAAGATTACTGGCATTTTGGGTATTCTTTGGAAAAGACTGGCACTTTTGAACATGTGAAATTCCTCTACCCTCATTCTACTCGTTGGGCATATTCCTTCCCTTTGTACAACCTCCCATACACAACACTAACCTCAACCAAAAACTCTCTCACCTAACCAAACATGCCCAATTCCTTCGAGCATACCGCACCTCACATTTCATATACACCCTAATAGTTTTCATAAGCTCCATACCAATATAATGCAACACTAGCTTCCAAAATGCAGTCTATGCACATAGTCTCACTATATTAAATTTACACAATATCCCACCCCCGTTACTATTTGCCCCATCATCCAATCACTCACCACTGTGCATGCACCGTAACAACTAGCACAAAAACTATATGACCACATCAAACTCAACATCTCATGCAACACCACCCCCTCGCCATTTTCATTCCAATGACCATTCACAACCTAACCCCTGGAACTCATAAAAGAATCCCTCAAAATTCTACAACCAATACTCGGCTTCTCACATTAATCACACCAAACTCCAAACTCAACAATAGCATCTAAGCTTATAACAAACCAACATAACACATACACCCAAATACCATTACATGTCTCACATAAAATTGCGTACACCTGAGCCACCAAAGTGCTCCCAACATATACATTCATATTCACAAACAACCTCAATATATATATATTCACTTCAATCACATAAGAAACCCATCCTCTCAATATAATCACCTACATAAGCTCCCCACAACCCGAATAGTATATATGTTAAAAACCTCCCACCACAATATCAACATCTGCAAAGTCAGAGCCCACACAAACATCAACATAAATGACGAGGTTGATAAACTGGCCAAACAATGAGCATAACAACCCCACATTGTAAAAACTCCTTTCCATCTCATGAACCATTGGACAATGTATTGACCATCTATCCCCCGACATCCACACAACATGACGGCTTAGTCCACAACCTCAAAAATTACATAGAGAAGGAATATGTAAGTGCACTCATCTCCTATGCAAAAAAAATTATAAGACCTTACATGGACAAATGGCTCTTCAACACAACCATACACATAAAATGGTCAAATCTATTATGCAATGTCCCCTATATTATTGATGCGCAAATAACACAAACCCTCAAATTTAGATATGGCATATACTTAGGGAACTACTGGAAAAAACACATCCTTAAACAAGACATGCTACCAACATGTAACCTATGCACATCCCACTAGAATGACATATCCCTCCACTTACTATCATGTCACGCTAATAAACACATAAACAATCTAAGGACAAACTGACACAATAAAGCAATACAAACACCAGAAAACACATTACTGGCACACAACACAACTTGTTGCTTTACCCCAATCAACACCACTAACATTAAAGACCACACAATTGCATATGCTATCTATCAAGATATAAATGCCTAATTCAACTTATACCCAATATATTATGCATCTTAGGAGCCCCATTGGGCCCTCAACCAAATGCTATTTCAATGAATTTCTATTCACGTCAGTCCTCACACGTGATAAAATAGAATGAATCAACGGTTGTGAGTGTTCGGAATGCCATGGTCTCCTGGTTTTGTGTTAGGTCTACCTCCAAAAGGTGGTTTTTGAAAATAGTCCAAGTAACCATGAAACATGATCCATTCGATGCCATGTGGGAATCCATGTGGACTTTACATCCATCTTGCATTCACATACTCCGTTGGTCCCTCAAGTGTAGTGTGAAGCGAACTTGGACCGGCTCCGCCTTTTCCACCAATGAGTGTACTTGAAGTGTAATGGTCACGGGCTCTTAGTCTCGTGTGTGAAGTGGCTTTTAGTTGCATTTCACTGTAATTTATAGAAAACCACGTGGGTGCTTCTTCTTTCCTTTCTTCTTGGAATTTGTGGGTAGGGTTAGGGTTAGCGATGTATGAAGTCTCGTGACTGATTAGTGTTGTTGGTTTGTGAGTTTGGGAGCTTTCGAGGTGTCTCGTGTTCTTGTTCGAGGAAGTGTCTCTGCAAGATGGAGTCCGCATGGGATGATACGGTGCTCGTGGAAGCCTTCGATGCTGCCATAGCCAAGTATCAGGTGTGGCACATTTTTGCAAGAAATTTTGAAACCTTTTGACGTCCGCTGGATGGACTCTATCGGTGATGTCGATGCAGTACCTCAGACCATCACGAGTCACAGATAGAGGGAGCACCGTCACGATCGGGTGACTTTAAGTAATTTGATATGTTACATTTGTGGAGTTTGCTGTTAACATCCTGCTCTAGATGTTCTCTTTTTGAGCCCGATCTTCAGAATGAGAACTTCTAGAGCATGATGTCAACAGCTGATTACACGTATAGCATTTCAGATTATTACTAGCTGCCTTGTATTGTCGATGCTCAAGCCCTTTGTCATCAACTCATGATTGTCTGGGAACTGCGTTAGGGGTGCATGCATTTCCCTGAGTAAACGGGCACAAATTTTTCTTCTTGCTGGAAGGAGTCCTAGGTTAGAGAAGTAGGGAGTTTTATAGCCGATCTGGTCTAGGGTGGAATTCTTTTGTTCATTTTTAAGGCTTCATATGAAGTGCCAATATTTGCACTTCAGTCATGATGTTTTGATTGCTTGCATGTCTGTGATGCAGATGCGTGAAGTGCTGTCGAAACGAAAGAGCAGTGGGCATGAGTCGCATGAGGATGTAGGCAATCAGCAGGATGGCCTCAGCGGAAGTAGTTTGCAAGAATGGTAAGTTTCTGCATAGTTTGTTACCGACAAAATTTTGTAAACTTTTGGAATGATCACTTTTGGCAATCTCAAGGTCTTTAGAATACATTTTAGGTCTGTAGTTGTGAACTATGAGTTCGAAGTTGGGAAGATGCTGCGAGCTGTTCAAGATCTGAACCTGCCATTTCTGTTCTGCTGGATGGAGTACGACATGGATATTAGACCAATATTCTGGCTACTTGTGGTGAAACTGCTTTAGGAGCTGACATTAAGATGTTGCTTAGTGATAGGTTATCAAGATGGGAGCCTATTCTTGTGTGGAACTTCAATCTTTGAAATTACTGGAATGAGAAGCATTGGTCGTCCTATACTTCATGAAGGTGATATTTAGGATTTTTGGAGACTGCAGGAAGGAGTCTGCAAGCGTAGGGCAGAAGAAAGAAGACACCATGTTTGTTGCAGAGGAGGCTGTAGAGACTAATCATCAGTTGCAGAAAGGCGCTGAAGGGCAGACATATTACTTCGGATCAAAACACGAGAGGCTTCCACCCGCCACAGAGGTACATTTGGTCCTACACAGGGCGTCTTTACATTAGTGGGCATAGAATGGAGTTTTCGTGGGACAATTTGTCTAGAAATAGTACCATTTAAGGACCTTGAGTCCTTAAAAGGGGCTATTTTAAATTACGAGGGACTTATTGGGTGGCCGAGAAAGCTAAGGAGCAGAAAGTTACATATATAGTGCTGAAATACACTGGATTAAGACCATTGGACACCTCTTCATATTTGACACTTGGACTGAGCTCAATCTTTCTTGACAATCAGGAGTCATGGCAGCAGCAACAGCTACAGAATCTAGCAGACCAACAGGAAGAAGTCTTCAAGCAGCTTTATCATGTTGCAACCTACATGTTCAGGTCTGGAGCCAGTGGTCATCAGTTTTGGAGCTAATTTTCTTTTACAGCTCATTTTCTCAATTGGACCAATACTTTGTCAACAACAGGTGGTACACCGATCCTTTATATGTCCGACGCTTGTACTAATCACAGATTTGAGATCGAAGGCCTCGTCCAGAATATGGTCTTTGGACGTCCTGAAAGCCTGGTGTTTCATCAAAATTGTTGGGGTGCCAGAAATGAGGCTCCTCAATCATTGGTGCACTCCAAGTGCGGTTTCTACAAAAGGATCCTACACAGTCCTCTCGAGTACTAAAAGTGGAACGGACATGGTGTACGTGCATAGATATGCGAATGATTTTGGTCAATAGTGGCAATGCTTTCTACTTACATTTTGAGTAGTCTTCTGCCATGGCAGAGCTTTAAGGTCTATGCATTTGTGTACTTACTATATTTTGAGTATAAGGTAATGGGAATATCTTTTCTGACCAACAGCAAGAGCATCAAGGGAAGCACACAGGTGCACAGAGTCTGTTTCTTCCACCACCTCGTTGGTAGTTTTTATTTACAATATGATCAAATGGTGAGTATGATTTCCAATGATGAATGAAGATATAACCCACAAGCACCTGACAAAAGAGTCAGGCTAGATAGAGAGGGACACAAGAAGGACTGACCAGAATCTCTATGTTGGAGATTCTATAGTTGCTTGTTATATCTTACAAGTTATCAACCTCCAGGAAGTTCACTGATACTGTTTTGTAAATATATTGGACAGTAATGCTGGGAGCCTGAGGGGTTCTGTAGATCATATAGCACGGATTGTGTGCCTGTTACTACTAGATGTGTGTCAGCCCAAATTACTCTGGGTCTCAGTTCACTACTAGAAACAAGTTACTTTCACGACAGCATCATCTGACAGCTTTCGTTTGAGTTGAAATATTTTGACAGCTATGGTTTGGAGTTGAAACTTTCCATAGTGTTTCGGGAGGTCAATTGGGGTAGTTTCGCATTGGTTGAAACAGGTTTGGATTGTTATAAGAGGTTCGGTGATCTACTTCATAGGTTCAGTAGCTATGATTGAGGTATAGTGTTTGCTATGTACTCTTTGTGCCGCCCTAATTAATTTACAGGCATGAGTTGAAATAGAGTTTTGGTAAATGATATTATTATTTTTCATTTCATCTTAGCTCTATACTGATTATCCCAATTAGTGCATCACTTTTCGGAGTTATGTAGTGCTATAAATATTTATCGAGAATGTGATATTTTACCAAGCAAAGTCATTTATGTTTTTTAATGTCTGAACAACCTATTGAACTCTTGAGCAAGACATGTTTGCACTGTGTAACTCCGAATAGTAACATGCACTAATTGGGATAAGCAGTGTAGCATCAGGTATTTAGCATCCATGAAATTTCATTGGGTGAAATGTTTCATTGAGCGAGTCACAAAAATTGTCATATCAAGTTTACAATAAGAATTTAGATGGCAGAATTTAGAGGAGGTGGTAGTAACTGTATATATTTATCTATATATATGTATTAAAGTGATCATGTAGGTCTCTCGATTATGTTTATTATTGATTCTGGAATGGTATTTATATTTTGATCACAAACCTTGTTCTCATTGATGTTTTCATATTTTGAGCACATTCTTCAAGGCCAGTTTACATGGGTCCCCAAGTCCCAGCATGGAGGTAAAGTCTCAACTTGAGAGCCTCAAGTAATTACTAAAATATGGCTAAATATTATTATAGTTGGATCTTGACTATTTTATGCAAAAATATTTGCAGGACTCGGGTTGAATGTTGGGTCCAGCTTCTTACTCGACCCAACTTGTAACACAAGTTTCAAGTCTCACCTTCAAAAAGTGTTACCATATAGGCATCCATGTCATAGTTGGGACTTAAGACTTGGGACCCATGTGAAGTGGTAGGACCCATGGAAGTGATGGGACCCATGGAAGTGTTGGGACCCATGGAAGTGGTAAGGCCCAACTTTCATGCTCTCAACAGTTGAGATTGCATGGACTGACCTCATGTGACTTGGAACTTAGGACTTGGGACCCATGTGAACTAGGCCTTACATTCAAGCTTTGGGGTTCAAGGAAGTTTGAATAAATGGAAAACTACATGGACTCCACCTAACATAAAGTGGATAATGTGTTCAGGCTACTACACCAAATATAGTATTTTATGTCACAATGGTAAGGTTCCTAATGACACTTCTTATGAATAAGTTTACAAATATTTTCATCCCAATTTACTTCTAGTTCATCCACTTTTGGTATATTTTGCATCCTCACATTTCTATAATGCATTACCGTCTTGGATAATTGAGATTTGCATGAAAAACCACTTAGTAAGTGATTGTAATTGCAATGTTGTGAATATGTGTCGTCCAATTTTTTGACAAGGATTGACAAATAAAGTTTGGCATACATTTAGTGTTGGTAATACTACATGGGTGGTTAACAATAGGTATTGAGCTAGACAAAATAATTTGGTGACACTAAATACAATATTTAGTGTAGATTTTGTGACCAACCCACCTAAAAGAGATGGCTCTAATCGAAAGGCCATGACATTTCAAAGTCTCATAACCTTTGATTTGGAGTGAGAGTAAGGTTGATGTAACTTGTTCATTAGATTGAACTTCAAGAATCATTTCGCAAACATCAAATGCTACATGGCATCCAATCTAGGTTCCACCTAGCTATTCTAGCACTAATAATGTGGATGTTAATGATCATAAACTCTTATCCCTATATATCAAGTCACCTTGGATGTGAAGTTGGCTTGGGTGCTTGGCTCTAATGAAGTGGTGGAGGGTTTGAGTGTGGGTACTATCCAATAAGGTAGAGTTGCCAATTAAAATACCTTGCACTTCTATATTCATGACATGATTTGGTAGCTATAATTCTTTTATGATACGATTCATCCTTAATTAACGATGCATTGGTGAAGCTCGGTATAGGTTTGGGAGATGGACATGAAATGAGTCATGGGTTTCGCATGACATGAACAAGTGATCATGATGTTTGCACATCCAACACTAAACTTGAAAACTCGAACCTCATTTGACTTGGGTCAAAGTGGCCCATGCTTAGTTATAATGTAGTCAATTTGCAGTCAAACTGAAATGCATTTTCTAGTAGTCGTTGTACTGAATGGTTGAGATAAATGAGAATGAGAATGAGAAGTGGGATTCTCCTTGCACCTTCAAGCATTTGTCTTTTTTCCTGCCATATGATGATTTATGTCAAATTATTTAGAATTTTGGATATCTATATTTGAATAGATATCCAAAATTCTAGTTGTGTTCATGTCAAATTAACTAAAATTTTGGATATCTATATTTGAATAGTATGTGGTCACCTCTGAATCTAACATCCAGTACCAACAAGATATGTGTTCAAAAAGAGATTGGACTTCATCTTCAAAATATGCTAACCATTTAAGGTTCAATAGTCAACATGATTGGGGGAACCTAAGTGATTGCTTAATGAGCACAAAAATCTTCACTTTGATAGTGAAGATATTCATATGAGCTTGAAAAATTATGAGGCAAATGACTATGGGCACAAAATTTGCTAACTTAGTCATCTTGCACTAATTGTGTGTTTCATATCCTATGAGAAGTGGGTGTAGACATAAAAGTATCCATATTAGGCACATCTACCTTACTATTCGTTGACCTTCAAAGGTGGGACTGTAGGCATGTTATTGTTATTTGATGTCTTTTCGCTACAGTAGTTGTCTCTGCATGAAAAAATCGTCATTGGCAACGGTTGGATCTTCGCAAATTTAATCAAAATTGTGAAGTCTTTGTTTTGTAGATAGGGTTTTGAATCCCCCATCTATCAATTGTGGTCTAAACTTTCCTTCCTCAATGAAATCAACCCCCCATGGTTCACATCAGGCTCTCGTGATGGTTGTGAAATCCGTCTTTTTATAAATTGAATTGTTAGGGGCACTTTATATTAGGGCCCATTTGGAGTTGAAGTGGGCCTTAACTTTAGCCCTACTTTACAAAGTGGGCCGTAGGAGTGGGCCTTGCAATATAAAGTCCATAGGCCCACTTGTAGGGCCCAAATTGAAAATTCTACTTTAAAGTGGGCCTTCCACATGGGCCTAGGGACTTTATATTGTAAGGCCCAATCCACGGCCCACTTGGGCTTAAATGAATTATGCCCTTGCTTGAACTAAAGTCATAAAGTCATAAAGTCATAAATGACTATATGACGGAAGTTGGGCAAAGTGGGCCGAAGGTGAGAAGTGGGTCTCCATAAACCCTCGACCCAATTTTTTGACATCGGCCCATTTCTTTCCCTCCAAAATGCCGCCATGTCACCCGCCACATAAGCTTTAGGAGAAGTGGGCCGACTCTCAATATAAAGCCCTTGGGCCCATATTAGGGCCCATTTGGGCAATCTAAACACTCTCATTGGTTGATGCCTAGGGTTTGGAAATGGACCCTAGAAATGGGCCCTAATATAAAGTGCCCCTTATTAGTATACCACTTCCCTGCCACTCATAACCACAGAATTTCCGCAATCCTAGACTCTTGCAAAGGCCTCCAACCCAAAATAAATTAGGGTTCCATATCTATTAGCTCTTTTCAGTTCATGTATTATGAGAAGATAGAAAAGCACTCGTCTATGACTGTCGTTGGAATGGAAAGCTGCAGCAGGTGGGTATGTCGGAATTTTCTCAAGAGATGGTGGGATGTCCACAAAGTGATGAAACATGCATGAAACATGCATGCACAGTCCAAAAATCTCAAGCAATGTTAAGAGCTGTACTGTGACTGATACACTGGTCCCTCTTACATGTGAGAGACAGGAGGGACTAATTTGATGCAATTGTACCTGTCTGGAATGATTTGGTGATCTGATTTGGTGAACCAGTTCACGTTATGGGAGCAGTTCGCAATTTTAATGTAAATAACCTATATCATAATCCAATACATTTGCAGTATTGATCAGATCATCAGAAGACAGTAAAACCTCACTTGCTGGGCCTTGTGTGTAATCTCTTCTTAATTGGACATCTCCACTTGATGCAGATAGACTTTATTGATATGTGGCCATTTAAATTTATTGCCCTGCATGCTCGGAAAATATTATTCATTCTTCTGGATTCAATTCAGTGACGATTTGGGGTGCCTATGTGACCAGTTAAAAGAGAAGACAATCTCCATGTGGACCTCCTATAAGTATTGAATCACAACTCTGATTCTGAAATTTAAATGAAAACCTATGCGCATAGACTCAGAGTCGCTAACTGGATGAGACAATTCCCGATCTGATCCAACAGTCAAAACCACCTATCGAGTTGGAAGTGTCCATAATAGGGCACACATACCAGAATGGCACTGCGGACAGTTGAGTTTCCCTTCTGAATCAAGCCAGATCAATTATTCAAGAATAAGAAACCGAAGATTACAACAGAAAAGCCTGAAATCACCCGTGCGGCCTACAGGTCCTGCATCTCAGTGTTTCAAAAACTCATCACTGATGATATGAGGGCTGATCTGCCACCCAAAACCAGCGGCACCAATATTGTCCAAGAATACTACAAGTACACCCCCCCATGCACGGAATTAAGCACAGTTTCCAAATGGGTACACAAAACCAAACAACCACAACACGTTCATGATCATGATCTTCGTTCGGTATCTGCCTAGACCTTAGAATGGATTACTGCACCCATCAGGTTAATCCGAACACTGATCTGTACCACGCGCGTGGTTTGCATTCTGGAATTTCTGGCCCTGCACACCAGCTGCCATTCTTGATGGCAATGCAGCGAGGAACTGCTCGATCACAGCGTCGTGTCGAAGAGGGAAATCGGGCTTGGTGTAAGCATTCATCAGGGATGCAACACCGTGGGAGAGAAGCTGGCTGTACCCATCTGCTCTATTGTCATACAATGCCTGCAGAAGCGTAGTGGTGCCATAGACACGTCCGGCTTGTGTTCCGAAAGCTTGCGCTACCTCTGTCCTCACGTTGAAGAAGGCCGGCCAATGGTTCACATGCTCCGCCCAGTACCTGCAACAATCACAAACATAACAATGTCACCACAACATCCTTATCATGAACTCATCGGGTGGAAAACATTGCAAGCGTCCCAATGTGAGATCAGGGTTTTCTTAATCTCGGGGCACTAGAAGGGGAGGAAAAAACCAATCTTCTTAATGGTCTGTCAGTTCATTTAACCATGTGAACCGTGGGTTAAATGCCACGTGCAGGTGAACTTCAACCAACATGTGGTCAAGTCGTCTTGTCTTGTCCGCATCTGTCACGGAAAATAACTCCCAAGTAGGCTAGTCGCCGCAACAACTACATGCTTGACATGTAAGGCGGCGCCCCTGAGTAGATGCTTGAGAAAAGAAAGGCGGTTGTATGCACACATGTGAGGGAGCTACCTTCTTCGGAAGACTTCTCCTCTACTCTAGTGCAATCACAAGCTTGCAGTTGTGCCATGTGATAGAGAAACACTTGACTTTCGGTGAGACGCGGTTTGCTTGTTTTGTTTCCTTCTGCTAGATCTTTTTAGCATGGAAGAAGGGTACTAGTCGTCATGAATCAAGTTTCGGTAGGGGACCAACAATCAATATCAACGCAATTGTCAGACATCCTCATCACGAATCTCTCAGTAACCAACAATCTCACTAAATTCAACAGAGACAACATTGCAAGGGTTATGCATGATTTCGCCATGGCGAGGAAGGCACAGAACGGCATCAAGCTTACATGTTAGCGCATCCGCCATGGCCGCCAGGAGCATTGTGCTGATTGCCGTTCCTCGATGCAAAGACAGGCGACGTACTGCCATAGCTGACGGTAGGGTCATCTGTGGACTGACTGTTCTGGAAGTCGAACTGCGAGTACACTGCATCGTCAGCCGGGTTGTCAGTGTGGTAGGAGTTGTCTCCGAACGTGTTCACAGGTCGGCCGCCATGGCCAGCTGCACTGAACCTATACGCAAAGTCGCGGGGAGAAGCCTGGCTCCTCGCATCGAAGACATACTCTGCCTGACCACTGCCATTGTCAAATTTCGTGGTAGAGCCCGGAGTCGAAGTCTTGCGCCTCCCGACAGCTTCAGGAGGTAGAGTTGCAAAACGGTTCTGGAAACCCTCGGTAGCATCGTACACATACTCAGGTCGAGCATTGGCAGCAGTGCTGACGGTTTTCGTGGCATCGTATACGTAATTGGGCTGTGCAGCATTGTACTTCTTACCCTCGGTTGCAGACGAGTCGGGCGGGATCCAAGTGGCGAAGCTGTTCGTTTGAAGCTGCGTAGCGTCGTAGACGTAGCTATCCTCCCGGTACTTTGAATCCTCCACGCTCATGTGTGGCTTCACCTCCGCTGTCCTCCTCGCTGTTTCACGTTGGACCTCAAACCTGGGCTGGATCTCTTCCGCCTTCACGCCAAGCGCAAGAAACAACACCATCACCACCACCACAAGCTGAGACATCGCATGCACCATCACCACAATATTCTGGCCGCACAAACTCCTCACCTTCTCTAGCTCCTTCACAACGCTGACCAATCTCCAGCTCCCAACTACCAGCACGCTACACTAGAAGCTGAGAAACTTAGCCCAATCCTGATTCTTGCTTGCGCAAACTCCTCACCTTGCGCAGCTCCTTCACAACCCCGACCAAACTCCCCTACAACCAAACCTCCCCAACTACCAACAATCCTCCAAGTAAGCCTTCGCCGAAACCACCACCAAGCTCCCCCGCGACCAAGCCTCCGCAGAAACCACCACAAGCTCCAACTACCAGCACACTAGCTTTAAAAGCCCAGAAGATTACCACAATCCTGCCTGCCTGCACAAACTCCTCACCTTGTCCAGCTCCTTCACAACCCTGACCAAGGCTCCGTGGACACCACCACCAGCTCCAACTACCAGCACACTAAGCTAACTTGGAAGCTCAGAAATTTTGCAGCTAACTTTCGCCCAGAGCAGAGCAGAGCAGACCAGACCAGAAAGCTCTGCACTGGACCTCATGATCTGCAACCTCTGCACATCGCAGACTAGCAGCACTGACACGCGAAGCACACACAAAGTACTAGAATTGTAGCTGACTTGTGAACTCGGAGACTAACTTCTTATAACAGTATTGCTCGATTGCCACAGACCTCCTCTGTATGTAAGTGTGCAGGAGTTGACAATGTGGGTAAGTGGTAATATGCAGCTGGAGAGTGGGGTGATGGGACGATGGAGGTGACGATGGCGATGGCGATAGAGATGGCGGTGGTGGGCTGGGGGAGTGAAGGAGCGGCGCAGCCGTGATAGATTAAAGGGGCTCTTTAGATGGGGTTCCACATGTCCTATTTCTAGGGACCAATTTGAGGCAAATTGAGCTCTTGAACCAGACCTTTTCTTGGACCCTACCTTTCAAAAATGGTTCTTTAAAACATGAGTTTTTTTTTTTTTTTTTTTAAGTTTCATTTTTTTCCTGGTTCAGATCATTAGTGTTCCCCTCCAAAATGATGTTTTTAGATGACACCTCACTTTATTTTTTGTTGGTTTCTGACCCAGGTTTGGACCCGTGTCTAAACCTTTGGTCCAAGTTACACAATACTCTTGATCAATGGGATCGTTCAATTTTGTTGGACCCCTCCCCCTTGCAGCCCCATTTTAAAACGCCCCAAGTCTGATTTGGTTGCTTATATGAATCATGCACCTAGGTACATGGTTTCGCGTGTGGCTCCAAGAACGGACACTAAATAGACACGTGTTTATAACAAGAGTCGACAATGTGTGCGTAAATTACGGTAGTTGTTCAAGTACGCTCTATCGTGAACATAAATTGGGAGGCACCTCTACGACCATTTACCGAACGCGAGAATCTCTTCGGTTGCGAAGAATGAGTGAGGTATTATTCGTAAGTAAGAGCCCCAAGAATTCCAAGGAAAAGTGGCCTCAATCTCGTTCGTACTCATGTCGCGTGTTTATTATGGTGGAGTGGTTGGGGAAAGTAACCATTTAAGGCGCGTGTACCTGAACCTTATTAGCAGCCTACTCACCTTGGTTATTAGGCTTCCTATTATTATGAAGTCGCTTCCCGGGTGGTGGGCAACAGGCAGAGTGATGACACCCTCTTGAATGCCACATCGCCATAAAGGCCCTCCTTTCACGACCTCTTTATGGCAACTTCCCTTTCCCCACCCAGCTCTTCAAGAGCTCCACATAGCATTTTGTCGCAAGGGGAACACCCACTACGGATTTAGTTAGTGCGACCCACACTAGGTGCATTGTCCTTACGCCACCCACACTAATCGGGGCCCACACCACATGGCCAATGAACGGGGAGAGCCGACCGCTAGTTACACGTGAAGTGGTTGAGTTTGACAAATGACCACCGGCTCACGGTCCGGACTTCGGGAAAATCGCCCGTCATTTTAGAGGAGTTTAGAGAATATACCTCAAATTAATAAACAATGGCCGTATGGCAACGACTTCATCAATGTTCTTTTTGGTTGAGTTTAGGTTTGGGGATTTCGTGTGGCGAAAGAGACAAATGACGTGGCAATGGAGTGGTAGTGCTACTTGCAAACTTCGGGCACTGCACTAAGTAGTCTTATTAGTAGTGGGTGGAAAATTAGCGTGGAGATAATTAGCATGGGCCACAATGATTCTCTGGTCAAGGCGGAACCATCGTGGGTCCAAGACTACATAAAAGAAAATAATTGTCTTACATGAAAAGTAGCACAAAAACAAATAATCGGCTACACGAACTTTTTACAAAAACAATTACTATGGCTTAGGCTAATTTCTACTTGAAATTTAGCGCGGGTTGAAAATTAATGCGACCCACATTCATTCTAGTATGAGAATTATTGTTTGCATCCGAGAATTTGCATTTGTTTAGTGTGAGTGGTAGAGGGGAATTAATTTTCTTGCGAAGAGAATTTACATATTCTAAGGAGAATGTAATCATCTAAAAATTTAATCACGCATATGAAAATTGCAACGAATTTCAAAGCATAGATTTTAGGTTTACACATAGTCGATCTATAGGTTAACCCATAATTGCTCATCTCAATGCTACTCCTTGGCTACGATAATTGTCAATACTCTTACAGGGGTAATCAATCACGAGCTGCCACCACATAAACTTTAACTTAGTTCTCCTACAAAATATAGATCTCATCTATGTATGCATTACATGATCCTAGTGAGTGGGTAAATGGACTTGGTC
Source organism: Polytrichum commune (assembly GCA_950295325.1). Taxonomy (NCBI): domain Eukaryota; kingdom Viridiplantae; phylum Streptophyta; class Polytrichopsida; order Polytrichales; family Polytrichaceae; genus Polytrichum; species Polytrichum commune. The sequence continues at coordinate 52,363,595 of OX485807.1, forward strand.
GACTATGAATGTGACGACCTTATATGACACTTGATGCTACAAGACGAGACATAAAGACCACTATGGTTGACCTGGCACACCGATTTCAATGCCACACTAAATTGGGTGTTTAGTATACTTAATCGCCACTTTGAGCAAGGTACTTAACTTCTTCCTTAATTTTGTTTTTTTCCTTTTCTTCTTGTGTGAACACATGTAACTTAGATTGATGTTAACATGCACTTATTACTAGCTTACCTTTATTGAAACTTACATCTAATAGAAAGTTTGCCTTCATCAACAGTGAATATACAAGGAAAAACATAGGTTCCCATTGAGTGCAAACTATGCCTTTGTAAGGCAAGTGGACTTAAAATGGATAATTCTTCCAATTAGCCCATTTCACATAGGATATTAAACATGCCATTTGTATACCCAATCTAAGAAGTGGCCGGAGCCATTTCCCTCACTGTGTCTTATACGAATATCTTATTCATCATCAAAGTCAAAAATGTATTCACATTTATGAAACGATTAAGTGGATCTCTCTAATGGCTTCTATCTCACTGAGGCTATCACACTCTGCTACTCTAGAGAACTAGTTGGCTTGAAACCATCCTTATGGATGTTTAGTCTCAATCTTTTTGTCTTTGTGAACTTTAGAACCAGTTTCATTTCATTGAGCCTATATTGTATAACAAATTTTGAGCATGTAGTCCAATGCCTTATAACCCCTTAATGTTTTGAGCCTCAAATGTACAAGAAAACATATTGAAGTATACTTCTATATCAAGAGCATTTCAAATGAGAAATTTCCTTTTCATTTCAAATGTTAAGTGAATGGGACTCTTCAAGGACCAAGGTTATCTACAAATTTGTAATAAGGTAACTTACATGAAAGTGTGCACAATGCAAAAGTATGTATGAGGTAGGTTGACAACATCTCTCACAACTAGAATACGATTTCTAGTCCATATGATACTAGGTGTGTGATGTAGATGCCAGGAAGATATATATTGTGTGTGATTGTCGGATTTTTGACAAAGTTTTTGACATTTGACATGCAAAAACTTGCACCACAACAAACTAAACCAAACAAATAATTGTTTTTTATTAAAAGAAGAAGAAGAAGAAGAAGTCAAATTGGCAAACACAATTTAGAATTTGAAATGTAGTATGACTTGTGAAGAAGAAAAAAACACTTGTTAATTGTCACATTACAAATTGAAATGCCACATACTGCTAAGCAACTTAAGTGTAACCCAAAATTGAGGTGACACTTTAGAATATAATGCACATGTCAATTGACATTCTTTTTTGTTTTTGAAAACATAGCATGACACTTTGGATTTGAACTTGAACGCCAAATGATATTTGCCAAACAAACACATTGGGGAGGCCCATTCAAGTCCCAAAAATTTGTCTAGTTTGAACACATGTTTTTTGGGTGTGCATTCTTAGATCTACACCTAACCATATATCAATACAATGTTGGTGTCCGAATAATATGAGTGATTGGATCGGAAACATATATCCTTGTATAATTGATCATTTTTTCCAAGGAATAACTAACTTGCATATTTCATGACAGATGTACATTCACTTACAAGGAATTTAGTTCATGACAAATATTATGGATGGTGCAATAAAAACCTTCATGTTCCAAATTTGTTAGCAAATGCCCAATTTTTCTTTAAATCAACAATACCCAAGCTATACAATGTTTCTCTGCATTTTCACCCTCCCCGTGATAGGCATCACTCCCGCAATTTTGGTCTTAGTAAATTATGTGATCGCAGCTAATATACCTACAACTGACCTAAGTATGATGTTGGCTTTTGTGAGGACTTCGGAGGCCCACATTTTTACACACAATTTTTGAATTCTACATCATGCATGTAAAGTAAGTGGGCCTACTTCAGTTACTTATCTTAAGTTCACACCTACATTTGAGTACTTTGTGCTTAGGTAAGTTATAGGGCTAGAAAACAAACACCAAACAAACATGTGTTACTAGAGATTGGGCTACGTGCATAAAATGTTTCATTGTTCTAGACTCACAAAAAATAGGCCAACAAAATTTAGGGGAACTATGTGATCATCCAATGAGAGAAAGAGAATCTTCACTTTGATGATGAATTAGATATTCATATGAGCTCCAAAAATTATGAGGAAAATGGCTAGCAACACCATTTGGATCATCATGCACTACATTGAATTTTAGTGTCATATGGTAATTTATGTCATTGTGGTAACTTTTCTAATGACACTTCTTATGAAAGAGTTTGCAATCATTGTCGTGTATGATTAAAATTTGAGTGAAACTCGCGCCAATTATTGAAACGAAGTTTGGTGCATTCTCCATCCTAAGAAATTTTATAACGAAATATTAAGATGGATGATTGAAATTTGGATGATAACTCCCTAAGTAAGTTACAGTTAATGCAACATTGTAAATCTATAATGCCCAAATATTTTTACAAGGAATGACAAATAGTGGTAGGTTTACATTCAGCTATGTTAACATTTAGCAAGACAAATGTAATTGGCAACACTAAATAAAATATTCAGTGTAGTTGTGTGTTCGTATCCTCCAAGAAGTGGGTGCTAAAAGTATTGTTTTCGAATCCCCTTACCTCAACTTAACTTTGGGAGAGACATGTCACTCAAACACCATAATCTGAACCACTTCATCTTACCTTTGTGGATAATGTGGCTCTTGTCAACAACACTGCCAGATGTGAGCACCACTTCCCAATTTCTACAATTTCAATCTGCACTCTCCAATCTCAAAATTAAAAACAGAAACGACCATCTACTCATTTGCCTCCAGAAACATTACATTACAAGATTCCCAACAATACTTCTGAAGTGCAAATATAGGGGTTACGTGGTGATCATATTTGAGTCCGAAAATTCATCATTTCTTTTGTGATGATGGATCGGAGAAGAGAGCTCTGTGCTTTAGAAATACCTCAACCACAACATATTGGCAGTATACTTGCAGTAAAGTCAGCAACTAGAAGCGACTTCAAAATCATCATTAACATCATCCGCAACTGAGTGGACCAGGTTGCAATAGCCTCTTACGTGCCTCTAGATATGCAGAAAACATCCAAGGCGTTTGTCTCTCTGCACTTATGCTGAACAAACATCTTATACCATTCCACAATCAGAGTCGCCATTAGTTGTGCAAATTGTGCAATTCCGTTTAACAGGCAGTGCAAGTGGTGCGGCTTTTGTGTATATGTAACTCATTGTTTTACATCCATCTGGCCAAGGACAGCAGCCCATGACTCCCATTACACTTGAAGCTAACTACAAAAGTGTATGCTGTACTCTAAAGCTCCTGAGAATCAGCAATAACACAAAATCTAAGATCTATCTGCTCTTGGAGTAGCCCACTCCACCCGCAAAATAAGGTTATCGTAACCATAACCATCCAATTTATTGATTGCTCGAATAGCATCCTCCCTGCACATTTACAAACGCCATTGTCAACCACAACACACCCACCCTAGTCACACAACGTGCTTGCAACTTGTCCTGTGTAACCAAAGCACAAGTTTTCATGCAACCTCCGGAAACTTGATAACTGTTATCCAAGGACATACATTACTGATGGGAGAGAACAGCAATTACCGCATTCATAACATCTCCTCAAGATTCCCACCCAGCAATTAATCTACGAGAATGAGTACACAACCCTGATATGAACTGGACAATTCACAGCCTCCATTACAACAAAAATGTCCTGGCCATATAGCCGCTAGAATTGGACTCCCTGTCTGCAATGTTTCCAAGCCTCACTTAGCAATCATTTCAAATTCCCCACTTCAAACCATGGCATGTGAACAGAACCGTACCGGTTAACAAAGTTGATGAAGGCAAACCCTCGGCTGAGTCCGGTTTCCCGGTCGAATGCCACATATATCCGAGATATCGCTCCAAACGGTCGGAACAACTCCTGTAGATCTTGTTCACGAGTGTCCTCTGACAAGTTTGTGACACGAATTGAGTTGTCATCTCTCCCTCTCCGCATACTCTCTCCTTCGTTGCCTTTGGCTCCTCCTCGCATGCTGGGTGGCACGTACGACCCTTTCCCACCAGGTCCTGATGACATCCCTGGGACTCCCATGTCGTCATCTGTTGGGGGCTTCTCACCTCCCACAGAGAAACCTTTTGCGATCGCCAAATCTTTGAATGGACACTTTGAGGTCCAGTGATCTCCCTTCTTTCCACAAGTCCTGCACACAATCAGGGATGCGTTCCCAAGACTTGCAAGATCTGCACCCTTCTCGGGCTCTGGTTTCGCCCCTGCCGGCCTTGTCCTCTCCAAGAAGATTTCCTCTGTGGAGACCACCGTCAGATTGTCCGATGCATTTTGACCTAGAGCATCCCCAAATTTCTTCAAAGACCGTCGCCTGATAGCAGCAGGGTTCAACTTCTTCACCTGTTCGCAAGGCAAGAAAGTCGTACAAGACGTGTCAATACACTGACAGATCCAACAAGCCTTGGACGTCTCTAAATCCTGGCTGTTTATGTGACAAACATGAGAGCCACTGCTGCACCCAAGGAGAGAAAATGGCTTCAATTCAACAAACTCCTCCTCTCTTTCATAACCCTGTTGGAACCTTGCCAACTCGGCAGTTGCTTTCAATGATAAAAACTATAGTACCATGAGTACATGTGACAAGAGGAGCTTTTGAGAAGCTGGTGCTTGCCACTCCGTGGCATTTAAGTTTCGCTCGTACTCATCGAGGTTCCCATTATTATGGTCCACCTATAATTCACCTCATGATGAAAACCCTTTCTTCAATTGAATCAATTTTGATGATTGCGTGGTGATGAAGTCTTGAGCTGCATTACAGCATATTACACATCTCATAATACCGATGCTTCCTTTGCGTTCCCTTCAATCCATTCCGTGCAGCTAAAGAGAACGCAGCCAAACAACCATAATAAAAACTTATAGAGCCGTCCGCCATTCAAGGACAAATACAAAGCTCAGCAAACCCGGATCACGCTTACATTCCAGAAAAAGCACCGCTCGGGGTTCAAGAGAAACTTAAAATCCCTGCCCACCGACTAAGTTTCAGGTTCATAATGTTCACATACAAACATAAGAAGACAGTATTCTTACTGGATCCATAGAATTTCACAATCAGGCCTCAGAACCTAAGAATCTAGAACTGTACAGCTCGAATTTCAAATTGACCACCACGCATCTCATGCTTCCATTGCATCTCCACAAGTCCCTCCTTGCCCAGATACACATTCCATTCTCAGCTAAGGCCAAACTGCCTGCTCTGCACGCAAAATGCTCTTATCCACTCGAGAATGGTCACCAATGCATCCCTATGTACTATCCGAACCCATCTCTCATGCTCGCTCTCCGTCTGCCATGAAGACCACAAAACAATGTGCAATCCGAACCCTAAAACCAACCCGAGCAGGGAGAGAGACATGTGTTTCAAATGGTACCTGCTTCTTCACACGGACGGTCTTCGTAACCTTGGTGCGCACACCTTCCTCGTTCTTCCTCCACTCGATGATGATCTTCACGCCCTTCTCGTCGGGGCCGATGACTTGCGTGGGCGGCAACACGCCCTCCAAGCCGTCGTCTTCCTCCGCCGCATCTCCCCACCGGAAGTCCCGTCTTCCACCCATGGCTGAATGTGCAACTGCACAGCACGTCTACCTCTGTTTCCGATGGTCTAGCAATGCGAGCGATTCGAGTGCGTAGACTGTAGCGAAGGGACAAATCGATGGCGATGGAACCCTAGTGTCGCTCCTCTGTGCGAGGAAGACGACTTCGCAACAAAAAACGTAACCCTAACTGAGTGAAACGGAGTCTAGCAACTCTCTGATGCCACCTCAGCTCCTTAACAGAGTGTTATGTGACGTGGAAGCCACCTCAGTGGCCATGGTGGATGAGGCGGCTGCTCAAGGTATGTAGATGTGCCTCATTCGGTGTCTCATCTTAATCGGACACCTATTTTTGAGCGATGCAGGGAAATTTGGCTGTGGATCTAAGAATGGCCACCAAGAAGACATGTGCTTGAAAAAAATTTGAATTATGTGTTTAGCATGTGTTAATCATTCTAGACGCAACAGTCAACATGAGGGGCGACGTAAATGATGATTTGATAATCAACATAACCTTATTGTAGTTTAAAGTTACAACTACATACATCAAGGAATTTGCAATCATGTAGTCTATCTTGCATATAGATACATGAGTACATGATACACATGTGTTTTTAGTATAGCCCATTGGCATTTCTTTCCCACTGCGGCATAAGTTGTAAATGTTCTACTCTGTCATCTGTTCCTATGTTGTGCAATACGTACTGTTACACACCTCTCGCCGGTTGGCAATTGTTTTCACGACAACAATCTCTCAGAGTAAGGAATTGAAGAAAATATAATTTTGTTCTTTGTGAGACCACTAAGTACAATCCAAGACCAAATAAGGTTTGGTCAAAGAAGCTCTACCACCCGACCATAGGAGAGAGAGCTAACAACAAAAAAGCCCCTCTCTCCTCCCCGAGCTTCCTCTTATGCCAAAGGCACTACTTTTACTCTCTATCTTTACATATAGTAAAAGTATTCTATTCATAGCTCTATCTTCTAGTTCTACTATGAATCTTCTATCTTTGGTTCTTCTCAAACCTTCTTCAAGTTGGAACCGTCCAACTCCAACTTAGTTTATCCATTCCATCTTCTAGTCGGAACTATCTAATTCCAACTAGTTCATCCATTCATTCTTTTAGTTGGAGTTGTCTAATTCCAACTAATTCATTCATTCAATCTTGTAGTTGGAACTGTCTATTTCCAACTAGCTTTATCTATTCATTGAGAGTTGTTTAACTCCAATGAATAACATTCATCTTTCCAAATATGGAGTGGTCTAACTCCGTGCACCTCATCGAGAGTTGTCTAACTCACGTGCACATGTTCTCAATTGGAATAGTCTAATTCCAATGCACTAAATGCGGAGTTGTCTAACTCCAGTGCACATGTTGTCAATCCGGAATTGTCTTACTCCTATCCATTCATCTTCAACTGAGAGTTGTCTAGCTCTCATCTTTCTCTGCTTACACACTGGCACATGTAGTTAGAATATTCCTTAATAATTCTAGTTACATTACACGTACATTTGAATTGTGCATTGTAATTGGAAACCAACATCTTTTAGATTAGATATCTCATCCCAAGGTTTACTTACAATTTAAATACCTCATCCCCAATTTACTTTTGTTTTTAGATTTGAGAAAGAGGTTTTAATGGTTTTTCTCATCCATGTCATGTAGCTCGTGAGATTTTGATCATTCAATATGCCTCATTGAAGCTAGGGAAATGATAGAATCTAAATTCACCAACAAGTAAATGTTTAAGGCATAAAGTAAGTACAAACACTATCATTTTCTTTTTAATTTTAGGATTATGATTGCACATCTACCTCTACATTAGAATTCTGAAAATCCAATTTATTTATAGACAACAATAAATTATAGTAACAATAACTCCCCCTTACATATAATATAAACATCAATGCTTCCGAAAATCCCCTCCTAAACATTTATGTTATTTAATTTGTGGTGTCCAAAGAACATACTTACCTCTCCAAAAGAAAAATTCATAGCACTCTATTGATTTGTAAGAAACTAGGTGGAACAATATCCCTGCCATATGCATACTTTGTAAGATCAACCTTCTTTCAAATCAAGATTTTTAATTCCTTTATATCGTTTGTAATCTATGCCTTTAGTTTGACCTACTTTGATATCCGATGATGTGAAATTTGAATAAAATTTCGTTCATGAATACAAAGTTGGGAGTGTAGTTTTTTTATGTTTCATTTAGAAACAATCATATGGAGACCCAAGATGTCACTTCTGAGCTCTTTGATTCTTGGATTGTTCATTGGGAAAAAATCCAGTGAACAATTTGATGAGTTTGGAAACATGATCAACATCTAAAATGCTTCGTTGGCAAGATGTTATGAGTTTGGGATGGAAATGACCGCTTACAGGCTTGGAAATCGGTTATTAATAAGGTCCACTCTAACGAGTCTGATTGGCATATTTCTGTAGACTCGATCTAGCTGACGCCATCTATAGATATTGTTGTGCTTCTCGCTGCTATGCACGACCTTAATAGGTAATTTTTATCATTTTGATTTTATTTTTTGATTTTGATTTTTTTTCTATATTCAATTTTTCACTTCATGTATATTAGTTTATATATTTTAGTTATGTTGAATATTCGCATGTGAAGACAAATCTTGTTCATTAACTGTATCAAGAACAAACTATTGGAAATTTGCCAATCGACAGTTTTAAAATTTTACTGACAAAAGATCAATACAAAAAATGTGTGACCAAAACTATCACAACGTGGTATTCACTTACTAGGGATTTTTTCTTGGATTATTTGTACAATGTAAGTTCTTTTTCATATTTTCATTTCTTTTATTTATGAAATTCTTACATGTTAACATTTATATCATATTATTGTGGTTGTTTAATGATTCTTGTTATTTTTCAACGTGAGATTGCCGAGGCTAGAGATCTCGCCAAAATTAAATAAAATTTCAGCTCACACCAAAGCTGAAGCCGTCCTCTAAAAGTGTATATGAGGTTATGAATGCAACAATGAACGTTGATTGTATTAAATTGGATTCTAGTCTTGCAAAACATTTGCCTATTGCAAATTCTTCTTTACGTATCAAATTCTTAGCTCAAGTTAAAAAATACCATGACGTGTGCTCTGACGAGTCGCAAATGAATCAAGAATAACTTCAACATCTAGTGACATTGGAAGTGGATTTCCAACAAAAAATAAAGTGATTGGAGCTTTGGAATTCCACTCTCATTTTTTGGATGGCTTTGAAGTTTCCGAAGATGCCTCTTTCCGATAAGGCTTTTGATATTTGGTTATTTTGGTCAAAATACTACTTAAATACATCAAGTTCAACTCAACATAACAACGACTTTGGAATTTGAAACACTAAAAGACATACTATCTTGCAACAAAACCAAACAACAAGTTGATATTAGCATAGTTCTTAGGACCTATACCCTAATCTCAAATTGCCGTTTCTATGATTTCATCCTCTTGTTATTTACTTTAAACATCTTCTTTTCTCAACACATAGTGATTCCCAAACACAACTGTGATTTTGACTTGATTTGATTACATTTTTTGAAGCAATATGGTGAGAATGAAATATATTGACCCTCGTCGCCGCCGTGCGCAACCTGCACAAAATGTAGTACCAATGGATATAGAGGTTATTGAGCTTTCTGACGATTCTTTGCACGATGGGGAGGGTGTAGAGGCTATAGAATTATTACATGATACCGCTCATAGTGTAGATGTTACAGAGGGGATTGAAGTGTCTGACGAAACCATAGCTCATGTAGAAGAATTAGAGGTTTTTGAACAACCAGATGATATCATGCACGATAAAGAGGGCTTAGGGGTTGTTGGACTAGCAGTGGACATGCCATCTGAATCAGATGAATCCTTGGGGTTTAGAGATAGGTTGTCACCCAATAAAGAAGCCAACGTGAGGGCGATGGCAATTGTTATTGCAGGAGGAACAACGGAAGTTCAAAATCAAGATTTAGGTGTGGATGATTCTTGGTTTAATGAAGTTCATACCCAACCTCAATCCCCTTCTTTGCCTTTAGGGTTTAGGGTTGAACAACATGAACATGCTCTACTTCATGCAAACATGTTAGATGAGGAAAATGAAAAAGAAGAAGAAGAAATACCACTGCCTTATCAAATGGAGGAGGAGGGAGACTTAGCAGCACCTCTAGATTTGGCTTTATTCAATGAAAAAACAATGATTATAGGTAATTTTGTGGATAATTGGATTAATAACACATGTGATGAAGTCATTGCTGGAAGAGAAGAGCATGAACTACGAGGAGAAGCTCTAGCTACAGAAGAAGAAATGTTAGATGAAGAACTAGCCGCAGAGTCTGCACTAGATGAAGAGCTAACTAGGGAGAGACAAGCAGCAAGCGAGGTACTAGCAACATAAATAATTGCTCCAAGTGAAACAATAATAGCTTAAGAAGATGTTCCAGCGTTAGAGCCAATGCTAGAAAAAACTGCACTTGTGCTAGAGCCAATTGTAGAAGTACCTCCTCTGATATTAGAGCCACCAATTCAAGAACCAACACATTTGTCAGAGCCGACTGCTGATGAACCCCTAAACCCTCAGCTTTTTGGCCAACGACGCGATACATTACGATATTTATATCAGACCTTAAGTCCTCTCTCTTCCAGACCTTGTGACCATATCCAATCATTTCGCCCAACTGTGGGGCCATTTGCAAATGATAGGGAATTGGAAGATATAAATAATCCTCAACATATGGATGTTGATACTACATGTTTTTTCATGTTAAGTCAAGATTTGCCTTTATTGTTAGGAGCCATAATACGGCCAGACAATCGTAAAGTGAGGCTTAGATATTTTGAGGGTTTTAGAGATTGGTTACATGTTATTTCTGATCCCGTTGTAGTAAAGATCTATGTAGGCGACATTGATGTCGAGAAGGAGTTAACAAAGATGAAAATTTTAGAAGTCCTAAAAATTAGTTTTGGCATCACTTTGACTAGAAATTCAAGTAGCTTGATATTGTCTAAAAATCAAATGAATGTTTCTACCATTGGCATGGCAGAAACTCTATATATCAGTGGGGCTAGAATATGTAGAGTGGGGTTTTTTGGCATGAAGATGTCAATAGGTATAGCTGAATCCCTTATAGATAATTTAGTGCAACAATACTTAGATTTTTTAGCGCCAGAATTAGAGTCGCGAATTTTGCATAATAAGAGCGTATTCGATATTGGGATTGTCACTCCCACAGAGTGTGTAGAGTTTTTTTCATTTGGTGATGATCAAAGGCGCGCAAAAAAATTTAGAGAGGGAAGAGTGCACTTAATGTGCAACCAATCCAAATTCGGCTCATTATCTTTCAGGCCAACAAAATCATAGCAGATCAAACAAATAAAAATATATCAAAAATTGATACATGTAGTACTGTCTGTCATTGCAAGAGATCGGCATCTTGATGACATGCCAGTAACCATGAGGACAATTCGCACTCGAGCTCATCAATTACGAGCTTTGCTGCAGAGATTAGAATTGATGCAAGTTATGGAATATGACAGGGAAATCAGAGGAACTAGAATGGAGGTGACTGTGCAACAAGTAGACACAGTGCAAGCAACTCGTTGCATGTGCAACGAATTAGATATTTTACGTGTCCAAGATTTAGAGAATATGCTAGAAGGAAATTTTGATAGATTTTTTATATCAGTGTCAGATTTAATTCAAGATTTTAGGGTTAGGATAGAAAATTTGGAAGTTGCAATGCGATGCATTGCGTATGTTGTTGTGTCTCCTATTCGTGTTCGTACTGCGTTGACATTGGCTCGACATACAATTGGTTGGAGTGGGAAGAATTTACAACGTCAACTTCGAGAAGCAAAGGCTTGGGAGGAGGGAGATAAAACAAGGCGAAATAAAAGACAAGATGTAGACCATGTATATGACAGCTGCGAGTTAGATGATGTGAAAACGCGTGTCAAAGTGGCTGGGTTTTTGGATCGCGCAATGTGGTGCCATCAAAAGCCATATTTTGGAGTTAGGTAAGCATATGATTTTGTTTTTGTTTTTGTTTTCTATTTTGTACTTGTGCGTGTGTGTGTGTGTGTTCCCTTCCGCCTATTGGCTAAAGAAGCTTTTGCGCTATACAATTCTATAATTTTTGAGTTGAACATTGTTAATAATGTGGACCCAAATGCAACTGATATTTTGCCAACTTTTGTTGATTATATTGAGTCTTGGAGGGTGACGGGCTAGGAACGATTTTTTTTTTACATGTTCAAAGCCGCTGATGTCATTATGAAAATGAAGACCTTTGAAAAACAATTTGGTGGTTTTCAAGGCATCAAACAAGTTGTTTATAGGCTCCCTCATATATATTGTATTTTTTATTTTTATGTTTTATGTTTTATTTTTTATTTTTTATTTTTGTTTTCATAAATAATTTAAGCGCGTCTTGCTTCCTCTTAATGCTTTAGCCAAGCCACCACCTTTCTTTGATAGTTTCAAGGATGCTCAGTCAGAGAATTTCATGTTCACTTCAAAATATATGCAAACAATAAAATGAGGTAATATGGTATGAATGTGGATTGTATCTGGACTGTCCACCTAATAAAATTCCACATTCCAAATTGGAATTGCGTGACTGTTTTGAACCTATATGTGTTCCTTCCATTGTGGACCAAGATCTATCATATACAGAGACCACAAGAGGAAAGAGAAAAAATAATAATTTAAGTCTCTACCCACTCTAAGGTTAATGACATTATGAGTGGTGAACCTTCTGCCAAGAAGCATAAGGTGTTTCAACTCGCTACTTCATCTTATACCAATCATATCAATCCTTCCGTGTTAAAGCATTTCTCCTCTTTAAGGATCAAGACTAAAGCTTCTAAACTTACCCACGTAGTTCTAATCAGAACTCATTTGAGCTTATTTTGAATGACTCGTTCTTGAATATTTTGAACGTCAAAGAACAAACCAAGACTTGGCCTCAAACTTTTCACGACATCAATACATTTTTCAAATAGGTTTTTTTTTGGTTTATTCTTTCAAGCTGTATCTTGAATTTTTTTCTTTTTTTTTAGTCACTCAACAATCATTTCACCTAACATAGCTGGTATTTTTGTTGCTTAGGTTGATGCAAATCACGTTTTCTACTTTCAAGGAGTTCAAAAACAACATTGGTTGTTGATTTGGTTATCGCATATATCCCAGAGGGGCTTCCTGTGCTTGGACTTTCAATACCATCTTATTCTATACCCCCTTAGAATGCAAAATCTAATAAATTTTTTCTTATTCTATTTTCATTTTGCATGCAATATCTTCATGACGATGATGCTTTATTGGTATTTTATCTTGATGATGCGAAATGAACAAAAGAATTGTCTTCTTATTTCTTCAATCATAATTTTAAAGTTAGCCATGAACCTTGAACTTGTGTGAATCCACTTCGTTTGGCCAATCCTCACAATTCCAACAAAACGGTACGTCTCTCAATTTTTCTTTCACGTTTTCTTTCAATTTTATAAGTACTTTTGATTTGTTACATTATATTATCATTGATTTATCATTTTATTTTAATTTCATTACTTTTGTACACAGTCAAATTCACGGCACTCTTGCTGCTCGTTCTATTCATAATACTTATGGATGGAAACGTCTGCTGTAATGTAACTATAATTATTAAGGAATATTCTAACTATATGTGCTAGTGTGTAAGCAGAGAAAGATGAGAGCTAGACAACTCTCAGTTGAAGATGTATGGATAGGAGTAAGACAACTCCAGATTGACAACATGTGCACTGGAGTTAGACAACTCCGCATTTAGTGCATTGGAATTAGACTATTCCAATTGAGAACATGTGCACGTGAGTTAGACAACTCTCGATGAGGTGCACGGAGTTAGACCACTCCATGTTTGGAAAGATGAATGTTATTCATTGGAGTTAAACAACTCTCAATGAATAGATAAAGCTAGTTGGAAATAGACAGTTCCAACTACAAGATTGAATGAATGAATTAGTTGGAATTAGAAAACTCCAACTAAAAGAATGAATGGATGAACTAGTTGGAATTAGACAGTTCCGACTAGAAGATGGAATGGATAAACTAAGTTGGAGTTAGACAGTTTCAACTTGAAGAAGATTTTAGAAGAGCCAAAAATAGAATATAGATTCATAGTAAAACTACCAAATAGAGCTATGAATAGAATACTTTTACTATATGTAAAGATAGAAAGTAAAAGTAGTGTCTTTGGCATAAGAGGAAGCTCAGGGGAGGAGAGAGGGGCTTTTTGGGTTGTTAGCTCTCTTTCCTATGGTCAGGTGGTAGAGCTTCTTTGACCAAACCTTATTTGGTCTTGGATTGTACTTAGTAGTCTCACAAAGAAATAAATTATATTTTCTTCAATTCCTTACTCTGAGAGATTGTTGTCATGAATCCAATTGCCAACCGGTGAGAGGTGTGTAACATCTGCCTTTGCCTTTTCAAATGAATATTGATAATGATATGAATAATTTTGATATGAATAATATTGATAATATTGACATTAACAATAATTTTCAGATAATGGTATGGATTTGGATGATAATGTTTTATACAACTTTACGGATGCTACTTCTCAACTTATGAAAGATGATGGTATTACACCTTGGAGGGGTTTACGAGGAAAACATCTATTGTTCTTTCAAGTTTTGATCGACGTTTTTCAAAACCCGAAGGTATTATTGCGGACCTCACTGCATCAACATGTATAAATTCATTTATTTTTTCTTTTATGTTATTTTTTCATATATTTGCAATATCAACTACTATGTGTCATTAATTGTTCTCTTCATAATTATGTTTTATTATGTCTTTCATAAGACCCTCCATACATGCTTGCCGTATTTTGAAGCGTCACCTCTTGGTATTGGAAGGCGACAAAGATGTTTTTGATTCCATCTTGAAGCCTTTGATTATGCAATCCCCTTTACTTATCGACAAAGACATCAATTATGAAGACTCGGATGATTCTCCAATTGTTAATTACGAGGCTGCTAATCTATTTTGTGAGTAAGTTTGTTTTTTTTCATTTTTAAATGTTTTATATGGTTGGTTGGTTGGTTGTTGTTGTTGTTGTTTTCTTTTTTTCTTTTTTTCCTTCTTGTAGCATATTGCATATATATTTCCCTAAACTCATATGAAGTAAGAAATAATTATTAATATATTTATGTGGTCATCTTCTAGCAATGTGATACCACAATGTCGCCGACGTTGGTGATCATTTTTGAAGATCCGAGATTTTTATCAAGTCCTTCTCCCCCTTGAGGCCTCCTTATCTATGTTGAGAATATGGCTTCTTTTCTTGTTGCTTAACCTTCCCTTTCAGTGCGTGGAAACACTAAATATTATGATCGGCGGGTTTCGGATTTCATAAATTTAGAGGCCGATTCATGTTCAGGATCCATCACAACAAGTTCTAATGATAGTTAGTTCTTTGGTGGCACTTGTTCAAGTACCATAACTAAGGCTTTATTTTTTTTTATCATGTTTCTTTAATATACTTTCATTTATATCTCAGAATTACACATGTTTTCTATCCACTTTTATCTTTCTTGCATATTCTATGTTTGTATTGTATTATTGACTTATTGCAATATTAAGTATATCTTGTAATATGTTGTATTTCATTTTTTAAGTTGGTCTTGCTATGAATGTCAATGATAATTATTATTATTATGTCATAAGGGATGCAATACAACTATTAAAATTTCTATATGATACATATATATGCCCATTGTCGTTTTCACTTCTCAATGTTCATTTCTCACTACTCATAATCAAGAATTTTGTTGTTTATTCTCCCCACCCTTCTTATTTTTTAACCCTACAACTGTGCCAAAATACCAGGGTTATAGGATACCAATGGGCCTATTACCAAATATTTTTCCTTCCTCACCGCTCATGTGTTACTGCTCGCCGCTCATTGCTCACCACTCACAAGATAGCACTCCCCTGCTCAAAAGCAAATGGTTGAGTCTAGTTTTGGATGTAGATTTCATGACCTTAACTTATTTGAAGTTCGATTTGGAAAAAAATAAAATATAGTTTTAATTCCTTGAATTCATTACTTACTTGAGGGCATCATCACAAAACTTTGTAGAAAACCATCAATTTAATGTATTTTAATAATATTTAAAACAAGTTTTAGACAATCATTTGTTCAATATCACCTACTTGCACACCACTTGCACCGTCTTCTAAATTATGTAGACTTTTCTTGGAATTTTTTCCTTCATCATAAATTGCTTTTCTTTGTAGATCAATATGTTTTAAAAATGTCAATGATTTTTTTTAAAACAAATTTACCACAAAACTCAAAGTTAGTACATAAAATTGAAAAACTTTCACTTAACACTAGGCATGGATGAGGAGCTATCCACTTTACTCTACTCGCACCCAATAAAATGCTAGTACAAGTTGATGGTTTATCACTCAAATCCAATATAATGCAAATTATGAGTAACCATGTATTTCTAAAGACCTCATTAATTGCTTGTCAATGATTTATTGGAAGTTTTTATTTTTTATTTTTTTATTTTTCTTGTCAATTGTTCTTGAATCCATACAAAGTGAAATAGGTTCTTAGGCAATTTGGATGCTACTTGTACATTTTTTGGACAATTGAAGGTGTAAGGTAGAGCATCTTAAACAAATTCAACATCCAAAACCAACACATTTGAATTGCATAAGAAGTGCACGTTGACTTTGAGAATATTCACCATGTGAACATCAAACCCTCCTAAGGGTTTTGGGTGCCAACACAAATTTCACTTCAAAAGTTTGTATTTGTTCCTATATGGGAGGGGGAGGGGGGAACTTGTAATCACTTTAATTAATTAATCCCACTTGAGAATAATGTTTTTTCGTTTTGGTTCATATGGCTGCCACATGTATGCCAACTACCTTAACTACTTGGTTTGAGGTGCTCCTACCTCAGGAGGAATGGGGCGAGTGGAGGGTACGTAATGTACACTATAAAGTCTTCGCAATTCTTAATAGAGGTGTTGACTAAATTGGGATCATTTATTGATGCTAATGCATCTACATATGAATTTAAAAAAAATGCAACTGCAGATTTCAAACATGAAATATAATCTCTATATCTATGTGGATTGCACATGCATTTATTCATATTTGTTTGTGTAGTAAAGCTACTTCATCGCATTTGAGCGAGACTATGCCGTATTCGATGTCATCTTGGCACCATCATACAATACTCTATCCTCACCTCATAATGGTGGCTAAATGGCAAAGGTGTTCTCCTTCGATGATTATGAGGAACCCATTTGGAAAGTTTTCATGAAATCCCGATGGAGTAAGTAAGTTCAATATTTGTTATATGTTTGTTCAATTTCAAAATTATTCAACATGCTATCATCCAATAATGTATGTTGATCATGTGAGTTTTATTTTTTAATATGAAAGAGATGATGTCCCCTCCCACTTGCATAATTATCCCATTACATGCAAAGGCAGTCACAAAGGTTGTGGATCCAACCTCAACACAATCATATTGTAGGTTGTCAGGTTATGATCAGCGCACTACACCATTCATAGATATCGAGGCAAAGGAGTGTATAATTGGCGACACTAAATATAATATTTAGTGTAGCTGTGTGTTCGTATCCTCCAAGAAGTGGGTGCTAAAAGTATTGTTTTCGAATCCCCTTACCTCAACTTAACTTTGGGAGAGACATGTCACTCAAACACCATAATCTGAACCACTTCAACTTACTTCTGTTGGAAAATGTAGCTCTTGTCAACAACACTGCCAGATGTGAGCACCACTTCCCAATTTCTACAATTTCAATCTGCACTCTCCAATCTCAAAATTAAAAACAGAAACGACCATCTACTCATTTGCCTCCAGAAACATTACATTACAAGATTCCCAACAATACTTCTGAAGTGCAAATATAGGGGTTACGTGGTGATCATATTTGAGTCCGAAAATTCATCATTTCTTTTGTGATGATGGATCGGAGAAGAGAGCTCTGTGCTTTAGAAATACCTCAACCACAACATATTGGCAGTATACTTGCAGTAAAGTCAGCAACTAGAAGCGACTTCAAAATCATCATTAACATCATCCGCAACTGAGTGGACCAGGTTGCAATAGCCTCTTACGTGCCTCTAGATATGCAGAAAACATCCAAGGCGTTTGTCTCTCTGCACTTATGCTGAACAAACATCTTATACCATTCCACAATCAGAGTCGCCATTAGTTGTGCAAATTGTGCAATTCCGTTTAACAGGCAGTGCAAGTGGTGCGGCTTTTGTGTATATGTAACTCATTGTTTTACATCCATCTGGCCAAGGACAGCAGCCCATGACTCCCATTACACTTGAAGCTAACTACAAAAGTGTATGCTGTACTCTAAAGCTCCTGAGAATCAGCAATAACACAAAATCTAAGATCTATCTGCTCTTGGAGTAGCCCACTCCACCCGCAAAATAAGGTTATCGTAACCATAACCATCCAATTTATTGATTGCTCGAATAGCATCCTCCCTGCACATTTACAAACGCCATTGTCAACCACAACACACCCACCCTAGTCACACAACGTGCTTGCAACTTGTCCTGTGTAACCAAAGCACAAGTTTTCATGCAACCTCCGGAAACTTGATAACTGTTATCCAAGGACATACATTACTGATGGGAGAGAACAGCAATTACCGCATTCATAACATCTCCTCAAGATTCCCACCCAGCAATTAATCTACGAGAATGAGTACACAACCCTGATATGAACTGGACAATTCACAGCCTCCATTACAACAAAAATGTCCTGGCCATATAGCCGCTAGAATTGGACTCCCTGTCTGCAATGTTTCCAAGCCTCACTTAGCAATCATTTCAAATTCCCCACTTCAAACCATGGCATGTGAACAGAACCGTACCGGTTAACAAAGTTGATGAAGGCAAACCCTCGGCTGAGTCCGGTTTCCCGGTCGAATGCCACATATATCCGAGATATCGCTCCAAACGGTCGGAACAACTCCTGTAGATCTTGTTCACGAGTGTCCTCTGACAAGTTTGTGACACGAATTGAGTTGTCATCTCTCCCTCTCCGCATACTCTCTCCTTCGTTGCCTTTGGCTCCTCCTCGCATGCTGGGTGGCACGTACGACCCTTTCCCACCAGGTCCTGATGACATCCCTGGGACTCCCATGTCGTCATCTGTTGGGGGCTTCTCACCTCCCACAGAGAAACCTTTTGCGATCGCCAAATCTTTGAATGGACACTTTGAGGTCCAGTGATCTCCCTTCTTTCCACAAGTCCTGCACACAATCAGGGATGCGTTCCCAAGACTTGCAAGATCTGCACCCTTCTCGGGCTCTGGTTTCGCCCCTGCCGGCCTTGTCCTCTCCAAGAAGATTTCCTCTGTGGAGACCACCGTCAGATTGTCCGATGCATTTTGACCTAGAGCATCCCCAAATTTCTTCAAAGACCGTCGCCTGATAGCAGCAGGGTTCAACTTCTTCACCTGTTCGCAAGGCAAGAAAGTCGTACAAGACGTGTCAATACACTGACAGATCCAACAAGCCTTGGACGTCTCTAAATCCTGGCTGTTTATGTGACAAACATGAGAGCCACTGCTGCACCCAAGGAGAGAAAATGGCTTCAATTCAACAAACTCCTCCTCTCTTTCATAACCCTGTTGGAACCTTGCCAACTCGGCAGTTGCTTTCAATGATAAAAACTATAGTACCATGAGTACATGTGACAAGAGGAGCTTTTGAGAAGCTGGTGCTTGCCACTCCGTGGCATTTAAGTTTCGCTCGTACTCATCGAGGTTCCCATTATTATGGTCCACCTATAATTCACCTCATGATGAAAACCCTTTCTTCAATTGAATCAATTTTGATGATTGCGTGGTGATGAAGTCTTGAGCTGCATTACAGCATATTACACATCTCATAATACCGATGCTTCCTTTGCGTTCCCTTCAATCCATTCCGTGCAGCTAAAGAGAACGCAGCCAAACAACCATAATAAAAACTTATAGAGCCGTCCGCCATTCAAGGACAAATACAAAGCTCAGCAAACCCGGATCACGCTTACATTCCAGAAAAAGCACCGCTCGGGGTTCAAGAGAAACTTAAAATCCCTGCCCACCGACTAAGTTTCAGGTTCATAATGTTCACATACAAACATAAGAAGACAGTATTCTTACTGGATCCATAGAATTTCACAATCAGGCCTCAGAACCTAAGAATCTAGAACTGTACAGCTCGAATTTCAAATTGACCACCACGCATCTCATGCTTCCATTGCATCTCCACAAGTCCCTCCTTGCCCAGATACACATTCCATTCTCAGCTAAGGCCAAACTGCCTGCTCTGCACGCAAAATGCTCTTATCCACTCGAGAATGGTCACCAATGCATCCCTATGTACTATCCGAACCCATCTCTCATGCTCGCTCTCCGTCTGCCATGAAGACCACAAAACAATGTGCAATCCGAACCCTAAAACCAACCCGAGCAGGGAGAGAGACATGTGTTTCAAATGGTACCTGCTTCTTCACACGGACGGTCTTCGTAACCTTGGTGCGCACACCTTCCTCGTTCTTCCTCCACTCGATGATGATCTTCACGCCCTTCTCGTCGGGGCCGATGACTTGCGTGGGCGGCAACACGCCCTCCAAGCCGTCGTCTTCCTCCGCCGCATCTCCCCACCGGAAGTCCCGTCTTCCACCCATGGCTGAATGTGCAACTGCACAGCACGTCTACCTCTGTTTCCGATGGTCTAGCAATGCGAGCGATTCGAGTGCGTAGACTGTAGCGAAGGGACAAATCGATGGCGATGGAACCCTAGTGTCGCTCCTCTGTGCGAGGAAGACGACTTCGCAACAAAAAACGTAACCCTAACTGAGTGAAACGGAGTCTAGCAACTCTCTGATGCCACCTCAGCTCCTTAACAGAGTGTTATGTGACGTGGAAGCCACCTCAGTGGCCATGGTGGATGAGGCGGCTGCTCAAGGTATGTAGATGTGCCTCATTCGGTGTCTCATCTTAATCGGACACCTATTTTTGAGCGATGCAGGGAAATTTGGCTGTGGATCTAAGAATGGCCACCAAGAAGACATGTGCTTGAAAAAAATTTGAATTATGTGTTTAGCATGTGTTAATCATTCTAGACGCAACAGTCAACATGAGGGGCGACGTAAATGATGATTTGATAATTAAGAGAATTTTCATTTTGACAATCAATAAGATAGTCATACGCCTTCCACAAATTATGAGTCGTTTTCCTAGTCATGTTGCACTAATTGCATGTTACATATCTTACGAGAAGTGGGTGTAGAGAGAAAAGTGTGTGTCTAAGCATCTTATCTATGTGGACCGCTGCCACCATGGACCTGCAACGAATCTAAACAACACCCTCCCCTAGCCAATCCGAGTGTGGCACCCAACATCCACCCAACCTAGCAAACCTCCCCCCCCCCCCCCCCCCAACTAATGCACTTGAACATGGCCCATATATTCTTTGAGGATGTTGAGTTGTGTTTGTGATTTCGGAGGAGGAAGGTTATGATGTTCATGGTAGGGATATCTATGTCCAAGGGGTTTGTGAGGTGGATCCTTATGATTTTGTGGGTGCTATAGTGATTTATTTAAAATTTTGTTCCGTTGTTTAGTTATTATTTTAGGAAACCTCAATCGTTGTTTGATGGATTGCCTAGTTCAGGGGTGGTGTTTTTATGGGCACATGTTTTATCAATGCATGTGGACATGGTTTTGGTAATTTGTTATAGTATTTTGTATAAGAACTCCCATTGGTTTTCCTAGAAGCCAAAAAGGGGATGTTGCATGGTCTTTTTTGGGGTGGGTGTGTTATTTTAAGTGAAAAGAATAATTGAGTTGGCATAGGGAAGAGTGAAGTTAGGGCATGAGCATGAGCAAGCCCTATAACCAGTTTTTTCGGACCTACCCATGATTTTGAACACCGAAATTTGCATCTGTAAATATTTTTGTTTAGTGTTGCTAAATTTTGTTGGTGGGCACCTCTGCCCGTGAATCCTTGGGCCCCTATAACCGAGGGTCAAAACCCTATAACCCTTATAATTGAGAGGTTTGACATGAGCATGCGCATGTCAAGGCGCTCGTGAAATACCAACCCCCGCAAAGATAAGAGCACGGGTATTGGGAGTGGCATGCGCATTAGCAGTGTTGGTGGGGGTGTGATTGGTGTAGGGGAGTAGGTTTAGTATGATGGGGAAGTGGTCGGAATTATGGGCATGTTGTGTGTTGGTGTAGTTGGTGAGTAGGGTGGGGTCTACATTTCTAGTGTATAAGCCATCGGTGAGGCTATGGACGCATAATTTTCGTCACCTTGCCTTAAGAAGGTGGTGTTAGTCTCATTATATTATATGAATGGGGGTTATATATGTGGTTTATGAGGTGTGTGAGTTGGGACCATGATGTGTTTTGGCATCATTGGTGGGTATTGGGTGACAAATTGGTGGATTCTTTGGTTCATGTAATAGCACTAGCGTGGACCACATGATGTTCATGCCCATTGCACCCATGCATATGAACTAATATTCCAAGTCAACCCAACCCCATACACCCATGCAATCACATGCCCCATGCATGAGTGTATCCACCATATCCATGTATGCCCATGCTCATAAGTCCTTCGTGACCCACCACTATCCCCCCTCCCCCCGCAAGCCCATGTTATATTGTCACCTTGGCACATGCCTGCTACTTCCCTAGGGTTTCCCCCACTGTAACCACCTTTTCGCATTTGTAGTCCCTTCACCTTCCTACATTTGTTCCAGATGATACTTATAACTAACAAATAAAGGGGTTCCATGGTTTTCATATGGAGTCGGAAAATTTATACATTCTTGTGTGATGATGGATAGTTGCAGAAAGATTCGTGCTATGAAGATACATGACTCGCAACACGTTGACAATATGTTTGCAGTGAAGTCAACAACTAGAAGTGACTTTGATCATCAACATTAACATCATCAGTGACTAAGGAGTGGACCATGTTGCAATAGTCTCATACATGCCTCCCGATATGTAGAAAACATCCAAGGCGTTTGTCTCTTTGCAGTTATTTTGAACAAATATCTTATAGCATTCAACAATTAACAAATAAAGGGGTTCCATGGTGATCATATTGAGTCGGAAAAATTCATAGTTTTTTGTGTGATGATGGGTAGTTGCAGAAAGATTTGTACTCCAAAGATACATGACTCGCAACATGTTGACAATATGTTTGTAGTGAAGTCAACAAGTAGAAGTGACTTCGAACATCAACATTAACATCATCAGTGACTTAGGAGTGCACCATGTTGCAGTAGCCTCATACATGCCTCCAAATATGCAGAAAACATCCAAGGCGTTTGTCTCTCTCTACAGTTGTGTTGAACAAACATCTTATAACATTCAACAATCAAGAGATAAAGGGGCTCCATGGTGATCATATTGAGTCGGAAAAATTCATAGTTTCTTGTGTGATGATGGATAGTTGCTGAAAGATTTGTGCTCCAAAGATACACTACTCGCAACACGTTGACAATATGTTTGCAGTAAAGTCAGCAACTACAAGTGACTTCAAACATCAACATTAACATCACCGGTGATTGAGGAGTGGACCATGTTGTGCACTATCCTCATACATGCCTCCCGATATGCAGAAAACATCCGAGACATTTGTCTCTCTCTGCAGTTATGTTGAACAAACATCTTATAGCATTCAACAATCAGATTTGCTATTAGTTGTGCAATTTGCAAGCCCATTTAACACGGAATGGGCTAGTGATGTGACTGGTGTGAATATATACCGTAGGTTCATAGCTGGTTCGACACATGTTAGCCGAATAATTAATTAAATTCAAAAAGTAGTTTTGGCACCTAAAAATATTATATTCGTATTTTTGGCAATTTTCTCTTTTAATTTTAAAATTTCAGCTTAAATTCATTTTTTATTTAAGCTTATATCTTGTACATCTCTCTTGCATTGAATGACAAGTAAGATGTGAGTGAAGAGTTGAGAATGCTCTGTGCTTTATGCAAGTAGAGTGGAGTTGTGTTCAACAATGCATATGGGATATGTAAACTTTGAGGTGAAGCACCGAGTTAGACTTCATTTTTATAACACGCATAACTTTTGCATAGAGTCTTCAAATGACATAAAATTTGTTGGAGGTGAAAGATTACTTGATTTCTAAAATTTTCTTAGACTAACAAAATTCCAAAAAAGTTGATCTTCTATGCACAAATGAGCTCCGAAAAATTGTTATGAACGCATTTTAATTTTTTGATCTTTACACGGCTGCAATGTTTTGTCCATATCTTTTGCATAAAGACTTATTTTGACACAAAACTTGTTGGAGGTGGAAGAAGGATTGATTTCTCAACTTTTGTTAGTTGGACAAAATTCTATAAAACTTCATCGTCTATGCTCAATTGGACTCAAAAAATTTGTGTACAACACATTTGAAAAGCCTCACCTAGAGTCTTGCTACTTCTTAACCCATATTCTTTGTGGACTAATGTAAGTGAGCTTGATTACAAAAGGAGCACCTTCTGAATTTCAAAATTCACATATGCTTTCACTGTAAGTAAACTCTAGTGAGAAGTAAAAATTTCTTACTTTTTGGCAATTTTGAAAAATAATTAATTTTATATTCGGCAAAAAATGCCAATAATATTCCAAAATTTTCGGCATCTATTTTTAGAATTATTTTGTGTCGAACCAGCTATGAACCTACGGTAACTGATTTTAATTGCATCGGTCTGGTCAAGGACAACAACCCACGACTCCAATCACACTTGAAGCTAAATACAAAAGTGTATACCGTATTCTAAAGCTCGTCGGAATCAACAATAACACAAAATCTATGGTCTATTTGCTCGTGGAGTAGCCCACTCCAAACTGCAAAGTAAGGTTAATCGTAACCATGACCACCCAATTTATTGATTGCTCGAATAGCATCCTCCCTGCACCCAACGCACAGATGTGTTGTATTTGAACTCCAACGCAGAAGTTTTGAAGGTGTGTTGGAAGTGTGGTTGGTAGCTGACAAAAAAATCAACACGAAAACATGATGTTAAGGTGGTGGGCGTTTCCATGATCGTAATGTACTTCTTGTGCAAGATTTTAAGGAGGCAGTTATGGGTAGGGTTTGGTTTTAGTATGCTTCTACTTGTTGTCCCCACAAGTACTAGACTCACACAATTGTTACTTTTTCATCTCAACATGGATGAATTTGCATGGTCAGAGGCTTGGGGTGGCAACTAGTGCAAAATAATTTGTAACAGATTATCCATCCATACTATCCTTGTACATTCATATCAAAGAACAATTTTACAAAACTTATAATGGAGTGATGTAGTGCACATTGAGACCGTCCATAATACATAATGATTCTTTGATGTGAACATGTCTATGTATTATAATACATGAATAATTTGATAAAATCGTGGACTTTCTCTTGGACAGGGGGCTAGTCCATAATCTAGTCTCCATCATACCTAATTATAATTTATATAATCTACACAAATATGAAGATAATATAGATTATTTCGGCTTGTAAGCCCTAACCCTAACTCTCTTCCCGACTTCTCTCGGTGGCTTCTCTCCTGCTTCTCTTTTGAAACTCCTCAACCCCTCTTCAATACTTGAAAGTTGTAGATTATTTGAAGCATAATCTATATCATATGTACGATTATGTGTACATAATCTATGCCTTTGTGAAATTTTTGGACGAGTCCCTTGTAATTATTTGTTTGAGTTGCCACCCCGGGGGTCAAAGGAACCTCTAGCCTTTCACATTCACGATTGAAACAAAATAGTTCAACATAATATACATAACAAACCTATTGAAAAAAGGATCACTCATGTTTAGACACCATGATAGACTTGTGTACGACTAACGAGAAAGTGATGAATATCAAAAGATCGCCATATCCAAGTGAGGAAAATAAGATTACACCGAGTGTGGGATTGATACCACCTACGTTGGATATCATCTGGGTCTATAAATCTCCATTCAAAACCTTGATAGGTACCACGGTGCAATCACATCATTGTTAATATGCTCTTAACCGACCCAAATAATGATTTCTTTATGCAAAATATTTGTCTTATGACACATGTTGGATATTATATTACAAGGTATGCCTATTTTATCGGCATGGGTACAAATCAAAAGTGATGCTTGAATTTGTAATCCATTTTGTTGACATACTTGGTATATACTCTAAATCTCATAAATTGTGTTGCCCTTCACAAAGATTGGTAACCATTTGCATGTTCAAGATAGCTATCAATGTTTCACGTTGACCAATCATTGTAGCTCTACCTTGTTTAATATAGATAGTAACTATGAATAAAGGCATAGCTTGGTCAATACACTCAATAATGTTATGCACCATGTATCAATATTTACATGGGGTTGGTTTTATTATTGTTAATTGGGTTGGTTCTTTGATTAACGAGTGATACAATTGATGCATGTATTTATATATTGGCGAAACATTGGATTGCACCTCACATTCCCCTCACACTCTTCTTATGACAAATCAATTGTCAAATGCTAGTTTGTGTAGAAGGATGAACCTCTTGCATTGCACGTGCATGTACAATTGGGCACATCTTTGTCTAAAATTGATTTCCATTCCATCTTTGAAGAGATAGCAAGAGAGACGATGCCAACCATTGGTGTTGGCATGAATGAGGAATGCTTCACCTACATTACAGTTGTGAGTTCGTGTGTGAACATGGACCATCTTT
The DNA here is from genome assembly GCA_950295325.1 of Polytrichum commune. Classification (NCBI taxonomy): domain Eukaryota; kingdom Viridiplantae; phylum Streptophyta; class Polytrichopsida; order Polytrichales; family Polytrichaceae; genus Polytrichum; species Polytrichum commune. Next base: position 52,390,019 of record OX485807.1, read on the forward strand.
TCAAGATATTCCAACTACCCAGATCGCAAGGTAGGTAGTAAACTCCACCATGCATCAAGGGGATTCTTGAGCAGGGTAGGGCCAACGGGCTCAAATTCACGTTGGATTGCTTGATGTTGATTTTTATTTTCTTTCTTTCTTTGAACACCGTGATCAATATAAGGCTAACGGGCTCACATTCATGCCGGTACCAAGATACGGGCGTTATTTTTTCTTTTTTTTCTTTCTGTCCAACCATCCAAATGATGACACATAACATTGTTGTTGTTGTTGTTGTTGTTGTTGTTGTTGTAATTATAATTATAATTATATTTCCTTACCCCATAACTAATCAATCTACTCTTAACTTGACCCCATAACATTATTAAGCACTAGGTGTGGCATCCCATGGATATATTATGGGGGTCCACATGAATGAACGCGAGCTGCTTAATAATGTTATGCAACGTGTAGGTACCTGAAAATGATGAGAGTATGGACTACGGTAGACGTTGAAGGGACCCCAACGAGCTCTGTCCGGCGTGACAGACGCTGGTGGGGCCCACTATTGTCTCTGCCCCCGAAACTTTTCGCATCCCTACCCACGCGATTCGGGCAACGTTGCCCGACATCTCTTCCCAAATGCCTCTCTTCCTTGATGTCTGCCACTTCAATAAAATAGCAATTGCCTTTTAGCAAAAATTCTTCAATACCATGGTGTTGTCCTTCACTACGATTGTCCTTCAAGACCCAATTTTTTCCTTCATGCCTATTGTCCTTCAGTAGGATTGAAGGCCGCTTCTCCATATAACCCATATTGAGTGTACTTCATCTTCAAGGTCCAAAATCCAATATATGTGTTCAATTTCATTGAATAAATAAGTAATTGATTAGGATTCCATTTTCAAGGTGAAACCGACAATAAAACATGGAATTAACTTGGAAGCCAAAAACATCACAAAAGCCTCATTCACATTTAGGCAATATCTATTGAGACTTACCATTGAAAATGACATTGTCATTCTAAAATGAAACTAAAATTAACGTCTCTATTTTTAGCATGACTATTTTATAATAATTTAGTTAATGCCTCTTATTTCCACAAGTATTTATACACATTGTCCTTAAAGACCGCAATTGTTTTTCATGACTCAGCCTTGTCATGCACTGCGATTGTTCTTCATCACTCTTGTCTTTCACTGCGATTATCCTTCAGGACTCAGTTTTGTCCTTCATGTGTGTGGTCATTCACAGTAGGGTTCAAGGTTGCTTCTCCACATAACCCATATTGAGTGCACTTCATCTTCAAGGTCCAAAATCCAATATATATATTCACTTCCATTGAGTAATTAAACAATTAATTGGGACTTCCTTTTGCGAAGTTAAACCGTCAATAAAACATGTAATTAACTTGGAAGTTAAAGACATTTCAAAAGTCTCATTAGCACCAAAGTTGTGTTTATTGTGATTTATCATTGAAAAATGTTTTGTCATTCTAAAATGAAACTAAAATTAATGTTTATTTTTTAATGTGTTTAATTCTATAACAATCTAGTTAATGCCTTCTATTTTCACAAGTATTTATACACATTCAATTTGATAAAGTGTGATTGAATGTTACTAAGCTTAATTAATCCTACTTAAGCTCAAACTAAATAAATGACATATTATTAATGAAACTAAGTGAAGAACAAATTTTTAATAAAATTAATTGAAGGACAAACTTTAATTAAACTAATTTAAGAAAATAAACTTATAATGAAACTAACTAAAGGAGAAACTTCTAATGAAACTAAATGAAGAACAAATCATTAATGAAACTAACTGAAAGACAACCTTTCAATGAAACTAACTAAAAGACAAACATTTAATGAAAACTACTTAAATGACAAACTTCTAATAAAATCAACTAATGAACAAACTTTTAATGAAACTAACTGAAGGACAACCTTTCAATGAAACTAACTAAAAGACAAACATTTAATGAAAACTACTTAAATGACAAACTTCTAAAAAAATCAACTAATGAACAAACTTTTAATGAAACTAATTGAAGGACAAACTCCTATGAAACTAACGGAAGGACAAACTTGCTTAAAACAATTGAAAAAAAAAATCAAAACTAATGAAAAAAAAATCCTATCATTAAAATCAATTCAAATATAAACTGTGTAATTAATTAGGATACATAAAAATATTCATACATATTGATAGTACGATATGCATACTTGTGTGAAAGTAAAAAAAATATTAACTAAATTAAACACACGAAAAATAAACATTAATTTTAGTTTCATTTTAGAATGACAAAACATTTTTCAATGATAAATCACAATAAACACAACTTTGGTGCTAATGAGACTTTTGAAATGTCTTTAACTTCCAAGTTAATTACATGTTTTATTGACGGTTTAACTTCGCAAAAGGAAGTCCCAATTAATTGTTTAATTACTCAATGGAAGTGAATATATATATTGGATTTTGGACCTTGAAGATGAAGTGCACTCAATATGGGTTATGTGGAGAAGCAACCTTGAACCCTACTGTGAATGACCACACACATGAAGGACAAAACTGAGTCCTGAAGGATAATCGCAGTGAAAGACAAGAGTGATGAAGAACAATCGCAGTGCATGACAAGGCTGAGTCATGAAAAACAATTGCGGTCTTTAAGGACAATGTGTATAAATACTTGTGGAAATAAGAGGCATTAACTAAATTATTATAAAATAGTCATGCTAAAAATAGAGACGTTAATTTTAGTTTCATTTTAGAATGACAATGTCATTTTCAATGGTAAGTCTCAATAGATATTGCCTAAATGTGAATGAGGCTTTTGTGATGTTTTTGGCTTCCAAGTTAATTCCATGTTTTATTGTCGGTTTCACCTTGAAAATGGAATCCTAATCAATTACTTATTTATTCAATGAAATTGAACACATATATTGGATTTTGGACCTTGAAGATGAAGTACACTCAATATGGGTTATATGGAGAAGCGGCCTTCAATCCTACTGAAGGACAATAGGCATGAAGGAAAAAATTGGGTCTTGAAGGACAATCGTAGTGAAGGACAACACCATGGTATTGAAGAATTTTTGCTAAAAGGCAATTGCTATTTTATTGAAGTGGCAGACATCAAGGAAGAGAGGCATTTGGGAAGAGATGTCGGGCAACGTTGCCCGAATCGCGTGGGTAGGGATGCGAAAAGTTTCGGGGGCAGAGACAATAGTGGGCCCCACCAGCGTCTGTCACGCCGGACAGAGCTCGTTGGGGTCCCTTCAACGTCTGTCATGGACTACCCTCTTTCTCAATAGCATCTCCGTTTTTGGTAGATTGGGACCCCAAGTTAGTGAAAGGATGTAAGAGGGTTCTAGATTTCTAGGTGTTTACGCTGAAATATGCCGGCAAGAAGGACCTCCAGAGTGGACCAATCCCTTAATAAATCTAGCTCCAAATGGAGATTGGGGTCAGAATATATCCGTGATATAGATATGGGGCGAAGAATGTACGTATTTGGAGATACACAGCGATGGGGGGGGAGGTGAAGTCTAATTCCGCAAATGGGGAAAGGGTATCCAGCGTGTATCTTCCTATCCAGAAGAGGCTCGCCCGTATCTCGTAGATTTTGTCTCAGAAAGGATAAAAATGTAGAGAAAACGTAGATCTATACTAGGATCAAAATAATAGGATAAGGGGCTCCAGACTGTAACCTCCTTCCCTCGACTGCGTCCGACCCTTGGGTCATAGATTTTCAGTGGTGAAGGAAGCAGCAGATGTCGCTGATAAGTAGATTTACTGCTGAAAAGGGGTGGAGTATGTATGTGCTGGGTAGATGTGAGGGCGAGCGAGGGAGGAAGGATCCGGTGGCAGGCATAGCCGCGAGGCTTGGAGCATTCCGGTGTTGCAGCAGGGAAGCCGCATTGCACACCTGGCTCGTGAGTCTGATGCGCGGCTCGCTCAATTCGGTCCCCATGCTTGTATGCTTGAGTGCTCGTGCGCTGCCGCAGGTGCCAACGCCATTTTTACCGTATGAGAAACGGTGCAATGTGGCATCGGATAAGATGATCGTCCGGTTTGATCGTCAGACTAGGGTTTGACGGTTGCATAGGGGAGGGGATGTGGCTTTGGAGGAGCAATGTAGCGGAAACCATGCGTCGAGGAGGTTATTGCATACTCGGGGATTTATTCTATGCTGCGGGGACAGGTTAATGTGGCATCAAGAAAGTATGCCCCTAAGCGAAGGTTGTCAATTCGTCCGCAATTCGTCGGGCTGCACATCCCGTTCCTCAGGTGAGAGTAGTTGCTCATTTGAGTATCTGTAATGTAGTAGCATGCAGATGCTAGTAATTTGTGTCAGAAAACTACGGATTTCTTTTTCGAGAATTGTCGAGAATGTAGTTGGCGGTGGCTGTAAGCATTATCAAACTGCTAGGATCATATTTATGTATCGAAAGCCATGCCCTGAGGAGGTTTTTGCATATTCTTAAATTTTAATTAGGCTGCGGAAGAGGTTAACGTGGAATCAAGAAAGTATGCTCCTAGATGAAGGTTGTCTTTGCGTCCGCAATGCGTCGGGTTGTATGTCCTGTTCCTCAGGTGATAGTAGTTGGTCATTCGAATATCTGTAATGTAGTAGCATCCAGATGCTAGTACTTTGCGTCAGCCAACTACGGACTTCTCCATCGAGGATTTTACTTTCCTTCTATGGATGTATAGAGTAGTGCCGGTGGCCGTAAAGATCATTAAACTGCCAGGATTATGTTCCATAGGATGCAGAATGGACGCATCCAATGGCCTCCTGTCTTTCTTGCTCGTGCCACGACCACGTTGATAGATTCCATGATATCTCTCTAAGTGCAAAATGTGTCTTATTTCTATTTCACGTAGACCGATACAGCTGAGAAGTAGAGTTGTTATTCCTGTTATCGATCATGAAGTGTTGTACTACTATATTCCTTCACTTTATGCCATACCTGCCATGTCAGGTCATAGCAGATGCTCATTCCCATTTCTGCAAATGCAATCTCTTCTTAGTTCCACATAATCTGTGTCTTGTATCATACACACAGAACATGGTTGGATCTTGTCTAACCGGCGCACAGTTAGTCTTGATTTGTAAACTTAACACCAAAGGAAGCAATACAGTTCTATTGCGAAAATTCATATAATATAAGTTTGTGACCAGCTCTGCCAGATATGGCCTCAAACGCTTCAGCCATGTTCTTATTGAATAATTAACATGAGTCATTTGGAAGTTATAAATACAATTGAATTGCTTCTCAATGGTCAGTACCACACAGGAAACGAATTCCAACATAGGGTGTCATGTGTGGCAGGATTGGAGGTCATTATACATTTATTCCTGTGGGTGTATTGATCTTTAATAATAGGATTGTAAGAAGGACAAAGCTTTCGATGCTTGTTTTTTACTACATATTTCATTCCGATTAGTGTTTACAACACTAAATCAGGAGCGTTCACATTTTTGAAATCGGTGTGTTCCCCTCTAAATTGAAGTCAACATCAATTCCGTTATTAAGATAAATATGTGCATGGAAGTTCACCACACCAATTAGACACATCTATTTTTTTTTTGGTATTCAAAATGATGAGTATTGAGAAGTAATGTGATATCACATATTTTTTGACTATCCATATTTATATATTTCTACACAATCAAAAACTAGTGGCTGAAGGAGAGTTTCAACTTCATGCATGAGTGACTTGCGGGGGTTGAGTTTGAAAGGTAGCCCATTGACTTGGGGTGGTCAGTTGTTGATGGTAACTGTGTCTAGTGACAAGTGGCCAGACTATTTGGTGCTACTCAGTTGCTAGTGCACGCTGATAAATTGTCCACACTACTTGAAGTAAGTAGTGTAGCATGTTAAGAGGGCCCATAAGGCACTTGAAGGTAAAGCTGCTGAGTATCTCTTTGTTTTGGCCACTTCAATAATGAAGTTTTTCCTTTTTCAGTAGCAGGACTATAGAAAGGGGATTTGTTAAACAGCTGCTTATTTTGCATGTTCTTAAGTGCAAAGTGATGCTAGTGTAATTTCATAGTGACTAGAGATTTTAATTATGTTTCTGGTCATAAGACTCCTGGTCATGTTCTTGTCTCCAGTTCAAAAATGGAGGATAGTATATTGAAAGGGATTTCAACTTGAGGTTTTCGGTCACCTGTATTTGTGTGGAACACTTCACTATAAGAAATATTGTTACTTGAGTCCTTTCCTGGTAAGGTAGGAGGAGGTGTGCTATGTCCATGGACTTACTAACCCCAGCATTTTTTTATCCTTAATTCTAGGATAAAACTATTTTGAGAGGTTTGACCTGCGGTTTTTTTTATCCTAGACCGATGGGATGACATAAGGATTCTAGGATAAAAACATTGGAAGTGTTAAGCACAGTTTGGGCCACACTTTTACAAAATTTAGAAGGCCTGGGCGGGGTTGATTATTGTAGGCAGAGATAGTGTTTGGCTTCAGTCTGCCGGCTATAAAACAAGACAATCGCTCTTAGACTGTACATGAACTCATCCATTATCAACCATAATCAGACTATCCTAGAATCTAGGATAAAATGAAGCCCAGGGTCGGTCTGACCCCTGGAAACTCGCTGGGACATCCATTAAATTTTATTCTTAATTCTAGGATAAACTGTTTTTCTCCGTGGCCGTGTTTAGTGCGACTTTCGGGAAGACTTAATTTTGAAACAAGAGGTTCTCGAAAGTGCGCCTTTCATGGCGATGTAGATCTGCTCAAGTACTTCAAGTCCACCTAACATAGTTATGCCCCTACAGGCGCCGTTTCGAAGCTGCTTAGTGTAAACTTCTGATCCATTTTTTTAATCCTCAACTCCGTGGATGCTGGGGCTAAGTAGAAGCGATTGGGAGGAATTATTCAGATTGATGGTTGCAGTGAATGGAGTGACCACAACAGATTTGAGTGTGTGCTGGCTTTGGCACCTCATTTCATTCAATAGCTTTAGCTGCATGGAACTACATGGCATTGGTCTGGGTAATATATTTCAATTCTACTAAGCAGTCAAGCAGATGGAACCATTTGTTCTCTGCAACATACTTGTGCACTCCCTTTTTATTCTGATCAAGCTGGAGAGAAAAATTGTCATGTTAAAGAGTTTAACAATTGTTTGGGCAGGTTGAGACTGCAGCATGCTACTTTGGTGGAGTAGATGCAGGCTTATCGGTTGGTGGAAGGAGGTTTCTGCCAGGCCAAACTTCCAGATGTCAAATCTATGATCACCCTTTGCAAGAACAAAGCGAAAGCCAAAAGATGTATTCCCACTGAACTTCTACTAGGCCTTCCCAACGACCTTGCTATTGCTTTTTCTAATTCATTTACCGACATTTCATCATCAGAAGCTTTGAGTTTTTTTGCAAAGGATGGGACCACCTTCTTGCTGGCATTTTCTTCTATCCTCTTTGGTGAAGGCTGGTTATAGCAAAATAGTGGGTCTATGTCATTAAACAAGATCAGGATGGGCGGATTTCATGGCATGCATCTGATGCTAGGTATGTTATTCTAAAGATTCAATTTGTTTCCTGTACTATACGTGATCCGGAGTCTGATTGTTGAACTTTGAACACATAAGTGATGAGATCAAATTGCAGGCTTGTAATCTGGTGAGGCTCGTTATCATGTTCTTTCTACAATATATGTGCTTGTAGCTATGGATTCTTGAAGGACAAGTAACTTTTAAACAAAAACAATCTGGCTGACAGAAGCAGCTGCGGAGTGAAATAGTATAGGATTAGGAAGGTTTTCAATGTTATTGAGCATTGGCCCTAGGGTGTAAATGTCATGGTCCATCTGTTATCCCAATTGGCTTTTATGAAATAGGTGGACATTTTTGAACCATGTTACCTGGCCATTTCTGAAGGACATCAATGTCATGTCTGGTTGATTGCTACATGTGGTGATTGATTTGTTCTGGGCTGTCTGTGGAGTGCATGCAATTTGACCATATTCAGAAATTTATAAGCTACTATAGTCAGTAAAGCTGCATTATAATGTTATGCACTTCTCCAAGCCTAAGGGGATAATCAAACTGCAGGGTGAACAGTTTGTAATTTGATGACAGTAGCTTCTTGGTCAATCCTTGTCTGTTATATTGTGAGACATATAGTATAAGCAACGTTTGTTCACAAGTTTGATTGATTTTTCTCCAGGTCAGCATTGCTCAAGGAGATAGGTTCAAGTTAGGGAGAAGAGGAACATTCGACTTGGCTAAAGATTGTGAAATCACAACAAGAAAGAAGTATATACAGAGGCAAGCAGGTGGTCACATAACCTGCAGGAGTCCTAAAGGAACTGGCAAGAAGTTTCAAGACTATTTCTGGATCGTTAGCCTTAGCAGCATCTTGTCATCGAAGTTGCAAAGCTGCTCTTCAGCTCAATGCCTTTAAGAATGGTTTTTGGGTAAGATAGTAAATGAAAGTGGCCCACAATGGAGCCTGTAGGCTCTGAACCTGCCAAAATGTGGGATTACCTGGAATCTGGAAGGTGGATCTACACGAAGACCGTGAAGGTTGCAAGTTTCATGTGGCAGACATGGAAGCAAGGGGTGTTGTGTTTGCTTCTTTTGGCATCACTACCAATACTACTTCCAGTGCTATTAATGGCATTTGGCGTAGGTTTTATGTTCTTAGTTCCATTTCTTCCTGCCATAGCTGCTTATTTCTTTCTCTTCCGGAGGTTTCCTGCCTTGAGAATATCGGGTTGGTACAGGTATCTCAAGTCCTACATGTCAGGTGTAAGATCTGCAGATACTGGGGTTCTCGAGGTGGCCAGAGAATTGTCAGGGACTTTCAACATTGCTAGTCAAACTATTGAGAAAAAAACAGTACGTGATACATGGAGCAAGCCACAAGGAGGGGGTGGTCCTGATGAGGGCAATGCATTTCTGTCGGTTTCTGAACCGAGTACAGAACCTACTTTGAGACTTGGCTGTTTTGAGGGCTCTTCCACCTTAGTGCAAGAGGTTCAAGAGCAATTTTTTTCTCCCGAGCAACAGGAAAGGCTAGAAGAAGGCACACATGAAGAAAGCACAACAGCTGATCAATGTGAAGTCCACTTTAAGGAGAGCAATCCAGAAGGAGAGAATGTACCATCCTTACAAGGATCACATGTAGCAGGAGATATGGAAATGTTGAGTGATGATGAATATGAGGAAAGTAACCCAATTTGGAAACCTACCTTGCAACCTCAATGGGAGCTCAGTTTCAGTGAGGTAGGAGGTGTAGTGGGGGCAACAAACTCAAGAGTCCCATTTTCAGAACAACACAACAAGGATCGTCAGTCTGATAATGAAGAAGTGTTTGTTAACACTTTGGAGTCTATCAACACATCTATAGTTTATGAGGATGAATATAGACAATCTGGAGAATTGCAAGAGACTTCTTATGTTGCCAGTCAAACTATTGAGGAAAAAACATTGTCCGATGCATGGAGTGTTCTTAATGACACTGGTCCAGGAAAGGACAAAGTATTTCATGAGGTTCCACCTGCTTTGAGACCTGGCTGTGTTCAGGGCTTTTTTGATTTAATGCAAGAGGGTCAGGAGGGATCATTTTATCTTGAGCAACAGGGAAGGCTAAAAGAAGCCACAGGTGAAGAAATCCATTTATCTTCTGATCAACGTGAAGTCCGTGTTAAGGAGAACAATATAGAAGCAGAAAAAATGCCATCATTAAAGGGATGGAATGAAGCAGAAGATATGGAAGTGTTGAGTGATGATGGAAACGAGGAAAGTAACCCAGTCTGGAAACCTACCTTGTTTCCTCAAAGGCGGCTCACTTTCAGTGAGGCAGGAGATGAAATGGAGGTGGCAAACTCAGGAGTCTCATTTTCAGAACACATCAAGGATCGTCAACCTGATCACGAAGAATTGTCCATCAACACCTCAGAGTATGGTTGGCCATCGGAAGCTGAAGAACATGGCTTCAATAGCACTCCTCGGGGAGAGACTGATGATGAGGAATCTATTACAGATAATTCTCAAAGGACAACACGGTGGGAGGAACAGACACCTGCACAAGCAGGTGGCCTTTTTGATCCAGCTTCTGAATATGTGACCCTGTTACCAAACACTTTGGATCATACAGAAGATTGGCAAACTTGCAGGCAGAGATGGGAGGACGGATCAAGACCAGGTGGACTATCACCTACCACACCAAGTCTAGAACCACCTTCTTCTGAAGCACGCACTATGTGCAATCCACTGTTTGAGTTCTTCACACCCTCCCCAGCCCAGCAAAAATCAAGGGCAGGAGGCAACAAGCTTTCACTCTCAAAACATAGCCGTTCCATGAACCGACACTCTGCTCCGGGGCTTCTACAAACTCAGACTTGGGCAGCAGGCTCAGCTACCTCGCCACCCCATGACATATTACGGGAGTTTAAGAAAGCCAAATATTCAAATTGGTCAGATGTTAAAGAACCTACTGCTCGATCATACTCAGCTTCACAATCACAGAGCGCGGATCCTTATGTGGGTGAGTTTGAAACTCTTTTGCATTATTGGAGGGAGAGAGATATAGCTGCCAAGTCCCCAGCCGTGTCACTGACACGCACTCCAACTACAATACCACCTGCAGAGGTTGCACGCCAGATTCGTGAGGAAATTGGTACTATCAAAAGGATAATTGGTCAAGACATTCCTGCGCATTACTCTTTGTGGAAAGATGTAGAGACTCTTTCTCAGATTTTAGGCATACAACTTCCATACATGGGAGATATTTCAGACTTGAGTAAGGCGAAGCAAGGGTTGGATCTTGTGAAGGTTATTGTGGGCATTAGATGGGACGGACATGTAATATAGGAGGAGGAACATAGTGGTCATTGCTTGAGTGTAGATTATACCATGAAAAGTGTAGCAGGGAGTACACTAGTTGCTCAAAAGTGTAGATCAACTTATAGCATGAAAAACAAGGAAGAGCACAATAGTTACTCAAATGTAGATTATAGTGTGACCAACGATTTGTGTCCATCTCGGTGGCTTTTGAACTGTACAGTGCCTTTAGTATAATAGATAACTGCGACCTGTAGGAAAGCAGTGGACAGGGTTGAAGCCCCCATTGATTTGAGCATAAAATTTCCTAACCTAATTTTAGAGCAACCAGACTTTGAGATTGTCTAGACAATGCAGAACTTCATTTTTTTGATCAATAAAGACTTCTTTGTCTGCTCGTTTGGTCCAATTGCTACAAGCTTGCCTTGCTGGGGGTGGACTTTCAAGTACTTGAGGAGGTGATGTCTAAGATCTAACTTGCTGGGATCGGTTCTTTAAATCTTACAAATGCAGGGGTTTATCTACAGAGCAAGTTCTGTGTGCAACTTTGCACTGATAATGATGATCATGCATGCTTGAAATGTGTATCTGGTGAACTGTTTTGGGATTTTGTCAAGCGCTTGCTCTGTCTGATGAATTACTTTGTTGCTTGGAGCATGCGTTTTCTGCTATCAAACCCTAAACGGTCCATAGGGTTATAAGTGTTGCCCACTTTGAGTGCGCTAATTGTGCAAAAGTTTGTTCTCTGTGAGAGTAAAAGACAACCTGAAAGGGTCAAAGGCTGTTAACTTTGAAATTGAAATGGCTTAAGATGAAAGACTTCCAATGCTCAAATGATGTTTTAGGAGGGAAGCTCTTCAAATCATTCAAAATAGCATATCCGTCCTTCAAAGATTACATCCAAACAATGAAATCTATATTTAACATCTTGACACATCAAGGAATTGTGTATAAGACTTTGTTGGAAAAAAACCCACAATTTTTTTGGAAAAGTTTAAAGGACAACTCAACCCCTCCCATCTACGCCACAAGAAGCAGTATACTATTGCACAAAAATGTACACTTTTGGAGAGATTGTTTGTGGATACTTTGTCCCAAATAGTGGAGGGGAAGTATGGGCCACTTTGAAGAATTGAGCAAATCACAAAGCATGATATTCATGGGTTGCAACTTGAGTCTCTAAGATGAGCAATGAATGACCCATGTCAACCAATTCAAAAAGTCACTTTGCATTGTAGCAAGAGAGTGATTTCCATCCTCGTGGCCCACCAACATTATTCAAATGATCTTTAAATTCAGAGAAAAAAACACTTTCAAACTATAAGTCCTATAAGTCCATTATTCACGCCGGCTTTGCAAAAAGTCCAGAGTATCTAGTTATTTATCTATCTAAGAGGTTGTATTGCTAGATACGGAAAGCGGTACGAGTGGTACTCGTGAACAATGCTACGTTACTTTTGCTAAAGATATTATTTTCAACATGTCGATAGGCATGAAGAGTCACATTCACCGGCATCAATGTTTTGTCGAATCGAGTCATTGAGACATTTAACTACCGTTCTCCACCACTTGAATATTTAAAATTTTCAAGATTTCATTCTAACAAATAAAACATTCCTCGAGGTCAAGATAGTTTTGATGCCACGATTCATCCACAACAAGTAAGCTGATTGGACAATATTTGGTGGACCGTGAAACGTTATTGTATGTTGACTATTGAGCCTAGAATGGATCCAATATTCTGAACGCATAGTCCAACCTCTTCCAAATACATATATTTTTGGTGTGCGTTCTTGCATCCACACCTACTAGTCACAAACCACTCAAATATAGTTGTCTGATTTAGGATTATAACCATGAAAAAGCCTACTCACCAAACACCATTTTCCTAAGTGAAGTTTGTGGTTTAATATCCATGCTTGGGCGATTTATGTTCATTTATTTAGTGTGAATGGGCATTTGTTTACATGACGTATCATTTCAAGGCCCTTTAGAAGGCGACGAATCGGATAAAGCACATTAGCAACTTAGCGCCAATTATTGAGAATGCACTACTTTAAGTGCTTGAAATCCTTTTGAGTTCAACAAATAGATAACGTTTCACGGTCCACCAAATATTGTGTTGAGGACATCAAAGAGTGGGTTTAAAATATGCCCATAAGTGGGGCATATTTAAAAAGTGGGGCATGGTTGGTTTGGAGTGTAACAACTACCAAAAATGGTAAATAGATCCACAATGTTTCTTGTAATGGACCATGGCCATGGACAAGCAAGCTTGCTTCCAGCCTCAAGTCTCAGGGCCACTTCACACACAAGCCAAGAGCCGTGACCGTGAAATTGTGAGAGCCCAAAAGAAAGTGTCCAAAGGCCGTCCCAACACACCTCCAACATCATGTAGTATAGACATGGACCCTCAAGTGTAATGTGAAGTCATATGTGATCGGGTTCTCAATCAAATGCTATTTCAATGAATTTTTATTCATGCGGGTCCTCACGCTTGATAAATTAGAAAAAATCAACGGTTGTGAGCATTCGGAGTGCCACGATCTCCTGATTTTGTGTTAGGCCTACCTCCAAGAGGTGGTTTTTGAAAATAATCCAAGTGACCATGAAACATGATCCATTCGATGCCATGTAGGAATCCATGTAGACTTTACATCCATCTTGCATTCACATACTCCGTTGGTCCCTCAAGCGTAGTGTGAAGTAGCGAACTTGGACCGGCTCCGCCTTTTCCACCAATGAGAGTGCTTGAAGTGTACTGGTCACGGGCTCTCAGTCTCATGTGTGAAGTGGCCCTCAGTGACACCCTATTAACTCCAACAACACATTGGAAGATCATTATCTTTTTTATTCAAAGTAAAAAACACATAAATTTTTCATGAATCTATTGGAGAAACCCAAAGGAATCAATATTACAAAGAGGCCATGAGTTGGATATTCCCAGGAAAAGGAGGCCTTTGGGTACCCTGTAAAGGGGGAAGAGTTAAGCATGATTTGAAGTGTGTGTGAGATTCAAGAAAAAATTCATGATCATAGTTTCCATGATTTTGGCTTTAATTGTAATTTGAGGCCAAGTGATGAAAATGGGGAAACAAATGAAAGCCTCATCCTTTGTTTGCATAAGAAAATGGATTCAATGTTGAAATTCAACTCTCAATACCTTAGCCATCAGCTCTATTACATCATTATCTATTCAATAACTCCTCCAAGTCTTGATCTTCATTAATATCTTCACATGTATAGTCTTTCCTTGTACATAGACGGCTTGGCATTTTTGCATGGACTAAGTTCCTATGAACCTCATTTCTGCTATCCTTCAACCCCTATGCGCCATCGGGGCGGGTGCCAACAATGTTTTTGGAGTTTTTCCAAGGGTTATGGTTTTGAGCTTTTCGTGACCTAAATGGCTCCTCCAACATAATCCAACCATGGGACCTATTCCAAGCTTCTTGTTCTTGTTCTACTTAGTTTTTTTGGGGTAGAGCAATAAAGGTATTATGTGTTCATGTTGTTTCTTTTGTTAACATCCAAATCATGTTGATTAAATCATTTTGGATATGCTTGACTTGGGTAGAGTTGTTACGGGGCCGAAAAATATGCATGTCATCACATTATCATGGTGTGCGTGTCCTTCATTTATTATCTACATAATGTGAAGAATATATTCACCAAATTTTAGGCCTCGCCCCCCTTATCATGACAATTATTGGGGCTTGCAATAGCACATCCCCAATTTAAACTTATTTATAAATATATAATTTAATGGCTTGTTCTATAAAGCGTGCTCACCAAGGTATACAAAACACAACAAGGGCAACTATCATGGCACCCCCCCAAATATATCATGATAGCCTCCTCCTTAAGTCATTCTTGACAAGGTACTAACAAACTTCTATGGGGCCTAAGTGGCGGGCCCCACACCCTCAACTGGTTTGAAAATCAACCCTGAAAATGCATTTCCCGTAACCCCTACAACCAAACTTGGCACTGAGGGCCCGATCACACCAAACAAAAAGTGCATTTTTTGTAGGTGAATAAGTCTCCCACATTGACGTTCATGGTGGGCCATCACCGTCCAACCTGTATGACAACGCTGGAGATGGCCACCACCTACAATATGACGTTCACGCTTGGACGTGGGGGATGTGTGGGGCCCACCACCACAAAACGGCAACCCCCTCCAAGATTAGCTTTTGTTGGTCACTCTCTTCCAATTGCCACACATTGAAAAGTTCCTTACAAGACACTTGCTCATTGTGTTGTGCATCTCTAGATTCAACACAACTTCAAGTCAGTTTCTTCAACTCTTTAGCTTTGAGCAATTATTGCTTAAACTCTACCCGTTCATCTGTAACTAGCAATCGGTTCTTCACGTTCATTCTTCACGTACATACAAGAGGATCAAAAAAACATTCTTGCAACTTAGTTGTTAATACGAACAAATTTTATATAGTTCTAGAATATGAGTGAGCTAGATTCTTCGTCCATAAAGCGGAGGCTGGAAAAACTCCAAGTTACTTCTCCAGATCACCACTTGCCCATATCAGGGCCACTTCACACGTGAGCCAAGAGCCGTGACCTTGTAATGGTGAGGACCCTTGACTCTCATCCAAAGGCCGTACCATGGGGTGTTGGGAAAGCCATTTTATGTAGTCTTTGGCCCTCAAGCATAGTGTGAAGTGAGAATGAACCATGTTGCGGGACCATTGCATATTTTGTTGGCGGAAAAGAGGGGAGGATTTGGTTTAATATAATATTTCTCCAAGTTTATCAATTTAAGATAATTACTTGGTGGTGTTTGTCTGTCCTGGAATATGTTCTGGAATCTGCCATGCAGTCTATCCTGAAATCTGTCTTGTTGGAAAAAATATTAAAAAAGTCATGGTCTCCCGGAATTTGCGTCAAGCCCACCTCTTGGAGGTGGGTCTGACGCAAATTCCGGTAGACCATGCACCCTTATCCACAACCAACCATATAGGACTCCATGTAGACTTTTCATCCACGAACTTTTCTTTGGGCCTTTAGGCCTTCACCTCCTAGTGTGAAGTGAACTTGGACGGTCTCTGCCTTTTCGACCAATGAGAGCTCTGACATTGCCATGGTCAAGGGCCTTCAGCCTTGTGTGTGAAGTGGCCCTCGGATCATTTCAATCTTTAGAACAAATTACCATACATAGCTTTAGAGAGATCAACCACATACATAATGTCTACAATAGATTACCACATGTTTAGAACAGAACATGAAGAAAGATGTTGTAAATACTTTGGCAAGATGGCATTCTGAAACTTGTAAATACATGTCCTTTGTGAGAGTAAAATGATGTCAACATGTTGCATGCCATGCTTACTTGAAGCAAGTTTAGGCTAAATGGTTCAGTCAGTTCTTCTGTTTATACTTGCAACTTGGTTTGACTTATTGCCACCATCCACAAGGCCCCTGCAGCTCTAGATTATAGTTGTTAAGGTGTGCGGGTGTTATTTGGTTTGTTTTTCATGTTCTCCAACTTCTACCAATTCATTTACACAACAAACGTGTGGTGCATAAGCAAATCTACGATGAGATTTTTTCCAAAACCGGATTGAAAATTGGACCTTCCCTAATTTAGGTGTAACTATTGGAAGTGCGTGTTCGTTGATTCTTAATGGGATACATATGTTTGCCCAATTGTAAGTACTATTGAGTTTAGAGTAGTTATTGATATCTGAAGACATAGTCCAATTTGTTTTGATTATCATGTGCCTTTATGGTGTTTGCTTTGTGATCCTCCTCGAAGCCCATATCAATCAAATCTAGGGGGATTGATTAAATAGACAAGCCACTTAAGACCCATTTGCCTTAGAAGTTATAAAGCAACGTACTATAGTCATGCACAAAACAAATTTGTGACTTATTATAATTTTGCAAGATGGCACCACCAAATTTAGATGCAACCGAGTCAAGTTCTAAGGGACCTGCCACCCATTGGTTAGATGTGTGAATTATGATTTTATTATCTCTTTTCCGGGACCAATATTTTCATTTAAGACAAGGCAATGCAAGAGATCATCATTAGAATAAACTAACCACTTTGTTTAATGAATAAGCGGAGAATCAATTCACAAAACAAACACTCAAAAATAAAATTGATAGTTTAGAAAAGAAGTACAAAAAAGAACGTGCAGAGGTTGTCAAAATTTCAGACATGACACCTTCAACTTGAATTTGGTGTGAGGAATGCAATCAAATATAGGCGGCTACAGTGAAATGCTATGGTCTACCAACATCTCAAGATTGAAGTAAAGTATTTTATACAAGTACACATATTGAAATTGATCAATATAAAACATTGAATTTGAACCAAAAGACTTCTACAAGTCTAGTGCACATAACGCCAACAAATCGCGAAGTAGAGGATACTATATCTTCTGTGATAATTGCAAAATATTCATGGGAGAAAACTTGCAAATTATACAATGTGAAAGATAAATTGTATTCTAAGCGTAACGATACTCCTAATAAACATATTGCAGATTATTTAAATAAATTAGCAAATTTTTATAACTCTTTACAGAAAATAAAAATATCAATAGCCAAAAAATACTTAGCATTAGCTCTCCAAATACATTATGAGAATAAAACATTTTAGCTATGTGAATGATGAAGTTAGAGTCTGAAACTTCAGTTCATGGAACAAACATCGATCATATTTGCCGTTTGGACAGACATGCAAATGGAGGACTTACCGTGGAATGAACTTTAAAAATGAACAATCAAGCTTTAGAGAGAACTGCATCAACACCAACTCGATATGTCTTCGTTGGAAACAATAAAATGCATGTTGTACCAAAAAATTCTCGAGGTACACCGAGGAATAAAAATAAAAATACCGCCAATGCAATTGCGAGATGAATTCGTAACTAAATATGATGGACTTTTGTTTTTCGCGAATCTTGATGAGACGATTGAACGTAAAATGTGGGGAAAAAATTCTCTCTATCACGATGATAAACATCCTTGATAATTTTATTGGTTTAAGAGATAGATGAGAGTTAGGTTGTCAGGAAACGCCAAGTACGAAGAGGCGTTTTGAGCTAAATTTCAATCGCTGCAAATCCAAATTCTATAAACAAAAATTTAAAGTAAATGAAAAAACAGATGGTGGACTAAAGGATTTAAATGAGCCAAACGTGTCGATGCCAAGGAGATAACAAAGAATTTTTTTGTTTCAAATGTAGGATGCCAGGGCATATAACGCAAAATGCCATGAAAATTCGAAAAGCTGTATTAAAGTAGAATTGAACTCTACCTCGATTGCGCCAAAACAAAGACAAGCTAAAATACTTAGCGTAAATTTTGACTTGGAAAGACAGCTACCTTTGAAAAGTGGACACAAAGTACTTGAAAATTTGAGTCGGAGGACTTTAGTTCTCAAGGGTGGTTTTGAAAGCCATACTCTCAATGATCAGTTTGGAAAGAAAGGAGTTTGTTTACTTCAAAGTGTAAGTCAACAGTTCAAATGTGATTATATTGATTGATATAAAAACTATGAACTCTTTCAGCACGTCAGAATACGCAGAAATGTTGGAATTTGAAGGTGGAAAAGACTGCCTTGCCGGTGAAGGTAAATAAATTATAGTTTGATCTTTGTTTTTCTTTTTTTTAATTAAAAATAAATCTCCAATCCAATGTTCTTATAGGCATAACATCTCAAATTTTATTTTAATAAAATACAACGGATTCTATCTACAAAGTTACATAGCAATGGTCAGTAATTGAAATTTGACTACCCATATATAAATTTAAATTCCGTCCTAGAGATGTATCCTCATCACCGCGAGCCAAATTCTTGGGGAAATATTGGTGTGGTTGTGTGTTTTAGCCTACCATATAAAGAAAACAAAAACTTTAGGGATAAGAGTATAAGATGATGATTATGTCACAACCCTCGCTAGCGCCCCTTAACTATATTGACCATTCTCATTTATAGCAAGGGTAACGAGTGCTAACCCTTCGCAATCCATCACGCTAATGATCAGCTCCCCATAGTGCGGACCTTATAGTTCATAAGAGGGGAACCAACCCTCTTATTTTACTTTCGGGACTCACCTTTTAATCGGTAACCAATTCTTAGATGTGGACTTCCATCTATGGAAGTCTAATCTTATGTTGATCATCGCGTTGCCGGAGCAATACTACAACAACCGGAACCATCTTACGCAATTATGCATTCACATTGGGCCAATGCCCATGAAGGCCGTGCCGTTCGGCCTCGTGTGGGTTCGGCCACACTAAGGTAGAGGGGCACATTCCCGCTCGAATTTCAGATTGGCATGTTCATTGGGGAGTTATTAAGGGGGAATCAATCTTGGAAGATGTGCAAAGTACATTGGAAATTGGACCAATTGGAATAATTAATTTTGGATTAATATTGAATTAGTTATGAATTTTGGAAGGAGAACTCATAGGGGTACCCAAAACCACTCACCCCAAAAATGTACACCATGATTACATAGAAATTTGAAGTACGAAGCTATAATGTACCTCTTGTTTGGATAGGTCTAGTGAGCGGTTTAAGGACCCGAGCGGGAATGTGCCCCTCACACTTACCTTGCCCAAATAA
Source organism: Polytrichum commune (assembly GCA_950295325.1). Classification (NCBI taxonomy): domain Eukaryota; kingdom Viridiplantae; phylum Streptophyta; class Polytrichopsida; order Polytrichales; family Polytrichaceae; genus Polytrichum; species Polytrichum commune. The sequence goes on from OX485807.1 coordinate 52,409,412, forward strand.
GCCTTTAGCACTTTTGGTAGGGCCCTTACCCCACCGTGAAGAAACCTTTTATCTCTCTACCAAGAGTTGGGGCCAAGTACACATTTTCCCTTAGGCGCTTGGGCTAGAAGCCCCTAGCAGCTTCAGAACACCATAACTTCCTTGTATGATATTTGATGCTAACAAGCGATCACTCCATCGTCATCTACGCTTCACGTAGGTGCCAATGGACTCCTCATGTGCCCCATTCAGGCAAGTATTGAGGAAGTTATGCCTGTTCAAACCTTGGCAGTCTCGGGAGCCACTCCCAGGCCACTGCTGTGTCAGGGCGCGGTCCTGGGACAACGCCCCACTCAAATTGCCATATCTCCTAGCTCACACCTCCGATTGAGGTGCCCTTGAGCATTCTAGAATCCGCACACCATATGCTACGCATATCTCATGGTCTTACCCTCGTGCCTCCTTGTCTGTGTGGGTGGGAGGCGTTCTCAATGCCCCAGGCCCTCACCCACACTAGGATCACTTGGGCCCTCTCACCAATGGCGCCACAAGTCCCGGGTGTCACTCCGGGGTCCCCCTTGTGACCATGATGTTTCGGGCACTCATCATGGAGAGGTGCGTGACTGACTATTTCTCACAATCATTTCGTTATACTTTTTGCCCTTATTTAAAATTCTATTGACCATATTCTCTTGAACGTCAAGGGGTAGAGTTAAAAGCAAATCTTTGAACTATCTAGGAATATTGATTCTATTTGGGGTTATGTAAAGACCATTATCCCAATAACCGGATCAAAAGAGTTGGTGTAAAATAACAAAGAAATAACCATTTGAGTACAATGCCTCTTCAAGGGTACTTGTAACTTGCCAACACCATGTCATTATTTCATAAGAAAATTAACTAGAACAATAGGGACATTGAGTCATGTCTATTTTTCTAAGTAAACTAGGTATCTTTGTATGGAATTTCTTATGAAACTCCCTATGATTATTAGATTAGATTCTAATTTGGTCGTACGAATTTCTATTAGATCCCTCTCTACACTCCTCAGCTTCATCTTACTTAATTTGTTTGCAATTGGGAGCTTGTTTCCCCGGTATCGGTCTCTCTTTGATCTTTTAGACATATCATATATGTAATGTTTTGGCCTAATTAGTTCATCTATGAAGATGGTTAGAAGTTCATAAACTCTAGTGTCAATTCTTACAATGGGTTCGGGTACTAGATGAATCCTATAAGGTCTAGGAGGAAGAGTAGGGTTAGGGATAGGTATGTGTAATTAGTGTTGGGATTGACTTCCACAACTTTTATATCTATTTCTACGTCCTCTAAACCTCCTACTATTTTGAACATTCATTGTAGCAAATTTTGACGCTGACCTTTTTATTATTATTATTAATTCGTTTCCAATTTAACCTTAAAGGACGACCACAACCATCTCCGACAACAACGCCAAATTGTAGTTAGCTTCTTGTTATCACTTGAATACTCAAACAAAAACAACCTTGGGAACTAGATAATAAGGAAGATTGAGCTAGTGTCTATAAAGGTTAATGTCACGTTGAACTAAAGATTTAATAGCATTCTAGGTCTTTGACTCCCTCAACCTTTCTTCATTAAGCTTAATTCACATTTTTTATGATTCATTGTGCTACTTCCGTCGTGTGTGATTCCGTCCTACATGTGTGTGGACTTTTATCATTCCAATTCCATCTTGTAAATTAGTTGTGAAGCTCAAAAGCTTAGCAAATCATCAATGACTAATAGTGAGGACAAAGTCCAAGGTAATGTCTTTTGAGTATCGCATCGTCTTTAAGTGTCATGAATTATGCTTTGCGATAATCTCAAATTTAATTCCTCTTAACTTAATTTAGAATCATTCGGCCATTCTTCCAAGACTGTATTCACCCTCTTCATCTTCAGTTTATTTGGTAACTTCTCACAACAATTATCCACAAGATTATGTAAAATAATGCATCAACAACTAGGCTACATCCATTAACTACATCCCTTAGTCCAATTTAGTCTCAAATTCAATTGCCTTTAGTAAAGTTTTACTCCAATCAAATAATTTCTCTTTCTCGAGGTGATATTGTCTTTTGCAGCTTATAGCCTGCTACTAAGCATGTCCATCGCCTGCATTCATACCATTAGCCTTGTATTGGGTAAAGTCAAGTTACTACTCCTAGGCTATATTCTCTCAGAGTTGCCTCTCTGCATTCTTTCTCATGTGGAGACAATTGTTAAGCCTACGTGTTCAAATAAAATAAACATGCTCAAAATAAAACACTACTTTTAGTTCCATTTTAGAATGACAAAGACCCTTTCAATGATAAGTCAAAAAAGTTATAATCTGAATGTTAATGAGGGTTTTGTAAGGGGAGTGCTATCATGTGAGCGGTGAGCGATGAGCAGTAACTGGTGAACGGTGAGTGAGGAAAGATTTTGGGAAATACACGCACTAGTACCCTATATCCGTGGTATTTTGGCATAAATAATAATACATTTTTTCCAAAATAAAATTATTGAAGAGTTAAAAAAATGTAATTATCCTCATGAATGCCTAACTTTATTTTTAAATTCAACAACTGCAAGCTTGGCTTGAGGGTTTGAAAAAGAATTTTAATATTGTTGTTGGATTCAACATCCAATTGTAATATCAATGCAAGCACCTTCCAAGTATTGCTTTGAACTGTATTTCTAAAATTCATGTAAGTTTGAGATATGAATTGATGGAGGTAATTAAGTTTTAGGATATAGGGTTTAGGAATAAGAGGAAATTGTTCACACAATTCAATGTTCACTAATGGTGGTAATTTAAAATGATGAATCCAAACATTGTCACACATCCAACCAAATAATATCCAATCCAATCAAATACATAGTGGATGGTATTGACAACTACCTAAATGTCCCTAAACTAATTTAGCTTAATCATTTAGATCATCGCATTGAATCGCCTCATCATCTACGTACGGGTTACGGGCAATTCCTACAGATTTACGGCGAGGTGTTGGCGTCACTGATCTTGCCATGATTTGAGCAACATTTTTAGTATATATTGGCAAACCCATATTCGGAGATGAAGTCATGTTGTTCTTTTTTCTGCGAAATAAAATTATAAGTGTTAGACTTCTAGTGCACACATACCAGACATTGGAGGCCAAGTTAGCAAACAATATGGAGAAATTAAAAACTTACGTTTTCAATCGATTTTTTCTCGCAACCTTCTTAACAAGCTCTTCATCGGAATCGATGGAGGCATTATGTGGCATAAATCCACCTACACTAGTAGTTGGTAGTGGATCACTTAATGGGGATAGAATAGCATCAAACAATGCAGAATCTTCCTCGTATGCAACTAGATAGCGGCCACTATTTCTGCAAGCATGAATAGATGCACCTGCCAATGAAATGTTGCAATGTCAGTTAATTTGCAAAAACCACTGACAACACTATAGTGATTTCATTAAAACACATTGAGAGATAATATAATAGGTCCTTGACTAAGAGATAAACCGACCTGTAGATGCTTAAGCATCGAGGACAACCGATGCGGGGGTTGTTAAAGCCTCTATTAAGATTTGCATAGATTCCGAGTCCTTCTCCCTACGACCTCTCCATGACACTTTTTCATTCATGAGTTGAGTGCTCGCCAATGTGAGATTGAAGAACACATCCAAGGCCTCCACATCCACCTCAGTATTTGCGTTTCTTTTTTTAAAAATAAACTCCGATTTGGGAGTAGAACGAAGAAACAACATGATGCGGAAACGACGAGTCTATAAACCACAAGAAAATCTTTAGCAGGGGATTCAATTGCAAAATTGAGGTGAACATTGCAATATAATGAAAAAGTAGAAATCGAAGTAATAAATAATAGAGTTTAATATATACCGTCAATGATGTGTCAAGTGGATAACACAAAGGCAACTCGTTGAAGCCCCACTAATCTTTTCGCAATACAAAATCATAGAAGGTTGCGAATGTCCTTATATCGTCTTTGACATCTTTCTTCTCAGGGACAAACAAAAGCAAGGGGCCATCATCGGTGAGATATGCACATGCAAATTCAAATAGAGCCTCAATGTTCTTTCTCTTGTGGTCGTTCCAAGCTGGGATTATATGTGGAGGAGACGAAACGTTAGGTACAGGTAAACCTTTTGGCAAATCTGCAATAATAAGATCAAAACCTCCAAAATTACAATCCTCTAAAGAAACCCTCTTCTTGTGTCCGGAACCCACCTATCAAAAGAACCAAAAAATAATAATTACACTCAAGTCCAAAGCATGTTGCAAAATCAACACCATATTTTATAAAATAAAAATAAGTTCAATGTTCAGTATACTAACCTTAGTCACAAATTCGAATGTTTTCAACATTAACAAATTCTCATGACAACCATTCTCCATCAATGTTTGTATTGAAATCTTCTTCAACATCACTAAAGAAATTGGCCCAAAAGATGAGGCACCATTGACAATGGTTTTTGACACATCTTGAGATTGTTGTGATCTCGAAATAGGAGAAAACTTAGGTCCATCATTGCCTTGAGTGCTAGGTGTAGATGTTGAAGGATTAGGATTGCGTGCCATAATACAAATTTGAGATGAAGGTGTTGGATTACCCTCATCCACTTTTAAGCCATGCTTACGTTTAGTTTTTCCCTCCGGTTTGACTACTTTTACCACACACACATCCTCATTGTTTATTATGTCAATATCATCAGGAGGCAAGTCTATTGGATATGACTATTTTCTAAGCTCCTCCTCCTCACTTGAACAAAATATAAGATGACACTTAATAAATCATGGACAAGACTGCAAAGTGGCATAATCCCACTTTAATGTGGCATAATTCCACTTTAATGGTTTTTTTTTGCTTCTTCATTTCTTGTTTTTGTGGACATTAATGTCTCATTTTCAGCACCTTATAAAAACAAGGGCTAGATGAACGTCATGAAATCCGTGCCCTCAACCTTTTAGAACTCCTAGAAGCTTCAATTTCAACCTTGAAGTTTTTTTATTGATATTTTTTGATGCAGTACAAACCCATCAAGCAATCCATACAACAACTCCCAAGCATACATATCAAGGCAAGATACAAGTAATGAAGATAAACAAGTGTAACAAGAAGAACAAAAACATGACATGAAGAGGTAAGAAGAAAAACCCTAAAATTCCTAAAAACCTAGTCTCGGAACCAGAACTCACTTTGTTGAAATTTTGATATTTTTTCTTGCTTCTTCATTTGTTGTTTTTGTGGACATTAATGTCTCATTTTCAGCACCTTATGAAAGCAAGGGCTAGGTGAAGGTGATGAAATCCGTACCCTCAACCTTTGAGAAATCCTTGAAGCTTCAATTTCAACCTTGAAGCTACTTCATTGAAATTCTTTGATGCACTAAAATCCCATCAAGCAAACCACACAACAACTTCTAAGCATACATATCAAGGCAACCTCATGTTCATCCTACGTCATCCATATCTGATGTCCATGTATTAGATTCCCTCAAAATCACCAAATATCTCAGAAGATCCAAATCCGATCTCACAAATATTGACTTCGATAATATTGCTATAGAGGATGTGAAGTATCTGCCGTCTTCTTTCAATGTGGATGTCCTTTTCATTTTGTCACCGGTCAAGACTGGAATTCCAGATGCTTATGACAAGACAATGGATGACATGGATAAGATTTACGATGGACATGCCTGGTGCAGAACCAAAACAACAAACATTCAAAATGAATTTGGTTTGACTTTTCGGAGGTCTTCATGCGTTGGTCACCTCCAATGTCCTTACGACTTATGTGAGTATTTTTCACGAAATGGTGGAATTCGCAACTGTACTGAATGGATCGGTATTACATCCACTCCTTTCATGATTGGTACAGACCCACCAGAGAAATCTAAGGTTCAATGCAAGGTTTGTCATGCCGCTTCCATATGTCTTGATGTTTGTTATGCAAAAATTATATACGTGCATTCACAATCGTCAAACATGTCCCGTGTTTGTATTCATTTGGGTGTTCACAACCACCCTATGTCTAGTGGAGTGTGTCGTAAGTCACTAGACATGGCTTACCAGTGTGTGGCAAATGAGGTGGCTAAAACTCCAACTGCAAAGAACTCGGCTATTATTATGGCTGCCAATAAATAATTTTTGGCTGATTACATCATCAAATTCCTACTCCTAGGAGAAAAAACCATCTTCATGGAGCATCCTTGTAGGTGGTAATGGATAAATTCTCCACTTTGGCTTCCCTTAACTGTAGGAACTTTGTGGCGGGTTCCAAATGTTCCATTCGTAGTGGAATGGGTTCCCTGGATAGCATCATGGCGCTAAAAAACCACTATGGGTTCAAATATGTGCATGATAGTCGATTTCCAGGGCAATCCAAAGATAAGGTCTTTGTGTTCAAGATGTCTGTGGATCTTGCTGGAAGCGGAGTCAATTTGGTGAAGCGCATGCAGTATGGAGGAGACATGGAAAATTTGTGGATCATGTTTGACCATGTGAAGCGATTACGAGACTGGACTACAATGACGTGTCATATCTACGATAGCAAACATTGCAAGGTTCTCACAATAACATGTTGTGATATGCAATCGGAGGATGCTCGGGCCCAAACCATTTTTTGGAAAAATTTAAATGTTGTCATGTTGGAGAATGGTGTTCCCAATGTCAATTTCAAAGGATTCATGGCATACAATGCCCAAGCAAATTGGATTGATGTGAGGAAGATCTACGGGGATGGTGACCTATATGTTCCCCTCGAGGGTCGCGAACGTACATGTTTTTTTCATTGGTCTGCCAATTTGGATAAAATAACACAAAAACACATCCAACCGTCATTGCAACATGAACACAAACAATTTTGTAAAGACTACAAGGATGCCAAGAGTTTGGAGGACGCCAACATCAAATACCATGTAATACGGGCATGGTGGTTGTCATCAGGGGCAACCACCGAGGAGGGCATATACAGCTTGTCGGAATGGTTGGGGTTTTGGCATTATCGATATAGACAATGGGGAGGTCACATGCTCATTGTAAGTTTCTCCTATACACAAGTGCCCCTCCTCTATTATTGATAAAATTGTTGTGTCATCTCAATATTTAAAACTAAAAATATTCCCAATATGTACTACTGGATCTGGCTTTGGATCAGCGTGCTAAGATGCCAACTTGCAACCTAGCAGAAACAGTACATAACAAGTGGCTACAACAATCAGGGAACAAAATGACATACTTGTACGAGGCAACCGTGAATGACATGATCCGCGCATTCATGCAGATCGCAAATTATCGTTCTTGGCTTAAAGGGGGTTCTTCAGGGAAAAGGCCATATCAAACATCATTGAAGCTCAAAGCTGCAACACACACTGGTGATCCCAAGCTTCTTGCAGAGGCGATGAGGTCATACCCTGGGGCAGAGGATCTTAATACAAGGAATTGTGCACTTGAGGGCTCTGAGTTGTTTGGATCAACCAAGAGAAAACTAGACTTACCACCTGGATCTGAGTATGATTCTCATCGTCCCGACAAAGTGAACTACTCCATCCCTCACCCTAATACAAGGTCAACGAGGGCACGCATAGATGAATCCTTCAAGCGTGATGAGAATATGGTGTCTCACACCACTAATGTGTTGGAGTTAGAGTGTCCTGAATCCCAATGGTATATTTCACGATTGCCTTATCCGTCCAAAAAAGAGTGTCAGGCATTGTAGGCCGATACTGGACATCCATGTAGGGCTAAAGTTGGGAAAAATACACATGGCACACCTGCGCCAACGTACACAGGCATGAAAAAAAAATACCGTTCCAACAACCATGTTCCAACAAATTTTTGGTTTTGTGCAAATGACATTAATCGATGTATGAAGGGGAGCAAGAAGAAATGGGTGTTTGATTGGCCAAATCTCCCTAAGGTGTGGCCAGTGAAGGTTGGTACAAACCTTACACGGGAGGAGGTGTTTGCATTGGAAGATGTTGGGTTTCAACTGCAACAGAAAGAGGCACTGTCACCACGTCGTCAATTGAGAACAATGACAAACCTCCCCATCCCTCGTTCACATTTTTGTGTTCCTCCAAACCCAAATGCGCATCCAAACACACGGTTTTCTAAGGCAGTTCGACGGAACATGGCAGCACCATTATTAGAGTACAGGAATAAATGGGAGAGCACATTACACATGGATGGGTATTATGTGGTTGGTGTGACTCCCATTCCATACCCTGGATACGGATGCATCATAACCATAGTTTCCAAAGAAGAGAAGACATACCTTGTCTTCATTGCAGATATTCCACAATGCACTTGCCCGAACTTTGCGAAAATGTTGTCTTTGGCAGTTGGAAAAAGGGGTCAGTGGGTTTCATGCAAGCACTTGTATTACGTGTTCAGGTATTTGTGCAAGGTTGACTACGCCACTGACAAGTTCATTCATGCACCGACATTCAGCTACAATGAGGTGATGTGACTTCTTGAGCTCGCGGGTGTTGCAGAAGAGGCATAGTGGCATAGGGGTGAAGGGCATGGACGCAATTATTCATCATTTTTACATATATAGAAATAGTTGTGTATATCCATATGAAATTTATGTAGTACAAACTGATGGTACAACTAAATAGTTGTTTGTCACAATAAAGTGCTCGACATTTCAATGCCGTACTTGACATGTCAATAAAATGCCTATCACCGTGGATCAACAAACTTCCTGAAATCCATGGTAATAGGGCCGAGTTCAATACATTTTTTTTCCCACAATTTTGTTTTCATAATATATAATCCAACTATATTGGAATGTTTTCTTTTAAAATCCTATTATTGGTCATTTTTTTGTTGACTGCTCACATGTTACCGCTCACTGCGCACTGCTCACCGCTCAACGCTCACATGCTAGCTTCCCTCGGTTTTGTAATGTCTTTAACTTTCCAAGTAAACTTTATGTCTCATTGATGGCTTCACTTCGAAAATGTAATCTCTCGGGGGGGGGGGGGGGTAGTCATTGGTTGGAGTAGCAATATACGTGCGAACAAATGATAGGGTATTTAAAAAACATGGGGGCAAAAAATTATAATTGGACTTAAGAGTAATATAGGGTATCAAAAATGGCACTGGACATCTTTAAAGTACTATAGGGTATGGAATAATAGGTAATTTGGAATTATAAGTAATGCAAACCATTTTTATATTAACCCAAAGTAGAAATTTACATAATGATAGCATGTGAAAAAAAAAATTGAAAGTAATACCCCCCTATATAATAGTGGTTGTTCGCATCTATATCCTTAACTTTTTAACACAGTGCCCCCCCCCCCCCGAGTGTAATCTCAATAAATAGCTTATTACTCAACGGAAGTGAACACATATATTGGATTCTGGACCTTGAATATGAAGTGCACTTAATATGGGTTACATGAACAAGTGGTCTTCAAGAATGCAAGGGCAATTATATTTTTTGAAGTCGGGTAGAGTGGACAACAATTTCGGTCGGGATATGAAAATTTTGGATTTGTTTTGTGAGGGTTGCCTGGAGGTGCCGGATCACGGGCCTCAGCCCCTATCCACTTCCTTTTTGAAAATTCGTAGGGGAGGTATATTGCTAAATTTCATATTAAGAAATCCATTTCATTGAATGATTGTTGACTCCGACATTGTGCATTTATCATTGTGTTGTTTTGGGTTCAGGGTTGATAATGTATACAAATAGTTGCGGATGCGTCTTCTACACCACACCTTGTTTATGATAAACTCTTTGTTTATGGTGACAACTACCTAAAGGTTATAAGATATCTCTCCCAAGTTTGAACAAGGGAGATGAGAATTGCGTGTGCCAAAAGACTATTATCTAAGGGTCCTAAAGAACCCCCCTTAGGATTTTCCGATCACGGGGATTTCAATTCCAAATGTTTTGAGGTATTGGTTTCGGTCCCATTATCCCACTACATAATATTGTTTTTCTTTTCCAAATGCCAATGCAATAATACAAATTCGTTATAACAAGATTTTTCATTATAATATATATATATATATATGTATAATATATCAATGTATTGAATTAAAGAACAAATATCAAGCTTACTTCATTATTATATTAAGTTAGTTCATGATAACAAGTTAAGTTGATTTTGGATTTATGCCAATAGACATTTTGTCGCACACCTCTCCAAACACTATATTCGGTATTTGGAGACTTTTTGTTGATTATGAGACTATATAAGGATGCACATTTCAAAATTGGACCAGTAATGACGACTAAAAATCCCATATGTATAATGGTATGCTACTATTATTATACATAAAGGCATGGAAGTGAACAAAAATGTGAGGCATACATGAGAATAGTTGCGTATGAAATGACAACTCGTTATGAATGGAAGGGAAGATGCGAAGAATGAATGGAAGTTGAATGAATTAATTGGGATTGAAATACAATTATAATGGAAATACCATCAATGTCTTGAGTAACTTGGAATAGCATAGAAAGTAAGCACTTAAATATGTTCTACACCTAAGCCCATTTAGGGAGTCCGTCCCACTAGTACGCTTCTAGACATCACACTAGTCCGACCCACTATTTTTTTTTGCGGCTAAGTCCTTTTTTTTGGCGGCTTCCATGGCTCTAAAAATCTCAGGCCCACGACTGTATCCTTGTGTGTTGCCTGGACAGGAATATGTGTCGTTCTTGCATGTTTCAGGACGCGCTCCCGAATTGTAAGAGGTGGTATTATAAGTAGAATGCGAGGGCGTTTGCGAAAGGGAACGTCTTGCGCTTCTCCGGAGGGCCAGACAATGATCGGACTCGGAAGATGCGGCCTTGAGGGCGTGCCTATCCAAGGAGGACGTGGAGGAGGGCCGGGCACCAAGCGAGCGGGTAGCCACCTGCGAAACAACGTCATAGGAAGATAAGAATAGGAATGGAGTGGGGAAAATAATGAGGGCGGTTTGGGATGGGCGCTCGTAAAGAGAACGGCACGCAAACGGAAGACAAGGGAAGCAAAAGCGGGAAAGGGGTTTAGGGTTGAGGAAGGCACCTTGGCTTTGGGGACGTCCATGCGGGGAACGGTGGGAACGAGGGGGGCGTCGACGGGAGCATCCGGAGCCGATGGAACTATTGTATTGGTGAGTGGCGGGGGGGAGTCGAGGCGTGGAGGGCCCATGATCGCGGAGGACGTTGCGGGGGGAGGAACGGAGTCGGCGGGGGAGGTGTGGCAACGGGGGCCTTCCATGCGGAGACGCCGGCTCGGCCCGCGACGAGCGACGCCGTCGTCCTTAGAGGGCGAGAGGTGCCCCAAACGAACGAGCGTCCGTTTCTCCTTGGAGAGGGGGGAGGGCGACGGGGCGTAGGCGCGGGCGACAAGTGCGGGGGGCGGGCTGTTGACGACGCCGTCGTCGATGCCGATGTCGCGGGAGTAATCCACGGCCGAGGCCGCGTCCACTGCCGAGAACTGGTAGAGGGATGGCATTTGGAAGTCCGTGACGTCGCGGGAAGGGGAGGCAGGGGGCGAGAGGGGACGGGCCGGAAGGGCCGTCGACCACAGGGGCGTCGCATATGGGGGCAAACTATGGGCAAGAACAAGAACAACAACAATCACAACAACAAAAGACATCCAAAAACGAAGCAAGCATTAGTAAATGTGAACCACATGATACAAGCAAAGACATGGAGGCATTTCAAATCAATTTATTGAGTTTGGCGAGCCTCATGATGCTCTTGAATACATTATCGCGGGGGCTTAGCGCCGCATTGCCGAAGGGGTTGGACCTAACAAAAAATGGGATGCTACCGGCGTGGAGCACGAGCCTTCTAAGGTAGGGGGCTAGCCTATCGACCAAAAATGTGTCTTGCCTATCGCCGGTCCAAGTGTCCGGGAAGATGACGTTTCCCGGGGGGTTCAAGACGCTCTTGGTGGGGCTATCGTCGATGAGGACGGTGTTCTCTGGAGTCGGCCACCACCTGTGCGGCGTCCCTTGCAGACGGGGGACGCCTCGCCAGAGTCTCGAGCGGAGGACCTTGAGGAACTGCTATCCTCCGCCCCGACCGCCAAACTTGGGCACCGGTTGACCTTTCTCGTCGAGCAGCTCGTCGCAGTCCTCTTGGCCGAGGACGAGGCACGGGCTCGGGAGATCGCGGAACAAAAAGTGGACGATGGGCTCCGTGTTCTCCATGACCATGGAGCTCCACACAATGACGTGAGCGAACTCGACCACCTCGCGAAGGAAGTCACGCAAGCCGGGACGGGCGCGGACAGCCTTGCGGTTAATGAGGGTGTCGAGCTTGCCGTCGTAGTCCCTTTCGTCGGGGTGACGAAAGGGACGCGTGGGGATCCTTGGGATGTGTTGGGTGTGACACAACACCCCGTTGAGGTCAAAAACGATGAAAGGTTTGTGCCGGGTGGGAGGTCTACTGGTCGAGGGGTTGCGACCTATCTCCGGGGGGTCCTGTGATGAACAACTCGACTAGTTTAATTCTATGATCCAATAATGAAATTTTGCGTAGAAAATGAAGATGGTGCATTATGGGGAAAGACGAGGAAGTGAGGAGAGTGCAAGGAAAATGTGCTCAAGGGCACACTTGCGAACGAGCGTTCGTGAATGAAGGCTGCGGGGGCGGTGCGCATCATTTACGAGCGCTCGTTCGTGAGCGCGGCTACACGTACATTTACGAGCGGTCGTTTGCGAATGAGGTGGACAGTGGGTCGCACCCTTTCACGAACGAGCGTTCATGAATGAGGTGGGTATGCAAGAATGAACATAATCTCATCAACATATACAATATACGAGAAGGGGTCGAGGGCAGAGAATTTGAAGCAACGCGATGCAGATAACATAGGCTCATATATTAATCCGTTGAATATTTACATTTCTCACGTGATAGTCTATCACATTTTCCTAAGGCAAAATGATGCCGTGTCCTACAAAACTGTTTGGCCCTAAGGGGAACCGCTGAAGAGGGCTCTCGCAAGGCCACTGGACGTCGATGAAGAGAAAAACATCGCGATGTTAGAGAGGTTACGAACGCGCGTTCGTAAAAAAATGGTATTCTCAGAGGAGAGTTACCTCGTCATCGGGGGGAGGGGCAGCGGCGCTGGACCGAGCAGCAGGTCCCTCCTCAACGATTAACGAACGCGCGTTCGTAACCTCCACAGCTGCAGCCGCCTCTGTCTCCATGGCCTCTGCCTCACGCTCCGGTTGAGATGCCTGTGTCGCCTGGATGCGCAACGCGTCTTCTTCCTCGGCGCCCAGGTCGAGCGCGTCCATCCTGACATCCTCCATCCACGCCGCATGGGTTTCTTCCACGTCCATCCCATGCACCCCTGGTGCGTCATTGGGGCTCCCCTGCGTGTCCTCCACAATGACCATGTCAGTGTGTCGCGTAGAGTCATCGCCATGTCTGTCTACTACCCTGGGGACGACGGTGAAAGACGACGCATCGGTGTATGATGGCAGTCCTACCCTTGAAGGGGGAGGGGTGAGGACTGGAGGACCTGAAGATTCACGAACGTGCGTTCGTAAATCCTCGTCCTCCTGGATGGCCGCTGCCACAGCATCGTGGGAGGTGGTCGAGGGAACCTCTGGGGGCGGAGGCGTGCCAACAGGCGTAGGGTGGGGCGCCTGCTGGCGGGAAGGCCCTCCGGTGAACATGCCTGGTGGAGGGGATTGGGAGGGGTATCCTCCAGGGAAGGGGTAGGCCGGCTGGGGGGGCGCCGCGAAGCTCTGCATACGCTGGAGCATGGCGAGGATGGCGTCCGTCTTCTCGTTGGACTGCCTCAGCTCCTCCTGAATTGCGAACATTTTCTTGGCATTCTCCTCTGCCGCCTTCGCCATGTCCTCCTTCATCTTCTGCTCGAGCTTGGCGTTAAGCTCGGCGATGGAGAGGGCCTCCTCCTTGACCCGCTTGTTCTTGTCGAAGTCGACCCCCAGCTCGACCATTATCTCCATATCTCCCTCGTCCTCGTCGGAGACCTCGATGATTGCCCCCGGAGGCAGCTCCACGTAGGGGGTCTTCTTCATCTTCCGCCTAGTGTTGCGGAAGTGGTCCAACGACGGGCGGGAGCGTTGGTCCAGAAGGTCGAGGTTCTCCATCTTGGGAACCACGACTGGCCTGGGCGACACCGATGTCGAGCATCCCCCGAGAGTGCCGAATGCCTCCGCCCCAGACGTTCGCGCGGGGAGGACATCTTGGGTTGTCCCCGCGGACGACCCCGTGTATCCACCCGGAGTCCCCTGCACGTCGGATGGGTTTCCCGACGGCCCCAAAATTTGCAGAGGCGTGACGTCCAAGGATCGGAGGATCGCCTCGACGGTGTAGGAGGGCGCGGACTCGTCGTCGTCCATCTCCATGGTGGGCATGCCCTCGTCGACGGGCATGTTGATGTCCGTCCTCGGGAGGGACATGTCCTCCAGGTCCATCGTGGAGGCCTTCGCCCTGTGCACGTGGAAGTCCTCCTCGTCGATGGCTTCAATGAAGCTATTGACGACCAGCCCCAGCATCTCAGATCCAAGTAAATATGTTAGAATATACAAACGTGCGTTCGTAAACATCAACGACGAGAAACAATGTCATCAAAACCCAAGACAAGTTGAGGTGAACTTTACGAACGAGCGTTCGTAAATATTAGTTGGAGAGCTTACCATCGCAGCGTACATGAACTTGCTGCCTCCACAAACGTTGTACACGGTCTCTCCGCTTATTGCCACGCTCTGCAAAACGGAGACGTAGAACTCCAACCTGAGTTCCATCGCCGGGAAGACAGTGTACAAGGTTTCCTGCAGCAGATCCTTGGGAGGGGGATGGGGGATGCTGTAGATCTTCTTGAACGTAGTATTCGCCCTGACAGGGGCTCGCCCATTCCGAAGCGTGTTGTACGTCAAGAAGACGAGGCTGACCGCCCCCACCTGTTTGATTCCCCTGGCCTCGTTGATGGCCACGATCCCTTCCGTCTTGGCGGGCACGTAAGTGCTGTGGAAGATGCTGTACTCGAATTTGATCGTCTTCTCGTACAGGTCGGTGACGACAAACAGCTTCGCCTGCTCGACTATCCACAGCCAAACGTGAGGCTCCTTCATGTCCGGCGACTTATGCTCCTTGAACTTGGCCATGAAGGGGTCGTAGAAAGGCATGTCCTTCCCCCCCTGCCTCGACGCACCGGGGATCCCCCTGAAATCGATCAGGGCAAATGGGCACCCCCGTTGATCCTCCCTCACCTCGGCCCTGCTCATGGTCTGGTCCCACTTGGAAAATGTGACCCTCTCCACTCCGGTTGTCACCAAACAAAATCTGGCCACTCCTTCGAATGTGGCCAACCTCTTCCGCGCCAAAAAGCTTTTGTATTGCTCCACCTCCTGGGGATCCGTCTCGGTTTTCTTTGTCCTCTTATTCCCCTTCTGCTTCAAAATGGAGGCGTGCTCCTTGACAAGACAACGCATTGAGGCTCCGGAGATGTTGTAGTCGACCTTGAACATCTTCCAGCTGGCCCAATTAATGTCCCCGTCGGCTAGGATGAGTGCGTACTTTGGTATTAGGGCGCTCAACTCCCTCATTGCAGCAGTCTTCAGCTTGCGGTGTTCGCACCATTCCTTGATGGAATACGTGCCAAGCTTGTGTCTTGGCCTCTTCAAAAATATCTTCGGGTATGGGATGGTTCTTCCCACTGTGTTCCCAAGAAGATGCACCGCGCACCTCTGCAACTCGGACTCTGTTAACCCTTGAAGGGACCTGAAGAACTCCCTCAGTAGTGGAGCGGCCTAGCTCCCCGGTCTTCTCAGCGCTGTATTTCTCCTCGGTGTCGGGGTTGACCAGATCGCCCGAGCTGTGCGCATCAAAAAATTGTGTCCACAACTCCCAAGTGTCCCTGTTGCAACAGATGAGGCGGAGCTCACCCTTGAGCTCCAAGACAGACTTGGTTGTTGTAGACTTCATGTCGATGGAGGAGAACTTGTCCACCATCGCGTCGCAGAATGCCTGCAGCAAGAAATGCATCAGTAACGCACAAAATACGAACGCACGTTCGTAAGTTTGAATGTCAAAGAACTTGAAATTTTGAATGTCAAAGATATTTATGAACGTTCGTTCGTAAATTCACCTTCCATTGTGGAGACGGCGTCTTCGCGTTCTCCCTTTCTTTAGGGGGGCACCCGTGGGCGACCCAGACGTCCCTTGCAGCCACTATGTTGGCTGCCCACGACGCCTCGAAGGCCTTGATTTTGTTGCCGGAGTTGAGGAAGGTGGATATCTTCCGCAGCTTGTCCCAATCGTCCGACCACACCAAGAATGCCTTCCAGTAGCGCAAGTCCTCCTTCAGCTCATGCTGGAAGTTGTCGTCCTTGAGGATTATCTAGGACGCCTCCAAGCTGTGTTGTCCGTCTATGATCCAGAACACTCCATTCTGGATCCGTGGCCAGTCCTTCTCCGTCGGACGGGATGTCAGCCCCTTCGGCATGACGCAGACGGTCTGCCTGTCCCACTTGACGTTGTTCATTAGATTATTGATCTGCCACTTCACACCACCGCTCTCGCGAGAGCGAACCACCCATTTGTTGGGGGACATCTCGCACTTGAAGCAGTCCACGTTGAATGTGAAGTGGCGTCCCATGGGCCAGCAATCCTTCGAGTAGTTGTTGAAGTCTCGAAGGATCCTCGTGGCCTTCACAGCGTCAGGGTTCTCGCCCTTTTTCAAGGGGGTGGGCATTACGACAGGCGAGGTCACCTCCGCGGTCTCTATTACTCCCGATTTCTCCATCTCGTCCCTTGTCCTCTTCGATGGCGTGGAGTGTCTACTGGGGCCCTCCGTCGCCCTGCTCGCGGAAGGCACATGCCTGGGTGCACTTCTAGATCCTCCTGCCCCTGATGTGGATGGTTTCCTGGGGCTCTTCTTGTTTGCCTCAGTGACCACACTGTTGTATTTGGAGATGTTCAATGCAAGGGCGGTCAATTTCCTTGCCGTCCAGTATGGGTTCAACGCATATTTGGAGAAGAGGCCGTCCAAGTCGAAGTGCTTGGCATCTTCCGCTACGTTATTGGTGGCGTATTGGTAGGAGAAGGTATTTTTCTAGAAATGCAACAAGAGGTTGATATGATCCTTCTTGTTCTTCATGTCCAGAATTACATACTCCCCCTGGGCCTCTATGGACTCTATCTCCCACGTCTTCATTTGAACCCACTGTTCGGGCTGGTCCGGTCTTGTCTCCAGCTCGTAGGTGAAGCGCATGCAGAAGAGGCCGTCCCCGATCTTCTCTGGCAGTGCCGTCCACTCCCCCATGAAGTCTTCCTTGGGGACATAGTTGTCGTTGCCGTTATCGTCTAACACCGACTCTGGGAGGCCATCGACCTTCACCACGAACATCTCAATGGCGCTTCTGCTTGATCTTGCCATCTGCAACAGAATATAAACAATTAGTGACTTTACGAACGAACGTTCGTAAATGACATGCATATCCCACATACTACGCAGTGTTAATGCGTCTTTGCAATTGATGTAATTATATTTACGAACGTTCGTTCGTAAATGAGGGGTTGCAAGATCATATAAATTTTTAGTATTGAGTTTACGAACGAGCGTTCGTAAAAGATATGAAGATCAAAGAGACTACTCGTCATGAATGTATTTGTAATATATTTGGTTATTTTTACGAACGATCATTCGTAAAAGATATAGGTTTTATAGATTTGGTTTTATTTACGATTTACGAACGTGCGTTCGTAAGTATGTCCACTTGGTCTATCTTTTCGGACATTTGGTTGATTTATCTTTCGTAAGTACATGTGATTTGTTTTATTGGTGTTCGCAAATTTATATTTGTTCTTTAGATATTCGTAGAGGTTCATATTAAATTTAAGGTTCCATCTGAGTGATATTTTGAGTATATTTACGAATGTGCGTTCGTAAATATAGATCATTTCAATGAACGTGGAGTGCGTATTTACGAACGCACGTTCGTAAATGGAGGTTCGGTATGTAGTGTATGTCCATTTACGAACGAGCGTTCGTAAATGGAGGTGGGTATGCAGTGTATATCCATTTACGAACGAGCGTTCGTAAATGTGATGGTTTTGGGATCCCCTGTCCGTACATATATGTATACATATATATACGAATACATATATGTATACATATATATACGAATACATATATGTACACATATATATACGAATACCTATATATACGTATATATATATAAATCACTTATTAGCTACTCTGCTTGCAGCCGTGCCTGCAAATTTTTGGTCAGAATGATGCAAATCTTGAATCATAAAGCAATTGAGATGCAGAATGAGATTGAGAATGAAACATGAAGAAGAAAGTCATAATTCACATTGCATGTAACAAAACAAATTGAATTCAAGAAGCAACATTTTCAGAATGTGAGAGGAGTTGGAAAGGATAACAAATTACATTGAAATGCTGCACACTTCAAACCCTGCTTCTTCTCTTTCTGAAAATCCCAGAAATCCTCACAACTGCACACTCAATTGCCTTTCAAATGCACACTCAGATAACTCTCTAATGCAGACCTCAAGCCTTCACAGCTTATATACAAACCCTAGTATACTCCCATGTACACAAAACTCACAAGCTTGTAGCTCTCAAGCTTGTAGCTCTCAAGCTTGTAGCTCTCAAGCTTCTGAACTCTTAAGCAAACCCTTAACTCTCAAGCTTCCCTAAACTCTCAAGCTTCACTTCTAAAGCTTCCCTAAACTCTCAAGCTTCAACTCTCAAGCTTCCTTAAACTCTCAAGCTTCTAAAGATCACCCTCAAGCTCTCAATCCGAAACTCTGAAGCTTTCCTACTCAAGCTCTCAAGCTTTTGAAACTCACAAACTCTCACACTGAAAGCTTTCACAAACTCACAAGCTTTCACAATGAAAGCTTTCACAAACTCAAAAGCTTTCACACAAGCTCTCAATCTGAAATCTCTCAAAACTTCCCACAAAACTAATTTAAAACTAAAAAACTAAAAAAAGCAAGAGCTTCGCTCTCTAAGCGCTCCGCTCCTCCTCTCCTCGAAATGACAAATGAGGAGAAGAGGAAGGGGCGCAGGGAGGTAGGTGCGCCGCTAGGGTTTCCCATCACCTGCCACGTGGCACAACTCCACTGGCTAGGGCTGGGAGGGAGATGGGATGGGATGGTATGGGAGGTGATGGGAAGGGATGGGATGGGATGGGATGCGATGGGAGATAGGAGATGGTTGTATATTGGAATCCTTCATGTTATTCTCATGCTTTGACATATTTATATGTAATGGACGCGTTTAGGGCATTAACTTGAAAAGCTTAGTTAAAATACATGAATTTTACTCATTTTATTTCCTTAGTACCTCTACATTTGGATTCCTTGTAAACATATTTTAGAAAAATATGCTCAGTTAATTCGTAATAAACAATGCATGTCATTTCCTAGGTTGTCAATGTAGAATCCACCCCCAAAGATATGTATATGGTGTTTTAAAATATAGTTTATGTAAGAGCTAGATATCTTTCAATTAATTCGATGGTTCCTCAAATAAATATTACATGCAAAACGGAATTCATAATAATATGAGATTGCGGAGAGTTGCTATACGATAGGATGTCAATTCAAGTTCCAATATTAGGTGTTAGCTTGAACTAATGCATTTATGGAGTGGTCAACTATTTTGCTAGCATCAACTACGAGCTTGCGATGAATGAAGTTAGTGCAATTACAAGGGTTTTTGAGGAGTCAATATTGTTTGTGTGTGTAATGTATCCTAATAACAATCTAAAACCTAAACCCAAATACCACATACACAACTTTCACAAACCCTACCCCCAAACCCTAACCCTAAACCCTAACCGCAAACCCTAAACCCTACATCCCTGCATCTTTTTATCTTACCAACCTTTCTTATATGTGGCCATGTTGTTTTCTGAGGGCAGGTCAAATTGGTCTACCAATGTTGGTTGGATGGAGAATGCTTAATTCCGTTCATAACAACTATAATAATTGATAATGATGCCAATTGTCATTTTCACATTCCAAATTAATAGATTTGAGATAAAACTTTGGTTTAGGTGATAAGTGAAATTTCAAATATTCCCTCTTTCACCTTAATAGTTCTGAGTGAAATTTCATCACACAATCCACGATCTTATTATAATAACATGCATGTCTTAAGACTTCAATTTATATCAACACTTTAAGCTATGATGATGCACATCCTTCTCATAGGATGCAAAACATATATTAATTGTAAGTACATACTATTGTATGCACCATTCCAAATTAATAGTGCATTTCCCCAAACCCTAAAAGTCTATTTCCAATAGGACCTCAACTCATTTAATCATGTGTCAACTTAAACTAACAATCGAACAATGCATTCAACTATAAATATCACTAATGATCTAATAAACATTTAACCAATGTGCATCCGTACCCTTACAACAAGTGGACGAAAATTCGATTTCCAATAGGACGTCAAACACATAATAATTGTAACTATGATTCAACGTTACGGTAGCTAGTATGGTTTCAAGTCTCAGTGATCATTACGCTATCATACTATGCAGCATTACAAATTGATTAATCCTTCCAACTCATGCCATTTTAATTCCTTATTTTCACACCTAGATACCATTTGAAAGAAGACCTAACTTACATATATTATTAGGTATAATTAGTTCATAATGTCCTCAATCTACCCTAGTGCAAGCCATTATGGATTAACCCGATTTTTAAGTTGTATTCATGCACTTGGTGACCATATTACGGTCATTTTTTGATGTGAAACATATGATACCTATAATTTTAGGGGCGTCCGCAACATGTTTTTTAGCCACTCTGACCTCATTGTGTGTGTGTGTGTATATGTGTGTATATATATATATATATATATATATATATATATATCTATGACTTCGACATTCATAACTTTATTAGGCATCAATTGTCAATTAACTTGGACTTCATACCTTAGTCGCAAATCATTAAATATTCAATGTTAACCATCTCCATATTTAGACATTATGTGTATATATATATATATACATATATGTATATACATATATTTCGATGAGACCTTGGTCACAACTAAGGTGTACAACCGATTTATATATTTTCAATATGTTGGCGTGCATGCAAGGCATGTTCCATACATGACAGTGCTATTTATATAATTCCGTATGGATGGAATGGGAGATTGTTAGGTCAAAGAAGGCGGCGGGAATCCGCTTTTTAAAGAGCATCCAAGGGATTTTGAACCAGCGGGGTGAAGTACTTAAAGCTCTTCCCCCCACAACAAAGCTCTTTTCAGCGGCGCATGCAAGTGTGCGCTCTACAGACCTCACCGAACGTGCTCAAGCCATTTCGTGTGCGCCAACCCTACACCACCCAGGTACAGTACAGGCTGTACCTACCGCATATACCGCCGTAAATACCGGAACTTTACGAACGCACGTTCGTAAAGATGAGGAGCTTCAGGTTTAGACAAACGATTCGGACTTGTACATGGCAAGGATTTACGAACGTGCGTTCGTAAATTCCACATGAGAGCATGTTCTGGATTGAGCTACTCATATGGATAGTCACATGCACGTAATCCATGTCAGTTATTTACGAACGTGCGTTCATGAATATGCCTTCGAGGACCATGCAGACATATTTGACCCTTATCTATTGGTACCTGATGGTCGGTAATTTACGAACGTACGTTCGTAAATCCCACCTGAGAGCATGTTTTGGATTGAACTACTCATGGATAGTCACATGCACATAATCCATGGCAATTATTTAGGAACGTGCGTTCGTAAATATGCCTTCGAGGATCATACATACATATTTGACCCGTATCTATTGGTACATGATGGTCGGTAATTTACGAACGTGCGTTCGTAAATCCCACAGGAGAGCATGTTTTGGATTGAGCTACTCATGGATAGTCACATGCACATCATCTATGGCATTTATTTACGAACGTGCATTCGTAAATATGCCTTCGAGGTTCATACATACATATTTGACCCGTGTCTATTGGTACCTGATGGTCGGTAATTTACGAACGTGCGTTCGTAAATCCCACATGAGAGCATGTTCTGGATTGAGCTATTCATATGGTTAGTCACATGCACTTAATCCATGACAGTCATTTACGAACGTGCGTTCGTAAATATGCCTTCGAGGATCATACATACTTATTTGACCCGTATCTATTGGTACCTGATGGTCGGGAATTTACGAACGTGCGTTCGTAAATACATGTCATTATTGTCTACGCATCCAGCAACACATCTTCATTCATGCACATCAGTATGGCAGTAATATACGAACATAGAATAGCAAGAAAAATATGCTCATCGCTCGTCCGTGAAGGATGTGAACACGGGGTCGCACCCATTTACGAACGTCCGTTCATGAATGGGTAGGTACGCAAAAGTCAACATAATCAAATTCACAATATGAAGGTGCTCAGTGTTCAAAATATTGTTGGAGTTGATTCATGCATCATCTGCAGATTTACTACTTTTGTGCGTATGGACAAGTGTTTTCTTGTGATAGTATATCGCACAGGTTTCTAAGTCAATATGATACTTTGACCTACAAAACCGATATTCTTGAGGGTGCTCTCAGATGAGGGATCTCGAAGGCCGCCGGATGCACATGGAGAAGTTACTGAGGTCACGAACGCGCGTTCGTAAATGCATGTGGCGTTCTCGGATTTGTGATTTCGTCGTCGGTTGTATGGGGACAGGCGCTGGTCCGAACAGCAGGGCCCTCCTGGACGACTAACGATTGTTCTCCTCTTTGTCCATGTATTGTTTACATTAGTGAGGCTCCTAGACGTATGCTTAAAACGTTTTTTTGGGACGCGCGTTCGTCTTTATGCGTGAGGTTCTCCAATGGTGCACCAAAATTTGTTTGTCAATTTTGGGCCATTTATCTCCACATATATTCTATCCTCTCTTGTATGCATTGCGGTGGTGGTTGGGTTGATCATTTCCTGGTGGTTGGTCTAGGCGGTATGGCGTTGCATGTGGGTGATAGTTCATTGGAGTTGTCGACGTATGCATCGTCATCCGATGCTGAATGTGAACTGTCTTCCCCATCGGTAGATAGTAATGGTGTGCCAAACGTGAGGGGGGTGTTTGTGGATACATCCTCCCATGAATCTTTGGAAGTCCACGAACAATCTCTACATTCCGGAGATGACCACGATGACATTCCGTTGTGTGCCGGTTTCAGGAGGGAGCAATGGGTTGGCCTTGATGTCGTTCTACTCAACGAGGTTGGTGTCCCGGTGGCAGATGGCATATGTAGAAACTCCAATCCCCGTGATTGTGTCGATGCCAACGCCCTAGGTCTCGATGATGTTGGCGTGTGCATCTTGAACTTTTTGCTTCCGGTAGAGGTCCCAGTGACATGGAGATTTTCCTTGCGTCGATGGCCGCTTCGTCAAGTTCTACATGAGGAAGTGAGTTTGTGGGATCATGAGCGGCGGCATAAGCAAACACAATTAGCTTTGTTGGCCAAAACACGTACTCGCAAAGGCCTCCGTAGATATGATTCAAACCGTGTGCCTCGCGGAGATAAGGAGCGTCGACGGGATCGGCTTTTGGGGGACGAATCTATCCGTCTAGTGTCCGGCAATGATTGTTGCGCGAGGAAATGTTGCCAATTTTTCCCGCGGGAGAAAATTAGGTCTCTGCATCAAGAGATGTGGCTTGCGGATTTTCGTATGAGGTCGGCTAAGAAACTCGAGGTCCACAGAAATTTGCACCTTGATACACATGGGCATAAGGTGGTGACAGTTGAGAATGTTGATGTGTGTTGTACAGCGTGGTATACCATCCACGCCGTCTCCAAGGCTGACTTTTATAGGTTTCGAAAGTATTCATCGTTGGGTCGCCGCTCTCGATTTCATGGCAACTCGGGCACAAAGAAACCTAGGGAGGCTACACTGCAAGCGTCCGCGACACTATCCACCATCATAGTGCCATTGGCCGATGCAATGCCCCACAAGACGAGGACATTGTCGTCAGGGGAGAAGGTTGTTCAAATGGTGTTGCCCACGGGCACAAAATGGAAGAACATCTTAACGGACATCAATGAAGTGGGTCGCATAGCGGGATGTGGGCCCATTTCTTTGTCCAAGTTGAGTGTGATTAAAAACCAGCAGTTTACGGAATACATTCTGAAAAGACCCGGGGACAAGTTCGCTAGATGTACGACGTGTGAAAAATACAAAGGTCTTCGAGACGCCCACCCCATATGCACTGAATCTCATTCCAGACACCAGAAAAAATATATTGAGCATGTCAACAATCAAGAGGCACACCGTCAAGATTACTATAAGAATCGTGCTCTATCCATAATGAGGCCCATAGAGGTTCTAACAGTCATCCATGATAAAATGGACCACGCCAAAACCGCATGCCCTTGTTATGCACGCAAAATAAAGGCCACGGATGGTCTCTTCAAGTTGCCCGTAGCTGTCACAGGTTTGTATGAAATCACAACTACGTGTTTAAAATATATCCAATTTTCTTGGGTGTGTTTGGCAAAAGTCCAACTCCATACATCCGTTTAGTGGTTATTTGATTATTTTGGTCACGCATCGTTTGTTTTTTCCAGGTATGATTGCCCACAGCCATGGGGACGTAAAGTATGCCCATTATGGTTTGGATTTTTACCCTGGGGATGCTAACCACACGGTGGGTTCATTTGTAAAACTCTTGCGCGATCTTGAGAAGCCACCGGTACATTCTTCCCGTGCACTTTTTGATGGTTGTGGAACCACATCCCTTTATGAGGCAGTGCTTGCGGGGAAGGAAGTTTGTATGTCGTCATTGCCAAAACCACCCGGATAACCCATTTGTGCAAAACCATTGCCTCCAACTCTCCACGTTCAACTTGATAATTGTGCGAAGGACAACAAATGTCGATACGTATTTTGTTTTTGGTCATTGCTCGTGGCGAAAGGAATCTTCAAGGAGGTGTTTGTGTCTTTCTTGATGGTGGGACATACACACGACGACATTGATGCATCATTCGGACGGTGGAGCATGAAGTTGCATGAAGAAGATTTTCCAACCATACCTCTTCTTATGAAATCGTATATGGATTTGGACCATATGCCAGTAATTCCGCACTTGATTGAGGAAGTACCAGATTTCAAGGCCTTCATCAAGCCATACATGTTGAAGGGAGGGGACCGTTTGGTGGGGCATACCAAAGCACAACAATTCCGATTTTATATGAGGGACGATGGTCTCCCGGCCATGCAATTCAAGCTTTTGTGCACGTCTCCTAATTGGGGCCCGGATGATGGTATACTCGTATGGCGTCAAGACAATGATGGGAAATGTTTGGTCCCGGATGGGGAACCAAAGCCTTGCAAACCCGAACCCATGAGGAATGGGCCGGAAATCATCAAAGGCATATCCGGATTCATTGAATATTGGAAAGAGTTGTGCGAGGAGGACATCACAAGACGTGTTAGAGATACCCATGAACCGTTGATCGCGTATTGGGATCGCATTCGCTCAGCCTTGATGATACTTGGTGGCGACACCCGTACGACTTTGACACAAGGATTTTGGCCACAAAGTCGTTTGACGGTTGTCGAGTCCGATACTATGTTTTTCAGCAATGGAGACGTTCGTGAAGAGTTCGCAATGGACGAGCATTACGTTGGCCCTGCCCGCAATCGACCGGCACCGTCGTTTCGTGTAGGTGTTGATTGTCATGAAGGGTATTTGGTCCTCGTACGAGCAGGGGATGAGGAGCATCCCAAGCCAATTTGGTTGGTAAAAGCATTGTCTTCACCCAATTTTGTTCGAACTAGCCCCAACTTTCGTCAAATTGAGGTGGAATATTGTCGTCCAAGCACTAAAGACCAGAACGTGCTCCGCACTTATTTAGGTTTGGACACCAAAAAGAATTTTAAGTGGACAGTGGACTCAGCGTACACACCGGTTTGGATAAACACGGATACTATACTTTGTGCTTGGAAGCCGCGCAAAGGTTCCAACACAGAAGCAATGACCATCCCCCCAAAACATATAGATTTTGCCAAAGACAACTTGGCACGTATTGCAGCTGCGGAAAATGACGCCGAGAATGGATATGAAGCGGAAGATGGAGATGGGTAAACATAACATAGGTGAAAGTTAACGGCGGGAAAAAACATTAGTGCTTAGTAGTCTTGGTTTTTAATAGACTTAGTAGACTTGTCACACTCCATTGTGGTATACGTTTGGGATGTGCCATCCAAAATCATAAGAACCTTACTTATGGGATGCGCACCCCAAACTCTATAATGACATAAACCATTTGTTTTTTAGATTCGCTTGTTATTTTCCACATGGAGTTCACGTTTTCATTATAATTGCAATTTTCTATTTTTAGTATTAGGAATATTCTTTACGTGCGAATTTTTAAATTGTCATGTTCTTGATATTCCCAACATTCCATATGCCCACAATATTGGCATCCCAAACTATGGGCATATTTTATTTTGAGACTTTCAAAAGTCTCCGATTAACGAATATAGTGTTTCCATGAGGAGTGCCCGAAACACCATGGGCACAAGGGGGACCACGGAGTGACACCCGGGACTTGTGCGCCATTGGTGAGAGGGCCCAAGTGATCTTAGTGTGGGTGAACACTACTAGGAAAACATGCGAAATATGACTAGGGCCTTATGACCGGATATGACTACTGGTTAGAATGCAGTCATCAGTGACCACTTTAGTGACTAGAAATGACTATAGTCATCACATGACTATGATTTTAGTCATATTTTCAGGGGGCCTGAATGGGAACTACGTAGGGAACGTGTTCTCCCAATTGTTTTTCTCATGGGCAGCCATATGATTAGAATTAGTAGTTAGGTGACTATAGTTTTGGGCAGCCAATTGTAGGGGGATTTAGGAGTGGGGCATTCATGGTTTTAATGCAATTTTTTTCCTTTGTTTATGTTCAATTTATTCTTTCACTTCTTCAATTTGGTTAGAACAATGTGGATATTAAAGCTTCACTATGATTGTAGTAATCGATTGAATTTAGCGGACTATATGTAGTCATTTAGTGTTCAGTGAGCTTTTTGGGTCTGATGAGTATGTTATGTGACCCAAGCTGACTACATGTAGTCATTAGCTTTAATCACATGTTTGAAAGCAATGACTATATAAACAAAGGTTGACTTTTTGTCAACATTGTTCTCATATGTCGCATCTATATCGTCATATCGTTGTGCGTGATCCTGAATGTATCTAAAGTTCTGACTACCATTTCACATACGAAGTAGTAACGTAACTGGAAATGATGACCAGTGATCAAGAAGCATACGCAAAATTTTTAAGTGGATGACTATGAGTATTCGTTTTTTCTGGACTCAAAACAATCGAGAATCAGTCAGAAACCAATAATTTGTTTTTAAATGTGACTAGTTGTAGTCATCCGGCACTACTGGATATAGTCACGACATCTCGAATGTTTACCAACACATGTGAATGGATGACGAGCCTTAAGAATTTCAAAACTACATCAATGACTAATTGTAGTCATCACGATCATATTCTGCAACCACTGGCAATCATGTTATGAGAACCACGTTTCATGACATTTTAATCATTGAGTTGAAGAAGCTGACTAAATGCAGTCAAATAATTATGACTAATATGAGTCACATATTTGTGACTATAAATAGTCACATTTGACGGATTGCCCAGAATCGAGATCCCAAAAATATTTCGGGAACGCGCCATTGGGAACGTATGCCCGCAGATATGACTGTAGTCATATTTCAAAATCTGACTTGTCCATTATGACTGGGTTGATGACTAAAATGGGTAGTAGTCATAAGGTCATTTATGCCCGTTTTTAGTCACAAAACCCAGTCATATTTCGCATGTTTTCCTAGTAGTGGAAGGCCCCGGGCGTTGGGAACGCCTCCCACCCATGAAGACTAGAAGTCACAAGGGTAAGGCCATAAGTTATGCGTTGCTTACGGTGTGCGGATTGTAGAATGCTCAACAATACCTCAATTAGAGGTGTGAGCTAGGAGGTATGGCAATTTGAGTGGGGCGCCCTGGTATAGCAGTGGCCTAGGAGTGTCTCCCAGGATTGCCAAGGTTTGAAGAGCCATAACTTCCTTAATTCTTGTCCAATGGGGCAACTGAGGAGTCCTTCGGCATCTATGTGAAGCGTAGATGATGATGGAGTGGTTGCATGTTTGCATCCAAGATCATACAAAGAAGTTATGGTGTTCTGAAGCTGCTAGTAGCTTCTAGCCCAATCACCTAAGGGGAACTGTCTACTTGGCCCCAACTCTTGGTAGAAAGACAAAAGGTTTCTTGACGGTGGGGTAGGGGCCCTGCGAAAAGTCCTAGAGGTTTATATGGGTGAGGTGGTGTGGCCTCACCCACCCGAGGCCGAACGGCACGGCCTTCATGGGCTTTGGCCCAATGTGAGGGCATAGTTGCCTAGTATGGTTCATGTTGTTGTAGTGTTGCTTCGCAACGCGATGATCAACATAAGATTGGACTTCCATGGAATGGAAGTCCACATCTAAGAATTGGGTACCGATTAAGGGGTGAATCCCGAAAGCAAAGTAGGAGGGTTGGTTTCCCTCCTATGAACTAAGGTCCGCGGTATGGGGAGCTAACCATTAACATGGCCGAATGTCAAGGCTTAGTGCTCGTGACCCTTGCTAGAAATAAAAATGACCAAGTTAGTTAAGCGGACTTAGCAAGGGTTGTGACACATTTGCTGATATACTCCTTCGAAGGTTCATCTGATGTTTGATTTGTATGAAGTATTTTCCCACTGTATTCCTCGTTGCCGTGATATTGTAATTGTTCTACTCAGATAATGTAAGATGGTGCGTTGAACAAAGTTCCTATGTTGGGAGGGTCCAAAGTTGTTCTTCCTAAACTGGGTTACAAGCTGTTCTAGGAGAGGATGTCCTAATGTACCATTTTTATATATGGTCTTACCTGAAAAAAACCACTGCCAACCTCTTATGGTCCGTTCACATCATGCTTGAAGGACGTGTGTTCGTCCACCTCAATGACGGTTGGATGGCCGTTTACCGGAAGTGCATTCACACTTGAAATTTGGAAATAATGTTTCCAACACTTGCCTTTTCAAAAAGAAACTATATTTGACATTTTGATACATGGGTGTGGGCTGCCCCTAATGTTCACACAAGTGGATGAGTTCCATAATCCATTTTAAGGAGCTCATCCAAGGCATTCAACACACTCTTCCACCACTCTTCTTTCATACTCCATTTTTTCATCAATTGTTTTCCGATTTCAAATTTTCTTGGCTCTAAAGTGTGTATTTTTTTGAGACGAAAAGATTGGTGTGTAGCACGTTTCATATTTCGGAGTGACGAAGAAGTTACGAATTTTGGACTTTTGTGCAAGAAATGTGTATTTGGACAACAATTTCAGCAATTGATTACGGTGTGTATACTTACTCAAAATCAAAATTTTCAAGTTCTAAAATGTGTGATTTCTTCTTGCAATTATGTTGATGTGTGGCACGTTTTTCTAATTCAAAATATTGAGTGAGCTATGAATTTTTGAAGTTTGCAGCTTTGTGGTAATGTTTGAAACTTGAAACTCTAAAATTTGTAGATATCTCTTGTTATTGCATTAGTGTATGTCATGTTTTAGAATTCAAAGGTTAGAGTGGATTGGCGATTCCTAACATTGCAATGTTATTATCATTTTATGTTAATGTAGATGGCGGTTTCAACTCAAGGGCAAATTGTTTGGAAAGTTACTCAGCGGGGAAATTTGAGCAAGATGCATTGGAATGAAATTGTATTGGAGTTCTACAAAAATTCAGGGCTCTCCTTAAACAAAGACAATTGTCGGTCGAAATTAGACAATTTGAAGAAGCGATACAAAAATGAGAGAGAGACTTTTGTTAGTCAAAGCGGAGGTACACCATCATCTTGGACTCTTTATGATCGTTGCGATATGTTTTGGAGTTGTACTCCAAAGAGTGCCGGCTTGCCCGGAGCAATTGATGGAGGAGTGTCTATCCCAAATGGCCCTGTTGTTAACTTTATTGATTACTACAAACCCAATAACATCGATTTAAATGAAGATTTTATAACTTCAAATCCATGCACTCCGGAATTGACTGGATATGAAGCATCGGATTGTGAATTTGTTGAAGCTCTGGGCCCAAGGCAAGTAGATGGTGAAAAGATTACCGGTAATGTCCATAGAATGCAAGATGGACAAGCACCTCTCAAATCAGTGGAATCTCCACGCCAAAAGGTTTGTAACTTACCTAATGTGCATGCCAAATTGTCCTCAAAGCAGAAGGTGAAGTAGCGAGAGAGTCCAATTAAACCTCTACAAGCATCTTTGGACAGATTTGTAGATGTACTCAAGCACGACTCGGAAGTGAAAATTCAACTGGCACGAGATCATTTGGGGATGGCCCAACAAATGCAACTCCAACAAGGGCAATTGCAGTCGCAATGAATGGAGTTAGAAAAGTTGAAGCTAGAATTGCAGGAACGTGCGGCAATACGTGCTGAAGAATTAAAATTGAAATGTGCTCGAATAAAACTTGACTTCAGTGCTTATAGAGGTGGATCAAGTCTATAATTGTTATCAATGTATCCCATATTAAATGAGTTTCATCCAGTAATTGATTAAACTTGAAATTCATCTTTTTTTGGAATTATATTTTAATTCAACATGACTTTTGGTATGGAGTTGGTTGTTTTGATTACAAGACCTTTCATGTTTGGTAAGTTGTTGGTGCATGCGATGTAGAATGTTCCATGTTCAAACCTCCACACTACCTCCATGCATGCACCAAAAACTTACCAAACATGGAAGGTTTTGTAAGCAAACAACCAACTCCCAAGCATAAGTCATGTTTTACTATATTTGATAACTTTTTTGTTTCAATTGAATTTGAATATGAATTAGGGGTTGTATGATCAATTTAAAAGAATATGAATATTTGAAAAATAAAAATAATTATTTATAATGTAAAAATTTCAGAAAGATGGTACTTTAAAAGGAAATTTCAATAAAATTGTATTTATTGAATGATGTTTGACACCCACTCATTGTATAAGGCATCACGAATTCTGAACGATGTAGCCTAGAAGCAGTCTCAGTAGCTCGTCTTCCTCTCGGAATTGTGAGGTCATTATGATTTTGGTGATCATCAGCCTCGTTATTTCCATCTACTAATTTGTCATTATAAATTTTGCAAAAATTGTATAAAACACAACATGTTGTGATGATTTGTCCAGCGTATGGCACAGTGAAATTCAAAATTTTCATAACACTCCACCTATTCTTCAATTGAGCAAAATAATTCTCAATTTTAACCCGACCTTGTCGCAGAGCGTTGTCGAATGCATCCCGCTGAATGTTTCATGACCCCCTCAAATTGTATGCTTTCATGATATTCAACAGTGGAGGATATGCCGAATCCCCTACAACATACGGTAGTATTATTTCATTGTTGATGACGACAGTTGGTCCTTGTAAAATTTCTCTACTCATAAATTTTTTTGTATAAACTTAAAGCATGAAGATGAGTAGCATCATGAGTTCCTCCAAGTGCAAGTACGACAATATCCCAAAAATTTAAATCACTATCACATACTGCCTGTAATAGAATACTATGGTGGTCATGGCGATTCCAATAATCGGCAGGAACTAATGCTAGTTTTGGCTTGTCTACTAGTCTAATGTGGATCCCATCTATCGCGCCACACATTTGGGAAATTCCAGTTAAAGTTTTGAATTTCCTAATTATTTATGCTAATCGGGGTCCGGAAGGCATACTAATAAATTGTGAAAATAATTATTCTTTATTTGATAAGACTTCAGTAATTAAAAGTGTATATTCCCACACTGTACTACTATCCGTGCCATATACATTTGCAATATGAGCATTGGAGTATCCGAAAGCTAACATTTTCAATGTTATAGCTAACGCTCGCTCGACTTCTATGGGTGCTCTGAATTTTGTTACTTGTTTCCGCACATAAGGTCTCAAAATGTCACATAGAATGTTGAAAGAGGCCCATGTCATTCTATATTCCTTGTGTCACATATCATCATGAATGATAGGAGTACATCGCCAAACTACTTCGTGCATGATCCTTCAATTATGAAGCGAACGAGGAAACTTCCACTACTCCCTAGATTGTCTTCTTACAGAATACTCGGTAAAAATTGTGTTGCAAAGTAGAAAAAAATGAAAACAACAAAATGGTTATCACTATCAAGAAGAGAAGACATTAAAATAAATTCAATGGGATCCATTTTAAAAAATCTTTATTTGGCCCTCCTCGGCACTAATGACACCTGTAGAAGACAATGAAGACCATCATGTGACGTAAGTGTCCTCAAATGAAGATTAAAGAATATCAATTTCAAAATTAAAACTCATAAGCTATCATGTTTCAAAAATTCATAAGTCCCTACATACTTTGAACTAAGAAACGTAGCACGTACAAATGCGATCTCAAGAAAAAAAACAAATACATTTTAGAGCTTCAAATTTCAAACATTAAACACCAATAGTCTTTGAAATTATAAACCCAAATTGGGGTATACAAAGACAATTTATGTGAAAAAAACTACAAAATTGCAAACTTCAAAATTCGTAGCCCACTCAATATTTTGAATTAGAAAACGTGGCACGTACGAATGCAATTTCAAGTAAGAACAACACATTTTAGAGCTTCAATTTTTACACATTGAACACCTATAGCCTCTAAAATCATTAAACAAAGTTGGCGTGTAGAAAAAAAATTCTGTGAAAATTACTACAAAGGTGCAAACTTCAAAAATTCATAGCTCACTCAATATTTTGAATTGGAAAACATGCTACACATCAACAAAATTGCAAGAAGAAATCACACATTTTAGAACTTGAAAATTTTGATTTTGAGTAAGTATACACACCGTAATCAACTGCTGAAATTGTTGTCCAAATACATTTTTCTTACACAAAATCCAAAATTCGTAACTTCTTCGTCACTTCGAAATATAAAACGTGCTACACACCAATCTCTTCGTCTCAGAAAAATATACACTTCAGAGTCAAGAAAATTTGAAATAAAAAAAAATTGATGAAGAAATGGAGTATGAAAAAAAAGTGGTGGAAGAGTGTGTTGAATGCCTTGGCTGAGCTCTTGAAAAGGAATTATGGAACTCATCCACTTGTATGAACATTAGGGGCAGCCCACACCCATGTATCAAAAAGTATACTTTAAATTGCTTCTATTTCATTGGAGGAAAGATACGTCCGTCACCAAAACGTCCGGTGACGCGTTTTTAAAATGGTTCACAAGATGCGGTGAGGCACAGCATGGTAGTGTAAGGGAATTTCCTGGAGTTCGTTATTTCCATCCACTAGAGTCCAAAAGTCTCGGTCAAAACTGCCGTTGCATTGGCTGATGTGAGCAGGCCATTAGCGGAGTATCCATTCGACATGATGTCAAAAACCGCAATAGATTTTGGCTAGGAGTAATGTACCACATTGAGGGACGTGTAAAATAATGAGCTCAAAAACCTCCTAAAGCCAACAATAGTTTTTGTATATGAAAGAATTGGATTTTAAGTTCTGGTGGTATGAGGCAAAGTAAGGATCCCTTGGGTTTTCAACCTGAGGATTGGTATGTACTTACTTTTAGTTTATAAAAAATTTATTCAAGGATTAGAAAGACTTTTTGACTAAAAATATCTTAGTTAGTTCTACTCAACGTTTAATTAGTTTGATACAAATTTAATTGTTATGGAGTAGACAATTTAGACCCTTTTAATGTAGTTTTTTTATTATAATTCAATATAAGGTGGCCTAAAAACTAATATGATACTTCAAAAATTTCTAATTATTCTTAAGAGAAGATGATGATGAAAGGTTTTGTGAGCTGCTTTACGAAAATGTCTATAACTTCCTATAAGATTTTAAAAATAGAAAAGAATTGTTTAGAATAAAAATATAATTTTTAAGGGTACCTGGAATTATGAAATTCATAGAAAATGAGCACTCTAGAAAGCCAGTTGACGTTAACGAGCCAGTAGTACTAATATAGAGGTTATCACACGGAAATGCTCATAACTTCTAGACAAAATTATATATAGTAATTAGACTTAATATTAATATGTGGTAAACTTCTAAAATCTACTATTATTTTTTGCATACTATCACTAATTGATGCTTCATTTCATAAAAAAAAATTATAAAAAAAAGAACTGATAATACAAAAGGTAAGAATTAAATAATATTTTTTAAATGAGAAGAACAACCTCACTTATTTTGAAGAAATATCGTCATTCAATACTTCCAAATAAACTAAATAATATGATATTCAATAAAGTCGATCGAGGTAAAAAATGATTATTGAGTAGATATATCAAACTTTTGAATCTTTGGAGGTCTGAAACCAAAAAATTGATCGAAATTGGAGTTAGATTTCATTCGATGAAAATTCAATATTTTTTTAAATAGGATTGCTTCACACTGTAGGCTGAGTCATTTTGTTTATTCTTGCTTAACTACTGTCCATTTGCATTAACACCATATTCAAAATTTTGGGAGATTTCTAGTCTCCCAATTTGATGAGAGTTTAGGTCGACTCAACCTAAACTGTATTTTCCCAAAATCATGGAATTTTCCCAAAATTTCGAATATGGTGTTCATTGGATCATATTTTTAAAGAATAAGCCATCATCCATATTTTTCATTTAAACATTTCATAAATTTTTTGGACTTAATAGTATTAAAAGATATTTGTCAAAATAGATCTTATATTGTCAAGACAAATTGGCTAAGTCAAAAGGTATTTTCAACATCATTCGCTCAATTTGTTTGATTGTTTTGGCATGTAGTCATTTTAGATCTTTGAAATCTTTTAGATTTTTATGTTTTTAAACTAATTAATTTTTTATTTTTGTTTGGTTAATCCTAAAAAAATCATCTACTGATTATTTGACGCTCATTAACCGAAGATTTTCTTGCTAAGCTAATTTTTAAATTCAAAATTTTCCAATTGAACCAATATTTTATTATGTAATTCCTATAAATGAAAACTACTAGGTAAATTGATTAAAAAATCAATTCAAACCTTCACAAATGGTCACCTATATCATTTGATTTCGGGCGCATTACTTCTACATTTTCAAACATTATTCTTGTAAATGACAACCCTTACAAGAGTTGCAGTTTTTGAGATGATAATATATTATTTTTTAATGTATTCATCAGTAACAAGCTTTCAACCGCATATATGACAATAATTTTTTTCCTTACTCCAAAAGCAATTTTTACACAATAAAAGCTGATATATACTCGATTTTGTGAGTACCTATAGATTTGGACAATCGCCTATTGAACAAAACGCCCTAATGACACTAACAATTTTGAAATCCAACATGCTATCCAATCAATCCAACTTGCGACTTGTAGAGCCTATACAAAATAATTCTAATATAATTCTAAGTAGGATTGTATGGCATGTAATTTTTATATTTTATGTTATTTTCATATTCTTCTTGATAGAGATGCACCTTAGATGAGGAGATTGCCAATTGCAAGGCAAATTAATTGTAGTCCACCAAACTGTGACAATTGCTCTGGAAAGATTTCAATCATGCCTTGTCATTGGAATGCAAGGACAACTGCTCGTCATACATTCGTGAACAAAGTTTTATTCAAACCCTCCCATGGGCTAATGTTCCCAATGGTCCTTCAAATAGTCCCAAATTTGACTCCTGAATTGTTCAATATAATGTCCATGGTTTTATGTTAGGCCTACCTCCAAAAGGTGGTTTTTGAAAATAATTCAAGTGACCATAAAACTTGATCCATTTGATGCCATGTAAGAATCCATATAGACTTTACATCCATCTAACACTATATTCGTTAAATTGAGACTTTTTGGGCATTTTGAGACATTCATAGAAATAAGAACAAGGATAAATGGAACACATATTGGTGAAAGTTGTAAGATGCGAACACTTTGAAGCGGGTGTTTAGACCAAGAACCCCATTAATAACTCATATTTGTGATGGTTTAGGGTGGGCAATCGAAACCTTAGACCAAATTGAAGGGGACATCTTAAAACATTCATATTAATGCACACAAAATATGAGAGCTTGTATGAATATGGTTTAGGTAGGGCAATCCAAACCATAGATCTTATTGAAGGGAAAATCTTAAAACATTCATATTAATGCACACAAAATATGAGAGCTTGTATGAATATGGTTTAGGTAGGGCACTCCAAACCATAGATCTTATTGAAGGGGAAATCTTAAAACATTCATATTAATGCACACAATAAGGCACTCCAAACCTTAGACCATATGGAAGGGGAAATCATGTCTAACTTATATTATTGCAAAAAAAAACATACAAAGTGTGGCATGTAAAATGCATATCATGCTAACACCACACATCCATTGGATAGTGCGACCCAAAATGTTCTTGCCTATGGCCCAAAACCCTACGCCTACTATGGCCTATCTAGCCTCGGATACTACCTCTTTTTCTTTGGCTTCATTTTCTTTTGTTTTTTTTTCTTTTGCCTCTTTTTCTTTTGCTGCAGCTTCTTTTGCTCGCATTGCTTCAACATTCCTGAAAATCTCCGCCCCGCGACTATAGCCATTCTTGGGGTGACCGCCATCCATAACACATTTTGGAGTCCGTCGGCCGCCCGAAATATACGTCGAAGAATTCGAATACGATGAAGTGGATTGTCTCGCATTTCTGGTCATGGCGTACATACGCTCGAACTCGATGGACGCACTAGACCGCATAGGTTTACGGGTGGGAGCAACCTGCAACGCGTCAATGCAAGACCACATGTGTTAGTTTAGGGAGGAAGACCCAAACGTGTCACACGTTCATTTTTTAAGTGCAAAATGATTGTAATGCGCGGTTAACCAGGTTTGGGGGGGGGGGGGGGTTCACCTTGTCACCGGGGGCGTTCCCGTCGGAGTCGGCGAGGAGGGGCAATGCGTCCCGCAAAGGAATAGGAAGGGTTCCACTCTTCGTTGGCCGAGCGTCCATCCGCAGCCGCCGTTGAGGTGTACTACTGCCGCCGGGCGGAGAGGGGGATGTCCGGACGCATTTGCGATTTATGCCCTTGAGCGGCGACGGGGACGGAGAATGCCGGAAGATTTGCTTGGGTGGGGGGCTATCGACGACGCCGGCGTCAAGAGGCTCCTTGGAGTAGTCAATGGTCGACGCGGCGTCGTAGACGGTCTCGTAGAAGAAGCTCCCCAAGTCCGACTCGCTGACGATGTCAATCGAGGGCTCCAAACGCTGGCGCAAAAAAGGAAACGAAACAAAACCCAAGGGAGGAGGGTTTGATAGAGCGCGTGAAAATCAAGATACATATGAAGCATATACTACACAAAATGAAAGGGCACGCCCACACACACACACACACATACATACATACACATACATACAAACACACGTAGTGTCTCAAATGAGCTTGTTAAATTTCGCGTGAGATAACAACTCTCTGTACAAATGGTCTCGTGGATCCAAGTATCTCTCGCCTATTGGATTGTTCCTAACAAAATTGTTTACGGGCAGTCCGCTTCCGCAGAGCGCCTGGAGGTATTTACCAAGGTCTAACAAAAATCGGTCCCGGACCTTCTCGACCGTCCAGGTAGGGCAAACTATGAGGTTGGCCGTCGGGTTCAACATGTTTTTTGCGGCGCTGTCGTCCACCATGAGCGTGTTCTCGCGGGTGGGATGGACGTCGTAGGGGACGCCTATCAAGGACGGCCGCTGGTCCCAAAAAATGGGCTTCAAGACCTTGAGGTATTGGGGGGAAGCGGGGTTGTTTGGTTTTTTGACGACTTTGCCGTCCGGTGTGTACAATATTCTACAGGCTTCCTGTGCTAGGACCATGCACGGGGGCTCGATGCCCTTGAAGATGAACTCCACGACGGCATTGGTGTTCTCGGCCGTCATGGAGCTCCAAACGACCACCCACCATCGTTGTTGGGCCAGCTGGAGGAAGGTCCGAAGCCACGGGCGGAGGTGAACTAGCTTGCTCTTTATGAACGTGGGCGGGCCGTCGTAATTCGCGTAATTCGCGTAATTCGCGTCCCCGTTCAGGTCTAACACCAGGAATCGTTTCTTCGGCCGCGGGGGCGGGGCGGGTAAAATCGGGGGCGCCGCCGCGCTGCCCTCTCTGCTCCTTGGAGAAGAGCGTCGGGGAGCCGCTACGCTATGCTCCGAGCCCTGCAGATACGATCGAGAGAAAACGGTGGGCGACTTATGTCATGCTATGTCCAAACGAAGCATTAAAGAAACGAGTGTTCTCGGTGCAAACACAAAACCATTTGATTCATTTTGGAGGGGGTGCAACAAGGGACACAAGAGAGGCAAGAGCATACAACATACATTCAAACACAGGATACGAGTATATAGGAGTAAAAAATGGCGATTATATTGTATACAATGCTCTATGTACATCTTGATTGGGGGGAGCCGCGTTGAACGATGCGTTCAAACTAGCCTACTTCTACATCTAGCAAAAATTGAAGAGACGGGCCGCCGTGATGAAGACTTCGTCGCAAGCCGGGGGGTATGTGGACGAACGAATGGTCGGGGGGAAGTGGCGAAGGGCGCGAGTGCCGGGGGGGCGACGTGTCCGTGAGTTTAGGATAGTTAGGGGACACGACCAAGGCAAGAAGACAAAGACCCATGGAGTTTGGGTCGACCGACCCAAACTGAGTGGGGTCAGTGCATTACCTCGCCTTGGTCGTGCCTTGACGACGTGGATGCCGTCACCGCGTGCGCTGCCCCACCTCTGTCACCGCCGCCTCCGACGACGACGTCAGCCGCAACCTGCTCCTGCAAAGGCTGACTGTCAGGCCTTTGTCCCAACCCAACCTCCGCATGCGCATCATGCATTGGTTCATCGACTGGGTTAGGAGTAGAGGTATCACCAGGCCCTTGCGGGCCTTCAACATCTAGCATGGGCTCGTCCACCGGGGTCTGATCGGGGACGGGGTTTGGGTCGGCCGACCCAAACCCTGCTGCTTGGCGAGCGTCGCTCTGGGACGCTGCAACGTCGGCACTGTTTGGGTCGGACGACCCAAACATGTGGGGGTCGTCCCGCTGGTGGTGTGGGGGCAAGAGGATGGGAGGCCGGAGCGGCGGGGGTGCCAACGGGCTGGAAGCTCCTGGGACGCGCCAAAGGTTGGGGTCGTCCACCTGCTGGACGGGCGCGTAAGGGCGGGCGTGCGGCTGCAA
This sequence comes from Polytrichum commune, assembly GCA_950295325.1. Classification (NCBI taxonomy): domain Eukaryota; kingdom Viridiplantae; phylum Streptophyta; class Polytrichopsida; order Polytrichales; family Polytrichaceae; genus Polytrichum; species Polytrichum commune. The sequence continues at coordinate 52,448,645 of OX485807.1, forward strand.
CAAATGCGCGAAGCTGAAGGACTGCTGCGGCGCCGGCCGCGGGCGGATATCCTGTGGAGGGAAGCCTGCGGGCAAGTGAGGGAATGAACTCGGGGGAGCCATCACCAATCCTTGCGCCAGCATGCCCTGGATCACTTGCGTGATCAGGTCCGCTTGGGACGGAGGTGGGGCCATCGCCCTTTGCCGCTCCTGCTCCAACAGGAGAGCCCTCAACTCCGCGACTTTGTTGCGGACCAAGGGCTCCTCGGCGGCGGCCTTCTGCAATCGGACGCGTTGCTCCTCGTCCCGGAGCATCTTCGCGTTGGCCTCCTCCACGGTGAGGACCTCGGGTTTCACCCTCACCATCCCGGCGAACGCTGTGGAGGAGGCAGGATCCGACCTCAGCCTCTTCGCGAGCTCCATGTCGTCCTCGTCCTCGGAGCTTATGGCGATCGTCTCCTCCACCGCATAGTCCCCGTACAACTTCTTCCCCTTCAGCATTCGCCGCTCCCTGAAGGTGGCCGTCGCGTCCCTCGAATACATGTCCTTCGCGTCGGCCACCGTTAGGACGGGTACTAGCTTGCTCTGCGGCGTTGCAGCCCGCATGGCCTTCTTCCGCTGAGGGGCCTCGGATTCTTGAGTGAATCCTGTTGCCCCTTCCTCCACCTCCCCCTCCACTTTCTCTGCTTCCTCCTCCTCCTCCTCTTCCTCCCCCTCCTCCGCAACCTCGCCACCTGCTCCCATAGAGGGATTGCCCGGATGCAACCCGATGAGCGGCTCTGGCAATTGAACGGGGGCTCGCATGGCGAATTCACCCGGTTTGATTCGCCTCGCCATATCCAAAGGATTCTCGCCCCCCTCGACGATCTCTTCGACGTAGGATCCGGGTATCCAGTCGAGGATGTCCATTCTCTTGGCCAGCGCCTTCTGGGTCCTGTAGAATTGAACATCGGCATCCTCCACATAGGAGTAGATGTTCAACCCAGACATCTGTACAATCAGAATCAATACTATTAGTATTACCAAATGAACAAATAATGGAAAGTGACATCCAAAACAAAATAAGAATAGTTAGTTTGGGTCGAGCGACCCAAACTATGGGCATACCTAGTTTGGGTCGAGCGACCCAAACCATGCATGCCCTAGTTTGGGTCGCTCGACCCAAACAGACCGTGCCCCTAGTTTGGGTCGAGCGACCCAAACAGACCGTGCCCCTAGTTTGGGTCGAGCGACCCAAACAATGCATGCCCTAGTTTGGGTCGCTCGACCCAAACCGTCCATATAGTTCCTTTAGGTTATTTGCTTACCATGGCTGCGAAAACCGGTTTGGAGCCCCCGAAGACGTTGAAGATGCAGTCCCCTCTCTTCGTGAGGGTCCTCATCATCTGCTAGCTGCAATTTCCGCACGATCTCGTACACCTACTCTGCCCTCCTGTCCTCGACAATCCACAGCCAGACGTCGACCTCCCTGAATTTGGGGCTGCCGTAATTCACAAACTTCGTGAAGAACGGCTCGTAGAATGGGGTGCTCATTGTCCCCTCGAATGAGGCTCCAGGGATGTTCCTGAAGTCTATCATTCTGAAGGGGAAGCGGTCCCCGGCTTTTGTCCTGATAGCCTTCCTGGCATCAGAGCCCGGCCATCATTGGATCTTGAGAGGCTTGAGGGTGACCAAGTTGAAGTAGGCGTCGCCCTCGAAGCTGACGATCTTCTTCTCCTTTATAAAGTTGGAGAAGGCACGCGCGGAGTGTTCGGGAAACGCTCGGTTCCTCCCCCCCTTCACAAGCTTGGACTTCAGGAAGTCGTCTCCCGCCTCCCTGATGAGTGCCGCCATTGACGCACTGGTGAACTTGTAGTCGGCTTTGAATGCCCTCCAGTGCGCCTCGTCGACCTCTCCATCCACTATGAGCTTCCTTTCTGGCACCAGCTTGTGCAGCTCCTGGACGATGGTCGTCTTCTTTTTCCTATTCTCCGTCCATTCCTTCATGGTGTAGCATGAAGGGACGAAGATTTTGGGCTTGATGAAGATGATCTTCGGGTGGACCCAACATCTCTTCGCCGTCGGCTGCACGTGAAGGATGTGGGACGCCGCCTTTCCCATCTCTGTCTCCGAGAGACCTTGAAGAGCCCTGAAGAACTCCCTCACCAGAGGCTTCATCTGCTTGAAGCGCGCAGTCTGATTGAAGAGCATGCCGGTGTCGGGATCCATGAGGTCCCCCGTCTCGTGTTTCTCGAAAACACTCTTCCATCTCCCCCACACGGAGTCAGACGCTGTGATCAAATAAATTTCTCCTCTTAGCTCGTTGTACTTCTTCTGCTTGTGGGAAGCGTTGTCAATCGAGGAGAATTTGTTGATCATCTGGTATTTGAAGTCCTGCACATGAAGTAAATAACATACGTGAGAAAACTGCGAATGCAAGAGTTTGGGCCGATCGACCCAAACTATAAACCTCACGAGAAAAAGTAAGCAATGTTACAGTTTGGGTCGATCGACCCAAACTATAAACACGACGAGAAAAAGTAAACAATGTTATAGTTTGGGTCGATCGACCCAAACTATAAACCTGAATAAAAAAGGTAAACAATTCAAGAGTTTGGGTCGATCGACCCAAACATACTCACCTCCCATTTTGGGTTCTTGTCTTTAGCATTCTCCCTTTCCTTGGGAGGCCTGCCGTAAAACTCCCACACCTCCCTCGAGGTCATGATGTTCCGAATCCAGGATGCCTGGTACGCCCTCTTCTTGTTTCCCATGTTGAAGAAGCGTGAGATGTCGGTTAGTACAGTCTCGTTGTCAGACCAAACCACCAATGCCTTCCACACCTTTAGCTTCTCCTTTTGGTTGTTGGGGTCATCCCACTCAGTCATCAGCTGAATTTTTTTAGACGCCTCCACACTGTGTTGGCCGTCAATCAGCCAGAAGTCGCCTTTGCATATTGTCGGCCACATTTCAGGAGTCGGCATTTTCTTCAGCCCTTGTGGCATGACAACAATTGTCTGCCTGTCGTCTTTGAATTGCCCTCCCAAGATCTGAGCGACCATCCAGTCGACGTAGGCGTCCTCCTTGGCTCGGACACACTTCTCAGGTGGCGCAAGGTGGCACTGTGCAATGTTCACCTCGAACTTGAAGTCCCTGCCCATGAAGAAGCAATGCAGGCACTTCGTCTCGAAGTTATCATTGATTTTCTGTATCTCGCCTGCATCCACCTCTTGGCCAGGTTTCGGCATCCGCAGCTCCGGGGAAACTGGCTTGGTGGTCATGACAGAGGACTCTCTCGCCCTCTTCGACGGGGTCGTATGCCGACTTCCGGACGGGGTCGTCTGCCGGCTTCCGGACAGTGTGGGCGTCTCGCTGTCAACCGGCGTTCCTGTAGTGCTAGGCCGTCTGGAGTCTGCAGGGACCGGACACGGTATCTTCACAGTTTGGGGTATGGACGACCCTGCGCCTTCTTCCGCCGTTGCCTTACGCCTCACAGGGTTATGCGTTTTGGCTTTACTTTGCAGCGCCTTGTTGAGGACCGTGATGGCCTGTTTCAATTTTGTAAACCTACTTGCAACCTTCGTGTTGGTTACATTGCCATCTATGAAAATTGTCTCCGGTTTGATTGTTTCAGGCTCCACGCATGACTCCTTGGCGTATATAGTGTCGAATGACTCGGAGAACTGGTGCATGAACATGTGGGCGTTCTGCACGGCGGAGTTCTCGAGAATTACGTCCACGTAATCCCCGAGGGCTTGGACGGACGCAACCTCCCATCCTGTCAACGTTGTCCAAGTGTGGTTCTCGTGGGTCCCTACTTTTACCACGAATAGGAGCTTGAACTAGGAGCCCTTTACAACCTGAACTGACCACGCAAGGACAAGCCCATCCTTGGGCACGTATGAGTCGTCCTGGGGGGTTTCATACTCCTGCCATATTACGTCTGGCGCGAGCATAAAGAACCTTTCTCCAGGTCTCTTCTTGGGGGCCATCTGTAAGTCCAGAAATTAAAACTATTAGTTTCGGTCGATCGACCCAAAGTAGTCGACAATGCATTTAACATTTGGTGGAAATGGAACAAATGTATTTTATTGACCAGCCCGAATTCAAGGTTTGGGTCGATCGACCGAAACCTTGAACACTTGGTGGCTCGTATTCTTTAAATGTGGAGGCTAGAGTGTTTGGGTCGAGCGACCCAAACATTTCATTAATTTTAAAGCTGATTTCTAGTGTTTCAGTAGATTTGAAATTGGGGTTTGGGTCGCTCGACCCAAACATTTTATTAATTCTCAATCTGGTTTCAAGTTTTTTTTTTAATTGAGGTTTGGGTCGAGCGACCCAAACATGAGGCTCTGTGGTTTGGGTCGCTCGACCCAAACATTTTATTAATTCTTAATATGGTTTCAAGGGTTTTTTTATATTTTGAATTGGGGTTTGGGTCGAACGACCCAAACATTGCAGCCTCATGTTTGGGTCGCTCGACCCAAACATGAGCCTTTGGGGTTTGGGTCGAGCGACCCAAACATGAGGCTGCAATGTTTGGGTCGATCGACCCAAACATTTAATCAATTTTCAAGCTGATTTTAAATGTTTCGTTACATTTTAAATTGGGGTTTGGGTCGCCTCCCGAAACTACTTAGTTTCCAGAGGCATGTTTAATGTTTAAACATCATATACAATGCATTGTATATGAAACATGATCGTAAAGGAAGTGAAGCAAATTGTGTAGAGTGAAATGATATACCTTGTGTTTGAAACTCTTGTAAGCTGCTCTTACAAGCTGATTCTTATAACCAGAATCCAGAAACTCTTGTAAGCTGCTCTTACAAGCTGATTCTTAGATCCAGAATCCAGAAACTCTGTGATATCACTAAAAATCAACACTCAGAAACACCTAAAAATCACTATGAATCTCACAAGCACTCTGAAACCCTCTCACAAACACCCTGATTCTTGCAAGCCTTCTGATCACTACTAATAACAACCTGAAATCACTCCACAACAACAACAAAACTCTGATGTCACTCACTGCATCCACTCTACAATAAGAAATGAATGACACTCAACTAAAGCGATCCGGACTCACTCAATGCGTGCACGCTGAACCAGGAAGAGAGAATAAGCCTATAATCCTAGAAGAGGACTCGAAGGACCAGAGAGGAGACGAAGAATGCAAAGGAAGAAGTGAAGAGAAAGACAAAGAGGAAAGCGGCGCGTCCAAGCAATACCCAATGAGCGCAAGAAGCTATGCGAAAAGACAAACTCACAATCGCTTGGCGCGTCGCTATGGAAAGCGGCGGCGCTTCGCGCGGAGGGAGAGGAAAGCGAGAAAGAGAGAAAGAGAGAAAGAGGAGGGGAGAGAAGGGGAGAGCCGAAGGGGTTCCCCTTCAGACAATCCTGGCCATGCGATTTCTCGGGCCCATCAACGGCCCAGAAGCCTCGCGGGCCAAAACCCTGCCAGGTGTCCAAACCTCCTTGGTGGAGGTGGTTGCCCGCGCGGCTTCTGGTGTTGACACATGGCACCCTATGGACATTGCCTTCGGCATTGTCCTTGCCTCTAGGGGCGGGACATAGGAGGGTCGGCGCCTCTCTTGGCCGCCCGGCCCCGGCATTCTAACCCGGTATTCATTACCGGCAATTCAAAAACATTCAAAAAGCTACATAGACTAAGGTGTTGCACAATATTTACACCATCGCCAACTCTGATTTTAATGGTGTTGAATTGAATGATCGCCCATTGGAATTGATAATTGATAACATCGTAGCCATTATTTGTTTTGGTATTTCAATAATGTAGTCGTATGGAATCATATGAGAGTGTTACAAAATCTAAGAGGAGTAATTCATAATTATATTGCAATCTTCAAAGGCAATTACACGGTGCAATTATATAAATATGGTAACCGTTCACATGGTTAAGGGTATTGGGTTATGTATTCTAATTTCTATGATGGTTGTTGGTAGAGGACAAAGCTCTAGACTACAATGGATACCCTAACAAGTAGCATTACAGTGAACATTAACATATGTACTTAGAAGCTCAAATTTGAAGTACATGGGAGAAACAAAATGATAACAAATGTATCTACTTCAACCCCATGGACTTCACATATCATATGAAGCCATTTAAACATTCAGTTTTTTGTTCGATGATGCCTAAACCCTAAACCCTAAACACCACAAACCATAAATGAATGGCACACACGTCAAATGACAGGGCCTTGGTGCTTGTAGTTCTCAATACAAATGTATATTGTCATCATAACATCCTAATTCACGAAAGAATGAACTCACAAATGTCATTTGTGATTTATGGTTCCATTAATGACTTCCACATACGTAGGTTAATGTCACACTTGCATGCTTGAGGATGGAGCAATGTTGTGTGCACACATTACAAACAACATATGTTCTTTTGATTAGCGCAAATTGAAAGTTGGCCAAAATATTCAACTTTGTCATGGCATCAATTCCTTGTTTTCAAAATATAAGTCCTCATGTGAGGGTCTAAATAATTGCATTAACTATTATATTTAGTGACTTTTAGTATATGAGGTTTTATAATATTGGCACCTCTTTTGTCAATATATTGTTTGAATTATACCACAATGTTTGACTCCAAGTAGAATAAAACCCCTTAGATATAACCTTACATATTGTCATAGGGATATTGGTAATTAGTGTATGCATTCATATTTAGTGTATCAAACTCTATATATCCAATTTAGTTTTATCTAGTCAATGAAAGTGTTGTAGTGTCACTACAATGAATATGATAATTACACTCAATATGATAGTTAGTGTTTGATACACTTAATAAGAATGTTTAAAATAGATGTTGTTTGTATATGGGGGCATCAGTGAACCACTACTAAATTTTGGTGTTTAGGGTTTAGGGTTTAGGGTTTAGGGGATAGGGTTATAACATATTAATCTATCCAATGTCAATGTATAACATTGTCTTACTCGTGAGAAGAGTCTTATAGGAAGGTTATAGTGAAGACGATATTGTGTTTATTTGAGACGTTTAAACGCGATATATTGATTGGTCTTGTGTTTATTCAAATAACATGAAATATTGTGGATGTTAATAGGGGCTAGGGGTCCAACTTTGGATGTTTCGCTCACTTTAGGGAATCACATATTAGTCGCTAATAAACCATCGTTCATGATGTATTTAATATATGGAATGTGATGTAAAAGTAAATCGGAGAAGCACAACATCGTGTTGTTATTCATTGTTCTCTCCACGTGTATTAGATAATGGAGGAAGATATAACAGATATTGTTTGCATAATATGAAGAAGAGTCTAATCGGAAGGTCATAATAAATACAATCTTGATCATGTTAATATGTTATATGGGACGTTTAAACATGATATCCTAATTGGTTTTGTATTTAGTCAATGCGTATTTCATGTTGTGGATGTTATAAGGGTTTAGGGTCCAATCTTCGATGTTTTGCTCTCACACATTAGTAAACTTGAAGTGAACTTGAGGATGGATTCAAGTAACATTAAAATATTGAACTAAAAAGGGACATTGGTAGTTAGTATCCCCTTAACAACGTCCACATACGTTCATCATTGCCACTCTTGCATGCGAGATAATAGAGCAAGGTTCTAGGGTTTAGGGTTTAGGGGAGACAAATAAATATTTCTATTCATCATGACAATGGCCTCAAGCCTTGGAAACTCTCTCATAATTGCAGCCTCCAAATGGCCCAAACCCCACCTAAATAGGGTTATACTTGAAAGCATTGAATGGAGTTGTGTTTGGGTCTACATATTGGTTAAAATATACCTTGATGATACTTGAAAAAATTAATGTGGCCGGCACCCTTCCTCCCAACAGCGTATGTCATATCCACACAAGACAAAAAAAAAAGATTAAATATCATAGACTAAGTCATATGACGGCTGGGGTATGAGAGGGGCATTGATAGATGCGCATTTTCTACTATAAACAGAAAACGGGGAATTATGTCAGGAGGTTTGAAAAAACCGCTGCAGGAGAACAAGGCGGGAAAAGCATCCAATGAGGAAGTCGGAGAAACGGAGGTGGATAGTATAAAGGGACGCACCCCCCAAAACTCTGTCCTTTTTTGCTCTTCTCCCACTCTTGAATTCGTACAGAGAACTCTTAGTCGGAGCTATACTTCAAGGTTCGTGCATGCTGCCGTTCATTACCACTTATCCACAGCATGCAAGTTCATGAGCACCTATCCACAGCATGGAAGCCCACCGGGAACTTTGCAATGAGCTCAAAATCATATGGGATTTCGGATTATCCGCCGCATTATCCGCCGGATTTTGAGGGTTTTAGTGTGACTCTTATCAGGTTTGGGTCGGTCGACCCAAACCCCTCCGCTAGTGTGGGTGGGTTTCAACCTGACCCTTACACAGGTTTGGGTCGGTCGACCGAAACCCCTCCACTCGTGTGGGAGGGTTTCAGCCTGACCCTTACACAGGTTTGGGTCGGTCGACCGAAATCCCTCCACTCGTGTGGGAGGGTTTCAGCCTGACCCTTAACCAGGTTTGGGTCGGTCGACCGAAACCCATCCACTAGTGTGGGTGGGTTTAACCCTAAACCCTAAACCAGGTTTGGGTCGGTCGACCGAAACCCATCCACTAGTGTGGGTGGGTTTAACCCTAAATCCTAAACCAGGTTTGGGTCGGTCGACCGAAACCCCTCCACTAGTGTGGGAGGGTTTCAACCTGACCCTTACCAGGTTTGGGTCGGTCGACCCAAACCCCTCCACGAGTGTGGGTGGGTTCAGCCTGACCGTGATCAGGTTTGGGTCGGTCGACCCAAACCCCTCGACCAGTGTGGGCGGGCTTGACCAAAACCCCTCGACCCCTTGACATACAATGTTTGGGTCGACCGACCCAAACCCCAACCCCATCTTGGCCGGCTGGAGGTTGACCATGAGAAGGTTTGGGTCGGTCGACCCAAACCCCCTCCCAAAATGTTTTTTGGAACTTGCGCAAAGTATTGGGAGTTCACATTGTAGTTGTGTTGCAAATGTCTTTATCCTCGGTGTCCCCATTTATCATGATGTCTTGCATTTTTTGATATTTGATTCTTTTGAACCCTTACATGGTGTGCATGTTTGTTGAGGTTTCATGTGCATGTGTGTAGGCGAAATGGAGGGAGCTGGTGGAAGAGGGGATGCCTTCTCTGAAGACATGGGCAACTCCCATTCTTCGTCTGGGGATGACCTAGACATTGTCGGGGAGGATAGTTTTGGTGACAGTGCAGATGAAGGTCATTTGGGGAGTCCTTCGCCATCTGCCTCTTCTTGCCCCACTGTGGAATGTGTTGGGCTTTCACGAGCTTCATGGGTGAATTTGGATGTGGTACTTGTTAATGACAGTGGAGTTGCTGTGGCGGAGGGTATTTGTCGTAACACACATCCACAAGATTGCATTGATGAAAACCCCCTTGGCACCGAGGACGTTGGAGTTGTTATATTGGAATCACTCGTACATTCCGAAGTGAATCCAACTCATAGGTTCTCGTTGCGAAGGTGGCCGTTGAGGAATGTGACAATTGATGGGGTTAATTTGCATGAGCATGAGCGACGACACATCCAAATCCAACAGGAGCTCCAAGCAAACATTCGGCCACGTAAAGGCCTACGGAAGTACGATACATTGGCACGTCCTACTCCGTCTGCAAATGAGTGTAAACGTCAAAGGTTGCTCTGTGAGGAATCTATTAGAGAAGTTGCCACAAAGGATTGTTGTGTACATCGTTGTTGCCAATTGTTCCCAAGGGATAAATTGAAAGCCATCCGCGAGGAAATGTGGCTTGGAGATTTCCGTCTAAGATCCACCAAAAAACTTGATGTCCATAGGGCGATACATGTGAACGGAGCGGGTCGAAAGGTCATCACCCTTGAGAGCATAGACGTGTGTTGTACGGCATGGTACACCATTCACGGTGTGTCAAAAGCGGAATTTTATAGACAAGCCGCGTATGCCAAGGAAGGACGCCGGTCCCGTCACCATGGGAATACGGGCTTAAAGAAACCAAGGGAAGCAACGAGACAAGCAACAGCCACTCTGGCAACCATCATTGTCCCCCTTGCCGATGCAATGCCGCACAAAACACGCACACTCTCAACCGGTGAAAAGGTTGTAGAGAAGGTTCTTCCTACAGGCACGAAATGGAAAGACATATTGTTGGACGTAAACGCAGTTGGCGAGAAGGCTGGGTTGGACCCTATTTCGTTGTCGAAACTGAGTGCAATAAAAAAATCTCACTTTAGCGAATACATCACAAAAAGACGAGGCGACAAATTTGCCCGTTGTTCCAAATGCGAGAAGTTGAAACGCCTTCGAGATGCACACACGATGGGGACAGAGTCCTATGCCGCACATCAAATGAACTATTTCAAGCATGTGAACATGCAAGAGGCACACCGTAATGATTACTACACAAATAGAGCTTTGTCCATCTCTAGGCCTTTGGAGGTCCTTACAATCATCCATGACAAAATGGACCATGCCAAAACAGCCTCACCATGTTTTGCAAATCGAATAAAAGCCACGGACGGCCTTTTTAAGCTTCCTGTATCGGTTACAGGTGATTTCGATAACAATTGCATTGCATTACCTAAACACAAATTTGTGCTTTTAGGTTTGTACTTGGGGCCATAGATGTACACCATGTGAATTTTTTGGTGTTATAATTGAATATTAAACCATTGGGTTGGCTTTGCAGGGATGATTGCACATGGACACGGTGATGTCAAGTATGCTCATTATGCTCTTGATTTGTATCCGGCGGATTCAAACCACACAATAGGGTCATTTGCAAAGCTTTTACGTGATTTGGAGAAACCGCCGTCCTATTCATCAAGATTGTTATTTGAAAACTCGGGATCAACACCTCTATATGAAGCGGTCTTGGATGGAAGAGATGTATGCGTGCACTCCTTACCGGAGCCACCAAGTGAAGATGTGATAGCTAAGAATTTGCCCCCAACTCTACGTGTCCAATTGGACAATTGTGCGAAGGACAATAAAAGTAGATATGTTTTTGCATATTGGTCGTTGTTGGTTGCGAAAGGCATTTTCAAGGAGGTTTTTGTGTCCTTTCTATTGGTAGGCCACACGCACGACGATATCGATGCATCTTTTGGACGTTGGAGCATGAAGTTGCGCGAGGAGGATTTTCCAACAATCCCATTGTTGATGAAGTCGTACATGGATTTGGAGAACATTCCCGTCATCCCCCATATGATCGAGGAGGTTCCCGACTTCAAGGCATTTATAGAACCGTATATTCGAAGCGGAGCTCACCGATTGATCGGACATACGAAGGCACAACAATTTCGGTTCTACGTGCGTGACGATGGTGTCCCCGCCATGCAATACAAGTTGTTGTGCACGTCACAAGACTGGAGCCCGCCGGAGGGTCTCCTTGTATGGCGTGTTGATGGGGAGGGAAGGACGATGTTGCCTGACGGAGAGCCTAAGCCTTGCAAACCAATACCCATGAAGAATTTGGAGGACATTTGTAAAGGCATATCAGGCTTCATACAATATTGGGAGAGTTTGAGGGTAGCGGATGTTGGTGGATCGTGTTGGCTTCGTTACGGAAGTTGGATACAATATTGGACACGTGTTCGTGGCGCTTTGGCAAACCTTCATCAAGATACACCCCTTACTTTAAGGCATGGGTTTTGGCCACAAACACGTGTCAACGTACAAGTTTCGGAGGCTAGTCTTTTGGGAAATGGAGAGGTTCGAGAGGAGTTTGATGTGGACGACCATTACGTGGGACCTGCTAGTAGTCGTCCGCCACCATCTTTCCGCATTGTAGTGGATTGTCATGAAGGTTATATGCTCATTTTGCGTCCTGGAGATGAGACATATGCAAAGCCAGTGTGGGTGGCAAGAGCTTTGTCCAAACCAAATTTTGTAACTTCCAGCCCTCATTTTCGACAAATACAAGTAGAGTACTACCGACCGACAGCAGGGAATGAAGATGTTGTTCGGCATTATACAGGCTGGGATACAAACCCTAACTTTCGGTGGAAGGTGGATTCTGAGCACGGTCCATCTTGGGTAGATACAGATTCCATATTCATAGCATGGAAACCACGGAAAAATCATAGTGGATCAGTGTCCATCCCTCAAAAGTACATAACTTTTGCAAAAGACAACCTTGCTCGGATCGCAGAAGAAGCAACCCACGTTGAATGAGAAGTTGGTAGGATTGTGTTAGCATGATTATAGTGTAATATGTAATTCGACGAATATATATTACTCATATGTGTGCTCCTCAAACTTGGGGCAAAGTTTGGGTAGAACTTGCGAATGCTATATTGTTTGGGGTTGGATGAATATCCATTTACTATATTTCAATACAGTTGTGAAGTTCATTTTTTTATTAAGTTTGGGACTAAATTTTCCATTGAAGAAAAATGCATTTATTGCATGTACTTTGTATGTTGCAATGTCTATATTTTATTGACCATGCTAATAATAGAAATCATTTTATATGTTTCTTGGGTGAAACTAGTTTGGAGTGCTCTACCCAAAGTGTTTTTGTTGATGAAGTTGGTGTTGAGTGCTCTACCATATGTGCTTATGTCCACACCCCATAGATTTGGGATATTAGAACATATAATATATTTGAGATTGTTCGCAATATAGTTTCGGAACACGGAATGTTGTTTGATCCATATATTAATTTGAGACTAGAGAAAGTCTCAATTTAACGAATATAGTGTTATCTTTGCATTCACTTAATCTGTTGGACCCTCAAGCGTAGTGTGAAACAATCTTGGTCTGGCTCCGCCTTTTGCACCAATGAGAGTGCTTGAAGTGCAATGGCCCACAATCTTGTGTGTGAAAGTGGTCCTCATTGATAGTCAATAACATACTTAATTTATATTTTATATAGATTACAATACCTGCATAACATTACTTAGACCATGAGTTGTGTTCGGCTACCCTAACTCCGGATTCAGTACGAAGCACTGAGATTCCGGCATATGAAAACTTTATTCTCGAATCTTCATCAACTAAGTAATGTTATGTGACCCTTTGTATTTGAGCACATTACCTTCAGATTTCCAGGCCCACGGAACAAGACAGGATTCTTGATGAGGGTTGTTGTGATAAGTTCATCCTTGAATGAATAATTTAAAATATTCATGCATGCTTAAGGATGGGGCTATAAAGGGCCCCACTTTTGTGATATCTTGTGGGTGACTACTGTAGCTAGGTAGACAATCCGGTACATAGCAATCTGTAAAGACGAAGAACTTTTGCATTGTCTAGCTTGCAAATATCGTCCCAACATCCAACTCACCACATGCTTCTCATTGCAATTGGAAACAACAGAAGAATTCAGACTGGGAGTCGCTAGCCTATCCATCGCTTTATCCATACAGCCCAAAATGAATTGTAGAATTTCTTGTAGATTTCTTGTTCATTAGGGAGTTTCTTGCTGCATGGCTTACTTGAATGGCAAGGGTTTCTGGAATCAAAGGTAGCCCAAATATTGTTCATTTTGAGAGATTTCCAGTCCAGAGTGCTTGCTTCTGTATGCAGGTTGACATAATAACCTTTCCAGTGTTGCATGGTTGGGCATCATTTCCTGTGCCAGGAAGCTATGAACAATTTGGATCTTTCTGATGCTGCTTGAAGGAGCCCCATGGAGTTTCTCACTCTCGTCTCCTGCAATTTAATGTAGCAAGCTGGCATAACCCTGGTGCAGAACTAGAGGACACCGAGGAGCTGTAGTTTTGTAGGATACGTGTATCTGGGTATCCAATCGCACTGACTATGTCACCTCAACGCAAAACCGTTCAAGAGCTGTCCGAGAATGGTCATCTCCGCACAATTCCGGGCGATTTCATTGTTCCTGAAGAGGAACGGTGCAGTCTCAAGGATAGACCAGTTTTCTCGACCACGGGAGCTGCTCTTGAAATTCCTCTGATTGACATGGACGACGTGGCCAAAGATCAACTGGGTGCAGGAGATCGCCGCAGTGAGTTATTGCAACAAGTTCGAGCCGCGTGCATGGAGTGGGGGTTCTTTCAAGTGAAGAACCATGGCGTGCCGTTGTCTGTGATGACACAGATGCAGCAAGTGGTTCACGAGTTTCTGGAGCTTCCGCCAGAGGAGAAGAACAAAGTGAGGTTCACCAGTCCGGAGGCTTTTACTTATGAAGAAGGTTACACCAGCAGGCAAGGTAAGAGTGAGGGTGCGATTTCGATGTGGAGCGACCGCTTGCAGTGCCGTTTGTTTCCCATGTGCAATCGGAATTGTGACTTGTGGCCGAAGAATCCTCCTCGTTTCAGGTGAGGAATAAATTATCGATATTGAAGTTAATGAGGACAAGTTGTAAGTTTAGATGTAATTTGTTCTTGACCCACCTTCATAGCAGGTATTTGCTGAACTAAGGATAATATAAATAGCTGCAACGATGGAGTACGAACTTAGTAGCCTCTGCGCCATCCACCAATTCTTTACAGCTTCTTGGACTCGTGTTGATGGAAGATAAGGTTGAGGCATAAAATAAGGGAGTTTGCATCTGTTTAGGAGTAATAGAGGGGAATTTTTTCCTTGCGAAGAGAAGCAATTTCTAAGGAGAATGTGGACATAACATTACTCAATACCCATTGTTTGTTCAGTGGGCTCTTGGAATAAAACAGTTCATGCTCGAAAAGTTGAGCAAGAGACTTAGCTTTCCGAGCATCCGATTATTACATTTAGAGGGCCCACTGAACAAACAGTAGGTGCTGAGTAATGTTATGGAATTGCTACATTCCAATTGTGGTGGCAGCTTGTGATTGATTACTCCATTCGCTTAAAAAATATATAGATCCCATCCATGTCGGCATTACATGACCCTAGTGAGTAGTTAAATGGACTTGATCGACCATGGATGCCTCAACCTTACTCAAATCTCAGAAGGATCACTCAAAGTAATTTACTTTAGTTGTTCTCATTACAATTAAGCATGTGGGTTTTAAGTGGTCACTCTTCTTAATCAACATACACCTCCATTTAAGTGGTGAATGGCAAGGGTTATAGCTATAAGTGAACACCAAATTTGAAATATGTTTTGGTGAGATTGGACTAATTGCTAAGACATATATGGGCATCCTTTATAGGTTATGGAGTTAACAAACTTAGGATAGCTAATGTGATCCCTTAAAGAGAAAGGGAAGCTTGATCTTGACCTTGACTTATCTATTGCGTCATAACTCTGATTCTAAAACTTGAAATGATAGATGAAACAATTCCCAATCCAATCCAATGGCCAATTTTTTGTGTGGAGTTGGAAGTGCCCACAATAAAGCCATTTCCATTACATTATATACATTACATCTTCCTTTCATAAGATTCGAGTGACATCCTGAACATGACTGAATTTCAAACGATGGATGAGAGATGCCTAGCATTGGTTCGAGGAATCGAGTGAATAAGTTTTTTTTTTTTTTTTTTTTTTTTTGTGGTTTTGTCCTGGAAATGACAACAACTGGTCATAACTCCAGTCTGAGATTAACTTGCAATAGCAATTGAAGAAGAATCTGACCTCTAACTCATTGAGCCTAGAAAAGGAACTGAAGTTGGGCGTAACAGCAATTTTGCATCATCATGTTTAGTATCAGGTGACAGTGCAACAACTTGTGACTTATAACGTACATAATGATCGTGAAAGCCTTGTGTACTAGCAAAGATTGGTATTTCGAGCACATTCTCAAACTTTGGGGAGCTCATAAATTAATATGTATTATGTGAGCGTAGTGGGGATACATCAAAATGAAAAAATTGAACGCCCACCAATTGAAGGCATTTAATTGCTAAATGACACGGGTTGCTAAGTTGTCAGGTAGTGGGGGGATTGTTGATTTCATGGTGATTCGATTATTTGAAATTAGGTAAGGTGGGTAAGCGATTATTTATTTATTTATTTATTTTGGGGGGAACCTCTTGGGCACAGTACCGGGTCATGGGCTCTTCTCACAGTTGTATTTTGCCCTTGCAATGGAAAAATGTTTTTTATTCTCATTTATTTGTTTGTTCTTATTTTCTAACATAATGAGAGTTGTGGCATTTTTTTTTTTTTTTTTTTTTTGGGGGGGGGGGTAGTGTTGTGATTACCCGACACTTCAAAGAGATATTCTTGTCTTAGCAAAGTTTTAAGTATCGAGTTCACTGCTGAGAACCCCTATTTCTTGCAGGGTAGTTGCTGAGCGGTATGGCGAGGAGCTAAATAAGCTTGCCAAGAAAATATTGGAGTTGATTTCAGAGAGTTTGGGATTGCAACCCTTCTACATGAATGAATACCTCGGTGGTGTCCAAAATCTTCACGTGAATTATTATCCTTCTTGTCCGCAGCCGGATCTCACGATGGGTTTGGTGAAGCATTCGGACCCTGGTTCAATTACACTTCTTTTGCAAGACGAAAACCCGGGACTACAAGTGCTAAAAGATGGAGAATGGATAACTGTGAAACCCATGGAGGGTGTGTTTGTTGTGAACTTGGGGGACCAAATCGAGGTAACCAACTGCTTGAAATTTCATGTGACGTGGTCTTTCTTTTTTATCATGTGGAATTGTGGTTACATGCTCTTCAAATAACAACAATATCTGTTGAAAAATTGAATTCAACAAAACTTGATTTTAATTACTTTATCTGTTGAGTTAAACAAACCAAATTCAATTACTTTATCTTGATTGGTCACCTATATTTGATTGGTGTGTGCTTAGGTTTGTTTTTAGGAACGGACATCAAAATGCCATGTCTTAAAGTGTTTGGACCATGTGCTCACAAATTGTTAACTATTCTATGTGATCATTTAAGCAGAAAGAAAATCTTCACTTTGAAAATGCATAAGATATGTATATGAGCTCTCTACATTTATGAGGAAACTACACTACATATGATATTTCCTGTCACCAAATTCTAATTGTCTTGTTCAATAGTAATTGCAAACCACAGTGTAGTGTCACCAACACCATTATATCTCAACCCAACATTATTTGTCATTCCTTGTCATTTTTGGGGGGGTCATTCTAGATATACACTGTTGCAATTACTGCCACTTACCAAATGATTTTCCATCCAAATTTCAATCACCCATGACAATATTTAATCACAAGTTGTTGACAAGAGAAGGTACGGCATTGGCCGATGGACGAACTCATCCATCATCCATGACAACATTTGTTCACTTATTCATAAGAAGTGTCATCCGAAATGTTACCATAGTGACATAAAGTACCATATGACACTAAACATCATTATATTCAGTGTAGCTATGGCTTGGTTTGGTCGTGGTAATCTCAAACAATTGTGTGTTTAACTTTCTAGTCGAGTTTAAACCAGGAACCATTTATAGCCCATCCCCCTTAATTTAGCAATGCCCTGACAAATTGCACAGAGACGGCCGAAGAAATGTTACAATACTATTAACGGAGGGAGATTTGACATCCAGGCGACTGTTGAATCTGTTCCAGGTTGTAACGAATGGCAGATACAAAAGCATCGAGCACCGAGCTTTTGTGAGCTCACAACCTCGACTGAGCATCGCGACGTTCGTCATCCCTACGGACGAGAGTATTGTTGGTCCCATTCCCGAATTGCTGGCTGAAAGGGAGCTTCCCAAGTACAAACAACGTTCCTACGATGAAAACAAGAAATCATTCTACAAATCATACTTGGGAGGTTGGCGGAAGAGAACATCTGGCAAAGACCATCTGCACACTGTCATGGCTCCACTGCCCAAGTCCCTAAGTTGAGGCATGAATGCTGGCCAGAGATGGAGGGCCCGAACATCTCCCCTGTCTGGGACTCTCTGTGCGGGAATATATTCCCATTCTATCCCACTTTCTCGTTGTTCGAAGGCTTGTTGTCCGGCCCTAGTGTGAGGAACTTGCAATTCCACATGTCGAGGTAGACATGCCTTGAATGGTCACTTCTTGTCCAACTAGCTCGCGTCTACTAGGGTATGGAACATGCGATTAGTACGAGATGGTTAGCAAATCTAATTCGAAGGTGCATATATTGTTCTCATAATTTTGGAGCTCGTATGAACAAAGAAATATTGATGACACACTTTTGAAAAGAAACAACGTGATTTGACAAAACCTTAGAGAACAATGCATTGGCAAAGTTTAGTTGACTTCACTGAATTATTTATCACTGCAAATTCTATGCATTGATCATGTAAATCAACATGATAATATATATGTCATAAATTAGTATATGGATTTATTTATTTATTTAGGGAAATTGATATATACAACATTTAGGAATTTAGTGTTCTAGGTACAATGTCCAAAACCATTTGTTAACTTTGTTTTTGTTAAATGGTGTTGAATGAAATCGGTTCCATTGTACATTGATAGCTTACATTTGCATTTGGAAATTGTATCCCCCATATAACCACTTACATTGAGAGAACAATTTTTGCAATATACAATCCTCTCTTTTGAAAGCATGACATTGTAGGTGCCACAAGCAGTACAAGTTTGTTTTTTCAGTTTTAGCATGACAATGTTTCTTTACCACATAGTGACGTCGACAACTCTCAAAGCTTGTATCAGGTCAAAGAAATTAAATTTTTGTAGGTAACATCGTTGCAGTAGGCAGCACCAATATCATGAATATATTTTGTTCTTGACATGTGACAAGGACAAGGCATTTGTTTTCTTCTTTGCTCACATACACGGGTAGATGACTTAGTGCATTTTAAAAACGACGTGCGGCATAATATAGAGAGGATTAAAATCATTTGAAATAAAAATTATAAAGGAATTCCAAATAATGAAGGGGCCATTAAATGTAGACAATCCCATTATAAGTAAGTTAGATGGACATAAAACGTGGGCCATTATTTTTTGTAAAATTAATATAGGGGCTGAAGATAAGGATCCTAGAAGGTATGTTTAGTATGTTTGCTATGGCCTCCTATGTGTTTTCTTCATAAATATGTTTGCAATGGTATTATTGTTTGCACCCTTCTTTGTCTCCATGCTTTCCCTCAACACTCGTCAATTGTGTTAGGAAGTAAATTAGCTTTTGTTACTTAAAAGGAATATAGAGTACAAAAAATTGCAGTGACTTGGACAATATAAGTAATGGAAGGGTGCAAACAAATGGGCCATTTTTTAAATTTAAGTAATTATAGGGAGGCTTTAATTCAGCCCTTGAAGGTAAATAGCCCCAAAACAAAAAAACCCCCAGCCGCACGTGGTGCACAAAAATGCCTTAGAGTGATCTACCCGTGCTCACATAAAAAGTTCTTTTCATTAATGAATAATGTTCCAATGCTAAAATTCTGCAATAAATTTTGAAGATCTTCAACCTCCTTATTGAACACAACATCATCATTGACTATCTCAAGGGTTCCTGCAATCCTTATTTCTTCTTCATTGGATGGTAATTCCTTGTAGATTACATTGTGTATGCACAAGATATCATCTTCTATAACAATTCATTAAGCTTAATTCACATTTTTTTATGATTCATTGTGCTACTTCCGTCGTGTGTGATTCCGTCCTACATGTGTGTGGACTTTTATCATTCCAATTCCATCTTGTTAATTAGTTGTGAAGCTCAAAAGCTTGGCAAATCATCAATGACTAATAGTTAGGACAAAGTCCAAGGTAATGTCTTTTGAGTATCGCATTGTCTTTAAGTTTCATGAATTATGCTTTGCGATAATCTCAAATTTAATTCCTCTTAATTTAATTTGCAATCATTCGGCCATTCTTCCAAGACTGTATTCACCATCTTCATCTTCAGTTTATTTGGTAACTTCTCACAACAATTATCCACAAGATTATGTAAAATAATGCATCAACAACTAGGCTACATCCATTAACTACATCCCTTAGTCCAATTTAGTCTCAAATTGAATTGCCTTTGGTAAAGTCTTACTCCAATCAAATAATTTCTCTTTCTCGAGGTGGTATTGTCCTTTGCACCTTATAGCCTGCTACTAAGCATGTCCATGGCCTGCATTCATACCATTAGCCTTGTACTGGGTAACAGGCCATAAATTTGACACCCTAGCCAAATTTCCAGGGGACACCCTGTCCCAAATTTTGGGTGTCCCAAGGACACCCTGCTCCAATTTCTGGGTGTCCTCATATATTTCTCTTAATTTTTTTTTGTCAAAATAGGTACAATTTTGAAAAATATATAATATCATTTCAAAATCTCAATTAAAAATAAAACAAAATCACTACATATCATAACTTGCAATGCAAATCAAACCTACAAGCGGCGGCCTTTCATAGCACACCACTTTACCCATACTTGTTCAAAGTCAATGGCCTCTATGGGGATTTTTGCCATTGCAACTCTCATTTGTGCTTCCAAAGTCTCTAATACCAAACTACACCGTAAAGTAGATTTAATATGATTTTGAGTAGAAAATCCTCTCTCACAAGAAGCTGTACTAGCAGGAATTACAAGAACAACTTGCCACAACTTTGTCATATGAGGATATCTTCCAACATAGTCCAAATTGGAAGAATAAACCATCCAAGCTTGGTGCATTTTAAGACCACCACATGAAATATGAAGAGCTTCAAATCAGGAAATCGTTGCTGCAATGATTCTATCACCTTAACCACATAGGCCTGTGCAATCACCTTGCACCCATGGAGGGTACCATCACCACCAAACTCAATTGCATGAGGCAATGGTGCATAATGCAATATATGTGAATGCACCACTCCTGTAGAGTCTTGAAAATGGATCTCACCACCTCTAGAAATGTCCAAAAATTGTGCCACAAATTTGGTATCCGCTGATAGGCCCTACAAGTACAAGGGACACCCTGAATTTTTTTTGGGTGTAAAAAGGACACCCTGTTTGAGATTTGGGTTTCCTAGGACACTCTAGGAAGCAAAATACACCCCCCAAGGTGTCAATTTTATGCCCTGCTGGGTAAAGTCAAGTTACTACTCCTAGGCTATATTCTCTCAGAGTTGCCTCTTTGCATTCTTTCTCATGGTGGAGACATTTGTTAAGCCTATGTGTTCAAATAAAATAAACATGCTCAAAATAAAACACTACTATTAGTTCCATTTTAGAATGACAAAGACCCTTTCAATGGTAAGTCACAAAAGTTATAATGTCAATGTTAATGAGGGTTTTGTAATGTCTTTAACTTTCTAAGTAAACTTTATGCCTCATTGATGGCTTCACTTCGAAAATGTAATCTCAATAAATTGCTTATTTAGTCAACAGAAGTGAACACATATGTTGAATTCTAGACCTTGAATACGAAGTGCACTTAATATGGGTTACATGAACAAGTGGTCTTTAAGAATGCAAGGGCAATTATATTTTTCGAAGTTGGGCAGAGTGGACAACAATTTTCGGTCGGAATCTGAAAATATTGGATTTGTTTTGTGAGGGCTGTGGAGGTGCCGGATCACGGGCCTTAGCCCCTATCCACTTCCTTTTGAAAATTCGTAGGGGAGGTATATTGTCCGCCCTCGACCACAATCATCTAATCATGAGACGCCAAAATACTCTCTCCAACTTCCCAACTTCCAAAGTATGCTCTTGAAAGTGATGACCGTGAACTTTTCATTTGTCGGCAATATCGAGGTTGAATCTTTTTGGAGTCCGTTGGTGAGGAATGGAATTCCACACAGTGATTGGGGAGATTTTTGGGCATACTAATCGGTTGAGATCCTAGTGTTTGCAAGTCTAATCGGTTACATGCATGTTGACATCCTCCGGTTTTCCTTCATTAAATTGGGGCATATTCTATAGATTCCTCTAAAATGATCTGTAATTATCCTGCAGACTTGAACTTCAACCGGTTATTTCTCAAACTCAACCGGTTCATTTGTAACTAACTGCCGGTTCTCCCCGATCATTGATTCCAGGTACTTCTAATATGCTTCGATATTTAGTTTGAATCTTGGTTTCAGAACGCTTGCAATCCAGTGTACTAAAGTGAAATAGGTACAAATAGTGTAACATAACCGGACTATGAATGACGAAGAACTATAATTGCCTAGTCTTTGAGGGGAGAGCAATCTGTTGATTTATGACAAGTTGTTATTGACATAAGCTTCTACAGTGGAAAGGATCACTAGCAAGCCCCAAAATCTTTGCTGAAGAATGTTATGAATGTAGTTATGCAACTCCAACATCAACATCCTCATGAGAATCGTACATCCAAACATCATTCATTATCTAGCATACCTCATTCTAAACAAAAGGAAGCTAGACAATAAACAAACACTAGTATTTCCTCCTCCCCCCCCTCCCCCCAACAAGAAACAATACTTGACCTCTCAAACCCAATTGTGTATGTCTTGTCTTCCTGCTCTTCCTCAAGAGGTCCACCTCCCGAAAGGAAAGAAAATTACGCCAGGACTATCATGGGAACCCATGATCGCCTAAGGTTAACGGGCTTGCACTCACGCTGGTCTATAAGATCGGCGTTCTTTTTCTTCTTTCTAGTTATGCAATTTCCTAGCTTTGGTGGACTTAGTCAACTATGGATTGTTTGGAGAACATTGTTTGACAAATTGAGATGATACCCAAAATGTGGCAACGTTAATAAAAAAGTGACCTAGCCAAACAACATGCTTCAAACAACTGCTTTGTTAAATTGACATGTCAAATATGGACTCCTCATAGATATGTTGCACCAATTTTACAAGCATATTTGTTGAACACCACATGTTTCATTGGCTATGGCATTAAGTTTCTACTAGTGCATGCATGTACTACATACTCCCCTATGTCATGGCCTCCCTTCTATAATTTCTCTAGCTAGTTGTTGGTGGCTTCTTGGAAATGAGTTACGAGAAGTTACACCTTATGATTAGAGTACCATCTTCACTCTAACATTTACCACCTATTCACAAAAAAAATTGACAATCAACTTCAACTTCATCATATGCCAACTCTTAAAATAATAGTATAGTGGTAACCGGCATATATAAATTGTCACTTTGGTCACATATCAATGTCTCTAGGCAATGACCAACTAATTACCAACTAGAATAAGAGCATGTCAACACTGAAAACAATGTGGGATTTTGAGGCACAAATGGGCCCAAACTAGGGGATGGTTTTACCTTTGTGCCCACTTCTCCTATAATATCAACTTTTAAATGCCTAGATGAGTAGACTAAAACCAAAATTGTATCATAACATGTATGTTAAAGGTTTGATCTTGATCTTGGCTTCCAAATGGAATGTGTAGTGCTTGAATATTAGGTCACATCTCTATGATTGGAATCAAAATTATACTGATTATTTTAGAAGTATGTTTCCTGAATATGATAATATTTTCCTATGAAGTCAATTCCACTTGAGTTTATTTTATTGATACAAGTGCAAGGTCTATGATGATATGAAAAATAAAGTCAAGTGAATCTCATCTAAGATATTTAGATCCTTCAAAACTTCCTCATATAGTAAGTTCTCCAACAAAGGATTTTTTGGTGGACATAAAACCATTTTGTTTTTTGTTTTTTGGAAAACATGCGTATGCCACTTGATCACGAGACACATACCATTTGAAAGAAAATTTTATTATGCATCCACTAATATATGGAGTGACCTTTCCTAAAGCTTCCTTGTAACAATAAAGTGTGTTCAACGACATTCATTAACCACTATATGGCTTTGTAGGCACAAACAATTCAAACAATATGATTTGCGATACCAAATCGAAGTCATAATCATTCCCTTCAAAATTGTTTGAGTTCGTATAAATATCTTTTATCTTACTAGATGATAATAGGACCTCTCAATTGTGTTGATTGTTGACCCTAAGGTAGATGGCACTAAAACCTTCACTTTAAGTGTTGAGCATTGATACCATTAATGGATTAATTGACTAAAAAACAACACCCATAAGTAGTTGACATGGGATTCCACGGTTCTGTGTTTGTCTTATTTGAAGTCCTTATGCATAAGTTATAAGGGTTCAAAAGTTTTATTGGTATATGACCCAAAATAATTAGCATCGAGCTCATGTGTTGGTTTTGGGTCATATACCAATAAAACTTCTAAACCCTTATAATTTATGCATAAGGACTTCAAATAAGACAAACATGAGCTAACCAACCCATGTATGGCCTTATAGCCTTTGTGACCAAGTTGGTTCATTATGGTAAACTTGGATAGTTGAAATTTCAATTTAATGCTATCTCCTACACACTCTGGACACATGAGGAATTTTTTTGACACATGTCCTACATCCTAGAATTTTTTATAATATGGTTATGAGGTCTTCTATTACATACTACCATGTGATTTGACATGAGCATGCTTATGTCAATTTGGTCATTTTAATAGCAATTTTCCATACATCAAGGATGAGTACTCTATATCAACCTATATGGACAATGCAACTTATTAAGTAATTTCTAGTGTTAACTTTAAGCGCGTATCCAAGTCTAGTGGTGAGCTCAACTCTTAAGTTCCTCATTTGGATTTGCTAATGTGCTCACGCACTTTATTTTTGACCTCTAAGCCCCTCATGTGATAGAGTGTTGGAAGTATACATTTTAGAAGTTGATAAGTTGAACCCTCACAAACTTCACTTGTAAATTTGGGCATCGATGGAGATGGCACACTCCATGTTGATGCCGTGTTGGTTACATCAATACTCAAAATAACTGAAAGTCAAGTTGCCGGTGTAGTGAACCAAGAAAAAGAATGCTCACCCTCACATGTACCTAAAATAGTGGAACTCTATCTCGAGGTTGGTCTCCACATTTATTAGATTGGTTTTCAAGTGCAAGCTTGAAATTTTTGCCCCGATCTATATCACATCTTCATTTGGCTGGGCCTCGCTTCTCTTGCGCCTCTTTCACTGTCTGGTATTTTTGCCCGCACTTGCATGGGAAATTCTTCCTCGTTGGGAACAAATGTGACAATACCCGGTCATTTAAGCCATTAACCTCCTTTGACATGTGAAGGAACTTCATGATGAAAGTGATGTCAACTTGAACGTTTGTAAGTTTGACCGGGTATTGTCACATTGAGGAGTTTCCATGCAGGTGCGGGCATGAAGACCAGGTAGTGAAGGAGGAGTGGGAGGGGCGGGGCCCAGCCAAATGAAGATGTGATCTAGCTAGCCCGGGGCGAAATTGAACTTCAAAGATGATCAAGTTTCAAATAAGGAAATGGTAGAACCACAACTCCCCCACGTAAGGAGCTTTGACACATGTAGATCTATGCCAAATCAGGAGAAGTAGAAGGCGGTGCAAAATTTCCCAATGTACGATGACATGCACCTAGTCCTAATGAGGACCCCATTGGAAATTTATAGGGTGCCATAATTTCGATCAAGTGGGGATTAATCTTGATAATTTCTTTTCAAGGGGGATAAAATTAAGGTTCCATGTTTCACAGTTTCTAAGGATTAGTTTCCACGTAGGCCGCTCGCCCACCAAATTCTAATAAAATGCCACCAAGTGGAACCTACAATTCCATAGAATCTGGTGGACAAAGTGACCTACATGGAGACTAACTCTAAGTCTCCATGATATGACCAGGGAATGCCATGACACACATCCTCGGTTTTAAGTGCTAAATCGAGGAGGAATTGGTCTCAAAAGGAGCAGTCACGATAGACCCTAATGTATTCAAACCAACTTTTGGCTAGAAAAAAATATTTTAATTTCAATGTAAGGATTCAAATTAACGAAACGTTTGCAGTCATCTTGATTTCTTGTCCTCGTACATCGGGAAATATTGCACCACCTTCTACTTCTCCTGATTTGGCGCAGAGCTTCTTAAGTGATCACTCTCTTGTCCAAATACTCTTACCTTACCTTGGCCCACCAAACTTGGTAGCTCAATGTGTGTGTGGCTGAGCCTTTATATTTCAATAAAGAATTGGAACCCTTTGGCCCAACATGCCAAACTGTACAAAATTTGATACAGCTTTTGCCTAATCTGCGGTATGTGCTAGTTGAACCCATCATAAAATATATCATTGCCTATAATACTATAATGGTAGTTGAGTATTTGGCAAGCATTTGCCTTGCCAAGTGCACTAACTTAACCCGTTTTATCCCCAAGATTTTGTGGGCTTTCAAAATTAGATATAAAGTGAGATTTGCAAGCTTGTTTTATAAGATATCCATGAAGCAAATTTGTTGACATAAATTCAAAGAAACACATGCATTTTTAGAGCAGAAAATTCAAGAACACAGTGCATTTTTAGAGTGTATGATGGCAATGCAACCAGTTGCAAGAACAAAGTGCATCGGTTGCAAGAACACAATACGTTCTTAGAGCAGAAACTCAAGAAAAACTTCATAAAATGAAGATGACCGTAGTTTGTTTGGATATTATGCAGAAGTGTTCATCTTATGAAAACTTATGGCACATTTTAAAATGCATAAAATGCATAAAATGCATAAAATGCATAAAATGCATAAAATAAATGATTGTATGTATAGAGTGTGAAAAATATTTGTTGAAGAAATTAAACAATGGTCATTTGGTTCATCGAAGATGATGTTTTCTTTCTATTTTGATTATCATGCATACATACCATAATCATCTTGGTGATACACATACAAGATTTGAAGTAAATTGCAATTTGCATCAAAATTTGAAAATTTATGTGAGTGTAATGCTTATTGATATCCAAATAATGTCAACATACATTCCATTTTGATTTTTTTGGGTGAATATAGAAAAATATTCCCAACAACCCTTCTTTGGAGATAAACATCATTTACAAACTTGAAGTCGATAGTTTTCATGAATATAGCGATTCGGTTGGGAAAACTTGTGCACATGTTGGGAGGTCGGTCATGACCTGAATGCAAGACCAAAAAAATAATATGGTAGACCCAAATCCACTTTTCAAAACTCCATCATAAAACAAACCTTGCACACTCCCCCAAAATGTGTTCTCTTGTCCAAAAGAACCTCCAATCGTGTGCTTAGGGGGTAGTATCCCCAAGCTCGAGACCACAATGTGGTCATGAATAACAGTATGGGTTAAGATAGAACGCACACCAATTCAGTTCATATGGAGGTCACACATGCTCAAAAACACCAGTTTCCAGACCAAAGTTCACTAAGCCAAAGTAAAAAAATGTGGCTTAGAACCTTGACCTTTCGGCCTTGATATGTGCCTAACCTTCGGGAGCTTGGTCTTAAAACTTGGTCCCTCTTTTGTTCAGTAGAATCGTTCGTTCTCAACTCCAATCCAAGATGGTGGTTGCGTAAGGTTTAAAACCCCCGATTCTAATTGGAAGTTGTCAATGGTCAATTTTAACCCCCCCCAAAAAAGAGGAACAAAGCTCCTCAAAGTAAGGCACATGTCAAGGATAAAATTCTCCTACCTTGGCCCACCGATCTCCATTTTCAAACGTGTGTGGCCTCCCCTCTCACACCAACGTTTCCGTTCTGTTCCGACCAGTGCCCGGGAAGTTTTTAAGCATAGTCAGTCAAGATCCTAGTGATTCAAAATCCAACCGATTACATGTTGGCATCTTCTAGTTTTGCTTTATTCATTTGAGGTATATGCTATAGATTCCTCTAAACTGATTGGTAATTCTCCTAAAGTCTCAAACTTCAACCGGATATTTCTCAACCGGTTCATCTGTAACTAGGTCTCAATTCTCCTCAGACAATTGTTCCAACCGTAAAATTATTGGGGATCATGTTGAGAAATAGATGTTGGGTCACCACTTTGCACAATATTACAATTGGAGATGCCATGCCAAGCCAGCACATGGTGCCAAGACTAGTCATTTGATCATGGCATGGCCACACCAGGGGGAAGGCTGGCCCAGCCAGCCAGCCCGCCCCATTTGGTGGGCCCCGGATTTCATGGCAGCCATGCCGGAAAAAACAACCGGCTGGTTGGCTGGTTGCAGGCAGCTTGGGGTGCCATCCGGGCAGCACCACCGCCCCGGGATTGCAACTCCCATATTATACGCAGGGGACATCGTACTTAAAACGGCTTAGAGGACAACTTTTGTAAAAATTATATCAAATTATATCAAATTAAAATGATCAAAAAGTTGGGTGAAGACCAAATTAAATAAAATGAGATGAAAAAAAAGTTGGGTTGCATATTTATTAAGCCTCCCATTAAAATTATAAGCCACGAATAGTTGCCTCCCATTAAAATTAGAATTCATTCACAATGTTAAAATTTTATTAAAAAATCCAAAAAGTTGGGTAGTTTGACCTATGGTACATGTATTAAAAAAATCATATAATTAGGTTTTTAATGCAATTACATGCTTCAAAATATACTCATTTCCTGTATATAATTACATTTTTGGATTCCTTGTTAGAAAGGCTACAAGGGTTTCCTACATTAAAACAAATTGTATCACTCAATATTGGACTAAAACGCATTATAAGTGATTATAATCAGGACCATATAATACGCTGGGAGTTGCGTACCCGGGACCACCGCCGCCCGTTTTTTATTAAAAAAACATAATAATAATTTATAATTTATAATTTTCACTGTTTTAATATAATATGATATTAGAGGAAGCTATATAATATCAAATATTAAATAAAATGTAAATGATATAACATATATATGATATAACATATAAGAAATATTACATATAAAATATAGTGTTTAGGGATTAAGCATCTTTTGAGTAATTTTTCATCACTTTATATATCAAAAAAAAATATTAAGGAGCCAAACAAAAAAGCATAATTCGACCATCATCTGCCTATTATTAATCTACACAAAAATGCTAAACTAATTCTAAGGGTTGCGGGGATGATCTCTCCTAAATTGTTCCATCATGAATTGAAAATTTTCGGCCCTCTTGGCCATCTGCTCCTCAAATACGAGATGTGTTTGTTCCCTACACTCCTCAGCCTCGATGTGTTTGTACTACCCCCTCTTGTGCAAGCACATTTATTTGAGCGATTTGAAGACTTAATTGTACTTAAGCTTCAATTTTTGTATCCTCTTTTGCTGCATATAATAAACCAAAATTGGTGAGTGCATCTGCCATTACCTGTGCTTCACTATCAACCGCTTTTCTTTTGTCCTTAACGTGTTGACCACTCACATGCTCATCTTTTGTTGGAGTCGTGGATGGAGGATCATTAGCGGGCACACGTGTCGGTCCCTCTTGCTCCTGCACAAATGCATCGAAACCCTCTACGGCATTCAATTCGACAGGCATTGGCACAGAAGATGAACCTGCCACATCGAATTGGTCTCCAGTGTCTACTCCTCGTGGTATCCTTGTGGTCTTCGGTGCATTTGCCCATATCCTGTCACAAAAATAAACAAAAATGCCACACTTGGGATGTTCCTGCACCTGTTGCCCCCACTTGTTTTTTTCTTTTCGGTACCTTTTTTTAAGTGAATCAACTCTTGATTTCACTTGCTCCATTGTGTACACGAATCCCAACCCAGACTCATTGCACTTTGCATGAAGGTGTTCCATTATTTCTTTGCACCTTCTCGGTGCAAAATTTGGATTAATTTCCATCCGCCACGTATAATTCCTCATACTTCTCTAATAAATCTATCGCGATATTGTCTGGCCACTGCGCAAATGTTGTAGCCAGAGGAAGATTGGAGGTTCCCCACTCCTTCCTCCTCCATGTCTCCCCGGACTTCCCCCTCCTCTACCTTCCATCGTTGTTTATGGATAACAAGACAATTACGTAAATTCAATGATGATTGCAGTAGAAACAAGTAGGCAAAATTTCTTTATCATAGAATGTCAAATACAATTAGACGAAACCAAATGAAATAGTGCCCACCCTTATATACTTAATGACTTTCACTCTTTTACACTTGACTTGTTCCTAAATTCGTATAGAATTTATGGAATATACCTCAAATTAATGTAGAAAAACCGAAGGATGTCAACATGCAAGCGAATGGACTTGCAAACCGATTATGCCCAAAAAAATCTCCCCGATCACTGGCCCGGGCACCATATGATCATGCCGGCAACACTTTCGAGTGGCCAGGGTATCAGTCGGCACCGCTTTCATCAAGCAGGAAGCCGTGTCGCAAGTTCGCAACTGCTGCTCCTGCTGCGGCTAACTCTAATAAGTAAAGTGAAGCTGTGAAGTGACAACTACGCTATTATCAGAATTACAAAGAAGAAGCTAGTCGGCTGGAGATGATTACGTTTGTCGGCATGGCCTGTCGGCAGCTAGCTGCAGCCCCGGCCCTTCACGTACACACGTAACCATCACCTTCTCCTTCTTCAACGTGGGTTGTTGTTGTTGTCGTCGTCGTCGTCGTCGTCGTCGTCGTCGTACTTCTTTCCTCATTAGAATTTTGGCTTATGAATGGTGCTGAATTTGTCCTCGACGTTGCACTTGATATATAGTTGGAATACGCATGAGTTTAGGGAGCCGGGAGGATGTGAGAAACTTTATATTTTGGTTTCGGCCACAGTAGTCACTTCAGGCCAGTTTCAAGGTACGAGCAGAGGGGGTATGTTCAACATATTCAGGACACTATACGAGCATACGCTGTTCAGGTAGCTGATGCCTTTCATTCTGATGGGATCTTTGCGGAACCTTCGGTTTGGAGGACAGCACGTGTGACTTGGAAGTTGCGAGGGCTTGTATTGGTGTGGTGAGACATCTATCTTCAGCTCGTCGTAGCACGTAAGGTACATGTATTTCATTCGGTGTTCGATCTTAAATGGATATCCATATTTGAGTACTGGTGTATGCTTGGGTGTGAATCTAGGAATGGATACTAAGAAGACATGTGTAGAAGTGACCTGCTCAAAATTTCTTAAGCATTCTACATGCAATAGTCAACATAATGAGTTGGGGGAAGGGGAGACATTCATACGAGCTCCAAAAATCTATGAGGAAAGTGCTAATCATCTCGTTCTAATTGCGTGTTTGACATCCTTTGAGGAAGTGGGTGCAGAGAGAAAAGTGTCTATTTAAGACCCGCTTACCTTGCTCATCAACAAATGGAGTTCCCGGTAGGAGATTGTGTGCAGGTCGATCGGACGCTTAGTTTTGGAGTTAGATATCGACCTTCTAAGTCGGGCTCCTGGGCGGTGGAGTTTCGGTCGAAGTCGTTTAAAGAGACTGGGAAGATTTGGGTGGGAACTTTCAAGACGAGAGAGGAGGCAAACAAGGCATGTGATGCAGCCCTCCATTTCCTCGGCCAACCCACGCACTACTACCCTTACCCATCGGAACACTTCGGCGAGATTGGAGAGCTACCACAAGATGAAGGCGCTCTCAAAAAACGTGTGAAATCTTTGGCCAAGAAGCATGCAAAACTCCCCCTATCACTTACCGCTGCTGAACTTCAGGCACGTGCTTTTATTTCTGCTTCTTTTTCCGTATTTTGCTTCGTCTTTTTTGACAAATGAAACTCTTCAATTCATTGCCAACAAAGTAGACAACACCGAGAGCACCAATGTTGGCTTAGGGTTAGTTTCCATGTAAGCTGCTCACCCACAAGATTCAGGTGGAATAATCTACATTTCCACTAGAATTAGGTGGGTGAGAGATCTACATGGAAACTAATCCTTATGTTAACCATGCTTATGGGGCATTCCCACCTGACATTAGTTAGAAGTAGTTTTAGTCTAAAAGCGGTTTTAGTTATCTAGGGTTCACAGATATGGCTCTTTTTAGTGCCGAGCCTAGGTGGCAAATGATGTGGCATGGCTTAAAAGTGGAGGTTTTAAGCCTCAACCACCGACCCTCCCATCGGTACCTAAACATGAGGCAAGAATATAGGAACTTTAAAAGTGTCGCCTCCCACCCTTGTGATTGGTTGCTTTTTAGTCTTAGCTATGAGGGCACGAGGAGCTTCATTAACAAAAACCGATGGTAAGATAGGTGAGTAGTAAGGCATTTGGGAATGGGACAAAAACTACCCAACATTCATTGGTTGGTAGATAAAACCATGAACATGTGTGAAAGCTACTTAACTAAAACCTACTTGAAAATCTCCGGAGCAAGTTCTTGTAGGTGCATTGGGATAGTCGGATGCCTCCGCTATAACCGAGGGAGCTTTACCCGGTTTTTAGGAAATACTTTGGGTCTTAACTAAAGTCAGGTGGGAAGGGGGCATTAGGATCTTTACTTTGAGGGGGTTGGTTTGGTTCCATCAAGTGCATACAAGAGAGCCCGTTAGTCTCTCTTGTTCGGGCCCCCCTTGGCCTTGTATGGGTTTTTGGCATTAAAATAAACTTCTTTCCATTTTTTCAAGTTTTTTCTATTAAAAACAAAAAAAACAACTTCACCAAGACATGAAAGCAATGATTTGGGCAACTCTTTGGGGTGCACATGGTGGAGCCAATAAGTGTAATACGCCTTAGCATGATTGATAAGTGGGTCTTGTATGGTCACTCTTTTTAATTGACACCTATATTTGAGAGGTATATGGCAAGGCTTGTAGTGAAGAATGGACACTACAAAGACATGATGTGTTCTGATGAGCTTTGGAGTATTTGCTCAAAATATAGAGACCATTCTAGGTTCAATAGAGGTGTGCTTTTACTCTACATGACTTTTTTTTATTAGACCTTGCGTGTTTTGCAAACAACACATTTCATGTTTGTTGAGTTTGCAGTGCATGTCAGAGGCAATGTGGATGTTTGAACGAAGGACATTCTGTATTGTTTCATGGAGGGTCAAATTCATTTTGGCATGCCAAGAGGTGCTCAAATGAGTTTGGCCCACAATGAACCAACTAGGTGGCTCTTCGTTCAACTTCAAGTACTTCCTCCGAGCATATGCACCACAAGTGAAAACGGATGGTCTTGAATTTGTTTGCAAAGCAACCAATGGGAAATCGTATGCGACAAACTCTCGACAAAAAGCCCCACTGTAACAAAGGAGACCTCTAATAGCTTGTACACTAAATGTTGTATTTAGTGTCATAAGGTATTTTATGTCACCAGGGAAAACTTTTCTAATGACACTCTTCAACGAATAAGTTTTCAAATACTATCATCCCATCTTACTTTGAATTCATCTACTTTGAATATATTATGCATCCCAACATTATGTAATGAAATATTGTCATGGATGATTGAAATGTAGATGGGGAAATGACTTAGGAAGTGGCAATAATCGCAACATCGTGAATCTCTACTGCCCAAAACGACTTTATGAGGGAATGACAAATAATGGTAGGTTTACATTTAGTGTTGGTGACATTATTTCAGGCGGTTCACAATGAATATTGAGCAAGATAAATAGAATTGGTGACACTGATTACAGTATTTACTGTGGTTACACATTTGGGAGGGCTCATGTGACCATTTAAAGAGGAAAAAAGAATCTTCATTTGGAACTCTTGTAACTTTTTCATTTCTCCCCCAACACAGAACCTTGAGATGACAATGTTCCTGATTTACAATTGCTAACCGTATGATATCCAGAACTTCCAAGCCGATCCAACGGTCAGAAATGTTTGTGAAGTTGGAGGCACCCACAATAGTGCCACATACCCTGTAAGTAGTCCGCGCGTCCCAGCTTCTTCTTCCTCGTCTTCCCCCTCCAGGGAATGGCTGGGAGGACTTTCAAAGTTCTTCATGGCCGACGATCCGGAGGATCGATCCTTGGAGGACAGCGATGAATACAAACAAATTCACGGCGAATTCCAGGCTTGTGTGGAACATCGGCTCGTGAGGTGGGAGCGGGTTCTGCAGATGTGGCAATCAACTCCGCAAACGAGGAGGCAGCCAACGATTTCATTGGCAGTATTGATACACCTCTTGCGTCTGTCCCTCGCTTAGAAGCTCATCGCCGACGCCATCGGCTGGAGTTTGCAAGAATTGAAGGCACGGATAATGTGGACCCGTGGGAGCACGCAGACATGTGCAAGTCCACAGAGGATTGATTTCTTTCTCCTTTTGTGCTCTGGGTACTGCTGCCTTGCAAGCAATGTAAATCACGGTGACAGAGTGCCCAGACAATTGTCAGTTATCGTCCAACTTCTAACCCTCCCTCTCGTTTCAAGGGAATCTGCACCCTCCCAGCGGGTTTGAGGAGGTGAGAATGAGTTTACCCTTAAGGTGCTTTGGAAATTCACAATTTCCAGCGTCTCAAGGAATCGAGCCTGGGAGTCCGGGCCTCGCAGGCTTGAACCAAGGACTCACAACTAGGGTACTCATCGATCATGTGATGTCTAATCAAGTAGATTAAACGCTTATCCCTGATATGTAGGAGTCAGTGCCCGGGAATTTTTTGGCATAATCGGTCAAGATCCTAGTGATTCTAAATCCAACCGGTTACATGTTGACATCTTCCGGTTTTGCTTTCATTCATTTGAGGTATATTCCATGGATTCCTTCAAAATGATGGGTTATTTCTCAAACTCAATCAGTTCATCTGTAACTAACTGCCGGCTCTCCCCGAGCCCTGGTGGGAGTCTCTAGAAATTAGAAATAGGATGCTGAACCTATAGTCTTTCAACACATAGTTATGTCAGCCATCAATAGCTGAACTAAGAAGCTATGTATAGAAGCTATGTGAAACAAATATCTCCCTGGAAAATGTGGGATTCGTATGGGGTAAAAGTGGGATTAGACTTGGGCAAGCGTTGGGACATTTCTAGGGTTCACATGTTAATTACGTGTTTTTAATAAGACCCCTTATGCAAAAGTTATAAGAGCTGAAATTTATTATTAGAGTAGAGGTATCCATAACTGAACAACTAAGAGATTCTCTGCTAGATCTAGAGAAGTATAAGGGGGTGCAAATTTTTCCCGTGTAGGAAGATAGAAATCAAGAGGATTGCAACTTTTTTCAGTAATATTATTCCTTAAACTAAAACTACCATGAATTTTTGAAGGTAGAAGTTTGCGTGAATGTACTACCAATGTCTAGAGTATGCCATAACCGCTCATTCCACCTCACTGAAAACCAGGCCATGTGTCATGGCACTATTGGTTCCGGCCTGTTTGAAATTGATTCCCAATTAGATCGAAATTCCAATACCCTATAGATTGCCTACAGGGTTCTGATCGAAAAAAAAGCCTCTACTATATTGGGTAGAGTGTTGAAGTTCATGCGTAGGTGGTTTGGGCAAAATTGGGAGCAGTTTTGGGAGACAACGGTGTTGGTTTTGGGTGGATGATGAGATGATTTTGGAGTCATTTGCCATGAAAAAGGGTGGGTCTAGGGAAGGATTTAAGTAGCTAGGGATAAGTGACTTCAAAAAATGATGATCTATCATTTGGTGCGCAATTTTTTTTTTTTTTTTTTTTTCTTGCCATGTCTAAGCCAACTTGCTAAGCCAATCGTGCATTCCACTAATCCAAATGGACTACTAAAATAGGCCAAATTAGCCAAAGGGTTGGTTTAAGCACCTCTACCTTACATTAGCCCAATTTGGATTTGTCCATGTGTGGAAGTGTTCTATTGACTAACAAATATTAATATTGTGTAAGCTGAAATGCAGATATTCACACAGTCGAGGATGACTATTGCTCGACAGTTCTACGCATGTCACGCGTGCTTATGTACAAAATTATGGACTAGATATATAACCAACAAGAGGAGAGTGGACGACAAGCCACGGGAGTGGTGAATCATCTACCTACTTGAGTTGGTGTTTGGACATGACCGATCAACTCATGGACCGAAGCTGAAGAAAATGGATGATATCACTCCCACATGGTTGGCCCAGTAATCGTGACAAGTTCTAACAATCCTTCTGCTCTTGGATGAGCAATCAGATACGTTTGCATAGTGGTGGCTAGCAACAAATAGTGAAGTTGTGTTGTTCTAGTTAACATGTCTAGTTGGATGCTACTAAGTCTTCATCTTGAAATTTGTTGCATGATTGAGTTTTGCTAAGTTCCTCAAGATAGGGCCTCCAATGTTAAAATAGTTTATATCATGAATGATTACACTGTCATTCGTGAACAACCATGGAGCCAACACAGTACAATTGGTGATATGGCCGTTGATTATGCACTGATTGTTATCTGCTCATTGTGTGCATCCATTTGACTTGCAATTTTGACCAGTTTCTCTCTGTACAGGTCTTTGTCGACTTACTTGACACTGAGCTTAACGTAGGGGTGGCAATTTCCGTGCGGG
This sequence comes from Polytrichum commune, assembly GCA_950295325.1. Taxonomy (NCBI): domain Eukaryota; kingdom Viridiplantae; phylum Streptophyta; class Polytrichopsida; order Polytrichales; family Polytrichaceae; genus Polytrichum; species Polytrichum commune. The sequence goes on from OX485807.1 coordinate 52,484,642, forward strand.
TCCTAAAGTCGACCCCTATGTCGGAAGCACCTATTTAGGTGTTTTTACCTGGGTTTACAAAAGCACCTATCAAGGTGTTTTTACCGTTCACAGCGATTCCAGCATTTCATTGGCTGCCAACGGTCGGTTTAATGCTGCCCGCGGTCAGTTTTAGAAATCCACCCTGTGGATATACCATGTACCCTATGTGCGAATGTTGGTCACTCTACAAGGTTTCCTTTAAAAATTTGTAGGAAATCATAAACATGCTGGAAAATTTTGATTTTTTCATAGTTGCTCTTGCACCAGCTTCGCGGAGCGCTCAAATTTTAAAAAAAAAAATAGTTTCAGCATCCCAACTAGGCACATCTGAAATCTGAACGGAAATTGCCACCCCTACCTTACACAAGGCAAGAGCGAACGGTGACAAGGTCATCAAACCTGATAAATTAACGTCCATCAGTTTTGCCCTGTGAGAGAGAGAAATTTATGTTTCTTGCAATCAATGCAGTGCGATATTCTTAGTCACCTAGTCTTCCCCAATGATACTTGAATGCAGTGTTGAAATGCACCAAATAAAGGATGCAGACTCCAGAGTAGTGTTGATTGCCAGCCAGAATGGTCTTTCACCCCAAAAAGTAGATCATAAATTACTAGTGTGATTTGACTTAGTGACAAAGGGATAGATTTCTTGTTGCACAATTTGGGTTACGTTAGAATTGGGTCTATTTATACATCTTGCAATAAGATGAGGTTCAATTTGGCCCTTTTTGGGAGGAAGATGAACTTTCTCTCTAAACTCATGTAAAGAAATATCACTAAGTATATTCTTAATAAGGCGTGACAAAGGAGAATATCTCCCAAAGAAATCCCAAAAAGAATGGAAAACACACCTCTCTACCTATCACCTAATCCGGAAAGCCATATACATTATAAAAAAACAACCCCAATTGGCATAATCATCTCATTATTACACAAGAAATTAACAACCATAGTCACGTCACAATACCCCCACCACCAAAACCCCCCCCCCCACACGAATGAAACATGGATATAAAATTTAGCAAATATCGTCAAAGAAGCTAAAAACAAAGCTCGCAAAATCACAACCGAGTATACCACCAAACAAATCAAAAAAACCATATCCAAATACCAACAACTTTATGACAAAAACCCCAAGACAATCAATAGAAAAGTCTTCAAAAACATGGAAACCCCCCCACTTGACTCCCTCATAGATAGATTCAACAATATCCTTACAAGTCCAAAAGACATAGCACAAGAAATACATGCCCAACAATCCATCAGTAATAGACCAACCGTGCCAACATGTCATTACCAACCAGATCATATTCACCAATGTGATGCGAAGTTAGACAATACCCATGGCACGACCTAAATGGATATACTCTAGAAAAGAGGGATGAGGCTCTAATCCCCTTGCACACATATCTAGACCAAGAAACATATGATATATGCCTCAAAAATTTAGCCAATGGGAAAACCCCCGGACCCGATAAAATCCCTAACATCATTCTAAAAAACATGCCACTAAGATTTCATACGCTCTTATTATTATTCTTCACCCATTGTTACAAGCAAAAACAAATTCCAGAAGCTTGAAAAATAAACCTCACAATATTACTATACAAAAAAAGAAACCCCCACCAACTTACCAACCACCGACCAATCGCACTCGCCAATACTATTTATAAACTATTCTCTAATACACTTACAAGTATAGTCTCATCATACGGAGAAAAATACCAAATTCTACATGATAGTCAAGAGGACTTTAGAGCTAAAAGATGCACCGCCAGACAACTACAAACTATTATCGCAGCACTAGAAGATGCAAGACTTACCAACCAAGATATCTATATCTTATACATAGATTTCAAAAACGCCTTTGGCTCCATTGATCATGCTAGATTACTTGTCATTATGAAAGACCTTGGCTATCTATAAGATGCCGTAGCACTCGTAGGTAATATATACTCGCAATCCAATACAACATTTATAGGTGAACATTTCGACAAAACACAACCAATACCTATACAAAGAGGAACAATACAAGGCGACACCTTGAGCCCATACCTCTTTATCATCTTTCTTAAACCACTTCTTAGATGGCTACAACAAGGAAATAACGGATATACCTTCAACACCTCCAGCACAAAATTAAGTTCCGTAGCCTACGCCGATGACCTAGCAGCCATATCCAACAATATAACATCCCGCCAACACCAACTAAATAACTAAGACAAATACTGTGAATGGGCAGGTATGGACCTCGGAATACCAAAATGTACCGTCACATGATGCCCCAATAAATCAAAACTAAACCCCCAAGCCTTCAAAACCCATCTTAGAAATATTAACATAAATTTCCGAAACCAATCCATACCTATCCTAAGCCAACATGAGCCATATGTCTACCTTGGAATCAATCTAGTGCCATCACTACAATGGAAAACACAAACGCACATTACGACAACTAAACTAATCAAACAATGCAAACTACTAACCACATGTCCAGCCACCATGAAGCAAAAATTTCAAATGGTCGACACAATCATAAGAGCCGGTATCACCTACAGCTTCTACGCCGTACCTTATTCTCTCCCCGCCATCAAAAAATTAGATAAAAGAATAATTGCCCTGCACAAAACCATATGTGGTCTCCCGAAATACCTATCCAAGGCCGTTACACAACTCCCACAAAATATGTTTGGCACCGAAGCCTTCTCACTCAAAAACGCATATATAACATGTATAGGCGAACAACTCATCAATGCCCTCATAGACAAAGATAGACTAGGAAGAATCTATAATGGTTTAACCAAACACATACTTGCCAAACATGGCGGCTGACTTAATACACCACGCATAACCCACACATGACTGCCTAGGATCACCAATCACAAGAACATTATTCCTCCTCAAAACCACTAGTAAAACCCACCTTAGAAGAACACTAGAAAAATTTCCCCTCCTCCCCACACCATTAGAGACACAATGTTTGCGCCAAGCACAAAATATCCCAACGATAACCCCCACTACCTCCCTAAAATACTTACATAAATTAATACTACAAGACATAACCGAACTCAAACACATAACACACCCCAATGGCATACAATTAATGACGAATGACGATTTCAAACATTATTATATCTCCCCCACTAAAACAATTAAAGCCGCCCTAGAACACGCACGAATGCTCTTCTGCGAACCAACATGCCATAATCAATGCCCAAACAATTGCTCAACACATGTCATACCAAATACCCTCAAGACCGCATATAAGATACAAAACCATCACATCCACATAAGAAATAGTAGACATAACCCACACCCTCCGCCACCTCCGCCACCGGAATACCCAAAACCTCCCCCGCATATCCAAAGAAACCATATCCAATTTCCAATACAATCTATAATAAACGACCGTCTTCACACTTCCAAAGATAATAAAAAAATTATGAAAAAATATACATCCTATCTATGCCAATGGCAACTTCCAAACGAAACAAATTACAACAAATGGCTCCCACAAAGAGACTTATTCCCATGGAACAACCAAAACACCATAAACCATAACATACTACTCCTAACACGATACTACACCCAAAAACAACACAAACACTTCACCAACATCCTACAACTAAATTTTAACGAAGGACAATCAAGAGATACAAGATACATCCCCCCCCCCCCCTCCACACAGAACATGCCCCTATGTCATATCCACATTAACGAATGCAATCCCGATAATGACATCACCTGCACACAACATACCATTCAAAGCCAACATGGCGTATCACATATTTACGACAATGATGGTCGCCACCTAGTTACCATCCCGGAACAAAGATTACAATGGCTATGGAAACAATACCAAGACGCACTAACCAAAGTACATAACTTAGAACCCCCCATACAAACATTTGAAAAAGAAGTGGCATGGTTGTACCAAAGGTACAAATATAGAATACCCAAAAACGACCCCCTCGAACTCGCACAATACACCCTCCCAAATACCATCATTGAAAACATCATCAACTCCTTCCACATCACCCACTCCTACTTCTCGTCACCTGTAACATGCCCTACCACGCTAAGATAATTTTCCTCCCTTTTTTCCCGAGACAAAGTATTTGGATCAATAGGAACAACATTCCAACATAAATGGATAGGGAACGGGTATGCCCATCCACGTACAGAAACGGACACACAACAAGCCCTACATTGGGCAAGACTTGCAGCCCAAAATAACCCAAATACAATTACAATACTGGTAACAACCGACCCAAATTGGTACCACAACCTTCAACCGCATGTAGGCCCTTTTCCAGATTCACACGTCATCACACACTTTAAAGCGGACACCATTATATACGATGAACCCACAATCCCACCAGAACTACGAATTGAACCACGCACAAAAAACGTGACATCCGCAAACTATGTATACATCACAAAACCACGTCACTTGGCCCGATAAACTACGCACACCGAATGGACATTATTGGCAACACCTTACAAATATCCATTATTTTTAACACAACGGCGCCACCCACACCAATGAACACCCTAGTAAACCGTAGCAAGAAATGGTCCCAACTCATATACCCTCCCCCACCTACGACTCAAGTTACTAACGTCCCCATCATCATAAACCAAGAAATATGCCTTCCCCTCAAATATCAACCACAGTTATGCTATTACACAGACGAATCCTTCATCCCACCCAAAGAAACAACCCATGGACATTGGAAACGAGAAAAAACAGGATATGGCATATATAACCCTTTCAAAAATCTCCAAATCGTAGAAAGACTACCCGGACTCCAAAATATACTAAGAGCCGAACTAATGGCTATACACCATACCCTCCGCCTCCTCACTACCACATATCGAAATGAACCGGCACACATCTTCACAGATTGTCTTAATGTACTATACCTACTAAACACGCAAACAAAACACCCAACTCTACATAATAGCCACCCGGACAAAAAGATACTCGAATCTATAATTGAGATGTTGCAATCCCGCTCACAAACCACCACACTCCATAAAGTCAAAGCTCACACAAACATTAGTGGTAACGAACAAGCGGACAAATTAGACAAAATGGGTTGTGAACTCGAACATAGAGATGCCACAACCACATACGAACATGCACACCCCACGCCATACTACCTACAGAAAAATTGGTGGCACTCAATGCAAGAAACACCAGATAAAGGCCCCATCCGACACCTTGGTAAATACATTGCTAAACATGACAAAAAACATAACCTATCCATTATAGCAACCCAGACACATCAACTACACAAGTGGCTCGACAACAAAGATATTGACAAAACACTATCAAACGATTTCTGGAACAACCCGCTTATCACTGATAAACAAAAAACATGCCTAGTAAAATTCAGAACCGGACAATACATGGGACATGCTAGAAAACAACTCTTCTTCGGAAGAAATGCATACCCCTCACACACATGCCCCATATGCAACGCCCAAGAAGCAGACACATGGTTACATGTACTCCTCAAATGCAAACAACAACACATACATGCACTAATAACAAAAAGACATAACAAAACCGTATGGGAAATACGCAAACTTCTCATCTCAAACAAAATAACAAGGTATTACATACTTATGAATGAATATAACAAGGTACATATAATGAGCTCCCCCAAGAAAACACAGTACCATCATGGTTACTTCCATGCACATGTAACACCCAAAGATGTCACTGCAACGCTAGGCTCAAACGTGACATATTATGTATACTAGGACATCCATATAAATCCCCACCACCAGACGCACCCACACCGGAACTTACAGTCCAATTCATAGAATTCACATACTGTAACGATAGGTTCTCCACAGAATCACTAGAAAGAAAAATCAATAAATATCAACCACTCATCAACAATATCAAAGACAAAGGATGGAACGTAGCCCCGCTTATAGTACTAGCATCAGGTGCCAGAGCCACAACATATATCCCTTCAATGGCAGAATTGGAGACAAAACTTAAACTCCCTAAATCACAAATCCCGAACACATTTAGACAAATTAACATAATCGCCACACAATATGCACACTCAATACTAATCCATAAAAGGAGAATAGAAAATAACCAACCCATCATCGACCTTCAACATAATATATACATCCCACACCCAACACACTCACCCCCCCCCCTCCCCTAGTTCATGATTACCGGCTAAACCGGTAAACAACTACTAGTTACTCAAATAGTGTCTACTCCCTGCAAAGGGTGAAGTAGTATTACATCCAAAGCCATTACCCTGGGGTATGGCCAAGGATGTCCTACGAACAGACACTCTATTCACTCCGGCCTTCCATGAGAGACCGGAGTTCTTCTTCTTCTTGTCATTCCCTTTCCATATTTGTGACAATGATTTCGTATCATACCAGAACATTCCTTGCGGTGCATTAGGTCACTCTCATAGTGAATTCTTGGGAAACAATACCCTCTCCACATGCTCTAGGGCATCCCATCTCTAAGTGAATTTGAGATGGTAGGGATGGACGTTAAGGTTCATTCATTTTTAATTTCATAGTTATTCATTCAAACGAATAGGTTGGGTACAAATGTGCAGCATGATATTTATAAAACTAAGGACTGGTTTGGAGAATCATTGTGTGCTGTAACTACGCTAAAGAATGGATACAATTCCTCGTAAACCTCAAGAATGTTATGACACTCCGATTCGCAAGAGAATGCAAGGAATTGGTATTTTGGTAATTCCATACTTTTGGATAGTCGGGAATTATGCATGCCTTGTGTGATAACAAACAAAACATAGTGTAAACACACAACTACATCATCATAAATGTATGATAAAACATCAATAGAAGTCACACATGAGGCACAAAAACAAAGTTGTGAGAAGAAGTCACCGTATCGAGGGGCTTTGGAAGATGATGTCAAACAATGGTTTTCCCAGGAATTGGCCACAATGCCCAAAACCACCTAAGTTCTAGTTAAGGTGGACGGATCTCTAACATCAATAATTTTGGTTTCAAGAGCATCTAATTAGCAATGTGTATGTTTGACAAACTTCATTTGACAGTCAACTTCACATCCAAAGTGTCACGTGACGTTTTCATAACCAAAAATTAATGTCAATTAACATCTACATTTACTCTAAAATGCCATCTCAAAGTCACATGCCTAGTAGTATGTGTCATTTCAATTTCTAGGATGTCAATTTTTTTCCACTAATCACTCTACATGTCAAATTTTAAATTGTGTGTGTTAGTTCACATATTTTTATTCTTGTTTTTGCATGTCAAACGTCAAAACTTATAAGAAAATTTATTAAGAAAACTAATTGATAGTTAGTTCCTAATCATAGACTAATATAGCTAATGTCCTATAAGTAAGTGGGTAGATAGATAGATAGATAGATAGATAGATAGGCAAGTTGCCACATGGCACATAGGTAAGTGCTCATCCTTAACCCCTAAACACTCAAGCCTTCACATTCCATTTTCAGGCATTTCCAGCATCAATTTTATGTTATGTAGAGAATAAGACTTTGTTTTCTTGAAATCGAACTGTACGGATGTGAACTAGACTACCATATATTCTTGCTAGGAAAATTTGTAATCAATAAAGCCACATTTGCTAGGTCAATTAATTAGCATATGAGCATGGCCTTCATCCGAGGAGCAGCTAGAGAAAATTATGAATTTTTTCATTTCATGACCATTTCGGTCATGCCTGCAAATTTTGGAAAGTTGGAAACTATGCCATAATATGTTATGTGGATGACAAATGAGCTGCTCCCAAGTATTTGGGGTTATCTTTAGCAAATTTAGATGAAGTCATTCACCCTCAAAGTTGAAGGGGCTACATGAGGTCATTTGGGGAGATTTTCCTTTTTTCATGGAGCAAGCAACATGTGCACTCATTTTATTCAAATCCATCCACTCAAGTCATGCACAACTATCACCTTGTCCTAAGGCGATAAAAAAACCCCATCCAAAATGGGTATCACATGTGAAAGATGTTGGCTCTTAAATTTGGACAACACATGGAACTGCCCAAGTCAGTGAGGCGCTGTGAACGGGCCATGTGTGGTCATGGGCAGGGCCAATTTGCACCGTCAATCCATCCACGCCCATCCAACGGCCTCACTGAGCCAAGGTGGCACTGCTTGGCTGCCAACAAAACTTGCCGCAATGTGGATGGGGCCGGCGCGAAGCTTGCGAGCTCTAGCATGCTACTTTCTATTTGTACTCCAAAAATGAAGAGTGTCGCTCGGTGCAGGAGGAGTTTGTTGAGTTGGGATGGGTTGCAGGGTAAGTTGCAGGAGGTGATGAATTTGATCCTCCCAAGGGAAGTATTTTGGGTTGAAGGATGACGAGGAGGACTCTGTGTACTACAAGCAAGAGAGGGTTTACAACTTTTGAGGATAAAGTTAAGTGGGCATTTACGCAGTTCTAGTAGATCCTCTTACTAGCAAGGTGTTGGTGGTCGAATTTCTTTAGTGGTCGTGATGAATCTCAGAGTGGTGTGCAGGGTGACGTAATCTCCAAAGAAATCAACTCAAAGAATCAAAAGCAAATGTAGCACGACAAAAGGAAGCCACAAGGGTTGAGAAAGAGGAGAGGCCGAAGCGGAAAGAGATCGAACGAGACGACGAATGCAGGGCGAAGGAGATCCGCACGGCTAAACTTGTTGAGGCGCGTGCGCAAAAGATGGCCCAACGCGAGGACGCGAGGGCAGTCAAGGAGGCCCGCTCAGCAAAGACAACGCATGCGAGGGCGCTAAAGGCTGCCAAAAAGGAGTAGTCGAAGCGGCAGAGGGCGGAGCGTGCAATCCACATAGCTGAGGCGCGCATGCGGAGGGAAGGCGAGAAGGCAAGGAGGGCCGCAGAGGCGCTCACAAGGGCGACGGAGACGGCACAGGGGCGGCAAGCCCGAGCCCGACATGCAGGGCCAAGGAATTCCTCGCAGGCAGGACCTTTCCCAACGGAGTTCTCCGCCTTCGACCTCACCACCCCCCCCCCCGGCTCCAACCATTGGCATAGCCTGCAGCAACCCATCTCCCATTCGGAGGATTTGTCACCCATGCGACATCTACACTGCTCTTCCCACCAAAGCCCCCCCCCCTCACCACGGCAAGCAACCAATTCGACCATTGCCAACCATGTCACAACATCAGCCCATGGCAGATGAAGGAGGGCACCATTTGAGTGTGCAGGACTTAGGAGAACCGGATAAGGGGCGTTACCCATGAGCGTTCACTTCAAATCTTGAATTTAGTGCGAATCGGTCAATGGGTTTTTTGATAATGCTTGCATATACCAGCTGTTGACAACTATAATGTCAGTGACGGGCTACTAGTGATCCCTAAGATGTTTCTAGGAAGATATGGTAACGGTTTAGTAGTTGCTTTTGTTGACAGTTTTGGCAACATTGCCGGCCAGAAATTAGTATTGGCTTGATCGGCCTATGTATTGGTTGTGTGTTCAAGAGAAAATATTGCTTCAAAAATTCGTAGACATGTACATATTGCTCCAAAATAAAAACAAAAATTTGCATTCTTCATAATTTTTATTTCCCCTCGTGGGAAGAATCACCCTTTAGCATTACTCCCCCCAGTTCACTGCAAATTCTCTTATATGGTCGATTTTAGGTGCCTCGACCTTAGATGCCAATGGACTCCTCATGTGCCCCATTTGGGCAAGTATTGATGAAGTTATGCATGTTCAAACCTTGGCAATCTCGGGAGCCACTCCCAGGCCATTGTTGTGCTAGGGCACTGTCCTGGGACAGCGCCCCACTCAAATTGCCATATCTCCTAGCTCACACCTCGGATTGAGGTGCCCTTGAGCATTCTAGAATCCGCACACCATATGCTACGCATAGCTCATGGTCTTACCCTTGTGCCTCCTTGTCTCTATGGGTGGGAGGCGTTCTCAAAACCCCGGGCCCTCACCCACACTAGGATCACTTGGGCCCTCTCACCAATGGCGCCACAAGTCCCGGGTGTCACTCCGGGGTCCCCCTTGTGCCCATGATGTTTCGGGCACTCCTCATGGAGAGGTGCGTGACAGACTATTTCTCACAATCATTTCGTTGTACTTTTTGCTGTTATTTAAAATTCTATTAACCATATTCTCTTGAACGTCAAGGGGTAGAGTTAAAAACAATTCTTTGAACTATCTAGAAATATTGATTCTATTTGGGGTTGTGTAAAGACCATTATCCCAATAACCGGATCAAAAGAGTTGGTGTAAAATAACAAACAAATAACCATTTGAGTACAAGACCTCTTCAAGGGTCCTTGTAACTTGCCAACACCATGTCATTATTTCATAAAAAAAATAAACTAGAACAATAGGGACATTGAGTTATGTCTATTATTTTAAGTAAACTAGGTATCTTTGTATGAATATTCTTATGAAACTCCCTATGATTATTAGATTACATTCTAATTTGGTCCTACGAATTTCTATTAGATTCCTCTCTACACTCCTCAGCTTCACCTTACTGAATTTGTTTGCAATTGGGAGCTTGTTTCCTTGGTATCGGTCTCTCTTTGATCTTTTAGACATATCATATATGTAATGTTCTGGCCCAATTAGTTCATCTATGAAGATGGTTAGAAGTTCATAAATTCTAGTGTCAATTCTTACAATGGGTTCGGGTACTAGATGAATCCTATAAGGTCTAGGAGGAAGAGTAGGGTTGGGGATAGGTATGTGTAATTAGTGTTGGGATTGACTTCCACAACTTTTATATCTATTTCTACGTCCTCTAAACCTCCTACTATTTTGTGCATTCATTGTAACAAATTTTGACACTAACCTTTTTTTTTATTAAGTCGTTTCCAATTTAACCTTAAAGGACGACCACAACCATCTCTGACAGTGGCGCCAAATTATAGTTAGCTTCTTGTTATCACTTGAATACTCAAACAAAAACAACCTTGGAAACTAGATAATAAGGAAGATTGAGCTAGTGTCTATAAAGGTTAATGTCACGTTGAACTAAAGATTTAATAGCATTCTAGGTCTTTGACTCCCTCATTCCTTCTTCATTAAGCTTAATTCACATTTTTTTATGATTCATTGTGCTACTTCCATCGTGTGTGATTCCGTCCTACATGTGTGTGGACTTTTATCATTCTAATTTCATCTTGTAAATTAGTTGTGAAGCTCAAAAGCTTGGCAAATTATCAATGACTAATAATCAAGACAAAGTCCAAGGTAATGTCTTTTGAGTATTGCATCGTCTTTAAGTGTCATATTTTATGCTTTGCAATAATCTCAAATTTAATTCCTCTTAATTTAATTTGCAATCATTCGGTCATTCTTCCAAGACTGTATTCACCATCTTCATCTTCAGTTTATTTGGTAACTTCTCACAACAATTATCCACAAGATTATGTAAAATAATGCATCAACAACTAGGCTACATCCATTAACTACATCCTTAGTCCAATTTAGTCTCAAATTGAATTGCCTTTGGTAAAGTCTTGCTCCAATCAAATAATATCTCTTTCTCGAGGTGGTATTGTCTTTTGCAGCTTATAGCCTGCTACTAAGCATGTCCATCGCCTACATTCATGATACCATTAGCCTTGTACTGGGTAAAGTCAAGTTACTACTCCTAGGCTATATTCTCTCAGAGTTGCCTCTTTGCATTCTTTCTCATGGTGGAGACATTTGTTAAGCCTACGTGTCCAAATAAAATAAACATGCTCAAAATAAAACACTACTTTTAGTTCCATTTTAGAATGACAAAGACCCTTTCAATGGTAAGTCACAAAAGTTATAATCTCAATGTTAATGAGGGTTTTGTAATGTCGTTAACTTTCCAAGTAAACTTTATGCCTCATTGATGGCTTCACTTCGAAAATGTAATCTCAATAAATTGCTTATTTACTCAACATAATTGAATACATATATTGGATTCTGGACCTTGAATATGAAGTGCACTTAATATTGGGCTACATGAACAAGTGGTCTTTAAGAATGCAAGGGCAATTATATTTTTCGAAGTCGGGCAGAGTGGACAACAATTTTCGGTCGGGATTTGAAAATTTTGGATTTGTTTTGTGAGGGCTGCCTAGAGGTGCCGGATCACGGGCCCCAACCCCTATCCACTTCCTTTTGAAAATTCGTAGGGGAGGTATATTGTCCGCCCTCGACCATAATCATCTAATCATCAGACGCCAAAATATTGTCTCCAACTTCCCAACTTCCAAAGTATGCTCTTGAAAGTGATGACCTTGAACTTTTCATTTGTCGGCAATATCGAGGTTGAATCTTTTTGGAGTCTGTTGGTGAGGAATAGAATTCCCGATACTTCTAATATGCTTCGATATTTAGTTTGAATCTTGGTTTCAGAACGCTTGCAATCCAGTGTACTAAAGTGAAATAGGTACAAATAGCATAACATAACCAGACTATGAATGACGAAGAACTATAATTGCCTAGTCTTTGAGGGGAGAGCAATCTGTTGATTTATGACAAGTTGTTATTAACATAAGCTTCTACAGTGGATTGGATCACTAGCAAGCCCCAAAAACTTCGCTGAAGAATGTTATGAATGTAGTTATGCAACTCCAACATCAACATCCTCATGAGAATCGTACATCCAAACATCATTCATTATCTAACATACCTCATTCTAAACAAAAGGAAGCTAGACAATAAACAAACACTAGTACCTCCTCCTCTCCCCCCCCCCCCCCCCCAAGCAAGAAACAATACTTGACCTCTCAAACCCAACTGTGTATGTCTTGTCTTGCTCCTCTTCCTCAAGAGGTCCACCTCCCGAAAGGAAAGAAAAATACGCCAGGACTATCATGGGAACCCATGATCGCCTAAGGTTAACGGGCTTGCACTCACGCTAGTCTATAAGATCGGCGTTCTTTTTCCTCTTTCTAGTTATGCAATTTCCTAGCTTTGGTGGACTTAGTCAACCATGGATTGTTTGGAGAACATTGTTTGACAAATTGACATGATACCCAAAATGTGGCAACATTAATAAAAAAGAAGTGACCTAGCCAAACAACATGCTTCAAACAACTGCTTTGTTAAATTCACATGTCAAATATGGACTCCTCATAGATATGTTGCACCAGTTTTACAAGCATATTTATTGAACACCACATTTTTCATTGGCTATGGCATTAAGTTTCTACTAGTGCATGCATGGACTACTACTCCCCTATGTCATGGCCTCCCTTCTATAATTTCTCTAGCTAGTTGTTGGTAGCTTCTTGGAAATGAGTTACGAGAAGTTACACCTTATGATTAGAGTACCACCTTCAATCTAAGGTGGTACCCACACGACCGGCAGGCAGCCGGAACCGGTGGCCGTCATTGGCTGAGGGGCCCCCTGGCTTACCACACAAGCGGCATTTTATGAGGCGGGAAGTCTACGTGGCGTGGAAGAATTCTCCCTTGTACTACCAGGGGAAGGAGGTTGGAAGTCCTTGTAATCTGGGCAATCAGAGGCCCGGGCCCACCCTACATGTCTTCTCCCTCCCTCGCGCAGAGAATCGCCTCGCTCCCTGCGCCGAAAACGAAGATGCCGAGAAGTTACTGTTCGGTGCTCACAATGCCGGCAGCCTGGTGCCTGCAGGGACGGCCTGATGACGTGGCTACAGTTGCCCGTAGGTTACCCTATCCTGCATGTGGGAATTGCATGCCGGCCGTGTGGCTACCCCCTAACATTTACAACCTATTCACAAAAAAAAATGACAATCAACTTCAACTTTAGCATATGCCAACTCTTAAAATAATAGTATAGTGATAACCGCCATAGATTGTCACTTTGGTCACATGTCCATGTCTCTAGGCAATGACCAACTAATTACCAACTAGAATAAGAGCATGTCAACATTGAAAACAATGTGGGATTTTGAGGCACAAATGGGCCTAAACTAGGGGATGGTTTTAGCTTTGTGCCCACTTCTCCTATAATATCAACTTTTAAATGCCTAGATGAGTAGACGAAAACCAAAAATGTATCATAACATGTATGTTAAAGGTTTGATTTTGATCTTGGCTTCCAAATGGAATGTGTAGTGCTTGAATATTAGGTCACATCTCTATGATTGGAATCAAAATTATATTGATTATTCTAGAAGTATGTTTCCTGAATATGATAATATTTTCCTATGAAGTCAATTCCACTTGAGTTTTTTTATTGATACAAGTGCAAGGTCTATGACGATATGAAAAATAAAGTCAAGTGAATCTCATCTAAGATATTTAGATCCTTCAAAACTTCCTCATGTAGTAAGTTCTCCAACAAAGGATTTTTTGGTGGACATAAAACCATTTGATTATTGTTTTTGGAAAACATGCATATGCCACTTGATCATGAGACACATACCATTTGAAAGAAATGTTTTATTATGCATCCACTAATATATGGAGTGACCTTTCCTAAAGCTTCCTTGTAACAATAAAGTGTGTTCAAAGATATTCATCAACCACTATATGGCTTTGTAGGCACAAACAATTCAAACAATATGATTTGTGATACCAAATCGAAGTCATAATCATTCCCTTCAAAATTGTTTGAGTTCATATAAATATCTTTTATCTTACTAACTGATAATAGGACCTCCCAATTGTGTTGATTGTTGACCCTAAGGTAGATGGCACTAAAACCTTCACTTTAAGCATTGAGCATTCATACCATTAATGGGTTAATTGACTAAAAAACAACACCCATAAGTAGTTGACATGGGATTCCACGCTTCAATGTTTGTCTTATTTGAAGTCCTTATGCATAAGTTATAAGGGTTCAAAATTTTTATTGGTATATGACCCAAAACCAACACTTGAGCTTGATGCTAAAGTGCATTCTCATAATTATTTATGAAATTTTCATGGTGCAAATTCTAGGGTGTTGGTTTTAGCACCATCACCTTGAGGCAAGCATGTCATAGCTTCACGGGTATCACCTTTGGAGATTCATATTATTTCAATGTAGGCTCCCAATTTCTCTCTGATTGAACTTGGTTTCTTCATCCGCATTCGCGGATCGACTAAAATGTAGGTCTCACGAGTTGGAGTTGTAGTTCATAGCAAACATGAAAATAAATCCATTCAAGACCCATGTACGGCCTTATAGCCTTTGTGACCAAGTTGGTTCATTATGGTTAACTTGCATAGTTGAAATTTCAATTTAATGCTATCTCCTTTACACTCTGGACGCATGAGGAATTTTTTTGACACATGTCCTACATCCTATAATTTTAATAATATAGTTATGAGGTCTTCTATTACATACTACCATGTGATTTGACATGAGCATGCTTATGTCAATTTGGTCATTTTAATAGCGATTTTCCATGCATCAAGGATAAGAACTCTATATCAACCTATAAGGACATCCATTGAGAAGCTCTCCGGTGAGTGTCAGAGCTGCCCTCTTCACATTCTGCTGAACCTGCTTGAAAGTCAAGTGCCGAGAAAAGAAAACCAAAACATGCAGAAACAGAAACAGAAACAGGAAAATTAAAATTAACAAGGGATCCGGTCCAAAGAAAAGTCAACTAGAAGTGGAGATGCTAAAGTTTCTTGAAGTTCTTGATAATTTGCAGGTGTGCAAGACGTGAACTAAAAGAACTCTCTACGATTCAAAGATTAAAAGAACAGTCATGGCTAGAGATTCTAAAGTTTCTTGACACTTTGCAGGTGTGCAAGACGCGATCACCGATCCAACGCGATCGCTGGTAACCGTGTTCGGCAACGCCAACACGCACGACCTGATGAAGAAGGCAAAGAAGGTGGACAAGAACGCAGCGCTCCTCGCAACCGAGTCTTACAACAATAGAGGCCACTCCGTCTACGGCGGCTATGGCCACAGCAAGTACAAGAAGCCGCAGAGCACAAGCCTCATCGGCTCCCTGTTCTCTCCGCTTAGCTACAAGCACAATGAGTACCGCCATGGCCATGGCCGTGACCTCTACTACGACTCCGCACCTCGTTACCTTTCCGGACCAGTGGAGTACGCAAGCAGCCCGCAGATCCACCGTGACTACCACCGCTCCTCAGGTTACAACTCTGGCCGAGCAACTACAACGTTCGTACCGAACGATTACTACGCAAGCAGTCCACAAGTGTACCGAGACTACAACATGAGAGGAAGCGGCTACAATGATCACGATGTAATGAGAGATGGCCGTGACTACCGCGACTACAATGGCCGAGACCAGTATAGCCGTGGAGGAGATTACTATCACCAGCCTGGATATGGCTACGAGCGCGATGACTACGGATACTCGTACAACGAATACAGGCCGAGCCAGAGCTACCCCTCCCGATACGAGAGCGAGTACCAAGACTCGGATGTTTATGCTACAAACCCTTCCTACATGAAGCAGATCGTGTGCTATTGAAACCTGCATCGCGATGAAGTTCTTTCCATTTGGTGCGATGATGAGGGTGATGATTGCTAAGGTTTCTTTTAGCCATATGATGCACCAATTTTGAATGCGATTATAGATACCGTGGTAGTATAAAGTTGAACAGGTGATAGTGGTGATGGTGGTGATGATGATGGTGTTTTTCGTCATGTTTGTAAAGAAGGCAGTGATGTTGTTTCTGAGTGAGTTGTGCAATTTGTACAAAAGAAGATAGTAAGCGGAAAAAAAGTTTACAAAGCTCCCGAAACAATTGCTCATGTAGAAATTAGTTGGAACCATTACTACAGGTTTTGTTGCATAGAGTCGGTGTAGACGTTGATGCTGTGTTTTTTTTAGTGCATCAGATTTTGTACCATAGAGTTCAAGTTGGAGTAAATCAATCTCTCAATACAAGACACTCTATTCGGGTAATTCGTGGTGATCGATGATCATCCGGTGTCGATGATGTGTGCTGTGAACTTTCTTTCTCACCAGTAGTGCTGTGGCGTCTTTCATCATATGAATAATATATACTGGGGACTGTTAAATCGACCACACATCGGTTTAAACAACCAGAGTCGGTATATGTATGGTGTCATCCAAGTTGGCCAAGTTTATCAATACTAACACAAAGCTGATATTGTGCTCCTCTTCATGTGTGCGATGAAGAATCAATGACAGGTTATGTGACCGCACGATGCGTCTCTCTGGTCGACTTAACAATTCCCTATATTTATGTATCCGACCTTAGTCTTCTATGGAGGCACTGGTGTGAAACTATCTGTGCACAGGAAGCAAAGGAGGAAACAGAGCAAAGAACCCTAAGCAACAAAACGAAGTAGGTGGAATGTATGAGAGGTTAGTAGCTACCAAAGTATGATGATATTATTGTATACATGCAATAAACGTTGAGATTTGAAACAATTCACGGTATTTGGACTAAGCCTTTGGAGGTGACACTTGAACATAAGATGGCAGTTGGGCGACGTTGAGTTGAATGAGCAAAATGTCAATTTAGAGAGGACAATCAGTGTGTGAGGGGGGCCACTCCGGCCAGGAGGGCACGTATTTTGTGACCAGGTGCGGATTGTTGGAACTTGTCAATGGGGAGAAAGTAAAAAGAAGAAGATGGCAACTAATTTGATTGAAAGGGAGACATAGCCAGGACCGGTGTCCGGGGAGATTTTTGGGCATAGTTGGTTGAGATCCTAGTGTTTCCAAGTCCAACCGGTTACATGTTAACATCCTTTCGCTTTTCCTTTATCAAATTTGAGGTATGTTCTCTAAAAGATTCTTCTAAAGTGATTGATAATTTTCCTAAAGCTTTGGACGTTAATCGGTTATTTTTCAAACGCAATTGTTCATCTATAAGTAGCGGAAGGTTCTCCCCATTAATTGGCCGGGACAATGATCTTCTTACAAAAGTTTAAACTTTTGGTCCTCATTTTAGGGCAATTTTGCGATCATTTGAATGTTGAGGTATCAATTAGCTCAGTGGATGCTGTGTAGATGGCAATAAAATCAACAGCCTAGATTCTCGCGCAGAAGTATACATTGAGATACGAGAATGTCCATCACCTTAACATTAGGTTTTGTGTGGGTTTTGGAACATTTATTGATGCACTTCTAGATCCTTATCACTTTTGCATTTGGTATTTAAATGTGGAATTCAAATAAGAGATGTTTTGGTGGGTTGGAATTCCATGTCAATTGCTAATGAGAATAAATTAAACATTTTGAATGTGATAGTAGTATCCATGCTCAATGCTTTAAATGCTAGTTATCATGTGACTTTTTCCTTGAAAAACCTTAAACCTTGATTATAGAGGTTCATTTGCAACTCCATGAGTGGAGCTACAATGACATGCCCACCCTCAAACATATATTGTCTCGCCGTGTTTTGTTGGATAATGTTGTTTTATAACATGCATGCCCTCAAACATATAGAAAAGTCATTCATCAACAATATGGAGATACACTTATTTCTAATGTATGGAAGAGAAAGAGCGATGGATCCCAAAGACATTAATGTCACGTCTGTCCATTTTGACACTTTCCGTGACATAATGTCCTTAGAAGTCACGTTCGTCCATTTTGATGTGTAATTTCCTCGACTACAATAATGATTTCTAATGATAGAAGTTTTGTTATTTGATTGGCAACAAATTCAAATCATGTATACCACTAAGTAATGACACGGGTTTCATCTATGTATGGGCCTGGCCCATGGTTATATATATCATGGCCCCGGCCCATGGTTATATATATCATGGCCCCTTAATTTGGAGTTGTCATAATCATGTCCTAGCATTCTCGATGTATATCTACCCAGTATACATTTATGACACACCCAATTCTAGCACTTGTCATCTAGGACGCGTCATTCAACCACATGCTCTTTTTGTAATTAATGTTGAGGAACTTGGTATCTACATCGTTGATTGGGTTATTTATTGCAAGGGGAACTTGGTGTAGATCCTCTCGTGTGTCTACTAGTGAATGGGGTGTACGTACGTACGAGGTTGTCATGAATGAATTGAAAAGTGCCACGGTTGTAGACTTGGAAACTTTTGCAATTAGTGGGCTACACACAAAGGGGACACCACCCCGGCCCCTTCATTATGTACGTGTGCCGTACACTAGGGGTGGGGCAATAAGGAACCTAGGGTGTCCCCTCTACTTTCGTCATCTCAATTAGTGTGGTCCACACTAACTTGCACAACAAACATTAGTAGTAGATCATAATTAGTGTGAAGTTTTGCACCCATTTACGTCACCCGACGTTGTTATTCCCTAAAGGCCAAAGCGACACCTACCCGAAATTGTGTAAAACGAGTTCGTCCCAATTCAACTTCTTTTTAAAGAAAATAAGTACCTCTATTGGTGGATATGTCCATATGGATGGCATCTCTGTAAAGTTAGAATTGTCCTAAGAAAGTGTTAGTTGCCCATGGCAGACGCTAAAGGGACCCCAACGAGTTTTTGGGATGCGAGTTTGCTAAACTAGTCTAGTGCATGGGGCCCGAATGTTTTCCAAGAGGAGGTTACCAGAAAGGAATGAATGTCAAATATGGACGTTGAGCTATGAGGACTAACAAATAGTGGCATTGTGCCGAACCGACACATGAGCCACCAACGGTAACATGAAAAGTGGACCCGCTAGTGGACTTGGGACTTAGGAAATTGTAGTACCAATCCATGTGTCCATGTTAAACAGTCTTACTTAATTTGGTAAGCATACTTTTTGATTCATTTGGGCTTAATTAGGATTAATCAGAATTAATTGGAATTAATTACATTAAATCACACTTAATTGATTAATTGTGTATGAATACTTGTGAAAGTAGACAGCATTACTAAAATATTATAAAATATACATACTAAATCAGCACACTAAATTTAAGTCTCATTTTAGAATGACAAAGACAATTTCAAATGGTAAGTCATAAAAATTTTAACCTCAATGTTAATGAGGATTTTGTAATTTTATTTGACCTCCAAGTTAATTCCGTGTTTCATTGATGGTTCACTTCCGGAATGAAATCCCAATGAATTGCTTATTTACTTATTGGAAGTGCACATATATATTGGATTTTAGACCTTGAAGGTGAAGTGCACTCAATATGGGGTTTGTAGTCAAGTGGCCTTCAAGAATGCAAGGGCAATATTTTTTCGAAGTTGGGCGGGGCGGATAGCAATTTTCCGTCAGGTTCAAAATTTTCCCTGGAGGTTGCCCCCGCCCGGATCTGACACCCCCCATAGTTCGTTTGGGGGAACTTAATGTCTGCCCTAGTGGAACCCATCACAAAATATATCATTGCCTATAAAACTATAATGGTAGTTGAGTATTTGGCAAGAATTTGCCTTGAAAAGTGCACTAACTTAACCTATTTTATCCCCAAGATTTTGTGCACTTTCAAAATTAGATATAAAGTGAGATTTGCAAGCTTGTTTTATGAGATATCCATGAAGCAAAATTGTTGACATAACGTCAAAGAAACACATGCATTTTTAGAGCAGAACCTCAAGAACACAATGCATTTTTAGAGTGTATGATGACAATGTAACTGGTTGCAAGAACACAATACGTTCTTAGAGCAGAAACTCAAGAAAAACTTCATAAAACAAACATGACGGTAGTTTGTTTGGATATTATGCATAAGTGTTCATCTTATGAAAACATATGGCACATTTTAAAATGCATAAAAGAAACGATTGTATGTATAGAGTGTGAAATTTTTTTTTTGAAGATATTAAACAATTGTCATTTGGTTCATTGAAGATGATGTTTTCTTTCTATTTTGATTATCCTGCATACATACCATAATCATCTTGGTGATACACATACCGCATTTGAAATAAATTGCAATTCGCATCAAAATTTTATAGTTTGAAAATTTATTTAAGTGTAATGCTTATTGATATCCAAATAATTTCACCTTACATTCCATTTTGATTTTTTTTGGGTGAATATAGTAAAATATTCCCAACAACCCTTATTTGGAGATAAACACCATTTACATATTGGAAGTCGATAGTTTTCATGAATATAGCGATTCGGTTGGGAAAACTTGTGCACCGGTTGGGAGGTCGGTCATGAGCTGAATGCAAGACCAAAATTTATATAATAGACCCAAATCCACCTTTGAAAACTTCATCATAAAACAAAGCTTGCACACCCCCCCCCCCCCGAAAAAAAAGAAAAAATGTGTTCTCTTGTCCAAAAGAACCTCCTACTGTGTGCTTAGGGGTAGTACCCCCAAGCTCGAGACCACACGTGGTCATGAATAACAGTAGGGGTTCTACCACTGAGTTAAAAAGGCTATATTATTATCGTACCATAAACTAAAAATACAAATAGAGTTTTTTATAAAATAATAGATTTTTCAACTTAATTTTAATTAATTTTAATTAAAATGCTAAATATAAATATTTATCTTTAATTTAATTTTGTTACTTTAAAAAAATATGTAATTTTGAATTAGAAAAATTTATAAAAGATAAATTATAAACAAAATAAAAATTCTAATAAAATAAAACATACTATTGACAGGAAATAAAGAATTAAGTAAGATAAATATGAGATTAAGCCCCCATCGTCTAGTGGCCTAGGACACCTCTCTTTCAAGGAGGCGGCGGGGATTCGAATTCCCCTGGGGGTACTATATAAAAACCCTTAGAGTATTTAGTTAATTTCCTAAAAAAATTTATATCAAATTGCTAGAAAAAAGAAAAAACTGAAATAATTACTTTTTATTCTCTTTTTTCTTTGGGTCGATGCTCGAGTGGCTAATGGGGACAGACTGTAAATCCGATGGCAATGCCTACGCTGGTTCAAATCCAGCTTGACCCAAATCTAAATTAAAACCTCATCTAAATTTTTATTAGAATTTTTATTATTAAAAGTATATTTAATAAATTATTAATAGTAACTTGACCTAAAGCTTTTTAAATTGATATAATAAGTGAATCTACATTTTAATGGGATTCTAGTTCAATTGGTTAGAGCACCGCCCTGTCAAGACGGAAGTTGCGGGTTCGAGCCCCATCAATCCTGATACAATAATTCCTAAAAAAAATACTAAAATTTTAATAAATTTAGTATTTTTTATAGAATTGTTTTAAAATATTTTATAAAAAAAAGACGATACTAATATTTTATATTAGTATCTTCTTTTTTATTTATTTCTCAAAATTCACTAATTATTTTTTTAATGTTTTTAGTACTTTTTACTTAGTAATTAAATTAATTAGTTTTATTTTTTACAATGTCAGTTATACTAATAAATTGTTCAATTTATTTTGAAAAGCCATTTATTTTTTAATAATTTTTTTTCATTTTAGTTAATAAAATATAATGTGATAAAAAGAAATTTAATAAATATTGATAAATTTCTAAAAGGCTATTATAAATAAAAGAATCATTAAATAATAAATTAGTTTCTTTTAACCATTTTTGTTGATTATTCAATAAATCAAAGCGAGTAAAATTTTCTTGAGGATTTTCAATTAGCCAACGCTGATATAAATATACAGGAGTAAATATTTGAGGTCGTTTTAACTGAACACCAATCCCTTCAATACGTTTAAAAGTTTCAATATTATTTCTTTCGATAAAAGGTAATTGATTCTACCAACCTACGGATAAGTCACTTATGGAATGTCGACCATATCCACGACCAAAAAAAATAAAAATTTAAGATAGAACGCAC
The DNA here is from genome assembly GCA_950295325.1 of Polytrichum commune. NCBI lineage: Eukaryota > Viridiplantae > Streptophyta > Polytrichopsida > Polytrichales > Polytrichaceae > Polytrichum > Polytrichum commune. The sequence continues at coordinate 52,507,271 of OX485807.1, forward strand.
ACCAATTCAGTTCATATGGAGGTCACACATGCTCAAAAGCACCGGTTTCCAAACCAAAGTTCACTAAGCCAAAGTACAAAAATGTGCCTAACCTTGACCTTTCAGCCTTGACATGTGCCTAACATTATGTTCTTCATTTCCGGAAAATGTTAAGTGTTATTTCTATAAATGTTATTAATCATCGGTATAAATTCTGGAAGTGTTACTTGTAATCATTCTATATATATGTTATATTTTTGCTACTCCCGACCTGTAACACTTGGCAGTTGACTGTATTACAGTCAACTGCTGACCTGTAACATGTATATTACATCCCTGCCGACGGATGGACGGTGCCGGGTGTGGCTGCAATTCAGTCGGCATGAGCAAGTTCGCCGCCGCTGCTGCTGCTGCGCGGACTATATTTTACTGGACGATATCTCCAATTGGACAAAGACGCTATTCTTAAAAGTTACAAAGAACAAGTCAGCTCTTATTGTTCGACTTATGAATAGTCGGAATATGCATGAGTTTAGGGAGCAGGGAGCGCGCATGTGTTTTTATATTTTGGTTTCGGCCACAGTAGTTACGAGCATACGCTGTTCAGGTAGCTAGCTGATGCCTTTCATTCTGATGGGAACTTTGCGGGACCTTCGGTTTGGAGGACAGCACGTGTGACTTGGAAGTTGCGAAAGCTTGTATTGGTGTGCTCAGACATCTATCTTCAGCTCGTCGTATGCACGTAAGGTACATGTATTTCATTCGGTGTTCGATCTTAAATGGATATCTATATTTGAGTACTGGTGTATGCTTGGGTGTGAATCTAGGAATGGATACTAAGAAGACATGTGTAGAAGTGACCTGCTCCAAATTTCTTAAGCATTAATTCTACATGCAATAGTCAACATAATGAGTTGGGGGAAGGGGAGACATTCATACGAGCTCCAAAAATTTATGAGGAGAGTGTTTTTCATCTCGTTCTAATTGCGTGTTTGACATCCTTTGAGGAAGTGGGCAGAGAGAAAAGTGTCTGTTTAAGACCCGCTTACCTTGCTCGTCAACAAATGGAGTCCCCGGTAGGAGATCGTGTGCAGGTCGATCGGTCGCCTGGTTTTGGAGTTAGAGAACGACTTCTTAAGTCGGAGAAGAGCTCCTGGGCGGTGGAGTTTCGGCCGAAGTCGTCTAAAAAGATTGAGAGGTTTTGGTTGGGAAAGTTCAACACGGCAGAGGAGGCAAACAAGGCATGTGATGCAGCCCTCCATTTCTTCGGCCAACCCACGAAACACTACACTTACCCATCGGGACACTTTGGTGAGATTGGAGAGCTACCACAAGATGAAGGCGCTCTCGAAAAACGTGTGAAATCTTTGGCCAAGAAGTATGCAAAACTCCCCCTCCCGATAATTGCCGCAACACCACCTACCGCTGTTGCATCTGAGGACTCGGCTCCTCAACTAGACCACCTTGCACTTCAGGCACGTGCTTTTATTTTTGCTTCTTTTTCAATGCTTTTCTTCGTCTTTCTTGACAAAAGAAACTCTTCAATTCATTGCCCAAAAAGTATACAACACCTAGAGCACCAATGTTGGCTTAGTTTCCATGTACGTAAGCCGCTCGCCCACGAGATTCAGGTGGAATCTGCAATTCCACTAGAATTAGGTGGGTGAGTAGCCTACATGTGAACTAATTCTTAACCATGTTTAGGATCTTTTTTTTGAGGGGGTTGGTTTGGTTCCATCAAGTGCATCCAAGAGAGCCCGTTAGTCTCTCTTGTTCGGGCCCCCGTTTTTGGCATTGAAATAAACTTGTTTCCATTTTCTCAAGTTTTTTTTTTATTAAAAACAGAAAAAAACAACTCCACCAAGACATGAAAGCAATAATTTGGGCAACTCTTTGGGGTGCACATGGTGGAGTCAATAAGTGTAATACGCCTGAGCATGATTGGTAAGTGGGTCTTGTATGGTCACTCTTGTTAATTGACACCTATGTTTGAGAGGTATATGGCAAGGCTTGTAGTTAAGAATGGAGTCTTGTAGCTTTTTCATTTCTGAACTACATTATAACTCTTTCATTTGGAACTCTTGTAACTTTTTCATTTCTCCCCCAACACAGAACCTTGAGACGACAATGTTCCTGATTTACAATTGCCAACCGTATGATATCCAGAACTTCCAAGCCGTTTGTGAAGTTGGAAGTGCCCACAATAGTGCCACATACCCTGTAAGTAGTCCGCGGGTCCCAGCTTCTTCTTCCTCGTCTTCCCCCTCCAAGGATTGGCTGGGTGGACTTACAAATTTCTTAATGGCCGAGGATCGATCCTTGGAGGACAGCGATGAATACAAACAAATCCACGGCGAATTCAAGGCTTGCTGTAAAACACCGGCTCGTGAGGTGAGAGCGGGTTCTGCAGATGTGGCAATCAACTCCGCAAACGAGGAGGCAGCCAACGATTTCATTGGCAGTATTGATTCACCTCTTGCGTCTGTGCCTCGCTCAGAAGCTTATCTCCGACGCGATCGGCTGGTGTTTGCAAGAATTGGAGGCACGGATAATGTGGACCCGTGGGAGCACGCAGACATGTGCAAGCCTACAGAGGATTGATTTCTTTCTCCTTTTGTGCTATGGGTACTGCTGCCTTGCAAGCAATGTAAATCACGGTGAGAGAGTGCCCAGACAATTGTCAGTTATCGTCCAACTTCTAACCCTCCCTTTCGTTTCAAGGGAATCCGCACCCTCCCAGCGGGTTTTAGGAGGGGAGAATGAGTTTACCCTTAAGGTGCTTTGGAAATTCACAATTTCCAGCGTCTCAAGGAATCGAGCCTGGGAGTCCGGGCCTCGCAGGCTTGAACCAAGGACTCACAATTAGGGTACTCATCGATCATGTGATGTCTAATCAAGTGAATTAAACGCTTATCCTTGCTGTGTAGGAGTCAATGCCCGGGAAATTGTTGGGCATAGTGGGTCAAGATCCTAGTGATTCTAAATCCAACCGGTTACATGTTGACATCTTCCGGTTTTGCTTTCATTCATTTGAGGTATATTCCATGGATTCCTTCAAAGTGATGGGTAATTCTCCTGAAGTCTCCAACTTCAACGGGTTATTTCTCAAACCCAATCAGTTCATCTGTAACTAACTGCCGGCTCTCCCCGAGCCCTGGTGGGAGTCTCTAGAAATTAGAAATAGGATGCCAAAGGGTTGGTTTAAGCACCTCTACCTTACATTAGCCCAATTTGGATTTGTCCATGTGTGGAAGTGTTCTATTGACTGACAAATATTAATATTGCGTAAGCTTGAAATGCAGATATTCACACAGTCGAGGATGACTATTGCTCGACAATTCTACGCATGTCATGCGTGCTTATGTAGAAAATTATGGACTAGATATATAACCAACAAGAGGAGAGGAGAGTGGACGACAAGCCACGGGAGTGGTGAATCATCTACCTACTTGAGTTGGTGTTTGGACATGACCGATCAGCTCATGGACCGAAGCTGAAGAAAATGGATGATATCACACCCACATGGTTGACCCAATAATCGAGACGAGTTGTAACAATCCTTCTGCTCCTGGATGAGCAATCAGATTCGTTTGCATAGTGGTGGCTGGCAACAAATAGTGAAGTTGTGCTGTTCTAGTTAACATGTCTAGTTGGATGCTACTAAGTCTTCATCTTGAAATTTGTGGCATGGTTGAGTCTTGGCAAAGGTTGCAGGACATTCTGTCCCTCATTTCCTATGTGGAAGATGTGGAGATGTTGGGTGCTTGATCGGGACTAAGTGTATTTCAAGGAATATTCCTTGTATTTTTCACATTCAATCTGAATGTTGAAAATATTCCCTGGAATACCGTCAATCCTGGAGAACATTATTATGGATCTAAATAATGTTTTGGTAGTAGCATGGTAGTTTTAGTAAAAAACAACGTGTGTCTGGACTACCAATCAACAGGTTGAATGTTTCCTCACAAGGAGCCCCGGAGGCTTTCCCCACATGCGAGATGTGGGGAATGTGGCCTGTTCCCCATGTGGGTTGGAGCCTCCAAGTGGGGATTTCATTTCCCCACTTGGACAAGTCCCCACGCGGAGAGGCCACCTACTCCTCCTGAAGGTGAACAAGAATTCACTGATGATGACGGGACTGTGTACAAGTGGGACCATGGTCTTAAAGCTTAAGTGCCTCAGGTAAGTTGAAAGCATTCTTGCATACCTCTTTCCGTAACTTCTTCTCTCCTTGTCAGGGTTTTACGAAGAAGTTTCAAAATAGGATATGCTGTTGCAGGGATTCTTGAGAAACAAAGTCATATTCCTTCAAATATCGATGATTTGAAGTTACCAGTGTCCCTTGCAACTTGATCTTGGTTTGCTTGCATTTGTGTGTCAACAGAGGAGTCTCTAGGAGCTGGGTCACTTGTATGGCATTGAGGCAGATGTGTATGCTATGCAGTAGCATCGGCATGCCATTGGCCTGGAAGCTGTGAGTGAGAAGTGCTTTAGTTAGGCCAACATTGAAATTGTCCTCATGGATCTGAAGATGGACAAAGTGATGGGCATGGGGTGGCAGGGAGGCCTTAATGTCCAAGCCACTCGATCAGGAATCACTGGGTGTGTTTAAACCACATGCGCCTCTGTTCCCCAGAGTTCTATTTTTTCTTTTTTGAAATTGAAACCGCATACAATCAGTTTGTTTTGATACAATTACCCAATTTGCACACTGGACAAAGAATTAAGCAACCTGAGGTGGTCATCATGTGGGTAATCAGAGAAGGCACTAGTAGGAGACAGGTGGAAGGCTGACACATAAATTGACTTGCATTTGTGAGTCAATTGACCTATGTCAGATTTGATAACTCATATTGACAAAAATGGTGCTCGCGTGAAATTGAAATGTAAGCTATACATCTGTTTGCTACTTGTGAGATCTTGGGGGATTTGAGCATTACGGGAACTCCATGTTTGTTGTGTGTAGATTTGGTTATCTTTCTGGGGGACGTGATCACGGCAAACAATTTGCCCAACCACGATGCTACCAAGCATTGGCAGCATGCTCTTGCTCCGATGGTGGATCAGATGATTCCATGGGCATCGTTCTTCAGAAACCACGATGACGCAACATTCGAGCTGTCTAACGCCCTCTCAGGCATGACCCTGACCCATTTACTCTGCTCGCCTTAACTCATTCCTACACCATGTGTTGCAGCATAATTCATTCTTGGAAGATATATCGAAGGGTCATATATAGTTGCACTGCTTCTATAGAAAGTCCCTTTTAATTCAGGGTTTTAGGTATTTCAGCAATGATGATGGCTTGTATGGTCATATTTTGTGCATTGACATTTCCAAATTGTCAGATAGAAGAAGCGGATGCAATGTGTTTGTATCTGTGTCTCGCACACAAAAGAGAGGCAAACACCTAAAACCTTGTGAGTTTACGTGCTTCTATATAAATTCCGTTCTTCAGAGGTTTAGTTAAGAAACAGTGAATGGGGTGTATGGTTGTATTTTGTGCATTGGCCTCGTACACCTCCAAGTTTTTGGATGCAATTCGTAGATGATTGCATTTGTTTTGTGTCTCAAGCGCAGAAGAGAGGCCGAACATCTGAAACTCTGATTGTGGATGCTTCTATAAAGATTCCGTTCTTGAGGGTTTTAGGTGCTTCAGAAACGACCATGACCTGTATGGTCTATTTTTGTGCGTTGCCACAGGGGATAAAATTTGGGGAGGATGGAGTTCGACACGAGTTTGCCCAACTCGGCCTCTCGTGCAGGGCCACAAATTTTGTGAGCGAGCGTCTCCAACTATGCCATCCCTGTAGCTGCTTCCTCCTCCTCGGAAAGTGACAAGCCAGCTGCCATCATGTACTTCCTGGACTCGGGTGGTGGATCAATGCCCCAGCTCATCTCTGGGAAACAAGCTCTGTGGTTCACTGCAACAACTTCGGAGATCAATCCTGATGTAAGGTGAGGAAGGACCGAAAAAAAATCTCTTACAGGTTAAGGTAAATGTGTCTTAAATGGTGACTTAGCAGTTTGCCATGATTCTCAACTTGGATTTCAGAGATAGGTTTTTTCTTGGATCTGCCAAAGTGATGCGAGAATTTAGCGACAGTCTGGAAATTTCTGAGCTCTGTTGCTGCTATGATTTTTCAAAATCAAAAGGGTCAGAGCCATAAAACAACCAAGTACCTCCCCCCCCCCCCTCCCTCCCAGGCCCATGGTCACTATTGAACCTAATTTGAACCTAGTTTTGAGCACACAGTCCAATCTCTATTGAACACATGGTGCCATTTTTGTGTCCGTTCTTACATCCAACTCTAACCAGGCACCACTTAAATAGAGACGTCCGATTGAGAAAAGAATCCGAATTAGGCAAGTTTACGTTATGCAACATCCATTGCCCCCTATTAGTATACCGGGTGTACATCGGGTTCTGTGTATTGAGACTGCCGCCGATGCAGTGCTAAGTCAACCTGTGGTAAGCACTGCAACCGATTGATAAAAGAAGAGTCCATGAAACTTTTATGAAACTTGTTGTGGATGTTTTGTGCATGTTTTGACTGTTTCGGATACATGTACAGCTGCATTCACAACCTTATGTGTCAACCTTATGTAAGTTGCAACATTTGTGTATACATGTGTCCATCTGAACAGTTTTGGTGTGTGTTTGAACTGTTTTTTGTGTATGTTTCTGTGTATCACGTGAAGGAATTTGCAGGCAGATCTGTTCTTGTATGTATCTTGCTAACCTGCTCAGTTGTGTTGATCAATCTTTTTTTATATTGTCAACAATTGTTGTGTATGTTTTTGTGCATCGTTTGAAGGAATTTGCAAGCACAGCTGTTCTGTATGGAGATTAGTATTCTGCTAACTTGCCTGGTCTTGGTTAATACCTGACAGGGAGAAGGTGGACGTGCAATGTGGACACTGGAGGGTTTTGGCCACCGATTTGTGTCCACTCTAGAGGAGTCATATCCTTCACAACAACCCATGGCACTTCTGCATTAGGCAGACCCCAAAACAGGGTCCTCAAAGTGGGATTGGCAGCTGAAAAGATGCCATAGGTCCAGAGGCTGTTCCAGCACCAATACCAGTGGAGGGTAATGCCCAAGAGCTGGTTGTTATAATATTGATGTATTGAAATATAAATAGAGCGGCTTCTCAAATTCTTGGAGCCTGTTAGAACTGGCCGAGGCGAATGCTATGCATTCGAATCTTGTATGTACATATTTGATATTCAAAACAATAAAATTTTATTTTTCTTAGCGATGATATGTTGACAAGAATGAAAAGTGGTGCACATTGTTGCATATACTATGGATGAAAACATTCTACTTTAGAAGGATGGAACGTTGTTAACGTCATCCTTGACATAACGGATGAAATTGATCCCTAAAATCCCGGAAACCCAACTTTTCCCACAATTATTTCCATGTGGGGAACTTCCCCTTTTGGCCATATGGGAAATGCCTAAAATTCCCCATTTTTGCACTTCCCCACATGAGCAAGAGCTCTAGTCTTGGAGCCCCACTTTCCCATGTGGGGAAGGCCTCCAGGACTCCTTGTGCATGCAAGTTATTCACAACCTCCATTTCTGATTGCGGCAGGGCGGTTCACAAAAGCTCTTCTTACATAGGCATGTGGTGGCATGTTGGTTTCATGGTCGCGTTTGCAAAGGTAAGTTCCTAAAGATAGGGCCTCCAATGTTAAAATAGTTTATATCATGAATGTTTTTACACTGTCATTCGTGGACAACCATGGAGCCAACACAGTACAATTGGTGATATGGCCGCTGATTATGCACTGATTGTTATCTGCTCATTGTGTGCATCCATTTGACTTGGAATTTTGACCAGTTTCTCTCTGTACAGGTCTTTGTCGAGTTACTTGACACTGAGCTTACACAAGGCAAGAGCGAATGGTGACAAGGTCATCAAACCTGACAAATTAACGTCCATCAGTTTTGCCCTGTGAGAGAGAAATTTATGTTTCTTGCAATCGATGCAGTGCGATATTCTTAGTCACCTAGTCTTCCCCAATGATACTTGAATGCAGTTTTGAAATGCACTAGATAAAGGATGCAGACTCCAGAGTAGTGCTGATTGCCAGCCAGAATGGTCTTTCACCCCAAAAAGTAGATCATAAATGACTAGTGTGATTTGACTTAGTGACAAAGGGATAGATTTCTTGTCGCACAATTTGGTTTACATTAGAATTGGGTCTATTTGAACATCTTGCAATAAGATGAGGTTCAAATTGGCCCTTTTTGGGAGGAAGATGAACTTTCTCTCTAAACTCATGTAAAGAAATATTACCAAGTCTTTTCTTAATAACTCGTGACAAAGGAAACTATAGGAGTCTTATGCCCATACCAACATGTTTTTGTTCTAATATTTGCACTACACTAAAATATTGTATTTAGTCTCATATTGTATCTTTGGTCATTGTAGTAACTTTTCTAATAAAACCTTTTATAAACAAGTTTACAAATAGTGTCATCCCGACTTACTTTTAGTTCATCCAAATGCGAATTTGTCAAACAATGTTTTGGTTTATTTTGTAGTTTAACATTAATGTGATGAGATGATGGGCTGTATGATTGAAATTTGGATAAAAACTCACTTAGTAAGTGACAGTTTTTGCAACATTGTTATGTCCAAAAAGTTTCACAAATAACGGAAAAGAATGTGATGTTTACGATTAACGTTGGTGACACTAAGTGCAATATGTAGTGCAGAATTGTTTGGGCATGGACAGATATACTACATGTGTCATTCTCTTTCCATATTTGTGACATTGATTTTGTATCATACCAGAACATTCCTTGCATTGCATAACATTGCAGTGCATTAGGTCACTCTCATAGTGAATTCTTGGGAAACAATACCCTCTCTACATGCTCTAGAACATCCCATCTCTAAGTGAATTTGAGATGGTAGGGATAGAGGTTAAGGTTTATTCAATTTTAATTTCATACTTATCCATTCAAACGAATAGGTTGGGTACAAAAGTGCAGCATGACATTCATAAAACTAAGGACTGGTTTAGAGAATCATTGTGTGTTGTAACTACGCTAAAGAATGGATACAATTCCTCGTAAACCTCAAGAATGTTATGACACTCCGATTCACAAGAGAATGCAAGGAACTCGTATTTTGGTAATTCTATACTTTTGGATAGTTGGGAATTATGCATGCCTTGTGTAATAACAAACATAACATAGTGCAAACACACAACTACATCATCATAAATGCATGATAAAACACCAATAGAAGCCACACATGAGACACAAAAACAAAGTTGTGAGAAGAAGTTACAGTATCGAGGGGCTTTGGAAGATGATGTCAAACAATGGTTTTCCCAGGAATTGGCCACAATGCCCAAAATCACCTAAGTTCTAGTTAAGGTGGATGGATCTCTAACATCAATAATTTTGGTTTCAAGAGCATCTAATTAGCAATGTATATGTTTGACAAACTTCATTTGACATTCAACTTCACATCCAAAGTGTCACGTGACGTTTTCATAACCAAAAATGAATGTCAATTGACATCTACATTTACTCTAAAATGCCATCTCAAAGTCACATGCCTAGTAGTATGTGTCATTTCACTTTCTAGGATGTCAATTTTTTTCCACTAATCACTCTACATGTCAAATTTTAAATTGTGTGTGTTAGTTCACATATTTTTATTCTTGTTTTTGCATGTCAAACGTCAAAACTTTTAAGAAACTTTATTAAGAAAACTAATTGATAGTTAGTTCCTAATCATAGACCAATATGGCTAATGTCCCATAAGTAAGTGGGTCAATAGATAAATAGGCAAGTTGCCACATGGCACATAGGTAAGTGCTCATCCTTAACCCCTAAACGCTCAAGCCTTCACATTCCATTTTCAGGCATTTCTAGCATCAATTTTATGTTGTGTGGAGAATAAGACTTTGTTTTCTTGAAATCAAACCGTACAAATGTGACCTAGACTACCATATATTCTTGCTAGGAAAATTTGTAATCAATAAAGCCACATTTGCTAGGTCAATTAGCATATGAGCATGGCCTTCATCCGAGGAGCAGCTAGAGAAAATTATGAATTTTTTCATTTCATGACCATTTCGGTCATGCCCGCAAATTTTGGAAAGTTGGAAACTATGCCATAATATGTTATGTGGAAGACAAATGAGCTGCTCCCAATAATTTGGGGTTTTTTTTAGAAAATTTAGATGAAGTCGTTCACCCTCAAAGTTGAAGGGGCCACATGAGGTCATTTGGGGAGATTTTCCTTTTTTCCATGGAGCAAGCAACATGTGCACTCATTTTATTCAAATCCATCCACTCAAGTCATGCACAACTATCACCTTGTCCTAAAGTGATAAAAAACCCCATCCAAATTGGGCATCACATGTGAAAGATGTTGGCTCTTAAATTTGGGCAACACATGGAACTGCCCAAGTCAGTGAGGCGCTGTGAACGGGCCATGTGTGGTCGTGGGCAGGGCCAATCTACACCGTCAATCCATCCGGGCCCATCCAATGGCCTCAGTGAGCCAAGGTGGCACTGCTTGGCTGCCAACAAAACTTGCCGCGGTGTGGATGGGGCCAGCGCGAAGCTTGCGAGCTCTAGCCTGCTACTTTCTATTTGTACTCCAAACTTGAAGAGTGTCGCTCGGTGCAGGAGGAGTTTGTTGAGTTGGATGGGTTGCAGGGTAAGTTGCAGGAGGTGATGAATTTGATCCTCCCAAGGAAAGTATTTTGGGTTGAAGGATGAGGAGGAGGACTCTGTGTACTACAAGCAAGAGAGGGTTTACAGTTTTTGAGGATAAAGTTAAGTGGGCATTTATGTAGTTCTAGTAGATCCTCTTACTAGCAAGGTGCTGGTGGTCGAATTTCTTTAGTGGTCGTGATGAATCTCAGAGTGGTGTGCAGGGTGACGTAATCTCCAAAGAAATCAACTCAAAGAATCAAAAGCAAATGCAGCACGACAAAAGGAAGTCGCAAGGGCTATGGAAGAGGAGAGGCGGAAGCGGAAAGAGATCGAACGAGACGACAAATGCAGGGCGAAGGAGATCCGCGGGGCTGAACTTGTTGAGGCGTGTGCGCAGAAGATGGCCCAGCGCGAGGAGGCGAGGGCAGCCAAGGAGGCCCGCGCAGCAAAGGCAGCGCATGCGAGGGCGCTGAAGGTTGCCAAAAAGGAGCAATCGAAGCGGCAGAGGGTGGAGCGTGCAATCCACATAGCTGAGGCGCGCGCGCGGAGGGAAGGCGAGAAGGCAAGGAGGGCCGCAGAGGCGCTCACAAGGGCGACGGAGATGGCGCAGGGGCGGCAAGCCCCAGCTTGACATGCATGGCCGAGGAATTCCTCGCAGACAGGACCTTTCCCAACGGAGTTCTCCGCCTTCGACCTCACCCCCCCCCCCCCCCCCTCGGCTCCAACCATTGGCATAGCCTGCGGCAACCGCTCTCCCATTCGGAGGATTTGTCACCCATGCGACATCTACACTGCTCTCCTCGCCAGAGCCCCCCCCCCCTCACCACCGCATGCAACCAATTCGACCATTGCCAACCATGTCACAACAACAGCCCATGGCAGATGAAGGAGGGCACCCTTTGAGTGTGCAGGACTTAGGAGAACCGGATAAGGGGCGTTACCCATGAGCGCTCACTTCAAATCTTGAATTTAATGCGAATCGGTCAATGGGTTTTTTGATAATGCTTGCATATAGCAGCTGTTGACAACTATAATGTCAGTGACGGGCTTCTAGTGATCCCTAAGATGTTTTTAGGAAGATATGGTAACGGTTTACTAGTTGCTTTTGTTGACAGTTTTGGCAAAATTGTCGGCCAGGAATTAGTGTTGGCTTGATCAGTTTTAGGGAAGCCTATGTATTGGTTGTGTGTTCAAGTGAAAATATTGCTTCAAAATTTCGTAGCAATTTACATATTGCTCCAAAATAAAAATAAAAATTTGCATTCTTCATAATTTTTATTTCCCCTCGCGGGAAAAATCACCCTTTAGCATTACTCCCCCCAGTTCACTGCATATTCTCTTATCTGGTCGATTTTAGGTGCCTCGACCTTAGATGCCAATGGACTCCTCATGTGCCCCATTCAGGCAAGTATTGAGGAAGTTATGCCTGTTCAAACCTTGGCAATCTCAGGAGCCACTCCTAGGCCATTGTTGTACCAGGCACTGTCCTGGGACAACGCCCCACTCAAATTGCCATATCTCCTAGCTCACACCTCCGATTGAGGTGCTCTTGAGCATTCTAGAATCCGCACACCATATGCTACGCATAGGTCCCCCTTGTGCCTATGATGTTTCGGGCACTCCTCATGGAGAGGTGCGTGACAAACTATTCCTCACAATCATTTCGTTGTACTTTTGCCGTTATTTAAAATTCTATTAACCATATTCTCTTGAACGTCAAGGGGTAGAGTTAAAAACAATTCTTTGAACTATCTAGAAATATTGATTCTATTTGGGGTTATGTAAAGACCATTATCCCAATAACTAGATCAAAAGAGTTGGTGTAAAATAACAAACAAATAACCATTTGAGTACAAGAGCTCTTCAAGGGTACTTGTAACTTGCCAACACCATGTCATTATTTCATAAAAAATTTAACTAGAACAATAGGGACATTGAGTTATGTCTATTGTTCTAAGTAAACTAGGTATCTTTGTATGAATATTCTTATGAAACTCCCTATGATTATTAGATTACATTCTAATTTGGTCATACGAATTTCTATTAGATTCCTCTCTAAACTCCTCAGCTTCACCTTACTGAATTTGTTTGCAATTGGGAGCTTGTTTCCCCGGTATCGGTCTCTCTTTGATCTTTTAGACATACCATATATGTAATGTTCTGGCCTAATTAGTTCATCTACGAAGATGGTTAGAAGTTCATAAATTCTAGTGTCAATTCTTACAATTTGGTTCGGGTACTAGATGAATCCTATAAGGTCTAGGAGGAAGAGTAGGGTTAGGGATAGGTATGTGTAATTAGTGTTGGGATTGACTTCCACAACTTTTATATCTATTTCTACGTCTTCTAAACCTCCTACTATTTTGTACATTCATTGTAACAAATTTTGACACTGACCTTTTTTCTTTTTATTAATTCGTTTCCAATTTAACCTTAAAGGACGACAACAACCATCTCCTACAGTGGCGCCAAATTGTAGTTAGCTTCTTGTTATCACTTGAATACTCAAACAAAAACAACCTTGGAAACTAGATAATAAGGAAGATTGAGCTAGTGTCTATAAAGGTTAATGTCACGTTGAACTAAAGATTTAATAGCATTCTAGGTCTTCGACTCCCTCATTCTTTCTTCATTAAGCTTAATTCATATTTTTTATGATTCATTATGCTACTTCCATCGTGTGTGATTCCGTCCTACATGTGTGTGGACTTTTATCATTCTAATTTCATCTTGTAAATTACTAGTTGTGAAGCTCAAAAGCTTGGCAAATCATCAATGACTAATAGTTAGGACAAAGTCCAAGGTAATGTCTTTTGAGTGTCGCGTCGTCTTTAAGAGTCATGAATTATGCTTTGCAATAATCTCAAATTTAATTCCTCTTAATTTAATTTGCAATCATTCGGCCATTCTTCCAAGACTATTTTCACCATCTTCATCTTCAGTTTATTTGGTAACTTCTCACAACAATTATCCACAAGATTATGTAAAATAATGCATCAACAACTAGGCTACATCCATTAACTACATCCCTTAGTCCAATTTAGTCTCAAATTAAATTGCCTTTGGTAAAGTCTTACTCCAATCAAATAATTTCTCTTTCTCGAGGTGGTATTGTCTTTTGCAGCTTATAGCATGCTACTAAGCATGTCCATCGCTTGCATTCATGATACCATTAGCCTTGTACTAGGTAAAGTCAATTTACTACTCCTAGGCTATATTCTCTCAGAGTTGCCTCTCTGCATTCTTTCTCATGGTGGAGACATTTGTTAAGCCTACGTGTTCAAATAAAATAAACATGCTCAAAATAAAACACTACTTTTAGTTCCATTTTAGAATGACAAAGACCCTTTCAATGGTAAGTCACAAAAGTTATAATGTCAATGTTAATGAGGGTTTTGTAATGTCTTTAACTTTCCAAGTAAACTTTATGCCTCATTGATGGCCTCAATAAATTTCTTATTTACTCAACGGAAGTGAACACATGTATTGAATTCTGGACCTTGAATATGAAGTGCACTTAATATGGGTTACATGAACAAGTGGTCTTTAAGAATGCAAGGGCAATTATATTTTTCGAAGTCGGGCAGAGTGGACAACAATTTTCGGTCGGGATCTGAGAATTTTGGATTTGTTTTGTGAGGGTTGTCTGGAGGTGCCGGATCACGGGCCTTAGCCCCTATCCACTTCCTTTTGAAAATTCGTAGGGGAGGTATATTGTCCGCCCTCGACCACAATCATCTAATCATGAGACGCCAAAATACTCTCTCCAACTTCCCAACTTCCAAAGTATGCTCTTGAAAGTGATGACCGTGAACTTTTCATTTGTCGGCAATATCGAGGTTGAATCTTTTTGGAGTCCGTTGGTGAGGAATGGAATTCCACACAGTGATTGGGGAGATTTTTGGGCATACTAATCGGTTGAGATCCTAGTGTTTGCAAGTCTAATCGGTTACATGCATGTTGACATCCTCCGGTTTTCCTTCATTAAACTGGGGCATATTCTATAGATTCCTCTAAAATGATCTGTAATTATCCTGCAGACTTGAACTTCAACCGGTTATTTCTCAAACTCAACCGGACGAAGAACTATAATTGCCTAGTCTTTGAGGGGAGAGCAATCTGTTGATTTATGACAAGTTGTTATTGACATAAGCTTCTACAGTGGAAAGGATCACTAGCAAGCCCCAAAATCTTTGCTGAAGAATGTTATGAATGTAGTTATGCAACTCCAACATCAACATCCTCATGAGAATCGTACATCCAAACATCATTCATTATCTAGCATACCTCATTCTAAACAAAAGGAAGCTAGACAATAAACAAACACTAGTATTTCCTCCTCCCCCCCCCCCCTCCCCCCAACAAGAAACAATACTTGACCTCTCAAACCCAATTGTGTATGTCTTGTCTTCCTGCTCTTCCTCAAGAGGTCCACCTCCCGAAAGGAAAGAAAATTACGCCAGGACTATCATGGGAACCCATGATCGCCTAACGTTAACGGGCTTGCACTCACGCTGGTCTATTTTCAACGTTCTTTTTCTTCTTTCTAGTTAATATGCAATTTCCTAGCTTTGGTGGACTTAGTCAACTATGGATTGTTTGGAGAACATTGTTTGACAAATTGAGATGATACCCAAAATGCGGCAACGTTAATAAAAAAAGTGACCTAGCCAAACAACATGCTTCAAACAACTGCTTTGTTAAATTGACATGTCAAATATGGACTCCTCATAGATATATTGCACCAGTTGTACAAGCATATTTGTTGAACGCCACGTGTTTCATTGGCTATGGCATTAAGTTTCTACTAGTGCATGCATGGACTACGTACTCCCCTATGTCATGGCCTCCCTTCTATAATTTCTCTAGCTAGTTGTTGGTGGCTTCTTGGAAATGAGTTACAAGAAGTTACACCTTATGATTAGAGTACCACCTTCAATCTAACATTTACCACCTATTCACAAAAAAAATTGACAATCAACTTCAACTTCATCATATGCCAACTCTTAAAATAATAGTATAGTGGTAACCGCCATAGATTGTCACTTTGGTCACATGTCAATGTCTCTAGGCAATGACCAACTAATTACCAACTAGAATAAGAGCATGCCAACCACGGGGAGGTCACTTAGTGCATTTTAAAAACGACGTGCGGCATAATATAGGGAGGATTAAAATCATTTGACATAAAAATTATAAAAGAATTCCAAATAATGAAGGGTTCATTAAAAGTACATAAGCCCATTACAAGTAAAATAGATAGGTATAAAATATGGGCCATTCCCTTTTAGTAAAAATAATATAGGGGCTGAAAATAAGGATCTTAGGATGTATGTTTAGTAGAATCAATTTCGTACGCATGCCTCACGAGGGATGGATGAAAAATCACTCATCATTCACCCAAAAATGGATGAAATTGGAAGCCTAACTCTATGCCCGACTTCTCTTGGTAATTTTTCTCCCCTTCTCTTTTGAAACTCTTCAACCCGATTGTAGGGCGCCCGTTTGTGCACAACATTTGAGCCTCACCGTTGTGTTTAGGGTTTAGGATTGCTTGTCGTCATCATGCTTGTAAACACACACTCAATCATGTTGTGTTCCATCCTAAGTCTTCTTTTTGTATTTTCACTTTAAGGTTTTGTACTTGGTTTTTGCAATGGTACGTAATTTTTATATTTTTTTGTTGCCATGCTTTTCCCATCACTTTTGCATTGCATACATTCTTAAATTCATTTTTTTTAATTAAAAGGAATATAGACTACAAAAAATTTCAATGACATGAGCATTATAAGCAATGGTAGGGTACAAAAAAATAGGCCATTTTAGAATATTATGTAATTATAGGGAGCTTTTAATTCGTGCCTTGGAGGTAAATAGCCCCTAAACAAATACCCCTCCGCCGCACGTGGTACACAAAAATCCTACTGAGTGACCTCCCCGTGATGCCAACACTGAAAACAATGTGGGATTTTGAGGCACAAATGGGCCTAAACTAGGGGATGTTTTTAGCTTTGTGCCCACTTCTCCTATATATAATATCAACTTTTAAATGCCTAGATGAGTAGACTAAAACCAAAACCGTATCATAACATGTATGTTAAAGGTTTGATTTTGATCTTGGCTTCCAAATGGAATGTGTAGTGCTTGAATAGTAGGTTACATCTCTATGATTGGAATCAAAATTATACGGATTATTTTAGAAGTATATTTCCTGAATATGATAATATTTTCCTATGAAGTCAATTCCACTTGAGTTTTTTTTTTATTGATACAAGTGCAAGGTCTATGACGATATGAAAAATAAAATCAAGTGAATCTCATCTAAGATATAAAGATCCTTCAAAACTTCCTCATATAGTAAGTTCTCCAACAAAGGATTTTTTGGTGGACATAAAACCAAACTTTTTTTTGTTTTTTGGAAAACATGCGTATGCCACTTCATCATGAGACATATACCATTTGAAAGAATTTTTTAATTATGCATCCACTAATATATGGAGTGACCTTTCCTAAAACTTCCTTGTAACAATAAAGTGTGTTCGAAGACATTCATCAACCATTATATGGTTTTGTAGGCACAAACATTTCAAACAATATGATCTGCGATACCAAATCGAAGTCATAATCATTCCTTTCAAAATTGTTTGAGTTCGTATAAATATCTTTTATCTTACTAAATGATAATAGGACCTCCCAATTGTGTTGATTGTTGACCCTAAGGTAGATGGCACTAAAACCTTCACTTTAAGCGTTGAGCATTGATACCATTAATGGATTAATTGACTTAAAAAAAACACCTATAGGATCCATTCACGGTTGGGGAACTACTTTTGGGACAAAGGACTTAAGGACTATGTTGCATTGGATCTCGGCGTTTATCATGATTTACTATTATTTGATCAATAAATTTTAAATAGATAAGTATGTAGTTCATAGGCTTTATCAAGAAAGATATGATTTCTTATTAAATAATGACCAATAATGGATAAATTCCCTATGAAATGAGTAGATAAGTCATAAACCTTGTAAAGAGGTCATATGACTTGTTTGGGCCACATCAATGGCAATTTTTACTATTCAAGTGTACATTAGAGGTCATTTTTTTCTTGTTTTGCATCCTAGTACCTTGGTGTAAGTGTCATGTGTCCATACATATATTTTTTAATGTCCAACTCTAATACTAAACGTTCATTTTTCATGTAGCCATGATTTTGTGTATTGTTGGCCATGTTTGGTGCCACATGTAAAGTCATACAATTGGTATGCAATACATTTTTGGTTCTATTGGTACATACTTGAACGATGATTGTGAGGAAAAAAATTGAGATCGTTTCGATTAATTTTTGTTGTCCTTTTCATTCCTTGATCCTAAGGTGAACAATTTTGACAGCACCCATGAATGTCCTTTAAGGAATCAAAATGATATCTTAGATGACCCTATTCCTTGTAAATTAACTTTGTCGGTGTACTCAATATGGAGTATGAAATGTAGGTATGATCCAAAATATGCTCCACAATACAAATCTAAGCACACCAAGTATGTAAAGTTGTCTAAAATAGTCCTTAAACCGTTAGACACCCAGAAGTAGTACCCCAACCGTGAATGCCCCCCATAAGTAGTTGACATGGGATTCCACACTTCAGTGTTTGTCTTATTTGAAGTCCTTATGCATAAGTTATAAGGGTTCAAAAGTTTTATTGGTATATGACCCAAAACCAACACATGAGCTTGATGCTAAAGTGCATTCTCATAATTATTTATGAAGTTTTCATGGTGCAAATTTTAGGGTGTTGGTTTTAGCACCATCACCTTGAGGCAAGCATGTCATAGCTTCATGGGTATCACCTTTGGAGATTCATATTATTTCAATGTAGGCTCCCAATTTCTCTATGATTGAACTTGGTTTCTTCATCCGCATTCGCGGATCGACTAAAATGTAGGTCTCACGAGTTGGAGTTGTAGTTCATAGCGAACTTGAAAATAAATCCATTCAAGAGTACAACCTTTGTGACCAAGTTGGTTACTTGCATAGTTGAAATTTCAATTTAATGCTATCTCCTTTACACTCTGGACACAAGAGGAATTTTTTTGACACATGTCCTACATCCTAGAATTTTTTATAATATGGTTATGAGGTCTTATATTACATACTACCATGCATGTGATTTGACATGAGCATGCTTATGTCAAATCACATGACCCCATATCAAAAGTTGGCCCGAACATATTACCAATGCCTAGAGTCCGTCATAACCGCTTATTCCTCCTCACTTCAACACTCAAAACCAGGACATGTGTCATGGCACTATTGGTTGCGGCTTGATCGAAATTCAGTTTTAACTTGCTCGAAATTCAATCCCAGCTTGATCGAAATTCGGCTTCACCCTATATACATTGCCGATGGGGTCTTGATTGGGAATAGGTGCCTCTACTATATTAATGGCACGGGCCCCTCTCTCTCGCGGTCAAGCTTGCTTTTGTGAAATAACCTGAACCTTCAATTGGGCTCGAAGACCTAAATTAAGCGAGCGGAGAAGGTGGTGCAAACATCATCCTTGGCGTTTCTCGATGCCCCAACTTGTATTAAGCCTACAGGTGCTACCTATAGCCCTTTATTCTAGAGTAGGCATTTGCTGCCAATTTCTTCTGTGTGTTGTTAATTGATTCATTGCGCATCTCGAAAGGTGGTAGATAATTTGTTGTCGAAAGTCTTGCAACAGCTTACTTGAATGTGTGCGTGCTTAATTAGGTCGAGGGGCGCGCTGAGAAACCTAGCTTACACGAATGTCTGCGCTTAGACTCACACATAAATAGATACTAGAAGACACCTGCAAATTCGCCTCCGTCTTTTCGAGGCAGATTCGCGGCTTGCTGACATCGTGGACGCACGCCAGGGCGACAGAAGAAGAGTTCAACTATCAAGATCACTCCGCCACTCCACGCTCGATAATATATATGAAGGAGGGATTTGCCAAAATGTATTCAACCCAATTGCGGCGCAGACATGATGCATTCAGTCTCCTGGGGATGCAATAACTTTGTTCAACATCGCAGGCAGTCAGGACTCGTTCAATCGACCGGTTGGCAGCTTCTCCAAGATATTCTCATGCCTCTGATTTCCGACTGCCATCGAAGTTCCTCATGCCTCTAATTTTGTTGTAGAAATCAACACATCATGGCTCAGGTATGCGGGCCTTAAATTGAACACCACTCTAACGCAGACAGACGGAAACGCCTCTATTCGAGTAGCGGGGTTATAAGATATCAAAAAACACACACGTCCCAGTGAGACTGAATTATGTACGCTCAAAATTAACTAAGGACTCCGTTGTTGTAGCAGCTAGTTCATATTCGGAGAGGGGCCTATGTGATGGCTTATAGAGAAAGAAGAATCTTCACTTTGATCTCTTATAATTTCTACATCTCTCTCTCTCTCTACGACTGTAATTTCAACACTCTCCCATCCGATGGCCCAAAGTGCATGTGGAGTTGGGAGTGTGACGTTTTATACGCCTGAATAGTCCCTCCGAGCTCACATAAATCCTTGGACCCCAGTCAGTCGGTGCCAATCAAACCAAGAATTTCGGGAGCGTAAATGAGATGTGGCTCGCAGCAATCGTGCCAGTACTACTATACACACAGCATTTGAGGTGCCGGTGGACTGTTGTGTGTCATCATCCCAGCGCGAGCTTTGTTTTTATATTATACTTTTCAAAGTATCAACACTGCTTTTGCTTCAATGACTCACTGTAAGTAAGTGCACCATCACCGACCAATTTGTCTCTAGGCAATGACCAACTAATTACCAACTAGAATAAGAGCATGTCAACACTGAAAACAATGTGGGACTTTGAGGCACAAATGGGCCTAAACTAGGGGATGGTTTTAGCTTTGTGCCCACTTCTCCTATAATATCAATTTTTAAATGTCTAGATGAGTAGACTAAAACCAAAAATGTATCATAACATGTATGTTAAAGGTTTGATTTTGATCTTGGCTTCCAAATGGAATGTGTAGTGCTTGAATACTAGGTTACATCTCTATGATTGGAATCAAAATTATATTGATTCTTTTAGAAGTATGTTTCCTGAATATGATAATATTTTCCTATGAAGTCAATTCCACTTGAGTTTCTTTTATTGATACAAGTGCAAGGTCTATGACGATATGAAAAATAAAATCAAGTGAATCTCATCTAAGATATATAGAACCTTCAAAACTTCCTTATATAGTAAGTTCTCCAACAAAGGATTTTTTGGTGGACATAAAACCCACTTTTTAATCTTAGTTTTTTGGAAAACATGCGTTTGCCACTTGATCATGAGACACATACCATTTGAAGGATTTTTTTTTATTATGCATCCACTAATATATGGAGTGACCTTTCCTAAAGCTTCCTTGTAACAATAAAGTGTGTTCGAAGACATTCATCAACCACTATATGGCTTTGTAGGCACAAACAATTCAAACAATATGATCTGCGATACCAAATCGAAGTCATAATCATTCCCTTCAAAATTGTTTGAGTTCGTATAAATATCTTTAATCTTACTAAATGATAATAGGACCTCCCAATTGTGTTGATTGTTGACCCTAAGGTAGATGGCACTAAAACCTTCACTTTAAGCGTTGAGCATTGATACCATTAATGGATTAATTGACTTAAAAAAAAACACCCATAAGTAGTTGACATGGAATTCCACACTTCAGTGTTTGTCTTATTTGAAGTCCTTAATTATGCATAAGTTATAAGGGTTCAAAAGTTTTATTGGTATATGACCCAAAACCAACACATGAGCTTGATGCTAAAGTGCATTCTCATAATTATTTATGAAATTTTCATGGTGCAAATTCTAGGGTGTTGGTTTTAGCACCATGACCTTGAGGCAAGCATGTCATAGCTTCATGGGTATCACCTTTGGAGATTCATATTATTTCAATGTAGGCTCCCAATTTCTCTATGATTGAACTTGGTTTCTTCAATCGCATTCGTGGATCCACTAAAATGTAGGTCTCACGAGTTGGAGTTGTAGTTCATAGCAAACATGAAAATAAATCCATTCAAGACCCATGTACGGCCTTATAGCCTTTGTAACCAAGTTGGTTCATTATGAAACTTGCATAGTTGAAATTTCAATTTAATGCTATCTCCTTTACACTCTAGACACAAGAGGAATTTTTTTGACACATGTTCTACATCCTAGAATTTTTTATAATATGAGGTCTTATATCCATGTTGATGCCGTGTTGGTTACATCAATACTAAAATAACCGAAAGTCAAGTTGCCGCTGTAGTGAACCAAGAAAAAGAATGCTCACCCTCACATGTACCTAAAATGGTGGAACTCTATCTCGAGGTTGGTCTCCACATTTATTAGATTAGTTTTTAAGTGCAAGCTTGAAATTTTCGCCCCGATCTCTATCACATCTTCATTTGGTTGGGCCTCGCTTCTCCCGCGCCTCTTTCACTACCCGGTCTACTTGTCTGCACTTGCATGGGAACTCTTCCTCGTTGGGAACCAATGTGACAATACCCGGTCGTTTAAGCCACATTGAATCCCAACGAGGAAGAGTTCCCATGCAAGTGCAGACAAGTAGACCGGGTAGTGAAAGAGGCGCGGGAGAAGCGAGGCCCAACCAAATGAAGATGTGATCTAGCCAACCCGGGGCGAAACTTTCAAGCTTGCACTTGAAAACTAATCTAACATGGCTAGAAAAAATCATTTTAATTTCAATGTAAGGAATCAAATTAACGAAACGTTTGCAGTTATCCTGATCTCTATCATCGGAGATCGGGAAATGTTGGGACACTGCCTTCTACTTCTCCTGATTTGGCGCAGAGCCTCTTTAAGTGATCTCTCTTGTGTCCGCATTCTCTTACCTTACCTTGGCCCACCAAACTTGGTAGCTCAATGTGTGTGTGGCTGAGCCTTTATATTTCAATAAAGAATTGGAACCTTTTGGCCCAGCCTGCCAAACTGTACAAAATTTGACACAGCTTTTGCCTAATCTGCGGTATGTGCTAGTTGAACCCATCACAAGATATATCATTGCCTGTAATACTATAATGGTAGTTGAGTATTTGGCAAGCATTTGCCTTGCCAAGTGCACTAACTTAACCCGTTTTATCCCCAAGATTTTGTGTGCTTTCAAAATTAGAAATAAAGTGAGATTTGCAAGCTTGTTTTATGAGATATCCATGAAGTAAAATTGTTGACATAAAGTCAAAGAAATACATGCATTTTTAGAGCAGAAACTCAAGAACACTATGCATTTTTAGAGTGTATGATGACAATGCAACTGGTTGCAAGAACAAAGTGCATCGGTTGCAAGAACACAATACGTTCATAAAATGAAGATGACGGTAGTTTGCTTGGATATTATGCAGAATTGTTCATCTTATGAAAACTTATGGCACATTTTAAATTGCATAAAAGAAATGATTGTATGTATAGAATGTGAAAAAAAATTGTTGAAGAAATTAAACAATAGTCATTTGGTTCATCGAAGATGATGTTTTCTTTCTATTTTGATTATCATGCATACATAATCATCTTGGTGATACACATGCCAAATTTGAAATAAATTGCAATTCGCATCAAAATTTTATAGTTTGAAAATTTCTTTAAGTGTAATGCTTATTGATATCCAAATAATTACACCTTACATTCCATTTTGAATTTTTTGGGTGAATATAGAAAAATATTCCCAACAAACCTTACTTGGAGATAAACATCATTTACATATTGGAAGTCGATAGTTTTTATGAATATAGCGATTCGGTTGGGAAAACTCGTGCACCGGTTGGGAGGTCGGTCATGAGCTGAATGCTAGACCAAAAATAATATGATAGACCCAAATCCACCTTTCAAAATTTCACCATAAAACAAAGCTTGCACCCCGCATCCCCCCCCCCCCCCCTCCCCCCAAAAAATGTGTTCTCTTGTCCAAAAGAACCTCCAACCGTGTGCTTAGGGGGTAGTACCCCCAAGCTCGAAACCACAACGTGGTCATGAATAGCAGTAGGGGTTGAGATAGAACGCACACCAATTTGGTTCATATGGAGGTCACACATGCTCAAAATCACCGGTTTCCAAACCAAAGTTCACTAAGCCAAAGTAAAAAAATGTGTCTAACCTTTTGGCCTTGACATGTGCCTAACGTTATGTTCTTCATTTTCGAAAAATTTAAATGTTATTTCTATAAATGTTATTAATCATCGGTATGAAACCTGGAAGTGTTACTTGTTATAATTCTATATAGGTTATTTTTTTGCTACTCCCGACCTGTAACATTTATAGAGTCTTGACTGTATTACAGTTGGAGATGCCTTGCGATGCCGACTGATGAAGTTCCCTGCCGACGGACGGACGGTGCCGGGACTGGTGTGAGGCTGCGATCAGACATGGGTCGGCAGGAGCAAGCTCGGCGCTGCTGCTGCGCGGACTAAATTTTTACTGGACGATATCTCCAAGGGAAGTAAAGCTATGAATGGACAACGGCGCTAGATTAAGTTACAAAGAACAAGTCAGCTATTATTGTTGGACTTATGAATGGTGCTGAATTTCTCCTCGACGTATAGTCGGAATACGCATGAGTTTAGGGAGCCGGAGGATGTGAGAAACTTTATATTTTGGTTTCGGCCACAGTAGTCACTTCAGGCCAGTTTCAAGGTACGAGCAGAGGGGGTATGTTCAACATATTCAGGACACTATATGAGCATACGCTGTTCAGGTAGCTGATGCCTTTCATTCTGATGGGAACTTTGCGGGACTTTCGGTTTGGAGGACAGCACGTGTGACTTGGAAGTTGCGAGGGCTTGTATTGGTGTGGTGAGACATCTATCTTCAGCTCGTCGTATGCACGTAAGGTACATGTATTTCATTCGGTGTTCAATCTTAAATGGATATCTATATTTGAGTACTGGTGTATGCTTGGGTGTGAATCTAAGAATGGATACTAAGAAGACAGGTGTAGAAGTGACCTGCTCAAAATTTCTTAAGCATTCTACATGCAATAGTCCACATAATGAGTTGGGGGAAGGGGAGACTTTCATACGAGCTCCAAAAATTTATGAGGAAAGTGTTTTTCATCTCGTTCTAATTGCGTGTTTGACATCCTTTGAGGAAGTGGGTGCAGAGAGAAAAGTGTCTATTTAAGACCCGCTTACCTTGCTCATCAACAAATGGAGTCCCCGGTAGGAGATCGTGTGCAGGTCGATCTGTCGCGTGGTTATGGAGTTAGAGAACGACCTCTTAAGTGGGGGAAGCGCTCCTGGGTGGTGGAGTTTCGGTTGGAGACTGGGAAGAAAAAGACTGGGTTTAAAAAGACTGGGAAGAAAAAGACTGGGTTAAAAAAGACTGGAAAGATTTGGGTGGGAGGGTTCAAGACGAGAGAGGAGGCAAACAAGGCATGTGATGCAGCCCGCCATTTCCTCAACCTCCCCACGCGACACTACACTTACCCATCGGGACACTTTGGCGAGATTGGAGAGCTACCACAAGATGAAGGCGATCTCATAAAACGTGTGAAATCTTTGGCCAAGAAGTATGCAAAACTCCCCCTCCCGATAATTGCCGCAACACCACCTACCGCTGTTGCATCTGAGGACTCGGCTCCTCAACCAGACGACCTTGCACTTCAGGCACGTGCTTTTATTTTTGCTTCTTTTTCCGTGCTTTTCTTAGTTAGTCTTGACAAAAGAAACTCTTCAATTCATTGCCCAAAAAGTATACAACACCTAGAGCACCAATGTTGGCTTAGTTTCCATGTATGTAAGCCGCTCGCCCACCAGATTCAGGTGGAATCTGCAATTCCACTAGAATTAGGTGGGTGAGCAGCCTACATGGAGACTAATCCTTAACTTAACCATGTTTAGGATCTTTATTTTGAGGGGTTGGTTTGGTTCCATCAAGTGCATCCAAGAGAGCCCGTTAGTCTCTCTTGTTCGGGCCCCCGTTTTTGGCATTGAAATAAACTTGTTTCCATTTTCTCAAGTTTTTCTTATTAAAAACAAAAAAAACAACATTACCAAGACATGAAAGCAATAATTTGGGCAACTCTTTGGAATGCACATGGTGGAGCCAATAAGTGTAATACCCCTGAGCATGATTGGTAAGTGGGTCTTGTATGGTCACTCTTGTTAATTGACACCTATATTTGAGAGGTATATGGCAAGGCTTGTAGTTAAGAATGGAGTCTTGTAGCTTTTTCATTTCTGAACTACATTATAACTCTTTCATTTGGAACTCTTGTAACTTTTTCATTTCTCCCCCAACACAGAACCTTGAGACGACAATGTTCCTGATTTACAATTGCTAACCGTATGATATCCAGAACTTGCAAGCCGATGCAACGGTCAGAAATGTTTGTGAAGTTGGAAGTGCCCACAATAGTGCCACATACCCTGTAAGTAGTCCGCGGGTCCCAGCCTCGTCTTCCTCGTCAACCCCCTCCAAGGATTGGCTTACAAATTTCTTAATGGCCGATAATCGATCCTTGGAAGACAGCGATGTATACAAACAAATTTACGGCGAATTCCAGGCTTGCTGTGGAACACTGGCTCGTGAGGTGGGAGCGGGTTCTGCAGATGTGGCAATCAACTCTGCAAACGAGGAGGCAGCCAACGATTTCATTGGCAGTATTGATACACCTCTTGCGTCTGTCCCTTGGTTAGAAGCTCATCGCCGACGCGATCGGATGGAGATTCCAAGAATTGAAGGCATGGATAATGTGGACCCGTGGGAGCACGCAGACATGTGCAAGTCTACAGATGATTGATTTCTTTCTCCTTTTGTGCTCTGGGTACTGCTGCCTTGCAAGCAATCACGGTGAGAGAGTGCCCAGACAATTGTCAGTTATCGTCCAACTTCTAACCCTCCCTTTCGTTTCAAGGGAATCCGCACCCTCCCAGCGGGTTTTAGGAGGTGAGAATGAGTTTACCCTTAAGGTGCTTTGGAAATTCACAATTTCCAGCGTCTCAAGGAATCGAGCCTGGGAGTCCGGGCCTCGCAGGCTTGAACTAAGAACTCACAACTAGGGTACTCATCGATCATGTGATGTCTAATCAAGTAAATTAAACGCTTCTCCTTGGTATGTAGGAGTCAGTGCCCGGGAAATTGTTGGGCATAGTCGGTCAAGAGCCTTGTGATTCTAAATCCAACCGGTTACATGTTGACATCTTCCGGTTTTGCTTTCATTCATTTGAGATATATTCCATGGATTCCTTCAAAGTGATGGGTAATTCTCCTGAAGTCTCCAACTTCAACGGGTTATTTCTCAAACTCAATCAGTTCATCTGTAACTAATAACTGCCGGCTCTCCCCGAGCCCTGGTGGGAGTCTCTAGAAATTAGAAATAGGATTCATTTTTTTTTAAATGAATTTAAAAAATGGTGATCTATTCATTTGGATCGCAATTTTTATATTTTTGTTTTTTTGTCTTGCCATGTCTAAGCCAACTTGCTAAGCCAACTTGCTAAGCCAATCGTGCATTCCACTAATCCAAATTCACTCCGAAAATAGACCAAATTAGCCAAAGGGTTGGTTTAAGCACCTCTACCTTACATTAGCCCAATTTGGATTTGTCCATGTGTGGAAGTGTTCTATTGACAAACAAATATTAATATTGCGTAGGCTTAAAATGCAGATGTTCACACAGTCGAGTATGACTATTGCTCGACAATTCTACGCATGTCACGCGTGCTTATGTACAGACTTATGGTCTAGATATATACCCAACAAGAGGATAGTGGACGACAAGCCACGGGAGTCATGAATCATCTACCTACTTGAGTTGGTGTTTGGACATGACCGATCAGCTCATGGACCGAATCTGAAGAAAATGGATGATATCCCACCCACATGGTTGACCCAATAATCGTGACAAGTTCTAACAATCCTTCTGCTCTTGGACGAGCAAATAGATTCGTCTGCATAGTGGTGGCTGGCAACAAATAGTGAAGTTGTGCCGTTCTAGTTAGCATGTCTAGTTGGATGCTACTGAGTCTTCATCTTGAAATTTGTCACATGGTTGAGTCTTGGCAAAGGTTGCAGGACATTCTGTCCCTCATTTCTTGTGTGGAAGACATGGAGATGTTGGGTGCTTGATCGGGACTAAGTGTATTCCAAGGAATATTCCTTGTATTTTTCACATTCAATCTGAATGTTGAAAATATTCCTTGGAATACTGTCAATCCTGGAGAACAGTATTATGGATCTGAATAATGTTATGGTAGTAGCATGGTAGTTTTAGTCAAAAACAACGTGTGTCTGGACTACCAATCAACAGGTTGAATGTTTCCTCACAAGGAGCCCCGGAGGCTTTACCCACATGGGAGATGTGGGGAATGTGGCGTGTTCCCCATGTGGGTTGGAGCCTCCAAGTGGGGATTTCATTTCCCACTTGGACAAGTCCCCACGAGGAGAGGCCACCTACTCCTCCTGAAGGTGAACAAGAATTCACTGATGATGACGGGACTGTGTACAAGTGGGACCATAGTCTTAAAGCTTAAGTGCCTCAGGTAAGTTGAAAGCATTCTTGCATACCTCTTTCCGTAACTTCTTCTCTCCTTGTCAGGGTTTTACGAAGAAGTTTCAAAATAGGATATGTTGTTGCAGGGATTCTTGAGAAACAAAGTCATATTCCTTCAAATATGAATGATTTGAAGTTACCATGTGCACCCCAGCGTCCCTTGCAACTTGATCTTGGATTGCTTGCATTTGTGTGTCAACAGAGGAGTCTCCAGGAGCTGGGTCACTTGTATGGCATTGAGGTAGATGTGTATGCTATGCAGTAGCATCGGCATGCCATTGGCCTGGAAGCTGTGAGTGAGAAGTGCTTCAGTGGGGCCAACATTGAAATTGTCCTCATGGATGATGATCTGAAGATGGACAACATGATGGGCATGGGGTGGCAGGGAGGCCTTAATGTCCAAGCCACTCGATCAGGAATCACTGGGTGTGTTTAAACCACGTGCGCCTCTGTACCCCAGAGTTCTATTTTTTCTTTTTAAAAATCGAAACCTCATACAATCAGTCTGTTTTGATACAATTACCCAATTTGCACACTGGACAAAGAATTAAGCAACCTGAGGTTGTCATCAGCTGGGTAATCAGAGAAGGCACTAGTAGGAGACAGGTGGAAGGCTGACACATAAATTGACTTGCATTTGTGTGTCAATTGACCTATGTCAGATTTGATAACTCATATTGACAAAAATGGTGCTCGCGTGAAATTGAAATGTAAGCCATACATCTGTTTGCTACTTGTGAGATCTTGGGGGATTTGAGCATTACGGGAACTCCATGTTTGCTGTGTGTAGATTTGGTTGTCTTTCTGGGGGACGTGATCACGGCAAACAATTTGCCCAACCACGATGCTACCAAGCATTGGCAGCATGCTCTTGCTCCGATGGTAGATCAGATGATTCCATGGGCATCGTTCTTCAGAAACCATGATGACGCAACATTCGAGCCGTCTTTATCATGGTTCGCCCTCTCAGGCATGACCCTGACCCATTTACTCTGCTCGCCTTCACTCATTCCTACACCATGTGTTGCAGCATAATTCATTCTTGGAAGATATATCGAAGGGTCATATATAGTTGCACTGCTTCTAGAGAAAGTCCCTTTTAATTCAGGGTTTTAGGTATTTCAGCAATGATGATGGCTTGTATGGTCATATTTTGTGCATTGACATTTCCAAATTGTCAGATAGAAGAAGCGGATGCATGGTGTTTGTGTCTGTGTCTCGCACACAAAAGAGAGGCAAACACCTAAAACCTTGTGATTTTACGTGATTCTGTATAAATTCCGTTCTTCAGAGGTTTAGTTATTTCAAGAAACAGTGAATGGGGTATTGTATTTTGTCCATTGGCATCATACACCTCCAAGTTTTTGGATGCAATTCGTAGATGATTGCATTTGTTTTGTGTCTCAAGCGCAGAAGAGAGGCCGAACATCTGAAACTCTGATTGTGGATGCTTCTATAAAGATTCCGTTCTTGAGGGTTTTAGGTGCTTCAGAAACGACCATAACCTGTATGGTCTATTTTTGTGCGTTGCCACAGGGGATAAAATTTAGGGAGGATGGAGTTCGACACGAGTTTGCCCAACTCGGCCTCTCGTGCAGGGCCACAAATTTTGTGGGCGAGCATCTCCAACTATGCCATCCCTGTAGCTGCTTCCTCCTCCTCGGAAAGTGACAAGCCAGCTGCCATCATGTACTTCCTGAACTCGGGTGGTGGATCAATGCCCCAGCTCATCTCTGGGAAACAAGCTCTGTGGTTCACTGCAACAGCTTCGGAGATCAATCCTGATGTAAGGTGAGGAAGGACCGAAAAAAAATCTCTTACAGGTTAAGGTAAATGTGTCTTAAATGGTGACTTAGCAGTTTGCCATGATTCTCAACTTGGATTTTAGAGATAGGTTTTTCTTGGATCTGAGAAAGTGATGTGAGAATTTAGTGACAGTCTGGAAATATCTGAGCTCTCTGTTGCTGCTATAATTTTTCAGATTCAAAAGGGTCAGAGCCATAAAACAACCAAGCACCCCCCCCCCCCCTTCCCTCCCAGGCCCATGCTCACTATTGAACCTAGCACACAGTCCAATCTCTATTAAACACATGGTGCTATTTTTGTGTCCGTTCTTACATCCAACTCTAACCAGGCACCACTTAATTAGAGACATCCGCTTGAGAAAAGAATCCGAATTAGGCAAGTTAACGTTAGGCAACATCCATTGCCCCCTATTAATATACTGGGTGTACATCGGGTTCTGCGTATTGAGACTGCCGCTGAAGCAGTGCTAAGTCAACCTGTGGTAACCACTGCAACCAATTGATAAAAGAACAGAGTCCATGAAACTGTTATGAAACTTTTTGTGGATGTTTTGTGCATGTTTCGACTGTTTCAAATACATGTACAGCTGCATTCACAACCTTATGTGTCAACCTTATGTAAGTTGCAACATTTGTGTATACATGTGTCCATCTGAACAGTTTTGGTATGTGTTTGAACTGTTTTTTGTGTATGTTTCTGTGTATCACTTGAAGGAATTTGCAGGCAGATCTGTTCTTGTATATATGTATCTTGCTAACCTGCTCAGTTGTGTTGATCAATCTTTTTTTATATTGTCAACAATTGGTGTGTATGTTTTTGTGCATCGTTTGAAGGAATTTGCAAGCACAGCTGTTCTGTGTGGAGATTAGTATTCTGCTAACTTGCCTGGTCTTGGTTAATACCTGACAGGGAGAAGGTGGACGTGCAATGTGGACACTGGAGGGTTTTGGCCACCGATTTGTGTCCACTCTAGAGGAGTCATAGCCTTCACAACAACCCATGGCACTTCTGCATTAGGCAGACCCCAAAACCTAGTCCTCAAAGTGGGATTGGCAGCTGAAAAGATGCCATAGGTCCAGAGGCTATTCCAGCACCAATATCAGTGGAGGGTAATGCCCAAGAGCTGATAGTTGTAATATTGATGTATTGAAGTATAGATAGAGCGGCTTCCCAAATTATCGGAGCCTGTTAGAACTGGCCGAGGCAAATGCTATGCATTCGAATCTTGTATGTACATATTTGATATTCAAAACAATAAAATTTTATTTTTCTTAGCAATGATATGTTGACAAAAATGAAAAGTGGTGCACATCGTTGCGTATACTATGGATGAAAACCATCTACATTTGAAGGATGAAACGTTGTTAACATCATCCTTGGCATAACGGATGAAATTGACCCCCAAAATCCCGGAAATCCAACTTTTCCCACAATTATTTCCATGTGGGGAACTTCCCCTTTTGGCCATATGGGAAATGCCTAAAATTCCCCATTTTTGCACTTCCCCACATGAGCAAGAGCTCTAGTCTTGTAGCCCCACTTTCCCATGTGGGGAAGGCCTCCAAGGCTCCATGTGCCTGCAAGTTATTCACAATCTCCATTTCTGATTGCGGTAGGGCGGTTCACAAAAGCTCTTCTTACATAGGCATGTGGTGGCATGTTGGTTTCATGGTCGCATTTGCAAAGGTAAGTTCCTCATAATAGGGCCTCCAATGTTAAAATAGTTTACATCATGAATGATTACCCTGTCATTCGTGGACAACCATGGAGCCAACACAGTACAATTGGTGATATGGCTGTTGATTATGCACTGATTGTTATCTGCTCATTGTGTGCATCCATTTGACTTGGAATTTTGACCAGTTTCTTTCTGTAGGTCTTTGTCGAGTTACTTGACACTGAGCTTACACAAAGCAAGAGCGAACAGTGACAAGGTCATCAGAGCTGACAAATTAACGTCCATCAGTTTTGCCTTGTGAGAGAGAAATTTATGTTTCTTGCAATCAATGCAGTGTGATATTCTTAGTCACCTAGTCTTCCCCAATGATACTTGAATGCAGTGTTGAAATGCACCAGATAAAGGATGCAGACTCCAGAGTAGTGCTGATTGCCAGCCAGAATGGTCTGTCACCCCAAAAAGTAGATCATAAATGACTAGTGTGGTTTGACTTAGTGACAAAGGGATAGGCTTCTTGTTGCACAATTTGGTTTACATTAGAATTGGGTCTATTTATACATCTGGCAATAAGATGAGGTTCAATTTGGCCCTTTTTGGGAGGAAGATGAACTTTCTCTCTAAACTCATGTAAAGAAATATTACTGAGTCTTTTCTTAATAAGGCGTGACAAAGGAAGCTATAGGAATCTTATGCCCATACCAACATGTTTTTGTTCTAATATTTGCGCTACACTAAAATATTGTATTTAGCGTCATATGATATCTTTGGTCATTGTGGTAACTTTTCTAATAACGCCTTTTATAAACAAGTTTCCAAATAGTGTCATCCCGACTTACTTTTAGTTCATCCAAATGCGAATTTGTCAAACAAATTTTTGGTTTATTTTGTATTTTAACATTAATGTGATGAGATGATGTGATGTATGATTGAAATTTGGATGAAAACTCACTTAGTAAGTGACAGTTTTTGCAACATTGTAAATCTCTTATGTCCAAAAAGTTTCACAAATAACGGAAAAGAATGTGGTGTTTACGATTAACGTTGGTGACACTAAGTGCAATATGTAGTGTAGAATTGTTTGGGCATGGACAGATATACTACATGTGTCATTCTCTTTCCATATTTGTGACATTGATTTTGTATCATACCAGAACATTCCTTGCATTGCATAACATTGCAGTGCATTAGGTCACTCTCATAGTGAATTCTTGGGAAACAATACCCTCTCCACATGCTCTAGAACATCCCATCGTTAAGTGAATTTGAGATGGTAGGGATGGAGGTTAAGGTTTATTCATTTTTAATTTCATAGTTATCCATTCAAGCGAATAGGTTGGGTACAAAAGTGCAGCATGATACTCATAAAACTAAGGACTGGTTTGGTGAATCAGTGTGCTGTAACTACGCTAAAGAATGGATACAATTCCTCGTAAACCTCAAGAATGTTATGACACTCCGATTCGCAAGAGAATGCAAGGAACTCGTATTTTGGTAATTTCATACTTTTGGATAGTCGGGAATTATGCATGCCTTGTGTGATAACAAACAAAACATTGTATAAACACACAACTACATCATCATAAATGTATGATAAAACATCAATAGAAGTCACACATGAGACACAAAAACAAAGTTGTGAGAAGAAGTCACAGTATCGAGGGGCTTTGGAAGATGATGTCAAACAATGGCTTTCCCATGAATCGGCCACAATGTCCAAAATACCTAAGTTCTAGTTAAGGTGTCATTGTGGACGGATCTCTAACATCAATAATTTTAGTTTCAAGAGCATCTAATTAGCAATGTGTATG
The DNA here is from genome assembly GCA_950295325.1 of Polytrichum commune. Lineage (NCBI taxonomy): Eukaryota > Viridiplantae > Streptophyta > Polytrichopsida > Polytrichales > Polytrichaceae > Polytrichum > Polytrichum commune. The sequence continues at coordinate 52,540,771 of OX485807.1, forward strand.
TTTGACATTCAACTTCACATCCAAAGTGTCACGTGAAGTTTTCATAACCAAAAATGAATGTCAATTGACATCTACATTTACTCTAAAATGCCATCTCAAAGTCACATGCCTAGTAGTATGTGTCATTTCAAATTCTAACATGTCAATTTTTTTTCACTAATCACTCTACATGTCAAATTTTAAATTGTGTGTATTAGTTCACATATTTTTATTCTTGAACGTCAAAACTTTTAGGAAACTTTATTAAGAAAACTAATTGATAGTTAGTTCCTAATCATAGACCAATATGGCTAATGCCCCATAAGTAAGTGGGTCAATAGATAGATAGATAGATAGGTAGATAGATAGATAGATAGATAGATAGATAGATAGATAGATAGATAGGCAAGTTGCCACATGGCACATAGGTAAGTGCTCATCCTTTACCCCTAAATGCTCGAGCCTTCACATTCCATTTTCAGGCATTTCCAGCATCAATTTTATGTTATGTAGAGAATAAGACTTTGTTTTCTTGAAATCAAACTGTACAGATGTGAACTAGACTACCGTATATTCTTGCTAGGAAATTTTGAAATCAATAAAACCACATTTGCTAGGTCAATTAACATATGAACATGGTCTTCATCCGAGAAGCAACTCGAGAAAATTATGAATTTTCTCATTTCATGACCATTTCGGTCATGCCCACAAATTTTGGAAAGTTGGAAACTATGCCATAATATGTTATGTGGATGACAAATGAGCTGCTCCCAAGAAATTGGGGTACTTTTTAAGCAAATTTAGATGAAGTCGTTCACCCTCAAAGTTGGAGGGGCCACATGAGGTCATTTGGGAAGATTTTCCTTTTTTTCATGGAGCAAGCAACATGTGCACTCATTTTATTCAAATCCATCCGGTCAAGTCATGCACAACTATCACCTTGACTTAAGGTGAAAAAAAACCCCATCCAAATTGGGCAGCACATGTGAAAGATGTTGGCTCTTAAATTTGGACAACACATGGAACTGCCCAAGTCACTGAGGCGATGTGAACGGGCCCAGTGTGGTCGTGGGCAGGGCCAATCTGCACCGTCAATCCATCCGGGCTCATCCAACGGCTAATTGAGCCAAGGTGGCACTGCTTGGCTGCCAACAAAACTTGCCGCAATGTGGGTGGGGCCAGCGCGAAGCTTGCGAGCTCTAGCCTGCTACTTTCTATTTGTACTTCAAACTTGAAGAGTGTCACTCGGTGCAGGAGGAGTTTGTTGAGTTGGGATGGGTTGCAGGATAAGTTGCAGGAGGTGATGAATTTGATCCTCCCAAGGAAAGCATTTTGGGTTGAAGGACGAGGGGAGGACTCTGTGTACTACAAGAAAGAGAGGGTTTACAATTTTTGAGGATTAAGTTAAGTGGGCATTTAGGTAGTTCTAGTAGATCCTCTTACTAGCAAGATGCTGATGGTTAAATTTCTTTAGTGGTCGTGATAAATCTCAGAGTGGTCTGCAAGGTGACTATATGTCCAAAGAAAATGACTTAGAATTAGAGCTTATGGAGGCGGTTTTGAAACGTGGAGCACAGCCGAGAATTAGGTGGGTAGAGATGTTTTTTTGGTTTGTTGTTTTGTTTTTGTAGATGACTTCTACCACTTGAGGTGTTGTTGGAGACATCGAATATAGCTGGTTGACATCAAAAATTGGAGGAAGAGTGGAATAACACAGAGAAGCTCCTGCTACAGCACATGGCTTGCACGGATCGGAGGCCATTCTGTCAATCCTCAAGACTCAAGCTTACACCTTCTTGCAGAAAGAATCAGTAGCAGTGAATCCACCTCCGGGATTTTGAGCCTGGTGTTCCTGAACACCGGTTCGTGGTGTCCGTTCCAGGTTCAAGCGCGCACTGCAACGAACAATCATATGTTTTCGTGGTCCAACTAAGCAATCTTCTCTGAAGGTCCAACCCCACTTCGTCTGCACATGATTCAATGAATGCATCAACTTGTATGTTCCTCGAATCTAATTTTCTGATGAAACCCCTAAATGAAACTTCGGCTCTTTCTGCACCGCGCAACACTCTTCAAGTTCGGAGTACAAATAGAGAGTAGCAAGCTAGAGCTCGCAAGCTTCGAGCCGGCCCCACCCACACTCCGGCAAGTTTTGTTGGCAGCTAGGCAATGCCACCTTGGCTCACTGAGGCCGTTGGATGGGCCCGGATGGATTGACAGTGCAGATTGGCCCTGCCCGCGACCACACATGGCCCGTTTACAGCGCCTCAATGATTTGGTGGAACCACCTCCCAAAACAAAGCAATGCCAACCCAACAAAAAAATCTTACATGCTCAGAGTATGAGGTTTTTATATGTTAATCTGGTCCACATGGTAGTGGCTACCACCCTGCACGAGTAGATACCTTCCATCCACGTAGATCAGCACTTAGTGAGTCGCAAACTCAACAGAATATTAGGTGGCAACCCATTTTGGTCTGCATGAGCACTTAAAAGTTAAATAATGAGCAATTGGCCTAGAAATAACTTGGGAGAGAAGAGCCTTGGTCACAACCACAACCATGCTCTACTAATTGGTATTTAGGTGATTCCGGACTTTTGGATAGCTAGGGACACGGGTAGATCACTCTAAGGCATTTTTGTGCACCATGTGCGGCTGGGGGTTTTTTGTTTTGGGGCTATTTACCTTCAAAGGCTGAATTAAAGCCTCCCCATAATTACTTAAATCTCAAAAATGGCCCATTTGTTTGCACCCTTTCATTACTTATATTGTCCAAGTCACTGCAATTTTTTGTACTCTATATTCCTTTTAAGTAATAAAAGCTAATCTACTTCCTAACGCAATTGACGAGTGTTGAGGGAAAACATGGAAACAAAGAAGGGTGCAAACATAGTTATGAAGAAAACACATAGGAGACCATTGCAAACACTATTATGAAGAAAACACATAGGAGACCATTGCAAACACTGTTATGATGAAAACACATAGGATCCTTTTAGGATCTTTATCTTCAGCCCCTATATTAATTTTACAAAAAAATAATGGCCCACATTTTATGTTCATCTAAATTACTTATAATGGGATTGTCTACATTTAATGGCCCCTTCATTATTTGGAATTCCTTTATAATTTTTATTTCAAATGATTTTAATCCTCTCTATATTACGCCGCATGTCGTTTTTAAAATGCACTAAGTGATCTACCCGTGGCTAGGGATAGCCCATAATTATGCACACGTTGTAAGATAAAACATTTAATTATTAAAAACATAGCATAAACATACAACTATATGATCATAAATGCATGATAAGTATTTTCTTAAACCTCCCATAAAAACCACATACAAGGCACAATATCAAGGGGATTGGGAGGAAGATGTCAACCATCAATTTGTCCATAATTGGCTAGTCTATCTAGGATGGTGAGTCTAATTATATATGAGACTGAGATATATTATGAATGTGCTAAAAATAGACTACATATGAGATCTAGTGGCGAATCCATAATTTGTTGGGGGATTGACAATTCAAGAAATAGAAAGAAGAAAGAGTATTGGAAAGAAGCACGAAACGGTCACTTGGCCACTTGAAGGAGATTATTTGAACACTTGAAGAAGGTGATTTGACCATTGAAGATGGTTACTTGGAACACTTGAAGAAAGTCACTTGACTATTAAAGATGGTTACATGGATACTTGACGAAGGTTACGTGTTACTTGGATACTTGACACTTGAAGAAATAGTTACTTGTTATTTGGTACTCGGCGACTTGAAGAAACTTACGACCATTTGGATACCCGAAGGAAGTTACTTAAGAAAGGTAAACAGAGTAATTGAAGACGGTTACTTGACTAATTGAAGAAAGTTACCTAGTTACCCAAAGAAGATACTTAGCATAGTAGAGTTACTTGAGACTCCAACGATACCAAAGATCCGGGGTTACTTGGTGCCTAGCACAAGAAATTTAGGAATTGGAACTTGATATGAGTTAAATATAGGAGATTTCTATCACTACAATTGAAAACCCAAAAGAAGAGAAGAAGACAATTACAACACATGAAGACATTTGACACGCGTGAAGAAGTAGTTATGACCTCAAGTACAAGAAGCAACCCTTGAGTTAAAAGGGACAACTACGACACATGAAGACCTCTACAACACGAAGGAAGCTAGTTAGCTAAAAGATTAAGAACAAGATTAAATAAAAGAGAACCACTTGAAGAGATATCAAGACAAGAGACCCTTCAAACGGTATAAAGGATTCTTCACTAGAAATACAAGGTAGAGGAGCTTCTGAAAGACATTCAACCGTCAACAAGACGAAAGCCACAATTGGGTACTTAACGAAGAATGTTAGTGGACAACTAGTAGAGTAGGTAGTTCTAATCATCTAGTCCGGATGATTATCTTAGTCACTACGATACGGTCAACCCTAGGAAAAAGTGGAGGTAGTCGAGCTCTACATTTTGGCGACCATGCTGGAGATTTCAACATGAGTAAGAGAAGAGAAAGGATTATGGTGATTAGAGAATGAAGAGAAGATTTGACCATGAGTGAACAAACTAGACGCAACGTGGAAGAGGCTTACAAACAACTTTGACGAGAGATTGAAAAAGAAAGGAAGGAAATCAAATTACAACCGTTTTGGCTGTAGGAACATCCACCGTATAGCACCAACAACAACAACCATTGAACATGGACAAATGCAAGCAAGTTACAAACTCTAGTGAAGAATATAAATAGAGTATACAATGAAAGCTTGGAAAGAATTTGAAGAGAAAAAAATTAGCTTTACTTATAGGTCGGAGTTTGAAAGGAAATTAAAAGAGCTACCGGAAGAACTACAAGCAATTATAATTGCTAAGATGTGGAACGAAGACAAGGATACCTTGTGGGAGTGCATGCCGGGAACGACAAGGCAAACCGGCTACCATTACAATCAAGAAGGATTCCTTTATGACATATATTACGAAAAAATTATGATACCTATGTATGAAGAGAGTGATGAATATTAGTCTAGAGTGACCATGGGAAAAGTATTACGAGTATTAAATAAAGGAGCAATAGATGGGAAGTATTTCATAGGGCCAAGGAATATATCTCGGCAAGATCAAGAAATCCAAAGGGCGATTGAAGAAATAAATTTGAAAGGTTTATTCGTACAAGTATATTATGAAGACGAGATCGTGATCACCAAGAAAGCGGATCATTGGGCATGGGAATCTTCTAAGTATAACAAAGAAACTCACACCAAGAGAACATGGCGAAGCACCTATATTTGAATAAGTGAAATACTTTGATGTGGCTGAAGATTTTAGTTTAAGTACGAAGGCTGGGTGCCCTTGGATGCAAATATGCCCACTGTGTTCTGATCATCAATCTCAAGTTTGAGTATATTTTATTTTGTCCTTGACATAACACAATACTTATACATAATAAGCTTTTAAATACATAAATGTATATAATATAACTCCTGAACTTGTTTGAGTGTGTATAAATTGTGTATACGGCCGTCTGTTGAGACACCATGTCCTAATTAGCACATTTGGTGTACTCTACTTGGAAGATGTGTTGAAGCCATAATATCAGAAAAAGAGGATGAGAACCAAACACGTTGCTTGACAGATGGGTAAAATTCTGTCAGACTCCCCACCGGAAGTTCCTGACCTTGAGACTAATAGCCCACCTTCACAACCTTTACTTTCCCTTCCACTCTTTCTCCACTCTTGTTTCAATCTTCATGGTGATAAAATTTGTCAAATATTTTGCAGTTTTTCGAGGTCCATACAATCATCTCATGTGGTGAAGGATGTGCATGTTGAATGATATAAAGTAAATGTGACTGAGACTATGGCAAACTTGCATTGGACTGGTTAGTTGTAGATATTGATCTGGTTGCAACTGCAAACCTGTGTTGGACAACTCAGTTGTGTACAGTGCTATTTGCAATGAAATAAAATTGATTTTAAAGTCCATGAGCCCAAAAGGCTTATGGAACTAGAAGTACATCAACATGGTGTCAAAAAGGCTTATTCTCTGGAGTAACAAAGTGCAGTGGCCTCACTAATATATAGGCTAATATCAACTTCATGCTCCTATTGAAAGAAAGCATTAAAACTTTCTATTACTACATTTTGAAATATGGAAGCAGGTCTATCTTCAATGGAGTTGTAGAGTGGACACTCCAACACCAAGTGTCATTTTCAACTGCATTTTCGGAACATAATTGGTGGTCTTATATCCCTAAGAATTGGGACAGTCAACCACTGTCCAAGTTGTCTTGTTGCCATTGTTGCCATGTGATTTTTGGTGGTGTTGGGATGTCCAGGGTTTCCCTATCTACAACACAACTTAAGATCACCAGCTTTCAAGAGATATAGTAGGTCCTGCTTGTAGGCAGTCTTACCCTGCTCAGACAGGTCCCAGAACAATTGCTCAAGAGCACAAAGTTTATGTCAATGATGTGACCGATACCTTGAACAAATATTAGCTTCTGTTCAAGCAAATTGCACTCCCTTTCTGCATACAACCAACTGATATAAAAACATTTCTAGGAAGAAACTAAAATTCATCCAGCAGAACGCCAGAGGAACATACTGTTGACAAAACAACTACATATCTGCTTGATCCAGGACTAACACCTTATTCCAATCTGCTTCCTAGTAGGAAACGTAGGACACTGTCCAAGCAGCGTCCGTCTCTGTACTGCTGACCAAAATCTTCGTTTCAAAATTCTCCCTATATCTCTTCCTACAAGCACAAGACAAACTAAAATGTATTAGAGCAAACAAAACAGTACTAAAGGACAAAATTGAAGACATTTTGCATCAGCAAATTCCTAGATGTTGTTCAGTGACAGGTGAAGAGAGATACCTTTGAAATTTTCAAGGACCATTGCTTTAGAGAGTAGACACTCTTGAGATGGTTTTGTCAAAACCATGGACATCTTGGTACTTTGAGTCCATATCACTGTAATCGGCATCAGAATCCTTCCAATTTCAAAATCTTTTCCAAATGTGGAACTTCAAAACAACTGCATCAGAGTCCTTCAGACACTTGATGCAGTTGTTTTGGAGTTCCATATTTAGAAAGATTGCAATCACATGTGCATTCACGGCCCCAGCCTGAAAAAATGGGTCACTCGTTTGGGATGCCTCAACACCAACACAACATTAATTTCCAAGTAGTCCTCATGAAGTAATCTTGAGCTTTAAACGATTAAACATGAATCAGAAAGAACCACTCGACACATCCAATATGAACGGTATTTAGAGCAATTACTTTTCTGTACAATCAAATAATACTGACAAAATATTACAACCATGTGAACGTCTAAAATTTCAAGAATAGTGACATGCATGACACCAGCATTATGCTGATTCCAATGGGGAACTGAAAATGGATCAAATAAGTACCCGAACTCACCTTTCTGATCGAAAATTTGCCTCTACAAGAGCTGTCATGCGGCTTCATCATTAGGACTTTGCCTGTGGACATCCAAGAAATGTCCATCACTTTTACGAGCATGGAGGATGAGTTTGTTTATCTGTACGTGGATAGCACCAATTTCAAGGAACCCTAATTCATAGTCAGGGTTAATCGTCATCCGGTTTTTCTCCCGTAATCATGTTTGGATTCTGATCTTGTTGATGGGGGCTTGGCAACGGCAAAGTTGAGCACAAACCAAAAGATGTATAACCAAACCATGACTCACACACCTGTGCACCAGCTCCCCACTCAAGCTGCTGTTGTGCATACTGCAACTGTTTTCTATCTACATTCCACGACACCAATTCAGCTGCCAATCCCATCGTTGACTGCCTGCATCCACGAAGACCAATTCACAAGTTACATTTCGTCCCATGGGTGTTTCTTCAGCACATAGAGCAGTGCCCATGAACACCATCAAGTTAGGGTTTAGGGCTCTCCCGACACAACTCAACTGCATTATCCCCACATGTCATATTTTGTGTCCTCCTTGTGCGGATGGAAACAAACCCATCGTGTTATGAGGACATCAGACTGAGTCCAAGTGACTCCAAGTGACAGAAGAGGGAGATGATTTGGATAGTTAAGTGGAGCTCGCAGACCACCAAACCAATCCACAAGCTGCAGGCCTGACAGCTAAATAGCACAAAATTTGACAGAAGACCTCAAAAACATCCACAACTATGCCACTCTCGTGTTGAACTCTTCCTGCAGAAATGGTATGCCTGACCTGCTGTGAAAGGAATGGAACAAGTATGTCAGTGGCGCTCGATACACTTGGGTGCCGTCGTTGCGAAGAATGACGCACAACCCTAAACCCAACTCGTCGATTCTGTGTCTTCATGGCTCTCCCAAGCCGGGCTCCATGCTCTTGTGGAACATCAATGAAAGAAATTGCTGGTTTAGGGTTTCAACTTCATGTTCCTGCCTGAGAAATACCGCTGCAAACTGATGCAAAATTGTGCAGTTTCTGGTGATCGGATGAGAAAGAGTCAGGACAGGTGTAAACGGAGAGGATGAGATCTTCGCGTTTTCTTTCTTTGGTTTCAATTCACACTGGCGTTGGCTAAGTTGGCCTTCTGTGTCAAGAAACAAAAACAAAAAAAAAATGAGATCTTTGTAATTTTGATGAAGTTATTAAACTCTACCAAAAACCTCAACTCCTAAATGCTCAATCAGGCTCATCGGAAAACCTAACCACTTTAAACTTTATTATCCATAAGGTTTTATGGATTGTCAAGGTCAGGCATAAAGTTCAATTTGCAAGCCTGCTCTATGAATCATTCATGAAGCGAAATTGTTGACAGGAAGCCGAAGTACACATGTGTACGGTTGGACCTTCTATATAAGGTCATGACCTTTGTGGAAGCATTTAAAAGTAAAAACTTCATAAAACTTGTCAATCATTTCATTGAAGATATTTCTAAATCATACATAATCATCTTGGCGATACACAAACAAAAATGATAGGATTTGTGTTTTTAGTAGATTGTTTAATCTTAATGCGTATTATATTTGACTATGTTTCAGTTTTTTGTGTGAATAAAGAAATTTGTTCCAAACAACTCTTCTTTCGGAGGTAAACACCACTTGAGGATTGAATTTTAGTAGTTTTCAATTGTAAATAAGGTCCCGTTGGGAATACCTCTCACCGGTTGGGAGGTTAGCTATGAGCTCAATCGCGAGCCATTAAGAATATGGTAAATCCATATCCACTTTATAGAACTTCATTATGAAGTAAACCTTGCAAATTCCCCCAAAAAGTACTCTTTACTCAAAAATGACCTCCACCCAATGCTAAGGGGTTTGGAGGAATGATGTGGCAACCACAAAGATGTCTCTAGAGACATCAAGAGTTAACCCTCTATTGTCATGGATATGAACATATGTCCCGCACATTTGCGAAATGTAAAAAGGGGATCGTACCTGGATCACGGGGATGCCAATGAAATCGTTTCCATTCATGGTGTTGTGTCTCAAATAGATGGAAAATCTTGTACCTAATGCTCCCAACAAATTTGATAAAATATTTCTCAAGGAGATATCCTCTTAAAGTACACATGTGTTGAGAATCCACATGCAACAAATGCACTCTTTTACCTAGTTTAATGCAATGAAAATCCAAAAACTTTAAAATAATCATAATCATAATCATAATCATAATCATAAACTTAATAATCTTAATAACCATTAATCCTATTTCCTTGAACAAATTTAAATGTTCTTAATTACTAAGAAATGAACACCAAATAGTAATTGAATGAAATTGGACACACTTTGTCTTGAATATGCATTATCATGCAAACTATTTGACCATAAAAGTCTTAAATTGATATCATTTTAAATTTAAACTAACGTTTCTTTCCTATTTCATTCAACATTAGTCACAAGAGTTGTCATTAGCTACTCTCTTGATTTGCTACATTGTAAACCCACATATCTTCAAAACGGGCTCACAACACAAAAAAAGCTTCAACCCATCACAAGTAATTTAACAATACTTCTAGAGAAACCAATTTATTTTTCAAATTAAAAATGCTACCATGAAGCTCACCACGTTCTTTTAGAACACCAACAAAAAAAAATACAACTTACATTTAAATCAATATCAACAAATTTTCTTCATAAGGCTTTTACTTTCTAGTCTTGCAACTTTCATTTTATAACATATGAAGAATATGTGTTACTAGGCAACTTACTTCAAGAAGGCTTGGACATACATATAGTGGGTTAACTCCTAAAGACCGAGGTTGGTTGTCTTTATCCATACTAGCGTACACATTGTGACAATCTTTTGATATTGGACATGTGCATAGATGAACAATTCTATGAACCTAATCTCATGAAGATTCCATCCCTATAGTGAAGAGTTTGCTTCACATACAAATACATATGGACCACTCTATCATGCGATGAACCAATATCAACAAAAATTCTATGGTTAACATACCAGAACCATGAAATATGTGCATATGCTCCTTGAATGCAGTCTTATAGTTTAAACTATAAAAGTGCATGAGAAATTCAAATGTATTCTACTGCTTGAAGTGGTGGGATATAGGCTATTACTTAGGTGGCCCATGATCTAATATATTAACTATGAGAGTTGTTTGCCTAATAACATTTTAGTTGTGAGAGATGGTAATGATGTTAATATGTGGTATTGTAAATCCTAAGATGGGTTTAAGATTTCCTTATTATAGATATAAATTGATAAGTTGTATATGAAAATCTTGCGTAGGTTTTTAGTGCGGTAGAAGAGGTCATGGTAGGGCATATCTAAGATTTTAAGAATTTTGTTGGCCCGGCCTTGGTATTTTATTTTGAATGGGGTTTCTAAAATATACATTGTATATTGCTCTAGGAGAGAGGTTGCAAACTTGGCTTTTTAAGCCTTGTTTTCCAAGAGGAAATTTTTTCAAGTCGTGCCACTCTCCCTTGTTCTTTATCCTCACTTTGTCTTGGTCAAAAACTGATAATATTTTTGTCCTCCATACTATCTAATTCTATGTACCAAAATTTGCCAAAAACTCATCTAAAACCTCACTTTATGTCTATGCATGCTTGTCATTAACATTTTTTCTTATTTTGATAATTAAAAAGCATAATTCTAGCATTATAGCATGTGGTCAAAATGCAAAACTGAATATAAATTAAGTTAGATGGAGGGCAACCACTCCCGCTAAGTTATCTAGACTACTAAATATCATAATTGTTTCCAAAATAATTCTTGCAACCACTCTAGCTTAAACTTTCGTCCCTTCATGTAATTGATCACTTGATGATGTGGGATGGACTTCAATCATCATTGTAATTTTTTGAGTTGCTCTCTTTCACTATGATGAGGAGTCGTTTGTGTTGGATCTTTACATACACCATGTTGTCTCTTATCATTAGCTTGTGAAAGACTATCTTGACCACTTATTTTTTCATGTGTCATAGGAGCAAACCGTGACGATTGTACATCAATGTTGTTTTGAGTAATCCTACATCCAACATGTGTTCAAGATTAGAAGTTATAATCCTTATCCAAGAGAGTTGTAATTCGTATGATGCTTTAGGCTTTGCATCAATAGCAATTTAAAATTCCAAAGAAATCATGTACACACATAAGGATCTGAAGACAAAGTAAGGAAATGTGCAAACATGGATGACACTGAATTTGTAGCTATTAGTTATTGAGGTTGTAATGCAATTGGGCCTCACTTTTTTTGTTGTGAGCCCAAGGGATCAGAGATATCAACCCTAATTATGGTAGCAAATTCAATCCCACAAACTTCACTTGTAGTCAACTTTTCAAATATCCCATCAAACGCTATAATGCGGTGAGCTTCATTTTTACCAATTTCCATCCACCCAATCCGCTTAGGATTTGGAGTTACTCCATGTCTGCACATAACACATAATTCATGTAACAGAAAGGACATGTTGAGTGTGAAGGGAACCTATTAAAGGAAGCCAATTCTTCATATTTGAGTTGATTCAAACCACATTTTATGATGTCAAATGTGAAAAGCAATGCAAAAGATTATGATAAATTTTCCATGAGGATCAAAATAAGTGTTATTTTACAACAATGATGTCAAGTGCAACAAGAACACTAACCTTTTGCATCCTAGATGGTGCTAAAATCTATTCCACGTGACATGTTATCAATTTTGATAAACCCACGCCACCTCCGTGATATTGTCCTAGTCATACAATTTTGACAAACGGCCATAGTAGTTGTAGGATAGATAGCATGTTGTAAACCAACCCATGTTCCCTCATGAAGGTTGTTTTATATCAATCCATCTACCATACCAGAATTTTCAAGTTTTCAAAGCAACTGTTTGCATCCATTATACACCACTAGCTCACCAATATATCCCTCATATGTACAAATGGTATTGACCTTTAAAGATACATACGTTTTCAAATGTTTTCTTAAAGTCATATCAATCCAACTTGGAAATCGGGGACATAAGTGGGATAGGAAGCCATGGTAGTGTGTGCAGGGCAAGCTGGTTAGGTTGTGAAGCGGCAATAAGAGGTTTTCCCAAATTCAATTATTACACACCAAAGGCTAGGGATTTTCTCAAAATACTATCCCACCTACATATTGTCCAACTAGTGGGCTATTGTGTAGATGACAACTACACTTACCTTGTTATGGAGTTGATGGAGACTATCTCTCCGGAACATACCGAGTTGGTAAGCCTATGTAGTTGGGGTTTCCAAGCAAGTATGGAATTAGACGAGAGGATATTCTTTTTTTGTCTCTCTCCTTTGGTCGGGTGGTTCAAGGTCACAGGCAATCACAATCTAGTGATTTATGTGCATTCTTGAATGTATCATTTTTGTGAAAAAAGAGAGAGAAATGTGACAAGGCCCATGCAGTTAAGAGTTAATAAGTTGTTGAATTGGATTGAATTATTTGAGGCAATCGTGGGCATCCTCCACTTTGGGCCTCATGCAACACGGACTATTTCAAGTGAATTTTGGGCATGGAAATCGGGGACATAATTGGGATAGGAAGCTATGGTAGTGTGTGCACCCCAATTCCAATTATTACACACCAAAGGCAAGGGTTTTTCTGAAAGTAACTTATCTCTCCGGAAGACACTGAGCTGGTAACCCAGCTTCTTCACGCCTTCTCCACCTGTCACCGTGCCCTCCGGAGCTCGGTTTGCCTCTGGAAGATTCTCTGTAGAATCCTGCATCGCAATGGCTAGTTCCTTCATTAATTGCAAGCGGAGGAGGAGGCATATGATGAAAACAGCGTGTGGAAGATCATAGCTTGATTCTAACATCGGCGCCACTAACCTGCTGTGACAGAATTCTCGTCCGAGCGCAGGCGAGGCTGATCAGCGAAGAAGAGTAGCAAGCTCACAGGACTATGGGGTTTGCATACAACTACAAGTTTCACCTACCTGCAGCCTCAATCTCTTACAACTCTTCTGCTGGGGAGCATCAGTAAGGTGCATGGATGCGGGATTGGCTGCGCTTGTATATGCAAGATCTACATTCGGGAACAGGATTTATTTAGGGTTTTTCCACCTGACACTGTTTGTGGCGTCCCAGGCTGTTTCCCATCAAAAGCTAGGTTTGCAACTTCAGTCTTCGCATAGAGCATAATCTGCTTCACATTAGTCAACCGGGTTTAGTTCTGCAATGTAGTCGATCTTGTCTTGCTACAGTGTCGGCCTTTATATAGGCAACTGGTGTGATATTGTACAGGTTTCAGGATTAGGATTTTAGGAACCTCTTGGAGATTGTTGGAACATTGAAAGTATGTACCCCACCTGTATAGCTTGCCAAGAGTGTCGCTAGATGTCGCTAGAATCATTTCTGCTTGACCTATTATCGATATCTATAAACCCACCTCACCTCTGTTATGTTGTCCTATTCAGACAGTTATGACGGATGGCTATGCGCCAAACGCCATAACTAGCTAGCCATTCCATCTGCAACTCTCGCCCAACATTGGCGTTCGCTACGATGGTAGAGACCTCAGAGGACACTGAAAGTTTAGATGAATTTTTGAAGATAGATCGGTCGGATTTGGAAATTCGGAACATGATTGGGGCGGGGAGCTCTGGGGAAGTGTACAGGGCGAGCTGGCTAGGTTGTGAAGTGGCAGTAAAAAAAGTCTCCCACCGTATCAACAATTACACACCAAAGGATGCGGATTTTCTTAAAGTACTACCGCATCCACACATTGTCCAACTACTGGGTTACTGTGTAGATGACGATTACACTTACCTCGTGATGGAGCTGATGGAGGCAGATCTTGGCCATACTATTGAAAAGTGTTGTTGGACTGAGAATCCTTCAATGGCATGGACTCCTTTTAAGGATAGTGAAGCTTTAGACATTATCACCAAATTGGCATTAGGCTTGAGGTACTTGCACGCCCGAGGCGTTGTTCACCGAGACGTGAAGAGTGCAAATGTATTGGTGCATGTTCATCCTGAATACATTGACGTGAAACTTACTGACTTTGGAGTATCTGAGCATTTTGGGGATTTGTCTCATGCCCGACCTACGGGCACTGGCGTATGGCGGGCACCAGAGGTTCTAAAATCTTTTTGGGATCAATCCGTGACCCATATCACCCCTGCAGTAGATGTTTATAGTTTTGCAATGACATGCTCTGAAATTGTGACAGGGAAGCATCCCTTACTGGATGAAATTTCCACTTTAGGGCGGGTCAGGACACTGCACAGAATCGTCTCAGAGGAATTACGACCAGAGTTGCCTGTTGGACTCGATTCTAGGTTGGCGGAGCTCATTCGCAGATGTTGGCGTCATGATCCTAATCAAAGACCCAACTTTGATGAAATTTGCAATGAGCTTGCTACAATGGGGCCGGTTCTCGCCAGGGCGGATGCTCAGGAGACACATGCTCCCCGTTGGACTGAGCAACATGAATCAAGTGACGGGCAATTAATGGGAACTCGGAGTGGTGAAAAAGTTGAGATACTCCCAAGATACTTGGAGATAGATGCAGATGCCCTAAAGCTAGTGCTCGTCATTGGAGAGGGAGGCTGTAGCAAAGTGTACGAGATGACCTGGCTAGGATGTGCATTTGCAGCGAAAAGATTCAGGACTTCACATATGCCAGTTTTGCAAAGAGAAATGGAGTTGCTGGTGAAACTGTTGCATCCAAATGTTGTGCGCTTGGCAGGTTTCTCTGTGGAGGATGAAGGAGGTTGGATTGTCATGGAGCTGATGGAACAAAGTCTTCAAGAAATGATTACCTCTCGCATCCGGTTACAAGAACAAGTATTCAAGAAACCATCGTCGCCTCCTTTCAGCGAGTCCGAAGCTTTGAAGATAATCACCAAAATTGCATTGGGCATGAGATTCCTGCACTCCAAGGGCGTTGCACATAGAGATTTGAAGAGTGGAAATGTGATGGTGAATGACCGCACGGACAGCATCGACGTGAAGATTGTGGACTTCGGTTTGTCGCAGTTCATTGGAAATTCTGCAGTCAGAGCAGGAGGCACTGGATTTTGGAGGTCTCCAGAAATCCTCCGACAACGGATGGCAGATAAAATAGATTATGATCTCAAGTCAGCGGATGTGTACAGTTTTGCAATGACTTGCTATGAGGTATTGACAGGGAAAGAGCCTTTCGCTGATGAATTGCAAAATTTCCAAAACAGAGCACATGTGATATCCTCTATCATTTCCGGTGACCATTTGAGACCAGTGCTGCCAGGTGACCTGAGTCCAACATTGGCGAAGCTCATACACAGCTGTTGGCATGATGATCCTCAACAGAGGCCCACCTTTACTGAAATATGCAGCTTACTTCTTGCTGAGCCAAAACCCGAAGTCTCCACCGCGATTCCTGCTACAGGAGCCGATTGTGGGTCAACCAATTCGAACTGCAGATTCTTCGAATCAATCTACAGGCTCTTTGCGTCAATTAAAAATCAGTTCACCAATTTTATCCAGACTCTTCACTGAGCACCATGCTCATGTGCAATGAAGTGGTTCACTGAGCACCATGCTCATGTGGAATGAAGTGGTCTGATCCCTCGTGGTTGGCCAGGTTCACAAATATTGCAGGAAACACCGAGATGGATTTTGTGGATGCACAACCAACTTCAATTCAGCACCTGAGATAAGAAACTGAAGAGCTTGACAGATTTATGTACATAAGTTTATTGTTTATAAGTGGTGAGCATGGGCTCGGTAGGTCTTCATGATCGGTCACTTCATGTGGCAGAATCTGTTTGTTATGTATAGGTCTCATGTGATCCTAAGGTATGTGGGTGTCATACAATTAGATCATGTAACACGATGTAATTGTGTGACTTTCTTAATCAGACACCCACATTTGACAGGATCGACGAACAAACATCGTGAAGACACGGTTCAAAAAGACATTTGGACTACGTCTTCAACTTTTATTAACTACACTAATAAATATGAAATTTAGTGTCATATGGTATTTTATGTCATTATGGTAAGTTTTTGGATGACACTTCTTAAGAGAATGTGAACAAATATTGTCATGGATGATGGATGATTTCAACCATTGGCCAAAACCCTACCTTCTCTTGTCAGCAGCTTGTTATGAAACATTGTCATGGATGATTGACATTTGGATGAAAAATCACTTGTTAAGTGACAGTAATCGCAACACTGAACATCTATAATCCCCCAAAGAAACTTACAAGGAATGACAAATAATGTTGTGTTAACATTCAAGTATTGGTGACACTACACCGTGGTTTACAATCAGTACTGAGCAAGACATTTAGAATTGGTGACACTAAATTTCATATTTAGTGTACTCCACTCTCAATAGTGAATGGAACTGGGAGGACCTCTGTATTCAACTAAGAAATCTACAAATGTGTACTTGTGTCATGAATTGTGTCAGCAGTTGATTCTCGTTCTTTGGGAAAGTTTATGCATGTGGATTGGAGGGAGATGAAGATAATGTTTTTACCGTTTAGTGGTTTTTGTCAACGTTGTTGGGACATTAGATTGTATTCTAAGGGCCTTTTGACATTCAACCAAATCTTCTAGTCCAAAGTACTTCCACAAGGTGACATCCTTTGTGACATGATTAAATAACCGTCTCCAACAAGATTGTTTCACAGCTGGTCACCGATAATGAACGGGGAGAATCGACCCCAAATCGACCACTAGTTACGGATGAACTGTTTGAATTTGAGAAAAATTTGGTTCAAGTTCAGATTTGAGGAAATTTGCACATCATTTTAGGGGAAGTTATGGAATATACCTCCAATTAATAAAGAAAAACTAAAAATTGTTAGCATGTAACCGATTGGACTTGGAAACACTAGGATCTTGACCGAATATGCCTCAACATATCCCTGGACATTGGTTACCAAAATCAAGGGTTTTTAATCTTAAGTCATAGTTGCAAAGTGCCTTCTGAAACACACAAATTTCATGAAAAAAAAACATAGTATATTATAAGCTCTAGGGATTATAATCCATCACTTGTACAAAGCCCTAACAAGGCTAAAGCATGGTTTTTGCAAGATTGAGCAAGAGGGTCTTCATAACTATCAGTTTCTTGAGAACCATAAGCAATTAAATCATCTAAAGTGCTTAAATGGTCTTCATGACTACCACTTTTGAGATCATCATCATCATAAGTGTTGCTTTTCGAATTGCTTATTTCAATAAGGCTTTGGTTTGAAGTAGAGTTTTCTTGAAATTGAGATCAACTTGTTGAAGATGACATGGTCAAAACTTCACTCAAACTCTTTTTATTTTCATTTTGTGGCACGTGTGGAGATGGTTAAACTCTTTCTTCATACATGAAAGAATATTGATCTTCAATATCCAACTAAGAAGGCAAAGAAGGAACCTTGGTAATGTGAATTTCATCGGGATTTAAATCTTGAATGGAATCATCAGTTCCCATGCTCTCCAACATCCTCGAGTTTGTTTGAATGAAACCCAATTTTTTCATTTGAGAGGAGGATAACTATTGCGCATTCTTATTTCTTCTACAACTAATCTAAATACCAATTTTTAGTTTCCGATTACAAGTACAATAAGAAATTCAACGTCTCTAAAAACATTGGGAAACATAGGAGCAACGCATGCACAACCACAACGGACCTAAAACCCCAAACCTAGACTCTTGTTTTGAAACTTCATTTGAAACGAACATTTATGTTTGTTTCGAAACAGACAGATTCGTGTTGCATTGCAACTATGGTCTTAGTCTACCTTATATTTCTAAGCAGCAAATTACAAAACTACAAATTTCAAACCGAAAATAGAAGATTACGTTGTTTTTTCATAATGAAATCACCAAAACATCCCAAACAATCATAGAAGTGTATGGAATCGCCAATTTTTGGACAAATATCTCCATGTTTGGAAGGACACGTGTGGTCATGTGCATTAGTGACCTTGAAACAAAAACCTATCGATGCTACACCTCTTATTCAAAACAATCAAACACTTCAAGGAAAACGAAATCTTGGCGTGCACAAGAATCTCACCAAGCTATTTTAGATTCGTTCCTTGCACTTAGATGTACGATGGCATTCATTTGTTATGTATTTCCATCCTTTATTTACATAAGTGTTAGTGTTTTAAAATTCCAAAATCACACAAGCGTCATTCATGTAAGTGTTACAAATTGTCTATCCTACCCCCAATAACTGTTAAAGTGTGAACACCACACAAGTACTACAAAGTTTCCTTGCTCCAAAGAGTTAACAGATATCGAGGGTGGACTGTATTGTCAGTGAGTTTCAAGGGTCGTTAGTAGTAGTATAGCAAATCCTCTGTATACTTGATTTGTGTTCTTACTTACAAATCCAGTTTGAGGAGGTTTAAAACATGCATAAACTTCCACTGATTTAGTAAAAAAATTGGCGGAATTTGGGTCATTCTATTGCTCACAGCTATCAGCAATGAATGGGGTGAACCAACCGCTAGATAAAGATGAACCGGATAAATTTTAGAAATAATTGGTTGAAGTTCAAGACTTTGGGAAAACAACCAATCATTTTAGAGGAATTTAGAGATTAGAATATAGCTCGATTCAATAAAGAATACTGAAAGATGTCAACATGTAAGCAGTTGGACTTGGAAACACTAGGATCTCAACCGATTGAGTTCAAAAGTCTCCCCGGACACTGGCCATCTGCCCAGTGCCCAGGAAATTAGTTTTGGGCATATTATATAGTCGGTCAAGATCCTAGTGATTCTAAATCCAACCGGTTACATGTTGACAACCTCCAGTTTTGCTTTTATTCATTTGAGTATATTCTTCTATAGATTCCTCTAAAATGATGGGTAATTCTCCTGAAGTCTCCAACTTCAACTGGTTATTTTTCGAACTCAACCGCTTCATCTGTAACTAACTGCCGATCCTTCCCGGGCATAGCATCAGAGTGTTCTCCACCTAAACTTAGGTTGAAGAATTGGCTCTACTATGGGATTTTTTTCATCGAGGTAGAGTCCGTACATACAAAGGAAACACATTATTAAACAAGATATGATACTTAGTGTCACCAATTCTAATTGTCTTGCTCAATATTAAATACTACTTGTACACCGCAGTGTAGTGTCACCAACACTAATTGTTAACTCAACATTATTTGTCATTCCTTGTACTTTTGGGGGGATTTATAGTGTTGCAATTACTGCCACTTACGGAACGATTTTTTCATCCAAATCTCAATCATCCATGACAATATTTTCATCACAAGTTGCTAACAAGAGAAGGTAGGGTTCTGGCCAATGGACGAACTCATCCATCATCCATGACAATATTCATTCACTTATTCATAATAAGTGTCGTCCAAAAAGTTACCGTAGTGACATGATATATCTCATGACAATAAAATATCATGTTTAGTATTGTTATTACCCAGTGGCCAAAGTTTTGTAAGAGGTGGCAAAATATTTTCATGCATGTCAGCTCAAGAGGGGGGTGAAGGAGCACCAACTATACTAAATAGTCTTAATATTGTGGGCCACAATAATTTTCTAAAGTCCACGCTATATTTCTAGTAGGAAATCAACACGGGCCATACTAATTTTCTTTCTGAAATATTGATGTGGGTGATTATTTGATTTGTGCCATTTTTTTCTCATAACTAATATTTAGTGTGTTGGTCGGAAGTCTTCATGAAGACTTATTGGAAGACCTAGCGTTTTGGACCAATGTTAATTTTCACCTTGACTGGAAAATTGGTTTGGCCACACTAATTATTTCCACACTATCGTTCTCCCTTTTAGTGTGACATGTGTGGGAAACACAAAAAGTCTTATTATCAAGGTGTTGTCTTCTCATTAATATGACAAATGGCATAAAGTTGTCGTATTATTTAGGGAATATGAAAACAAAAAGTAATAAGAGCTTCAAAAATACACACAACAAGTTTAAGCAATATAGATAGTATGGAATAATAACTTATAACTCCAAACAAATACAAATACTCTCAAAAATTCTTGAAACGGGAGTCCAAAGGTCTTTGGTGTTGCCTACCCAAGTTAGCAATTGTCATCTTTCTAAATTCCCTACTAACTTGTGCAAATTAATAATTTCATTAACACCAAAATATAAAGAGTTCTCTAATATGAAACTAGACAACAATGATGCATGATGTTTAACATCAAGATATTGGTGATACTAAAGCACCTATGTACAAGGCAACATACTAAGCAAGAGGCCACTCTAACCCTAATCATGTCCAATCTACCCTAGTAACCCTAGTTCTCATTAAGTTCCCAACGATAAGTGAAGTTCCCAAGTAGTTCCCAAGTGAAAATGGATGTATTTTAGATGTACATGACATAGATGAAAAGAATTTTAGCATGAACTACCTCTTTACTATGACAAAACGGAGATTCTAAGTGTCGCATTTATCGAGTGCCGTAGTCGCATAAAAGAGGCAGTTTTGAACCCAAAAGTTTGGTCTTGCAAAAATGTGTCATAATATTGAGGGTATCGAGTAAACGAGTGTTGTATTAATGAGGCTAGACTGTAGTAGGACTATTTAGTGTGTCCATAGGTTTGGGCTAAGGGGTGACATTGGGGCCCGGTTTATGATTCGCATTTGGCTCTTACATCAGGTCCAGTGAGCCCACGGAACACTCTGGAGGCTCTTAGCATGTTAAGGTCATAGGACATGTTACATTTTAGCCCATGGTAATAGGTGTAGCTCTTTAAACCATTTATTGCCTACATGCATAATTTTTTGGATCGAAATGCATGTTGGAGATGAAGTACCTAACACACTAGGTTGTTTCACTTCAAAATTAGAAGGATTTTTAACAATTTTGATGCTCATGTACGAAAGCATGATGCGTTTCTATTCATTGTCAAATTTTCTTGTTGTATAGATGGGTTATTGGTGCTAGAGCATGGATATTAAACTACTACTTATATGTTGTGAAGCTAGGTTCAAATAGTGTGAGCTTTACATGCGTATCAGTTTGCATATATTGGCAACATGCAAATGAGAAGCAATTTGTGAGCCGACATTGCAACTGATCAATCACAAATGAGGCTTCAAACATGCCACCAAAGGCTCTTTTAAGACATTGATGACACCCCATTCCACAGTTTCTGTGAGGCTAAATGGATAAATGTCTCCATAGAGAGGGGACAAATCAAACGTCTGCAATATCTTCACCAATAATATACAAATATGCAACATGTCCAAGCCCTTCCCTGGACATAGCTTTTGCCAAGCCTGAAATGCAATGACCCTATTCGGCTCTTTTGTTCCTTTCCTCGGACTAAGCATGCTTGGTGAGCAACTCATAGTTTCCAAGTGTCTGGTGGGAATGAATTCCTCGGGGTTGTCATACAACTCAGGATGGTGCCCAAGGGCACCAAGGTGACAAACAATTTGGGTATTCACTGTGAAGTGGTGATCATCAAGATAAATCTCCTTCGTTGTCGAGTGTGGCACAGTGAGCATCAGTGGAGATGAGAGTCGCATGCTCTCCTTCACAACCGCATGCAAGTATGGCATGTTATTGATGTCCTCCTCACACAACTGAGTCACACAAACCCACGACTTTAGAATAACCACTTTCATTCACATCAATTTGCATCATCTTTGTTCTCACAATATATTGTTGATTTTACAAATGTTATGTTTGCTCTCAATCAATAACAACAAGAATGTTATTGAAAGGCACTAGAATAAAACCTACAAGTGAACAAATTCATTTATTACATATATATTCACATCCTCAAACCTTTGTTGTGGTGAAAGAAGAGATACTATATAGGTACTTACATATAAACAAGGTTTCTTCCCACACACTCTATCAATTTCTTCATGGACTTTGTCTTGTACACAAGGGTTGGCCATAAGGTTGGCAAGCGTCCATTCCACAATTGTTGCAACAATGTCTGTATTTGCCAGAATTTGCTCACTTATCAACCAAACAATCTCTCTATCATGGGGTTTGTCAACTTCATTTTTGATGTTCACCAATATATCCACAAGGTCAAGTTCAGGTGCTCCGGGAGCTTTTGTAGTCGCCCGCTCTCTATAATCGTGGATGACCATCATGAAAACCTACAACACAACACAAACCAACATATTACTTTAATACGTTGTCATTATGAATGGACATTAATAAATGGTTATGCCACAGAAGGTTGTAGACTTTTTCTTCCCCCTTGAAGGTCAAGGGTGTTGTTTGTAATTTGAGAAGACATTTATGTGTGTGGAAACACTAGTTGTGAAATTCCAACATAGTCATAATGAAGATGCCTAGTTGTAAATTAGACTCTTGGCTAATGTGATAATGTGAAGATGTGAGAAGTTTTTTTGAAATTGTGTAGAGTATGACTAGTTTTGTATTGCAATCATATCCATCAAACCTTCTTTTGACTCTCCAAACCGCCTACTCACTCAAAGACAAATCACGTATTGCAAATTTGTTCACAAGTTTTTGATGCAACCACCAGTAATTTCAATAATAAAAATGGAAAAGGTTGCCGTGACGTCTCTAAGCATCATCCTTAAGGTAAATTTATATATATATATATATATATATATATATGTGGCTAGGGTTTCGGGTTGGTTTTGAATGCCTTGACTAGCCATGTAGTTCAAACCTTGTCCAATTTTTTGGCAATTGAAGCACGTTGCAAATCAATGGGCGTAGGCAAGTGACAAGCGGCTGGCAAGAAATCGCTTATGATGAATGCGGGACCAAGCCGCACCACTCCCAAGAACAATTCTTCAAGTTTGGTCACGTTTGGATCCTTGTGCGAGCCGATTCCTGCAAGTATGTGGTCCATGCGCTTTCCAAAACATATGTTATATAAGAGTTTGAAGACCGCAGAACGCAAATGCGGCCTCAACGAGACGTGGCCCAAGTTCACATTAGTTGCCCTAGAATCCATCTCACTCTTAAGGTTCTTGAGCATCATTGTAATGTCTTCCACACGGACGGGTTTAAAGCTCATCGCCCGTGCTGATTGCACAAGATATTTTGCATAGATTGTCCTCAACCTATGCCAATGAGGGCCGTTGTAAGCGGGTATGCACTTCAAGTTTTGGTAACCAGCGGGGAATAAGTGCATACGGGGCCACGTGGATTTCGCTTGGAAGGTGCAGAATGCCATATCGTACATTTCCATAAGCTAAACATGGCACAAGTATCCAACAATGTCATGTGTTCAAGGTCCACATTTTCACGGTGTACATAAGTTTACTAGGTGCATGCGTTCTTCCACTATGATTCTAGGACCGCACTCTTGTGATAGTACGTTTTCTACCTTTGCATGTTTAATTCGGTACACAATCCTCCCTTTGGTGCACAATAGAAAGAGAACAAGTGAAAGTCACTTGATGTTGTTATGAAATATCAAAATGTCAACTCACAATCTATCGTGGATATAAAATAACATCATATTGAATTGGTATCATGGTTTGACAACAAGACTTATGATGGCAATTGACTTGCAAGAAGATCAAAAGCCATGGAGTGTGCTACTAGCTAGGGTTGGATAGATGAAGCACAATCAACACCCATGAGATGTCATGAATAATAACATGATAAGCACTTTCAATTGAAGCATGATGATGCTTAGAGCATAAGGAATTACTTGGGTGATAATTCGGGGTGACGTTATTACAACAGTAGGTATCTCTCCCATGTAAATTTTCATGAGGCCTCCGTACTCTTGGGAGCATAGTTTGGCTAACGTTTGGCATGGTGTTGGGCCCAAGTGCATGAAGGTCCCTTGGGCCGGCCACCGTTGTTTAGCACACGGAGGTACTTTGCGACGGCTCATGCCTTTGAGGCATCCCGTCTTGTACAATGCAAATGAACCGCCACACACAAATACCAAGCCCAAAGCCCCCAACACATACAAGTGAGTCTTCTCTCCCTTGGATAGGCCAACAAATGGTTTGGGAATTGCCACGCGGTTGAACATTGTACCATTCGCTTTTAGGGCATGCAAACATACACGTAAATGCTAAACATTCTTGATGCAAACTTGTGATCTCCTCACCTTGAAATTTCGATCAAAATTCATTACTAATATGTGAGTTTGTTTATTAGGAGTTGGTGGAGTACACAACTTGGAGCCTTCCAATGAATTTGAAGGAAACATAGATGGCTTTGGATGTTGCAATCACCATGTCAAACAAGATGCTTCACTCATGGTTCTATGCTATGAAGTCTATGCAAGACTTAAGGATGTATGCATATGCCCTTAGAGACATTTGGCACAAAAATATTCTATTTTGATCCTTCAATTTTGTACTTGACCTTGAGACAATACTCGAAATTTTAGTAGGCATGTTGTTTTGCTTCAAAATTGACACATGAAACATCTTGACTTTGGAATGGATTGCTCTTTGCGAGAGTTATGCGCACGAGAAAAATGACAATATGGGTAGCTCCCATGACAATTTGACATTTTCATTTGGCTTTAAAACGGAACTCCATGCACATGCTTCGCTTGTTATTTCATGAACCAATATAGAGCGCCATCAATGGGGAAGCTAGTGTGTTGGATCTACATGAACATTCTCAAAACATAATATGTCACAAATGAACAAAGAGACGACACTAGGTACATAGCCCACACCTTTTGGACCATATTTGAGTCACTTCCAAATCACAATGGGAAGATCATATCAAATACATGTGTGGAGCTTTTGTTGGTATACCGTAACCTTTATGCAATATGTGTGTTAGGGTTTGCTTTGTGTGATGTAAGGCAATGCGGTTAGACCTTACACCAACAAATTTAAGAGGACAATGAAGGGTACAACATGAGAGTAATCTACGAGATTAATAATGAAACTCTCATTAAATATCTTTTGTACACCCATGTGGCTCCGGATGGATTGTGTTGAGTGCGCCCTTCCCCCTCCAACTTTTTCTTGATTATCTATATATCTATTTATATCTATCTATGTTGATGGAGGTGAAATTCCGAGTTGCACTAAATCTTGCTCCAATCAGGTCATATTACTATTTGCAATACCACCTACTACATTTTTTGGGTTTAATTTTGTACATGGTCATCAAAGCTTTGCACACCAAAGATTGGACAAGAAACCCACTGTGCAATTCAAGTCCACAACAATGGACTTGGCAATGACAACATACTGACTAACTTGAACATCTATATGCAAATGAGGAGAACACAAAGCCCTCAAACATCAAATGAACTGGTACGATGGGAATTGCATGCATTCAAAATTGTTGGACCATAATATGCCAAATGCACTTAAAATGACGTTGTGCCGTTTTCTCTTAACCGATATGAAATTGATCTTATGTATTTCATTGGATTGGGATTTAAATTGGAGTATTCACAAAATGTGGAACACTTTGACCAATATTTATAGTATGATCAAAACATGAATGTTATGTGTACTGATCATCAACTTATCACAATTGTCAAGAGATAGCATTATGAAAGAAACATTGACATGAGGAGACTGCAAAGTGATGGAAGAACTTTGCAATTTATGAATAGGGGGTAGACAATGGTTAGTATCCGAAGTGGGTAGAAAATCCTTCAAGATGGAAGGCCTCAATTCACAAATTCAATAAGTAATGGCTACATTACTCGGATGGTTAAGGTTGCCCTATCATTTGTATATATAACATGTGATTAGTAAAAACAATGGAATGGGGTTAGCTAGGTTTGCAAGGTCAACATATGGTGGCTAGTGGAAATTGTCATAATAAGAATACAATTATTGCCACTGTCAATGGTAATTGCTCAAGCAACTCTCAAGAATCAACGATTTCTTGATTATTATTTTGATATTATGTGCAGTTTGGCACTCGACTGTTTGAAGCACAACCCTTGTTTGGTTGTATTGTTACACAACTTGGATCACCTTGGGGTGGGTTTTTGTTATAGTACATTCCATAAGATCATGACCCGCCTCAAGCCTATGCCAAAGGGTTATTTCTCTTCCTCTAGCCACCAACAATGATACATTGCTCATTTTTCAAAATTTTACTACATACTCAAAGGTTTTAATAGTAAAAGTTAGCTTGTTGCTTTGCTAAGGGTAAATTGGGTCAAAACTAGAAAAACAAGTATGTTTTTTAAAAATGCATCCACTTGACATACCTCGTGGTTCAATTAGGGTGTTGAAAGAATTACAACAAGAAAGGCCTTAATATCATGTCATCAACCAGTATATTTGTTCACACACAAGAACCTTATTCATGGTTTCTACTAGAGGTAAGTAACTTGGTCGAAACAAGGAGGTGCAAATCTATATAAACCTTTTGAATCGCTAGAAGAGCCTACATTAATCTCTATGTGCATAATTGTTTGCCATGGGGAGGTCACTTCATTATCAAGTTGAACACCACATGTGAATAAATTTTGCTACAGTCTAACCTTGATAATGTCACACCATCCGTTTCACCAAAAAGAGTGATATAAACAAGGTGTGACATATTTGATAATGTCACATTTTGAAGATTTGTGCATAATGTGATATTATCAAAAAAATAGGTAGAAAATCAAAATAAAATTACAATGTAAAAAAGAATATAACAAATACGAGACTTCAATGTTTTTGAATGTAAAATCTAATTCAAAATTGTGAATAACAACAAGAGCACATCATAATGTGTCATTGAGATCAGGTAAAGACCTCTCACTAGAGACAAAGAAGCTTCTAATGTCACATTGTTTTGTTGATGTTAAATGTGCAACACCAATTCTAATGAGTTTGTCATGGATTTTTTCGCATTCCTAACAACTCCAGAGTGTTGAAAATTTGAGAACCTTGGCTAGCCATAAAATTCAAAACATCTTTAGCATATTTTTGTGCATCGCTTAGCTTCACTACTTTAGACTCATCATCACTGCTATCAACAATCAATGGGTCTACTTCCATGGAATCAAGAACATGTTCGCCATCTTGCACTAATTGCACAAGCTCCTCAGTAGAATATTCCACCTCAAAATCATCTTCACCTTCCATGTTTATGTACTCCAAAGGACAAAGCTTTTCTACAGGCTTGCCTTCAACATCCAAACCCAAATTCAATGCGGCGATGAGATTGCCCAATTCCAAAGTTGCTTCCTCCATTTTGGACTTCATACGTTCATCAAAATTGTTGATATCTGCATTCCACCTTGTAGGCAATATGGCGGACTTTCTCCAACAATTTCTAATGGTTTGATGACCCTTTCGGCTACTACAATATGTCCATCCAACCATCACATACAATCCATCCATACTTGGTATTATCACATTTACACTACGGATTTTGGAAAAAAATAGTGACATTACCAAGGGTGATAGGGATAATAACGAGGGAGTTTTACACTATGAAAATCGGTTTCAAACTTTTAGGTGACAATATCAAGGTGTTTTATTAACAAGGGTGACATTATCAAGGTTAGACTGTACCCCTATATTACATGCCATAGATAATTTAAAATTTATGATTATTTTTCTACATATACATAATCATTGATAGTATTTTTGAATTTTTTAGACATTTTCATTTTTGTAGTAATTGTTTTAATTCGATTTTGTGTCATTATGGTTTTAAATGATATGTTTTATAAAAAATAAATCATCAAAATTGGTTATCATTTCTTACTATGTAATAGATACGGTGTATATCTACTCATGAAAAAAAAATTGATAACATTTTGATCCATTTTGGTGATGCTTCATGTAAAAAGTATACTTTTTTTGTTCGCACGTGGTGTTCAACTTGACAATGGAGTGACCTCCCCCTATTGTTTGCATATGTTTAAGAGAAACCCCCACCCACCCTATTATAGGATGCATGTGAGAAGGAGAACGAAAAGGCTTGGAAAAAAACTCAAAGAAGGCCTTTGCGAATTGGATGACCAATCTATTACTTTGATTAGCTTTGAAAAAGACATTTTTATCTTTAAGTTCAACAACACTATAAACTATATTGTGTATTTCCAACCACTTTTCAGCCCAACCACCCCATTATAGTCCACTATGTAGGTTGGATTCGGAATTTGAAGCACTAATGTGAATGTTGTGCAATGTAGAATTTCTAAAGATGAAATCTACACAATTGACTAAAATTGGAAATATGCAACTTACATACACACAATTGTGCATGTTGAGGCCATGCATGGCCTCGTATATAGTTTGGGGGGCCTTTAGGGTTTAAGTATGTTGTGGGCACTTCCTATTCCACTGTAACCAATTGTATGAATGGATCAAAAATTATCTCGTATGATTAGCAATTGGGATTCTTGCATATTCTTATTTCAAGGTTTAGGAATGGAATTAAAATGCAATAGATATAAGAGGTAATGTGATTTTATTTTTACTTTTTCTTTAAGCAATCACATAGGCTCTCCCAATCATGTTTGATATTGATCCTAGAACAACCTATAATTTTGAGCACGTAGTCAAATCTCATCGCAACACATGTTTTTTGAGTATTTGTTCTTAACTTGCAAAGGTTTGAAGGGGCCACATAAGGGCTTGATGTATGACCAATACACACATTCTCTATGAGTCCTCACCAAGTCTTGAAATAATACCTATTTTTTTTAATGGCTTTAATACTTTATTAACTACTTTATATTATTTATGCATCGGTCACATGTGCATGCTAAAAATCACATGTTGTATTGATGATCAATAACCCAAATATTTATGTGTATTCAAGGGCACCCATGTCATGAATTTGGACCCAAATCTTTGAATTCAACAACTTATTCACTCATTTGATCCAAAAAGTGTATTGGATGAATGTGTTTGCTTTAGATATGGCTGGCTTTGACACAATGGAATGAAAATCAAAATATGTAGCTCAAACCCACATGTTTTTTGCATGTCGAGGCGTTGGGATCAATATTGGACATGTAACCTTTTTTCTTATACCATTTGAGTATCTATATTAAGGAATTCACATTTGTTGGGTTCTATCTATTTAATATATTTAATTAATTTCAATATAAATATAAATACATTATAAATATACATTCTAATTTTCTTGATATTATAGTTTTTGATATCATTGCATTCATATACCATGCATGAACTTTCATACTTAGACAAAATTGCCCTAGCATGAAAATAGTTTAGGATGGTTTTGACCCATATAATGACTCATGTATATGATGATTCTCTCTAACCTTGAGATATTCATCAAATGTCAATATTGGGATGGTATTATAATTTTGATAACCACATATAGGTTCTTTGATACCATTATCAATGTGTGATCATTGAGGGGTTGTATACACTATGGACCATGAAGTCATCCCAAGGCCCTGTAAAATATGTGATTGGCTGTTGAACTCGTTTTGGGACCACTTTGGTTTACACAAAGAAGAAAAACATGTCATGGTGACCATGAAGTTCGAGGTCCCCAAAAGATGTATTTTAAGGCCTACATTATCCACTGACATGGTCCAATGGGTTTTTTGGTGGGAGAGGCAAAAGAGGTGCTCTAAAGAAAAAGGCAAGGGTCCATGGCAAAGAATTGTTGTTACAATAAAATCTGAATGATCTTTTTTTTTTGGGGAAGAGAAGATAAAGACAAGAGAAGACAATACAATGATCAAACTTGCTATTTTTTTTCTTTTTGAAAATTGCCCTTTTTGGGCATATATTAATTTTTTTTAGCACATTCACTTTTTTGCTGCATGGTCATTCCTCTGGGTTCACATTCGGTTTACACCTAGTGAGAGGCCCAAAGACTTTGTAAATTGATTTTTTCCAAAAAGAAATTGGACCATGGAAGTTGGACCATCAAATCAGACCATGGGAAAAAAACCATCTTCCATGGTCCAACTTCATGGTCCATGGTGTAAACCAGCTCTGAGACCATGCATTCACATGTATACATTGATCGGGACCATTCCATTACAATGCCTGGCTCTTGTCATGTACCACTCACATAATAATAATAATAATAATAATAAAGGTGTTCAAATACGAAGAGTGACCACGCAAGGCCCACATATATACTTCAATGCCAAGGGGGCCATGAAAGAGGATCACAACCAATAGTTGTGACAATGGCATCTTACAAAAAATAGCCAGAAAATGAGAAATAAGTGGTTTGATACCCGGGCTGGCACTAGACCCCAAACCCTAATTGCAGACCCCCCCTTGATGGCAGGTGCGCCGTACGATGCTTGTGGATAAGGCAGATGAGCGGACAGCCTTCAGCCTCGCCCTGCGAGCAGCCCGGTAGGTCGATACGCCACCTGGTAGGTACATAACCCGCCACCCGGTCGGTATCAAGGTCGGTCGGTACGAAACGCGCGAGCCATAAGGGGCGACAAGGGGAGGGTCTAGGGTTTTGGGAGCTCGAGGATCTCCTCCACCACACACCGATCAAATCCCATCCCACCCCCATCTGCCACCGTCCGGGCACTCGATTTTCCCTCTCACTGTCATTCTCGCAAGGCGGCCACCAAGTGCCGTGACGGATTGGAGGGACGGGCAGCTTCGAGGGTTTGAATGCCGTGACTTCAATTCCTCGCACACTCCGGATATCCAATCCTGGTGAGCAATCTCTCGCTCTAGCCGCTGGTTTTATTTTATTTTATTTTTTTCGGCCGCTCCCCTCTTTCGAATGAGAGTAGGTTTCGATTCCGTGCAATGTCTTGCTTCAGTTGGCGAGGTTTTATGTGGTCGGGGTTTGGTGTGTTGCATGGTTGGGGTTTGGAGGCATGTGATGGAATGGTGGAGAGGTGGCGGAGATTCCCATGCATTGTCGTGTGGACAGAAGAGTTCCTGCATTTCTTTCGAATCGCTAGGATTGTTGCATTTCTTCGGTGCTCCAATTTGAGCAATGGGGAGCTCTAGTTGTAAGCCTCTGTTTACAATTTTGGTCGCGAATTTCAGGCCTAGAGGGACATTGAATGAGACGTGTCTTTAGTGAATGTAATGCAACATCCTCTCCTACATCGAACATGTTAGAGAGAGAGAGAGAGAGAGAGAGAGAGAGAGAGAGAGCAAGGGTTTTTACTGGACTTTTCATCTCGTTAGTGCGCAAAAGAGGAACTGAGGAGGGTTTTGGGGTATACGAGTGATTGGTGGAGAGGTTGTGGAGACTCAAAGGCATTGTTGCACAGCCAGAAGAATTCCTACATTTCTTTCAAATGGCTCGGACTGTTGCATTTTATTCGGTGCTCTGCTCCAATTTGAGAAATGCGAATTCACTTTGTGAGGCGGTGCTTATTTTGTTTGTCACGAATTTCAGGCTGAGAGAGGACACGTAATGCAACGTCTCTTTTGTGAACGCAAAGCATTATCTTATCCTACATTAAACATGTTAGAGAGATGTTAGAGAAAGGATGGAGTAAGGTTTTTTTGGGGCTTTTTAGCTCGTTATGCGCAGAAGAGGATGCAGAGGAGGGTTTTGAGGCATATGAGGGATTGGTGTGTCGAGGTTCTAGCATTATGGAAGAGAACGAATTTGATCGTGTAAGGAAGGAGTTGGGTAACTCGAGGTGTCAATTGTGTGAAACATTGGGTGGAGAGGGTATGAACGAAGGAGTTATAGAAAGAACACGTCGGGATTGTGTTAATTCAGTATTTTCGGTTGGTTCCTGAATTACCGGGATGCTACATGTTTGTAGCTGGGACGCTAGGGGTGTCCGAGGTTTTCAAAGAGACCTGTTATGAATCCTAGCATTTGCAAGGGTTGAGGCATTGTTGCAGTGACTTATTCCTCTGTGAATGCTCGACGAAATGTGGCTGGAAGATGTAAGAACTTCTTCAAATAAAAAGATTCTTATCGACGGGTTCCACAAATTGTATGAAATTTTCTGCGATAAGTGTTTAGGAGAGACTACCCATTCTTATTATAAGCTGGAGGCAGTGTGGGCAGGATATGGTGCTACGAGGCTGGGGACACTAGTCAACCTTATTGGCTCGGGGAAAAAGTCTGGTTGTATGCTCTTTGCAATGTTGGCACAAGACACAGTGGGGTTAGAGCATTGGTTCAGATTATTCCCCGGTCAGTTGTAGAGACTCCAGGCATCATCGATAGCCTTGCTGCATTAGGTGGGGTTCTGCAGTTACTTTAAATGGTTCAGACTGTTGCAAACCCTTAGACGGACTGAATATTGTGCTCCAATTTGGGAATTGAGAACTTTCTTTTTGGGTCTCTGTTTATATTGTCCGTCACGAATTTATATCTGGAACGGCCATGGTGGTGACGTCTCGCTTGTGAACATATTACAATATCTGAACATTGAATATATTGGAGGATAGACTAGATTAGTTCGACTTTTAAGACCCTTAACGTGCAGAGGGAGCAATGGGGGTTTTCCTTTATTAAGGAGCAGGTTCGAGAAGCATCTTAATTATTGTGGAAATGACCGTCATAGAGAATTCTGGTGGGTTATTAGGATTAGTGCTACGTGTGTGGATTGCCTCACAGAGATTTTAGGTCACGGGAGCCCTAGCATTTTAGCAAGCTTCAATTGCATGATTGTTCCTGGCACATAATGGGATGAATAGACATTGTGTACCTCTCTGAGGTTTTCTGGTATCTGGTATCCTGCAGGTTGTGAAGAATGGCAGGAAAGTCAAATAAGGGTAAAGCCAAGGGCAAGAGCAAACCTGAAGCAGCCCCCAATGCAGCAACAGTAGCCTCTAAAGACGTTCAACCCTTGAAAAGTGCTACAGGCCTCCCTGAGCTGGGCTTGAAAAGCAACCCAAAGCCTCCTGCAGAACCTTCAGCTGAACAACCAATAGTCGAGGCTCCTAAGGAACAAAATGCAGAGACTCCGGCAGAGACTCCGGCAGAGACTCTAGTGGAGGAATCCCCATTGTCAGTTCCTGGAAAGTCTGAGGGTTCTGATGTCAGTACCGGCTCAAGTAACGAAGAGAAGGCATCAAAGTCTCCAGACATGGAAAGTCGAGATGGTAATGGAGATGGAGATGCTGATGGAGATGGTATAATACTCCTCTGGGTCCCTTTGTCATAAGGCGATTTTTGACTGTACTGTTAGTTATTTGTACCTTGCACCATGAGTGATTCGGCAAATCCACACATCTGAGACATGACTTATCTAACAAAGGGTTTATCAGTTTCATCTACATTGAGAGATCGTCTTGCAGTAGTTATTCAATCCATGTACAGCTACATGATGTTCTTCACTCTGATATTTCTCTGGAAGCTGAATTTTACCAGAGCACTGCATGTATTGGAACTTTGGTTTTCCATCAACATTTGATTTGTTACCTGGCATTACAGTTGTTGACACATCCTGTTTTTGACTCTGCAGCAGAATTGCTACTCTACCCAATTACCGTCAAGGGACCAAGTGGGGAGCAACTTGAGTTGCAGGTATTTATGTCCACCCTTCCTTATTGAATGCAATTAACCTCGGTTGTGAGAGTGGTTTTGAAGTGGGTGGTAGTTTCTCTTCATTCTTGGATATTAGAGGCTTTGCAGGATTATGTTTTGAGTCCTGTAACTGAAATTCATTGAACAAAGAATAGTATATGTGAGTCTCCAGCAATTGCAGCTGCAGCAGTCCTGATTGTGTCTGATTGGAGGTTTTCTAAATGCCCTGCAGGTCAACCCAGGAGACTCAGTCATGGACTTACGTCAGTTCCTTTTAGATGCACCAGAGACATGTTTTTATACATGTTATGACCTCATACTTAATGCAGCAGATGGTGTTCGCTACCACCTAGCTGAGTATCTTGAAATTGGTGAGGTTGCTGATGTGAGTGTTGGAGGATGTTCGCTGGAGATGATGAATGGTGAACCCCGCAACCTTTGCTTGCAAAGTTATGATGTTTGACGCACAGAAAAAATAAAATGCTCTGTTGATTAATTTACTGCCGGTAAAGTCAGTGAAGATGTTAGAAACTGCAATTTGATTGAGTTTGTGTAACTAAATTTCTGTTTCCTGTAGCCTTGTATGATGATAGGTCTGTGAGATCCCATGTTCGGCGAACAAGGGACCTTATTTCTACAGCAACTATCCACTCTTCTCTGTCAACAGCACTTGCTATGGAATATGAAGCTAAGCAGGCAGCAGGTGGGTTTATTCTGTGGTCATTCTCTGAAATTTATTGTTCATTTCTTGGAGTCACATTAACGGTGTATTAGGACATGCTGTTTATGAAGTAAATCTCTGATATACGTTCTTGTTCAAAGTGCAGGTGAGGATAAGGATGCAAAGGAGAGTAAAACGTCTAAAGACAAAGGTAATGCTAAGCAGTAGTGTAGGAGAAGGTCCTGTAATTGTGAACTTATTCAATAGCTGTCTTTATATTGCTACCCTTTTCAGAACTCTAATTTTGTCATCTTTACTATCTTGGGTGGGCATTTCACTGGGCACTGTATATGGAATGATGGTTAATATGCTAACCTCTGGTATATTTTTTGACATGGATAGACGGCGCACCCTGTATTTTTTGTTTTCTGAGATATGATAGCGTGCTCCTATTTGATGAAATTGTACAATGATGCAGGAGTGGTGAAGACAGAGGCTGCGGAGTTGGATGCCGGTCTGGGTTTTATGGAGGATTCATGCGCTCATTTAAGCTCACTAGTTTCAGTTCCCGAGGTTGAAGAGAGCAGTTGTATTGAAACGATTGCATTCTCATCGTTCAACCCTGTTCCAGGTTATCGGAGGTATTTTGTCAATCAGCAAATCATTTTGGCTTTGCCAGCAGAAGTGTAAAACATGTGATTGATCGTAAATATGCATACAATTTTGAGCAGAGCTGGTTGTCTGCCATTAGGAGACTAATATCTTTTCCTTGGTGCCATATCTGTACAGGTTGCTTGGGGACCTAATTTACTTAGATGTTGTAACAGCAGAAGGCAAAAGCTTCTGCATTACTGCACACACAAGAGGGTTCTATGTAAATTCTAGTAAGGGTAATGTACTGGAACCTGAATCTGCAAAGCCAGCAATGGAATCAACAACCCTTGTTGGGTTGCTTCGTAAGTTGAGCAAGAAATTTGCTTCAGGTATTGAACTGCTGCTTTCCAAAGCCCATTATTTTGCCAATTTTCAAAGTAGTCCTTGTTGCCTTAGGAGGACAGATTATCAGTCTGTCTGATGGTTTTGGGTGATGGATGCAATGGAATGCAGGGATCTGCAGTGAAGGGTAGGATGCCTGTAGCATTTCCAGCATTTTGAAGGATTCTTCACATTTCAACTTCTTAATGACCAAGGGTTTTATGGCTGTGATAGATAATATACAACAAGAATCTAGATTATTGTAGGTTCAAGAGAAGATATGCTCATTGTCTTTGTTACGGTCATTGGAAGAGACCTCATAAAGAGTATATGCAGAAAAACCTAGTGCTTAACAATTTGTTGGTCCTCATGGGTTTTTTGTGGAACAAGAATGGTACCTGATACTCTGATTCACAACATTCAGGATTTGCGGACATCTTGGAGAAAAAATCAGCAGGGCATCCCTTTGAAAATGTGCCTGTGCTGTTGCCACCAATCTCTTGGCTTGGCCCACACCCTACACCACGTAAGCTTTGCTCGTTTTAATAATCATATAAATTGATTTGGAACAAGTTAAATAATTTATATATCTTTGAAGCTCGTTCAGGCTATATCTGTATAGATGGAGTCACAAAGAGTGGTGTAGAAGTGCACTTTATCAACCTGCGTAAACATTGTTTACACAATTGTTTTTGTGGATTCAAGTGTCTTAATTTACTAGGTTAGTGGTCGTCCCATGATCAGCTCAGTGTTTAAAAATGCATACATGCAGAATATACATTTCTTGTGTTTTTATGGATCATATTGTGCTGGCTATACCACTACAATAGTCCATTGTCTATAATGTAGTCTTGCAGTAGACTGTAATGACAAGATTGGTGGAAGTCTGAGCCTTGTTGAAATATGGACCTACAGCACACAAAAGAGATATTGCACGCGCAGAGGATGCGCTGATGGTTCCATATGGAACAGAAGTGGTTGGAATGCAACGTGACTGGAACGAGGAGCTGCAATCTTGTAGGGAGTTTTCACGTGATAATCTGCAAGATAGGTAGGATAAGTGAGCGCTAGAGTGAGTTGACACTACCAATTCCATGCGCACAGAGTGAGTTTTATGCCATGATCTTGGTTGTGGCTGATGCATGAAGCAGTTTGTACCTCATTCCTTGATCTTATATGACCGCAAACATTTGCATCAAATGCTGGGTATTGTGCTTGACCTCTCTTGTTGTCAGGTGATTAACAGGAGGCTTGACTTTGTGTGGTGTGCAGGATAATGAGGGATAGGGCACTGTATAAGGTAAATTGCGATTTTGTAGAAGCTGCAACCAAGGGAGCAAAAGCAGTAATAAGTCGGTGTATACCTCCCATCAACCCCACAGATCCCGATCGATTCCACATGTGTGTGCCTAACCTATTCGTTTGGTTCAGTGTCTGAGGTTGTTATTCTACACAGATGGGTTAAAGCTTGTAAATGCAGTTATAAACAAGTGGAAATATCTACGATTGGTAACTTTCTCTTTCAATGCGGTCAACTATTGCCTATAGAAAAGGATCCTAGTAGTACTGAGTTTTTTGTGATAATCCCTTCACGTAAAATTCTATCTCTGGCAGGTATGTGCACAACAACATATTTTTCAGCTTTGCTGTGGATGGAGATTTCTCCCTCATGCAGCAGATGAGAGAACAAAAGGTACAGACAGATGATGTGCCGAAGGAGACAGCCAATGCATCTAATGGAGATGTTACACCAGATGTTACCGAAAGTCAAAAGAGTGACACATCTGCAAATGAGGATGCAAATGCAGCTCCTACTTCTGTTGTAGAAAGTGAGCAGGCTACATATGCATCTGCCAACAATGATTTGAAGGGGACAAAGGCTTACAATAATGCAGATGTGGCCGGCCTCTACACTCTTGCTATGGCCATAATCGATTTTCGGGGTCACAGAGTAGTTGCACAGGTGGGTGTTGTCATCAACTACCAAGGCAGCAGCCTTGTTCCAGGATTTAGTTGGCAATCACATAGATTATTTTACATATTCTAGATGAAAAGTCATGTCTGATATTAAGGTTGTTTTCTGTGGAATGCAGAGTATCATACCTGGAATCCTCCAAGGGGACAAGACCGAATCACTACTCTATGGTTCTGTCGACAATGGCAAGAAAATTGCCTGGAATGAAAAGTTTCATGCAAAGGTAAGCTATATGTCTTGTCTAGAATATGCTTTGGCTTGATTATCATACTGTTTGAAGATATAAGTATTAACTTTGAACTCACTTTTGTGTGGGAGTTGGTCCTCTATGATTTCCCATATTCTGTTTTCTATTTTTGGTGCATGCTCAAAGGGATTGCAACAAGTTTAAATTGTCCTTGTTGAAACAGGCCTTAGAAGCAGGAAAGAAGCTGCATATTAAGGAGCACACTGTGTTGGATGGGACTGGAAAGTCCATTACCATATGTGCTCCAGTTGAATGCAAGGGTATCGTTGGCAGTGATGACCGGTGGGTGGTTCCTTATCATGTAAATACATTCCTTTGGGAGGATATAAGCAGTAGATTCAGGAATAAAAGGACTATCAGTACTTAAGGAACACCTATTGGAGAAAACTATTTCATACGTGGTGAAGGCAGAGATTAAAGAATGCCTGGGTTGCTGGTTTTTGCAGACACTACATGCTAGATCTGATGAGAACAACCCCAAGGGACGTCAATTACACAGGTCCTGGGTCCCGCTTGTGTGTCCTTAGACCAGAGCTGGTGGCCATGTTTTGCCAGGTAATTTTTTCATGCACAGTAAATTTTCGATTATGATGTCACAGGCCAGATTCTCCAAAGTGGAATGATCAGTTTCTCGTGAGCTGTTTAATTGAACTGGATGTGGGTGTATCGAGATTCTGATTGAAGTGATTTTTTCGCTCATGTTGACACTTGATCCCTACAGGTTGAGGCTCTGGAGCGAGTAAAGAAACATAAAGAAGAGGGAGCAGAGGGTGATGAAAAAGATCTCATCCAAGAGGAGCTTTCAAAGATTGTACTCAATCCCAATGTTTTCACGGATTTTAAAGTAGCTGGTAGTCCTGAGGTTGGTGCCAACCTAAATTCAAAGGATTTTTTTTTTTCATGTGAATAATTTTTTAAGGACTTTCTGTAGGATGGAAAGTTAACTGAGCATGTTTTTCTCTCTTTTAATCTGGCTGTGACACTTATTAGTTTTTGGTGAATTTGAAATAGAGGATTCAAATGTAGAGGATATGCTTATTTTATTATTGTAAAATTTCATAATTTTACAATATTATACGATTGCACTGATGAATTTGTCGTTGTAATTCTGGTGTTTTCACAACACAGGAGATTGAAGCAGATGAAGAGCTCGTGAGAAAGGCAGGGAAGTACCTGAAGGATACAGTAATTCCTCGGATGGTAGTGGATTTGAGTAGTTTGGAGGTGTCACCCATGGATGGGCCTACTTTGACTGATGCACTTCACACTCATGGCATCAATATCCGATACCTTGGTCAAGTAAGAATGCCTTACTATTGTGATTTCTGCTTAAGACAATGAGGACAGTGTAGTAACTGATGGTAGTTCGCAGAAAACATCTTGTAGTATATGTAAAAATCTGGTCCAGACAGTCTTCAAAGACACTTGGGTGGTAATGGACATGAACGTGCATATAAATACCAAAGCTTCTCTGTTTGTTAGCAGATCACTGATGAAGTTTGTACTGATGATATTGGTATTTATGGAGGTGTATGGGTAGTTAAGGCTTTTAGCACATAATTGGTGACAATAGAAGACTTATGGATGGAAATCTCTTGAGTTTGCCAGGTAGCGAAATGGGCAGACCATTTACCCCACATCTGGGATTTGAGCATCGTGGAAATGGTCGTTCGATCTGCTAAACACGTTCTCAAGGTTTGTCGCCAAGAAGCTTGTCAAATTCAGTGCTTACATTGTCTGGAGATGCATTTGTGGTGATGGCAAATTCCTGTATCTCAGGTTCTTGTAATTGGCACTTGGGAGTTTGTAATTGTCCCTGATATTCCATTTGTGCATTGCAGGGTGTTCTGAGAGAGACTCTGGATCAAGATGTTGGTGGAGCAATTGCCCATTTTTTCAATTGTTTAGTTGGGCCAGAGTCAGTGAAACCAACTTCTGAAAGTACTGCTATCTCTAGTGAGAAATCTGATGTCAAAACATCATCTGTAAGTGCAAACTAGCTTCCTTTGACCGCAAAGATTGTTACGTGAAATTTGCTAATGCACTGTGTTGCTCAAAAGACCATTGCATATATACATATGAGTGAGGTCTACATGCACTCTACAACTTTCACCTTGCTGTATTTGGATTCATTTTGATGTTGTGGCTCAATCTTTCACAGAAGCAGGAAAACATGACATCAACAGAGGCATCATCACCAGATATCCGGCCCTCATATCTATGCATAACGCCTGACCTCGTCTGGTCTGATATTGAGGAAAGTGTTAAGTTCAAATATCAGGTATGGCTCTTTGTCCAACCCATATTTGTCTCCTACAGACATTTGGCTGCTTGTTTACCTATTTCTTGTTCCAACATAATTAAGCTTCTCTGCAAAACTAATTTTTCCATCTTTTAAAGAATCATCTTTGCGCGCCTTTCTTGAGCTGTCCGATATGCTGTATTGGTACTGGACCTCACATGCCATGTGTGGAAATTCACAGTTTGATTTGCCAAAGGACGTCAGATCAAGGATACGCAAAATCTCTACATTCCGAAACCTTAGTCAAAAGGTAAGCTCTTTACTCTGGTGGTAACGTTATGTATGTATGATTTGTTCTTGATATTCATTTGCTTCAGCAAGTGCAGAAATGTGTCTAATTGCCATATTGGTGGCAGATGGGAGTGATGTTGGCAGCTAGGAAATACGACTTTGAGTCAGATGCCCCTTTCAATACAACAGATATACTGGACTTGCAGTCAGTAGTCAAGCACTTGTCTCCTGTTTGTGTTGATGCCCGTGACCTCTTGGAAAGTGGGAAGCTGCGTCTAGCACAAGTAAGTAATTTTCAGCCTTCGCCTAAAATTATTGAGATGTTTTCTTGTTTGTTCTGTTGTGTGAAGGTGTGTTCACCTGTTCACTTGATCTGTCTGGATTTTCTTTTTGTGACTCTGCCACCATGCCTTAAAAACACCTCAACCAGTAGCATTCCAATAGAATGTACCTGCAACTAACAATTCGAGGAATGCAAGTATATCGCTGCTCTCATGTTGTCCTTGTAAGCCTAATATGCCACGGCAAAATAAAGTTGCCCTTGTAGTTTTCCTCACACTTAAAGTGGATTGCTTGAACCTGCTATTTGGTTTCAACATGAAACAATCATTTCCATGTTGACTGACACATTTTAACTCACCTGGCTGGTGATACTTTATATAAGCTGGGTATACCTCTGTGCGTCCTGTGAGTATTCTATTGAATGTTTCTATGTCTTAGTGTGTGTATTCCTCAAAGTCTCAAAATTATTGTGCTTAACCATAAGGATTTAGTTACTTGCACAAGAAGTTTGAATTTAAAATGTCATTTGTGTTTTGAAAATCTCGGTCCTGGATTTTATGTCGTAGATTGTAATTTTTTTGTAATTAGCAAAAAAGTTGGTAGGTTTAGGGTGTTACTGAACCACTAGGTGTAAAGATAGTAAGGTGTTTTGAGTCGGGTTATGGAGACCAAAAAAGGACTGCCTTGTGGCCTGGGAACAGGTTGGCTTAACCACGCGGGTGAAGCTCTTGGGAACCCCGCATCCACCCCAGTGGTTCCGCCTTCATCAAGTTAACCCCCTCCCTTGTCTTCCCCCTTCAGATTGCTTGCACGCTTTCATAGTTTCTCATGTGTCATGCTGCATGCCATCCTAAAAGAATACTTTGATGTTTACCTTGTACTAATATCTGTCAAGCCTTTTAGGGTAGGTATCCTGAAGGTGTCATGCTTATGAGGTTTTAGTCTTATTGTGTGTACCATATGGATTGTAATGAGAATGGGCAAGTTCTGACCGCCATAACTGAAAATACCTCAAGGTTTAGTGTGTAGTGTTAAGATGTGCAGTGGAAAGGGTCAGA
Source organism: Polytrichum commune (assembly GCA_950295325.1). NCBI lineage: Eukaryota > Viridiplantae > Streptophyta > Polytrichopsida > Polytrichales > Polytrichaceae > Polytrichum > Polytrichum commune. The sequence goes on from OX485807.1 coordinate 52,582,258, forward strand.
TGATTATTTCAATTCTCATGGTTTTAGTGAATAGTGGTTTCAGGAGTTGCCTAAATATTGAAAGTCTGGTACATATGAGTAAGCAAGTTAATTTTAGATTTTGAATGTTGAAATTGCCCGTGTTTCACTTGTTGGCTTCCTGATTTTACCCACCATGAACTCAGATGCCTTTTTTTGGTTGTGTAATTCCTTTTGTATTCCTTTCAATATATTTTGGGACATGAGGTTTGCTATATATTCAGCTTGCTGCAATAACAGCAAGATTGTACTTGGGGAATTTGTGTTTTTTGAATCACTACTTATGAGGATTATTCTTGATTTGTGCAGGGGAAGCTGAATGAGGCCTATGAGTCATTTTCAGAAGCTTTCACAATTCTACAGCAGGTAATGCATCTGGAGAAAGCAACTCTTGTGTTGAAGTGGACCAATCATCTGAGCTTGTTACAGTAAGGAAGTACATACAAAATGAGTGATTATGAAAAGTGATACATATAAGAGCAGGTCAACCATATCTGCCTGGAAGGTGAGATTGCAACTGTAAGCTTGTGGACTGAGGAAATATATGGACTTCTTATGTGCACTATTGTGATTCCAGGTTTGTGGACCAATGCACCGGGAGGTTGCTAATTGCTGCCGGTACTTTTCAAAACCTTTAATGTAGCTTGCACTTGTGCATGAAATGCTAAAGTCTCTGTTGTGTGTTTTGTGTTTCACTTTGTTCCTGGTGAAGATATTTTTGAAGCTTTGCACTTTTCAGCACCAATGATTGGTGCAAGAAACATACCTGCTTTTGTGTGTGTGTGTGTGTGTGTATATATATATATATATATATAACAATTGTCATAATTTTTATAATATTAGTCGATTGCATTTTAAACATTGTGATGTTGTACTGTGTTGCAGATATTTAGCCATGGTTCTATATCATGCTGGGGACATGGCAGGGGCAATTATGCAGCAACACAAGGAGCTCATAATCAATGAGCGTTGCCTGGGAGCTGATCATCCCGACACTGCCCACAGGTGCCCACAACTTCTTTCCCTAAACATTCTTAATCTAAAGCATTAGCAGAACAGTTACGTTGAGATATTGGTACTTTGAGTCTTCATTCATGGGTCGTGGCACTAGCCCATTCATTCCCTGGGTCCCACTGGGCTAGATGTGTTTGATAACCCTGCAAAGCAGGTTGCAATGAACTTGTAAGTTGATGTTATGAGTGCTTTCTCATTTCTGTGGATTGTCATTTCACTGACTGTTCAATAATCCTTGTTTGTTTGTTTGTTCTTTTACCTTGAATAAGTGAACTCCATCATTAATGACTGTCAAATGACAAATTGCTTTGTGGTCTGATACAGCTATGGCAACATGGCGTTATTTTATCATGGGCTGAACCAAACAGAGCTTGCACTACGTCACATGGCACGTACATTACTTCTGCTCAATGTATCATGTGGATCAGATCACCCAGATGTTGCAGCTACGTTTATCAACATCGCAATGATGTATCAGGACATAGGAAAAATGAACGTTGCTCTCAGGTACCTGCAAGAAGCTCTAAAGAGAAATGAGCGGCTACTTGGTCATGAACACATCCAAACTGCAGTCTGCTACCATGCTCTGGCCATTGCTTTTAACTGCATGGGAGCGTATAAACTCTCTTTACAAGTAAGTTTTGCTCTGCCCCTTTCTCAATCCTCTTTATAGGCTGATGCAAATGTAGGATCTCCTCACTTGCATGTGGCAGTGAGTGGGAGAGGAGGGGCATCTCATATCTAGACTCGAGAACCTTATGTTCCTTTCCTCTGTACTTTGAAAGGTGGCTGTTCCTGAATTGACAAACTACTAGATTCTTGCACACCAAACGTGCAATATGTCAATGTTGATACTTTTGTCTCTCTCAAGCAAGTACCTGTATAATCCAGAGCTCAGATTCAGCAATTTGAAAATCTAGTCCATTTCCTGTTTGTGAAAGCTGACAGGGTGTTGGTGTTGATGATTGTTGCAGCATGAAAAGAGCACTCACACCATACTGCTCAAACAACTTGGTGAAGATGACTCAAGAACTAAAGACTCTGCCAACTGGATTAAGACTTTCCAAATACGGGACATACAGGTATGTGCTGATATATGTAGATGATGGTTCATAATGGTGCAATTACTAGACTTAAAAGTTGGTAATTTCTTCTGACTGGTTTGTGTGGTAGTTCACAAAAGGCTGTGTATATTACTGTAAAATTCCTACTGGTTGGGGTGTGCCAGTGATCCCTGAGACGCTGGTTATACAATCATGATGCTAACATTCTTAGTTCGATCCTTTTGCAGGCTAATGCTCAAAAGCAAAGGGGCCAACAAGCGGTCAATGCTGCCTCTGCACAGAAAGCTGCAGAAGCTCTAAAGGTTGTTGTATTAAAAATATCATCATTGTTTTGTTGTTGGGTGCCGATCTTGCAAGTAGTGATGCATAACATTCTTAAGTAATCTGGTTAACCTAAGAATTGTTTTGTTGTTGGGTGCGGGTTTTGCAAGTAGTGATGTATAACATTCTTAAGTAGCCTAGTAAGGTTCCAATGCAAACAGAAAAATTCTTAAGTAATCTGGTAAACCTAAGAATTATCCCATATGGGGGACCACCTCTTGAACTGAATCTTGGTACAGTAAACTCTCTCTAAACTAATATCCTTGGGACCGGCCGGAAGATATTAGTTTATGGAGGATATTAGTTTACACAAATTATATGGGGGGTAACAAATTATACGGGGCCTGTGCCCGCATATTAGTTTAGAGAGAATATTAGTTTACACAGTATTAGTTTAGAGAGAGTTTACTGTAGATGGAAAAAGGCTGTGTCTGAAGACAGGCAGCAATGAGGTGTTTGACTAATGAGAGCTTGCCGCTTGCCTATGCTCGGCATTTGTATATGTGCTCAAGGACATTCATTTCTGAAAATTTATTCTTGAAGTTGGAGTAAAAAGAGAACGTCCTCCTACATGCTCAAGAATGCTGTGTGAGCACATCCTATAAAAGACCTCTTTTTATTTTGTGAGTCATTCAAAATTGAACACTGTCTGTTGTTCATCTACACAACCTCATGAAGTTAGTGCTGTGACTTTGGGCATAAACAGGCGAGACCCGATTTGGTACAAGCATTTCAACAAGCAGCTGCAGCCAGCAGCAGTGTGAATCGAGGCTCCATGGGGAGGGCAGCCGAGAATGCACCAAGAGCAAGGGGCACAGATGAGAGGGCTGTGCGAGCTGCAAATGAAGTGAGGAAGAAGGCGGCTGCAAGGGGTCTGAATGTGCGCCCTCAGGCACCCACCCAAAGTGTTCCACCTCTTGGCGATTTACTGAGCCTTATCAATAGTGGAGTTGCAGGCAAAGCTCCCCTCGCCAGCAGTACTCCTAGTTCAAGCGGCGCCAGAGGGGCAGGAAAGGGTGCACAGGCTGCACGACCAGAAAGTAGTGGGAAGAAGGCAACAACAGCTGCGTCAGCTGCTCGCCCCGGTCCAGTTTCTGCAGTAGCAAATGGACCTGTGGGCCTACCAGCAGCAGCTCCTTCTGTGGATTTGCCAAACCCATCACCGATCGGCTTGGGAAATGGCTTGGGGGGGCTTGAAGCAAAGAAGAAAAAATCGAGGTCAAAGAATGTTGCCTAGAACGGTGGTGTCGTTGTAGTCGTCTCCTTGCCATCCACCTCCATAGGTTTTGGTTGCACTCGTCCATTTTTGCAGTTCAATGTGGAGTTCAATTGTAGGACATAATTTCAGGTGTGCACAACAGGTTGCCTCGAAAGACGGCCGGCAACATTTTAGCAGCGCCGTAGAAAGGGAGTTTGTAGCTCCTTTAATTAGCCTTGTGCCCTCCGGCATTCTGGCAGTCTTTCGGTGTAGATTATACCGAGGTATTTGCCTCACTAAGCTCCTGCAAGAGCTTACGAGTTGGAGTGCCATGGGGTCCACAGATGTTCACCTGTGGTCGTCCATAGCTGGAATTCATAATCATTGTGGGCACACACATCTCTTCCCAACACTAGGTCAGCTTCTAAGTCTCACATGCTTGATGTAATTATTTGCATACAAGCGATTAGTAAACCATGTCCCTGAGATTGCTTGGCCTGAGTAATGTTTCTCTTTCTCTGTGTCCCCATGCCTTTCACATTGTGCTTTAATGAAGATTGTCAAGTCTTGAATGTTTTCTACTTTAGTCCTGGATCTTTCCCACTTATTTAGATACTCTGTCCCTGATCATGTACAAGGTTGCCGAATTCCAGCATTGTTTAACTTAGTTTGCAGTTTTATGATGAGGGATACTTCATAGATATCATTGTTTTAGATATTATGGAGTGTTAATTATCTACACATTACAAAGTGGTGCTTTTCCTACTCTTGAAGGATTCTTGCAGTGAGGATTGGACGTAGGGAAGTGCCATTGCAGATGAAAAACTATGGTAAGCACAATCCTCCAGGAGAGGTAAGAATATTGTTATTGTTATCATTGAATTATGGGCTTGATGTTGACCTGATGCACACATGAGGTGTGACTGCCCTTGGTTCCAACTTGAAACTTCAAACAGAAGCTGTCTGATCTTCAAATATCTTTCGAATTCCCAGATTGTGAAATCAAATTGTGATATTCTCAACGAGATACCTGGCAATGGAGCTTGGGCATTGGGTTTATAAGTATCTTGGTCAACTTACTAGGTGATACTGTAACTTCAGTAGGTCAGCCTCCAAAGCAATCATGCTGCTTTACTTTAATTACAGGTGACTAAGTTACAAGTTCTCGAAACACCTTCGTCTCAAAAAAACCCATGATCTTTTGTTCCACCTCGAAGGCCTTTTTCTGTGTTTTGGCCTGTCACCTTGTGACCCCCCTGCACCCTCCACTCTGTTCATACTAAGCTATACTTATAGTTAAGTTACTCACAAACACTGGAAGCAGCTTGTGTTCTTGTGCTTTGAGTTCATGTAAGCTACTTATTCTCTGTGCAGGCTTGACACTACATTTCTCACTTAGAAATGCTGGCTGAATAACACCTAAAAATCCAATAGCTAGATACTTTTGTGCACTTGGAGTTGCCCACAATTGGCACACACGCCCTAAGAATTCCATAATTCAGATTATGATTTGGTCCATCAATTGCTGTGTTTTAGTGTATTTGTAAACTAGCTAGCTAGATAGTCATATATGCCAGCTTTTGAAGGAAGCAAGCACAAAACTCAAAGAGCCAAGACTCTTTGGAACTCGGACTGACCAATCTATACTGACACAGCCCTTGAGCAGAGGGAGGAGGTAGATGGAGGGTGATCCTCTTTTACCTATGGGTTTTGAATGGATTTAACATGAGTTTATAATCTACTCTGGGTGCCTCTTATAGGAAAGATGATTGAGGTTCTGATATTAGCTGCAAACGTGGTTATTTCCAACATGAACCAAAATGGCCCAAGTGACACGGTGTCGAAGGGAGCACATTTTCTTTCAAATTGGTTGAATTAATAGTATCTTCCAGTGTGTTTCTGTGTTCAGAAGTCTCAACACAAAGCTGGTTGGCGATTGGCACTTCTTGTAGCAGCAACCCTGAAACATTATTGAATCAACATAAATGAATTACTACATCCACACCAGAGTCTTCCAACTCAGAGTCATGTGGGCTCTTCATTGCTGCAATATGAGAATGGAACTGGTTAGGAATATTGTCCACACAAGTAAAACACGAGTTGCAGAAAGTCAATGAAGATGCATCCAAATTCAAGAGACTTTGGTGTCATATAACTTATACAGTCAAGACTCTATAAGTGTTACCCCTATAAGCGTTATAATTTCATATATGTTAAGAAAATTTTACTCCCCTACAAAAACACAATTGGTAAGACTCGTGAGTGTTATGTGTTAAGTGTTATAACATGCTCTACTCCCTTCTTTTGTTAATTGCACCTTTATAAGTGTTAATTTTGAGAAAATCAAGGTAATAATATATGAGAGCATACATTTTAAAGTTGTAATCACATTTATCCCATGTTCTTTGCGAACAATTCAAAATTGTTGGAGGCACACGGGTGTTCTTTCGATCTCTATTGAGAGGGAGATAGAGGAAGCTAGGCGCTTGGTAGAGGTTGATGAAGTTGCTACTCTACTTCATCAATTGACGTTGTTGTCATCTGATAGTGAGGTGGGTGACGTGATGAATGCTCATGAATACCTCAATTATGAGATGGAGATTGATTTAAACAACCCCTATGAACCAACCGGTGAGGAGTTTTTGGATATGTATTTCTCAAAACCTCAAGAAATTGATGTTGATGAGGTCATGGTTGATGTGGTAGAAGAAGTTGTAGGATTTAGTGTTGCTGAGCGTTCTCTAGAGACTTTGAAGAAAATACTTTGAACAAAGACCAAATGATGCCCTATCACACATCAAGAGCATTCAAGGACTCCAGAAGGAAGTTTCATCTCATCATTTGGAAGCTTCTCGTCACATTACTCTAGACTCTTTCTTTCAGTTAGTTTAGTTGGAAGAATTTCCTCAAATTACTACTATATAGATTATTTATTTCAATTAGTTTAGTTGAATTATGTATAATCATTTGTACTTTTACTTTTTACTTTATAAAACATCATGTTCTTCATTTTCGGAAATTTTAAGTGTTATTTCTATAAATGTTATTAACCATCGGTATGAATCCTATAAGCGTTACTTGTCATAATTCTATACATGTAATTTTTTGCTACTCCCAACCTGTAACATTTATAGAATCCTGACTGTATAATGAATCTGAGCCTTCAGTCTGCACCATTTTTTTGTTTTTTTGAAGGCTTTGTTGATCTGACAACAAATTCTGTTACTAGCAGCTGTAGGAAGATCACAAAATGGTGGGGTGGTCTTTGCCAAGCAGGACGTGGAGTTCTTCTTCCTATTACAATTGGCTGTGATACTTGGCACTGGCCATTAACTTAGTTTGAATCCCCAACTTATCCTGCAAGTTTGCCCTGCCACTACTCCGCCACTGATCCTAAGTTCCTCTTCCCATGCAGTTCAAATTCCTAAATGCTTCTAAAGCCCGAAATGAGGTCTGATTTGGGCCTCTCATACAAACATTATTTTGAAATTGCATAATGCCAACATTATGGGCACACTTCCGTGTGCCTACATACTGTTCTAGCAAAGCAAAATAGAGTTCACTGACATCGACGAAGCTTTCGTCGACATCTTCAAGCATCTTCGTGACCAAGCACTTCCATGTGGAGTGGAGGGGTTTTGATATGAGAGAGTAGGTTTGTCTTGTTGTCCTATGTGCAAGTTGGAATGTGACCGTCCTCGCACTTACCCAATTTGGATGTTACATGGCCAAAGTGATTGAATGTTATACAAAGAAATCCAAAATTTATGAGAGCTTCGGGCAAGGTTTGGATAATAAGAACATGATTGCTTGATTACATGATTGGATCGATTGAACTTTATGTCTTGAGATGTTAGAAATTTGAAAATAAATCCAAAAGTTGTGAAAAATTTGGGCAAGGTTTGAATAATAAGACTATGGCACCATCAAAAGAAAAGAAAAGAGTTTAAAATACAACAATCATGGGTCCGCACCAACATGTTTATGAGGATGAAGTATTTTCCACTCAAATGAAAGTCAATCCTGGATTTCAGAAAAGAGAGGCGGTCAAGTCCCCTCCTCAAACTTGAACTTCCCTTGCAATTGTGTTGGGCGTGGACTTTTGTGGGAGAAATTAGTGCACACCTCCATGTGGAGGAGAGGGGGGGGGGTCCCAACTTTTTGTCATCTAGTTGTTTTTGCTGACTTCACCAATGCATGGAAGTGTGCCTAGGGCAAACAAACCCACTATAGAGAGTTATACCTTGAGCATTTAAAGCATTGACTATACACATTTCATCAAGGAGTTTTCACTATAAAATATAAAATATTTAAATTCCAACTTTATATGTTACTTTGTTGGACATAACATGGACTAGTTATGAGTTTTAAATTATTTCACTAGAGTAATGTACTAAAGACTTTGTGGGACCACATGTTGATTTTTTACTCTTCCCATTCATAGAGATAATGGTTATCCATTGGTGACCAGAGCTATATGATATTCAACCTCTGAATTCTTCCTTACACACTCATCATGTGTCTTGACACCAACAACTCATGAGATAATTATAAACTACCTTGGCATTAAATACCTTGTCATGTGCCTTAAAATTGAGCCCGGACATCCTAGCAACCAATCATAGGAAAGGAATAGGAAAGGTTTTCCTTGTGCTTGAAACATGCCCATCTTGTCCATTGAACCATGCTTACCTTGTCATAATTTAAGAGCTTGTATCCTTATTTTTGGTACCCGCCTCTCACATGAATATGAGCGCCACCTATCTCCATATCCCTCCTCATTAATTCACTTCATTGAGAGCTCTACAAACCCCATGAACATATTTTTGTCAAAAATTCCCTAGACCTCAATGTTAAGTACCCCCCGCCAAGAATTAAGTGTGGTTACCTTACACATTGTGATATGACTTTTGGCCAGAAGTTTAGCTCATTGTCTTGGAAGTAACACTTCTTGACATTGAACGGGTCTTAAATACAGTTGCTTTTAGCTTTGTAACCATTTCTCGTATGTTAGCAAATTTTGTATGTGAAGTCCAAATTCCATTCACACACACATGTCGTTTTGATATTCCTTCTTAGACCAACATCTAATTACGCATCACTAAAATATAGATGTTTGTTGAAGATGAGTGACCAAATCAAGCTTGCTTAGTTTAGATGGTCCATGCCTTAAAACTATAACGAGAGAGGCTTCACAGCCACCACACCGCTTGCCTATCTATATGTACTATTATAATCTCAAAAAATGTTGGACAATTATTGCACGTGTGTTAATATCAACAAAGCATACACATATATTTGGTATCGGTCAGAGTGACCCATCCTAACATTCTTCAGCTAACACTATTGGTTCACTTTCTAATACTAGCCACCTTTTGACACAAGCGAGTGTTGTAAACATACGCTATTCATAACATTATTCATCGTTCACGGCCATAATTCACAGGCATTGGGTCCTATAAAATGATATTTCAGCCATCCCCATCTCACATCCAGAGTGTGATGGGGGACATTATTCAAATGAATCTTAGTCGATGCTAGCATTTGGGAGAAGTAAGTGTTGGCCCTACCAAACCTAGCCCCCTAGCTGAAGAATGATTTGTCACAAATGCATACCAAGTTGGAATATCATTCTAAACATAGATGCATTTAAAAAAATTGTCTTCTTCATAATTTACAATTTCAATGATACATATATATATATAGAAAGAGAAAGAGAAAGAGAGAGAGTCCCACTTGCATTTTGATTGTAGGTGCTGGGGTGAATTGTCTTGAAGACGAATGGAAATGAACCAAGTCTACTAACTATTGTGCAGAGTGGCAAGTCTCATACTACTACCGGCTCTCCTACACAAATGGAATGCCTCACAAATTCCGACAATTCACAAGTCGATCTTTGGGTTATCAGCTTCTATGTTTCTTACTCAACACAACCATTGGTTCAAATGTTCATTTAATTGGGTGTGTGACAAAAGCGATTTCATGCCAACAAGGGCCAATTTACACTAGGGTTTGAGGGCCCTTGATCCGTGATATACAAATTATGTGATTGGTCGAGAACCTGGAGACGGTCCAAGTTCACTTTACATTGGGCCTAAGGGACCAAAGAAATTTCAATGGATGAGAAATCTACATGGCAAGTAGTGGATGATGTTTCATGGTCTACAAAATACTGGCCCAACAAAAAGAGGTGGGTATGACTTAAAGCTAAAGAATGTGCCAATCATTTGAATTGTCGTTGGCTTCTAGAAATACTATATTGCCATGGTGGGGATCCGAACCCGAACATCTATTCTTGACCTCTAACCACTCAATTACATGTAGTCCGATTAAGAGAAGTGACAGAATTAGACCGAAGCACCTTCGAGAGTTTTCATGAAGGACCATTGGAGAATTTCAAGTTCTTCAGTGTCGAATTTAGTGAAAAATATCAAGGGTGATGGGAAAACCTACAAGTCGAATGCCTGAGCTCCTATTGAAATGAAGCGAAATGAGATTGATCTTATAGTCCAGGAACCCAAAAGGCTAAGGGGATTTTGAACATCTTCACCACATGCTAGGTAGATTGTTGGCGTCCATAATTCCCTAGGATCCTCAATAACTTTAGTGATTGTTTTTCTACCTAGCATGCTAAAAGTGACAATTGAACAATTGTTCAAGGGTTCAATGATCACTTAGCAGGGTTTTATGATTGTCATAAAAACCTAGTACTTTTTGTTGTTTGTCAAAAAAATTCCGTTATTTAGCATAATCCACTCAAGTGAGGTGACAATGCATTATGGCCAATGTAATGCCCGCCATACAATGCTTTATGCCATGTTGTCCGCTATACACAATCTTTATGCAGGGAATGTCCGTCAGGGCTCTGCATTATGGAGTTCAAGAGCACATGCCCTCAGGTTCCCGCCCTCGCGTGAGTGTCTTTAAATTCCTTAATGCACTCCCCTCAGGACATTCCCCAATACTTTAGGCATCACATAAGGCCATATTTATTTTGGAGGAGAAAGAGGTAAGGCTTCAGTAGGGCCTCCTTGTGATAGTGAGAGGGATGTTTTTATGAGGATAGGTGTGATTGGGTGGGGAGCTCCTCCCCGTAGACCAATTCAAGAAAAGAAAAATGAAATAAAATTATTTTCTTTTTAGTGTATTTGTCAAACTTTGTCCTATGATTAAGTGAGGTCTAGTATGGGGGGGGGGGGGGGGGAGGTCCACATTAGGATGTGGAAGATTAAAAACACATAAATTTTTTTCTATTAAAAAAAGAAATTATTTGGAACTTCATGGATTTCCAACCTTGTTTTCCCCGTCATGCCTCTCTCTACATTGGTTGACGTAAATTGAGTGGGACCATAACGAAGAGGGCACTTACTTTGCTGTAGCCATATAAAGGGTCATCTATCCTTGTTGACCCTCTTAAAATGCTAGAAGGTGTTTCATTTGCGCTTTGGATAAACCAAACCTTGGTTACTTTATTGATGGATTTGACAAACATTTATTAGTCATCGGAGCCTATGTTGGGAGGGTGTAGAAAGGGACAAGTTGTAAATCAAGTATAGGAAGTTTGGCGAATCCTATTGAGGATTGAAAGACGAAAATGTGGATTATCCAAAGCATTTTTTTCATTGCTCTGTAATGGGAATTGATTTTGATTTTGGTAATGGTAAAACCCTATAAATGATCCCAAAATTCTTTTCCCATCAAATAGATATATACTGTGATGAGATTGGTCATTGGACCAACTTAAGCAATCAAAATATATACACCATTAGTGGATTTGTTTTGGACTATTTATCACTCAAAACACAATTCCCTCTTTTTGAATGGATGATATTATTGAAATCTCCCCAATTTTGGAAAGGTATCGCTCTCTCGAGGCTAAAAGTATCTAAAATTGGATGAACAAATGCGTTTCATCCTTATTTTGTTATTCTTCATCCAATGTTATGGATGTAAATAGCTACTTCTCTCTTGAGTAGATCGCATATTGCACTCCCTATGAAAAATGTGAAAAAAAAATTTGCACACCATTCTTGGTTCACCATGTAGAATAGTTCACACCATGTACAATTGGGAGGCCTATGTGATTGACTAAAAAGAAAGAGAATCTTCACCTCGACCTCTTGTAACTTCTACATCTCAACTCCAATTCTAAAACTTGAAAGGAGAATCTTTGTGATTCCCAATTGCTAAGTAGACGAGGCATTTCCTAATCCAATCCAAAGATCAATGATTCCAACTCCGACTCCACATTGACCTTTGTATATACCTTGCTCTTAATTTATTCTGAAGAGCAACCGAGGATTAAATACCATCACAGTTCCCTTGCAATTGGTATTGCTGGTCATCGTTTCTTCAGCTTTGATTCTCTTGATCAATTCATCGATTTATACTCATGGAAGAAATTAAGCTTACTGCCATTTAATGTACCAGTAACGATATCGGGCAGAAAAGAATGTCCCCATATGCTTGTAGTGCAAATCTACCAGATAAGATTCAGAGAATTATTGTGGGTTTCATTTGTTTTTGTGCACAAGTTCATCATTCCTTGGGCTTCGCAGGGTATAAGTTTTGGTTGTGAAGAGACCAAATTTTTGTCTGAGGATTAGGGTTTCGGTTACAGTCTATTGCAATTCCAAGTGCATGGAACATCAAAGAATCTCATACTATTATGCGGTCAAGTCATCTAATGGTTGCTTTGTAGTGAAATTGTTTAAGTTCGTCATTCATTGGGCTTCACGGGAATAAGTTTATAGGGATGGACTCAATTGTGTCTGTCGATTAGGGTTCAGAGTTTAGATTGTTGCAATTTAAATGTCGGTTACGAATTGCACGGGACATTGAACTATCCCATGTTGTTATGCGGTCCAGTCATCTGTTTCTCTGTAGCAAAAATGTTGAACCGCTATAGCGAAAGTGTTTAAGTTCACCATTCATTGGGTTATAAGAATAAACTTAATTGTATCCGAAGATAAGGGTTCAGAGTTTAGGCTGTTGCAATCCCAAGCTCGATCTCTGAGTGCTTGGAACATGAAGTATCTCATATTGTTAGCGAAGTTGTTGAACCTTTGTAGAGAAATTTTAAAAAGTCATCATTCATTGGGGTATAGGAAAAAACTGAATCGTGTCTGAGGAGTAGGGTTGAGGGTTTAGGGCAATCCCAAGCTCAGTTTCTAAGCGCATGGATCAAATTGTAGCCAGATTGAAAACTCGAAGTGATCATGATTGGGTGCTCTAAAACTCTCTTGTCATGCGAAGGTGCACCTCGATGATGAAGTTGACGAACAGACCAATGATGGTAGGGTTTTGTGACGCCATGCTGCACAGAGGAGTGGGTGGACTACTCATTCGTGGAGCTTCGGGTCCCGTTCGATATAATCCTCAGAAACCTGAAGATTCTAACCAGGAGCAGCCATCAAGGCGAGAGAATTTTCGAGAGGCAGATTCTTCTTCTCAATCGCTCAGATGGAATCGAGCCGCAGCAAAGAAGAAGGAAGGGGAGAGGTGGCGGCAGTTAACTACCTGGGACGAAGGTGGGGGAGAAAAAAGGAGTGTGGACATGGACGAGGAGGGGTTTGCAAGTTCTGAAATTCGGCGATTGAAAGCCGGCATGATGAATTTGGACAAAGAAAGAGCACCCAGGGTTCCTCATCAAAGACAATTGAGACAGAAATTTGCGGTCGAGGGGGAGGAAGAAGTGTTATCATCCACCTCGAATGCCGTGTCCATGAACCAAGAGATTGTTCAAAGAACGCGTCGAGAAGTTGTGGAGAGAAAACCTCCCATGTTGCACCAAAGCTCTGAGGATTATGTAAAAGGCTCAGGTCTATTTTACGGAGATGGTCGAAAGTTTGAAGGCAACATGATAAATCTGGATCAAGAAGCAGCAGAAATTTCTGCACCTAGGGTTCCTCGTCAGCGACAATCGAGAAAGAAATCTGCGGTTGCCAGGGCGGAGGAAGCGTTTCCCACCTCAAATGTTGTATTCGTGAACCAAGAGATTGTTCGAAATACGCGTCGAGAAGTTGTGGAGAGAGAATTTCCCATGTTGCAACAAAAGTCTGAGGATTGTGTGAAAGGATCAGGTCTGTTTTACGGAGATGGTCGAAAGTTTGAAGGCTTGTCTTCGGACAAGGATTATTCCTTGGGAGATTCCTTGGGAGGCACAGGAGCAAGTTTTAAGGAAATCACGGACTCTGCAGAGGAGGACGACAAGGAAATTGCGAAGGAGAAAAGTAGTGCCAAAAATTATTCATTGCGGTTGCTCGGAATGGCGTAAGCTTCATCATATTTTGTTGTACGCCTTTGATGATTAGAGTTGCACTCTAATTTGTCATGTGAAAAAATCTGATGCATTTGAGACTCTTTTTGGTTTATGTTCTTGGTTTGACGACATTGGCAGGCCACAGACGGCACAAAAGTTGAGGCAGAAGCTTAGTGATCGAGGTGTATCTGTGGGTGTCATTGACTCGACGATCTCTGACCTTCAACGATGGTAATACGACGATCCCTCTCTTTCAATTTGACTTGTTTGAATTTTTGCAAATTGTTCAAAATGTGAAGAAACTAAAGAGTGCTTTGTTGTGTCCTTTGATTTGCTTATGAAGGTCAAATCTCGTTGACTTGTGCATATCTACTAGTGAAGTTAAATTGATTGTGACAAACAAATTATATTACAATTTTTTACATTTTGGAATTGTGATTTATGGCAGCGGATTGCAGAGCGACGCCGAATATGCTGAGGCTTTTGCACGATCAAGATGGCGGTCGGCTATTTGGGGTCCTCAGCGTCTCAAGCAGGTGAGAGTTTCTACTAAGCAAGACCAGAAATCTTGTTATTCCTTAAAGGTCCGAGTGGCCCATTCTGGGCCTCAAGGTGTCATACCAAGGGGTTTAAGCTTACTTGATATTTTTGTGTAAATGTGTCAAAAGAGACCCTATCTAAAATTATCCCATTTATAATATGTATCATTCCAATCGAAGCATACATATATGTAGATTAAATCATAGGGAGATTTGAGCTCGTGTATGTAACCTGGACTCAAAACACATTCCATATATATCTAATCACTTGTTGTCACATATAACTTCATTCACACAATGCTTATTCAATAAGTTGTGCTAAACATGGACTCAATGTCATAGACCAAATAAAATATTTTTTCAATACTTGTCGGAGGTTCATACAAACTGTCAGAAACTTGTCCCAAAAACTTTGAATTGTAATCCCAAAGAGCTGTTGCGGCTACCTTGAAAAGAGCTTGTGTGTCAAGAACCCAGTGGTTTATGCGCTCATGAGGATTGGAATTGGTTTCTGCAAAAGTGATGACAAAAGTACCAATTCCAAAAAAATTACAGGAGCTTCGACAGAAGGGGGTGGGAGGTGATGACATTGATAATGCTCTCCACAAGGTTTTTAGTACCAATGACGATTACGTGCCATTAGCTCAGGAAGTGGGTGACAATGAAGAAGAGGTTGAAGGAAGGTGGGGTCTGACAAAAGAAGCAAGCGACCATCTTCTTGACAAGGCAAGGCAACAGTGGGGTCGTGGAGGCAATATTTCTGATGTGGCTCGGAAGAGGCGGATGATTGGATGGTTGCAACGCCGCGGGTTCAACTGGTCGATAACTTCAGATATTTTGAAGGTGCTCGAGGCTAAAGGCAAATTTTAAAACTGAATTTGCATGGTAATTTTCCTAACCTGTTCTTGTAGTGGAGGTTCGAATTGTCATTTGGCCATCACATAGCTGACTGGAACCCAAATTTCTGGCACCTTCAAGTTGAACCGTTCTGATGTATATGCTTTTCACGGATGCACTGATGGAGGTTCTTGTCAGTCCATTCTGGCAGGATTTAGAAGCATGTGTGTCTACTTTCCTGTGATTGGCATCAGAAGATTCTGGCTGCGTTTGGGTTCTGGTATTGATGAATTCCAGTTATTTTTGGAAACTTGAGTTAAATTTGTGGGCACCCACTTGAATTGTTGCCCTTTCTTGAGAAGTCTGAATGCAACAGCTTCGGAGATCAATCCTGATGTAAGTTGAGGAAGGACCAAAAGAAAATCTCTTCCAGGTTGAGGTAAACGTGTCTTAAATGGTGACTTCGCAGTTTGCCATGATTCTGAACTTGGATTTCAGAGATAGGTTTTTTCTTGGATCTGTGAAAGTGATGTGAGAATTTAGCAACAGTCTGGAAATTTCTGAGCTCCCTGTTGCTGCTATAATTTTTCAGAGTGAAAAGAGTCGCAGCCATAAAACGACCAAGTGCCCCCCCCCCCCCCTCCCAGGCCCAGGTTCATGCTGACTATTGAACCTGATTTTGAGCACTCAGTCCAATCTCTATTGACCACATGGTGCCATTTTTGTGTCCGTTCTTAGATCCAACTCTAACCAGGCACCACTTATATAGAGGCGTCCGATTGAGAAAAGAATCCGAACTAGGCAAGTTTACTTTAGGCAACATTCATTGCCCCCCATTAATATACCGGGTGTACATTGGGTTCTGCGTATTGAGACTGCTGCCAAAGCAGTGCTCAGTCAGCCTGTGGTAAGCACTGCAACCAATTGATAAAAGAACAGAGTCCATGAAACTGTTATGAAACTTTTTGTGGATGTTTTGCGCATGTTTCGACTATTTTGGATACATGCACAGCTGCATACGCAATCTTATGTGTCAACCTTATGTAAGTTGCAACATTTGTGTATACATGTGTCTGTCTCAACAGTTTTGGTATGTGTTTGAACTGTTTATGTTTCTGTGTTTCTGTTTATGTGTATGTTTTGTGTATGTTTCTGTGTATCACTCAAAGGAATTTGCAGGCAGATTTGTTCTTGTACGTATCTTTTTAACCTGCTCAGTTGTGTTGATCAATCTTATTTTATAATGTCAACAATTTTTGGACCCACATCAGGTTCAAGAAGGCCAACAAAAAGCGTTTGGAGGGAATGAATTGCAGGAATGACTGAAGGAGCAACTGACAATTCAATATGACAACAGAGGGTGGTGTCACAAAAAATTTGAGCATCACTGGCAGAAGGGTTGGTTACAAGGTCAGTGAATTGCCAATACTATCACAAGTTTCCAAAGGGTGGTGTGTTATAAATTTATTATGTTAAAACTATACCTAGTGGTGTATAATTGTAACTACTGCAAAACATAGGCACAATTCTTATGTAACTATTTGCTTTTGTAGTAGCATAACATCACAAACTTCTGGAGGCAGAATTATCATGTAGGTCAATAAAATGTCGAAAGAACATTTTAGATTCATGAATAATATTGTAATATTTACATGAAAACCATGTAATTATTATGATATTATATTAAGGTTCTTATTGGATCTACATGATTTTCTTATAATTATCTTATTTTCATGTAGTAATTAAGAAATTAATGTAGTTATTACAACATTATTCATGAATTGAAGATTTTATTCAATAATTTGTTCGATCTACATGATAATTTTGCCTCCGGATGTTTGTGGTGACTGCCATCTGCTTATTACCAGGAGTCCTTTGGCCATATAGTGAACACGACCATGTCAGGATGGTATTGCTCCAGCAGTTATCATGACACCCTTTGGATTCATGGAACAGGGTGAAGAGGATAGGCATGGTGTTGGTGGCTGCTCAAGTTAAAGTTTTGTGGTCTGCTTTGAGAACAAGTTGCTCACAACTAGCCAGTTCCAAGCTTTCATTTCAGTGGCAACGAATCTGTTTGATGGTTCTCACACCTAGCACATCACAACTGTCTCTTAAATTTGCAATCCCTTGTAAAACTTCATGTTAAGTTTCATGGTTACAGTAAGTGGATCTACATCCATATCAATCACTGGTTATACTTTTTAT
This sequence comes from Polytrichum commune, assembly GCA_950295325.1. NCBI lineage: Eukaryota > Viridiplantae > Streptophyta > Polytrichopsida > Polytrichales > Polytrichaceae > Polytrichum > Polytrichum commune. Next base: position 52,599,718 of record OX485807.1, read on the forward strand.
CAAGGGAGGGTGGAAGATGTGATACCTTCAGAATGTGCATTAAGAAGTATGTCCAAATCACAAAAGACTAGGAGGACACAACAATCTTTTTGAGACAGTGCTTTATTGTTGTTCAAGTATTAGAAATTTGGAGATAATATTCATTCCCAAGCTGTACGTGGAGTTGTAGGTTGAGCCATTTTAATGACAATCAATGTGGCCCACTTTATCCATGTTGAACTATTAGTCAGTATTTGGCATTTAGTGAAGCAGAGGTTATTGCTAATCAACTGAATAAGTCATGAGTCAATACAATGATTTTGAATACACAATGGTACAATGTTGAATACGTATACAATGATGTTGTTGATAAGAAGCAAGACACAACAGTTTTCAAATAGTTGACAGTTGATCATGAAACAATCTCTGTTGATAAAGGAATAAATATACTGTTAGAGTCTGAAAGCAAGTTACATAATAAGTTGTAATAGATGGTCAAAGTAAGTAGATATTGCTATTTGTAAGGTTACAAAAGGCCAGATATACTAAATATAATCACATGAATCTGTATGCTGTCCCCATTAGGCATGTCCGCTATCCATCTTGCAAACCACTTGGTATATTCGATGAAGAGCTTTCTAACAAACATGTCTGCCTGTGATGTGATTGAAGTTGTAATTGATGTTTGGGTTTAATGTAATTTGGAACCTAAAGCTGCAACTAGCTACTCTTGAACATGAGGTTTCTTTGAATCAACAATCAGAAGTACAATAACATCAGAAAAAGAGTAAGTACATGTGCATAAATGTCAAATGAGAGGGCCGGGGAAGGGGGTTCGTGCCATTGTGAGCGAGTTGATGAAATTCAGGCCATTGCTACTGTTCCATAAGTCTGCAAAGTTTGTGAATGTAGTTCCACAGTTAGGTAGAAAACGCAAACGTGGTTAAAAAACAACTGTCACTCCTCAGAAAAATGTGGTTTCAGATATACGTAAAACTGATAAACATGTGATTTCAAGAACATGTGCAACTAATATGATCATGTAGACCTCGCGCATCATGATAGTTTTATGCAAATGACCGAGATATCTACAAAAGAAGTATTGCCTCATACTTTCGTTTTTAATATCGTCACTGGAGCATCTCATGAAGTGTTATTAAAGACAAACGAATTTGTCAAACAAGTAAATATCTTGCGAATGTTTATATATATTTTATCTCAAATTTTTTTTCTTGAAATTTTTTTTCATTGAGGTTCAATTGAAAGCAATATCAATTGTTTGTTGTTATGTGTAATAGTTTGGTATCATGAGATCCACACATGTGTCTAGCAACACATGTCCGCACCGAGGGTTTGATTTATTGATTGCAGACTTACCTGAAGGTCACCATGTTCCTCATATTTCTTCTCTTCCCTCAGTCATTCCAGAATGGAACAAGTATAAACCACAAAAATCAAAGCAATATTTGAGTTCGCATTTTCGTTCCTTCACGACGATGCGTTCATTCTTTTGTTCGTTCCGGAATGTAAAGATGTTCGTACGTATTCGGCTACTTACGGCTTCACGTTATTGAGAGATCGGTGGGGTATGAATGACATGAAATTGTGCTCTGGTATCGATGTTTTTGTGTGAGCCCAATTATGTGCCCACAATTGAATTTAGCCTTAGGAATGCCCAAAAGTTTAGAATTAGCATTTGATTGAGTTAGTGAGAAGGACAAAAAATATTAGAAGTTTCAAAGTTTAGATAGAATTGAATTAAGTGTTCCAAGTCTAGGAATTATTAAAGAAGAAAACCAAAAATAAGTAAATTAGTTTTAATTAGAAGCTTAGTGATGCTTAAGTCTAAAGGGTTAGAAGCCAAGGAAATTGTTTGTATTAGGAGAGGCCGGCTTAAGTGGATAATCTCTGGAAAGTAGAGGAAAAGGAGGGCAGAGAGTTTTTTTTTCCAGCTCTCTCTCTTGTTGGTTTGGGAAGGCCGAGCTCCGGTGCGGCACTTGCAAGGGTGAACAGGGGAAAGAATTTTTTGATGAAGGCACGAAAAAAGAGGATATGGGCGCTGCGAAAGGGCGGTGCTGTGGGAGCGGCTTCAAAAGGATGCATTCGTTGTTGAATGTTTTTGTTAGGGCAGCTGGGCATGCTGCCTGGAAACCAAGAGCTAAGCTGTTGGACTGCGGTTGGGCACCGAGGGAGCGGCAGTTGAAGAAGCAACCCTGCTGAATTTGAGAGAGCTGCATGGGAGTTCTTTTCTCGTTTTGAGGAATGAAGAGGTAGGAAGGACACAGTAGGGAGGAACCAGCTCACAGAGGCGTCGTTGAACAATGTCGGAGGAGAATACAGGCAAAGGTGAAGGCTGGTGTGTGAGCAGCGAATTCCTCCTGGGAATGAGGGTGTGATCTAAACTTGTGAGGGAAGAGGCACGAGGCACCTGGTAGCATTTGCTACCGGGTCTGCGGCAACAACTTGCAGGTACCACCTGTCTAATCCTAAACAACACCTCGGACAAATATGCATTGTGAAGGAGGAGGTTGAAGCTAGTCTGAAGCTGGTTTCCAACCTGAACTCAAGGTCGCCAAGTATCCAGTCTAGCGTTGAGGGCCGAATTATCATTGTATCTGTTGTTTGCCGAAGTGAACCCTGGGTGTGGCGGTGCCTGGTTGGTTATCTTCGATTTCACAAGGCCGAAGTGTATGCAGGGTTGTGTGGCCGGAGTGATCCAGGCGAGTCTGCATTCACAACTCACCGTAGTTCCTAGTCTGCCGCTCAACTATGAGGATGATGGTAATTGGTGAGGCGGTTGGCAGTGGCGTCCTAAGAGTAGGGACTCACCTGTGTCATAGCCGCAAGGAAGGATGTTGCCAAGGGTCCACGGTGGTCCTGGTCGCCACTGGACAAACGAGGAGGTGGCAGGGTAGCAGTGCAAACAACATTTATCACTTCCGCAACTACGTGCTTGAACAGGGGTCAGCTGGAGTGAGGCACGGAGGATGCTGGGGCATGCTTAGATTAATTTGATAATCAGAAGCTGGCAAGGGAAGGGAGACATTCACATTACCGGATTTGGGTCAGCCTATAGGGTAGTTATTAGTAATTGAGGTTATAGTGCTAAGTAGGAGACTAGTGGCTGGATTAGTGGAGCTGCTTATATAGTGGAGTTTAATACCAAATTGTGGTTGTTGAGGCTTTATATGTGAGTGTGTTGTTTTGAGTATTTTTGTGAGATCATCAACGATGGCCGTCGCACCGGAGCATAGCTTCGTCGACAACAGAAGCATCGGGAGCTTCACACCCCTCACCAAGCAGGAGAAACATCGACATAGCAGAGAGGCTAGAGAAAAGAGCACAAGCAAAAGCACCGACCCCGCCCACCCTCACAAGCAAGAAGAACAGAGCCAGCACGGGAATGCTAGAACGACACATCAATGGAAGACAGCAGGCACACCTGCCGCTGAAAAATACCCTCAACAAAAGCGGCGTGCACAAAGAAGACTCAGATCCACAACCAGGAGACAACAAGAAGATGGCAGCCTCAAACTTCGACTTGTAGCTTTATTACCAGTGTTGTATACACTATACAGCTTGAGCCAAGCAACGGCCGTGACAACCTACACCGCCAACCTCACTACCTCCGATACCTCATCCTCCTCCTCACCAGATCCACACCAACTTCCTCCCCCAGATCTACACCACCACCCCTCTCCAGATCCACTCACACTCCCTCCACCCTCAGATCTACTCCCACACCTACATCTACCTAAACCATGTCAACACTCCACAAATCCTCCGGAGCGGCCATCAACTGCGCGCTCCTCCAGCCGCCCAACATGGGAAGAAGACCGCCACGGACACTGCCCTTCTCCAACGCCGCAGCAAAGCTCCAGCAGACACAACAACGACCGAGTCAGCCCCATACATACACACAACAACAACAAGCAGTTAGAAGCCGCACCGCCAAATCAAAGGTACCGCCTAACCCTAAAGCTCCATCTTGCAAAACGTACCCACACACAGACCACTCCGCTACACCTTCATACAACATTCACACAATCACAACCCCCCCAACAATCCACACATAGCTGGACACTTCACACGCCAATCATACAATCGCAGCATACACAAAGCACAACACACAAAGGACACACGCAAAACAACACCAACAAAGACATACCTTACATCTGTCGCCTCCCCACCATCCTCCAACAAGGGCTCCGAAAAAGAAGTCACACACCTTACATTTGTCGCCTCCCGACCATCCTCCAACAAGGGCTCCGAAAAAGGAGTCATAAGCAGAGGGCTGCCCCCCGGAGCATGCACCACTCACCGACACCAACAGCCGACCGCCACACAAATCCCACAACAAGCACTAAAACTCCACCAAAACACTACAGAACCTTCCCCCTCAAACACACAAAACCTCACAACTCAACCCCCCACTCACAAAACCTCCCGCTGCAACCCAGAGCTCACACCAAACAAACACAGCCTTGGATGATCACATACACACGACAACTCCAAACAAAGCAAAACAAAAACCCTCCCAGCCCCGAAGGGGCACCCTCACCTGATCAGAGGCAGACGCCATGTCGCAGAAGACCACACCAACGCCACCTCAAAATGACGCCGCATCACCTCCCACAACCTCCCACAACTCACATTACAGCTCACACAAACTCAAAGTTAGCATCTGTCACAGACTGCACAATCACAAACACAAACAGCCAATGGCCAAACACAGCCGACCACGGCCCACACACACCCACCCGCATTAGGCAAGGCAAACCACTACATAATCCACTCCCTTCCCCACCCAATAGCACTCACCATCCGTCACTCTCAAGCAAGCACTTCGAACACAGCTCCCACCACCCTTACTCCTCTACTCTCTTCCCATCTGCCTCTCTCTCACACTCACCCCCCCAAGGTTACACACAGTCACACCCACAGGCTCCAGCGAACTCTCAAGAAATTAGCCGAACACAGCTCCCACCACCCCCATTTCTCAACTCTCCTCCCATCCACCTCTCTCACACACTCACCCCCCAAGGTTATACATAGTCACACCCACTGGCCACAACGATTTCTCACAAAATCAGGAGCCAGCACCGCCAACGAACATCGCAGCCAAGAAGCAACCAGCGCCGCGACAGAGACATCAGTGTCCTCCCAGTGCACCGCATCCACCCACAACACCTCACGCACACACATCGAAGGAGCAGTAGGCAACCCCAGCTACAACACCATACACTACTCCCACAAAATCACAAAGGTAAACACAGACCCCCCCTACCAACCCCCCCACATTGCATGCAGCAGCAGGATTACTAACTCAATTGAGCCATGCAGAATAAGAAAGCATGAGAAATCGCCCACACATGCCAGGCCCACACAGCACGCCCAACACACACTAGTAGAAGCGCCGCCAGTCGATCGACGAAGCCCCCACCAAACTGCGAACTTGACAGGACAGAAGACCCCACCTGAAGCACTGGGTACGCCGCTGCAGCCACAAACGATCCCTGCACCCAACACAACACACGTCAGCGACACCACACCAAGTCCCATAGCGACACCACACCAAGTCCCAATCCCAGCAAGCACAACCACCCACCCCGAGAAAACAAGGTACGCACACAACCTGCACACCACCATCCTATAACCATCCATTAAACAACAAATTCACCCCACAAAGTGGCCCTTGCAGATCACACACAACAGGCACAACAGACCGAAGAGGAGGCCCCAACTGAACACGGGCACACGACAACCTCCACACAACGACCACACTCGGAATCAAGACACCCAACCCCCCGAGGCCACAAGGAGTACTCAACAGGCACATCCACAACCAAGCCCAAAGAGCAACCGAGACGAACGACCTCCAACGGCACTTTATTCAAACAGGAGCCGACCCACTACCCAACACCCGACCTCCAAATAACATGGCCCAGCCCAACCAGCAACCGCCACACCAACTCAGCAGCCAATACATGGAGTTCCGACAGCAAATCCATGTCCAACCGCCAACCTCTCACACATCACCACCATCACACCAGCAAAATCGCCCACATGTGCAAGCCGCCGAGGAGGACCTCGACATGGACGCCCAACTAGAAAATGTGTCACCTGAGCGAGGAGGAAGCTCCCTCCAAATATCATCCGAGAGAAACTCCATCCAAGTCGCACAATTGACACCACATAAATCCGCACACATTACCGAGAGCACGCCACCAACGCTACACTACCGTAACCCGCGACTCGAAGACGCCTCGGAGAGCCAAACCACCAAGAGAAGGAAAGCCGACGACTACACCGCGACATCCACACCCACAATACCAAGTAAGACCATACCACCCTCACCATACACGAGATCTAAGCGAATCGCTACTCTAGGAATCGACATGATTGGCCAAATGTGGACATGATTCCAAATGCATGAGGCACTTTCCATACAAAGGGGCAAGAAGGAATTGAAGGAGAATCGTAGCAATGAAGAGTTCAACACCCTAGGAACACCCGTCAACGAAATCCATGAATTTCGAACGGTTCGGAGGGCATTCCCACGAACCAAACAAATTCTCTATCCTACGGAGCGCCCGGATGCGGTCCCCGGACAACACCTACATTTCACACAAATCCCCATGTATGAGAAGATCTCTCTAGACACGGGTCTCACCGAGGGATTCCATGTTACCATACGATTTGACGGAGAATACAAGAGACTTAGCCGAAAGGAGGTCAAAGCCGCATGCATGGAGCGACTACGACACACGAATATACCGCAACAACACGGCCGTCGACATACTTAGGACACTCATGAGGGAATCTTACTACGACGGCCGAGAGGTAGAAATCTTGTCACTCACCAAGTCGGAGGTAGAGAAAGACTTCGCTTTCATCACCCTCACCACCGAAGAATCTAGAGATGACATCCTCAACAACGGCCTCATCTACCACTCCGAACGCCTTAGAGTGAGCATCACCAAGGATAAAGACATGGGCAACATCTCGGAGCTCCGAATTAGCACCACGCTAGTAGCCAACAACTTACCACAAAGGGAAGCTCAATCGACCATCACAAAGACCCTCAAGAGGCTATTCGGAGAGGACAACATCACCGGCATCACTTTCGGTCACCAATCCATTCACGGAGAAGATCGGCACGCCGGATGGTGCCACATCCAATGCCTTAATGCGGCGGTTTACACGGAGTGGCTAAGGAAATCGATGTACATCCTAGGAAGGCAGGTGGACTTCATCCCACACAAGGGGAGCATAGACGGCACCGAACCTAACCAAACGGCCATATGCCTCGCACACGCCCCCGTTCGTGAAGTCATAGCTCAAAAAGCCCAAGCTATGAGCAACACCGCCGCATCCTCACCCCTCATGTCGGAGAAGTTCTTCACCAAAACCATCAAGGAACTAGTCGAGACGGTGGATGGCAAGCTCACCACACTAGCCAACAACATCAACCTCAACACGGATAAGCAAATCGAAGCATCCACGGATACACTCAAGGCACATGCAACTAACATGCATAGCATCATGAGCGCCATGGCGATGGAATTTCAACAATCCAACAACCGTATCCACAACATCATGCAAACATTGGCCGCCACCTCACCGGAACCTCCCCACCCCAACATCGCAAGACTCCCGCAAGCACCAAGTACTTCCATGGCAAACACATATGCGGGAGACATCAACACATATCTCGCACCACCAGGGTTTACCGGCATACACCTCCGAAGCCCCTCATCAAGCCTCCACAAAGATCAACAACATCCCAATGAATAGAAAGTTCCTAGCATGCCTATTGAAGTGTCTCATCCGTATAAATTGTATTTCCCATTTTCTTATAAATAAAGAGTTATACATTACCACCACCACAATACTCCTAGCAAAGATCCGTAACACAACAAATACAAACATAACCAAAAAGCACACTTATCCAATAGCATTCACATGGTCGATGATTACATACAACATTTATCTCCTATTATATATATATATTAATAAAAAGTGTACACGCACCAAGATATTCACTACTACTCTCATCTATGCCCTTATCGTCTCAATAATATGGGTCCACTTACACACATGGACGATACTCACATACATACTTTGTATTACCTACTTTTTTATTATAAATAAAAAGCATGCACTCTCATTCCTCAAAATCCGTACATTGGCCTCACTCGCCAACATCATTAGACTAAATCAAATAATAAAAAAATATTACCAAGCTACCACAAAGGACCAAACCACCCTCATGAGTAGCAAACCAATAGTATATACATGGACGATACTTTCACATATCATATGTATTTTTCTACTTATAAATAAAAAGGGCATAAACACCCAAAAGTTTTCCACCATACTTGCCATTACATGTAATATACCAATAGCATATGGCCATTTCACACCACACCCCACACTAAATACAACAACACTCTTACACAACACAAAATACTCACACCACAAAGCCCCCACCACCTCTCCATACAACATCCCCAATAACATGCACAACACACTAAACAACATCGCAACCACATTACTAAAACAATTCAACTCTCTAATCCCACCCATCAATACCATAACATACATAGGTAAATTTCAACACATAACACACATGCATCTTAAAAACCCCAAAGTTAAACTCCTCCAATACTACACATGGAATAATTCTATAATCATCCTCCTAGGAGGGGATATCCAAACAAACCCGGGACCTCAAACAAACACCCTCAAAAGTCTCACAACAAAACACCCCCAAAAGCACAAACAAAACCTCACACACAACACACCCACACTTAAACCATATTATGGGCACCCTCTACACCCATGTAAACAATACTACAACCAACATACAACTTACCTCCCAAACAATAACCTAACCCCACTAAACCAACCAAACCCCATCTCACATACAACCAAATACACAAACATTACAAACACTAGACCAAAATCCCCCCCACTTCACATAACCCAATCCAAACATGTTACACAAATTCCTAATAAAAAACTACAATTAAGCATAATAAATAAACATCATATCCAACAAAATCTACTCATACTACAATGTGGCGATATTCACCCTAACCCAGGTCCTATGCCTAACCTACTACAAATACACCCAACCGCCCATAGAAGACGACAAAACACATACTTTTTACCAAACACGATTAAATTCCAACCTGAATACCAACATCTAGCCAAAACATTTGGCCCCCTTTTCCAAAATACACACCAACTACACGAACACACAACAACCTCATTACCATACTTATACAACTACATACAACAACACATAAGCCACCCCCCCTCACGAATCATATACGCATTAATCGTAACAATTAGCCCCTCCACGGAAATATGTAATACATACCTACAACAACCACCACAACAAGATTGGACATCACAACTACTCGAAAAAATGACAACATTGCCCAATCCCCCAAAAAGATACATAGGCACCCCACATCCATACACACAATTCCGCGACATATATAAAGACATAATCACCCCTCCCGTTACAATACACACAAAACTATACGACTACATTCACCTAAACCCTGACACACGTAACATTCAAGACATGAGTGAAGCATTCCCATACTTACCTAGGCAACTACTAATAGAAGCATTAAGATATAACGAACCCATAAACGAATACACTCACCCTAACCCCATCCCGACACAAAACTCATCGCCACCAAACGGACCACTTCCACTAACAAGTCAAGAAACATATGCTATAACATGGAACGCCTCCTCATTGAACACCGCCATGCCATGCCTACAAGACTTAATTGCAAACCCTCAAAAACCCCCCTCAATCATCACCATACAAGAAACTAAGTTATCTGCCATAAAATCTATAAAATATATAGAAAGATTATTCCCACAATACAAACTTTTCTTTAACAACACGCACAACATCACAAGAATCATACGTCAAAAAATGACATACAGAGGTCATAGAGGCGGCCTACTGCTACTAATACATAAAAAACATGCATTCCCAGGTAACCTCTCTAAAATTCCCACACCCGCAGATATATCTCCATTCCTCCAAATAACACATATAGCAAACCAACCCCTACAACCATGGCTTCTAATAAACCTATATATGCCCTCACACGAGGAAGACATACCTCTTATTCCCACCATACAAAATGTCATAACTAACCAAATAAATACACACCCCAATCACACATATATACTATGCGGAGATTTCAACCGGGACATCGCCTTAATAGGTAGACAAAATGATCAACAAACCACTCCCCCACAAATAGAAGACTACCAATGGTAGTCCTTTATAACCAGCCTTGACCTATCATACGTCCCAACAAATATAACATTCTCTAGACAAGGAGACCACAACTACACCCAAAATAGTCTAATAAACGGTTTCTTCATCAAAACCCCTAATAACAACCAATACACCTCAAGTACAAACCAAAATATTCATCTAAACTCCGACCACTTACCCATACAACTACAAATCCCCCCAAACACACTCATAGCCAAGACACCACCCATTACCTCTGAAATACCCCCTAGGCTACTAAATCCCATGCCACAAGAAAAACTAAAAAAATTCCACACTACATTCTTTGAAAGACACTCAAACCAAATAGACGATCTTACATAATTACTAAAAAACAACCAACTCACAAATGAACATTGGCAACTAGCATGCACCTCACTTAACACCCTCACAGACAACATCACCAACGCGGTCCTAGAAACATGCAGTGCCCCACCTATTCTCACACTACCAAACCACATTGCCCAACAAGGTGGATACCTCCCCAAGAAACCCCAAAAACAATGGAAACTAAACCTATCCACCTACCACCTTACCCGTAAAATAATCTACATCACAAAAAACAATCCGAATTGGCGCAACCATCCTATTACCACTCAAGAAATAAACAACCATACCCACAAGTCTATACCCCCACCACCCGACTCATTATTAGAATACGATTCGTGGATAGAAAAATTAGCCACAATAGCAAAAGAAGCTAAAAACAAAGCCAGAAAAATTACAACAGAATACACCACCAAACAAATCAAAAAAACTATATCTAAATACCAACAACTATACGATAAAAGCCCCAAGAAAATAAACAGAAAAATCTTTAAAAATACCGACACCCCCCCACTCGACTGTCTCATAGATAGATATAATAACATCCTTACAAACCCAAAAGATATTGCACAAGAAATACACGCACAACAATCAATCAGTAACATACCCACCGTACCAACATGTCATTATCAACCAGACCACACACAAGACTGCATATGTGGTGTTAGACAATACCTGTGGCATGACCTAAACGGATATACTATAGAAAAACGGGGGGAAACAACTTCCTTACACATATACCTGGACCAAGAAACATACGACATATGCCTCAAAAACTTAGCCAACGGAAAAACCCCTGGACCTGATAAAATCCCTAACGCCATACTAAAAAACATGCCGCTAAGATTCCACAAGCTTCTCTTCTTATTCTTTACACACTGTTACAAACAAAAACAAATACCCGAATCTTAGAAAACAAGCCTCACAATTCTCTTGTACAAAAAATGAAACCCCCACCAACTTACCAACCATAGATCAATTGCATTAGCCAATACAATATATAAACTATTTACTAGTACACTCACAAGCATCCTCTCCATATATGGAGAAAAATACCAAATCCTACACGATAGTCAAGAAGGCTTCCGAGCTGAACGATGTACTGCCCGACAACTACAAACTATCATCGCCGCATTAGATGATGCAAGGCTCACCAATCAAGACATTTATATCCTATACATAGACTTTAAAATGCATTTGGCTCTATTGACCATGCTAGACTCCTCGCTATTATGAAGGACCTAGGCTACCCACAAGATGCGGTAGCCTTAGTAGGTAATATCTACTCACAGTCCACTACCACGTTCACCGGAGAACACTTCGATAAAACACAACCAATACCTATACAAAGAGGAACTATACAAGGAGACACACTAAGTCCGTATTTTTTTATCATTTTTCTTGAACCACTCCTTAGATGGCTACAGCGAGGAAATAACGGATACACCTTTAAAACCTCTTCTACGCAACTAAGCTCTGTAGCCTACGCGGATGACCTAGTAGTAATATCCAATAACCTGACATCCCTCCAATTCCAACTAAACAAACTCGATAAATACTGCGAATGGGCAGGAATGGACCTGGGCATCCCAAAATGCGCAGTCACAAGATGCCCCAACAAGTCCAAGCTAAATCACAAGCCTTCAAAACACAATTAGAAAACGCTAATATAAATTTCCGGGACCAACCCATCCCTATCCTAAGCCAACACGAACCATATGTCTACCTTGGAATTAATTTAGTCCCATCACTACAATGGAAAATACAAACACACATAACAACAACTAAACTAGTCAAGCAATACAAATGATTAACCACATGCCCAGCCACTATGAAACAGAAAATACAAATGGTTGATACAGTCATAAGAGTTGGCATTGCTTATAGTTTTTATGCAGTCCCCTATTCGCTTCCCGCCATTAAGAAACTTGATAAAAGAATAATTTCCCTACACAAAACTATATGTGGCCTTCCAAAATGTATGTAAAATGCAGTCACACAACTTCCCCAAGAAATGTTCAGCACAGAAGCATTCTCACCAAAAAATGCCTACATCACATGCATAGGAGAACAACTCATTAACGCCCTCAATGATAAAGGGAGACTTGGGAAAATATATAACGGATTAACAAAACACATACTCGCCAAACATGGAGGATCACTAACCCTACCACGCATATCTCAACATGACTGTAAAAGGTCACCAATCACAAGAACATTATACCTACTAAAAACTACCAGTGGTGTCCATCTAAGAAGCAAATTCGAAAAATTCCCCCTTCTCCCCACACCACTTGAAACACAATGGATGCGCCAAGCACAACATACACCAACACTAACCCCCACAACCTCTCTAAAATATCTACACAAACTAATACTACACCATATAACTGAGCTTAAGCACATAACTCATCCAAATGGCACACAACTAATGACCAACGATGAATTCAAATATTACTATGACACACCCACTAACACAATTAAAGCCGCCTTAAACCAAGCAAGGATATTCTTTTGCAAACTGACATGTCACAACCAATGCTCAAATAATTGCCCAACACACGCCTTACCAAACACCCTACAAAATGCATACAAAATACAAAACCACCACATAGATCCAAGAACAAGAAGACACGCCGAACACCCCCCACCACCTCCACCGCCCGAATACCCTAAACCACCACCGCACATTCCAAAAAATTCCACACAATTCCCAATACATTCCATAATAAATGACCGCCTCCACATCTACAAAGATAAAAACAAAATTACAAAAAAATATACTTCCTATCTATGTCAATGGATACTCCCAAATGGATCAATATATAACAAATGGCTTCCCCAAAGAGACTTATTCCCATGGGAGAACCAAAACACAATAAATCATAACATCCTAATACTAACACAATATTACACACACAAACAAAATCAACACTTCACCAACATCTTAAAATAAAACTTCGATGAAGCACAAATAAGAGACACAAGGCACATCCCCCCACCACACATCATACCCCTATGCCACATTAACATTAATGAATGTAACCCAGACACCGACATCGCCTGCACACAAACCACCATCCAAAGCCAACATGGTGTATCACATATCTTTGACGATGATGGACGCCACTTAATTACCATTCCAAAACAAAGATTACAATGGCTATGGGAACAATACCAAAACACACTAAGTCAACCACACAATTTAGAACCCCCCATACAATCATTTGAAAAGGAAGTTGCACGGCTATATCAACGATACAAATATAGAATGCCCAAAAACGACCCCCTCAAACTTTCCCAATACACACTACCGAATGCCATCCTAGAACACATTATCGACTCATTCCAACTTACCCATTGTGAGCCCAAAAGGGTGCCCACATTTAGTCTTAGACCCTTGAAACGTTAGTTGATGCACTTTGAAGTAGCATGTTACTTCACAAAAATATAAAAAGAGTGAAATGTTAGTCTTAGAAGTACCATGTTGTAAGAGGCTAGGATGTGAGTTGTTATTGTGTTTTTACCTTCGGAAGGATTTGAGTGAATGAGGATAGGTAAGGAGAACTTGGATTGAGTAGTTAGTGAGTAGACTAGTACAAATGGATGGAGACAACCAAAGTGACTCAAGAGGCAAGTGCATTCGAATTGGGATGAATGGAGGATCACATGGAGCGCACAAGTGGACCACCTCATCATGGCCACTTAATGGGGGAGGCCCAAGGAAGAATGCAAGGTGGAGGATAAGCAAATTCTCAAAGCACCAATCAAATCACGAGTTAAGCATCGTGGTTTGAATTAAGTGGTGAGCGACGATTTGGGAAAGTAAGGGGAGAAAGTTATGGCGGCGAAAAGCGAAGGAGGCTAAGTTTGGGTTGAAGCATCCCAAGTTTGGTAAAGTGTGGTAGGTAGAAAGCCAAGGCTAGTTAAGCATCCCAAGTTTGGTAAAGTGTGGTAGGTAGAAAGCCAAGGCTAGTTAAATGTTCGAATTAGGATCCTTGTTGATCATTTGAGGGAGGAAGACTTAGAAGATAGGATTGGTGAGTCTCAAAGTTTTGGGAGTTGTCATTTCATGCTCTAGATTAAATTAATATTTCACAAAGTTTATGGTGTTGTTACATTGAGTCACGATTGAGGGGAGTGCTAACTCACAGGGGGATGCGATTGCTCAAGGTATGTTTATTTCTTCTAAGTGAACTCATTAACTAATTAAGGAATGCCTTTTGTACTCGTGATTGTTGTTATCCGTTGTAGAGGGTAATTCCCGAATTGTGGATGGTGTGAGAAGTTGAAGGGTGAAGCCTCGACTTTTAACATAATCTACTCGGAAGGTCACCCCCTCACAATCGGTATTGTGGTGAGTGTTAATTTGCGGGAAGGTGCGGAGGTGATGCTCCGACTTAACCAAAAAATTAACATGAACATGCCTATCCCCTATTGGGATTCTTTCACCTAAGTGGGCTTGCAGGTTCTTTTCCTCACCTCCTAAAAAAATTATAACCACACCAAGACAAGTGAAAATATTAAGAGGGGAATTGCTAGGATTATGTGTGGTCAAGTGAGGGTCGATCGATTCTTATGGAATGCAAGGTAGGACTCGCTCACAAAAACCAAGTTTGATAGTAGGACTAGAGAAATCTACTCGAAAGAGGCGGTCCTCCAAAATCAGTGATAGATTAGAACAAGATAATGTTAGAATAGAGAGTTGTTTGAACGTCGAACCTAGGACTAGGTCAATTCTAGATACCTTAGAACTTGGAGCTCAACTTGAAGAGGAGATCACTCCCTCCAAATTGAGTGGTGAAACTTCTTCGGAAAATTACACACTTAGAGAAGAATTCCCGGTAGAAGTTGATAGGGGATTGTTGAATAGTTCACCGGTCACCATGGCCGAGGAACGGGGGATGGATCCACCACCCATACCCCCAATTCCGCCCATACCTCCTATACCTCCAATAGACCCATTGGTTAGGCCAAGAGGCCTACCAATTGTGGTTCCACAAAATTTAGCGGCGATGGATATGCCATCTCATCTCCCTAAATTTTATGGGACCAATGATGAGGACCCCTCTCGGCACATGGAACAGTATATCGAACGGTTGGCTAGCTTCCTCATAACCGACCCGGGTTATTGGTTAGTGTGGTTTCCTACCACTCTAGAGGGGGAAGCCTATGAATGGTATCGGGATCATGCCGAGGGACATTTTAGGGGATGGGAACAATTACAAAGGGAGTTTCTTAACGAATTTAGGCCGGAAGTGGGTCAAAGTACCGCATTAAGGGCATTGTCGTCATTGAAGCAAGGAAGGGAGGAAGAAATTTCGGCTTACATTAGGAGGTTTCATTTAGTGTGCACTAGATTTGTGGGTACCATGCTCAACGACGACACGCTAAAGCAATTTTTCATTCAAGGGTTTTTTAAGTCCGGAACTATTAGGGGTGTTCTAGAAAGGAATCCCTTGACCTTGGCGGATGCCAAGCGTGCGGCTAGAGATATTGAAAACTTGGATAAAGATCACGAAAGGCTATGGAGAAGGGAGGATGAATTGATCCCACAATTCATCCCCATACGCCCTAGGGTGGTAGCGGTAGAACCCGCTAAGTATGAGAACCAAATTCCATATGCCATTGTGGACACCGGTCCCCGACCTTTAGCGGTTAGGGAACCGGCACCTCTTTTGGCACTACCGGCCCCTAGAACGGATCCACACTTGGAGGAGGTTGAGAGAAGACTAGGTGCTAGCCAACTAGGATTCCAAGAGGCTATGATAAAACAAATGCAAAGCCTCACGAATCAAATGTCATTAATGATCCGAAGTCAACAACCGGGGCCTCCACCCCCGGTTGAGTCGGGTAGGCATTCTTCCGGATTATGGTGTGTCCAATGTGGCCAACCGGGCCACACGCGTCAATTTTGTAGAAGTGGACAAAACCGTGACCAAAGAGGAAACGGTAACCCACCTCAACAAAATCAACGAGGTCAAGCGCCACCTCACTATGGAAATGGAAGCAATAGAGGACCACAACCTAGAGGGCAAGGTGGCCAAAATTTAGAGAAGAAGGAATTTCATCCCTTTTGTGGAAGGTGGCACGCTCAAGGACAATGTTGGTCCGAAGGTCAAGAGTTTAATTGTAGCAATTGTGGAGGAAGTCATCCCTCGGATACGTGTCGCCAACCGGACAAAATAATTAATGTCCCTTACCCGGTGGCTAATCCACAACAACAAGCAAGGGATAATATGCGAGGTGCTAGGCCACAAGGAG
Organism: Polytrichum commune; assembly: GCA_950295325.1. NCBI lineage: Eukaryota > Viridiplantae > Streptophyta > Polytrichopsida > Polytrichales > Polytrichaceae > Polytrichum > Polytrichum commune. The sequence continues at coordinate 52,616,624 of OX485807.1, forward strand.
TACCGGCCAATGAACTTAGGCCACCTAACTTATACTATGACCATAGTAATGCTAGGCAAACTTTTCATCCACCGGCGGGCTTGCAAACTACAACCGGTTACATTCCAATACAAAATAGACAAGGAGTTCCACCTAATGGTAGTAACGGGAGACAAGCGCCTCCAACGGATCCGGGACCATCTAACTCCCAAGATGTTAGGTTCATGGATGGAGTGTTGGAGGCCACATATGATGACATGCTTCCTCTCCCAACGAGAATTGGAGAGGAGCAAAATCAATGGCCTCCTCACACCAATGCTATTACATATGAGTTAGTGAAGGGTAAGGGTGTGGTTGAAGAAGCACCTGCACTAGCGGTAACTACTAGGGCTAGGAGAGGGGATGCCTCGTTGGAGGTAGGAATAGGAGAGCAAGGAAATTACTCTTCGGATGAAGAGACTAATCTCTCCGAGTTGGATAGGGTAGCTAGAAGAGCTACTAAGGATGTGGAGAGGGAAAATATAATTTTACAAGATAGGGAGAGGACTAATGCGGTACATGACTTGGATAATAGCGATGTGGGTGAATGGGAAGGACCGGGGGTTCCCGTAGACAAATTCGACGTAGTGGGTAATTCTAAGGTGGAAAGATCTACCGGGTACGACTTGTGGGCGGACCTTAGTACACTCAAGGCGGATATTACTTTCGGCCAACTATTGGAAATTTCACCCACGGCAAGGAAAACATTAAAGGAGGGAATGCCGGTACACAAGAGGATGAGGAAGGTGAAAGCTAAAATAGCCGCTAGGATCCAATCACAAGGTGGAAGAGACGTGAAAGCTATAGAAATAGAAGTTGTTATAGTAGATAAGGTGGTTCCTAATGTGCTAGTCGACGGAGGGAGTAGTCTAAATATACTACCGGAGGATACTATGAAAAAATTGGGACTTGGACTCACGGGGCCTTCACCTTTGGTCATAAATATGGCAAATCAAAGTTCGACTACGCCTTTGGGGATGATCAAGGATTGTAGAATGACTACGGGAGGTGAGGAGTACTTGGTCACCTTCCATGTCATTAAAATGCACTCCAACAAGGACACCTTCCCCATTTTGCTAGGTAGGCCTTGGTTGCGGATGGCGAATGCTATGGTCAATTGGGGTGGACCTAAACCATCCATCACTTATGGTCCGGAGGGTAATAGGGTCATAGTGTCCATTGGTTCATTAGAAGGATGGATGGAGAGGGAGATGTATTTGCCATTGGAGAAGGAAATTGATGACTTAAACGAGAATGAGATTGGCAAGGCATTGGTGGGAGTCGTCCATCCCGAAGGTCAAAGGGTTGTTATAGATTCGGGCTCGGGAAGTCTAGGTCCTAATTTTTACAATTATGGGGATAATGGGGATTATGCCCAATGGCTAAGGGAGTACCCCGAGTCCGAGGTTGATGTAATGGTTACATTTCACCAAGTAGGCTTAGGGAGTGAATTTCCTAGTGTTAGTTTAGGAGAGGGCTCATTGTTGGAGCCATGTGAGGTGCTCACCGAGGAAGAGTGGGTTAGCGGTGGGTTAACACCTTGGGTAGATGACGTGGAAGAGGGTGAGGTTAGTTTAATTCATGTAGATGGGACTCAAGAGGAGGATGTGATTATTGAGTCATCGAAATTGGAGGAGCCTTTACATTTCAAGACCACGTCTACGGGGATAGTTGTAGGTCAAGATGTGAAAGATTACCCCAATGTGCCTTCCGATTGGTATCGGAACAAAGAGGAGCAAGCACATGTGTCGGAAGCGGATTGGCGGTATGTGGATGATCACCTACATTGTGTTAGGGAGGCATTGGTTAGGTGTAGGAAGATGAGGTTAGCATTGAACCCGGATAAGACATTTTTGGGAGTGAATAAGGGAGTGTTGTTGGGTTATGTTGTTAGTGAGAAAGGTAGAGAACCCGATCCGGATAAGATTGCGGCCATAAGCGACTTGGCAACTCCAACCAATTCCAAGGGGATCTCTAAGTTGTTAGGACATGTGGGATGGTACCGGGAACTTATTCCTAATTTTTCAAAGATAGCGGTGCCCATTACCCATTTGCTCAAAAAGGATGTCAAATTCGAGTGGACGGATGCTTGTCAAAAAGCCTTTGAGGAATTGCGGGATAGGTTGAGCACCTATCCGGTGTTGATACCACCCAATTGGGGTAAACCTTTTCACGTCTATTGTGATGCTAGTAATGTGGCAATAGGGAGTGCGCTTTGTCAAGCAACGGGAGAAAAAGAGAAGGATCAACCTATAGCTTATGCGAGTAAGCAATTGACCCCCGCCGAAAGAAACTACTCTACAACGGAGAGGGAGTGCCTAGCCATGGTGTTTTCCGTTAAAAAGTTTAGGCATTACCTCATGTGCAACCCGGTTGTATTTTTTGTTGACCACATGGCTATCAAGTATCTAATTAACAAGGCTGAGTTAAGTGGTAGGTTAGCTAGGTGGGTTTTGTTATTAGAAGAATTCGACTACACGGTGGAATATAAACCGGGTCGTATGCATTTACAAGCGGACCACTTGTCTAGGTTGTCGGAGGAGATAGGAAAAAATCCGGTAAACGATATGTTAGTAGATGATAGCCTCTTTGTGGTCACTTCTACACCGGAGTGGTATGCGGGCATAGTGGAATTTCTAACAACCCACAAGTTGCCCAAAGAGTGGACAAAAGAAGAGAGAAGGAAGGTGAGGGTAAATAGTAGGCAATTTGTTGTAGTGGGCCATAGGTTGTTTAGAAGGGGGTCCGATGGTATTTTACGACGATGCGTGTCAAAAACGGAGGTTGAAGCGATTTTAATCGCTTGCCACGATAGCGCTTGCGGCGGTCACTTCTCGGGTCAACTCACCGGGCAAAAAATACTTAGAGCGGGCTACTTTTGGCCTACACTATTTAAGGACGCCCATGACTATGTAAGGAAATGCGACGCTTGCCAACGGTATGCCCGAAACGACCTTAGAATGGAGATGCCTTTACATGTATCATTACCCTTAATTCCTTTCGAAAAATGGGGCATCGACTATGTGGGTGAGGTCCATCCCCAATCTTCAAAAGGAATGAAATATATTGTGGTGGCAACCGAGTACCTCACCAAGTGGGCGGAAGCCAAAGCGGTGAAGACCGACACGGCGGAACACGCGGCAACATTTATGCACGAAAACATAATTTCGCGGTTCGGGGTGCCGAAGATCCTAGTAAGCGATAGGGGTGCTCACTTTTTGAATGACTTGATTCGAGAGATGACAGAGAAATTTAAAATTGATCACCGGAAGACTACTCCCTACCACCCACAAACCAATGGACAAACGGAAAGGGTTAACGGAATTTTGGTGAGTATACTACGCAAGACGGTTATAGACTCGAAGCGGGATTGGGATACGAAACTAACGGCGGCACTTTGGGCATACCGTACAACCTATAAGGTAACTACGCGTGCTACACCATTTTCCTTAGTCTATGGTCTTGAAGCGACACTACCAATCGAATATGAAGTCGAGTCACTTAGGGTGGCCGTGAGTACGAGACTTACCGAAAGTCAATCCTTACGAAATCGACTAACCGATTTGGAAGCACTTGACGAAGGGAGGAGAATGGCGGCTCAACATATTGAGGCAATCCAAAGAAGGAGAAAGATTACTTTCGACAAACGACATAAGAGAAGGGCCCTAACACCGGGAATGATGGTCATGATTCAAGACGCACGAAAGCTTGAATTTCCGGCGAAATTCAATGCGGTATGGTTAGGACCTTACCTTGTCTATGAGGTCTTTCCTAATAATTCAATTCAATTGGAAATATTGAATGGTGAGCTCTTTCCTACCCGTACATCGGGAAGTAGATGTAAGGAGTACCGAGCTTGACTAGGCAACTTACCCTTGGAGCAAGAGATGTTTGGATTCATCCCCCGATGGTCGCCAATTATGTGAGCCCAAAAGGGTGCCCACATTTAGTCTTAGACCCTTGAAACGTTAGTTGATGCACTTTGAAGTAGCATGTTACTTCACAAAAATATAAAAAGAGTGAAATGTTAGTCTTAGAAGTACCATGTTGTAAGAGGCTAGGATGTGAGTTGTTATTGTGTTTTTACCTTCGGAAGGATTTGAGTGAATGAGGATAGGTAAGGAGAACTTGGATTGAGTAGTTAGTGAGTAGACTAGTACAAATGGATGGAGACAACCAAAGTGACTCAAGAGGCAAGTGCATTCGAATTGGGATGAATGGAGGATCACATGGAGCGCACAAGTGGACCACCTCATCATGGCCACTTAATGGGGGAGGCCCAAGGAAGAATGCAAGGTGGAGGATAAGCAAATTCTCAAAGCACCAATCAAATCACGAGTTAAGCATCGTGGTTTGAATTAAGTGGTGAGCGACGATTTGGGAAAGTAAGGGGAGAAAGTTATGGCGGCGAAAAGCGAAGGAGGCTAAGTTTGGGTTGAAGCATCCCAAGTTTGGTAAAGTGTGGTAGGTAGAAAGCCAAGGCTAGTTAAGCATCCCAAGTTTGGTAAAGTGTGGTAGGTAGAAAGCCAAGGCTAGTTAAATGTTCGAATTAGGATCCTTGTTGATCATTTGAGGGAGGAAGACTTAGAAGATAGGATTGGCGCCTACTAAGTAGGAGGAAATCTCAAGGGCTTATCGTAAGCCTTGAGGGTGCTCACCCCCTCAAGCTTACTATATAATCCCTCATTCTTCCCTCACTCATCCTCTCTTTCCTTTGTGCTCCAAGGCACCCCACGAGTTATAAGTGTGGGTGTGGGAAGCCATATTGGAGCACATGTGTGTGCTTAGTTTTTAGTTTGAGAGCCAAGGCTTGTTAGCCTTGAAGAGGGCTTGACCTCTTGGTAGAATTAGTGTTGACGTGAAGGATTTTAAAGTTAATTCATGATTCCAATTTGTGGTACTTAAAGTTCATGTTTTGAATACACGTGGTTGCAAGTTCCATGTTTAAGAGTTGAGCACTTGATGTTGTGATGAGTGCAAAAATATACTTGTGTGGATTAGTTAGTCTTAGTGAAGTTAGGAAATTCTCTCTCCCCCTCTCCTCTCTAGGATTTTAGGATTTTAGGATTAGAGAAGAATTGTGTGATTAGAAAGGGGTTGTTAGTAGAATTAGGGAAATTAGGTAGGAAGATTAGTTAAGGGCTTGAATAATTAGTGAGGTAGTTGGGGATTACAACTACAAAGTTGTGGGTTCATGAAGGAGCTGGGTTTATGAAGGAGCTGGGTTTGTTTAGTTAGAAAGTAAAGAGCTGGGTTTATGAAGGACCTGGGTTTGTTTAGTTAGAAGCTAAGAAGCTGGGTTTATGAAGGAGCTGGGTTTATGAAGGAGCTAGGTTTATGTAATTAGAAAGTAAAGAGATGGGTTCATGAAGGAGCTTAGTAGATAGCCTACCTAATTAGCTCATAGACAAGTAGTTAGTTACATTATGCTAGTTAGTGTTATGTGTGGCTTTCACAAGTAAATGTATTTGAGATTGACTATAGAGAATAGTGTTTTTTTAACACTTGCATCCTCTCTTTAAAAATAAACCACGTGCACAAATTAATGGAGAATGTGGAGCACTCTCGCGATGGCAAGACAAAGGAAGCAAAGACCAAAGTTAAATCCAAGACCACTTGAAGGGTGAACCTTGCACTATGGACTCATCCAAGTCCAAATCCAATACCGCGGAGGAATGTGAGCCCAAACCCACTACTCGGACTACGGACGCTTAAGGGTGGGGGGTTTGGCTCACATGTGGAAGCCTATGGCTCACATGTTTGTTAATATGTTTATATTGTTTGTTTGTAACAGTTACGCAAATTTTGAATCTTATTATATTTCCGTGAGAAGAATGCACATGGAAAGATATCATTTAACAAAAAGATTGAGTTCGAAAAGCAAGGTGTATGCGTTGGCAAAGACGATGTTTATTTTAACTATACAACTGAGAAAAATCAACTAATGAATGGTTTTGTGCCTTGGCAAGGTGCTCCTGAATAACATCCTATTTTAATGCAAATATTTATTGAGGCTTTATGTAAGCTTGGAGTGGTGGTCATTGATGTCACAACTTCTACTAGTAGGTTTACAATCTTAATGTCTACCATTGACATTCAATAAGTCTACCTTCATATTTAAATGGACTTTCTACCATCCATTGTAATGTTTATAAAACATATATTGAAATATATATATATATATATATATATATTTAATTAATTAATTTCATTCAGGTGCCTCTGTCCACGCATGTCGTAAGAGTTGACGCCATCTTGTTGCTTATGAGGCAGATGATCTTATTTTCAATAACATACTTCAATCGCTTTGCAAGTTCTCATCTCATAATCCCGTACTTGGCCAATCATCTCAACCACTTTCATTGAATGAGGATGATGAACCTCCTCGCAAAGTAGCAAGGAAATCACGTTTGAGTACATGAATTTTGCCCAACCTACTTGAATTTTTTGATTTTTGTGAACTTCTGTATCGTCAAAGTAATTGACCCTTATTATATATATATAAATGCAGTGTTGGCAAGATGATGGAGCAACTATTGTCCCTTCCTAGGTTATTGTTGCTTCTCGTATATGCAGAGAGCGTTGCTCTTGCACAAGCCGCCACATCAACACCTACACATCTCCCAAAGTCTCGCAAGTTTAATTCCAATGTGGAGACGTTGTTCCACTTAGAGGCGTGGAAAGACAATGGGGCATTTAGATAGTTGACAATATAATCCACCATATGTTTGATCGGATTGGATTGGATATGATTGGTTTGGAACATGAACGGCATTGGATTTGGCATTCTAATAAAACAAGAAATTTAAGGCCATTGCTTGGCACTGTTTTTTAATTACCACAACTAATGGACATTGATATTATGTGAGAAAATTCCTCACATTCATAAACAATATGCCCAAATAACTTAGTTTCTTTCCTCCCAACTCCTCCATCAATTCATTTCTCAATACATGGAATGTGTTTGCATTCATTTTGTTGAATCTAGCAACAACATTAATATTCATCATGAAACTCATGCCAATCTTGTGGTTATTGATCTTGAAAGTAGAATTGTAAGAGATTCATTAGGTTCATTTCATTGTAAAAGAAAAAGATGGAGTCTCCAAGGCTAGATAGACCATCGTAGGCGTAGGGGTTTGGGACATAGGCAAGGTGATTTTGGGTCGCACTATCCAATGGATGTGTGGTGTTAGCATGCTATTCATTTTACATGCCATACTTTGTATATTTTATTTGCAATAATATGAGTGTCATACGATTTTCCCTTTAATATGATCTAATGTTTGGATTGCCCTACCTAAACCATCTTGATGTAAGCTCTTATTTGGATTCTTGATATGAACACCCGCTTTAAAATATTTGCATCTTCCAACATTCTCCAATATATGTGTGAATTTCTCCATGTTCTGATGTTTGTAAATGTCTCAAAATGCCCAAAAAGTCCCAAATTAACAAATATAGTGTTTTCACTATTAGGACTTGAAAATCGTAGTCAGCTAAGTACTTATCTTAGTGATGTGGTCCATTATAACTATCATGAAAATAAAACATATTGATAGAATATGTTCCCAACACGTTATCTACATGGTTCACATCTAGGTCATGTCCAATATGACTAAAAACCTAGTCATAAGATGACTACACTCACTTCTAGTCATCATTTTGGTTCAGCATGACTGCCCTAAAATCCATAGTCATATCCGGTCATATGGTCGTAGTCATTTTTTCTTGTTCTCCTTGTAGTGATTGCATGGTCTACATGACATTTTTTACAAGCTCCCAAGAAGAATTCAAATTTGTTATCACTTCATTTATGAGATAAAAATGAAATATTTGATCTAACTACAAAGAAAAAATGAAAGTATTGTTATATGTGACAATAGTGATCAACACAAATAGTATCTATTTCAATATATGTATTTGTACGAGACCACACACACACACACACACACAATGTACTACATTTCTGAATCTAGATACTATGATTTGTTTAATACCCACTTACCAAGTTTGGTGGAATAAATCACATTGTCAATACATCAACATGCACTGGTATAATTGATGTTTAAGTAAAAGAACTGACATTATTAGAAAAATAAATAAATAAACATAATGATATTGCATGTTTTTCAGTGCATGCGATTTTATTTCTTGTTTTGGACTTAAACAATAGATACATGGCCTTGTTATATATGGTTGGTCTCACCAATACAATCAACAACAAAAAGTTTAGAGGAGGTTTTTAGACATATTTGCTTGTATAAATTGATTACATGCTTTTGGGCACACTGCCTGCCCACGATAACATTAAGACTGGTGCACAACACTTTTGGTATAACTTAGAATCATGTTACACTAGACATTTTAGAACTTTCGGGAATGTACAAACTTGCTAGGATCATTGCCACTAGCTTCAATAACATGGGTGGCACCTTAAAATCTTGCAATCATGCTTGGCTTTTCACACTTATAAATTTATGAGTTGTAATATACAAAAATGTGTCCACAAAACACTACATTGATATTAAATTGTATCTACAACTCATGAGTTTGTCAAGCTCGAACAAGAAGACAAATTCAATGTCGTCAAAGAAATCAAGTCCCCAATCCCTCCGGTAATGTCGTCAAGCTCGAACAAGAGGACAAATTCAATGTTGTCAGAGAAGTCAAGTTCTCCAATCCCTCCGGTAATGTCGTCAACCTCGAACAAGAAAACAAATTCAATGTTGTCAGAGAAGTCAAGTTCCCCAATCCCTCCGGTAATGTCGTCAAGCTCCGACACCAAGACAAAGTCAATGTTGTCAAAGAAGTCAAGTTCCCCAATCCCTCCGGTAATGTTGTCAAGCTCGAACACCAAGACAACTTCAATGTCGTCAAAGAAGTCAAGTTCCCCAATCCTTCCGGTAATGTCGTCAAGCTCGAACAAGAAGACAAATGCAATGTTGTCAAAGAAGTCAAGTTCCCCAATGCCTCCGGTAATGTCGTCAACCTCGAACACCAAGACAAATCCAAGGTTGTCAAAGAAGTCAAGTTTCCCAATCCCTCCGGTAATGTCGTCAACATCGAACACCAAGACAAATCCAATGTTGTCAAAGAAATCAAGTTCCCCAATTCCTCCGGTAATGTCGTCAAGCTCAAACAAGAAGACAAATTCAATGTTGTCAGAGAAGTCAAGTTCCCCAATTCCTCCGGTAATGTCGTCAAGCTCGAACAAGAAGACAAATTCAATGTTGTCAGAGAAGTCAAGTTCCCCAATCCCTCCGGTAATGTCGTCAAGCTCGAACAAGAAGACAAATTCAATGTTGTCAGAGAAGTCAAGTTCCCCAATCCCTCCGGTAATGTCGTCAAGCTCGAACAAGAAGACAAATTCAATGTTGTCAAAGAAGTCAAGTTCCCCAATCCTTCCGGTAATGTCGTCAAGCTCGAACAAGAAGACAAATGCAATGTTGTCAAAGAAGTCAAGTTCCCCAATGCCTCCGGTAATGTCGTCAAACTCTCACACCAAGACAAAGTCAATGTTGTCAGAGAAGTCGAGTTTCCCAATCCCTCCGGTATTGTCATCAAGCTTTCACCCCGGAACAAATGCAATGTTGTCAAAGAAGTCAAGTTTCCCAATGCCTCCGGTAATGTCGTCAACCTCGAACACCAAGACAAATCCAAGGTTGTCAAAAAGTCAAGTTCCCCAATGCCTTCGGTAATGTCGTCAACCTCGAACACCAAGACAAATCCAAGGTTGTCAAAGAAGTCAAGTTCCCCAATGCCTCCGGTAATGTCGTCAAACTTTCACACCAAGACAAAGTCAATGTTGTCAGAGAAGTCGAGTTTCCCAATCCCTCCGGTATTGTCATCAAGCTTTCACACCGGAACAAATGCAATGTTGTCAAAGAAGTCAAGTTCCCCAATGCCTCCGGTAATGTCGTCAAGCTCGAACAAGAAGACAAATTCAATGTTGTCAGAGAAGTCAAGTTCCCCAATCCCTCCGGTAATGTTGTCAAGCTCGAACACCAAGACAACTTCAATGTTGTCAAAGAAGTCAAGTTCCCCAATCCTTCCGGTAATGTCGTCAAGCTCGAACAAGAAGACAAATGCAATGTTGTCAAAGAAGTCAAGTTCCCCAATGCCTCCGGTAATGTTGTCAAGCTCGAACAAGAAGACAAATTCAATGTTGTCAAAGAAGTCAAGTTCCCCAATCCCTCTGGTAATGTCGTCAAGCTCTCACACACAGACAAATTCAATGTTGTCAGAGAAGTCGAGTTCCCCAATCCCTCTGGTAATGTTGTCAAGCTCGAACAAGAAGACAACTTCAATGTTGTCAAAGAAGTCAAGTTCCCCAATCCCTCCGGTAATGTCGTCAAGCTCTTACACAAAGACAAATCCAATGTTGTCAAAGAAGTCAAGTTGTCCAATCCCTCCGGTAATGTCGTCAAGCTCCAACAAGAAGACAAATTCAATGTTGTCAGAGAAGTCAAGTTCTCCAATCCCTCCGGTAATGTCGTCAAGCTCGAACAAGAAGACAAATTCAATGTTGTCAGAGAAGTCAAGTTCCCCAATCCCTCCGGTAATGTCGTCAAGCTCCGACACCAAGACAAAGTCAATGTTGTCAAAGACGTCAAGTTTCCAAATCCCTCCGGTAATGTCGTCAACCTCGAACAAGAAAACAAATTCAATGTTGTCAAAGAAGTCAAGTTCCCCAATCCCTCCGGTAATGTCGTCAAGCTCCGACACCAAGACAAAGTCAATGTTGTCAAAGAAGTCAAGGTCCCCAATCCCTCCGGTAATGTTGTCAAGCTCGAACACCAAGACAACTTCAATGTTGTCAAAGAAGTCAAGTTCCCCAATCCTTCCGGTAATGTCGTCAAGCTCGAACAAGAAGACAAATGCAATGTTGTCAAAGAAGTCAAGGTCCCCAATGCCTCCGGTAATGTCGTCAAACTTTCACACCAAGACAAAGTCAATGTTGTCAGAGAAGTCAAGTTCCCCAATGCCTCCGGTAATGTCGTCAAGCTCGAACAAGAAGACAAATTCAATGTTGTCAGAGAAATCAAGTTCCCCAATGCCTCCGGTAATGTTGTCAACCTCGAACACCAAGACAAATCCAAGGTTGTCAAAGAAGTCAAGTTCCCCAATGCCTCCGGTAATGTCGTCAACCTCGAACACCAAGACAAATCCAATGTTGTCAAAGAAGTCAAGTTCCCCAATCCCTCCGGTAATGTCGTCAAGCTCGAACACCAAGACAAATCCAATGTTGTCAAAGAAGTCAAGTTCCCCAATCCCTCCGGTAATGTCGTCAACATCGAACACCAAGACAAATCCAATGTTGTCAAAGAAGTCCAGTTCCCCAATCCCTCCGGTAATGTCGTCAAGCTCGAACAAGAAGACAAATCCAAGGTTGTCAAAGAAGTCAAGTTCCCCAATCCCTCCGGTAACGTCGTCAAGCTCCAACAATCAGACAAATCCAATGTTGTCAAAGAAGTCAATTTCCCCAATCCCTCCGGTAATGTTGTCATGATTGACCATTTATCCCAAACTAATGTTGTCAAAGAAATTGAATTCTCGAATGCTTCCGGTAATGTTGTCAATCCCGCACATATCAATAGTCGAATGGATCTTAGGTCATGGTCTTTCATGTCTATGAAATTGTCCCTGACCCATTGTGAAATTTCTTCATTTATATAAATTGCTTCTATTTTCTTATAATTCTGGGTTTCAAAGAACCACAAAATGTCAAAATTATGTTTCGTTATTTAGAGTGGTATTGAAATTCAATTGTTATGTTTAGATGAGATGGAAAAACCATTTCAATACATATTACACAAGTGTCAAATGTCAAATTTAGGCAACTTATAAACGCAAACTTGCGCCAACATATCTGTACTTGCATTTCGCAAAAATCAACCTTATTAAGTTCTTTTATTTGCACCATACCTTGTCATGTGTCGATCCGATTGTCAAAGAATTCATGTTTAGTTTCCAAATCCGAGTGCCCAAGTATTCCTCGTATGTCTCGGCAATCATACGTCCCATGTCACGTAGTTGGTCATGCATTTCTACATACCCATTTTCATCTATCTTAACCAAGGATTTATCCACCAATATATCAAGCACATGATTTGGGGAGCCTCCATAGTTGGTACACATATGCAAGGCTTTTTTCCTCTTGCCCATGGGAAAGAAGCATGCTAGATCCAAAAACATGTTTTTCTCACCGTTTTCCAATCCATCAAAACTGATCATCAAAGTACTCCAAAGCCCTTCATCGCCATCCAAATGCCTACCCCTTTTCATCCTTTGGAAAGCCCTTTCCCAACTTCGAATCCTCTCCTTCCCTCGTAAGAATGCACCCATGACTTTCAAGCTCAAAGGCAAGCCGTTACATTTTTCTATAATTTTGTCGCATAGATCAAAGAGTTGTGATGATAATTGAGCTCCATCCATAGAAACGTAAGAATCAAAGAGTTCTTTCGCCGCATTTTCATCTAACTTGCCAACATCTATCCTACCATTTACGTCCACATGATTTTTAATTAAATCCCAACCACGGGTTGTTATAATAACTTTGGTGCCATTGTTGACACAAGAAACATCTATTGGTATTATTTCATGCACTTGAGTTGCATCTTTGGGATCATCCAATATTAGAAGGACTTTCTTCGTAGCCAACAACTCCCTCATTATCTTCTGTGCATCCACCAATGTTGCAGGGGACTCTTCCTCCCTTCCAAACTTTTGTAAAATTTCACATAAGACTTCAAGTGAATTTTTATTTTTCGAATTCTCAATAAAACATGATGCATTGTATGTGGCGCTCACATCATCGAATATGGCCTTAGCCAAGGTGGTCTTGCCTATTCCACCCATACCAATGAGACCCAAAATATTCACTCGCTCAAGCTGGTTTTTCACCTTTGCAAGATTGCTTTCTAGACCAACCACAACTTCATATCGTGTTTTCCGCGCATCCACCTATGTAAAGTTCACATATCATGTCAATTGGACCAAGTAGTGCACAGTAAATATGAATATTGTGAATATTTCCTAAAAGGTATTACAAAACATGTTTTAAAAAACTTCAACATATTGTTCCAAAAACATCTATAAAAGAGTAATGTGCATACCTTGGAAGATGGTGGAAGCAACTCAAATTAAAAAAGAGCATTTTGCATGGTCGAGAAAGTTTGTACAAATTAGGCTTTGAATACATTAGATTGATTGCTTGAGTTCTCTTTTCAATGGAGTTCTCCAATTCATCATGAACTCAAGAATTATTTTGAAAATTGATTCAAGTTCAAATTTAAATTATGTAAAGTCGTAAATTTTGCTTCTAGAACCCAATGTAGTCATTAATTTGTGGACATAGTCTTGGTGATAAATTTTGAAGATAGCATTTTGATATTGTAAATTTGAATACTTGTAACAATTATAAAGGGCTACATAAATCTACTTGGAAGATTGTTTGGTGCTACTTTATAGCCTTCAACCAAGATATTTGTGATCTCAACATACAAAACCCATCTATTGGTCCAATTGACCATCCTTGCACCATATCCTATGTTTTGGTTCAATTATCATGTCTTCAACTACAAGCAAATTAAGCTAATTATAACAATTAAAAACGGACTTCTCAAAAATACACAATAAACATATTGTGTGGGAATGTGTTCTTACCTTCTCAGGAGCAGAGACATTCATCTGGTTAGAAGCCTTCTTCGAGTGGGTGCTTGGGAAACAAGTCCAACCTTTGGCAAATTGCGGTAAATCATTTGAATATTTTCCAACCATGAACTCCTTCTTCAAGGTTGCGAGCCTCTTACAAATGTTAGAAAATGTTGGCCTTTGTGAAGGATTCTCAATCCAACATTCTTTGATCAAAGTGGTAAGCTCCTCACAATTGATAGGTAGCTCAGGCCTCCAACCATCTTTTATTGTTTGCGAGATAATCTCTCTACTACTTGTACTTAAAAACGGTTCCTTCAAAGAAAGGATCTCTGAGCATGTCATACCAAATGACCATACATCAGCTGGAAAAGGGCATGCCATATTTGAAAGTGACTTTTGTTTGTTGTTATTCATCTCAGGTGCCATGTACTTTGGTGTACCGATAGGATACTCCTGTAATTCTGGTTTGCTTTGAACCTCCGTTTTGGAAGTATCATAATCTGTCAATTTCACAAAGTCATAGCCATTATATCCCTTGATTCCTCCAAGTCTAGACACCGAGTTTAGAAGCACATTGCTTGTCTTTAGATCAAGATGGGCAACATGCATGTCATGAAGATAACACATGCCCCTTGCGATTTCATGCATCATATCAATTGCAACAAGATATGGTAAATGCATCTTTTGCTTTTTCAATAAATCACTCAAGCTCATCTCCATGAGCTCCATAACAAGAAACAAATTTCTTGACACCTTGTTTGATCCATCCACATTTCCCTCATGAGTTTCATTGAATCTTCCACAACAAATGAATTTCACGAGGTTTGGATGCCCCAAGCATGCTAAGATGCCAGCCTCTTTGCGAAAGTTGGGCAAAAATCTTAACATTTTCGTCGCACTTGCAAGTCCCAACCATTTTGATTCGTGCACATCGCCTTCTGCTCCACATCCTATTGCTTTTAAGAATACCGGCTTTTCAACATCCTTTGAAATTTCCAAAGCATCGAATTCTGCACCTTTCACATGTGGCAATTCAAATTCCAATCTCCTCAATAAATATTTTGCCAATTTGTACTCCTCGGAATCATTGGGCATCGTTTGAAGGCATTTCTCAAGCCTTTCGACCATGGCTTTTTCATTACTTTCGATTTCGTCATAGGTGGCCACACTAAAATCAATGCATGGAATTCTAAAATTTTGTGAATCCGCATAGATAGCCAAATACTTTTCGCACATTGCTTCCCAAAAACACTGCAAATCATGCACAAGTTCTCGAAAGGCCTCTATATTGTTCATTTGGAATATCGTTGCATTGCACCATTCTTGCTTCCCACAATCTTGGATCAATATTCTTACTTTTCGAGTTATGCGACATAACTCCCCAAGCACAAGCCCAAATTTATTAGTTGTCTCCTTAGTGGATGTGATCATCTCATTCACATAAAGCGCAACTTGGTCAAGCTTCTTGACAACATTTATGCATTGTTTCTCATTCAACACTTGCTTCGCCTTCAAAACCTCTTGAACTTTGGTTACCTCCTCCCTTTGCCACTTCAAAATATCTCCAAGTTCATTGCTTTGTTTTTGTCGTTTTCTTACATATGCCCCAAACTTTATGAACCAAATACTTATGAAACCCCAAATCATGCGAACGAATTGCAAAGTCTTGGCCATGACGAAACACAACTTATTTTCCAAAACAATCCACCAATACAAAGTTGGTTGATTTGCATGGCACAACCCTAATTTGAATCACAATTGTCCTAATCTGCAATCAAAAAATTTGAATTAGCAAAACCTCCAAAGAGTTAGCAACAACAGTTTTTAAATACCCCTCCAAAAGAATGCAAAATTTGGTCAAACTCCAAACTCCAGGTTTGGGGATGGAAAAGAATACAATCTCGATAATAAATTTCTTATTATAATCTCAAGAATGAATGTCATGGTAGTTGCACAACTTCAAGACTCACAAGAAGCATTATTTAGTGTCAATTATCATTTGGAGTTACAAAATGCAATTATCTTCACAAACAAAATGTAAATAGGTCTCATATATATAATATGGAAAGATGTACTTGATACACATTGCCACTTTCAATTGATAGTTTTAGCCAATCAACAATCAAGTGCACCTTGCCAACCAATGCTATGACTCATGGTTTTGTGCCCTAAATGGGGCTAATTTAGTTTTTTCTTGGTCAACCTTTCTTGAAGCAACTAAAAAGTGAATCTAATTTTTCCATACATCATATATGCCAACCAAAGAAATATAACTACACTCCATGACAATTCTCATGTACTAAAAATTACACTGCATACCGTACTAGGTTTTGATGACTCTCGTCATCAAAACAATTAATGCAAGAAATTCTAAATTCTTGTCACCACCAACAAGAGCAAACTACTCCCAAACTTCCCAGCAAGCTCAAACAAAAAAATCAAAAATTCTCAACACAGTGTTGAAACCCAGAATCACTTATACCTACTAAACTGGCCCGTTCTCCAAACCCAACATCAAAAAAATTAAACAAAATACTCAATAAACTAACCAAAGAAATCTGCAACATACCCAAAAGCACAACCAACATCCTCACCCACCTATAGAATGAAGACTTGTTCATGATCATGTTTTGAGTTGCATCAACGTTCAAATAATTCATTGTTGAGTCGTCAAGGAGAATTGTTTACAAGAACTAAACTAAGTACACCAACAACAATTGTCGCAATCATCACATGTATTGCAATAACTAAACATGTTATCATTGTAAGTCTTGAGGTTCTAATAACCAGTAAACCACAAAGTAACAAGCAAGAAAAACAAGTCATCCAAGGTGTTTAGAGTTACATACTCAGTCGGAAGCAACTTGAAAGAAGCAAATAACAACTACAAGGAAATAAACACTATAAATAACATTTTTGGCAGTAACAAAATGATGGATTCTTAGACTTGAATTTCTACTACGTTTCCAAAGCTAGAAAAAAAAATTCAAACAAATGTTTGTATAGCATGTGTACTAAGACCTCCACAACTAGGACATAAGTGGAAATAGATGGTCTAAGATTGGCCAGACCTAAACCCTAAACCCTAAACCATGTTCATCACATACTCGGTGCCTTGGTGATGATCAAGAGAAATAGAGAGGTTGTAGAATTTGATAGGGAATTCAATTGGAAGAGTTCAAGTGTGAATTGTTTATATTTTTGCAAACCAGGGATTGAGATGATCCTAGAAACAACTAGAAACAAACCCAAGCCGAAACAACAACAAACACCACATTCATGCATGAAATAAAACAAATAAGGTTTTAAGGCCTCTATTCAAACCTCCAACTGCCTAAGAGATTGCAGAGTCAAATTGGTAGCAAAATTTCACCCTTAAATATAGTTTTACCCCCTAGGTCAACACTGATGATTTAGGTCAAAATTAATGGCTATTGTATGCACTAAGGTTTATGCACAAAGATTGAGATGATGGAAACAAACCCAAGCTGGAGCAAAAAGGACACCACATTTATACACTAGTAAAACTAAATAAGACCTTATGCCCTAAATCCTAACCTCCCAATGCTTGAGATTGTGCATGGTCGAATCAATAAGAATAGAACCCTTGACAATATTTTCACCATAAAGCAAAGTTGACACCAATAAAGTAAGTTAGCATTGAATTCCTAATGTATGCACAAAAAGGGAAATGATCCACTAAACAACTGAGAAAGAATCCCAAGCTGGATAAAAAATCAGCACCACAATTGTACGCGAAATAGAACCCTTGAAAGTAATTACACCAATCAATTAGATCAACATTGAATGACCAATGTATGCACTGAGGTTTGTGCACATCGATTGGGAATCCAATCAACCAATGAAAACATAAACCCAAACTGGAGCAAAAGCTGGCATCACAATTGTACATGAAATAGAACGAATGAGATTTAAGGCCATTCAACTGCCTGGGATTTAACGGAGTCAAATCAATAGCAGAAAAGAATCCTTGAAAATGAGGACACCGTTAAGCCAAGTTGACAGTATTGAATTAGATCACTGTTGATTGGGATATGTATCCACTGAGATTTATGCACAAAGATAAACCATCCAATAAACAACTCGAAACAAATCCAAGTTGGAGCCACAACCACCACAACATAGTCAAATCAGTAGCAGAAACATCATCATGCACACACAGTTCCGATCAGTAACAAGCACTTACAAATGCCAACTTCTCACATGTTAAACTGTATACATTTCAAAAACACAAATCAATACTTACAAGTTGTTGCGACCAATTCTTCCCAGGCCTCAGTTCTTTGCACAGATCTCTAATCCGCATGTGGCAACTCCTCCCACCCCAGCCAGCAATATTGATCCCCGCAACCACCTTCGACCAATGGTAACTATTCAACATCCATCCTCCACGGAGGAGCTACAATCATCGAAAACCTGTGGGAAGAGATTTCGATAACTAGCTCAGATTTAGGCACCTTGCAAGGCTTCTCCAAAATCATTCTCCCGCACACAGACGAAAGAGCACCCAAGAGGAAGGTAATGACATTGTATGCAAAACAACCAATAGAAACTCATACAGGACCAACTCTCAATGAAAAGTCCCATCGACTTGAAGGATCATTCTAATGCTACAAAAAATATATATAAGATTTTTTTAAATAAATTTTTTATATATTTATGAAAATAATAATAAATTTAATAAAACTTGTGAATAAGCAACTTCAGGTGAGCTACACTCTTAAATAGTAACATCAAAAGCCAAATGTCATACAACATACACCAAAAGTTTGGTTTTCACAATGTCATCCAGCTGATCAAGACAATTCGTACAAGTACCCCAGGAGATGAAAATAGGATCTGAACATTCCACCATATCGCGCCAAATGATGCAACCGTTGCAAATACCTCAATTAATGTCATGAACATGATGCGATGAATCTTCAACTAAACATCACGGAACAAATTTTCAATCTGTTGGAACCAAACAGTTCAAAGGAATCGATTTCAAACAAGAAAAGAACCAGAATGTGAGCAAAACAAAAAGTGACCTACTAACCTTTCCTCCACTGCAGCTATGGAGGTCTCGGACCTTATTATCAATTCTCAAATACCAGTACTATGCATCAAGAGCTTGGGAAAAAGCATGTAGAACGACTGGAACGAGAACGGTCCATAATAAGCAACTCCCCCCGATGGAACAATATCGGACCATTCGTATGCTCACATTTCAGACGGCAATTAAATCGCATAATCAAGAAGCCGTGCTTTTAAGTGTACTTTACTCGTCCAATTACTCACATTAGTGCGAAAACTACAAAACCTACATCAAACTGCATCAAACTACGATTCCTACATCAAGAAATCGATGGAACCAAAACGTTGACATACTGATCTTTCCTCCGCCGCAGCTATGGAGGTCTCAGGCCTTATTACCTCTTCTTAAATACCAGTTCTAACTTATGCATGAAGAGCTCAGGAAAAGAAGATTGAACACCTGAAACAAACGAGAACGTCCGTAATAACCCTGACAGAACTTTAGCTAGCCTGACTTGCCACTTATTAGGAAGACAGTTTCTTTACACGACCCATGCATTAAGATTACATGAAAAGCACAAACCGACAAGCAGGAGTCCGCATCACGTACCTTTGTATACACCGATTGTTGGCGAAGAAGCAGCGATCAAGCACCCGGATAACGAGATGTACATCAATTATGGATGGGAGTGGCTTGAGAGAACCTCTGCAGCGAGGGCGTGCAGTGAGAAAGAGACTGCGAGAGAGAAGAAAGACGTTGCGTTGGAGAGGAAGGGTAGGGTGAGCGGTGTGCAGAAAGAAAGAGTAGCCGAGGAATGGCCATGGCCACTGCATCAAACTACGATTCCTACATCAAGAAATCGAAGGAACCAGAACGTAAACAAACCAAAATTTTGACCTACTGATCTTTCCTCCGCCGCAGCTATGGAGGTCTCAGGCCTTATTACCTCTTCTTAAATACCAGTGCTATCTTATGCATAAAGAGCTCGGGAAAAGAAGATAGAACGCCTGAAACAAATGAGAACGTCCGTAATAACCCCGACAGAACTTTAGCTAGCCTGACCTTGCCACTTATTAGGAAGACAGCTTTTTACACGATCCATGCACTAAGATTACATGAAAAAGCACAAACCGACAAGCAGGAGTCCGCATCATGTACCTTTGTATACACCGATTGTTGGCGAAGAAACAGCGATCAAGCACCCGAATGACGAGATGTACATCAATTTTGGATTGGAATGGCTTGACAGAACCTCTGCAGCGAGGGCGTGCAGTGAGAAAGAGACTGCGAGAGAGAAGAGAGACGTTGCGTTGGAGAGGAAGGGTAGGGTGAGCGGTGTGCAGAAAGAAAGAGTAGCCGAGGAATATGATCAGACGGCTCAGCCTCGATGCGTGACGCGGCTTTCGTGAGAGAGCGGAAACTCTTGGTCAGGCAGAAAGCCTTTTTCTTTCTTAACAAAAGACACGCGAGAGAGTGCAATCGAATGCGATCCGGTGCGAGACACTACACACATGCAGGGCGAAAGGGAGCGAGGTGTGTGGGAGGTGGTGAGAGGCTCCACTGGGCACCATGCACACAAGATTCGTCGGCACCGAGTGCCCGCAGTGGAGACGGAGTCAGTGGCAGCTGGCAGGCTCGGGCAGCAGTGCCATCGCGTCCGTTGTGCGGGTCTTGTGGGGATATTATTTGCCCTGACTACTGGCGGCCACGGAGGGCCCAGTTTAGAGGAGTATTTGTTATGATTGTAAGTACACTGACAATACATATATGAAAATATACATATGTGTACAAGTATGCTGAGGCGGTATCCCCATTCTTCCTGGGGACGTTAAACCTCCCCTCTCCGAGCTTTCCGGGAGAGGTGGATACAGGATGGGGCAGCCCCCAGAAAAAATTCAAGATTTACTAAACTCGATTGCAAACTGCTGCCTGCCCCACCTGACTTCGAAAAAATCATTGCCTTTGCATTCTTGAAGGCCGCTTGTCCGCTAATGTGAAACCACTTCCCAGTAAAGTTTCATCAGTCCTCGACTTACGCCATGCGGGTAAACTACGCAACTCGTACCCCCAAAGTGGATTCATGAACAAAAGATAAGACTTACAAGTAGTACCTACCTACAAAAAAAAGTTCATATATTGATCACCTCGGTTTCAACAAGTGACACTTGCCATCACAAAACCCACCATCACCAAACTCAGTCAATTTGACTAGCGTAAGAATCAACAACGAATCCTCGAAGTTTGAACACATTGGATGACCCATTCATGTTAAATAGGATCCCCAAAATGAGTTACGCCCTACGGGTAAACTACGCAACTCGTGCCCCAAAGTGGATTCATGAACAAGAGATAAGACTTACAAGTAGTACCTACCTACAAAAAAGTTCATATATTGATCACCTCGGTTTCAACGAGTGACACTTGCCATCACAAAACCCACCATCACCAAACTCAGTCAATTTGACTAGCGTAAGAATCAACAACAAATCCTCGAAGTTTAAACACACTGGATGGCCCATTTATGTTACATAGGATCCCCAAAATGAGTTACGCCCTACGGGTAAACTACGCAACTCGTGCCCCAAAGTGGATTCATGAACAAGAGATAAGACTTACATGTAGTACCTTCTTAGTTGATAAGAAGAGAAATTTACACGGAAGTGAAACAGGAGCCAAAATATGGGTACCAAGACCCCAATCTCGCTTTCTAAATTACACACGCACAAACACACACCCCATAAAAGAGCAATTGATTGGTGCTACCGAATTCGATTTTCTAGGTGGTTAGGGGTTAATGGGACTCTCCTATTATTGCCATATAAAATAAGGAAGAGGAATGCTGATTAATTTATTCATTTATTTATGTATGTTTATTGACACGAGAGGAGGGCATGTGTTTTGTTTTGTTAGGAATGCAAAACCATATTTTCTTTTGCGCTACTACACTCTCACTAAAATTACATAAACCTACACGAATTGAGTATAATTTAAAGAATAAGACCGATAGAAATTTCATGCAAAACTACATGAGTTGTAGTTTTAATGCTCCTAAAAAAACACATGTGCTCATATAAAGGCATCTAGACATCCTTGATCATTGCAAATAAATTATGGAACAACAATCAACGTACCAACTTGAAGGAACAAGTCATGTCAACAAGATTCATGTAGTAATGTATATGTCAACAAGTGACATCACTACACAAGACAATTGACATGGCTTGCTCACATGACATGCAATGATATGTATGTGAACAACACAGGTGTTAAGTTATGTGTCTTGGAGGAGATAAATCATATAAACAAGATTCATGATTTTATTTTGATAGGTTAAAGTTTCATGACACATGACAACGGGACGATAGTAAAAACTTGTCCCCTATAGTTTGGGAGAGAGGGATTTATTGCATATGAGAGTACCTCTCATCCATCTAACACAAAATTTTGACCCCCTATAGTTTTGTGGTTGTTTCATCTCAAATGACTTGGACTAGACTAATTCAAAGTTTTTAAAACTAATTCCAATGTCAAATCACCTTAAAAAGGTAACCTCCAAGCTTAATGTTATTTTGTTGGATGAATTAGAGTGACTCGTATGCAATAATTCCCTCTCTTTTATAGATTGGTTGATGATCCATCCCAATTTAAGTTCACTAGATTCATTCAAGGTCTTTGACTTGGACTCAAGGATTGATTTGGCTAGAATTAACAATCATTCGGCTCTACATTAGTAATCAATGTTCCCTCTTCCCTATCGGAAGGGTGTTATGACCATTCACCCAATATTTGACCAACGTGTAGCAATCCAACATGAAATTTATCAAATAACTATCCAGTCCTTGTAGTTGCATGCCATGTGTGGTTGGGCCCCAAGTTCTTTATGGAAGTCCACCAAGAAAAGTACATCCACCCTAGTACACATTCATCTGCAATCTATCCAACAGTCATCCATCCATGCCCAAGTTTCTTCCACAAGTGCACCACGAAAAAATCATCCACCCGTATTGTCTAAAATCCATCCAACATCCATCCATCCATGGCATCTGTATAGTTCGCCGGCCCCAACACGACAAACAAACAAACAAACAAGATTCCACACTTTCTGGAAGGACGAGAATCGATAGCTCCACTTCTAAAAAAATTCAACAAGCATCTTAGTGAGCCTATCATGATGCGAACAACCGATCCATCGATCTTTCGAGATTTTTTTTTGAGAAATCAGAAACAAGAAATCTCAGTTTTAGAATCCCGGATGGCCACGGCAGTTGGAATCTATGCGACTGAGATGCTCTGCGGTAAAGGGAGAGCGAAATCATGGCCTTAAAAGGGTTTGAAAACATATGTTGACCTAACTTGGTGGACATTCGGCCTCATCCGAGGATGAAGAATCAAGGGGAAGTGACTGGTAAAGATTTTCTTGGAATGATTCGGAGTGGCTTGATGCCGACTTGATCAGGACTTGGTTGAAGAGACGGAAGTGAAACTAGCTGCACTTATTTCGTGCTCCAGAGTTCCCATAGCTCTCCATTCCCAGATCATGTCATTTCCTTCTGACTAATCCATAGTAATGGTCTCAGAAATTCTTTGGTGCTTAGGGGGTTCGTATGGACTTCAAAATTTTGCATAGATTCTTTGGACTTGCTTTTGGAATGGTGTCCTCGTTGCACTCTTGACTGATAGTAAGCCATGGCGTTGTCGAGAATCTTTGAGAGTGATCTTTACTTGACCAGCTTGCTCTTTTCATCAAGTTATGCAACTTACATTAGGAAGTTTAAAGGAAGAGAGTCGCACAATGTGTAAGCTTCATTAAGGAGATTCTTTCATGGGCTGCACATATACGAAAATTAAGTTACTAAGGGAATCATCAATAGAACTTTCATTTGTAGAATGCTTGAATTCGGAATGTACCACACAATTGTCTTATATACGTGGCCTTTCACAATATGGCTCATATAGCCACGTTGCCATGTCACGTAAAAACATCATTTAGTTCACCATCTCTTCACAACGCTAGGAATCGGAAAGTCAAGAATCAAGGTAAACCTAAACTCACCAAAAATGTCAATTTCCATGTAAGATGTAAGGTTCCAATTATACACCTCATCATATTAAGATTTTTTTTGTTGTTGTTATTGTCACTACTTGGATGTACACTTTCTTTCAGCTTCATCTGAAATGGGCTTTGTTACACAGTGGGATTCAAGGTTTGAGAGCATTGTCATTGAATGTGCATGAGCCAAGCAAAAAAAACATGTTGTTAGATCTTTGAAAGTGCTATTAGAAGGTCAAGAGTCAAGATATACCTAAACTCATCAAAAGGTCAATCCATATTGGCTTCAAAATTTGTTGTTCTTAAGTGGGGGTCCACTTTGAGCTTCATCTATAATGTAATGGGCTTTGCTAAGCAGCGCGATTCAAAATTTAAGAGCCTTGTCATCCAAAGTGCACAAGTCAGGCAAAAAAAATTGTAACCCACAATCTCTAGACAATGGTATTAGAAGGCCAAAAATTAGGGTACAACTAAACTCACCATAAAGAGACCATTCCTAATCAATTTCAAAGTTCGTTGTTCTTACTTTGGGGTGCACTTTCTTTGAGCTTCGTTCGTAATGTAATGGGCTTTGTCAAGCAATGGGGTTGAGGGTTTAGGAGCCTTGTCATCCAATGTGCACGAAAGGGGGGGAGTGGAGATACTAGACAAATAGCACATCGAGACATCCATGCAGTATGTGCGTGGAGTGGGACAAATCTTGCTAAATGTGGGACTGAAAAACAAAATTACATCCGAGGGTTCAGAACCAAAGCTTGCCAAGATCTATGAGGAGCTTTGTTGGGTACATGATTGAGTGAGAGCTGGTACGTTGTTAGATCTTGTGCCTTTCCATATAAGGATGCACAAAACATTGAAAATTAACTAGTCTATTGAATTTTCTGTATCAAGGTCCAAACTAAACCTGTGTATGTTCTTAACCAAAAGAAATCATGTCAATATTGTCAAATTTTAAGCTAGTATTCAGATTAAAACTAGAATAGATGACATTACATGATTTTGCATACTTGCAATTATCCCTTTTGCTTTTAATTGAAGATTAGGTATTAGGAGTTTGTTATGTGTGGTTACGTCCACCAATGCAATTGATGGAATAAGTACAAAGGAAACTAAGTTCATAGAAAAAGAGTTGCCTATACAGACTTGGTTGCCTACTTTTGAGAAATAATGTACATAGATTTTTGGTATATTTAAAAAATCAAGACATGAATGAACACTGAACTTCCAAAAGTCTAATTTTACTTGAATCCTTGTTTATTGACCGAGGCTTGAACTCAAGAGATTTACAATTTGTCCCTATGTATTTCTTTCCAGCAAAGATTCAATGCCTCGAATATAAAGCGATTGATAAATATTGAGTGCTACTGAGGAAGATGTCATGGTTTGGGTTCACGAACTCGACGTTCATGTAAGAGAAGGGTTGTTGCAGGAAAGAAGAAGACGTCCAAGAGATGAAGCTCTTTGCAATTCAAGTTGAAGCAAGTCGTGTTAGCAGTTGCCAGAGTTCATAACCTCCTACAACACAGTGACCATTATAGCTTGAGGATTTGTAAATGCAGGAAGCCATGTACTGCCAAAGATTGAGACCACTTCATGAAACCGTAAATTACAATTGTGAACCGTGTTTCTCATCTAGGGTAGAACAGTTTTGAACAACCAAATCATGCATGTTGATGATGTTAAGGGTTTCATTCATCTGCTCTACGAGGTAGCTGACTCAAAGTCCACTCAAAAGGTAAGGTTCAGAGTGTGTGAATATTGGGAGTTTCCTACTTGCATTAGCACTTTCCAATGCAAAACGAGGACATTATTAAAGTGTTCATGCAGCTGTTAAATTCTGGAAGATTCACTTTACATGTTCATTTGGCAGAAGCATTTAAACTTTCAAGACCTCTTATCTGCAAACCCTGGCAATTGTCCTTTGAAAGTTACAGTTTTAGAGATAAAATTATGAACTCCCAAGTTGCAAATTGTAACAACTCTGCACAAACACAAGTGTTCAGAGTTGGTCATATGTCTCTGCTACGAAGTTAGATTGCAATTTCAGTCGTGACTCATGAATGCCTTCACCTCTAAGAAAACACAGGCCAATACACAAAAGATTCTCTCACCTTGAGATACCCAATAAATATCAATATTTGACCAGTATTCCAATTTTGATACCCATGGGTAGGTTCTATGATATCATTTTTTATATTGATTCTAGATACGCATGAATTTATTTGGGTTTATACCGGTCTAACATTGGTTGGGACCCTAAGAATTATCCCACAGCTGAATTAGATGTATTGCAAGTAGTGTGAAGTTCAAATATATAGTTGACACATATCTCATACAATTTAATGTTCACGAGCCTTTATTAAATGTATCAAACTAGCATTGGACTGACTTTTGCAAAGTGCAGCCATATGCAGAGTAGTATGTACAATATGAGCGTTGCAAAGAAATATTGGATGACTGATAAATCACACTTGTCAAGGCATAATGTCCACATCTTTACCCCCTTCACTTTAAACATATTAATTCCTTGCTCCAAGAGGGCTAGGTATAGAATGACATAATGATCTAGCATATCCATTTCCTTCATATACTGCACTTTGATACAAATTTTCTACCTACATGAGAAGTAAAATTGGCCTTCATTATACTCCAATTAGTGTGCAAACAGGAGGTTGGAATTTGTTTTTGCCCCTACATACTTAATCTATCAACCTGAAACACAATCATACTTTGCTTTCAATGGCACACAAATATCACTAGTAATTTGGATCTTCATTTTGGATCAATATACAAGTTTATTGTAGTTTTTTGTGAATTTATGGCTAAACTTGACAATGTGCAAATTTAGGGCTATATTTTTCACCTTTACATCACTGTGGAAGGTTTTTCAGATTGTATCTCAATTTCAACAAATATACAGTCTCTCAATTATTAGAAGGTTGCCAATTGTTCACTACTATCCTGAAAAAAGGAAAAAAAGAGCACCCACAAATATGTGCATTAATTTTTAATAAAGGAAAAACATGATTCCGTCTGCAACGAACTTCATTTATTCAACCAACATGCCGCAACACTTGTTCACATGTGGAGTTGTCAATCATAAAATGTTACGACCATATGATAGGTTACCTCTCTGACTATTTATTAAACAAGTTTGTAGAAGGTGCAATGTGGTGTATAGCAAACAACATCACAAACTTTAGCAAGTTGGGGAAAACAAATAAAAACAATTAAGCCTATTTTTTGTGGAAATCGTTGAGCTTTGTGGCCTAAATTATTTTAAAATAATCATCAAAATGCCTAAATGTTGGGAAATTTGGTGCATTGGAAAGCTCAATCCAAACTCATGAATGAACGGAAAACAAGTTACGTTACATGGATTTGTGTGTAGGATATGCTATGTCATGACATGGATGAATATACATATACAAATTTTCCTAATTTTTCATAAAAGTTTTTACGGACCGCCTAAGCCCTTTTTGAAATTAGTTATTTATGGGAAAAATTTGCCCAACATGCTATCAACCTTTGGTGTAGTTTATGATTGATCTATCTCAAATTCGACTCACTGGACCACTTTGAGATCCCTTATGCTATTTCCAAAGCCAAATCCATCATAAGGGGAAACTTCCAAGCTGCAAGGGTACTTGACGTTTTTCACCTTTAGCTTGGATGGTTGTAAGAAATTGACTTCTTGGGATACACAAAGACCCAAAGGTTTAAGGTATGGTGTGCCTAAATTGTTGTTTGGTCTTAAACGGACACATGTATATGAGTGGTGTATGGTTGGTTGAGAACCTAAAAACATACACCAAAAAAACATTTCTTGAACAAAGATTGGACTACATGTTGACTATTTGTTAATCATTCTAGATGCCATAGTCCACATAATCAGAGGGAGAGACCTATATGATCAATTTAATAACTCATAGAATCTTCACTTTGACAATGCATAAGATATTCATACGAACTTTGAAAACTATGAGATAAGTGGCTCTAGACATGATTTTGATCTGCTAATCATCTCACACTAATTACATGTTTCATGTCCTACGAGAAGTGGGTGCAAAGAGAAAAATGTCCATTTGACTCGCACTCACCCACTTACCATCGTACCTAATGTCATGCTTTCCAAAATTTGTGATAAATCAAACCACATGCACGATAAGGACCGGACCCGAAAGTCTCCATGTTACTGAAATTCCATGGTGAAGTCTTTATTCAACACAGCGAGTACCGACTCTTCTCTATTCCTCTTGCTAGCGAAGATTGAATTGGAGAAAATAATTGAATCTTCATGACCAGATCTTCTTATTATGTACCTACTTTCTCTCAATTGGTTCATCAAGTTGGTATTAGCCTATCTCACGGAGGCTACTGCACTCCACCGCTCTAGAGAATTACCTTATATTGTCTAATTAATGTGGTTTGCATTAGGAATTATGTATTAATTGCTAAAACATTTTACTCAAAATATCATTTTTTACTTGAATAACATCACTACACTAAATAGGATATTTAGTGTTTGATACACTAAATATGAACGCATACACTAAATATTAATAACCTTATGAAAGTATGTAACATTAAATGTAAACTCAAACAATAAATATCAACTATGATAATATGTGGAAGTTACAAGGTTAAAATTAATGTTAGTAAGGATGTGAAAAAAAGGATATAATAAGGGAGGTGGCAATAGGGAAGGTAGCGGCACATTTATGTCTAACATTAATTCTCAAGAAATTGAATTTAGTGTTGAGCAGGGTAGGGTGGTAACAACACTAAAGTGAGTATGCACACCGAAGATTATAATATAACTTAGTTGTGTAGAAAATGATAATTACGGTACAATGTTACAGTAACATGTAAACTCAAAATGGTAACCCACACTAATTAGACAAAATATCCTAAATGGTTTGATACCACCCTTGTATACTTACAACCCCATTAGCCTTTTTGGCTTCTCGGACTTTAAAATTCTCTCCACCAAACATGCTTCTAGAAGCTTGTCTTGTTGGTTTGACATCTACAAAGGGCCAAACTTCTAAAAAGTGTAAGTGCATAAATAGTGTGGGTAGCCTTTGTGTATCGCCTATCCATTTGATGGTGATCACAAGTTGAAGCAAAGGTTTGTCTGGGACATCAAAAGATCATATTTTGATCCTCCTTTCATCCCCCAATTCATCATCAAATTGGATAGAAAAGAGCAATTATAATCTTGTAGAGCTTGCCGATAAGCATAAGATCATCACCTACTTTTCAATTGTTTGTTTGTGATAACCATTCACATATCACATGTTCTTCATGTACTGATTCCACCTACATTTATGACAATTGCTCCTGTGTTGTTGGGTCTTTGGTTATCAAATCAAAGCTCAGTAGCAATTACTGAAAATTGGCAATGCAAGCAATGCATAATTTGAAATACAAAATTTGATGAGACACGATGTGATTTACTGTGTGCATTTAAACTTAGGGTTGTGCATAACTTTGGATATTTTGATTAGTACTTGATAAGTTGATTGATTTTACTAGCTATCAACTAAAGCATGTGATGCGATCGTGGGCACTTCAAGCACCATATATAATTTTGACCGTTGCATGGCAACATGGATTTTCTCATCTAATTAGCAATTGCATGTCACAAAGATTAATATTTTAAATTTGAAAATCATAGTTGAGATCTGGAAATCATAAGAGGTCAAAGTGAAGATTTTCTTTGTATATGAACAAACACACTATAGATCCTCCCCATGATCAAGAGTTGAACTATTAGACCTAGAATAACAATGTGCAAGTGTTGAGCATTCTCAATCTAGTCTCATCATAACTTAATGCATGTGAATTTGGTGCCCATTCTTATGAATAATGAACGTGGTCATATACCAATGTTCTGGGAGATTTATGGGCATAATCGGTCGAGATCCTAGTGTCTCCAAGTCCAACCGGTTACATTGACATCCTTTGGTTAATCTTTATTGTTTTGGGATGTGTTCTTCAAATTCCTGAAGTCTTCAACTTTAACCGGTTATTTCTCAAACTCAACCAGGGTTTAGGATCAATTTGAATTTAGAACTGCAAGGCTGGCCTTAGTCACACAACTTCTTAAGTTGGGTAGAAGCCTTGGGGCTCCATTGAATTGTGGGCCATAGCCAACAGTGACCCACAACTACAGTACTGTACTAGGTAGTAATCCTGACAATTCTCATATAATGTTAATACAATAACTACCTCACTCTTGAGCTTAATGTGTAATTATATCTAAGGAAGAAAGAATTGGATCCATGATACACATTACTTCAGTGCATCCATGCTCATGAAACAATGAGATATCAAAGATGATGTATAAGTTTATCACATGTGTTGGATGCTTCGAGAACATCATGTGTTGCCTCACCACTCACCAAACCAGAGTGAGAATCATTGTCAAGATTCTAATATTGCAGTTAAGATCTTCAGTAAGTACTTGCTTACTTGATTCAACCTATCGCAACTGAAAGTTTGAATCTGCAGCCCCTTGTCAAATTCAAGGTTTATGGAAAGTAAGTCCTGGTAAATGGATGCACTTATTGTTGGTAAAATTATAGCATCATCAAGGAATATTACTCTTCTTTGGCGGTTGGAAGATTTGCACCTGTCTCAATTTGCATTGAGATATTTGTCCAATCACTATAAAGCACCATAATCAAGCTTTTGAGACCACCTGGCTCCATGGTTGTTCAAGACTAGAAATTTGAACCAGTATAATTTGAACACAATTCCATCAGTGGGCAAGATGGCTGATATTTAAAGCACAAAATTGGTTCAGAACATATCTCTAATGAGAACATTGAAAGTTCAAAAAAGTTTTTGATTGTTGTCAACCCATTGTCAAGCATCTTTGACTTGGAATTTCAAAGAGACCAGAAAGTCTGCATATTATGATGGAGCCCTCCTACCCCCTACAAGCGAGTGAAAAACAACCTCGGCCTGAAACAAAATACCCCCACAGCTTCAGTAGAAACACCATTCTAGTGTGAAGTCCACTTCAACTCAAAAGGAGTGCCTAAAGGTAGGCCAAGTGCAGAGATGTGCAATTTTGAACCTTCGCGAGAGATAACTTGGCTGACATTGGAATCAACTTGAATAACGTCCTCGTTCAAGCTGACAGCAAACGAAGACGCAGCAGCAGTATCAACTCCACCTCCCAAAACCACCACGTGGTCTATAATCCAACCCTCTTGAAGTGCATACTCCCCATGCTTCACGTGTGACTTCAACACCCCACTTCTGTTCTCCATGTGAGCCTCGAATGTGACGAGGCTCGACTTGTTCTCCTTGAGCTCCATGTGAACCTCTTCTCCGTTATCGAGGAACACATACCTGTACAGTCACATATTAGTCATTAAACTCTTCCAATTCTTCGCAATCCTATATAGAAAAGGAATGAGTTCACTGAAGCCTGCTAGTTAATAAAGTTGTCAAGGTAGAGGTGCCTAATCTTTTTTCGGTGTGTCATCTTAAACGGACATCCATATTTGAGCGTTGAATGGTTGGGTGTGAATCTAAGAATGGATATCAAAAAGACATGTGTTGAAAAAGTGATTGGTCTATGTGCTCAATATTTGTTAACCATTCTAACCCCGATAATCAACATAATTGGGGGGGGGGGGATTTAGTGTGATTATATAATAATTTAGAGAATCTTCACTTTGACAATGTATAGGAGATTCATGTATAGGAGCTCGACAAATGATGAGGAAAGTAGCTTTGGACAAGATCTGAAGTTGGTAGTAATCTTGCACTAATTGCGGGTTTTATATCCTACAAAAAGTGGGTGCAGAGTAATGAGTGTCTATTTAAGAGACCCGCTTACTTTACTATCCATACAAAGATGGGAGAAATGCTCACTTCATAAGTGACCAAGGATAGAAAACCCAAGAATGTTGCATACCCGTGCGCGGTGCTCAACAAGGTGTCGCTAGCCGGAAAAGCCACGACAAGTGTGAAAGGTGTTTTCCGGACTTCCGTGGACGTGAGCGCACTCTCTTGCATAGGAACAATGGCACCCTCCCGCACGTGCACGTTGATGGCGTCCCACGGCGCGTCCAATGTGAAGTTCTCGCCTTTACTCACCACCTTCGACCAGTCAAACATATTATACCAGGTGCCTTGGGGGAAATATCCCACCACCGAGGTTGCATTCGGAGCCAACACCGGGGTGACCAAAACGTGGTTCCCAATGAGGAATTGGGAGGACACGCCAACTGTGTCCGCGTCGCTTGGGAACGCAAAGAAGAGGGGCCGCACCATGGGATAACCCTTTGTGTGCGCCTCAAAGTTCAACGTGTACAAATAAGGTAGCAACTTGTACCTCAACCCCAACGCCTTCTGCGCCGATACCGTGACTGTGGGCCAAAGGTACAACTCCTTGGGGCTATTGTATTTGTTGTTATGAGCTCGCGAGAAAGGGTGAAACGCGCCTGCCTGGATCCACCGGTTGCACAAATCCTCAGTGACTTCACTGTTGAACCCACAAATGTCGGCTCCTATCATCGGGATCCCCATGATCCCCGCATTCAAAATGGTCACAATGGACGCGGCGAGGTCATCCCACGTGGCGCCATTGTCCCCGGTCCAATGAGCCGCATATTGCCCGGACCCCAAAAACGTGGATCTCGTAAGAACGAATGGCCTCTTTCCCCGCACGGCCGTCATGGCTATTTTGGTGGCTTTCGACTCCGAGATGCCAAACAAGTTGTGAGTGTTGTACTCAATGTTGCCATCGTAATGCTTCACCGTCATGGCCGCGGTCCGGAAGTTGAGAGGCTCATAGGCTCCCGTGTGGTTCAGCGGGTATGGAGGGTCGTCGTAATTACTGTGTGCATCTTGACATTGCAAATAGCAATTCGTGTTGTCTGGGTAGACGGTTCCATTCCAAGTGCAACTCCCGGAGCAAAAGTTGGCGATTTCATTCATATCGATCCACATTCCATCAAACGGCACCTTCTCATGAAACCGTCGAATCTCTTTCGTCCACCACTCCGTCGTCTTGGGGTTGAGAAAATCGGGGAAGTACACAGGACCCGGCCACACTTGGCCCATGTAATTCTCCCCGTTTTCATGTTTCAGGTAAATGTCCTCCTCCAAACCGCGAAGGTACGTCCCATAGTCATTATACGCGATGCTGATTCCTGAACGTAACGAAAGAAACCCATAAATAAGTTTGTGACATGCTTGGATAATTATATTACACAAATACTGCCAAAATATATTCTTTGACTTTCGATGTCATCAATCGAGACAGATGTGGTAAAACAAGTATATGGATGTCAAGATTGCAAGGTATACTCAGCGATGTTGATTCTTGATAGAATAAAAGTGTGTTTGTGAGATGCTTAGAATGCATCCCACATGCACACGAGATGGGAAATATAGGACTACCCTTTTGACCCATGATCGTCATCAAGCGAAATAAATGTCAAGATTTCTATTGATGTCAATGACTTAGATTGAACTGTTGATGTTAAAATTTCTGGGTAAAACGACTAGAGTAGGGCTGATTCCAAATCTTTTTTCAAAGAAATTTTGAAGTTTGTCAGATCCTTTGACTTGGCTGACAAGCGTGAAAGATGGATTTCGTCTTTAGATGAGTTCTTTGAGTTTTGATGTCATCAACCGAAAAGGATTCAGACCTCATCAGTGATGCCAATATTGATCGCAAGGTATTGGAGAATAGTTTACCGGGATCAGTAATCAAGACGTAATGTTGGCCGTCTTTGTGCAATTGATCAATGAACGGCCTCCACGTGTCAAGTGGGAAACGCTCCGCATCATTCGTGAAGCATTTATAGCTATCCATGTAATCAATGTCGTTCCACATGGTGTCCAATGGAATTTGAGCCTTCTTGTAATTCGCCACAACCTCCTTCGAGATGGTCACATTCCTGTAACCCCATCGGCATTGATGAAATCCTGTCACATGCTTCCACCCGCCCTCACAATGACAATTTGAAACCTTATAACATTCACATATGGATTCAAATAACTACATTTTGATGCATTGTGGCCCCTTCTCAAAGACTAAAATTCTCAACTCCAATAATAGACTCTCTGCTCAATGCTTAAAGTGACTATTCACGCATCACCTACCTTTGTTTGCATCAAGCTTCACCCAAATTGTCTTTACAAAACATCATCTGCAAGTGTCGTGATCTAATGTTGCAATCTAACAACTTATATATGTCTAACTCATGGCTCGTGTTAGAATGTTTCTATTGACCAATTTAATATTTCAAAATGTTAATTTTAAAGTGTGCGCACCGAAGGACCAGTAAGGTTGTGCCGCAGGTCGCCCAACGAGTTGTGTGTATTGGTCAACAACATCAAGAGGTGTTGGGCCGGGGAAGAAGTAGAAATCTAAGACCCCACCCAACACCTTGTACGTCAAATGGTCCCCGGCTTGGTTGTAGGTGACCTCCATGCCGTTGCTATTCATCAGCAGAACCCCGTGGGCGAGGCCCCCCTCCCGCACGTCCAAGTAGAATGGGTAGGATCCATACAAATCCGCATTGAAAAGAATGGCCCCCACGTCACTCGTAAAGAGAGTGTATGACCGGCCCTTTTTTAGCTTCAATCCATCGCTTCGAGTGCTCTCTCCTAACCCAAACAATGAAGCCGAGCTCGGCACCTGTGTGGAGATTTCAAGGTACTGGTCCTTGAAAATGACGGGGTTGAAGAGGAGGTTGTTGTTCGTGGAGTCCTATATAAGAAGTAGGGGCATTGAAAATGTAAATCTTTGGCATCTCAAAATAAACATGTAGTAAATATTCATGAACTTGGAATAACAAAGCTATCATATGTAGAACTAAAATATTTCAAAATATATGATGATTGGAATGATAAAGCAATTTGTTATTTCATGAAGTCCATAAAAATCTTGCACTATTTTTCCTAGAGTTGTCCACAATCTTATATTAGAAAAAGTTGTAGATGATACCTCTATATCCAGAATCAACAATGAATACAGAGGTCAACCATGTCAAATAAGATATGATAATATAGTATCATGTTGGTTTTGATCATAATATTTTAGTATTTGTCATAAAAAATTAAGAACGGTTTCACAATTACTTTTTGTTTGTAAAGATTATGATTAATATTATAGTATTTTTGCCAAAATCAAATCTTGATTAAAAATCAAATTTTGGACAATGGTTGTATAATCTACCCTAGGAATATTATGGTTAGAACTTAGAGCCACCTTTGCAACAAGACCAAATTGAACACATCATACAAATTTTAAAATTTTAAAATTAAAGAAGGGAGTTGGGCATCACCGGGGGAGTAGAGTTGAACAACACATCGTTGTTTGAAGTTCGTATAACAGCAAATCCAAAGGGTTGCTTTGTATATGTCACGGCTAAGGCAGGAGATGACAATGTGGCTTCCAATTTGGAGTCAGCCGTGGGCCGGTGGATGATGCTTTGAGGGATCTCATAGCGTGAATTGAAGAAATCTGAGATGTACACTCGTAGTCGTGTGCTAGACTCAAGCCTGCAAATTAAATTTGAAAAATAATATATTTAAAAAAAATTCCATCAATATTGGTAGTGTGCAAAGAACTCAATCGTGACATGCTCAAATCTAAAAATTTGCATCAAACTTTCTACATAACTGACAAGAGAGGAGATGCATAATTAGTTGTGACAGCACAAAGACTTCTAATACCCACCAAACTTACGTATGGGACATAAATTCATGTGGAAATGCAAGAAATGATGGATGAAATATAACTTCTACATGGACAGAATAAAAATTGATAACTTTTTTAAACATTCTATTAACTATGGTGTTGCCAAGGTGGTACAATTTTTTCTAATTGTAATGAATAATATCATTCAAAGAAGAAACATGCTACAAAATGGTTAATTCAAAGTAGACCCAAAAATAATGCTTTGACATGCAAAAGAGCTACAACTTGGGGTCTAGAATGAACTTTTGATTCAATTTATCATCCCCAATTTAGTACTCTCAATATCATAAAAGCTTCAAAATATGACAAAATCAATCATCTAGCATATTCTAATATGAATACTCGCCTGACAATTAAACGAAGGGGATTGATGTCTGCTCCGAAGGTCCCATTGTGAGAGTAAGACAATATCCTCAAAGTGGCCTCAAAGCCTTGTTGGTTAGCATATTCTTTCACGTCCAATAGTTCATGATGCACTCCTTGATGTTTTGAGCTTATGTCTTGGTCTGACCAACCCTGTAACAATCCTGCATTAACTCTCAATCCATTTAACAACGTTGCTAACAACAACAATGAACGCACCACACTTCTAGTGATCTCCATTATCTCAAGCTATGTCCACTACCATGGAGCCTTCACAAGAATCAATAGCAATGACAAATTTCGATAATCTAGTATGTGACATTTTCTTGGTATGGATTTAAACTCTAAAGAAGATGAGGTAAAGTGGAAGTTCAGTTGGTTAAAGGATAGATTCTTATCCATTGCTTCAACTACACTTATCTTGATAAAAGAACTTAAGTCTAACTTATAGTCAACTTCGGCTCATATTTCATACTAGTATGATTTCTTAACAAAATAAAATTCTTCTTCTTCTTCGCTTCATTTTTTTCAATTAATATTTGTTGGCTTTGACAATGTAGTACATTAGTAGATTGTGTTTTAATATTTGCTCTCCTCTTCTTTGATGTAAATTGTATAAAGCTCCAATTAAAATCCAAGCAGTACTTTAGGTATTTAAAAGCTTTGATAATTATTATTTTTTTGTCTTTCATTTATAATGTAATGATGGTAAGATAGGCGCCTAATTTCTCTTTATCATATCAGTTTTATAATATATATTTTTAATATTAAAAATTAGGGCAGACCCAACTAAATAAATGTCTTTAAACACATGTGGGTATGTCAAAGTATTTAATTGTATATGTTGACTTTATGCCATAAAATTGCACTACATTTTCAATGATATTGAATGTCACTAACCAATTGTGTGTGCTCACCATATACATAAGAATATGTTACTCTCATCTGTCAAGATATAGTATCACAACAATGATTAAAACTCCACCTTACGCATGGTGGTTAAAAATTATGTCTAAGACTTGGTTGTATCAATAGAAATTTTATAAACAAAAAATATACTTCTTGGTTATGAATATGATAAAACTAAAATGAGTTATCTTTGAAATTGGTAAAATATTGAATGAAGCTATCAAATAGCTTGAGTGTCTTAATATTGAATATATTAAGAAAAATTTATAGTACTCATAATTAAAAAATTAATGTGTAAATTTTCATATTTTAATATACATTACATTTACATAAATTTATAAGACCTTCAAATTAAAGTTAAATATGGATAGGATTTTCCCACGTGATGTATCAACCTTAAATTGCCATCTCCCTTCATACCTCACTCCTTATTTCTTACTCCTTACACTAAAGTCTAAATGTCAAAATGTGAAACATTATTCATTTCAGTGAGTTACTTGTTTTGACAAAGTGTGTGGAATTGACAATAATGGATGTCATATTTCTAAGGTTGCAGACAATTTGGTGATACCTTCGCAGATAGTGTGCATAAAAACTGTAGGGCTTTTTCTTAGAATCACAATCAAATATTAGATAACTTCATACCAATTGCACTTTGATGTGTTACATTTTGTTTATTCTCCATGGACTCTATTGCAACCAAATCCTAGTTGCTCTGTACATGATTGACAATTGTCTTGTATATCAAGATAAATTTAACATCTATGTAAAACCACCTTCTGAAATTAAATTAATAAGGTTAAATTCTAACAAGCAGTATGTCACAAAGTGAATTAACGAGATTCTTGTTGCATACCCAATAGATGAGTCAATTTATAATCATAAAGGCTTTGCAACAATTTTTGATCCATGAGATATAATTTCTACATGTGGAGACAACTTACAGATAGATGAACCACTTCTGCCTGTAATCTGAAGTTAGAGGATATTTTATCTTGTGAGAGATGATGCTATGGCATTCAACTGCATTGGTTGGTCTCTATCCAATCTTACAGTCGGTTCATCATGGAGTCTTCTAAATTCAAGTGGCTTGTCATTATTAGCTTTTCATAGGTGTGGCTGATGGTTATATCTCAAAACATCTCAGAAAAGATTGTGATAATTGATGGATAATATTGCATTTACATACATTCAGGAACTGGGCAATCACTTATTGGCCACAAGTATGAAAATACTTACGATTCAAATCAATATATGATTAGTATTTGATTCCTTGGATAATTATATGCTTCGAATAATTATAAAAATTACAGACCATGGGCACACATTGAACAACAAAATGTCCCAGTCAACAAGAGCTACGCTGAAAAGTTTCTCATAAAAAGTAAGAACTTTTCCAACTTTTCATTCAGTTTCCTCCCAATCTCTCTTTTCAACTGTGTTCAATTCGTCATTGTCCAGGTAGGCATGTCAAGAGCCCAAATAAATGAAGGATTTCTTTGTGGAGAGTTGCCTCTCTGTACTACCCTAAGAGCATTACCTGAAGCTACATCCTGCTTTTACAAAATTGAAGGGAGCATCCACTTCCTGTGAAAAACTCAGTATGCAGTAACTGATTGATATTTTTCAACTCTTGAAACTGCAGACTCCATCTTACAACACTATTACTATCGAGCATCTACAAGTTCAAGAAATAGTATGAAAGGAACAACAGTCTTCAACAGACCAGATCTTACAAGCTACAATTAACACAGATCATCTGCGCTCATCTCAGTTACCATCTTCGCCTTTTGTCAAAAAGGATGTCAATATCGATCAATACTAACCTACTTCACTGATGCACCACTTTCCGATCCTCGTGCAGTGACAAAATCAGGAAAGTTGCGATCATTCAAAGAGTGAAGCCACAAGGCCATCGTTCCATCCCTCACCTCTTGTGTTGCAATGTGGGCATACACCACATCCTGCTTGAATTGTTGAATCTCTTTCTCATATCCTTTTTGAGTAATTTCCTCATGGGTGTTTTTGAACTTTGAGTTGTACGCAGTATAGTAGCATTCATCAAGGAACAAACCAAGTTCCGGTGCCATTGGCACGTTCACATCTGCATCCCTGTTCACACAAACAAACAACCACCTTCTTCAGTGAAACAACACCATCACAAGAAATAGTTGATTTGCAACTTCTTCAAGCTTTTATGTGCATTGGCATGCATTCCAGGGACAAGTACATCACAAACTTCCTGAGGAAAATTCATCATGTAGAAACAATAAAATGTTGCAATAACATAATGAATTACTCATTCATACGTTAAAATTGCATTAATTTCCAAATTTCTTGCAATATTTGCCACATTTTGCTATGACAAAGCAAAATGGTACATGAAAGTGATCGGTATATTACAAGATGATTGCACTTTATACGACTAGATATATTCTTTACGTAATAATTACATAATACACCACCCTTTGGAACTTTGTGATGTATAACACACCTTCTCAATGCAGTGTCAATAATCGAATCAGGAGCACAGCCCCGCATGATGGCTATGGCCATGCCAATCATCTTTCGGATTTGATGCAGCATGAAGCTCTGGCCCACTACAGTGCAACGCACAAATTGCATCCCATTTATCTCGAAAACATCCCCGGCTGTGAATGAAAGCATGTATCTCTTTGCACTTGGGTCCTCGGGTTTCATGCGCGCAGTGAAGTTGTGGAAGTTGTGAGTGCCACAGTATTTGCTCAGCACTTTGTTTAAACGCTTCATTTCTTCCTCTCCAAACACGTAAGGCACCCGCTCTTTCTCATTCTCTTCTTTTGGCCCTGCTCCCACCTCTGCAGTTTCCAGAACTTGTTCCACTACTGCTGTTGTTGTTGTTGTCTCTTTACGAATTTTCACCTCTTCCGAGACTTCAGTACCTTCTGTTGCCTTCACCAGAACAGTTCCTATATGCATCAACAACTTCCATTCTTCTCAGATCCACAGTTGTTCCCATACATCACAAAAAGTAGGCAAAATTCACTCTGCAACAATTTTTTAAAGCAAGAAGAAATAAGGATAGCGCATGTTGGCTTGACACAGCATGAATCATTGAGCCTCTTTGCCTGCAAGCTGCTGTCTCAATAAAGGGGTGGACTCTTTCTAACAGCCGTAACCAGGGCAACTTGATTGCCCATTGTTCCTCCCGTAGTAGGCATGCCGAGCCCCTCGGTACCCCACAACTTTTTAAGATTACCCAAGAATGATTAGGTGGACCATAGCAGGCAACACTAGCATGGCTTGGTGGAGAATGGAACTCGCACCACTTGCAAGAGTGGAATTGAAGGTCAAGTTCCATGGGAGGGATGGCAAGCATTTTGTTATGCCTACAATTGCTCCCCTCCATGATGGAACCCCCATCCACGCCCTCAGAAGTTCCCAAGCAGTATCCATGAGAGGGGTGGGCATTTTTGGAATGTGCACTTTCTGGTCAATTTTCCCATTCACACAGTAGGGCCCACCACCATATCATTAAACCTCTAAGCTATCCTCCAATTGGACTCTTCATTTCATGGGTAAGTTTGACCACGCCACCGTACATTTTGGGACCACTGTAAAAGGACCTCACATATTGGGAGCTTTGTATCCAAGGAGGGGGCTATATTAAGGCTTTAAGGCTTTGATGAACTTAATGACCACGTCCTCACCCATGGAGCCAAAGAGTATTTTGGAACATGGTGCCCAGTATGCTCTGTGGATCTTGACCGTAAAGTCCTAAGCACTCAAGCTATTGATTTAACACTGCAACAATTCACAATCCATATTCGAGCCCATCTTGGCATGAAATAAGTCAGACCAATCCTATAGGCTCACCACAATGGATAAAATTAGGGTTCTTGGGTTTCAGGGTTTAGGGCAATTGTACCATTGTTTGAGCCGCTTGTGTCAATAACCACTTCAGATTCCCCCCCTGCATCTTTCTTTTCAAGGGCTTTCCTCCGCTCGATACGCTGCAACCGTTCATTGTCTCTCTTCTCCGTCCACGCAAGGATGGTTTCTCTGTCATGGTGGGCACGAGGATCAAAAGCAAAAACAGGAACGATGTACTCATACCGCCGCTTGTCACACATTTGCTTTGCACTGAAGTTGGACGTCACTCGCTTAAACCCAAACACGCGAATCTCCTTTGGGAGGTGCTCATTGACACGCTCCACAAACCCAGGGGGGTCAATAACAAGGCGAGCAGAGACAACCTGACCAACTGCACTCACTCCTTTGTCTGTTCGAGCCGCTCTCATCCAATCCACTTTCCTTAGGTCACCAAAATTGCACTGTGCAATCGCATTAGCACGGAAGAGTGCTTGCTCGAGTTCCCCCTCAATGGTGATGGCCCCAGGGTTTCTTTGCATGCCTTGGTACCCTGCCCCACAGTATGCGAGAAGCACTGCAATTTTCCTTTTTTTGCCTGGCTTCCCTCCCCCTGGCACATTTCTCCCCTTCTGTCCAGTTTCCTTTGCCTCCTCCTCCACACCTACAGCTTCCTCTCCGACTACTGCACAACACAATGGTTCCAAGAAGATCCACCTTCACTAAACAATAGGCAAAGAAACAAAGCACTAAAGTGGCAACACAGCATCCCCAATTCACATTTCAATCTCAATAGAGCTATGAGCAAAGTATCACATTTTTAAAAGAATTTGGATTAAATTAACACTCACCAGAACTCACAGCAACTGTATCAATGCTGGTACTGTCCACTATCTTCTTCACCTCAACATCCATGGCATTTGCAGCCTCCACTTCCACACTCAGGGGCTCCACCGTTTCCACTTTCAATTCAACTTCCGAGGTGTCTTGGACTGTAACAACCTTCACACGCTTGTCTTGCTTCCTCTTTGCTTTCTTGCTCGCGCTCTTGTTCCCATCCATGGTTGCACAGTCTGCAGCAACAACGGCAGTGCCCAAGGGAGCTGAAACAGCCTAAAGTGGCAAAGTACTAAAGAAACAGCCTAAAGAAACAAAGCACTAAAGTGGCAACACAGCATCCCCAATTCACATTTCAATCTCAATAGAGCTATGAGCAAAGTATCACATTTTTGAGAGAATTTGGATTAAATTAACACTCACCAGAACTCACAGCAACTGTATCAATGCTGGTACTGTCCACTATCTTCTTCACCTCAACATCCATGGCATTTGCAGCCTCCACTTCCACACTCAGGGGCTCCACCGTTTCCACTTTCAATTCAACTTCCGAGGTGTCTTGGACTGTAACAACCTTCACACGCTTGTCTTGCTTCCTCTTTGCTCTCTTGCTCGCGCTCTTGTTCCCATCCATGGTTGCACAGTCTGCAGCAACAATGGCAGTGCCCAAGGGAGCTGAAACAGCCTAAAGTGGCAAAGTACTAAAGAAACAGCCTAAAGAAACAAAGCACTAAAGTGGCAACACAGCATCCCCAAATACATTTCAATCTCAATAGAGCTATGAGCAAAGTATCACATTTTTGAGAGAATTTGGATTAAATTAACACTCACCAGAACTCACAGCAACTGTATCAATGCTGGTACTGTCCACTATCTTCTTCACCTCAACATCCATGGCATTTGCAGCCTCCACTTCCACACTCAGGGGCTCCACCGTTTCCACATTCAATTCAACTTTCGAGG
The DNA here is from genome assembly GCA_950295325.1 of Polytrichum commune. Lineage (NCBI taxonomy): Eukaryota > Viridiplantae > Streptophyta > Polytrichopsida > Polytrichales > Polytrichaceae > Polytrichum > Polytrichum commune. The sequence goes on from OX485807.1 coordinate 52,659,047, forward strand.
TGTCTTGGACTGTAACAACCTTCACACGCTTGTCTTGCTTCCCCTTTGCTCTCTTGCTCGCGCTCTTGTTCCCATCCATGGTTGCACAGTCTGCAGCAACAATGGCAGTGCCCAAGGGAGCTGAAACAGCCTTGAACCAATTAACCTGCCAAATGTCAGTCGTGCTCCCAAACTTGAAAAACTTCCACAACAAATTAAAAAATCAGCTAAGGGTAGGGTGCCAAGACATCACTTTAAGCGCTGAGTATTTATTGGTACTTTTATTGGATTGATAAAAAAAAAAAACTGAAGTTTCTTGTTAGCAATAGAGTGGGGATTCCAACGCACCAAATATGCCTTCTTCGGATTTCATATGCAAAAGTTAAAAGGGTTCAAGTTTCATTAGTAGGTTAACCAAAATCATTAGGGAAGCCTGATGTTAAGATGGTGGGCATTCCCAGAATCAGCATGTACTTAGTGTGCGAAATTTTAGGGTGTTGGTTTTGGGTGGGGTGTTGGTTGCAACCTCTACTGTATGCCTCCAAATGCTTCAACATGATGCATTCATACAGGTTGTTCTTACCTGTAATAGACCTAGTTACATTGCGATACCCTTTTAAGAGCAAGCCCACCAGCTTTCATATCCATATCTGTATCCATTAACATTTACTATGGATGAAAAGGGAGTATTATGTTGGAAAATATGTTGAGATGGCTCCCACTCATCCCTGTATCTGCATTTGAATGCGGAAGGGGATGCAACCATCCACTTATCCTAAACAATTGAGCCTGTTTCTTGCTACCACAAGTCCTCAAAAACCATACTGAGACAAGCAATCAATGACCTTGGATCCTCTCAAACTTCCACCTAAAGGTGATTGATGTACCTATAATAGTCTAGGTACTTGAATGGATGAGTCGTTTACTATGTCTTTTTGCAAGACAACATGAAATCAAAAAAGTTTTCCTCAAATGTGGATATGAATACGGCAACTGGTGGGAGAATGCATCCATCTGCATCCAGAAAGCCAAAAGCAGATGGATGCAGGAGGAATTGTGGATACACAAACGGAACTGGTTGGCGTGCTCTAAAACATAGCAAATGACTGATATCAATGACCTTGTAATCCTCAAAGTATTTTCACCTGAAGATGATTGATTTGCCTTAAATAGTTTAGGGTGCTTGATTTGATGAGTCCTATACCATGTCTTTTTGCAAGACAACATGAAACTAAGAAAGGTTCTCCCTGAATGTGAATTCGGATACGGATACCACAACTGATGGGGATATCCACCCACATCCACTTTTACATCCAAAAAGCCAAAAGTGAATGGATGCGGGAAGATTTATGGATACGCATATGGAAACCAGTGGGCTTGCTCTAAAACATAACAATTGACTTTGTATCAATGACCTTGTGATCTTCTTGGATTTTCACAAAAAGGTGATTGATTCACCTTAAATAGTTTAGGGCACTTGAATGGATGAGGCCTTTAACATGTATTTGCAAGACAACGTGAAATCAAAAAAGTCCTTCCCCAAATTCGGATATGGATGCGCCAACCAATGGATGAGGGAGGATTTGTGGATACGAATACGGAAACCAGTGGGCTGCTGTAAGTAATAACAATTGACCTTTGCACAAAACTGCCCTCTTAGTACCCTTAGCACAATTTCATTCACCATTACAGCTTGACATCCAATCCTGTCAACAATTACCTCTTCCTTTCGCGTTCTTTTCTTCTCCATGGCTGATGTCGCCAATTTCTTCACCTCGCTCACCATCTTCAAAGGAATTAGAGAAATCTCCACTCCTCCGACAGGAAAAATAATTCCCTCCACTATCCAGTACACACCTCCTTCTCTAACTGCACCCCTCTCTAGCTTGTCTGCAATTGCATTACCATTGCTTGAGTTACACAAGGAACTTTGGCACACAAAAGACATGGTCAATTCACAACATAACAACATATAGGAAGCAATCACGTATTGTCTGTGGAAGAAAATAAGTGGAGAAAGATTTTAAGACACTTCATGATACACGCATGAACCGATTCATAACTTTGGCGCACAAAACACAGGACACATGGCCAATTCATAAAATGACAATATTTAGCAAGTAATCACACATAGTGTACAGAAGAAAATAAGTGGAGGAATATTTTAATACATCTCATGATATAACAACCTTCATTATATTTCAGAATATGACATTACATGTTATCTCTCTCTCCCCCGTCTCCCTCACTCAAATCCTACACCCTACACCCAAACGGTCCACTTTTTTGGACAATCACATACCAATTCATAACTTTGGCACACAAAATAAACACAGTAGACATGGCCAATTCATAAAATGACAAAATTTAGCAAGTAATCACGTGTTGTATATAGAAGAAAATAAGTGGAGAAAGCTCAAACACATTTTATGATAAAAAATTCCATTACATTTCAGGATATGACATTGCATGACATCCCTCTCTCTTCGCCATCTCAAACCTTCAAACCCTAAACCTTAAACCCTACCAGTCCACCGCCGCCGCCACCTTATCCATTCAAATGCATCAATTCAAGAAAAAATAATCAGTGCCTCTCCCCTTCACCTGAATCGTCAAAAATCACGAGACCCAACTCGCTCGAAATAATTGAGAACCTGCGAGGACTCGATGAAGCTGACAATGAGAGTTATTTTACCTCCGCTCCCTCCACAATGGAGGCCTGAAAGCGCGAATAGAATCAAAAGAAAGAAACTTTGGTGACAGGATGTGTATGGATGTCGAGATCGATGGTGGGTGTGTGGATTTGACAGACAGAAGGAGAAGCGAGAATTTGCGTGCTCGCTTCAAGCTTTCTTGGAAGAAAGAAGCTTGAAGCATCTGGTCATTGGTGAAGACAAAAGCGGAAGAACTCTTCATCCCAGAAGTGGATGACGATGCTCTAGATGGATGACAAGTTGGTGGATGAGGAATCAACAAGTCATCACTTCTACACTCAAGGGCTTGTTTATACGTAGTTGTCACATCATTTTAACACCAAAAATCAAAACCAAGATATCTTGGTTATTTATAAAGTGGCAAAAGGGAGGTCAAAACTAATGCTAGGATTGCATATAGGTAAATGCATGGGTATCAATAATCAACATAAATCTAATGGTATCAAAGAACCTATCCCTGTGTATAAAAATTGTAATATCAATTAAATATTGATATATGGTAAGTATGTCAAGGTAAGAGAATTTTTGCGTATATGAGTTATTATTTAAGTTTTATCATTCCAATTTATATTGATGTTAGTGCAATTTTGCCTAGGTATGAAGGTTCTTGTAGGGTATAGACCCAAATGGTATTAAATATTAACATTATTATTATTTGTAAAAAAATTTAAAAAAAAACACCAGGCATCCATACCCTGCTGTGTTTTTTAAATGTGCATTCCTCGTTACAGATATCCACGTGGTATCTAGAATAGATAAAACCAAACCAACATCATTCAAAAGCATAAGTTATAGAAATCTTTCTAAAATCTCAACTTTTGTATCCTCTACTATGTTACAAGAGAAAAACTCATAGAAGATGGAGTTTTGGTTCAAGAAAAGATTCATAAGTTTGGACTCAATCCTAAGTTTGAGTGCCAAAAATAGGCATCATCACTAGACCCTCCAACATATTGAAGAAGGTTCATGGTTTAGGATGCACGAGCTACATAAGGACACCTCAAAAGTGCTTTTACTTTCCACATGATCTCATTATCACTCCTAAACCCCACTTTCACGGTCTGGATCTCCTTAACCCTTTATTGCCCCTAGTGACCTAAGGGGTCATTTCTTGCTAGGGAGAGTGTTCTAAATCACCGCCTCCCATCATCATCCGCATCTCCCACTTGGCATGATGATTCTTTTATATTTCAAGAAGAGATAGGCGCATGTCTTGTTAGATTTTGATTTGATATGAAAGAGAACAATGTTTCACGATGAAATTGAACCTCATAGAAAGTCATTAAGACTTGAGCGAGGAAGCAAGTTCTCTTGCCCATGGGTATTGCCCTTTGTAAGAATTAATATTTAGCAATTTGGGCGACGATCCAATGCAAACATGCTCCAAAGATGGCACTTGAGTTGAGACACCTATCATCTGGTCAATGAACTTTGACCTTCCCTAGAAGAAGCATATGAACTTCAAATTTCAAACTCTCACATGATATAAGTTTCCTAGTTTTGCACATGTGTGTATATTTCAATCAAGAGTCTACATCCATCTTGTCATCCATATTTAACAAAAATATTTTCACTAGCTACCCCAACTTGGCAGCTTCAACTTTGTGACCATTGGATTTGCTCAAATTATGTTGGAACAATGAATTTTTTCTTCCCATGCCTTCATTACGAAGTTGGCCTCTACACGCAAGTGGACAATCAAAAACAAATGTTAATGATAGTGAGCTTGATTGCCCTTGACATCAAGGGTAGTATGAGAATTCCAAGTTCATTGGAATGCAACCCGGGCCAATAAAGGATAAAATTACATGGTTTATTGTATAGATAACTCTCTTACATTGAAAGTTCCCAAAATATTCATCAATGCATTTGGCATAATTTCTCAAAAAAAAAAATTGAGAGAGAGGATGAGTTAGCAATTTGGAGTGGAGAATATACACATTTGAATTGGAGCATGCTAATACATATACAACTCTTTAGTTTCTCAAAGTTTACTCAAAGCTTCATAAGCTTCATAAGCTACATATTACACTACAAGGATCACAAGTCATTGCCATTGGCTCGTCATCTTACAGATCCAAATATATTAATGTCATAGATTTGGAATATCTAACATATACCTTTGTAGTACTAGCAAAGAACTAGTGGTTTGAACAACCCGTGATCCTTGTAATATAAACTCGTGGCCCATGAAACCTTAGTGATATATTAGTTGTTTGGAGCTCGGGGGGGGGCAGTGTGTTAAAAAGTTAAGGATATAGGTGCGAACAACCACTATTTTATAGGGGGGTATTACTTTCAATTCTCTTCTTTTTTTCACATGCTATCATTATGTAAATTTCTACTTTGGGTTAATAGAAAAATGGCTTGCATTACTTATAATTCCAAATTACCTATTATTCCATACCCTATAGTACTTTAAAGATGTCCAGTGCCATTTTTGATACCCTATATTACTCTTAAGTCCATTTATAATTTTTAGCCCCCATGTTTTTAAAATACCCTATCATTTGTTCGCACGTATATTGCTACTCCAACCAATGACTACCCCCCCCCCCCCAAGGTTTGGAGAAGGAGCTTTGCATGAGCTTCACATAGGCAATTTTAAAGATTGTACAACCACATTAGAGTTCACCGTAAAGTAAAGTGGATGAAACCATGGGTTTAGTCCCAAACCATGAGTTTATGAGAATCTTCACAAAGTCACCCAAGTTTTCTCATTGCTTAAATCATCATCCACAAGGAGTGGTGTCGGGCTATCGGAAACTGGCTTTCTAGTTTGTCTTATTAGTATGGGTGGGCCAAGCTAGCCTTGCATAGGTAGATTAAGGACTTAGTACAAGAGGTCCCATGTGCATACCCTTTTTTAGACCTTAAAATTCCCTCAAAGTTTGAGAGGTGGAAAGAGGAGGTCCCAAAATTGACACCTAACTTTCAAAATAGGCTCCAAAACACTACAAGCTAGAGAGCTCTTGATAGAAAGTTTTCTCAAAAAAGAATCAAACCCACGACTTCATCCCTCTTTGCCCTCTTTGAGAGACATTACAGCTAGATCTATTGGAATCAGGATTTTGTGCTTTTGGGGCTTCATGAAAGAGGTGAAACAACTCGCTCTCAAAAATTGATTCCATATCCATACTGAGATGAGTCTTTATTACTGCAGGTACACAACATTTTTGAGGTGACAAGATCACCACCATATGGAGCCCCTCCAAGGTTTCAAACTCCAAACTTGAAAGTAGTTCAAATACTTCCTCATGCTTTTTGTAAACTATTCTATTGAGTTCATAACTGGTCTAGTGAAAGAGTAGAGTATGAGTTTCAACATCCAGTATATTTTTGGATTTGTATCTCACCATATATAGGTTGCGAATTTTAGTGTAACTTCGTGTCTATGAGATGTTGGAAAAAACTGAAATATCATAAAACTAGACAAAGTCAGAAACGGTTTTTTTTTATCAAATAGGGCTACTAGAAAATCTTCATAATAGTTGCTGATGATCATTTGGAACTAGTTGAAGTATCAAATCACAAGTTGCAGTTATTGATGTAGTTGATTATGAGAAGTTTATGATTTGGAGCTCACCAGAAGTTGCAATTCTCAATGTGGTTTTGTGTCTATGAGTTCTGGGTGCCAATGCAGAATTTTTACAGCCAAAGTACGGATTAGTAGGGCAAGATGTGAGATGATTTAGCAGTTGGATGCACTCAGTCACATCATGTTGAAGTCACTCAAAACTTCTAAAATGATCAATGTTGCAACATCTGGTGACTCAATTGAGAGTGTTAAGAGTTGACTGTTAAGACTCTGTCAAAGAAGGGCTTCGTAGACAATATTTGGATGAGAATGGCTCATTGATAGGTTGGCTTGCTGAGTATTGCTAACTTCTTTTTTCTAGTGTCAAGGTTTAAGGTTTTGCATTTAAGAGGACTTGAGTACTCAGAGTTTGTAACAGAAACTTAACACCTGTAAATCTTTTCCCCAGTTGATGTGCTATCATCTTCCAGGTCCTCCCCCATATCTTTGTTCTCATAGAATCAATGGTTTAACATCTGCTTGTACACATAAGTATGCCTGCAAAGTGCTGACACCAGAAGTATGGTCAAAAGAATATTGCATATTGCTTGTAAGAGAGTTCCAGAACCATGAATTCTGCAGCTCTGATGCTAACAATTTAGTCTTGGATAGTGCAGTTAATACTACATGTCAAGATCAGTTAGAAACTAGCAGTGCAAGGATGCTAGGCTACCTGAGGCAACCAATAATATTTGTCTACATAGCCTTTTTTCAACACATGAAGGCCTCAAAACAACTCAACATGCAGTTTGATACATTGTAGGAGCCTTGCTTGACCCCTAAGGTTGAGGCATCCATAGTTTACCAGGGCATTTAACCGTTCACTAGGTCATGTATTGCCGACATATATGAGATCCAAATTTTCTGGGCGAACAAAGTTAAGGTTTACGTGGTGGCAGCTTGTAATTGATTTACCCCATAGAAGTCTTGACAACTGTCATAGCACTAGAACTTAGATGAGCGGTTATGGATTAACCTATAAATTGACTATGTATTATCCCAGCTTCACCGCTCCAAAATTCGTAGCAATTTCCATAATTCATGGATTTGTTTTTTAATTCGCATTCCCCTTAAAATTTGTTTCTTTTTACAAGAAAATTAATTCCCGGCTATTACTCCTCCTAAACAGATGCAAACTCTCTTATATTATCGTTTATAGATGCCTCAACCTTGACAGGAAGTACTGTACTCACAGTGCTGTGCAGTAACAAATTGAAGTATGCATAAGTGAACGTCAATTGGTGCTTGTGATAGATCCAAATGTCAGGCCAGAGTTGCTACAGGTTCATGTTGAATTCAACAAATTTAGAATCATTTACAAGGAATTGAACCATGATATTTCTCTACTGATAATTCATTAGGAAATGAAATAATATATTCAAGATTGAAACAAACGGGATGATCCAGAATAGTGCAGGGCGAGGATGAGGGTGTGGGAGGGACAGGTGCTCTTATACACTCCCAAGAACTTTCGAAAATCTCTTATTTCAAATTACAAGAAATAGGAATACAGCTATTGCAATCTACAAAAGCCATTCAACAAACAGTACCAAAGTTGGAATCCACAAGATAGTTTACCAAAGCAGTTCAAGCCATAGAAAACATAAACAAGCATTTCAAACCCTGCCAAAGCCAACACTACACGCCCCATGCTGAGCCATTGACAAAAAGACTGTCACAACTGTGAGGTTCGGCAGAAGAGCATGCCTGTTTATTCAATCTTACAAGGGAGAAAGGAGGGGGTTGAATGGAGGCCACAACCTGCATTGCTTGGTCAATCGATATTGAAAGTGCTACACCATCATGGCTGTTGGTATTCAGTTTCACACCCGTTTGTAAAACAGCACATAGGCATGCTCCTGTAGCACCCGGTTCACGGGAACTACTGACACTACAGCATCATCAAACCTTAGCCAGCGACCGTCACGCTGTTTACAGTCCGCAGTGTAGTGCCCAACTGATGGATCCTTTCCATGGTGAGTCATGGTTGCCACCAACTCGTACTTGCGGCTCTGTACCGAATTACACATTGCACCATAAGAAACTAAATGTAGTTGTGCTATAACTCAGATATCAATTTGAGGGCTACAAATAGATAAAATTATTAGACTTTATTTGATTAATTGATCCTCGTTAGCAATTGACAGGGGATTCCAACACACCAAAGTATGTCTCATTTAAAGCCTGTATGAACAAGTTATAGGAGCTCAAAGTTTACTGGTAGATGACCCAGAACCATCCCGGGAGGCTAACGTCCTGTTGTTAAGGCAGTAGATATTCTCAAAATCAGTACTAAATTATTGTGCAAGATTCTAAAGTGCTGCATTTGGATGGGGTACTGGTTATAGCATGCTCTACCTTAAATCCAGAACACCTTGAAATTGCTCAAATTGCTCAAATTGCCCAAATGCTAGACCCTCAACCATGCAAAGGCACCTCCATAAACATACCTCACTTCCAAAGTATGTCTTCTTTAAAGTGTGTATGAAGAAGTTATAAGGGTTCAAAGTTTTATTAGAAGAAGACCCAAAACCATAATGGGAGGGTGATGTTAAGGTGTTAAACATTCTCAAAATCAAAATGTATTTATTGTGCAGAATTTTAGGGTTTTGGATTTGGGTGGGGTGATAGTTTTAGCATGCTCTACTTTACATCCCCCCCCCCCCAAAAGAATGCCTTGAAGTTGCTCAAATGCTAAACCCTTAACACAGAACAAAGGCATTTTCACAAACATACCTCACTTCCTGGGCCTGAAGTAGTGACAAAGAGTTCCCGGCCAAGTGTAAGATTGAGAGGAAATCGCACAGATTTGTTGAGTTTGCCACTGCCAGAAGCACCATAGCTAAAGCGCATGAAGTGCAGGAGTAGCACTGGAGGTAAGGACTGTAATTTGATGGCCTTGCTTGCACTTACCACCTCAGTAGCCTGCAAGACTCAAAAACAAATTCAAAGTCAGGGGTATTGCTACCACTATGAATAGATAGTGTTGTGCTACATTACGGGAACAATCTCCCACTTAGAAGCTGTGAAAGTAGCAGCTATGTGCTTAGGATAATAAATTTCATCATTGAAAGCAATCCCAAATTCAAATCAAAGCATGTCTCAGTTAAAGTAGGTCACCTTGCTAGATGCTGCTTTGTACCCTTCCAGCGATTCTGGTGCTGCAAAAAACCTAAGTGCATCCTCTAGAGTTTGTACTGCATCAGACAGAATGTCAAGATGCAGAACCAGAAACGGCTGCACCGTTGCTGATGCTTTGTTCCCTGTTCAATGGCAACCAATTCAATCGTAAGTTATTCATAAACAAATCCTACAGGACTGTCAGTTTCATACATAATAAATATGAATGCCTAACTTTTCAGGCGACACATATCATGTTGTCACTGATTAAGAGTGGTCATAAATCCTTTGTGCCACCTTATAAATTAATTAAAAGGTACATGGATGTCCAACACTGACCGTAGTGTACAGTATGGTGGTTCTACCCCACATAAATGTCTACTTGAGTCAACTAACATCAAATTATTGGTTCCGAGGAACCCTTATCTTTGATCATAACTACCAGCAACATGCTCCAAAAGGTTTCAAATATTACAATTAGACTGAAAAATGAAGACAAAAATCCCACACCTTTAGCTTTCACAATACTGCACAACTGGCCCCCAAAAATGTCAGTCAATTGGGACTTCATTGACAAGTGCGTCCGTGTCAGCGCACTCCGGTTTTTGGGGCCAACTGTTTCCCACTCATCATTATCTTCAACCACAGCTTGCTGCCCTGAAACATTTTTGCCCTCTAACCATAATAACTCCTCATGCAAGCGATCCATCAGGTGACTCAAAAATTCCTGTGCATCTTCCTGCCTGCCAATAGAAAGGTCCTAAGATGAGCCTCTGAATATGGGACAACAAAATATGTTATCAACAATCTTAACTTTAAATATTATCACAATCTACAATGCCTTTTACCACCATTCTCTTAACCCTTAAATGATCTGAGAGGCCCGTTCTGGGCCTCAAGGTGTCATAACATGTCTTAAAGAGGGGTTTAAGATATCTTCTTGATATTTTAGCTAAGTGTCAAAAGAGACCTAATGTCAATCCATTCATTTAATGCATTTATTCCAATCGGCACATAGATATACGTAAAAACGAATTATAAGAAACTTTGAGCTCATATTAAAGAGCTAGACTCGAATACATACCACATATATCCAGTCACCGCCATCAAATACGACTTTCATTTCTCTTCCTCTATCAAATAGGTTGCACTAAATATGGATTCAATATCATAGTACGATTAAATCATTGTTTCAAAACTTATTGGGGGTCCGTACAAATCATCAAGTATCCCATAAAAACATATTCCCAATCCTTCAAGGGTTAACAAGTGCAATCAGGCAAGAAAAGGTGTCCAAGAAGAACATGAACAATAAAAATTACCTTGGTCTCCCCCGTGGAGGTTGATCAGGGCTGAAGCTGCGTAATACATCATCAAACATAACTGGAGCAAATGGCCTACCAACGTCTACTGGACCCGATGGTCCCTGTGTCTGATCCTTGGCCTCTGGCTCATTTGCAATCTGAAATTGACCAGCAAAATTTGCAAATGCCACAATGGTGGGATATCCTGTCTGCAGAACCCAGAAGACAAGATTATGTTGGTCCTCAACTCTAATGTTCTCAACTATTATGGTATTACGTAGTACCTTATCAGTTTCCGCCCAAAATCTACATTCTTGAGTGATGATGCCAAGTGTCACATGACTGTTGGTTTGTATACATGTAAAAGTAGATGTGCATATAAATACATTGTAGTTCAGCAAGCAAAGCACCTAAACTGATGATAAGGTACTACAGGTATGCATGTAATGTCAAACAAAGAAGAAGCAACAACCCTAATGATTAGTTTCTTAAGTCATAGTGCCACGTGTCACACAATTGTAGGTTAAAATACATGTAACATTGGTGTGGCATGAAAATAAATTGGGGTTGAGCAAGCAAAGTGCCAAAACTGATGATAAGGTACTACTGGTGTGCATGTGATGGCAGACAAGGAAGTAACAAACCCTAACCTGAGGAACCGCACGTGCTCGTATGCCTTGAAGGAGGTCCACAAAAGGTGGGCAAGACAACAATGCCTGAAGTGTTGCATTTGCAAAGCAGGAATTTCCAGTATTCAGCAAACCCCTTGGCTGCACCTTAAGTAAACCCTCCGGCGGTGGTTTATTATTACCTGCCACACGTGTATTTTTAACTTGCCCTGGATTTTTAAGCCCATCTCCAGGTGTTTGATGCACACCAACCAAAGCTGCCCATGACTTTTGGGGAAGCTTTGAAGTCTCTGGCTCAACTACCTCATTTGATGTTTTCAATTCACAAGCTGTTTCCACCTCAGTTGCAGGCACAGGAACACTCTTCATTTCTTTTATGACTGGTCCATCTTCTTTTAGACTTTCTAAAACTGGTGTGGTTTCAGGCTGTGATGGTAATAATTTGGAGGGGGCTGCCACCCCATTCTCACGCGATGGGAATTGGATGTTTGGGCTTCTTGGAGAACCACCATTGCTTTTGTGGGAAATTTCGGACTGCAAATCCAGCTTCCCAACAGATGAAGTAGGTTTGCCTGCCACTGACACAACCTGCTCAGTCAAGTCACCAAATTGAATGGCTGGCAACAGATTTCCATCTTTAAAGGAATCATGCTTCACAGCCACTGGCGGCGATTGAAAGATTTTGGCCTCGCTTTCGCTGAAGGATCCAAACAAAAAGACCTGTCCAAGCAACCCCCCCCCCCCCCCCAGAGAATCATCATTCCACTGCAGTAAAAATGAACTCTCCTAGTCCAATCCTCCATTGTTCAAATTGAGACCAGGCTTACTGATTCACCATACCAAATGAACCAAAAAACCCCAAGGATGAAGTAATCATTGAAAACAAGAGTAGCTTGAAGAAATCACTGCAGATAACACGTGAGGTATGTGGGCAAGGCCAAGAGATACTTGTTGCATTTAGATTAGACTACATGCTCATAATCTATTCAAGCATTTTAAGTTCAATTGTTAACCCAATTATTACCTACATGATCACTTTAAGACAAAGAGCACCTTCACTTTGACATCTTATGACTTTTGCATCTCAACCCCAATACTGAAACTTTAAAGAACAACCTACAAGAGTCATTATTACTAACTGAATGAGACATTTTCCTTCCCAATCCAATCTAATCCAGCAGGTTAAAATTGGCTGTAGAGGGAGTTAAAAGTGTCCACAATCAGGCCACGTGATACCTTGATAAACCAATCGAAAACATGAAGAGGACGACAACGACAAGATGATCTTCTAGACCAGACTTTCAAAGCCAGCTATCAAAGTATATTCCTAAAACCTTGCAGAAAACCCCAAGACAAACCTAGTACTACCATAACAGATGATTCCTTCAACCAATTAAAGAGTAGAGAATCTTCCCTTTGACCTGTTATAACTTCTGCAACTCAACCCCACTTCTGAAACTTAAAAAGACAACCTGCCCAATACGCAATTGCTAACTGGACGAGACAATTCTCTTCCCAATCCAATCCAAAAGCCCAAATTGTCTGTGGAGGGATTGAAAGTGCCCACAATTGAGCCGCATACCTTAATAAACTTAAAGGAAACAGGGACAGGACAACGACTGCAAGATGCTCTTCTAGTCCAAACTTTTCAAAGCAGGTTAATTGAAGTATATTCCTAAAACCTTGCAGGAAACCCAAAGAGAAACTTAGTACTAAGATAACAGATAATTCCTTCGACAAATGCTTGAAGGCAAAAGGCAGAGAGAGTACCCTTCACAAAACACATACACAGAACCAGGAGAAAACCCACAAGTCTAACTCAACTCCCCAACCCTAAACCCCACACCGGCAGGTCAAGTCAACCACCCGCACGTGATACCCCCAAAGCCGACAAAACCCAGGACTTTGCTCATTGCCTTTGCAATCGACTACACCCAGACACCAACATCAACACCCGCAGCAAATCCTTCACAAACACGGTGGTGTAAGCTCCCTCTTCGATAAACCAAAAGTGCAAGTTTTAGGATTGCCTTCGAACCCTAAACCCGAAGTCCAGATCCCCCCTTTTCTCTCATGCCCCGACTAACATACACAAAAGTCAACCAGCAACACCGAATCAAGCTGGGAACAAAACTCAAAAACTCGCACTGAAGATCAAACGAAAACCTCGTACCGGCAGCCCACAAGTAAACCCTGAATTCAAAACCCTCAGGAACTCCTTCAAAACCCTCAAAACCCTGGCCCCGAATTTGCAATCAGAAAAAATTCAAATTGCACCACCTCAGCTACCGCTAAGGTTCCTCTAACCTCTCACACACCAAAACACTGGGCCATCGTCCCATGACCTAAAACCGACAGCAAACCCTAATCCACGACAACCTCCAAATTGAACTAAAATTCACCTTTCCTGCGAAGTCAAAGCAGCCAAACTTGAGGCAGATTATCCAACCTACCAAAACTCTTACACCGGTTCGTCCAAGGTGAAGGAATAAGACAAGAGCGGACACTTACGGGTTCAGTCATGGTGAATGTAAGCCCGGGGGCGCCATACTGCAAATGTAATGTAGCTGAATTTGTCAGTACCTCGCCTTGGATGATAAAAAGACAGAATGATTTGTGCGAAGGATTAATAACAAGAGTGAGGGAGAAGAAGAGGAGGAGGGTGGTAATGGACGTGAGAGGGATAAAGAGATTAGAGAAAGAGAAAGAGAAAGAGCAAGCTATGGCGATACCTACGAAGCACGCTTGTGCGCAACAACAACAACAACGCGAGCTCCTGACTCTGCAGACAGCGACTCAGAGGGGAGGGAGGGAGAGACACATGGGGATGGATGATACGTATAAGGATGAATCTCTGTGGTGGTGGATGATGTAAAATGGATGAATGTCGAGTGGATGAATGTCTTGTGTGGATGGGAGGAGAAATGAGGATGGCCGATAAAATGGATAGATATATGAGATGGAGGATGGATGACTAGTTCACTTGGTTGTGAGAAGGGAGTAGTGAGTGGATGGATTTCGTTTCAAGGGTGACAAGTAAAAAAAATGTCTTGTGTAGGTTGGATGTGGATTTGTCCCAATTTAAGTTGACGTGATTCATTTGGGGTCTATGATCCTTATTTAGGGGTTAAGTTGGCTTAAAATAGAAAGTGTGTGCTCTACAATAGTAATCAGCATTTTCACCTTCCCTTTAGGTAGGTGTTGTGAGCATTCACCCTAAGTGAATGATGGAGAAGAGACATGTTACATAACTCCTCAATGTCGACCCCTTTTGTGCAAGTAACATCTTATATTTGTGTATCAATTCATTTATGTTATCCTCCCGTTGCTTAATCTTGTCTTTGCCATTCGTTCCAGGTGCATGACCTTTTAACCATTATTAATAAGTAGTGTGTAGTAAAATTATTATTCATTTGGGATTCGTATGGTATGTTAGATAAATATTTGATTGAGGTAGGATATGTTGGAAATGGCATGCTCACAATGGGTAGAGGCATAAATATGTCGATCCATGAAAGCAAGATTTCAAATTGCCTATGATATTCTCAAATGGGAACATGATATAATGACATCTCGCCATTAATTCATGCCTTGCAATGCATTGCACATGTAACAAAATATCTTACATTGGGTATATTTTGAGAATTGTCCCCAAATACAAGTATGTCTACATCTAAATTTTGCCACATGGTGGATGTAAAAAAATGTCCAAAATGACTAGCAAAATAAACATGGCCTCATTTGGCCATTGTAATTATTCAAGTTAGGCTAATCCAAAAAATCATAATGGGCAACTCTCCTTGTTTGATAACCCCCTTTTCCTTGCTCGAGAAAGTGAGTATCTAGTCCTCACCCAAATTTTGTCCACCCAAATCACTACACCACCTATTCCAAGGTGCCTCTGGGGTTCTTGGCAAAGGCACTAGTATTGCACTACCAATTTTGATTGTTTGATTAGATCAATAGTAATATTATTTTAATAGCAATTTGCATATTATGCATATTCTCAAATCAAGTTTTAGGATTTAAGTTGATATATATATATATGAGAGTTTTTCTCTAAACAATCAGATAGGCTCGAAACTTCAAAGATTGGCCAAAGCATTTGGCTTTGATAAGTAGATCATGGGAAGTTTAATAAGTGACTTAAATTTAAATAAGTTTAATAAGTTGGTGCACCATCTAGAGGCAAGGATGTTGGTATTTTGCTCCCAAACATACTGCTAGTAAGGCTTGGGAAGAGGAAAGGTAAAACTTACACTTATATTTTTCTATATGAACTTTTAATCTAGATCATTATGGATTGGTTGAATAAAAAATGCCATGTATGATTGTGATACTAGAGGTAGTACTAAGATTGATAATACTTTTCATGGTTTCGCTTATCTGTCTAAAGAGAAATGTTAGCAAAAACAACGAGACTATAAAAGTCAAAGAATTTGTTGACAATTTTGTATGCACATGAAGTAATTTTAAGGATGTCTAAAGATTCAAAGTAGTGGGGAACAATCGGAGTGAATAGTTGGAGGCGAAACAAGAGCAACTCCATATCGAGAAAGTTAAAGCAAAGTTAAGGATCTCAAAACCGAGGTTTACCAATTAATAGGGCTTTATAGTGTGTTACAAAGGGTGTTGTTTCGGGGTGTCTCCACTTTGAAATATATGATGGTTTGCAATTTTAGTGCTCCCCATTATTCTACCCCCTTTTACATCCATAACCACCCTTGTGGGAGTATTTACCAAGCTCAAGCATCTCCAAATAGTGAAGCAAAGTGTTGCAAGGCTTAATACAACCATCTTAGTACGTCTTGTACTCTTCATCCATGTTTAGGCGAACTTGGGATGTGAGCATTATGGGATGAACATTCTTAATTGAACACCTTTATTTGGCAAGGCTTGTAGTTAGGAATGGACGCCAAAAAGACACGGGTTACGATGAGATTGGGCTATGTGCTCAAAATATAGGTCCATCATTCTAGGTTGAATTGTTAACACAAATGGGATTGTTTAAACGATGAAGAATTTTCACTTTGACTTCTTCTAACTTTTGGAACTCAACCATGTTTTTACATATATGGTATGTTTGATTAAAAATGGCACTATAACAACACTTGTCTATCACAACCATCAATTGCAATTTGTTCATTGCAACTCATGTCCAAAACAAAAACAAAAATACACTTCAAAAAAAATTAAATTGTCAACTAGAGGTTTTTGGTTGTAGTTGGCATCCATAAAAAGTTGACAACAATATTTATTTATTTTATGCATTTTATGCATTTTCTCACCATGAGTGGCATTGGACAAGTTGCATAGAAAGATTTGGAATGAACCAAAAAATGTAAAATGAAAATATAAAAAAGTATAGTGTTGATCAAGGTAGCATGTGTAAGAAATGACATGCTCACCATGAGCAAATGCATAAACAAGTTAATAAACCAAAGCAAGCTATGTTGTCATTGGATTGTGTTGACCACATATTTTGAAATCAAGGTGTTTAGTTTTTATTTACTTTTGTGAAGGAAACGCCAATTGAAAGCATTGGAGGTAACATTTGTCTGGGAGGACAAAAAGAATAATTATTACTTGTGTGGTTGTTTGACTTGTCAAGAGGCTTTGCATATACTTACATGATGATACAATGCAACTCAGTCAATTGATGTATTGTGGTACGTATGCTAAAAGCTTTAACTCTATGTTCTTGGTCTTGGGTAGAAATTTAAAGCTAGGTCAAAGGGTTTATAAAACTATATGTTAGAATATAGTTTCTACCCTCACATGTCTTCAATTTGTTAGGCTTGCCCAAAACAAACTTGGCTTAAATTAGATTTCCTCATTAAGTGGCCCTTGAGTGGTCAATACATGCAAATGTTTGAGGACATATATTTGCACACATGTGGAGCATCACCTAAGCTACATTTGGGAAAAAGATGGTGAATTCTTGGATCACGAATGAGCTAAGCTAGAGAAAGAGGTGAGGGTTCAAGACGGAAATCGAGGTGCTTATATAATCATTGAGAAAGTGCCTAGACACATGGGCCTAACTTTGGATCGATTTGCAACATCGATATGCAATAGTATATGCTTATTGCATTTCACAATAATATCTCCATCATTCCCCCTTCTCAAGTGACAATGTCATTGATTTTTTTAGTGAAACAATTGCGAATTGCTTTAATGGGGCCCATACTTGGGAAGGGATCCCCATGACGTGTCATGCAACTCGGCCTTCAAGTGCAAATGTCACACCATCACACTCATTTTAGAATTTGTTATCTCAAAGGGTAATTTTTTTTTCAAGCACCAAATTTGGGGACTAGTGCCTTCAACGTCAAGGCAACATAGAATATCACAAGGGGGGGGGGGGTCGGGTACAAACAAAGAAATTATCCATGTTGTCATCAAAGTGAATGAGACCATGTTAATCTTAATATGTTTAGGGCTAGTTTAGAAGTTATCCCAATTTGCAATGTAGGGTATATTGAATAGGGTTGGATTTGGATTTGGCGTTGAGAGGGAGGGGGGGGGGGGGTCGGGAACAAACAAAGAAATTATCCATGTTATCATCAAAGTGAATGAGAGCATGTTAATTGTAATATGTTGAGGGCTAGTTTAGAAGTTGTCCCAATTTGCAATGCAGGGTATATTGAAAAGGGTTGGATTTAGCGTTGAGAGGGGGGATGCAATGTACTAGCTCATGTTTGTTGTCTACCTTTTGTATGTTGTATACCTTTTGTATGTTAAGGACTTAGAATGAGACATAGGTACATTGCCTTAGTGCTTCGTAATGCAATATGCATGTGACAGTGGTTGTGTGGTAAGCTAGAATGCAATATAAATATTTTTTAAGATCTTTATTTTTTTTCTTTCTCTCATAGATTTCTAACTTCTTGTCAACCATAATTTTACTCAGGTTTCATATAGCAAATAAAGTCTTTCAAATTATGCGTGAGCCCCAACAAGGTTAAACCTTTAGTGTCACATGTTGTTGAGATGAACTAGGAACCGTGCTCTCTCTCCATTCTATTCCACGTACAAGTTACGAGAAGTCTTGCTCATGTGACATGCTTTCAGTGACTTTGAAGATGATAATTACAACTCATAGATGTATCCACTCGCCGCTCCCGCAACTTGCAATGACATTTGACTATATGTCCTCATAGTGGAGCTCCTCGTGTTGGTCATGGTTCACTATAATCATGGCAAAGTTAATATTTTATTGATTCGTGACTTAGCATATACACACCTTTATTTTTTTGGAAGTAATATGAAGAATATACATAGTTTGGAATATTGAGGGTTTACCCCACATGTGTGGGTTAGTTATAGTAAACAATGAGGAGGTAAAGGCTCGTAGAAGTTGTGCAATAACAACAATCCTAGGAAACAACGGCATATAAGGATGGATCACTTTGTATTTCAAAGCATAGTGTGCAAAAGCACATCATCTTTGGCATGTTTTTCAATCATCAATCAAATGTACATCTTTGTTTTAGAGTATATAAGTCACAAGATTGGGCTTGCCCTATGAATATTTAAATAATGTCCATATTGTAATTGATTCATTTCCAATAAGAATATGCAATAAGTACATGAAATATTGTATAAGCAAGTATAAGCAAAATTCTCACCTCTTCATTTTTAATAAACACATGTTGAATTGTGTACACAACGAATTGTGGCAAAGAATCTTATTTGGTCTTACAACTACAAGTAGGATCAAGAGACAAATTTTTGGTTGTTTTTATGCTTCAAACGGCCATGAATTCACCTAGAACACATGAAACGACTAAGGTTACTCAAGCCAAGTGGTCAACATTAATTGTGTTCCTTTTGCCAAATTGATGAAAGACCCTCACAATCTTCGGCTTCATCTCCATGGTGTTGTTTGAACTAAAAATGAATGTTAAGTAAATCTATAATTATGAATGAATTTTGGACATAACCAAATTGTATAAATGTAGTTCTATTAGCAGGTCCCATAGTAGAAATGATCCCCCCCCTTCTTAAAGAAAGAAAGCAAAAAAGACAAAAGAAAAATAAACCCTTACTTACGAACACACATGTTGTTGTGAGAAAAACGCATCCATGGTGAAGTTTCAAATAAATTGCTTCTCATAGTAAGTAGACGTTCTAGGTTGTAATCATTTAAAGTCTAATTTACTTCTCCCAAGCATTTTGTTTTGTAACGTGTGTGCATTTGCTGATGCGAACAATATTCCCATGTGCATTGTATATGGACCCAAAATAATGTCTTTATTTACTTGTATTGTAGCCTATCTCTCAATTGCATTCATTTTGTCGATGTTGGTGCATGGGGCAAAGAAGGTCAAGGAAAGTACAATGGATCACCTCAAGGGGCTTAGCATTTTGGGTTTTGTCAATACAATTGTTGTAGTTTGTCTTTCTTTAATTTTGATCACCACCCAAGCAAAGTTGTTGATGTCAATGTACCTCACCACATAATGCATAGTTGATTGAATTCCTCTCACAATTTTGAATGCCTAGCTACATTCACCTAGTTCAATGATTATGTAACATCATTGGCTATCCCACAAATGAACCAAAGAAAAGTTGGTTACACGTTCAATATTCAAAACATTAGGGTGGCAAAAGTTCATAAATCTACATAACACCTACATTTATGTATGATACGAAGGCATAGGTGGTGCACAACTTAAACAATGAATTTATGATTAACTTCCTTATATTGGGGGCTACAATGCCAAGCAAGCAAACATATATTGGCAATGTTGTTGCCGATGTGTTCATGTCCTCCACCACATTGCACTTGTGAGGAGCCCCACCATGATTCTCTCTAGTTCTTGCCCTTGACGTCTTCTTTGTACAAGTGAATCCATGCTACCCCATCCATCTCAAATTGGCTCTCAACATAGTTAGCAAATCTATTTTCAATAATGCACGGCTTACTCTCACACTCCTTCATGATTGTGCACGTTTATCAACAAACACTTAGGTGTCGCATTTTTCGGGTCTAGGGTTTTCTTTAGAAATTTGCGATCAACCACTTTCAAGAGGTTGTAATTCCGAAAGCAAATCCTTTTGTCTTGAGATCCACGTGTAAACAATGACATGATACACAACATGTGTAGTGTGCTTGTAATGTAATAAACAAATTATAATATTACATGTGCAGTTAATTTGGTTTAAATGCTTGAATTCCTACCTATTGCTCGTGACAAAGTGGAACTAGGAGTTTCTTTGTGAAGTATCATGTATGCTCATACTAGAGGTCGTTCGACACATAATTCGAAGTGGAGGCAATGTATGGGATGTGTAGAATTAGGTCCTCCTTGCAATTCAAGTTTGTAAAGAAAACATGCACCTATAATAGCTTGAATCATTGTTCAATTAATTGATCCATATCAAAGACCTCGTATTCTTGTGTGGAGATTAATTGGACACTTCTACGTAATGTGGACATGGATTTGTGAGTCGTACACAATGATTGCATCATGCTATGGGTTCTCCTCATCACGGTTTTTGCATGGGGGGTGCACCATTCATTACACGTATGAGTTCACCAAAGGGGTATAATTTGAACTTTTCCATACTGTGTATACATATGCTATACAAATTATAATTTGTAGTTATGAACATGTATGGAGCACCTCTAGAAGATATGCAACATTTGTACTTGTATGGTAAGGTTACTTATCAAGGCTCATTTATTTGGGAGTATGAATGAGGATGAGGAGTGTGATTATGATCACACGTGGATTGATGATTCTAGTCCACAAGGTGGTGACAAGGAAAATTGTAGTGTTGGAGAAGACAATTCAAACATGTGTAAGGATGTTGTCAAAGAGACAAGATTTATGTAGTTGTAGGTTGAAAATGATACATGAAGATATGGAGTTGCAAAGTGAGCTTCGACATGCCTTGGATATTTTAATCGATGAGCATGAAAAGGTTGAAATGCATTCTCAATCTAATGTAGAGTCCACTATGGCTTATGTAGAAGTAGGAGAGTCTAGAACTGTCAAAAGTACACCTCTTAGTCAATTGAATGGCAATCCAACTTTATCTAAAGATTGATGAACCCAAAATAAGACTAATATATAATACGAAGTCTAGCCTCCTTACCGCTGCAAATCATAATACTATGTTAAATCTTGGTTGTGATTATGGAGTGTTTTTTTTTAACACACTTGAAGCTAGAATTGTCAAAAAAACATGTCGTAGACCAAAAACATTAGCTCCAATTAAGGGTTGGTTTGTTGGGAGGGTTTCTAGGATGCATATCAAATTTGGTAATTATTGAGTGAATTATAAAAATCCAATTGACTTGATGGACCGTCCATCAAATATGGAGATTGGCTTATGTTGGTATCAAAATGAAACCAACAATAAGTGGACTTGTGATCTTACAAATATGTTGATAGTAGATTTAAAAACAATAATTGCATTAGCTTCTATTCTATATATATATATATATTGTAGACATAGTCGCTTACAAGTTACATGTGGGGATGAAAAAGTCTTCAATAACTTTGTTAATAAATTATAGGGTTTTATATTATACATATGATATGGGTAATTATCATTCATAAATACATTTTTATACTTATGTCAATGACCATATATGAATGCATATTTTTTATTTATGAAATTTTTGCTTGTACTTTTATCATTAAAGTTGTATGTGTATGGCTTGATTTTACCCAAAAACATGTTGATTTAAAAATTAATTAAAAAAAACTTGTGTATAGGGGCATGTAGAGTATGTTGGGAATGCATGTGGTTCTTAGTTTCCATGAAAGGTGCACCCCCTGGGGTTTTTGGAAGAGACATAACTTAAAAAACTTTGTATGTATGTACATTGAATGTATGTAGATAAAAACTAAATGACGACCCTGGGTTAATGATGCATGTGTGTACAATATATGAGGATGTTAATGATAGCTACCAACATGCATAAGCATCCTTAATGCACGGGGAGATCACTCCATTGTCAAGTTGAACACCATGTGCGACCAAAAAAAATATTCTTTTGGTAAGTTGCACCACCAAAATGGGTCAAAATTTTATCAAAAAAAATTCATGAGTAGATATACACAATACCTATGACATAGTTAAAAGTGGTAACTAAATTTGATGATTTGTTTTTTTCATAAAACATACCGTTTCTAACTAGAATGACACATAATTGAACTAAAACAATTACTAAAAAAACAAAGATGATGAAAAATTTCAAAAAAATATTCAAAAGATACTATCAATGGTTATGTATATGTAGAAAAAATATCATAAATTTTAAAATTATATATGGCATGTAATATAGGGGTAGCAAACTTTGTCCGCACGTGGTGTCAACTTGACAATGAAGTGACCTCCCCGTGCCTTAATGTCCCAGTATACTAAGATTATTAAAATCAAAGATGAACCATAGGAGAAATTTCAAAGCTTTGAATTACCTTCCAATGAGCACTTGTTTAATGAGTGGTCGTGCTTTGTAGGTTGTCCACGGTGCTTCCATAGTTCCAAAAACGGAATCAAAACTTTGTAGCAAACCGCAACTCTACATGCTAGTTTCATGGACATTGCCCATGATGGGGGCACACTTCGGGCTTTTGCTTCTTTGTCTCCACTATACGTCATTCTTCACAATTGCTTGTATCTCCTTAAATTGCTCCTATATATTTATGACTTGCTTTGATATGACCTTCCACACTTTCATAAATTTTCATAGTATAAAATAACACATGAAAAGATGTGACTCAAACTCTTCATAGTAGTTAGATTATAAGTAGATATTGTGGGTACCTGAAAATTCCGACCTTGTTCTTGTTGTAGTAAATACTCTACTTGTTGGGTACGAGATAGTCCTTGTGTAAGCCATTTTTCTGCAATCTCCAAGCGTGTTGTTTTTTTCCTTTCCTGTCGAGGTTTCATGATGCTAGGAATGTAGGTAACATGACATGAAATGATGTTGTCAAGGATTTTTTTTAAATGCTCATAAATATAGCTTGTAAACATGTTGCTATGCATTGATATTTATGCATCATTATTGTCTAGAATCTCAATCTTTCTTGTGTGGTTTATTCATGCTAGAGTCATCAATGACTTTAACGTCATGCCAACATGATGCTTGTGAGTTGAACCCTTGTGAGAGGTCATCTTTGCATAAAGTAGACCATGTTTGGTAAAAAAATTGGTGTGAAATTTAAAATTGGTTAGCCTACGAACATGTAAGTTCATGTATTGAACATGTAAACGGTCTAGAAATTGGTCAAAGCAAAAAGAGAAGATTGGAAAACCTCATTAAGTTCATGATATAATTCTCGCAATTTACATAAAGTTTTCTCATGGTTGACTTTCATTTTTTGCAAGTCCTCCGCAGATTTATCATATCTTTTTCTCAAGCTTTCCAATTGTTGCCATGTCTCTAACATTTGCGTAGTGACATATTGAGATGGGTCTCCTTGTGTAGATTCCAAAATTTGTTTGACTACACATTCTCCATATTCAACTTTTCCGTCCTACCCACTCAAATGCACAAACACAACATATGTAAAGTTGTGCTCATAATTTTGTAAATGCCCTTTGGATTGAAGAGCTTCAATCTAGCAATTTTATAACATAAAAACCTCACTATTGTATTGCCTCATTATTTTGATATCTAAATCCCAAATGAAATTTAAACACATGACTAAAGGGATAATTAAGACAAAGGTGCCTATAACTTACAAGCTCTTGCTTAGGCAAATCAAAAGTTGGAGTAACTTTGTTTTGAATAGTTTGACACTCTAGGTTGTCCCCATATGTCGGTTGTGGTTGTGCTAGGCTAGAGATTTGGAATTGGAGATTTAGATTCTCTTCTTGAAGTTTCTCAATTTGTTTGCGCAAATCCTTCACCACCTGAATGATCATGTCATTATGATTTGATTGAATGATCGTGTCATTATAATTTGATTGAATTGATTAAGGGTATCCAAAATTCCATGATGTTGGACAAGACAAATTTATCATAAGGAGGTAATGATCATGGACCGGGTCTTGCCGACGAGAGGTCATATCATGAGGATTGACGAAGGGCTTCACTCGCCAGGTATAGCGCATCATAATGTCTAGGCGAGCTTTCATGCTTTGTATGTCAACTTGGTATTGTTTGATGTATACTCCCAATTTGTCAATTTCCCTTTCTTTCTCCCTTAACTTGTCTTCTAGCTCTTGTACTTTCTGCAACCCATTTGAACAACAAAAAAATAAAATTGTTAGCTCATTTTGTCCATTTAAATTTCATTCTCCGAATTGGCTTGAAATTGAAGCTATCATCCAAGTGATTGGTTAGGTATGACAACCTATCAAGAAGTTTTGTGGGAAATCAATGAAGAGTAGGTTCTATCTCTACTAGAAATTGACCATAAGAAGAATGAAAGGTAAAATTCTCACCTGATCGGCGTAGAACTCATGAGACACATAAGTAGCAATTATGTTGGCCTTTTGTTTGCAAGGCTTCAAGGTTTGTTGCAAATGATCACGCATTTTCCTCTTTGCTACATTTTCAACCCGACTAAGCCTTGCAATTAACCTACACCACAAGAAAAAAAGGTGAAAAAACTAAAAATTATAAGTTAACGAGGGTCTACATGAGAATGAAAAAACAAACACTTGTGAAGAAGTCTCACAATTTGTGTATTCCTTCCTTCTCTCTTGCCTCCCGACGGAGCCGATATACCTCCTCTTGCATTTGCAAGAATCGCTCATCTGACACAGGCCCACCTTGGAATGCACGTCGTGCCCGCTTCAACTTTAACCCTTGAATACATGATCCGGAACCCCCAAACTGGCTTGACTCGGTTGAATGGATCATTTTGTTGGAGTCAACAATTCAAGCCATACAACATTATTATTTCTCTTCTTCTAAAATGACCGTACACACCAAATTCAATGATGCCAAAATATGTTGGTAATTAAATTGAGCACAATGGCATTCTCCTCGCCACAAGTTGCACAGTCAAATAATCAATCCTTGCTAGCACCAAGTTCACATCTTGACAATTTGATCATGTCCTTCATGGTCGAATACCAAGGATAATACCTCCTGGATATATACGAGTCATAGTTAGACCTACTTTAAGTGATTGATGACCCGCCTTTAAATTGTAATACTCTAAAATTGTGTCAAAATATTATAATATTTTTGGGACATTGTCTTATTGTACCTCAAGCATGTTCAAATTCCACATTTGTAAAATTTTAAGATATAGATTCCTATGGGATTCCCAAACTTGCAATTACATTTGAAAAATGAAACATCAAACATTCGAGGTTTTGGGAAAGCTTAAGTGGTAATTTGCACTCATATGGTATTAATTGCTAGGCTTCGACATAATAATGTCATAATGACTTTGAATCTCATGGAAAGGATTGTAATTATCTCTATGGAAGGTGTCAAACTCATTTGGTTTGATGGCAAAATATTAGAGTGCTAAAGACAATCTAAAAAAATTGATCAAACCACATGATTCAACTAGTAGCCCATGATCTCTTTAAATATAAAATATCTAATTGATTAAGTTTGTATATTTGACATTCAAACCTCGAGTGCTCAAAAGAAGATTGCAAGCTAAAGCAACGTATAGAAAACCATAGAAAGATATGTTAACGTAAAATTAGTTGATTCTTCATATTAGGTGAATCACAACACATGGTTTCACATTTTAATTTTGAACAAAGATTGTTGTTTTGAGTGCCGTTTGTGGAGACCAACTCGATAAACGTTCGTACAACCAAACCAAGTTTAAGGTATCAAATGTGTTAGATGAGACAATGAAAACAAACATGTATTAAAACATACATAGGCGCTTGATAAATTAAGGAATGCATGTGATCGGTGAGGTATAAGATACCTTCAAGCTAGGGTTTAGGAAGTGTTTTTGAAGGTATACAACCTTGTTAATTCTAGTGTCAATGTTCATGGAATTTCATAGAATGACATTGAGGCATTCAATGTGATATAGTTCCTTTAAGATATTCCAACTTGTCTTTCACTGTAATTTTGCCAACATGAGTTGAATGATTCCCTCACAATTAGGAAAATTGAACATGAAATTAAAAACGGACATGTCCTTAGTAGCTATTCTCACATTCTAACTCTAGATACAAGTTCAACCTACTGTACAACAATCATGTGACCTAAAAAACATTTGCATTTGGCTGCAAAAATACTTAAATTCTCTCACACCTCCTTAATCTATACATGAATGATCATGTAGCAAGGACAACTATGCCAACATGTATACAAACCTCAAATTGTAAGTGGCATGAGAAATAGAAAGCAAGACAAAATGTACACCTTTGTACATTGCCGCTCGAGTCAATAATATCCTCTCGTCCACGTCCATAGCAAATCGTAAACACATAATTGAGTTATTTCATTCCAATTACTCTCCACTTTGGAATCTCCCTCATGTTTACATTGAATTGTCCAACCCCTTAAGCTCATGGCAGCCATACCAAACAACTAACTTCCTTCGTAATAAAAACAATTGCTTTGTTGATATTTTCACATGTGTGAGCACCAATACTAATCACTTGTTCCACATTGGGCTTGTGTATATGTGATGCAACATTGTTCATCTCATCTTTGCATGCATATGTCACGGCTTTACTAAGCTTTTTGAAGGACATGTATAAGACAAATTTTATTGATTTCAATATTTGCACGGAGTAAAACAAATTGAATTGAATGTTTCAAATGGTGCACATTAGTAGTGTATCCCCAACCATTACATGTTCAAGCTCAATTCAATGAGTTCTTCTCTTCTACATTCGTACATGCATAATTGACCTCTTTTGCTTCTGCAAGGTCTCTCTTACCTTTTTCTGTCTCTCAAATGGCAATTTATCTTTCCACTTGTGTCACAAGCATAGCAAACTTTGCATGATTCAATCCAATTGCTCCATTTAAACATGAAGGGAGAAGCAACACAATCCAAAAGGCAATACAATGGCATGTTTCACTAAAACTTGAGTCCGACTGTTTCATTTCATGTTCTTGAATGTTGCACCAAATTGAATGCAAAATTAGGGAAAGTCCAATCCTTTCATTTCAAATTCTTTGTTTGTGCATTGATAATGTAGAAACCCATGAGTTCTCAATTCATGATGATTTTAGGGTGTCCTATTGGGGGGAATTCTCTCTCCTTGATCACATGGAACGTCAACCACATCAGCTGGAGAAAACATGAAATCATGGACATGGTACAAGCATGCAACTTTTGCCCCCCTTGCCCCACCCTACAAAAATAGAATATTTTGAAAATCATGCACATACAACAAACATAGCTCCAAATTATTATATCTACCAAATTAACATAAGATTGTCCAACTAAAAACTCGCCTACAACAACATAAACACTAGAAACCCGTGGCAATGGAACGGATCTCTAGATTTATCTATTTTACCCTTTTAACTTTTTATTTATATTTTTTGATATTTTTTAATCCATAAATTCCATGAAAAAATGCCCTTATTTCATCAATTATCCAACTACAATTCACGTACAGTAACACAAATGACATAAACACATGCATGAGAAGGCCATCTGCCCCATTCACATCTAGTAGAGGAGGTCTACAAATCATGATACTTAAATTCACGTACTAAAGAAGATGCATAAAAAACCAACACTCCACTAACAATATCCATGTGCAAATCATACAAATCCATGTAATCGTAGTTCACATATACATGTTGTCACACCCCAATAATCTATACCTAGATATGAAGCCCTAAATTAAAACAATTGTGGAAAAATACTCCACTTGAACACTGTAAAAGTAAATGGTGGCTTCAACAAGACATCTTAATGAAAAGAAGATCTCGAAATGGCATCACTCACGCTTCTACAATAAATGACATGTTTTGACACACATTCACAACTACACTAAAAAAATCCTTTTATTAATGGCCGAAATGATTTTTCAAAGCCCTTACACATTCTCATAATGAGAATTAATATGGCCCACATCAATTTTCAACACATGCAAAAATTATAGTAAAAATTTATCGTGGGCCACAATAAACGTTTTCATGTCTATGAACTTAATGGGAGTGGCACTTATTTATTTCATGCTACTTTTGTTCTAGAATTATGATTCAATGTGTTGGTTGCAAATCTTCATGAGGACTTAGGGGGGAACCCGGGGTCTTGGATCACATTAATTCCACCTTGACATGAAAATTGGTGTGGCCCTTGCTATTTTTCCACCCACACTAATATAACTATTTAGTGTAGCATTGGTCTAGACCCATCAACGCTCTTATAAACTTCACTAGACAAGGCAATTATAAAATAAAAAAAACAAAAAAAACAATGCATCAATTAGCCTATTTGATGGTGTTAACACAAACCGGCACACCACAACCAGATATATCATTGAACTAACTCAACCAGTTTGACTCCAATCACTACCCCGTAAGCCTAGATTGGGGTGCAAATAACGAAATCACAAAAATCCCACTACCACTAAACAACACCAAGAGAATCTCCTAACTATTTCCCCCATAGAACCTCCAAAATCTCATCACAAACTTCTACAAGAGCAACCAACCATATGTGATAAACCTCACCAAAACGTCGTTTGGAGATTAAGCATTAAAACAAGATCGTCGTTGTCTTGCATTGGTCACCTGTGTTCGGGGAAAACCGACAGCTAGTTCATTATCAGCCGATGGATTTCCTCTCATGGCCGGTTCAAATTTCCAACCATCGGATGGCAATCCAACTATAATTTCAATCCTCTGGCAATTAGCTGATGGACCATAAAATGTCCCGGAAATGTAGCCGATTCTTCTTGTGAGTTATTGGATTTCAACTGGAAGCATCTAGAGCGCTATTTGTCTGGGGCATTTGATGATGCACTTGAGAAAGTACCCTAAACCTTAAACTTTTTGAATTATGCAACCTTTCCATGACCAAATCCAATTGCTTCTATGAAGAATTGGGGGACCCTTGGCCTTCAAGCGGTGAAGGCACTGCTAGGTTTAGTTCTTGCCAAGGATATTAACTCTTCAAATTTAAAGTTTTGAACATGCCTTTCTTTTCACTTATTAAAGATTTTGTACTAAGAAATGATTTCTAATAACTTCTCATACATTTTTTAAACAATTAGTGCCGATATGAATTCCATTTAATCGGATATTGGCCAATGAAAATATGAAAATATAGGGAATTGGCCGATTGATTTTACAAAAGACCGGCTCTTGCCGATGTAAATTGGAAAAATTCCGACCCTTCGTAGCAACTACCGGCAATTAGCCACCAAGGCTTCAAAAACTTCCCGAACTCTGTTGGTCACATGACGAGATGATACCCACCATGATTAGCCATTTTGCATTGGGGTTATGAGGAATTTTACAGCATATTAATGTATGGTGTGTAATGCCTCACACCCAAAAGGTGATGTAATGATACTAATAATTCAAAGAGTTTGTGGAAAACCTTCAACATCTTGCTAGTGCAAGGTTTTTTCTAAACATCTCAGTTGATTACATTTAATTCGTTGTTTGTAGGTTGGATGATCATGCCTTTGGTGATATACATATATGTATATATAAGTTGTACGATGTCAGTAAAATCATAGCTCACATCTTTACTTCATCAAAGTTAGATGTTTTAGTTGATCTCAAATAAATCTAAATCCTTGTAGATATTACATATTTACCCTAGATGCTCCATGTGTAGGATTTTGTGTTGCTCACCATAGCTGGCCAGGAGAGAGGTAAGGGTGCTTGCATGACGTTTGTATACCTTTTGTGTTGGCTAGGGAGATTACTTTATAGTTGGATAGTAGTAGGTAGAGTAACATGGTTACATTATGTTTCCAAATAGGGGGGGGGGGGGTAATTTCCATTTGGAGATGAATTTGGCATGGCTTTAAGGTCTTGGGGATGTTTATCACGGCTTGGTGCTTGGCCTTTTGCTAAATTTTTTAGATTAAGGTCAAAGATCTTTGTAGTGAACAAGTTTAATATAGTATGATTGAGGTGGCCTTTTATACAACAAATTATGAGAGGAACCCGTTTGTACAATGCCATTGATATGTTTTTTACAATCATGTGCATTTTGGGTGGTGGTCTATGGTATCATTAGCTATAGAGCCGTGTCTTTGCAAGGCTAGTTGTTGGGTGTGGTGTCAATTTCTTCCAATAAACTAAATTGCAATTTTTTTTGCCATTGTTGTGTTGCCCCCTATCACCTTTCACATTTATATCATTAATCTCCCATGTGGTAAAATTTGGACAGTTTACAAAAATTGTATGCATTTAGTACAATTAGGTCCCCAATTTGGTTGGTCGACTATGATATGAGATCCATAGACTGAGCTACCCAAACTCTATAAATAAGTTAGACCTTTCTTTGTTGAGGAGACTTCTGAAGGGATTTTGTCTTGAAGAAACATGTTTTCTTCAATTTTTTTGTAAAAAAACATGGGCTTCAAATGGCTCAACAATGAAAATCATATTAGAAAATGTCCACCTTTTGATTGTGGTGACATTCTTTGGGCAAAGAGATTTTATTAAGGTAAAGCTAAAGTGTTGATTATGTTAAAACATCTTTTGGCCTCTCAAATTCCAAAACCCCAAATGCACATTATGCCACAAAAACGACAAAGATACATGACCCCACTTACTATCCATGTGTGAACACACGTATCTAAAAGGATTAAGAATTGCCCGCCACAACAAAGCAGTACACCTCATCACCCATACACTACAAGCCAACAAACACACTCGATTCTACACACTAACAAATGCAGGCAACCTCAATAACACAAATCAAGAAAAAACCATCCCATAATGGCTTATAAAATGCACATGCCCACAAACAAATTGCCAATGCCCAGCCAAACTAAGACCATATATCTTAAGTATGCTAGGAGCCCCAAACCACACACCAACACCTTTAATACCAATGCCCACACACACAATACAATTCATCAAATTCACATACTCTCATGATAGATTCCCCGAACAAGCCCTCATGCACAAACACGCCAAATACGACTCATTAATTAACAACATACAAAATAAAGGATGGAAAACGAACTCCCTCATCACTATCATAGCTGGCGTAAGAGGAGCCATACACAAACATTCCATCAACAAACTAGCCAACCTTAAAATCCCAAAGGCTAGCATCAAAATCCTCATGAAAAATATACACCAAAACGCCATCAAATATCTAACCTATCTCGTCCTTAACAAAAGGAAACTAGAAAATAAACAAGCTATTACTCCACCTCCCTAAAAGGGGACTAAAATCAAACCCTTAAAGCCCACCTCCCAAAGAGGCATAAATCCTCATGCTACAAATGGCCTGTTGTGTTAAGCATTTGGACAACAGACTCACATTCATGCCGGTATCATATACGGGCATTGTTTTTTCTTTTTTTGTTGATTATGTTGTTTAAGCAATATGTTAAGTTAGTGTGGAATTACGTAGTAGTCTACCTCTTTATTCTAGATTTCAAAGTCTACCACACACACATAAATGATAGGTTGTAAGATTAGGAGATATATATATATATATATATATATATACACTTCTTTTTGGGTAAGAAACAACATTCACTTGTGGGGATAACCAAGGTAGTAGATTTTATGGAGAAGCCTCAAACCTCTAGTTACTGAGGTGGTGGAGGATTGTGAGTGCCACCATTATAGGTGAATGAGACTATCAAAACAACATGCCGAGACCTCCATCCTTGCGTTTAGGGCAAGTTGAAACATTAGGTATCAAAAGTATTGTGTTTATCTCTCTAATGGGAAACAACACTCAATTAACAATGACGTCCAATGGTCGGAAGATTCATGTCATCCAAGTATAAGTTGAAAGTAAGTGAAGATTTTCAAGATTTTCAAATTTAGCATATTTGACCCAAAAAATAGCATCATAAATGTGAAATTAGTTCATCAAGATTATGTCAATAACAATCTTCAATAAATTTACAAGGAGTTGTTTTCATTGGACACCCTTCACAAATGGCACGGTGAATCTTATGGTAGACGTGCCTAATTTGTTTACTTTTTATAATCACATACCTATGTTTGAGTGGGTTGTGGTTAGGTGCGGCTTCAAGAATGGATACCAAAAACTTTAAATGATATTAGACTTTGTGCTCAAACTAAGATAACCATTCTAAACTCAATAATCAACATGATTCTTAATTTTATATTGAATTTAAAAATTTGATTTGTTTGTTTGTTTGTGTGTGTGTGTGTGCGTGTGTGTGCGTGTGTGTGTGTGGGTGGGGGATCTATATGACCATTTAATGAGCTTGAGAATCCTCACTTTGATTATGAATAAGAAGTTCATATGACTCCATAAATCATGAGGGAAGTGACTATATCTGGCCTTGATTTGGATTGGCTAACCATCTTGTAATAACTTTAGCATGTTTCATATCCCATGAGAAGGCCCCGGGCTAAATCACATCTATGTTTGGCTAGGTCCCGCCCTTCCCACGCCTCCTTCATTGCCTAGTCATCCTGCCCACACCTCCGTGGGAACTCTTCCCCGTTGGGAACCAATGTGCCAATGCCCGGTCAAAATTACAAATGTTGAAGTTGACACCACTTTCATTATTCTCAAGTTAATCGATGGAGTCCCTTCACATACCAAAAGAACTTAATGCCTTAAGTGATTAGGTACAGTCACATTGGTTCCCAACGGGGAAAAACTCACACGCAGGTGCAGGCAGGAAGACCGGACATTGAAGGAGGTGTGTGCCCCAGCTGAACACATATGTGATTTAGCCCGGGCCCATGAGAAGTCGGCGAGTCGGAAAGAGTAACCATTCAAGACCCATCTACCGTAAGCCATATGAAATTAAGAAAACGTGACACTCCTTGTTATGACGGGGACAAGAGTTTGCTCTTCTTCTCCTAAAATTGGGGGACTTATTAGTGCTCATTATCTAGGTTCACTTACATGACCTTGTAGCTTTATTGTTAAGTAACTTAGGTACGTAGTGGGCCGTCATCTTTCAATTAATTCAAAACCTCACTATATTTAACCTTAATGATATAAAACATCTTGAGAAGTGCTTTTGCTTTGCTTAAGTTACTTATTACTTCGTCCTTGCGGCTTGATGGTGTGGTGTGGTGTGGTGGGGAAGGATGGATGAACACGGTCACCAGCGGACGGATGAACATTCCCGGCTCCTTCTCTCCTGGGCTCCTCGCGGCCTACGCCTTTCTTCCTGTGCACTCCGCTGCTGCCGCGGCTAACTTAGCAGCTCCATTTCCTCTTTCTCTCCTTCATCCCTCCCTTCAGCACTCCGTGCATCATCTCCTGCTCTCCACCTTCAATTAGAGACACTTCGCGCTTTTTTTAGAGCCCTACAACTCCCATTCTCGCTCAGAATCCATCTTCTTCTTGCCAACTCACTTACTCTCTTGTTTTGGTGGCACTCTTGTGGATCAGTTTCGCTTTCTCCCCTCCGTATCTTCGTTTCATCACTAGTCTTCACCTCTTTCGTCTCTTTGTAATTAGAGACCTCCCACGCTTTTTTTAGGCTCCTACAACTCCCGTTGTTTCTCGGAATCCATCTTGTGCTTGCTATTTTCTTGGTTGGTGCCCTATCTGTGGATTGGATCGGAGGGAGAGGAGCGTGTTTGTAATTGCAGGAGTGGAGGGCATTTTGGTCTTCGCCGTGAACCTGAGGATACGGTTGGCAGGGCATAGGAATTGCGAGGGTTTGATCTGGTAGAGAGGGCTTGATTTTGAATTCCGGGCGGAGTGCGCAGCTAATCTGCGCGGTGGAAAGATGGCGGGACGGTATGATAGTAATCCGTTTGATGAGGATGAAGTGAATCCGTTCTCAGTAAGTAATGCAAATGCTATCTCAGCTTACCCGAGGCTTCCTTTCGGCTTGCGGAGTTTTTATCTGTAACCCTTTCCTGTATCGGATGGGTGTGAGGAACAACCAAACCGTCGCGGATCTCATCTCTGAGAGTAATGCCGGAAACTATGAAGTTCTATAAATCTTGCTCTCTCAGAAAATTCAAGAAAGATAGATCTCTTGTATGAATTCGAAGGGCTTCTCGAGGCGGATCTTGAGGTTGCGTTGCTGCCGCTAATGTTGAGGAAGTTGCACATTGCAAAGCAACTTGGCCAACTTTTTTTCCAAGAACTGTATGCATACCATTTTGTTCGGGCACTGATTTTGTATATTTTGTGTTCTGGCTGTGAGGAAGCCGGGAAGTAAGGCTCTTCTTTATGAACTTCCAAACTCACGTACGCAGCAAAGAAATGAAATTCACCCAGATTGTCATTTGTCAATGTGCTAGACCTTCACAAACCTTTCAAATTACTAAGCAGGTTATAAAACTTGTGTTTTCTCTGCAATTTCTGCAGGATCCGGTAGTTCGGGCGCAGGCGGGAAAACCCTCATATGGTGGCGGATTCTTTGACAAGGTATGTCATTCGCCTTGGGCAACGCAAAATAGTAGATCCTCCAAATATAAGAATACGAAAGATATGGTGAGAGTTCTATGGACGGGGGATTTTTCAAGCTTCCTACTATCTTCTCTTCTATGGCAGTATGACGAGAAACAGAGAAATGCACTCAACTGAATTATTGTCAAAATGAGAAGTATTGACACTTGTGGAATAATAATGTTGAAGAACAAGTTGTTTACTTGTTCTTCGTAGTGGGGAGGAAACTATTTTCAGCAACACATTGGGCGATGAATTGTGAGAATGTTTACTGGATCTGTACATACTCATGGAGTCAATGAGACCCAGGCAACCTGTGATTACCGTGATGTCATGGGTGTATGTGATGATTGGTTGAACGCATTGAGGATGACAAGGGCAGTGTTGCACAACCTAAAAGCTGCAGTATATTTGATCCCGTAAATGTTGCAATATGGAGGTTGTCACCTGGTAGGAGCTTGTTCTGCCAACCTGCTGTGGCGTGAGCTACACTAAATATTGTATTTCGTGCCATATGGTATTTTATGTCACTGTGGTAACTTTTCTAGTGACACTTCTTATGAATAAGTTTACAAATACTGTCATCCCAACTTACTTTAGTTCATTTATTTTTGGTATATTCTGTATCCCAACATTTCTGTAATGAATATATCGTCATGAATGATTTAAATAACGATGAAAATTCACTTAGTAAATGAAAATAATTGCAACACTGTAAATCTATAATGTCCAATTTTTTTAACAAAGGATGACAAATAATGTTAGGTTTAAATTTAGTGTTGGTGACACTACACTGGTGGTTTACAATTAGTATTGAGCAAGACAAATTGAATTGGTGAAACTAAATACAATATTTAGTGTAGTTACCGCTAGACTCATATCTTGAGAAGAATGAGTCTAGGTTCATGGTTGTTCTGGTAAAGCAGGAGATGATACTCATATAACTTCCTAAAGTTTAGGTTACCGTGAATTTCTTCATCTTTCAACAAATGCAGTGGAGACAATATGGAAGGAATGGGAATATGAATAACGTGGAGAGGATACTGCTAAGCAGGTCTTGTATAATGTGCAGCAATCAGGAAGTGTCCCACAAGTGTCGAACTCTAGGCTGTCACCACTTCCACATGAGCCAGCATTTGCAGGATCTGCGGCAGCAAATGATGCCACTGTTGACATTCCCTTGGGTGGAGCAAAGGTAAGTGAAATTTTGTCGTAATTGTGCCCTATAATTTATGATTCACTATGCCCTTTGCACCATTGTCAACTGCGCTAGCTAGTTGCTTCTGAAGCTGATGATGCTGTGTTTGTCAACAGGAGTTGAAGAGGAAAGAGAAAGAGCTGAAAGCCAAGGAGGATGAATTAAAAAAGAAAGAGCAGGTCTGTCTACTTACAAGCTGTTGTTGTGGGGACACTCCTTGATCTTATTGGGGTGTTTGGTGTGAATTCTAGTATTGCAAGATATGCAGATGAAAAGAAAGATCTTTTCCAAGATAAAGAATATGGAGGTGTATATTTCTGGCTTCCTAATTCATGACATAAAAAATACACCCAAGGAAGAGCCAGACACACCATGCAGTGCATGGGGATACTTGACTTGTCAAGGCTGAGGACCACTTAGTGCACAACTCGCATAACAATGATATAGTAACAATGATTTATTCAACAAATCCCTTCCAAGGGCGTTCTCATGAGGTGCCACCAGATCCAAGAAGCTATACAGTTGATGGAGCAGAACTAGCTGTCTGATTTCCACTCAAGCTTATGAAGAATTGTGGTGCTGGAATGCAGGAACTAAAACGCAGAGAAGATGCTGCTGCAAAAGGTAAGGACTCTTGGTTTTGGGATGAAATCTGTTCACTTAGATATTGAAGGCATATTGCATGATCCTGAGTATTAGTCTTTATATACTGAACATGACTTATTCTTTTGAAGGGAGTGAAAACTTCTCTTGAATATGACTATGAGACTTAAATAGAAACTGGTAAATAGTTCTGGACTTGCTGAGAGTAGACTGCTTTCAGATCAAGCTGGGAAGGTGTAGACATAGAGGTAATGTAGTCACTCATAGGAGCAGCAGGGCATTCATTTGTTTGTACTGTGGGGATGAACAGCCGGTATTTTGATAGAGGAAAAAAATTGGCCACCCCTTGTTCCTATTCTTCATCATGACATCGAAAGGGATATTCCAGTGCACCTCCAGAAGCTGCAATACTTTGCTTATGCGAGCTGGTTAGGTATGACTACAGCTGAGGACTCCTATCTGCTTTCCTTTTGATCTCCCTTCGCAACAGTGATGTGATCACTTCCTCATGATTGGTAGATGATTGAGAAGCTATTTGTTCCAGGGAATATTTGAGTTGTTTTGTTTGGTGAGTTTATATTCTGATATTGAGTTGATTTGAGACACCCATTTGAAACTTCAGGAATGTCGTTGGCATTTGTTTTTCATAGAATGGCTTGCTCCTTTGCACAACGTGATGACTTTATGATAGCAGTGAGAATGTGTTTGGACATGTTTGGTCAGTAAAAATAATAGCTGAGCTGTTCTTGGTGTTGAGCATGGGGATATGCATGTGTTTACCTGCATAACATTCTACTTTGTTGTAAAGATTGTTTCTCCTTGTAGAATATTTAAGTTGGCGACTTCAAGTACTGGATGTATACAACACAAAATTCCGATTGGTATTCATACTATGTTGTGGCTTATATTATATTGCATTTGTTATTGACACTGGCTTTTCTTTTCAGGAATTTTACTGTGTCTATTTTGGAACTTTATCTGCGTAACTGCAGCTTGGATTGGGGGTGTTGGTGGTAAGTTTTATTGTTTCTTTAATACAATGTATTATGAACTACACTAGATACTGTATTTAGTGTCACCAATTCTATTTGTCTTTCTCATTATTGATTGTGAACCACCCATGTAGTGTCACCAACACTAATGTAAACCTAGCTTTACTTGTCATCCATTTAAAAAAAATTATAAGTAATTTTTCATCCAGATTTCAAGCATCGATGAATATATTTTTATTACAGAAATGTTAGGATGCAGAATATACCGAAAATAAATGAACTAAAGTAAGTTGGGATGACAGTAATTGTAAACTTATTCATAAGAAGTGTCATTAGAAAAGTTACCATAGTGACATAAAGTACCATATGACACTAAATACAATATTTAGTGTAGTTCATGGTAAAGATTGGTTTTAATGTCGAGAGGGAATGCATCTAGTTTCTGTTTTCTATTTCTGATGTCTTCGTGCAGGTAGTGTACTTGTTTGTAACTTGCCCCCCTGTGTTGCAGATGTGGAAATATGGCTGCTGGGAGTCATCTACATGCTAGCTGGCTTTCCTCTTTCTTATTTCTTGTGGTACAGGCCACTGTATCGGGCAATGAGGTATTTGGCATGCTACCTTTAGATTCATCTGATTAGATTTCAAATTATGACATGACAACTTATATCAGTTTTCTGTCATATTTTACATGTAGGTACTTTTTTGGAAGACGATCTGTGTGTTCACTTCAACTGTGTTCTTACTTTATTTCTTTTCGTGAATTGACAGGTCTGAGAGTGCACTCAAGTTTGGGTGGTTCTTCCTCTTCTATTGTGTAAGTCAATTGGGTGCATTGAATTGCTTCTTGGATGTTTGTGAGAGTATTGATTTGAAGAAATCATTAGTCTGCTCAATGTTCTTCATGACCTACAATCTCATAGGAGTTGCTTTAAGTATATTTATACATCATTTGTGTCTGGAAATGAAGCAGCGAAAGCTTACCTCAACCTGACATTTGTGGTTTGTGCAGCTCCATATTTGCTTCTGCTTGTTAGCTGCAATCGCTCCCCCAATTGTGTTCAAGGGAAAGTCTCTTGCGTAAGTGCCCAAGAAATCATGATTGCAAGATCAATTTTTTAATTTTTTAATTTTCCATTTGGTGGTGTTCTGCATGTTTTTCATGTCTTCATTTTGACAGTCGGGTTGTGCTTTATAGATGAATGTAGATATTTGAAAATATTGCAAATTGAAAGACTGGAAATTTATTTTAGTGTAGGTCTGAAGCGTGATGTGATTGTGGTTGTGGATGGATGCAGGGGACTTTGGGATGCGATCAAGATATTGTCAGAGAAGGTCGTTGTTGGTGTAAGTACAATATCATTCCTGTTTTCCTGTGTTCTTTCAATTGAGCTTCCATTGGATTGATTCTGAAGCATATCAGAGACCTAAAGTGCACATCAGCCTGACTAGCTTGCATTTGTGTGCAGATATTTTATATGGTGGGTTTCATCTTGTTTGCACTTGAGACACTTGCCAGCACCTGGGTTCTTCTGGTAAGAGAAGCTCTCATTCTGCTCATCCTTGGAATACTGAAGAAATTGTTACTCCTATCTTTGCTGTTGTAGAGTGTGGCAATTAGAGCATTTAGATAGTTTTTAAACAATTTTGATTGATAAATCATGGCCATAGTTAGGCATGTTCTCCAAGCTGATGTCTTATTGTACGGTGGTCTTTTTTTTGCAGAGAGTGTATGAATACTTCAGGGGCTCTGGAAAAGCAGCAGAACTCAAGCGGGAAGCTGCGCAAGGTGCTTTTAGGGCAGCTATGTGATTTTAGTGAAGGATGTTTGTGTAATTGTTTGGAAAGTTTTGTGTGCATTTGGATATACAAGCTGTTAGGTTTTTTTTGTAGGAATTTGCACTGGTTAGTTAGTCACATGCAATACATGGTGTAAAATTTTGAGCTGAGCTGTTGCAGGAGTATCTCAATGATTGGTATATGTTAGTGCAGCAATTTTCTGCTGCTGCACAGCATCCAACATTATTGGATATACATAAGGGAACCAATCCATGCCTGGATATACAAGTGTGGATGGTTCCCAAAGAATTGCTATTTGACATATCTGGAAGTAAAATCCAAACAAGAGCTTATACTCTTCACTTCAATTTGTGTTCGGAAGTCTTCAATTTGTGTTTGGAAGTCTTCAATTCTGGAGGAATGCACAGGTAGAAGTTACACGAGAACATGGGGACTACACTAAATCTAATATTCATTGTCACCAATTGTAATTGTCTTGCACAATACTAATTGTTAACCGTGGTGTAGTGTCACCAACACTAAATGTTCACCCAACATTATTTGTCATTCCTTGTGACTTTTTGGGGGATTATAGATTTACAGTGTTGCAATTACAGTCGCTTACCAAGTGAATTTTCATTCAAATTTCAATCATCCATGATGATATTCCATCACAAGTTGCTGACAAGAGAAGGTAGGTGTTCTGGCCAATGGTTGAACTCATTCATCATCCATGACTATTTGTTCACTTATTCATAAGAGTGTCATCCGAAAAGTCACCATAGTGACATAAAATGCCATATGACACTAAACATCATATTTAGTGCAGTCATTGTCCTTATATAGAAAGCATGATTAGGAAATTCATTCTTGCAACTACATTACCTGTTACTGGTCTCTTGGTTCATGTTTTTTGATGCCTCACTTCTACCTAGGGTCTCTCAACCAATAGAAATATGACATCTCTTAAAAAGTCAAGGGTGTTCTTTATGTAAAGTTGAAGTGGAAAGTGTTCCATATCTATTACATATCCTAAATATTGTTAAAGCGTCAAATGAGGACAGAAAACCTCTCCTTGCCCTAAACTTACCCTTCATTCCTGTTGGCTTTCCCTAGGCACGGTGGATCTGGCTGTGGTTAACACTGTTTGACCTTGTAAATTATATCTAATTCTTCGAAGTAACCAACACACAACACATTAACATAAGGCCATTGCTCGATTTCACACTTCCTTTGGTCTGGGGCCCGAATGTAAACCCACCGTTTCATTTATTTATTTTGGGTGTCCACAATGGAGGGTTTACCTACGTAGAATTTGGTTTGTCGACACCTATTCCACGGAGACAGGAACGGGGACGCAAAAGCGTGAGAAGGATCTCGGGACGGAGAGAAAGGAGGAGCTGCGATTGAAGAGGCGTGAGTGACTCTGTGTGTTTGCTCTCTCCTCTTCGCTGCACTCCGTTTTCTTTGCTTTGTCAAGCAAGTACTGACATTGCCTCCGCCTTCTTCGCTTCAATTCTCTTCTCGCCTTCGCGTCCACCTTCAGTAACGTAATTTACTCCTCCTTGCGCCTCCTTCCTTTCCTCACCCGTTACTCACACCGCGCAGCTCCTGCCGGCATCATCTCATTCAATTGCTGCATATTGTCTCACCTCACCACAAAGGATTCTTCTTATCATTGGACACACGGACAGACAGGGACTGTATCTTCATACCTCAAGAAAGCAAGTGGCTGCACAAGCACTGAATCGGATGAAAAATTGTATAGAAGGTTATATAGAAGGCTCATACCAGGGTTGTAGGTGCTGTCCATCAATCGAGTGGCTGTAGTTACGGTTTTAGACAGTAATAAAGACTAGGAGGACTTTATAGCGGAGATTGAGGTGTAAGATGTGAAGAGGTGTGAGTGAGTGTTGGTGACGAACCTCTGTTTTGTTTGCTTTGTTAAGTACTGCCATTGCCTGAGCCGCTGCCTCCTCCGTCTTTTTCTCCTCTCCTCCTCTCCCCTCTTCTCCTCTCCTCTCCTCTCCTCCTTCAGTTACACATGAACTTGTCTCCGCGCCTCCTAATTCCTTTCCTCACCCATGACTTACACCACGCAGCTGCTGCATACATTCCCCGCTATCGATGTTTCTTGTCACTGGAAACACGGCTCATATAAGCAGAGACTGTATCGTCATACCTCAAGAAAGCAAGTGCAGGCAGGACAGGCACTGAGTCTGATGAGAGATTAACATCAAATATGTCAGAAGAAAGATTCAGGAATTTAAAGCTATAAAGGTCGTTCATGCGAACGTTTTTGATGTCTTGAGTGCCTGTAGTTACGAATTTTGGGATAAAAGTTCGCTGCCCATAGTTGGATCGGCAGGCGCTACACCGTTAAGAGGAGGACGACTCAAAACGGAGAGTGAGTGGTAAGATGTGAACAGGCGTGAGAGTGTGTTGATGTCTTCCGTTTTCCTCCGCTTTCTTTACTTTGCTTTGTTAATGCCGCTGCCTCCTCCGCCTTCTTCTTTTGTCTTTTCCTCTCCTTTCCACGTCCTCGTATTTCGTGACTCCTCCCTGGAGCCTCCTTCATTTCCTTAGCCGTTACTCATACCACGCAGCTGCTGCCGCTTATATCATCCCACTCAACTAATTTGTTAAACTCCTTTCTTCAGTGCCTGTCCAGCCACATTTGGAAATCACCTTCTGCTGACCTCCACTACTTCCTGTCACTGGATAGACAAAAATCCAGAAGTTTCAATGCTATCGAGTGGCTGCAGTTAAAGTATTGCTGCAGTGCGATCCGGTTCACTTTTGCAGCCTTCCAGATATTGAATTGGAGATGGCGCAGGGTGTCCTAATTCAAGATTCAGTGAAGTGCCCGGGTTCCAAAGTGCTCATAAGCGAAGTATATCTGTCGGCGGACCGCATGGTGATGAAATTTGAACGAGTAATGTATGTACACGCGGAGTCCGGGAAAGATACAGTCAGCCAGTAATCCAGTCAGCCGACTCTAGTAGGTTCTTGCGTTACAGTTGGTGCTCGGGTTTGGAGAAATACGATGACAGGATGTCTACTGGTCCAGACTGCAGCGGAGGATGTTGCAATAACAAGAAGAATTAGATCATCAACATCGTGGGAGGGGAGGCGAGGCTTGGTGAAGGAGC
This sequence comes from Polytrichum commune, assembly GCA_950295325.1. Classification (NCBI taxonomy): domain Eukaryota; kingdom Viridiplantae; phylum Streptophyta; class Polytrichopsida; order Polytrichales; family Polytrichaceae; genus Polytrichum; species Polytrichum commune. The sequence continues at coordinate 52,701,568 of OX485807.1, forward strand.
AAGGGCGGTAAATTAAGGATCGGAGTGGAAATGGAGGTGCGGAGGGTAATGGGGGACAGCAGCAGCGCGTGGGTGAAGCAGGATCAGGGACGGGAATGGAAGAAGCACCAGGAGAGGCTACGGAACATCAAGCCCTGCGTCGACAGCGCCAGCCCCGCCACTTTAAAGGCCCTCCAAGGCGGCAACAGCCGGACAAGCAACGGCCACCTCCCCTTCGTCCAAGCGCCTGTCCGACGCCGCTCCCACCACACCTATGTCGAGAAAGGTGAGTGCATGTATGCATGCATGCGTCGCAAATTTCTCTCTTATTTTCCAATTTAGAGTACACTGCGAGTAAAATTACATTATGTTCCTTTGCACAAAATTTCGAGCGCTGCCGTATGCAAGTGTTACATTAGAGTCCTCACAAGGGACTTGAGAATGACACGGGTGTAATAAATTGAGAGTCTTTTAGGATTTAGTTCGTTAGGTTTTCGGACGAAATAGCTTGTGAGCTTCACTCTGTCAAGAGAGTGAAGGTTCTTCACCATCTTTGAACTGTAACCAAGGTCTAGCACTGCCGTAAAACGCAAGTGTTACGTCAGAGTCCGCACAAAGCGACTAGAGTGGGACACAGTTGAGATTAGCTTGTGAATTTCTGAGGATTTAGTTCTTTCTGTCTTCACACGAAGTACCATGGGAGCTTCACTATGCCGGAGTGAGTGTGAAGATTCTTCACCAGCTTTGAATCGTAACCTAGGTCTATATATATCTTCAAGTCAAGCATGTATGTATGTGTCGCAAATTCGACTCCTCTTATTATACTCCGCAAGTTAGAGCACATTGCGAGTATAATGACGTTACGCTTCTTTGCTCACAATTATTCAAGCACTGCCGTGTAATGCAAGCGTTACATCAGAGTCGCAAGGGACTTGAGAACGATTAATTTGTAATAATTTGAGAGATTCTTAGGATTTAGTTCGTTATAGTTTTCGTACGAAGTAGGATGTGAGCTTCACTGGACGAGAGAGTGATAGATCTTAACAAGCTTTGAACTGAAACCAAGGTCTATATATCCTTGAGTCAAGCACCCTGCCTACACTAAGAATGCGACTTTCACCTCCCAGTGAAAATTTTGATAATCATCAAATATTTCTTAGACTATTCTAAGAATAATCCCAAAGCTCGGCTCGCATTTGTGTATTCTTTGTATTCGAGAAGCTTATTATTTTGTGTGTGAGCCTCAAGTTTCTTGAGAGGGAAAGAGGAGAACAGAGGCAAATTCATTGGTTCTCTGTACTCGAGGGATAATTCAAGTTACTATTTAGACTTCCAAACTGCAAAGAGTTGACAACCGGAACCCGCAGCCAATGGCCAAAACAACACAGAATGTATATTTGTAATTATTTGGTGCAAGTGGCATTCTTGCTACCTTGCCAATTATATAAAAGCAAATCCACCTCCCAACATCTCAACTCATCAGCCAGCTTGCTTCATCTTTGGAGATGGTTCCAGAAAGATTCTAACCACTTGCCAAAAGCAAATTTGAAAATTTCTACATCTTTTCAACTTTCACCATCTCCATTTTTAATTATTGAGTACGTTGTGTTTTGCATCCACTTGTAGATACCTAGTGGGAGTTGATGGACAACCAGTGGACCTAATATTCCCTTAATTTAGGATTTTTGGACCAGAATCTTCGCAGGTTAAAGTACTATGAAGCTATAGTTCTAGAGTTCTAAGGTATTAAAGAAAATGGACCGAGAGGAACAGTGATCAGAGATTGGTATGGCTGGGCTATATTAAACATGAAGTTATTGTTCAGGATGATATAGAAACTGCGACCCCTAACTTTATTTGAGAATGTCCTCTCTCCAGTTGCATACATATATCTAAAACAAAGTTCACAACTTACTATGGAAATGGGATGGTTTGTCTTTGAAGTTTATAATTATATGGGAGACAACTACATGCAACTGCGTTTATGAAGGTCACATTATGAAATGTCTTCAAGCTTCTCCATTTAGTTTCTTCTACATACTGAATGTCACTGCTTCCTAAATGTTGTTATTTTTTAAACTGACCATATCTCCTGTGTTTTGTGTGACAAAGTTGTGAATTGATATGTATTTGTCTTTCTGTAACCCAATCAAGGCTGATGCAATTGCAGACAAGCTAAGGGCGATTGAGACACAAAACTACCGACTGTTGATGAGGCTTCGATCCATTCATAAGAACTATTCCCTTTACTCACCTAAAAAGCATATGTATCTTCTTCGAGGGGAAGCATGTAGGTGAGCTACCAACCTCTCTTAACGAAATTCTCGTCTGCCTGTCTTTTTTCAAGTACTGAATTGTCGAAAGGGCTTCAGGGTTCTTTGTTGCATACGAGATTTACATGCTCGCTTTCTTAATGACTGCAGTAGGTCAACCAAGCCCCCAAGAAAGCCAAGGAAGATTACGGAGTTAGCATCAAACTCAAATGATACATGCAGATTGCTTATTTCACACAATTGCAAAGAGAATCCAGAAGATATGTGTCATCGAGTTGCTGCATTGAGCTTACATGGTGATTCCTCACCTTCAAAGTAGAATTTTCGATTTGAAACTTGGGTGTTGTTTTTGTTCAGACAAACTCTGTAGTACATACACATGTAAATAAGAATGGAAACTATTACCTCATTGTTTGGAGCTTTATTTGCTTCAATGGTAGTCTGAGGATGTTGTATTTTCCCTGCTAGTTAAAATTTATAGAAGTCAACTACTGTAGTGTAATTAACATGAGAGGCGAGTGTATTCAGAATGATTAATCGAAAGAGATTTGAAACAGTTGACCTCAAGTTAGATGTGAATTGAAAAAGGATCGGAATGAGGCTATTGCAGTGCAGGCCCTTCATCAAGGTGATTGTTTTGTCCTCGATATATTTTATCTCTGTTCGTCAAAGCTCATTAATCAAAGAGAGAAGTGTAATGAAATAAAATTGATTTTCAAGTCCAGGAAGCCAAAAGGCTTATGGGACTAAAAGTACATCAAGATGGGGACAATGACGCTAATTCCCTAGAGTAACGGAGTGCATTGGTGTCGGTGAGATAGAGGCTAACATCAACTTCATCCAATTGGAAGAAAATCTTCGAGACTGTCTAGTACTAGATTTCGAAGTTAGGGAGGAAACCTATCTCTACTAGAGTTCTCTAGAGGGGACACTCCATCACAAAATGTGCGAAATGTGCGACAAGATTGCAAGAGAAAAAGTGGCATAATTTCTTATCTCTTCTTGGAATAGCTCACAGCACATGGCTGTTTCTGTTCTTTTGATGTTCACAGAAAGTAGGTAGGTATGTGAAAATTCTGGTGATTCCTAGTGTAGGACGACATACTTAACTGACAACAACTTTCCTCCCACTACATTTCTTTGAATCGTGCTCAACACCTTTTATAACCATACGTAGAGCTCAAGTCATTAATGGACTGCAAACTTGGAGATTAGTTCTTTCGCTACCAGATTGGTTATCTGCCTGACAAGTGAAGTCTCTACACGCCTACACACCTAGCTGTGTAGCCAGGGTGTTAATGGTGCCCAAAATCATGGCTTTTAATAAACTTACAACATAACACATTCGGTAACATCATGAGCAATGTGAAATGATCTAAACCCTCATCATAAATCTGGACTCTGCACATGGAGCATGCATTTTGATATAAATGCTCATTGCTAGACCGATGCTCCACTACTAATATTATAATGTCTAAACAATCTCTAGTATGTGGTTCTGATCTTGCCATATGTATCCCATTAAAGCATTCTAATATTTCCCTTGAGTGATATTGGACTGATTTGTAGGTTCAGGTCCTATAGAAACCATGAACTCTCCCCATCCAGGGCATGGTAATTATAAAACCATGTAGAATGGATCAATGGGACATCCTCTTCAGTAAACATTGAATGGTGTGACACCATGATACTAAGGTAGAGGGACCTAATTCCAGCTTAGCAATAATTTGGACATCTATATTTGAGTCATACGTGGTTAGGGGTGGATCTAAGAACGGGCACCAAAAAGGCGCATTTGTAAAAGAGATTGGACTACATGTTCAAAATATACTAACCAATTTATGCTCAATAGTCAAGATGATTTTTTTGGGGGGGGGGGGGGTGGGTGGGACTAACATGACCACTTAATAAGCTCGAGAATCATCACTTTGTTAGTGAATAAGGTATTCATATGAGCTCCGAAAACTATCAGGAAAACGGCTACGGGCATGATTTGGAATTGCTAATCATCTGGCACTAATTGCGTGTTTCATATATTATGAGAAGTAGGTGCAGAGAGAATAGTATCTGCATAACACACGTCTATGTTACATGCGCAGGATGAAGCCAACTGAATTGGGTTTTGACCAGAACCAGGTCATCGTACCCGAGGGCAACTGTGTCAAAGGGAAGGGTGATATTCTTGGCACCTCTCACCAAGATTTTCCAATTTCAATTCTGACCTTTGCAACCCATTGCAACCCGGAGAACTGGCCTGTGGTTCGTCCCCTTGGATTTACGCAACACCACAGATTCATTGCTGCAAGATTCTGCAAAAGAAGTTATAATCATGACCAGTCATTAGAGTAAACCCTGGCATACATGATTCTGATGCCGCTTGCACATTGAAAAATATGTATTAAAATCCCATGGACGACGACTTCAATACTTCTGCATGTGACCGATAAAAGTGGCAATCTCATGGTGTCTAATTACCCGGGTTGGCAAACTATCTGTAGCATGTTGGGTTAGCCCCAGTTTGGATCTGAGCTCCTAATTTTTCTTGAAGATGCATCATTCAATTTTGGAGCTACTTCCACCTTATTGTAAACAATTACAGGCCCCTTTGAGATCTATGTGACGAGTATCAGTGTCAAACCACTCATGGCAAAGGAGGGACAATTATCTACTAGCCTTTGGGTTGAGACGCGCATCCAAGATTCCAAGTGCCTTCAACAAGGGATTGGGAGCCATTAAGACTATACTGGTCGAACATCTTCACCAGTGATAACCTCTTCTCCTTGACATTTGACGAACTTGAAGACCCTGATTGTGTTAAGTCATGAGAACTGTGAAGGTAGATGGGTCTCAAATGGTTACTTCTTCTGACCAGCCCAAATCTCCTAGGATATGAAACACGCGATCAGCACAAGATGGTTAGCAAATCCAGATTGAGGTCGTAGCCACTTTCCTCATAATTTTCTGAGTTTATATGGGTATCTTATTTCAATATCAAAATGGAAATTCTCATGCTTGTTGAATGGTCATATGGGGCTTCTCAATTATCTTGACTTTGAATTCCTAATGGTTAATGTATTATGAGCACAAAGTCCAATGTATTCTAAAGACTTGTCTTTTGATGTTTGTTCTTAGATGCACATCTAACCATATACCACTCAAGGATAGGTCATTGATTAAGATTAGTAACCGAGTTAAGCATGTTTACTTTAGATTATGAATAAGGGGTGGGAGATGTAATGTCTACTAAGCTTCTAGTTGGGATGCACACCTTGCGTTTTGCTGGATGCTAAAACACCTCCATCGAGCTCTGGCCACCTAAGAACCTGGTGCCCCTTGCCCACGCATGAGTGCGCGGACTAGACTTTAGTAGTCTTGGTTGCGTTGCTGCCCATAGCTTGCATGACTATACAAAACCGTGGACAGAACAAGCTCCAATGATGGTAGTCATCCTTTGAGCCATGGACCCTCTTTGGACTTTGGGAATGTTCCTTGCTCCCACCTCCTCGTTTCTACACGAGATATGCTAATGTGACATCCTAGAGTTTGATGGGCGTGCTTTAGCATCCGACTTTGGGAAGCTCCAACATATTGTGGTGATGTAGGCTCCTCCATGGAAGTCTAGCTTTTGGTCTTATAAGTAGTAGTAGCTCTGGAAGCAAAGCTCCCATGTATTGATATTGTGCTACTTTTGTCTTACAACTAATAATCAATATGTTGGTTGGAAGTCTTAGGGGAAGACTTGAGATCTTGAACGTACATTAGTTCCACCTTGACTAGAAAATTAGTGTGACCCACTCTAACTATTTCCGCCCATGCTAATTTTCCACCACACTAATAAGATTGTTTAGTGTAGTTGCCAAGGAGTGTGTCAAGCCCCCTGTTTGGTAAAACGTCCTTGTTGGCACCGCGGTGAGCGGTAGGCCCTGCTCCTGAAAATACACATAAGTCATTGATTCAATATGGTAGTTTGAAGGAAAATCATTGTTTAATTGAATATAACATGTAAATGTTACACAAAGCCTGCATGTACATATATACATGTATTACACACTTGACATATATATTGCATAACACACACATCTGCTTATAAAAGCTGCTTTATATAACTTTGATTTAATTTGCAACTTCTTTGAATGACCCTTGAATCATGCCAAGTGATTGTTTAGAGGTTCAGATCATCCCAAGTGATAATTTCGAGTCTGTAATCTTTCCACTTGTAACTTAGGGCCACTTCACACACGAGACTGAAAGCCCGTGACCATTACACTTCAAGCACTCTCATTGGTGGAAAAGGCGGAGCCGGCTCCAAGTTTGCTTCATACTACGCTTGAGGGACCAATGGAGTATGTGAATGCAAGATGGATGTAAAGTCTACATGGATTCCTACATGGCATCCAATGGATCATGTATCACGGTCACTCGAACAATTTTCAAAAACCACTTCTTGGAGGTAGACCTAACACAAAACCAGGAGACCATGGCACTCCGAACTATCTTACTATCTTACTATCATTTATTTATTTATTAATGAAGCTTCTTGTACCCGCATAGCTAAAGACTAAAAACAACCAATCACAAGGGCTAGAGGTCACACTTTTAGAAATCCTACATTCTTGTCTCATCTCTAGGTACCGATGAGAGGCTCACTTCTCGAGACTTCAAACCTCCGCTTCTGAACCGTGCCACGTTCTTTGCCAACTAGAATCGGGATTAGAGAGCGTTGATGGTGTGAAGGCCATGTTTTTAGAACAAACTTTCAGGCTAAGCTAAAGTCAGGTGGGAAGGGGGCATAAGTCAGATAACTGAGAATCAGAATCACACGTGCACAGCCGAGCTATCACATAAACATGTAAATTAGTGAAGGTGCAATGGAGCTGAGTGTAAGGTGGTTAGGCTTGGTTCAGTAACTACTTGTAAATTAGGTAAAGCCTGGCCACTTAGTGTAAGGTAGGATTATCATCTGCTCTAAGTTGGCAAGTTGACATGCTCTGGTTAACACACGATGATGATATGAGGTGGCTAAGAGGATTTTCTCACCAAGAGGTGGCCACTCAGGTCAGAGGATGCAATCCTTTGGAAGAAATCATTCGAAAGTGTCATCATAGACACAATAGCCATCGTTTTGATGAGAAAATACATTTGAGTGGCTAAAAGTCATGCATACCATAGGGTGAAGGGAGGTCACAAGCATGGTATATTCTTCAAGTGTCACAATGCAAAACACTCTATAGCACACTTCGCAGGTTCCCAGCATCACAACTCAGATGGTACATGCACAATATGCACTGATTTTCCATTTCACAAAGTTCTCATTCAAGATAGACATCAAGACCTGCTGACTGATGAGGAGGGTGAGTGTGAAAATGTGAACTGTTGAAGAGGCGGGACAAAACTTGGGAGAATTTAAACTTCGCTCTATCCCAAAAAGTCTACAAACATACTCACAATTAATTTCGGAAAACACAACTTATGCGAAAAGATGCAATCCATTGCATACTTCAGATGTTCCCAGACATAAAATACAGTGATACACGTACATGATAGTTTCACTTTCAGTTTTACAACGTAAGTTCTCATAAAAGAAGATTTTAGGTCCACATCAGAACGTGCTGATTGATGAGAAGGCGGGTGAATACATATGAGAAGCTGGATACGGTAAATAGAAATTTTGGTGAATTTGCATCCCAACCACACACTCTACAAGCTCACAACAATTTCAACGCAATCAACGCGACTATCATGGTACAAATGAAGGGTTCCAAAGCATACTTCAGATGTTCCTAGAAACAACATGTCACGATGATACACATGCAAGATGGTTTCATTTTTAATTTTACAAAGTAAGTTCTCATTTCAGGAGATCCAAGATACACATCAAAACCTGCTGATTGATGAGGGAGGGTGAGTGAGCATAGTATGAGCTGCTGGAGAGGGGGAAAAAAACCGTGGTCCAATTTGTAACTTACTTCCAACCAAACCATACACTCTACAAACTTACTCTCGACAATTTCGACGGATTAGAGGAGAAAGAAAGATATTTTCAATCATGGTACAAATGGAGCGAGCATGCCTTTCCTTCACGTGAGTCCCTAGTGAATTTTCAAGTTGGTGAGCACGTTGTTGTGCACGGGGTCAGCCAAATGGTCGAGCAAGTTCTGGAAAGGTCCCACGCCGGTGAAGATGGCCTGGATGAAGTATCCCAAAATTGCAAGCATGGCAAGTCGTCCATTCTTCACCTCCTTGATCTTCAGATCCTTCATCTCCTTCTCGTTCTTGCCGAACCCGAGGAAGTTGAAGAATGGGCCTCCGGGGTAAGCAGGGTTTCCAGAGCCTCCCAAAAACTTCTCAAAGCCCAAGAAGTATTGCTTGCCCATGGATCCGGGCTTGTAGTAGTCTTGTGCACGGCGATGCTCGGCGAATCCCATAAGTGCAATCTCCAACACGAATAGTGTGTATGGGTCAGCCCAGTAGCTGTATGTGCCGACGGGGGGAATGACTCCGGTCTTGAACCAAGGCAGTGCGGTCTCTTGGGGGATGAGCCCAATTCGGCCAAGAATCTCTGGGGCGATGGCACCTGCAGCTCCGAGCATGGCAAATCGCCCGTTGATGATCTCGGCGTAGGTTAGCCAGTTGGGGTCAATGAAGCCACCGGCGCCCTCAGGGTCCATCAAACCCAAGGGGTCGAAGCCGTAGTCACCGGGCAAACTGGAGTAGAGGAGAACAGATTCCAAGTCCACATGTTAGTAGATTGTGGGGCTCTCAATGCATCAATCATCAACAATCTAAGGGTGGTACAGTTTAAGGGGTTTGGAAGCTTTAAATTCACAATCTTCGAACTAGCTGCCATGCAAGAAGACAAGTATGTGAGTCATCATGTGAGAAATAAATGGCAACTTACGTTCCATCAAGGTAAGATAGACTTTGCTTGGAGGCGAAGATGAGGGCCCTGTCTGAACCCTGCAAGTGCACCGATATGTCAATCTCGGAAGCAAATGGAGGCCATTTCAGAGAGTGTAAGCATCTATTTGATTCATTCCTGTAGGAATCTATCACTTTACAGCGTTAAGTGCCCAGATCTCACAAGCATTACCAAATGCAGGTGTCAAGACTTCATTGACAGAAATATCTCCTCAGATATTCCTACAATATTTTTCTAAGATGCGAGTCGGAAGTTTCGGCCCGGCTTGAGTCAAGTATGCACATCATCCAATCAGACATACACTACATTTCGAGCCCGACACTTTCATCATTTGCAAACTGTCAGAACGAGACGCACCATAACTCAAAATTCACAACCCAACCCAGCCACACTACGTCAAATTCCTCTAGCCAAGTTTCGCATAGAACACCCAGCCCATCTCGGCCAGCTGTTCAGTTTCAAAACAGTAAGCACGGTAGGACGAACCATAGCCTACAATTATGTACAACTCAACCTAAGAGTCCTCTCTCAGATTCTAGCACACGCTACGCACAGGGTTTCATAGAAACATGAAGTTCAATGTACATCCATACACACACGCAACCCAGTTCCAGCAGCTGGCAGCCATTGGGCTGCATGCAAGCCAGAACCGCAAAGTAATCGAACTGGGACACTAAATTCGGGAACGGCTTCAACTCCGAGACTTAAGAGCGTCGCTAAATCTACATATGGACAACCTGACCCGCCTCGGCAGTTCCACCAATTTCCAAACCGTGAGATTGCAACAACCCATAATCCAAAAAAATCACAGCTAGACTGAACATAACACTCCCCCCCCCCCCGATGTCGGAACCGCTCCCCGACTGTACTTAGTACGGAGTGGAGAAGTTTATAATGTCTTTTTGGTGCGCAGCGAGTGCAATTTAGTAGAACTCCACATGAAACGTAGAGAACTTGTCAAGGAGCTAAGTAATGAATGCCAAATTCAGGCCACCAAAATAATCCCAGAACCCCAGAGTATCCACAACCCTACCCACGCCAAACAACCCTCCCAAAGTTTCTACTCCTCACAATGTGAAGGGATTTCGGATTTCTCCTTAGCTCGGATTGAGCGCAATGTACTAAAACTTCACATGAAACTCGAGGAGCTAGATAAGCGAGACAATACGTCAAATTCAAGCCAAAAAAGGTGCGCACGAAACTTAAGAGCCTTGAAGGGCAAACCAAGACATGTCAAATTCATACCACAGAACAACCCATAACCTCAAAAATTTACAACCCAACCCACACCACCAACCCTTCCTAAGATTCTCTAAGACACAAAGTGAGGGAGTTTCCGGTTTCCTCTTAGCGCGAACTAAATGCAATGCAGTGTAATAACTTCATATGGAACTCGAGGAGATAGATACACGAGACACAATTCTATGAAATTGAAACATTGCGCACCTTGGTAGGGGATGGCAAGCCGGAGCCGGCCCTGACAACCAGCGACGAGCCGGCCGCGCGGTGCGACACCAAAGGTGCGAAGGAGGCAACCTTGGCCCCCAGGAAGCGGGAGTCGCGGCTCGCTCCCACGCAGGGGGCGGCGGCCACCAATGCCCTCGCAGCCGCAGCGGTCGCCATGGTCACAACAGCACTACTAACAAATCCCCCCCTTCCTCCTCGTCCTCCGCTGCTGCTGCTGCGGCGCTGCGAGGCCGGCGATCACTTGGTTCCAAAGTAGGTGGATGCGAGGCTGGCTTGCGATGTTGGAGTGGCAGTGGCAGTGGCGGAGGCGCAGGCGGGATGGATGCTTACTACAATGGCACCCTTTGGCTAGTAGAGTGTGCAATCCGCAGGGTGCGCACACAGCCAATCTTGGGCCGCCTCCATCGCCTTATCCACAATCCTCCCCCTGCGTCGCCGCCGTCGATCGCCTGCGAGCTGCCCAGATCTCATCCGCCTCGCGGATTGGCCTCCCCCCTCGGCCCCAATCAGCGCCTCGCTCCCGCTTATCTTCTCGCCTCGCTTTGCTTTGCTTTGCTACAACACATCCCATGGCCCCATTAACTTACCTCATTTGCCATGCCCCCCCCCCCCACCCCTCTCCATCTCCCCCCACACTGCATAACTCCCCAAATTCAACACATAACTTACTTCAAGGCCACCCATGCCTCATTCGGCCACCCATCTTACCATCGGACAACACACGTGTGGTTTAGAAGAGATTGAACCGTGTACGTGCTCAAACTAGCTTCAATAGTCGGCATAATTGGGGGACTTAGATCACCATTCCATGAGCACGAGGAATGTTCACTTTGGTATTGAATAAATACCAAAGAACTTGTAGTACATAAAAAATTTTACTTGATAAATCAGAATCTCCAATTGGTGTATGTGATCCTTGCGCATAACATAGCTCATCCAAGAAAAAATCGAGTTGATTGGACTCAAATAGCTTCAGATATGCAATCCCCAAATAAATAGCAAAAACCACATCTCAAGATAGTTTAACACTAGCCAAAGTTTCATGTTCCACACATTCCAAAAATTCTCAAGGCCATGGATGAATGATTATACTAAACATTCCACCTCTCAAATACTTGTCGTGAAGATTCCAATGATGGGGAGCTTCAAGTCTGAGGTGGGAGCCAAATCATCATTAGGGGACACCACCATGAATATTAGGTGGCAACCCTCTTTGGGTCCCGGGAGCATTGGGAGGGTTATAAAAACATAGAATCTTCACTTTGATAATGAATAAAGCATTCATATGACTCATATAACCAAAACATATGAGAAAGTGGCTATAGGCATGACTTGGATTTGCTACTCATCTCACACTAATTGCGTATTTCATATCCTACAAGAAATGCATGTTTAAGGCATGCTTATTGTACGTAAGATGGGCTCACCTAAACCAACATATATGTACCACCATCATATATCCAAAGGTTCCAAATGTATGATTGTGGACCATGTACATGGTTTTAGTTTAAGATTGAGTGTTGGTTCTAGGTATGCGTGCCTTAACCCCTCACTTCCGAAGCAACCATTTTTTGGGTTGATGAATGATTTCTTCCCTACATCAACTCCACCTACATTATTCATTCACAATCGAAATACCTATAAACATCAAGCCAACATCCATATTCTAATCATAGACACCTAAGCCATGCAATTTGTAAATGACTAGAATGTGCAAAAATATTTCGAAGTGGGAAGTGCTCATGTTTTTGTTATGTTAGGAGCTCATGTGAGGGTGTTCATTCCAATGAATAGTTGTCACTTCATTACAAATTTTGCATGAACATCAAGGATGTTTATTTTGGTAAAATTGAAATGCTTTTTGATGTTCATGTAAACAAGGTCTCTATGCTCACATAAATCATTTAGTTTAGTATTTGGACACTCTCAAAATTTGAAGAAATTCTTTGCATATATGTGGTTAGAATATAGGACAGTTTATATACTCCAAATGCAAGGTAGCTAGCCTATTGTGGTTTGCACATTTTAGCATGAGGATTTTTGAGATGCTCAACTATTGAGTTGTTCCCATCTATTAGAGCACACAAACATTCCGCTCATTTTCCAAGTGAATTTGATTAGTCAAAGGTATTTCTTAAGGGATAAAACATTGCATTTTCTTGTGCATCCCTTCCTTCAATTGTTGCAACCTAGAAAACTGAAAGGTTATTCATGGCCATTTCTCCCCACAAATTAGCTCATCTCCCATACTGCAAAATCCCACAAATAAATCCCACTTTAACCTCAAAACTTGTCCATGAAATTTCCACAATCAACATTGAGTGAATGCACTCAAAACAACCCTTTCATAGGCTTGGGAAGTTATGGATTAAGTGGCCTTAAATTGGACATTTTAAACCCTTGCATTCACTTCTCTCTCTCAAGATATTAAATGCATGATTGAGATGAGATGATTAGCAGCTTCAAAGTGAGGTTGTAATCAAAGTGTTGAAATTCGGGTACCGTAAACATGTATGTGCAAAAGTGGATGGAAACGGACCCGAGGGTAAGGGCCGCTTTACACTACAATGGAGAAGTGTACCGGTTGGTCAAGAATTTTCGCCCAAGACATGGTTGTTTGAGGCGAGGGATGGTATGCCGGAGAAGATGAAAAGACAATAAAATAATGCCTTAAGAAATCTTGACCGGCCGTAGTGTAACCACCTACAGGAGAAGTGTATTGGACAACTTCACCAAGAGGAGAAGTCCACCAGACTACTTCAAAAAACGGTCAAAGCCGGCCATAGTAGAAACCTTACCCCCTAAATGACCATTGTATTGATATTTAAAAATATATTTGATAAAAAAATAAAATTTATATGGCAATGTTTTAGAACTTCTTTCATGACAACAATTTATTTCAAAATGATCCACCTCTATAAATCATCCAAATTAAGGTAAATAAGTAGGTAACATTATCTTCTTATTGATTTTTAAAGAAATTACATGTTGGTATAGTCTAACCTCGTTAATACGACACTCATTTATACGACACCCTCAATATTACAACACATTTTTACGAGACCAAACTTTTTAGTTCAAAACTCCTTCTTTTATACGACTACAACACTTGATAATGCAACATATAGAATCTTCATTTTGTCATATTAAAGAGGTAGTTAATGCTAGAATTCCTTTCATCTATACAATGTACATCTAAAATACATCCATTTCCACTTGGAATCCACTTGGGAACTTCACTTATTGTTAGGAACTTAATGGTAATTAGGGTTACTAGTGTAGAATGGACATAGTTAGGGTGAGAGTGGCCTCATGCCTAGTATGTTGCCTTGTACACGGGTGATATAATATCACCAGTATCTAAACGTCATGCATCATTGTTGTCTAGTTTCTTATTAGAGAACTCTTTATATTTTGGTGTTAATGAAATTATTAGTTTCAAAAAGTTAGATGGGAATTTAGATAAGATGACAGTTGCTAACTTGGGTAGGCAACACCAAAGATCTTTGGACTCTTATATTAAGAGTTCTTGAGAATATTTGTAATTTTTTGGAGTTATAAGTTATTATTTCATACCATCTATATTGCTTAAACTTGTTGTATATATATTTTAAGCTCATATTACTTATGTTTTCATATTCCCTCAATAATATGACAACTTTACGTCATTTTTCATATTAATGAGAAGACGACAACTCGATAATACTACTTTTTTGTATTTCCCAAAAATTTCATACTAAAGAGGGAGAAAAATAATGCAGAGATTTCTCTCGGGCCACCACACCCCCTTACACCACATGCGATAAAAGTTTGCTACCCTATATTATATGCCATGTATAATTTTAAAATTTATGATATTTTTTCTACTTATGCATAACCATTGATAATATCTTTTTTATATTTTTTTGATATTTTTAGGCATCTTAGTTTTTGTAATAATTGTTTCAATTCAATTTTGTGTCATTCTAGTTAGAAACAGTATGTTTTATTTTATTTCTAAAAAATCATCAAATTTGGTTACCATTTTTTACTATGTAATAGATACCGTGTATATCTACTCATGAAAAAGAATTGATTAAATTTTGACTTATTTTGGTGATGCTATATGTAAAAAGTAAATTTGTTTTATCGCACGTGGTGTTCAACTTGACAATGGAGTGCACCACCCCCCCCCCCCCCCCGAGAGATTTCTCTAAGGAAGAAATATTTTATTGAGATTGGAGTTCTCCGGAGGCCAAGTTTCTTGTCCGAGGCTTTGAGGTTGCCCAGGAAACTTGACCTCCGGAGAACTCCCCTTGGAAAAAGTGTTGCCACGTTGCCAACCATGTCATTATTTCATCCATGTACAAAGTTCTCCACCAAAGGACTCTTGGCCGTAGTGTAAACCACCACCGGACAAGAGTGTCGCTCTCAACCAATCAAATTTTAGAATTCCCCTAGAATTCTTGACCGGAGGACTTCTCCACTGTAGTGTAAAGCGGCCCTAAGTTATATACATGCCACATAACTGGGCCAAACACTATTGGGTCGGATAGGTCCAGGTCAAGACCAAGCGCCTAACCATACTAGGGTTGTGTTAAAAATTGAGCACTTCCTGAGACCAGTGTTGTGGCTCGGAACACAACTCCAACAACAATCATCAAATACTCCACCCATCTACATTAAACATTCTACTAATGGCCTACCAAATCACATAATTGTACTACTCCTCAACACTTACATGCCCAACACAACTCACACAATATAACTCGCCACACAATCGCGACATAATCTTCGGCTCATTTGACTAGCAAAATCCTTGAAATGGATGGGTGTCGGAATAACGCCCCCACCAAACCATAAATCCACCATAGAAGCTATCCATTGGGCAAGAATGCCCACCAAAGAAGACCCCTTTACCACAACCATCATCATATGCAATCACCACGCCCCATAAATCCTAGAAACACACAAAGATATGCACCCAATTCTCACCATCCCCCCAAACCATTAGAATACAACCCCACACCCGAACAACCCCAACACCTACACAAATACGAAAACCAATACACATCAATAATATGCATCCACAACCAGAGAACCCTTCCAATAATCCAACAACTAATTTAAAACCTCATAGCCAACATCTTGGAACTTTACAACACACATGTGAAAACCAACCCCACACAACCCACACCCATAGATTACAAAGTCAATTTCACAAAACTAAGGCGAGCAACCCCCAAAACCACCCCATCAACCTTAAACATCAATACAACCCCCTCCCTAACATGTTCTACCACATAAATACCCCCAAACACAACCCACAACAATGCATATACACAATTGGTTCCTTCGTACCACCAGGTGAACACAACATAGGAAACATTGTTGGCTCAAGAGTATATAGTCCAAATAATGACCTCCGTATTGCATAAAGACTCCTTGGACTACCAAACATACTATGTGCAAAACTCTTTGCTCTATTCATTGCCCTCACCGCCACAAAAGATCAATCGCAAAACACAAACATATTTACTGACAGCCTCAACAACATATATCTCATTAACAATCACATCCGCCACCCCTCAACTTTTCACAACCACCCCAACAAACTACTTATCTCAATCATAGTCCACCAAATTCTATGGACCGAACACAACATGAAAATACAAAAAGTTAGAGATGAACACCCCCTTATTACCATCAGAGCATGGGTACAAAGGAGCCATGCACAAACAATCACTCAAAGCCTTAGAAAAACTCAAAATACCTTCCCCCCCCCCCCCCCCCAGAAGTCAAAAAACCCATGAAACATATACATTAAATAGCCATAAAATACCTCACATACCTTGTCCTAAATAAAAGAAAGCTCGACAACAACTAAGCCCTATCAACCTACCCCCATGAACCCAAACACCCACACCTCATTCACCAAACTCACAAATGGCACCCCCCCCCCCCCCGGTTGAAATTATTACTTAAAGGAGCCTACCTCCCGGAAGGTAGGAAGTACACCTACCATGTCACCTAATAAAATAAGATCAAGATAAGGAAGAATGGACTCCCATTCACGTTGGTGCAAATAAAATAAAATAAACGATGTTATTTTTTTATTTTTTTCATTCAAAGGCCCACAAATATCTTGTCAACATTTAATTAAATCCTATTTTTGGCAGTGGTAACTTAAAGCTTTGGTGATTTTCCAGGGCAATGGTCGTACTGTTAGGATAAGCTTGGGACATGTGAGTGACATTCAAGGGAAAGTCCAGTGTTGTATGAAATGTTCAAAAGAAGGGACACAATTTGTGGTAATCCTAATTTTGCCACCTTATTAACCTACTTATAGGTTATGTATGGCCCAACCTATTTGTCAATGAATAATCCAATGGTATGTGCATGCGCTTATCTTTTGATCATACAATTTGTAGATGTTATGGAAATTTCTCATATTTTCCTCCATGGTTAAATGTGGCAAACAAGGTAAAAGTCATGGATTATTGCTTGATTTGAGGCCTAGATATACAATGTGGAGTGCAGGGGGCGACATATGAGAGAGTATAGTTTCTTTGTTGTCCAACATGCAAGTTGGAATGCGATTGTCTAGGCTAACATACTTATCCATTTGAATATTGCACAATTGAACTTTCTATCTTGAGATTATAAACAATGTGTATTTTAGAAATTATATATTCTATAACATATATATTATATATGAAAAACTCAAGAAAATTATGAATAATAAGAATATATCACCACGAAAAGCATTAATGTAATATACGACAATTTCGGGTCCACATCAAACATATTTATGGCAATCAAATTTCTTTCGCTCAGATAAAAATCAAGTCCTGGGGTTTGAAACAGAGAAGTGGTCACGTCCCAGTCACGTCCCTCAAACTTCAACTTTCCCCTCGATTTCAGTATTCCAAGAACATTAGCGCACACTTCCCAAAGATGGAGCTCCAAGTCTTTTTCATCAAGTGGATTTTGCCAGCTCCTCTTACTCATGTAAGTGTGCCATTGTTCCACACCACTTTCATGTACTCTCCATAACACAAGCCCAGGAGGCTAGGACCCCATTCAAAGATTAGCCAACATGTTCGTCAATGCAGGTCACAGCCCGACCTTTAATGTGGAGTCTGCATTATTATGTCTTTTCGATGCTCGATCACACAACATTGAGCTAATGATTCCCTTCGTCATGGTTCAACTCATCTTTAAACTTTACAAGCCTTGGAGCTGTACAATATAGAAATGAAACAATAGAATCTCAACACTAAGTTCGGTAGGGATTGATCAGTGTCGTAATTTGATACGATTGAATCAGTGATCGGGGAGATTTTTGGGCA
Organism: Polytrichum commune; assembly: GCA_950295325.1. Lineage (NCBI taxonomy): Eukaryota > Viridiplantae > Streptophyta > Polytrichopsida > Polytrichales > Polytrichaceae > Polytrichum > Polytrichum commune. The sequence goes on from OX485807.1 coordinate 52,719,537, forward strand.
TAATCGGTTGAGATCCTACTGTTTGCAAGTCCAACCGGTTACATGTTGACATCCTTCAGTTTTCCTTTATCAGTTTGGGGTATATTCCATAGATTCTTCTAAAATGATCGGTAATTCTCCTGCAATCTTGAACTTCAACCGGTTATTTATCAAACTCGACCGGTTCATCTGTAACTAACTGCCGGTTCTCCCCGATCATAGGATTGAATCAATGTGAAATCAGAGTTCAGACATGACATCAGAGGTTTGTGTAATGTAGGAGGACCCCATTCAGAGATTAGCCAACATGTCCATCAATGCAAATCACAACTGACCTTTAATGTGGAGTCTGCGTTATCATGTCTTTTCGATGCTCGATCACACAACATTGAGCTAATGATTCCTTTCGTCATGGTTCAATTCATATTCAAACTTTACAAGCCTTGGAGCTGTACAATATAGAAATGAGACAATAGAATCTCAACACTAAGTTCGGTAGGGATTGATCAGTGTCGTAATTTGATGCAATCGAATCAATATGAAATCAGAGTTCAGACATGACATCAGAGGTTTGTGTAACGTAGAGAATGTTCGAAATGCCATCCTGCACCAGAATGCTTTGAGCTTCCTCTTAGATTGCTCTGGTCCCTTGGCCCAAGCAACCCAACTGTAATCAAGGAGAGCCTCCCAAATTGAACTAAATGATCTTCCCTTAGCACATGTCCCACAAGCTCTCCGTAGAGCTGGTTGTAACTGAATGGTTTTGGGTTTTGCAATTAAAGGCACCCACGCGTCCAACGAACGGGGAAAACCGACTGCTAGTTACAGATGAACCCGTTGAGTTTGAGAAATAACGCGTTGAAGTCCAAGACTTCGAGAAAGTTTACAATCGTTTTAGAAGAACCTATGGAATACACCTCAAATTAACAAAGAAAAACCGAAAGATCACAACATGTAACTAGTTCGATTTGGAAACATTAGGATTTTGATCGATTATGCTCAAAATTCTCCCTAGACATTGTACGTGTCGGCTTCAACCACTACCTTGCCATTGCAATGCACTTGAGGAACCCACTTGAGATAAATTAATCACAAACCTATGGGGAGTCAAGTTTTTAATAGACTCCTTTTACCTCGGTAATAATGATGGAGGCCCAACTGAAAGAGGTGGGCATCTGGCCATGGCCCATCTTGACAAGCTATTTCAAAAGGATCTTCCATGCACATTTCTAAACCCTAAACCCCAATGAGGCCGCTCTTAAGTGGTCCATTTGGCACAAGGCAACTGTGTTCAATGAATGGAGAGCCCGCATCACTCCATCTCCAACCAATGTGTTTTTTGTCTCCCTAATACAAGTGATCAATTAAGCATAAGTTTTGGGACTACATCCCGAAGCGCATGGAGGTGGGTGACTTTCATCATGCACGAGCCTTGTGGGGTTAGGACATGCAACTATAATAGTTTCCATTGGAAACAAGGTCTCTTTGGAGAAAGAATTCAAAAGAACTTTGTGAAGAAAATCAAGATTAGGCACCTCTTTCACAACATTATGCTTTGGATGATATGGATCTAATATAATGATAGGATGTTCAACCAACAACAATGGCACAAGTCCAAGGTTAAACACCCTATTTGGGTTGACCTCATTATGTATGCCAAGGTGGCTTGGACAAGAGTGGTTACATTTGTTAAGATTAGTGCCTACTCTGCCGCAACCCTCCTCAAAGGTTTTGACCAAACTTGGAAGGCTAGAAACATCCTTTGTAGAAGTGGATGCATCTTCCTTGGTTCTTAATGCATTTGGCATTGGGTTTTTGGCCTTCTATCTCATTCAATCTATTTATTTACTCTTAAAAAAACCTAATTTACAGAGCGGGTATTTTTACTCCACTAGCAAAGAAACCTTGCTGTAGGGTGCCTGGCCTACTTTCCATGAGCCCCACTTTTGACTTTCGAGTCTTCGTTTTGCATGACCCCTCTCCACCTTGAGTTCAGTGGCCCCCATGTGCAAATTTGTTGAGGCAGGGAGGAACACGCAGTGATGCAAGTGAGGTTCAGGTAGAAGGGAGGGTGAAATGAGGTCAATCTTGAAGTTGCAGATGGGGTGATGGCAAGGTGAGTTGAGATTGAGAGTGAGATGAAGTGAGGTTGAAAGTAGTGGAGGTCGAGTTAAATGTGGTCAGATGTAAGTTGGGAATGAAGTTATGAAGAGGTAAGTTGAGATTGAAGTTATGTACATGTGAGGAGAGAGAGAAGTTTTGAAGAGGTAAGTTGATATTGAGGTTGGAGAGAGATAAAGGTTGGTTGAAGTTTGGGTTAGATTAAGGAGATGTCAATTGTAGTGAGGTCGGGTTTAACATCGGGAGGTGAGTTCGAATAGAAAATATGTGAGTTCAAGTTCATACAGAAGTTGATACGAAAATTTGTGTTAAAAATGATTTCAGTTTGAACAAGTATGAGTTGACATTGAAGTTGCAAAGATTTGGGTTGACATTGAGTTAATGAACTTGAACTTGGGTTTGAGCTGCAGAGGATGTGAACATCAGACAACCCTAAACCCTAAACCCATCTAGACCCCAAGCACTGAAATGGAGAATGTTGATTTTGAGATGCATGAATATAGTCATGCAATTAGCTTGTGAAAGCAAAGGATTTGTGAGCCATACTGTTCAATAATAATGCCATCGAGCTTCAGCTTGATGTCATTCCACTTCTTTAATAAGATCGAAGACCATGTTTCAAGCAACACTTCTTAAAAACCTTGGGATATATCTCAGGCAGCAGTTGAGTGCAACACATACTTCTTGGATACTATGGCCACTCTAAGCAAATCCAAATATGAGTAAATTATGTAGCACTTATCTGAGTCTGACATGTGCCCTACATGCAGTCCCACGATTCGTCAGGATTGCCAACCTGGTTACCAGTAATCATCACAAGAACACCTGCCATCTTTGAAGTGATGAAAGCGGTTAGCATCCCTCACCACAATCTCTCGCCTAGTGACCTTGGACACAAACTTGGTTGCTGTATGGCAATCTGAACAAACCCGCAGGTTCTTGTAGACACGAATTGTGTTCCCAGGGGGTGTGCGCATTAGTCCATAAGCAATAGCCAACTTCTCACTATGAGAGCAAAGAGCTAGTTCTTTATCGTCCTCATCAATATTATGCAACACAAGCCAAGTATCAGGAATGTAGCCTTCAGCCTTTATATGTTCGGTCAATCTGCTCAACTCAGCATATATATCTTTTGTTTCTGGGTGGCATGTACTCCCTGTAACGAAGTCATGGATCTTGTTATCAACTACAATCCAGCTACGCCCAGGTTCCTTGTGTATACCTCTTTCATGCATCATTTTGCGCAGCAATGACGCATCCTCCCACTGGCCAGCTGCAGCATAGATGTTTGAGAGAAGCACGTATGCAGAGGCATTCTTGGGTTTCAACTTCAGAAGCTCTTTAGCAGCATGTTCACCCAATGCTACATTACCGTAAGTTCTACACGCACCAAGCAAGGCTCCCCAAGTTGCTTCATTTGGCTCAACTGGCATGTTTTCAATGTAGTGCTTTGCTTCATCCAAATGTCCTGCTCGCCCAAGAAGATCAACCATGCAGGTATAATGCAACACAGTAGGTTCAATGCCATGATCTTGCATCATAGCCATAAAGAGTCGACGGCCTTCATCAACAAGGCCTGCATGACTACAGGCTGACAAGACTGCCACAAATGAGTAACCGTCGGGCTTCACAGCAACTGCATTCATTTTTCTGAAGACTTCCAAGGCTTCGTGCCCACATCCATGTTGTGCAAGTCCAGCAATCATTATGTTCCATGTCACTACATCCCGTTCCTTCATTCTGTCAAATAATCCTCGGGCATCTTCCATACTGCCGCTCTTCGCATACACATGAACAAGAGCATTGCCCACACGCAAATCCGACTCGAGCCCTGCTTTAAGTACAAAGCTATGAACCTCCTTCACCCACTCCAAAACCCCTGCACTTGCACAAGCATTCAGTATGCTCACATAAGTAATTCTGTCTGGTCTGAAACCTTCCTGTATCATCTGGAGAAACAGTTGATAAGCTTCCACAGCAACACCAATTTCTGCATATGCTCCAATCATCACATTCCATGTAATTACATCGCGTTCATCCATTCTGTCAAAAACTAGTCGCGCATCACCAATACTGCCACTCTTTGCATACATGTGAACAAGCGCACTGCCCACTCGCAAATCTGAAGCAAGTCCTGCTTCTAGAGCATCGCTGTGAACCTCTTTCACCCAGTCCAAAGCCCCAACACTTGCAGATGCATTCAGGATACTCAAATATGTAAGCACATCTGGTTTGAAGCCTTCCTGTTTCATTTGGAGATAGAGTTTATATGCCTCAATGCCACAGCCACATTCTGTATAGGCACCAATCATCGTAGTCCATGTGATTACATTGCGTTCCTGCATTCTGTTAAAAACTAGTCGCGCATCATCAATATTGCCACTCTTTGCATACATGTGAACAAGTGCACTGCTCACACGCAAATCAGCCTCTAGCCCCAATTCCAGGACATGGTTGTGAACCTCCCTCACCCACTGCGAAGCCCCTGTGCTTGCAGATGCATTCAGGATGCTCAGAAAAGTGATTGCATTAGGTTTGAAGCCTTCATGAATCATTTGGAGAAGGAGTTGATACGCTTCCTCACCACAACCATTTTCTGCATATGCTCCAATCATTACAGTCCAAGATACACCATCACAGTTGGTTAATTTATCAAAGACTTGCCTTGCTTCCTGTATACTCCCACACTTGGCATACATCTTCAGGAGGGCTGTACCTACACGCACATCTGTTTCAAGGCCATCATGTCTGATGTATGCATGAACTTCTTTACCCCATTTTAAAGCTGATGGGCTTGCACATGCCTTCAAGATGCTCAAGTACGTAATCTTATTTGGCTGCACACATTCTTGAAGCATTTGACTGAAAACCTCATACGCATCTTTAGCACGATATTGCTGAGCATAACCTCCAATCATGATGGTCCAACTAAAGACATCCTTCTTCCCAAGTTCATTAAACACTTGCCGTGCATCTTGCAATCTCCCACATCTGATATACACATTCAGTAGGTTGTTTGCCACATATATGTTTTGCTCTATTCCACTCTTGATGATACACTCATGAACTTTCTTGGTTGCCACAAGGTCTTTCTCCTTTGAGCATTGCCTTAGAACTTCAACACACATGTAGGAGTCTACAGTCACACCTTGTTGTTGAAGATTCTTCAAAATAGCGACTGCTTCGCTTGCAGTACCTGTGCTTTGCATGTGCATATTGCCATCACCCCCTTGGACAATTTGCCTCAAATCTCTTGCACTAGTAGGCATTTTTCCATCGTTGCCTTTTGGTAGCCTGCCTCATAAATATGTTCTTCATGAGAACAACCATTACACAAACACATTACTTCATGAAGTGGAAGGTGCAAGACCAGCAGTGGCCTAAACTCAAACTTTTCAGTCTACACAAATTGGATGAATCCTTTTACAATCTTGATATCTCTTACATACTTAATCGTTCTTAGGAAGACTTGCGCGTTCTAAGTGCAACCACTGAACACTTGCATAGTGACTGTTTTTTTAGCAAACCAAGAGAAAACTATGTTGCTGAATCCAGATCCTGGAACTTGCTCAAACCATGCATTGAGGAAGGAACAAAACTCAACTGTTCAGAGTTAAATGCTCATGCCAAATACCTGTTCCGGAATGCAGTGCCTTGAGAATCACTGATGCGATGACCAGCAAGTGAGTGCAATTTCCCTTCGCTCACAGATGTCAGCGTTGCCTTCATCCACGATGGAGTTGACCAGCCATATATCCAAAGTGCTTTCCTTGTCAAGTTATGTTTGAAGTCAAGCAATGTGGGATGACGCTGTAAACAACACACTTCATGATCAGATCTGACAACTGACATTTAACGTGCACCCAACAATCAACACAAAAAAGAATATAGGTATTCTTATAAAGACTACAATGACCTATTCAGCCTTCACTCCGGGCCGAACAAAGGACATTTTTGTATTGGTGGATTCATTGTGTGCCCATCCATAACCTCCTCACATTGTCTTACATCCCCATTTTATCAAGAACAGACTGGTAGTTTCAATGGTACCTTGTCAACTCTGCTGTCCCACCACTGGGAATAATCTGCAAAATGCTCCTCCCAAAGTCGTTCAATCGTCTGTGCTTCGCCTAAATTCACTGCAACACACTTCATCCTGTCATGCGCATTATTCCCTCCACATCAAAGAAACAAGCCGAATCCAACTCTTTTCCAGGACAGCATCGCATCTGAAACAAACCTGACGCATTGACGCTTGGAGATGGTCTTCTCCAAACTGATGATGATGAACACCTGATTTGTCCACTGCTTCTTCCTCCGTGAGAGGAGCAGACGAATAATAAACAAGGTTGGATGGGGCATGGAGACTTGAAGAATGCAATCGCATGGACATCCTGCTCAATTTACCCAATCAACAACAGTGTGTCAAAAGAATTTCAGCATTCTCTTCCCATCAATACTGGAATTTTACTATTTAGGGTTCAGACAACCCGAGTTCAGGTCTTAGGGTTTAAGAGAAAGTGTGACACCCTATTTATCAGATAACTAACACTGCTTCGAAGGACACCTCGATACATTTGGACACATGCGTTCCAAAATAGGATAACCACAGGAATTCAACACAAATGGCAAGTCTCAACTCCTTACGTAATGCATCACACTTGTGTGGCCATGAGTCAAAAATTCACTCACTTGTGCAGCAGCTCCAAACACCAAAAAGCCTCTCCGCTGTTGTTTCCCGTAATGCAATAAAAGGCGCAGGAATGCAGACATTTGTAGCGTAGTGTCTACAAACTTTAAGATCCTAACCCTTCAACAGCAAACTGACACCAATCCCCAACAATATTGAGCCTTGCATTCTCAATACCCTCCCAGACAGCAAAATCGACAAATCCAGAGGCAAAACTACAGCGATAAGCTACAGAATAATCGTGAAATCACCGATACAAAATCATCTCTACTGAAGGCGTAATTCAGGGGCCACACGGTATGAATTGGTGTGGCAGGATTACGACGAGGCAGCAAACAGACACAAGAGCGTTCACAAGGGAGGAGGCCTTGCGCGGTCATAGGGATAGCCTTTTCTCATCCATGTTTAATCATCCAGAACTATTCATCCATTTTCTTTCACCATTTATGTTCCATCCATCCTCATTGTTCACACATACTTATTATTACATGACAAGGGTCTCTACATTGATTGACCTCACAATGCACATGCAAGTGATGCTACAGAGTCCCCGTGATTCACATGGTTAAATGGTATAAGGTGCACATATTGTTATTCAGGTTACCTATTGAATCAACGACCACTAAGGGATTGTTTTTTCTTCATTCATATGCAACCCTTTTAAGAACATCCCATTTCATATCAGAACCTCCTAATATCTAAGTTTTTCAAAGTGGAATAACAACAACAACAACAACAACAACAATAGGCGTTCACATGAAGATAGTTTGAGATCACATGAAGATCTCAAAACAAAGATAGTTTGAGTCTAGTGCATGAATTTGAAAAGACTTTGAGGCCCATTTTGGGTTCTTCAATAATTGAGGGGTTCAAAAGTATGACCACATATTGTCCACATGCCTTAGGACATCTCCACCACTACTACATCATCTACCTCCGAGACTACTTTAGAGTGAGCGTAGGCATACAAATGACCACCACATTTCCATGCACACAAATCAACATAAGTTTTTAGAAACTTTAAAAAAAAAAATTAAAAAACATGTTTTGATGCACCAATATGAAGGGTCCTCTATCCAAGTAAAAACTTTCAAAGTTGGAAAATAATACTCTTCATAGGCTTGTATGCTTTATATTGATCATAACGTGTCTAAATAATTGATTTCAACATGTGCACATTATTGTAGGATAACAAATTTATATATGAGTAGTGTTGCAATTGTGTTGTAGTGGTATGCCTCCGTGACAAGTAATAACCGTTTTGAGGCCCCCCCCCACCCAATATTGTCCTCCACAAGCTTCACCACCATTGATTCTAGAGTTGGGACCGAAGGGCATTGTGGTGGCAGAGGTGGAGATGCCCTTGGTCACACTAATCATTTGAAAGGTAGATTGTGTTTGCTACATCCATCCAAGATATAACATAAGCTTAAGCCCCCTCCTCACTTGGCTTTAACTAGCAATGGAGATTGTTGCAAAAAGTGACCACACAAGTAGGGCAAAGCGTAATTCACACAAGAAAGAGCTAACTTTGGGTTTTTTGGGGGGCCAAAATAGGCCCCAACCACAAGTTTATTGTAAGCATTTTCTTCATTTTGTCCTCATTTTAACTCAATTTGATGCCAATTTTGCATTGGCCCCTCTTGCACTTACACACCTTCTTGACGTGCTCTTAATGATTTTGAACTTAAGTGTCGCCAAAAAATGTCAATACCCCATCAAACTTTTCGTCAACCTTGAATCCCTTGAATTGTTTCCTCCTTTGTAGTTCTAAGGATTTGTGTGCACCATGCACCATCAAAGGCCCACATTTTTGCTACGACGCCCAACATGTTTGTTCCCATTTCACCCAATTGTTTTTCGAGATGTTTATTTTTTTATTAAATGCAAGATTCTTCAATTCCGTCACATGAACCCAATGATCTTGTGCATTACCCTCCCCCTTGGTTATTCAATCCCTCCAATCCTTCTTTAGGGTTAGGTTTTGGGGGGGTTCTACAAGTGATCCCATGAACTTATTCACTTCAACCCATATGGGATGAAAGCCAAAGCTCCTCCCTTCATGTGTAGTTTAATTACATACTTAGTAAGGCTTATAATGTCCAAATATTGATGTTCAATGTGTTCTACATGTGGTTTTTTGCATAGGATTGGTGGATGTTTCACCTATTCGCCCACCTTCACAATTCCCATCATCTAGGAAAAGCGGCTACAATTAAAATCAAAGTTTACAACTCAAGTACATTGTACCATTTTGCCACAATCTAATTTGAAAGGTCAAGGTCCAATACATACACGAAGCAAAATTTGTTGTCACGGGCCTTGGAATCATTCTTCCGTCATCTTTGCCTTTTGCAAATATAGCCTCGACACCTACCATAAGGACTAACTTCTCAGCAACCAAGGTCTTACGATGTTGAGCCCAAAAGAAACTAAGAAAATGGTTGAGCTAGACCAAGGGTGGAAAAAACCTAGTTTTTCTATGGCCAATGCATTGGGTTTTTGGTTTGGGTGCAAAAAACTTGATTTTTGCATATAAAACCATGGCTTTATTCCAACACTTGGCACTTGGCACTTGGCACCACCATTGGCGGACATTGGGCCCTCTGCCCCATAATATCAATTTCTCTGCAATAAAATTGAATAAAATCAGATTTTGCTAGACCTCAAATGATTGGGTTTATCTTAAAATAATAATAATATAAATTTGTATAAAACCGTGTGGTGCCAACCTTGAGCTAGACATCATACTTTGATGGCCCTACCAAATTTTCTTTCATCAACATATATTGCATACAATTGAGTATATAATAATCGATCAAAGGACAAAGTAAAAATATACTATCAACACCCATGTCCAAAGTCAATTAGACAAGAGCAATGAATTTGTCTTACATATCCACCTCTTTATGCTTTATAATACATCATACATTGTCCTTAGGTTATCTAAGTTGTTGCGTCCTTGCATTCAAAGACAAAACACTTCTTATTGATATGCCATCCCAATCACAATTAGGGTAGAATGTATACTTATGAAATTGACACCCTAGGGGGTGGATTCTTCATATTGTTAATGGATTTTTGCACTCCTTCCTCGCTCCATTAACCAGTCCGTCGCTAATCAATTCCAAGCTTTGCAAAAACACCTCCCAAGCTAGTCCTTCATTCCCATAATGCTCTTCCGACATATTATCCCCTAAAACTTATGTTTAAGGCTTAAAAGTATGGCCAACTTTTGGAGATCGTTTTCACAATTCAAACTTGGATATGGCATCTCTAATTGTCTACCAACCTATGGTAGAGTTTTCAAGTCATTCTTACCACTTTCATATTTCCGACCAGCTAACGTTTTTGGTCAAGTCCGCCAACTTTCGGAGGTGGTTTTCTCAAACCGAGTCTGGATCTAACCTCTTTAACCTTCTACCAACCTATGGTACAATTTTCAAGCCATTATGACCAATGGTTCTAAACGTCCTCCCATGAGTGCCACGTCTGCGCATACCCACCCTCTCTACTTCCTAATGCATTCCTAGATAATACATCACAAGCTATCCGATGCACACTTTCAGTAACATATTCAACACCCTCATCATGACAACACTAAAGCTTATGTTAGCTTACAAGAAGAGCAATACTACAATAATACCAACAATGAGTCTATTATTTAAATTCTTCTTTAAACACTTTATTGTTTGTTTTCCAGGATTGTTGTTTGTCCGGACTGCCACGCATTTTCAAGATGTTACATGTCGGGATCTAAAACTCACAAGCATACACACCTTCTCTAAGAGTCTAAGCTATCTTCACATATGTGAACTAAGAGAACCAAAAGGCTATAGGACAATCTTTATATACTTCAAAACATCTACCTACTAGGTGGGTTAACTTGGTAGGTTGCCACCCTGTCAAAACACTGCAACGAGTTGTCCTAACGCGTTTTTACCATCTGTCCAATTTATGACTAGCTGACACACTGAGGTCATAAAAAATGGTCAACTAGTAAAAGACTCGCAATGCCATTTTATTAACTTTGGACCTGCATGTCATTTTATGACCAATTAAGTTACTAACACCAAATAATTACTATTATTGAATAGACTATTCAGTAGTAAAACAATATAAACCCACTAGTGGATGTTCTTACAACTAATTGCATTAGGGACAATTTTGACGTCAACTAGTAAATTGACTTTTATGGCCTTTCGACAATTTGTGACCAACTAGTCAGTTTTTGACGGGTTGGTTTACTATGGACATATATGTTCTTAAAACACAATGCTAAATTTTACCTTAACACATACCACGTATAAAGTAACGTGAGTGTAAGAAGGGATATTATCTGAGGCATTAACGTACATAATATACATAAGGGAGAGCGATTGTTTTTCTCTAGTGCATACATTCAAAAAGGTTATTAAGAAATCTAAAGTAAATGTAGATGCACAAAAGGGGGTTGTAAGGTTAAGAGGGATTTTGTACAATAGATGTGTAAGTGTCATCCAATTCACGTATTCATCCATTTTTGTCACATCGTAATAGTTTTCAATGACTACCATGTTCATTTCTTATTAAGAATTGCGTTTTGGGTTTTAGGTGTTTACAAATTGGAGGCTCTTGGAATGTTCCTGGGTTCCTTTCAATTTTTCTCTTCATATTATGGTTAAGTTATTGTGTTTTTGTCTTTGTTTGTTTGATCCAATCTTCGAGTTGCATATTGTGGATGAAAATATGTTCAATAATTTTTTCATTGAAAAGTGAAAGTGCGTTTCACATGTGATTTTTTTTAAAAGAACATATAATTCCTTATTTATATCTTGTATATGTAGTGAAGGCATTCATCAGATTGAATTGAAAATACTAGTATAAATACACGAGTCCGTTTTCTAGCCTGCACTTAGTACGTATACGTTTTTTTTCCCTCTATAATTTTCTTGTACATATGGGGTTTAATTTAATTTCATAGTGACCCACACATATCATTTGGGTTCCCAATGAAGAGTCCATCCCCAAAATTGGTGCAATGGTCAAGTATACAGTTGTATGCAAAAGTGTTTATGGCGGCAACTCCTCTTCAGCAAGGCGGCCGTAGCGTACTCTTACCGTGCGTAGCTTCTCTGCATCAACGGTGTATCTCCTTCTCGGGGTGGGCTGGGGATTCGTGGCACTCACTAAAAATCATCCATCCAAGAGATCGTGGATGAAGTGGCTCCAATAAAAAAAGCCCCTCTATGGGGTTGAGGGCCGATTCATTCGAATGTGACGTCACTAGACTAATTCGGGGCCTTTGACTCTATTTCCGGAACCAGATAGCCCAAAAATAGCCATTTAGATGATTCCTGTATTTTTTCATCCGCACGGATGATTTTTAGTGAGTGCCACGAATCCCCGGCCCTCGGGGTGTTGATAGGGGCTTTGAAAGTGTTGACAGGGGCTTCGGGGGACAGATGAAGTGTTTGTTGGGGTGAGCGCGGGATTTTGTACTGGTGTGGGGGGAACAGAGTTCGGGAAGTTTTTGAAGCCTTAGTGGCTAATTGCCGGTAGTTGCTACGAAGGGTCGGATTTTTCCCAATTTACATCGGCAAGAGCCGGTCTTTTGTAAAATCAATCGGCCAATTGCCTATATTTTCATATTTTCATTGGCCAATATCCGATTAAATGGAATTCATATCGGCACTAATTGTTTAAACAAATGTATGAAAACTTATTAGAAATCATTTCTTAGTACAAAATCTTGAATAAGTGAAAAGAAAGGCACGTTCAAAAACTTTAAATTTGAAGATCCTTGGCAAGAATTGAACCTAACAATGCCTTCACCGCTTGAAGGCCAAGGGTCCCCCAATTCTTCATAATCGCAATTGGATTTGGTCATGGAAAGGTTGCATAATTCAAAAAGTTTAAGGTTTAGGGTACTTCCTCAAGTGCATCATCAGATGCCCCATACAAATAACGCTCTTGATGCTTCCGGCTGAAATCCAGTAACTCACAAGAAGAATCGGCTGCATTTGTGGGACATTTTCTAGTCCATCGGCTAATTGCCGGAGGATTGAAAATACAGTCGGATTGCCATCCGATGGTTGGAAATTTGGACCAGCCATGAGGGGAAATCCATCGGCTGATAATGAACTAGCCGTCGGTTCTCCCCGAACATAGGGGGGGAAGGGGGGGTGAGCCGCTCCCCGGTGTCCTTTCGACTTCTGAGAGGGTGGGTGGATGGGAGAGAGGTTTCGAGGAGCAACAAAGTTGCCGCTTCTACTCTTATCTCTGCCCCTACCTCCGGCAGCCCACTATCCGAAGCTATACACGAATTTGGTTTGGAGTTTGGCGTCACGCACACTATGAGGAGGGAGGGTCTTTTATCTCTCTCTTATGGTCGGGTGGTTTGAGCTCATTGGCAAGCACAATCATCTCCTCAAGTTGTAAAGCTTTTGTAATGTACCTATTATAACGCACGAGGGGTTTGGAATCTGTGTCTCTTGGCTCAAAATTATTCCATCTCCTTTGTCTAACCACTAATCCATCTCTTATTTTTGTCATTACCTACCAATATTTTTCTTATGTATCTTAATTTTTATCAAACTGATTTCTTTACATTGCAATTTTTTTTTTTTTTTGCAAGTATTAACACTTAGATCAAATTGAGTAGTCGATTAGTAGCTACAATCAAAGATTTTAATCATTATCGATTATCTTGCAAAAAAATAATTAAATCTATTATTGAAGAATACGTGACTAATAAGAGGCCTAATGAAGTCTTAGGATATGATAGAAAACAAAGGTGAAAGTGGTTTCAAGAAACAAAAGAAGAAGAAAAATAAATAAATAAATAAATTCGGTCTCCGGAGGAGACCGACGTGAATGAAGTGTCTGTTTGATCCTCCTCCAATCCAATGCCCATCCAAGAAACAAATGAATGATATGGGAGCATAACGAGTGTGCATAATTGAATTCTTGCAAATGCTACATCATGGGAAGAAGATGTTATTTCATCTACACTTACATCTTGTCAAACAACTACAGTTACAACACCAACAACTACTGGATCACAAAAAAACTCAAGTGGAGATTGAAAGTTTGTTAGATCATGTTGTTGATAATTTTTGAGCTCTTCACACTTCAAGAATCTACGAATTTCCTGAAGAATATGGACTAATTTTTTGCTATTTTCCTGGATAAATTATATATATTCTTCTACTATATCAGTTCAATTATCATTGTTTGTTTATGATATATTGAATTTATTTTGTGGTTTATATTGCCATGAAATTTCAGCCAATAATTCATGCATCACTGTAGTTTTACAGAGAAGATCATTTGCCTTCTCATTTTCTTTCAGTAAAAAAAAATATGTTTCTACTTCATTTACTTCATCTGGAATTGGAGCATCTTTCCTTGTTAAAATCTTTATTTTCCCTTCAATAATTCGAGTTCTTTCTCCCCACTATTCACTGTCATCTTGTATTTCTCCCTCACTAACTCTTTCATCTAATTTATTTGTTGCTTCAACAAACCATTCATCCTCAAATCCTTTATTATTTATAATATATAAATTATGCAATATTCTGCAGGTTGTTATAATATCGGGTATATTTTTCAAAAGTACTTTGGATCGCTTTATTATTAGCCTTCATTTATCTTTTAAAATTCCAAATGCCCTTTCTACACACATTCTACTTGAAGGCCAAATAAAATTTCAATTTGCCTCCTTCTTGGATAATGCAACATTTTCACTTTTATATAAACAATACATTCAAGGCCTCAATGAATATGTAGCATCTCCTACAAGTTTATATGAATAAAAATTGGCTTTTATACATGCATGTTTGATCCTTATAAAAACAGTCCAATCATGAAGACTTCATGCCCATCCGAATTCATAATCCCATAACATACAATCTAATTCGATGATTTTCTATAAAATTGTTGAATAAAAATAGTTTTTACAATAATAGTCTTCTTTTTCAACTACAAGAGTTAAAATAAGAATATATGACCTATATATTGCCCCTGTAATGTAAGGTATACCATGTAATTGCTCAAACCTTAAAGCTGAAATCCTAAATTATAATTCACTTGGAAGTTGCACAAAGATTGGGTGAAGATGATTCCTAAGAACTCTACAAAATTCCTTTATTATTTTTGTTAATATACTCTTATGAACTCCATACAACTCTCCTATGTTTTGCAATCCATCACCGCTACCCAACATGTGTATTGCTACCTTCTCTTGTACCGGCACAATAACCCCAAAAACATATATCCTATATCTTCAAATACGGGCCCAACCTTTCACACAAAAATTTGAATATAATGTATTTCACTCAAGTTTGTTTCCTAAACTCTTTCTCTATCCACGAGTCCAACAACAAACGGTCTACAAATCCATACATTTGTTCTTGACTCCATATGCTCCTATCTCTATACCCAACACTCTCATAACCAAGCTCAAAATTACAACCTTCTCTCATTCTCCTTGCAAAAGTAATGCTTGAATGTCCACATTATACTGTATAAGAAAAAAATACCGTAACACCATAGCAGGTTCGCCACCTGCCGCACGAATATTTAATTTTTTTGAAAAAATAAGGTTCGCATTCCAAAAATAGTTTTTTTTGAAATTCATCTTCTCATTTTTTGGATTAAAAATCATTCGTGTTTAGGGTGGGAAAGATGTGCAGAAATTTCATCCTAATTGCGTTTTTCATCCATTTATGGCGGCCCAACTTGTTTAAACCTAAGTCATTACCCTAATCCTGATTTTTTGTCTTTTCGTTTTAATCACAGTATAATTTGAGAGTTATTCGTTTCTCTTTACCTATAATTTTTGTTTTTTTTTGGGAATTATTTATGAACGAACCTGCTATGGTGTTACGGTAGGGCTCCTCCTCCTCTCCTCCATTGCAATCATGCTTGCTGAAATTGAAGGTGAAAACAAGCGAAAACAAGAAGTGAAGCCAAGAGAAGACAAGTGAAGCTAAGAAAATAGTTAAACTTGATTTCTTTTCAAAACTACTCTTTTTGGACATATATAAAAACATCAATGCATTCATTTTTTGGTACATGATCATTCCTCTTAATCCACATTCGGCTTACACCTAGTGAAGGGCCCAAAAACTTTGTAAATTGATTTTTTAAAGAAATCGGACCATGAAGTCGGACCATGGAAAAAGGCCATCTTCCATGGTCCGACTGCATGGTCCATGGTGGAAGCCGGCCCTCAGTAGACAGTCTCCCTTGCATTTGGCGGGAGAAGAAGAAAGAGCACCAGAGTGCTCTCTTCTTCAATCTCTCCTCTCTTTGCTCTCCTCTTCAATCTCTCCTCTCTGGATATTCTGTAGTTTCAAACTCATGTTGTTTCTTAGAAGTTAGGTTTTCCATCTTTTCTTCTATCTTACCCTTACCCCATCTGCTACCACATTGGCAACCTCTTGTGCTCTCAGTACTCTACTCTCTATTTTTTTGGTAAGTTTTCCAGCTCCAGGATTCTGGCTGTTGCTTTCGGAGTTCGTGAAAGCCTGCCGGCTTTCATCGTGCACCCTGGTTTGCCCAAAAATGCCAGTAACCGCATAGCATCCTTTTAAGCGCTTGGTTCTCCTCTTGAATTCCCTCTTTTCATTTCTCTTCTCTTCTCTTGTGGATGTTCTGGAAATTCAATCTCACGTTATTGGTAAGGTTAGGGTTTCCAGCTGTTTCTCTAGCTTAGCCTCATCCCATTTGCTCCATCTCTAGTACTTGGTTTGGGAGTTTGTGAGAGCTTGCTGAAAATTCGTCTCTCATATGACTGTCCCAGGAATTGCTGCCCAAGCATCTTCATGGGCGAAAAATAGGGTTGTGGAACTTTAAAGGATCGACTCCCCTCGCCTACCTCCACTTGGACCATTTGGAGTGCGATCAAGATGTTGTGGGTGGACAGATACCGGCCCCGGACCTTGGAGAAGGTCATGGTCCATGTGGAGGAGGCTCAACGGCTCCGAAATTTGGTGGGTTTTTAATTTTTTTATAAATGGTTTTGGGTCTCGTTTCACTTGATTTTACCAACCAATGTGTGCAAGTATTTGAGAAAGGAAAATGTAGTCCTCGAGGAATTCAGGGTTGGCTTAGTAATGAGTTTCTCCTCCATTGTTCTCTATGCAGCCCGCCATGGCTTTTGTGATGCTGATGCTAGAGTTGGAAGCTTTGTAGAAACATGCAGGGATGTGTGGAAGTTGGGCGATGATGGTATCCTTTCTTAAAAAACATTAAATCCTGCAAACTGCTCTAAACAAAGCGATTGGTCACGTACTTTAAATGTGCCACTCGATTTGAGCAGCCTGCATTGTTTTGATTCGTAATATTATCAAGATTTGTGAGCTCGTTCCCATCTTACTTAAATTCATGGATAAATCTCGAAGAATCGAGGTCCTTATTTCTAGGAATGAATGTGGAGCATAGTCAAGTGGCAAGCTTCTATTAGTCTTTACACGTTCTCAGATGAAGGCGTATAATTGCATATTATTCTCATACATGACGTTTGGATGCTTGTATCAAAGTGCCTTTGGTTCTCGCTCCAGTAGAACACTCTTATGAAGCCTAATAATCTCATAATATTTTTGCGGGTGCTAACAATCGAGAATAGGTGAACTGAGTCTTGTGGTTGTTGACTTCCAGATAGCCCAAGGTGATTGTCCACACCTTTTGTTCTATGGGCCTTCTGGGGCTGGCAAGAAGACTCTAATCATGGCTCTTCTTCGGGAAATGTATGGACCCGGTGCTGAGAAGGTGCGCACAGTATTCAAATCCTTATAGTTGCAGTACTGCGTAAATACATACATTCATACATTCATTCATACATACATACATATATAGATATATATATCCTGCAATAGCGTCAGAATTTTACTCTTTGTAGTACTCTCTATGGAGGGAGGGGGCAAGAGCAAAAGTGCCTAATTTAGCTCTAGTAGGTGATGGTCGAGCAAATGCTTTTTTATAGCAACATTTAGTGCAGAGAGGAGTAGCCATTCAAATTTTGAAACATTTGGAAGCAGTTCTGTGGATTGAGGATTGGCTGTGTGGTGCAGGTCAAAGTGGAGAACAAACCATGGAAAGTGGAGGTAAGCATAACCTCTCACATTTTAGTCTAAGTTGCTTTGTTGCACCCATTCTCAGGATTCTGCTGTATCTCTAAATTGCTTTGTCTCTTTGGGTTGTAGCTGAAGGATGGTGTCTGGCAATTTGATTGCAGGCTGGAACACGAAAAATTGACCTTGAATTAACAACAGTTTCAAGCAATCATCATGTTGAGCTCAACCCAAGTGATGCTGGGTTTCAAGATCGTTATGTGGTGCAAGAAATTATCAAAGAGATGGCTAAGAACCGGCCTCTTGATGTGGCTGGGAATAGAGGGTTCAAAGGTACCTTCTCCTTCTTCGGGATTCTTACTAGTTGCTACTGTCCTCGGGTCAGAGCAAAGTTGTATTTTGTGTGTGTCATATGTACTCAATGCAAATGATGGTGGGCATTATTCAGAGTTGTCATTCTAATTCAGGTCTCATCATTTTTAATTACTTGTGTATCCATTCCACTTCTGGGTGAATCTATAATATGAAAATTAATTTCTCTTACATTTATTGGTCTTGAGGTCTGACACAAGTGATATCTGCTGTTGGCATTTTCTGCACAGTGTTGGTGTTGAATGAGGTGGACAAACTCTCAAAGGAGGCTCAACATTCCCTGCGTCGTACCATGGAGAAGTATAGTGCTGCCTGCCGGCTGATTTTGTGCTGTAACAGTGCGTCGAAGGTCATTGAAGCTGTGCGATCGCGGTGCCTCAACATCCGAATCAATTCTCCTTCTAGAGAAAAGGTCTGTGTCAATGTGCCTCAATATATGGGTCGTATTCCTGACTATGCATGTCAGGTCTGTGTGCTTTTAAAATCTGTGCACTTGGTATACATCAGAGGAATTAATTGCAGGTTTACTTTCATGCTGCCAGATTGTGGATGTCCTACTCTTTGTGGCAAGGAAGGAAGGTCTGACACTACCTCCTGAGCTGGCGGGTCGCATAGCTCTCCACTCCAACCGCAACCTGAGGCGATCCATCTTATGCCTTGAGGCCTGCAAAGCCCAGCAGTAAGTGGGTATTCCAGAAGGGGACTTTCATTATATTGAGTAAGGGTCTGGATTAATGAAAAGTTGTGTTTTCTGTACTCTGAGTCTCCACCAGACTTCTATGCTGTGACCAATTGTGCTTATATCTAGGAAATAATCGATCCTTCATGTTTGGTGTGCAGGTACCCTTTTACTGCAAATCAGATAGTTCAAACAACTGACTGGGAACAATTTATTGTGGAGGTTGCAAATGATATTGTCAATGAGCAAAGTCCTAAGAGGTCAATCACAAAACCGGATCTTTTGTCAACAGAATCAAAGGAATTTATGTTATGTCCTTTACCTACTTTGGCTAGAGCCTGCTTGGATATGAGACATTTTTAGTATTGAGAGTCAAATTTCTGATGGTCTGTGTGGCATGTGCGTGGATTCCCTTTTTCTTATCCTGCAAGCCTGATAAATTTTGTAAATTCTGTTTGTTGCAGTTGAATATGTACTTTGAATGATGTTGTAGACAAGTTAAGTAAGCAACATGTTCATTGTAGCAGAAAGTGATGCCGAGCAAGTACTGTGGAACTTTTTACAAATTACCCTTGGGATTGGTTTTTGGTGTGGTGCAGATTATTTTTAGTGAGGGGGAAAATTTATGAGCTCCTTGTAAACTGCATACCTCCAGAAGTCATTCTCAAGGTAGGTTGTGTCACCTTCTTCTGAGACTTTCTTCAGTGAAATATTACATTATCTTGCAGAGCTGTTCATGCAACATGTCACCTATTTGTGTGATCCCAGGACATGATGTTTTGATGGATACTGCAGAAATTGCTAGACGAGTTAATGAGAAAGCTGGACTCAGAGCTCAAGCACGAGGTTTGCCACTGGGCTGCTTTTTATGTAAGATCTCTAACCTTTGTCTTGCATGATAGCTCAAGAATATTACTTCAGATTCCATATTCAATATTGCTAGGTCTCTGAGGTTCTGACATTAGAAGTGATTGATATCCATACCTGGTTATTGATGTGTTTGTGGCATCTGTGAGCAGGAGCACCGGATGCAACAGGGTCAAAAGGCAATTTTCCACCTTGAAGGTAAAGTTTCTGAATTCCATGAATTTTCATGTGCATCTCTAGGTCTTGCTGCAAATATAGTTAAGGTTCTTCAGTCTTCCACCCTATTCTATGTACAGCATGCTGAAGGGAACCTGCTGTTTAAATCAGGCCCATGAGTGGAACATGATGATTTTGAGGTGCTTCCTCATTGGTATCCCATGTCTTTCTGTGTGCAGCTTTCATAGCAAAATTCATGAGCATATACAAGAAGTTTTTGATTGCAACATTTGGATGAGTTGCAAGGAGCTTTGCTCCATCATTTGATGGGGCTGACGAGTTGAGACTTGTTGTGCTCGGCGAGGCATTTAAAGATCATTCTAATCACTGCATATCCAGTACAAATGGTTGAGACATTGTCTGCAGCTCGTAGTAACGATATGGCTACACCATCATGTTACTCCAGCAACATGTTCTGTTCTCCTCGGGACTGTCCAGAAGTTATTATTCTGCGCTGGCAATCCCACTGATCCCTATCTTCCAGGAACTTATTGGAAAGTTGTTCAATCTACTTGAGCCATAATGGAGCCTCTGGAAGTCTTGCATTGCAGCATCAAGAATCATACTAAATTGAGACAGCCTGGAGGACGCATGTCCAACTTTTGGCTAGCTTTGCAGAGACAGGTGGGGTGTGCTAAAACAATGTTCTTAGTTACCACATGGAGTCACCACTGATAATTAGGCTATTTCTAAACGGCATGGCAATTTGCTATACCTCTTCCGGCTGTGTCCTCACATACCTCTCAGTGGCAATTGCAAAAAAGCCTGAGACTTCATTGTAAAGTTTTGCCTCTTACGCAATCCATCATGCTCTGCACCACTTCTGGCTTGTCAACAGGTGAATGCTTTTGTATATAGTTGCCATCAAATTGTCATTTCTTCTACAAAGAGAACAACAGTAACATATACTCTTGCCTTCAATGTTTTATTTTGGTTTCAGTGTTCAAACCTTGTGCCCTGAAACAATCAGGGACAGAATGTCTAATTGAAGATAGGTAAAGAATTACACTGCACTAAGGGCTGCTAAATTTAATTTTTGATGTTTGTGTGGTTCTCCTTATTATAAATAAAATTTCCAAGCTATGGTCTTGGTTGTTTACCACAAAACCAATGCCTACCACACACATTCCCATTACAAATACCCTCACACAATACAACCCATTAATGCCCCCTTCCATCCCCTGAAATAATAACATTCAAATAAAATGTCCAAACATCATCACTAGCTCCATGTCCTACCATAACACTCAGCTAGCACAACATACTATCATCCTGTTATTACTCATAGAAACAGTACTTTCCACACCATGGATGCATAGTCAATTCACCAAGAAGTCATACAAGGCATACACTATACATCAAGCACACACACATCACCCACTATGAATACACATCCACCACAAACAATCCTCCACAACTACCACAATATGAACACACACACATACACAAGCCTTCTCATCCTACCAAATACCCCACATAGTAGGTATACGTTACATTGGGTCTTTCCAATACATCATGTACTTCAACCTAAAAACCCCAAAACCCAAAATTGTCCACTACCACACAAGGAACACCTTCAACCTCCTCCTCAAAGACGGTGGTGATGTATTGTCAAACCCAAGCCTCATAAACTGAATATTGAAACATATGCCAACGGCCTATGAACATTGCCAAACTCTTTATTACATTAAAAAAAAAATACAACAACCCTAAAAATTGGATAGGAATACCTAGGGCCAGTTCACATGGGGTCCCAAGTCCCACTCATGTTAGCAAGTCTCAAGTTGGAGGCAAAGTCCCGACTTTTGAGCCTCAACAAACCATTAAAATATGGTTGATTATGATTAAAGTTGGATCTTGATTATTTTATGAAAATAATTCCCATGAAATGTATTGAAAGTTGGGTCTAGCTTTTTGCTCGACCCAACTCTCAACACAAGTCCCAAGCCTCACCCCCCAAAAGTGTTGCCATGTAAGCATCCATGTCATACTTGGGACTTGGGAACCCATGTGAAGTGGTAAGTCTCAACTTCCATGCTCTCAACGGCTGAGATGGCATGGATAACATGAATAGCCTCAAGTGACTCAGGACTTGGGGCCCCATGTGAACCGGCCTTAGCATAAACTTTCCTCCCTATACCTATTTATCTCCAGACCACCACTTATTCCACAAATCATCCACATAAGTATACCCACATCATCAGACACTCCCTATTACTCAATGCACACCTAGTCCAACTCTTACTATACACTCTATTAATCTCCATAAGCCTCATCCTAGCCCATTGCAACCAAGTATTACAAAATGGCTTCCCAACACGTAGCCTCACTATCCTATAATGACTTAAAACACTCACACCCCAAATCGACTCATTACCATCCAATGCCCAATCAAGCAAATCCTTGCACAATCATGTGTCTCCGACTCCATCAACCAAGACATCTACACCCACATCACCACATCCCTCTCAAGTAATATGAAATCCACTTGTAACTCCATCCAAACATAGTTTCACCACTACCTTCCCCAAAGTATCCAAGAAGCTCTCCAAGTCTTAGAACCAATAACATGATTTGTGCACAACCCATCCCTACCCCCCCACTAATCAAACATCTCCCCCCATACACACAAACCCACACTCACATATATATCCGATCCAATCACGTGCATCATTTGGAATTGTGGTCACCTAAGTATTGGCCTACAAGACATCCACCAAATCACCACCACTAATGAGGTCCTCACATTGATTCTATGCTTCCAAGAAACCAAAATATCAAGATTTAAATACACGATTTATAGATGCACAATTCTCCAAATGAACCATATGGCGGGACCCCGTAGTCCCATCGGCCCTTGGCTCTCACATACACTTTGTAGCACCATCAATATAACTCCGATTCTTTCTACGAAGGTGGCAATCGACTGCTCACGTCATGAGCTACACCGGGACATTTAGATCAATTTAAAAAAAATGATGACATAATTAGTCATTTTTAGGGGTATCATGCTCACTTTTTAGATGAATTTTTGGAGAAATAAGTAAGAACAAAGTTCTGAGTGAAGTTGTGAAAAGGGAAACTTAGCTGAGAGCAAGAGAGATCCAACGGTACGTTGCGAGATGCAATAATGACTTCTAGCCAACATCTACAGGTTTAGGTTTGTGATGCAACATAAGCACTCCAACAAAATAAAAAATTAATGACATTTGAGACAGAGTCTATGCGGGCCCCCCGGGTCCTGCCATAAGGTTCAAATACAAGATTATATATAACAACACACTAGACGTCATCATGTGCCTCTAAAAACTGTATATCCAATATGCACCCACAAGGGGGGCCTCATCACAATGACACATAAGACGATGGCCTTCTCCATAAACATCACTAAAATCACTACCCCCATAGAGCTTACACCATACCTTCAAATCATTAAAGTCCACAACAAACCCATGACACCTTTCCTAATCATCCATACATAAATTCCATCCCACAAAGAAGATACCCACCTCATACCCCTCATACAACAAACA
Source organism: Polytrichum commune (assembly GCA_950295325.1). Classification (NCBI taxonomy): domain Eukaryota; kingdom Viridiplantae; phylum Streptophyta; class Polytrichopsida; order Polytrichales; family Polytrichaceae; genus Polytrichum; species Polytrichum commune. Next base: position 52,743,051 of record OX485807.1, read on the forward strand.
ATAGATCACACAATCGCTACACACCCCATGCACACTCCTTGCTTAGTAGGTGACTTTAACATAGACATCTTATTTATGGGAAGACAAACCTAACATTCTACCACCCGCTCATCATAGGTAGACAAAGATTGGGCCACATTTACCGAAAAGATCCAACCAACATCCATACACAATTCTTTCTAGCTTCAATAGACATGGCGGTCCTAACTACACACACACACACACACACACAAATCTCACAGATGGATTCTTCATAACCCAAACACAACACCATTACCATCAATGCCACACAAATCACACATATCCCACTCAACTCGGATCACTTTGTGGTCACACAATCACACACCTCCCACGCAACTCATATCACTTCCTAGTCACACTACAATTCCCTCCCCATTTCATGGTACACAAACGCCCAATATAAAATATCAACTCAACTACCCACTATATGTACCCCATACCACCTACAAACCTGAACGTTTTCCTAACTAAATTCGATGAACTTAACTTTCACAACATTCTTCAACTCACCAACCTACTACAAGACAACACACTCATTTATCTGGACAAATGGATAGAAGCACAAAATCAAATTCAAATGATTATCCAATCCATTTGCATTTGTGCCCTTGAAACATGTGCAACTCCTCCCCCTTTAATCCTCACAACACAAACTCAAAAACAAGGTGGCTTCCCATCATGAAACATACAAACATGTGGAAAAAACACCTCCAAACATACCATTTCATCAAACAAGTCATCAAAACCACCACCATACCTACACATCCAACTTGGCACACACAACAAAATATTCAAAATCTCCAACACATCCTTGGTATTCCTCCAATGCCTCAACATAACAACCCCATAAAACTCAACAATTGTTCAATGATATCACAAAGATAGTGAACGAAGGACGGTATGAAGCCCAAAAAATCACAACACACCAAACCACACTATAATGGAAGAAAGATATACAAGAAATACAATGTCACCCTAGACACGATACCCAAAAAAATCACAAACAAAAATTTAACCCCCAAAATCTCTTTCAGACCTCATTGAATACAATAACCTCCATAGCATATGCTGACGACATAGCCATTCTCATTGACAAAATTCACCACATACAACCCCAAGTTGACGAACTACGACAATATGCAGATTGGACACATATGATTATTGGAATCACAAAATGCATGGTCACCAATCGCCCCAACAAATCCAAACTCCAATTGCTAGCCATCACAACTTACCTTAAAGCTCACAACATAAACCACAAAAAGCAACAACTTCCAATCCTATCACAAAATGAGCCATACACAACTTTTACATCGGGATAAAACTAGTCCCCCTTCTTCAATGGAATATCCAAAAGAAGTTACCATAGGAAAAAAATAAACAATGAAGCGTTGATCTACTACTCTCACCTGCCTCACTCCAACAATTAATCACAATATTGAACACAGTCATTTGGCCATGTATAGAATACGCACTCTATGCAACCCCTTTTCTATCCCGGATATCTGCAAAATTGACAAACTACTCATCAAACTCACAAAAAATATATGCAACCTTACCATTAGCACCCCCAACATTACTTTAAACCCTTATCCAAATTACCTTGGGATACATTCGGCATTGAAACGACCTCTTTACTCTTAAAATACACCACTATAGTTAGCAAACAACTAACCTAGACCCTAAACGACCCCGGACCACTCATATTCATCTACCAAAGTCTCTTCAAATATATTCTCATTAATTATTATTAATTGGGGGCGGGGGTGGGGGGCGAACACCTACCCCACCTCACACCCCAAGCATGCATCCGATTGCCCATTGCCCACACCTTGCACGTTTTTCAAAAAACATTTATGATGCATATCGACTCAATAGACAATAATTTCCTACTCACCAATTCACTTCTCCATGATGGTTGGTACAATAGTCATTTCTACCCATCCCTCACCCCACATCAAAAATCAAGCTCCGAAAAAGTCCTCACGAAACTTGCCAAGTTCAACATTACCTCCCAACCCCAATTACAAGAAAGTAATCGCACCCGAATACTCACATTCCAGTAATTCCAACAAAAGCATAAAACCAAATCCAAAATAATTAGATACACAACCATCATATCCACCCCAATCACATATTACACGCTCATGTTTGTCCCACCCACACTAATTTCAACCCGATGCTCCCCATCTCCCCACCATCACCTCGACTACCCCAAACATACAATAAATTGTAGATAACCCACTTGGCATACCCATCACAAAAATTAATGCCCTCAGAACAACATACAAAAAGGACATAAATGGTACCATAAAATGCTCCACCAATTTTCAAATGCCATTGGAACATCCACCCTAAAATGGATCTCCCTATCTCATATCCTCCACCCTGATCACATTCTCTACGACCAAAATTTGCTACTACTTACTCAATTTGCCCAATACACAAAACAACAAGCCATCAAGACCAAATTACTGGAAGTACGTGTACAATACTCCACAACCTCAAGACCGTTGATATGTCCCACCCATAACATTCATCCCCCACCTCACCCTTATCACCCAAATACCCCCCCCCCCCTTCTTAGCACAAATCCATGATCAACAAGGCAACTACCAAACATCCATCATATTATAAAGACTTATATGGCTATGGGACAAATACTCCACATACATCATTACCAAATCCCACACAAACTCACCCCCCCCCTATACACACAACTACAATGAAACATAAATTCTTTTACTAATAAATCGATATGTTAAGTCTTTACCTAGACACCTCAACCTACATACTCAAACTTCTCCAATCCACTCACCCGCCCCACCCGCCCCACCCGCCCCACCCAATACCACCCTCTCTACAACAAAGACAAAGTATTCGGCTCTTTATAACTTGCTTATTCTCACCAATGGAGCGGCCATGGAATTGCACATATAACTGATGTAACCGCCATCCCCAAAGCCCACGAATGGTCATGCTTAACTGCACTAACCCACCCCAATACCGCCACATCATGATCATCAACCACAAGGATTGGAACAATAACACCTTTAACCCACTCCTACAATTAGACTTAACACCCATCCTTATGGTGCCCCCACTAACAATACAATACGGTTGAATTCATGTCCTACTACAACATCAAAGAACCCCTCTTCACCTCAATCTTTCATCTCAAACATGCACCACCAAGCACAAATCCACCAAAATCTTCCTCCAAAATCTCCTCCCACCCATCAAACAACCAACCACACCTATCCCAATGCTCCTAACCCACACACAGACAAACACAATACTCCACATAATCTCCAAAGAATGGCAGAACGCCACACCACCCCCTCCACCCCCTATAACCCAATAACCTCTCTCCCACCTGAAATCATTAACCTCCGTCCACTCCGATACCCTCCCTCACAATCATAACATGGTGCCACCTCACTCTTACTTCACTCCTTATGTTTTGCTCCTTACACTGAATGTGAAAATCTAAGAAATTATTCATCTCAAAGACTCGCTTTCAATGACAAAGTATTATGTTGACAAATTAGTGAATATAATTTAGTGTAAACCTTCATAAATAATGTACATGCCACTGAATACTAATAAATCTTTTGGCTTTGATTCAACCCATTTCGGGCCTCTTGGTAACTTTAAGGTTTAAGACCACACTAAATATCTAATTTAGTATGGTCCACATTATTCATCATCAACCCACATCAAATGTCTTACCATCGTTGGGCACCAATTAGCGAGGGTGTCATGTTACACTTGGGCGGCTACACATCAAGTCACAAGGACTATGCTAATTAACTTTAAGCACCTAAGAGGTTCAATTTGGATATGTGCAAGTACAAAAAAATACTTGACCTACAACCTTCTTCTTTTGTAAATTATATTCAATGAGTCACCCTATCAAAAATTGACTTATTCTCCTACACCATCTATGGTACTTATGGTGTCACTTACTATTCGGAGTCACACAATGCTATAAACTTTTGGTTAGAAAGTGAATTTCTACATGAATTTTAAAACCCTTAAGTACGTAAAATAAGATTTTATAGGATTTGTGAGGTCCATAGGGATTGTGTACACATGTAGATTTTAGTTTGAATTCATTCCTATGTCCAATTCAATGTCACAATAAAGCATATACCTATTTAGGGTGGGTTTATAATAAGGTCCAACACCAAAGAAACCATATGACAAAGCAGCCTTGTTGGTTGAGAGCAAGATGTTGGACCCCATAGGGTCCAAGTCCAATGTATGTAAAAAGCGAAGTGGCACTTCCCACCAAATCTTGACAATCCCCACTCAAGGAAAAAAAAATCACAATTTTGAAAAACAATCCTTAAGCTTATATGGGTCAATCTTGAGTCCAAAATTAGGTTTGGACCCAAGTTTCTTGGATTTAGACCCTAATGTATACCCAACCTTACATCAGGGTTTTGGTCCAAGAGACTCAAGGTTCAAAACACGACTTAATAAACTTCACTTTTGAACTCAAGTTGGAATCAAGTTCAAAGTTTGTTTTCTCAAATTAGGAGGAGTGATTTCTTCACTTAAGACTGCCGAGATTTGGTAAGAAAGTGATAACACATTAGCGCCACTTCATTTTTTCATACCCTGGACCTGGACCCTAATGTAAACTCCTTGGGTCCAAGGTGCGCTCTCAACCAATAGGATCGCTTGATTTTGGAGTTTCTGTGGTCTTTGAAAACTAGTGTATAAACTCACCCTTGTTCAGTGTTTGAATAAGGCAACGCCTACCTTACGAGAGAGAGAGAGAGAGAGAGAGAGAGAGAGAGAGAGAGAGAGAGAGAGAGAGAGAGAGAGAGAGAGAGATTGTAGTGTGTCTGTCTTTGTCTTGCGAAGTTTGATGAAGGTGTTGCGGTTGCAGAGGTAGCGTAGGGTTAGCGCCATAGCCACAGGCATCGGGCAACGCCATGCCGGCAGCGGGGGGCGGAGGCACGGAGCTCCTGGAGGCCGTGGAGCCCCAGTCGCTGAAGAAGCTCTCGCTCAAGTCGCTCAAGCGCGCCTTGGACCTCTTCGCCGCCACGCATGGCGACCGCTTCGTTGGGCACCCCGACAGGTAACTATACACCCTGCACCTCTTTCTTTCGCCTTCTCTACTACTTCGCTCATCACTGTGTAGACTCGCCAACTGGAATTGGCGTCTGAAATTTCCGTTTTGCAAACTAGGGTTCCAACTGTGGGTTTGGTCGGAGGTTGGTGTCTCCGGCTTCTTCTTTCTTGGCTTGGCCATGGCGTCTCAGTGGAGGTGCTACTTGTATTCCATGTCATCGATAAAGACATGACTGATTTGCACCAGAAAATAAAATATAATGTAAGTAAGAGGGTATCACTCAGCTTCAGGTTTAGGGAAGCGGATGCTACAAAATTTCAACAGAGGGAACCAGGATAGTTCGGCTATCTTAGCAATGTTGCAAGAGAGACGTGCTTTTTGTCTACAAGCCCTGCACTGCAGCCCTGATTGGTGTCTGGAAATTCGCAATTTCAACTAGGTTTTCTCCCAGCTTCACAGTTGTCGGGAAGCGGACTCTCTGAATATGCTGTGTCGATGTTCAAATTGCAATATTGTCGAGAATAGTTCAGCTATTTCAGCTTTCTGAACTCAAACCGGAACTGTTATGACTTAAGGCAGTTATACGGGTTCATTAGGGTCTCTAAATGGAGATAGGAATGAAGTTTCGGCCTATGGTTTCCTTTTCAAGACCTTCCATTTGATAGTTCTTTCGTAAATTGTGGTCAGTATTGAGGGAGAAAGTCATGAAAGAACAATTAGAACACAGCTGATCCTGGAATGTTCATAGCATCCAATTGATTTGGATTTAGGTTGCGATCTTTGGCACCATGGAAAGCTCTTTGGATGCTCTCCAAGAAAGAGCGCCCACTTCCACATTTCCATGGAGTTTCGAAGAAGATATAGAGAATTGAAATTTGCTCCATAGAGGAAAACACCGAATCATAATGAGTCCTGGATAGATCAGCATTGTCGCAAGGAAGGTGTGTATTGCATCCACAGGCTCCGCACTGCTTTTCACTGTTTGGGCAGGTCTTAAAACGGGGTATGGATTTGGAAAGGCTTCTGAAATATACATAGGGAATAGGGTTTACTATCAAGGGTTCACTAACTCTCTCAACAGAACTTGACCTCTATCCATAGCTTCTAAGTTCTGGTGTAGTAGGGTTATATTCAGCTTCAGGGTTGTGGAAGGCGGATGCTCTGATAGTGGTGTGCCGATAAATTGCAATAGAGTCCAGGACAGTTCATTTATATCAGTAATGTCGCCAGGGAGATGTGCATTGCATTCAAAGGACCTGCACTGCTTTTACTATCAAGAGTTTCCTATCAAGAATGCACTACCTCTCTCCACATACCTTGACCTCTATTCATAGCTCCAAAGTTCTGGTGTACCAGTGCTTCTTCTTGTCCCTTGCAAATTCTGTACATTCTACCTTCAGGTGCAATGAGCAGAGGGAACTTGAAATTTTTGTCTGTTTAGAGGTCCAATGGCTCTGACAGACATGGAAGTTGTATATTTAGAAGCACTCGCAGAGTGCAAGGATTTTCATTTTAAATACTCACTTGGAGTGCTGGTTGTGGGCTGTTTGATGTTGCACTTGATGCAGTCGCAAGATACGAGTTTCTTGTAAGGTGAGGATCCTTGTTATCTTCTCACTTGATATTACTTTGGTTTTTAGCAATTTATTCACTTGAAAGTGTCAATATCGATTTGTGGTGCTTGTATTTATACACGTTCAGAAAGTCAAATCAATGTTCTTAAATGATCATTGTGTCAGCCTTGATCACATGTTTCTATTGAGGATTGGTATGTGCCCTGAAAATATGATCAGCTCAGTTATCTGGCATGATTTAGTGCAGTTTGCTTTACTGAGTAATTTTCTCATGGAGTTCTTGCCATTACTTGATGATTAGATCAAGAGGATGTAAGTTTAGGTGTGCTCCAAAAGTCAGTTTTTATATTCTCAAGTTATTTTGTGTGCTTATGTTTTGCAAGAGTCTCTACTTGTAGTCCACAGTCCACAGTCCACAGTAGTCCACTTGTGGTTCACTTATGGTCCACATGTGTCTGATGCCTTGAAACCACACAGGTGAATGATGAGTATGCTGCGATCAAGGATGTGCCAAATCTAGCTCCTAGAGAATCAGGGGGTGCTGCACCAGGAGACAATGGGCTGCAATCTTTGCGATTGCCTGCTCCAGAGCAGCCAAGCACCAATGCAGGTACTTGTGTTTCAAGTTGTAAGTGATAGGGTCCAATTTTGTTTGTGTTGCATAATGTCTTACCTGCATGAATAGCTGATGAACATCATTCTAACAGCACTGCATATACCAGATCGACTCAGGGTAGTTTTAAAGTAATTGACGAAATTTCTGAGGCCAGCAGATGATGGACTTAAGAGTGCATTGGTATTAGATATTGGACTCGTTGCTGGACTTAATTCATTAAGCAGAATCCTACTTGCAAATTGTCATTAGAGTAGAGCTGGGGTGTGTGTGTGTGTGTGTGAGGGTCTTCCAGCAGCAAAGTTCCAAAATTGGAAGCCTTTAAATTTCTGTATGCCCCCACAATACTTGAGGCTCTGTTGTATGTGCAATTCAGTGCTAATTCATTCATCCTGAATCTGCATTCAGGATCGGCCAGAGAGATGGGAAGTGGTCAGGCAGGAGGAAAACAGCTGGCATTGGTGCCCTCTCAAGCTCAACCTGCATCTACTGCACCAACTGTGGGTGCAGCACCAGCGTCCTCAAATCCTGCTGGTGATCGCACTTCTTCAGCCATCACAACCCCTGATCGGTAATACTCTCATTTTGTGCTTTCTTTTGTTGAGCATTAGAGAGTGCATGTATCAAATGGATTTCTTAGAATCATCAGTGATTTAACAGAATGTTAGTTGTTGGCCGCAAAGTCTTTAAATCTTAATCCTTTTGCTGACATCGGCTATTCTTGTGGCTGCAGTTATCTACCGAGTGCTGCAGTGATGAAACGGCTGCCAAGCAAATGGCCAAAACCTGCTTGGCATCCACCCTGGGTGAACTATAGGGTATGCTGTGCACCCAAATTTCTAGTTTAGTGGTTTGGTTGAGGTTATCAGAATTGCTCAGAATTGAGGAGGCTTAAAATTGCTAGAACAATCTTCTACTTAGCCTAGGCTGGTAGCTGGTTTTCAAAAAGCTTTGTACTCATCTGCAAATTGACACCTCATTGCAAACTTGTTTGCTGGGGTTTTGTGCAGGTGATAAGTGGACATTTAGGATGGGTGCGGTCTATTGCATTTGATCCTGGAAATGAATGGTTTTGCACAGGTTCAGCAGATAGGACCATCAAGGTAATTGCATCTGCTATTATGCTCTCAACTAGTCAATTTCAGTGTGTACACACAGTTTTTTCTCTTTTTATTATGAGACCTTTGCTGAGCCTTTTTTTGGAAACAGGTATTTTTCTTGTTTTTATTTAAATGATTTACCTCTGTTCCTGCCATGGTCTGTGCAGATTTTAAGCATCTTTTTCTCTGAAACCTGTTTACATGTGATCACTACTCTGATAACTTACATCAGGACATGTTTGGAAATTTTCAGATCTGGGATAGTGGTACTGGGCAACTGAAGCTGACACTGACTGGTCATATTGAGCAAGTTCGAGGTATGTCTTCCTATTTACATCAACAAATTCCTCTGCCTGTTATATCTGGGGAAGAAATGACAGGTAGTAGAGAATGTGCATTCTGTACTCTGCTATCAGTTACTATGTTGATCAAAGTGAGTGTGGTGTACAAACAGGTCTTGCAGTGAGCACTCGACATCCTTATTTGTTCTCAGCAGGTGATGACAAACAAGTAAAATGCTGGGATCTTGAATACAATAAGGTGCGTCTCCTTTAGAGGTTTCTTGCATTTGAATACACTCTTGGGTTTTGGCTCTTGATTACATGTTCTATAATGAATTACTCGTTGTTGATTGATCTGATGAGCTTTCTTTTGGTATTGGGTACAGGTCATTCGATCATACCATGGCCATTTGAGTGGAGTTTATTGCCTTGCACTTCATCCCACCCTTGATATCCTGATGACTGGTGGTCGTGACTCAGTGTGTCGGGTATGTTTAAGCTTACTTATCAGCCCTTGTCCCTGTTCTTGCACATATTTGAATATATTAAATTCTGGGATCACTAATTTCCAGTGGATGTGGAGAATCCACCTTACAAGCTGGTATTTGCTTTCAATGTGCAGGTGTGGGATATGCGAACAAAGGCACAGGTGTTTGCGTTGTCTGGACATGAGAACACTGTCTGCTCTGTGATCACTCAGGCCACTGTAAGACCACAACTTGTACTTAAGAGTTTGAATAGGTTTTCATGATAGTGTAACCATGGGAAATAGTATGGTCACCTGTTTGAATATGTGGCACCCTTTATCCTCATTGTTCTGCACTTCCCTGCACTTTGTTTATGCAATCGAAATTTGATACAATGCTGATTTTGCTATTCAGACTAGCGTCAAATGTAACCAGTGTGCCTTTTGATGACAAAGACTTTTGTACTCTTTGGGTTTGTGTCCTGGACAAAATGGGCTAGTGAATGCATTTAAGGTTAAATGCCAAGCTACACAAGATTCTTTCATATCTAATATATGGAGCTCAGTAACTCACTCGAGCCATTCTTGACTTCTCAGGATCCACAAGTTGTGACAGGGTCGCACGATACCACTATTAAACTCTGGGACCTGGCGGCAGGTAAGTGGCCACACGATGCATGACTGTCCTTTGTTTCTTTCAACAGTAGATAGTCAGAAGTTTTAATTTGGTAGTTGCTGCTTCATCTTCTTTCTGGAGTTATGTAGATGATTCTCATGTTCTTATAACTGCTTCAAACATGTCAATGTGACACAGGCAAATCTATGTCCACATTGACATTTCACAAGAAGTCTGTGCGAGCTTTGGCAATGCATCCATTTGAGTAAGTTCTACTACTTGCTGCATGTTACCAATTAATATGAAATTTTCAATAAGAAGATAAGTCAGAGTTAATAATAAGCCAATTTGAGATGGTTTATTTGATGAAGTTCACGAAGTCCTTATCTGCTTTTATCCTACTGTTTCATGTTGATGATTTTTGCTGCTTGATCTTCCTTGTTTGCTAGCATAGTCCTTCATTGTTGATCACTGTGAGGGATAGGATATTTTTTTAACCTTGTTGCCTCATGTTGCAGAGCAATATAGCTAATGTTCTTTGCTTGAGCAGGCATACATTTACGTCAGCTTCAGCAGACAATATAAAGAAGTTCCGGCTACCCAAAGGGGATTTCCTGCATAATATGCTGTAAGTGTGAATTTATGTTCTGATACACCAGTTCACATGCTGTGATTAAGGTTTCCCATGAACATAAATTTTTTAGAACTCTTCATTTTTGAGTTTGCCATACAAGTCTTTTACATAGTCCCCACCATTGTGGATCTCTTTTGAAATTTCTGTGATGTATTGTAGAGTGGATGCACATTTATCTGAAAACTTGCTGGCTATCCAAGATAGCTGGAAAGTATTTGGTTGCTACTTCCATTAGCATTCTGTCCAATTGTCAGTTCCTTTCTCCACTTCTGTGAAATAATTTTGCGCTTCTTCTGTAGTTGTGTTTCTATGCCCATTACAATTTTTTTTTTTGTTGATATTGTTTTCGTTGGGTGTGGGTTGGATGTCATGCAGATCTCAACAACGGACAATTGTGAATTGCATGTCTATCAATGAGGACAATGTTATGGTCTCTGCAGGTATGTGCCTAAAGTTGAAATGTTCATCTCCTCAAGCTATTTGTATATGTAAGTGGTGGGCCATGTAGATTTCAAGCAATGTTTGTTAGTACAGACTATTCAGTGACCACTTTTGTGCATGTCCAGGTGATAATGGAAGTCTTTGGTTCTGGGACTACAAAAGTGGGCACAACTTCCAGCAAGCCCAGACAATTGTGCAGCCTGGTATGCTTTGCACAATCACAATGCTTACTGCTAACCAAAATTTCCCTAATTAATTTTCATGTATGTAACTTCAGCCAGTTAACTTGCTGTTTTGAGTGTTCATGTGACCATGAGTGTAATGGACCAAGTATTGGACAATCAGATACTTCTGAAAATCAAGGAAGATATGATTGATGTGCTAAATGTGTTGCGGGCTTAATTTTGCAGGGTCTTTGGATAGTGAGGCTGGAATATATGCCCTATCCTATGACATGACAGGCTCTCGGCTGATTACTTGCGAGGCTGACAAGACCATCAAGTTCTGGAAAGAGGACGAGACAGCGACACCAGAATCGCATCCTATCCATTTTAGGCCTCCAAAGGACATGCGCAGGTTCTAGTGCAACTGGGGGACGTTTGGGTTCATCTTGGAATACCAATTTCTTAAGCCAAATTTTGGAGGCTAAATTGCAGATTCTAGGTCAATGAAGGAGTGTACTTGACGATGCCAACACCCCTCATGACTGTTTGAGTAGCATTTCTTTGCATCCCTTGGATCATCAGTTGGGACACTCAACTTTCCTGTAGATGGTTGCACCTTTGTCAGATACTTGCCAATCTGCATGTGGATCTTCGCATTTAGGTGATATCTTGGTTCGTGTGCACGAGCATGGTTGCTAGGTATGCATACAGCAGAATGATGATCATTTTCTTTACAATTTCTAGTTTGCTGAAATTCAACATTAGCAAAGGCAAGAAGCCTCCAGGCTATATCACAGATTTAGAAACACACACAGTTGTCATTACTGGCTTTTGGACTCGAGAGTGTACTGCTAGTTTCATGTTGGATCAATGACAAGAATTCTCAGGTGTATTTTACTCCCTGGAGTTTTGCGTATTAGTTATTTTGTGTTTTTTTGATGTATCGAGAACTCTCTAAACTTGAAGTGGTATTCCAATATTTTGTTCATATGCATTCAGATATTTTTCATGGTGGGTTGACATAAATCTCGGCCAGACGTGGGTCACACCGCAATTTTGCGTCCAACTCCATATATCTGTGCATCACCATGACAAGTATTAAGAGACCACCTAAAGTGTCAACCATCAACATTCAAGTAAAGGGTCTCCCTTGCTTTTTCAATGCGGACATGCAATACTCGGAGATGTAAATGCTTACTTTTTAAGGGACTGGACTTCATGGTATGCATGGCGCTCTTCAAGGATCCGGATACGAAAGACTGCCTCCTCGCAGTATTTCTCATAATCTTCTTCTTCAGCGACTGTCATTCCTTCCCTGTCCCTCTCAAAATTGGCTCTCCTTTTTGCCAACATTGAGGTTTCCTCTTCATATCGTCCCTAGGATGACCAATTTGAGTTCACAATCAATGTCAAAGTTGAAGTATGTGAGGTTGATATGTAAACCATACATACTCAAATCTATACATTATGTTCTATCTATACATTAGTGAAGATCATTGTTGCTATGATGCATGTACCATAACTTTATTAAGCATAGCTTATCATCATTATCACAATTGACTATATTTTCACTTCCTTCTTTTGGGAGCTTGCGTTAATATGGTTTCAATGCATAGGTCAATCAACTTTAAACTTCAATACTTGTTGGAGGCTTGTACAAACTATCTTTGTATGCCTTAGAGAAAATATAACAGTAGTTAACTCACTTGAATAATGCCTGCACGAGTCACCAAGCGCTCCTTGAGAGCTCTCATGCAAGTGTCCCGAACCATTAACATTTGGGGCCGTGTTAAGTGTTGTCTCGGTTTCACACCCGGAGGAAAGTAAGGGGACAAGTAATCAGTCTCCACCTATCAATTCACCCATAAATCATTCAGCTGGAATAACAATCCAAGGTATTGAATAGGAGGTGGCTTTTTCTCGCAAACTCTGGTACTTCCATGAGAGTGAACTCAACTTTTTTGAGCCTTGCAAGGACACTCCCTTTTTATTCTAGCATTAAGGTTAAATTTTCAAGTATAAAAGTCCTTGACTGCATGGCTGAGCATAGTCAAGTGGCAAACTTTCATTAGTTGACACCTTGTTGTTGCCTATCTTTAGGCATGAAGCGTTGTCATGTCTACCAAGATTCAATTGAAAAGGTGTGCCCCAAATGTAGTCATTCTTAGGCTGTTTGGATAACCTATAATTATTCCATTTGTGTTGGATGACTACATAGACTTCTCAAGAGTGTTATGAATGCTTGCAAATATTGTAAGTTACACTAGGTTATTGATGGAATAGGTGACCCCCAGGGCTGAGAGACCTAAATTAGATTCTAGACAAAACCATTTTGACGGTCTCCCCTCTTATCTATACCTCCGATCGTGGAGACTGACGGCCTAGAATGAGTCAAGGAAGGGAGAAGGTTATGGTATGGGGAAGTAATCCTCTTCCCCAATCCCTGGACGCTGTCTCCTGCACCAAATGGATACATAGAGCATAAACTAAATTTGAATATTTACAAACTCGGTTTGAGGAATATGCTTCTTCTTCTTCGAGAGTCATAAATTTGAATGTTGGTGTGTATATTGATAGATGGACCTTGGCAATCTCTTCCTGAGGACTTGCATCCTTCTTCACTAGGGCTACATCTGAGAATGGAGTCATGATGACAACGCATTGCTCCTCCCGAGCTCGAACTTCAAGGAGTTCATTAATCTCCCGCTCTGCATCCCGGACTCCTTGAATGGCTTCTCTCTCAGCCAACTGAAGGTGATGGTATTCATCCATTTGTGCAAATCCTTGCAATTTTGGTTGAAACGGGTCAACCTGTGCACACCACAATGGCAGGTGGACTTATATCATCAAACCCAAGCCCTTCAACAACCTTGCGTAATGTTGAAGTTCCAATAAGTTACATCAAAGCAGGGCTGTTCTTCAAACGGACTGTCAGTGTTTACTTTCAACACTTGATGTAAGTTAGTCATTGCATCGATCATTGATCAGTTGCTTAATGAGTTGCACATCCCATAGAGGGCCCTGAATCATCTTTGCTAGTGCTGGAATATAATTTCCACTTGGGGTTCATGTGGGCCTCAGCATATTAGGAATGACTTGTGGCAAAATTTGAGAGAAGAACAATTATCAAACTTCCCTCGAAGAGAGCTCTCCACTAAATGCTCGTGGCAGCATACATACTTGTATTAGTGAATAGGAGCCATCCTTGTCGTAGATGTGTGCATTGTTTGTGATGCGGCCCTCCACAAAATGGTAGTCCACACGAATTTGCTGTTGAGAAATCTTGAACACTCTTTTGGCAACGTTCTCATGCGGTTTCACATTGTCTCGGTACAAATACCTGAAGTATGTTAATGGGTTTGTGAAGTAAGTGTCATGCAATGTGTCCCCAAGTGTCTATTATTATATGATACTATGTCAGCCATATAGACTAGGCAACAATAATATCTCAAATGATGGTTTATGGTTAAAGTCGTCAAATCTTAAAGGATTTAAGGGATTGAGTTTTCGATTGGGTGATGTGGACCTCACTTTTGTGTGATCTTGATGATAGAGAGGAGCCTATCTGAAACCGACCTCCTCCTGTTGTTTGATGCCTGATTGCTTTTCTTATCTTGAAGTCGTCGAAGCCGTTCTGCCACTGAGGGTTGCATTTTTCCTCGTCGAATCCTGGTTCATCAAGATTAAGTTTATTTCTCAAAACCACAAATTTTCGCAAGAAGCTTAGTCCATCATGCATACATCATTGTGCAGTAAAGCTCGGTAGTATGAACAACACCATTTGGAATGGGGTTATGGAGAAATGGGTACGTTCACAAGTCTCTTGGATGAGCTACTTAGAAACACAATCAAATTCTTTTCATGTAAATTAGTATACAATGGAAGATGTAGTGGTAATGGCTCGCCGTTTCCCACTGTTCTTGAATTTTTTTAGTAAAGTCCAAAAGAAAATGACCACATGCCAAAGACCCCCCCCACCCCCCCCCCCCCCCTTTCTTAAAACACACACACACACACACACACACATGATAAGACGTGACAAAAAAGAAAAGCTAAGGAGACCATGGATGCAAAAGATGTGTCTAGTGTGGAAACTTGAGAGAGGTGACAACCATGGCATGGAGACCATCGGGGGCAGAGTGACAACTCATGGGAGACCTTATAAACATAGACAGACATGCATATGTCGGGTACCCATGGGCATGGGACATATGATAGCATGGGCTTAGGGGGTTGGGGTGGCATGAAATACTAATTTATATGCACGGGTGCAACGTGTGACAAGCTAGTATTTTACACCATGGGAACATGCACTCAATTCAATTTGTTCCAAGACCAAACATGACCACTCCTGTTAAATCCTCCCAACTATTTTGTGAAGTGTGGACATATAATAAGATGCAATCAATCAGGGGTAGGCCAAAATCACCGCAATTTGCTTCGGCTGCCCCTTCGCTTGCGCTCGATGGCATTTGCAGACTTGCGGCCACGGTTGCCGCTGTCCCTCCTGCCCACGGTCACAATGCTTCCATGGCGAGTGCCGCTTCCCCCCACCGAATCACTTCCTTCTGTCGTCGTCAAGTCAAGGGTCATACTTGTATCCAAACTCCGGCTCGAGCCCAGCCCTCCATCCTCGACGGGCGCTGCCCCTTGTGCTGCGAACTTGATGCATCGGTAGAACATGAAGTTCTCCGTATCTGAATACGTTTCCGTAATTCGGCTACCGAGTACCTAGCACGGCTCGAGTCCCAACAGTTCTAAGTTTTAGATGGATCCATTACATATAACACACCATGGAGAGCGAAACAGAGAGTACACCCTCAACCCCAAATCCTAGATCCTCCCATGACAAGCAGTGCCCCATGTGGATCAAACAGGACGCATCGGTAGAACATGAAGTTCTTTGTTTGCAAATATGTTTCCGCAACTCAGCTACCAATTATCTAGCACGACTCGAGTTCCCACAATTCTAAGTTTTTAGATGGATCCTCTACACATAATACAACATGGAAAGTGAAAGACACATTGTGTAAAACTCTAATCCCTGAAACCTACATTTTCCTACGATCGACGGACGGTGCACCTTGGGGAGAGAACACTCGACGTATTGGTAGTACATGAAGTTTTCGTATCTAAATATGAACTATACAGTATTTTGGCTACCGATTTCCTAGCACGTGTTGAGTTCTCACAATTTGAAAATTCAGATCGATCTGCTACACATTGTGGAGAGTGAAAGACACACAGTGTAAACCCTAAACCCGACGATCTCCTGATTCTTCGTCCAAACTTTCGGAACCATATATTGATAGAAATATGAAACCGTGAATTTGTTCCTTCGAGAATTAGTACCTCTTCGCGCGTTTGAAGGCCGTCGGTGCGAGCGCGGGGATAGTACTCAAACCTTCTAGACGCTCCGTCAGTGATGGTAATCACTTTGATTCCAGAGAGCGTCCCTGGCCCAAACATCTCTTCTACCTGCACAACTAAATAAGGTCACCCCAGGGTGTCATGACTTGAAGTAGTAGTTTCATGGTTACTGTTGAACCCCTGGTTCTTACAATTATCAGTGACATATGTCCAGCAAATATGGGAGTATTGTGCAACTCTGGGGTTCATGGAAGAATAATTAGTATATCACCTTCATTTCCTTGATGTAATATATCCTTTTCTTCAGCATATCCTTCCGGCGCTGATAGAAATCATGGCATTCTACCAAATCCTTGTACTTGTCGTCACCGTAGTAGACCAAACGCTCTACGAGACCGTCCCATCGCATGTAGTCTCCGTAGAAAGCAAACATGACATGAGCACAATGGTCAAACAAAGTTTTCTTCACACCTTTCGGGCATCTGCGCAATGTAGGAAACTCATAGATATCAATGTGGACATTTATCGTCGTTTCTTGGAGAGGCACATAACATCCTTCAGACAACACTGCAGTAACCCTTTTTCTATTTTCACACCGCACAATCGCATAGCATGTGCACACAAAGTGCTCATCACCATTTGATCTATCGTTAAAATGAGCAGATTGAGAAGAGTGATCGCCCAGCCACACTTGATCTCAAGCTCATCCTTGCAAGTTTGGTGGGCCAAGGTAGAAGAAATTGGATCCTTGCATGTGCCTACAATGGTGAAGCTTTGGTTTAACCTTGTTTGGATTGATTTTCAAGCTCAAGCCCGAACTTGAATTTTAGACATGGGAGAAGTTCATGTTTCGGCTCGACCTTGAAAATCAATCCTAAACAAGTGGGGACTAACCTTGAGACAATCCTCAACCATCTTAGGCACATGTAAGAGCTAAAATTCTTTTTATCTTGGCCCACGAAACTTGCAATTTGAGCTTGAGCTCATGTTGTGTGTGGCAGCCTCATGAGTGTGCCTCCTTTCAGATACGACTGAACATCTCATATTTAACAACAGTACATAACCCCGAACTTTGGGCAATTTATCGCACACGGAAACATGCGGTGAAGTGGAGAAAATCTGGTGATTGCGCCTCCATTCATCAACCTGTTTTGTCCACTTCATTGATGATGTTCCCCCGGGTGGTAAATTGCCCAGAGTTTAATGTGATGAGGCTTGCATCTTGTCACTTTGATTCCTAGAAAAGTGTCGAGGTAGTGATGTCCTAAGAATGTTACGTGTATATATAGATCATAACATTATTTAGCATGTCTGAAGAGTTCTGTTTCCGAATCGAAACAATGACTGTGTCTAGGCAGGGTAACGGGACATGTGCATTCTTGTCGCGGTGAGGATTTCCTACATTCAGCGCTGAATCTGGGCTCCCCCGGCATATCCCTCGAAGTAGATCTTAGGATTTATGAGCTGAGATTCCAAGGCCCACAGAAGCCTTCTAAAGGGCTGAGTAGAGTTATATTGCAACGGTGCACTTCGTTTGGGGCTGAATGACTCACCTTGTGACGTAGTTGTCGACGGGGATGATAAGTTTGGGAACCCAAGAGGAACCCAGATACCAATGATAGCAGTCGATGTCTCCACGGATTTCTTTGAGAATGGCACCCGCGTCTGGCACAATTTGTTTCTTTGAGGATGCGGATTTTGCTGGTGCAGGGGCGCCTTCACCGCCTGTGCTTTCGGATGCGTCCGAAGCTTTCTGTTGGCCAAAAGCAATGGCCAGATCGGTTGAAGGGTCAACCACATGCGCCGTTGCCATGCTCACATCCAACACACTTTCCCACAGGTTGATGTTTTTCAAGTCCCATGATATGTTGCCAACTCCATCCCTACACACACGTCACAATATCACACACACAATATCACACACATTATACGTCATCTTCCACATCGTAACAACAACAACAACAACAACATTAGAGTTATCTGCAAACTACCTTCGAAGTTAATTATGTGAGATGCACGTATGGACTCATTGACTTCACCCCTTATGTTGGTGCAATTTATTGCACATAAGTAGAGTACCTAGCTAGTCCAACCGTAAACATCAGTGATATACCTCAGTTTATTTGGTTGCATATTCACCCATATGTTTGTTCCATTCCAGACGAATTCGATCGCTTGGTATGGCGATTGCTCCAATGAATATCTGTGCCCTGATTACCATGCACAGCCAATGTCTTTTGAAACCTCTTTCGCTGGGCGCGTGGGATATATCTCAAAGAAAGGATCCACTGCAGAGATAATCCATCTATGAAGTATCACAAGTAGACACGTAAAGACCTGGTCCTATTTTCTCTTTGTTTATATAGTCACCTCCTTTTACGTAATCTCCCTTCCGCTTTCTCGGAGGGCATTGTGTTTCCCCAAAACTCCCGCTCACCATGGAAGGTCTTGTTGCCACCACCTTCAAGGACGTAGAAGCTTAAACAAAATAAGACCAGGTCTTTACGTGCGGTAAGGCCCTTGAGACATGGCATCATAAAAAAATAAGGTCCCCTGCTTTGGGCTCCCGCCCTCAATGGTCCTTATTTCTAATAATATCTCGCTTCTCGGGTTTCACCTATTACTTAATTCATCTCCATATGCATGAGTCATGCACGAACGCAAAGAGATGGAAAGTAAGGTTCCATGAATCCCCAAGCTACACTCTAACCTCCCTAATATCATGCATGTGGCAACCAAACTGCACGTGATATCAAGGAGGTTTGTAGTGTTAACACGGATGCGTGATAATAGAGAATCAGTTGCCAGTGATACTATGGAATAACATAAAGTCAACATTGCAATAACGATAATGATGACAATGTGATTCATGCGAGCGTATGATTTGAATTCTACAGTGGAACATAGTAATGTCAAAACATGTGATATAGGGAGAAGAAATGTGACAACAAGGAGGGAGATTTAAAAGGAACACATCCGGTCCCTAGGGTTTCAAGATATAAGAGAGGGAGTGACCCTAGGTATGCAACTCCCATAGTATACGCAGGGGGCATTGGCATTAAAACGGCTTAGAGCATGGCTTTTGTAGAAAATATGTCAAATTAAACAAAAATAAAAGGACCAAAAAGTTGGGTGAAGACCAAATTAAATAAAATGAGATGTAGAAAAAGTTGGGTTGCATGTTTATTTAAAAAAAAAACTCCATAATGCATATAAAGTATTGAAACACCTATTTTTTAGACCTATGCCTATGCATAATTTTAAAAGATCCACACGAGTAGTTGCCTCCAATTAAAATCAAAGGCCATTGACAACGTTTACTTCATTAAAAATATATTAAAAACCCCAAAACGTAGGTAGTTTGGCCTATGGTACTTGTATTAAAAAAACTCATATAATTAGGGTTTGTAATACAATTATATGCTTCGAGGAACATTCACTCCCTATACATACAATCACATTTTTAGATTCCTCGTTAGAAGGGCTACAGAAACCTCCTACATCAAAGCAAAGTACATCACTCGAGATTGAACCAAAATGCATTATAAGTGATCATAATCAGGTCCATATAATATGGGAGTTGCGTACCCGGGAGAGTGACGTTACGGAGGTGAGGGTGGGTTTAGTCACCTGTGGTGGGCTCCAAGAAGAACGTGCCGGGAACTTCTCGGGCCCCTTTCCTCACCATCACCCAACAGTGGAGGCGATATTTGTCGATCGGGTCCGGAGTCTCCGGCCTGCAAGCAGGTGGTGGCTCCATGGTGGCCGTGTGAGCCTGCGGCGGGGGCTTGTATTTGTCGAGGTAGTCGAGGAGCGTGTCCTGGTCATCTGTCCGTCCCCGCACCATCACCTGCAGTGTGTGTGTGTGGGGGGGATATGAAACCCTTGAAGGAGCTAAGCGGCCCAAATTATGTACGAGTACAACCTTATATACACAACTTCTACGACCCTCAACAAGTCTTCAATTCAAGATGTTTATATTTTAGGGTTTACGTTTTTCTTTTGTCGAGGAGAAAACGAGAGAAGAAGTTTGTATGTGATATTGGTGATCAAAATGTAAAGTGTGCATTTACATGTGTGAACCCAAATCGTCAATGGCAATAACGTACTCAACCATTTCGGAAAGTCCATTGAAGGATGAGTCAATTTCGAGAGTTTCCTCTCGATGCAATTAAGTTAAATGGGATTGCTTTATGTAGGGAGCAAGCACGGTCAAGTATACAGGTTAGAAATTGGCGGTATACTAAAACCATAAGTTTTTGGGTCAAACGCCTAAACGTGGTAGCGGAGTGTTGTTTAGATTGGATTTTTTTAGTGCTCTCTGTTGTTGTGACATGTGCTCAAATATAGAATATCAAGATGAGATCTTCAAAACTTATCATTGAAAATGCTACTCAAAAGGTAATGGCTACATCTGGTGTTGGACGTAGATTTCATGACCTTAAAGATTTTGAAGTTGGATTTTAATTTTCATATTCCTTGAATTTGTTATGAACTTGAGGGCAACATTACAAAAAATTATAGAAAACATCAAGTTTTGGAGAAATTGTAGACAATTACATGTTCAATATATATCCTTGCACACTACTTGCACCGATTTCTAAAATATGTAGACATTTCTTGAATTTTTTTTAATCAACATAAATTGCTTGACTTTGTAGATCAATGTGTTTTCAAATGTTTATGATTTTTTCCTTCACAAAATTTAAAGTTAGTACGGTATTGAATTACTTTCACTTGAACTTATCCAGGGTAATGGAGTTTTGCACTCGACCGTGCTTGTGCTCTATGGTCATACACATTGCATTTTTTGTGCCTAGAGGGGCATAGGTTGGACATATTACATGCTAAGGATGAAGAGTGTGAAGTGTACACTTATATTCTATTGAAGCTAGGTATTGAAAGAAACTACTTTGGAGTTGTTGTTGCCAATGAAATAACAAACAATAAAGAGCTAATCAAGGTAATTATGCCTAAAAGCAACGCCGAACCTTTGACAACATCATATACTTTCATATTCATTCTATCAACATGCAAGTACAACAAGTTCCATTATATAAGACATTGTTAAAAACGACTAATTATATGCAGCATGACACACAAAATAGCACCACTTTGAGCAATCATAGTGGTGGTGTAAGAAGAATGTATGATCTATTTAAGAAGAGCACTGACTTTGGCCAATCACAATGGCTAATCTAAAATCTACCTACTCAAGGCGTAACAAGTGTTACACAAAAGGTAAACAATACCCTCATTATATAGTAGACTCTCACTTGTAGTAAAATTGATTTGTGTCACTTCTCACATGATACTCCAATATTAATTACCTCCCCCCCCCCAATAGATAGTAAAGGCTCATTTCTTGAAACAACTTTAAAAATTTATGTAGATTACACATGATTTTTTTTTAAAAATTAATTTTTATTTGTAGACTCTTTATAGTTCTGTAGATGTTCTATCTATGGAGTGTTTTAAAAAAATTTCAAGCTATTTGCCAAAGTTTTTAGAAGTGGTGATTTTAGGGCTAGTTGCCTTTGGGCCATGGACAAAAACAAATTAACTTTTACAGCCCTATATGGCTCCAATGGGAGGCCTTCAACATGACTTGTATCAAGTAATTTGCAACACAAAAATTGTGAAAGATTGACATGGGCAATGCATCTAGTGACTCAACAAAATCCCTAGTCACATAGGAGAAGCCATGAATAGACCATCCACATTTTGCACAAAATTACACAAACAATGTTTCTATGGATCAAGATCTTATCCAGCATGGACCACACAAGTCTTAAAAGATTAGTGAAGTGAATAAATTCATCACCTCATCAAAGTTGGAAAGGAATTCATCAACAAATTTTCCATTGAGTTTTGCACGATGCTTTCGTTTCTCTGCTAAATATGGCGCATTAAACATAGGCTCCTCAACCACCTCATACTTGGGCCCATCATGTGCCTCTTCCTCCACAGGTCCCTACATCAACAACAACAATAACATGAGTTGGAACCAACCTATCAAGCCATGAATAACCATGTGTGATTATCATGTTGTATATGTGGGTCCAAGTCCACCTACTACAAGTAGGGATAGAGCCAATGCCCCCCCCCCCCATGTCCACACAATCATGGGTAGAGATTGATGAACAAACATCGATATCAATGGTAAAGAACTGTTACATTGTCATGTATCTTTTTTCTTCTCTTTGTTGTATTTATAACCATGAGGAATTTCGGTAGTATACTACCTACCCTAAAACATGCTAAAGTGGACGAAACCCGGTGGTTGGAGGCCCATCCACTAGGTCTTGCCCACTATGCCACATGTTCCCTAGGTGCTAAATTGCTTAGAGTTTCTTATGAGCAGGAGAGCAAATCCATTGAAGATACACATGTTGGTAGCAATATGAAGGGGTGGCTTAAAACCTAAGGCCTTAAATAGGATTTCATGGGAATTATGAGGTCAAGGCATGTAAGACCGGATTAGTCCTCAGATGGGTGACCTTCGTAGCACTTGATTTTCTGGTACATTCTTACCACTATGGTCCACCCAATCATAGAGGGGTATTTCGGTGACCTGGATATTTTCAACCAACCATGAGAAAACCTAGGGGCTTGTCCATGGGGAGGTAGGTGCAAGCTTATATGTCCGTGCATGTTTCAAGGTGTTCACCTTTGAAAGCATGTATGCATCTTCAAGGTCCCTTTCATTCTTGTGATGCCCATTTTGGTATTACACATAAGATCCGATGCACTTGTAGATGAAGCGACACCAAGATTCACATTGGTGGCAACATCAGAGTCATTCCTTTCTTATTTTTATTCCTCAAAGTGGACTATGAACTTACTGAACATAGTAGAGATTCAGAGTTGGATTACTTCAGAGCCGTCCTCAGCGGTAGTTGACGCTGGGTGTGGGGGACGTGGTGGTGATGCTCCAGTGGATCCAGTAGTGACTGATTTCTCTGTTTTATTCTTGGCTTCAATTGTGGTGCTGCTTTCATGGACATCATTTCGGGTCTGCCAAATTTCATGCCTCGACAGTATCATTCATGGGATGCTCTAGCACTCAATGGCTACTGTAGAAAGTGAAAAAGAAATCACAAACCTCTAGATTCACAGATCGTTGACACTGATGCCGCTCTAATTCATTTATATCAAACCAAATTATGAAATCAATGCCTAGAAATATAGGGTTGCGATTTTGATCTCTCGTTTCTATATTTTGTAATTGCAAGACCTGAGAGGTTGCATTATGAGGTTGAACCAATGCTGAAGCTAAATATTGAGTTAGTACTGAGAAGTTATTAACCTTGAAGAATATGTTGTCAACTCTGACTCAACTTGAAAGCTGGTCACTTTGCATTTTCAGACACATTGCATGAACATTTCTTAGACTTCTATCCCACTGTTCTGACCTCGTTTTTGTGTCATATGTATAGGATAACATAAATCCATTTGAGTGTATTACTGCAAATTCACCTGATCATTTGTTGTGATGACACGAGGTGCATAACCAACTACACAAAACACGTCGTAGCCAACGCCAAGAAGGAACGATGCCAGAACAATGGCATAATCAAAACAATCTGCCTTGGCCCACTGCAAGTGATATTTCAATATTCATTTGAGTTCACAAGCTCAATTTAGATGAGTACAATATTTCTTTCTATCTAGTGGGTACTTCAACAATGTCCCATCAAATTACGATGGTCCAGTTTAATTGAAAGAACTTTTGTGAAATGAAATGGCTTAAAAGAACAATTGTGGTCCACATGTGTCATTGCGTGGGCTTCCGCCACCATTGTTATACTTCCTTGCAAACGGTCACCACTCTCAAAGTGGACGATTTATCTAAAGTTATGGAAATGGTTTGTCGTGTCTTGATGCCACCATTGCTTGATCTGAATAGTGCGTTTTAGATTGCATTTAATAGTTAGGTGTTTGTTTGTGGGTTTTTAAGTCCATGTTAAATTGTGAAATATCATGTCTTGTACGCTACACTAATTTCTCCTCTATGTTGTAGAATAATGTCTTGTTCTACTATACTATGTACC
The DNA here is from genome assembly GCA_950295325.1 of Polytrichum commune. Taxonomy (NCBI): domain Eukaryota; kingdom Viridiplantae; phylum Streptophyta; class Polytrichopsida; order Polytrichales; family Polytrichaceae; genus Polytrichum; species Polytrichum commune. The sequence goes on from OX485807.1 coordinate 52,767,471, forward strand.
ATATTAAAGATAGCCTAAATTTGTGACAGGAGTTCAAAATAGTGAAGCCCATGCTAAATAGAAGAAAAGAGTGTAGTTGCTAGCTATTGCCGTTACCATCATTACTCATGATAAATTGACGAGTGCTCTATAATTTAACATCACCATGAATGCTTTTGATTTTAATAATAGATGCATAGGCTTTGATATGCAAGAGATTTTCTTTTTCCACATGAATGCTTACTTGGAGGACAGTCAAAGGAGATGCAATGTATTTTGGGAATTTCAACGGATCCTCGAGTGGCTCATACATGAGATAGCCGGGTAAGAATTTGGTGGGCCCATCCCAATTGAAGAACTCGGTGTATTTCAGTTGAGAGGGTCGTAAGGTAGAACAAAGAAACTTATCCACACCACATTCATTGGGTACAATAAATGTCAACGCTCTTGATTCAGTGTATAGCTGGTTAAACTGCAGATGTTCACATATGCATGTGTTCATAAAAACTATTAGTAACAAAATCAAATCCAATGTTCACACAATCGCATACACAAGGTGCCTTAACAATTCATGAGTGTGGTTTAATACACGATTTCAGATGTTGGTGCACAAACAGACATCTCAGACTATTGCAAATGGAGCTCACCCGCTTAATATATTTCTCAACGTGCTCATGGAGGAGCCGTTCCTTATCAGTTAAGTATTGGAAAGTTCTTGGCAGCTTTTCAAGCTGCGCACCCCACCCTGATGTCAAGGAATATCAAAAGAGTATCTGGTTCTTATGAATTAACTACTATGAGAAAACCCTTTGGATAATGAGGAAGTCAGAAGATCAAACCAAACTTGATAGTTACAACTTGATCACCACATTGACATGATCACTATCCAGTGCATTCAGTCGCAAACCACACTCTGAGTGTATATATATGAGTACCTTTGACTGTGTTGACATAATTTCAGCAACCCGGTTTGTTTTTATGTCAGGAGGCCTTGGTATAACAGGTGGAAGCACCTACACTCAATATGGAAATATCACAAGATATCAATCATCATTCCCACAGCTTCCAAACATATAGCCTGACTATTACACTGATAACTATCCAAAATGCACATGCCTCTTATCAACCTATATTTGATCCAAATTGAGTTCGCCAACAGCACATAGGTATATTTCTGTGCAGAGGCGTTCAATATGAAGCTTTTTTGAACTTCAGAAATCAAAGCAAGCAATCAATCCTGTCACTGGTTTGTGACAGTCGCTACCTTCGGTTTTAAGTCATCAATGTTGGCCTCCATGTAGATGTCCCACACATTTGAGTCTGCAAAGTTGTCAACCACAATTTGTTCCTCCGCCTCATCACGATTTTGTATTACCAAAAGATTGTTTTTAAGAAAGCAGCAACTGCGGCACCATGAAGCAATCTAAGTTGGTCGAGAGGATCAACAAACAAATACATGACATTTAGTTATCCAAGACACATATCTACCACAGAGAAATTTATCAATAAGTTTTACAGATATATGACCCAAAGTCGTCAAATAAGTAGTACATAATTCACACGACAAGCAGAACTTTGATATCTGTACGTGAGTATGTTGGAAAAAAAAAACTGTACATATTTTCTCCAATCAGTATATGTGGGCCTCAAGTCATGAGTAGTATTTTTTTGAATAGATATCACAGATGTTTTTGAAATGAGATCTAACGTGATTTGTGGTTGCATGGACAGTTCAGACTCCAATTCAAGCCAAATGTGTTCTTCTGCACAAAGAAATTTGCTAGAATTTACCAATGAAGTGTGTGTTTAGCTTTTGGAAACAACATAGTTCATAAGTGCACACATGTATGGACTACATTAACCACTTAGGCAAACAAAAGCCTCTAGCCGAAATCCAATGTAATCAGTTTATGAAATCCGAACTCATGTAGATTTGAAGTTGAATTTGTATCGATACATTTGATAATCAAAAATCTACACAGTTCATTTTTATGCATCAGATGTACCATGATATGAGAGCTCCATTTTGTCCACAAGGGATAGTAACATTGCTTGTTGACTGCGTACATGGACAAGAATATGGAATTTTCAATCAATTTAGTAATATGGCTTGCATGGATAGAGATCAAGTGTCAATATCCACCCTAGAGTCGTAATGTTGATAATATTCTTAAATACGTGCTAAGAACCTTTAGAACTTAGAAGGGAGTTATGAGTGTTGTTTCAATTCAACTCCTTTCTATTGCACAATGAATCCATCAATGAGAAGTTATTAGAGTTTCAAGCATTTTTATTTTGTTAATGAATGACGATTACCTACTTGGTAATCTCTTCAAGTTTTCCATTGGATGTCAAAGGCATGGAGAATAGGCTCGTCTTAGCAGCACCACTTGCACTTAGGCCTCCAATTATGTAGAATCTACATTAGAGGTAGTTGTTGTATGATCAAGGTTTTAGGAAGGCTTGGCACCGACCCAGAATACTAAATGCAATCTTGTGACAACATGCTTAGCAGATAAGTTCATCAAGATAGTATGTGGGCATGTTTTATTTTTCAAAGGCATGATATGGCCATATAGGCATTTACTTTTATTTATTGGATAGTAAACTTTAGAACCACGTATCTGTTTACCGGTTGTTATGAATCCGCGATGTGTGGCCGTATCTTGGTTCTAGTCCTTTTTGATTTACCTACAAAAACAACATCACGAATAGAATTATCTTCAATTAGGTTGCATAAAGCATGAAACTAGTGGAAGTATTGAGATAAAGGCATCTGTGAGCCATAACACAATCCGATATCTAACAGTTTACAGTACATAGTTGACTACTGTAGTGATCAGGATCACCGCTTTCTCAAAACTCTCATTGTTGAGAAATGAGTGGCGGTCCCACATCATTCTACACTTGCTCACCTAAAATAAATGTGACCATGGGTGAGCATGTTAGAGAATGGATGAGAAAGTGACGTGGAATCCTACATGTCTAGAAAGAATAATGTTCGGTGGTCACTTGGATTTTGCGGCAAGAGAACCAAAATAAGTTATCTCAAAAAAGAATAAGTGTGACCATGTCAAAAAAAAATCGTATTTCTTTGCAGATTTTGTGATATTTTTTATCTTTAGTAAAAAAATTTAATAATAATAATAATTTTTTTTTGAAATTTTTGAATTCAAATACCACATTCCGGTTTAAGTCCACTTTACACTATGATGCATGACCAAGGCTCTTAAAGTATGGTGTGGATCTCTCTTGGTCATGCTCTTCGGACCTCCGACCATGACCACAATGATTCATAAATCATATTTTTCTCGCGGTCACAAGTCACAAGTGTAAAACACCCTCACTCACAAAGGTGTCACATTTGCTTTGTCCATAATGTGGAATTTATTTTCTACAGTCAAATGTTGTAGTTAGAATAATGACCATAGAATCCATCTACTTGACGTGACTTAGGATGGTTTGAAGGAGAAAGCATCACCTTAATCCATATGTAATTCACTATGCTCACAACATACATGTCATCAAATATCAAATTGGCACGCCCTCCATGTATGTAGATGATTGTGTCCTCCACCAACATTGTAGCATTTTGTCGAGGGTTGGGCTTACACCCTTTTGTGACTTGTGTTGTCCAAGTCCAATTCTGTAAGCATATTGCAACGAAAACCATTGAATTATACAACATCCTTAGATTGTATGAAACCCACCCGGGCCTCATAGAGTCCACTTTCCAAAAAGGAAGGCAATGCACTTTACCCTTCAGCTTGGTCACATATGATTAGGATATTCACATTCACGTCGGTGCAAGAATGTTGACGTTTATTTGTCCTTTCTTTTCTTTTCTACGAAACTCAAATAATCGAAGTAAGTTTTATTTTGAGATTTAGTTTCTTGATATGCCAATCTTCGACGCACAACAATTTCACTCTACCCATGTGCTACAATAGATCTATTAGGGTTTTAATGGTAGTGTTTTTACTAGAAGAGTAGTAGAAGTATGCAAACATCAAAGTCTATTAATTAATCAAATGATGGCAAGTTTCAATGTATAATTACCTTTGTGTCAAGGATGTGGAGGTCGTTGTATCGTTGGCGTGCACCACGTCCACCAAAGAGGATCACTTTATCGCCAACAACTGCCATGCTTGCTCCCTCTCGGATTGCAGGTACGGAACCTTCCAACATAGGCTAACATGCATATGAGTTGTCTTTTCATATAATGGACTACAACTATGGCTTTAACTATTTAATATTGTAGCATAAATTGGTTTTACATATACTCATCATGCATTCTTGATATTGTTTAGTTGATTGGAGTATTAGGCTATGTACCTTCACCCATGACATACTACGGAGATCTAAGTAATAGAAATCGTTCAATAGCTTGTGCTCTTCATTCCTTCCTCCAAAATAATAGATGCTACACACAAATGAGATACTCTTAGTTGAAATAAAGAGCCAATAATTTTATACCTAACCATGCTATGCATAAACCATAACTCATGTAGTAACCAAATTATCATTCAATTTCATATGTTTACACCTATGCCATCAATTCAAGGAGTGAATCTCATTGCATAATTCAACAATAACAACTCATCAAGTATTGAATCAAGTGTATGAAATCAACTTAGACATTCCAATACAAATTTGGCCATGAAAGACATGATGAATTGTTCATGTAGTATTAAGTCTACACTTTATTCATCACAATGTGCACAAATGAAACGAATTGGCTTATCCTATTTGCATACCGGTTCACACCATCAAAAGCAGCAGAATGGCCGTCTCGACAAGATGGTGGACCTCCATTTGTGAGAGGTCGTCCCCATATGAGCGTCAAGTAGTGGATGCCATACAACTCATCTACCTGCCACAAAAACAAAGTGATACATAGAATCGATTGGTCATTCAACACTAGAAGAAGAAGCCAACATTGTGGTCAAGTTCATATATGTGTGGTAATCTCCACTTTTATTTCCATTTGTCATGTAAATTAAATTTCCAAACCCTCCAATGAGCAATTTGCATCCAAAGATTCTAGGAATTCATGCAAAACATGATGTATGAGAGCTCATATATGTATGTTAACCATATGAGTTGTTGTAGATTGTGTAACCTTAAATCAATGTCGAGTTGGGGATGCACATCAAGGAGAAATGTGTGTTTCTAGAATTCATAGGTTGGTTGAGGCAAATTATGATATACCTTCCCATATTTGCTGATAAAACCTCCAAACATGTACGTCATGTTGTTTGCTTGAGTGATGGTATGGCCTGTTCTGGCAACAGGCCAATTGCTCATCTCGCTCATTGTGTAGTACCTCTTATATGAACCTTATCAAAATCAACCACCAAATTGTTCATGAACTTCAATGTCAACCTAAGGCAAAATCTGGACAAAAACATATCCACCATCTTTCTCCAAGACAATATGAACTAACTTTATATTGGTCTTAAGTGTTCAACAATTTCCTATATCTACTCTTAAGAAAGAGTTTCAAGGCATTTTCTTAAGTTTAAATATGGTTGAGGTTCTTACCAACAACCTGAGGTTGAGGTCTATTTTGAGCCTTGGACTCAAGTTGTTCTTCTTGGTAAATTGTTCGAAGATATCCCATGAACATATCAATCCCCTAGGAATACAAGTGGAACCAAATACGAGTCAAACATTTGGAGACTCTTAACTATGTTCAATTTCATGGATATCAAGGATTGTTGTCAATTAATATTCTGCTTGGATAGACAAGAGAAGTATGAGTGTTACATTGTTACCTGTAAATAAATTGACAAACCAGGCTCCAATAGTGGATTCCCCAAGCATTCCAACCGTTGAATATTTTTTAAATAACCCAAGGTGGAGGGAACAGAGGTAAGTTGGTTCCCATGGATATCCAACTCCACCAATTCAATTAGTTTCCCAAGAGAAGATGGCAAATTTCTTATCATGTTCTCGCTTATATTGAGCCTCATGAGCGATTGGCATGTCTCAATGCTTGTTGGAATCATTGTCAGCCTATTTCTTGCTACACACATTGTCACCAATTGAGCAACACAACCAACCACATACTATCTTAGTGAATATAAAAGGCGCATATAGTGTTTCTCGCTTTCTGCAAATCCACATAAGTTAAATAAAATATTTAAAACTGAAATACACCATAAACACAAGGAATGAGGACAACATCTACACCCATCAAATGGAAGTATCGCAAACTTGTAAGTTACTTCCAACTTAAAGTTGTAATTGTACGTTAAAGGTTAGATCTATGTGAATTTTAGAGATGGTAAACTTACAAACATTGAGGTTGATAAGATGGGACATGTTAGTCCAAAAGTTAGGCAAAGTTGTAAGGCGATTCTTGGATAAGTCTATCTCACGCAACATTGTTAGTCCACTAAATGCCATGTCAATATCTCGAATGTCATTCTCAGAAGCATCTAACACCTGCATGAATTCATGCTTGCATGAGTTTTAGGTTTTCCTCATAGGTTGATCAAATTCGAGTGACTTCTTAAAGGTGATCCCCATATGTCACCAAAGAAATTTATGTTTGAGCATATGGCTAGATATGCATATGGTAAGCAAACAAATAGCTAAAATTACGTTTTATTTAATATGTGAATCGGAAATGTGACCAATAAGTGGACTTCAACTTGAAACAAAGTGAAGTCCAATAACCTGGATCTTTGTAAATGTGTAAAGGATACGGGGAAGCTCCACAAATCTATTATGCTTCAAATTCAACACCTTCAAGTTCTTGGTCTCCCCCATATCCAGAGGCAAGGTTGTAAAGTAATTCCTATTGAGAATCAAGTGCATGTAAAATTCAAAATTCAGATGGTTAACTATGAAAGGAAAAATTCATCATGATGAAATTTGAATGGCTCCAAACCCTAAATGATGCAAACCTAACTTTGCCAAACTTGAATAGACAAAAGTTCAAAGTCATCGTAGCAGAAGAATTATAGGAAATATATATAAAGGAAAGCATTTCACATCCATTGGAGTATGCAACCCAAAAATCATCTTTCTTAGGGTTTGATGACATACTTGTAAATATTGATCTCATTAATGGCAGTGATGCTGCACAACTTCGCCATTGCTATAAACTTTGGTGGAATCTCCCACATATACATGTTGCTGTAGTGATTCGTACATATGACAAAGTTCACATTGCATGAAAACCTCATTATTTGAAGAATTAATTTTCTTATCCAATAGTCATTATTGATATTATGAATGTGACATGACTATCATGAAATTCTTTGTTAGTTGACTCAAATTTGGTGGCTTATCATAGAAAAACAATTAATGTGTATCAATGAAAAAACATGACAAGATTGAAATTGCCAACTATTTTGGATACATACCTAAAATTGAGCCTGCAAGTGCGGCGACACTCAACCATCCGGGCTTTGATTTTCTCTAGACTTGGCTTCTTGGCTGTACAACATTTGAAATATCCACAATAATAATATCAAGCCCTCATTATTGAAGCAAGGAGTAAATTATGAACTTGAACTTGATAGTCAATGTATATTAGAGTCAAGGTAGTGAAGATGGGTACCTTGTGGTGTCCCTGGCTTTGACCCCGGTTGCTTCCCCATGGTGTCCTCCTTCCTTTGAGATTTACAAGAAATTGTTTCTATGTTGAAGCACCTCAAAGTTGCATAAAAAAAAACTACAAATGGATCTCCCTATGAACATAAGCACGTGTGTTGTGAACACATGGCATTCCTACATCCCAATCCATCATGTGCTTGGGTGTTTCTTGTTGATGTTGCACTAAAAGATGACAATACATGGTCAAGGTAGAGGAGATTCCACACACTACCACTCAATTGCTATATTGAATAATTGCACAAATTCCTCCCTCAATCAAGATTTTGATGAAAACTATCTATCAAATCCCTATTCTAAGCAATAGAAAGCTAGAGTGAATACAAGAATGCTCCACATAAATGTTCAATCATTCCCATGACTTTGTCAAAATAGAATACTAGATTTAGCTTAAGTTTTGGGTCCCCTCTTCCCTCTTTGGAGCCCTTGTTGATAGAGAGATAATGCACTTTGATGATTGCATCAGAGGGGAAGGCAAACTACACTAAATATTGGATGTAGTGTCACTTACTATTTGGAGCTACACAATGTTATATATTTTATTGTTAATGTATTATTTTTACTACGTAAAGATGTTAATGTTCCATGATGCTCAAACAACCCATTCAATCTTTGTTGACAGAAAAATATATATATAATAAATAGTTTTAGCATTGCGTAATTTCAAATAGTAAGTGACACTAAATGCAATATTTAGTGTAGTTCTTATAATTGAGGGCATTCTAATTCATCTTTACTAGTGTTGGAATACAGTTTCCATGTAGAATTTCAAGAGGTCACAACCCATATTCTCTACAATGCTTGAACACCAATATTTATTTTTTATTTTTAACAACATCTTCACATCATGCCAACATCAACTATGTCATCATGCCATGCCAAATAATACTCCCTTTATCCCAAAATGATTGTCCTACCCTCTAGAGTTTTCTATCCCAAATTGATTATTTAAGATCAAATGTTTATTGATTGTGTTGATATAGAAATTTTTTGGCATACTAGATTTTCTGGTAAAATGTTCTACATCAACAAAATCGATAAACATCTTCTCTCAAACAATCACGTTCGGACAAGAAACTCCGGGGGTAGGACAATCATTTCAATATAGAGGGAGTACCATGAAGGTGTTTGGTTGCATGTATGGAAGATCTTTGTTTCTTCAACAATATCACTTATTAAGTCTCTGACCAAAATTACTAGACTGGGGCCGTTTAGTGGCAGGTTAGAATGACAAAGACCCCTTCAATGGTAAGTCACAAAAATCATAACCTCCATGCTAAGGAGGGTTTTGTAACATTTTTTACTTTCAAGTTAATCACATGCCTTATTGACGGTTTCACTTCAAAAATGAAATCCCAAATAATGCTCATTAAATGGAACTGAACATATATATTAGATTCTGAAACTTGACGATGAAGTGCACTCAAAATGGGTTATATGGACAAATGGCCTCCAAGAATGCAAGGGCAATTTTATATTTTGAAGTTGGGCGGAGTGGGCAGGGAGTATGGGCTTCATTTGGGCAATGAAGGAGGCGTGCCCCAGGGCGGGGCCCAGCCCTAGGCACATGTGATCTAGCCCTGGGCATGATGCGAGACATGAAACCTTGTTGATGATTATTCATGGATGCTTCCTAAAGAAAACAATAGTCCAAGTATAATTATTTACTACTACATAAACTTCGTTCATTGAATGCTTATATGGCGTACGTGGTGATGATTATTGTCTACCCATCAAGTATTAGACAATTTAGTCTAACATGCAATTGTAATTGATTTTGAAGGTTTGAAGGATTTTCTTTTTCCAAAATGTAGGCATCATAAGGATAAAGTAATATTATTGTTGCATAAATAACTTCTATAAGACTATTACTATGTCCCACCTTTAAGTGACATTTGAATATTGGTATTGAGCTTACTTTTCCAAGATTTTGCATTAAACCTGCACAGTTAGTGAGAAAATGTTCATTGAATTGGACCCGTTGGGGGGGAATAAGTCTCAGATTGTGATCAAAAAGGAAAATGCAAAAAAAAAAACCAAAGTTTACATATTAGAATCTACATGTCCTATCTATCATCACAATATACTTGAAAAGGGGAGAATTTTTAAAATAATAATAATAATAATAATTGCATCTCCATCCATTCTTCCAAGTTTTATCTTTTGGACCAAACCATCTATTTGAGCTTGTTGAGGTTAGAAGTATAGGTGGGTTATGGGGTTGAAGCCTAGACTCTATGTATCTCTTAGTGCACCGTATTCCAAAATTTGGACATATATTGTTGGTTTGTCTACATAAACTTTGAAGGTGAGCAAGTCAAAATGGTTGCAAACTAGCTCAATGTTGGTCCTCATTATGTGGACCTTATTTGGTCATTGTTCTCAACAAAACCCCCATATTTGAGAACCCTATATTTGAGACCCATTCATGGCAAGGTTTGTACATAGGCGAGAACAAATATAGGAAAGACATGTGTATGATGAGTTTGGACCACATGCTTGAAATTTATTAACCATCCGAGGTCCAATTCTCAACACCATTGGGAAGGCATATTTGTGGAGGGTTAAAGTTAAGAGAATTTACCACCTTGCCTACCCAATCGATTCCCCTTTATTCCATATCTTGACACCCTCGCGTTGTCTCACTCATAAAGATTGTGTATATTGAATGAAAAAAATCTATAACACTATATTTGTTGATTGGAGACTTTGGAAAGTCTCAAAATAGATACTATCCATAGTTTGAGATGCCAACACTATGAATGTTGGGAACACTGAGAACAAAACACTTTGCATATTCTTTCATGAGAAATAAACATGTTTACAAATATAATAATTACCAAAATTATAATGAAAACATGCACTAAAGAGGAGTGTCAATGACACAAAATTTGATTATTGAATTTGTTACACCAAAAAGAATTATGGAGTCCTGAAACAACTAGTCAGGTTTTATAATGATAGATTATGGATGCGCACCCGTAACATAAGGGTTGTATTGAACAGTTTGTATCACAAAATAATTTGATGCAAGACAAATACGAATTGTCAGTTTAAATTTGGAATACATAATTGCGATTACACAATGTTTGTAGCATAACATGTTAAAAACATTTGATAGACATGGAAAGTTGGTTTCCACATCTGCAAACTATTACAATCGTAAAAAATACAAACTTTAATATCTTAAATTGAACCTCAAAAAAGGCACCTAATCCTATCTTTGACCCCAATGCCATATAATTCTTAAAATAATGAATATATGTTTCAAACACTGACCCCAAGATCCTACATTATCATTCACCATCTTCACCTTCATTTCCATTCTCAAAGTTATTTTCCACAACAACAATAGGAGCCAATTTGCCTTTGGCAAAATCTTTGTGCTTCTAGGGGATGGTCGTTGTCTTTGATTTGGAACTTTTTCACAGCTTCCAAGCCCAAAATACAGTATACGTGTTTATCCAAATTGGTGCTTATGTTGAGTCCATTGTTCACTTAGAACCTTTTTTGGTGTCTTAACTTGAATAGGTGCACAACACATTTGGATTTCTAGTGCTTGGGTGGCAATATTCCACCTCAATTTGATGGAAATTGGAGCTTAGTTGGAACAAAATTTGGTGACGACAATGCTTTCACCAACCATATGGGTTTGGGGTGCTCTTCATCTCCAACATGTACGAGGACCATATAGCCTTTGTAGCAATCAACAACCATATTAAATGATGGAGTTGGATGATTGTGAGTGGGGCCAACGTAATGTTTGTATGCAACAAACTCCTCACAGACATCCCCATTGCTAAAGAACATGGTGTCTGACTTTGTGGACAAAATCCTTGTGTCAAAGTTGATTGGATATCGACACCCATTGTTTGCAAAGCAAAACCAATTTGATCCCAATAAACAATCAGTGGTTTCATGTGTATCCCGAACAACCTTTGTGATGTATTTTTCAGCATTCAATGAATCCCAATATACCCTTAATGATTTCTAGTCCATTCCTTTTGGGGTTGGGTGTGCAAGGCTTTGGCTCTCCATGTGGTAACAAACATTTTCCATGTTTATCTTGGCACCAAACAAATACTCTATCCTCTGGGCTCCAATTCAATGAACTACACAAAATTTGAATTACATGATCAATATACCATCGTCACGCATATAGAAGCAGAATTGTTGAGCTTGGGTATGGCCAACTAAGTAGTCACCTCCTTTGAGAATAAAAGGTTTGATGAATGCCTTGAATGACTGGCATAGTCCCCAATCGCAGAGCCTGCATGCATTGATGCCCCCCCCAATTGCCCATCATTATACGCCCACTTGCATCAACTCCTTCCACATTGGCTCATATGAGTCCAACTACTGTCTCACCCTTCTCCAAAGTGGGAGACATTCCCTTTCTATGTTTGGGCTTGCAAACATCTTTGTGACCCCAATCAAAATTGTGACTCCAATCCTAGAGCCCTCAACCAATAAACCCACAACCAAGGTGTGTTCTTACTTCTTCTTCTTCATTCCATTTTCCAACATATTAGTTCTTGAAAGTGCGCTTGAAAATTAAAGATTTCTAACTTCCATTGTGGTTTCATTAATTCAAAAATTGTTGGCCTTGGTCCAAGGTTACGGACTCACATCCCAAAATAGCAATTTTTGGTCAAATATGTCCTCACGGTGACTAGCACATCTATGTTTTTAACTCGCATCCTAAACATCATATTTTGTGGCGTTGAATGAATCTTATAGGTCTCTGCTCCAACAATATGTGGCCCATTAGAGTTTGACCATTTTCTTGCATTTTGCCAGTGTTAGACCCCCTTAGCATATGTTACACCAAGCTGCAAATCCTCCCATAGTGTGGTCTCCCAACATAAATATTTGAATGCCCTCGGATCAATGGGCTCAGTCTGCACCAAAAGTTATAGTCGTTAAAAAAATAAAAAATTTAGGGTTGTTGAGGAACAACGCGTAAAAGAAAAAGAGGCGGAAGCATTGGCTTTTGTGACTAATAAATGATTTTCTTAACTCTCTAGTACTTAGAAAGATATTGTGGATTCAAATGCAAATTTGGCATTCAACTCATTTGTTAAAGACTACCCCTTATGTTTTGTATTGAGCACGGTATTGAGTACATAATAATTCTATCTTCCATTTTGGCTCTTCATATTATGTTGATTTTTTTGCATTGTATACATTTGGATGCATCCTTATTGACTTCAGTTTTTGGGAATCAAATTTGGATGTTGTGCCATGGATGCAATCTTGAATATTCAATTTTAAAAAAAATTGGTTTTATGATTGTAAATGATCGAATTTCATGGAGTTGGCTTTTTTTGTATTTAGTATCATGTAATTTAAGCTTCAACTCATTTATTAGTCTCCAAATCATAAAAATAGTCTCAAATTACCAAATAGAGTGTTTTATATGTTGCCAAGCAGTCAATGCTCTCAAACTCTATATGTAGGTGAAATTGTAGAAATTGGTATGATGCCCACAAAATAAGGTTTGGTGGCCACTTAAAGCCCAAAATTAGGGCACCACATAAGAGTACTCACCAATCAAGATGCATGCACTACAACATGAAGGAGATCGTTAGGTTGATCTTGAAGTCCATGAAGAGTTAGCCCATAAGAAGGGCATAGGCAAGTGGTTACATGTCAACCCAACAATGTTGGCCCCAAACACATCCATTGTTGCCCGTCTTTGTGTGGGATTGAAAGTGTAAGGGATTTATTGTGTTTTATTCTCAAGATCAAATCTTGAAGGTTTTGCACAAGGTACATTTTTGTAATTTCATATGGAAATATTGTTTGGAGTTGTGGAAATCTTATAGTTATTGTATATCTTCCAATTATCCATCGAATTTAAATCTCTCTCTCTCTCTTGATCAATGCAATGTAATCAGGGGTGCCATCATGGGGAGCCCAATAGAAACCATTCATGATTGGACCAAGCTTCAAGAACGACTTGAGAGTAGGTTGGCACAATTGGACCGCCTCCTCCACCACTACATAAATGTTGCCCAAATTGACACCAGTGGTAGCAAAAAGGATGGTGGAGACACTACAAAGGAGCTTCTCGAGGTACTCATCAGTTAATGAAATAATAAACCATCTTCGTGCATGAGGCTTTGATTAAATTGCATGACATGCGAAAGCATGTGAATGAAATGTCTTGTTGTTCACATGATGGTAATGTAGGGGTCAGAAGAAGGAGGGGATGACATTAAGGACATATTGCGGGAGGCTACGAAGCGTGTGAAGGAATTCAAGGATGCCATGCTATCCACGTCCATTGATCACACAACCTCCACCTCTCTGCCATTGCAATCACCTTCCTCGCAGGTTACCAATGCTTAGCTTTGTCTATTACATCTATTCCAAACTTCCATCATCATGGGTGACTCTCCTATTGCCATAGAATCATTGCTTTGTGCTTAGTATTTATTATAAAGTCCAAGTATTTGGTTGAATCAAGAGTCCTCATGATGGATTCATAAATCGCAAATAGCCTTTCAACAATGTCATTGCCTACACCATTAAGGATTAGAATTGTGTGCAACCTTTCAACCCTGCGCAACAATTCCATTCTTCATGGCTCACATTCAACATTCGGATTGGCTTCATCCTCCAATTATCTCACAAAGTATGCCACTACCTAGATTGTCATGGAATTAGGGTTAGGTAAACCTTCAAAGCCTTTGTAATGCTCAAATGTTATGGAGTGCATTCCAGTCTTTAATGTTCAATATTTGATTCATTTGTCTATATCTTTCTTTATTTGCTTCAAATTAATTACAAAATTGCACAACGTGGGATCACAATGTTGAAATTCTTAAATGAACGTGATATGCCTCATTTGACTTTTGAATTGTTATTTTATGTTATGATGATATTTGGTAATTAATAAAAAAATGCTTAGTTAAATACAGGTAGAACAAGGAGAATTAGACAAACTTCAAAGCCAAGTTGCAACATTGACAAAAGAATTGGCAGGAGTGCAACAAGAATGTAGCACTCTCTACAAGGTTTGTCTACAAGATATAAAACCCCGATACAAGACAATAATAAACCCTGGTACACAACCATATATGGATTGTGGATCTTATGAACCCTCATCAAGTGTTATGAAAATTAGAAATGAAAGCCATTTTATTCAACATGTAAATGCTATGTTACACATTGTTGTTTATTTCCCGTCTTTTCCTTTTATGCACATGTAGAAAACACGAGAATATGAAGAATTACTTGATCAATATCGTGAGCGGGAAACAACCAAAACAAATATTGAGAGGTACAAAATACGAAATACTTGGTTGCACAACTTTGTATGCCTATAAGTAATATTGAATTTGATACTTATTATTCAAATGTAAAAAACCAATTCAATTGAATGATTGAGACCTATGCCATGCAAATGATGTGGGTTGCATTCTTCACTGAGCTATGTTATTCTTATAGGTGATGGTTCATGTAATTATTGGATCAATGTCATCTAAAAATATGTACACAAAAGGATTCAACTAATGAACTAGACAATTCCCTACTGAAAATTGCTTTAAAAAATCCAATGATTTATCATGACAAAGACACAAGGCAATAAACCTCTTAGCACATTATTCACAACCAAACATATCATTGTTGTTCTTTTGACTATGTTAGTCTCTTTAGGTGTGGGATGCATGTATGTTGTCGTTTGTGCAGAGATCTAGAGAAAACGAAGCAAGATTTTGTGGAAAAAGAGCAAGAATTGGAGAGGGTTGTTTCGTCTTCAAGGAAAACCACAGATGTAGGTCAATGAGTTACAAACCCTTTTTCATTCTTTGTATATGGTCTCAATTTTTAGTAGAAGACGTATTAATAACTAATGCATTGCATTAATATCATGAAGAGGATAATTTCTTTTCTTTTCTTTCTTTCGTGTGAACAAACCTTGTCAAGAGCTAATTGCACATTTGTATTTAGGACCTAGTTAGCAATCAACTATTAATTGAACTCCACACATACCTCATAAGCTAGTCACATTATTTCAAAAGAAGAACATCAAAATATTTTGAAGTGTTTCTTAAAATGCATTTAACATGCTTCTTTATGGTGTGGTGTGTTTGATGCAAATAGGAATTGGAAGAACTAAAAAAATTACAACAAAGAGAGGTGATTTTACCATATGTTATTTGCATTTAAAAGTTACAATGGAGTCAAAGTTGGATATACTAAGATCACATATTTTAACCCTAAATAAATACCTATTTTGTTTATATAAATCTTATCATGTAATAACATAATCTCATTCATATATAAATCCACAAATATCAAATGCAACATTGTTGGAAGTCTCAATGGCTTTTAGCTTGGAAGAGAGAAGATGCAAAACAAACGAGAATTAAGAGAAATACAAGAGCTAGCTCAAAGGGAAGTTTTGACAACATCACAACAACATTTGGAAAGAGAGTTGGAATTGCAAGAACAATGCAAAAAGGAAAGAGAATTTCATATAAAATCAATTGAGGTTTGGACATGGGTGTTGGATATAATACAAACCACATTCATTCACCTATGAACTACTTAAAAAATAAAATTGAACCTTCATTTTTTTGTAATGTGCTAGTCTTTACCAAAACATAATATTTCAAAATAACACTATTCAATATGTGAAAATCTGAGTCACATAAATTCATTTTCTAAAGGCATGTCTCTATCTCATATTTGCAGTTATTCCAGATTTGTGCACAAAAGGATTCTTTCTTGTCATCAATTTACATGCATCTTGGTGCCTTTTGCTTAATATCATGTGTACTTATAATTACGATTAAGTACCTATGCTCTTAAAAGTAATGTGCTTCAAAATATTTCATTTGAATTTTTTTTATTGTGGATAATCCTCAAAGATGAAAATATAATTTACAAATGTGTATTTGGGATATTGTAGGAGATGATGTCTCTCCACAACAAGGAAATGAAGAAGTTGAAGGTAGTATTGGGTGCCACATATCTCATTTGGTTGATATTTGATTGGACGTAAGTTGGGTTTGGTGATTTGTTGAAATATCATCTATATACACATAAAAGATGCGGTGGTGGTGATGTTCAGCCCATCGCTCCACTAATCCCCACCGTTCCATTTCCCATTGTTCTTGCCTAGAAAAAAAATTTTAAAAATAAAAATCCACAAACAAAAGACCACATGTCAAAGATCCTCCCCTAAAGTCAAGATGTGACAAAAGGAAGAGGAAACAAATGTGGAAAGGTGGGAGTACTAGTTCAAAAGGTGGGCGTGTGGGAAACTTGGGGAGGTGGTAGGCATGAGGCCAAGGTGGCGACATGACGTGGGCAATAGGACAAAGTGAGACAATTTAACTGAAAAGAAAATAAATTTCATTTTTTTCTTAAAGCATTCCATGGGGGCATGGTGGTGGGTCATGGGGGCTTATGAACATGGGCATGGGCATATATGCCTCATGAGGGCGACTTAGGAAAATTTAGTTGGAATGTTGCAACCAAAGATATGGTGTAGTTTATAATATATACCTAAAATTGTGAATTTTGTAGAGGTGGTTTATGAGGGCTAAAATCTCCTATATTGGATTATAATTAATATTAGGTCATATATAACATATTGAATTTAGTTTTGAATATATAATATATCATGTTGGATAAATTATCTTCATGTTGATAATGGAGGATTTGTGTGTTGTTTGTGCCATTGAGTGTGTAATGGCAATTTTTTAGAACCTAGGTTATTGAAAGTTTTGAATTTTTGGTCGTCAATACAAAGGCAACTTCCATTTGGAACTTAATGTTTCACGGTGACATTCTTTGATAACTTAGTCTTAGTTTTGGCACTCTAATAGTTAGAAAGATTTATGTCTTTGACCTTTGAATTTCACTATTCAAATTTGCTTCAATTTGTTATAATAAATTAAGGGGATGAAATAAAACCCCCCTTCAAAATTTGTAAGTAGTTATATGGACCCTTAAAATACCATGAAATAAATAATTATGTAACTAAATGGTCCATTTAATTAGTCCAAGGCCATTAAAATACCCCCTACAATAATACTCCTCAGTCGCACGTGATGTACAACCCTTGTCGTGCACCTCTTCATGAGGAGTGCCCGAAACACCATGGGCACAAGGGGGACCCCGGAGTGACACCCGGGACTTGTGGTGCCGTTGGTGAGAGGGCCCAAGTGATCCTAGTGTGGGTGAGGGCCCCGGACGTTGGAAACGCCTCCCACCCACGGAGACTAGGAGGCACGAAGGCGATGCCATTTGCTATGCGTAGCTTATGGCGTGTAGGTTCTAGAATGCTCAAGAACACCTCAATCGGAGGTGTGAGCTAGGAGTTATGGCAATTTGAGTGGGGCGTTGTCCCGGGACAGCGCCTTGGTACAGCAGTGGCCTGGGAATGGCTCCTAGGACTGCCAAGGTTTGAACAAGCATAACTTCCTCAATACTTGCCCAAATGGGGCAAGTAAGGAGTCTATCGGCATCTACGTGAAGCGTAGATGAAGATGGGGTGGTTTTTTTTTTTTTTGTTAGCAACAGAAATCATATAAGGAAGTTATGGTGGTCTGAAGCTGCTGGGGGCTTCTAGGCCCAGCGGCTAAGGGAAAATGCCCACTTGGCCCCAACTCTTGGTAGAGAGACAAAATGTTTCTTGACTGTGGGGGTAGGGGCCCCGCGTAGAGTCCTAGAGGCTTATATGGGTGAGGTGGTGTGGCCTCACCCACCCGAGGCCGAACGGCACAACCTCCATGGGCTTTGGCCCAATGTGAGGCCATAGTTGCCTAGTATGGTTCGGGTTGTTGTAGTGTTGCTCCGGCAATGCGATGATCAACATAAGATTGGTTACCGATTAAGGGGTGAGTCCCGAAAGCAAAGTAGGAGGGTTGGTTCCCCTCCTATGAACTATAAGGTCCGGGTAAGGAGGAGCTAACCATTAGCATGGCGGAATGCGAAGGGTTAGCGCTCGTGACCCTTGCTAGAAATGAAAATTGGCAAGATAGTTAAGGGGGCTAACAAGGGTTGCGACAACCCTTCACAAGCAATCACCCCCCCCCCCCAATGCTTGTGGGTGTGCACGTGCACATGGTTAAAACTTATAAGTAATGAAGGGTGCTATGTAGTTATGTTTAAGAAGACCAAAGATAATCCTTGACGGCATGAATGTTATCCGTAGTGACATATTGCCTCATACTTTTAAGAACTCTCTGCCAAAATTTGTGAAGTTCGAATTTCCTTATTTTATGTTAAATTTGGAGAAGAAAATGTAATTTGAACACTATTGTTGTGCTACACTAAATATCATATTTAGTGTCATATGGTATTTGATGTCACAATGGTATTTTTAAGTGAACAAATACTGTCATGGATGATGGATGAGTTCATCCATTGGCCAAAACCCTACATTCTTGTGTCAGCAACTTGTGATGAAATATGGTCATGGATTAATTGAAATTTGGATGAAAAATCACTTGGTAAGTGACAGTATTTGCAACACTGTAAATATATAAACCCCCCCCCCCCAAATTATGTTGGGTTACCGTTTAGTGTTGGTGACACTATACTGCAGTTTACAATTAGCACTGAGCAAGATAATTAGAATTGGTGACACTACTACTAAATATCATATTTAGTGTGGCTTTCAATTTGAAAATAAAAGTTGAATGATCCAAACTCAAGTGATTCATTGAGAAACCCACATATGATGATTTGAGTATAGAATTACAAACAGATCAAGGGGTGAATGGGCAATGAATAGGTGGATCACGTGGCAAAGATTGAGGAATGTTGTCAAAACCATGCCAACCTCGAGTCGGAGTGGCAAGACAAGGTGAAATTGATGGCATTCATATCAAATGCACTAACACTGATGCACTTGTTTCTTTATTTCTCTCTAGAAAGTCTGATGTACTGCTTGTTAGAGTATGACATATATATTTCTCACTGTATGTGTCAAGTCTATGTGCTTGTTTTTTCTTTTATGAATTGGTGACACTAAATGTTTGCATGTAACTTTATATTCACACAACAATTGACAAGGTAGACATGCCCAAGATTATCATTGAAACTTTGGCCACCCAAGTGAAGGCATTGTGCCTTTTTTCGAAGATGCAAATTCAAATTTTCAAGTATCAATCATTAAAGGGGACTTGAAATGATGTAATTTACCAACAATTGCACCAATGCTTGTTTGGGTTGAAGAATGGGTGCAGGAGTTAGCACTCCAAAGACAAATCTCAAAAATGGTTCAAGAGAAGACACACTACGTTCAAGAGTTATTTAAGGAGCAAGTCAAGTTGCAACTATTGGAAGCACAAATGGACGACATTCAATCGAAACTTGCTGCAGTTTGTGTTTGTTTCCTACTTATGATTCAACATTAAATGCAACACAAAACCTTTAGACATCAAAACTAAACAAAATAATTCATGTGACACAATATGCATTGGCTTACATGAAGCTTCACATTTGTGAACTTATGTTTTTGATGATATTTAGGAAAAATTAGCAAGGTCACAAGCTGAAGGTGAAGTAAAGTTTGCAAAAGCAGACTTAGATCTTGCGGTACAATTCATACATCTTTGAGAAACTTCCCACTCGTTGTCTTGTTGAACATATTTGGTTTGGTTCAATTTATAGCATAATTCATTTGAGGTAATATTATTCTAAGGCATCCAAACATATCCAATGTGATGATTATTTGATGCAGAGATAATCAAATAGTTATAGGATAGTCCGTGGTAGTTTGCCATTGAACCAAAGTCATTGTTGATTTTAGGAGGAAAAACTAAAGATGGGATTGAAAGAGAAAGAGAATTTTGTAACAAACATCACAAACCTAAAACAAGAGGCCATGTAAGAAAAACAACCATAATATTTTCCTAATTCAAAGGAGGGTTGATTAGGTTTTATTTATAAATTCAAACATATAAATTTTCTGAAATTAAATATGAACCTCAATTTCAAAATCTGATGAAAAAATATCCTAAATTGGGATTGTCAGGGAGGCAAAACATGCATACACTGCAAATCTAGCAACTTTGGTGAGTAGAATTAATATTGGCATCCCAAGTTCATCATTTTGGAACCATATTAATTTTAAATCCACTATATAATAAATAAGATGCATTAAATTGAATGATCTAAACATATTATCATAGCATATCAAACTCCTCACGTTGACATCCTTCTTACATTCTACCCCACTTAGTAACTACTTTCATTGTTAATTTTGCAGGAAGGAAAAACTCTTGATCTACAAAAGAATCTACAAGATGTGACCAATACGTGCACACAAAATGAAGTAGAACTAAGGATTCGTACAAAGAAGGTAATTTCATGGATTGGCTCGCACTTTGTATCAATGATTATTGTAATGCTCTTCTTGTGGTTGGTGTAGATTAGTGTGACACAGTCTATTCAGGTGCAAAGAGTTTCTTGAACACCAACACTCGTGACTGCATGGGATGACAGTAAAGGACCCAGACATAATGTTAATGAGATTACATGACAATGTGGAATTTCTAATGGAGTTGTGTTGGTGAGCTTAAGAATTGTGATAGACGGAAGAGCTACAGATCGACCTCAACGAGGCCCGCAAGAACTTGTACACCACCACTTTGGATGTTCAAGAATTGCAACAAGAGGTGAGTAGATTATTACCAATTTGAACGCCGTCCAAAACCCGGGTATGATATGCTCTCAACAATATTGCTTGAATCTTCGTGATTGCTTCACTTATTTTCTGTATTGTTCATAACATAACTCAACACTTACCTCTCATTCAGCGGACTTCTGGAATAGAACAGTCGGGTGCTCAGAAAGTTGAGTCAGGGAGAGTTAAGGGTCTAGGTGGTTGACAAATGTTAACAATGATTTTGAGCATTGGTAGTTCATGCTAGTCCTCAAAACATTCTATCCATCTTTCTTTCTTTTCCTAGACCAACTAAAATGTAAATAAATGTGGAGAGAATGAGTTTGGGGTGAAACCTGCACACTACACCATCATCTACCACATTTTGGGATTTCACTAATACATCTATTTTAAGTTAATCCTAAAATGCATATGTATGCTTTCTTGGTCTCCATGATAATTTGTACAAGTTGCAAAGTTGTGGGCAAGTATAACAACCAATCTATGAGATTGGAATGATATCAATAACAATCAGAGAGAATACCATACGTTACACACCAGAAGAAAACTTGTTTGTTATAAATGTCCGTTGCGACTTGGCCATTGTGACTTTGTGACTCATGGCAAGAGAATGCATTAACAAATCACTTTGGTTATCAATTGTCCAAAAACTACAATAAAAAACCTTTGGTTGACAACCAAAATGATTTATTTATGCATTTTCTCATCATGAGTTGCAATGCCTAAGTCGCAATGGAGGGTTGTAATGGACAAATCCTCTTCTAGTGACAATGTTTAGTGTTGAGTATGAGTAGTACGTATTTGAATGGGGATCATCTACATGAGCCCGAATCTCTTAATATGGTTGCACTTATGTACCGAGTGAGTGGAGGATGGGTTGATTTATGATGGGATGATTTGAGATTTTTTTAATAAAAAATATAAAATTTACCATGAGCATTTTGAGGGCCATAATGAACACCTTGGACTCTTGTTCCATGTTCCAATACCACTTATCATAAAGCAAAAGTTGTTAGTAAGCTAGTATAGAACACATTTGTATATGTTGCATGGTATTAACCTCATGACATACCAAAATTGATATAAACCAATTTCAAAATTCATGATTTCATTTCATGTACTATATATCTTAATTGACACTATTAGCCCACATTCACTATAGGTCCACACTCACTAATTGGTATATTTAGTGTAGTGACCACGGACCATGACCATTGTAATCCAAATATCCTCATTGGTTGAGAAATGGGTGGTGATCATGCTTCACTTCATACAAGGTCACCCAAGATAAGATTGACCGTGTCAAAATTTACTTGAGAGAGTGATATGGACTCCTGGTAGCATGTCCATAGATGAATAGTATTTGGTGGTCACGCAGATTTTGTATTGAGACAACCCAAATAGGTTGTCTCAACATAGAATGAAGATTATTATCATAAATTTTAAATTTATTTTCTCTACCAAAATTTGTAGTAATTTTTTTTAATTTAAAAAAAAAACTTAAGTAACATGTGTGTAAATTATAGTTTAAAATTTGTAAATTCTACTTTTCGGTCTAACTCCACTTTACACTTGTTATATAACCAAAGCTTTTAAAAAACGATTTAGAATCTTCATATCACCGACCATGATGACAATAAACTCTAAGTCATTCAATATCATGGCCCTTGGTCATGAATGTAATAACAACCCTTTACTTATTATGTTTACATGTTATTGTGCTTCATCCAAGGTACGCTCGTTGAGTGAAGAGGTGAAATCAAAAGAAGATGAGAAAAAGAGTTGTAGAGCTCATTATGAATCCCAATGCGAAGAGTTGAAGTCCACTGTTCACACTCTCCAAATGGAGATGAAATTAAAGGTAAGATCATTTTAATTTTATTAGTACAATTTGTCAAATTTATACATAATATGTGGTCAAGCCATAATGCATGGTTGGCCTTTAGCCCTCAGGCTCAATGAGTGCATTGCATAGTGAACTTACTCGTAGTTGCTTGGATGTTGAACTTAGTGACGATACTAAGGTTTAAAGATGTAGATATTGAGAAAGACTAATGGATAAGCATGAACCTTGATGATGAGCTTTGGTGTGTAATGACCTTATTATTGTAGTTGCTCGTAAGTTGAGGCTTGATTTGGGTATTGTTAAGAATGTTTGGATTGTTGCAAACCTTTGATTTACGTTCATGTTTTTATGTACCAAATGTGTGGAATATTTGCAACTTAGTGTGAAGAGGTAGCTCAAAAGATAAAAGAAAACATGGAAGTGCAACTTCAACGGCAGGCTCAATTGCACAAAGAAAATGTGCAAAACATTCAGAACCGATTCAACATGCAGGCATAGACAACAACCTCTTATATTATTATGATTTAAACATATGTAAGCATATGTGTCGATGATATGGAATGTTTTTATGTAAGGTGCTTCAAGAATCAACAATTTTCAGCCATGATAGATTTCATTGAAAAAAAAGTATTTGGCACCTTATATATTTCCGAGAGACTAGTGCAATGTTCAATATGAATTTTCATCCCCATTGCTAGACATAAGAAAATAAGTGATATATTGGTAAGTCCTTCCTTTCTTTCATGAAAGGCAAGACATTCAAATTCTTGTAAATCTCGATAAGTATAGATTGCCATCAATGAAGTTATGACAATTCTATTGTTTAAAGAATTGGAAGCTGAACCTTGAAGCAACTTACAATAACATTATTTGATTGGTTGCCACCTCACTAGAACTATATATTTCAATATTTATGTATTCACTAAGAATTTATGAAGACTTGACCATTGAGATCTTCATTAAAAATGTGTTGGAACTGAATTGGGAAGAGAAAGTATTTTGCAGTGGGAAGTAGCCAAAGATAAAAATCTCAATTTCCGACAGCCATTGATGGAGAAGGATCATATCAAATCATATCAAAGTTAATGTACTAAAATAATTGGTAGCAACACTAACTACATGAAAACATAGGGAAAACACAAGGAAAAACATAGGCATTGCAATTTCTAGCTTATTGTCGAACACAAATATCAATTTTGGTATACTACTCATGATGGCAATAATTGCCCAAGTCCAAGGAAAGAAATTATCGAGTATGTAAGCTTCAATTTATGTTTCCACTATCTTTCCAAGATCAACTTCACTTTGGAATTGTGTTTGATTTTATGATTTTGGCTACAACCCTAGTCCACATCAAATAACCTTCGTATACTTATATTTACTGAGCTATCATCTACTTTCATCCCTTTATTGAACAAAGGAGGGTAAGGAAGCATAAAGTGCCAAAGTTGATCATATGTCTTGGTCATGCAATTTCAAAGATCTTATTGTAGCATGTAACCAACTTCAATGCCCACTTACACTATTTGATTTCTCGTTCATATGAAATAATGAAAAAAATGTAGAGCCAAAGTGAAATTTATGACTTCCGGGCAATGTCTAATTTTTTTTTTTACCTTATGCATAAATGACATGACGGATGATGATCTACATCCCTTAGCAAACCATGCAAAGGAATAGGAGATTGAGCTAGAACAAACAAAAATAGGTTCGGAACCAAGACACAAGTCTCAAAACATGGGAACATTCAATGTAGTATGCATTCATGTATACTACCCATGAATACATGTGGTATACATATGAAGGGCCGCCTTTAACATTCCTCAAATGCATGGTAACATTCTTCACAATGCACAATTGAGCACATGAAGGGGCATGACCTACGTCTAGAAGAAATGAACCCACCATATGTCTCATTCTCCATGGATACAAAAAGTTGATGGGCCATGTAGTCAAAACATGGGAACATTCAATGCATGGGCAGCATGGGATCCCCATCAAGTGTGAACACCCTAATATATGTGCATTGGAAAAAAATTCTAT
This sequence comes from Polytrichum commune, assembly GCA_950295325.1. Lineage (NCBI taxonomy): Eukaryota > Viridiplantae > Streptophyta > Polytrichopsida > Polytrichales > Polytrichaceae > Polytrichum > Polytrichum commune. The sequence goes on from OX485807.1 coordinate 52,792,619, forward strand.
CCTCCTTTTGGGTGGTTTGCCAACTGAAAAATTGTATTTCATTTTGTCACAATTATCATTGCCAAAAGTTCATGGCCTTTGATGTCTTTCCAATGAATGACAACTTATAATTAATGCCAAGATCTCCTAGTTCAAATGTGTATGTGCAAATGCTTACACAATAATGTTTACAATCATATCGGCATTTGGAAATACCCATAATTAGTCGCTTTTTCCTCAACTCCCTCCTCTCATATCTCTTTGTTCAAGATCCATATATATTCTTGTCTCGGGGAGTTCACTAGACATGTATATATGTATACATGTGCGTGACAAGGGTATTTATTCAAGGGGTATTTAATTATCCATCCTTAATTTTTTGTACCGTATTATTATATAATTTGCTAATTTCTTGTTTTTTAAATGACCCTATAATTACTTTTAAATTTGATGAAGCTCTAATTTTAAGCTAGGTATGTTCATTATAATTACTTTATTTTGCTCCAAAGGGTTTAAGAGCATTCAAAGTACTAAGTCACCAAAATCCAAAACACAACAAGGGTTTACATTAAGAGTATTCATAAACAGTTTCAAACAACAAGATCAACCCATGTTCCTCAATCAAGTTACACACACAATTAAACACAACGGTACTGAGTGTCAAAAAAAACAATTAAAACGCCAACAACAAAGCAAGCAAAAATAGGGTCCATGCAATAATGTCGAAGGGTATAGAGTTAATACTACAACATTCTGCTTGAAGCAGACAAACACAAGACCAACCAAAACTCCTAGTTTTTCATCCAAAATCTTCCCGCCTCTGAACACAAAGGACAGCCTATTTCAAAAAAAACCTAGGATCCTTAAATCCTACGGTATATTTTTACAAATATTTTTAAAATATGCATTATTTGTATCAAGCCTATATTATTTATAATACAAATTTTATCATACATACTCACCTATATTACTTCTAAGAAAATTCTAATTTTTTCCTTTTGTGAATATAAATTACCCTATATTTTCCCGCACGTTGTTTTCTAATATTATCGCACTGAACTCCCCGAGATTCTTGTTCATTGGCCAAAGCGTTTTGTGAACTGGATTCATTCATGGCGTTCTACAATCTCCATAATCCAAGTTCTTCATTTTCAATACTTCATCCCCTATTTGCCCAAAACATGTAATGGTAGAGTATGTTTGTTATTTTCTTATCCAACAATATTTGCAATAAAAAAGGATTCTATCATTTCCCACTACCCTCCCACTTTTGGTTCACTTGTTGCTCCATGCTAAGTTGTTCTCAGCTTGCTCCTCTAAGCTTTGTGGCATGCTCCCACACTCCATGACGCAATTTCTACTGACTTTCATCTCTAGGCGCTCCTTTGAACCCCATAATCCTTGATTTTGAGTTTGTTTTGCAAGCTTGCTTACGAGGTTTTGATTTGTGGCTTGAAGAGGGCCAACCTTCTACTAAGGTTCACATAGTACACACATTGCTTCCCTTAGGGTTTCATTGAGCATCGAGAAGGTGTCTTGTTGTTTGCCATCTTCAATTGTTGTTTAGGATAATGGCATTCAAGGTAGGTTTTTGGCAATTGAGTTCTAATTGCTCTATAAGGGTTGAATACATGAATTAATTGGCCACAATTTGTGTTCCAAGTTGTTTCATCAACAATATCACATGACAATGCCAAATTGTCAATTGGCCTACCCCCTCTTTTGCTAAATCCATCTCTAAATGCACCTTAGTGTCATCTTGCAATCAATGACCTTGTAAAAATGTATGAATATTAAGTAGCTGAAACATAGCTAAACACATGTATGGATTGTTTCCCAAATAACCTTTAAATTTATTTTTAATGTTATTTTAAATGAAGACATACTTTGCCGTGTGTGTGTGTGTGTGTGTGTGTGTGTTTCTTTATATTTGGAATAAGCCTTCCTCAATCTTTAACTACATAAAAACAAAGAGAAATTGGAAATGAGTTTGGCATAACAAGTAGAATTTTTTTTTGGAAGAATAACTATAGCTTCACATTAATCAGGACCAAGATACATAACAACTACTTGAAAGTATTAGTCTGATCATACAAAGTAGAAAGCTAAAAACCTCAAGGGTGAAAAATATTCATGAACTCAAAAATCATCACTCTCAATGAGGATGAGGAGTTGCTGCCATATCTATATACAATGGAGATGCAATGATGGTGGTGGTGCTAATGGTCCTCACCCCACCGTTCTAGCCAAAAACTTCTTACAACTCCAAAACGCATATTATAAGAAAAAGGGAGGTGGCTAGAAAGGCAATGCCCAAAGAAGGGCACCATGGGCATTGGCATGTGGGCGGGTATGGTGTGCTGGGTGGACATGGGCATCATGGGGCCATGAGGGCATGGAACCAAGTATATGAGGGCCATGGGGATGTGTGTCATGGATGATGGAGATAGGCTTTTGTAGCATGAAATTTTTGGTTATAGGATGTTCAAATTAATTATACGAAGTAGATTACTAATCCTATTCAAAAAGGATCACTAAAACCTAGAAGCATTGTAAATGGGAGGCTATAAGTATTTGCTAACAATTTTTGCTTCACTGGCAGTTGCATGTGAGTTTGGCGATATAAAGAAAACCTCTTTAATGCTAAAGACATATTATTTCATATAGGAAAATCGGATTATAGTTGCAAGAGCTAATAGTGCGTGCCATAGTTGAGTGTGAGAGATATAGCATAAAAGTATAACCACATAGTCATGTGACGGGAGCATAGAACACCTTGTTTATTAATTTGAGACGATTTCATGATCAATGGATTTAATTGTCTCTAAAATTACACATTCGACACAAGTAAAAAATGATTACACCATATCCGTAACCAATAATGTGGGAGTAGCCTAACACAACCACATTGCCACCTTCAAAATTACATCATTAACAATGAGAGTCAAACAACATAGACGCCACTATGCGTTGTTAATGGGATATATTCTCTCCATGTATAAGAAGGCAATCATGTTTGTTGATAAAACTCTTGGCCATGTCGAAATAAGATAGCATTCCACACTATTCATAAACAACGGCATAGGAGTAGCCAAACACTACCACATAACTATATCCAAAAACATATCATTCACAATGAGAGTTCATAAGATAGACAAAAATGTGCTTGGTTGATGTGATATTTCCTTCAATTATCAAATGGCAATTACGTTTGATGCCAAAATTATTACCAAAGTAAAAATGTAAATACATTTTGAATACAGAGGTGTCATCACCTTCTAATCTTGACATAAAGAGAAACAAAACTATCCCATTTGTTTTCTACACCTCATCGTACCTGCTCCTCTAAGTTACTCATCCTTACGACTATAACTATGTGGCATATACCCTTCCATCCAACTTGAACCATAGATGCAGGAATTATTTGACATAGACTGGAATCTAGTTGATTGAGGTAAATATGGTAATGTCAATTGGTCCTCAGGCTTGAAAAGCGGACTTCATGCACTTCTTATGTGGTATATGAAACAAACGGAAATGACATACATGTGATAGATCACCTTCAAAGAAATAAACACTTGCTGCATAACATCATCCAAAGAAAATCCAACAAACAATCACCAAAGTGTTTACACGGTTTGGCTCATGTTCTAGGATCCCCTGTACTGCGCAAGGTTAGGGGATCATAGGGTACATCTTTAGCCGATACCCTTACCCTAGGTTCCCACATACCCTTACCCAACCCCTACTTACCCTCAAAGACCCTATATACCGGCCCAACACTGATCATTACTCAATAATGTAAGCGTGTTTGATTTAGATGGCGATTGTAATGCAGAAGGCAAGGAGTGTTGCGGAGGGAGTAGTGAAGAAAGATGGCCAAGAAGCCTAAAGTTTTTGTTGCTGAGGTTGTAGCTAGTAAATGTATTTTGTTGGAGGTGTGGTGTGTGGTGAAGAGAGTCACATATATGGCGTTCTTGGCAAAAGGTTTACATCTTGTTGCTAGGTAAGATGACCGTTTTGGACCACGGACTTGTCTTGCTCCCATTTTTTTGTAGTAGTTGTACATGATTGAGTTACATTCTACTGACATTTTTAGTGTACACCAAGGCAATGTGTTCATTAAGAAAGTACACGAACATATCTAACGAGTGGGGATCCCATTTCCTTTAGTCCTTCGTTTTGTAGGGTGACCACTATATCTCAACAACCACTTACCTTAATTTCAAAACCCAAAGACAGTGAATCGATCCAAAGATCTAGTTGTCAATGCACTAGAATAATACAAAGACAATGCATCAACCCTGAGAATAGCCTTAAATGAGAGGGAGTGTTTCAAGGTTTTAGGTTATAACATCATGTAGGATCTTAAAGTCTTGTTGGGTGACGTTTTTAATGGAATTGATAGGTTTGAACCTTTGGCTATTATTGCAACATTGGTTTCAAGGGAAATACATAGAGGTCCAATTGATGAACCTGGTTCTTATTCAAAGAGTTCTTGGCAGGGTTTGCAAGAAGGTCGAAGTTCAAGTGGAATTGGTAAAGATTGCATTGTGGGCTGCTTCTGGACAGTTCCCCATTTCTAAAAATAGAAGATACACAACACAATTGAATCTCAAACACTCTAGAAGTTCCCTTTCTAGGAAATTGCTCTTTTTCTGGTTGAAAGCGTAATTGACGCTATCTAATGCTCCAGGTTTACGTAACGTAGATCCAGGTGTGTGAAACTATAGAAAATGAATGAAGATTACTTTTATTTGGAGGAGAATGTTATGTTTCAATAGTGCTCTGAGGTCTACATTGCATGCATGGTCCAAGTGCCAAAACCGATTTTTGAGCTAGTCTGGCGGTCTACCGGCACCTCAAAATGTGTTGCAATTCATCAGAGGACCGAAGAGCAAATACTTCGATTATCCAGATTTCATTGTATTGGCATCTAGCTCAGTCTGTAAGCTAATAGACTGTGAGGGTCTACAATAAGGGGTGATTTGCAAGTGACCTACCCCAAGGAAGGAAGGAAGGAAGGAAGGGGAGAGAGATATGGGTCCCCTCTTCTCCATACAGTTCACTTGCACATGAGGTTGGGCTTGGGCACGATTTGAATGACCTTTTGTTGCTTAAGGATGCTGCAGGGTGAGTGCAGGTGGCTGAATATTTGTGAGTCTTCCATATAGTGTAGGTAAGACACCGTGAAATCTCTGAAATCAGGTGTGCTGCATCCATTGGGTATATGTTTGTGAAGCCGAGGGGAAAAGAGTGAGCCCAAGGAACTCAAATCAAAACAGTTGACAGGATTTTTGTGCAACTCGTGCAGTTTTGAACCTGAGCCAGTTTACGTTAGGGTCCGGGTCTTCATGTATTTCCCGAGGGTTCATTTGTTTTAGATTTTACATTAAACGTTGAATGTTATGCATGAACTCAATGTTCATGTAGCTTTTGTACTAGCTGTTTCTTCAAGTCATTGTGCAGTATCTATTCGCAAGTCATTTTGAAAGTCGGGTGCGGATTGTGGAACCTCCTCTTTGCACCTCTTAGACTTTGAGAGAATTTTAGGATCTAAAATAGGGTATGCGCATGAGACTTGTTGTCCTAAACCTTGGATCGGTCTATGCAAGGTTAGCTTGGCCCACCCATCCCAAAACCCGGTTATTTGATAGCTCGATACCGCTCTTTGTTTATGATAATATAAGCATTAAGAAAACTTGGGTGACTTTGTGTTAATTCTCATGAACTCATGGTTTGAGACAAAAGCCATGGTTTCATGTGCTTTACTTTACGAATAACTCTAATGTCACCAATTCTCTGCAAACCTCTAGATCTTGGTGCTGGTTTGCTTCTAGAGACAAATTAAAACCACAAACTCCAGACTTATCAAATGCTCATGTAAATGTTAGCTAGTAGATTTTGAATGCTATTTCTCGTCCTTAAAAATGTCCTTTAGGCTTTTACTGAACCTTAACATGAAGACTTTTAAAAAACACTCTTTTTTAAAATCATGTTGTCTGAAGTTGGTTGCAAGTATGTGAAGTCTTCTGTTTTGTGATGAAATCTTACCTGACTATATCTCTGACATTCCATCTTTGCCCCTATCAACCAGAAATGACAAAATGACATCTTTGCTATATGGGCAAGAGACAGAATACTTACTGTTGAGATTCGATTCTCTTCTTTTTGCCAACCTTTTGCCTATGGTCATAGGCAGATCACAGAAATTTCATACCAGAGTGCCCACCAATTCAACAGAGGCACCGACAGTCCAGCCAATTTAGACATTCCACTTCTCGGCATCCTTTGCCACATTTCATTCTCCAAAAAATTCAACGTCCCGCTGGAACTTGAGACTCCAGCCTCACTTGACCAAAATTTTGATAGATTTATCATAAAACCTAGTTTCCAAATTGTGCAAGTAGCCCGAGACTATGAACCTCGGACCGTTTCCATATCATGAATTTGGAGTTGTGCAAGTAGCTTGAGGCAGTGGATCTTATTCACTTATTGTAAATTTTTTTCAGGCTTATAAATAAATAAAAAATGCGTCATCATGCATATGATTGTAGTACATCATGTGAGCATGTGCAGTGTTGTTTCTCGAATAGGATCACCAAACATTGTTTGTTTAGAAATCTATAACATTTGGAAGGCTAATGATCTCTGGTGTGGACCGTTGGTGTTGTTTTCACTTTGGTCGAGATAACACATACCTATCCACTTCTATCCATGAAAAATGACCCAAAATGTTGGAACCAAATACAATATTCTCCCGCTTAAGTACGCACTTTGAAGCAGAGCCATTGGTGCACACTTAGTTGGTAGGTGCGTACTTTACTCATATCGTTTTCTAGACCCTATGATTCGATGAATCGCAATGGGAAACGGATGAAACTTGAGGCAACCCGCTTGACCAAAGCCCAACAATGTAAAATCATTACAAAGTTGAGCAAGCCAAATGCGCCAAGCAAGTAGGCGCCAGGGCGGGAGTATGAAGTCAATGAAGGTGCCATCCGAAAACTTATGAAAACAATGCAAATTGAAGAAGAACCACCTATCGATGACGAAATCCAGCCTATCGAGACATTTGTTGAATCTGAAAGTGCTACCAACTTCAAAGGCTTTAAAGCTATACTGTCCTTGACATCGACAACCAATTGCTTTGCTTCGTTATTCAAATGAAAGTTGGACAAATGTATAATGGATTGTGAGGATCGTTTGAGATGTTTTAGAGAGGTTAACAAATTGACAATGAATGTCAAGCGTAAATAATTCATGGATTCATGGCAAATGACTATGCATGACATGTTCAAACAATAAAGTATAAACCTTGATTTTTGTCAAAAAAATTGCGCACTTAACCGGGATGTGTACTTAAGCGAGAGATTATTGTAATAAGGTGATGATGACATTCATATAGGGGTCTTTGTACTGACGGCGCACCTATTTTCTCACATGACTTGGATACAACAATCATCATGTTTGTGTTGCAGTTCAACATGAGATTGCACTTGAGTTGACACATATGTGCCCCTCCAAGTTCACCACTACAAACTATTTACAAGTATGGAAATCAATAAGTTGTTCTTATACTTCATGATAATTAACGTGCCCAATGCAATTATCTGCCTAAGAATAATAAAATGATATCATTATCATATACTAAATTATTAATAATTCTTTTAAATGGTCATCTTACCCCTAAATTCGTTCATTTGAGTTCTTATGGAGTAATATCATGAAACATGATTCCTCAAACTAAACATGTAGAGGACAATTTTCACTACCCCGGGCCCACCCCTCATGGCACACGTCAATATTCGAATAAACAACTTATAAACAATCTCAATACCCAAATTTGATTAATACATATTTGAGAATCCAAATCATAAATTCTAAATAACTATACCAATCATTGTCAATGGTTGGGTGGAGCATCCCAAAGCCCTTGATCGAATTTAACAAAAGAAAGCAAGGTTGAGGGAGACTTGATAAATGTTGCAATTACCATATGAAGCCAACAACACTATATTAAACATTTCGGGACTTTGGCGTCAATATGGGACTTCTGGAGTGTCCATTGAGATCGCATTGGGAACGCATTGGGAACACATTGGGAACGCATTGGGAACAAATCCTATGTTGTGTAGCAGTGACCCCTAATGGACTCCTAGTTGATTGCAACACTACTTTGACCGGTTCAAATGAGTGGGTGAGTGGAGGCTACAGCCTTGTACTCGAAAGAAAAGAATTGGTAACCCATACACCAAGTTTGTAGAACAATTACTGTTTGAATTGAGATCTTTATTCCTGAAGCATATGTCGAATGCCTCATTCTTAGGCGTCTACATACATGTTTGGCTATATATATGTCCCCACCGATATGTGGCTAAAGGGGACGCATTATCAACTATAGTATTTAATACATGTTGTGGCTTCTACAGGTCGCTCAATTGTAGTCCTGCCTCGTCAAGCGATACGATTATTTCCACGGTCACCCAATCCAGCCCGCAAAAGTCGAACTGCCCTTGAATTAGGGCCTTGAGATTCGATGAGTGAAATTTGGTAGTCCCGTGTAGCAGCGGGGTGCACGATGGCCAAAGTTCCGCATGGAGGTGTTGAAGCATCTGCGAGGGTGCACATACTGGTGTCAACGCCCTCCACATGGTTAATGGTGGAAGGGAGCTTCGTCATGGCGGGTTGAGGGGCATAAGTCTTCCCAAGTGATGCCAATCCAGCACGTAGAAGACGAACACCTCTTGAGTCAGGGCCTTGCGATTCGATTAGCGCAATTTGGTACTCGCGGGTAGGGGTGGGGCGCATAATGGATAATGTATGGGCGGGTTGTGGTCCGTCATCCATTGGGGGGAGCATATTTAGGTCAACATCCTGCAGGCCGACATAGGCAAAAAACATTCTCCAACTTATTGCCCCACAAATACCACCAACATTCATATACATGCACATACATTCCACGCCAAATGTTGGAGATTAGATAGAGATTGAAAAGGAGATTTGCAAAATATTTATTTGGGTAAGAACATTCCCAGGTGAACAAAATGAGCTATATTTACCAGACTCTGTCCTTCAGGGGTTGCTTCAGTGAGGGGTGACACACTTTGAGAGTTAGCGACCCGGATAGCTTCTACGCCCACGTGGGTGAGTGAGAAGGGATGGCAGGCCAGTACTACGTTGTGTTCATGCCGCGGGGTGAGACACACGAATGCCGATCGCTTGGAAGTGGATGGTGTGTATCCAGCAGGAGGAAACTGAACAAAGCATATAATACACAATGTTACATGCCATACAATTCATGAACCTTACATGCCCTAACCTAAACCCTACATGCTAACTATCTTGGGACAGCAGTTATAGGGTGCAAGTCGGGTCGATTGGAGTGCTTGTTGGCCATCATAAGTGACTCCCTGACTGGATCGTTATGCGGGACCGGCTGTTGCCCAAATCTATGTGTGATCACAAAATCGCGTACGTCGCTCATTGTCGAATTGAACATACGTTGGAAGTAGGGGAGAAGAACTGCTCTCATATCCGCAGTTGCCTGTTTGTTGGTGGTGAAGGAATCGGGAAACAATACATTCCCGGGAGGATTACAAGCACCTTTGTAGGGGCTGTCATCCACAAGAACAGTGTTCTCAATAGTGGCAGTAACACGTCCGGAATCAAGAGATACAGGCGGCCACCAAAATGTTTTGTTTAAACTCTTGAAGAACAATATTGATTCTGGCTTTAGGGGGTTCCTGATCTCATTGTCCCAGATGTCTTTGAATGTGATGCAATCCTCCTGGCCAAGAACTATTGCAGGTCTTGACATCCCATTGAATAAAAACTCCACCACGAGGTCCACAGTGGACTTTTTCATAGATGACCATATGCAAACATAGAACATTTGGGTCATTCTCTCCCAAAAGTGCTTGTAACCCAGTCTAGGTAGGACAGCTTTGGGACCGACAATCGCCGGACCCTTGTCTGGCGCACGATCTTGCACCATCCATGTGGGTAAAGCGGAACGGCCGCGAGGAATACAATGACAAAATATGCCATTCAAATCGAACACCAGAATGAACCTTCGGTCGGGTACAGCAGCTAGCGCCTGGCGACAGGAATCCACTGTCAACTTCTCCTGCTTTACTCGAATTACATATAATGTTGCAACTAATGAAAATTGTGGAACTTCATATATTCAATAACTTACATTCATATATTCATTAACTTACATTCATATATGCAATAGGTGCATATATTGATATGGGGGTTTATAATGAACTAAATATTAAAAGTTATTATGAACTGGGAAACCAATACCTCGAAAGTTATGGGATTGAATTCCCAGCGATCCGATGGTCCTACTGAAGGGTCTTGAGGGTCCCTAGAAATAAGTCTTTTAGCACACGCTATTCCCATCTCCCTCGTGAAAACTTGAGAGATGTTCCTATCGTACGTTGGGTAGTTGTCAGCGTAAACAAAAAGTTTATCATAAACAACGTGTGGGTTGAAGGGCGCATCCACAGTCGTTTGCGCACTTTGTCCACCCTGAACCCAAAACTACGCGGAGATGAATGTTTGGGACACAAATAAACCGGGTATATTGAAAAGAAAATCCAGTGGACCAAGTGAAATTTTATTGAGAAGGGGAAACGAAGCTTACACAAACTAAGTGCCATGAGAAGGGGAAACGAAGCTTACACAAACTAAGTGCCATGAGAAGGGGAAACGATGCTTACACAAACTGGGAGAGCTGGCCGCACACGCAGCTCTGGGCAAGTGACCTCGGAACGGCTGGCGTGCATAGCCCGCCAAGCCTCAAATGGACGTTCGGCTATTTTTGTATTGTCAGGGGGAAAGTCGGGGAACCTGTCGTCGCGTGGCCAACGTTCCACGACTTTCTTGACATGATGTGGGCCGGCAGAAGATGAAGGCTCTGTTGGATCGACGACAGCGGGCTCCGTTGCATCAACGACAGCATGCTCCTCACAATGTGGAGCCTCGGGTTGGCAAGGGCCTGCAGAAGAGGAAGGCTCCGTTGGCTCCACGGTAGCAGTACAGTAACAAGGTGGTGACATTGGTTGTTGCAGGCCTGCAGATGATGACCCGGGCTCTGAATGTTCGATGACAGCCTGCTTCAGAGCAAGAGGTTTGATGGCAGCAATGTGGACCGCTGTGGGTGAAGGCGACTTGACCACATCATCGTCACTACCTATGGGCAAGAGGGGTGAACGATCCCCTTTGTCCAAAGGGGTGACGACAAGCGTTGGACTTCGACATGTAGTGGCAATGGGGGCTTGCATGGGGCCAACTATAAGTGAGGTGTCCTCTTCGGCTGCACCCGTTTGCGGGACTGCTGCACATGGTGATTCTGGCCGTGTGAAATCAACGATTTGCAAACCAGCCTGTGAATTGAACATGCATTGTTAATGACAGCCATTGCAGACAATGTATAGACGAAACACATTTCATTGAATGTAAAATGTACATCTTCCAAATACCCAGTACATGGTGAGTTTGGCTACAACTAAAATGTCCTAAAGGTTTTTAAGTCCAATGCTCTAGTCAGCCTTGGATTGCGATCTACAAACGGCTTCCTATTCTCCAAGTGGTTTGATTATGATGCGCGGCCTCCAACCTGGATCAAACATCCCGGCGGAGATTCAGTGACTAGCATGTTTAAAAACAATTGGAAAAGCGAGAATAGGTCAAGGATATTTACCTCATCTTCAACAAGCTGGGAATCATGTGAAGGCCCCTCCAGGCATCCGGCATCTGCAGGTGAACTTTCCACTTCGTTCTTCTCGGCCGATTTCTCAGCAACCTCCGGTTGATCCACATGAGCTGGCTTTACTTGAGGAAGGACATCTTGGGAAGGGTCAGTACCAATGGGGACAAAAACAACCTCCGCATTTGCTGGTACAGTGGCCGGAGTAGGAATTGGCGTGGGCACGACTTGAGAGGGTGGCATGGCCTGGGCCATGGCATCCTTGAACAAGCTCGTTAGCAAGCCTGGTAAATTTTTATTCAAAATGCCCATCATGAGAGGTTCCAAAACAGCCGTCGTAAGTGGGGGCTCCACGGGCTTACCATGGCGGCGTTTATGCCTATCCTTAGTTGAGGACCGACTTCGTGAGCGAGAGGACTTCCTATGTGGAATGTCCATGGCACCACTAGGACCAACATCGGCAGTACTGGGTCTGAGGGGACTCTGTGGAATGTCCATGGACCCACTAGGACCAACATCGGCAGTACTGGGTCTGAGGGGACTATGTGGAATGTCCATGGACCCACTAGCACCAACTTCGGCGGTATTGGGTCTCTGTGGACTACGTGCAGCAGGCTGTGGAGGTTGGTAGGTGTCGGGAATAGAACGAGGGGACTCCAAAACCACATCGACATCTTCGACCTCCTCTTCGACATCCTGGGCCTCTTGGATATCCTGATCCTCCTCAAGGGCATCCTGATCCTCTTCTTCGACATCCTGGTCCTCATCTTGGTGTTCTTCATCCTCCTGGTCCTCATCCTCCTGGTCTTCATCGTCAGCTGGGTCTTGGTCATCGCGGTCTTCGTCATCGAAGTCAAGTTGCTTCGCTCGTAGCGGCGAAGCACCGAGATCGCAGGCAGTCGACATATGCTCTTCCAACGGAGTCAAACCGCCAGGGGCATCATCGTCCGAGTGATGGGACGTGTGGGGGGATTCGCCATGGCTCTCGACGTCGGTATCCCGTTCACTTGGAGGCTCCACAGACTCGTCATCTTCATCGTCAGGAAGATCTTCCACATCGGAGGGGTTTCGGTCAATGTCCATGGCCTCGATCGGTTCGCGATCTTCGACATCCTCCTGTGTAGCAACCATACAATGTCAACTATCATCTCATATAAAGGGGAAGTGAGAAAACGATGATTTTCATAAACAAGAAAGTAATTCATTAGCAATACTTACCAAAAGCAAGGGTGGATCTGGGTTGAGGTCAGGGTGAATGTGGCCATCGTGGGCTTGGTACTCATCTTCATCTTCGGCTTGTTCAGCGAAATCCTTCAGCTTAAGTACGCGAACACGTTGAATCAACGCGTCCAGAATATGCAAGAATGCCGAATCCATGTAGGAAAAGACGTTGTAATCGTGCATCTGGAAAATCAATGAGGTTAGATAAATGGAAGAGGGAAGAGGTGAAAGGGAACGAATTGAGATTGTTCAGATAGGTAGAACTCACCAACGCTGCAGCAACTGGTTTCAAGCCCCCAAATAGATTGAGAACCATGCCTCCGGCGGAACCCATGTACTCCAAGAACTTAATATAGACCTCCATTCTGAGCTCCCCTCGATTCACTTCATATGTTAACTCAGACCAATCCTTGGGTTTTACTTTGTATCGGCGCGAATCCGGGGCTAGCATTGGACATGCAATTACCTTCCACCTGGGAAATTTATCTGGGACAATGAGGTGGTCGATGTAGAGGGCAGGGGTTTGCCTCTTTCCAACTATTTCTTTGGGGTCGGCTATCTCCTCTGCAGGACAAGGGAAATAGAACGACGGGACGATCACAAACGTGTTGGGATGTCTGCGCATAAGCGACGACATGAATACGAGCGAGGCATCATGGCTACGCAAGTCGGAGATAATCATCCAAGCTGGAACAGATTTCACCCCTGGTGTCCATTCCGGAGAGCACAAGTATTTAACCAAGGACTCCACAACTTCAGGAGGGATTGGTTCATCTACACATCCAGGGATGAACCTGAAGTCCAGAAACCCCGCGGCAATGGTGCTTCCCTCAATCCACTCAACATCACTGGAATCTTGTTTGGGAATCACCAATCGTTTCTTAATGGCATTATGTGACACCCACCGCGTGATCACTTGCCCTGTGCATTCGTTGAAATTTGTTTGCAGCCAGTCGCGAAGCAATCGGTCTAAAGCCGGTTGTACCGGTAAGGACTTGTTGTTAGTCGCCCTCTTCCTGTTCAACCACTCTGAAGTCGCAACCTGGTAGAGCTTTACCCATTTCGGCTTTGTAACTCCATGCTCCCGTTTGAATTTTGTCCATACGTCGCGATCCAGGAACCCATTCCCCTCATCATCCTTCTTCCACAAGCCAACTTTATTGGGATCCCGCTTATCCAACTCCTGCAGCAAGATATTCTTCCACTTGCGGAAATTGCACCATGACTTCAGTGTCACGACATTGCTGTTCTTGCAAGGCCTGAGAGTGACACTAGGAACGTCGTCCTCTCCCCTCCCTTCTAAAAGCCGTCTCGCTGCCAGGTGAAAGTCTGGCTTTGTGAGTCCTGACATACTCTTGAATGTCTCCCTTGTAAGGGGTTTAGTCACGAAAGGTTTCTCCACGAAGGGTGTTCCTGCCTTGGACTTCTCGTGGCGAGCTCGCAATTTTTGTTGAGCCTCCACATGATCCTCCAGGTATGTGCGTCCTGGCTTGTCCGGGTTGATAAATAAGCCCTTCTCGTGCGACATGAACACTTTCTTCCACAATCTTGATGTTTCCTCAGGGGCCATAATTAACGTGAGTTCCGCTTTAAGATCGTTATGCGTGATCCCTCTTGCGATTGCGGTGAATGATGCCTCCATGCTGGTAGTAAAGTTCTGCACATCATGGATATAGGATACATTGGTTTAGGATACAATGGTTTACAATGCCTGCATGATCAACACTTTAGGTGCGCCTCACCACTTTCACTCGATCGAGTGAAAGTGGTGTGAGGCCATGTCAACACTTTAGGTGCGCCTCACCACTTTCACTCGATCGAGTGAAAGTGGTGTGAGGCCATGTCAACACTTGAGGTGCGCCTCACCACTTTCACTCGATCGAGTGAAAGTGGTGTGAGGCCATGTCAACACTTTAGGTGCGCCTCACCACTTTCACTCGATCGAGTGAAAGTGGTGTGAGGTCATGTCAACACTTGAGGTCTGATGAATTAAGGGAGCAGAGTAACATACCTTCCAAGCCAATGTTTTCTCAGGGTCCTGTGTAGCCTCAGAGGCGTTCGCACGCTGCTTTTCGGGCTTGTTCAACTTCACCCAAACCCTGCGACAATACAGAATTTGTGTAGTCCATGTCGGTGTGAACTTGTTGAACGAGTTCGAATTGTTCAATGTATATGAAAGCCTGACGGTCATGCTCGGATCCTCTGTCCACACAATTGTGCAGGGCCACACCTTTAACTTCTCCTTGAGCTTCGGATCGGTATCTCGATGAGCAATTATTTCCGTAGATGCGGCTACAGTATGTTGCCCATTGATTATGGCGAATTGCATGTTCTTGATGTCATCCCATGTCATGCCTTCTCGCCATGTCTCACCTTTCTTGAACTTCGGCATCAAACACAGATTGTGCTGAGGCCAAGCAGGCGGGGTTTGGATAAGGTAGTTCTTCATGAGGTTCACCCCACTTGGATCCAAAGGCCGCGTAACTTGATAAGCTTTTGCGCCCTTCATTTGTTTGATGGGTACACGGAATATCGATTCTGCGCCGAATGGATAAATGTGCCCAAAAAGTTGCAAAAACTTCTTCCTATCCAGAGCAGCTTCCTCAAGGCTGGGTTGTTGACCTTGCGATATAACTCGACCCTTCTCCGCTTGAGTCAAGACCAGTGGGGTTTCCTCATGCATAACAACGTCGGGCTTCATTTTCTTCTGCTTTGATTTCTTCTCGGGTGACAAAGCCCTCTTTGCTTTCTTTTTCCTTCCACTCCCGGCATCCCCAGCATCCCTCTCCGTGTTCTGAGAATCTGTAGAAACGTGGGGCACCACCTCGTGAGGCTTCCTTCTCTCCGTCTCCAGTGATGCGGTTAGCTCTTCAGGTTTTTTCCCCTTCTTTGCCTTCGGCTGTTGTCCAATAGAGCTGCCACCTTCATCGGCCTTGGATTTCAGTATAACCTCGGCTTGCTTCTTCTTTTGCTGCCTTGATTCTTCCCGTGTAGCTGCCTCTCTACTGTTGATGTCTTCCAGTGTCTCCAACACAAAGTTTATGGCTCTTTTGGATATTCCAGATGACATCACCTTCTCTATCTCTTCCTTCTCCTTCGAAGGGAATGAGGCCATGGACTCATAAAATGGCACCAAGAGAAATGTATGCTTCTTGCAATCAATTGATAAAATTCTCTCTTCCACCCCCTCCATAACCGAAACCTCTAGCCTGTCCCTCGCTCCCACATGAGCGATGGTAATTGGATTTCCAGGGTTCGGAATCCAACTATTGTTTACCTTGTACGTAAATATAAGCTCGTACCCTGAAGATTTGTTTCTCTTGTTAATGGCCAGCGACCACTTCTGCAAATGAGAGTCTCTAATTACCCATTGAGCAGTTGGTCCTGTTTGTTTGACTCCAACTATATCTGTCCAGAAAACAACTTTGTCCATGCCTCCTGCAATGGTATGTGAAATAAGTTAATCTTCAAACCACATTAATGCATCACTCAACTCAACATTAATGCTTTCACTCGATCGAGTGAAAGTGAGCCATGGTTGTCCATGGCACAAGCAGGCAGTCAGCACGCGAGCGCTGGTCCACTTTCACTCGATCGAGTGAAAGTGGACCGTGGCCAGCCATGGCTCTCAGGCAGCCAGCACGCCAGCGCTGGGCCACTTTCACTCGATCGAGTGAAAGTGGCCAGTGGCCAGCCATGGCTCTCAGGCAGCCAGCACGCCAGCGCTGGGCCACTTTCACTCGATCGAGTGAAAGTGGCCAGTGGCCAGCCATGGCTCTCAGGCAGCCAGCACGCCAGCGCTGGGCCACTTTCACTCGATCGAGTGAAAGTGGCCAGTGGCCAGCCATGGCTCTCAGGCAGCCAGCACGCCAGCGCTGGGCCACTTTCACTCGATCGAGTGAAAGTGGCCAGTGGCCAGCCATGGCTCTCAGGCAGCCAGCACGCCAGCGCTGGGCCACTTTCACTCGATCGAGTGAAAGTGGCCAGTGGCCAGCCATGGCTCTCAGGCAGCCAGCACGCCAGCGCTGGGCCACTTTCACTCGATCGAGTGAAAGTGGCCAGTGGCCAGCCATGGCTCTCAGGCAGCCAGCACGCCAGCGCTGGGCCACTTTCACTCGATCGAGTGAAAGTGGCCCAGCGCCTCCAACCCTGAAGAGTGTCCGTACAGTCAGGTGTGAACGGGGATATTTCCCACCACTATATCTTGAAATATACTTCGACTGTAAACTTCTTATTTCTATGTCTTTGACATTCAATGCAAGCCGGGAAGTGTACCTGATGTGTGAAGAGTATGGATGTATATTTGCTACTCAGTCTCTGCTTGCACGACCTTCACTTGGAATCAACAATAAGAGCAGGAGTGGGGATTTTACATAAGTTCTGATTACTGTAGAAACCAATACCATGTCTTGCTACATGGATCAAGATGGAGGTTATTTAATATTGTGTACAGGAATATGGCTAATCTGAATGCTTATGCTGCAAGGATTCAGGGGCCTGGATTGAAAAAGAAAAACCAGAATGTGATTAGGTTCCAGTTGTAAATACCTCAAAAAGTGAGCATATCGAAGGAAAATTCAAGATGCCGATTGCACTGAACAAATTTAGGATGCTGGGGGTGAAGATTTCAATGAAGCATAGCAAACAAACAATGTGGAACACGAAAATTGACTTAATACACTTGGAGGCTCCAGGTGCATACTCTTTAGAAATCAAGAGTATCAGGGTGAACATCCCGAATCCATGGAGATGGAACAAACAAAAGAAGATTTCTTAATAAGAATTCAGGGTGCCTAATGTATAGAAAAACGTCAAGCAAAATGCATTCAATGAAATAAACATAACCAGGATGCTCTTTGTGATATACTGAGTGGATCCCAGGTGTGGATGGCACTTCAGGAGGGTGGAGGAATGTGCGAAAAGGGAGATATGATGCAGATTGTGAATTGAAAAAAGGAAGATGCAGATTGTTGAGCAATGTGCATACTAGAGGCAGAGCTCAACCACATTGGAGTGAACCAGGTGCATACTACAAGATATCAACCAGATTGGAGTGAACCAGGTGCATACTACAAGATATCAACCAGATTTCAATGAAACAAGGTGCATACTAGAAGAGATCAACCGGATGGCAGTGAAGCAAGGTGCAAGGTGCATACTAGATCAGCAATTTCAATGAAGCAAGGAGCATAGACGAAGGCAAATGCATAATACACTTGGAGCCGGGTGCGGAGAGGGAGAGGGTGCACAATATTGCAACGGAAGAACCAAGAGGAGAAAACACTAGGATCGAAGAGGAGAAAACACAATGAAAGTGTTGAGCGGGGGAGGTCATTCTGGACCCAAGATTGGGAACGGCCACGTCCCTTCGCCCAAGTGCCGATGGTCAGGATTGTGCCGTCAATAATGGACGGCCCAGATCCTAGACGCCGGACCATGATGGGCGGACGAGTAGGCTAGGGTGTAGTTTCACCCGTTCTCATTAAGGAGGGTGTGGGTTAGTAGGAAGGGTACTTCCTACTAACTGTAGAGGGTATTGATTGCAAACTGTATGATGTTAGTTGGTGCTTTCACTTATGATTCACTTAACTTACCAAATGAGCTTTCGTCCAAATGGCTTGATTCCATCACAATGGTTCAATTTAGATATGATACGGCCACCGCCACCGCTTGGCTGGTACATAAACCGAAACCCCTATATTTGAATGGTATGGGGTTCAGTGAGGATCAAAGAGCAAACATCAAGAAGACACGTTTAAAAGAGTGTACTATGTATTGAAACGTTGATAATCTCTACTCTCAAAAACGATTCAGTTGAATGGACCTATATATATGCAGCTCAAAAATTATACATATACACATACATATTCATATACATATATATTTCACCACATGTAAGAAGGTACTACACCGTTTATGATGTTTAGTGTCAAGTGCACAATTTGCGAAGGGCCTAAACTAGATGCCGGCGGGGTCTCAAAGTGTCAAGGCTAGCCTACTAATTGCCCATATGATACAATTCATCAACATAAGTAACATGTTTAAGCAAAAATATTAATTGAAAAATCTACATTATGACAGTGAGAGTAGCACATTGGAATACTTTGGACGACAATTTAGCGCTCCCTTGTAGTCCAAATATTTCTTTTCTGAGCAATTTTGTCTTGAAATCATCATCAAAACCTTGAGTTTAATTTCCGAGTGAAAAATAAGGTGGGGTGATCAAACCTAAAAAGTTTAATTTGTTTACTAGGCCCTGCATTCAATAAGTATTGTTACATTGTTTATGGTGTTTAGTGTCAGGGAATAAATTTGAAGGGTTGCTTGTATTTCATAAGGAAGGGTAACTTAAAATTTTCCCTTTCAAAATGAAGGGTTAGCTCAAAAATTGCCCTTCATGTATGTATTGAAATTTTTGTTCAAAGTGCACATTATCATGTTTATCATTTAAGCGATGTTCAATACTATTATAATATAAGTGAGACCAAACTTAAAGAACACACATGGTGAAAAGATAGAATAATAATTTCAATAATGAAACATTGATGTTTGAGTATATTGAAACGGTACTGACATTTCAACATATTGGTACAGTCTAACCTTGATAATATCACAGCATCCGTTTCACCATAAAGTGTGATATAAGCATTGAAGGTGTCATATTTGATAATGTCACATTCTGAAGATTTGTGCATAATGTGATATTATCAAAAAAAATAGGTAGACAATCAAAATAAAATTTCAATGTAAAAAAAGAAAATAACAAATACAAGACTTCAATGTTTTTACATGTAAACTCTAATTCAAAATTGTGAATAACAGCAAGAGCACATCATAATCTGTCATTGAGACCAGGTAAAGACCTCTCACTAGAGACAAAGGAGCTTCTAATGTCACATTGTTTTAGTGATGTTTATTGTCCAACACCAATTCTAATGAGTTTGTTATGGATTTTTTCCATTCCTAACAACTCCTGGGTGTTGAAAATCTGAAAACCTTGGCTAACCATAAAATTCAAAACATCTTTAGCATATTTTTGTGCATGATCGCTTAGCTATACTACTTTAGACTCGTCATCACAGTGACTGCTATCAACAATCAATGGGTCTTCTTCCATGGAATCACTAGCTTCCAATGTAGCAACAACAACAAAAACAACAACACAACGAATAACACCTGCACTGCAAACCAATTGAACTAATTTAGCTTAAGTCGACACTTACTCTGTACCTAGACCAGCTCACCTAACCGTAGAACTTAACTAACATCCCAAATTACTTCACACAAGCCGAAACCCTCATAGACACATATTAGGTGAACACATGTGACGGAAGGTGGGATGCATATTAGAGGCCGAGAAGTCTTGCAGACCTTGGACAACTAACCAACTAATTCAACTATCAGTTAACTAGTTGCCTTTCGTAACTATAGTTGTTTGTGATTTGACCTGCCAAAAAATGTAGTTAACTATAGTTGTTTTGATTTTGGTATGCCAAAAAATCTAGTTAACTATAGTTATATCTAGTTAACTAAAGTTGGGCACAACCTGTAGTGTAGTACCATGACAGATCATAGCATCTATATATTTTCCTTCTCTTTTATTCAAAATTTAAATTTGGGACTTGATTCCAGTTGTGATCCGCACTCAATCAACACCCAATGAGCATCATGATGATGACTTCATTATGTCTAAGTTACTTAGAGTATAATGGGTTCTAGTCCTTCTTGGGATGGGCCTTCATGGGTGACAAACATAAGGTCTATTATAGAAGTTATGTAATATACGTTAATTCAAAAATGAAATAACTTGTTGGTTGACTCCTTACATTTTTTGGAACTCTCAAGTTGTAGTTGGTTGAATTTTTTTCTAGTTAACTATAGTTGTTTTTTAATATGGTCTTAAATATTTCTAGTTAACTATAGTTGTTCTTCAAATTGGTTTGAAAATTTCCTAGTTAACTATAGTTGTTTTCTAATGTCTTGAAAAAACTCTAGTTAACTCTAGTTATTTTGGCAGTTGTTTAAGGTCTGAAGTCTTGACAGTGCCGTCCCATACAACACCTTTGAGTGCCGTGTATAGACAACACCGTTCAAAGTTGGTGCACATGGGCGGCTCATGACCATGTGAATAGCATTGCATTATCACAGGGGGCGGCTCATGACCCTTTTGGCTATTACAATCTGTCCATCCAACCATCACATACAATCCATCCATAATTGATATTATAACGTTCACACTACGGATTTTCGAGTATTTTGGAGTATTTTGGATGTATTTTGGATTTTGGATAGTGGCATTGTCTAGGATGATAGGGATAATAACAAGGGAGTTTTACACTAAGAAAATCGGTTTCAAACTTTAAGGTGTTCTATTACCAAGGGTGACATTATCAAGGTTAATAGAATGTATCAATGATAATCTCGAGGACAACAAGAAAGCAGTAGTAGAAAGATGTAAGAAATTCACAATCTAAATCACTCTTGAAATCTTCTATCCTTCACGGACATTTATAGAGGGACCGGTGGCCTGTAGTAGGATCTTTAAATATATCTAGATTTCCCCTAAATTTAAGTTAAGGTACATATTATACCTATAACCGATAACTTAAGAATTTCAGCATAGCATATCTTCGGTTATCAAGAAGGAGTTAATTTTTCTGCGTAGGAAAATAATGTCCATGATGAATGTCGAGCTTTTTTTCAAAATTGATTAAGTAAAGTTAGAATTACTACAAATTTTGCAAACATGAAAGTTGGTTAGAGTCCATAACCAACATATAGCTTCACCCATGACCGACAACAACTATTTCGACAACTTCCCCTCCACGAAGTCATATGGTCCTCACGTTTATAATATAAAAACATCGACTTCTGCTAATTTAAGCCATGCGCGTTCATGCATAGGTCTACTTGTCGGTGATGGGTGCGTTATCGGTTATGGGTGTCTATACCTTAGGCCTACGCGACGGTGTAAGGATGTCGTGTGTTCATTGTACTACGCATAAGTTAACTTGGGTTGAACTTCTTTATTGCAAGGTGGTAAACTTTAAGGTTGTCTGTTGGTTATAATAACATAACAGATGTTATGTTATTGTTGTGTTGATTATAACATATGGTGAAAGTGGGTGTCGCAAGGGTTAGCCCTCCATCCGATATTAATATTGTGCACTTTCATAAGCCTACTAGTAGGCAATCTGCTGGCAAGTATTCGAGACCTTCTACCACTAAATAATAGTGGCAACTACAACGCCACTAACTACACTAAGTGGTGAATAGTGGTGCGCAATAAACAATCCTCTCAGAACCTAGTTAACTATAGTGGTGCTTGATCACTAACCTATTAATGATTAGTTAACTATAGTGGTGCATGATTGCTGACCTTTAAGGTTTAGTTCACGATGATATTATTTGTGCATGATCATTGACCTATTAATGATTAGTTAACTATAGTGGTGCATATATGTCCCAACCCACTCTAGTGATATTTAGTGTTAGATACACAAAATACGAACGCATACACTAAATATTAGTAACCCTAGATGAAAGTAAGTAACATTCATTGTGAACTCAAACACTAAACTTGGACTATGGTAAGTCACATGCCCAAATTTAGTGTTAGTAAGGATGTGAAAATTTCTTAACAAAGATAAGAGAAGGTGCATGGTCGTAGGGAGGGTGGTGGCGCATTTATGTCTAACACTAGTTATACGACTAGTGTCATACCAAATGTGTAAACTTCTTATGGGTATAATAATTATGCTTTGACAAGTTTACTCTCATCCATCAACATGTGGAACACTTGACTCCCCAATGCATAGGTTTGTGGCCTTCGTCACGATGATATGATTCATTCAACGTCGGCTAGATATTAAACTCATTGTCTAGGGGTAACGTTTAGAACTTGGGGTTCAGGCATAGAGTTTTAGTTTTTAGAGTGCATGTTTAGGATGGAGGGTTGAGGCTTGTAGGTTGAATTGTAAGCATATTTATGCCAATATGTTTGAAATGTCACTATGTTACTTGACCCAAGATTGATCACTAGTTTAAATGGTGAAAGGTTAGTGACCATAACGTTACCCCATTTTTCAAAACACCACATTGGAGCTTCAAATGACCGTTCCATTCGTAATGGCCACCCTTGCATTTTGCACATAACTGAGCTCATTGGATTTCAAAGGCAGATTGGAGCCCACTAAATAACTTAACCCATAAACCCCAAACCCTAAACCCTAAACCCTAAAAAGTTCACAATTATTGCGCACTGGAGTGGGAGTGACAACACAACAATCAGTGACAACTTCAAATGTTTGACAATGTATGCCATATTTGCCAACCACCATTATATTAATTTCATGTAGTTTTCCAATCTAGTGCACGCCATATACTACTAGGCAGTTGTGTTGTCCAAAATTAATGCATAATCCAAATATACTCAAATCCCTGTTTCCATCAATTGAGGTAGCTCTTGGTTTGCTCTAACTCTAACTTAAGTTTGGATTCAATTTGTCTCTTAGACTAGTAGCTCAAATAAATGCCAATGAATCTACCTACACCAATATTGGCAATTAGGTAGTCTTGCACTAATCTATTGGCATGTCACATTACTTGATTATTTATTACCAGTACAACAAAATACACAAATTTTGTATGGACTTTAATTGTGATAGGAATGAACCAAAAAACTTAATATAAGGTTTTTGATCCGAGTTTGACCTATGGAAAGTTGCTTGCGTAAAGAGGCGATGTAAGAGGCAACACAACTTTACCCATTTGCGAAGGCAACCTAATTACACGTACTAAGGTTATGAGTGTGGATGGAAGGAAAGTGGAGAGGTCATAAAGGGGAGATCCAATGGGTGAACTCCCAATTACGAACAATATAGGCACTTTCAACAATTGACTCCGACCATTGCAAGAGCAACTGCTTGGGCGTGAACTTTTGAAGACATGATGTGAAGATATGTGACACGTGGCATGCTCACAGGAATTTGCGGGAATGGCCAGTGTTGTAACTGCTTCCTACAGGGTCCAAGCCATGCATTTATTTGGATGCATTATTGCCACGAAGACACTTGGACACATGGTGATTAAGGTTTGAGGGCCTTATGTTCGCGCTTCTTAATTAAACACCTATATTTGTCACTAACGCAGATCAATTGTCCAAGAGTTGTATGCTTGTAATACGTGCAGTTATGAGGGAACACTAAATGAACACGTGTTAGGATGAGATTAACTTACGACGTGCTCAAATGTAGACAACGCTTTAAATTGACTAGTTTGATCAGCTGATTCAAATCATTTTAGAGTTCTTAGACTATGACTTAGCTATTGGACCTAACAAAATAATGTAAAAAGTGTGACCAATGGTGGAAGCAACCGATTCAGACATAGCACTTAATATGAATATCAAATATATTTGGGATTGGTTTTGTATCATGGTAGCCCATTCATTATTTGCTTCAAATGCAAACCAAAGTGGTACTTCGAGTATAGGGTTTAGGGTTTAGGGTTTAGGGTTTAAGTAGGCTGATGGGCCTCCAGAGGCTACTCAATCTTCACTAATATTAACCCACACATGCACTTTTCACCTTTCATTTAGGGTATTGGACTAATTGTTAAATAGGGTAGAAGGGTCTAGGGTCAATTCGAGACGGCATCCTCAGATGAAGTTGGAGGCGCAAATTTCATATTCTTCCAATTTAATTTATGAATTGTTGAACCCCATAAGCCCAATGGGGTTACTATAATGGGGTTAATAAGCCCCTTCCTAATTTGCTTCTATTGGGAAGTTACTAACCTCTGTTGGGAAGTTACTAATCTCTATTGGGAAGTTACTAACCTCTATTGGGAAGTTACTAATCTCTATTGAGAAGTTACTAACCTCTATTGGGAAGTTACTAATCTCTATTGGGAAGTTACTAACCTCTATTGGGAAGTTATTAATCTCTATTGGGAAGTTACTAGTAACCTCTATTGGGAAGTTGGGAAGTTACTAACCTCTTGGGAAGTTATTAAGACATTATGTCAATGTTGAGAGATGTGCAAAGCACATTGTAATTGGAAATTGGACCCACCCACATAATAATTAATTTTGGATTAATATTGAAATAGTTAATATGAATTTCGGAAGGAGAACTCATCGGGGTGCCATAAACCACTCCGATAGCATTGGGAGCATGGCAATTTATCTGCAATACTACAAGCATACATAGATACGTTGGGATGAGGGCCGATGATTTAATTGTAATTGTTATGACATGTTGGGGACATCCATTTCTTTTCAAGAGATTCAAGGTCTAGGGGTGCAAATATCTTCAACCTTGAAGCCGGTGCACAAATGTAGGTTGCAACGACAATGAGCGCTTGTGAGTACCTCAACGTTGTACGCGCCTCAATAGCAGGGTGTGATGCCACAAGTGCGATGGAAGTGGTGGGCTGAGGGTACCTGTTGATAGGACCACATTCTGGCGTGTTTTCATCTCATCAATCAAACTTGGATCCAAAGGCGTACCAGCGGGTAGTACGTGCTCATAGTAGTGATGCCCAAGAGTGGGCGATGTGCTAACTATCATTACAGGATTGGGGGTGGACCGGATTGGCTTAAACACATCATGCCGAAAATAATGCAAAACAATCCCACTAACACAATTGTATCAAGGTGCATGTAAAAACCCACCCAAAGGCATCAAAAGCCGTCCGCATACGGATCTGTGACGGCCTAAAACGAAAGGGAGGGAACCTTCAAAATTGGATTAGGGCACTATTCTCCCACCAATTCTGCTACACCCGACTATATAAGCCTGGAAGGAGCACACTCGAACCCTCTTTTGTCGCCCTTTGTGCCAGGGAGCACAACACCACAACATTCTTCTTTCTATCCCTTCCAGGGATCAATTTCACAAGGTTCGGTCCTACACAACAAGAAACACCTGATCGAAGAGGCGCTGTTCAATGTGCCGTTCCATATGCATGGAGCATTGCAGCGGCACCATATTTGCGGGGCCCTGTACCCATCCCTGCAGTCCGTACAGTACGGCCCGAACAACCGGCGCTGGGAGGCCCAACACTTTCACTCGATCGAGTGAAAGTGGTGGGCCTGCAATCGACTCGCCAGCCCACTTTCACTCGATCGAGTGAAAGTTTTGTGGCGCGGCGCTGGCAGGCCCACCACTTTCACTCGATCGAGTGAAAGTGGGCTGGCGAGTCGATTGCATGGGGATGAACATGTGATTGTTTGGGGATGAGGATGTGATTAGTTTCTGGGGAGAGGATGTGATTGTTTGGTGATCGACGTTTTTATTATCGACACAAATAATATGTATAGAGGGAGGTAGGTGTTAATCGGGTGGGATAGATTGGGTAACATCTATTTATGACCGGATTTTCTGAGAAAAGAAAAGGCATGAAGGGCCCAATATGTCGTGTATGTGGCGCGGGCATGCATCCCACTTTCACTCGATCGAGTGAAAGTGGGATGCATGCCCGCGCCACATACACGACATATTGTAACAGGTGATATAGGTGATATCTAGTGAGGTCACAAGGCAGATAATACAGGATGAAGTTTTCGTTCTTTAGGATATCTACAGTTGTGTTTTTAGTTTAAACGTTTGGTGATTGCGAGTACAAGCACTAATATGATTCAATAGCGAATGGTACGTGAAGCTATATCAGGCCTAAGTTGTAACACTGACCGCGCAAGTGTTCTTGTGCAGATTGGCCGAGCACATGGATGCGGAATCTACCACAGAGGTGGTTTTCTAAACTAAGATGTTTCACATTGTTTGTTGGAATATGTTTTACTAATGAAGTGTTTGTGCAGGGGTCATCCCTTTCCGACGCAATATTCTCGGAAGATGAAACTGTTCCGGTTGAAGATATTGACCCGAATTGCAGTGGACTTCGTAGGGATGATTGGGTGAACAAGCCTGTTATGCTTGTGAATGAACATGGACACAATATGGCAAAAGGAATTTGCCGTAATGTAAACCCAATTGACTGCGTGGAAGACAAATGTTTGGGACCTGATCACGTTGGTGTACTAATAATGGAGCCTATTCATGGCATGATGGACATGGGGGCCATGTTTGCTTTGAGGGCGTGGCCAATCTCTCGTGTTTTCCACGGTGGTTGCACTCTGGCACATCATCTCCTTGTTAGTGGCCACAGATTACGGGCACAAACCAAGTCGCTGGAGAAGCGAAGGAAGGACGGGAAGAGAGCGTATGAAACATCCAGGATACCAGAGCGTCGTAAGCCAACGAAAAAATCCCAAATACTAACCAATGCAAGCATACAACAACTATCTGCAGTTTTGTGTTGTGATCGCGAGTGCCTTAGATTCTTTCCTAGAGATGAGGCTCTCGCTCTTCGAACTGAATTTTATGATTGCTCCACAAGGATGAGGCATGCAAAACGTCTTGAGGTCCACGGACAAGTACATCCACTTCCGGGGGGGCATACGAATGTGGTAACACTTAGTGGACGTGATATTTGCCTAATCGCATGGAGGCACATATTTGTGATTTCAAAAACCGCGTTCTACAGAAATCGACAAGAGTTCAATTGTGGGGTGCGACCACGAGACCATGGGAACTTGAACACCAAACGGTATCGTGTGTCCACTCAGCAAGCCACTGCCACTCTTTCCAACCTCTTAGAGGACAAAGCGGACATGATGCCTCATAAATCCCGCACTTTGCCTAATGGTACTCGAGTAGTGGAGATGGTCTTGCCTCGCGGCACAAAATGGAAGAAATTTTTAGTTACAATCAACCAGGTTAGTAGGCTCCCGATGTTCCACTTAGTCCATTTTCAATGTGTTGTTAGTGATTGCCTCAATCCAGGTGTTCTCATTTCTGTGGCTGTCTAAATGTTGTATGTGGTATGATATTCAGGTGAATGACAAATGTGGGTTGCAACCAATCTCTCTTTCGACTCTGAGCCAAATAAGACAGAATTATTTTAAGCACTACGTGACAAAAAGAGCAGGGGACAATTTTGCTCGCTGTGGGAAATGCGATTCACTTATGGCTATTATTCTTCAACATGTTAAAGGTTCTGCCGCACACACCGGGTTTTCCAAGCAGTTGGAGAAGCACCAGGCACAGCAAGAATCCGCTCGTAATGCTTACCGTTGTATGAGAGCGTTGTCCATTGAGCATCCGCGCAAGGTTTTGACCATCATTCACGACAAAATGGACCATGGCAAAACTGCATCTCCATGCTTTGCTAACAAGAACAAAGACACTGATATGTTCACGAAACTACCACTTTCCGTGACAGGCATGATGGCTCATGGCCATGGAGATGAGAGATATGCTCATTATGCATTGGATTTGTATCCTGGTGATTGCAACCATACTGTGGGCTCATTTGCGAGGCTTCTTCGCGATTTGGAACAGCCCCCGGCTTCATCATCTCGCATGTTATTCCATGGTGCGGGTCGGTCACCGCTTTATCGTGCTGTTCTTCAGGGGAGTGATGTATGTTTGTCAGGATTACGACCTCCACCTAGTGAGCCTATTCCAGCTGTCTCGCTTCCACCCGTTTTGCATGTTCAACTCGATAATTGTTGGAAGGACAACAAGTGTAGATATGTGAAGGCATTTTGGTCCATGCTCACGGCCAAAGGTATATTCACAGAGGTCCACGTGTCTTACCTTTTAGTTGGTCATACACATGACGACATTGACGCTTCATTTGGTAGATGGAGTATGGACTTGCGTGAACATGATTACCCCACTATCCCCTTGCTCATGAAATCATACATGGACATGGAGAAGGTCCCTATCATCCCACATATGATAGAGGAGCTTCCAGATTGGAGGGCTTTTGTTAGTGAGTACATTCCTGATGGCCAAGACAAACTCATTGGCCATACGAAAGCCCAACAATTCAAATTTGTTGTACGGGATGATGGTTGGCCCGTCATGCATTACAAGGTGCTTAGTACGCATGATGAATGGTTGCCCAAGGATGGCATATTGATGTGGAAATCCAACATAAAGGGGGAGCCAATTTTCCCACCTGGGGAACCTTACCCTGCTAAACCTCGAGAAAT
This sequence comes from Polytrichum commune, assembly GCA_950295325.1. NCBI lineage: Eukaryota > Viridiplantae > Streptophyta > Polytrichopsida > Polytrichales > Polytrichaceae > Polytrichum > Polytrichum commune. The sequence goes on from OX485807.1 coordinate 52,821,601, forward strand.
GGCAAAACTGGACGATGTTCTTGTTGGGTTGCAAGGGTTTGTTGACTACTGGCAATCTATATGTGACCATGACATGACCGGAGCATATAGGGGCTCACAAACACATCTTTTACAATACTGGACTGGGGTACTGGAGGCATTACGGGCACCCCTCACAAATGTGTACACTGCGGGATTGGCACTCCAGGAGGGATTCTGGCCATCCTCCCGAATCGAAAGGGACGCACATCCTTTCATGAGTACTGGTGAACTTCGTGAGGAACACCAACCAGATGACCATTATGTGGGCCCCTCTAACCTTCGACCTGCACCGGCTTTCCGCATTGCCGACAACGTGCATGAGGGGCATTTCCTCATTCTTCGACCCCAAGATCAAGATATTGATAGACCCATTTGGGTGTGCCGAGCTTTGTGTCCACCAAACTTGAACGTCACTGGGGACCATCCCCGTCAGATTCTGGTACAATGGTTCACTCCCACTTCAACTGCTAGAGACATAACAAAGAAATACCATGGTTGGGACTCCAACACGAACTTCAAGTGGAAAGCCGATTCGAAATATTCCATCCCCGACTGGCAACCAATTGACTGCATCTTGGCAGCATGGCCTCTACCTGCACATGAAGATGTTGAGCCCCTTAAGATTACTATTCCACCAGAGCAGATTGAATTTGCCAAAGACAACCTTCGCCGTTGTTCTGCGCAAGAGCGCGGAGGGATGGCGGTTGAGGAGGACGTTGATGTGCCGAGTGCGCGACGAGTAGGTCGTGGACGTGGAAATGTAGGGGGTGGACATGGAACTCGAGGTCGTGGCCGTGCAACTGGTAGACGGGGAGCTCGGGGCAACCCTTCCTCGTAATGCGAGACTGGAAAACCCACATCGTAGTCGTCACACAATGATTCATGATTAGATGTGATTTCCTTGACAATGTGAGACACCACATCAAATACTCCAATGATTGGTACTAATTTTTTTGGGGTGGTTCCTCGATGGGAGACCATCATGGCTCCTCTCGGACATGTGGGTGCAAATTTTGTTGATTTCAACACTATGCAGCTAAATGGAACCCCATTGTGGGCACGGTGTACCCGTGCAACTCTTAATGGAAACCACCAGCATTATAGAGGGTGGGTTCATTTATCTAATGTGAAGTGTTGTAATTTGAACTTTGAAGTATGTAATGCAAGGTCTATCCTTTGTATTTGGATGTGGGTTTGGGTTTACTTGTATTAATGAGCCCTCGGTCTGTCACTGTGCACACCACAAACACCCCTTCTATCACGTTTGCAAACCACACTACCCTGCCGCGACCACACACCGTTCCCATGTAGCCACAAAATGTCTTCTTGTTCCCCCGTTCCACAGTGCGCACATACGTTCCCATAGAGCGTTCCCGCGTTCCCATAGAACGTTCCCAGCGTTCCCATATATCGTTCCCATGTTCCCATATATCGTTCCCATGTTCCCATAGAGCGTTTATGCGTTCGCTTTAACGTTCCCATACATAGGTTCCCACGTGCGCATCTGGCATTCACATGGTCTAAATTCATTGTTCCCACGTTCCCACAAGCTAGTTGCATGTTCCTGGGAGCAATAAATATGTTCCCATGTCCCCAAAATGTAAAAAAATCTTCACTTTGGGACTCCCGAAAGTCCCGAAATGTTTAATATAGTGTTCAACACCATCATTTATGATTAACAGAAAGACTAAATAAGGTTTGTTTGGAACATTTAAAACAACAATGAAGTCAATAATGAAGTCAATAATGATGAAGCTGTGGTAGTTTCATTAGACATGGTACACTCTAGACTCCGTAGCTTCACACCTGTGGCGACCAAAGTGTACATGATATTACAGAGTTTTGTAGTGTTAACATGGATGAGTGATACTATAGAATTAGTGTAGCATGTGACATTATGAAATAATACAAAGGAGATGTGAGGACAATTTGAATTCGTTCTCCCGTCACCTACACTAGTGTGGTCCACTCCGCTTGGCCTTCCCAGGCGATGTGGCGGACGCATGCACCAACATTCAACAAGTGGCATAAGAAGAAGAAGAATAAGAAGGTGACACTCTACATGTTGACACATGGCGCAATGGGAAGGTGTGGGTTGACTTCTTGGGTGGTTTGCATAAATGACAAATTTCGTGGTATAAGGGAGAGAGATGTGACAATAAGGAGTGAAATTTGAAGTACGAACATCTGTTCCCTAGGGTTTCGGGATATTAGAGAGTGTGTGACATTATGGAATTTGATATTACGGAGTTAAGGGTGTAGTTAAATTGAAGGATGTGCACTAACTACGATATTTAGTGTCATATGGTATTTTATGTCACTATGACAACTTTTCAGACGACACTTCTTGTGAATAAGTGAACAAATTCTGTCATGGATGATGGATGCGTTCATCCATTGGGCAAAACCCTACCTCATGTGGTCAACAATTTGTGATGAAATATTGTCATGGATGATTCAAAATTGGATGAAAAACCACTTGGTAAGTGATAGTAATTGCAACATTGTGGATCTACAATGCCCCGAAAATTTTACAAGGAATGACAAAAATGTTGGGTTAACATTTATTGTTGGTTACACTATACCGCGGTTTACAATTAGTGTTGAGCAAGACGATTAGAATTGGTGACATGAAATATCATATTTAGTGTAGTCATATATTAACTAATCTCCTGGGTTTGGGAGTATGATGATGAGTAAAGGATGTTTCAATATTTTCAGAAGTGCAACGAGTTCCCTTGCCAAATTATTATTTGGATGAAAATAAGCACAAATTGGTCGTCACCCCTTCAAATTACCCCAATCTAGAGCCTTGCCACACAATCGGAAGTTTAGATAGATCCAGGAAGATGATTGGTTGAATTGTTATTTTAAATGCCACCACAGACAATCTAATTGTTGAATCTGCTGAAAAAATGGTTGTATCCAACAAAGTATTTGTTCAAGTTTCATCAAAGTTAAGTTGAAATTATTTATTAGAAGTCATCGTGACACTATGATCACATAGACCCTCCCGGTTGTGTTTATTATTGAACCTTAAAGGGTGATCTAATCTGATTGTAACACATGTCTTTTTGGTGTCCATTCTTTAATACATCCTAACATGTGTAATCTCACTCCCTCTCTTATATCCTAAAACCCCAAAGAGCGGATGTGCTTAGTCTAAATCTCTTTGTTGTCACATTTCCCTGTCATATATCATGGGTTTTGACATCAAAATATTCCACTACAGAGTTCAAACTACACGTTTGCACGAATCGCGTTGTCATCATTTAATTTATCATATTATTTATCACGATTGCAATGTTGACTTTGTTTTATTCCATAATGCCACATGCTACACTACTTCTCTATCATCACGCATCCATGTACCTCCCTAATATCACTTGCACTTTGGTGGCCAGAGGCGTGATATTAGGGAGGTTGGAGTGTACACGTGTCACCATTTCTGGGTATCATTCAAATGTACTGTAGGTGTCCCGCATTCAGTGAAATCTTTCCGTGGCTCTTACTTTTTATTTCCCTTGGGGCCCTCCCTCCCTCCCTCCCTCTCTGTGTGTTTCGTGCCCTCTTCCTCTTCGTTTAATTCCACCGCCTCTTTTTCTTCCTCTTCGTCTTCGTCTCTTTCGTCGTCAATCTTTCGTCGAGTCCTTGGCATTGACAATGACACCACCAACTTAATTAATAACGTGTTCGTTCTGCATAAATTAATATCTCCACTTACTTACTTACTTACTTACTAACCCTGTTCAGGCGGATCTCTCGTCGCTCGTGTCACTGCTCTGAGAAATGCAAGTGAAGGAACTCAAGAAGTTGCTCCGATTCTCGGAAACTTCATGCAATTGCGCTATCAATGCTAAGTTAATTACATCCATAGCGTGCCAATTCAGTCCGCTTCACGCACTCCCTTGGAGCCTGCCACCTGCGAGCCCTATGTGAAGGAGCTCCATGGAACCCTAATGTTCTGCCCATCGCTCGCTACAATTCAATCATGGCGTGATCAAAGTATAGGAAACGGGGAGCAGAGGAAACAGCATCATCGGAGCATCCAATCGTCACCGACATCGTTTTTGGCTTCTCGAGTAAGTAAGCAACGGCATGTTGTGTTGTTGTCTTCACATTCCATGTGTGTATGCTCAATTTCCTCAATTTGTCTCATTTTCGGTGCATCTCTAATCCTCGACGTCTTTTTCTGATGCTATCAAGCAAATGTCTGAGGGATGCACAGCTCGAGAGATCCGAGGGCGACAACCAAATAAAGATAAACTAAGTAAAGTCACCGTCAATGTTGTTTATACTTGGTGTTCAACTTCCTCTGTTACAGGAGGGGATACTTGGTTAGGTTAGCGATGAGCAACGAGAATTCACACCGGTCTTCGTTTGCTTCTCAAGTAATCGCATGTTCTCTCTCTGAACACCGCTCGTTCTCACGGCAATTGATAGTAACTTATTCCAATTCTCTTCTTCATACAAATTGCGATGTCATTTCTTGTTCCAGTACGTCCATCAATGCCAATTCATTCACAACAGCCTTCCCAGCTTCAGGCACTCAGTAAGCCTGCATGGAGACACGACCTAGGGTCGAAGCGTCTCTGATTCACGGCGGCCCTTCTTCGGGAATTGGATTTTCGCCTGTTTAGGGCTGAAATTAGATAAGTAGCAACCAGGGCAAGAGAATTGTTCAAGCTTTTCGTCGAAGGCGGAAATTTCGGAAAGGGTACAGTGAGGTTGCATGTAGCGGTGGAATTTTGCATATAGCAGTGGAATTCTGACGGGGTTAAATTGGAAACATGATGAGAAATGTCTTTACGGAAGCAAGAGGGAATTTGATGCAACAAGGTTTTTGCGTAAATACACACACAATCGAGTATTTACAGGGCAAGACCCTGGTCTTGGACGCACAGCATCAAGCTCTGACGCCTATTCAGACGATCTAACTTCCAGACAGATCCTCAACCTGTAGCACGATCAGATTCATATTTGAAGAATGTCAAGAATTATTGGGGGATGCATGGATCACAGGCTACTAATTTCTTGTACTTCTGCTTGTCAAATCCGTTCAGCTTGTTTACCGAATTATATTTCTTTCGTCAGTGTACACTGCACACGGGACTAAGTTAGGGTTTGGTGTTGAAATTGTCGAGATTGCATCTGTTTCCATGTGTTATTTCCTTCCTTCCTGTGATATAGTGCATGTTTACCACAACTCAACCCCCTATGTTTTCTTGTCTGTTAAGAATTTTTTTTGGGGTGGCCACATTGTGTCTTTGTCATCTGAAACTGGTGACACTAGGCTGATCAGTGGTCACGGTGCTTTCAAGGTGGATTCTTGAGGGCTAATTCTGGACTCTTGGTGCTGTTAGAATCATGCAAGATACTGCAGGAAATGCTTTGTGGTGTTTCTACCAATATGTACCTCATGCGGTTGATAAATCCTTATAATCTTCTTGCAGGGAGTTCGCAAGTTAACATGGTTGAGTTTATGAAGTTCGAGGACCATATACAATCGTTTGTTTGAGGGGAAAGAAGTTGGATGACCCCAATACCAAGGAGCATGGCGACAGCAGCTATGGCAGGAGCTGCAGGAGCAGCTGTAGTTTTGTACTACACAGGGTGGGGGAATCCATGGGCTGTATTTCGTAATCGTCATACACAAGATCCTTGCAATGAGGATGAAGGAGAGTCATTACTGAGTGAGAGCCGCAGACGAATGCAGGTGCCCAAGACATCACGGCCGCCCTCAACTTGGTTTGAAGCTCTTGCAACCATTTCAGAGACTCTGCGATTTACGTATTCGGAAACTCTTGGAAAGTGGCCTATTGGGGACTTGGCTTTTGGGATCAATTATCTTCTGCGCAAACAGGTCATAATACAAACCGGGCTAGTTCTTATCTCCTGTTACAACACTTCTCACTACCTGCAATTTCTTTGTGTGTCACCATGTCTTGGTGGGCATAAGTTCGAAATTTGAAAAAGGTTGTAGTTAGATGTATGTGTTAACCCCTCGTTGTTTCATACAGGAATATGGTGGCTTCTTTTTTGCATTTGTTGACTTCTAAAGCTTCAAGTCTTGTTTGTTGAATGTCCGAAGCAGTGTTGAGCTAGAAGTGGGCATAATATCTGTTGGCATGTGCAGGGGCTATGGAATGTTGCAAGTGTTTTTGCTGCGGATGAGACTCAGGAGCTGCAAGGTCCTCTTGTATTGGCAGAGATGAAGGAACTGTTGCGACTGTTAACTGTGTGCATGCATTTCTCAAAGAAGACGTTTCCTGCATTTTTAGAGGCCACAGGATTTACCAGGGATCAAGTTCTACTTGAGGAAGGAAGGGCCGGAGTAAGCTCTACCTTCTGTCTGATTGCCCATCTCAAACTTAAGAATCCTTCATCTAAATGCTTAGGAAGTTAGATCTAATCTGCCAGCGACACTACTGCGATGCCAATATCCCTCCCTGCTTGACAAACTTAGGTTTTTGGGTAGTCACCAAGCTCTCACAGGAGCAGCACCTCAGAATTCCTACACTCTCTTAGAAGAATACGAATTCAAAGGTTTATCAATCTACATCAGCTGCCAAACTAAGAATTTTCGTCATGGATCTTGGTTTGAAGATCTGGCCAGCTATGGCCAACAAAAGAATAGGGTCATGCGAGTGGTCTAGCACATGATGTTGGCATTTTGAAATCCCTGAAGTATTGTAAAATCACCAGCTCAAAGTGTCCTTGCTTCCTGGTTTAAAGGTCTGTTTTCAAGAATAGGCTGGAATCTTAATGATGCTTAGCACAGCGCATCTTTCTCCTTATATCGGGTTTGGATGTATTGTGCAGCTGCTGAAACCGGCTTTCACAGTGTTGGTGGACCATGAATCTCAATGCATCTTGCTCTTGATTCGAGGGACGCATAGCATGAAGGACACACTAACAGCAGTTACCGGCTCTGTGGTGCCTTTCCATCATACTGTTTTGGGGGATGCTGGAATCAATAACTTGGTTCTGGGCTATGCGCACTGTGGAATGGTAGCTGCTGCTCGCTGGATTGCACAGCTTTCTACTAGTCATCTCTTGAAGGCTCTTGGTGACTACCCTACTTATAAAATCAAGGTCCCTTGCTCTCCCTTCCTACTCATCCAGATCATTTTTGGAAAAATGCTGATTAATTCTCTTAAGTGCAGAAGCATAAATTTTTGCAGGTCTTGCTTGTGTGGCAATAAAAGATTTTTCTCCCCTTTGCAGGTGGTTGGACATTCTCTTGGAGGTGGTACAGCTGTTCTGCTGACTTACATTCTTAGGGAGCGCCTGGCGTTTGGTTCAACTCACTGTGTCTGTTTCGCTCCTGGTGCTGGCGTGCCCCTTCCCATGCATAACTCTTTTATATGAGTATTTGTCAGATGTGATTGAACAAGAATGTGACTGATGCAATGAAGTGAAGATTGTGGTTTTGGATGCTGGTGGGTTTTGCACCTGGTGCAGAATGACGATAATGAAACTAATTAGAGTAGGATGTGTGGATTGCAGCGGCATGTATGACATGGGAGTTGGCCGAGTCAGGTGGCCCTTTTGTGACTACAGTCATAAATGGTGCAGATCTTGTTCCTTGTTTCTCTTCTGCGTCACTGGATGATCTTCGTGCTGAGGTGAGCACAGCCTCTTCCTTAGAAATGGATTACTGAGGTTCTTCATGTAGAGAAAGCTGAGAGTTGATATGGAAAGATTGATTGGAGGTTGCAATGGCATTGCAGGTTACAGCATCTGCATGGGTGAGTGATTTCCGTGAGCAGATAGAACGGACACGCATTTTAAGGGCAGTGTATCGATCAGTGTCTGCACTGAGCAGCCGTTTGCAGGCTATTGCAAGTCTGTCACGTGCTACGCTTCCCTACTCAACGCTTATGGTAGCGCGAGCTGCCCAGACTGGGGCAGCTGGCGCTGGTATGATTTGGCGACCTGTGTCAAGTGGCACTCAGGTAATAATCCAGGATAGATTCTAATGTCAACCACCTCTACTTGTATTTGGTATCCTCCTCTTTGTTTGTGAAAGATTATCCTTGATTGCTCTTTTGTCAGGTTTTCTGAGAGGTTCTCTTTCTAGTTGGTTCTTTGTTCACATGATAGTTATGCCTCAACAGTGCTTCCTGGCTGTGCCTGTGAAAAATTGGAAGGTGGACTTCAACATGATGTTTGCAATTTGGACAGGTTGGTAGATGGATGTTATCGTCAATGAGGACAGTATAGTCTATATTATCTATTCAGTCTCAAACTAGAGTGCACTTATTTATTTATTCTAATCCGATTTGAAGAAGAGTAGCTAATTAAAATGAGCATGTATGTATATTGATTTACAAAGCTGGCAAAACCAAGGTATATAGATTTTAGAACAATCATGTTGCCGCATATTGGTACTTGTGTGGTGGCTGTCATGGCCTTTGACTCTGACTATAGAAGTCTCTTGGAACAGGTGCAACTTGCAGCTGGCTGGTTTTGAGGTCTCTGATCATGATTGCCTTACTCAAAGTGCTCATCTTTTGTGGTGGATATGTGCAGGTTGTCATGAAACAGGCACAGACAGTTGCACAAGCAGTGGTGCGTAGGCCCAGCTTTGGAGGTTGGTCCTGCATGGGCCCACGGCGCAGGAATGTGGTATCCACAACCATATGTGAGAGTAATGAAGAGGGAAGCATTGCCTCAGCAGTTGCAACTGACAAAGTAAAGGTTGATCAGTGTGTAGAAGTTGCAGATGAAAATATTAGCAGTTCTTTGGATGCTACAGCCACTGATGTGGTTGATAGAAGTCAGCAATTGGCAGGTGAACCTACATTCATGATAAGGTTCTTTATTGCTATTTTAAGCTGCATGTAAATCTCAATTTTCTTTCTTTGTTAGCTCTTGAGTAAGCTAAAGCGGCTTTCAATCTCTTTGGTTTCCAGCGTTTTCAAGGAGAATATTTGAATTAAATACAGTAATTGTTGTTTGAGTCAGGATTTGAGAGAGTCGGAAAGAGAAAAGGAAAGTTTTTGCTACATATGGAAAAATATGTCCAGTAGGACCTCTGTTTCTGGCAAGTGTGTGTGAGGATTGTTGGTGTAGCTTCAATTACCTGTCTAAGACACATATTCTTGACATCTGCAGGGCATGAGTTATTGGCTTTTTATTCTTTAGTTTTGACACGTGAATTTGTCTCTTATGTGTGGCATATCCTAGGTGAATATTGGGAGTCATATAGGCAGCTGATTGATGCTGCTGCTGTGAGCGAGTCAGGCCATGCCCTTCCATCACATATACCTGGACACATTCTGCATGAAGATGAATTTAAAGGGTTGGATATAGAGGAGGACCCAGAGGCTGAGAGTAGCCACATAGGCACATCGAGTGGTGTGGAAGAACTTGGTGAGGTGCTCTTATGGCAACAGCTGGCACAGGAGCTGCAGCGGCAGCAGGATGATGTTGAGATCCAGTCAGCTTCTGAAGAAGAAGCTGCAGCAGCTCGTGAGATCACTGAGGAGGAGGAACAAGTTGTATCCACCACTGCGTCTGCATTGGGCCAGGTTTGTCAATTGCATGATTTCCCTTCAATTTTGCACATTGGCAAAGTGAATTGTGAATGAGATGGTTAACCTTTCCTGCATCCTACATTTAGGGTTAAGCTTGATATTCACATTCTATCCATGTTGTGCAGGATCGGGTTGTGTCTGAGAAGGAGGGCCCTGAGCATGACTTGCGGCGTTTCTATCCACCAGGAAAGATAATGCATCTTGTGAGCCTCAATAAGGATGGCAGAGAAGGTGAAGAAGCAGAAGTCCAACAGCCAAGAGTCGGGTTGTTTCTGACCAACAGAACCTTGTATGGCAATGTCCGTTTGTCCCGAACTATGGTACATGACCATTATATGCCAACTTACAAACACATGATCACAGCTGTGATTGAGCAACTAGAAAGGAAAAATAACCTTTCAAGTTGATTACAATAGTGGTGGATGCTCCACGAAGTTTTGTAACATACCTCTCATTTTACAAGGATCAGTGTGTGCATGCGTACATACCGTGCATGCCCGAATCCTCCATACATAATCTAATGTCAAATTCGGCCTCATCTCATATGGTTGGTCAACTTGGTTTGACCTTGAAAACCTTGCAGGACCTTGTTCCTCTCGGCAGCAATTGCAAAATCTCACTCCATTGGTGAGTTGTCTTTGTATGTGAGGGTCATCTCAAATCCCTTAAACCTAAGATTGCTAATTCCTGGTATTAAGTGGCTTGGCTTAAATGTTGAGTCTGACCAACTGTAGCAATTTACAACCTGATTGCATTCTTCGCCTTTGCCTTGAACTGCAGTGATTTGATGAGAAGATTTATCACTAAAAATGTTGTTGTAAAACAAAATACCATTTCTATGAACATCTAGCTACAGCTAGAATTGTACAATGAATTTTCCAAACAATGAACCAAAAGTTTCTCTATGGCAAGGCCCCATAGTTGGAGGACAGTTATTTGAAATGTACACACTCAATGGCCAAATTAAGCCACTGACCTATTTTTGCACCATGATATCCTATGAAATAATGGGGGGATGTTGTTGGTATGGTGCGTGGCCTCATTGTAGGCACACTTCAGAGACAATTTGACCATTAGATGGAGTCAAGAATTGTCTCATCTGGTTAAAATTGTGGATCATGTAGATTGCCACAGAATTGAAGTGGAGAGACAAAAGTCATCGGAGGTCAATGCGACGATTGCATAGGCCCTCCAGTTGGGTTATAATTAATCTTAGACTGCATTGATTATGGTAAATAGCATGGATATATATGTATACTGTGACTTACCGTTGGTATCCCTATATGCCCTCACAGCCCATGGACCTTCCCCTAATGCCACTACACCATTTATGGTATTTTGTGTCACATGTGTAACAATGTCACTTACCCTATTTTGAGGTGTATGCTAGGTTACACTAATGATCAACAACTTCACCATTCTCATGACACTTGGTATTCTAGTGCGTTTCCTAACAACTTGGCCATGAGTATGTTTGGTAGTGTTGTGAGGTGTACCCCTATGTTACACAACGGTCTACAAGTTGACTTTATAGTGTATAACGGTCTACAAGTGTATATAAATGACACTTGGCAGTAGTATACTCACGAATACAAAACTACCATCTCAAATATCCCAACATGTTATGCTAACCATCATTTTGTTAATAATGATTCACTCAAAAAAGTCACTTATGTTGAAGAATAGTATCATATTGACAATTAGTGGATATGACACTTTGAAACCTCTAAAAATCTACACTGAATATGATATTTAGTGTCCTATGGTATTTTATGTCAATATGGTAGCTTTTCGGATAACACTTCTTATGAATAAGTGAACAAATACTATCATCGATGATGGATAAGTTCGTCCATTGGCCAAAACCCTACCTTCTATTGTCAGCAACTTGTGATTGAATATTGTCATGGATGATTGAAATTTGGATGAAAAATCACTTGGTAAGTGACAGTAATTGTAACACTGTAAATCTATAATCCCCCTCAGAAAAAATTACAAGGAATGACAAGTAATGTTGGGTTAACATTTAGTGTTGGTGACACTACCGCAGTTTACAATTAGTATTGATCAAGACAATTAGAATTGGTGACACAACGAAATGTCATATTTAGTGTAGTTTGGGCCCTTTGCAAATAGTATACATGACACTTATACCATAAACGGTGTAATCAGACAATCTATAGAAGTTGTCACAATTCAATCTCCAATCTACACCAACATTTTAGTAGGAGATTTAGACTGAGACCTTCTCCTCAAAGGAAGACAATTATGATGACAATTCATACCTCCAACCTCCACAAACACCCAATGGTCCCAAATATGAACCAATTCAACTTCACCTATATCTTCACTAACTTACTTTCCACCATACAAGGTGGTGAAATTTATGCCTTTCATACACTCATAAATTGATTCTATATTTAGAATCATAACCCCAAAGGGGTGGCTTCTTCATATCACGTACAAACTAACGTCTGTGTAGAAACCGTCTGTGCTCAACACTAATTATAAACCGTGGTTTAGTGTTACCAACACTAAATATCAACCCAAAATTATTTGTCATTCCTTGTAAATTTCTTTGGGGAGTGTAGATTTACAATGTTGCAATTATTGTTGCTTACCAAGTGATTTTTCATCCAAATTTCAATCATCCATGGCAATATTTCATCACAAGTTGCTGACAATAGAATTGAACTAAATCAAAATGAACTAAAGTGAGTTGGAATGATAGGATTTGTGAACTTGTTCGTAAGAAGTGTCATAAGAAAAGTTGTCACATTGACATAAAATACCATATGGCCTTAGATTAAATATTTAGTGTAGCGGGACTTTACCAAACGACATGAGGTGCATCACATCTAATCAGGCCTTGCACATATTAAGTCTTGACGGTTTATGACATAATACACATAGGACAAGTATGTAACTGTTGAAGACGTCATGTAAGTAGTAAGTAGATGGTTACATTTTGCAAGATGAAGAAGCACTTGATATACTTGAAAAGAGGAATGATATATTGGACAACACTTTAGGGATAAATGGATCGTCAAAATCTTGTTGGGTTTAGAATATGCAAGTTGATGCAAATTTTTTACGTTTTTGGAATTGACCATTTGAACATCTAAACAATTTCTTTTCATGAAATGAGTTTGACGGTAATGCTTAGTGTTGCAAGTCTCATCGGATTGGCTTAAATGTTTCATAGATGTAATGCAGAAATCTTGAAAATGATGAGATAGACGGATTTAGATGACATAAATGCCTATGTATGAACATGACATGATTAATCATTCACAATACACCATCCGCATGATGTACTATGGTTCCTTCACAATAAAAGTGATAGCCTTCTTCACACTATAGGAATGACTCCCACTATGTTGAGGGTCATATCTCCCTCTCATTTTGGAATTTATATAGTAATATTATTATGATTTCTAGTACTCTTTATGCCACGTCTACCATTGGGTTTGTATTTTGAGGTCCATAATATGTATCTTTAACAAATGATTGGGATTCGATCCAACAATGCCCAATTTCATAGTGAGGGCCCTCAAAAATTCAAAATGTGACATTTTGTGAGAGTTATAAGTTGCATGTGGTTGGTTTTTCAATACCTTTCTAGTGGTGTAGTATTGGACTTAAACCCCCAATACACCCAAAACAACTATGGAGTTGGATAAGAAATCAAGGTAAGTTTCTTCCCTTATTTGACACCTCATTGTATAAACTTGAATCTACCTTAGCTAGAGATACTTAGATGATTGAAAACATTTGAGGCCTATTTGAGGCACTCCTAAAATTACTTTTTCCAGACATCCACATATCTAGATTTGGAATCCACTTATTGAATTCAACGATAACAACTACCAACATGTTGATATTCACATATGGGCTCCAAAGATCATTTTAGGGAGGCCAGTAGGTATGCACTTAGGAGTAAGGTTTGGTAATTCTTATTGGTATTCACTGCTTTCGCATGAACATAAGTTTTGCATATTGAGATTTAGCACAAATTTGTGTGTTATTATTCATTATCAATGATGTTCTTTCTTGTTTCACAATTGTTGTTCATGTTGGCGAAAGTGAGAATTTCAAGTTTTCCTTTTTAAACAATTTCACATGTGTCAAATGTATACTCAACACCCATGAAATTCACTTTTCATCACTCCACAAGACTTCTAGCACATAGAAAAAATCATTTAGCCTGATTGATAGAGGCTTAGAATTTTAGGCAAGGCCTACTTTACATCCAATTCAAATAAATAGGTTTCTTCGACGCCCCTTGTGCATCTTATCATAGGTATTTTTTCAAAGGGTTGGATAGGAACGAAAACAAGTTTAGTTTGCTTCAAATCTCTATACAATGATCATAGATGACCATGTGATTTTGTTTGCATAAATATTTATCTCAAAGATTCTTTGGAGAACTATCATTTCTAATTACAAATACATTCCAAAATAACGTGCAATAGGTGATCTTTTACTTTTTTACTTTTTGGATGCAAAAATAACATAAATTTTTGAAAAATAAAAGTGATGATATTTAAATGTCACATCTCAAAGAAAACAAAGCTTGTAAATAGCTTTTTGTAACAAAATTTAATAAGCCATCATTTACTTGAAACCCATAAATAGATAGTTATGAACAACGAGTCTCTCTTATTTTAACACATCAACAGTCTATGTATGTTAACAATGTGTAATTCTTCTTCAAACGAAGCCCTATTATCTCTATTGTTAAGACTGTATTTTCAAGGTTGAAAATATATACATGGAGTTGAATGAGTTTATATGAGAACAACTGAACTTATGGATGTTATCCTAGGTTTATATCTACAACTTGTCTTCAGAAAGTTCTTACTTTCTTCACCCCTTTACTAGACTAACTCCCATATATAAGGATGATGCTTGATATTCTGGAATAAAATGCATGCACTACACAATATCGTGTTCCCAAGCACCCTAACCTAGCTTACCTTGCGTACCTTAAGCAAGATAAACTTGAAAGAAGTAAAAGTGTGGGGAAGGAACTGGAAGGGAAAGGATGGGGAACATGGGCAAGGTAAAAAAAGTGGAAGTCATCACAGTGAATCAATGCAGCAATTTCTACACACGAGACTCTTCCATCTCCGCAGTACCGCACTCCTAAACCCCCTGCGTTCAGAAAGCTTCAGAAAGCTCTGTATTCATGCAGAGCTTGGAAGTTAGCGTAGGTAGTTGAATTCTGTAAGTATTTGCACTTGCAAGAGGAAGTTACAACTACACAGGGAACTTTAGTTTGAATGAATTATCTTCACTAAACCCGGGAATGAGCGAGAGAGTCTCGCTGTCTATTACCTAGAGAGAGATGAATATGAAAGAATCGTGAGTGTGGCTGAAGGATTCTATCAACTCACCCTCCGCCTGCGCTCATCGGGCGCTCACCCTGGAGAATCGAAGTTCAAACGCATTCAACCGCCAGTTACAAATTGAATTCCATCTAGTTGTTGAATTTCACATATCTATCAAGGAGGATGGAGCCGGGAGGAGTAGCCGCCTGTAATATACAGATGTCAACTATTAGTATACATTCGCCGCAAAATATTCAACATGAACTTCAAGATGCGTCCAAGTCTGATGAGTCTTTTAGACAAATCCTCAGGGTGCCGCAATACCGGCGTGCTCTGCTCAGTGCTGTACCCACTCTCACTCTGGGCATTATGGGCGGGTAACTTAACTCTCTCTCTCTCTCTCTCTCTCTCTCTCTCTCTCTCCGGACATCCTTCATCTGCAATATCCACGTGCATATTTTAAGTCATGCCATGCTCCTGCATGCACATTGCTAAGTTGTTTCAACCAACTCTCTCCTTTAGACTTGTGGGTTCATGTTTCTAAATGACTCCCTAGATCACTTCTAATGCTAAATATAATGGGTTGATGGAATTCCAAGTTGATATTTCACAAAGAGCTTGAGCAACATCCTTGGAGAAAGGGCAGCATCGAGAGGATTTCACTGATACCATTCATGTCTGAATTAGGAAAGCTTCATAACACTTTCAATTGTTGACTCTCTTAGAAGCAACACGGACGTGATTCTCACTCTTGGCATCATGGGTGAATACTGATTATAGATAATGCCTTTCTCTGTCTTCAGGATTCCTCCGCAATATCCACATGTATATGTCATGCTATGCTCCTCCACTGACATTTCTAATTGATCGGACTCTCGCCTTTAGGAGAAGAGTTGATGTTTCTAAACTATCATTCGTAATAAATTGGTGACGAAATGTGCTGGAATTTTAAAAAGAAGAGGAGCAACGTGCTTGCAAAGAGGGCAATGTTGAGAGAATCCATAGAACCATTTGTGTTGGAGTTATAGGAGCTTTGTACTTTCAAATGTCGATGTTATTAGAACTATAGAAGCAATTTTTCTAAAGCAAGGCTCACCATCCAACCCAGTCCCGGTATAGGTATTTCCTTTCACTTCTATGAGAATATACAAAATTAAGTCTTAGAATTTGTAGTCTACAAGATGCTCATAAACGACTCAAGCACATCCAAAATAGTGCTTCATCTTCTCAAAGATGGGGTTTTAGCCGCACTGAACTAGCTTCTAAAGGTGGTGACCCCTGCGCTAATTCTACATTGCATCTAGTGCCACTGACACCATTTATCCAGAGGGTTAAGGAGAGTATTTCAGCGTTGATAAGGACAGCATTGAGAGGAATTATACTCAAAGAAAGAGTAATTAGGATGAGATAATGATTATGGCAATGAGTAGTGTAATGCTGAGTTTGAGGGGATTAATTGATTGACCCGTTTGACAATCTAATATATGACTTGAATGCAGGGCTGTGTTGCTAGTCTCATGGGCTTTTAGTATCACAGGCATTGTGGTGGGGTTCCTCATCATGCTGGTCGTGGCGTTGGCCAATGCGTATACATGCGACTTGTTGTTGCGCCAGGCTTATGCCACAGGCAGTGGAGACTACGAATCTCTGGGCTTTGCAATTGGCGGGTCCTGGTGGCGGGTGAGTCATGTATCTTCACCTCATTTCATCCATGCTTAATTACATGCCACAAGGACCTTTGGGAAATTCACCACCTAAGGAAAGTCTTGGTACATTGGACAAAACCTAGCACCAAGCCATGTACAAAAAGCTGGTAATTTGCCCAAATTTCCATGCCATGGATCTTGCCTTGTCTATCCAAGTTTAGTTGACACAAACGTCGTATTATGGGCATCCCACTTGGCAGCAGCGAAAAGGTGGCGGAATTGAAGTGCAAGGTTGTATGGACGCATGTGAATTTGGAACAGATGGTTTTGTGGTTATGCCTAAATCATAACTTTTGAAAATGTCCATGCAGTTGGCGACTGAAATCAGTATTGTGGTGTTGCTAGTTGGGTATGTATTCTCACTCACCTCAATTTCTTTCCCTCCGCACGAGCTGCAAATCTAGCGGCACGTTTAATCATCAGCTTGGATGCTCTTCTCAAGCTGCACACAACTTGGAACTCCGGGCAATTCATAACCACCTAGGCAAATTAGGAATCATTCCTTGTGTCAGCTGCTATTCTGTCTTTTGCAATCAAATTTTGGGGACCAGGTAGCTAGGACTTACGGTTAGCGGAATCATTACCTGCCGTAGGAGCCTTGTAGGAGGAGTGGCACAAGTGGGGGAGGCGGGTGCCATAGGGCTGACCAGCATTTGGCCGAACATCCCAAGTGCCTTCGTGGACGGAAGTGGACGACTGTTAATGGTAATAGCTACGTTACTCATTATCGGACCCCTCTGCTTGGTGCGTGGACTTCGGCAGGTAAGTACTGCAACATGATACATCTTCTCTACTTGTGTCTTGTCTTGTCTTGTCACTGTTTCGAGGAATTGCTTGAATCTGTAAGAGTCTGAGGCAAATGAGAAGCATTGCCAATGTTATTACACCCACCCGCTTACGAAGCAGATTCATGACTAGATAAGATTGAGCGGAATGTCCTGGCCATTGAATGCTCCTTGGAGGGAGATGATTTTGTGGGATGCAGCTGGAGTATGCGGGCATGGTGGGGACAGCAATAGTGTTGTGGATGATGATTGTCATAGTCGTTGATAGCTGCAAGCATGGCCTGCCTGCCATCTCCAATGGTGCCTTGCCTGCTACAGGCTTCACATCTATCAGTAAGTCACTTGCTGACTCCCTAATTTGATGCGTTAAGGTCCTGAGGCCTTAAAGCGACACCTTGAGAAACTTTGCTATTTCAGGCAGGTTAGATAGCTTGGGATTTTTATTTTTTTTATTTTTATTTTTTTAAATCCATAGATTAGCACATCTATACAAAGTCTACAGAAAAACATTCAAAAAATCCAAAAATTCATGTGCAACCTGTAGAAATTTTGCAAAGTCGTCTTAAGGAAAGAGCTTTCTCCTCTTCACTAGGGGAGTTTATTGATGTTGGATTGTTAAGTGAGAATCACCACAAGATCAACCTTATTGCAAGTGAGGATCTTCTATTAAATGAAGGAGTTGTCTCCCTTTGTGGATCACTTCGTACACCATCTCGTTTGAGTGGATAGATTTCCAATTAACCATTATGATTCGTCAAAGTTGGTGCTCTTCCCAAAGTGTTCTTGCATTCTTCTTACACCATTATTATGAACAACCAAAGTGGTGTTATCTTCTACTTAATGCCGCATATGATTAATTATTTTGAAGAATGACTTACTCGATGACATTGTTGCACTCACTTATTGATAGCTTAATAACTTAAAATAGGTGTCATTAAAAGGAAGGTGTTACTCTAAAAGCCTTAGTACCTTATAGGTTACATGCCCATGGATTGCACATGCGGCATGTCCTCTTCTTGACTACATCGTTGCGATGTCTATGTAAACCCATCTGTTGGGAAGGTGAGGATGAAGTAAACAATTCTACAACCGGTTTTATTTTGGCTTTAGAAATGGACTCAGAGTTCCTCACTAAGTAGTCTAGTGCAGTGCCCCTTACCCTGGCCCCAGGGATTTCTTTTTAAAGCCAAGTCTTTACATCCACGATGGATGAGGTTTAGTAGTAGACACCACAAAGTTCAAGCCATGTTCTCGTCTTATCAAATTAGTAGTTAAATAAACTGGTGATGCATATCTATTTGAGGTGGTAAGAGCATCATTTGTTTCTTCGACGTCAACAATCAGAAGTGGCTATCATTGAACTCTTAGTGAACACAAGCAACTTGTAACGATAGCATGCATATGTGATTTGTGGATGATACCAGATTGCATGCATGGCTTTGAGTCATCCATGTGACAAGAAGGATGAAACCCAATCAGATTTTGTGACATTTTGTAGCAGGGCGGGCAGCATGGAATAGTAGCCAATATAATTATAGGTATTGGTTGGCAAAAAATCATTGGATTTGCAGCCTAATATTAAGCCTGGAGGTTGGTGATCCAGGCAGTGTGCCGGAGGCAGTGTCAGTGTTTGGGTTTGCGTTTTACCTTCAACCCATGATGATGCCATTGCTGCTGGAGATGCCGAAGGGGAAGGTTGGCGTCAAATTAACTTCCTGGTCTGCCCGTATTGTGGTGCTAGGTATATATCACCTTGCTAAGTTACATGCACTTTGTCTAAAGCGACTGCCATTGGGAGGGAATTGTTGCATACAAACGTACCTTTCGTTCATCCAACACAACATCTTGAAATAGTGTGTAGGTCAGAAGTTACGTCTTTAAGATAAATTGGTACTTCATAAATCCCAAATCAAATTAGTGGGTCGTATTGTAAATGAAGCAACCCTAAACCTATGCAGGTTGGTTTTTAACATGAACAAATGAGAGATACATTTGTATGCAACAACTTCTTCTTGCTAAACAACTTGCTCTTTGCTTAAAATCTTGCAAGAATTTAGTGAGAGTTTCACTTGATATGATCGTTTATTAAATCTTTTAAGCATGTACTTTATTTTTAGATTATCTCATGCCTCATTGTATTGTGGTGGTGATTGAATGAGGATTTCAATACATCTTAGCATGTACATTTTGGACACCAAATGAATAAACCACACATTTTTGAAGCATTGGTTATAGGTGCATGTCCAAAACTAAAATTAAGTTGGTATGCTCTTACAATGTTCACGTCATGCTAGAATCTACACGGGTTGCTTTAGGGTACACATCACACTTCGGTCTAGTTACCACTAGTAACGTACTAAATAATGTATTATCCAAGGTGCTAACTTAGAATACATTTTTGTATGGTGGATGGGGTTAATGCAGTGAATGCCTTTGTGATTTACGGCGTAATTGGATTCTTTGGAGCAGCATATTATGGCACAAGCACTCAACCAAACATCCTTGTGAATCATTGGCTCGGGGGTAGTGTGGCCCAAGGCATTATGAACCTCTGCATGACTTGTACGTATCCCCCACTATCACACTTTCTTTGATGTTGGATAGGATATGTATAGATTGGAGGTCATTTTAGTTTTTGATACGATTCATGTGTACTTACCATGTGAAAAAGGCTTAATATCCAAGTAAAATTTCTCTTGTATTGCATATGATATTAGGATGGTATCGTTCCCTTAAATAATGATTAAGGTATAATGCAAATATTTTCTATAGATACCTACCAAATATCAATATTCGATTGGTACTACAAAATTGATACTAGTTGGATAGGCTCCATGGTAACATTCTTAATGTTGTGTATAGATGCCATGTCTTTGCATATATACAAATTTAGCATTGGTTTGAACTTTGAGGTATCCATCATTCGTCTTTGAAGCCATGGTTGAGGTCAAGTGGCCCCCGGAAGACTTGTTAGCAAATCATTGATTGTCCTCCTATTGGTGATTGAGTCGTGACTTGAGTGCATGAAGACATGCCAAAAAAGAACTGAAGCAACAAATTAACTTGTTTGTGCAGTGTATTTGGCTATGGCCCTACCCATGCTCGAGTTGCCAGCAAGGCACACAATCGATAGATGGATTCCACAAGAATGGGTCCAGAACAAGCGGTTGCGCCATGTCGGTGTGATGATTGTCATCTTGGGATTTAGTCTTGCCTTGGCTACGACTTGGCCCAACCAATCTGGGAATATTGTTGTGGTTACAGGAGCTACTGGAGTGGCTATGGTGTCCTACATCATTCCTATAATCAACCACTTTCTTCTCTATTTCTCGAGGTGAAATTTACTCAACTTGCTCTTAGTCACAACATTATTTCTAATCCTTTAAATTTTCATTATTTTCTATTTTCTATTTATTTCACATTGTATAGATTTTTAATATCATTTATAGAAAACTTGTAGAATTGATTTATTTTAACGATATGCTTAGGTTGCTATAACATAATAATAGAGGGAGGTAAAATGGTCATATGTGAGTGGTGAAAGCAAGGGTGCCAAGTACATCTAACCATATGAAAATATGTATAGGCAATACATGGTTAGGTTAAGGTATGCGGCCTTATTTGGTCACTCTTCTTTATTAAACACCTAGACCATTGAAGTGGTATATGACAAGATTTGTTGTTAAGAATGGATGTCACCCAGAAGATATGTGTTATGATGAGCTAGGACTATGTTCTCATAATGATAGGTATTGTTTTGGATTTAGTAGTTAGCATACTTGGAAGGACCTATCTAGTATGTGATCACTTAAGGAGAACAAGAATCTTCGCATTGGCATGTTATAGCTTTTTGCATCTCTATTATGATGTTGCAACTTGAAATGACAATCTCCGTGATCCACATTTGTTAGCAAGATGAGGCGATTCTTGATCTAATCCGATCCAATGACCCAAATTGTTTGTGGAATTGAAATTGTCCACAACATGATCACAAACCCTACATTTTTAGTTACAAGGCTTTGATGAAGGCCTTGCTTGAATTAGTATGGTCATCACATATGTCGTTTATTGCATGGATTTATTGTTACAATGAACATGGGATTTCGGCAATTACAGTGCTTACAACTGAACCAATTTGTTATCATGGATTGCCAATTCAACAAAGTTACTCATATAGTCCCTCAAAGAGGGGGAAACCCGTGAGTTTGATCTTTCTTTGAGAAAACTTTCTATTAAGAGCTTGTTGGCTCATCATGTATCAAAACCTATTTTGAAAGTTGAGTTGAAACTTTTGGAACCTCCTCTTTCCACCTCAAAATTTTTGAGAAAAATTTAAGATAAAAAATAAAGTATGCGCATGGGACATGTTGTCTTGAACCCCGTATTCCCCTATGCAAAGCTAGCTTGGACCACCCATCCTAGTAGGGCAAGCTAGAAAGTTGGCTTTAAAAGCTTGACACCACTCTTTGTGCGTAGTAATTTAAGCTTTAAGAAAACTTGGGTTTGTGTCGATTGTCATAAACTCAAGGTTTGGGACTAATCCCATGCTTGCATATGCTTTACTTTACAAATAGCTCTAATAACAAAACTTTTAAGTCATTTACCTTACCATATACATCATAAATGTGCAAGGCATACTGAATTAAAAATATATATATAATAAAATAAAATACATTGCAATGAATAGATTAAAAGAAAAATTTACAAAAATTTGAGGACAGTGGCCGAGTAAGCTGGCTCTTGAAATTCTCACCAAATGTTCACAATGAATGTTGGCTGAAGACTCTTGTGAAATGAGTTGACGTTTTGCAGGGCTAAATGTCAGAGGATGTCTGATGGGCATGAGGAAACTGTACCACAACCTCCTGCATTGGTGGTGTACAGGAGAGACGCAAAATCATCTTGTGCTTGGTGGACAACATTGCTGGAGCAACTTCACGAGGTTGTTTTGCCAGTGATTGTGATCGTTGTGGGGATCGTCTGCAGCATTGCATCTCTCATGACATTGTAAGTTACGAGGGTATTCTAGATACGACTGTACTGAAAGGACCAAAGGATGCCCACAAGCCTTAGCATCGGCAGTAAGTTTGCTGTTGAAAAGATGTCATTGGACCAATCACAACCATCAATTTGAGAGTGGCGAAGATGGCTTAAGCTTCAGTAACATGTGATGTCTCGTTGGCTGTGGAGTCACCACATCATCATGTAACTATCGCCTATTTGTGACTACAAAAGCCCAAATTCGGCCTCTTGGGCACATACGCCTTGACGTGTGATTTATACAAAACGGTGAGGGGTGCAAATTGGCTCATCCTGGAGGCACTATTACATGACAATAATATTGTCAACATATTGACAATGATTGATTTTGTTATGTGGATATCACGGGGCTCGTTCATGACATATTCATCCATTGTACATCTTGCATGTTTCATCCAAATCCACTACACTAAGAATCCCAATTAGCGACAATTTGTTACTATTTAGGGTTATGTAGTGCAATAACGTCATACTCAAGAGTTCAAATTCCGCTAACAAAAGTTCAATAGGTTGTTCAGACATTATAGAATATAAATGAATTTTCCTGGTAGAATATTACATTCTCATTACATAGTTATAGCACTACATAAGTATGTATAGTGACATGCACTGATTGGGGTAATCAATGTACCAATCTTCAACCACAACTGCCAGTTATGTAAATTAGCATGCGGGGTAAAGTGAGTGGATGCATGGTTCACTACATTTGTAGTTTGTCGTACAATTCTTCCCGGGTACCCTAATACAGAATTGTCAAGAAAATTCCATGTTGATTCAATCACAGTGCAAGTGGACTCGCATGTTAGATTATTTGCAAACTATGGGATGCAGTGAATTAAGCGGTTAAAACATTACCACGGCCAAAGCTCTTAGTAGTCGACAATGAAAATATATTGCGAGCAGTCCATGTGCTACAATATTTTGGCAAAGCCAGTTGCTTCATCAACACATCAAAGACTTTGAATAGGGTTGGACTACACTCTATATATTTTACATGCATTGTCTAATTTTTCCTCTTATTTAATGTATTTTTTATTTTCTTGACATAAGAGCGTTCTTTTTGTAACCTCAAACAATAAAAGGCTTAAGTGGAAGTAGATGTTGTTAGGACTCATGTGAGGTACAACAAAATACACTAGATTCACATACATTTACCTAAATTTGATCATATTGCAATGCAACACTAATAAATGCTTTTAGAAAGTGGTTATGCAATAGATTCTTTGGCACAACACATTGAAGTTAAAAGATTAAATGACTATGACTTTCCTATCCAACCAATTTTGATTTATTGTTCAAATGTTGAGTTTTTGCTTAAAAACCCTAAACTTTGAAACTTTGCACCAACACTAACTCGTCTATTAACGCCACCTAATTCTAAGTTTCACCACAAAACTTGAGATCCACCTATCAACTTTGAGAGTGCATCAATTTAATCACATCATACTTCTTGTATCAACTTGTGTCCTATCAATTATGAGGTTTTTGTTATAAAAAAATTCTCAATCAATTGACAAACTCATAATAAGTCAAAATCAACCATTGTTGATTTATCACTTGTATGAAATTAAACCTTGAAGGGTTTGTAATAACAACCACCCAACATTAACTTTTAGTCAATTTTGTTTTCAGATATGGGATTTTACCATTGAACCAACATCTTTCATTCATGACTCAATAGTATTATGTCAATGCAATATGCAAAGACTTTTAGATTTTGGACAATACTTTTTTTTCACACCAATGTTTTCACAAATCGAAAAAATATACATATTGCAACAAGTTGTATTTTTATAAGGTGCATATAACAATGTTATGAAGTAGTTATACTTCATAGATTGCATATTATATAGCCATTCAACCTCTATATTGTAAAATTGTTGAACAAAAATTTAAAGATATATTATCGATTTACATGTATATATAAATTTAATAGGTTTCCATTATTATTACAATAGGCATATGACAAAATTTGATATGGTGTGAAAGTAATTGTAGTTGTAAAACAATATCGGAATATTAATTTGTATTCACATCTCCGTAGTGAATGGGGTGCATCACAAAGTTCAACAATTGATGAAGTATAGGTCCATGATGATGCATGATATTTCATGACATGAGACGCTTGACAATTTAGGAAAGAGCGGTTGACATTTGCAATGAGGTTTACTATAATGGACCGACATCTACAAGTTGACCGAAACTGGACAAACAAGATATACTACCAATATTTTGTAATATGGGCCGCAAGTTATGACTATGAAAAGTGATGGGCAATTGCACCCTAGACCTTTAATGTGTTAATTATTGATTTTATCGAATGCATGTGCATATGTGAATTAAGCGAGGAGATTCATCAAAAATGGACAATTTAGAAATGGCTTTGGCATTCATCATCACAAATTCACACAATACACTATAAGAATTGTATGTGGAATTGTAACAAATCCTCCAAGCTATGACAGCCAGTGACAACTTGACATTGAGAGACATGGATTAGACATGAACATGGCAATGGTGGGTGAAGAGATTGGGTGATATTTCATCCTGAACTGCTAAAAAAATATGAAAAATGGAAGTGGTTGGGCATGGCGAAGGCTCGGATCCAACACAACACAATGTGGGCGGTGCCATGAATGAGAGCCAATTGCACTTGCACAACTTTAGTAGTGGGATGGTGGGGACGGGAGACTCATGTTTGAATACGAGATGCGGGAACAACAAAAAACGAAGCCGGAGTGCGCCATGGACAGTGTCAGAGATGTTGACATTGATTGATGCGAAAAAAGAAGAAAGGGAGAGATGTCATGCATACAAGAGCCATGGAGTGAAATTGCCTGCAGCTGAAAAGTGGCGAATTGTGTCGATGCACATGGAATTAAAGGAGATGGGGCGGAGTGGTAGTCAATGTCAAGATAAATGGGAGAACATGATGAAAGATTACAAAGCAGTTTGTGAGTGGCAATATAATGGTATCAGTGGAGTGAAAGATTATTTCAAAGACATGTCAAATAAAGAACGTAAGGATGCGAGTTTGCCACCACAAATGGACGAAATAGTTTTCTATAGCTTGCATGCCATCCAAAATGAGAAAGACGAGAATAAAGATAAGAAGAAGTGGAAGGAGAAGGAGAAGAGTTTTCAAAATTTGGTGTCAAGTTCAACCCCGATGATTGTGAAGGATAAGGTGGGAAGTAGTGAGGGCAATGACATGGAGTCCATAGACACAAATTCAAGTGGGAAGAGAAGGAGGATGAAAAAAACGCAACAACAGACTAGAGTAAGTTTAGAGAACCCGATTTTGCTTAACAATTTTATGCATGCAATGGAGGATGGATCCAAGGAGCTCATAGATTGTTTCATGAAGGTGTTGGAGAGGAGTAATAGACGACATGATGTTGCAGAGATGGAGATTGATAAGCCCAAGGATACGGCCACTTTGGCTAGAGTCCTTGTTGCATTAGCTGATGCAGTGAAGACTGTTGCACAAAAGTTGTAGACCTCAAAAAATTCATAAATTTTCCAACTTTACCCTATATAGGTGATTCTCTACCACCTTCTTCCATCAATTCCTTATCATTGGTCAAGTATGTTAAAGTGGAAGGTGGAATGTCAAATGACACCTATCAATATAAAAAGTTTGTATTACAACAAAATTGTGTTAGAAGTATCCTAGGCACATTGAATGTAGGCTAAATTACCTATTTCTAAAAGTCCATATGAATATCACCATGTAAATTGGCAATAAATCAAAATTTAAATAGAAAACATAAGCAAAATAAGCTTGTCAAGTGCTCAAATCTCATCAAAAGATAACAACATTTTTTTCTTTTCTCACATGATGCACCATCTAAAAAATTGTATGATAGTTACTCCATAGAATGTACCAAAAAATTAAAAAATGATTTTGATTGTTAACTATTCTTTGATTAGGAACTTGCCCCTAGAACGAGGGACAAGAAGCCTTCAAATTTGATGAGGAGCTACAAACAAATAGATTAGCATGCAACCTAGTCAACGAAGATGACATTAGGAGAATTCCACATTTGGATAGAAATTGATGCAACATAATCAATGCAACATTGTTTGAAAAGATCAATACAATGGGGTGTTGTTATGATGAAGCTTTCAATGCATCTTATATATGCACTTTTCTCATAAAATAAATTCTTGCATAAATTCTTGCCCTCTCCAAAACACAAGTTGTTGTAGCGAATGTGGCGATCACCGCCTGAGAAGTGTTCCCATTCCACGAAGACACTTGGATAGAATGTGACATTCAACCTAAATTATATTAAAAATAATAACTCTATGTGATTTCATCAATTTAAAATTTTAAAATTAAGATAACAAGCATCTTACCATGTTTTGAGAGAACATTTAGTTCTTGAGATTTATAGTCGATATTTTGCAAAATTTTGCGAAATAAACATACACTGCAACTCAATAATGTAGCCTAAAATATAAAATTCTAGGAACCCATAGAAATAGTGGGCCCTTGAAGTAACCAAAATAACATTCTATACAAATTCATTATTGATCCTTTCAATAGAAGTGTATTCTTATTATTGTAATAGTCTTATATTCTTATTCTACTCTTATTATTATATGCACTACTTTCAATAGCAGATACTTGATGTGGATTTAGAATGTTAAAAGATGTTGGTATACAAATCATGTGAATCCACATATTCTCATTTAGGAGTTCAGTGTAAAAACTCACTAGATAGTGAAGTCGACTATATTTACCAATTTTAGTGTTGGTCAAGAACCACATGTGCAATTGCATCTATGTATCTCTCTATGTCTGTTTGCCCCTACATGACGATTCTACATTGGAATGTCTTCACTTCTAGTCCTCTGACATCCATGGAAACCATTCACATGTATCAGACCCCACAAAATTATTGAGACCTAGATCGATTCACAATATTGATATTTCACCCCTTTCATGCTCAACCTCAATAAAGAGTGTGTCGGGAGGATGATTAACCCTCTGACATCCATGGTAAGCATTCTCACGTATTAGATTTTATGCATGGGATAAACTTGAATATAACTGGGCCGGTGCTCAACACGGCTAGAAGAAGAAAAATAAGGGAACGTCAATGTTTTTACATTGACATGCGATGTCCGTTCACGACCTCCTATCCATTCCCGTGTTGGGGGGGGGGGGGTATAGGTGGCTTAATGCTTGTTTGCATTTGTGGGCCGTTAATTAGTATTAGTCCTAGATTGTCTCTTAGGGCGATCACACCCCCTTATGTTTCGTAACCACGTGTGATAATGGGGTATTCAATGGGAGGATATTTATACATCTCTCAATATTTTTCCCCTCCCTATTTGTAGATAAAAATCTACTTTGATGTATTTTTTAGCATCCTTTATTTATTTTGTAATTTTTTAGAGAGGCCAATTTTTGGCATAATTTTTTTTATAAATCGTACAAATACCAAATAGTGGACGGAATACTATAGCATTGTGAAACTGACTATGTGATCAACAAACATTCCATACCATTCAAATTGTCATTCATTTGGTTTTAATTGGTGATACCAATCCTAAACCATTCAAAGTATCATTCAAAACACAACCAATAGCATTTGGATATTAGTTAAAGGGTTGCCAATAAACATGGAGATAACAAAATATATAAGCTAAAATAAACAAGTTGTAAACATAGATAGAACAAGACAAGAAATACAATGACTTGTGACAATACATGAAATTTTGCATAACTACCTAAAAACAAGGTTGCATTCAAATACATGAAAGCTAAATACAAAAATTAAAAACATTCACTTTAATGATATTCACAAACACATTCAACTCTAAGTGTAGTAATCAAATCGGTCCATCATGCTGATTAAATCGGTTGATAAGTGTACCACAATTGAATAATGTCGTTGCGCAAGCTGGCCAAGATCACCAATTTGCCCGATTACTCTTCATCTTGAACTTGATTATGCGTGCCTAAACCCTAAACAACCGTTGAGGAGTGCCAACACATTCCTTCCCCAAAATAATCCCACGACATTTCCCTCTATACTAACATGCTTGATTCAAATTTGGACAGAGACTACATACTTCTTCATCCAAGTAGTCAAACCCTAAATTATTATAGTGATCCTACTACACACTTTTAGGGGGGGGCCCTATATCTATGACCCTATTTTTCTGTTGATTACTAAAATGAAGGAATTATCCAGCACCCTATTTTACATATAATCATGTAGGGGACATATTTCCAATGCTATGGTAGATCTTATGAATTTATAAATATTACCCTAAATGAATTAAATTGACCTTATTTTTTTTTTATCTCACATGGTTTTTAAAAATTCCGATAGTCACCTCCCCGAGGATTATCTACATTGCATTCTAGTGTTGGAGTGGATAAAATTCTAATCAAGTGGAAACGGAACTAGTTTTTATTTTAGTTTTTTTTTCTTGTTAAGGATGATGTGTGTTAGATATTTAATATAGTAATCATGGAAACGTCACATTCACATGTGATGTTTTATTTTTCCAAGGCCAACTCAGTTTCCAGTCTTGTGAAATGCACTTGAACTTTGGCAATTTTGTTATTGGCAAAAACTTGTGTAGTTGGCAATAGTTGCCTCCAAACACCAAATTAATGCAAAATTGCTTTTCTTGTATTCAAGAAAACAACATATATGACTTTTTTTTTACATGGCATGTGACGATTTCATGAATATCATGTTATTCAATCACTACGTGTGAGTTATTTTCCATGAATATGTGTGTTTTGTAAGTAGGGCTCTCAGCACAACCAAAGGTAGTAGTTTCTTATTTTGTAAGTTGGTGTATGTTGTCCTAGTACTAAGGGGTATCATTGTGTTGAGCTCTAAGGGAAAGATTAGTTAATTAAATAAATTAGTGTCTTAGGGTTCTAAAGCTCCCAATGCAATGAAAAAAAAGGTGTTAGAGTTCCAATGCTCCCAATAGGAGGGGAGTTGTGTATGAATTTTGGTAAATTTTGCATGAATCTGAAGCTCAAATATCCAAAACTGAATACCTTGTCAAAAAAATTTAAAATGCCTAATTTTCCCATTTTAAAATAAAAATAAATCACCCAAAGTCAATACTATTAATATAGTTTAAGATGAATGTCACATTCTATCCATGTGCTTAGATGGAATAGGAATATCTCTATATGATGGAGATTCCACTTTCTTTGCAATAACACAATAAATAAATATGCACTAGAGGGGGGGGTGTTGGAAGTAGCTGAAGCCCATACCCATTTAAGTGAATCTAGAAGCACTTCCATGGGGAGAGTTAACTGGCAAAATTAAGTACACAATGTATCTAATCACGACAAGGTAGCATGGTTCAAGGGAAAAAATGCACATGTGTCAAGGACAAGAAAATTATTTCTTATTTCATTGCTATGATTTGTTCTAAAAATACTTTACATGATAAAGAGGTGTCGGTTTGAAGGAACATGCTGAAGGTATTTAGAGCCAAGTTAGTGTTTGACAAGCTTCTTACATGTTGGTTTCGAAACACATGATGAGTGTGTAAGCTTAAAGTTAGAGGTGGAATATCATATTGTTATAAACACCAATAACAAACCATTCTTCTATGATTAGGAATACTTGTTACCTAACATGAGGTCCCACTAGGACTATCATATATCTAGAATTACACTTAAAATTTTCCATAACAAATTCATGTTATATCATAAAATATGTACACACACACAAAAATATAATAATAATAATAATAAATCGAAGATATTCTCTTGATTCCCAGGAAAAAATCTTCAAGAAATGTGTAATTCTCTAATTGCTAAAATTGCTCAAGATGTAGCTCTTAAAAATAGTCAACATGCCTTAGAATCTTCTTAAGAAAATTCAATCCCAAGAGCCTGAACATCCAAACCAACAAAATGATAAACAAGTGAAACTTACTGAGCCTCATGACTTTTTGCTTCCAGTTTGACACAACATCAAGTTATTATTGTAGTCACATTTTAAATTGCCTAATTCCTACAAAGGACAACATTTCCACTAGGCTGGTGTGAGTACCATTTTGTGTGCCTGGAAAAAGTTGTGGAAGTGGCACATCATATGAACACCTTAGCATGTAGAAACCCACCTATTCATAAAACAAATACATTAAGCATTTACCTTGCTTGAATAGCTATGTGTAAATTAAGGTCTTATTTTTGTCATTTAATTAATTGTGTTGTGTCATTTTAATGGCAATAGCATCATGGAGAAAGCCAACATGCAGCACCTAAACTATCTACAAATCATGTACACATGATGAAATCAAGAGCAACACATTGAAGGAGCCGGGGGGTTGCTGATAATTCAATGTCCATGATCAACACACTTGCAATGAGGTTGTCACCACCTCAGCCTCCACGTGTTCTACAAAAGTGTACAATGAACCAAGAAGCAAACACGAAATCGAAAACATGTCCTACAAAGTGCTCATTCTTTCTCCATTTGTGGTAAAATGTAGTATGCGACATAGTTTGGAGTTCATTTGCAAGCTCAATGATATTTCAAAGTTAAGGACAAAAATTATGGTAGTACTAGAGTCTCTCTGCAAGATCAATGTATCATAGACCACAAACAAATCAAACACAAATGTACCCTGAAGATAGACGATCGACACTAGCATGGGGCGAATGACAAAGGAAATATCCAAGCAAAAGGTATCAGTTGCAAAAACTTTGTTCCATGTGCATTGTTGAGTTGTGGCTTCTAAGCAATGTCAATCCCATACATCAACACATACTAACATTCCCTACCCATGGGTTAAGTTCCCCTCAATGAGATCTATAGAAAGGCATATCTAAGGAACAATTCTCATTACCACTTATTGAACCAAAGAAGCTACACTAATTACCCCAATAAGTGCGTGTAGGATTAATTCCCAAAACACACAAGATATTGCCAAGTCTCAAAATCACCAAGGGTTGATATATTTACTTGAGTGATATTAAATTCATAAATACATGTTCATTTACCATACATCTCAAGAAAATTAGCGCATGTTGTAAGGTCTTTGTAGAGTGATAAAAAATAATATGCAAACACATGCTTGTCAACATAACATCACTCAACCCTATAATTACTTCTATTTCTATATTTAACATATGGCAGGGTTGTCGACCGTCTTATCTTTATGGGAAAGAATTATATAACAAGAATAAATTGACTCCACTATGGAAAACATGAATATTTAAAAAAAAATGCAGGTACTTTCATTAAATAATGTTGCTATGAATAATATTTTCAATGGATAGTGCCATGATGAATACTATCAGTATTTGCAATGAGCACCGTTATTAATAATATTATTTTCAGTGAATAATATCAAGATGAACAATGTTTCCTAGATCTTCTGGTAGCATTAATTTCATAGCATAATCTTTTTTTAGTATCATCTTCACTAATTTTCTACACACACCATAAGCCTTCCCTCATTAATTGAACTCATCAGTGTAGTTTACTAGCCTTGAGGGAGTGGCACACACCACTCTCCAACTCCTAATCCCACTTACCCTTCAAATTTGATGTTGTTGGTCTTCTTGCCCTCCTCATGACAAACTACACCTCAAAACCCTAGCAACCGCCATTGATGTTGCATACTCACAAGCAATCAACAATGACGACCAAAAAGAATATGTGGATGTGGTAATCCTAATACACTCATCCTCAACAATATACATTATGGATCCAATTGAAGTCCAAACTGCATGCCGCACTTAATGTAAGATTTCTCTTGACAACAACTCTTGGCCTCAACTACCACACATCAACTACATTTAGTGAACAATCAATCCAATATAGTTTTTCACCCCTCTTCGATAATTATCGCACACACCGGCGGAGACGTCCGCTCCGGCACTCCATCCACCACTGCGACAGTGTCACTTAGCTTGCTTACATAGTCTGCCAATTTCTCGACAACCTCGTGGACCACACGAACATCCCCTCGTACCCATGTCGTGTCCTCCTGCACAAAGCTCACGAGCTTCTCGAATGCTACAAGCTTGTCCAAGATTGCAGGTTGTGTCTCATTGTGAGCAACAATGGTCTTCCTCATGTCCTCCACGCTCTCAGTCCACTGAGCGCCTCCATTGTTGACCTCTTTTCCCAGCGCCTCGTCCGGCTCCGACTCACCTGTGCCATATGAGGAGCACTGCTCCCCTTCTTCCAAGGCTGATGCCCAATTGTCTAATGCCTCCAGTGGTGGTTGTCGACCGGTTGCACACAAGGACAACAAAAACACCCAACATCTCCCATGCAGGTCACATGGCCATCCATTCCACATTTAGTGCGTGGATTCTCCCCCCCCCCTTTTCCATTCTAGTCCACCTTCCCCGTGCTCAGCAAAAGCAAAAGCAAAAGCTACCACTAGAGAACTGAATAATACAATTAAAAGCTTGTTTTTCTTACATGCTCATCCATGCGGTCCACGAGACGCTTCCGATCCATCTTGCTCCAATTCTGAACCAATGACCTGCGTTCCGCCATGGCTGCAGCTTCCTCCTTGCAAGCCTGACTTGGCCACCATCGAATCAATTTTTGCCACGCCTCCTCTACACAATTAGGATGCCGCGCGTCATCCCCATACTGCAACCAGTGTGTTTTCCAAACCGCTCTCGCACTACGCAAGTGCCCGCACAGGTACTTGTCCACGCGCTTGGGATCGAGTGGCGGATCAAACTTGTACTGCGCGTTGAGTTCTTTGTGGAACACTGCTTTCTCAAACATTGTGTACACCCTCCATGATTCTTTAGAAGGATCAAGGAATCTATACGCCACCTCCTTTGCTGCGGAGTGCCACCGTGTCTTGAGGTGTGTTTCCTCCTCGCTGACATTTATTGTTGGAGGCCTCCCCTGTGCTAGAGAGTCCCTTACCTCCTTAGCGAATGATGCATTTGCCTTCCTGTTTGATTTTTTGGTGTCATTCCGTCGCTCTGCTCCTCTCCGCTTGGAGGTCTCCACATCTTGGATCGGCATACGGGTGGACGAATCTAGTGGGGTGCTCAGATCCACCATCTCCAATGACTTCAGTGCAGAGATGGGTGTGGGTGGGGCGCGAACAACCAATGTGTACCCTTCGGGTAGAGGGTCCCCTTTGCGTACTGCGAGTACTTGGGGTGCCGCATCAGACGTGACGCGCCTCTCCTGCGCTTTTGGGTTTGCCGCGTTCCGACCAGCTCTTGCTATGGGGCCAGGGGTTGTCGAGGCATTCCCCACACTGCCTCCTCCTTGGCTGGAAGAAAGTCCTGTAATTCCCCTACTCGTGCTGTCCACCTGCGGCACAACTAAGACATCACACACATGCTCAATTCTGCCCACATTTATGGGGGCCACTGCTACAACCACGCTATAGATCCCCTACACTCTTGCACTGTAATATCATCTGGAATATAAATGCACTTTGAACATAATTTCACGAACTGAAGGGTGCCAGAAAGCCTGCTTGTGGTGGTCTGGAATACGTTGTCCCTCTGCTGCTGGCAGGCGCTTGGTGCTGCAGCGCTGCTTTTCCCTGCACACAACGCTTATTGGTGTCAATGTAAAGGTGGGCATTGAGCTTTTGCTGGGAGGTTGTTGGTCTTTGGATTGTGCGATTCTCACCTTTGTGTACGCGGACGGTCCATTCAAACAGTGATTGTACGAGTTCCTTTCCATCCTGCTTCTCTATTTTCCTCCTGTCCTGTCGTTTCTGGCCACAGTCAACACCACAATGGTTACCCTGCACGTCGCTGTCTACACAGTCCCTCTTCGTCGGCAACGTTGTGTTCCGTCTCCGTTTAATCATCAATCGCAGGATTGCGACATCCTGTATTGCAGCCCACACTGTCATTCGTTCTATCAGGCAGTGCTTTTAAAGCTATATGGGGAGAAGTGCTACAGGTGTGATTTCGGTTCGTAAATCTAATTGCACATCTTGTGTGTTTCTACCATTCCTACCAGAAGTGCTAATTGTTCCTGCCAGAATTGGCCACCTACAGAGAAAACCATCCAATTAACACCCATGTACCTTTACACAACATCTTTTGGCTTGTAGGGATGAAAATAGATTCATGGCAAGGTACATGCGCCAATTTCGCTGCTTTTCTGCCCCAACTGCCATCGCAGATGTATTCTTTGCCTACATGAATATTCACGTGGCCATGATTTTCATACCCTCATTTTGTCCCTGAATGCAATATGGTGGTGGACAACCTGATGTCACTAGCTTGTGCCCCAATGTGGTCCATATATCGAAGATGTTGGGATGCATTCAACTGTGTGATGGGTTGGGCTAGCTCACCCATGGTGCACACTTTCGCAATTCAATGCCCATCTCTAGCGCTGTGCCCATGTACATGTGTACCGTTCACTCGCGCAACATGCATAAATGAGCGAAATTCGGCAATAAGTCGAAGGTGTACTTGCGGATTCGTATAATTTGCGAAAATGATTGTCAATCCATAAATAATACATGATAGGCGAGTCATTGTCAACCAGCCATTTGGGAAAGAGGAACCATCCTAACATACACCCTAAACCCATCCTCCCAAGTGCTACACCTGGGGCCCCGAAGTCTCTCAACTAGTGTCGCAACCCTTGCTAGCCCCCTTAGCAATCTTGCCAATTTTCCTTTCTAGCAAAGGTTACGAGCGCTAACCCTTCGCATACCGCCATGCTAATGGTTAGCTCCTCCTACCCCGGATCATAGAGTTCATAGGAGGGAACCAACCCTCCTACTTTGCTTTCGGGACTCACCCCTTAATCAGTAACCCGTTTCTTCGATGTGGACTTCCATCCATGAAAGTCCAATCCTATGTTGATCATCGCATTGCCAGAGCAACACTACAACAACCCGAACCATACTAGGCAACTATGGCCTCACAATGGGCCAAAGCCCATGGAGGCCGTGCCGTTCGGCCTCGGGTGGGTGAGGCCACACCACCTCACCCATATAAGCCTCTAGGACTCTACGCGGGGCCCCCACCCCACCGTCAACCAACCTCTTGTCTCTCCACCAAGAGTTGGGGCCAAGTAGACATTTTCCCTTAGCCGCTGGGCCTAGAAGCCCCCAGCAGCTTCAGACCATCATAACTTCCTTGTATGATGTCTGATGCTAACAAAAAACCACTCCGTCCTCATCTAAGCTTCACGTAGATACCGATGGACTCCTCACTTGCCCCATTCAGGCAAGTCTTGGGGAAGTTATGCCTGTTTGAACCTTGGCAGTCCCGGGAATCACTCCCAGGCACTGCTGTACCAGGGCGCTGTCCCGGGACAGCACCCCACTCAAATTGCCATAACTCCTAGCTCACACCTCCGATTGAGGTGTTCTTGAGCATTCTAGAATCACCACGCCATGAGCTACGCATAGCTCATGGCCTTACCCTTGGGCCTTCTAGTCTCCGTGGGTGGGAGGCGTTCCCAACGCCCGGGGCCCTCACCCACACTAGGATCACTTGGGCCCTCTCACCAACGGCGCCACAAGTCCCGGGTGTCACTCCGGGGTCCCCCTTGTGCCCATGGTGTTTCGGGCACTCCTCATGAAGAGGTGCGCGACAATTGGGGCCCCGAAGTGTCTCAACTTGGGTCGCAGGTTCTATAGTTGGGGGCCCCAAAGTGTCTCAACTGGGGCCCTAGTTGCAGCACTTCGGGCCCCCAATGTAGGAATTGGGGCCCAAGCGCTACAACTCGGACCCCAAAGTGTCTCAACTAGGGCCCATGCTATAGCACTTCAGGCCCCGAGTGTAGGAATTGGGGCACCAAGTGTTGCACCTGGGGCCCCGAAGTGTCTCAACTTGGGTCGCACATTCTATACTTGGGGGCCCCAAGTGCTACAAATGGGGCCCTAGTTGCAGCACTTTGGGCCCCAAGTGTAGGAATTGGGGCCCCAAATGCTACAACTGGGACCCCAAAGTGTCTCAACTTGGGCCCTAGCTGTAGCACTTTGGGCCCCGAGTGTAGGAATTGGGGCCCCAATTGCTACACCTGGGCCCCGAAGTGTCTCAACTTGGGTCGCACGTTCTATACTGAGGGGCCCAAATTGTCTCAATTCGGGCCCCAAAGTGTCTCAACTAGGCTCCGAAGTGTTTCAACTTGGGTCGCACGTTCTATACATGGGGGGGCCAAGTGCTACAACTGGGGTCCCAAAGTGTCTCACCAAGGCCCCTGCTATAGCACTTCAGGCCCCGAGTGTAGGAATTAGGGCCCCAAGTGCTGCACCTGGGGCCCCATAGTGTCTCAACTTGGGTCGCACGTTCTATACTTGGGGGCCCGAAGTGCTACAACAGGGGCTCCAAAGTGTCTCCAGTGGGGCCCCTGTTCCAGCATTTCGGGCCCCAACTGTAGGAATTGGGGCGCCAAGTGCTACAACAGGACCCCAAAGTGTCTCAACTAGGGCCCCTGCTGTAGCACTTCGGGCCTCGAGTGTAGGAATAGGGGCCCCAAGTGCTACACCTGGGGCCCTGAGGTGTCTCAACTTGGGTCGCACGTTCTATACTTAGGGGACCCAAGTGCTACAACTTAGAGGGACAGCAACGATGAGGAATGGGAGCAAGCATACCACGCAATGGACCCAATTGTGCAAATTGGGTGGGTAAACCGCCATTTGCAACTGAGTTCAGTCGGTGTTAATGTAGTACGGGATGTATTTGTGTGTTGCAGATGGAGTGCACGAAAATGCCATGTCCGAAATGGACGACAACACATTGATGGAGGAGGAAAGTCAGGGGAACGGTGCTAGGGTTGCCGGAGGGGAATCATGTACGTCGCCCTACACAGAGTTGAGCAACCCACCTTCAGACAGCGTGGGGGTCGAGGAAGAAGGTGAGTGCCAAGGTGGAGTGTTTGTATTGTAATCAGGGTCGAATGGCTAGGAAACGGCACACATTTTGAAGGCCTTCCAATAGAGTGGAGAAATCCATGGCTATGGCGGAGGCGCTTGCAACTCACAGTAATGAGTTGCCAGCACACACCACGCACGAAGTACTACACTTCAGTGAAAGCTAGACATCGCAAGATACAAAATAAAACAGGCTGCGAAGTTTGAGTGTGGGGGTTGGTCCGACCCTGAAATGCCTCACGCTCCATGTTCATGGCCATGGTCGTTGGATAGTGGATTGCATGTCGTATGTCCAGACATGACGACTGGGGGGGGCGTCCTGGATGTCCCACACACTATTGGCTGCAGTTCACAATGACCGAAACCCTTGCGCATGCTGTCAGCTTGTTGTCCATGTTTATCGCTGTTGTTGTGCATTAGAATGTAGGAAGATTTGAAGGAAGAAATGCAGGCAAGTAGGGAGCACAAAATTAAAGAGCGCGACAACACATGGCAAGGTCTATTGTAGTGCTTGAATTTTGTCTCATAGGAAAGCATGGCATTGCCCCGTATTGTCATGTAGTGTCGCAAGCCTAAGATGGAAGCAACGCACCCATTATTCCAAGCAGACAACTTCTGCTCTCCGTAACAAATGTGAAACAGCCAGCGGTAGGATGTAATGTTCTCAATGTATAGCAGTATCATGGAACTTTGATTGAAATCATGGGTGTATGTTGCAACCATCCACAGCGAGAGTCATATGCATTGAACAACCGGACACACATATTGCAAGACACTTATGAAATGTGGAATGTTGTCTGTGACACATGTGTGGCACACATTGACAACGGTTGCAGGGAAGAATGCAGAAGTCACCCTGATAACAAATGGATGGGGTGCAATGCTTGGGTGTTGTGCAGAATCGCTTGCGGCAAGCAGTAGTGGATGCGAATGCGAGAGCGACAGTGTGAGCGAGGCTGATAGCAGCGAGGCGGGTGGCAGTGACGAAGGGGAGACAACAGACATGGACGATTTAGAGGAGGTTCCCGAAGAGTACGCCCAGACAGGGTTCTTGAACGTGTATGCAATGAATGATGAGTCCCCGTAGCGAGGGCATTGCCAGTAGTATGCTTGGACGGCTAGGACTGGAATACAAGGCAATAGATGCATGCAGGAATGGATGTGTTTTATTTAGAGCAGGGTACGCAGATTTGCAGATGTGCAATGCCCCACGTTTCAGAAGAATGGGGCAGTCCACAGTCCCAATGAAGGTGCTCAGGCATTTTCCCGTCATTCCACGTTTGAGACGAATGTTCTCAACTCCGCATTTGGCATCCTTGATGACATGGCATGCAAAGAATATATCTAATGACGGGAAGATGCGAGGACCATACGATTCACCCCAATGGGACCATATAAGAACCAATCACCCTGAGTTTGAGGCTGGCAGTAGGAATGTCCATTTAGGATTATGCGCAGATGGTTTGAACCTACATTTGCAGAAGAGGTCCACTCACTCACTATGCCCTGTATTGTTATTAAACTATAACATACCACCTTGGCTGACCATCAAGATTTTTTTTATTATAATGGCGCTTCTGATACCTAGACCTGAGGTAGTGACAGCTGATCGCATAGATGTTTACTTGAGTCCGTTACTAGAAGAGTTCAGGGAATTATGGGCAGAGGGCGTAGCGTGCTACGATGCAGCCCGATGGCGAGGAGAGGCCGTGTTCACACTATGAGCAATGTTGTTGTGGTACGTACACGACTTTCAGGCCTACGCCATGTTGGCTGGCATGGCGAACAAAGGATATTGTGCGTGCCCAGTGTGCGGACCAAACACTCAAGCACGATACTTGGAAAGTTTGTCAAAGATTGTGTATGGCAGGAGGCATCGACGCTGGTTGCCTCCAGACCATCCATTTAGATTCGACACAAGAGCTGGACTGCGCACCTGCTGCAATGGATGCATCAAGCCACATCCGCTGAGCGTACATGCATGCTGAGTATGCACGGTTGGGGGGAAGGATTGGAGGCGAGGGTGACCCGGTGCTATGCAGCGGCGTGAAGCGACTACCTACATTATACTCGCTGCCGTAATGGAAGGTAACTCTATTTAAGTTTATAATTTATGGCAGGTCCCTGTGGCAGGACGAGATTATATGTTGATGACAATTGTAATGTTGTGCGTGTAGGGCATGCCAGTGCGCCATGTGCTCGACGTAATGCATATAGAAAAAATATTACGGAATCTGTTTTGAAGTTCCTCTTTGGGGAGAAGGATACTCCAGAGTCAAGGAGGGACATGGGGGAACTGGGGATACGCAGGGAGCTATGGCTGAGACCCCGAGCCTCTTGGAGATGAGGATGAAAATGTAGGAGGCGTCCCTCTTATTGATACTCAGTTTCATAATGTGGAGCCTCTTCTTGCACGGGTGCAGAGGTCGGATTCGCGAGTCGATTTGAACGTGTCCTCACCTGTGGAGGTGGTTGTTGCTGCCGTTTTGGAGGTTCTTGGACAAGGGCAACCAACTGTTGAGCCGACTACAATTATGGTGGAGGAGGAGCCTGAAGCCACATTTTCGTCGAAGGAGGCTGAGGTGGTCATTCGAACGGAGGTCATTTGCTTGGACAATGATGACGATGTGACGGAGAGACGCGTGAAACTGGATGTGAGGGTTAAGGTGAAAGACCGGGTTTCTTATCGGATTCGTGGAACGTTTGCCGACTACATGACAAACAATTCGGAAGACGAGGACTACGGAAAACTTGGGTACCCAAGGGTGAAGCTCAATTTTGTTGATGATCCACACCCGGTTTTTGCTAGAAGACCTCCACTGAATGCAGCAGACAAGGACAAGGTCTATTTTGCTCCATTCGTGGACAAATACTTGTTGGAGGTTCCAGAGAATGTGCAATTGAATTTAGCGCACATGTACAAGTCATATGACTACCACAAGATGTTTGCGTATCTATATACTCCAACATTTTGTGAAGCAGTAAAGGTGAAGCATATTCTTCATGCGGCTTCATTGCAGAAGATGCGCAAGAGATGGAAAGCCTTTGAAGCTCCACGGGAACGTCATGGACGAGATCAATATCCCGGAATACAACATTTTGTCAGTTCTTCTATTTCTACCTAACCTATTTAACATCATTCCCACAGGTGAACGCCCGTGGGAGAGTTCCCGTTTGACCATGTGGTACTGAACACTCTATGTGTGGATGTGTTAACATGTCAATTGACAAAGAATCAAGTGCCTCCTATGGTACGATATTCTGTCTGACCTAATTGATTGTGTCAGCACGTTTCCATCTTCCATATGTATTAGTCATGTCTACCCATACTATTGTTTCATTAGATGAATAAACCTTAGAATGACCCTCAATTTTGTTATCACTAGATCCTCACCTCTCCAAGTACAGTTGTTCATCGGAGAGTGAAGATATGGTTAGTGCTGGATGTCAACATGATTCTTGTGAGGTCAGCAAAATGCGTCAATGTCAACACGAGGAAGGCTCTTGAATCACAACATAGCCCCATGATAAGTAGGGAGGTGGCTCCACTATTTCTCCCATATAGTGCCATCATACCTAGGAAAGGATTGGGATGTTTTCTGGGTTTTGTGCTGTAAAATTTCCATGTTGTCGTGTGGTCGTCGAAGCTTCTGAAGAATCTCAAGTCACTTGTCCAACACTTCTTCAAAGGTTGTAGGCAGCCTGAGTTTGTGTTTGGGCAAGAGATGTGTCACATTTCTAGGCGATGATTACGGACAAAATCTTCTTAGTCTTGTGAATGTTGATTCAAACTTCTTCATGAAGGACCTGTGCGCATTTTTTGAGTGGAGCCGGATGCATCCAGTGCCGCATTCGAAGTAGCCCACTCATAGAACAACATTGCTTGTTGATGACTCCCCTTACAAATGCATCCCGAACCCTCCAGGGAGCTATATTAATCCCCCTCCTTTTTTTTCGAACCAGAGCTTGGATACTCTACATAATTACCTCCAGAACCTCTTGAATTCTCAACAATTTGTACCAGATTTTGTGGGGAGCAACCCTTATCCATCAGGCCAGGGACCCTTCAATCTAGATTTACCCAATTCACAAATTTATAAGCATGCGTTGGCTAGACATAGCCAACTCGCTTCTGATCGTAGAATTCTAGCGGCGCAGATGTCTATGTAGACACCCAAAGGGCGTCTTCATATAGTGTAGAGGAATTCAAGATGTACATTTTATTGGATTTATGTGGAATTGAAGCTGTATTGGCTGAGCACCTCACTTGATATGTGTTTTGGCGTTGTTGTTTCTGCTCGTGTAAAGTTGTTCTATCGGCACAGTCATCTAAACCTGTATATATGTGCTGGGTATTGTATATATATAAACACTGGGTATATATTGTATATATCTAAACACTAGGTATATACTGTATTTGTCCCACGGGTGTTCGCCCGTGGCAAGCATTTTGTGGATGTGACAATTGTGTTAGATCACTTGGACTTGGTTAGCTGCGTTTCGGATCGCTCTATTTGCTTCCATGGTGTAATATTTTGGACTCTTTGGGCTATGTTCCAATTCTGCTGCACTTGTTCAACTTCCCCACGGGCCATCGCCCGTGGGCTCATGCTTCACACAATGTCCTTCTTCCATGCAATAACCTCCATGTATCCTGACAACATTCCCCATTGCATACACGTGCCAATAATCATGTTCCCACTCCACCTCGTTGACAACATGTTGCAGATGCTAATGCGGACTTCGCCGAAGTTTCATCACCATGTCCTAAGGTAATTCATTTTCAATTTGAATCCCCTTTTGCAATATTCTCTTCATCCTAGGGGATTTTAATATGAACATGTCCTGCTTTTGTCATAGACACATATGCTCTAATCATGTGATGTTGCGGTTGTTGTTGCGGTTGCGGTAGTAGGTGAAGCTCCAGTCACAAATCAACCCCCTCGAGCAAAGAGACAACTTGCTCTCCAAGCGCCTCACCCCAGTGAGCCCATGGGATCTGGAAACAGTTCTGGATGTTGGAAATGGTTCGCCCAATACTACATCATCAATGTCTGATTACATGGCTGCAAGGGTGAGACAACTTCGAGAAGCTACAATTTTGATGAATGACAATCTTCGTGTAGAAGAGCTAAAGCGTAAGCAAAGGACTGCAGCTCAAAGGGAACCTCATGACATAAAATTGAAAAGGATTAAAGATTCGTACTCTTATTGTGCTTAAGCAGACCTTTATGGTTATAGATACGAGATAATTTAGCGTATTTTTGGAACTTGACGGGCGTTCACCTGTGGTACAGTTGTCCATCTTCTTTCTGTAATATCATGTGCCCATTGTGGTATATATGGTTCAACCATTTTTTTTTGACATATTTGTTGTCATGTGCATGGTGTACTCATGGTTGTGGTCAACTATCATTTGTGTTGTCGTGTTTGTCATCGCTCGTATCCTGGATGTGTTATGGATTTTCATGCATGTGTTGGTTTAGTCACGGGCATTCACCCGTGGTTAGATGTATCCTTCTACTTCGAGTCCAAAGTAATTTGTACTGTTTATTGAGGCTGCATTGATTAAACCAATAATTTTAGATTACATTTGTTTTCATGCGCATCGTTGCTTTTTAGTTGTCATGACCTTCTTTTGTTAAGTCAAGCTTGTGTAAAGGATTTTCCCGCTTGTGTTGCACGGCGTTGGTTGGTCACAGGCTTTCACCCGTGGTTAGGGTTAAACCTAATTTCTACTTTGTTACACAATACGCGCCCTTCTAGCATATATGAATCAACTCTGATCTTTGAAACACAGTGTTTTCCTCTCTTGATGACCTTTTGGTTGTTCTCAACATTGTTAATGAAGTTATTTTCACGGGATTTCGCTTGTGAACTACGTTCCCAATGCACGTTCCCAAGGTACGGATTGTCTCATAATGGCCCAATTGGCTCATTTTAGTTAATAAGGCCATATTGTCATAAATTAAAGGTAGTGTTTCAAGTTTAAGAGGATAATATTTACAAAATGGAAAGACTTGAAAGAATACCTAGCACTCTTGCTTGGACATAACTTAGGGGTTGTTTACACCGTGGACCATAAAGTTGTCCCAAGGCCTTGTAAAATTTGTGATTGGTTGTTGAAACTTATCCCAGTTACACTTTGGTTTACATTAAGGAAAAAATGTCAGTGCGACCATGGAGTTCGAGATCCCCAAAAGACATATTTTAAGGCTTATATTAACCACTAACATGCTCCAACGGGTTTTGCAGTGGGAGAGGCAAAAGATGTGCTCTAGTAGGAAAAGGCAAGGGCCCATGGCACAAAATTGATTTTATAAAAAATTTTAATGAAATTTTTTTTGGGAAAGAGAAGATGAAAACAAAAGAATGTTCAAACTAGTTTATTTTTTATTTTCACACTTTTCAAAACTGCGTTTTTTGGACATATATTAAAAAAAATCAGCACATTCACTTTTGGTGCATGGTCATTCCTCTTCATCCACATTCAGTTTATACATACTGAAGGGCCCAAAGACCTTGTAAATTGATCTTTTTAAAAATCGGACCATGGATGTTGGACCATAAGTCGGACCATGGGAAAAAGGCCATCTCCCATGGTCCGACTTCATGGTCCATGGTATAAACCGGCCTTTAGATAACAGCATTCTCGGACCGAACCTGCGGCCTGGAGCCACGTGCCTGCCGAAGGGTGCCCTAGTATGCAATTACTGGCGATCTTCAGCAAGGTGAAATTGTACCGGTCTCAGAATAAAGACGGGGACACCGCACATACACAGTTGATTTGTTTCTGTCTGGATTGGCCGGGCTCGGATGCTTGCATAAGCACTTAAACCTTCAATTCCGAGCATCGGGTTCTACATCTTGCAATGAATTTAGTGTAGTGGCAGTAGGTGGACCTTCAATGCTTGAAAGTGAATCTCAGCTTTGATTTGGCGTTGCGGGTTCATGTGTCAAGAACCTTGGTATGGTGATCAAAGGGTCTAAGAATGTCGAAAATTGGTGTCGACTAACAGCCGACTAAGTCTCTACAGGAGGATGAGGACTTGAAGTTGTGCACTTAGCTATGGACGACTCCCCACCTCTGGCAGTTCCTCTCTATGGTACTCCTGAGAGTCTGGTCGAGCAGGCAAGACACGTTGCAGATGGAGAAGCACTCACCGTGGATAGAGAGGGGGCAGCAGATGCGGTTGGAATCACTATGATCACGGGCTACTTGGGTGCTGGTAAAACTACGGTGAGTGGCATAGACTTTGAGATGGACGGAGAATCTCCTGTTTTCTTGTATGGACACAGGACTTAGTAAATTGAATTGCTGATGAGATCATTCCTGTTGAGACTTCGGAGAGTAATCCTCATCTACATCTTTCAGGTGCCTCGAGTGCTATAGAAAGAAGCCCTGTGAGTGGGCCTTTCTTTGGATTAGGTTTGAGGGTTGGACGGCACAGGGTTTAGCATCAGAATTGCTTGAAGTAATGCCGCTCTTGGGAGGAAAAATCACATTAGCTTGTAAAGGAGAACGTTAGAGAAGATCCTCATGTGCTCTCTGCGTTTCTGACCTCCAAGAAAGTATATCTGTCATTATTTGGGATTCTGTATTTAAAATTGCCCGCCATTGCTGTGTAGGCTAACGTTGCTTTGAATAGGTATAGATTTAAGTTCTGTCTGTACACTGGCTTCACAGTATTTA
This sequence comes from Polytrichum commune, assembly GCA_950295325.1. Classification (NCBI taxonomy): domain Eukaryota; kingdom Viridiplantae; phylum Streptophyta; class Polytrichopsida; order Polytrichales; family Polytrichaceae; genus Polytrichum; species Polytrichum commune. The sequence goes on from OX485807.1 coordinate 52,866,571, forward strand.
CAAGGTTATTGTTAGGATCCATCAACACATGCTCCTCCTCCTATTGTTCCTGACTTCTTTCTTTACCCTTTATTTTTTTTAAAGAGCATTCTGTTACCTCTAGTAAAATTCCTTCACCATATGTGACTTGTATCAAATTTCATCAGCTATGGTGCAATAACAGTCAGTCGGAGGGTAGTGATTGACGAAGTGGATGCACGGGTGACGGTGATGCAGTTAGTGAACTACATATTGCATGCACAGCATGGGCGGAGAATAGCAGTCATATTGAATGAGTTTGGAGATGAGCTGGGCATAGAGAAGGCCATGGTAAATGACGGAGAGGGAGGTGCATTGGTCGAAGAATGGGTGGAGTTGGGCAATGGTTGCGTTTGTTGTAGTGTCAAGCACAGCTTTGTACAAGCTTTGGAACAGCTCCTTGAGCGGCGTGAAAAGTAAGCACCACTTCTGTGGAATCCTTCCTTGTTTAGCTGCAAATGTGCAATTTACAGAGACTGCTGGTAATATCAACCTTGTTGTTATTGACCTATTCTTGGAGTCATGAACAATTGCATAGGTTTGATCACATACTTTTGGAGACAACGGGGTTGGCGAATCCAGGGCCAGTGGCCAGTATTCTTTGGGTAGATGACCAACTTGAATCTCCCATTCGCCTGGATTCTATAATTACAGTACGTTTCAAAACTTTTTGTACTTGTCAAGAGCATTTTTCCAAGGATGTCACTGGAGGGAAGGACACCAAGTTGCTCTGGAGAGTTTAATATGCTAAATGTATTATGGAAAATACTGTGACAGTCAGTAAAATAGGGACTTCTAGGTTGTTGATGCAAGGAATTTGAAGCAGCAACTTGCTGATACCCGAGATGGTGGAGTAGTGAATGAGGCATACCTTCAAATTGCGTTTGCGGTGTGTCCCTTACCTCTGCAATTTTAGCAGCATCAATTAAATTTTGTAAGTAGGAGAGTAGTCACCTCAATTTTATGAAGATACTGATGCTGAAATGGATACAGATGCCTAATGAGGACATAAGATCTAGTCCTATGAGTTCTAAACAGACAGACATTATTTTGTGCAGGATATTGTCCTCCTCAACAAGATTGATCTTGTTATTGGAGGTGTGGCAGCAGTGGCAGAATTGGAAACGCAGATTCACAACATTAATGCCTTGGTGAAAATTGTTCAGTCTGAGAGATGCCAAGTGGACCTAGATGTTCTGTTCAAGCAAAGAGCGTATGAAGTTCAGGTGTGTCAGAATTGAGCTGCTTTACTTCTCGTTCACCTTTTTCATTATGCTTCTAACACGTCCTGAACAACAGACTCATACATGTTTACCTTATCGCATGCCTGTGCCAACTGGAACAGCGATCTATGGATGTTGAGGCACTACTACAACTTGGAGAGCGGGACTTTCATGACCATATGGTGGGAACAATCAGTTTCTCTGCATTTGAAGCTGCTGACTTGGACAGAGTATGGACCTCCTCTTTCTGTATTGCTTCTGTTACCCATCACATCTATCCTTTTTCAGTACATCAGGCCCTTGTATTTCACCTGCAAGCCAAATCCACTTTAATGTACAAAAGTTTTCTCAAATTAAATTAAGAATGCATTTATTTTGAGTATTGGGTTGGAGAGTAGCATTTCTGGACAATGAACCTCAATATCCTGCATTTGAACTTGGCCCAACTCCTTTGTTTTGTTTAAGTTCAGAATAACAGTGCTTTAGGTTCATTAGAGTATAATCTACGAACCCAATGTGTAATCCTCGATCATGCAATGGGATGGAAATGCGTGGCTGCGCATAGTGCTTAAAATATCAATTTCTCACCTCATTACTGTGAGGTCAAATTGTGCTCATTTCTGAAACTCATAAAGTGATTTTTCTGAATAGTTAAACCTGTACAAGGGTTGATGAAGAAATGTAGGGATGAGGATGTTAAGTGGAATTTGAAATCTTATTAGATAAGTTGAGCCTGCACTTGACTCCTAGATTTTGTGAAGTCTTTGGGCTAAGTAATTAATGGCATAGAATTTTAGCGAGTTTTATTTTGTACTCAATGCATTTGGATTTAATGAAAATGGACTTGATTTTCTGTTAATATTTTGATTTTCATAAGTTCTTCATGCACCAATACAACTAGATAGGTAATTGTGGCAGTTGTTGGGTTGGAATTGGCAGGTGAATGACTGGCTTGGGGAGGTTTTATGGGAAGGAGGAAATGATTTTGAAATTTATCGCATGAAAGGGATGCTGAATATCCATGGGTCTAAGAATATGCACATGCTTCAGGTACTACATGACTATCTGCTCTGCATTTGTCATGACAACAGTAAAACCTCCTCCAGAATTAACTACTGCATTAATACACTAAATATCTGTTCTATTGTGGCCCACACTATTCATCATTGACCCACATTAGTTATCTTGCAATCACTGGGTGGCAACTAGAGAGTGTCACATGACACTTGATGCTACATGACACTTGGTGCTACATGACAAGTCACAAGGCCATAATTAAATCAGATACATACAGTCTAACCTCGCTAATACGACACTCATTTATACGACACCCTCGATATTAGGACACATTTTTGCAAGACCAAACTTTTTAGTTTAAAACTCCCTATTTTATATGACTACGGCACTCGATAATGCGACATTTAGAATCTCCGTTTTATCATATTAAAGAGGTAGTTAATGCTAAAATTTCTTTCATCTATGTAATGTAGATTTAAAACACATCCATTATCACTTGGGAACTACTTGGGAACTTCACTTATTATTGGGAACTTAATGAGAAATAGGGTTACTAGTGTAGAATGGACATGGTTAGGGTTAGAGTGGCCTCTTGCCTAGTATGTTGCCTTGTACACATGTGCTTTAGTATCACCAGTATCTTGATGGTAAACGTCATGCATCATTGTTATCTAGTTTCTTATTAGAGAAATCTTTATATTTTGGTGTTAATGAAATTATTAGCTTTCAAAAGTTAGTAGGGAATTTAGATAAGGTGACAGTTGCTAACTTGGGTAGGCAACACCATATATCTTTGGACTCCTATTTCAAGAGTTCTTGAGAATGTTTGTATTTGTTTGGAGTTATAAGTTATTATTTCATACCATTTATATTGCTTAAACTTGTTGTATATAATTTAAAGCTCATATTATGTTTTCGTATTCCCTCAATAATACGACAACTTTACGCCATTTGTCATATTGAGAAGATGGCACCTCGCTAATATGACTTTTTTTGTGTTTCCCAAACGTGTCATACTAAAGAGGGAGAACAGTAGTGTAGTTTCAAACAGATACTATGGATGTCATTATTTTTGTATCTTAGTTCTATCCTACTTTTTAAAACTGCATCTGTGATTTTGGAAATCCTTCAGGATGTTCTTAATGCAAAACCTTCATCATGTAACTTGTTATTGCAGGCTGTTCGAGACATTTATGAGATTGTCCCAGGCCAACCTTGGAAACCAGAGGTGAAACGGCAGACTCAACTTGTTTTCATAGGTGAGACACATCACAATGAAGTTTTCATTGCACTGTAATCTGTGCTCAATCTAGAATCTACTATTTAGAATCCCAATAGTAACAAATTTTCATCTCAATTTTGGAGTCTGGTTTTCTTAGATTGTGGTTAGACATTACATTACACTAACGATTTCTTGGGATCTGACTTGAAATTGTGGTTGTTATGCAGGAAAGAATCTCAAGAAAGAGGTTTTTCTCCAATCTTTCAGGACGTGTTTAGTATCAAAGTTTTGATAGTAGATAAATGAAGTCATATTAAAATTTTAAGAAAGCAAGTGCTACATTACTGAGTTTACCTTGGGTACATTGTCAGCAAGCGAATTCCAGCTGGTCATGCAACATGTGCATCCAAATACGGGAGTTCAAAAGAGGGAATCTACACAATATCAGATTAAATTCTTGACGGTTTAGATTTTATACAGGCTTGCAGATTGGCAGCTTGTCCAGAATGGAAAGTCACAAGAAATATGACGTCTGTTTACATATTGATAAAGAATATCATTGCTGAACAGACAGTTTGCAGATTAGTCTTTGCCAATTTGCGCATCCATCCATCCATTATGTGATAGATTTCCTTAGGGTTCACTTTTGAATGGTTATTCTTCATTCTCAGCCACAGGTTAAGCATCACCAGAATACCTTTCCAGGCAGCACACACTTCTGGCCCTACGGATTGAACCAAAATTACACTAACAATTTACTATATAAAGAATTTAGAAAGATTTATCTCGTGAAATTTCTTGTGATTTCATAATGAACGGAATTTTGTATGATTGAAATTTGTGTGGTTGAAATTTGTATGATTGGATGAAAGTTTAAGGGCTACATGAGAGAAAGAAACTACAGTAGACTACCTTCACAGCTGTGTCTCTATTCTCAAGGACATTTTCAATTAGAAATGTGAAGTGTACTTGAAGCAATCATTGACACCACTCCAATTCAAAATCATTGTTGCTCATTGCACGTCAAATCCTAGACTTGTCATTGAAACTAGTTGGTGGTTGACTATCATGATCCTTAGGAATTTTTTCTCTTACAATTTAACCTAGGTGCATCTATTTTGGTTTATAACATATTATGGACACCTAAACTTAAAGGTGTAGTGGGACTCAAACATATGTTAAATATTGTCCCAAAACAAATTCTAAGCAAGTTAGATTTAGGGTGTAGGGTTATAAGAGTGTCCTATGGGTTTGGGTGGTTGGAGTGTTGAGCCGAAATTTTGGCTATCCTCCCCCCTCCCCCAAATTTTCGACCCTTGTGATCGCAACGGTGAAGTCAGAAACTTATACAAGTTTCTAGATTGGTAGATAAAGAACTGCAACACTTCAAGTTTCATGATTGATTTATGTTTTAAAATATTTTGCCTTCATGGTGAGACCATATAGAAAGCAATCTAAAATGACTTTGTACCAAACATTCAGATGTAATTCGAAAAAGTTATGACTGGATAAACTTTTGATTTTGGATACGTCATCTATTCATAATGTATGCATATTTTATCATTTTAATAAGTGTTATGTGTGTACAAAAGCTATCAAAACATGCTATAACATGAATGTGGTCAAATCTAGGTTTCATATAAGTTAAAAAGTTGTAAACATCAATTTTTTTTTAGTAAAGGCATATTTGAATTTTTTTTACTTGTAACATGATGTAGATCATATAGAAAGCAATCTTGAATGGCTATTTAGACGCAATTCAAAGAAGTTATGAGCAAACAAAGTTATGATTTCGGATACCTCATCCACCCATAATGTATGCATAGGTTATCCTTTCAAGTAGTGTTTTAGGGTCAGAAGAGCGTTCTATGGGTTTGGGGGTCAGAGTTTTGAGCTGAGATTTAGGGTCTAAGATTTAGGGTTACAAGAACATTAGATGGGTTTGAGGGTTGGAGTCTTAGAAGCTCAACTCTTAGCACCTATACCGATAGCGACTACCTCCACCTATATTTATCTAAAAGCCTAAACCTAGGTGTGTATCATCTAGGTGTCTCAGATAAGTTTTGTTTAAGGAAAACAAGATTACTTCTCGTTATTTCAGGTTTGAACTCACTATTAGGTGATGATTTAGGGGATTAAAGAATTCAACATCCCTCCATGTTAGTATATGCCATTGTGATAGTCACTCAATCTTACACTATTTATCAAGACAATACTCTAGCAGTGAGTTCATTTTAATTGGACCAAGTGCAGTGCTCAAGCATAGGCACAACCATAGTCAGTTGTTTTGCATGTAGTATGTCATTTAAATCTCTTTACCAAAGCCAAGGGCACTTTGGTGTAGTCAATAGTTTTGAATTGATTAGCTTTTTTTTAATGTAACTTGAAAATGGTAGTGCAATTATTCTTACAAGATTTTCCATTTTTCTTGATTAATTAATGTTGAATTATATTATTCAACAATGATCTTTTACTTGGTCTTGGTCAAAGTAACCATTGTACCCATCAATCAAAATTTAGACTCCAAAAATGTTTGTCTTCTCGATCTCTTCCTTGTTCTTTGCAAGTAATGGTCTTGTCTAGTTGGTCCTTTTCTTTCCTATATGGGGGTAGGGTGACAAATTACCAATGGTTCGAAATTGTTGAACAAAGACCATTGCCTCTTCATCTTCTAAGACTCATCGTTCTTTAACTCTTATCATTCGGGTAAGAACTTTCTCACAACATATTACAATGACACCAAACAATTGGTCAAGGTGAAGTAGATATGCCAATTGTTATACCAACAATCTCTTCAATTTCCTCTCAATTTAGACCATGGCACATATTGTAATGGTAATCTACTTGAGTCTCACCATCAAAGTTAATCTATCCTGTAATTTCGTCATTTTATTCTCATACCCTTTGTGAGCAATATAGATTATTGCCCAGGGCTCTATTCAATTCTCACAACCTCAAACTCATTCACAGAGTGTCTTGTCTCCCCAAGTTTGTTTTCCACTTCTCTAAATCACTTCCACTAGAGACACTCAATTACTAGTCCAACACCATCACTTTGCCTTGCTTCTTTGAGTCACAAATCTCTCAATTTCTTTCACCACAGACAATAATATAGTCATACAATAAGAACTCGATTATTCAAACTCTCAATGATTGTTGATTATGTGATTTAGTGCTTATAACAAATGAATCACGCCTTGCAGACCTGAGTTACTCAATCACAACTGACTATAAATAAATAAAAACGAGATACACAACTTGCAATCTAGTACAAACACCCTAGATTCACCCAAACCCCTAAACCCTAAATCCGGTGTCTATAGGCCGAAACACGTTAGTAGGGACACATACTACCACAAATTAATGTCATCATTCCTGATAATTATTAATTGGTCCCTTCGTAAATTTACAATAATAAAACTAACTACTTATGATTAAATTGACCCCTACTCATCTTCCTTGTAATTATCAAAAGAATACTTGACTTACTGCTTTTAAGATGAATTGTTACAATTTGCAAAAGTCATCATTCGTGATAATTATTAATTGATCCCTTCGTAAATTTACAGTAATTAAACTAGCTACTTATGATTGACTTAATGCTTTTAAGATTAATTGTTACAATTTGCAAAAATTCCACTACAGACTAAGGCTAACGGAACCTAAGTGAACAGTGACCTAAGGGATCGAGTCCGCGCACAAGTGGCCAAAGCCAAATGTCTGATGGGTGTAAGTCTTCATCTCCAAGTCCCAAATAGCAAGTCTCATGGTGTAAAGTTGGAAACAGTCCCAATGTCCAATAAGCATCCAGTGACATTCAAAGGCATGCCACTCACCTATTGGTTATATTCCTGTCCTTTGCAACTTCTCCAACCGATATGGGATAACTCTTCGCCACTGCTTGCCTTTAAGGAGTGAATCGGATAGTTTAATAATGTTGTGCTATAGAGATTTGCCCTAAACTTGACTGAAGGTCTCATGTTAGAATGCTGTCATAATTGAATAATATTGATCTTTGTTATATGATTAAGAACATTCTCGAATTTGGACCTGGAGTCTGATCTTGATCCAGATGTGAAGTGGTCATGATACAGTTTTTGCTTCTTCACCAAAAAATATTGTCTGTGGTTTATGTTGTGGATTGTGTCATTGTCAAAAAAATTGGTTGTATTAAAACTTTCCAGGGCCGCATCCCAAAACAATGTTAAGTATGACTTTGACTTTTGACCAATACGAATGCAGTTAATCAAGGCTACTACACCAGATCCCATCAGAACATTGAAGTTAGATGTATGTGTGCCCGAATAAGACTACGATGGGTAACCTCGTGGGAAGATCCAGTGTTGCATCCAGGGTTTAGGAGTTTGTGGGATCGGAAATTTGAGTCAAGATTTTGGCTACCCTCCCCTGCGCTTCAATTTGGCCCTTGTGATTGCAACGGTGAAGTTCGAAACTTATACATGTTTTTAGATTGGTAGATACAGAACAACAACATTCCAAATCTAGAAAACTTAAGTTTCATGAGTGAGTTGTGTTTAAAATTATTTGCCTTCATGATGTACATGGTTTAGGGTTTAGGAATTCGAGAATCCTTCACCTCCAGGTCACACCTTTCACATGCTAATGAATAATAGATATATGGATTAGATTGTACATGATCTCTACAGTTCGCTCCAAACTGTTTAATAATGTGGCGAGTTGCATGAACATGATCTACAAAGACACCCGTCTTTGTCTAGCATCTAGCATACATTTTCTTTAGCATGAGACTTGGAATAGTCTTGTTTGCCACTCTATTGTGAAGATACCATGCAACTATATTGAGGAAATTAAAGGTCAAGCATCCGGCTCATATATAAGGGTAAGGATTTAGGCTTTAAAGTCTTGGGGTTACAAAGAGAGCCTATAGATAATCGTCAAAAGTTGCGTTTTTGGGGTACATTTTTATTTTCCTACCCCCCATTTGCAGGGTCTGCGATTCCAACGGTGCAAAATTTGATCTAAACACTATCACCGTTTGTGAGAAATGGAACATTTGATTTTCACCTTGATCACGCTTTGATTTTCCTTACGTGTGTTCATTTACTTTAAAAAATAAAGATTAGGAACACGATATTCAATATTTTGAGAGAGTGGGATCCTCTCAAAATAATATTGGCCATTTGGACACCTAAAAGTCATGTTAGGTTGATAAATACTAGATTATACTTCAGACGTGTAGTTTCCATTAAAATGAGAGTATGTTAAGCTGGGAAATCGACTCATTTAGGCTGAGTCGACCTAAATGAGGACAATATTTTGTCAATTTAGGTTGAGTCAACCTAAATGAGGACAATATGTTAGTCAATTTAGGTTGAGTCGACCTAAATGAGGACAATATGTTAGTCAACTTAGGTTGAGTCAACCTAAATGAGGACAATATATTGTCAATTTAGGTTGAGTCGACCTTAATGAGTCGATTTCCTAGTTTAACATACTCTCATTTTAATAGAAACTATGGCGGAATTTATGGCGGAAAATCAAATGTTATTTTTGTATTTGTACTCTACAACTTTCTAGTGGTTTCCATTTCATTCTTGAATTAATAGTTTGCTTTATGTACTCTCAATTCATTGGAAAAATCTCATTTTAATGAATATTGTGTTTAGGGACCTTAAGAAAGATAAAGATCAGTATTATTCATATCTAGTATCTCTGTATTTCATTCCACGCCTCGTATTTCGTAGACCTAGGTGTGAGACATTCATCAAATTTTGGAAAGCAATCATTGGCAATAGATGCTCTAGAGCAATCAGAATCATATCCTCCTATTTCACCCTCAACCAAGGCACCCAATTCCTTCCAGTGTAGTAGCAAGATGCACGTAATTTTTAACATGGTCACGCCGAGCTTGCTTCTTGTCCAAGCCCTTCCGTATAATGGCTTTTTAATTCCTCCATCCATGCTTTTGAACAAATTGGGCAATTATCTGCGCGGTAGTTGATATATGGGATTCCAATCAGCTCATAAGTCTTTGTTTTCTCTATGCTCTGGCGTCCATAGCGGCTGGGAACGTTGATAGGCAAACATAAGACACGCATAACATCTTCAAGTGTTCCCCTTCATAGGGCAAAGCTTCAACAATTTATGTCACTGAGTTGTTTTAATACCAAAATGGGGTTCTTATGGCATGCACCAGAATTTCACCCAACATGTCGGAGACACTGGCCCCTTCGTTTTCCTGCTTCCATACTACGACCTTCAAAGCTTCACCGATTCCTGCATCTAGTGCTTTTGCCACTGGATGTTTTTTCTGCCAGCAAATCATTACTGCTCTATGGTATAGTGATCAACGAATTCATCCTCACCATCAGAGTCTTGGGTACTCTTGAACATATATGGTTCACCATCAACATCAAACAACTCGTCTATGGTGTCGTAGACAACTACTTCGCTAGTAACATCCACAACAACGTCAAAAGTAACAATCTGATCTTCCAATCCAATCCATTTTCATTCGGCAATATAAATCTCTGTCGTTATAACTTCCATCATATTTGACCCTCCTCCATACCCATGCTCATGCCTTGTCAACATGCACAGAAAAACATCAAGTAAATTCTTCTGGTTGGAATCTTGGATTTGTTTCATGATCTTTGCCAAGATTCGATCATGCCCTTTCAAATTGTGGAAAGATAACTTGTTCTTTGTACTTGTGACACAAGGGAATGGCGAGCTTTCTAGGGAAGACGTTGTTCACTGAATCGCCATGTAATGCCTCTATCCATGGCGTCAGCGCAGCTTCCAATCTTGCTGACATGGATGCCATTCCCATTAACTTTCTCATTTGTACAGGAAGGTTGGAGACCTCCAGTGGTAAGAATGACTCTTTGAATTTGAGAGTTTTCTTACCAAATTACATACAAGGCACAGTTGAGCAACTCTGGTCACATTCTCCAGCATATACTTGCAATCTGCAAAGAATGCAATATAAAAATTAACAATTGGAGTTTCTCGTGGAGAAATCGAGAGTCGTGCATTCCATGCCCTGACTTACAACCAATGCACCACCTTCAAAGCCTCCCTCGGAGGAAACCTAAATTTGCAAAGACGCCGATCTCATTTGCCTTGTGATGAATAAACTCGAAGATGCCACTATGGTCATGGAGAAGTACTTTGTGCAACTGAACTTCTACTTGCATCTCCAACTTATCAAGTCCCATTATTTTGAGAGCTTCCAGTGCAGCTCCTTTAACAGTACTTGACATAAATGTGTATCCATCATGAATCCATACTTGAGATGCATCGGCCACTCGACCAACACTCGTGATGTTACTAAGTGTGACTTCACCTTGCTCAGCTGGATGAGATTACACACAGACAAGGCGAAGCTTCATGGCATCTTCACTAGACAAGGGGAGATGCAACACACTGGCTCTTGAACCCTGACAACATCAAATTGAAGTGTAAGGATTTGAAGGAAGTCCATATCCTGCAGCAAGGACGATGGTTGAAGGAGGCGAAGAGTTAGAGACGGGTGGAGGATCGAGGTCCCGAAGCAGTGGCGACGAGGTATCCCATATTGGTTGGAGAAGTCGCAAAGGGCGGGGATATAACCAATAGGTGAATACTTGATCTTCAAATATCACAAGACATTTATTGGTTTCCAAGACTACGACCTACACTACACCATGGGACTTCATATCACGACTATCCCCATTTGACATCGGGCTGTAGAACTTGAAATTATGACTATAGCCATTTGACATTGCACTCGGACTCTATCCTTTAGGTCCTTGTCCACTTACTATCCGAGGCTTAGTTACCCTCTAATAGGCTTTTTGCAAATTGTGACATATAATCTTAAATTATTTTGATAAATTACAAAGAAGATGAGTAGGGGTCAATTTAATCATAAATAGCTTGTTTGATTACTGTAAATTTACAAAGGGACTAATTAATAATTATTAGGAATGGTGACATTAATTTGTGGTAGTATGTGTCTCTGCTAACGTGTTTCGGCCTATACACACCGGATACCCATAGGATTGATACGGCTTAACAAATTGGTAAGGACAATGGTCCCACTACCTCATTAAATATGAAGATAAGTTAAGGTATTGAAACCCCGTGGGGTTGAACTACAATATTTCTTGATCTATTAAAGTATCATTTAATTAAGGAGACAGTATGGATCATATCGGGACACCTTTGGCCTTGGTTATATGTGGTTACTGGTTACTCCAAAAGACTATAGACGAGTCATGACTCCTTGCATTGAAAAACCATGCTAAAGCGAGTCTTTACTACTAGACTATGGTTGTGAGGGAGAGACCGAGCAATTGCATGTACATCGTTGAGAGACCCTTATACCCCATTCCTCAAAATAATAAGTCCCATAACTCACCTAATAAGTTGTTTTCCCCATGATTATCATAGTAATCTTATTCCTACTCCATTGCGATCTATCAATTCACCTAATAGTGACACCTAGAGTTGAAATTGACACTTATTCAACTTTTCATGTGTGGTTTTGTTAATCAGAACCCAAACGAAAAACCTATCTACAGGTTGATTTTCTTCTTGTTGGCGGCCAATCCAACAACCCGTGCACGTAAACAACCTTGAACTTCTTATACAAGTATTTCTCAAAGGATTCAGCCATCTCGCCTGACGGGAGGCACCTATATTCTAATCAAATCTAGGGGCTAAGTTAATTATCACAGACTCTCATTGAAGTCCTCTGATTCTAGCCAACAAAACAAGCTTATTATGAGCATGAAATGTATGGCTCCGCATAATTCACTGCGTTGACAGGTTCATCAATTGATGGGCATGTGTGTGAATTAGGGTTGGCATATTCATCAAGTGGCGTAGTTTGTTTCATAATCATTGTAGAGGCCCCCATTTCCGTGGAAAGCTTTAGAACTAAAATGAAGTGAACTGAAACATTAATTTCCCACATCCAATTTCCCTAAAATCTGCCCAAAAAATGTGACCTCGATTTCAGAATTGTAGTTTAACATCTAAAGTTTTTTGACAAATCCAACCGTATAGAGGCTTGCATGTTAGAGGTGACTACATAGTGTCTAAATATTAAATGTTAAAGTTCTATAATGTAGGAGACTATAATAAGAGTGTTAATAGTGGTCTTGAGGGGCAACAATTCATAAATTAATTTAGGTTGATTTTTGGATCGAACCTCCAGTAAAATCATCTCCAAATGACAAAAATACTACTCACATTCAAAAGAGGGGCAAATACACCTACTCAAAACAACTCACAAATCTTGAAACCACTATTCTATGATTTTTTTGGAAGCTTTGCAATTTCAGGCAGTGGTGTCACAACTACGTACCTTCTACATGGATATTGCACACACCCACACATGTCCAACTAGAAATTCCAACAACATATTTTAAGGATATTCTATGTTTGATTGTCATGCAAATTTTTATATCAATTGGGAATCATTCACACAAATGGATCAACAAAAAACATGTTAAGGATATGCTAACCCTAACCCGCGGAGGTGACAAATGTCAAGCAAGCGTTTCACTGTAAACTAGTTGAGAGCACACTCTCAAATTCAAATTAATCTAAAATTATGTCCAAAAATCTCCCTGAACATTGTCATGGTTCTTTAGAACTTGTTGTTTTGTTAAAGAGGCATCCACAATAGTACAGGTATCATGCAAAGTACATGCCAACAAGGATTTGGGAGGTGTCCATGTAGGTGCTTGATGACCTGGAGTCTCCAAAAACAATCCATCAAGTGTATCCTGGTGATGATAATGACAACAACAACATGCCCAAACTTGTTGCTCACATATTATTTGAATGAAAATCGATTTGATATTTATGCCTTACACACGCCTTTGGAGAGTCCATTCGTCCATTCCTCACCTAAGGTAGCCAAACCTATGACCACCCTAGCTTTAGGGTTACATCTATTTATGACCGGATTTAAAAAGGGGTCTGGATTTGGGTTTAGGGTGGTACGAACAGAATAAAAGTGGGTCTAGGGGATTTAGGGTTATTCAGGTAACAACATAGTAAAAAGAGGTCTGAATTTGGATTTATTTAGGGCCCCGCTGAAAATAGGTATACAAAACATGAATGGGGTTGGACACACTTAGGTATAAATGCGGTCGATGGGTCGGGTGGATTTGATTATGATCTATTTAGGGACCGACTAAAAATAGATGAATCGTGTGATCTATTTCAGGGAACATAGTAAAAAGGGGTCCGAATTTGGATTTATTTAGGGCCCCGCTGAAAATAGGTTCCCAAAACACGAATGGGTTTGGACACACTTAGGTATAAGTGCGGTCGATGGGTCGGGTGGATTCGGTTATAATCTATTTAGGGACCAACTAAAAATAGGTGAATAGTGTGATCTATTTCAGGGATGGATGAATGCGGGAGGTACGAAATAGTTAATTCAATCCGAGGCACATTTAGGTATGAATCAGATAGGTTGGTATCGTGGGGGGGACGTTAAATACCCCCCCACGAACTTTTCGGAGTGTCAGAGTCGGGCTGGGGCAGCCGCCCGGCCAGAAAATCTGATTTTTTTGGACCCGACTGAAAACTGCTGCCCGCCCGCCCGATTTCGAAAAAACCATTGCCCTTGCATTCTTGAAGGCCACTCACTCACAAATCCCATATTGAGTGCACTTCACCTTCAAGGGCCAAAATCCAATATATATGTTCACTTCCATTGAGTAAATAAGCAATTGACTAGGGTTTCATTATCAAAGTGAAACCGTCAATAAAACATGTAATTAACTTGGAAGTCAAAAATATTACAAAATTCCAGATCTTAATTATTATAATTAACTCACTGGAATTAATTCCAATAATTAATTAATTACAGTAAGTACATTTTATAATCAATTAGGTTTACTTAATTTGGTAAGCATAGTTTATGATTTATTTGGGATTAATGAAGATTAATTAGACTTAATTATATTTAATCCCACTTGATATTAATGAATGCGTATGAATACTTGTGAAAGTAGACGGCATTACCTAAAATATTATAAAATACACATACTAAATCAGCACACTAAATTTAAGTGTCATTTTAGAATGACAAAGACAATTTCAAATTGTGAGTCACAAAAATTATAACCTTAGTGTTAGTGAGGGTTTTGTATATTTTTGACTTCCAAGTTAATTACATGTTTTATTGACGGTTTCACTTTGATAACGAAACCCTAGTCAATTGCTTATTTACTCAATGGAAGTGAACATGTATATTGGATTTTGGCCCTTGAAGGTGAAGTGCACTCAATATGGGATTTGTGAGTAAGTGGCCTTCAAGAATGCAAGGGCAATGGTTTTTTCGAAATCGGGCGGGCGGGCAGCAGTTTTCGGTCGGGTCCAAAAAAATCAGATTTTCTGGCCGAGCGGCTGCCCCAGCCCGACTCTGACACTCCGAAAAGTTCGTGGGGGGGTATTTAACGTCCCCTGTATTGTGGCGGATTCGGTTTTCTTTCATTCATTTAGGAGAAAACTTTGAATGGAATGGAATGGAACGGAACGGAACGGAACACACTGGGGTGTTAATCCGAAACCCTGGTAATTGGCGGAATTTACAGCTGGATGGGGGGGAAAAGAAGGTCTGGATCTTCTTCACCTATTTACAATTTTGATGTGTTTTGGACCCGATTGAAAAAAGGTGTCGATGTTGATCTATTTGGGAGCTTGGGGTATTTACGAGGGGATTAGGAAAAGGTGTGGAGTGGAAGCAATTACAGGTTTTGTGTGTTTAGGAGCGGATTAAGAAAAAGGTGGGGATGTTGATGTAAAATATGCGACGGAATGAAAAAGAGGGTTCGATGTTGATCTGTTTAGGGATAGCAGGGGTATTTAGGGAGGAGTAAATAGATATTGCTATAACGTAATAAAGCCAACCCGAAGAAATATATATAAATTGTAATGTATTAATTTCAAAAATAATGCTTGCATCATGCATAGCGAGTTAGATGGAAGGATATAACCCTACTACCCATTCTTTTGAACTATAAGTGAATTTAAGTAGGCATTATTTTCATAAAATTATTTCTTGATAATACCAATCATATCAAACGATCATTATATAACGTCGATAACTTTCATCTAACAAAAATTGCTCACATTTTTTATTTTTTATTAAACCTAAAGTGAAGGTTCAACCTTGGTAGAATTCTACATCCTATCAACCCTAAGATTGAACATTGAGGGACTCCTTAATTCATTTGGCATACCCAGGACTCAACTGTGGTAAGAGATTGTAGACCAAATTTTTGTTTTTTTTTATAACTTTTTGCATTCTCAGTTTATATAGATGGACAGATGCCACTTCATAATTGAAATTAGTGGTAAGTGTGTACATAGATCATTTAAAGATAGGATTAGTGAAAATTTAGTGACAGTTACTCAAAAGCCAGTTTGGCGGACCATAGTCAGCAGAAGGAGGAAACTGTAATTAACGGACTATAGGCAAGTAAGGTAGTTAGTAACCGAACCATTCCCCTCAAGGGATATAATCGGGAGAAGAAGAAGACACAAGTAGTCAAGTGTAGACTCGAGAGTGATAGAAGAGTTCACCGCATCCATACTAATCAACAACTTGTAGATCTTCTTTCCAAGGCTCTTCCTCATGAGCTTTTCCAACAACTTCGGGAACTCCAAGGCCTCGTCACTCCTATGTGTTAAACAAGTGGGAGAGTATGATACAAGGTTTATCGCAAATGACCGAATGAACCAGTGGGAGTAATGGATGAGATGTTTTACGTTCATCCAATCATTCCGTGATAGAACATTCTAGAGATGATGTTCAACAGAGTTACCATATATTCATGAGAAGTTCTCTTAAAGAGTATCTTGTGTGCATGCAGTGTATCAAGCGTAAGGACAAGCTGTAAGTACAACATCCTGTTAGATATGGCAATGCATAGCATAGTGATCAAGTAGTGTATCACGTGTAGGAGTAATGATAGGAACTATTTTATAAGGTACTCAGTAAGTGTAACAGCTTAGCATAGTAATAAAGTTTCATTCAAAAGCGAAGTTGTTTCCTCACAGTTACTTGTGACATTTACTCCAATTTGCATCAGGGGAGAACCAACAGCTACATGTAGTTACAGATGAACCGGTTGAGCTTGAGAAATAATTGGTTCAGATTCAAGACTTCAGGAAAATTACCAATCGATTCAGAGGAATTTCCAGAATATTCCTCATCTTAATAAAGAAAACCTGAAAGATGTCAACATGTAACCAGTTTATATTGGAAACACTAGGATCTTGACCGGCTATGCCCAAAAATATCCATGGATACTGTTTCTCTGTAATCCGACCCAGAAATGACCATTGTAGATCAATTTCCAAATTTTAAGTATTCCCAAGAGAGATCGAGAGAGAGATGATGCCAACCAGTGCCCAGGAAGTTTTTGGGCATAGTTGGTCAAGATCCTAGTGATTCTAATTCCAACCAGTTACATGTTGACATCGTCCGGTTTTGTTTTATTCATGTGAGGTATATTCTATAGATTCCTCTTAAATGATCGGTAAAATTCCTGAAGTCTTGAACTCAACCGGTTTATCTGCAACTAACCACCAGTTCTTCCTGGACATAGAACGCCAACCGACCGAAGGCTGGCACCATTGAGAGGCCGTTTCACCCTTGGGCAAGGTGGGCTCAAATGGTCCTTCAGGGACCGTTAAGCTCTACCGGGGGATTTTCAATGGTTGGAAGGAAAGGAGGGGTGTCCAGGACAAACACTTTGACATTGCATATTCAGAATGTTCAGTCCGGTACACTTCGAGTACTTAAGTTTCTCAAATTCTGATGGATTCATACTACACAGCATTGACCACCCATCAGCTGTAATGCATGTAGGTAGAATCAAATTTAGGATTTGTGGGACCATTGCCAGTTTGCAAATTGCTGAAGTGATTCACATCCTTACCAATTCTTCGTTGAATTTAATTGCAAAGCCCAAGATCTATGGGGATGTTTTCCACTTCTGCCCCTTTGGAGCCTCAAGAAAAACTTAGACCGTTACAGGAGGGGTAAAGTGCAACCACGGACCATCCAAGAGGACCAGAAGAAAGAAGAGGACCTGCAATAACCACAACAGAGCAACCCGAGTCCCAAGTGATGCAGAGAATTTGACAGACATCCCGGCCAGTGATCGGGGAGATTTTTGGGCATAATCGGTTGAGATACTAGTGTTTGCAAGTCCAACTGGTTACATGTTGACATCCTTCGGTTTTCCTTTATTAAAAGGGGATATATCCTATAAATTCCTCTAAAATGATCTGTAATTTTCCTGCAGTCTTGAACTTCAACCGGTTATTTCTCAAACTCAACCAGTTCATCTGTAACTAGTTGCCAGTTCTCCCCGATCATAGATCCCAGCTCAATGATGAAGTACACAAAAATAAAAATTTATGTAAAAATTGAAGAGTTTTAAATATTTTAAAAGAGAATTTTTGTACGAAAATTAGAGTTTGTCCCAACTACTTAAAAGCATCCAAAACATTTGTTTAAAATATCGAATAACATCATTTTGGTACCAATATTTGATATGAAGTACATCTAGATAGGTGTTCTTTGAAACGTTCATTTGAAGGATTCAAAATATTATAATTCTTTTACTATAATGCTTGGAAATGCTGATGTTAGGAAATTCCCCCCCAAAGCATAAAAGTAATAATCCTAATTTATTCAATTAAAAATTTTAATTAAATAAAAAATTCATGTTATCTACTTGGGATATTTTATAAACTTTTATTTATAATTTTAGCCAATTGAAATGGAAAAAATGTCGAAATTCGGAAGAAAAAAATATATGCTCAAAATCTTGAAATTTGAAAATTTGGCAAATTTTTCCACATAATTTAACTAAATTTTAAAATTTTGATTAAAAAATATCCACACCTGGATATTATGAAATGTTTTAATTCAAGTCCAACCTTTTAAATGAATAATTTTGTTTTCATGTTCTTATGCTTAAAGAGAAAATTGCCTAAACTCACTATTAGCAAGCATTATAGTACAAACTCGGGGGGGGGGGGGGGGGTAGTCATTGGTTGGAGTAGCAATATACGTGCGAACAAATGATAGGGTATTTTAAAAACATGGGGGCTAAAAAATATAAGTGGACTTAAGAGTAATATAGGGTATCAAAAATGGCACTGGACATTTTTAAAGTACTATAGGGTATGGAATAATAAGTAACTTGGAATTATAAGTAATGCAAGCCATTTTTCTGTTAACCCAAAGTAGAAAATCACATAATGATAGCATGCGAAATAAAGAAGAGAATTGAAAGTAATACCCCCCTATAAAGTAATGGTTGTTCGCACCTATATCCTTAACTTTATAACACACTGCCCCCCCCCCGAGAGTACAAAATAAATAATATTTTGATTTCTTCAAAATTAATCATATCTAGATCTATTTCATATTAGAAATTGGTACCAAAATGACACCATTGGATATTTTAAACATATGTTTTGTATGTTTCTAAGTAGTTGGGGCAAACTCTAATTTTGGTAGAAATAATCTCTTTTTAACATTTGAAACTCTTCATTTTTTACATGATTTTTTTTGGGTGTACTTCATTAGTCTAGGAAATCAAAACCACATCTAGGCTTTTCAGTGTATTTATATCAGACCATTGCCCCCATAGATTGTCATATCTTACTTGTAATTGATTTACAAAAGAATTTTGAATTTTAAGTTTCAAATTTTATATAAAAATATTGGTGATTGCTATCATAGATTTAACTGTATGAATAGAATCTAAAGTTCATGACGTACAACTATAGACATGTGGGGGAATTCAAGAAGACTTTTCGGAGCCTGGCTATAGACAGCCGCACCTTCTAGTAGTGAAGGTCTTTACTTTGCAAAAAATATAAGAAGAGGAGAGACGAGAAGTAGTGTGTGTGTGCAGAAGATAGAAAAGCCTCCTCTCGAGAAGAGAATGATTGTGTGTATTCAAGGATATAATTTCAGGGTGTGAAGCCCAATTTTTCCAAAAATCATGTTTGCTACAAAGTCTCAGGGTTCTTGCGACCAACTATGTTGAAAATCTCCTAAATAAATCAAGTCTCTGTGATTATTATAAGCATTACTAGGCCACAGTTAGATTTGATACGCGGGTGTGAAGCCCCGGTATGTTGTAGTTAGATAACATTGCCTTGGATCAAAAGGACTTAATCATTTTGAGACCCTGATCGAATGCCTTGAGGCTATTGTCGTAATTGGTGAAATACTGTCTCTCAAAGGGTTGTTTCTAAATTGTCGAAGTTCACTTATAATCGATTCCAGGGATGACAATTGGCTATATGTAGTTGTATGCACCATGGCTTGACTTTGTAAGTGAGTGGGGTGAAGAACATATTGTCAACGCCATCATCTCAGTGAGAGCTACTAAGCATTAACGACTTCAATTCTTTGATAATGGTTACAACCGTCTGAACCATTGGTCTAACTCATTTTCGTGTAAAAATCCCGTACGTCGCGAGACGAGAATTGGTTGGCCCCGGTCTGTGGTGAAGGATTCCTGGAAATGCCGAGGTAAATGGCTTCAAGAGGGAATCCTAACCATACTGTTGCGCGATTTAATCCTCGAGAAAAGGCTGACATGGCGGGACCAATGATTGGGGGAGATTATTGAGCATAGTCGGTTGAGATCCTAGTGCTTGTTAATCCAACATGTTACACGCTGACACCTTTAGTTTCCGCAATATTGATTTGGGGTATGTTCAACGGATTGCTCTAAAGTGATCAGCGAGTTTCCTGGATTCTTGAACTTCAACCAGTTATTTCTCAAACTCTGTTGGTTCATCGGTAACTAACTGTGGGCTTTTCTCTATCATAATAGGGAGCACAGTATCTGAAAATAATTGCTCTTGTGACCTTCCTGGGTGTGAGGCTCTTTCTGAAATCCATGGGGCTCAAGTCTAAATTAATAAGATAGATTCTCTGCAGGGCCGTAGAAAACAGGCTTCCGCAAGCTTTCATCAAGAAAACAGAATTTGTTAAGGGGTGGCTAATTGTCATTATAAGAATTCTCAATTCTGGAAGTACAAACAAGTTGAATACTACTACAGAATTTCCATAATCAAAGCCATTGTCTGACAACATCAAATCGAAGCTTAAGGATTTGAAGGAAGTCCATAGCCTGCAGCAAGGACGATGGTTGAAGGAGGCGAAGACTTAGAGACGGGCGGAGGATCGAGGTCCCGAAGTATGCTGAAGAGTTATCCCATATCGGTTGGAGAAGTCGCAAAGGGCGGGTATATAACCAATAGGTGAGAACATTGTCTTTGAGTATCACTAGACACTTATTGGTCACTAAGACTATGGCCTACACTGCACCATGAGACATGTTACTTTTGGGATTGGCTATCATGACTATAGCCATATGACACCGCCCTTTTGGACTTGGTAGAACAACTTGATTCATTTGACGTTGTACGTGGACTCAATCCCTTAGGTCCTTGTTCACTTACTTTCTGAGGTCTAGTTGCTCGTTAGTAGACTTTTTGCAAATTGTGACATATAATCTTAAAAGCATTAAGTCAAGTATTATTTTGATAAATTACAAAGAAGATGAGTAGGGGCCAATTTAATTATAAATAGCTTGTTGAATTACTATAAATTTACAAAGGGACCAATTAATAATTATTAGGAATGATGACATTAATTTGTGGTAGTATGTGTCCCTGCTAGCATGTTTTGGCCTATAGACACCGGATACCCACAGGATTGATACGGCTCAATAAATTGGTAAGGACAATGGTCCCACTGCCTCATTAAATATGAAGATAAGTTAAGGTATGGGAAACCCATGGGGTTGAACTACAATATTTCTTGATACATTAAATTATCATTTAATTAACGAGACACTATGGATCATATCATGGCACCTTTGGCCTTGGTTATATGTGGTTACTGGTTACTCCAAGAGACTATTGACGAACCATGATTCCTTGCATTGAAAAACCATGGTATAGCGAGTCGTTACTACTGGACTATGCTTGTGTGGGAGGGACCGAGCAATTGCATGTACAACATTGAGAGACCCTTATACCCCATTCCTCTAAATAATAAGTCCCATAACTCACCTAATAAGTTGCTTCCTCCGTGATTATCAGAGTAATCTTATTCCTACTCCATTGCAATCTATCAATTCACCTAATAGTGACACCTAGAGTTGAAATTGACACTTATTCAACTTTTCATGTGTGGTTCTGTTGATAAGATCCCAAACCAAAAACCTATCTACATGTTGATTCCTTATTCATAGCATGGAAACCACGGAAAAATCAAAGTGGATTAGTGTCCATCCCTCAAAAGTACATAGCTTTTGCTAAAGACAACCTTGCTCGGATCGAACAAGAAGCATGCCACGTTGAATGAGAAGTTAGTAGGATTGTGTTATCATAATAATTATAGTGACATATTTAACTATAGTAGGCACATATTAGTCATATGTGTGCTCCGCAAAATAAAAGTAGAGTGTGGGTTGAACTTAGGAACGCTCCAACTCCATTGGGGTTGGATGAATATCCATATACAATATCTCATAACAAATGTGACCTTTATATTATTATTTTGTTTGGGACTAAATTGTTGGGTTGAATGAATATGCATTTTTTGCACAATGCTTCTAGGGTCGTAGTATCTATATTTTACTTCATATGCTAATAATAGCCATTATACTATATGATTTATTTCGTGGGGTTCGTTTCAAGTGCTCTACCCTTGTGGTTATGTTGGTGAAGTTGGTTTCAAGTGCTCTACCCAATGTGCTTATATCGCCAACCATTGATTTTGGGATATTAGACTGATAATATATTTGAGATTGTTGACAATACAATTTCAGGCGATTTCACGTTGTTGTGTTCCATATATTAATTTGAGACAAGAGAAAGTCTCAAATTAATGAATATAGTGTTTTCATAGAAGTTGTCTTCATATGGCACTATTGCAATGGCTTCACTGTCGCAAAATTTTAAATTTTTTTCGTTTATCTAAATTGAACTTTCCATTTGTGCGATACAAGTTTGCTCACAATAAATAAATTTGCATGTGATATGGGCACGTGAAGCACATGTACAATACAAATTTGGTTGATTTTACCTCTAACGATTGTTTCCATGATGATCGATCCTATTTCCATGGCTTTGACAACACTATTGTCACCTAAATGTACATTGCGTAGAGCAATTACCTTATATGAGTTGATTGCGGCACTCTACAAAGTCATGTGTTTAGATGCTACCGAATCCATGATCTACTTGTACACATTCTTGAAATGTGCTCTATTATGCATTACATATGCATAGTTGTCATCGCCCTTTGTATTTTCTCGCTCTTGTTCTTTAATTTGTAGCAAAAATGCACAATGTGAGCTAGTTTGCTATAATAGATACATGATTTTGCGCCGTGATACAAAAGTGAATTGCCGCCTTTGCTTTGTCGCACTACCATGGCGGTATCTTCACCTCGAGGCTTCTTCTTCTTGCACTTCGACATGTCGTACATCAAACATGCCGTCATGGAATCCATCATTAGCTCTTTCATTGGCAACGTCTCCAAAACGGTGATCAAGTATTCGTACGATGCCGGCAAGTTGTTAAGCAAGGTCATGACAATGTTTCCATTTTTCACAGATACATTCAAACAAACGATTTGATTTGTGAGCTCTTTGATCTTCTTGACGTGGTCCAACAAGTTGTCGCATTCTTGCATCTTGCACGTGAAAAACTTGCGGCAAATGAACAAGATATTGGACAAACTTCTCATTTCGTGAATGTTGCAAAGAGTATTCTACACCTATTGATTGTCTATCAAGTTGAGGCCGATAATAAAAATGACCTTCTTGACAACGTCTTTGGTACTCCTTCAAACTTTGAGATCTGCATTGGAAGGTGGAGCTTCTTTGGATCCACCCTATTACGTACCTGTCCATGAGGAGTGCCTGAAACATTATAGGCACAAAGGGGACCTCGGAGTGACACTTGAGACTTGTGACGCCATTGGTTAGAGGGTTTTAACGTAACATCCTAACTTAGGCAACCTAATGTCTTCGATTTTTAATTTATGATTATTATGATTATTTAATTTCCACCATATTTAATATGGTACTTTTGGTTTTTTAAATATTATTATTATTATTATTTAAAAAATGAGGTACTTCATATCTTATAATAAGGGGCTCTCCCTTATCTTACACTAGTAATTATCCTTAGTTACTTATGATACTTCTTCAAATGATAGCCATTTATGCGCGTAAGAAGAGATGTGCCCTCAAAATCCACCAAATCAAACAACCCATTATCATGAGCAATTTCAACTTTATAAGGGCCCATCCAATGTAATTTGGATTTTCTTGGAAATTTTTCAAAGTGGTCGTCATAGAATAAAATCAAATCATTGGCAGCAAGTGCTTTAGATTTCATTTTACTATTGTAATACATTTTTCACCACTTTTAACTTGTTGCCATGTTTAAATAGGTTTGACTATATATTTTACCAAGACTATATACCGTTGCAATTCTTTCTTGAAGGGATTCTTCATTACTTAACTGCTCATCAATGACAATTCGTAACGAAGGTAATTCCAATTCCATGGGTAGAATAGCTGCTTGACTAGAGACGAATTGGAAGGATGTGAATTTGGTGGTTATTTTGTGGGATGGGCTGCGATAAGCTCATAATGTATTTAATATTTTATTATCCCAATCAATTATGGAATTTTGAACAATCTTGGAGATAATATGGGTTTAGGGTTTAGGGGTCCTAACTGTCACTTTGTAAAGAAATTCTAATAGTGACATCTCTTGCAATATGTCTTCCAGCCATATTATCATGACATTATTTTAAGATTAAGGGGATTTCTAAACTATTAATACAATGATATAAAACATTGTATTTCCCGATTTTATATAAATATCAATAGTGATAGTATAAGGCATTTCTTTGAAAGTCAAGCGACGTGTTTGTTTGTCATTGAAATCTATAGGTAATTTATTATTTTGGAAATATTCAATTATTTTTGCATATTCCAAGTGAATAACATGTATGTAGAATAATTCTACATGAAGAAAAAAATCATTGACTATTTTAGATCCAAATTCTTTATTTAATCTTGAAAGGTGATCAACATTAGCATGACTTTTGCTTGGTGTAACTTCCACTGTGAAGTTAAACTCTTGCAAAAATAAGACCCATCTTGCGATACATCCATTTAGTTGGGGTTTATTAATCATGTATTTATATGCATCATAATCCATATAAAAGATTAACTCATTTCCCAAAAGGTAATGAAAAAAAATTACATTGAAAATATCATACCTAAGGCTTCTCTTTCAATCACAATATAATTTTTTTTAGCTTACACCAACTTACGACTAGCAAAGTAGATGGGGTAATCATGTTATCTCTCATCTTTTTGGTTGAGGATTGATCCTATTGCTACATTAGATGCATATATATATAAAATTCATTTTTCCAATCAGGTTGTATAAGTATGGGTGTTGACACTAACCATTGTTTCAATGTATTGAACATATGTGTCCATGCAAAAGTCCATATTCGAGCTTCATCTTCTTTTCTTAGTGATTTGGTCAGAGGCATAACAATCATAACATAGCGAAAATAAATCTACGGTAATAACCAGTGTGTCCAATAATCCTTTCACCTCTTTGACTGTGGTGGGAATTGGTAATGATACAATAATTGCAAATTTGCCAGGATCTGATGTTATTCCTTGTTCAAACAAAATATGTCCCACTAATTTTTCAAACGGATTTTAATATACCGACTTTGTATTGTTAATTGAAACACCAATTTCCATACAATGATCACAACATTTTTGGTGGTATTCCGTATGTTTGTAAGAATTACTAAAGATTGTAAAGTCATCAAAAAATATCTCCATTAATTTACGAAGGTATTCTTGACAAACTTCAGTCATGACATGTTGAAAAGTAGTTGGGGCATTGCATAAGCCAAAGGACATGACAATATAGGTAAAAATGCTCTAATCAATGGTAAAAATTGTATACCAACAATGTGGTTTAACAATTTGGATTTGATTGATAACCTAGAAAATCCATCCATGAATGAAGAGCATTTATATCCCGCTACTGCGTGTAACATAGTGTCAATAAAAGGTATAGGAAAGTAATATTTCTTTGTGACACTATTTAGTTTTCAGAAGTCTTGACATATTCTTAAATTCCCCATTAATTTTAGTAACTACAACAATAGGTGATACCCATTTACTATAAGGTACTCTATAAATAAATCATGCTTCAAATTTTTTTATCTATCTCTTCTTTGACCATTAACGAGTATTTAGGATTTATATGGTACACGAGAACAATTTCATCCTCAAATATGATTTCATGTTTACATGCTTTAGGAGGGACTTCTCTCAAGTCTTTATAAGTGCACACAAAAACTTTTATTTATTTATTTTTCAAATTATGCCAATATTGTCATTCAATCTTTGATAATTTCTCGTGTACTTTTATGATCTTAGCAACTTCCTTGGCCTCTAGAATCATTTATTTGTGAAGATACTTACATACATGACTCTTAATAGGTGCATTAGAAGTGAACATAGCATCTTCTCATTCTTTTGCAAATGATGGATTTGGTAGAGATCTTGCAGTATTGTGATGTTATAGACTCAACAAGAATTTTCCAACCTAAAATAACATTGTTAGAGTCACCATCTTTCATAGGAATGAAATGTTCTCCCATTCCTATTGTAGAATATGATTACTTTTGTTCATTAATGTTATGAATAGACTCACTCGGAGGATTGTCTATTTTCATCTCAAACCCATCAATTGTGAATTTAATTCCTTCATCTTGAGTCTCTCCTTGATATTGGGTTGGAAATAAAGGTAAGTATACCTTTGCCTCAATCCTCTTTAGCTTCAGCTATGATCAACTAAGGTCTTCCTAAAATTCCAAGTTAAGGTTGAATAACATTAGTGGTTCGGAGTACAATGAAACCAACCTTGTATTCCTAGCCAGCAATTTGGAAAGGTACTTGGAGTAATTGTCCCAAAGATTTAGTTTCTGTATGATCTGTCATTTAGGGAATGATAGAAATAGGAACCAAGTTGGTGATTCCTAATTCTTCCATTTTTTCTATATTCATAAGGTTGACACTAGATCCTATGTCAACTTGAAATCCAACCACCATTACTCCATCAATTATTAAATCCATTGCAAGTGCATTGGTTCCAACTTAGAGCAATATCATTAACTTTCACAACTTTGGCTCTCTTGCAAATCATTGCAGGAACAAGTGTGGTATAACATTGGGGCTATAATGATTCAAATAGTGTGGATAGGTTTTTGGTTTGGGTTCCAATCAACAAAACCACATAGGGAAGGCTAAATGAGTGTTAGGTTAAACTCTAAAGGTTATTATGAGGTGAATTGATAAATTATAATGACTTTAGAATGATTTTGGTGTGCCAAACCTAGGTGAGCCCTTAATTGATATGAATTTATGAAGTTAAATGATCAAGGAGGAAATTAGGGTCACTCGGTGCAGTACATGCAATTGCTCGGTATCTCCCTCACAACCAGAGTCCAGTAGTAACGACTTGCTATACCAAGGTTGTTCAATCCAGGCAGTCACGGCTCATCAACAGTCTTTAGGAATAATAAGTATCCACATAGAACCAAGGTCAAGGGCATCTTGATTTGATTTATAGTCTTTCCTTAATTGAATGATAATTGAATGAATCAAGAAATATTATAGTTCAACCCCACGGGTTGTTCAATTCCTTAACTTATCTTCATATTTAATGAGGCAGTGGGATCAATGTCCTTACCAATTTGTTGAACGGTATCAATCATGTGGGTATCTGGTGTCTATAGACAGAAACACGTTAGTAGGGACACATACCACCACAAATTAATGTCATCATTCATGATAATTATTAATTGGTCCCTTCGTAAATTTACAGTGTTTAAACTAACTACTCATGATTAAATTGATCCCTACTCATCTTCCTTGTAATTATCAAAATTATACTTGACTTAATGCTTTTAAGATTAATTGTTACAATTTGCAAAAGTCATCATTCATGATAATTATTAATTGGTCCCTTCGTAAATTTATAGTGTTTAAACTAGCTACTCATGATTAAATTGACCCCTACTCAGCTTCCTTGTAATTATCAAAATTATACTTGACTTAATGCTTTTAAGATTAATTGTTACAATTTGCAAAAGTCATCATTAGCTACTTATGCTTAAATTAACCCCTACCTTACAAAATGCTGAGTAGCAAGTGACTAAGTCTAACGAATCCTGATCGACCAGGGACCTCAAGGACCAAATCCGAATACGAGGGATCAAAGCCTAGCGTAAGGTAGCTGACGTCTTGATGTTCAAATCCCAAGTCGTAGGTAGTAAGTCTCAATGGCCAATAAGTGTCTAGTGATATTCGAAGGCAAGTCACTTACCTATTGATTATATCCATGCCCTTTTCAACTTCTCCAACCGATATGGGATAACTCTTCGCCAATGCTTTGAGACCGCGATCCTCCGCTTGTCTCTAACTCTTTGCCTCCTTCGACCATCGTCCTTGTTGCAGGCTATGGACTTCCTTCAAATCCTGAAACTTTGATTTGTTGTTGTCAATCAATGACTTTAAATATGGAAATTTTGTGGTAGCATTCAACCTGTTTGCACTTCCAAAATTGAGAGTTCTCATAATGACAATTAGCCACCCCTTAACAAGTTTTGTTTTCTTGACGAGAGCTTGCGGAAGTCTGTTTTCTAAGGCCCTGCAGAAAATCTATCTTATTAGTTTAGGCTTGAGCCCCATGGGTTTCAGAGAGAGCCTCACACCCAGGAAGTTCACAAGAGCAAATATTTCAGATTCTGTGCTCCCTTTTACGATTGAGAAGAACCCATAGTTAGTTACCGATGAACCGGCAGAGTTTGAGAAATAACCGGTTGAAGTTCAAGAATCCAGGAAACTCGCCATTCACTTTAGAGCAATCCATTGAACATACATCCAATCAATATAATGGAAACTAAAGGTGTCAACATGTAACAGGTTGGATTAGCAAACACCAGGATCTCAACCGATTATGCTCAAAAATCTCCCCCGATCACTGCTCCACTTTCTTCGCTCTTATTCGCAAGAGCCGAGAAGAATGTCTCCTCCTTTATTGAACACTGTGTGTATGTTTTCTTCCCAAGAAACGGGATTGTGTATCCCTCAATTCTTACAGGGTAAAGGTTCAGGGAGATTCATTAATCAAGTGAAACACAAGTACGACCAACCGGCATTGATCACATCCAGCACTGCTTTCAGTTTATGGCCAGCACATAATTTAGATTTCAAGCAAACTTCCCACTATCTTCCCCAGAATTGGGGCAAGGGCTTCAACTATTATGTATGAAAGTAATCGACATACTTGAACATGATTGACACAAAATTAAGGTGGCCAGGGAGAAGAACATCATAACTTATGACTTAGCCTCAGACAATGGTCATACACATTCTCAAGGTACTGAAAGATCCTCGCACATGACATTAAACTGATAAACCAATCACTCCATAATATCACACTGAGACAATAATCATAGCCACATGAGGATTGCGACAGATAATTTCACAGAAACAACAGGCTTCACACCCGACTAGGAATCGGAAAGGTGATTATTAGATAGTTATCCCTAGATCATTGCCCTACACCTAATTAATTGCGCACCAGATTTTATCTGCTCACAAAAGAACTATGCACACACAAATATATCACTCCAGACAATGGCACATGACAAATTAAACCTTAACCAAACTCAACTCCCTTCACAAGAGATCAGATTCCAAATTCACAAAATAATCATAATTCTCTTCATTCAACTTAAGATTATTCAAATTACTCCTACGAGATCAAAATGGCTTCATGCCTACAATTCAATAATGTCATGACAATGGTCAGACTTACAATTTGAAGAAAAAAATCCTCTCTTCTCTGCCTCCGCTACTGCTCCGTCACTCCTTCCGCTCCCTCCTCCTGTAGACAAAATAAATGAAGAAAAATCAACATAGCACTTTTATTTAGTTAAATTAATATAAATATTCTCAAACAACTATATTGTAGATGTGAGTAAATTGAATTTTGCAAGTGTCAGATTTATCAAAAGTTTTGCATTAAAAATGATTGTAATCATATGAAGTGGCGCCAAATATAGGATTGCTTGCCAGAGGTTCGATAACCTGAGTGTACATGCATGCAAAATGCAAGTCTCACAACATCACACCACATCAAGGCGACAAGCAGTTTCAATCACTCTGATTAGACCCAACGCTAGAGTCTGTACCAAAAAACCTCTGTAAAACTCCAAAAAACAAGCAATACACTGACTTTGGTGGTGGTGACTCGTAAGCAAAAGAAGGCAGAGTCCGGGGAGATTTTGGGCATAATCGGTATTTTCTTTACAAATTTGAGGTATATTCTATAGATTCCTCTGGAATGATCTTGTATTTATTATAGACGAATAATTTTTATTTAGGTGCACAACCCGAATATACATGTGGGAGGGTACCTTAGAAAAGACAAATATCGAACCGGATCCCTCTCCCACAAACAAACATTATTACCTTGACTTGAACACATTGAAGCGGCAATGCCAGTATTAATGCCAAAACGCAACTACATGTTGAACTTGTTGTTTATATGCATATCACTCTTGGTTCACATCTGTCAATGCTTATATGAATCTAAAATGTTGCTAAAAAAACATTAATTGAATCTTCTAAGGTGAAGCTACATACCAAAATTTGATACAAGGTGAGCTATCTTTCATTCCACACGGAGAGAATCTAAGAGTGTAGAAGGAGATGAAAGAGATCTCATAAGCTTTATTCAATAACAATCTGCCATGTTTGAAGCAAATTCTACACCATAAGCTCTCTCTCATACAACTACAATACTCAACTTGGCAAGGATGCCAAGCCAAGGGAGCAGCCGTGCCTTGACTCATCCAAGCCAACCCTAAGTGGGTTCTGTCAGCCATAAACCCCCACCCTTATGCGTCTTAGTCCGGGTGAGAGCCTATGGCTCACATACTCTTCATTTACTTCAATCAGCCATCCACTTGACACACAATGCTTCCACAACAGAGTTTTCAAACGCACAATTTTCTTATTCAGAAGCCCCCAGGTGATGAGTAGTCAGTAATACTCTACTTCCCCTTTGGCGGTGCCTTACATCACCCTTCCATAATTATCAAACCCACTTCTCATCACTAGCCTCCTACCATAGCCACTTTACTAGCCCAAACCACTAATATGGGCATTCACACAATACCACTCAAACACTCTCAACTTGCCTTGGCCACAACTCAATTCATCTACCCTATCCTTCAAATCAAGCACATTCTAATTGGCATTAATGCCATGTCTCTCTAATCCTCTACTTAAATCAGGTGCCACTAATTAATCACACACATTCACCGAGCTAAACAGATGCCTAATCCTTGTGTCCAAGAGCCTCGGTTATCCACTGTCACAGTCTAACTCACCCCTGCAGCACCGGTTGAACCCAACCTTGTCTTCTGTCCGCCTCCCAGTGGAGCCCTCCCTAGGCAGTCACGGAATTCAGCTCTCTGTCCTCCTTCGATGCTGGAATTCTAGCAGCCCTCAGTTGGCCCAACTCCATACCCAACTCTCTCCTGGAATTTTCACTCTACCTCCCTCTGTCCGAATTCTGCCCCAGTGCCGAACTCAGTGAATCCCCGAACCTTCACCCATATTTTGTATTCCTTTCTTATGTGCACCAGAGTTTCAACTAGGAGCGCGTCTTGGCTCCTTCGGCATCCACCATCCCACATTAACGCTACTGCCCCCAATGGGATAGATTCACCTCTAGGGCAGCTGCCACATCCCTTGCTCCTCTTCCATTGATGTGAAAACAGTTGCATTGCTGGTAACCAGAACCATGACTCATTTAAAATCCGGCTTCTGCAATCTGTAACCAGGGTTCTGTCCGAACTCATGGCCAACCTGTAGATTCACGAGGCGACCAACACTACAATCCTAGAGTTCGGCATTCACATCACCTCAATTCTAAACTCTTGATGTCACACATTTCTGCTGTGCCCAGACCCTGGAGGGATTCACCAACCCCTTTTCAGTAGCGTTCCCATCGATTAGTCTTCCTGTCCCCTCCTTCCTTCGGTGCATCCTTTCAATCCGCTCACTGACCAATGCTCTCGACATTTAGCCTTCAAATGTAGTCTCTCACCCTCAGCTGGGATTTGCAACCATTTCTACTCAGTGCCAAATCCACTTCAATGGATTCCAGCACCTCCAGCTGCAGCCTTGGGTTTAGGGTTTAGGGTTTAATGAAACTCACCTAACATGAAAGTAGAAAACCTAATTTCATAACTCATTTTTTCCTTGCAACCCCTTCCCCCCAAAAAATTTTCACAAACAAAAGAGAATTTGAAACATGTGGAATGTGATAAGTGGTAGCAAAAATACTGTGTGAAACAAAGTATTTTCTACAAAGTGCTTAAAAAATGATTTTATATCAACATTAAATAAACAATAGTGATTCACAACCCATACGTATCAAGATAAAAACAAAAAATAATTAAATATACTAGTTTTGTTTTGCACCCATGACAAATCTTCTTTCCATCAAGCTATGCACTTGGCACCAAGTCAACATAGAATGTTGTATAATATCTGTAATACTTCTGTTCTGGGAAAATGTACAGGAACCACAATTTTGTCTAGATATTTTAACACTTAAATGAACCACACCTACCAGAAAACCAATATAACTGTACAATAATTTTGTTAACAAGGTGGACAAACTTCTGAATTATCATCCTTTTTTATATTATCTATAACATAACTGCCCTAGTAATGATCCGAAATGAATTAACTGAGTTAGTTCTAATATGATAAGTTCAACACAGAATACCCTGCAAAAGTCGCAATGCAAATAAAAGGTGATATGAATTTAAAAAATTTCCCCAGGGAAAGTCAATCACAGAGGTCAACCCTTAGAAGGAAATATTGCAGCATTTGAGTCTTGCACCAAACGATTAAATTCTTGAAATTTTGACCACATTGGTTGTCGAAAACATGCGCAAAGGTCAAGATCAAGGCATTGAGTTCAATTCCGAAACAAATTTCAAAAGAATTGGAAACATCAATCAGAATTTCTTCAAATCAGGCCAGGCGCGGCAGACCCAACGCTGCGGAGTAATGTTTATGTTTGATTAACAATATTTGTGGAATTTGGAATATTTGACCTAAAAGAAAGAAGAAGAGAATTTGACCTTCGATTGGTAAGTTCTAGCTTACATACCTTCACATACTGTGAATATTTGACACATAACATGTTAGACTTAAAAACCATTTCCCTATTTAGAGCATCTCCAACCATGCACACTAAAAGCGACTCGCTAAAATTACTCATCTATATTTGAAGAGCCCTTCAACTTAAAGTTCCCCACCCTCAAACACTCTTCAAACATCAAAAGTGTACATTAAATAGTCAATGAACCAATCACAAGTAGAATGTGGGATATAGTGAACTAAACTTAGATTTGAAGTGTAATCTATCACACACGCTAGGATAGAGGGTCACGAGGCTTTTTCAAAGGGGCTTTAGCATTTTTCATCCGCTTGTGGAGTGTGTCAGACCCCTGGCGAGCCCCATTGGAGATGCTCTTAGCACCTTTTATGCTTGTGGTCCTAGGTTTTTTTGTATAGATAAAACTTAGACTCACGGGTAGATCACTTAGTGCATTTTAAAAACGATGTGCGGCATAATATAGAGAGGATTAAAATCATTTGAAATAAAAATTATAAAGGAATTCCAAATAATGAAGGGGCCATTAAATGTAGACAATCCCATTATAAGTAAGTTAGATGAACATAAAACGTGGGCCATTATTTTTTTGTAAAATTAATATAGGGGCTGAAGATAAGGATCCTAGAAGGTATGTTTAGTATGGTATGTAAATGGGTTTAGGACTCATGGGGATGGATGATAATTGGGATTTCCATCTGTCCAAAAATGAATGAAAAGGGAACGCGCCGTCGTTGGGGTCGTCTTCCCCACGCCCGCTTATTACTTAAAAGGAATATAGAGTACAAAAAATTGCAGTGACTTGGACAATATAAGTAATGGAAGGGTGCAAACAAATGGGCCATTTTCAAAATTTAAGTAATTATAGGGAGGCTTTAATTCAACCCTTGAAGGTAAATAACCCCAAAATAAAAAAACCCCAGCCGCATGTGGTGCACAAAAATGCCTTAGAGTGATCTACCCGTGCTTAGACTACACCCCTAGGTATAGAACTTGAGATCCCAGTTGAGACACTTCGGGGCCCCAGGTGTAGCACTTGGGGCTCCAATTCCTACATTCGGGGCCAGAAGTGCTACACGTGGGGCCCCGAGGTGTCTCAACTTGGATCGCAAGTTCTATACTTGGGGGCCCCAAGTGCTACACTCGGGGCCCTAGGTGTACTACATGGGGCCTTAAGTAAAACATCATTTTAGCCTGGCACTTGAGTAATGTTGTAGTCTTTTCTGTTAATGAATGTACTTTTATTTTCTTTTAAATTATAATCTTCTTATGTTGGCATTTTCTATTTTAAAACTTATGTTTGAAATGTAAAGTTAAATGTTCATTTATGAAGATATATAGAGGTGTTTTTGTACAATGGGCTAGGTAAAGTATACGTACTTTCAGTTTGCAAGTGCCGAAGTGCACAGGACAGGGAATGGAAAAAACCTCCCGAGAGCTCAAAAATTGGTATTTTACCACAAAATGTTTACCACAACATCATCTTTAAGTTAGTTACATGTATGCCAAATTTCAAGGCGAAAATATTCACCACAAAAAAGTAATTCAAAATCTACCAACATTGGTAGCTGTGAAAATGTTTTCACTCATGCCAAAAGATTTACACAAAAAAAGAAATCCACAATCTACCAACATGTGTAGTTGAGGGAAACAATGGGAGACACCATTTCATTGCTACCAACTTTAACACCCTCCCAATGGTTGAGAAATTGTCTATTTACCATGAAATTTTAGGCACAACATGCATAGAAAATAAAAGTACATTCATTAACAGAAAATACTACAACATTACTCAACTGCTGGGCTAAAATGATGCTTTACTTAGGGCCCCAAGTGCTACACATGGGGCCCCAAAGTGTCTCAACAGGGGCCCCAGCTGTAGCACTTTGGGCCCCAAAGTGTCTCAATAAGGGCCCAAGTTGTAGCTCTTCAGGCCCGAGTGTAGGAATTGGGGCCCGAACTGCTACACCTAGGGCCCCAAAGTGTCTCAACAAGGGCCCCAGGTGTAGCACTTCGGGCCCCAAATGTAGGAATTGGGGGCCCAAAGTGTCTCAACTGGGGCCCCAGTTGTAGCACTTCAGGCCCCAAGTGTAGGAATTGGGGCCCCAAAGTGTGTCAACTAGGGCCCCAACTATAGCACTTCGGGCCCCTAGTATAGGAATTGGGGCCCCAAGTGCTACAACTGGGGCCCCAAAGTGTGCCAACTAGGGCCCCAACTGTAGCACTTCAGGCCCCAAGTGTAGGAATTGGGGCCCCAGCTGTTGCACTTCCGGCCCGAGTGTAGGAATTGGGGCCCCAAAGTGTCTCAACTGGGGCCCTAGTTGTAGCACTTGGGGCCCCGAGTGTAGGATTTG
The DNA here is from genome assembly GCA_950295325.1 of Polytrichum commune. Taxonomy (NCBI): domain Eukaryota; kingdom Viridiplantae; phylum Streptophyta; class Polytrichopsida; order Polytrichales; family Polytrichaceae; genus Polytrichum; species Polytrichum commune. Next base: position 52,901,775 of record OX485807.1, read on the forward strand.
GGGCCCGAAGTGCTACACCTGGGTCCCCAAAGTGTCTCAACCGGGGCCCCAGGTGTAGTACTTCGGGCCCCGAGTGTAGGAATTGGGGCCCCAGCTGTAGCACTTCGGGCCCCGAGTGTAGGAATTGGGGCCCCAAAGTGTCTCAACTAGGGCCCCGGTTCTAGCACTTCGGGCCCCAAGTGTAGGAATTGGGACCCCAAAGTGTCTCAACTGGGGCCCCAGTTGTAGCACTTCGGGCCTCGAGTGTAGGAAATGGGGCCCCCAAGTGCTACACCTGGGGCCCCGATGTGTCTCAACTTTTTTTTAAATGAATTTTTTATCATATTTTATTAACATAAAGAGGTTTTTGTTCCAAAAATCTCATGGCAAGAGGGTTTAGGGTTTAGGGTTTACAGTTGTAGCACTTCGGGCCCCAAGTGTAGGAATTGGGACCCCAAAGTGTCTCAACTGCTACAACTGGGGCCCCAAAGTGTCTCAACTAGGGCCCCAACTTTAGCACTTCAGGCCCCAAGTGCTACAACTGGGGCCCCAGTTGTAGCACTTCGGGCCTCGAGTGCAGGAAATGGGGACCCCAAGTGCTACACCTGGGGCCCCGAAGTGTCTCATCTGGGGCCCCGATGTGTCTCAACTTTTAAAAAATGAAAATTTTATCATATTATATTAACATAAAGAGGTTTTTGTTCCAAGAATCTCATGGCAAGAAAAAAAAACTCAATGTTTGGAAGTCTGTCAAAGTTGGCAGCAGTGAAAATATTTCCACAGCTACCAATGTTGGTAAATTTTGAATAACGTTTTTTTTGGTTAATCTTTTCGCCTTGAAATTTTTCATACATATAATTATCTTAAAGATGATGTTGTGGGAAAATTTTCGTGGTAAAATACCAATTTTTGAGCTCTCGGGAGGCTTTTTCCATTCCCTGTTTTGTGCACTTTGGCACTCGTAAACTAAAAGTACGTATACTTTACCTAGGCCATTGGACATAATAAGGCCATATGTGTTATATTGAGACTATTTGGAGAGTTTGAATATAAATTGGAGTCCTCTTATAGTACTGGTCCTATTTATATTTTAGTATTTCCTTTTTGCCATGTGAGTCACAATGGCAAGTTCTAGTGTGCAACAACATAAAAAGGCAAGAAAACAAATTCAACAAGTGGTGAGAGCAAAGTTTGTGAAGGCTTCCAATGCCATTGAATTGATATATGATAATGGTGGGGGACGTGGATGCAAAGGAAAACATCATTTGTTTCAACATTTTCCAAAGTTGTATAATGTGCCATGTAAGAAAACTTTGGATTGTGCATATTTCAGAAAAATATTTGTGAATAATTCAACAGACATCAACTTAGATATATTGAACAAACAACAATATTATGTCAGTTTCTATCACAAACTATGTGAGGAGTGTTTGAATTATCCAAACCCTATGAAATGTCCTGTATATGACTTTAATCACGACATTGACTTTGACATCCACACAAAGTGGGTGTTTAATGTCCCAATACTTCAAGAATGCAAAATCCAATGTCTACAAGAGTTTCATGATGTATATGAACAATTTAATATGTATTTGGAAAACAATGGGGATCGTACATCATCTAAAACTCGATTTGAACGTAGTCCTTTTATGATTCTACAATGCAAATTTGAAGAACATGGACTTCAAGAACAGTTAATACTAAAGGAATTTGGTATCAAACAAAATATGTGTGTTATGATTAGTTTTTTAAATATTCCAGGGGAGGTTAAAAAAAATAAGCAGGCTGCATTACCTTTTTGGGAAGATTCAACTTTCCAAGAAAATTGGCAAGACATTTACGACAACAATATAGTATTTCCAACATTGAACAAAAGTTTAATGATCTTGAATGGTGTTGATATTATACAAATGGAAATTATGAACATTGAAGACTTAAAGTTTGACCATGTAATAATGATATATATTCCCAATATGTGGACTAATGACCTTCATTACCAACGAACTCTAGTTGAAGCAAATCATTATTATCAAACATCCCCATATCTAGCGAAAGAGGATCAAAAAAATCCAAAGCGGGGGAGATACAAATCTGTAAGTCACGGCTATGTTGCACATGGTGGAGCAAAATCAAAAGGCAATGTAGTAAAGTACCATCAAAATAAAATACCAGATTCTATACAAAAAAGTTTTAAAGGACTTGGTGATAGCATTGCTTCCTCTATTTGGATGCAATTGGATCAATTCGGCAGTCAGTTACAACAATTCTTTAATGACCAATTTGGTCCTGTTTCGATAGGACTAGATGGATATGCCACCAAAGTCCACCAAATGCACATTTCCAAAAATTCTTACATCAAGCCTCATCTAGACAAGTATGATATGGAAGCATCTTTTATTTCTTGGTTTACAAGAGGAGATCCTAAAGGCGGATGTTTTGGTCTGTTCCAGCATTGTTTGAAATTTGATACAAATATAGGAGCTGTAGCATTTGTCCGAAGCAAGACTGTTGCCCATGGAACATTAAGGTTTATACATAAGACATTAGCAGAGAATGTGTACAAATTAGGGGTAGCATTAGTGAATAAACAACTACTTAGTACAAGAATAAAACATCAACTTAGAGATGGAGCGCCAATGACTTGGCAAAGCAGTGAATTTAATAGTGACTCTTACAGGTGAATCTAATAGTGACTCCACAGGTGCTTGCAATGCGAGAGGGTGATGAGTTGCCTGCAGGATACACGTATGTGGTGCGCAGACCCGTGAACAACGCTGTTGCGACACGCATGGCCGTGGACCACACAGAGACAGTGGACCTGAGCACACCACCGGAGGGGGGGGTCCACCTCCTGTGGGAGACTCCAACACAACAAAGCGCACAGCGGCGGCAAGGAGGAGTAAGAATAGAACCACAAACAAACATGCACATGCCTCATTTGCAAGGGAGCTGAAAGACTCCCTAGCGGAAGGGAGGCCCCTTGTAGTCAATGTCCGCGATGATTAGACGGAGTTGAAGGCTAGGTGGCACTCGGCAGCAAAGGAGATAGCATTTGGAATTCTCGATCTCAGCAAGGACGGATGGAAGGGATACTTTGAGTTTAAAAACACACACTCAGTAAAATGTTCTAGCAATGCTTAACTCCAATTAATAATCCACATTAATAGGACAACTTAGGCATGGTTCACACCCGTGGGTATCATTTCTTAACATCGTCGTTATTTTTATTTAAATTTACACATGGCCCAGTGTTAACTTACTTCATACATTAAATTACCATTGCTAGGTTAAGTTACTGCATCGTTATATTCAAACAACACAATGCCTAACTTCAATGGTAACTTACCTCATGTGTACTAAAACAGTTAGCTACATTTTAAGACCATGATAGTGACTAGTGACTTACTAGTTATCAAATGACATGTTGAGATGATAACATGTGGCAAGCAAAGTGAGTCTAATGATGACCATGTGTGAATAGAAGTACATTGAATATAATATTTAGTGGCACCAATTCTAATTGTCTTACTCAATACTAATTGTAAACCATGGTATAGTGCCACTAACACTAAATGTTAACCCCACATTATTTGTCATTCCTTATAAACTTTTGGGGGTATTATAGATTTACAGTGTTGCAATTATTGTCACTTACCAAGTGATATTCATCCAATTGTCACTCATCAATGACAATATTTCATCAGAAGTTGCTTACAAGAGAAGGTGAGGTTTTGACCAATGGATGAACTCCTTCATCATCCATGACAATATTTGTTCACTTATTCATAAGAGTTGTCATCCGAAAAGTTACCATACTAACATAAAATACCACATGACACTACATATCATATTTAGTGTTGTAACCTGCGCTAGATAGGTGACTCTTTGGTAAACTTGTCTATAGGTGTGAATGAAATGACATTACTTAAGGTTAATTTTAAGTTAGGTTATCTAACCATCACGGTGGTTCAATTTAGCAATTAAAATTAGGATTTACCCATAGATGTGAACCCCCCCTTAGTGTTGTAGATGTGCCCCTTTCACCAATGGTACCATCTATCTCAGTCAAGGTGATGCACTTCAAGGCCCTTGTGTAATACGATGAGATTGATTAGGGTTTCCCCTTGCTTTGCAAAAAAAAATTGATCTTTCTTTGCAGCACCATTCTCGTCAGCATTGGAAGCTGATAAAATTGATCAATTCTAAATTGCAAAGCTTTGATTAGTTCTATCTTCAACATGATAGTAGGTTTGATTGGATCCTCATGATGATGTTCTCATCCTGTGAGACGAAAGAAGGCGATCAATGGCATGAACTCATCTTGACGCGAATGCACGATTAAGCTGCAGATTCCTAAATCAATTGCTGATGGATTGTAATGTAGGGTGCGCTTATGAGAACGAGAGCCTTGATAGTGACATCGTCGATATGCTTCTCCCCATCTAAGCCAGGCAACTCTTGCTTCAAGCATGTCCACGAAATCCATGTCTTTCTTCAGACTCTCTGGAGCTCGGGACCCGGCCGTCATCGTCCGCGCCGCCCGGTGCTCATCGATGATCGCTTGAATTTTGGCGTCAAGCTTGCCATGAATCTGCAGGCCAATCGAGACACATCTATAAATTAAAGCCGCATAAGGTTGAACTCTGGCTATAAAATGTACATCATTGACACAAAGTTTGTACGGAATAGGCACCAGATTTTCCCTGGACTTCTTTAATTACTTCGAGTCTGCAGAATCTTTACAAAATCGTAATGTGATGCATTGTTTTCCACGTTTTGCGTCACTTCAAGATGAATTAGTGTACAGCTGTTTGTATATGACTATGTTATCATCAGAACTTTCGTATGTCAATATGTTTCAGTAACTTGTGCTGCAACTGAATCCTGCACTTCTTTGTTCGACGACATTACTTAATCATGAAGTGTACAGGAATCCACATACAGAAAGGGTCAATTGTACACATGAGTGATCACATAAATAGGAGAGCAATAGTAAACCGAAGAGGAATCATTGAGATCCAATGCGACTGGTTTAGGAGATCTCAATTCTGGAAGTGCAAACAAGTTGAATGCTACTAAAGTTTAAGGATTTGAAGGAAGTCCATAGCCCATGCAGCAAGGACGATGGTTGAAGGAGGCAAAGAGTTAGAGACGGGCGGAGGATCGAGGTCCCGAAGCAGTGGCGAAGCATTATCCCATATCGGTTGGAGAAGTCGCAAAGGGCGGGGATATAACCAATAGATGTATAGTTTGTCTTTGAATATCACCAGACAACTATTGATCACTGAGACTCTGACCAACACTACGCCATGATACTCAATTCTTGGCACATACTATCATAACTATAGCCACTTGACACCGGGCTCTAGGACTTGGTATGGCGACTACAGCCATTTGACACTGCACGCGGGCCCAGTCCCTTAGGTCCTTGTTCACTTACCTTCCGAGGCCTAGTTACTTAATTACTCCCTAGTAGACTTTTTGCAAATCGTGACATATAATCTTAAAAGCATTAAGTCAAGTATTATTTTGATAAATTACAAAGAAGATGAGTAGGGGACCAATTAATAATTATTAGGAATGATGACATTAATTTGTGGTAGTATGTGTCCCTGCTAACGTGTTTCGGCCTATAGACACCAGATATTCACATGATTGATACGGCTTAACAAATTGGTAAGGACAATGGTCCCACTGCCTCATTGAATATGAAGATAAGTTAAGGTATTGAAAACCCGTGGGGTTGAACTACAATATTTCTTGATCCATTAAATTATCATTTAATTAAGGAGACACTATGGATCATATCGGGGCACCTTTGGCCTTGGTTATATGTGGTTACTGGTTACTCCAAAAGACTATTGACGAGCCGTGACTCCTTGCGTTGAAAAACCTTGGTATAGCGAGTTGTTACTACTGGACTATGGTTGTGAGGGAGAGACCGAGCAATTGCATGTACAGCGTTGAGAGACCCTTGTACCCCATTCCTTAAAAATAATAAGTCCCATAACTCACCCAATAAGTTGCTTCCTCCGTGATTATCATAGTAATCTTATTCCTACTCCATTGCGATCTATCAATTCACCTAATAGTGACACCTAAAGTTGAAATTGACACTTATTCAACTTTTCATGTGTGGTTTTGTTAATTAGAACCCAAACCAAAAACCTATCTACAGGTTGATTCCCTTCTTGTTGGTAGCCAATACCAACAACCCGTGCACGTAAACAACCTTGAACTTCTTATACAAGTATTTCTCAAAGGATTCAGCCATCTCGCCTAACGGGAAGCACCTCTGCTCTAATCAAATCCAGGGGCTAAGTTAATTGTCACAGACTCTCATCGAAGTCCTCCAATTCTGGCCAACAGAACAAGCTTATTATGAGCGTGAAATGTATGGCTCCGCATAATTCACTGTATCAACTGTCTGGGAGGGTCTACGCAAGGACAGAGGAAATGCGCGTTGACAGGTTCATCAATTGCCGGGCATGTGTTTGAATTAGGGTTGGCATATTCATCAAGTGGCGTAGTTTGTTTCATAATCATTGTAGAGGCCCCATTTCCATGGAAAGCTTTAGAACTAAACTGAAGTGAACTCAAACATTAATCTCCCACACCCAATTTCCCTAAAATCTGCCCAGAAAATGTGACCTCGATTTCAGCGACTGTAGGTTAACATCTAAAGTCTTTTGACAAATCCAACCGTATAGAGACTTGCATGTTAGAGGTGACTACATAGTGTCTAAATATTAAATGTTAAAGTTCTATAATGTAGGAGACTATAATAGGAGTGTTAATAGTGGTCTTGAGGGGCAACAATTCATAAATTAATTTAGGTTGATTTTTGGATCGAACCTCCAGTAAAATCATCTCCAAATGACAAAAATGCTACTCACATTCAAAAGAGGGGCAAATACACCTACTCAAAACAACTCACAAATCTTGAAACCACTATTCTATGATTCTTTTGGAAGCTTTGCAATTTTAGGCAGTGGTGTCACAACTACGCACCTTCTACATGGATATTGCACACACCCACACATGTCCAACTAGAAATTCCAACAACAGATTTTAAGAATATGCTACATTTGATTGTCATGCAAATTTTTACATCAATTGGGAATCATTCACACAAATGGATCAACAAAAAACATGTTAAGGATATGCTACCCCTAACCTGTGGAGGTGACAAATGTCAAGCAAGCGTTTCACTGTAAACTATTTGAGAGCACACTCTCAAATTCAAATTAATCTAAAATTATGTCCAAAAATCTCCCTGAACATTGTCATGGTTCTTTAGAACTTGTTGTTTTGTTAAAGAGGCATTCACAATAGTGCAGATATCATGCGAAGTACATGCCAACGAGGATTTGGGAGGTGTCCATGTAGGTGCTTGATGACGTGGAGTCTCCAAAAACAAGCCATCAAGTGTATCCTGGTGATGATAATGACAACAACAACATGCCCAAACTTGTTGCTCACATATTATTTGAATGAAAATCGATTTGATATTTATGCCTTACACACCCCTATGGAGAGTCCATTCGTCCATTCCTCACCTAAGGTAGCCAAACCTATGACCACCCTAACTTTAGGGTTACATTTATTTATGACCGGATTAAAAAAGGGGTCTGGATTTGGGTTTAGGGTGATACGAACAAAGTAAAAAGGGGTCTAAATTTGGATTTATTTAGGGCCCCGCTGAAAATAGGTATACAAAACATGAATGGGTTTGGACACACTTAGGTATAAATGCGGTCGATGGGTCGGGTGGATTCGATTGTGATCTATTTAGGGACAGGCTAAAAATAGGTGAATAGTGTTATCTATTTGAGGGATGGATGAATGCGGGAGGTACGAAATAGTCAATTCAATCCTAGGCACATTTAGGTATGAATCAGATAGGTTGGTATTGTGGCGGATTCGGTTTTCTTTCATTCATTTAGGAGCAAACTTTGAATGGAATGGAATGGAACGGAACGGAACACACTGGGGTGTCAATCCAAAACCTTGGTAATTGGTGAAATTTACGGCCGGATGGGGGGGGGGGAAAAGGAGATCTGGATCTTCTTCACCTATTTACGATTTTGATGTGTTTGGGATCCGATTGAAAAAAGGGGTCGATGTTGATCTATTTGGGAGCTTGGGGTATTTACGAGGGGATTAGGAAAAGGTGTGGAGTGGAAGCAATTACGGGTTTCGTGTGTTTAGGAGCGGATTCAAAAAAAGGTGGGGATTTGATGTAAAATATACGACGGGATGAAAAAGAGGGTGCGATGTTGATTTAGGGATAGCAGGGGTATTTAGGGAGGAGTAAATAGATATTGCTATAACGTAATAAAGCCAGCCTGAAGAAATATATATAAATTATAATGTATTAATTAAAAAAAAAATTGCTCGCATCATGCATTGCGAGTTAGATGTAAGGATATAACCTTACTACCCATTCTTTTAAATTATAAGTGAATTTAGGTAGGCATTATTAGAGTTATCCGTAAAGTGAGCTGAAGAGAGGGTTTTGGGCCTGGATTTGAGAAAATTGTGTGACAGGCCCTAAAAGTGGAGCAGGTGTCTGTAGCTATAAAAAAACATAGGCACAAATCTTTTGAGGGACCGGAAATGGTGAAAAAAAAAATTTGCTCCTGTGTTGCGAGCGCGCCCCGGGAATTTAGCGTCGCTTTGTCAGAGGGCCCTCTCCTGTTTCGCTAATTCTGTTCCACTGACAAAGATCCACTGACAAGGCGGGGCGAAGTCCGCGGGGACAACCCCAAATTTGTCGTAGCCTAAATCCGGAGAAACTAAAGGACTGCAAGTGCATGTACAGTTGTACACGATTTTTGTGAAGCACGCCCAAAATCAGCAAGCACGCATGACGGCCTCAACCACGAATAGGCGCACCCCGATTCTCTCATCCAAAAACAAGCAGACCAGCTCTGACCCTAAACCCTGGCCTTGTGTATTATGCCCCGGAATTCAAGAGCCTTACTTTGCGTTTCCATGGATTTGTGTGAATAGTGCACTCAAAATCTGTCAAAACACTAGCTTACTTTACGGATAACTCCATTTTCATAAAATTATTTCTTGATAATACCAATCATATTAAACGATCATTATATAACATGGATAACTTTCATCTAACAAAAATTGCTCACATTTTTTATTTTTTATTAAACCTAAAGTGAAGGTTCAACCTTGGTAGAATTCTACATCCTATCAACCCTAAGATTGAACATTGAGGGACTCCTTAATTCATTTGGCATACCCAGGGTTCAACTATGGTAAGAGATTGAAGTCCCAAATGTTGGATTTAACCTTGGGATATTCTAACATCTTAGGTTGAATTTACTTTGAACACGAAACCAAGTAATCCTAAAGTTTGGATGTAATAAGAATGAAATCTTAATATCCAAAGTTGAACATTAGTATACCATTATTTAACAAGACATCAAATGTAATTATAATTTAATAGTCATATTTAACTTCACATTTAAGAGAGTATTGTGTGACATCACCTTTCTGTACATTTTAAAATTAAACCCATGTAGCCTAAAATACAAACCTAATGATGGACCTAGGACAAATTGAAGTTGATAGTGATTTTGTAAAAATCAATATATAAAAATAAAACATAAAATCATAATAATATCAATATCATTACATTATGATAGGATTACAAATTTTATGAATATATTTATAATATGATATACTATTTTAATATGATATATAATCATATTCATATGATAATGAAGACATGATAGGCTTTCAACCAATAATAAACCACCTTAAAGAATTGGTTATTTATAATCAATGCAATAATAAAAATGGAAGTTGTAAATGATTATGTCAATGTAGTTAAACTTGTCATAAGCATTTTGAATATATTTATAAGAGTTATATTTATATTTCAAGTAGTAACACTTGAGCTGTAAGAAGATTGACTCAAGAACATGTATTTTCTACATTATTTTTCACACTTATTTTAACTTATCAAATAAGTGATTTACGCAAAATAACATACTTATGATGATAGTATTGACACAAGTATATGTATGAGTGATTTGAGATTGAAGTTAATATAGTACATAATTTATATAGTGAACCATGAGTTCTTACATTATGCAAAAAACTTAATTCAAACTTTCGGAGAATTCTTTCGTCATCAACAAATAATGATAATGATTCCTATGGTTTAGTTTTGAATGATATGGATTGAGCTTTAGGATATTAATACATCTCTAAAAACCCACTTTATTTTAGTTGTTCTCACGGGCAATGACCCTTACATTGAGAGTAGAGATAATGAATGTTGAGATCGTATTAACTCCAAAGAATTATATTCAAATCATAAGGAGAAAAAAAGGTTAATATTTTTTTTGAGGATTATGATCGAGCATGTTAACGAAACATGATATTCTCAAGCAATTATAAATTAACATGATCTTATATTGTGAGTCTTCATAGCTTATTGTAAAGGAACGACCCATGGTGTTCATCAAGAGGTTACCATTTTCTTTTATTCAATCAAGGAAGGGAGGAAATGGATCACTAAGCAAGTGGCCCTTAAGAAGCCAATTCCGCAGAAGTGGCAGAATGAAATTCTCCTTTGCACCTCGTTTAAGTGGAATATCATCTCGCACAAAGCTAAGGCACAAAAAGAGGTTGTATTTCTCTGGTCGATCATCCCCAAGGCTTTGGCAGTTAACGAGAAACGTAGAAAATCCTCGGGGGGGGGGGGGTTGTAGACCAAATTTTTGCCTTTTTGATAATTTTTTGCATTCTTAATTTATATAGATGGACAAATGCCACTTCATAATTGAAAATCAGTGGTAAGTGTGTACATAGATCATTTAAAGATAGGATTATTGAAAATTTAGTGACAGAGACTCAAAAGATAGTTGGGCGGACCATACTCAGTAGAAGGAGGAAACTGTAATTAATGGACTATAGGCAAGTAAGGTAGTTAGTAACCGAACCATCCCCCTCAAGAGATATATTCGGAGGAGGAAGTGAACACAACAATCATAATGGACTCCAGAATAGAGTGAGAGAGCAGTAACCCTCTCGAGAAGAGAGTGATCTTTTTGTGAGCGATCTTCTTTTCAAGTAATGATGAGTTTCCACTGGGATTAAAGTCTCACCACTTTTTGAAGTGTGTAAATCGACAGGAGTAAGGATGTATGTTTCTCTTTTGTCTTCTCTGAGGGAGTGAAATTCGTATTCGTGCGGAACCGTGTAAGAATGATTTTTTATGCTTGTGGTTGTCTCTGATCTTTGATCTTTGGGAATGAGTAAGAAGAGGTGTTTGGTAAGTGTGAAACTTTCCAAGTTAAGCATAAGCTCCATCGAGATCTGCCTAGTGTGTCGTATGCGTGTGCCTACTTTGGGTGATTATGTGTGTGTGCATTTTCAACCTGGTTACTTGTGGAAGTATGAGGGAATTGTTGTCATGTTGTGACGAATTTAATTAATGAGTAAAATCATTTCCATGATACGTGGATAGGCAGGGAGTGTATTTAGGTGTGAAAAGAAGAGTAAAAGGAAACTTTACAAACCTGCGAATGGTTCCGTGAGATATCTGCAATACATACGTAAAAATAAGTTATTCCATGAGTTCAATTTATGAATACTAAATGCTGTAAATTTGAAGTACTCAGTGGAGATTCAATTACACCATACTGTCTCTGGACTTTTGAAAGATCCTATTGATTAAAGAACCAAAAGTTTAAGTTCTATGTAAGGCACTGTGAGCGTGTATGAGTATTACAATCTTGAGAAAAGAATGTAGTATGATCTCTTAAGTGGTTGGATGTGAACTCCATACCCCTGGAGTAATTCCGATTACATGAGTTATCGTCGTAAGCAAGACCAGAAGCTCTATGTGGTGACTCAATGAGGTAGACTTTGATTTCTTGAGTAGGATCAAGGTACTTATAAGACGTTCAGAATCTACTTTCTCTTCATCCCTGTGCTTTGAGTTCATTGGAGCCGTGGTTTTAAAGGGAAATAAGTTCGGACCGATAACATTGCTTCTGGTATAATTCTGTGCGAGAGTGGAGGGAAGAGTATTTATTACAAAACGAAGAAGAGGAAATCGGAACCAAGTAGAGAGTGGTCAGGGGGAGATTCTCTGCGGAAAGCATGTCTCAATGTGTACGTGAGAGTGTGTAGCTTTCTGTCTGCGATGACAAATTGATCATTAACTTATTTCCGGAGTATTCAGTTAAACCCATAAGTCCCCAATTCAAAGCGAAGTTGGTTGGGGTGCCTTGGAGCAATCAACTTAGAGTTGAGTTGATAATCTGGTAACTCGGAGAAGAAGCAGAAGTGAGAGAAAAAGGGCCACTGGTTAGTGAGGGGAAGCAAGGCGCCTTAAACCCATATGGTTTGGGTGAGGGCGGAGAGGCAGGTATAAGGGGAGGGTCTTACCACTCTCCTTTCGAGTATACTTGGACTTTGACTTGGGGCGCAGACTATGGGCTTTGCCCCATCATGGTTACTGGTGACTAATACTGAATACTGTTATTTGGAACTGCTTAGTGGGGTACTTGGACTATGGAACCATGCTACTGAGGCTCTGGTAATTGGTACGCTCGCTCACTCGCTTAGGTTCCCCTTCGTAGTTCTAGTTACTAGACTTTTAATGGAATTTACACATTAACACAAGTATAATGACAGAAAAGATGTTTTATGCAATTCCATCTAAGAAACTAAGTGTTAACTTATCCTTTTAAAGATGACTGGATATATGTTGTGGTTACTCCTGCTAACCTGTGGTTTTGGCCTTGGTTTGGATACGTGACACTGGGTTCTTAAAAGACTATGGTTGAGCCGAGACTCTCTGTGTTGTGATTTCATAATGAGTATATTAAAATCTCTTTGGTTGGGTTGTGAGGAGAGAGACTGCCCTGATGTATGTACTGCTTTGGGTCATTAGTTTGTATTAAGTTTGGAGTTGTGCTAATATTACGGCGTTATGGAACAACGCAACAACGAATGGTATGGTGACACATTGATTCTAAGCCTAACAAAGGTATGCTAGACTTTACTTTTGTCTTAGTTTCATGGAGATGATTGGATGTCTTTGATTGAGAATTAAACCTTGTTTAATTATAAACTGGGTGGGAACTATCTGCAGGGTCAACATCTTTTGAGCATGGCTTGGACATACTTCCATGTTACAAATAGTTTGAAGACTAATTTCAATAATTTCCTTTCGAAGTCACGGAAAAAAAACACATATGATGTTTGCATGGTGTCACCTGGTAATAACTTAAAAGTTGTAAACCTGCTCTCATTAACTAGTTCAGACAATGTTAATAGGAACAAATAATTCTTGTCCATGTTATCTTTCCAAGCATGCTGCTCCTCTTGCTTATTCTTGAGACATTGTAAGATGTCAGTTTCAACTCAATTTCGTGCAGATAATGTCTATTTCGATAAAAAAACTAGGTCAATCAGAAGTTTCAACTCCTGATGCAACTCCTCATTTGTAGAAACATGCGCATTGCGCATATGTGCCATTCTTATGAGCAACCCTGACAAGAAAGTACAAAACGCAAGGATCGCTATAATAGAATTATCACGTGTTCATGTTAGTTGGAACTAACGACTCACACCCAGTGCCCTGGTTCCATGGAGCGGACAACCCTTGGGCTTCCCGGGCAAAAGTAATGTGGGTGAGGCTTGTCACATTCCTCAAGACAAACAAATGCCTTCCCCAAATTCTGAATGCTCCTTCAGCTGGATTGCTCTGTCAACGGACCATCTGTCAATTTAGGCTGCTTCTGGATTGGGAAGTCCATAATGTAGTTACACCGGATACCGTGGAATATGGTTTGAGTACTGCATTACATTGTTATTGTAGAGGTTGTGACTTAGATGATGAGCTTGTCTCAAGTAGTCTACTGATGCACATGCCAGGTTGTTTGAACTTGTGAGTTTTATCATCTAGCTAAGTAGTCAAATTTCGAAATGAAAATGAAGCATGATGAAGTTTGCGAACCTTGTCAATGAGAATTTCAAAGATCAAGAATCTAATTCTTGTTTGTTACGTTGTCAGTAACTACGAGGATAGTAATTGTCCAATTGTATCATATACTCAAGCCTCTTGTCAATCATGCGGATCTGCGTTTTCCAATCCTCATACGATGGCGCTAACAACGCACTAAAGGAGGCCGATCACTTGTTTCCAGACCCAACCATGTTCATGTCGCAGCACAAATTCCACCACCGCTACATCAACAAAGCAACCCTTCTACGCCGCAACCGCCAAAGCTGGACTATTGATGCCGGCCTAGAATCAAACCAAATACCGGTTCCTAGTCAAAACTGGGGCGGCAGGCATGGACTACAAGGCATACGATGTGAAGTTCCACAAGGAGATGAGTGAGGAACTTCTTGTCGGCTCTTAGGATCATGTGCTGTTTGACATCTTGCGAGATTTTGTGGAGAGAGCATGGCATGTGAACGGAATGCATGGAAGTACTTGGTGCAATGTGGATATCAAAGTGATTGCAAACCTTTCATTCTCGAGGTCAATCCTAAGTCCGCTTTGTTCTTACGTTGGGAGCACGAGTGGGAGGATGCCATGATCCGGGAAAACCCTCATTAATGTGGTGATCACCACCAAAGTGCTGCAGATTGGGAGGTCCAATTCAGAACTTAGCATTATTTCCTTGGCAGATGTTTTCGACTCAACTATGCAACTCCGTATTGAGCGGTTTGAATTCTCCGCCACTTCGCCCTCCAGATTAGCAGATTTGCGACGCCACCCACCCCCGTTGCTACTTCTGACCCTGGACCCATAGGGTGGGCTCGATTTCAGGTATTTAAGAGTAATCCCCAGGTTATAAACTCGTTGAATTCATCAGTGTAGCGCGCGTGCGGCCCAGAACATCTAAGGGCATCACAGACCTGTTATTGCCTCAAACTTCCATCGGCTAGACGCCGATAGTCCCTCTAAGAAGTTGGCCGCGAAGAGGATTCTTCGCGTAACTAGTTAGCAGGCTGAGGTCTCGTTCGTTAACGGAATTAACCAGACAAATCACTCCACCAACTAAGAACGGCCATGCACCACCACCCATAGAATCAAGAAAGAGCTCTCAATCTGTCAATCCTTACTATGTCTGGACCTGGTAAGTTTCCCCGTGTTGAGTCAAATTAAGCCGCAGGCTCCACTCCTGGTGGTGCCCTTCCGTCAATTCCTTTAAGTTTCAGCCTTGCGACCATACTCCCCCCGGAACCCAAATACTTTGATTTCTCATAAGGTGCTCGCGGGGTCATCAAATTAACACCCGCGAATCCCTAGTCGGCATCGTTTATGGTTGAGACTAGGACGGTATCTGATCGTCTTCGAGCCCCCAACTTTCGTTCTTGATTAATGAAAACTGTTAGGAAACTAACTGAGTAGGCAAACCAGCAGCATAACGATATGAGAGAAAGAAGTGAGTTCCTTGAAAATCAGGGGGGTATATATACCCTTGTACACTGCAGGTGTAATTACTGTATCAGTAGGTACTGACAGCCTACTCCACTAACTCGGCGGCTTCCCTCCACTACCTCGGTAGGTGAGCTTAGTAATTAGCCCTTATCGCCTAGTCAGACCCTGGACCTCAGTAGTTAATACCGGCGGCTCCTAATTAGGGCCTGACCTATCTTGGGTTGTCTAGACTATATCCTAGTCTACAACACTCCTCCTCAACCCGAGATGGTCTCATTAAAAACTTCATTAAGCAAAACCCATTGGGATAAAATCTTAATGAAGAAAAGAGTACCTCTCACATGTGGTTGAGCTCATGAAGTGATTTCATTCCCGCGGCATCTACCAGCCTTTTGTGTTTATAGGCTGGTAATGCCTTGGTGAGCATATCAGCTATGTTATTCTCTGATTCAATCTTCCTAATCTCAATTTGTCCAGAATCTACCAGATCCTGTGAGAATGAAAAGATATGAGGGCTGATATGCTTTGTTCTATCTGCCTTGATAAACCCTGATTGCATCTGCCTTACACATGAGGCATTATCCTCATAAATTGTCGTTGGTTTATCTTGGGCCTTGATCCCGCATTGCTTCACAATGATCCCCTCCATAGTACGGAGCCATACTGCCTCCCTGGCAGCCTCATGAAAAGCGAGTAATTCCGCATGATTGGTTGATGTGGCGGTTATGGTTTGTTTAACCGACTTCCAAGATATCGGGGCCCCATCCCGGATGAAGATGTACCCTGTCTGGGATTTTCCTCCTACCTCATCCGTCCTGAAGCCTGAATCAGCATAGCCTGTTGTTTCTTGGTCTTGGCATTTTCTGTAGTGCAATCCTAGATCCTCGGTGCCACGTAAGTACCTCATTAGGTGTTTAACTCCATTCCAATGTCTAGCCGTAGGGTTTTGGCTATGCCTTGCTAGTATACTAGTAGCAAACCCTATGTCCGGTCTAGTATGTGTAGTCAAGTAAGTAAAGGCCCCTATAGCCGTGAGGTAACGTTGTTTATCTACAATCTCCTCCTCCTCCTCACGGGGACTATAGGGGTCGGCCTTAGTTTTACTACGCCCAATCATTGGTGCGGCTAGTGGATGCGACTGATCCATATTGAAATTCTTAAGCAATTTCTGAGTATAGGACTGTTGATGCAGTAGTATACTGCCATCACTAAGATGCTGTATTTGTAGGCCTAGGCAATACGAAGTTTTACCTAGTATCTTCATGTCAAACTGTTGGACTAGCAGATCTTGAGTGTATTTACATAACTCGGGTAGTCCAATGACATTTAGATCATCTACGTATACGGCTACAATAACAAAACCAACATTATTTGTTAATGTAAATATACAAGGTAATGCAGGGTTGTGTACAAAACCTTTGGATACTAAGTAGTTGCACAAGTGATGATACCACGTACGTCCAGCTTGCTTGAGGCCGTAGAGCGCCTTCATGATTTGTAAGCCTGTATGTTTACCGGCAGTTGCAGCTGGTACGTGATGAAGAAATCCCGGAGGTGGTACAATGAACAATTTGGTGTCTAAAACACCGTGCAGGTAAGCTGTGACCACGTCCAGCAAAAATATGTGCAAGGACAACTGAACGGTTAAGGCAAGCAAAAACCGAAATGAAATAGTGTCCATTACAGGGGAATATGTTTGATCGAAATCAATTCCCGGCCTTTGGGAGAAGCCTTGGGCTACCAGGCGTACCTTGTACCTGGTTATCGTCCCAGTGGTATCGTACTTGCGAGTAAAAACGAGTTTGTGGCCAATCGGATGTTTGTCCAGGTTAGTGACAGTTGGCCCAAAAACTTGATGCTTTCGGAGTGAGTTATACTCAGTCTCGATGGCCTCTTGCCATTTCGGCCAGTCCTCCCTGGATTGGGCCTCTTCCAGAGATCCAGGGTCGTAGTCTATGTTCCCAGCCGTGTAGTTGACCTTGGGTTTAGTGGCTCGTTTGGCGGGCTTGGGTGGGGGTTTAGGGGTGGGATTAGGAGCTGGTCTTTTCTGGGGTAAGGTGTTGCCAGTCCCGGGTAACGGATTTTGGATAACCCTTGGGCCTGTGGCGAAGCCGTCGGGTACCTGTTCCGCGAGCGACTTCAGGTGTAGCAACTTCTTGACTTCATCATCCCCTAGTGAAGTTGGAGGGTCGGGATTCATGGTCAGGGTCTCGGGTGCAGAAAACTCAAGTTTCTGGTTGGATTCGGGAGTTGAGACCTGAGGAAATATGTGTTCGATAAACCGGCAATTAACGAACCTTGCCTTAAGTAGAATCCCTGTTGCTGGTACCAGGTACCGAATGATCGACGATGAGTCAAACCCAATGTAAATCCCCTCTTCCCTGTGTTGTCCCACTGTGTGCCTCTTTGGTTCTGCCACCGGAACCCAAACTTGGCAACCGAAAACCCTTATATGTGAAACATCCGGGGTTCTACCGGATTGTAATTCGGCTGGTGTCTGAACATTAAGTAAGGTCGGTCTCAACTTGAGCAAGGCTGTAGCATGTAGGACAGCGTGTCCCCACATGGATGTGGGAAGTTGAGCCTGTAGAAGTAAAGGGCGAGTGACGAGCTGTACCTTCTTGATAAAGGCCTCAGCCAGTCCATTCTGGGAATGCTCATATGGTACCGAGTAGGTTAGTGTTATCCCCATAGCAGCACAGTAGTCCTCAAAGGCGTGTGAGCGAAACTCCATTGCATTATCCATCCGTAAATGCTTAATTTGATAATCTGGGAAATGGTTGCGGTACCGTATGAGGATGGCTAGTATCTTCGGGAAAACCATATTCCTGGTGGGTAAAAGCGCTACCTCTAAGTGGCTACCAGATGCATCAATCAATACAAAGAAGTATTTAAATGCACCAGAAGGAGGATTGATTGGGCCACAGATATCGCCATGAATGCGATATAGAGGGGGTGGTAATTCACTTGGTAAATGCCACCGTGAAGGCTTTTTACTAAATTTTCCCTGGATACATGCGATGCAATCTTGCACCTTATGAGCGTCTGAAGTGCTCAAGTTGTGGCCTAAGGTAATGGGTAACATCCTACGGAACACTGTTGTTCCTGGATGTCCTAACCTCCGGTGCCACAAATCCTGTTTGGCTGTATTGTAACGGGGTAGCCCCGTAGCCAGGTTTTGGCATCTTGGCCGTGGGCCCTCAGCCCAGGCCGCCATACAAACCTCTTCCTCATCTCCTAGGGAGAAGGGGTTGCTCATTATCGGTTTGATATTGAGCCTGTACAGGCCTTCGTCTCCCGCATACGCGGTGGCAAGGAGGCTCTGCCCTTGCCTGAGCTCCAGCACCTCTTCATCGCTACCCACCGCGGTGGATACGTGGATTTGGTTGGCTCGTAGGTCTCGATAACTGATCAGGTTTCGAGGAGCCTCAGGGGCATACATAGCCCTTTCACAAATGAGGGGGAATCCCCCGGGCAGACCAATAACTGCCCGGCCCTCCCGGAATTTAAATTTCCGGCTTCCGGCCATTGTAACTAGGTTACAATGCTGCCAGGATGACTTGTTATCTGTGAAATTAAAGAATTTAGGACTTGTGAGAATTG